>CM060908.1:967231495-972231495 GCA_030737815.1 Allium fistulosum | reverse complement strand
ATATCATTATTCACTTTAAATAATATTCATTTCCAAAATGGTAGCACTTTCAAAATTTATAACACTTTGAAATCATAACACTTTTGAAATCATAACACTTTTGAAATCATAACACTTCCAACTTAACAGTTTAGATATTGAAAATAGTATATATATTAAAAATAGTTATAACTTAAAATAGTTTATATATGAAAATAATTTATATATTAAAATAGTTTATATATTGAAATAATATATATTAAACTAGTTTATATATATTAAAATACTTATAAAATAAAATAGTTTCCTCCAATTTCACAAATCGATCCAAATCAGCTTACATTCCAAAATTCTGTTCAACACTTTCAATTTAAAAGGTTAAAGATTCAATTCAAATTCTAAATAAACCATTTCAATCTATATCGATTTCAAATCCAGGTTTGAACTATCCCTTCAATTCCAATAAGATTCAAAGTTTAAATCATCAACATTTACAATATAAATTTCATTTGTATTTCAACATTTAATTTTAATTTATTCAAATTGGAAAATATTCACTTAATCATTTTATTAATGATTAAATAAAATCTCAATTTATAAATTTAAATAAATATTAAATATTCAGTCTCAATTTTTTATTTAAAATTGAGAATATTCATTTAATCACTTTTTATCAAATCAAGTTATAAATGATATCTTTCAAAACCTCAAAAATCAATAAGTTTAAATCAATTCTTATTCAAATTCAATTATTACCCAATTTAGATTCCAAGTCAACATTAATTTATTCTTCCCAACCTCTATTATTAATGTTATAAAAATCCATTTTAAAATATTAATATAAATTTAAATAAATGCTTAAACATATTATATATTAATTAAATTTTATTAAATTAAATCTTATTATTAAATTTATTTTATATTAAATCTAATTTTATATATTTTTAAAATAATAAAATTTATAAGTAAAATCTAAAGTTCTATATATTTTTCAAAACTAACTTATAAATTAAAATTTCCAAAACATATTATTTTAAAAATCTAAATTTTATACATATCTAAAAATAACATTTATGTATTATATTTAAAAAAAATCAATATTCAATAAAACCCATATATTTCCTTTCAAACTTTGGAAATCATTTTCAGAATATAGACCAACGATGTCCGTATATAATTTTCTATCCTATGGTCAAGTGATACAGATATTTATCATTTCAATCCGCAATAATTTTATATTTACGGGCAACTCGCAATCCCAAAATTTCAAAATAAATGAAAATCGCTTGGGTTTATCATTTCAACCCATAACGATTTTCTCCTAATCTATTATATCATTCAGATATGTATCATTTCAACCATAGGGATTTCTAAACTAACAAGGAACTTGTAGAGTGAGAACAAATATGATAACATTATAACATATCAACAACAGGCATATATCATCAGTAACAAATTTAAATATAATATAAACAGCAGGTGATGGTGTCAAATGTCATAGGTGAACAGTTACAGATAATGACATATCATATATAGCAATTAAATAATAAGCAGTTAAAATTTTACAGCATATTTCAATTGTCATTTCAATGTGAATTAAATTTATTAAATATAAGAATGTTAATCGTGAGTGATTGCTCACCTTCGAGGCTATAGAACAACGATGATAAAGATGGTGACACGAACACGCACCCGGATATGGACACGAGCAAAGCAAATCAAAAGCTGCTGAGATTTCCGGACAGAGATGAACAAAACAGTAAACTAGATAGCGACGAAGCAAGATTTTTGAATTCAATGGAAAATAAAATATATTAAAATTTAAAATTCAATATTCAATTTAAAAACACATTACAAAATAAAATATATATATATATATATATTTCAATCAATATTAATTTAAAACACGTATTTTCTCAAAGCAAATATGTATATTATCTTTTAGAACCAAATACTTAAAATAGGTATCTCCCAACACATATATTAAAAACTGTTAAAACTTTAATTAAATAAAGTATAAAACAAAGGAACCGTAAAATAACAGCATATAAATTCCATATAATATGAATAACTTATAATGTAACGGCTTAAAAATATAAAACCAAAGAAACAAAAGAGAAGCTGCTAACTCACATTCCTATAAAATCTTATTTTTACTAATATATATAAAAAAATCGGCCAATGCCACTATTTAAACTTACTATATATATACATATATAAAAAAGATCATAGTTATATAAGAGGATCATCAATTGCATACTTATGCCCATAATATATATAAAAAAATTCTATAAAACAGAACAAATCGAATAGTATATATAGTACTATATCTCAGGAAAACACAATATGCGACATACATAAAAAAGGTTAGAAAGGAAAGCTTGTTCGGGGTTTCTGGGTGAGATCAGACTGTTTTGCGGAGGAGAAAGGAAATGCGTAGGTCGATTTGCAAATGGAACCAAGCAGCTTCTCAGCTATAAAACAAAATATATATTATATATATAAAATAATGTTTAACAAGAGGAGAAAGTTCATGGAAGTAGAGCTGTTGCTCGACGTGAGTGGGCTGTGCGGCAAAGGGAGTAAGCTGGCACAAGGGTCGGTGGTGTGGCGCGCTGATGGCTGTCGGTTTGCGGCGATGGAGTTGTGAGGTGGGGAGAGGCTGAGCGCTGCAAGGAGGGGCCGGAGGATCTGGTGGTGGATCGGGTTGGCTACGGTGAAGTTTGGTGGCACAAACATGGAGTGGTTGGATGAAGGTGTCGCGGTAGTGGGAAGGCAAAGGGCTCTGAGGGAGGACGAGGCTGCTGGGTGACTATAAGTGGTGAATGGTGGTTTCATGGGTTGCGCTTGGAGACAATCTGGAGGGGGAGGCTGCCTGGAAGGCTCGTCATGCCTGGGTGTTGTGCGGTTCTCACGGGGTTGCATGGTGGGGGAAAATCATGGCAGATGGATGAGCAAAGGTTGTGCGGTCAATGGAGAGAGGTGTTGGAGTTGTGCACAGGGCGGTGGTGTAACGACCCAGGGTTTTGCACAAGTTAATTATCGTCATTAGACGATAAAAAAAATTTGCTAGCTATTTACTATTGGGAGTTTTTAATCGGTTTGATATTCTTTTAGAAATTTGAAATAAAAATTGGTTAAGGGTTATATGGGCTTTAAATAAAATCTTGGCCCACGTTTTTCTTGGTGTTGTGTTGTTATCAAAGGAATATACCCGTTTCCTCCTCCTCCATTCATTTTCCTCTTCGCAAGCCCAAAACAAAACAACGAAAAAAATGGCTGCTAGGGTTCGTTATTTCCCGAAGCCTTGTCAGACGCCGTGCATAGGCGAGCTGAGTGGGAGGGGGAAAAGGGAATTGCGACTGATGGATTTGCGCTCTTCAAGATAAGGTGAGTGATTTTCACTCACACCCTCTAATCCAATCTTAAGTATTTCGTGCATGATTGTGATGATTTTCGACTTCTTCAATTTCGTATAATCCGTTTGCTTGTTTCCCATGGTGTTGATTTTTTTGTGGCCACCACGACTTCGATTTCTGACTTGTTTCTTTCTTTTTTGCCTTGGTCATCACGGCGTTGATTTGCTGGCATTTAATTCATGATTTTAGTTCCGATCTTTATGCTCCGTTGACTTCGGTTACTTGATTATGTGATAATGTTTGACTTGGATTATTCCTCTGCAAAAATATTTCCTTTTTGAATTGAAAACTTGATTTTGTGTTGGCCTCTGTGACTTCGGCACTGTGATTTTTATCACCTGGCTTTGGTTTGAAAATGTTAGGTTCATTGTTGTAGTCTTTGTTCCATTGTAGTCTGGTTGCACTTGAGTTACTTGTTGCGGTCTTCATATATGCCATTTGAAGTGATCTATTTCCATATGATCTGGTATTGTCTGACTGCATGTACATATGAAATCTGATTCCTGTATACTTGATGTGTGCATGTCTACATTGCATATATATATCTTGTTGAGTTCACCCTGGCTCCTGTGTTCATTGTGATCTGCTATCACTGGCTTCATCATGTCTGCATTTTGATATGCACTATATACATTCCAGTGTGCCTTTGTACATAAATTGTATACCTGTCTCTTTCTTTTACAGTCTGGGTTTGTTCATGTATGCACTTCCTGTGTATGTCTGCTGTAAGGACCCGATTCTTCGACTTCCGAATATCGACATCAATACGTCCACTGTATCGACTGTCGAGCCATCGAATGCCGGAAAACCGAATTCTTAGGGTTTAAGAAAGAAGAGGTAGAAGAAAAGATAGAAGAAAAAGAAAGAAGAACAACATAACAACACAGAAACAGAAACAATATCAGAATCTCACATTCGCAGCGGAATAACATATAATAGAGAAATGAATAATCTTAAAATCAAAGAACTATATCATTTTATACATTACATCATTATCAGAGTTTATAACAACAATATACAACACAACTGGACAGTTATATAAACTTGTCCTCATACAGAATACACAGCGGAAAAATAATAATATCATATACAAGTGATACGTCTCGCCATCCAGCTCGCCACTGAGCTCCACAGCATCCCGAATCCAAAATGACTTGATAACCTGACTCTAGACTGCCCGTGTGGAAATTGGTGGGCACCCAGAGTTTAGGAAGGAAACAATAAACTCCAGGTCAGTCATGGTGACGTGTGTGAGACTTAAAACAGTTTATCTTCTCAAAGAAAACAAAACAATTTCGCAATGCTTTTGGAAAATGAAACTACCATAAGATCTCCCGCCACACATACAATGAAAACGCAGAATTGGAGGAGATTTCTTCTTATGATAGTCAAAAATGCTTACTACGCAAAATAATTCGATATTATTATCATTAGTGCATAGTGTCGAAAACCATTTTGAAAATATATATTAATCTTAGCCAGCATACAATCATTATTGTATGCCTACTATAGCTACTACGTTCAATAGCAGGTTACCGCCACATCCCATAGCAGGTAATACAACTAAAACCGTACAGGGTTCGTATTGTTTCTTTGGATTTCCAACAAATGATCAGGCAAAGGAACTTCCTTACACCGAAATAGAAACGCCTCTTGAAAGACACCCCGAGAGTCAACCTTCTCTCTGCAAACACAAGGCCGACGCTACCTCACGCTGAAAAGCTGTAACTAGGTAGCTAACACACGAGCTATGTCATCCCCCGGTCGTCACCGACCTTTATCCGAGGATCCTCAATCACAAAGCAACAACTACAAAGTATAATCAACATAGGTAAAATATCTGAGCTCTATACCATGATATCACCTTTTATCCAGAAGGAAATGACATACCCTAGGGGCGCTACCCCTACAAACCTTTGCCGCAACATTCCTGTTTCGACCATTATCGGGTTGTGAGGCTCGACGAAGTCTCGTCCACAAAACTACGCTTTTTCACAAAGCAATGCTTTGATCAAAACAAATGATCAACAGCACTTCGTATGCCATATTACCAAATTGGGAATGTATCACTAGTAACCATCAACTACATAACCTCTGAGCTCGTACGTCTCAGAGAAGGGTGTTAAGCTAAGAGAATAAATTCTCCGCCACCAACAGAAATGTATTTGATAGAAACCAGCTTTACATCTCAAAGTGCAATGTCAGACACACATCCATACAAGTCCGTTCCGGGATCGAACGGAACCGAAGGCACTTCCAAAGAAGTCCTTGCAATCTGGATAATTTCTAATCACGTCCGGACTTCCCATCACTAAGGGTGATAAAATCTCTATATCGGAGATCAGCCGATGCAGAGTAACTCGACGGTAATCCTTCCGTTTTCAAAAATATCCGGTCTTCAACACCGGTCATCAAATGCAATCCATTACGACGTATCACATATTCGGAATGGGTTATACGACCCAAAGGTCCTTTCCCGGCTAACCCGAATAGTGAGCGCTTATTCAAAAATAAGTGTGGCATTCAACTTCAAGCAAATCACAACAAATACCCATTCAAGGTAATTATTGATAGTCGGTTATTTAACTATCAATAGGTCTGCACAGCATCATCAGATTCCAAATAATTTTCCAAATTATTTATTTCCCAAAAATATCTTTACGATATATATAATTTCCACACCTAACCATTTGAAACAAATTTCAAATATTCACTTTTCAATTTATCTTTAAAAGATAAAATTTCAAACCTTTCATTTCATATTGGAAAACATTTCCATACTTATTTAATAATAAGTATTTCACAAATCCATTTATTTTCAACACTTGGAAAATATTCAATATACTTAAACCATAGTTAAGTATATATTTCATTCTTTAAGAAAAACGTTCTCTTAAACACATTTATTTGAGTTAAAACGAATGTTACGTAAAACATTGTTACGACAACTCAAAATCACTAGTATAGGGATTCGAAATTTAGATAGATATATAAATCCCAATACTATATAAAACATTACCTTTCGGAAACCATTTACTATAACAACAGTGTTATAGTCCACTATTTCCTTATTTCTCGAAACGTCTATTTCAATAATAAATGTTGAAATCTATGTATTCGATACTTAACACGTTTTAAAACATCATTTAAAACAATTACTTCATTTCGTAATATCACTTCTCCAAAACATATCCATTTTATTTAATAATATATTCACTGTCCAAAATCGTGAATATACTTCGTTAACAAATTTAATGTTTCTACACATTTTACTTAAAAGATTATCCACTGTCCAAAATCGTGGATAAAATTCCCAACCAAACTCTTATTCTTACAACATTTAACTTAAAGGATAATTCGCTGTCCAAAATCACGAATATATCTCCTTTATTAAACTTCTATGTTTAATTTATCAAATTCAATTGATTTCGAATTTAAAAAAATGTTTATAAATCTCATTTCTATTTATAAAACTTCGATTTATAAATCTCCTTTATTATCCAATTCAAATTATATAACTCAATTATATACCGGAAGTCCATATTATAAGGTAAGAACTTATAATCCATTTATTCACAAAATCGTTCTTTTAAAACTTCACAAATTAAAAATCTTATTACTTATAAGATTTTATTTATAACCTTATTTTCAACATTAACAGAACTCCTTTTAGAATTCCATTATTTCGATTTATAAAATATATATTTTATAAATCTCATCTATAAACCATTTGTCTTTATTCAAAAATCTCAATTAAAATGTCAAATCCGATTTATAAGTTAATTACTCATAAATCTTTTATTTTACAACATCTATTTATTTTATAACTTCACAATTTATAAGTCTATAAATTTCGTTCACTTATGAAATCCATTTTTTTCCATTTTAACACTTATAAAAACTCGTTTTATAATCCCAGTATTCTTAATTTATAAAATATCAATTTTGTACATCTTTTATATAAATCGTTCATAATAATTCAAAAATCCCAATTTAAAATCAAAATCGTTATTTTTAAACTTCAAAAATGGATCCGATGATACAACAACACCAATCATCAATCACGAAATTCAAACATCACATATCATCATATGATAATAGAATATATCACAATATCTGTAAATAAATCAATACGGTGAGGAATCCAGTCGGATCCCTCCAACCTGTTTCTCTGCATCCACAGATGTTAGCACAATACCAATTCCGTTCCAGTACGGAATATCACGGTATATGGGTTTAATAAATATTATCCGCTATTATGCGGCGTAATAGGGTCTCATCCACTATATAATGTGGGAAATCAACTCCAAGTACAATAATAATACCAATTTCACTTTACGGTGAAATATTCGCGGTATATGTTTTTAATAAATAACCTCCGCTCAATAACGGCGTATAATGTCTATTTCAATCAACAACAGATAATAATTTATCATCCAGGCATACAATCAACAATTTTAAATCTAACTATTTAAAATTTAAATCGAAACAATTCGATTGAGTGAGAAGTTCTCACCGTGAATTTCAATTCAGTTTCAGCGTTTATTTCGAATAAAATTAAACGGACGTTTAATTTTACCCAAAATTTTAGCTAGCTCCAAACGACTCCAATCCAATTCCATTACGTAGTGCTCGACGAAACGATTCCAACGCAACTGGTTTCGTCGAATTCTGACCTCGCATGAAAAAGTTATGCTATTTTAAAGTTTACACGAATTTAAATAAAACAATTTCAGCCTTTATATTTTTTTTTTCTAACCCTAATTAATCTCGGCCTTGCAATTTCTGGAGATCAAGATCTGGCCGCACGTGAAGCCTTCTTCCCCAACATGAAAATCACGTACAAAGAACCCATGCCGCCGTTTCTTCCCGCAATTTTCACGGCCAAACCGAGCAGCTTGAAGACGATCAGAGGGCGCCGCGTCGAAGCACGTCACGAGCACTACACTCGGCTACAAGCACATCGAGCTCGGCCTCCATTTCCTCCTCGAATTTCGTGCGCAACCCTAGGTGAATGCGTGCAGATTCTGGCCTCCACGTCGCTCCGATGATCATCATCACCGTATGGATCTGAAGATCTCGTCGTGCTCTTCAATGTTGTAGTTTTGCGTAATTGTTTACGGATTGGAAGATATTGAGGGAGAAAGTTTCGAAATTCTCAGCCATTAAAAAGATTAGTGGCGGCTGAAGCTATTTGACCTAGGGTTTGTAAAAAGAAGGAAAAATGGAGGGCTTTTATAGAAAATTGACGAAAACACTATTCACTGAAAAATTTCCGAACTCCAAATCGAGCGTGCCCGCTGGCGTTTCTAAGGTTTACCCCACGTTCCGAACACAATGGAATAGGTTTCGGGACCTAATTCGATCATATGTGCGAGTTACAGAATTAAACGATCAAATTTAAATTAAACCGATGAACCGATTTCGATGCGTTTTGGCTTGCCCCGGACAAACGGTACATCCAATTGACACGAAATTTGAAACCATACAATAATTTAACATTATGGATCCGATGAAACTGTTTTCGTCGAAATCGGAGACTTTTTGAAAAATGACTATTTTAACTCGCCAAATAAATATTAAAACAATTTCAATGCGTTTCGAGCTGCCACGGTCAAACGACAACTCTGATTGCTACGAAAATTGAATATCCGATAATAACAAACTATTATGGATCCAATGGAACTAGTTTCGTCCAATTCTGAAACTGTTCAAAAAATGGCTAATTTCACTAGTCGATTTAATATTAAAATATTCAATTTTCACAAATTAACTTTTAATTCAATTTTAAAAGTTCTATAACATCACTATAACTTCAACATGATTTAATATAACTTTATAAATTATTTTCATCCACATTTAATCTAGATTTCAATTATTTCTGGAATTTCACTATTACATTATTGATTTAATTATTCAATTAAATCCTCTTATTCGAAAAATAAATTATTCGACTTATTAATTCTACTTATTAATATTTAAAATCAATTAAATATTCAAATTTTAATTGACAAATTCTGGGTCGTTACAAACTTCCACCCTTAAAAGAATTTCGTCCTCGAAATTACCAAGTAAGAAAAATTCACAAAATCCATTAACTTCTCAAAACAAATCGTTTAAATTAGATTTACAAATCTCTTAAGTGTTTAACTTTTCCAAAAATCCAATAGTTAAACTTCTAAAAAAACTTTACTAAGTTTTCAAAATTTTCAAATTTCTCAAAAATATTCTAACGCTTTAAATTTTCGGAAAATTTCGCCATAGCCTCCTTTGCGCGGCTCGATCCAAAAAAATGACAGTGTATATATATCACAAATATACATCACATCAAGTGATGAGGCATCCCGTAGGGAAAAAAGTGTAAAAGTACGATATTTAATCCGAGATATGTACCTTATATATTATTAGCGAGCGTATACGGCTAATATGCCGCAAAAGCGAGCTCCAAATGCGAAGCAAACGCCATCCGCACCTACTAATCACTCAATCAAACAAATGAGAACATGTATATAGAAAATAATATCGATATACATCATATAGCAACATAATAACTACATGTGCTAAACATAGCAATTGCAACAAATCAACTAATGCAACCATCAAACAACTATCATCCAATAAACATTCAACAACTTCATAACCAAATCAATATACATTCACTTTTCATTAATATTCAATGAATTGGTTTCCAATTTAATCACATTTGATTTGTTTACATTGGATTTTACTAATATTCATTCGTTCAAATTCAATTAGTTTACATTCACATTAGTTCACTTTCAAATCAAGTTAAATCCAATTCTATTCAAATTTATTTACTTCCAATTTGAATTTAATTACATAGCTTCTAATTTCGCTAATTCAATTTCATTAACTCTTAATGAATTTATACACAATCAACTAACAATCAAATAACAACCAATGTTTATACCAAATTATTTAATTTGCATCCAATTTGGTTCAACACTTTTAATTCAATTTGTTGATATTAAATTGACTTACATTCAATTATTCAACTTTCAATTTCATTTTCTTTTAATGAATTAACACTTACATCCATTACTTCATATCAATTTACTTATATTCGATTGATTAACATTTAATCCATTTATTCAATTCAATTGCTACTTCATTTTACAAATAAAATTGAATTTCATTTATATAACTCAAGTTTATATTCATTTAATTCACTTGATTATTTTACTTCGATACCCAAAATCAACTTCATTCAATATTACTTAAGTTATATTCCAATTTAAACATCATTTGTTTAACTTCACTTAATTTTCCACTTATAAATCCAATTCAGATCATGTTTTTCTTAACAAAATTCATTTAACCTTTTACAAAAATCAAATTTCATCAATTATTCAAATTTATATCACATTTTGCTTAACAAAATTGTTTAACCACTTTATCATTTGGTTTTGCTTACATTTACTCATTTTATAAGTTATACAGCTTATTTATTTAAATTTCCAAATCATATTATAAGTATAAAACTCATTTTACTTAATTTTATCAATTTAAATTTGGACTTTAATTTCAAATTTGTTTACCACAACAAAACTTCAATTTTCAATTTACTATGGTAGCAAATCAATCACACAGAAACTCGAAAATGATACTGATGCTGCTGCAATCATCACCCTTATTATTGAAAAGGGTGTATGGATCGTACTTATATGGAGATAACAACAATAATGCGGAATTATAGCAATAGCAAAGTAAAAGCTTGCACACCAGGATTTTTATACTGGTTCGAACTTCCCGTTCTACGTCTAGTCCCAGACTCCTTCTGGAATTTCACTAATCAAAAACCCTCACTTCACCCAGAGAAATAGGTTAACAACACACCCGAACAGCCGAACGGGGACCTGAGCAACAGAACAGGATTTCGTGCCTCAATAGCAGAAGAGGACTTCTCAGTGCCTGAACAGCCGAACAGGACTTCAATAATACAACAAAAGTTTCTGACTTCTTGTGTTCTAGCAATAACACGAATGAGTCAATAAAGTACAGACTTCCTATAATCTTCTCCTTGTAGAAATGTATATTTATAATCTTGAAGAATTATGGAAGAATAAGTGTGATTTGAATATGGAATTGTTTTCACACAAGAGTTAGAATCAGAGAGAATAAGAAAGATATAAAAGAAGAGATTAATATTCATTAAATTGTGATTCTAACATGTATTTATAAAGAGTCAAAGGTTGCAATTATTCGCGAAAAGTTTCTATGAAGAGATATAGTCATATCTCTTAATTAAGAGTTGTATCCCTTCGCGAATGAAAGTAACCCTTCAGAAAAAATATAGCCGTTATAGAAAAACAGCCGTCTGAAAATAATTTTTAGCCAGCTGAAATTCATCAAATTACGACCAGAAAGGAAATAGGCAATTTTTGCCTCAAAACAGCCGTCTGTTTATTGTGGTATACAAAATTTTTGACTTCAGAAACAGCCGTCTATTTCTGGTCATTTTTGTATATCTTGCCTATATGAGTTATAAATATATTCATATCATATCAAGGAGAGATTTCAACATATGTATAAACTCTAGACGCATACAAAACCATACAAATGCTCTTCTTCAAGAATCTTGAATCTTCATATAATTCCAGTAATAAATGGTTAGTGTATAAAAGAATATAAAAATATATAGTTGTTGACGTCAAAATATAGTATATATGGAATATCATATAGAATGAGATTCCAACATTCTCCCCCTTTTTGACGATGACAACTATATACAATAATCTCTATATATTTACTCCCCCTGAATATAAACTCCCCCTGCAAAAAAGAGTTAGTGCTTATATATACGAATATTTTCTCCCCCTTTGGCATCGCCAAAAAGACATGTATAAATCGATAATAACCAACATATGCATAGATATTACCGTAGATATATTACATGCCATAGAGTATCATAACTACCATCACAAGACAAATAGACCAAGAGTAGCAAAAAATATTACAAACCACATAGTTTAACCATAAATCCATAATATAGTAAGATAGGGTAGGAAAAAAACTAAAAGAGGGAACTATAACTCGTTATAGGAAATTATTCCTAATTCGCATCGTAGTTTAATAAAAGAATTTTCAAAAAGCGATTTTGTAAAAATATCAGCTAACTGATTTTCAGAGAAAACAAAATCTAAATTAATTAATCCTTTTTCAATATTATCACGAAGAAAGTGATGACGAATGTCAATATGCTTTGTTCGTGAATGGTTGACAGGATTTTTGGATAGATTAATAGCACTTGAGTTATCACAATAAATAGTTGAATTAGATAAATTAATATCGAAATCTCTAAGTGTTTGTTGCATATAGATTACTTGAGCACAAGCCAGAGCAGCAGAAATATATTCTGCTTCACACGTAGAGAGTGAAACGCAATTTTGTTTCTTACTAAACCAAGATACTAGTGATTTTCCAATGAAGTGGCACGTACCACTAGTACTTTTTCTATCCGTTCGTGATCCACCAAAATCAGCATCACTATATGATACTAATTCAAACGGACATTCTTTCGGATAGAATAAACCAAAATCTTTGGTGTTAGTGAGATATCGTAATATTCGTTTAACTGCTCTTAAGTGTGATTCCTTTGGATTGGACTGGAATCTAGCACACAAGCAAACACTCATCATTATGTCGGGACGACTTGCAGTTAAATATAGTAATGATCCAATCATACTTCGATATAATTTCTGGTCTACACTTTTTCCATTTTCATCTTTATCAAGATGGGTTGTTGTACTCATAGGAGTTGGTTTGGCAGAAGTATTTTCCATTCCGAAGCGTTTGATTAGATTATTACAATATTTTTCTTGATTAATAAATATACCATTCGGTAATTGTCTGTAGACCAAGAAAGTATGATAATTCTCCCATATGGGACATTTCAAATTCCTTAGTCATAATATCCGAGAAATCCTGACATAATTTTTCGTTGGTGGAACCAAATATAATATCATCAACGTAGATTTGAACTTTTAAAATATCCCTTTTTGAATGTTTAATGAATAATGTTTGATCAACCTTTCCAGTTTGAAATCCCGAAGAGATTAGATAGCTCTTAAGACGTTCGTACCAAGCACGTGGTGCTTGTTTTAAACCATATAGAGCCTTCTTAAGTCTATATACATGATTGGGATATTTTTCATGAGCAAACAGGGGAGGTTGTTCAACATACACATTTTCTTTAATATATCCATTCAGAAAGGCACTTTTAACGTCCATCTGATAAAGTTTGAAATTATGAAAACACGCATAGGCCAGTAATATTTGAATTGCTTCTAGTCTTGCTACAGGAGCGAATGTCTCTTCATAGTCGATACCTTATTCCTGATTGTATCCTTGAGCCACCAATCTTGCTTTATTTCTAGTGTTATTTCCTTGTTCGTCCGCCTTGTTTTTGTAAACCCATTTTGTTCCAATAATAGTTTGATTACTTGGTCTAGGAACTAATTCCCAAACTTCATTGCGTTCAAACTGATTTAGTTCTTCTTGCATTGCAATGATCCAGTATTCGTCGGTAGAAGCTTCCTTTGGGTTCTTTGGCTCGATAGTAGATATGAATGCTACGTGGCCCATTTGATTTAATTGATTCCTAGTTCGAACGTTTGAATTAATTTCTCCAATAATGTTTTGAACAGGATGATCCCGTAAAATATGTGGTGGAGATTTTAATTCATTTTGAATATTATTGTTCTCACTAGGATTATCAATTTCGTTTTCATTTATTTCAAAATTTTCAGATTCTGTATTTATGATGTTTTCATCATCATCATTATTTATACTTGTTATTTGTTGAAAATTTTCATCAAACGATACATGTAGAGTTTCCTCAACAGTATTTGTTCTTTTATTAAACACTCGATAGGCCTTGCTTCGATCCAAATATCCTAGGAAGAAACCTTCGTCAGATTTCGCATCAAATTTGCCAAGCTGATCTTTAGTGTTTAATATAAAACATTTTGAACCAAAAACTTTGAAATAGGATATGTTTGGTTTTCTACCATTAAAGAGTTCATACGGAGTATTCTTAGTGAGAGGTCGAATGGAAACCCTGTTTAAAACATAACAGGCAATTGCTACGGCTTCTGCCCAGAAATGTTTTGGAAGTGTGCTTCCATTTAACAAAGTTCTTGCACATTCCTGTAAAGTTCTATTCTTTCGTTCTACAACTCCATTTTGTTGTGGAGTTCTAGGAAACGAGAAATTATGAGAAATTCCTTTCTTTTTACAGAATTGTTCAAAAGCTTCGTTTTCGAACTCTCCTCCATGATCACTCCGAATATTCTTAATTTTTAATCCCTTCAAGTTTTGGATTCTCTTGAAGAAAATTTTAAAGTGATCAAAAGTATCACTTTTATTTTTCATAAAAATTGTCCAAGTATATCTAGAAAAATCATCGACAATTACAAACACATATTTGTTATGATTTATGGATTGCACTTGTGTTGGTCCAAATAGATCCATATGAAGTAACTCAAGTGGTTGTAATGTCGAAATGACCTTTTTAGATTTAAATGATGATTTTGTTAACTTACCTAATTGACAAGCATCACAAATATGATCTACTTTAAAGTTCATTTTTGGTAACCCCTTTACTAAGTTATTTTTAGATAACTTATTAATGGATTTGAAGTTAATATGACAGAATCGTTTGTGCCATAGCCAAGGATCATTTTCATTAGCTATTAAGCACATATCTGAATTATGATTGACTTTCATATTCAGAACATATATATTTCTGTCTCTATTACCTTCAAATATGAGATTTCCACTGTGATCTAAAATGCTACACCTATCTTCGGAAAAAGAGATTTTGAATCCTTTGTCACACAATTGGCTAATACTTAACAAATTGTGCTTCAGGTTTTTAACAAGTAAAACATTAGAGATGAGAGGAGTATTAGAGTTACCGAAGTTTCTCACATCGCCTTTGCCGATGATATAACCTTTGGAATTATCTCCAAATGTGACTGAGCCTTCATTTGTGTAGGTAATATTTGTCAGCATACTTTTGTCTCCAGTCATATGTTTAGAGCAACCACTATCTAGAATCCACTTTCCTCTCTTTTTAAGTGGGACCTGCAAAAAATAGAATTAAGAACATTGGTACCCACCTTTTTATAGGGTCCTAAGAGTTAGGTCTTAGGAAACCAAACCCATTCGGGTCCGGTATTCCCTTTGTAAATATAATTCTGACTTTTATGAACAGTTTCCAAAAAGGATTTTATATATTTATTCCTAATCAAACTATTGTTTGTTTTAGGAACCCATATTTTTATGGTTTTAGACGTCTGTATCCTTTTTGGTTTATCTATAGAATCTTTCAACACTTGATTCCTTTTAGATTGAGCCAATGTGGATTTTGATTTAACAAACTGTCTCCAATTATTTTGAGGAGCTATTTGTTTCTTAATATATCCTAGTCCCTTTTTACTGGTAGAAGGCTGAGAGTTTTCAATTATCTTAGATAAATTTTCTCTCCCCTTATTAAAATTAGAGATATTTTTAGAAATATCTTCTAATTTAGCCTTTAATCCAGTTTTTTCCAACTCAATCAGTTTGACTTTAGATTTTAGCTCATGATTTTCAGAAGACAAAGCATTGTTCTTTTCTTTTTGAGTTTCAATTTCTTGACTCAAGAAAGTTAATTGAGAATCATTATTAGAAGATGAAAGTTGGATTTTCTCTAATTCCTCTTCTAATATTTTCTTCTCGTCTTTAAGCATATCTCTTTCGAATTCTGCTTTGTTCTTTTGTTCAACAGCTTCTTTATACTTTTTCTTGAGATTTTTCATAGTACTAACTAATTCAGTATTAATTTCAACCATATCATCGAAGGTAAAATTTGGTACCTCATTTTCAGTAGCCATGAAGCATACATTGGCTTGTTCATTTTCGCTTTCACTGCTACTATCAGAAGATGAAGAGTCTGAATCATCCCAAGTGACAGAGAATGCTTTCTTCTTGATCTTGTCCTTCTTAAACTTGTTGTATTTCGATTTCTTCTGGTCTAGACAATCTTTTTGCATGTGTCCTTTCTTGTGACAGTTGAAGCATTCTAGAACTGATGAAGATGGTTTATTTAAGTTCCTTTTTCCATTATTTCTATTTCCCTTTTTTTATTTGAGAAACTTTTTGAAATTTTTAGCAATAAATGCTAAATCTTCATCATCTGATTCTGATTCATCTTTTTCAGCATGGAAGGCTATATTCTTCCTGTCTTGAGTTTGAACTCGTTTTGCCTGCAGATTGACTTCATATGACATTAGATTTCCTATTAATTCTTCTGGCTTCATTTCTGAAATATCGTTAGCTTCTTCAATCGCCAAAACTTTTCTTTCCCATTCGTCAGTTAGAGAGTTTAGGATTTTTGAGACAACATCTGCATCTGAATATGTTACACCAAGTCCGATCAAGGCATGATGGATATCTTGAAATCTAGAGTACATATCATTTATGGACTCGTCTTGCTTCATTCTGAAATTTTGGAACTGATTTTTGAGCATAGATATCTTGCTTTGCTTGACTTTGCTTGTTCCTTCATGAGTTGTTTTTAGTGTTTGCCATATTTGATATGCAGTGGTGCATATGCTAACACGATTGAACTCATTTCTATCTAGAGCACAAAACAACATGTTCATAGCCTTGGCATTTAGGGTAGCTTCTGCTTTTTGGGCAGTCGACCAATTAGTATATTCAGTGGTTGGTGCAGTGTATTCGGCTTGTGTGATATTCCAAGCATCAAAACCATTAGCCTGCATATAAATACACATCCGTGTCGCCCAATAGTTATAATTTAATCCATTGAAGAATGGAGGTCGTCCAGTGGCTTGTCCTTCTACAATGCCAGAGTTAGTGACAGTGACAGGATTTGGAATAGCGTTGTTATCCGTGTTGGCCATATAAGCAGATTATCAAATAACTGTGTAACGGTTATTAGATTCCTGCTCTGATACCAAATGAAAAGGGTGTATGGATCGTACTTATATGGAGATAACAACAATAGTGCGGAATTATAGCAATAGCAAAGTAAAAGCTTGCACACCAGGATTTTTATACTGGTTCGAACTTCCCGTTCTACGTCCAGTCCCAGACTCCTTCTGGAATTTCACTAATAAAAAACCCTCACTTCATCCGGAGAAATAGGTTAACAACACACCCGAACAGCCGAACGGGGACCTGAGCAACAGAACAGGATTTCATGCCTCAACAGCAGAAGAGGACTTCTCAGTGCCTGAACAGCCGAACAGGACTTCAATAATACAACAAAAGTTTTTGACTTCTTGTGTTCTAGCAATAACACGAATGAGTCAATAAAGTACAGACTTCCTATAATCTTCTCCTTGTAGAAATGTATATTTATAATCTTGAAGAATTATGGAAGAATAAGTGTGATTTGAATATGGAATTGTTTTCACACAAGAGTTAGAATCAGAGAGAATAAGAAAGATATAAAACAAGAGATTGATATTCATTAAATTGTGATTCTAACATGTATTTATAAAGAGTCAAAGGTTGCAATTATTCGCGAAAAGTTTCTATGAAGAGATATAGTCATATCTCTTAATTAGGAGTTGTATCCCTTCGCGAATGAAAGTAAACCTTCAGAAAAAATATAGCCGTTATAGAAAAACAGCCGTTTAAAAATAATTTTTAGCCAGCTGAAATTCATCAAATTACGACCAGAAAGGAAATAGGCAATTTTTTCCTCAAAACAGCCAGCTGTTTATAAACAGATAGCCGTCTGTTTATTGTGGTATACAAAATTTTTGACTTCAGAAACAGCCGTCTCTTTGTGTTCAAACAGCCGTCTGTTTCTGGTCATTTTTGTATATCTTGCCTATATGAGTTATAAATATATTCATATCATATCAAGGAGAGATTTCAACATATGTATAAACTCTAGACGCATACAAAACCATACAAATGCTCTTCTTCAAGAATCTTGAATCTTCATATAATTCCTGCAATAAATGGTTAGTGTATAGAAGAATATAAAAATATATAGTTGTTGACGTCAAAATATAGTATATATGGAATATCATATAGAATGAGATTCCAACAATTATTTCCCGGCAACAATAGTGAATTCAGTGCTTAAATTCTTTTCAAAAATTTCATTTTATTTTATAAATCACATTACAAATCTTTTACTTATAAAATTTCACTTCTTATATATAAGATTATTTTACCATTGTAAATCATTTTAATTATAATTTCATACATTATAATTCATTTGCTTATGCAATTTACTCTTTCACAATTGTTGTTTGAAAAATTATTTCTTTATATATAAAATATAATCGAGGTAAAATTATTTCATTTACCCAATTCAAAACAATATCGTGCCGAATTGTTCTATATAAGTGTTTAGAGATCCCTATCGATAGAGTTGTACGGACTATACCGACCAGAATCCATATACCACCCAACAAACCAATCATCACAATATAAAACAATTTTTTATATTCACTAACAAATACACACTCATATCTATTATTACACTCAAACTCATTCTAGAGTACTACTGACTCTATCTCTAATGAGTAACACCCAACAGAGCCATGGTTGTCGCTTAACCATATGCTCTGATACAACGTTGTAAGGACCCGATTCTTCGACTTCCGAATATCGACATCAATACGTCCACTGTATCGACTATCGAGCCATCGAATGCCGAAAAACCGAATTCTTAGGGTTTAAAAAAGAAGAGGTAGAAGAAAAGATAGAAGAAAAAGAAAGAAGAACAACAGAACAACACAGAAACAGAAACAATATCAGAATCTCACATTCGCAGTGGAATAACATCTAATAGATAAATGAATAATCTTAAAATCAAAGAACTATATCATTTTATACATTACATCATTATCAGAGTTTACAACAACAACATACAACACAACTGAACAGTTATATAAACTTGTCCTCATACAGAATACACAGCGGAAAAATAATAATATCATATACAAGTGATACGTCTCGCCATCCAGCTCGCCACTGAGCTCCACAGCATCCCGAATCCAGAATGACCTGATAACCTGACTCTAGACTGCCCGTGTGGAAATTGGTGGGCACCCAGAGTTTAGGAAGGAAACAATAAACTCCAGGTCAGTCATGGTGACTGGTGTGAGAACTTAAAACAGTTTATCTTCTCAAAGAAAACAAAACAATTTCGCAATGCTTTTGGAAAATGAAACTACCATAAGACCTCCCGCCACACACACAATGCAAACGCAGAATTGGAGGAGATTTCTTCTTATGATAGTCAAAAATGCTTACTACGCCAAATCATTCGATATTATTATCATTAGTGCATAGTGTCGAAAACCATTTCGAAAATATATATTAATCTTAGCCAGCATACAATCATTATTGTATGCCTACTATAGCTACTACGTTCAATAGCAGGTTACCGCCACATCCCATAGCAGGTAATACAACTAAAACCGTATAGGGTTCGTATTGTTTCTTTGGATTTCCAACAAATGGTCAGGCAAAGGAACTTCCTTACACCGAAATAGAAACGCCTCTGGAAAGACGCCCCGAGAGTCAACCTGCTCTCTGCAAACACAAGGCCGACGCTACCTCATGCTGAAAAGCTGTAACTAGGTAGCTAACACATGAGCTATGTCATCCCCCGGTCGTCACCGACCTTTATCCGAGATCCTCAATCACAAAGCAACAACTACAAAGTATAATCAACATAGGTAAAATATCTGGGCTCCATACCATGATATCACCTTTTATCCAGAAGGAAATGACATACCATAGGGGCGCTACCTGTACAAACCTTTACCGCAACATTCATGTTTCGACCATTACCGGGTTGTGAGGCTCGACGAAGTCTCGTCCACAAAACTACGCTTTTTCACAAAGCAACGCTTTGATCAAAACAAATGATCAACATCACTTCGTATGCCACATTACCAAATTGGGAATGTATCACTAGTAACCATCAACTACATAACCTCTGAGCTCGTACGTCTCAGAGAAGGGTGTTAAGCTAAGAGAATAAATTCTCCGCCACCAACATAAATGTATTTGATAGAAACCAGCTTTACATCTCAAAGTGCAACGTCAGACACACATCCATACAAGTCTGTTCCGGGATCGAACGGAACCGAAGGCACTTCCAAAGAAGTCCTTGCAATCCGGATAATTTCTAATCACGTTCGGACTTCCCGTCACTAAGGGTGATAAAATCTCTATATCGGAGATTAGCCGATGCAGAGTAACTCGACGGTAATCCTTCCATTTTTAAAAATATCCGGTCTTCAACACCGGTCATCAAATGCAATCCATTATGACGTATCACATATTCAGAATGGGTTATACGACCCAAAGGTCCTTTCCCGGCTAACCCGAATAGTGAGCGCTTATTCAAAAATAAGTGTGGCATTCAACTTCAAGCAAATCACAACAAATACCCATTCAAGGTAATTATTGATAGTCGGTTATTTAACTATTAATAGGTCTGCACAGCATCATCAGATTCCAAATAATTTTCCAAATTATTTATTTCCCAAAAATATCTTTACGATATATATAATTTCCACACTTAACCATTTGAAACAAATTTCAAATATTCACTTTTCAATTTATCTTTAAAAGATAAAATTTCAAACCTTTCATTTCATATTGGAAAACATTTCCATACTTATTTAATAATAAGTATTTCACAAATCCATTTATTTTCAACACTTGGAAAATATTCAATATACTTAAACCATAGTTAAGTATATATTTCATTCTTTAAGGAAAACGTTCTCTTAAACACATTTATTTGAGTTAAAACGAATGTTACGTAATACATCGTTACGACAACTCAAAATCACTAGTATAGGGATTCAAAATTTAGATAGATATATAAATCCCAATACTATATAAAACATTTCCTTTCGGAAACCATTTACTATAACAACAGTGTTATAGTCCACTATTTCCTTATTTCTCGAAACGTCTATTTCAACAATAAATGTTGAAATCTATGTATTCGATACTTAACACGTTTTAAAACATCTTTTAAAACAATTACTTCATTTCGTAATATCACTTCTCCAAAACATATCCATTTTATTTAATAATATATTCACTGTCCAAAATCGTGAATATACTTCGTTAACAAATTTAACGTTTCTACACATTTTACTTAAAGGATAATTTGCTGTCCAAAATCATGGATAAAATTCCCAACCAAACTCTTATTATTACAACATTTAACTTAAAGGATAATTTGCTGTCCAAAATCACGAATATATCTCCTTTATTAAACTTCTATGTTTAATTTATCAAATTCAATTGATTTCGAATTTACAAACAATGTTTATAAATCCCATTTCTATTTATAAAACTTCGATTGATAAATCTCCTTTATTATCCAATTCAAATTATATAACTCAATTATAAACCGGAAGTCCATATTATAAGGTAAGAACTTATAATCCATTTATTCACAAAATCGTTCTTTTAAAACTTCACAAATTATAAATCTTATTACTTATAAGATTTTATTTATAACCTTATTTTCAACATTAACAGAACCCCTTTTAGAATTCCATTATTTCGATTTATAAAATATATATTTTATAAATCTCATATATAAACCATTTGTCTTTATTCAAAAATCTCAATTAAAATGTCAAATCCGATTTATAAGTTAATTACTCATAAATCTTTTATTTTACAACATCTATTCATTTTATAACTTCATAATTTATAAGTCTATAAATTTCGTTCACTTATGAAATCCATTTTTTTTCCATTTTAACACTTATAAAAACTCGTTTTATAATCCCAGTTTCTTAATTTATAAAATATCAATTTTGTACATCTTTTATATAAATCGTTCATAATAATTCAAAAATCCCAATTTAAAATCAAAATCGTTATTTTTAAACTTCAAAAATGGATCCGATGATGCAACAACACCAATCATCAATCACGATAATCAAACATCACATATCATCATATGATAATAGAATATATCACAATATTTGTAAATAAATCAATATGGTGAGAAATCCAGTCGGATCCCTCCAACCTGTTTCTCTGCATCCACAGATGTTAGCACAATACCAATTCCGTTCCAGTACGGAATATCGCGGTATATGGGTTTAATAAATATTATCCGCTATTATACGGCGCAATAGGGTCTCATCCACTATATAATGTGGGAAATCAACTCCAAGTACAATAATAATACCAATTTCACTTTACTGTGAAATATTCGCGGTATATGTTTTTAATAAATAACCTCCGCTCAATAACGGCGTATAATGACTATTTCAATCAACAACAGATAATAATTTATCATCCAGGCATACAATCAACAATTTTGAATCTTACTATTTAAAATTTAAAATCGAAACAATTCGATTGAGTGAGAAGTTCTCACCGTGAATTTCAATTCAGTTTTAGCGTTTATTTCGAATAAAATTAAACGGACGTTTAATTTTACCCGAAATTTTCGCTAGCTCCAAACGACTCCAATCCAATTCCATTGCGTAGTGCTCGATGAAACGATTCCAACACAACTGGTTTCGTCGAATTCCGACCTCGCATGAAAAAGTTATGCTATTTTAAAGTTTACACGAATTTAAATAAAACAATTTCAGCCTTTATATTTTTTTTCTAACCCTAATTAATCTCGGCCTTGCAATTTCTGGAGATCAAGATCTGGCCGCACGTGAAGCCTTCTTCCCCAACATGAAACTCACGTACAAAGAACCCATGCCGCCGTTTCTTCCCGCAATTTTCACGACCAAACCGAGCAGCTTGAAGACGATCAGAGGGCGCCGCGTCGAAGCACGTCACGAGCACTACACTTGGCTACAAGCACATCGAGCTCGGCCTCCATTTCCTCCTCGAATTTCGTGCACAACCCTAGGTGAACGCGAGCAGATTCTGGCCTCCACGTCGCTCCGATGATCATCATCACCGTATGAATCTGAAGATCTCGTCGTTCTCTTCAATGTTGTAGTTGAGCGTTTTGCATAATTGTTTACGGATTAGAAGATATTGAGGGAGAAAGTTTCGAAATTCTCAGCCATTAAAAAGATTAGTGGCGGCTGAAGCTATTTGACCTAGGGTTTGTAAAAAGAATGAAAAATGGAGGGCTTTTATAGAAAATTGACGAAAACACTATTCACCGAAAAATTTCCGAACTCCAAATCGAGCGTGCCGGCTAGCTTTTCTATGGTTTACCCCGCGTTCCGAATACAATGGAATAGGTTTTGGGAGCTAATTCGATAATATGTGCGAGTTCCAGAATTAAACGATCAAATTTAAATTAAACCGATTCAAACCGATTTCGATGCGTTTTGGCTTGCCCTGGACAAACGGTACATCCGATTGACACGAAATTTGAAACCATACAATAATTTAACATTACGGATCCGATGAAACAGGTTTCGTCGAAATCCGAGACTTTTTGAAAAATGACTATTTTAACTCGCCAAATAAATATTAAAACAATTTCGATGCGTTTCGAGCTGCCACGGTCAAACGACAACTCCGATTGCTACGAAAATTGAAATCCAATAATAACAAACTATTACGGATCCAATGGAACTTGTTTCGTCCAATTCTTAAACTGTTCAAAAAATGGCTAATTTCACTAGTCGATTTAATATTAAAATATTCAATTTTCACAAATTAACTTTTAATTCAATTTTAAAAGTTCTATAACATCACTATAACTTCAACATGATTTAATATAACTTTATAAATCATTTTCATCCACATTTAATCCAGATTTCAATTATTTCTGGAATTTCACTATTACATTATTGATTTAATTATTCAATTAAATCCTCTTATTCGAAAAATAAATTATTCGACTTATTAATATTTAAAATCAATTAAATATTCAAATTTTAATTGACAGAAATTCTGGTTCGTTACATCTGCTATGTATATCCATTCATTTGATTGAACTTGTGCACTTAGTTGGTCCTCTTGTGTACTGATGCATTGTATTTGCATTTCTCTTTGAGCCTGGGCAGTCTGGTTCATATATGGTCCTGTGAACTGTTTTGATACAAGTCTGTACTTTGTTTCAATTGAAGTGATTTGGTCGAGTCTGGAGCATTTGGTTGACTTGATACTCTACTGTCACCATGTAGTTGTATACACTTGGTTTCCCTGTCCACTGCTCGACACAAAGTCCGGTTGCTTCATGTCGTATTGTATTGCATTGTTGTAAGTGGACTGGTCTTGTGCAGTTGCTCTTTGTAGTTGTTGCATTGCATCAGATGTATACATACAATTATGTATGTATATATGTGAATATTAGTTCGTGCATTTGAGTCTTGTGCAGTTCTACTTGATCTTTGTTTCACTTGAGTTGCTGCATTGTGTATAACTTGAACTTTGGTCGAGGCTGGAGTTGCACTGGCATTATACATATTGCACTTCTATAAGCTGCTGCTTTAATTTATAAAGTAACGATTGTACACACTTATATATAGTTGGTATATATATATATATATATATATGTATATGTATATAGCTATGTATGCGTGTGTTTTGATTCGAATTATTAATTGATTGGGTACACACTTATATATAGTTGGTATATATATATACATATTTATATGTATATGTATATAGCTATGTATGCGTGTGTTTTGTAGCGTTGATTGCCGCAACGCGCTTACTGAACTATACGCACTTAGTTGTGTGATTGAGTTTAGTTTAAATATTTGGAGTAGTGATGACGTCATATTCTGCAGTGGCGAGGCAGTGCACGTGAGCGTGTACTGCAGCCAATCAGAATTGACGCTTTATTTGATAATTTCAATTGCTTGAATTGTTTCGTGTGGCCGATTCAATATATTTTGAAATCGTATTTCGATTTGGTTTAATTTGATTATTTTGTTGTTATCTAATTACCTATTAGATAATTAGATTATGTTGTTTCTAATTATTTATTTGATAATCAGATTTTGCTGTTAATTGCTGTTTATGTAACTCTGTTGTTTCTAATTATCTTCATTGATAATTCTTCTATTTATGCTGTTACGCGTTATATTTATCGTTATCTGATTTTCTTATTATAGGATTGGATATGCGGGATTTATTGTGATTGTCGTCTATTTGTTATTTAATTATTATTGCTTCCGTGTATTAATTACTGAGTTTGAATTAGACTGATCCACGTATTATTTTCTTTCGAATTAATACTCGGGTCAGACCGAGTTATTACAGGCTGTTGATATCTCACTTTGGGATGCTGCTTGAGCTATGAAGTCTCTTCATATCGTTTGGAGTAGTCTGTGTTATTTTATAGGATGACATGTATTCATGTATATTATTTATAATAATGTACTTGTGTATGTAACTTCCAGTGTCGACAGTTGTAGTCGTATCACATGTATAGTAACTGACTTCAGTTATATATGAGATTTTATATTATCTGTGTTATGTGTTTAGCTTATCTGTGTTCTTATTACATATGTTGTCCTGAACTATTATGAACCATCGTAGTTTGTTTTATACTGGAATTGAATATATCGATGGGAGTAAATAAACAAAGAGATGAAAAAAAAATATACCACTCCTTTCGAGATAACCAATACTAGTGTAAGGCCTAACTACGGATGGCTGCTCCTATCCAGCCTTATTCTTCGTAATAATAGACAGTATTTCCTTTTCACACTCTTTGTTTTTGTGAGCATAGAGGTGGGGCGTTACAATTGGTATCAGAGCAGGGGTTCATGGACATAATATAGAACAGAACTTAGATAGAACATGTGTTACAACTATTTGTTGATGTTTTTATTTGTGCCTTTGAGTCAAAACCAAAGTTTTGAAAATATGATAAATTTTTTTTATATCTTTATTTAAAAATAAAAGTGAAATTGTGTTATGATGATTTGATTAATTTGTGTTCTGTTTATCAGAGTGCGCAGCGGAAATAGTGAGACTGCCTTCGCTGAGTACAGTTGATAACCCTTTTGATTTAAAAATCAAAGTATGGAAATGAAATTAATTTCATTGTGTTATTTAACCAATGGTTAAATAAAATAAAATAAAATTTCTAGATGGATTAGAAATAAGAGTATTTATTGGAATTGAAAATTCTTATAAATATAATATGATTGTTTATGGGTTGTTGCTTGGTTGTATATTTAAAGAATGTTCATGTTTTGAAAATGGACATTTCTGCAATCAAGTTTAAAATTCCTAAAAAGAATTTAAAAGTGATTTGTACTTTATTGTATCAATCGCCTGATGAGTAATTAAGAATTCTGGTCGATGCGTCTGATCAGCGTCATCGATAGGAGTTCCTAAACACTTGAGAGACAATGTGATACATATTTTGGTATGAATGTTAATTTTGTATTTGTTGTTTTTAATTCATTCATGAATTTTGTTGTTTTCTAATTATCTTCGGTGATAATTCTTCTATTCATCTCTATCGATAATTAGAATTTGGTGTTGTGAATTCTGTTGTTTTCTAATTATCTTCAGTGATAATTTTTCTATCCATCTCGGTCGATAATTAGAAATCGCTGTTTGTGATTTTTGTGTTTTCTAATTATCTAATTGATAATTAGATTTTGCTGATATTGTGTTGATGCTGTTACTTAGATGTGTTATTTTTGTTTTCGTTGAAAATTTCGAATCCGATTTGAGGATCTGCAGCGATTGCAGTTATGTAATTTTGTTGTGATTTTTGCTGGTTTTCTTTTATGCTAATTGCATATTTGATTATATTTTTGCTGTTTTAAATTATCTTCATCGAAGATATAGTCGAGCGATTTCTTTGTTTATATTGTCATAAGATGTTGTTGTTTTCTAATTATCTTCAGTGATAATTCTTCTATTTATCTCTGTTGATAATTAGTCGTTGCCGTTATGACTGTTTTCGTTGTTTTGATGATTTTCCACGTGATTCCATTCGTTTAAAATAAATGGTTTTCAGATTGTTTTGTGTTTTCAAAGGAACGAGGAATCGAATTAAATGTTTTAAAAAAAGTGCGGACTATGAACCCTCACTTTTATTAATTCGATTAATTCTGGAATTGTTCATTTGACTACATCGAACAACTTTTATAAAATACCCGTTTTTGCACTTTCAGTCAACGAGAAAGAGAGATTAAACGTCGTAGAAAAAGTGCGGACTATGGACCCTCACTTTTACTTGTACGGTTAATTCCGGACTCGTTAATTGAATCATACACAGTGGAAAGTAGCTAGTGGTTAGTAAACCGTTCAGTGCGAACGTGCGGTATGGAACGCACTGTTAACATTATTCGGATTACTACCAAAAGTTAGTGACACTTATGTGGGGCTTTCGGGCTTAGGACCTTTGGGTTCTATGTGGCGTTTTCAGTCAACGAGAAAGCGACTTAAACGTATTAGAAAAAGTGCGGACTGTGGACCCTCACTTTTACTAAAACGGTTAATTTCGGACTCGTTAATTGAAACCCAAATCCATGGAGTTATCTATCATTAGTAGACGGAGGTGAACACGTGGTTATTATATACACGATCGTTGTCACCGATGAGATCTGCTGATTGAGAGTTAGCGACAAATTTTGTGACGCCCCACCTCTATACTCATGCTAGCCAAGGACACTACGGAGTAACGCCGTCAACTAGCTAGAAGAATAAGGCTGTTGAGGAGCGACCATCTGTGTAATTGCCATGTGCGAGTACCGATATGTCAGATAATATAACTTACATTTCATTTCAAGAGGAAATCCGACATACCGATCCAAACTCAAAGCTACCACATAGTGGCTAAATGGACCTTGGAAACAAGTATAGAAATAAACATAACATAAATCAGTCACAAATGTTCATATCTCAAAGGCGGAAACAAATATGAATATAACACATAAAAGTGTACATCAGAGTATTGGTCAAATAAGATCCACAATATCACAAAAGAATAGTTACAAGTGCTAGACAAAAGAATAAGTATACATCAAGGAGTCTATATCTCGAATGTATAACAACAAAAACTACAAATGTAATGTAGTTAGACAAAAGTCAGAAGATGATCCCAGATGTGGAGTCAAGTAGAAGCACCTGTAACATCTCGGTCTGACCCGAGTATTATTTAATAAGAAAATAATAAACGGATCAGTCTAGATATAAATATCCGATAAAGGAATGAGATATAAGCAGAGATAT
Source organism: Allium fistulosum (assembly GCA_030737815.1). Classification (NCBI taxonomy): domain Eukaryota; kingdom Viridiplantae; phylum Streptophyta; class Magnoliopsida; order Asparagales; family Amaryllidaceae; genus Allium; species Allium fistulosum. Next base: position 972,202,924 of record CM060908.1, on the reverse strand, counting down.
AATAAGAACGTATGATAACAATAGTGTCATAATAGAACAAATATGATTTAAACATCAACAAAATCATACAATATCTCAAAAATCTCAAAGCACCAAAAAGAACATCACATTCTTTATTTCTATTCACCAAACACCAAATATTGACAAACTTATAACTGGCAATCACAAAAGGAGGTGAAACACAAATTCCAGAAATCACAACAAGAAATCCAGAAATCACAATGGGGGAGGCCTATCACAAATGGGAGCATGAAAACTCACCAACATGTGTATCACAAACGGAACGCTATTCCATGGTCGCTAACCATAAATATTGAGCTGAAGCTCCACAAACGGTCCGAAGACCACGGGTCGCTACCCCGCCAAATTGAACCGAAGTTCCACAGAAACGAGGTTTAGTCTCCCTCGCAGACAAATAGACATCGCACATCGCTAGTCTAAATCACAAAATGATCATCATTGATCAATAAAAAGTGTCGATTACACTAAGCTAGTAAATATATGAGTTTAGCTTCATGTCCCATAACCACTAGCTTAACTTAAATATTTACGAACAAATTGTAGATTCCCATTCGAAAATTGTCACAAGAATTTCAATCGAACAAGTCCAAAAATTAACCGACGAAGTAAACGCAAGCATTTCATACCACTTGTTTTGCTAAGCCGTGTAATTATATTTTCTCATACGAATGAGGTAAAGGTTTGTATATACTAATAGATTAGAAAACGGTTTTATAAACGAGCTTTGTATTAAAAATAGAGTTGAAATCATCTTTGTAAAAGAGTTTTAATATTTACTACTAGTATAGAAACCTTTGTATTTAGAAGTGACAAATCACAAAATGATTGTAGAAACAATCAATTACAAAAATCCACATTCGAAGACGTGAATTGAATCCAAAGAAATCGATACCAATTCCATTAAAATGGACATTCTCGAAAATCCCAAAAAAAGAAGTCATCAAAGGCAATAACAAATGATAACAATAAAACGGATAGTCACGAATCGATAAAAGTTGGATCCTCAAGCTAATTAGGCAAAATAGGCAAAATGAAGCAGGTCAGTCGACTGGCCCTCTGCAGTCAGTCGACTGAACCAGAACCCGAGAGTTTTCTGGGCCTGCAGTCAGTCGACTGACTGTAGCTGAAACTGTTTTTCAGCCTAACAAATGGAGGAGCAAACTCACACCATTTGCAATCGGTCGAGCAATGGACTTTAGGGGCTTTTGCCAATCGACATCCCAGCTTTATAGGCTCTCCGATTCACCACCAAAAACACGTTCACAAATCAAAGCTAGGATTTTCAAAGTTTTGACTTCAAAACACCAAAAATTGAAATGTTCACCAAATCAATCCAAATCAAAGTAAAATGAATATGCAAAAGTGTTAGGAATTCATACCTAACAACAAAGATAGCTATAGATATAGATGTGAGTTAAAGAACTCACCTTTCACACAAAAACAAGGAAGAAGAAGCTTGAAAACAAAGGAGAATCAACCACTCTTCAATCTCAACTCAAGGAGCTTGAATCTAAGCTCAAAAGAAGAACATTTCCAAAGTAAGGTTTAGGGAATTTTTGAATTTAAAGAGGGATTGAGTTGGAGAAGAAGATGGAGATACTTACCAATAGTTTCTCTTTGAATTTTGAGCTAAAACTTGGATTTGCTAAAGAAACTAGGGTTTAGGATTTTAATTTCCCATCTCCACCACCAATTTCAGTTTTGCTTGTGTGTTTTAGGAAATAGAAATGTAGTGAAGAGGAGAGGTGGACTGAACTAGGGTATAGAGAGAGTTGGGGTGAAACCCAAACCCAAAGCCCAATAGAAAATAGCAAAATTCAACTTACTCCAAATATATCGATGTTTATACTTAAAAAAGTTGCAAACGCCATTTTGGACTCAATGGAAGTGGTCTCGAGTCCCAATTCGACTGTTTACAAAAAGTAGCTTTTCGGACTTTAATCCGATTAACGATTAAACATTTAAATAAAATATTTAAATATTCAATCGTAAAATATGCGGGTTGATACAAACTCCCCTCCTTAAAGAAATTGCGTCCTCGCAATCTTTAAGAAATAAATAAGAAGTAACAACAATAAAAGCATATTGACACAAAAAGAAGAAATTTGAAATAAAAAGTTCACCATAAGGAGTACGAGAGAGCATGTAACGATTCGGATTTTCGCGTTCAAAAATCAACATCCATACTTTACATCGTATTCGAATGCCGTAGATTCGACCGTTCAAATCCGAGTCGCCGGAGCTTATAACAACAATTAAGTAAATACCACAGCGGAAGAAAAGAATAATACATTGATATACAATATCTGATACAATAGAATGATAAAATGAATATCAATATACATCAGAGATATGATACAACAAATAGCAGCGGAAAAGAAAATGATAACATCAGCAGCGGATAATCTCCATCTCCAAAGCAGCAATCCAGATATAGCTCGAACTCCCAATAACGAGGCACAAAGATAAGCAAGTGCAGTCCGATCCAAAGACTGAACTAGCTCCAGATAACCTACTAATCTGACTATCTGAAAAACCAAACTCTAGACTACTCGTGTAGAAAAATTTTGAGCATCCAGAGTTTAGAAAAGAACAATAAACTCCGGATCAGTCATGGGACTGGTGTGAGCAACAAAAACAGTTTATCTTTTTTAAAAACAAATAGCAGAGAATTTTAAAGTCAATTCGCAATGCTTTTAGAAAATAAAACTACCATAAGACCTCCCGCCACACACACAATGCAAACGCAGAATTGGAGGAGATTTCTTCTTATGATAGTCAAAGATGCTTACTACGCAAAATCAAATCATTTTTGATATTATTATTAGTGCATAGTGTAGAAAACATTTCGAAAGTATAATATTAATCTTAGCCAACATACGACCAGTATCGTATGCCTACTATAGCTACCATCTAAACAGTGGTGACCACCGTACGTAAATGGCAGGTTCTACAACTAATACCGTACAAAGTTCGTATTGGAGTTTGGATTTCCAACAAATGGTCAGGCTAAGGAACTTCCTTTTCCATGATGGGTACGTCCCTGGAATAGACGACCCGAGAACCTAACCGGATCTCTGCCAACACAAGGCCGGGTTACCTCTGCAAAAATAGGTAACTACTGACACGCGTATGCCATCCCCCGATCGTAACCGATCTTCCCGAGGATCCTCGATTTCCAACAAACCACATAATAATAATGCAGCAACCACATAGGTTAAGTATCTGGGCTCCATACCATGATACCACCTCTATCCAGAAGGGATGACATACACTAAGGGGCGCTACTCCCTAGAACCTTGCGGCATCCTTCCTGTTTTGACCATTTCCGGGGTGTGAGGCTCGACGAAGTCTCGTCCACAAAGCTACGCTTTGTCACAAAGCCATGCTTCGGGTCAAACAAATGATCAACCTATGATCACAAAGATATAAGATCAAACAAATGATCATATCACAAATGATCAAACACTGATCATTTCACAGCAACACTCAGCATGCCACATTACCAAATTGGGATATATCGCTGATAAATTTCAACTACATAACCTCTGAGCTCGTACGTCTCAGAGAAGGGTGTTAAGCTAAGAGAATAAATTCTCCGCCACCAAACAGAAATGTATTTGAAAGAAATCGGCTTTATATCTCAAAGTGTAATGTCAGACACGTAACCATACAAGTCTGTTCCGGGATCGAACAGATCCGAAGGCACTTCTCACGAAGCCCTTGCAATTCCGGATAATTTCCAATCACGTCCGGACTTCCCGTCACAAAAAGAGTGATATAAATCTCTATACCGGCGCGACTCAGTGCAGAGACATTCGACAGGTTGTCCTTTCATTTTCGAAAAATATCCGGTCTTCAACATCGGTCTTCAAATGCTATCCATATACGACGTATCATTATTCGGAATGAGTTATACGACCCAAAGGTCCTTTCCCGGCTAACCCGAATAGTGAGCGAAATATTTAAAAACATACGGATATTGGGATTTCAATTAAGTCACAACTTAAACCCAAACTTTCTTTACAATGGTTTAACAAATTACCATTTTAATCTTTTTAAACAAAAAGATTCAATTCACAAAGTTCACTTAATTTCACAAAGATTCATTCACAGATTTTCCAAATCAATTTCCCTTTCAATTTGATTAATTCGTTAAATCTTTAAATCAACGATTTAACTAATAGCTTTCAAAACAATTCCATTTCAAATGGTTTAAACAAACATCATTTTAAATCTGTTAAAAATAAATAGATTTAATTCATAGCTTTCAAAAACAATTCATTCATAACTTGGAAAAACAATTTTTCAATTCGATCTTGAAATTCCTTTAATTAAACTGGAATTTCACTTCTTATCTGAAAGCTTTTATTCCTTTAAAACAAACAGTTTTTATTTGGAAATTTGATTCATTCATACGAGTTGAAATCCTGGGTTTAAATTCAAATTTCCAACTTATACTTTTAAAATGGTTTAATTCATACAAACACATTTATATCATCTTTTATCCCTAGTTTCCAAATCATAGATTTAATTTCAAACTTGAATTCAAATTTAAATCAAATTATTTAAATTTTCAAACTCGATTAAGTTATTCAAAATGACTTTTATCTTTGAAATTCTATTTTCAAAAGCTTTTCACTTTAAAACCCAAATTTCCAATTTCAAAATCAATTGAAATTAAAATTTCAATTTCAAAAACATCAGATTTAAATTATCTGTGACTTAACCGATTTCCACGTGAAATCCATATTTGTGTGTGTAAAAGTGTGGTCTAGGGGTTTTACACACCATAGTGCAACATCAATCATCACATAATAAAATACAGGATATAGTTGATAAGCGATATAAACTATACGCTTATCGTTCATTCACAGATCACAGATATATATCACAGGTAAGTAAACTACAGATCACAACATAAATCAGGGTGTATCACAAAGCATCATATATCAGGGATATCAAACAATTAAATCATCCCATACAATTCAAACAACCATAAGTAAGACCAAATAAATTATCTGGTTAATTTAAATCAGATTAATTACTTATGAATAATTTACTAATCCTGGTTAATTAACATCAATAATTTACAAATCATTTTGATTAATTATTCTTTAATCATTTATTAATTAATCATTTATAATAAATTTACTAACCTTTAATTATTAATTAATCAATCTTTAATTAATTATCTTAATAAATTTACCCTTAAATTAATTATTCTTTAAATTAAATCACTTTAATTAATTAACCACAATAATTAAATATCCTTTGATCACTTATTAATTTACCTCTAATGATAAATTTATTAAATTTTAATTATAAGTCATTAACCTTTAATTATAATTAAATCAAACTTTAATCATTAAATAATTTACTTTCAATTATTTAATTATTCTTTAATTAATTATCTTTAATCAATTACATTAATTAACACCTAATTAGTTACCGTTTAATTAATTATCTTTAATTAATCAAGTACTAAATCCTTTAATCTCTTTCATAAATCAACCTCTAATTAATTTCAATAAGTAATTATTCTTTAATTACTTCCATTTATTAAATCTTAAGTAATTATCCTTTTTATTTAATCTCATAAATCAATTCTTCTTTAATCATTTTCATTAATTAATAAATCTTTAATTACTTAATTAATTAATCACAAATTATTAAGTAATTATACTTGAATAAATTAAGAGATTATATTTCAATTACAAAGACCTTCAATAAACAATTAAGACATATATACCTTAATTTAGTGTTTAGTTAAATCATTACAACTTATTTTAAATTGATTCAAAAACATCCCTTAATCAAAATTTCTAATATACTTATTTCAAACACTTGCTTGATTCAAGCATTATCAAATTCCATTTAAAAATACTTAGAAATTTATTCCTTATCATCATATAAATTAATTCAAAATCAATAAATTTTCAAAACAATTTAAGAATATTTAACTTAACATTTTTCCCTTGAAACTTGTTCATATCTTTAGTTTTTAAACCTTGGTACAATATTTGATTTACAATTAAAACCTGGTACAGATTTTATCTTTAGTTTTGAAAACCTGTTATCTAACAAATACACCCGAGCCAGAGGAAAATTTACTCGAGACAATTTACAACCTGCTTCGAGTCGACCCATCATTTTCACGAGCTGGAACCTAAGGCAACATCTTCTTCCACAATTTTATCTACCTGACACCGAAGATACATGGTGCACGTGTACACTCGATCGGAGTAACTCCGATCATCGCGAAGACCATCGATACATCACTAGCGACCCCCTCGACAACACCTACCAGCCAACACCTTCAAGTTCGCCATGATTCGAAAACGAGTTGAACAGCGAAATGCTAGAACCCCATTCGATCGAAAGTTCTTCCTCGTGCCGACAATCTAGGCCACCATCGACCCCGCCCCTTCGACCAGAACTTCCCTGATGACCCAACAACGTTTCCCCCCCGGTGCGGCAGCACTCGATCAATCGGAGGAGATGAAATCTCCTTGTTTCCGACCACATCAAAACTCGAGCATTAAACCCTAAAATCGATTCGACTCGAAAATTCTTTCATTCGAAATTTTTTTTAGTATTTTTCTTGTGTTCGTGGATCATCAAGCTAGCTATACAACCAATTTCAATGGCTAATATTTTTTAATTCAATAGAAATTGGTGAAATTGCATTTTGAGTTCATACAGGAACGGCCTCATGTATACTCAGCTAAAAATCTTCGTTTTTGTTTTAAAAATCTTTTCTTTGTATACTTAATCAAGATATGAAATCAAATTAACAAATTAAAATGTTCAAATTTAACATCAAAATTTCTTTTTACTGTAAACTTAAATGTACCAGAACCCAATTCCACTGTCAAGCTTCAAAACAAAATTCAAGGCTAAGATTTAAGTTTAAACAACTTATTTTGGTTAAAATCCTAAGCTTATAATGTTTTGTATGAAGATATATTAGTTTTCTTCTACTTTATTTTGCTCTGTAACTAGAAATACAGGAGAATAAAATTCACAGTTCAACAGAAATACACACACAGCAGATTCACACAAAATCATATCAACATCACTGGCATACAACTAAATTTTACTTGAAAGTTGACAAAGGAAAGTTACTCACATACAACCATTCAGGATCAAAGTAGAAAGTTTGCTCACTGTATTTCCAGAATGAAAGAACAGAGTTTGAAAATTTGCAAGTTGAAAGCTCTCCTTTTCTTTGTTTTAAATCTGTTGAAGCTTTGGTTTTGCTTTGATGTTTATTTTATTTTTCTTTGCTCAGTTTGAAAACAAACGAATGGAATGAAGTGGTGATGTTGTTTTTCTTTATACAAGGTGATATTATCTTGTACAACAGGTAAGGCTGAAGTTTGAAAGCATTAAATGCAAGCATGTAATGACCATGCTGTTTGATACTTAAAGCATAGGCTGTTTTATTTTATTTTTTTTGTTTCACACTTATTTCGGCTGAAGGTGATGTATGTACTTGATGTCTCTATATTTATTGTTTGTTTGTTTGTTTCTACATATATGTTTAAGTATGTGGTCTGGTTTGTAGTTTATTATCTTATTTTATCTTTTGTTTAGTGTCTTCATATTTGAATAGATATTATCTTCATTTGCTTTGTACTTTACAGCCTACATACTTTACTCGGCTGAGATAAGATTTTGTGTGATAGAGGATATGGCATTTATTATGTTATGGGGGCTGCATATTTTTTTTCTTTTCTATGTACTTTAGAGATGTTTTGTTTGTACTTCATTAGATTGTTTTATACATAGATTTGTTTTGTTTGCTTCATTTTTAAATGTATATTTTATTTTTCCTTTTCTAGTTTAAATATTAATTATTGTTATTTTACTTCATGTTTATTTCATAAATTCAAACCATTACCAACCATCACTTATTATTATTATTATTATCATTTATTATTATTAAACCATTTATTTACAATTTTAGATTTTAAACTTGAATTCAATATACATATATATTAACTTCAAATTTACTCATATACGAGCCGGGGAAACTCGCTTCCATTTTATCGATTTATTTTACTAATTTTTTCCAAAAATTTATTTAATTACTCAATTTAATTCAAAAATTCATTTAATTATTAATTTAAATAAATTTAAAATCTAGGGTCGTTACAAACTTCCCCCCTTAAAAGAATTTCGTCCTCGAAATTCGCAGGCACGAAAATAACACAGAGATAGACAGAGGTGATCTCCTATAATTCCTCAAACACAAGATATGGATTCCAAACTCAAGTCGGAATATCTCAGAATACATACCAATTTGTCCCTCTTCGGACTTCGGTATTCAAAAGAAATTACAATAGAATTTCAAGTTCGGTTTTAAACGATATCGTTTTAATTGATTCAATTCAATTTACCCTCATATTTTATTAGTCAATTTAATTCAACTTAAAATTCCAATTTAAAATTCATTAAGGTTTAAATCCAAAAGGCTGATAAGAAGTCGATGAAGATACGAAATAAGAATCTCATACAACGGTTCGTAGAGCCATCATCACACCGAAACTTCTTCTTGTAGCTGATACGAAGAAATGAAAAGAATTTGGAAAGACGAATCAAAAGAATTTTGAAATCGAATCAAAGAAAATTGATAGAGAAAGATTGTTTCCACTGTTGCAGGGTATTGACCATTTATAGTCGTATTCCCTGTCCCCTATCTCGTCTTCTTCTTGCACTCATACTCACTATCAGTGGATAGTAAGAGAATTTACTGAGACATTCAGACGGATATCTTAGAGATTACTCATTCTAGAGTTTACTTCACTCTATCTCTAATGAGCTACTTAATGTGTTACACTCCTGAGCTAAAGTTCAACCTTAGCTCTGATACCAAATGTAACGATCCGGATTTTCGCGTTCGAAAATCAACATCCATACTTTACATCGTATTCGAATGCCGTAGATTCGACCGTTCAAATCCGAGTCGCCGGAGCTTATAACAACAATTAAGTAACACAGCGGAAGAAAAGAATAATACATTGATATACAATATCTGATACAATAGAATGATAAAATGAATATCAATATACATCAGAGATATGATACAACAAATAGCAGTAGAAAAGAAAATGATAACATCAGCAGCGGATAATCTCCATCTCCAAATCAGCAATCCCGATATAGCTCGAACTCCCAATAACGAGGCACAAAGATAAGCAAGTGCAGTCCGATCCAAAGACTGAACTAGCTCCAGATAACCTATTAATCTGACTATCTGAAAAACCAAACTCTAGACTGCTCGTGTAGAAAAATTTTGAGCATCCAGAGTTTAGAAAAGAACAATAAACTCCGGATCAGTCATGGTACTGGTGTGAGCAACAAAAACAGTTTATCTTTTTTAAAAACAAATAGCAGAGAATTTTAAAGTCAATTCGCAATGCTTTTAGAAAATGAAACTACCATAAGTCCTCCCGCCACACACACAATGCAAACGCAGAATTGGAGGAGATTTCTTCTTATGATAGTCAAAGATGCTTACTACGCAAAATCAAATCATTTTTGATATTATTATTAGTGCATAGTGTAGAAAACATTTCGAAAGTATAATATTAATCTTAGCCAACATACGACCAGTATCGTATGCCTACTATAGCTACCATCTAAACAGTGGTGACCACCGTACGTAAATGGCAGGTTCTACAACTAATACCGTACAAAGTTCGTATTGGAGTTTGGATTTCCAACAAATGGTCAGGCTAAGGAACTTCCTTTTCCACGATGGGTACGTCCCTGGAATAGACGACCCGAGAACCTAACCGGATCTCTGCCAACACAAGGCCGGGTTACCTCTGCAAAAATAGGTAACTACTGACACGCGTATGCCATCCCCCGATCGTAACCGATCTTCCCGAGGATCCTCGATTTCCAACAAACCACATAATAATAATGCAGCAACCACATAGGTTAAGTATCTGGGCTCCATACCATGATACCAGCTCTATCCAGAAGGGATGACATACACTAAGGGGCGCTACTCCCTAGAACCTTGCCGCATCCTTCCTGTTTTGACCATTTCCGGGGTGTGAGGCTCGACGAAGTCTCGTCCACAAAGCTACGCTTTGTCACAAAGCCATGCTTCGGGTCAAACAAATTATCAACCTATGATCACAAAGATATAAGATCAAACAAATGATCATATCACAAATGATCAAACACTGATCATTTCACAGCAACACTCAGCATGCCACATTACCAAATTGGGATATATCGCTGATAAATTTCAACTACATAACCTCTGAGCTCGTACGTCTCAGAGAAGGGTGTTAAGCTAAGAGAATAAATTCTCCGCCACCAAACAGAAATGTATTTGAAAGAAATCGGCTTTATATCTCAAAGTGTAATGTCAGACACGTAACCATACAAGTCTGTTCCGGGATCGAACAGAACCGAAGGCACTTCTCACGAAGCCCTTGCAATTCCGGATAATTTCCAATCACGTCCGGACTTCCCGTCACAAAAAGAGTGATATAAATCTCTATACCGGCGCGACTCAGTGCAGAGACATTCGACAGGTTGTCCTTTCATTTTCGAAAAATATCCGGTCTTCAACACCGGTCTTCAAATGCTATCCATATACGACGTATCATTATTCGGAATGAGTTATACGACCCAAAGGTCCTTTCCCGGCTAACCCGAATAGTGAGCGAAATATTTAAAAACATACGGATATTGGGATTTCAATTAAGTCACAACTTAAACCCAAACTTTCTTTACAATGGTTTAACAAATTACCATTTTAATCTTTTTAAACAAAATGATTCAATTCACAAAGTTCACTTAATTTCACAAAGATTCATTCACAGATTTTCCAAATCAATTTCCCTTTCAATTTGATTAATTCGTTAAATCTTTAAATCAAAGATTTAACTAATAGCTTTCAAAACAATTCCATTTCAAATGGTTTAAACAAACATCATTTTAAATCTGTTAAAAATAAATAGATTTAATTCATAGCTTTCAAAAACAATTCATTCATAACTTGGAAAAACAATTTTTCAATTCGATCTTGAAATTCCTTTAATTAAACTGGAATTTCACTTCTTATCTGAAAGCTTTTATTCCTTTAAAACAAACAGTTTTTATTTGGAAATTTGATTCATTCATACGAGTTGAAATCCTTGGTTTAAATTCAAATTTCCAACTTATACTTTTAAAATGGTTTAATTCATACAAACACATTTATATCATCTTTTATCCCTAGTTTCCAAATCATAGATTTAATTTCAAACTTGAATTCAAATTTAAATCAAATTATTTAAATTTTCAAACTCGATTAAGTTATTCAAAATGACTTTTATCTTTGAAATTCTATTTTCAAAAGCTTTTCACTTTAAAACCCAAATTTCCAATTTCAAAATCAATTGAAATTAAAATTTCAATTTCAAAAACATCAGATTTAAATTATCTGTGACTTAACCGATTTCCACGTGAAATCCATATTTGTGTGTGTGTAAAAGTGTGGTCTAGGGGTTTTACACACAATAGTGCAACATCAATCATCACATAATAAAATACAGGATATAGTTGATAAGCGATATAAACTATACGCTTATCGTTCATTCACAGATCACAGATATATATCATAGGTAAGTAAACTACAGATCACAACATAAATCAGGGTGTATCACAAAGCATCATATATCAGGGATATCAAACAATTAAATCATCCCATACAATTCAAACAACCATAAGTAAGACCAAATAAATTATCTGGTTAATTTAAATCAGATTAATTACTTATGAATAATTTACTAATCCTGGTTAATTAACATCAATAATTTACAAATCATTTTGATTAATTATTCTTTAATCATTTATTAATTAATCATTTATAATAAATTTACTAACCTTTAATTATTAATTAATCAATCTTTAATTAATTATCTTAATAAATTTACCCTTAAATTAATTATTCTTTAAATTAAATCACTTTAATTAATTAACCATAATAATTAAATATCCTTTGATCACTTATTAATTTACCTCTAATGATAAATTTATTAACTTTTAATTATAAGTCATTAACCTTTAATTATAATTAAATCAAACTTTAATCATTAAATAATTTACTTTCAATTATTTAATTATTCTTTAATTAATTATCTTTAATCAATTACATTAATTAACACCTAATTAATTACCGTTTAATTAATTATCTTTAATTAATCAAGTACTAAATCCTTTAATCTCTTTCATAAATCAACCTCTAATTAATTTCAATAAGTAATTATTCTTTAATTACTTCCATTTATTAAATCTTAAGTAATTATCCTTTTTATTTAATCTCATAAATCAATTCTTCTTTAATCATTTTCATTAATTAATAAATCTTTAATTACTTAATTAATTAATCACAAATTATTAAGTAATTATACTTGAATAAATTAAGAGATTATATTTCAATTACAAAGACCTTCAATAAACAATTAAGACATATATACCTTAATTTAGTGTTTAGTTAAATCATTACAACTTATTTTAAATTGATTCAAAAACATCCCTTAATCAAAATTTCTAATATACTTATTTCAAACACTTGCTTGATTCAAGCATTATCGAATTCCATTTAAAAATACTTAGAAATTTATTCCTTATCATCATATAAATTAATTCAAAATCAATAAATTTTCAAAACAATTTAAGAATATTTAACTTAACATTTTTCCCTTGAAACTTGTTCATATCTTTAGTTTTTAAACCTTGGTACAATATTTGGTTTACAATTAAAACCTGGTACAGATTTTATCTTTAGTTTTGAAAACCTGTTATCTAACAAATACACCCGAGCCAGAGGAAAATTTACTCGAGACAATTTACAACCTGCTTCGAGTCGACCCATCATTTTCACGAGCTGGAACCTAAGGCAACATCTTCTTCCACAATTTTATCTACCTGACACCGAAGATACATGGTGCACGTGTACACTCGATCGGAGTAACTCCGATCATCGCGAAGACCATCGATACGTCACTAGCGACCCCCTCGACAACACCTACCAGCCAACACCTTCAAGTTCGCCATGATTCGACAACGAGTTGAACAGCGAAATGCTAGAACCCCATTCGATCGAAAGTTCTTCCTCGTGCCGACAATCTAGGCCACCATCGACCCCACCCCTTCGACCAGAACTTCCCTGATGACCCAACAACGTTTCCCCCCCCCGGTGCGGCAGCACTCGATCAATCGGAGGAGACGAAATCTCCTTGTTTCCGACCACATCAAAACTCGAGCATTAAACCCTAAAATTGATTCGACTCGAAAATTCTTTCATTCGAAATTTTTTTTAGTATTTTTCTTGTGTTCGTGGATCATCAAGCTAGCTATACAACCAATTTCAATGGCTAATATTTGTTAATTCAATAGAAATTGGTGAAATTGCATTTTGAGTTCATACAGGAACGGCCTCATGTATACTCACCTAAAAATCTTCGTTTTTGTTTTAAAAATCTTTTCTTTGTATACTTAATCAAGATATGAAATCAAATTAACAAATTAAAATGTTCAAATTTAACATCAAAATTTCTTTTTACTGTAAACTTAAATGTACCAGAACCCAATTCCACTGTCAAGCTTCAAAACAAAATTCAAGGCTAAGATTTAAGTTTAAACAACTTATTTTGGTTAAAATCCTAAGCTTATAATGTTTTGTATGAAGATATATTAGTTTTCTTCTACTTTATTTTGCTCTGTAACTAGAAATACAGGAGAATAAAATTCACAGTTCAACAGAAATACACACACAGCAGATTCACACAAAATCATATCAACATCACTGGCATACAACTAAATTTTACTTGAAAGTTGACAAAGGAAAGTTACTCACATACAACCATTCAGGATCAAAGTAGAAAGTTTGCTCACTGTATTTCCAGAATGAAAGAACAGAGTTTGAAAATTTGCAAGTTGAAAGCTCTCCTTTTCTTTGTTTTAAATCTGTTGAAGCTTTGGTTTTGCTTTGATGTTTATTTTATTTTTCTTTGCTCAGTTTGAAAACAAACGAATGGAATGAAGTGGTGATGTTGTTTTTCTTTATACAAGGTGATATTATCTTGTACAACAGGTAAGGCTGAAGTTTGAAAGCATTAAATGCAAGCATGTAATGACCATGCTGTTTGATACTTAAAGCATAGGCTGTTTTATTTTATTTTTTTTGTTTCACACTTATTTCGGCTGAAGGTGATGTATGTACTTGATGTCTCTATATTTATTGTTTGTTTGTTTGTTTCTACATATATGTTTAAGTATGTGGTCTGGTTTGTAGTTTATTATCTTATTTTATCTTTTGTTTAGTGTCTTCATATTTGAATAGAAATTATCTTCATTTGCTTTGTACTTTACAGCCTACATACTTTACTCGGCTGAGATAAGATTTTGTGTGATAGAGGATATGGCATTTATTATGTTATGGGGGCTGCATATTTTTTTTCTTTTCTATGTACTTTAGAGATGTTTTGTTTGTACTTCATTAGATTGTTTTATACATAGATTTGTTTTGTTTGCTTCATTTTTAAATGTATATTTTATTTTTCCTTTTCTAGTTTAAATATTAATTATTGTTATTTTACTTCATGTTTATTTCATAAATTCAAACCATTACCAACCATCACTTCTTATTATTATTATTATCATTTATTATTATTAAACCATTTATTTACAATTTTAGATTTTAAACTTGAATTCAATATACATATATATTAACTTCAAATTTACTCATATACGAGCCGGGGAAACTCGCTTCCATTTTATCGATTTATTTTACTAATTTTTTCCAAAAATTTATTTAATTACTCAATTTAATTCAAAAATTCATTTAATTATTAATTTAAATAAATTTAAAATCTAGGGTCGTTACAGAGCAAGTCCGGATGTGTTCGCTCGATGAATTTTCTGGATTCCCAAGAGCAATCCTTAGGATTTGAGGACCATTGAACTTTCACAAATGGAACATCTTTATTTCGAAGGCGTTTGACCTCCGAAGCAATAATTCGAATGGGATGATGCTCATAAGTCAAATTAGGCGAGACTTCAATTTCTTCAATAACACCGGGCTTAAGAATAGAATCGAAATCTCGAAGGCATTTTCGTATTTGAGAGACATGGAATACGTCATGAATAGCAGAGAATTGAGCCGGTAATAAAAGGCGATAAGCCATGGAACCAATGTGTTCGGTGATGGGAAATGGGCCAATATATCGAGGTGCTAATTTTCCTGATCGACTGAAACGCACAACACCCTTCATAGGTGAAAAACGAATAAACACAAAATCACCCACAGAAAATTCTAATTTCCTTCTTCGATTATCGGCATAGGATTTTTTGTCTACTTTGAGCTTCTTTCATCCTATGGCGAATAAGGTCAATCTTTTCTGTGGCATCACGGATAAAATCTGGACCTAAAACCAGTTTCTCACCGGCTTCAAGCAAACACGAAGGAGATCGGCATGACCTTCCGTATAGTGCCTCGAAAGGTGCCATACCAATGCTAGATTGGAAGCTATTATTATAGGAAAATTCAACAAGAGAAATATGATCTTCCCAACTTCCACCAAAATCAAGAACACATGCGCGAAGAAGATCTTCAAGAGTTTGATTCACACGCTCGGTTTGTCCATCGGACTGAGGATGATAAGCGGTGCTAAAATTAAGCTTCGTTCCCAAAGCTTTTTGAAGACCTTTCCAGAATCCACTAGTAAACAATGGATCACGATCACTAACAATAGAAGTTGGAACTCCATGCAATTTAACAATTTCTTTGACAAAAAGTTTAACCAAAATATGTACGGTCCGATTGGACTGAACGGGAATAAAATGGGCGGATTTTGTAAGTCTATCTACTATCACCCATATTGATGCAGCACGAGATAAAGTAAAACGAGTTACCTTAAGTCGAAATCGCGAACAACCACCATGCGTCGCCTCACGACCTAACCCCAGCAACGATCTATCATCCATCGCCCCACGACCTAAATCCATCCCCGACCTATCGTACGTCGCTAAGCGATTTAAATCCCAATCGCTTAGATCGCTCCTCCTCTATGAGTCGCGGCAAACTCTAGGTCGCGATCCTTAAGTCGCGAACGACCTATGGCATCTCCAGCCTAAGTCGCGAACTTCTTCACTCCAAGCTAGGTCGTGGAAAATTCTAGGTCACGAGCAACGACCCACCGTATGTCGCCTGCCTCCAGCCCTAGGTCGCTCCACCTTGAATCGCGAGCGAGCTACAGTAAGTCGCGAGTGAGCGAACTACATCACGGCAAGCTCAGGTCATACCGCTCCAGTAGATCGCTCCTCCTCCATTGAAGATCGCAGACGAACTATCTTAGGTCGCGATCGAAATCTCGAAAAGGAATAGCTCGTTAGGTCGCAAACAACATCCAGTAGGTCGCAAGCTCCAGTTATGCCGTATTCTTATGTCGCGAAATTTCCTATATCGCTTTCAGTTAGGTCGCAAGATTATAAGTCGCGATTGTTTCTTAGGTCGCGAGAAGAGAATCACGAAGCAGGGAAGAGTTAGGTCGCAAGTTTTGTAGATCGTGAACCAGTTAAGTCGTTGTGACGACCGCCCATGACCCCTGCACCGAATCTAGAGATAGAGCGCTGTAAAGTGTGCTAGGCGACCATGGACGATTGTCAAGGTAAGATTTAAAACAGCAGAATCTATCGTATTACTCACAGCGCATGGACAAAATACAATAGAACATATGTATAGTGAAGCTTTACAGAACAAAATGACATCATATAAAACTCCATAATAGTTGAATACAAGCATCCACATAGTCAATACATCCAGCCTCACTACATATCTCTCAGAGAATACAAAACAGCGGAATATCCAGTACATATAAGAAGATAATATGCAACCCCCTAGCTCGTCTTCGATATCAGCATCGTGAGAAGAGAACAGCACCTGTCACCTGCTACCTAGTCTGCCCGTCCCAAAATGGACGAACAGCCCAAGGCAGTAAGAATTAAAACATAAAGCCTTGAGTCAGACAACAGTCTTAGTGAGCAGTAAATTAACTAACAACATACCAAAAGAGCATAAAGGAAAAGGAATAGGAATACAACCCTCCCACTCCAACCTCATTCTACAGTGATAGCCCTCAGACACACACTAAGCAGAAGCAAACATAGCAGAGCATACAATTTAAAGTAAGCTACTATCACTCGAGTCAAGGGCGATGTTTTCCAAGTACCAAGGCCTAAATCAGATAAGCACCCAGAAAATACCGCTCTTGAGTCCGAATGACGATTCAACCAAACATCCATGACTCTGGCTATCACTGTTATCATTGCTTCGATATCACCGTTAATTGAATGACCGGCACATTCTTTCAGCCGTCCGTCAAGGGCTAATGGAAACCCCGGTTCTAGACATAACTCCCGCACGTCGTCGCAGCCCGTGCCTAGGACTATCGAATCTGCCCAGAGTACTCGACCATCAACAGTTGGTCGTTGGGACTATCGAATCTTCCCAAACGTACTCTTGCTTAGAGCATGCTAGAACCTTCAACAACGATGCTATCCAAGCCTCCTAGTCATCCTCCTCGACGACTATTCTCATATCCATTCATTATCCTCAACTCGAATCATATCACCGAGTTATCAACATGCTTGGAATGATCCCGTCTGGATTAGACCAAGTCTTCATCACATGATTGCCTCGCTTCATTACATCCTCACAAAGCCTCATCTCATCATCACATCATCAAATCTATGCATAAGAGCTTCATCATCCCGCTACATATGCCACGAGCAGCTTTCCCAATTCAAGAGCCTTTCCCTTAGCTTTTGAATCACCTTCGATCTAAATCTAGTCATCAATCATCTAGTTCATAACAATCAATCAAATCAAACATCAATCCAAGCAATCAAGCATTCAAATATGATCTAAGTAGACAATTATAACAATAATGGCATTTTCGTAATTAAAGAGTTGAAAGTCCAATAAGCATGAAAACATGAATTATATCTCTACAAACTGGATGAATGAACTTGCATAGGTTAACATATGATAAAATGGATGCAACATCATCATGAACAATGGATCTATGTGGATCTACACTTAGGATGAAGAAAATGCATAGAAATCTCTATTTTAACACCAAATCGAGCCAACAATCCGATATACTCCTTTGGATCCGTGTGAGAGATAATCACCACTCACCAAATCACCAAAACAAACCCTAATCAACACGCTTCAGATCTGGACAGCGAAGGATCGAGCTTGATCTATCACGAATCCGCTTCAAACGAAGAAATCTCTCTTGAAAAGATGAAGATCTTCAATCTAAGCTCTTGAATCTTCAATCTTGATCTTCGATTTGGATGGATGGAAGCACTAGATTAGAGTGGAGAAAAGAAGTGAAGAAGTGTAGAAGTCGAGCTCTCAAAATGGCAGCACTTCGTCGCTTCAAAATCCGGATCCCAAAAAGTGAGAACAACCCCTCCTATTTATAGCTGAAATTCCTTAAGTCGAAATCTGGCTATCTCCCTAAGTCGCTTCCGACTTACGACCTAAGCCCCTACGACTTAACAAAACCCAGCGACCTAACAATGCTACGCCAAACCCCTCAGCGACCTATCGCTTGCGCCTCTACGACTTAAGACTTAAGAGAATGCGACTTAGCAAAACTGCGCACCCAGGCGACCTACCAAAGTCCTACAACTTACGACCTAACGAGGCTTCGACTTATCACTTAGCGACCTAACCACAGGTGCGACCTATCACTTAAGTGCTTACGCGACCTAATCAACATAGCGCATCAGTGACCTACGACTTAGCAAACTTGCGACCTAACTATCTTAGGTCGCCTACGACCTAACTCAACACTAAACAGGGCCTCCGACTTAACACTTGCCGAGTTAGCTTCGACCTGCTAACTTAACCCAGCTACGACTTATCTCCTTAGGTCGTCTACCGACCTATCTATGCCCTAGGTCGCTAAACTACCCATTTCCTAACTCCTTAGGTCGTTGCCGACCTATCCCCCTTAGGTCGCTAACTCACCCAGAAGCCCACAACCTATCTTAGGTCGCCAATCCTATAAGTCGGTCACGACTTATCACTTAGGTCATTCACTATTAACCCCAGCTTCCTTAAGTCGTCGCCGACCTACCCCTTAAGTCATCCACTACCTTAGGTCGCTCCAACACCCTACGACTTAAGCTGCTACGACTCAACTCCTAACTCGCCGAATTCCTTAACCCGGTCACGACTTAGCTCTTAGGTCGTTCACGACCTAGGACTTAGACAAATCTGCCTAAAAATCTGAAATGACTTGAAAGTGATAAAATTCCAGATTTTGACGAACTTGTCGATCCGTAAAAATACGGGTCGTTACATTCTCTCCCCCTTAGGAATTTCGCCCCCGAAATTCCAAGCAATCAAAGACTATTCTGTACGCCTATCATCCATAACAATCAACAAACCATGCATCCAATTCTAACTTAGCGTACAGAATTCTAAAACTAGAACAAGTTACAATATCGCGAGATGACACGACACCTTAGGACCATACCTTGAAGAGTTCAGGATGAGCTGCCTTCATCCTCTCTTCCACCTCCCACGTACAGTCGTTATCATCATCACTCCATTGTACCTTGAGCAACTTGACTACCTTCCCCCTAAGCTGTTTCGTGTCAGTTTCAACAACACGAAGCGGCTTACGAGGTCTTCTATTAACTGGATCAACTTCAAAATCTTCATAGCTATTTGCAGAAACTACTGCATTTGAGTCGTGCACATACTTCCGTAGATATGATACATGAAAAACATTGTGCACACTCGACATCTTCTCTGGTAACTCCAATCTGTAAGCGAGCTTTCCAATTCGCTCGATGATTGGGAATGGTCCAACAAATCTCGGAGTCAATTTTCCTCTCTTCCCGAATCGAATAACATTCTTCAGTGGAGAAATCTTCACAAAAACCATATCTCCAACGTCGAATTCTAAATCCTTACGACGCTTATCGGCATAACTCTTCTGACGGTCTTGGGCTGCCTTCATTTGTTGCCGAATGATCTCTATACAATCTGAAGTCTGACGAATCATCTCTGGCCCAAGCATTAGCTTTTCTCCAGTTTCCAACCAACATGTCGGAGAGTTACACGGTCTTCCATACAATGCCTCATACGGTGCCATACCAATGCTTGACTGGTAACTGTTGTTGTACGCAAACTCCACCAAATGAAGGTGATCTTCCCATGATCCTCCGAAGTCCAAAACACATGCTCTAAGAAGATCTTCCAAAACTCGGTTGACTCTCTCAGTCTGACCATCTGTTTGGGGATGATAAGCTGTACTCAAACACAACTCGGTTCCCAAAACTTCCTGGAAGCTCCTCCAAAATCCACTAGTGAACAATGGGTCTCGATCGCTCACTATACTCTTCGGAATACCATGGAATCGAACTATCCACTTAACATACAACTCAGCCAACTTTGATGCAACCCTAGTCGATCGAACAGGAATGAATCGTGCACTCTTAGTCAGACGATCCACAATGACCCAAACCCCTTCATTTTCCGTTCTGGTTCTAGGCAATCCATCGATAAAATCCATCGACACTTGTTCCCACTTCCATGTAGGAACTTCTAATGGTTGAAGCAATCCACTTGGCTTCTTCTGTTCGGCTTTTACCAACTGGCAGTTCATACATTTGGAAATAAAATTTCCAACATCCTTCTTCATACCTTCCCAGTAGTAGGTTCTCTTCATATCCCGATACATCTTATTTCCACCTGGATGAATTGTCAGCTTCGAGTGATGACTTTCCTTCAGAACTTCACTCCTTAATTCATCTATATCGGGAACAACTAGTCGTCCTTGCTTCCGAAGCCAACCCTCTCGATCGACCTCGAATCCTTTATCCTTTTCTGGATCCAATCCAGATTCCAATTCATGGATAATCTAGACAAGCTTATCATCTCGCTTTTGGCCCTCGCCAATCCTTTCCACAAGAGTGGGTCTTATCGATAAGTTTGCCAACATCTCAGGTTCCAATTCACATCTAGGCCTGAAGTCAAATCCAGCTAAATACTCGAGACTCTTCCATTCTGAAAACATGGCTCCCAATCCTGCATGTCTTCGACTTAACGCATCTGCCACTGCGTTACCTTTTCCCGGAGTATAAGCTATACCAAAATCATATGAGGCTAAAAACTCTAGCCAACGTTGCTGCCGAAGATTCAAATCCTTTTGGGAGAAAAGATACTTCAACGACTTATGATCCGTAAACAACTCGAATCGAACTCCCAACAGATAATGCCTCCACATTTTCAGAGCAAATACAATCGCCGCTAACTCCAAATCATGAGTCGGGTAATTCCTTTCATGCGGCTTCAGTTGTCGACTGGCATACGCAACAACTTTATCCCTCTGCATCAGCACTGCTCCAAGTCCAGTACCACATGCATCGGTGTAAACCACCATCTCATCATTCCCACTTGGAATATTCAAAACAGGAGCACTCGTCAATCTCTCTTTCAGGATTCCGAAAGCTTGCTCACACTTAGCATCCCAACTGAACTCTTGGTTCTTCTTCGTCAATCCTGTTAATGGTGCAGCTACCTTGGAGAAGTCTTTGATAAATCGTCGATAATATCCTGCTAATCCAAGAAAACTTCTCACATCAGATGCATTCTTAGGTCTAACCCAATCCTGGATTGCTGCCACCTTAGCGGGATCAACCGCTATTCCACTTCCAGAAATCACATGGCCTAAGAACCTCACTTCACTCTTCCAGAAGTGACACTTCGAAAACTTAGCCTTCAGCTGATGTTTTCGTAAGATTTCCAAAACAATACGCAAGTGCGTCTTGTGCTCTTCTTCCGTTCTGGAATAAATCAGAATATCATCCACGAACACAAGTACGAACTTGTTCAATTGATCTCTGAACACTCTATTCATAAGATCCACAAAATATGCTGGCGCGTTAATCAATCCAAACGGCATTACCAGCCACTCAAAGAAACCAGATGGTGTCCTAAAAGCAGTCTTCGGCACACTATCCTTAGCCACTCTCAACTGGTGAAATCCCGTTGCCAAATCCATCTGAGAAAACACCTTAGCTTCGTGAAGCTGATCAAACAAGTCATCTATCCTCGGCAATGGATACTTGTTCTTCTTAGTCACTTTATTCAGCTCACGATAATCCACACACAATCTCAACGACCCATCTGCCTTGGTTGCGAACACAACTGGTGCACCCCACTCGGACACACTACGCCGAATGAATCCTTTCTGTAAAAGGTCATCAACTTGCACCCTCAACTCCTGCTGTTCCCTAGGCGCCATCCTCCTAAGAGGCATCACAACAGGTCTGGCTCCTTCAACTAGATCTATACGAAACTCGATCTCTCTATGCGGCGGCAACCCTTTGACTTCGTCAAAGACATCCTCGAATCCATTTGCGATTGGCACTAAAGACAGTCCATCCCGTGGAACAACTAGCGAATACATGAAGCTCATGAAGACGCCTTCTTCATGCTTACATCGTATCACAATCTTTCGCCCCTCCACATTCTCTACTGTCACCTCCAGCCTCTCACAATCAACCTTAGCCGCATACTTCCTAAGCCAGTCCATGCCCAAAATAATTCCGAACCCCGCAAAGTTCAGAACAAAACAATCACAAACAAAAGAGCAACCATGACTCGATACAACTAGACCACGGCATAACATACACAAACAAGACGAACCCCCAACTGGATTAGTCACAACCAATGGCCTATCAACAATATCCGGTGCCAAACCTAACCGGCCTACGAGTTCATTACAAACAAACGAATGCGATGCTCCAGTATCAAACAGAACTCTAACTGGAACACCACATAGGAAAAGAGTACCTTGAACAACCACACTTTTTCCCTTCTCTTCAGCAGTAGGAGCTTTCGAAGACGACGGAACAGCTCCTAAAGCATAGGCTTGCACAATCTGCCTGTCCTTCCTTGGTTCTGGGCAATTCTTCCTGAAATGCCCCGGCTTGTCACAGTTATGACACTTCATCGGCACCTTAGGATTCTTACAATCCTTCGAGAAATGGCCCTTCTGCTGACAGTTGTAGCAAGTCACCTCACCTTTCGGCTTCTTCTGGCCATCCTTACCCTTCTGCTGCTGCTGCTTCCTCTTCTGGTTTCCACCCTGCTGTGGTTTAGATTCTCCCTTAGTCACAGCAACAACAGATCCTTCCTTAGGAAACAGACTCTCATGCCTAAGAGCTTTCTCTACAAGCTTCTCAAATGAATCGTCCAAATGATCCACCAACTGTCTCCCAAGATAACTATCCAAGCCGGTCACAAACTTCTCATTCTTCTAGTAAGCAGACTCAATATATGACCGGGCATACTTGGACAAAGCTTCAAACTCAGAAACATACTCAAGAACAGATCTTCCACCCTGCTTGAGCTCAACAAACCTCTTGAACAGAACAGACTTCTGAGCTGTAGAAATGAACTTAGCTTCAAATCTGACTTGGAATTGCTCCCAAGTAATCTCTTCTTCCGGAGTAGTGATGGTAATAGAGTTCCACCAATCAGAGGCTCTCCCTTGAAGCTGCCTTGATGCCAACTTCCTCTTAGTTGCATCATCAATTCCCAAATCACCAAAGATCCTTCTACAAGCATCTATCCATCTCTGGACTTCGATAGTAGATTCTGTTCCCAAGAAAACCTTTCCTCCAAGAGCAGTATAATCCTTGCACAACTTAGCAAAATCCACTGGTTTCGGAGTTTGGACTTGAACTCCAACATCAACTGCTGCCCCCGGAACTGGTATCCTTCTCATGATCGAAGTCATCATAGCTTCGAACATGGCTGCATAATCAGCAGTCTCTTCAGTAGCACGGCCTTCCCTAGCAGCTGGTCTCCCTCTTCGACTCATTCTCAATATCTATAAAAAGGAATGATTAGAACATCTAGAGAAACAACTGCATAAAGGACTCAACTCTACTAAACTACTATATTATCTATAGTATTCATCCATCAAAATACAATTACGTCTCTCATACGTAGTTACGACGGCGAGCGTTGAGTAAAATCGATTAACCAATGCTCTGATACCAAATGTGACGACCGCCCATGACCCCTACACCGAATCTAGAGATAGAGCGCTGTAAAGTGTGCCAGGCGACCATGGACGATTGTCAAGGTAAGATTTAAAACAGCAGAATCTATCGTATTACTCACAGCGCATGTACAAAATACAATAGAACATATGTATAGTGAAGCTTTACAGAACAAAATGACATCATATAAAACTCCATAATAGTTGAATACAAGCATCCACATAGTCAATACATCCAGCCTCACTACATATCTCTCAGAGAATACAAAACAGCGGAATATCCAGTACATATAAGAAGATAATATGCAACCCCCTAGCTCGTCTTCGATATCAGCATCGTGAGAAGAGAACAGCACCTGTCACCTGCTACCTAGTCTGCCCGTCCCAAAATGGACGAACAGCCCAAGGCAATAAGAATTAAAACATAAAGCATTGAGTCAGACAACAGTCTTAGTGAGCAGTAAATTAACTAACAACATACCAAAAGAGCATAAAGGAAAAGGAATAGGAATACAACCCTCCCACTCCAACCTCATTCTACAGTGATAGCCCTTAGACACACACTAAGCAGAAGCAAACATAGCAGAGCATACAATTTAAAGTAAGCTACTATCACTCGAGTCAAGGGCGATGTTTTCCAAGTACCAAGGCCTAAATCAGATAAGCACCCAGAAAATACCGCTCTTGAGTCCGAATGACGATTCAACCAAACATCCATGACTCTGGCTATCACTGTTATCATTGCTTCGATATCACCGTTAATTGAATGACCGACACATTCTTTCAGCCGTCCGTCAAGGGCTAATGGAAACCCCGGTTCTAGACATAACTCCCGCACGTCGTCGCAGCCCGTGCCTAGGACTATCGAATCTGCCCAGAGTACTCGACCATCAACAGTTGGCCGTTGGGACTATCGAATCTGCCCAAACGTACTCTTGCTTAGAGCATGCTAGAACCTTCAACAACGATGCTATCCAAGCCTCCTAGTCATCCTCCTCGACGACTATTCTCATATCCATTCATTATCCTCAACTCGAATCATATCACCGAGTTATCAACATGCTTGGAATGATCCCGTCTGGATTAGACCAAGTCTTCATCACATGATTGCCTCGCTTCATTACATCCTCGCAAAGCCTCATCTCATCATCACATCATCAAATCTATGCATAAGAGCTTCATCATCCCGCTACATATGCCACGAGCAGCTTTCCCAATTCAAGAGCCTTTCCCTTAGCTTTTGAATCACCTTCGATCTAAATCTAGTCATCAATCATCTAGTTCATAACAATCAATCAAATCAAACATCAATGCAAGCAATCAAGCATTCAAATATGATCTAAGTAGACAATTATAACAATAATGGCATTTTCGTAATTAAAGAGTTGAAAGTCCAATAAGCATGAAAACATGAATTATATCTCTACAAACTGGATGAATGAACTTGCATAGGTTAACATATGATAAAATGGATGCAACATCATCATGAACAATGGATCTATATGGATCTACACTTAGGATGAAGAAAATGCATAGAAATCTCTATTTTAACACCAAATCGAGCCAACAATCCAATATACTCCTTTGGATCCGTGTGAGAGATAATCACCACTCACCAAATCACCAAAACAAACCCTAATCAACACGCTTCAGATCTGGATAGCGAAGGATCGAGCTTGATCTATCACGAATCCGCTTCAAACGAAGAAATCTCTCTTGAAAAGATGAAGATCTTCAATCTAAGCTCTTGAATCTTCAATCTTGATCTTCGATTTGGATGGATGGAAGCACTAGATTAGAGTGGAGAAAAGAAGTGAAGAAGTGTAGAAGTCGAGCTCTCAAAATGGCAGCACTTCGTCGCTTCAAAATCCGGATCCCAAAAAGTGAGAACAACCCCTCCTATTTATAGCTGAAATTCCTTAAGTCGAAATCTGGCTATCTCCCTAAGTCGCTTCCGACTTACGACCTAAGCCCCTACGACTTAACAAAACCCAGCGACCTAACAATGCTACGCCAAACCCCTCAGCGACCTATCGCTTGCGCCTCTACGACTTAAGACTTAAGAGAATGCGACTTAGCAAAACTGCGCACCAAGGCGACCTACCAAAGCCCTACAACTTACGACCTAACGAGGCTTCGACTTATCACTTAGCGACCTAACCACAGGTGCGACCTATCACTTAAGTGCTTACGCGACCTAATCAACATAGCGCATCAGCGACCTACGACTTAGCAAACTTGCGACCTAACTATCTTAGGTCGCCTACGACCTAACTCAACACTAAACATGGCCTCCGACTTAACACTTGCCGAGTTAGCTTCGACCTGCTAACTTAACCCAGCTACGACTTATCTCCTTAGGTCGTCTACCGACCTATCTATGCCCTAGGTCGCTAAACTACCCATTTCCTAACTCCTTAGGTCGTTGCCGACCTATCCCCCTTAGGTCGCTAACTCACCCAGAAGCCCACAACCTATCTTAGGTCGCCAATCCTATAAGTCGGTCACGACTTATCACTTAGGTCATTCACTATTAACCCCAGCTTCCTTAAGTCATCGCCGACCTACCCCTTAAGTCATCCACTACCTTAGGTCGCTCCAACACCCTACGACTTAAGCTGCTACGACTCAACTCCTAACTCGCCGAATTCCTTAACCCGGTCACGACTTAGCTCTTAGGTCGTTCACGACCTAGGACTTAGACAAATCTGCCTAAAAATCTGAAATGACTTGAAAGTGCTAAAATTCCAGATTTTGACGAACTTGTCGATCCGTAAAAATACGGGTCGTTACAGTCGTGTGAGTTGTACTTTAGGTCATTGTGTTGTAATTTTTCTTAAATGTGTGTTGTGTTGTAACCCTATAAATAGGGATGTAATGTCATTGTAAAGAGGTTGTTGACTTTTGAATAAAATTTCCATTTTGATTGCTTTGTGCTTTCTTCTAATTGGTAGTCGAGAGAAGTCTCCTATCTCCACTTACGTTATTCGAGTGCGCTCGAATCTTCGTTTGTTGAAGCCGATTCACGGTATCTTGTGCGCAAGATCAACGTTGAAGAATCGTAGATCTCTTTCCTGGTATCTTCGGATCAACGAGTCAGAGATAGCTAGAATTCGGTATCTTTGGATCAACGAATTCGGCATTCCAGTATTCTTCATTCCATCGACTGCTACTTTCACCGTATCACACATTTTTGTTATTCCGTCGTTGCGTCATTTGGTATCAGAGCAAGACTTAGCCAATCATAGCTAAGACGAGCCTGTTGGACCGAGAAGAAGTGCTTGTTCAACTTCAGCCGAGCCAAGGAGAAGAGTAGAGTCAAGTCGTGAGATAGAAGCGAACTTGTTCAAGTTTGTGGGAGATTTGTTCAAGTTTATTTGGCGTCAATTTTGAGATTTGAAGTTTTGGAGTTTGAATTAAGTTGTTTGTTTATTTGCGGTGTTCGTGAGATTTCAAAAAAGTGGGGAAGTTTGATTCGAGAATTTTTGGATCAAAGTGAAGTTTGTGTTTGGATCTGTTGAAAATTTGATCATGCCTCCGAGATATGTTGACCGTCATCATAGTGTTGCAGATTTGTATGAGAGAGAAGATCCTGAACAGATGAAGCAATGTAGTGATGAAAGATTCAATAAGGATTTCGAGAAAGTAGAGAGAATGAAGTTTGACATGAATCGAAATCAACGGAGAGTGTCGCCACGTTATGATAGAGAAAGAAGAGAATCATCTTTGTCAATAAATCGAGATCGTGGAGCTTGAGACAATCGTGATTATCAGAGGGAAGAAAGAAGAGCGTATCGTGGTTACAAGCATGAGCCATCTTATGATTATGAGAAAAGAAGTTGAGAGGACGTGCATGGGCATAGAAGAGTCGATGTTCAGAATCGACGACGAAGTTCAGCTAATTTTGAAGAGGAAAGTTATGGTAATCGTGTTCATTTTCGATATTCCGATCAAGGGCAAAATCGATACAAGAATATCGAAAAGGTTGGTTATACATGGAAATCAAGAAAGGATTCGGAGATTCCAGAATTCCGCGGTGGACTACAAGCAGAGGAATTCTTGGACTGGTTATCCACGATTGAAAATGTTTTTGAGCTCAACTACGTTCCTGAGGATCGTCAAGTGAAGTTAGTTGCTGCAAGTTTGAAAGGAAAAGCCATGGACTGGTGGCAACAAACTAAATCAACCAGAGAGAGGATGAAGAAGTCTAAAGTTGTCAAGTGGGATAAGATGAAAAGGATGATGACAGCAAATTTCTTACCCTACAATTATCAAGTTCGTATTGATCAACAATTGCAGAAGTTGAGTCAAGGGAATCGAGGAAAGGGTGTGGTTACAAACTCCAGCAATCAGAATCATGATGTTCATTACAATAAAAATGTTTTTAAGAGAGTCAACGAACCAGTTGTATATGGAATCACGAGGGCAAGTGTTGATGAACGAGTTAAGCGATATCATTATCAGGAGTTTGACCATCGAAGTTTTGAATGTACAAAGTCCCAAAAGAAACCCTTTGTTGTAGAAGAATGTGAAAGCGAGGATGTGGATGATTCTACTGAAAACGAGACAGAAGAGGAAGAGGAACCAACTAATCCATTACCTTTCGGCGAAAGTGCTGAAGAATCGGAAGGTAGTGCTGAAACCTTGGTTAGGTATGAGGCAAGTGAAGAGCTTAAAACTCTCGAGGAGGTTAAGCCAATGTTTGAAGAATTTGAAGAGGTCGGTCCTACAGAATCATTCGCAGCTGTAACGACCCGTAAATTTAACCGGTTTTAATAACGTTATTAATTGAAATTTTAGGAAATTTTAAACGATAAATTTTGAAATAAAAATTCGATATTTGGAATACGTCTAGTTAAACATAGCAACTGGTAAATTTTTATCCGAAAATATGAAAGTTATTTCGCGCGTAAATTTACTTCAATTTAATCAGTTAAAAAGCGATGAAAATAAAATGTTTCCGAAACCTGAATATTTTTACATAGAAAAATTCTAAAACATCTTCTGAGTAAGATTTCAGTTTGTCGTTTTTCCAAATTCGAACATCTTTGGCTCCGTCGATCTTATTTTTCAGCGTTTTTCTTGCATTTTCCGCTATTAGAAAATCCGAAATTTTATAATTCAATCATACCACTGATATCTATATACTGTTGTGTCCGCCTCGTCGTGCTGATCAAAACGGTATATTTGTTTGTGTCAATCGAAGTTCGGTGTTGCAAGCTATTAATTGGTTAACGGAGTACAAACTGGTCCGTTATGCCACACAAACCGGTACCCTACTTTTTCCCGCTCAGAATTCAAATAGCCCTTCAGAAACCCAATAGCCACTGTGACAAATCATCATTTCATTTGCACGGGGACTCTAAGTTTCTCTGTTTATATCTGCTATTCTCTGCTCTACAGCTCACTTCATTTACTGCCCACTGCATTTCAGCTTCTCTCTGATACGTAACTCTTCTTCTCCTCTGCATATTTTATTTTCTTCTTTAAACTCACCCTTCCCAACTCCAAAATGAAACTCCTCCCTCCCATGCTTCATGCATTGCCGTCCCCTTCGACCCACCCTACACCCCGCCTCCCCGCAGCCCGTCCCCTTTCCCCTCCATCCCTCCTCCGGCCTCCGCCTCCCCACCCGCTCCGCCACCAACAGCTCAGCCCGCCTGCTCCGCCCCATGCCAGCCGCCTACCCCGCCCATGCCAGCCCCACCTCCAGCCCCGCCTGCTTCGCCCCAGCCTCCCCTTCGCACGCCTCCATCCCTCCGCCCCAGCTCCGCCGCCCACTCCCCAGCTCCGCCTCCCCCGTCACTCGCCCCGTCCCCCACTACCCCATGCAACCGAGCACAGCCTGCCACACTTTACCATCACCGTTCCCCACGCCATCTCTTGCTTCACCTCCCCAGCCTTCGCCCCTCCCTCGCCTAAGCAACCGTGAAACCAACACCCAAGCCCAGCATGGCCGGAGCAGCTTCACCCATCGTCTCCATTCCCGACCACTTATCCTCAACCTCCAACTCGAGCAGAACCCCACCTTCCGCACGCCGCAGCCGTACATGCCTCGGTCAAACCCACGGCAATCTCCGCCCTCTGACCGTGCAGCCTTGCGCTGCCCATCTCCACTACCCGTGTCGCCTGTCCTACGCCACCTCATCCCTCTCTCCCTCCACCAGTGCCGACAACCGAGAACGCAACAGCCGCCATAGCGTCGCCACCTTGAGTTGCATCCGTATGTTATTAAGGTATATATTAGTTTATATCCTATGTTCGCTATTTCGTTATGTGTATCTAGTTATATTACTGTTGTGTATATATTTTTATACGGATGCTATATATTAGTTACACGTGAGATGAGTGATGTGTTTACAGTATTGTTTTACTTTTGGTTTTAAAACATAAGTAGTTATGTGTTTTGTAAGTTTACATATATATGTATGATGTCTGCATCTTTATATTTCGTTATATATATGGTCTGCACATATTTAAGTGGGTTGATTTTATTTTTTAAAAAAGGAGTCGAAGTTACCTAGTTTATGCCTGTCAAATTTCAGTAAAATCCGACATCGTTTGTTTAGTGGTCGAGGATCTGGAAGTTGGACCCAGACAACTGTTCTTTTGTACTTAGAAATTATTTTACACTGCTGCAAACACGACCTGAGTTCATGTTTGACGCATCGTATCTCTTTTGTCTTACGTCGGAATGTGTTTATTTTATTTTTAAAAAGAAGTCAAAGTTACCTAGTTTATGTCTGTCAAATTTCAGCCAAATCCGACATCGTTTGTTTAGTGGTCGAGGATCTGGAAGTTAGACCCAGACAACTGTTCTTTTGTACTTAGAAATTATTTTGCACTACCGCAAACATGGCCTGAGTCTATGTTCGGGACATCATAACTTTTCTCGTCTCTTGTCCAAATCAAGTGATTCTTTTGCAGTTTAAAATACAAGTTTTGATCTTTATGCATACCAAATTTCAGACCATTTCGATCTCGGTAGCACATAGAATTATATTGTTAAACTTTGACGCATGACATGTTTTATTTGTTGCTATGTTGAATGTTGTGATTTGATTTCATCGATTTCTGTTATCAGCTTTGATCGTTGTATTCGTGCCGATTTGTTTTGCTTGGATTCGTAACTCAATCTCTATGTCTGTATCAGTGCGCGTATCCGTGTCATCTTCTCGTGCATCTCTAGCCTCGAAAGGTGAGCAATCACTCACGATTAACGTTCTTTTATTTATTAAATTTGATTTCAATTGAAACGACAATTGAAATATGCTGCCGTTAGTTATTTATATTGCTATACCTATGCCATCATCTGTATCTGTTCACCTGTGACACCTGACATCACTATCTGTTATTTATATTGATATATATATATATATATATGTCATCATCTGTATCTGTTCGCCTGTGACATCTGACACCCTTATCTGTTATTTATACTGATGATATATGCCTGTTACCGTTGTTATATTATTATCATATCTGTTATCACTCTGCAAGTTCCCTGTTAGTATAGTATCACTATGGGTTGAAATGATACATACCCGAACGGACTTTAGAATAGGAGAAAATCGTTATGGGTTGAAATGATAAACCCAAGCGATTTTCAAATTAAATTGAATTTGGGATTTCGGGTTGAAAAGATATATACCCGAATATATTTTAAATTGCGGATTGAAATGATAAATATCTGTATCACTTGACCATAGGATAGAAAATTATATACAGACACCGTTGGTATATATATAAATGTTTTGAAAACATTTCTACGGTTTTGAAAGAAATATTTGGTTTAATAAATAATGATTTTAAAGATTTATTAAAGTTGATTTAATAAAGTTGATTTGAATCAATATGAAATAGGTTTAAGTACTTATGTAAAATTAATATTTTTAAATATAGAATTTATAAGGTTTCAGGTTGAAAGATAAATTTGAATTGATTTGGAATTCTTAATTATTTAAGATTTATACTTAAATAAGTTGATTTGAAATCTATTAAATTTGAAATTTTAAGATATGTTTTATAACTTGAATTAATTAAGAAGTGGCTTAAATGAATACTTCAAACTTATATAAATTTAAATGGGATATTTTGTCTATATAAATTTGTAAATTGAAGTTGTATTTTGATGTATTGAAATGATTAAAGAAATATTTCAGAAACTAAATGTAATGAAATTAAATTGGGACATAAATTGAATTATCGAATTTAGTTTTGAAATGTCGAATATTTAAACTTTGAAATATATTGAAATTGAAATGGTTTATTTATGGTTCAAATAGGCATTTGAAATCGATAATTTGAAGGGGTTTATTGAGAAACTAAATTGAATTGAAATTTGTGATTTGAGATTTAATTAAATTTTAATTTTGGAATTCGAGTTTATGTGAATTGATTTGTGAAATTTGAGGAAGCTATTTTATATAAAGTATTTAAACTATATCTAAAACTATTTATATTTTACTTTATAATTTTTTTTATATATAAATTAATTTAATATAAATCATTTTCAATATAAATTATTTTATTTTAACTTATAACTATTTTATATAAACTATTTTATTTCATAAACTATTTTTCTATATATACAAATTTTAATATCTAAACTGTTTAAGAGGAAAGTGTTAGGATTTCAAAGTGTTATGAATTTCAAAGTTTTGATTTCCAAAGTGTTTTGATTTAAAAGACTTACGATTTCGAAAGCGATGTAACTCTGGAAAGTGATATGATTTGGAAATGGATTTATTTAAAGGAAAAAGTGATATCGTATTGATATGGTTTTGAAATGGCAATGATATGTGGGTTTTGAAATATAACTATTTTGAAAATTTATTAAATGACCATCGGTGTAATAATACGTAGTTATTAAAGAGACCGGGATCGGATATGGACATACTCTCTGTCGATACCGAAACCACTTTAATAACTAATATACGCGGAGTGTTGATCCAGAATGAAGTGGATGGTTTTGATGAACGCGTTGACTGAAGAAAGAGAACGATTTGGATGACCCCTGACATGACTAAAACAGGAGCCGCGCCGGGCCATTGAGGTTCGCCACCTCTAGCGGACACACTTCTTCGTTACCATATCTATTACTTTTGTGATTCGATTTGGGTGCACCCCTCGATTATGGGAGTGTTGTTTCGCGGTGTTGGGGTAGTAGCTGCTATGCCCAACATCAGTCCGGATCACGCAACTACTAGTATCCTAGTTGGTATTGCCTCATGTACCTTGTCATACTGATTATCCTATTCACGACCACTACGATTTTGGTTTGTACCTTTAGTATATGGATTGCCCTCTGGTGACTTCCGGTTTTGGGGAAACTACGGTCTTGTATATGCTCTTGGGAATAAAAATGTGTTAAGGGTGGAATGGGCCATGACTTAACGCTATTTTGATATCGTACTTTACTGATTAGACATTATCTACTTAGCGTACACTATTACATAGTAGATAGTTTAACGGATCCTTAGAGGATGGTTATCCCAAACATCCTTTGAGTTTACTTGTATTTCAGTTGTTATTCCACTTGAGTTGGATTTATTGATATAAGAATGTTAATCCTGACTCGAGTGTTTTGTGTTTTCTTTACGCTCGGGTCAGACTGAGTGATATAGTATTTGAGACTCACCTTTGGAGTTGGAGCTTTGCTTGGAGATCCAGCTATCTATCCAGCTTTCAGTTATTCAGTTGATTCCAGTGATGTATTCAGATCTTGTATTTGACTATTGTATTGAGATATCTATGTATTAGAGACCTCTGTTGTATCTTGTTTAACTCTGTTATATATAAATAGTAGCTTCATGAACTACTATTCTTTTGTTTCCGCTGCATTATTGTTATATTACTCTGTGTCTGTGATCTGTGATTATTTATTTATTGTATATGCTAAGTTTTGCCAATTTAAATTAACAACGCGGTATTTTGAGCAATTCAACACCGGCATGAGTGTCTACCTATACACTTATAATGGATGCGAATGGTCAAAAATATCGGGTCGTTACAGTTGGTATCAGAGCTTTGGTAGCTCTAGGCAAACTTAACATATAGGGTAAATGTATTTACAGAATCACTCTCATTCGAGTTTCAACCTCTTCCTTTTGACTCGATTCCTTTGGCTTTTGGAACGTTCCTTGCGATTCCAAAAAAATTCATTCGTGTCCCTCATTATCAGTCTTCTTTCAATTCTGGAGCATCCCATAACTCCACTTCGAATGGCCCTTATAATGAATCGGTGGTCTCGCCAATCTTCGAATAATTTGTAAAGGGGTGAAATTCCTTTACAATAAGCATTGATTTACCGGAGATTTCTGTATCCTCGGTTTACGATGCTATCTATCTCCTACTATACTTGAATTCTATTTCTTGAGATCGAATGTCAATTTACCTCGGAATTCCACATCGATCTTATTCTTGAAGTCACGGTCGACCCGGTTATGGTTGCCCGCGATTTATATAAGATTATCTATTTCCTTATTCGGTAAAATAATCATCTTATCTTTCGTTCCAACTTATTCTCAAATCAAAATTTTCTTTGATTGAATTAATCAAATTTGAATCGCTGTCCTTGCTTTGAAAATTTATTCTTGGATAGAGTATTTGTAAATCTATATTTAAATATTTTAAAATATATTGTGTTGTTTGAGTTGTTGATGTTGATTTGGGTTTCCGATCGATTCGTCTTATCAACGCTATCGATAGGATTTCCAAAACACTTGAGCAGAGCAAACTGACACAATATTGTTTTCAAATTTGGTAAATGAAATAATTTTGTATGATTATATTATAAATATATAAGTATAGGAATTTCTGGAATTAAATAGTTAATTAAATTGGTTGTTGAATGATAATATTTTATTATCATTTATTTTTCTAAATGAATTTATAAACATGGTTTATAAATTGATTTGGAATCGAAATAAATTTTAAAAATCAGGAATTTGAGAATTTGATTTCCGGTGATTTCAACTTTGGTTTTAAAGTGTATATTATTAAAGGTATTTTCGAATAGAAACCGTTTTCAAAGATTTTAAAATGTTGAAATCAGTACTCTTCTCTTTTGTTGCTGGAAAATAATTTCGGTGATGACTGCAGCGTCATCGACATTCATTTTCGAGTTTCGAAGTGGAGAGACCATTCTGTAGCTTTGCTACAGTTTTGTTTTAGAAAAATATTTTGATTTGAATTATATATATATGGGTATATTATTTTAAATTTAATTTGGATTAATATATATAGTATACACATAATTATCTCTAAAAAGGTTCGGAAATTTAATTTGATTTGAATTTCTGTGGTATGGCTTGATTTATTATATATATAAAGATAAAATTTTGATCTGATATATACTATATATATTTATCTCAAAATTGTTGAAGTAAATCGGAGATTTAAATTCTTAAGTTTATGATTTAAAGATGATTTCAATTATAAACTGAAGTCAGAATTTTTGGATAAATATTTAAACTTGAGATAATTGAATTTGAAAATTTTATTTGTATAGTACTAAATTGCATTTCAATATAACTTACCTAAATTATTTAAAGTTAAAATGTAATTGGATAATGTACAATAAAAATGTCTTTATAAATAAAATTTGAGTGTTTATAATAAATGTTATACACTAAATTGTGATTATAAGATGTTAATAGAGATAGATAGGATAATAAGTAAAACTCAGTTAATAATGAAATAAATTTGTTTGAAAGAATTAATAAATTGGAATTTGATCAACTTATGAAAATACCTTGAATTTAAAAGCAGTTAGTGAATATAAATTAATTTAAATCGAAACTTTTATGGTTTAAATTAATTTATATGGGTTAAATATATGTGATAAGATATATTAAGTGAAATAAAATTTATAATAATTTGGAATTAAAGAATTTAATCTGTTGAAAATAAAATATGATTATAATAAAAGATTATTCAAATTTATGGTTTTAGAAATTGTAAATTGAGGATAATTGGATAATAAGATAATGAATTTAGAAATAGTTGAGATTGATCTTAGTGAAATCAAATTGATTAAAAAAATTATTGAATATAAATTAATTTAAATTGAAATTTATATGGTTTAAATTAATTGTTTTACTTGTATTCCAATCTATTTTCTTTCTGGTTGTTTCTATTCTCCTACCTCCTTCCTTTTCGGGGACGAAAAGTTTTGAGTGGGGGAGAATGTAACGACCCGTAAATTTAACCGGTTTTAATAACGTTATTAATTGAAATTTTAGGAAATTTTAAACGATAAATTTTGAAATAAAAATTCGATATTTGGAATACGTCTAGTTAAACATAGCAACTGGTAAATTTTCGTCCGAAAATATGAAAGTTATTTCGCGTGTAAATTTACTTCAATTTAATCAGTTAAAAAGCGATGAAAATAAAATGTTTCCGAAACCTAAATATTTTTACATAGAAAAATTCTAAAACATCTTCTGAGCAAGATTTCAGTTTTTCGTTTTTCCAAATTCGGACATCTTTGGCTCCGTCGATCTTATTTTTCAGCGTTTTTCTTGCATTTTCCGCTATTAGAAAATCCGAAATTTTATAATTCAATCATACCACTGATATCTATATACCGTGGTGTCCGCCTCGTCGTGCTGATCAAAATGGTATATTTGTTTGTGTCAATCGAAGTTCGGCGTTGCAAGCTATTAATTGGTTAACGGAGTACAAACTGGTCCGTTACGCCACACAAACCGGTACCCTACTTTTTCCCGCTCAGAATTCAAATGGCCCTTCAGAAACCCAATAGCCACTGTGACAAATCATCATTTCATTTGCACGGGGACTCTAAGTTTCTATGTTTATATCTGCTATTCTCTGCTCTACAGCTCACTTCATTTACTGCCCACTGCATTTCAGCTTCTCTCTGATACGTAACTCTTCTTCTCCTCTGCATATTTTATTTTCTTCTTTAAACTCACCCTTCCCAACTCCAAAATGAAACTCCTCCCTCCCATGCTTCATGCATTGCCGTCCCCTTCGACCCACCCTGCACCCCGCCTCCCCGCAGCCCGTCCCCTTTCCCCTCCATCCCTCTGCCCCACCTCCGGCCTCCGCCTCCCCACCCGCTCCGCCACCAACAGCTCAGCCCGCCTGCTCCGCCCCATACCAGCCGCCTACCCCGCCCATGCCAGCCCCACCTCCAGCCCCGCATGCTTCGCCCCAGCCTCCCCTTCGCACGCCTCCATCCCTCCGCCCCAGCTCCACCGCCCACTCCCCAGCTCCGCCTCCCCCGTCACTCGCCCCGTCCCCCACTACCCCATGCAACCGAGCACGGCCTGCCACACTTTACCATCACCGTTCCCCACGCCATCTCTTGCTTCACCTCCGCAGCCTTCGCCCCTCCCTCGCCTAAGCAACCGTGAAACCAACACCCAAGCCCAGCATGGCCGGAGCAGCTTCACCCATCGTCTCCATTCCCGACCACTTATCCTCAACCTCTAACTCGAGCAGAGCCCCACCTTCCGCACGCCGCAGCCGTACATGCCTCGGTCAAACCCATGGCAATCTCCGCCCTCTGACCGTGCAGCCTTGCGCTGCCCATCTCCACTACCCGTGTCGCCTGTCCTACGCCACCTCATCCCTCTCTCCCTCCACCAGTGCCGACAACCGAGAACGCAACAGCCGCCATAGCGTCGCCACCTTGAGTTGCATCCGTATGTTATTAAGGTATATATTCGTTTATATCCTATGTTCGCTATTTCGTTATGTGTATCTAGTTATATTACTGTTGTGTATATATTTTTATACGGATGCTATATATTAGTTACACGTGAGATGAGTGATGTGTTTACAGTATTGTTTTACTTTTGGTTTTAAAACATAAGTATTTATGTGTTTTGTAAGTTTACATATATATGTATGATGTCTGCATCTTTATATTTCGTTATATATATGGTCTGCACATATTTAAGTGGGTTGATTTTATTTTTTAAAAAAGGAGTCGAAGTTACCTAGTTTATGCCTGTCAAATTTCAGTAAAATCCGACATCGTTTGTTTAGTTGTCGAGGATCTGGAAGTTAGACCCAGACAACTGTTCTTTTGTACTTAGAAATTATTTTACACTGCTGCAAACACGACCGGAGTTCATGTTTGACGCATCGTATCTCTTTTGTCTTACGTCGGAATGTGTTTATTTTATTTTTAAAAAGAAGTCAAAGTTACCTAGTTTATGTCTGTCAAATTTCAGCCAAATCCGACATCGTTTGTTTAGTGGTCGAGGATCTGGAAGTTAGACCCAGACAACTGTTCTTTTGTACTTAGAAATTATTTTGCACTACCGCAAACATGGCCTGAGTCTATGTTCGGGACATCATAACTTTTCTCGTCTCTTGTCCAAATCAAGTGATTCTTTTGCAGTTTAAAATACAAGTTTTGATCTTTATGCATACCAAATTTCAGACCATTTCGATCTCGGTAGCACATAGAATTATATTGTTAAACTTTGACGCATGACATGTTTTATTTGTTGCTATGTTGAATGTTGTGATTTGATTTCATCGATTTCTGTTATCAGCTTTGATCGTTGTATTCGTGCCGATTTGTTTTGCTTGGATTCGTAACTCAATCTCTATGTCTGTATCAGTGCGCGTATCCGTGTCATCTTCTCGTGCATCTCTAGCCTCGAAAGGTGAGCAATCACTCACGATTAACGTTCTTTTATTTATTAAATTTGATTTCAATTGAAACGACAATTGAAATATGCTGCCGTTAGTTATTTATATTGCTATACCTATGCCATCATCTGTATCTGTTCACCTGTGACACCTGACATCACTATCTGTTATTTATATTGATATATATATATATATGTCATCATCTGTATCTGTTCGCCTGTGACATCTGACACCCTTATCTGTTATTTATACTGATGATATATGCCTGTTACCGTTGTTATATTATTATCATATCTGTTATCACTCTGCAAGTTCCCTGTTAGTATAGTATCACTATGGGTTGAAATGATACATACCCGAACGGACTTTAGAATAGGAGAAAATCGTTATGGGTTGAAATGATAAACCCAAGCGATTTTCAAATTAAATTGAATTTGGGATTTCGGGTTGAAAAGATATATACCCGAATATATTTTAAATTGCGGATTGAAATGATAAATATCTGTATCACTTGACCATAGGATAGAAAATTATATACAGACACCGTTGGTATATATATAAATGTTTTGAAAACATTTCTACGGTTTTGAAAGAAATATTTGGTTTAATAAATAATGATTTTAAAGATTTATTAAAGTTGATTTAATAAAGTTGATTTGAATCAATATGAAATAGGTTTAAGTATTTATGTAAAATTTATATTTTTAAATATAGAATTTATAAGGTTTCAGGTTGAAAGATAAATTTGAATTGATTTGGAATTCATAATTATTTAAGATTTATACTTAAATAAGTTGATTTGAAATCTATTAAATTTGAAATTTTAAGATATGTTTTATAACTTGAATTAATTAAGAAGTGGCTTAAATGAATATTTCAAACTTATATAAATTTAAATGGGATATTTTGTCTATATAAATTTGTAAATTGAAGTTGTATTTTGATGTATTGAAATGATTAAAGAAATATTTCAGAAACTAAATGTAATGAAATTAAATTGGGACATAAATTGAATTATCGAATTTAGTTTTGAAATGTCGAATATTTAAACTTTGAAATATATTGAAATTGAAATGGTTTATTTATGGTTTAAATAGGCATTTGAAATCGATAATTTGAAGGGGTTTATTGAGAAACTAAATTGAATTGAAATTTGTGATTTGAGATTTAATTAAATTTTAATTTTGGAATTCGAGTTTATGTGAATTGATTTGTGAAATTTGAGGAAGCTATTTTATATAAAGTATTTAAACTATATCTAAAACTATTTATATTTTACTTTATAATTTTTTTTATATATAAATTAATTTAATATAAATCATTTTCAATATAAATTATTTTATTTTAACTTATAACTATTTTATATAAACTATTTTATTTCATAAACTATTTTTCTATATATACAAATTTTAATATCTAAACTGTTTAAGAGGAAAGTGTTAGGATTTCAAAGTGTTATGAATTTCAAAGTTTTGATTTCCAAAGTGTTTTGATTTAAAAGACTTACGATTTCGAAAGCGATGTAACTCTGGAAAGTGATATGATTTGGAAATGGATTTATTTAAAGGAAAAAGTGATATCGTATTGATATGATTTTGAAATGGCAATGATATGTGGGTTTTGAAATATAACTATTTTGAAAATTTATTAAATGACCATCGGTGTAATAATACGTAGTTATTAAAGAGACCGGGATCGGATATGGACATACTCTCTGTCGATACCGAAACCACTTTAATAACTAATATACGCGGAGTGTTGATCCAGAATGAAGTGGATGGTTTTGATGAACGCGTTGACTGAAGAAAGAGAACGATTTTGGATGACCCCTGACATGACTAAAACAGGAGCCGCGCTGGGCCATTGAGGTTCGCCACCTCTAGCGGACACACTTCTTCGTTACCATATCTATTACTTTTGTGATTCGATTTGGGTGCACCCCTCGATTATGGGAGTGTTGTTTCGCGGTGTTGGGGTAGTTGCTGCTATGCCCAACATCAGTCCGGATCACGCAACTACTAGTATCCTAGTTGGTATTGCCTCATGTACCTTGTCATACTGATTATCCTATTCACGACCACTACGATTTTGGTTTGTACCTTTAGTATATGGATTGCCCTCTGGTGACTTCCGGTTTTGGGGAAACTATGGTCTTGTATATGCTCTTGGGAATAAAAATGTGTTAAGGGTGGAATGGGCCATGACTTAATGCTATTTTGATATCGTACTTTACTGATTAGACATTATCTACTTAGCGTACACTATTACATAGTAGATAGTTTAACGGATCCTTAGAGGATGGTTATCCCAAACATCCTTTGAGTTTACTTGTATTTCAGTTGTTATTCCACTTGAGTTGGATTTATTGATATAAGAATGTTAATCCTGACTCGAGTGTTTTGTGTTTTCTTTACGCTCGGGTCAGACTGAGTGATATAGTATTTGAGACTCACCTTTGGAGTTGGAGCTTCGCTTGGAGATCCAGCTATCTATCCAGCTTTCAGTTATTCAGTTGATTCCAGTGATGTATTCAGATCTTGTATTTGACTATTGTATTGAGATATCTATGTATTAGAGACCTCTGTTGTATCTTGTTTAACTCTGTTATATATAAATAGTAGCTTCATGAACTACTATTCTTTTGTTTCCGCTGCATTATTGTTATATTACTCTGTGTCTGTGATCTGTGATTATTTATTTATTGTATATGCTAAGTTTTGCCAATTTAAATTAACAACGCAATATTTTGAGCAATTCAACACCGGCATGAGTGTCTACCTATACACTTATAATGGATGTGAATGGTCAAAAATATCGGGTCGTTACAGCAGCCTTACCACTAAAGTTTGACAACAAAGATGAAGAGGTCGAGTTGGAGAACGAAGAATGTAATTTGTTGAGGAGGATTGATGAAATTGACTTTTATCAACCATCGAAATTTGATGATGATGAAGAAATTGAGTCAAAGTATGTGGATGTAGAAGTTGATTATTCGTCACCACCAAAGATTGATGTTGATAGTGTGGAAGAAGAAATTGTGTTCGAAGTTGAAGGAAATAATTTGACGATGAAGGATTCTTGCTTGACACATGAGTTTATGGAGGAAGACCAGCCAAGTGAAACTTTTTTAGTTTTCGAGGAGTCCGAACAAAGTAAACATGAAACAGAAGAGAAGGCAGAATCAGATGATTTATTATCTTTGAAAGAGTTCGATAGTGAAATAAAAGATGGTGATGAACTATCAATGTTGATTGAACTTGAGAAAGTTTTGATTTTGAGAATTCTGAAGAGATTGAAGTATTTGAAGATTGTGAAGATGAGATTTCTGGGAAACTGCCTGAAGAAATTAATTTTTTATTGTTGGAAGAGTATGTGGAAATGAGGAATGAATTGTTTGTGTTGACCGGGCAAGGAACGAGTGAAGATCTTGATGTTTTTGAGGAAGTTGGATCAGAATTCGATGAATCTGAAGGCGAATATCCTGAAGAACTACCCGAAGAGTTACCACCACTACAGGACATTCAACCTCACACTGAACTAGTACCAGTTGCCATTCTACTACAGGGATCGTATGATATTCAGAATCTGAAAGAACAGGAAAGGCGAGAATCT
Organism: Allium fistulosum; assembly: GCA_030737815.1. Taxonomy (NCBI): domain Eukaryota; kingdom Viridiplantae; phylum Streptophyta; class Magnoliopsida; order Asparagales; family Amaryllidaceae; genus Allium; species Allium fistulosum. The sequence continues at coordinate 972,160,541 of CM060908.1, read as the reverse complement.
GAGCATGAGTCCTCACACTTTTTCAGTCGTGATTTCCCAAGTCGTTCCATGATTTTAAACTTCCTTATATCGTCTCACATTTTCGACACGTTTTGGTTCTATATCACGTCTTCCTATTGGCACAAGCAATATGGTACACGACACTATTCTTATGAAGTTCTGTGCTACATGAAGTGGATCTGGCATCTAGTGCTTAGTTTATTCCGCAATTTTCCATATGCCATCTCCCTTAGATCACTTTCTTATGCCGCCTGCCTGATGCCACATCTGTTTTATTCCATGCATTCTTTATTTCGAACCGCATCGTCCAAAGGTCAAAACAAGATCAATCTCAAGAATGGTTATCACCAGGGCCGCATCAAACCAGATAATGAATGGAAGACAGCGTCTCGAAGGAGGAAAGTGTGTAAATTCAGTACGAATTCTTTTCAACTGGAGGATGTGTTCATTTCCGACGTATTTCATGTTAAACATCTTACACCTTATTATGAAGATGAACAACCCAATGGGGAAGAACTTTTAAATTCGAGGATGAATTTTTTTCAACCAGGGGAGGATGATGCAGCGCGAGATAAAGTAAAACGAGTTACCTTAAGTCGAAATCGCGAACAACCACCATACGTCGCCTCGCGACCTAACCCCACGATCTATCATCCATCGCCCCATGACCTAAATCCATCCCCGACCTATCGTACGTCGCTAAGCGATTTAAATCCCAATCGCTTAGATCGCTCCTCCTCTATGAGTCGCGGCAAACTCTAGGTCGCGATCCTTAAGTCGCGAACGACCTATGGCATCTCCAGCCTAAGTCGCGAACTTCTTCACTCCAAGCTAGGTCATGGCAAATTCTAGGTCACGAGCAACGACCCACCGTATGTCGCCTGCCTCCAGCCCTAGGTCGCTCCACCTTGAATCGCGAGCGAGCTACAGTAAGTCGCGAGTGAGCGAACTACATCACGGCAAGCTCAGGTCATACCGCTCCAGTAGATCGCTCCTCCTCCATTGAAGATCGCAGACGAACTATCTTAGGTCGCGATCGAAATCTCGAAAAGGAATAGCTCGTTAGGTCGCGAACAACATCCAGTAGGTCGCAAGCTCCAGTTATGCCGTATTCTTATGTCGCGAAATTTCCTATATCGCTTTCAGTTAGGTCGCAAGATTATAAGTCGCGATTGTTTCTTAGGTCGCGAGAAGAGAATCACGAAGCAGGGAAGAGTTAGGTCGCAAGTTTTGTAGATCGCGAACCAGTTAAGTCGTGTGAGTTGTACTTTAGGTCATTGTGTTGTAATTTTTCTTAAATGTGTGTTGTGTTGTAACCCTATAAATAGGGATGTAATGTCATTGTAAAGAGGTTGTTGACTTTTGAATAAAATTTCCGTTTTGATTGCTTTGTGCTTTCTTCTAATTGGTAGTCGAGAGAAGTCTCCTATCTCCACTTACGTTATTCGAGTGCGCTCGAATCTTCATTTGTTGAAGTCGATTCACGGTATCTTGTGCGCAAGATCAACGTTGAAGAATCGTAGATCTCTTTCCCGGTATCTTCGGATCAACGAGTCAGAGATAGCTAGAATTCGGTATCTTCGGATCAATGAATTCGACATTCCAGTATTCTTCATTCCATCGACTGCTACTTTCACCGTATCACACATTTTTGTTATTCTGCCGTTGCATCACATAGGCTATCAGGGCCCGAACGAGAACGGGGAAGATAGTCAATAAAATCCATGGAAATTTAATCCCACTTCCATATTTGAATTTCCAAAGGTTGCAATAACCCACCGGGCTTTCGATGCTCGACCTTAACAAGTTGGCAAGTCATGCAACGCTTAACAAAGTTAGCAATATCGGATTTCATTCCCTACCAATAATAAAGTCGCTTCATATCCGCGTACATTTTACTACTACCGGGATGAATGGAAAATTTAGAACGATGAGAATCTTCTAAAATATCTTTACGAAGATCACAAATATTTGGCACGATAAGTCTACCAGATTTCCGAATACCGCCACGAGCATCAATATCAAAGTCTTTCAAAACTTCAATATCAATTTTATCCCTTCATCTTTGGCCAAGAAGAACCAATTCGGTATCATACTTTTGAGCTTCAAGAATGTGGTCTAAAAGAGAAGGATGAGCCTCGAGACTACATAAAACAAGAGATGATCATAAATCGGATTCACGATCTCGAATCTCACAAGTGGATAAAGTCTCGAGATCATTCCACTCGGATATCATCATAGAAACAACCGCTTGTTGCTTGCGACTAAGGGCATCGGCAACACGATTTCCTTTTCCGAGAGTATAAAGAATATCAAGATCGTAAGATGCAAGGAAGTCGAGCCAACGTTGTTGATGCAAATTAATCTCCTTTTGAGAAAATAAATACTTCAATGATTTATGATCGGTGTAGAGAACAAATTTCTCCCCCAAAAGATAATGACGCCAAATTCTAAGGGCTAAAACAACAGCCGCAAGCTCTAAATCATGAGTGGCATATCTACTCTCGGCAGGCTTTAATTATCTAGAAGCATAAGCGATAACACGTTCCCTTTGCATAAGAATGGCACCCAAACCAACACGACTAGCATCAGTATAAACAATAAAATCTTGGTTCCCATCGGGAATCACAAGAATATGAGCATCGGAAAGGAGTTCTTTTAATTTTTGAAATGAAGCTTCACATTTGTCTGACCAAATGTATTTAACTCCCTTCTTTGTCAAACTAGTAAGAGGTACGGAAATCTTAGAAAAGTCTTTTATGAACCGACGGTAATAGCCCGCCAATTCGAGAAAGCTACGAATTTACGTCACACTCTCCGGTCTCTTCCAATTTCGAATCGCTTCAATCTTTGAAGGATCCATGGAAATTCCTGACTCAGAAATGATATGTCCCAAAAATTTCACACGAGATTACCAAAAGTGGCATTTAGAAAATTTTGCTTTCAATTGGTTGCTCCTAAGAGTTTCCAACACAATGCGAAGATGATTTTCATGCTCTTCCTCGGTTTTAGAATAAATAAGAATATCATCAATAAAGATGAGAACAAATCGATCGAGGAAGTCTTTGAAAACTCGATTCATAAGGTCGATGAAATAAGCTGGAGCATTCGTCAAACCAAATGGCATAACAAGCCATTCATAAGATCCATAACGAGTACGGAACGATGTCAAAGAAATGCTATCCTCTGCAATATGGAGCTGATGAAAACTAGTTGCTAAGTCTAATTGTGAAAAGACTTTAGCACCACTAAGCAGATCGAACAAATCATCAATCCATGGCAAGGGATATTTATTCTTGATGGTGAGATCATTAAGCTTGCGATAGTCAACGCAAAGCCTAAGTGTACCATCAGATTTCTTCACAAAAATAGCTGAAGCTCCCCATGGAGAGGAGCTAGATTGAATAAATTGCTTCGCTTCCAATTCGGATAATTGTTTGCGCATCTCCTCATTTTCCTTATTAGAAATACGATAAGGAGGACGAGTAATTAGTAGAGCTCCAGGAATTAGATTGATTCGGAACTCAATTGCTCGCTTAGGTGGTAATCCTAGAACGGGCTCAAATATGTCGAGAAATTCCCGAACAACGTGAATGAGAGAAATGACTTCTTCCTCATCATCATTATCGTCATCATGAGGATTTAGAGAATATATGGACGCTTTCGAATTGGAATCTGAATCTTTCAGAATGAGAGAAATCTGCTTAATAGATTGAGGATGTCGAAGATAAATAGTCCGTTCAGGACATAGAATATGGGCTTCATAATGGTTAAGCCAATCCATTCCCAAAATCATTCCGAAACCTAAATAACGCATGACATGCAAATCAGCATGGAAAGAGTAATCACATAAAATAATTTCGACATCTTTACATAATAAACTAAGTGTCACGGATCCACTAACCGGATTCGCAATTCTCAAAGAAGTCATCAAGCCAATAACATTCAAAGACAAAGCATCAACAAGTTCTTTTGATATAAAAGAGTGAGATGCACCCGTATCAAAAAGAAATTGAATTGGAAATTCACGAAATATAATAGTGCCATCAAGGATAGAATGAGAAATACCTTGACCGTGAGAAGTAGCAGGGGTTTGTACAACATTCAGCTTGCCCTCCTTCTTGCCTTGAAGTTTGGGACACAAAGATAAAGTATGGCCCGAACTCTTGCAATAGCAGTAGAAAAGAGGCTTCGGGCACTTGTTTGCATAATGGTCCTTAGAACCACAATTATAACATTCTCCACGACGAATGTTAGGAGTATTTGCTACCGGTGTTGCTTGCTTTCCCTTTTTGTTGGGATTAGGCTTGAATTTGAAAGGTCTCTTCTTGTTGATGTTTGGTTTGACCTCAGCATCACTGTCTTTATCTGCCTCTTCGAGACGAAGAGCAATATCGACAAGTTGGTCAAAAGAAACTTCTAATTTCAGAAGTAATGGCTTTTTGAGACTTTTGTTCAAGCCATAAACAAATCTCTGATTTTTCTTCAATGGGGTATTAATATACTCGACCCCATATTTTGAGAGAGATTCGAAAGATGCGACGTAGTCGGTCACGGAAGATTCACTTTGATCAATGTCGATGAAGCGTCGAGCTAAAGATACTTTTTCAGCTTCCGGTATGAATTTCAACTCGAACCTTTCCCGGAATTGCTCCCAATTAAGGTCCTCTTTATTAATTTCGGAGATCAGAAGTTCGTACCAATCTAATGCTCTTTCTTGGAGCATACTAGAAGCCACTTGGACTCGATGAAGATGAATAAGATTCATGTGAGAAAAGATGTGGTCGCATGATCGAAGCCAAGCCTGGACTTCTATAACGCTCTCGGAACCTTTAAATGGCTTTCCACCCAAATTAGTGTAGTCACTGCACAAGCGTGCAAACCCAGACTTAGGATGTGTGGGCTCAGGAATAGGTTCGACAGCTTGAGCATTTCTTACAAGATCAAGAAGTTGCTGAGCAGACAAAAATACTCCATCCTGGGGAGTATCACTAGATTGACCGGCGCTGGGACGGCCAGGTCTAACCATTTCTCTTCTTTAAGAAAGAAAGAAAAGAGGAAAAAGGTTAATCTCATAATGAATATCAAACAAACTTGATTGATAAAACAAGGCATCATAAGAAGAAATAGGATAGAACGGTACGAAGACTCGAATTAAATCCTATAGCACGATTCCTAAGAAAGACTTAGGACAATAATTCTTGCTAGATTATTCTATATTGTTCCGAAGTTTGGCTCTGATACCAAGCTATGACGCCCGACATCTGTACTCACGCTAGCCAAGGACACTACGGAGTAACGACGTCAACTAGCTAGAAGAATAAGGCTGTTGAGGAGCGACCATCTGTGTAATTGCCTTGTGCGAGTATCGATATGTCAGATAATATAACTTACATTTCATTTCAAGAGGAACTCCGACATACCGATCCAAACTCAAAGCTACCACACAGTGGCTAAATGGACCTCGGAAACAAGTATAGAAATAAACATAACATAAATCAGTCACAGATGTTCATATCTCAAAGGCGGAAACAGATATGAATATAACACATAAAAGTGTACATCAGAGTAGTGGTCAAATAAGATCCACAATATCACAAAAGAATAGTTACAAGTGCTAGACAAAAGAATAAGTATACATCAAGGAGTCTATATCTCGAATGTATAACAACAAAAACTATAATTGTAATGTAGTTAGACAAAAGTCAGAAGATGATCCCAGATGTGGAGTCAAGTAGAAGCACCTGTAACATCTCAGTCTGACCCGAGTATTATTTAATAAGAAAATAATAAACGGATCAGTCTAGCTATAAATATCCGATAAAGGAATGAGATATAAGCAGAGATATAATAAGAACGTATGATAACAATAGTGTCATAATGGAACAAATATGATTTAAACATCAACAAAATCATACAATATCTCAAAAATCTCAAAGCACCAAAAAGAACATCACATTCTTTATTTCTATTCACCAAACACCAAATATTGACAAACTTATAATTGCCAATCACAAAAGGAGGTGAAACACAAATTCCTGAAATCACAACAAGAAATCCAGAAATCACAAAGGGGGAGGCCTATCACAAACGGGAGCATGAAAACTCACCAACACATGTATCACAAACGGAATGCTGTTCCATGGTCGCTAACCATAAATATTGAGCCGATGCTCCACAAACGGTGCGAAGACCACGGGTCGCTACCCTGCCAAATTGAACTGAAGTTCCACAGAAACGGGGTTTAGTCTCCCTCGCAGACAAATAGACATCGCACATCGCTAGTCTAAATCACAAAATGATCATCATTGATCAATAAAAAGTGTCGATTACACTAAGCTAGTAAATATATGAGTTTAGCTTCATGTCCCATAACCACTAGCTTAACTTAAATATTTACGAACAAATTGTAGATTCCCACTCGAAAATTGTCACAAGAATTTCAATCGAACAAGTCCAAAAATTAACCGACGAAGTAAACGCAAGCGTTTCATACCACTTGTTTTGCTAAGCCGTTTAATTATATTTTCTCATACGAATGAGGTAAAGGTTTGTATATACTAATAGATTAGAAAACGGTTTTATAAACGAGCTTTGTATTAAAATAGAGTTGAAATCATCTTTGTAAAAGAGTTTTAATATTTACTACTAGTATAGAAACCTTTGTATTTAGAAGTGACAAATCACAAAATGATTGTAGAAACAATCAATTACAAAAATCCACATTCGAAGACGTGAATTGAATCCAAAGAAATCGATACCAATTCCATTAAAATGGACATTCTCAAAAATCCCAAAAAAAGAAGTCATCAAAGGCAATAACAAATGATAACAATAAAACGGATAGTCACGAATCGATAAAAGTTGGATCCTCAAGCTAATTAGGCAAAATAGGCAAAATGAAGCAGGTCAGTCGACTGGCCCTCTACAGTCAGTCGACTGAACCAGAACCCGAGAGTTTTCTGGGCCTGCAGTCAGTCGACTGGCTGTAGCTGAAACTGTTTTTCAGCCTAACAAATGGAGGAGCAAACTCACACCATTTGCAATCGGTCGAGCAATGGACTTTAGGGGCTTTTGCCAATCGACATCCCAGCCCTGTAGGCTCTCCGATTCACCACCAAAAACACGTTCACAAATCAAAGCTAGGATTTTCAAAGTTTTGACTTCAAAACACCAAAAATTGAAATGTTCACCAAATCAATCCAAATCAAAGTCAAATGAATATGCACAAGTGTTAGGAATTCAGACCTAACAATAAAGATATCTATAGATATAGATGTTAGTTAAAGAACTCACCTTTTACACAAAAACAAGGAAGAAGAAGCTTGAAAACAAAGGAGAATCAACCACTCTTCAATCTCAACTCAAGGAGCTTGAATCTAAGCTCAAAAGAAGAACATTTCCAAAGTTAGGTTTAGGGAATTTCTGAATTTAAAGAGGGATTGAGTTGGAGAAGAAGATGGAGATACTTACCAATAGTTTCTCTTTGAATTTGGAGCTAAAACTTGGATTTGCTAAAGAAACTAGGGTTTAGGATTTTAATTTCCCATCTCCACCACCATTTTTAGTTTTACTTGTGTGTTTTAGGAAATAGAAATGTAGTGAAGAGGAGAGTTGGACTGAACTAGGGTATAGAGAGAGTTGGGGTGAAACCCAAACCCAAAGCCCAATAGAAAATAGCAAAATTCAACTTACTCCAAATATATCGATGTTTATACTTAAAAAAGTTGCAAACGCCATTTTGGACTCAATGGAAGTGGTCTCGAGTCCCAATTCGACTGTTTACAAAAAGTATTTTTTCATACTTTAATCCGATTAACGATTCAACATTTAAATAAAATATTTAAATATTCAATCGTAAAATATGCGGGTTGTTACACATTTGCTGGACCTTCGGGTCAATCACCAGTACTAGACCTTCGGGTCATTTGTTGGACCTTCGGGTCATTTGTTGGGCGCCAAAAATTATAGTACACGGTGAGGCTTCGGCCATTTGTTGTTGCACGTGCGGTGCAGTTTAAGCTTATCGCTTAAGCTCACCATTTGCTGGGATTGATCCACTAATAGCTGTCTCTAATTATCTAATTGGTAATTAGATAGTGCTAATTTGTTGTTTCTAATTATCTGCAGGTAATTAGATATTTGTTGATTTGAGTTCTAATTATCTTTGTTGATAATTAGATTTTGTTGTTTTCTAATTATCGTATCGGTAATTAGATATTTGTTGATTTGAGTTCTAATTATCTTTGTTGATAATTAGATATTTGTTGTTTTCTAATTATCGTATTTGATAATTAGATAATTGCTGATTTGTGTTCTAATTATCTTTGTTGATAATTAGATATTTGCTAATTTTGCTGATCATGAGATTTTCTAGTCTCTGATTGATTCTAGATTATGTGATATGTAGGAATCCAATTTTATATTGTGATCCATTTTATGCTATTTTCTAGTTATCATTTTATTGATTTCTAGATTATGTTGGTTATATTGAATTGCTGTTTTCTAATTATCATCATTGATAATTCTTCTATTTATCTCTGTTGATAGTTAGAGTTTGCTGATTGTGAAGTTCGTTCTTTCTAATTATCTTGTTTATAATTAGGTATTTGCGGTTTTGCGATTTGTAATTTTGTGTTTTCTAATTATCTTTGTTGATAATTAGATTTTGCCGTTTTCTAATTATCGTATCGATAATTAGATATTGTTGTTTTGTGATTTCTGTATTCTAATTATCTAATTGATAATTAAATATTGCTGTTAATTGTATTTATTCAGTTTTGCTGTTTTATGATTATCCATTTGATAATTAGATTTTTGTTTAAAATTTGTGAATTTCTTTTATGAAATTAAAAGATTTCTCTGGCGTTCGTATTCTTGACCTTAATTTTTCTAGCTTAACCACTTTATGTTAGAAAAATAATTGTTATGGACGACTTTAATTATGAAAATTGCGAGGACACAATTTTTATAAGGAGGGGAGTCTGTAACGACCCAGGGTTTTGCACCAGTTAATTATCGTCATTAGACGATAAAAAAATTTGCTAGCTATTTACTATTGGGAGTTTTTATCGAATTGAGATTCTTTTAGAAATTTGAAATAAAAATTGGTTAAGGGTTATGTGGGATTTAAATAAAATCTTGGCCCACGTTTTTCTTGGTGCTGTGTTGTTATCAAAGGAATATACCCGTTTCCTCCTCCTCCGTTCATTTTCCTCTTCGCAAGCCCAAAACAAAACAACGAAAAAAAATGGCTGCTAGGGTTCGTTATTTCCCGAAGCCTTGTCAGGCGCCGTGCATAGGCGAGCTGAGTGGGAGAGGGAAAAGGGAATTGCGACTGATGGATTTGTGCTCTTCAAGATAAGGTGAGTGATTTTCACTCACACCCTCTAATCCAATCTTAAGTATTTCATGCATGATTGTGATGATTTCCAACTTCTTCAATTTCGTATAATCCGTTTGCTTGTTTCCCATGGTGTTGATTTTTTTGTGGCCACCACGACTTCGGTTTCTGACTTGTTTCTTTCTTTTTTGCCTTGGTCACCACGGCGTTGATTTGCTGGCATTTAATTCATGATTTTAGTTCCGATCTTTATGCTCCGTTGACTTCGGTTACTTGATTATGTGATAATGTTTGACTTGGATTATTCCTTTGCAAAAATATTTCCTTTTTGAATTGAAAACTTGATTTTGTGTTGGCCTCTATGACTTCGGCACTGTGATTTTTATCACCTGGCTTTGGTTTGAAAATGTTAGGTTCATTGTTGTAGTCTTTGTTCCATTGTAGTCTGGTTGCACTTGAGTTACTTGTTGTGATCTTCATATATGCCATTTGAAGTGATCTATTTCCATATGATCTGGTATTGTCTGATTGCATGTACTTATGAAATCTGATTCCTGTATACTTGATGTGTGCATGTCTACATTGCATATGTATATATCTTATTGAGTTCACCCTGGCTCCTGTGTTCATTGTGATCTGCTATCACTGGCTTCATCATGTCTGCATTTTGATATGCACTATATACATTCCAGTGTGCCTTTGTACATGACTTGTATACTTGTCTCTTTCTTTTACAGTCTGGGTTTGTTCATGTATGCACTTCCTGTGTATGTCTGCTATGTATATCCATTCATTTGATTGAACATGTGCACTTAGTTGGTCCTCTTGTGTACTGATGCATTGTATTTGCATTTGTCTTTGAGCCTGGGCAGTCTGGTTCATGTATGGTCTTGTGAACTGTTTTGATACAAGTCTGTACTTTGTTTCAATTGTAGTGATTTGGTCGAGCCTGGAGCATTTGGTTGACTGGATACTCTGTTGTCTCCATGTAGTTGTATACACTTGGTTTCCCTGTCCACTGCTCGACACAAAGTCTGGTTGCTTCATGTCGTATTGTATTGCATTGTTGTAAGTGGACTGGTCTTGTGCAGTTGCTCTTTGTAGTTGTTGCATTGCATCAGATGTATACATACAATTATGTATGTATATATGTGAATGTTAGTTCGTGCATTTGAGTCTTGTGCAGTTCTACTTGATCTTTGTTTCACTTGAGTTGTTGCATTGTGTATAACTTGAACTTTGGTCGAGGCTGGAGTTGCACTGGCTTTATACATATTGCACTTCTATAAGCTGCTGCTTTAATTTATAAAGTAATGATTGTACACACTTATATATAGTTGGTATATATATATATACAAATTTATATGTATATAGCTATGTATGCGTGTGTTTTGATTCGAATTATTAATTGATTGGGTACACACTTATATATAGTTGGTATATATATATATATATTTATATGTATATGTATATAGCTATGTATGCGTGTGTTTTGTAGCGTTGATTGCCGCAACACACTTACTGAACTATTCGCACTTAGTTGTGTGATTGAGTTTAGTTTAAATATTTGGAGTAGTGATGACGTCATATTCTGTAGTGGCGAGGCAGTGCACGTGAGCGTGTACTACAGCCAATCAGAATTGATGCTTTATTTGATAATTTCAATTGCTTGAATTGTTTCGTGTGGCCGATTCAATATATTTTGAAATCGTATATCGATTTGGTTTAATTTGATTATTTTGTTGTTATCTAATTACCCATTAGAAAATTAGATTATGTTGTTTCTAATTATTTATTTGATAATCAGATTTTGCTGTTAATTGCTGTTTATGTAACTCTGTTGTTTCTAATTATCTTCATCGATAATTCTTCTATTTATCTTTATTGATAATCGGATTTTTGAATTTGCTATTTATACTATTCCGCTGTTTTCTATTTATCTTCATTGATAATCCTTCTATTTACCTTTGTTGATGATTTGGCTTTGCTGATTCGCTGTTTAAATGCTGTTACGCGTTATATTTACCGTTATCTGATTTTCTTATTAGAGGATTGGATATGCAGGATTTATTGTGATTTTCGTCTATTTGTTATTTAATTATTATTGCTTCCGTGTATTAATTACCGAGTTTGAATTAGACTGATCCGCGTATTATTTTTTATTGAATTAATACTCGGGTCAGACCGAGTTATTACAGGCTGTTGATATCTCACTTTGGGATGCTGCTTGAGCTATGAAGTCTCTTCATATCTTTTGGAGTAGTCTGTGTTATTTTATAGGATGACATGTATTCATGTATATTATTTATAATAATGTACTTGTGTATGTAACTTCAAGTGTCGACAGTTGTAGTCGTATCACATGTATAGTAACTGACTTCAGTTATATATGAGATTTTATATTATCTGTGTTTTGTGTTTAGCTTATCTGTGTTCTTATTACATATGTTGTCCTGAATTATTATGAACCATCGTAGTTTGTTTTATACTGGAATTGAATATGTCGATGGGAGTAAATAAACAAAGAGAAGAAAAAAAAAATATACCACTCCTTTCGAGATAACCAATACTAGTGTAAGGCCTAACTACGGATGGCTGCTCTTATCCAGCCTTATTCTTCGTAATAACAGACATTATTTCCTTTTGATACTCTTTGTTATTGTGAGCATATAGGTGGGGCGTTACAGGTGGGGTTGCAAGAAACGAGGGGTGATAGGTTGGAAGGGCGATGTGGGGATGAGCAGCCTGCTATAGAGAATATACATATAAACTTTGCTTCTTTTTTTCTATAATATAAATTTTTCGAAAGTAGAATGACAGAACGAAAACAAGGAAGAAGCAGAGAACGAAAATCAATATATTGGATGGTAGGAATAGTGAAGGTCACGGGTTAAATACAGAAAGTATTAATGGCGAATGTCTATTGGAATTATACAGTAGGTAATTGAATGGTCACGGAAAAACCAATAGACTCGAATGGGAACCGATACGGCAAATCGTTTTGTCGATTTCTGCCGCATACCAGACACCGAAATGTATAGATGAATATACTACGGAGATCAGCACGACGAGACGAACAGAACGGTACACAAATATCCACGATACGATCATCCTATCAAAGTTGATATTTTGTTACCAAACTGCTGTTAGTACGCCGAAAATAAGATAAACGGAGCTATAACAGTCAAATTTGGCGAAACGAATTACGATGTCTCACGTAGAAAATGATTTACATTTTTATCATATAAAAATATTCAGTTTTCGAAAGTATTTTATTTTCATCAAATATTAACGGATTCAGATTTAAATAAAATTACACAATAAAATAACTTCCATAGTTTTTGATGAAAATATGACATTTGCCATGTTTAAATAGACGTATTTCAAATATCAAAATTTTATTGTTTAATTTCAAGAAAAATTTCAGTTAATTACGTTATTTAAACCGTTAAAATATCCGGATCGTTACATTTTATAACATCAGAATTCTTATTTATAGAAATAATTCCATTGAACACCTTCATTACTAAAGTTTTACTGGTATAATATTCTATTACATATTCTTATTTAACATTACAACTTTTAACATTTTGGTAAGTTATACATATGTCTTTTAGAATGTAATCGAATGTTATCCAAGTTTATCTTATTCATTTTAGTTAGAAAATGTTCAAAAATTACATCTTCCAAATTTTCATTATTCTTTAATCTATAAGTTACAAATTTCAATTTCTTATCCATTTCATTTATCACTTAGCATCTAATTTCTCATTTCATTAGAAGTTCCAATTATTAAAATAGTCAATATTTCATTCTATTAAAATAACTGAAAACTACTAATTATTAGAAAGCTTTAAGAACTAATTTCGGATTTCTTTTCAAATCATCTAAAATAATATATATATATATATATATACTCATAACTTTTACATATATGTCAAATCATATTTAGAAATTAAAATTAAGATTTGTTTATCAAAACAAATGTGCAGCTGTTAGCGCCAAAATTGTTCACTAACACCTAGGTCCAGATGAAAGCACCAAATCACAAATAGAATGTATGTAGAGAATATAAACGTAAAGAATAATAAAAATTCAAATGAAAGCAGTAAAGAACAACAATTTTATAGTGGTTCGGCTAACTCCGGCCTACGTCCACTCCAGAAGTTTCCTTTTTATTGCCGTAAAAACCGATTACAGTTACAAAGTAGTAGAGTAGCCTTAGCCTTAGAAAAGAGAAAGTAAGAGAGCAGAAAAGAAGATCCTTTTTCCGGAACCCCACATGCTGTATTTATAGACAAAAACTGTGTTATTGGGCTTCCTGAGTAATCCGGGCCCATTAAGACTATAGCCGAGCCATATTCATCATTACGACCGACCTCGAGCAGTTGATATGCCGAACGAGAGTAACCTGGGTGTTGAACCGAAGCAACCATAGTACTGACTCGAAGTAACCGGACCTATGGCCTAGGTAATGCCCCGGTCGAAGTAACTTCCACCGAAATGTTGAAGCGGAGCACTCCCCAATGCCGAACCATGATGTCCATCAAAGCCGACCCAAACCATACCGAGCCACACCCAATGCCGAGCGAGATACGATGCCGAGCGAGGTACGATGCCGAGCGACATCTGCCGAACCACTACCTTATGCCGAACGACCCTGACCTCTTTACAATGCCGAGCGACCCTTACTTCTCTGTAATGCCGAATGACCCTTACTTCTCTGTAATGCCGAGCGACCCTGACTTCTCTGTAATGCCGAGCGAGGTACGATGCCGAGCGACATCTACCGAACCACTACATTATGCCGAACGGCCCTGACCTCTCTGCAATGTCGAGCGACCCTTACTTCTCTGTAATGCCGAGCGACCCTTACTTCTCTGTAATTCCAAGCGACCCTGACTTCTCTGTAATGCCGAGCGACCCTATCTAGGTCGAACCACCTCACAAAGGCCGAGCCGTGCCAACAATGCCGAGCCACAATGACGAACCTCAGTGCCGAGCGACATTACCAGGGCCGATCGGCCCTTGACTTCCAGACCGAGCCATGTAACTTCTCCACTTCTCGACCGAACGACATATCCAAGTGAACTTCATCATTTTAAACCGAATCCATCATATTCCAGCCTCGATAAATGAGAAGTTAACTTAGTTAAATCCGCCTGTCTGTGGCCTTGCTGAGAGGCGGGTTAACATTTGCCCCTCAAAACATGCCTTGCTATTGGAAGGTGTGTTTTGAATAGCCTTGAGTCCGATATCCGAAGAATGTATGTTATCCCATTCATACTTTTCGACTTATAATCCAATCCGCTTTATCCAAGTGCCATCACCGTATCCTTATCCGAATGTATGACTACTCTGAGTTGATATCCAATTCTGAATCAAGTAACCAAATACTTAACCAAATCCATATCCATCAAAAATCGACAACCGAGTTCTAATCCATCCATATCCAACAACCGATAACCACGTCCATGACCTCTCCGGGTCGATGTCCAAATCTAGGACCGTTCCAGGTCCATGCCCAAATCCTTAGCTGTTCATAGCCAATACCCGAATTTGTAACCTCTCCGGGTTCTTGCCAAGCGCAATCCACACTTGACGACCTATGTTAAGTAATTCCATGGTGTTCATGGTTCAGTGTCCCTGAACTCCGAATAATGCCATGGCTTAAGTCCTAATCCGAATCCTGGTCACTCCAGACCCTTGTCGAGCATAGTCCATACTCGACGACCTGCATAGGAGACAATATGGGGCCTAAGTCCTAGGCCGAATCCCGGTCTCTCCGGACCCTTACCAAGCATAATCCATGCTCGATGACCTTTCAGCTAAAATCCAAACAAAAATCCAAATTCAACCAGAAAACCAGAAATCCATATCAAAAATCCAAACCAAAAACGAACATCCAAACCCGAATCCAAACCAGGAAACGAGCAAAACAGGGAGTTCAAACCAAACTCCAAAACCAAACCAGAAAAAACAAATGTCCAAGCCAAAAGAAAAAACAGATTTCACAAACCAGGGCATCTCGGTAAGCCATCATCTCAGAGCATGCCTGAGGGTTGTCTCCGACCCCGTACATGAGTAAGTGATTTAACCGTTTGCCTGGAGTTTGTTACTTATTACAAACCATCAAGATTAGTTGATGACCAATCAGCCACCATTAATGGGCCTCATGCCCTCGTCGTTCAAGGTAGGCGGTGGCTGCTCCTGTTCCACCGCCGCATTCCGAGTTCCGACATATTGTCACAACTGACCATTCCTTATATGCTCCTCGATTATGTTCTTCAAATGTCGGCAGCTGTTAGTATCATGCCCGTCCAGGTCATGAAAAAGACAGTGCCTTCCTGACACCCTTTCTCGTTCTGAGGGCTCCCTCCTCGCCGGCCTTCGATACGAAAGGCGATCTCGAGTATCCAAGAATATCCGCTCCAACGTTGCATTCAATCCTGTGTAAGTGGAGAACTTTGGTTCTCCCCAGCGCTTCCTTTACCCTTTATCCTTGCCCCCACCCGAGCTTTCGCCGGGTAGTCCTCCATCCTTAATCATGTTTACTTCCTTTGACCCCATGTCCAAACATGCATCCTCTTGTCGAAGAAATCTCTCTGCTTCATGAAAGAATTCCCCAAGGTCCAATGGTGGGTCCCGTATCAACGATACTTTGAAATCCGAATTAACTCTGACTCCTGATACCGCAGCCATCAGAACCATTGATGGATCCGGCCGATCCACCGAAGCAACTGCATTAAATCGAGTTAAGAATGTCCTGAGCGATTCATACGCCCCCTGTTTAACTGACGTTAGCGTCATCACGTTCTTTGGCCTTTTTATGTGAATTAGAAACTGACTTAAGAACTTGTCCACCAGTTCCGTCCATGTTCCAAAGGATCCATCCTCCAACTGTTTGAACCACATAGCAGTAATATCAGTCAAGTATAGAGGGAAACAACATGCCATAACCTCCTCCGTTGCCCTCATCACTTCCATATGCCTAGTGTACCTCATCAAGTGGTCGGTGGGATCTGCCTTCCCGTTGTATACTTCCAGAGTGGGTAGTTTGAAATTGGGCGGATTCCTGGCTGTCCTAATGTTCCAGGTAAATGGACTTTTGTTAACTCCCTCTGAATCCCTGTTTGTCAGACCTCCGCGAATAGTCCGCCTGATAATGTCAGCCAATCCAGTGTTTCCAATCAAGGGTTGCCCCTATCTATGTTTCCAGACTGCCCCCCAAGTCCTCGAGGAAATTCTGGCACATATTCCTCATCACGTACTCCTGTATTCCTATCGACGTCAGGCTGCGTAGCATCATCCGGTATCCCTCCATGAACTGGTCCAGCATCACCTGGTGGTGTTCCCCTGAGTCTAGGTCCATCTAGATTGTTAGCTGTTTGCTGATTGGGAGCTGCCCCCTGCTGAATCACTCCATTTGTCCGCTGGTAGAGTTCCCTTGGACCAGTTCCAAAAACTTGAGCACCTACAGTTCCCGGTTGTCCAAATTGCCTAAGAAGAGCCTACATCATCTCCTCTTGCCGTTTCATCATCTGCTCCTGCATAGAATCCATCATCACCTCCATCTCGTCCTGAGTTATGTAGATGGATTCATGGTCCTCTCCAGCTCCAAAAGAGGCCGCTTGACTTCCTTCTTGATTGCTCCTTTCCACTGCTTGCTTCCTTGTTGGTGGTCTAGCCATTGCTTTCTAGGATCCAAGTTCCTAACTCCAAAATTCCCGAGTGCTTGCGTTCTCAGTGAAAGCACCAAAATGTTAGCGCCAAAATTGATCACTAACAGCCAGGTCCAGATGAAAGAACCAAATCACAGATAGAATGTATGTAGAGAATATAAACGTGAAGAATAATAAAAATTCAAATGAAAGCAATAAAGAAAAACAAGTTTTATAGTGGTTCGGCTAACTCCGGCCTACGTCCACTTCGGAAGTTTACTTTTTATTACCGTAAAAACCGATTACAGTTACAAAGTAGTAGAGTAGCCTTAGCCTTAGAAAAGAGAAAGTAAGAGAGCAGAAAAGAAGATCCTTTTTCCGGAACCCCACATGCTGTATTTATAGACAAAAACTGGGTTATTAGGCTTCCTGAGTAATTCGGGCCCATTAAGGCTATAGCCGAGCCATATTCATCATTACGACCAACCTCGAGCAGTTGATATGCCGAACGAGAGTAACCTGGGTGATGACCCGAAGCAACCATAGTACTGACTCGAAGTAACCGGACCTGTGGCCTAGGTCATGCCCAGGTCGAAGTAACTTTCACCCAAATGTCGAAGCGGAGCACTCCCTAATGCCGAACCATGAAGTCCATCAAAGCCGACCTAAACCATACCGAGCCACACCCAATGCCGAGCGAGGTACGATGCCGAGCGAGGTACGATTGATGTGCACGTAAATGTGCATATTTTTATCACCATATTTAATCTGTTTAAATTAAATAAATGATCATATCGGGTATTTTAACTTGTTTAAACCAAAATTCAAATAATTCCAAATTGTCACATATTCATCTTCATCCAAGGGCAAAATAGACATTTTTGTGCATAAATTAACTTGAGAAAATTTAATTATAAATTTCCATACTATTTTGTAGGAATTTGATTTCAATTACAAGTGGTTTGATGAAGAAGATATGCATGCACAAATAGAACACAAAGGAATGAAGATGGAAATAATTCAAAGTGAAGATCATGGAGGACCCCACTCACTTACCTTGATTTTCAAATTAGGAGCTAAGCACATGATAAAAGGACATTAAAGCTTCATGTACATTTAAATGAGGGATTAGTGGATGTTAATGATTACTTGGCCACCACACTACCTCAAGGGCAATTTGGGCATTCCCCAAAAATATGAATTAGGGTTTAACACTTGTATAAATATCCCATATCTTCATGTAACCTCCCCCCTCTCTTAGTCTCTCTTAGTTTAGTTTAGGCTCACAAATAAACAAGCTCTTCTCTTTCTCTTTTCATGGCTACTTAGCCATTTTTATCTTCATGTAATTTTTCTTTTTTATGCAATTTAATATATGATCTTTTCCCTTTCTTGTTTATTTCCTTTCATGTTGTAGTGTAGATTTACTTTCATGCAAGTAGAATAGTTCTAATTCTTGTTAATTAGCTCTCTTTTTCATTAAGCTTTCATTCTCCTTTCATTTTGCTTTCATGTTGCTAGCTACATTTGTTAATCAAATGACAAATATGAGAGGCTAAACTCCTTCAATTTAGGGGCAATGAAGCTCTCTAATTATGTAGCTTCAACTATTTGTTAATTCATGCTCTCTTTTTGTGCTTAATGATGATGATTGAAGTGGTTTAATTATTGTTTTTGCCTTGAATTTGATAGCCTATATTGTTGACATCAAATAGGCTATGCTAAAACAACCACTAACACTAATTGCCTCTTCATCAAAATATGATTATGGCAAAAGAAAGTGATTTGAAATTAAAATTTGATGGTCTATATTTCTAATCAATAGTTAATAGGCCATACTTAAAATAGATTTCATTTTCATTGTCAAAGATAGTAAGTTATTTAAGGGGTGTGTTATAGTTTGATGGCTTATGTTGGCTAATCAATAGCACAAATATGCCATACTTATGATAAACACATCAATTAAAGCACTAATGACCATAAAAGAGAGATTATAATTTCATATGTGTTGAACTACATAATCTAGAGAGTGGATTTATTCTTTAAATTGTCATTTAACTCTTATATTTTCATCTCTTTTCTTATTGTTAGTTAGCTAATTTTCTAATTCTCTAGCTTAACTTCCACTCAACTTTGGTTTAATTTGATTGAATAGATTTTTAAAATCATCAATTCCCTACGGATCGACCCGTATTCGCCACGTACTACAAGTGTATGCCGTGCGCTTGCGGTTATATTTTTATTTCTAAATTTGTTCGACGGTTTTCTAAATCGATAGAAAAACCATCGTCGAACAACGATGCCGAGCGACATCTGCCGAACCACTACCTTATGCCGAACGACCCTGACCTCTCTGCAATGCCGAGCGACCCTTACTTCTCTGCAATGCCGAGCGACCCTTACTTCTCTGTAATGCCGAGCGACCCTGATTTCTCTGTAATGCCGAGCGAGGTACGATGCCGAGCGACATCTGCCGAACCACTACCTTATGCCGAACGACCCTGACCTCTCTACAATGCCGAGCGACCCTTACTTCTTTGTAAAGCCGAGCGACCCTTACTTCTCTGTAATTTCGAGCTACCCTGACTTCTCTGTAATGCCGAGCGACCCTATCTAGGTCGAACCACCTAACCAAGGCCGAGCCGTGCCAACAATGCCGAGCCACAATGACGAACCTCAGTGCCGAGCGACATTACTAGGGCCGATCGGCCCTTGACTTCCAGACCGAGCCATGTAACTTCTCCACTTCTCGACCGAACGACATATCCAAGTGAACTTCATCATTTTAAACCGAATCCATCATATTCCAGCCTCGATAAACGAGAAGTTGACTTAGTTAAATTTGCCTGTCCGTGGCCTTGCCGAGAGGCGGGTTAACAGCAGCAAAACTACTACATCGGTCTTCCCACTTTGAAACTCGAAAATGAACGTCGATGAAGCATGCACTCATCACCAAAATTATTTTCCAGCGCCAGAGAGGGGAGTACAAAACTTATTTCCTTTTAAAACTTCCTTTAAACCTTTCTTTCAAATCACATTGAAAATATTTATATCAAAAAATACTTTCAAATAATACTAATATTATATTTCAAAGTCTTTTGGAAACAAATTTCAAAAACCCCGGAACTTAAGTTCTAAATTTTCTAATTTATATTCATTTTATTTACAATCCCATTTTTGCAACTAATATTTATAAATTTCACTTCCTAACAAACAACTAACATATCACATACAACTATATATATTTATAAAGATTATTCTTTATATACAAAATATAATAGTAGGCAAAATTATTTCATTTACCTATATTTCAAAACAATATTGTGTCGGTCTGCCCTATTAAGTGTTTAGAAATCCGTATCGATGGCATAACGTCCTATGTACCGATCGGAATTTATAAATACTAAACAGAACAAAATAACACAATACAAAAACTTTTTATAATACTGACAAATACGCTCCCTCATATATATACACACACATACATACACTCAACGACTCATTCTATGTTATTACTACCCTATTTTATACGAGTCAGACCCCACAAAGCTAAGGTTATTGCTAAACCTCGCTCTGATACCAAATGTAACGACCCACCTTTTTGGATGGTTTAAATCGACGATAAACCACACATGTCAGAATCAAATCATTCAAAAGGGAGGATTGTTATGGGGTAAATAAGAAAAAGAAGAGAAAGAAATAAAACAAACACAGAATCTCACACCAGAATGACAGAATATAAAAATCAAATAATAGTTCATGAAGCTGTTTTACAAATAATATTTGATTATCCTTTTACAATACAGAATCAGAGTCACATACAATAGAAATAAATAACAATGCAGCGGAACAACATGATGTATTGGAATAAATGTAATAAATAAGATAGTATACAAATCTCCATCTTTGTCCTCCAAAAAAGCAGTCTTCGATACATTGAAAAGCTCAGACTAATCCGAGCGAATTGAAAAGGCAAAACACTCGAGTCAGAAATAAAATATCTTATGTAAGTTAAATCAACAGTAAATAAATATGAGTGTAACATCATCGGAGACGTTTACGGGGTTTGACATTCCCTATCCAGTGTCTAACGTGAGTGCAATAACTTAAGAGATGTTCAAGATTTCCATCTCCTAAGGATTTGTTAAACTATCTACATGCATAGTACAATACGCTACTATAATAATGTCTACAGTAAAGTAAAGTATTAAAATAGCGTTAAGGCGTTACCCATGTACCCCTTAACACATTTTATATAATTCCATAGTCTATACAGTACTGTAAACTCCATCGTAAATTGGTGGGCTATCAGGGAGCACTCCATAGGTACGATACAAACCAGACTCGTAGAAGGCGCGATAAGGCATGTGACAAGGCACGCGAGGCAATGCCCACGGTAGGATACTACCGTTTTGCGGATTCGGACTGGTGGTAACCCATAGCAGCTACTACCGCCCACCTTGGAACACACTCCTATAATCAAAATCGAGGGGTGGCCACCAAATCAATCACAAAGTCATAATATAGTATCGAAGAAATGTGCCCGATAGGAGGAGCGAACTCACTTGACCCGACGTGGCACCTGTTTTAGCCACATCAAGCTGACTCACGGGAGTCAGGGCTATGTAAATACCTCATATAGAATCGTTTGCCAAACCATCGTACTTCATTCTGGAAAATCCACCACGTACACAGTTGTTAAAGTGGTTTTCTGTGACGCCCCACCTCTATACTCACACTAGCCAAGGACACTACGGGGTAATGCCATCGACTATCACGAAGAATAAGGCTATTGAGGAGCGACCATCTGTGTAATTGCTTTGTGCGAGTACCGATATATCAGATAATATAACTTACATTTCATTTCAAGAGGAAATCCGACATATCAAATACAAACTCAAAGCTACCACACAGTGGCTATGTGGACTTCAGAAACAAATATAGAAATAAACATAACACAAATCAGTCACAGATATTAGTATCACAAAGGCGGAAACAGATACGAATATAACACATAGGAGTGTACATCAAAGTAGTGGCCAAACTAGATCCACTACATCACAAAAGAATAGATACAAGTGCTAGACAAAAGAATAAGTATACATCAAGGAGTCTCTATCTCGAATTTATAAAAGCAAAAACTACTAATCTAAAGTAGTTAGCCAAAAATCAGATGATGGTCCCTGATAAGAAGTCAAGCAGAAGCACCTGAAATACCTTGGTCTAACCCGAGTATTATTTAAGAAGAAAATAATAAACGGATCAGTCTAGCTATAAATATCATATAAAATGAGATAGGATAAGAGATATCACAAAAACGTATGATAACAATAATGCCATACTGTGACAAGTATACATCCGATAACAACAAAAATCATACAATATCTCAAATATTTTCAAACACCAAAAAGAATGTCATATTCTTTAAATTATTCACCAAAACACAAATATTGACAAAACATATCAATGCTAATCGCAAAAATCGGTGAAACACAAATTCTAGAAATCATCAACTGAAAATCCAGAAATCACAAAAAGGGGAAGGCCTATCACAAACGGGAGCATGAAAACTCACCAACACGTGTATCACAAATGGGTCGCTATCCCATGAACCGAACATCGACGCACCTAAAAAGATACGCCCCATGCACAGTCGAACATCGACGCACCTAAAAAGATACGCCCCATGTCTAGTCGAACATCGACGCACCTCAAAAGATACGCCCCATGCCTAGTTGAACATCGACGCACATCAAAAGATACGCCCTATGTCTAGTCGAACATCGATGCACCTCAAAAGATACGCCCCATGCCTAGTCGAACATCGACGCACCTTAAAAGATACGCTCCATGCACCGACTTATCGAGCCGAATGCTCCACGAACGGTCCAAAGACCATGGGTCGCTAGCCCATAAAAATGAGACGAAGCTCTATAGAACGGGGTACAGTCCCCCACGCGGACAAAGAGACATCGCACATCGCTAGTCTAAATCACCAAGGGATCATCATTGATCGATAAGTGTAAATTACACTAAGCTAGTAAATAAATGAGTTTATCGTTATGTCCCATAACCACTTTCTTAACTTAAATATTTACGAATAAATTGTAGATTTCCACTCGAAAATTGTCACAAGAGTTCAATCGAACAAGTCTAAGAATTAACCGACGAAGTAAACGCAAGCGTTTCATACCACTTGTTTTGCTAAGTCGTTTAATTGGATTTCTCGTACGACTGAGGTAAAGGTTTGTATATACTAATAGATTGGAAAACAGATTTAAAAACGAGCTTTGTATTTAAAAGTAGTGTTGAAATCGTTTTTGTGAAAGCATTTGAATATTTAGTATTAGTATAGAAACCTCTATATTTTTAAAAGTGGCAAATCACAGAAAACGATTGTAGGAACAATCGATTAACCAAAAATTCACATACGACAATGTGAATCAAATCCATAAAAATCAATATCAAATCCATCAAACGGATATTCCCAAAAATCCAAAGAAAGAAGTCATCAAAGTCGATAATAAGTGATAACAACTAACCGGATCGACAAAAATCGATTAAAATTGGAAATTCACTCAAAAAATATGTAAATAGGCAAAACTGAATAGTTCCAAACGTCTGGTTTAGAATCCAGACGTTTGGATTTGTTTTCTGGAAATTTTCATAAAACCTTCCAAACGTCTGAAATTTCGAAGCAGACGTCTGAGCCCTAATTCAAACGTCTGAACCTGTATTTCAGACGTTTGGAATTAGTCTCTGCCATTTTTTTTTCTAATATATATATTTTTCCTCCAGGTCTATAACTAGACGTCTGGACTTGATAACCAGACGTCTGGTCACCTGGTCTGGGCAACAATTTGCCTAGGCCAAGATGGCCAAAACGTTTCGGAAGCGATCGGACGAGCAACGACGACTAGGGATTTATGCCAAGCGACAACCCTGCCTTATAGGCTCTTCGATACACCCCAAATATCATGTCCAAACATCCATAGTAGGATTTTCATAAAATTGGACCAAAACAGCAAAATTTGGAAAATTCACCAAATCAATTCAAATCAAAAGCAAATGAACATGCACAAATATTAGGAATTCATACCTAACAACAATGAAAGTTATAGACGTAGATGTGAGTTAAAGAACTCACCTTTAAAACTCAAAAACAACGAACGAGAAGCTCTAAAATAAAGGAAAGGCCAATTCCTCTTCAACTTCAACTCAAGAAGCTCCAATCTAAGCTAATAAGAAAATATTTCCTAAGTTAGGGTTTAGGAATTTCTGAAATTGAAGAGAGATAGAGATGAAGAAGATGAAGAGGATGCTTACCTAAGCTTCTCCTTGATTTTGGACTTGAATTTGAGTTTCCTAATCAAAACTAGGGTTTAGGAATTTCTATTTCCCATTCTTTCCCCAATTTTTCTTTAGCTTGAGTGTTAGTAAATGGAATGAGTGAATGGATGAAGAGTAGAGGAGTTAGAGTATTATGTTGGGTTAGTGGGCTAAAACCCAAACCCAAAGCCCAAAATAGAAAAATAGCAAAATTCTACTCAACTCCAAACATATCGATGTTTATACTCTAAAAAGTTGTAAATGCCGTTTTGGACTCAATGAAAGTGGTCTCGAGTCCCAATTCGAATGTTTACAAAAAGTAATATTTTGGACTTTAATCCGATTAATGATGCTATATTTAAATAAAACATTTAAATATATAATCGTGAAATATGCGGGTTGTTATAGACTCCCCTCCTTAAAGAAATTGCGTCCTCGCAATACTTAAGAAGAAAAATAAAAAGTAACAACCATACTAAGGCATAACAACACAAAAGAAGAAATTTTGAAATGAGAAGTTCACCTTAATGAGCACGAGAGAGTAAGTCCGGATGTGTTCGCTCGATGAATTCTCTGGATTCCTAAGAGCAATCCTTAGGATTTGAGGACCATTGAACTTTCACAAGGGGAACATCTTTATTTCGAAGGCGTTTAACCTCCGTAGCAATGATTCGAATAGGAGGTTGCTCATAAGTCAAATTAGGTGAAACTTTAATTTCTTCAATAACACCGGGCTCAAGAATAGAATCGGAATCCTTAAGGCATTTCCGTAGTTGAGAGACGTGGAATACGTCATGAATAGAAGAAAACTGAGCCGGTAAAAAAAGGCGATAAGCCACGGAACCAATACGTTTGGTGATGGGAAATGGACCAATATATCGAGGTGCTAACTTTCCCGATCGACTGAAATGCACAACACCATTCATAGGTGAAACACAAATGAACACCAATAAAGTCTGGACCTAAAACCAGCTTCTCACCGGCTTCAAGCCAACATGAAGGAAATCGGCATAGCCTTCTGTAGAGTGCCTCGAAAGGTGCCGTACCAATACTAGATTGGAAGCTATTATTATAGGAAAACTCAACAAGAGAAATATGATCTTCCCAACTTCCACCAAAATCAAGAACACATGCACGAAGAAGATCTTCAAGAGTTTGATTCACACGCTCTGTTTATCCATCGGATTGAGGACGATAAGCGGTGATAAAAGAGAAGGATGAGCCTCAAGGCTACATAAAACAATATATGAACATGAATTGGATTCACGATCTCGAATCTCACAAGTGGACAAAGTCTCGAGATCTCTCCATTCGGATATCATCATGGAAACAACCGCTTGTTGCTTTCAGCTAAGGGCATCGGCAACACGATTTCCCTTTCCGGAAGTATAGAAAATATCAAGATCATAAGATGCAAGGAATTCGAGCCAACGTTGTTGACGCAATTTGAGTTCCTTTTGAGAAAATAAATACTTCAAAGATTTATGATTGGTTTAGAGAACAAATTTCTCTCCCAAAAGATAATGACGCCAAATTCTAAAGGCGAAAAAAATAGCCGCGAGCTCTAAAACATGAGTGGCATATCTAGTCTCGGCAGGCTTTAATTGTCAAGAAGCATATGTGATAACACATTCCCTTTGCAAGAGAATGGCATCCAAACCAATACGACTAGCATCGGTACAAACAATAAAGTCTTGGTTCCCTTCGGGAATCACAAGAATAGGAGCATCGGAAAGAAGTTCTTTTAAATGATCCTCTTTCCCGATAAGCTAAGACTTTCAAAATTATAATTAACTTTGTGTAATCATATTTTTAGAAAAATTTACTTTTTACAAGTCAATTTACTATGTCCGACTGTCTCATCATAGCGTTTAGGAGATTCCTATCGATAACGTTGATCAAGCGCATTGACCAGAATTCTTAAAGCACTCAACGGGCAAAACAACACAAAATCATCTTCTATATGATAAACATGTCTCTTAAAATTTTTACGAATATTCTTTGCTCGTTTTAAGAACAAAGTCCAATCATACTTATAAATATCTTATTAAAAAGATTTGCAAATTTTAAATTGTTGTTTACATCCATAATCAATGAATACAAAGATGGTATCATCGAGATATTCGTAGAATACTCGATTCATAAGATGGATGAAATAAGCTGGACAAACCGAATGACATCACGAGTCACTCATAAGAATCAAAACGAGTGCGGAATGCGGTAAGTCCAATGCTACCCTCCGCAACTCTCAGCTGATGAAAACCGGTGGTAAGGTCAAGATGAAAAGACCTTAGCACCACTCAATAGATTGCTTAGGTGATAATCCTAAGACAAGCTCAAAAATACCAGAAAATTCACAAACTACTTGCATGAGAGAAATAACATTTTCCTCATCATGTGGGTTTAAAGAATAAAATGATGCCACCGAATTGGAATCAAAATCATTAAGAACAATAGAAATCTACTAAACAGATTGAGGATGTCGAAGATGGATAGTCCTCTTGGGATATAGGATGTGGGCTTCATAATGATTAAGCCAATCCTTTTCCAAAAATCAATTCCGAAGCCTAAATAGCACATACATGCAAATTGGATCAGAAAGCACAATTACATAAAATAATCTCGACATCTTTACAAAACAAACTGAGTGTTGCGGATCCATCTATCGAATTCGCAATTCTCAATGAAGTCATCAAGCTCATAATATTTAAAGAAAAAGTAACAACAAGTTCTTTTGATATAAAAGAGTGAGATGCACCCGAATCAAAAGAAATTCGAATAGGAAGATCACGAAATAAAATAATGCCATCCAGAGGAGGACAACTGGATTGACCGGTGCTGGGACGGCCAGGTCTAACCATTTCTCTTCTTTAAGAAAGAAAGAAGAGGAAAAAGGTTATTCTCAGAATAAATATCAAACAAACTTGATTGATAAAACAAGGCATCACAAAAGAAAATAGGATAGAACGGTACGAAGACTCGAATTAAAACCTATGGCACGATTCCTAAGAGAGACTTAGGACAATGATCCTTGCTAGATTATTCTACATTGTTCCGAAGTTTGGCTCTGATACCAAGCTGTGATGCCCCACCTCTATACTCACACTAACCAAGGACACTACGGGGTAATGCCATCGACTAGCACGAAGAATAAGGCTATTGAGGAGCGACCATCTATGTAATTGCTTTGTGCGAGTACCGATATATCAGATAATATAACTTACATTTCATTTCAAGAGGAAATCCGACATATCAAATACAAACTCAAAGCTACCACACAGTGGCTATATGGACTTCGGAAACAAATATAGAAATAAACATAACACAAATCAGTCATAGATATTCATACCACAAAGGCGAAAACAGATATGAATATAACATATAGGAGTATACATCAAAGTAGTGGTCAAACTAGATCCACTACATCATAAAAGAATAGATACAAGTGCTAGACAAAAGAATAAGTATACATCAAGGAGTCTCTATCTCGAATGTATAAAAGAAAAAAATACTAATCTTAAGTAGTTAGCCAAAAATCAGATGATGGTCCCTGATAAGAAGTCAAGCAGAAGCACCTGAAATACCTCGGTCTGACCCGAGTATTATTTAAGAAGAAAATAATAAACGGATCAGTCTAGCTATAAATATCATATAAAATGAGATAGGATAAGAGATATCACAAAAACGTATGATAAGAATAATGCCATACTATGACAAGTATACATCCGATAACAACAAAAATCATACAATATCTTAAATATTCTCAAACACCAAAAAGAATGTCATATTCTTTAAATTATTCACCAAAACACAAATATTGACAAAACATATCAATGCCAATCGCAAAAATCGGTGAAACACAAATTCTAGAAATCATCAACTAGAAATCCAAAAATCACAAAAAGAGGAAGGCCTATCACAAACGGGAGCATGAAAACTCACCAACTCGTGTATCACAAATGGGTCGCTATCCCATGAACCAAACATCGACGCACCTAAAAAGTTACGCCCCATGCACAGTCGAACATCAACGCACCTAAAAAGATACGCCCCATGTCTAGTCGAACATCGACGCACCTCAAAAGATACGCCCCATGTCTAGTCGAACATCGACGCACCTCAAAAGATAAGCCCCATGTCTAGTCGAACATCGACGCACCTCAAAAGATACTCCCCATGCCTAGTCGAACATCGACGCACCTCAAAAGATACGCCCAATGCACCGACTTATCGAGCCGAATGCTCCACGAACGGTCCAAAGACCATGGGGTGCTAGCACATAAAAATGAGACGAAGCTCTATAGAATGGGGTACTGTCCCCCACGCGGACAAAAGGACATCGCACATCGCTAGTCTAAATCACCAAGGGATCATCATTGATCAATAAGTGTAAATTACACAAAGCTAGTAAATAAATGAGTTTAGCTTCATGTCCTATAACCATTGGCTTAACTTAAATATTTACGAACAAATTGTAGATTTCCACTCAAAAATTGTCACAAGAGTTCAATCGAACAAGTCTAAGAATTAACCGATGAAGTAAACGCAAGCGTTTCATACCACTTGTTTTGCTAAGTCTTTTAATTGGATTTCTCGTACGACTGAGGTAAAGGTTTGTATATACTAATAGATTGGAAAACGGATTTAAAAACGAGCTTTGTATTTATAAGTAGTGTTGAAATCGTTTTTGTGAAAGCGTTTGAATATTTACTATTAGTATAGAAACCTTTGTATTTTTAAAAGTGACAAATCACAGAAAACGATTGTAGAAACAATCGATCAACCAAAAATTCACATACGAAAATGTGAATCAAATCCATAAAAATCGATATCAAATCCATCAAACGGATATTCCAAAAAATCCAAAGAAAGAAGTCATCAAAATCGATAATAAGTGATAACAACTAACCGGATCGACAAAAATCGATTAAAATTGGAAATTCACTCAATAAATAGGTAAATAGCCAAAACTGAACAGTTCCAGACGTCTGGTTTAGAATCCAGACGTCTGGATTTGTTTTCTGGAAATTTTTAGAAAACCTCCCAGACGTCTGAAATTTCGAAGCAGACGTCTGAGCCCTAATTCAGACATCTGAACCTATATTTCAGACGTTTGAACCTATATTTCAAACGTCTGGAATTAGTCTCTTCCATTTTTACTTTTTTTCTACCGTATATATTTTTCCTCCAGGTCTATAACCAGACGTCTGCACTTGATAACCAGACGTCTGGTCACCTGGTCTGGGCAACAATTTGCCTAGGCCAAGATGGCCAAAACGTTTCGGAAGCGATCAGACGAGCAACGACGACTAGGGATTTATGCCAAGCGACAACCCAACCTTATAGGCTCTTCGATACACCCCAAATATCATGTCCAAACATCCATAGTAGGATTTTCATAAAATTGGACCAAAACACCAAAATTTGGAAAATTCACCAAATCAATTCAATTCAAAAGCGAATGAACATGCACAAATGTTAGGAATTCATACCTAACAACAATGAAAGTTATAGACGTAGATGTGAGTTAAAGAACTCACCTTTAAAACTCAAAAACAACGAACGAGAAGCTCTAAAACAAAGGAAAGGCGAATTCCTCTTCAACTTCAACTCAAGAAGCTCCAATCTAAGCTAATAAGCAAATATTTCCTAAGTTAGGGTTTAGGAATTTCTGAAATTGAAGAGAGATAGAGATGGAGAAGATGAAGAGGATGCTTACCTAAGCTTCTCCTTGATTTTGGACTTGAATTTGAGTTTCCTAATCAAAACTAGGGTTTAGGATTCTATTTCCCATTCTTTCCCCCATTTGTCTTTAGCTTGAGTGTTAGGAAATGGAATGAGTGAATGGATGAAGAGTAGAGGAGTTAGGGTATTATGTTGTGTTAGTGGGCTGAAACCCAAACCCAAAGCCTAAAATAGAAAAATAGCAAAATTCTACTCAACTCCAAACATATCGATGTTTATACTCAAAAAAGTTGTAAACGCTATTTTGGACTCAATGGAAGTGGTCTCGTGTCCCAACTCGACTGTTTACAAAAAGTAACATTTCAGACTTTAATCCGATTAAAGATGCTATATTTAAATAAAACATTTAAATATATAATCGTGAAATATGCGGGTTGTTACATTTTCGGTATTGGCAGAGAGTATGACAATATCCGATCCCGGTCTCTTTAACAACCAAACGCTTATTTCACACCGGATGGTTCTTTTACATTTCCAAATACCGATTCATAATTGATATCAAAATATCATATTCAATTCAAACCATATCACTTTCGAAATCATATCGATAAGATAGGTTAATCAAATCCTCATTTCAAAATCATCATATTTACTCAAGTATGTCGTTTCACTAGCAAATATCATTTCAAATCCCAACTTAAGTACTAACATTATTTAACCATATTTGCTTTAAAAATCAAGGATATTAAATATAACCACTTCCACTTTACACAGTTTGAGATTTAGAAAATAGTTTATATAGTTAAATAGTTTAGCATAGTTTAAAATAAAATTTTAAATAGTTAAAATACTCTAAAATAGTTTAAAAATGGTTTAAATGGATTTAAGATACTTTAAATAGATATTAAATAGATTAAATAGATTAAATAGATTTAAAATAGATTAAATAGATTTAAAATAGATTAAAATGGGTTAATTAGTTTAAAATAGGTTAAAATAGATTAAATTGTATTAAATAGATTAAATAGATTAAAATAGTTTAAAATTGATTAAAATAGTTTAAAATAGTTTAAAATAGATTAAATTAGTTTAGTAGTTTGAAAATCTTCATAATCAGGATTTAAAAATAATATATTTTTAAACAGTTTATATCAAAATAATAAATTTGAAATTAATATCAAATTAAACTATTTCTTTCATTCAGCACAGTTGGACCATGTCCAGCTTTCAAATCAACAAACTAATTTTTGTCTTTCAATTCAAATTCTCATTTAAAACCATTTAATCAATATTGATTTCAAATCCATGTTCGAACAATAAATCCAAACTATTTCAAATTTAGTAGATTTCAAAGTTACTTTTTCAAACGTTTCAATAACTCAATTCCGATAAATTTCAGTTATACTTCAAATTTCAACCTTAAATTTCAATTTAAACCAATTTCCAATTTCATTATTTAAAATTTGGATTTTCACAAAATAATTCAGTTTATATAAATCAATTTCCTTCGAAATATCATTTAACCATATTCAAGATTTAAGGGTTTAAAATCGTTTGGTTTAACCAATCTGGTGTCCGTATATAATTTTCTACCCTATGGTCAAGTGATACATATGTATATCATTTCAATCCGTAATGCATTTAAATTTACAGGTATATATCATTTCAACCCACAATCCCAAATTTAACTTCAAATCCATCAAATCGCTTGAGTCTATCATTTCAATTCATAACGATTTCTACTAATATATATCAGATTATTCAGGTATGTATCATTTCAACCCATAGGGATTTTCTAACAAATAAACTACGAAAACTTGCAACATTATAATAATATATAAATATAACATCCAATCATCCAATATCAACAATCAAACATCTATCAAAATCATCATTCAAACCAATCAATAAACAATAACAAGTGTCTGATTATCAATGACAGGTATTAACTGGCAATTTATAATATAATATTAAAATAATGGCGAATAAATTCAATAAAAGTCGGATTTAACTAGAATGACAATTTAAATATATCAAACATCAACTAATCAATTTCTAATCGCATCATAAATTCAATTTAACTAACATAAGATAATCTAGTAGTTGTGGGTGGGTCAAAACACTAACCTTTGATCTCAAATCAATTTGAAATCCAAAATAAGGCCAAAAATTGATGCAGCTCAGCCCAGAGGAGAAGGCATAAGTCGGTCACGACTTAAGGGAGATTCACAAGATAACAAAGGCCTAGGTCGGTTACGACCTAAAGGGAAGATTATAAGTCGTACACGACTTAGTTGGAAGCCAGAGAAAGAAAGTACGATGAGTTCGCGACCTAACGAAGTCTTAAAGTCGTATCAACGACCTAGTGTGACTCGGCAACGACTTAAGGAAAATTTCTGCGAGTTAACAAGCCCTTTGAGTCGTCTGAACGACCTAACGAGTCATGCTTTAAGTCGCGAAACATTGGATGCTGTTGATTCAACTGCCGAGTTAATTTCTACCGTTGATCTTAGGTCGCTGATATGGGATGCGCATGTTTTAAGTCGCGAAGCACGGGATGCCGTTGATGTGTCTGCCGAGTTAACCTCTGCCCTTGATTCCCTTTAAACGTTGATTTGGAATACCGCTAAGGTTTTAAGTCGCAGAAACTTGTAACCGAAGATCTTGATGCCGCGTCCATCTGAACCGTTGATTCTTGAAGCTGTGAAGAAACTGTTGTTAGGTCGCTGCCGACCTATGCTAAGTCGCGTACATTCTTAGGTCGAATCATTATAGGTCGTAGGTCGCTCTCGACCTAAGTACTTGTATTTTTTTTAATGTTTTGTCTGTGTTTGTTAAAGTCGCTGAAGGCTTGTAAAGTTGTAAATGTTGAGTCGGAAGTCTTTGTTAAGTCGTAGGTCGGAAGCCTTAACTCGGAACCGACTTAATACGTAATTTTGTTGTTTTTTTGTGTGAGTTGTAAAATGCCTATAAATAGGCCGAGTCTCTCATTTGTAAAAGGTTGTTGAATATTGAATAAAATTCTCTTTTGTTAGCTTATTGCTTTCAATTTCAATTGGTAGTCGAGTGTATCTCCTATCTCCACTTACGTCATTCGAGTGTGCTCGGATCATCGTTTGTTGAAGCCGATTCACGGTATCTTGTGCGCAAGATCAACGTCGAAGAATCGTAGATCTCTTTCCCGGTATCTTCGGATCAACGAGCCAGAGATAGCTAGAGTTCGGTATCTTCGGATCAACGAATTCGAGCATTTCAGTATCCATCAATCCACAGATTGCTATTTACGTCGATTGAAGATCGTTTTGAATTATCCGCTGCGTCAGTTTTTGGTATCAGAGCTTGTTCTAGCCAATCATAGCTAGATCGAGACTTGGAGCCTAATCATTTGAAGAGTTTTGAAGTTTGAGGAGAAGCTGAGTGCTTGAAGTATAAAGCCGTAGCCGTGAGCAAGAGAAGAGTCATCATTGTTCGAAGATTGTTTGATCAGATTTGCATTGGAGGCCGAAACTTTGTCCATCGTGTTCATCGCGATTTGCTACAAAGTGGAAGTTTTCGATCCGTTCCATTTTGGATCAAAATCCGGAAAGTGTTTGAATTTGAAGTGTTAAAGAATTTGTGAAGTTTTCAAGTATGCCGCCAAGAAGAGCTAATCGCCACCAAAACGTAGAAGCTTTGTATCGAAGAGAAGAGGCTGATGAGATGGAGCAAAGAATCAATGAGAATTTTAGTGAAAAGCTTAACGAAGGAATTGGCCGGTTAGAGAGGCTTATGACGGAGATGAATCAAAATCGGAGAAGGGTTTCACCAGAATCTAATCATGGAGGTAGTAGAGTCTCACCACATTCCAATCGAGACAGAAGTGTTGAAAATGATCAAGGACGTGGGAGGAACGTGAATAATCATGCACGGAGGAACGTAGATAGAAGGGATGAAGGTGGAAGGCGTAATGGTAGTAGAGATGTTGGTGGTCAGAATCGACATCGTTATGCATCTGATTTTAAAGAGGAGTATGATGGTGGTAGTATTCAAGGAAGAGGTCAAGGAAGAAACTATTCTGAGTATGATCACAAGTGGGAATCGGGGATGAAGACAGAAATTCCTGAATTCAAAGGTGGTATGCAAGCGGAGGAGTTTCTAGATTGGGTAGCTAATGTTGAGGAGATTTTTGACTTCAAAGAAGTTCCAGAACATCGTAGAGTGAAGTTGGTTGCTACGAGGCTGAGGGGTAGAGCTTTGGCATGGTGGCAGCAAACCAAGCTTACACGTGAACGTATGGGAAAGTCAAAAGTTGAATCTTGGGAGAAGATGAAGAAATTGATGAAAGCAACGTTCTTACCTTACAATTATCAATCTTTGATGTATCAACGTTTGCAAAACTTGAGGCAGGGCACAAAGACAGTTAATGACTATGCTGATGAATTTTACCAACTTATTGCGAGGAATGATATTATGGAAACGGAAGAGCAGCTGACATCCAGGTTCATTGGGGGATTGAGAATGCAGATTCAGGATATGGTTAATATGTTCGATCCAAGATCTGTGGCAGAAGCACATCAGAAAGCGTTGGCTTGGGAAAAACAAGGGAGACGAGGAAGTGGTGTGTTTACTAATCCTAACAATCAAGCGAAGGGTGTTGGAGGAAGTTCTAATGTTTCTAAACCTATCAGTAGACCAGTGGTGAAGGAGGTTGAGAAGACAAGGGTTAACAATGGTTTCAAATGTTACAATTATCAGGAATTGGGTCATAAAAGCAGTGAGTGTCCAAAGCCAAAGAAGAGAACCATGATTGCGGAAGTTGACGATGAGGATGTTGTTGGAGATTGTTCTTATCCAGCTGAGGAGGATGAGCAGGATATTGCATCAAGAGACGAAGGTTGTAACCTAATGCTGAGGAGATCGTGTTTAACACCGAAGCAGGAGGAAAGTAGTTGGTTGAGGAACAATATCTTTCAATCTACATGCACTATTCTGGGAAGAGTTTGTAAATTTGTTATTGATGCTGGGAGTTGCGATAATATTATCTCTACAGAAGCAGTGAAGAAGTTGGAGTTGAAAACTGAGAAACATCCTAAACCGTACAAGTTAGCTTGGTTGAGGAAGGGTGGTGAAGTGAAAGTTGGACGTAGAGCTTGTGTGAAGTTTTCAATTGGGAAGAAATACAAGGATGAGGTTTGGTGTGACGTAGTAGACATGGATGTGTGTCATCTGTTGTTGGGCAGGCCATGGCAGTTTGATAGAGCAGTACAACATGATGGACGGACCAACAGTTACAGTTTCATGTTCGAAGGTACAAAGATTACTCTGGTTCCGAAGAAACGACAGGAAGAAAACAAAGTGGAGGAAATCGAAGAGCTGAAAACTTTATTGACTTTGAAGGAGTTTGTTAAAGAAGTTGAAGAAGAGCCGGAAGTATTCTTGTTGATTGGACGAGAAAACAGTGAAGAGGTTGAAATTCCAGAAGAAGTTAAACCAGTTCTGAAAGAATTTGACGATGTATTTCCAGAGGAGTTACCAACGGAGTTGCCACCGTTGAGGGATATACAACATCAGATAGATCTTGTTCCCGGTGCTGTATTGCCACACAGACCACATTATCGAATGAGTCCGAAGGAACATGAAGAATTGCGGAGGCAGGTAGAAGAATTGCTTGAGCAGGGGCGTGTGCAGGAGAGTCTGAGTCCTTGTGCTGTACCAGCTTTATTGGTACCCAAGAAGGATGGGACATGGAGAATGTGTACTGACAGTCGAGCATTGAATAAGATTACCGTGAGATATAGATTTCCAATGCCGAGGTTGGACGACTTGTTGGATCAGATAAGCGGAGCTACTATCTTTTCTAAGATCGATTTGAAGAGCGGATATCATCAAATTCGTATCAGACCAGGAGATGAATGGAAGACTGCTTTTAAAACCAGGGAGGGTCTATACGAATGGTTAGTCATGCCATTTGGTTTATCAAATGCACCGAGTACTTTTATGAGGGTGATGAATCAGATTTTTCGACCGTTCATTGGGAAATTTGTGGTGGTGTACTTCGATGATATTCTAATTTACAGTGGGAGTCCAGAGGAACATTTGAATCATCTTAGAGAAGTGCTGATGGTACTGAGACAAGAACAATTTTATGCTGCAACGAAGAAATGCGTGTTCATGACGCATAGTGTTTTATTTTTGGGGTATGTTGTTTCAGAGAAAGGAATACAGGTTGACCAAAGTAAAGTTGAGGCGATCAGAAATTGGCCACAGCCCAAGACGATAACGGAAGTTCGTAGTTTTCACGGGTTGGCTTCATTCTATCGGAGGTTTATTCCACACTTTAGTAGTGTGATGGCACCTATTACAGATTGCATGAAAGGTAAACAGTTTACATGGACAGTGGAAGCAGGGGATGCTTTTGGGAAGATCAAGGAGTTGCTGACATCAACACCAATTCTAGTATTACCTGATTTTCAGTTGGTGTTTGAATTACATACTGATGCATCCAAGGTTGGGATTGGAGGGGTGTTGAGTCAGAAGGGGCGTCCAATTGCATATTTCAGTGAGAAGTTGTCAGGAGCGAAGATGCGATACAGTACGTATGATGTGGAGTTCTATGCTGTTGTACAATCTATTAAGCACTGGAGACACTATCTATTTCAGAAAGAGTTTGTTCTGTATACTGATCATGAAGCATTGAAGCATTTGCAAGGGCAAGACAAGATTTCAGCAAGACATGCATCGTGGATTGCATATCTGCAACAGTTTACTTTTGTTGTAAAACACAAGTCAGGGGTGACAAATCGAGTGGCTGATGCTTTGAGTAGGAGGAGTCATTTGTTGACAACGTTAAGAGTTGAAGTGACGGGGTTTGAAATGTTGCCGGAATTATTTGTTGAAGATCCTTACTTCATGAAGTTTGTTGATAAAGTTAAGGAGGGAAAGACGGATGAGTTTTTGATGGTAGATGGTTTTCTTTTTAAAGGAAGTCGATTGTGCATACCAGAGGGTAGTCTGAGAATGAAGGTTATCAAGGAGTTACACGAAGAAGGACATGTTGGAAGAGACCGTACCTTACAGTTAATTTCACAATCCTACTTTTGGCCATCGATGAGGAAAGAAGTGGAGAGGTTTGTGGAGCGTTGTCATATTTGTCAGATTTCGAAAGGAACTGTGACTAATGCTGGTTTATACATGCCATTACCTGTACCAATTAAACCATGGGTTGATGTGAGTATGGACTTCGTGTTGGGATTACCGAGGACACAGCGAGGTAACGATTCCATATATGTGGTGGTGGACAGATTCTCGAAAATGGCACACTTTATTGCTTGTAAGAAAACGGCAGATGCTGTTCATGTTGCTCAGTTATTTTTCAAGGAGATCTATCGACTTCATGGATTGCCAGAATCTATTGTGTCGGATAGAGATACTCGATTTCTGAGTCACTTTTGGTTGAGTTTGTGGAAAATGGTGGGAACAAAGCTGAAGTTCAGTAGTGCTTATCATCTGCAAACGGATGGACAGACTGAGGTGGTTAACAGATCATTGGGAAACTTGTTGAGGTGTCTTGTTCAAGATAATCTGAAGAGTTGGGATGTGAAGTTATGCCAGGCAGAATTTGCTCATAATCATGCTGTGAATCGAAGTACTGGATTCAGTCCGTTCCAAATTGTCTATTCGAGCTTACCGAAAGGACCGTTGGATTTAACGGTGATACCACACTCAAAAGGGACAATTAAGAAAGCTGCTGATTTTGTTGAAGGGCTGACGGAGTGTCATAAAATCATTCAAGAACGATTAGAGAAAGCAAATGAGAAGTATAAACAGTCTGCAGATTTGAAACGACGAAATGTTGGGTTTAATGAAGGAGATATGGTTTATGCAGTGTTAACAAAAGATCGTTTTCCAGTGGGCGCGTACAACAAGTTGAAAGCCAGGAAAATTGGTCCGGTGGAAGTTGTGAAACGAATTAATGAAAATGCTTACAAGTTGAAACTGCCAGCTGATGTGTACACGTCTGACGTATTCAATGTCAAACACCTCGTACCATATCACGGGGATGAATTTGTTGTGGATGAAGAATTTACAAATTCGCGGTCGAATTTTTCTCAACCTAGGGAGGATGATGCAACTCAGCCCAGAGGAGAAGGCATAAGTCGGTCACGACTTAAGGGAGATTCACAAGATAACAAAGGCCTAGGTCGGTTACGACCTAAAGGGAAGATTATAAGTCGTACACGACTTAGTTGGAAGCCAGAGAAAGAAAGTACGATGAGTTCGCGACCTAACGAAGTCTTAAAGTCGTATCAACGACCTAGTGTGACTCGGCAACGACTTAAGGAAAATTTCTGCGAGTTAACAAGCCCTTTGAGTCGTCTGAACGACCTAACGAGTCATGCTTTAAGTCGCGAAACACTGGATGCTGTTGATTCAACTGCCGAGTTAATTTCTACCGTTGATCTTAGGTCACTGATATGGGATGCGCATGTTTTAAGTCGCGAAGCACGGGATGCCGTTGATGTGTCTGCCGAGTTAACCTCTGCCCTTGATTCCCTTTAAACGTTGATTTGGAATACCGCTAAGGTTTTAAGTCGCAGAAACTTGTAACCGAAGATCTTGATGCCGCGTCCATCTGAACCGTTGATTCTTGAAGCTGTGAAGAAACTGTTGTTAGGTCGCTGCCGACCTATGCTAAGTCGCGTACATTCTTAGGTCGAATCATTATAGGTCGTAGGTCGCTCTCGACCTAAGTACTTGTATTTTTTTTAATGTTTTGTCTGTGTTTGTTAAAGTCGCTGAAGGCTTGTAAAGTTGTAAATGTTGAGTCGGAAGTCTTTGTTAAGTCGTAGGTCGGAAGCCTTAACTCGGAACCGACTTAATACGTAATTTTGTTGTTTTTTTGTTGTGAGTTGTAAAATGCCTATAAATAGGCCGAGTCTCTCATTTGTAAAAGGTTGTTGAATATTGAATAAAATTCTCTTTTGTTAGCTTATTGCTTTCAATTTCAATTGGTAGTCGAGTGTATCTCCTATCTCCACTTACGTCATTCGAGTGCGCTCGGATCATCGTTTGTTGAAGCCGATTCACGGTATCTTGTGCGCAAGATCAACGTCGAAGAATCGTAGATCTCTTTCCCGGTATCTTCGGATCAACGAGCCAGAGATAGCTAGAGTTCGGTATCTTCGGATCAACGAATTCGAGCATTTCAGTATCCATCAATCCACAGATTGCTATTTACGTCGATTGAAGATCGTTTTGAATTATCCGCTGCGTCAAAAATTCAACAGTCTCAGAACTCGTCCAAATTAGTGCCAAAATGTCCTGAATTTCAATACGATCCCAGTGGAACAAACCGTGCATGAATCCGACCTCGTACGTAAAAGATATGGCGATTATGTAACGACACAGAATTTCCGTCATTTGAAATTCGTATATTTAATTAATTTTAAATATTAATAAGTAAGATTTGGAAGTCGAATTAATTTAATTTTGATATAGTGATTTAATTGGACGATTAAATTATTAATTTAATACTTGATATTGGGTAAATAATTGAAATCTGAATTAAATGTGAATAAAAATGATTTAAAAAGTTATATTAAATCATATTGGAGTTATAATGATGTTCTAGAACTTTTAAAATTGAATTAAAAGTCAAATTGTGAAAATTGAATATTTTAATATTTAATTGACGAGTAAAAATGGTCATTTTTCAAACAGTCTCGGATTTCAATGAAACCTGTTTCATCAGATCTGTAATGTAGAATTATTGTAAGATTTCAAATTTCGTGGCAATCGCAATTGCCGTTTGTCCGGGGCAGGCCAAAACGCATTGAAATCGGTTTAATTTAAATTTGATTGTTTATTTCCGTAACTCATACAGATGATCGAATTAGCTCCCGAAACACGTTCCATTGCGTTCGGGACGCGGGGTAAACCTTAGAAATGCCAGCCGGCACATCGGATTTGGAGATTGTTTGAAAACATCGTTTTAAAATGAATTTAATATTTTTTTTTGAATTTGTTCAGGAAGGAAACCGACCGGAGCCGTAAAACCCTCCCTAGTGCGCCTACCCGGTCCGCGGGCATCCGAAGGCTGATCTTAGCATACGCACATATTTATATACGTATATATATATATATATGCGTTAAGAGGAAACCCTCATTCATCTTCGTTAGCCGCCAGTTCAAAACGTTTATGGCCGAGAATCTCTGTTGTTCTTCCTTTATAATCTCTCAATCCATAAACCAATTCGAAAATCACTCAACTACAAAGTTGTAGATCTCTTCAAATCGAGTAAATCCAACGGTGGAGATTAATTTTTATGAAGCAAATTGTCGTCGAATTGCGTTTGAACGTCCGGCCTTTGTGTGCGTTTTTCGAGGAGACTGGTTGACCGAGATCCACGTCCCTCTGGCCATGGGTAGGCGAGGCGATGGGCTTCACAATGGAAGTCTCTGATCAACGTTTCGATCATCGATGAGGTCACAAAAATCAAACCCTAGTGGCGGCCGATATGGGTTTCGTACGTGATGAAACCTGGGTTGTTTGCGTTCGAAAAAAAACTAATGAGCGGGGAAGAACAAGCACGTGGCCAGATTTCCATCATCTGAAACGAACGGCAGATGTCTCGAGTAGGGTTTTGTAAGAAGGGATTTGTAAATTAATTTATATTTAAAATTGTATAAAGTTTAAATTACCATAACTTCGTCATATATTATCAGAATTCAACGAATTTAGTAGCGCCGGAATCGCAGAGCCACGTACTACGTAGTGGAGCAATTCTGGGATTATTCCGAGCAAGTAAAAATTTAGGTTAGATCAAACGCCGTTCGATTTAATTTAAATTTGAACGCTCGTCGACAACTCAAGGTGAGAACTTCTCACTCAATCGAATATTTTGTTTCGATTTAAAATTTTAAATTGTTAGATTTAAAATTGTTGATAGTGTTGATTGTGTGAATTGGATTGATAAATTGTTATCTACTGTGTTAAATAGACCCTATACGCCGTATATTAAGCGGAGGTTATTTATTAAAAACATATACCGCGATAATTCCACATTGAAATGGAATTGGTATTATATATGTATATAGCAATATATATATATATATATATATATATATATTGGAATATGTATATATTGGAGTTGTTGATTTCCCGCATTATATAGCGAATGAGACCGTATTGCGCCGCATAATAGCGGATAATATTTATAAATCCCATATACCGCGATAATTCCACATTGAAGTGGAATTGGTATTGTGCTAACATCTGTTTATGCAGGGAAAACAGGTTGAAGGGATCCAACTGGATTCCTCAAACATTTGAATTTATTTCAATGTTGTGTGTTGATTTATTTATAATCATCGTGTGATTATATTGTGATGGAATCTGTAGACGGCTATAAATTAGTCGAAGATATTTTTGGTATCGATGGATACCAGAAATATTTAAAATTGGATTTTTGAAAATATAAGTTGAAAATTTATTGAAATAATTTATTTTTGATAATTGGATAAATTTAAAAGGGGTTTTAAAAGATAAAAATCTTATTATAAATGGATTTCGGGAAATATTTTTATAAGTTGAAAATTTATTTAAATTTGGATTTTTTAAATAGATTTGAAGAGATAAAAGAATTTATTTTAAAAAGAAATATTTTGGGAAATTCATTGGAATTTTATTTGGAATTTGAAAATAAATTTGAAAATTGATTTGGAGTTGAAAAATGAATATTTGTGAAATTGATTTGAGTTAATCAAATAATTTAAATAATCCTACTTATGGATGTCTGGATTATATTGGGTGTTGAATTGTTTGACATCTTTTATGTGTGATGTTTTGTGATATATTCTGATTGTGTGTGATTGTGATCTATTTATCTGTGATATATTTATATCTGTGATCTGTGAATGAAAGATAAGCGTTATAATTTATACCGCTTATCAAATATCTTGTTATATTTGATCTGTGATGGTCGAATGTTGTTGCACTATTGTGTTAAACCGTGGACTACACAATACACACGCAAATGTGGATTTCACGTGGAAATCGGTTAAGTCACATATTTTTATCAATTTTGGAAAAATTGAGTTTTGAATCCAAAATAGTTTGGAATTAGAATTGAAAGTTTTTGAAAGCGAGTTTCAAAATAAAAATTATTTTAAATAACTTCATAGAATTGGAATTTAAATGATTTGATTTAAATTTGAATTCAATATTTTGAAGTTGAATTCAATAATTTGGGAATTTTGGTTTAAAGGATTTTACAA
This sequence comes from Allium fistulosum, assembly GCA_030737815.1. Lineage (NCBI taxonomy): Eukaryota > Viridiplantae > Streptophyta > Magnoliopsida > Asparagales > Amaryllidaceae > Allium > Allium fistulosum. Next base: position 972,118,268 of record CM060908.1, on the reverse strand, counting down.
ATTATAAAAGGTGTTTATATGGGTTTTTAACCATTTAAAAATATGGTTTTCGAAATTTAAATTTATATTCAAGTTTTATACTTGAATGGCTTTAAACTGTGTAATTGTAACCGTTTTTCCCCAAACGAAAACTATATGTTTTCAAATAATAATAGCTTTCATAAAGGGAAAAGATTTCCAATTTGTATCGAAACATTTCAAGTTGAAATGAAATTGTAAATAGTTTGAGAAGACCTATGAATTAACCTTTGTGAAGATGATTAAACTTTATTTTGAAATAAAAGAGTATTTCAAATGGTGTATCTTTTATGTTATAAAAGACTTGAATTGTGAATAGTTTTGAAAGCTATAAATTAAATCTTAATTTTAAAGATTTAATTGGTTAATCCAATTTAAATGGAAATTGTTTTGGAAATCTGTGAATGAATCTTTGTGAAACTGGGTAAACTTTGTGAAGTAAATCTTTTTGTTTAAAGATTTAAAATGGTAATTTGTTTAAACCATTTGAAAGAAGGATTTGGGTAATAAGTTGTGATTTAAAGGAAATCCCTATATCCATATGTTTTAAAATATTGTGCTCACTATTCGGGTTAGCCGGGAAAAGACCTTTATGTCATATAACCCATTCCGAATTAGTGATACGACAATATGGATCGTATTGAAGACCGGTGGTGAAGACCGGGTATTTGTGAAAACGATAGGATGACCTATCTATTGTCTCTGCACTGTTAGCTACGGTACAGAGATTTCCTTTGTGATGGGAAGTTTTATCGGGATTGTGAATACCCGGATTTGCAAGGGCTTGTTCGGAAGTGCCTTCGGTTCTGTTCGAACCCGGAACAGACTTGTATGGTTACATGTCTGACATTACACTTTGAGATATAAAGCAGATTTCTTTCAAATACATTTCTGTTGGTGGCGGAGAATTTATTCTCTTAGCTTAACACCCTTCTCTGAGACGTACGAGCTCAGAGGTTATGTAGTTGAAGGTTATCAGCGATATACTCCCAATTTGGTAATGTGGCATGCTGAGTGTTGCTGTGTGATGATCATTTATTGATCATTTGTGATCAAAGCGTGGCTTTGTGAAAAAGCGTAGCTTTGTGGACGAGACTTCGTCAAACCTCACAACCCGGAAATGGTTGAAACAGGAAAGATGCGGCAAGGTTTCAGGGGTAGCGCCCCTAGGGTATGACCATTCCTTCTGGAAAAGGGTAGTATCATGGTATGGAGCCCAGATACTTACTCATGTGGACACACTTTATTTATTATGAGTGATGTTGGTTACCGAGCGCTCGGATAAAGGTCCCAAAGGACCGAGGGTGGCATATCTTAGCTTTACTGCCCGGGAAGGGAGTAACCGGCCTTGTGTTGGCAGAGAGCAAGTTGTCTCTCAGAGCGTCCAGCCAGAGGCGTTCCTACGTGGCATAGGAAGTTCCTTAGCCTGACCATTTGTTGGAAATCCATCTTCCAATACGAACCTTGTACGGTTTTAGTTGTAGAACCTGCCATTTACTTATGGTGGCGCCCCACTGTTTAGATGGTAGCTATAGTAGGCATACGATACTGGTCGTATGTTGGCTAAGATTAATATTATACTTTCGAAATGTTTTTCTGCACTATGCACTAATGATAATAGCAAAATGATTTGTTTTGCGTAGTAAGCATGTTTGAATATCATAAGAAGGAATCTCCACCAATTCTGCGTTTGCATTGTGTGTGTGGCGGGAGGTCTTATGGTAGTTTCATTTTCTAAAAGCATTGCGAATATTTTCCACTTCCTTTGTTGTTGTTGTTTTAAAGATAAAAACTGTTTTAGTTCTCACACCAGTCACCATGACTGACTCGGAGTTTATTGTTTCCTTCCTAAACTCTGGGTGCCCACAAATTTCCACACGGGCAGTCTAGAGTCAGGTTATCAGGTCATTCTGGATTCAGGAGATGCTGTAGAGCTCAGTGGCGAGCTGGATGACGAGACGTATCACTTGTATATGATATTATTTTTCCGCTGTGTATTCTGTATGAGGACAAGTTTATATAACTGTCCAGTTGGGTTGTATATGGTTGTTGTAAACTCTAATGATGATGTAATGTATAAAATGATATAGTTCTTTGTTTTAAAGATTATTCATTTATCTATTATATGTTGTTCCGCTGTGAATGTGAGATTCTGATATTGTTCTGCGTTATTCTGTTTTTTCTTCTTTCTTTCTCTTCTGTCTTCTTCTACCTCTTCTTTTTCTCCATAACAATTCGGTTTTCCGGCATTCGATTGCTCGGAAGTTGATACAGTGGACGTATTAATGTCGATTTTCGAGCGACGAAAAATCGCGTTCGTTACATTTGTTATCAGAGCATATGGTTAAGCGATAACATTGGCTCTGTTGGGAATTGTTCATTAGAGATAGAGTTAGTAGTACTCTAGAATGAGTGTGAGTGTAATAATAGATATGAGCGCGTATTTGTTAGTGAATATGAAATTGTTTTATATTATGTTTGCTTATCCGTTGAGCTGTTTATGAATTCTGGTCGGTATGTGGGACGCCATATTATCGATAGGGGTTTCTAAACACTTAAACGAGGCAAGTTGACATAGTATCATTTTAAATTGGGTAAATGAAATAATTTTACCTCGGTTATATTTTGTGTATAAAGGAAATAATTTTTCAAAATTGTTAAAGTGTATATAAATTGATTGTTTGGTTGTTGAAAATGTAAATATATATATATATGAATTAATGAAAGTTGTTTGAATAAATTATATAAAAACAACAACTGTAAAAGGATGAAGTATATAAGCAAATGAATTGTATAAGTATGGAATTATAATTAAAATGATTTACAATAGTGAAATAACTTTGTATAAGTAAAGTTAAAATAGTGAAATTATATGAGAAATGTGATTTATAAATAAAAGGAAATTTTAAAAGAATTTAAAGCACTGAGTTCACTAGTGTCGCTGGGAAATAATAAGGGTGATGACTGCAGCATCATCAGTATCATTTTCGAGTTTCTATGTGATGGATTTGCTACCATAATAAATCGAAAATTTTTAAGTTTTGTTGTGATAAACAAGATTTATATTAAAATCCAAGTTGTAATTGATAATTATAAGTGAAATGATTTTTATACTTATAATATGATTTGGACGTTAAATGGATAAGCTGTGTAACTTATAAAAAAAAAGAGAAGATGTCAGCAAAACCAATTGTTAAAATGGTTAAACAATTTTGTTAAGAAAAACAAAATCTGAATTGGATTTATAAGTGGAAAATTAATTGAAGTTAAACAAATGACATTGAAATGGAATATGACTTAAGTAATGATGAATGAATTTGATTTTGATATCAAAGTAAATTAATAAAATGAATTAATGAAATGAAACGATGAATGTGAACTTGAGTTATATAAATGAAATACAACTTTATTTGTTAAATGAATTAGCAATTGAATTAATAAATGGATTGAATGTTAATCAATCGAATGTAAATAAATTGATATGAAATAATGAATGTAAGTGTTAATTCATTAAAGCTAATGTAATTGGAATTTGAATGAATCGAATGAAAGTCAATTTAATATTAAACCAAATTGAATGTAAGTAAAGTAAATTGAATAAATTTGGTTGTGTTGGTTATACATTGGTTGTTATATGATTGTTGGTTGATTGTATATAATTCATTAAGTATTAATGAAATTGAATTGAAAGTGAACCAATTTGAATGTAAATTAGTAAATGTAAACTAATTGAAAATGATTAATTGAACGTTGTTGTATATAAATTGATTGTAAACAATTACAAGTGATATTGAAATTATATAAGTTGCTTATCAACCTTGTTTAGTATGCATTTCTTTTAATATGCATGTGTTGTAGTTGTTTAAAAGAGTAAATTGTTAATAATTTTATATATATGTTACTTACGTGTTTAAATTGAGTAAGTACAGGTGTCGTGGCTGCCGTTCGGTTGGTTGGGTTGTGCTAAAACGCTAAATTAATAACTGCTTTGCTTAAAAATGCTAAAAAGGTACGCCTATGCAATAAAAATAGGAAATATGAACTGTTTTTCTGCTTTTCCGACCGTGTGGGTCGATGTATATATATTTATGTCTATTGTGATCCTACTACGATCGAACCGCGCACAGGAGACGCTGGCGAATTTTTCTGAAATTTTAAGGCGTTAGAAAATTTTTGGGAATTTTTGGAAAATTTGTGAAAGCTAAATTTTGAATTTGGAGTTAAAAGTTAAACGATATAGTTGTTTTGAAAAGTATAACTAAGTATAGATTGGAAAAACTTAGTAAAGTTTTTGAAAGAGTTTAACTATTGGATTTTGGAAAGTTGTACACTTAAGTGGTTTTGAAATCTAATTTGAACGAATTGTTTAAAAAGTTAATAAATTTGGGGTATTTTTCTTACTTTGCAATTTCGAGGACGAAATTCTTTTAAGGGGGGAAGTTTGTAACGACCCAGAATTTCCGTCATTTAAAATTCGTATATTTAATTAATTTAAATATTAATAAGTAAGATTTGGAAGTCGAATTAATTTAATTTCGATATAGTGATTTAATTGGACGATTAAATTATTAATTTAATACTTGAAATTGGGTAAATAATTGAAATCTGAATTAAATGTGATTAAAAATGATTTAAAAAGTTATATTAAATCATATTGGAGTTATAATGATGTTCTAGAACTTTTAAAATTGAATTAAAAGTCAAATTGTGAAAATTAAATATTTTAATATTTAATTGACGAGTAAAAATGGTCATTTTTTAAATAGTCTCGGATTTCGACGAAACTAGTTTCATCGGATCCGTAATGTTGAATTATTGTAAGATTTCAAATTTCGTGGCAATCAGAGTTGTCGTTTGTCCGGGGCAAGCCAAAACACATTGAAATCGGTTTAAATCGGTTTAATTTAAATTTGATCGTTTATTTCCGTAACTCACAAAGATGATCGAATTAGCTCCCGAAACACGTTCCATTACGTTCGGGGCGCGGGGTAAACCTTAGAAACACCAGCCGGCACGTCGGATTTGGAGATTGTTTGAAAACGTCGTTTTAAAATGAATTTAATATTATTTATATACGTGTATGTGTATATATATATATATATATGCGTTAAGAGGAAACCCTCATTCATCTTCGTTAGCCGCCAGTTCAAAACGTTAATGTATGAGAATCTCTGTTGTTCTTCCTTTATAATATCTCAATCCATAAACCAATTCGAAAGTCACTCAACTACAAAGTTGTAGATCTCGTCAAATCGAGTAAATCCAACTGTTGAGATTAATTTTTACGAAGCCAATTATCGTCGAATTGCGTTTGAACGTCCGGCCTTTGTGTGCGTTTTTCGAGGAGACTGGTTGACCGAGATCCACGTCCCTCTGGCCGTGGGTAAGCGAGGCGATGGGCTTCACGATGGAAGTCTCTGATCAACGTTTCGATCATCGATGAGGTCACGAAAATCAAACCCTAGTGGTGGCCGATATGCGTTTCGTACGTGATGAAACCTGGGTTGTTTGCATTCGAAAAAAAACTGGTGAGCGGGGAAGAACAAGCGCGTGGCCAGATTTCCATCATCTGAAACGAACGACAGATGTCTCGAGTAGGGTTTTGTAAAAAGAGATTTGTAAATTAATTTATATTTAAAATTGTATAAAGTTTAAATTACCATAACTACGTCATATATTATCAGAATTCAACGAATTTGGTAGCGCCGGAATCGCAGAGACGCGTAATACGTAGTGGAGCAATTCTGGGATTATTCCGAGCAAGTAAAAATTTAGGTTAGATCGAACGCCATTCGATTTAATTTAAATTTGAACGCTCGTCGACAACTCAAGGTGAGAACTTCTCACTCAATCGAATATTTTGTTTCGATTTAAAATTTTAAATTTTTAGATTTAAAATTGTTGATAGTGTTGATTGTGTGAATTGGATTAATAAATTGTTATCTATTGTGTTAAATAGACCCTATACGCCGTATATTAAGCGGAGGTTATTTATTAAAAACATATACCACGATAATTCCACATTGAAATGGAATTGGTATTATATATGTATATAGCAATATATATATATATATATATTGGAATATGTATATATTGGAGTTGTTGATTTCCCGCATTATATAGTGAATGAGACCGTATTGCGCCGCATAATAGCGGATAATATTTATAAATCCCATATACCGCGATAATTCCACATTGAAGTGGAATTGGTATTGTGCTAACATCTGTGGATGCAGGGAAAACAGGTTGGAGGGATCCAACTGGATTCCTCAAACATTTGAATTTATTTCAATGTTGTGTGTTAATTTATTTATAATCATCGTGTGATTATATTGTGATGGAATCTGTAGACGGCTATAAATTAGCCGAAGATATTTTTGGTATCGATGGATACCAGAAATATTTAAAATTGGATTTTTGAAAATATAAGTTGAAAATTTATTGAAATAATTTATTTTTGATAATTGGATAAATTTAAACGGGGTTTTAAAAGATAAATTTTTTATTATAAATGGATTTCGGGAAATATTTTTATAAGTTGAAAATTTATTTAAATTTGGATTTTTTAAATAGATTTGAAGAGATAAAAGAATTTATTTTAAAAAGAAATATTTTGGGAAATTCATTGGAATTTTATTTGGAATTTGAAAATTGATTTGGAGTTGAAAAATGAATATTTGTGAAATTGATTTGAATTAATCAAATAATTTAAGTAACCCTACTTATGGATGTCTGGATTATATTGGGTGTTGAATTGTTTGACATCTTTTATGTGTGATGTTTTGTGATATATTCTGATTGTGTGTGATTGTGATCTATTTATCTGTGATATATTTATATATGTGATCTGTGAATGAAAGATAAGCGTTATAATTTATACCGCTTATCAAATATCTTGTTATATTTGATTTGTGATGGTTGAATGTTGTTGCACTATTGTGTTAAACCGTGGACTACACAATACACACACAAATGTGGATTTCACGTGGAAATCGGTTAAGTCACATATTTTTATCAATTTTGGAAAAATTGAGTTTTGAATCCAAAATAGTTTGGAATTAGAATTGAAAGTTTTTGAAAGCGAGTTTCAAAATAAAAGTTATTTTAAATAACTTCATAGAATTGGAATTTAAATGATTTGATTTAAATTTGAATTCAATATTTTGAAGTTGAATTCAATATTTTGAAGTTGAATTCAATAATTTGGGAATTTTGGTTTAAAGGATTTTACAAATTATAAAAGGTGTTTATATGGGTTTTTAACCATTTAAAAATATGGTTTTGGAAATTTAAATTTATATTCAAGTTTTATACTTGAATGGCTTTAAACTGTGTAATTGTAACCGTTTTTCCCAAAACGAAAACTATCCGTTTTCAAATAATAATAGCTTTCATAAAGGGAAAAGATTTCCAATTTGTATCGAAACATTTCAAGTTGAAATGAAATTGTAAATAGTTTGAGAAGACATATGAATTAACCTTTGTGAAGATGATTAAACTTTATTTTGAAATAAAAGAGTATTTCAAATTGTGTATCTTTTATATTATAAAAGACTTGAACTGTGAATAGTTTTGAAAGCTATAAATTAAATCTTAATTTTAAAGATTTAATTGGTTAATCCAATTTAAATGGAAATTGTTTTGGAAATCTGTGAATGAATCTTTGTGAAACTTGGTAAATTTGTGAAGTAAATCTTTTTATTTAAAGATTTAAAATGGTAATTTGTTTAAACCATATGAAAGAAGGATTTGGGTAATAAGTTGCGACTTAAAGGAAATCCCTATATCCATATGTTTTAAAATATTGTGCTCACTATTCGGGTTAGCCGGGAAAAGACCTTTGTGTCATATAACCCATTCCGAATTAGTGATACGACGATATGGATCGTATTGAAGACCGGTGGTGAAGACCGGGTATTTGTGAAAATGATAGGATGACCTATCGATTGTCTCTGCACCGTTAGCTACGGTATAGAGATTTCCTTTGTGATGGGAAGTTTTATCTGGATTGTGAATACCCGGATTTGCAAGGGCTTCTTCGTAAGTGCCTTCGGTTCTGTTCGAACCCGGAACAGACTTGTATGGTTACATGTCTGACATTACACTTTGAGATATAAAGCAGATTTCTTTCAAATACATTTCTGTTGGTGGCGGAGAATTTATTCTCTTAGCTTAACACCCTTCTCTAAGACGTACGAGCTCAGAGGTTATGTAGTTGAAGGTTATCAGCGATATACTCCCAATTTGGTAATGTGGCATGTTGAGTGTTGCCGTGTGATGATCATTTATTGATCATTTGTGATCAAAGCGTGGCTTTGTGAAAAAGCGTAGCTTTGTGGACGAGACTTCGTCAGACCTCACAACCCGGAAATGGTCGAAACAGGAAAGATGCGGCAAGGTTTCAGGGGTAGCGCCCCTAGGGTATGACCATTCCTTCTGGAAAAGGGTAGTATCATGGTATGGAGCCCAGATACTTACTCATGTGGACACACTTTATTTATTATGTGTGATGTTGGTTACCGAGCGCTCGGATAAAGGTCCCAAAGGACCGAGGGTGGCATATCTCAGGTTTATTGCCCGGGAAGGGAGTAACCGGCCTTGTGTTGGCAGAGAGCAGGTTGTCTCTCGGAGCGTCCAGCCAGAGGCGTTCCTACGTGGCATAGGAAGTTCCTTAGCCTGACCATTTGTTGGAAATCCATCTTCCAATACGAACCTTGTATGGTTTTAGTTGTAGAACCTGTCATTTACTTATGGTGGCGCCCCACTGTTTAGATGGTAGCTATAGTAGGCATACGATACTGGTCGTATGTTGGCTAAGATTAATATTATACTTTCGAAATGTTTTCTGCACTATGCACTAATGATAATAGCAAAATGATTTGTTTTGCATAGTAAGCATGTTTGACTATCATAAGAAGAAATCTCCTCCAATTCTGCGTTTGCATTGTGTGTGTGGCGGGAGGTCTTATGGTAGTTTCATTTTCCAAAAGCATTGCGAATATTTTCCACTTCCTTTGTTGTTGTTGCTTTAAAGATAAACTGTTTTAGTTCTCACACCAGTCACCATGACTGACTCGGAGTTTATTGTTTCCTTCCTAAACTCTGGGTGCCCACAAATTTCCACACGGGCAGTCTAGAGTCAGGTTATCAGGTCATTCTGGATTCAGGAGATGCTGTGGAGCTCAGTGGCGAGTTGGATGACGAGACGTATCACTTGTATATGATATTATTTTTCCGCTGTGTATTCTGTATGAGGACAAGTTTATATAACTGTCCAGTTGGGTTGTATATTGTTGTTGTAAACTCTAATGATGATGTAATGTATAAAATGATATAGTTCTTTGTTTTAAAGATTATTCATTTATCTATTATATGTTGTTCCGCTGCGAATGTGAGATTCTGATATTGTTCTTTGTTTTTCTGTTGTTTCTTCTTTCTTTCTCTTCTGTCTTCTTCTACCTCTTCTTTTTCTCCATAACAATTCGGTTTTCCGGCATTCGATTGCTCGGCAGTTGATATAGTGGACGTATTAATGTCCATTTTCGAGCGACGAAAAATCGTGTTCGTTACAGATTAGAAGTTTGGAAATAAAAATTTAATTAAAACAAAAACGTAACACGTTACCAATATTACACGTCAGCATCGAAACCCTCGTTCACACATTCAAGCTTCCAGGTTGAGATACAATTGCCACCATCGATCAATCTCCCTATCGCACCACCCATAGCCAGCCGCGACCAAGTCCATCGCCTCGAATGGACTCGCCTCCGACTCCTCGGCCCCCCACGACTCCCACGTCGACGATCGACATCCCCAAACCATCCAGCCGTCGCCCCCATCTTAAAACCCTAGTTCAATTATTTCCATCAATCAAGCCACCGAAACGATAGGTGACCCACCTAGATGAACTCCACTCGACACTCTCCACAACCCGGTATCCTCCAATCAACGATCCATCGACGATGATCATCCTCTAAATGAACGGTCGAGAATGATTTGGCCAATTTCGGACAAACCAAAACCCGATAAGAATAAACAACACCCGAATTGATTTGAATTGACAATAACGACCCGTAAAGCCCGTTCTGCTTTCGAAACGAAAGTAGGTCATCCCATATATCAAAACATATGTTTTTGATATTTTTAAATTCAAGGGAACAGTTTCAAGTCCTAATTCCATTGTATGAAGAAGTTAGCTTTTAAAATCAGCTTATTTTAAATTGATTTCATTAAATTGATTTCTACGCGTTTCGAGCCCGTACGATTAAACGACAAGTCCGATCGCTTCAAAACTTAAAATCCTACAATAATTCACTATTATGGATCCGATGAAACTAGTTTCGTCGAAATCCAAGAGAGTGGCCAAAATGGCTATTTTCACGTTAATTAAATAAATTAATATTAAATTGATTAAATCACTTTTTAATTTCAAATTTAATAACTAACAATTTTTATCATTTTTGATTACTAAGTAATTTATAATTCTTTAAAACAAATTTCCATATCAATTCAATGTTAAATATTACACTAATTACGGTGTTCAGTTTCAACTATAATAATATTAATTATAATTTAAATTCCAAATAAATTAATTAAATTTGATTTCAATCTTTTTATTTAATCAATCATTACTCTATGGACAGAGTTAATGTTGGTTTACATATTATTACATAAATATTCTACAATTATCATCTTTTAATTTATATTAACTGCAATAATTAACTAAATTAATTTCAGTTGATTTCCAAATCAATTTCAATGGATAAATAAATGAAATGGTAATTAAACAAATTATCATACTTATAAATTCAAACCCATTCATATGTTTATTGTTAACAACAAACTAATAAATTCTCATACTGATTAATTATTCTATATTAACCAATTCCAATTAACTACGTGCAATTTTACCATTTAAACACAACATTTGGTTTATTTACCTATTTATAATTTATAAACAAATTTTATATTTACAATCATTTCAATTAATTGGAATTACATTAAAATAATCATCCATTACCTTACATTAACATTATTACATTTCATTCTAGTTATTTTTCTCATTAACAAATCTTAAAATCTTAATTTTCTCAACATTAAATTCAAAATCTTACTTAATTAATATTTTAATTATCGATAATTACAGGTCATTATAGTTATATTAATCAATAGAAAACTCTCATGTGAGTCATTTTATAATTATTTTATAACCATCAGTACGAAACCCATTGGAGCACCCAACTATGAACTACCAACATTTGGAGAGCATCACGTAATCCGCTCTCAATAGATGTATCGATATCCTATCTCGAAGTACCTTGACTAGGAATATTTAAAATAATATGTTATTTTTAATATGGTAAATTTCTCATGATTATAATACATTGTAATTACTATCAGATAATAGATCGTTTAAGGATTTTCATTTAGTACACTTAAAATACTTAATTAATATATCAAAATATGGCAAGTATATAATAGAATAAAAAACATCTTTTATTTCGAATGAGATTTTATTACAGAGTTAATAATTTACAAGAATTTATAGAATTTCTCCTTGGGAATATCCCTAACTATATTATTCTCGCACTTGTACTCGGGGACAATTATGAAATTTCGATCCAATCGCTTTGATCAGTTAACCAAGAAATGATGAAGCTAGTCCCATTGTGAATGGATATGCTTTATTGTCTTAATTATCTGCCATGTCAATCAACTCTCTTCGATGTTGAAATATGCCTTTGTTAGGTGGAACTTTTTAGAGTATGTTTCTCGACTTTTAGTGACCTATAGGTTCTTTCGTGATCTGTATCACGACATTGTCAAAATTTAACAAAGTCATGGGATTTTCAATATTTTGAATCACCCTAGCGCAACTATAAATTTCTACATTTCATGTAACAACCCGCATATTTGTCGATTTTATATTTAAATATTTTATCGTTAGTCGGATGTTAGTCCAAAAAGCTACTTTTTGCATACGGTCAAATTAGGACCCGAGACCACCTCCATTGAGTTCAAAATGACGTTTGCGATCTTTTTGAGTGTAAACTTCGATATGTTTGGAGATAGTGGAATTTTCGCCACTTTTTCACTTAGGGCTTTGGTTTGGACTGCACTTATTAACTCAGCCCAACCCCCTCCTTCTCTTCATACTTCATTTCTATTTGCTAAAACCTTGAAGCTTTATCAAAAATGGAGGAGGGAATGGGAAATTAAAACTCCAAAGCTTTAATCTTCATTGCTAATCCAACATCTACTCCGAATTCAAGTGAAGACATTGATTCAAGCTTGTTGTTGTCCTTGTTTTGCTTCAAGCTTCATCTTCATTGATTTTTGGTGCAAAGGTGAGATTTTTATCTCACATTCTTGCCTATAACTGTCATTGGGTTGTTGGGAATGATTCCCTATCACTTGTGCATGTACATTTGCATTTGGGTTGGATTGGATTGTGGAAAAACCCCAATTTTTTGTGTTTCGGTGAAAATCTGGGCTATAGATCGTTCTGCCCCGCTAGCTCGCGCGCGTGGAAAAGAGACTGCCTGCATTTAGCTCGTTCTGGGCTTAGGTCGTTTGTCCCTAGGTCGTAGGTCGCTGGACCTTAGGTCGCTCTGGCGTGGGAATGTTGTTTACGGCACTTAGGTCGTAGGTCGCTCGGCTATTACCTCATTAGGTCGTTCCCCTTTAGGTCGTGGGACCTTAAACCGTTTGCATTTGGTAGGTCGCTCGGCAGATAGCTCGTTCCCACTAGGCCGTTCTCCACTTTAGGTCGCGTACCCCTTAGGTCGCGTACCCCTTAGGTCGCGTACCACTCCGTTAGGTCGCTTCCCTAGGTCGCTCGGCCTGTCATACTTAGGTCGTTCGACCTATCCTACTTTAACTCGTAAACCACTAGGTCGTTCACCCTGACTTAGTTGCATCATTCGCTTTGCTCGACCGTGTTAGGTCGCTCACCCTGCTAGGTCGCGCCATTAGGTCGCGTTGTTCTCTATTAGGTTGCTCGACCTATTTTCTGCCTAGCTTGTCAACTATTAGGTCGCATAACCTTGTTTCCACTAGGTCGCTCGACCTGTCTTACCTTAGGTCGCTTGACATGTAGGTCATTCCATTGCCTCTTTAGCTCGCCCTACTTGTATTCCTTAGCTCGGCCATGTTAGGTCGCAAGGGCATTTCTACTTTGATGGTTTTGGGACTGATTTTCCTTGGAATTCCTTCATGTCTTCGAATGTGAATTTTTGTGACTGATTGTTTCTGCAATTGTTTTGTGATTCGTCACTTTAAAAATGTGAAGGTTTCAATACTAGTAGTAAATATCAAAACTCTTTTATCAACTCAATTCCAACACTATTTTATTACAAAACTCTTTTTCTCAAACCGTTTTCCAATCTACTAGTATACACAAGCCTTTACTTCACTCGGATGAGAAATCTAATTAAACGGCTTAGTAAAACGAGTGGTATGAAACGCTTGCGTTCACTTCGTCGGTTAATTCTTGGACTTGTTCGACTGAACCTTTTTGTGACAATTTTCTAGTGAAGATTCACAGCTTGTTCGTAAATATTTAAGTTAAGCAAGTGGTTATGGGACATGAAGCTAAACTCATATATTTACTAGCTTGGTGTGATTGACACTTCTTGATGATCATGATGATCATTTTTGTGATTTAGACTAGCAATTGTGCGATGTCTCTTTGTCTACGAGGGAGACTAAACCCCGTTTGTGTGATGTTTTACCATCACATATTATGGTAGCGCCCCATGGTCATCGGGCCGTTCGTGTGTCAAAATTTAATGGATAGCTTCCATAAGATAACTTCTCTTTCTTGTGTTACACGTGTTGGTGAGTTTTCATGCTCCCGTTCTTGTGATAGGCCTCCCCCCTTTTTGTGATTTCTGGATTTCTTGTCATGATTTTTGGAATTTTGTGCTTCACCAATTTTCGTGATTTCTATTGATATGTTTATCAATTTTTGTGCATTGGTGAATTCGTGTGTCATTGACTTGTTATGAATACAAGTTTAGGGTATGATACCCCATTTATCTTTGAGAAGATTCTTGTGATATTGATTAATCTCTTGTTGATTATCATTTACATACTTATAGTAGTATGCCATTATGGATTTACATGTTCATGCCATGTCTTTTATTTTGTACCATATCATCTGATATTTATAGCTAGACTGATCCGTTTATTATTTTCTTATAAATAATACTCGGGTCAGACCGAGATGTTACAGGTGCTTCTGCTTGACTTCTCTTCCGGGGTCTATTACTCTGACTTTTGGCTAACTACTTAGATTAGTAGTTTTTGTTGTACACATTTGAGATATTGACTCATTGATGTATTCTTTTGTATAGCACATGTTGCTATTCTTTTTGTATTATCGTGGATCTTTCTGACCACTACTCTGATGTACACTTTCACGTGTTATATATATATTCATATCTTTTTCCGCCTTTGTGATATGGATGTCTGTGACTGATTTATGTTATGATTATTTCTATGTTTGTTTCCGAAGATTTTATATAGCCACTGTGTGATAGCTTTGAGTTTGTATCGGTATGTCGGATTTCCTCCTTAAATGATGTGCATTCTATACTATCTGACATATCAGTGCTCACACAAAGAAGTTACACGGATGGTCGCTCCTAAACAGCCTTATTCTCCGAGCTAGTCGACAGCATTACACCGTAGTGTTCTTGTCTAGCGTGGGTATAGAGGTGGGGCGTCACAGCTTGGTATCAGAGCCAAACTTCGGAACAATGTAGAATAACTTAACAAGGATCATCGTCCTAAGTCCACCTTAGGAGTCGTGTTTCAGGATTTAGTTCGAGTCTTCGAACCGATTCATCCTGTTTTCTTTATGATTCCTTGTTTCATCTATCAAGATTGCTTGATATTCAATTGGTGAATAACCTTTTTCTTCTTCTCTCTTTCTTAAAGAAGAGAATGTCTAGACCAGGCCATCCCAGAGCCGGACCATCTACTGTTACTCCCTAGGATGGAGTTTTTATGACCGCTCAACAGCTTCTTGATTTAATAAAGAATGCTCAAGCAGCTGGTCCTAATCAGGAACCTACTCATCCTAAGTCTGGATTTGCACGTTTGTGCAACGATTATACCAACTTAGGTGGGAAACTGTTCAAAGGTTCCGAAACTATTATTGAAGTCCAGGCTTGGTTAAGAACATGCGATAGAATCTTTTCTCGCATGAACTTTATCGATCTTCACCGTGTTCATGTGGCTTCCAGTATGCTCCAAGAAAGAGCACTGGATTGGTACGAACTTCTTATTTCTGAAATTAATGAAGCTGATCTCACCTGGGAGCAATTCTGGGAACGCTTTGAATTAAAATTCGTACCAGAAGCAGAGAAAGTGACATTGGCTCGACGTTTCATAATCCTTGTTCAAGGTGAATCCTCTGTGACAGATTATGTCACATCCTTCGAGTAACTGTCTAAATATGGGGTTGAATACATCAACACCCCATTGAAGAAGAACCAAAGATTCGTCTATGGCTTAAACAAGAATCTGAAGAAGCCATTACTTCTAAAATTAGAAGTTTCTTTTGATCAACTCATTGATATCGCTCTTCGTCTTGAAGAGGCTTATAAGGATAGTGATGTTGAAGTGGTGGCTGCCAAACCAAACTTCAACAACAAGAAAAGGCCTAATAAGTTCAAAGGTCCTTATCCCAACAAAAAGGGTAAACAAGCAACTCCTGCTACAAAGACACTTTCCCCTAGTGATGGGAAATGCTTCAACTGTGGTGCTAAGGGCCATTTTGCGAACAAGTGTTCAAAGCCCCACTCTTGTCGCTATTGTAAAAGTCCAGATCATTATATGCATCTATGCCCTAAGCTTCAAGGCAAGGAGGGAAAGTTAAATGTTGCTCAAGCCCTTGGCAACACATCTCGCGGTCAAGGTATGTCTCATTCTATTCTTGATGGCATCATTATATTTCATGATCAACCTATTAGAGTTCTCTTTGATACGTGTGCATCCCATTCTTTTATATCAAAGGAACTTGTCGATACTTTTTCTTTAAGTGTTGATGCTTTAATGACTTCTCTGAGAATTGCGAATCACGTTGGTGGATCCGCAACTCTTAGTTTGCTATGTAGAGATGTGGAGATTATTTTATGTGATTTTTCTTTCCTAGCCGATTTGCATGTCATGCGTTATTTAGGCTTCGGTATGATTTTGGGTATGGATTGGCTTAATCTTTATGAAGCTCATATCCTATGTCCTAAGCGGACTATTTATCTTCGACATCCACTATCTGTTAAGCAGATTTCTATTGTTCTTAGAGATTCGGATTCTACTTTGACAGCATCTTTATATTCTCTAAATCCTCTTGATGATGACAATGATGATAAGGAAGATGTCATTTCTCGTATTCACGTCGTCCGTGAATTTTCCGATATATTTGAGCCTGTTTTAGGATTGCCACCTAAGCGAGCAATTGAGTTCAAAATTAATCTCATACCTGGAGCTCAACCTATTACTCGTCCTCCTTATCGCATGTCCAATAAGGAGAATGAAGAGATGCGTAAACAATTGTCCGAATTGGAGATGAAGCAATTTATTCACTCTAGTTCCTCGCCTTAAGGAGCTTTAGTAATTTTCGTGAAGAAATCCGATGGTACACTTAGGCTTTGCGTCGACTACCGCAAGCTTAATGATCTTACTATTAAGAATAAATATCCTTTACCTCGGATTGATGATCTGTTTGATCAGCTTAGTGGTGCTAGAGTCTTTTCACAATTGGACTTGGCTACCGGTTTTCATCAGCTTCGCATTGCAGAGGATAGCATTCCTTTGACTTCGTTCCGTACACGTTATGGATCTTATGAATGGCTAGTTATGCCATTTGGTTTAACGAATGCTCCGGCTTATTTCGTTGACCTTATGAATCGAGTTTTCAAAGATTTCCTCGATCGGTTTGTTCTCATCTTTATTGATGATATTCTTGTATATTCTAAAACCAAGGAGGAACATGAAAAGCATCTTCGGATTATATTGGAAACTCTTAGGAGTAATCAATTAAAAGAAATTTTTTCTAAATGCCACTTTTGGCAATCTAATGTGAAGTTTCTCGATCATATTATTTCCAAATCTGGAATATCAGTGGATCCTTCAAAGATTGAAGCGATTCAAAATTGGAAGAGACCGGAGAGTGTCACGGAAATCCGTAGCTTCCTTGGATTGGCGGGTTATTACCGTCGTTTCATTAAGGACTTTTCTAAAATTGTCGTGCCTCTTACTGGCTTAACAAAGAAAGGTGTTAAATACATTTGGTCAGACAAATGTGAAACTTCTTTTCAGAAATTAAAAGAACTCATTTCTGATGCTCCTATTCTTGTTATTCCCGAAGGGAATCAAGATTTTGTTGTTTATACCGATGCTAGTCGCATTGGTTTGGGTGCCGTTCTTATGCAAAAAGAACGTGTTATTGCTTATGCTTCTAGGCAATTGAAGCCGGCTGAGACTAGATATGCCACACATGATTTAGAGCTCGCGGCTATCGTTTTCGCCCTTCGAATTTAGCGACATTATCTTTTGGGAGAGAAATTTATACTTTATACTGATCATAAGTCTTTTAAATATTTATTCTCTCAAAAGGAACTTAATTTGCATCAACAGCGTTGGCTCAAATTCCTTGCCTCTTATGATCTTGATATTCTTTATACTCCCAGAAAGGGAAATCGAGTTGTCGATGCACTTAGTCGCAACCAACAAGCGGTTGTTTCCATGATGATATCTGAATGGAACGATCTCGAAGTTTTATCCACTTGTGAAATTCAAGATCATGTTTTCGATTTATGTTCATCTCTGGTTCTTTGTAGCCTTGAGGCTCATCCTTCTCTTTTAGACCGCATTCTTGAAGCTCAAAAGCTAGATCCTGAATTGGCTTTGCTTGGCAAAAATTTTAAGGATAAAACCGATATTGAAGGTTTGAAAGACTTCAATATTGATTCTCGTGGCGGCATTCGAAAATTTGGTTGACTTATCATATCAAATATTAGTGATCTTCATAAAGATATTCTTGAAGATTCACATCGTTCCAAATATTCCATTCATCCCGGTAGTAGTAAAATGTACGCGGATATGAAACGACTTTATTACTAGGAGGGAATGAAATCTGATATTGCTAACTTTGTTAAGTGTTGCATGACTTGCCAACTTGTTAAGGCCGAACATCAAAGGCCCGGTGGGTTATTGCAACCATTGGAAATTCCAGTTTGGAAGTGGGATCAAATTTCCATGGATTTTATTGATGGCCTTCCCCATTCTCGTTCGGGTCATGATAGCTTATGGGTGATCGTTGATAGACTTACTAAATCCGCCCATTTTATTCCCGTTCGGTCGAACCGAACCGTTCCTCTTCTGGCCAAACTCTTTATCAAAGAAATTGTTAAATTACATGGAGTCCCCACTTCCATTGTTAGTGATCGTGATCCATTGTTTACTAGTGGATTCTGGAAGAGTCTTCAAAAAGCTTTGGGAACAAAGCTTAATTTTAGCACCGCTTATCACCCCCAGTCCGATGGACAAACTGAGCGTGTGAATCAAACTCTTGAAGATCTTCTTCGTTCTTGTGTGCTTGATTTCGGTGGAAGTTGGAAAGATCATATTTCACTTGTTGAATTTTCCTATAATAACAGCTTCCAATCTAGTATTGGTATGGCACCTTTCGAGGCACTCTATGGAAGGCCATGCCGATCCCCTTCTTGTTGGCTTGAGGCCGGTGAGAAGCTGGTTTTAGGACCAGATTTTATTCGAGATTCCACAGAAAAGATTGAACTTATTCGACATATGATGAAAGAAGCCCAGAGTAGACAAAAATCCTATGCCGATAATCGAAGAAGGAAATTAGAATTTTCTGTTAGAGATCTTGTATTTATTCGTGTTTCCCCTATGAAGGGTGTTGTACGTTTCAGTCGATCGGGAAAGTTAGCGCCTCGATATATTGGGCCATTCCCTATCACTGAACGTATTGGTTCCATGGCTTATCGTCTTTCATTACCGGCTCAGTTTTTTGCCATGCATGACGTGTTTCACGTTTCTCAATTACGGAAGTGCCTTCGGGATGCCAATTCTATTCTTGAGCCCGGTGTTGTAGAAGAGATTGAAATTTTGCCTAATTTAACTTATGAGCAGCATCCTATTCGAATTATTGCTTCAGAGGTCAAACGACTTCGAAATAAAGATGTTCCGCTTGTGAAGGTTCAATGGTCCTCAAATCCTAAAGATTGTTCTTGGGAATCTAGAGAATTCATCGAGCGAACACATCCGGACTTACTTTCTCATGCTCTTTGAGGTAAACTTCTTATTTCAAATTACTTTTGTGATAATATGCTTTTATGGTTGTTACTTTTTATTTCCATCTTATATATTGCGAGGACGCAATTTCTTTAAGGATGGGAGTCTGTAACACCCCGCATATTTGTCGATTTTATATTTAAATATTTTATCGTTAGTCGGATGTTAGTCCAAAAAGCTACTTTTTGCATACGGTCAAATTAGGACCCGAGACCACCTCCATTGAGTTCAAAATGACGTTTGCGACCTTTTTGAGTGTAAACTTCGATATGTTTGGAGATAGTGGAATTTTCGCCACTTTTTCACTTAGGGCTTTGGTTTGGACTGCACTTATTAACTCAGCCCAACCCCCTCCTTCTCTTCATACTTCATTTCTATTTGCTAAAACCTTGAAGCTATATCAAAAATGGAGGAGGGAATGGGAAATTAAAACTCCAAAGCTTTAATCTTCATTGCTAATCCAACATCTACTCCGAATTCAAGTGAAGACATTGATTCAAGCTTGTTGTTGTCCTTGTTTTGCTTCAAGCTTCATCTTCATTGATTTTTGGTGCAAACGTGAGATTTTTATCTCACATTCTTGCCTATAACTGTCATTGGGTTGTTGGGAATGATTCCCTATCACTTGTGCATGTACATTTGCATTTGAGTTGGGTTGGATTGGATTGTGGAAAAATAATTAGTGTTTCGGCGAAAATCTGGGCTATAGATCGTTCTGCCCCACTAGCTCGCGCGCATGGAAAAGAGACTGCGTGCATTTAGCTCATTTTGGGCTTAGGTCGTTTGTCCCTAGGTCGTAGGTCGCTGGACCTTAGGTCGCTCTGGCGTGGGAATGTTGTTTACGACACTTAGGTCGTAGGTCGCTCGGCCATTACCTCGTTAGGTCGTTCCCCTTTAGGTCCTGGGACCTTAAACCGTTTGCATTTGGTAGGTCGCTCGGCAGATAGCTCGTTCCGCACTGGGCCGTTCTCCACTTTAGGTCGCGTACCCCTTAGGTCGCGTACCCCTTAGGTCGCGTACCCCTTAGGTCGCGTACCCTTTAGGTCGCGTACCACTCCGTTAGGTCGCTTCCCTAGGTCGCTCAGCCTGTCATACTTAGGTCATTTGACATATCCTACTTTAACTCGTAAACCACTAGGTCGTTCGCCCTGACTTAGTTGCATCATTCGCTTAGCTCGACCGTGTTAGGTCGCTCACCCTGCTAGGTCGCGCCATTAGGTCGCGTTGTTCTCTATTAGGTCGCTCGACCTATTTTCTGCCTAGCTTGTCAACTATTAGGTCGCATGACCTCGTTTCCACTAGGTCGCTTGACCTGTCTTACCTTAGGTCGCTTGACCTGTAGGTCATTGCATTGCCTCTTTAGCTCGCCCTGCTTGTATTCCTTAGCTTGGCCATGTTAGGTCGTAATGGAATTTCTACTTTGATGGTTTTGGGACTGATTTTCCTTGGAATTCCTTCACGTCTTCGAATGTGAATTTTTGTGACTGATTGTTTCTGCAATTGTTTTGTGATTCGTCACTTTAAAAATGTGAAGGTTTCAATACTAGTAGTAAATATCAAAACTCTTTTATCAACTCGATTCCAACACTATTTTATTACAAAACTCTTTTTCTCAAACCATTTTCCAATCTACTAGTATACACAAGCCTTTACTTCACTCGGATGAGAAATCTAATTAAACGGCTTAGTAAAACGAGTGGTATGAAACGCTTGCGTTCACTTCGTCGGTTAATTCTTGGACTTGTTCGACTGAACCTTTTTGTGACAATTTTCTAGTGAAGATTCACAGCTTGTTCGTAAATATTTAAGTTAAGCAAGTGGTTATGGGACATGAAGCTAAACTAATATATTTACTAGCTTGGTGTGATTGACACTTCTTGATGATCATGATGATCATTTTTGTGATTTAGACTAGCAATTGTGCAATGTCTCTTTGTCTACGAGGGAGACTAAACCCCGTTTGTGTGATGTTTCACCATCACATATTGGGGTAGCGCCCCATGGTCATCGGGCCGTTCGTGTGTCAAAATTTAATGGATAGCTTCCATGAGATAGCTTCTCGTTCTTGTGTTACACGTGTTGGTGAGTTTTCATGCTCCCGTTCTTGTGATAGGCCTCCCCCCCCCTTTTTGTGATTTCTGGATTTCTTGTCATGATTTTTGGAATTTTGTGCTTCACCAATTTTCGTGATTTCTATTGATATGTTTATCAATTTTTCTGCATTGGTGAATTCGTGTGTCATTGACTTGTTATGAATACAAGTTTAGGGTATGATACCCCATTTATCTTTGAGAAGATTCTTGTGATATTGATTAATCTCTTGTTGATTATCATTTACATACTTATAGTAGTATGCCATTATGGATTTACATGTTCATGCCATGTCTTTTATTTTGTACCATATCATCTGATATTTATAGCTAGACTGATCCGTTTATTATTTTCTTATAAATAATACTCGGGTCAGACCGAGATGTTACAGGTGCTTCTGCTTGACTTCTCTTCCGGGGTCTATTACTCTGACTTTTGGCTAACTACTTAGATTAGTAGTTTTTGTTGTACACATTTGAGATATTGACTCATTGATGTATTCTTTTGTATAGCACATGTTGCTATTCTTTTTGTATTATCGTGGATCTTTCTGACCACTACTCTGATGTACACTTTCACGTGTTATATATATATTCATATCTTTTTCCGCCTTTGTGATATGGATGTCTGTGACTGATTTATGTTATGATTATTTCTATGTTTGTTTCCGAAGATTTTATATAGCCACTGTGTGATAGCTTTGAGTTTGTATCGGTATGTCGGATTTCCTCCTTAAACGATATGCATTCTATACTATCTGACATATCGGTGCTCACACAAAGAAGTTACACGGATGGTCGCTCCTCAACAGCCTTATTCTCCGAGCTAGTCGACAGCATTACACCGTAGTGTTCTTGTCTAGCGTGGGTATAGAGGTGGGGCGTCACATTTCATATATATATATATATTTATATTTATATATATATCTGTGTGTGTGCATGCGCACACGCGCGTGCGTGCGTGTATACTACTTTTACTGCGGCACTATTCCTGGTGTTGTACTTAGCCCTTTTGGTTGAATTAACCAGGACCTCGATGTTTAGAACTTTTCTAATTTCAAGCTCCTTAACTAAGGTTTTAACTTGAATTTAATATTAACGTATTATACTCGATATCACTTATGAAATTCGAGCCTGAATACTACTTCTCAAGGAATTAGTTATTTCTATAAACAATTCCTAGTATTTCGCAAATACTTGAGAATACTCTTACCCTCTATTTAGCGATCATAATTCAGATTTGATACTCGCTCAATGTACCAATTACATAATCGAATAGCGATATGGTAAACAACATAGTATATATGATTATTTTTATTGCCTATGCCTAAGGATATGGTGTTTGTTTATACTGTTTGATATAATCCCAGCATCCTTTATATTGATTATAAAAGATGTCATTTTGAAATCCAATGTCGAGAAATAAACAACCAAACTAAATGGATATTAACTTGAGTTTTACATCGTTAACAATCGTAAATTTATTATTTACTTATAGTTTTAGAAATATTTTAGTACTTTTAATCTTCTTTCTTATAGACGCACACTTCCTTTGTATTTTGAATAAAAGGCGAACTATTTGGTTTCTTTATTAAAATATTCGCTCAATTCTGATGGTCGTCGAGCGATTATTTTGTATAAGTTCTTAGATCATACTCGAAACCACAAAATTACTATCGCTCCCACTGACTTCGAAACCTATTGGTTGTTATGTGCAGATAGTCTATTCTAAATTATTATTTAGAATTTTTCTGAACGTAAACTTCTCAAAACTCAAAATCATATCGAGCAATAATTTTTTAAGTAAAATCCAAATTAACTTAAGCACGTTGAATGATGAATCCATTATGTTAATTTCAACAATTGAAATTTATAATGTTACTCTTATTAACATAGCTTAGTGTACTCCAACTACATTAGTCTTCTTCTCGAATACATATTTGCAGCCGATGGATCGTATCTTATCGGGTACAACTATCAAAATCATAGTTTGATATTGTACTCGAAATCCATTTCTGATTTTTGTACCGTGCCATATGGAAAAGTCAATACTCTTAATGGCTTATTAACAAATGAAGAATTATTTTCTCGACATCGATAATAAATCCATAGTTTCTCTTTAAGATCTGAGGTTCTTACTAGACATTCTAATGTATTATGTCCATTTAGGCTTGGTTAATTTCATTTCAAGTTTCGTGATCACTTTTATCTTTGGATCATATCCAAATGCATTTTACAACCAATAACTTCTAAAAGAAATTCTTTCATTATGAAGTTGGCATTTTTTGAAACAACAATTATTTCTTAGTGCAACAGAATAAATATTCATAAACATTTTATGAACTAGCTTTATGTATGTATAAAACCGATTATTTTTTAGTTTACGATACTTCATAACATAAATTTGTTAACTAAAGTTGGTCGGTCCCAAAATCCTTTTGGGCTAGTTCACACATGATCCCTCACAAACAATTGTTATGCCTCTCGACCCATACAACCTATTAACTCCTTGACCTAGGATATGTAGGGGGTGCCTGATAAATTCTTATTTTGTATGATCTCGTAAATTATGCCTTCGATAAAATTAATTTTAACCTAGCATATTTATTCTTGAGTAGACAGCCTTAAATAAACAATTTGAATGAACTTCATTCATCATCAATCACACTTTATCTAATAAAGTCTGACTACTTATTATCGATACATTATTATGTATCATAAAGATGAGTGACTTTTGAGACTGAATTTATTTGTTTTAGGTACGTTTGGAATTCCTTTCCAATATACCCACCTATTCTATTAAATCAAATCGTTTTATTTTCTTTTGCACGTTATGTTGTTCACTTCCGTTTTATATTCTATGAACCTATCATAGACATACCATATGTGTATCAACTAAACATGTTTATGTCAGTGATAATTCATCAGTGAATTTAACAAAGTACGTGAAACCATTTTGGTATCATTAGACTTACGATTGCATACATCTAAATGTATCAATCTAAAGATTTCACAAACTATTATGTCGCTCCCATTGAAGAGTGTTTTGCATTTAATCATTTGAGATACAATTCACTAGTACCATATGATAAATAATCATATGATTCAAAAATAAAGCCATGGCTCAGTCCATGATACCAAAATAAGTGTTAAATTTCATATACTTTTTCTTTTTCTAATGCATCAATTTTTTTATGGAAACAAATAACATTATTATAGTTTTATCTTATAATGAATATTCATACTAAAATAAAACTATCCCTATTTTCAATCAATATTGAAAACAATTATTATTTCATAAATAATATTTGGTATGATTACTAAAACATTTTTTCTTAACTTGACGCATCCATTAGGAAGTGTTATATGATATATTCCC
The DNA here is from genome assembly GCA_030737815.1 of Allium fistulosum. Classification (NCBI taxonomy): domain Eukaryota; kingdom Viridiplantae; phylum Streptophyta; class Magnoliopsida; order Asparagales; family Amaryllidaceae; genus Allium; species Allium fistulosum. Next base: position 972,093,455 of record CM060908.1, on the reverse strand, counting down.
ACTATTTCCACCATTACTATGCTAGCATACGAAATACGAATCTCTATTATTATGGGATTTATTTCATATATTCTAACTAGTTTATAGTCGAGAGTTTCAGATCAATTATCTTAAACTCGAAGAAATAACTTTCATAAAAAACAATTTTTTATATAAAAATACATTTAGAATATAAATCACATTTCTCATTCCATATTAAGTATCTTTTAGTATCTTATACAATTCTTGTTTCTAATGTTTCTTTATGAAAAAGAGGTGATAATTCAATCTTGTAACATCCCCAATTTTGAGGCTCGAAGCTAACAGCTATAAATGCTGCAGTCATCTATAGTATTAACTTTTGGTGACAAAATACGACAATGTTAATGGTATCCATAATATCATAAACACATAAGTATGAAATAAAATCAACACAGATTTCAAAACTGCTTTTTTAATTACATTTCAAATCAATATTTCATATTCAATTACATAATCCCAAAATGATTCACAGGTTTAGATAAATATAGTTATTACAAAATACGCCAAGAGGGACGTATGAAGATATCCCTTTTGATGATTAGAGTACTAAATAGACATATCAGTCAATAAATACATCATAACAGAACAGTAATGGACAGACTCCTAAATAGCTAATCCTTGCGTCTTGCACGTCTTCGTAAGCTTTATTCGTCACCTACTAAAACCTGAAATACCTTAAATCTCAATCTACTCAAATTAAATTTCGAGCACCCGAGAGTTTAAGGGGAAAACATAAACTTCGAGTCAGACATAAAGTCTAGTGTGAATAATTCTATTACATCTCGGTTTACTGATATTAAGTGAGACTACATCGGTTAGCGGAACGGGTTTCCCCTTACTAATATCCTTTTAAAATCATATCTTTTGCAAATCAAAATCCTACAATCAAACTGATTATAACAACAATAACATATATGCATATAAATCAGGTAATCAATGGAATATCCGTTCGAACATTATAGTTTTATCAGGCTGACTATTAACCACTAGCTAACTCGGGCCTACCAGACATAATAAATATTCTAACTTCTATTAGACATAATACTAGACGGTCCATCCTTAACTTACTTCTTCTAGGGTCAACTAATCCTAATGGTTTTGCGGGCTCACCAATAACCTATCTCTACTCCGTGTATTCCTTTCTGTGTGTAACATCATCTTAGTCTTACCTGTGACAAAACCCTACATACTGGAATTTTGGACTTATACTAGCTAGGGGATACTAGCTAAAGTATAGGGTGCGACCCCACACCAGTCCAATCCGGTCTTCTAATAGCTTAGTCATATACTTAGGGCTGAACACCTTATTCAAATTTCATTTCCTTGAAAACAATATTTACAAATGATTTACCCTTGAAATCATATCTTTTTAAAACAATGAAATTATACCCTTTTCTTTACTCAAAATACTTATGCCATGATATATGCTTTACAAAACAATGTTGATGAAAACCTAAAATCAATAGGGTTGTCTATCCCTTTAAAATAAGTTAAAGCCCTTTTTAACTTAGAAAACATTAGGTATAAAGCCAAAACAATACCTTCAAAACCATTGTTTAAAACCTTAAACAATCCCTTTCTAAATCATTAAAAGCATCCCTTTCGAAATCATTGAGTTCAACATTTAATAAAAATATAGGGTCAAATGGGAATAGGGGCGAAAGCATCACTTTCAAAAGCATTGGTCTCAAGTAAAAGAATTAGAGAAAGGGGTAGCTTCAAAACTATCCTTTTAAAACCGTTGTCTCCGATATTGTTAGTAAAAGCGGCTAAGTCAATCCTTTCGAAAACATTGGGGAACGGGGCTTCAATATTAGCGGAAGGTACGATGATGAAAGTCTCCCCTTTCGCACGCATTGTATAAAGGTTGTAAAAAGTGGCCTCTAACTATGGCGAAAGGTATTAATGCGGTAGCCGAGGTATCGAAGGGGTTCAAAGTGCTAACCCTTTCGTAACACTCTTTTAAACAAAGGCATGTCTATAGGTTCGAAAGCTTTGAAAGACTACTTCACCCCTTTCGAATGCATGCCTTCGACATCATCCTACCTTTCGCCTATATCCAACACACGACACACCAATGAATTGATAACATATATATTGGTTTCGAATGGGTACGGAAGGGCTTTTGTGTGGGTATATGATGTCGGAAGCTAGCAAGGGTAATGGCGAAGACGTATTTTTAATAAAAACTAAATTTTAACCGTTTAAAGAAATCCCCTTTTACCTACCACTAATATTGTAACATCTTGAAATTTTCAACCATTCGCATCCATACATGTCGGATTTGAATTGGTCAAAATATCAGATTGTTAATTTAAATTTGGCAAAACTCAGCATATACAGTAAATAAATAATCACAGAATCACAGACACAGAGTAATATAACAATAATGCAGCGGAAACAAAAGAATAGTAGTTCATGAAGCTACTATATATATAACAGAGTTAAACAAGATACAACAGAAATCACGAATACAAAGATGTCTCAATACACTAGTCAAATACAAGATCTGAATACATCACTGGAATTAACTGAATAACTGAAAGCTGCATAGATAGTTAGATCTCCAAGCGAAGCTCCAACTCCAAAGGTGAGTCTCGAACACTGAACCACTCAGTCTGACCCGAGCGTAAAGCAAAACACAAAACACTCGAGTCAGGATTAACATTGTTATATCAATAAATCCAACTCAAGTGAAATATCAACTGAAATACAAGTAACTCAAAGGATGTTTGGGATAACCATCCTCTAAGGATCCGTTAAACTATCTACTATGTAGTACAATACGCTATTATAATATGTCTATAGTAAAGTAAACTATCAAAATAGCGTTAAGGCTTTACATTTTCCACCTTAACACATTTTATATTCCCATAGTCTATATAGTACCGTAATCTCCCCCGTAATGGGCATCGTCAGAGGGTACTCCATAGGTATGGTAAAAAACAAACTCGTAGTAAAGCACGCTAGGGTAGGTGACACGGCACAACAAGGCAATGCCAGGGTAGATATACCAATTACGCATCCGGACTGGTGGTAATGCAGAGCCGCAGCAATCGCCCACCTCGAGCCACACTCCCGAATCAAGGGTGCACACCAAATCAATCACAAAGTAATATAATAGCATACGATGGAGTGTGTCTGATAAGAGGAGCTACCTCATTGGCCCGGAATCGCTCCTGTTTTAGCCACCTTATGACAACTCACGGGAGTTGGGTCCACGTAAATATACCTTTAGGATCATCGCCACCATCCTACTTCATTCTGGAATCCCCATCGCGTACACAGTTGTTAAAGTGGTTTTCGGTATCGACAGAGAGTATGCCCATATCCGATCCCGGTCTCTTTAACAACCAATCGTTATTATAACACCGCGGTCATTTCAAAGTAGTTTATACTTCAAAACCAAAATATCATTTCCATTTCAAAAACCATATCAATACGATATCATTTCCATTTCAAATATATTCACTTCCAAAGTCATAATACTTCCAAAGTTATAACACTTCCGAAACCAAAACACTTTGAAATCATAATATTTTTGAAAACCTTAACTTTGAAATCATAACTTCCACCCTTAAACAGTTTAGATATTAATAATAGTATATAATGAAATAGTTTATAAAATAAAAAAAATAGTTTATATAAAATAGCTATAAGTTAAAATAGTTTATAATAAAATAATATATATTGAAAATGATTTATGTTAAAATAGTTTATATTAAAAATAATTTATATATTTAAAATAGTTTATATTAAAATAATTTATATATTTAAAATAGTTTATATTTAAAATAGTTATATATTAAATATAGTTTATAAAATAATATAAAATAGTTTAAATATAATTTAAGATACTTAATATAATAAAATAGTTTCCACAAATTCATAAATCAATTCAAATCAACTCGAATTCCAAAATTCACATTTAATTCAATCTCAATCATCGATTTCAATTCGATTCAGTTTCTCAATAAACTATTTCAGATTATCGATTTCAAATACATAATTGAACCATAAAATAAGCCATTTCAATTTCAATATATTCCAAAGCTTTAAATATTCAACATTTCAAAACTAAATTCGATAATTTCATATATATATATATATATATATCAAATTCACTTTACTATTATTTATTTTTGAAATATTTACTTAATCATTTCAATAACATCTAAATACAACTTCAATTTACAAATTTTAAATAAACAAAATATCCCATTTAAATTTATATAAGTTTGACACATTCATTAAAGTCACTTTTAATCAAATTCAAGTTATAAAACATACCTTTAAAATTTTAAATTTAATAAATTTCAAATCAAACTTATTTAAGTAAAATTCTTAAATAAATGAAATTTCAAATCAATTTCAAATTCATCTTCCCAACCTGAATCATTATAAACTCTATATTTGAAAATATAAATTTTAAATAAATACTTAAACATATTTTATATTGATTAAATCAACTTTGTTAAATCAACCTTGATAAATCTTGAAATCAATATTTATAAAACCATATATTTCTTTCCAAAACCATAGAAATCATTTTCAAAATATTTATATAGACCAACGGTGTCTGTATATAATTTTCTATCCTATGGTCAAGTGATACAGATATTTATCATTTCAATCCGCAATTTAAATATATACGGGTATATATCTTTTCAACCCGTAATCCCAAATTCAATGTCAATGAAAATCGCTTGGGTTTATCATTTCAACCCATAACGATTTCCTCCTATTCTACAGATCGTTCGGGTATGTATCATTTCAACCCATAGAGAATTCTATACTAACAGGGAACTTGCAGAGTGATAACATATATGATAATAATATAACAGGCATATAACATCAATATAAATAACAGATAATGGTGTCAGATGTCACAGGTGAATAGATACAGATAATAGCATATATATAGCAATGTAAATAACTAACAGCAGCATATTTCAATTGTCGTTTCAATTGAAATCAAATTTAATAAATATAAGATCGTTAATCGTGAGTGATTTGCTCACCTTTCGAGGCTAGAGACGAACGATAATGAGATGAATTACGAACCCAAGCACGAATTCCAAATCAAAGCTAGATTGGCATGAATTTGACGAACAGATCTGATAAATAGGAATAGTTGAAATCAAATTAGAACCATCCATATATAACTGAAACAAAATATACGTTATAAATTTCTCTAAAACCCAATTTTAAAACGTACATTTGAAATAAGATGTGTGTATATATATATCTAAGATTTCAAATCAATATTTTTAAACTTATATAAACTAGCACATATATATTCATAAGTAAATAGATATATTCATTTAAAAAAATTAATACTAAATCAACATGTACATTACGCAAATCAAAGCAATACATAAACTAGTATATTATATGCTTCCAATGTATATACTATTATAGGTATGCTAATATCATCAGAAAGATATATATATATATACTATTATAAACTGACGTACACTACATATATATATATACTATATGAAAAAAAAACTTACTTTATTATAACTTATATACACTACAACAATTCAAATAAAATTTGCTTATATATGTACTTATTTAAAATCACATACACAAGTATAATTCATTATAATTAACAGAGCATGCATCTCTTCAGTAAAATATACAGGCTGGCATATTCATGCTATAACTATACATATATAATTGTATACATCCTTTATATATGGTCAGCCGATCATAAAACTTAATATCTATTATAATATAAATATATATATAACCGAACCTATGTTTGTTACTCAGGATTGATGCGGTGCTTGGGCGGAGAACAAGTCAGTCAGAGGCAGAAGTGGGAAGCCATGGTGGCAGGTGGAATGGTGGTCGCTGGCCGTGAGGCTTCACGCGGAGGGCTGCATGTCTGCTTGTTTGGTCGTAGACGTGGTGCACGGGTGGGTGGCCGAAGTGGTGGGGCGTTGCCACGGTGGAGGCGGAGGTGGCGCTCGGCCTTGGAGGGAGGGTTGCGGTGGACGGTTGTGTGTGTTAGGTTTGTGAAAGGTGAATGACTGGGTATGGATGTGAACAAGTGCGTACGAGATTCAACAGGGAGAGGACAAGAGAAACAGAGCAGGCGTGAAAATATGGTAGCATGCACATGCATGGTTTATATCTCACCGAACACAAATCAAGAAAAAAAACAAAGAGGTGGAGAACGTAAGGGTGAACAATCTTTTAGAAGAGAGAAGATAAGCAATTGTAAACTAAATATTTAATTTTCAGAAATAAAGGCAGAATAAGAGGACCGAAAGTGGAAAGGAACCAGATATAATATTAATTAATGGGAATAGTGACAGTCATAGGGATGCCAATCTGGGAATACTAAAAGTTGTGGCTGTTGGCAAAATACGGTGGCCAAATGATTGGACATCAGAAGTAAGAAGGCATAAAATGGTTACCAATGCGGCAAACTATTTCGCGGATTCCACCGCGTACCGGACCTCGAAATGCACACATGAATAAACTGCGGGGATCAACACGACGAGACGAACAAAATGGTATACAGATATCGGTGGTAAGATTATTCGGTCAAAAGTCGATATCGGTACTAAAATGCTGCTATTTCGTCGAAAATAAGATCGATGGAGCAATAACAGTCAAAATTTGGAGAACCGAAATATGACGCCTCACTCAAAAGATGATTTACAAATTTTCTATGTAAAAATATTTAGGTTTGGAAAACATTTTATTGTCATCAATGTTAACTGATTAAATTGAAATAAAACTACACCGAAAAATAAACTTCAATATTATCTGATAAAAAATTACCATTTGCTATGTTTAGGAAGACGCATTCCAAATATTAAAATTTTATTTCAAAATTTTATTGTTAAAAATTTCACAAAATTTCAATTTAATATATTAATAAAACAAATGAAATTATTTAAACTTTACGGGTCGTTACAAATATTTGTCAAAATCTTATTGTTCTAGAAAAATTTATCAATTCCCTATTTAATAATTTGCCGCTAAAATCAAATTTGGAATATTTAAAACAATTTAACACTTAAGCCCTTCTCCTTAATAAAACGTTTAAAACATTTAAGTCCTCTAACTTAAATAATTTATTAACTATAGTAAAACACTTATCCCCAAAAATCACAATAATTCACATTAAATATATTTTCTAACATATATAAATTTCAGACCCAAAAACTTTATTTAGTTGCCTTAAATAATTTAAACCCAAAATTAACTATTTTCTCTTATAGAAAATTCATAATAAATCTGTAATTACTTAGAAAATTATTATGAAACTTGAAATTCACTTCTAAAATAATGGTTCTCATATCATATCAAAATCTTAAGTCAATCGGATGTCATATGAATTGTTTTCTTACTCAAATGTAACATAATAAATCATTTTTAAATCATAAATCATTAGCATAGCATATAATCACTTTTAAACACTAAACATGGCATATACTTGCAAAAGAAAACGTGTTTACCTTTAATCTGAAATCATTCAAATAGAGATGTAAACTAATTATTCACCTTGGCTTTGTGTTAAGAAGGTTGTGATTTGCACTTGGGTTGATTTCTTCAAGCTTTCTACCTGAATCCTAGCTCATCTTCCCTTTAAATCTTCTTAATGGTGGCCGGCCTAAGCTTAGTATTGTTTTTGTTTAGTTTGTGAATGTAGAATGTAACGACCGGCTATTTCGAACCATTCGCATCCACACATGTCAGACTTGAATTGCTCAAAATATCAGATTGTTAATTTATATTTGGCAAAACTCAGCATATACAGTAAATAAATCGATCATAGAATCATAGACATAGAGTAATAAAAAAATAAGCAGCGGAATAGATAAATAGTAGTTCATGAAGCTACCATATAAACAACAGAGTTTGAAATAAAATACAACAGAATATCTCAAATACAATGTAATCTTGAATACAAACAGATGACAAGTCTGGACAAACAACTGGATAGCTGAAATCTTGATAGAAAGATCTTCAAACGAAGCTCCAATCTCCAAAGGTGAGTCTCAAATGCTGTGACACTCAGTCTGACCCGAGCGTAAAGCAAAACACAGAACACTCGAGTCAGGATTAACATTCTCATATTAATAAATTCAACTCAAGTGAAATGTCAACTGAAATTAAGTAACTTAAATGATGTTTAGGATTTCCATCCTCTAAGGATCCGTGAAACTATCTACTGTAGTAATATACGCTATTATACTATGTTTATAGTAAAGTAAAGGTATTAAAATAGCGTTAAGGCGTTACCCATATCCCCCTTAACACATTTTATATATTCCCGTAATCTATACAATGCCGTACGCTCCTTCATATACTAGAGGTTTACCCAGAGGACATCACATAGGTACGGTACAAAACAAACTCATAGAAGGCGCGATAGGGCATACGACAAGGCACTCGAGGCAATGCCAGGGTAGATATACCGTTTGCGGATCCGGACTGGTGGTAACGCATAGCAGCTACTACTGCCCACCTCGTGACACACCCCCAAATCAAAGGGTGCACCCAATCAAATCACAAAAGCAATAGAATGGTATCGAAGAAATGTGTCCGATCAAGGAATGACCTCACTTGGCCCGGCATGGCTCCTGTTTTAGCCGCATCAAGCTGACTCACGGGATTCAGGGCTACGTAAATACCAAATAGAATCGTCACCAAACCATCTTACTTCATTCTGGAATCTCCACCACGTACACAGTTGTTAAAGTAGTTTTCCGTATTGGCAGAGAGTATGACTATCCCTTCTCGATCTCTTTAACAACCAAACGCTTATTTCACACCGTGGTCATTTTATTTCAAATAGTTCATATTTCATATCAAAATATCATATCATTTCAAACCATATCAATTTGGTATCATTATACCCTTTAAATCATATTCATTTCCAAAATCGTAACACTTTCAAAATTATAACACTTTCGAAATCGTAACGCTTTGAAACCATAACACTTTGAAACCATAACACTTTGAAATCATAACACTTTCCACCTAACAGTTTAGATGTTGAAAATAACATATATATTAAAATACTTTATATTTTTTTTTTAAATACTACATATAATAAAATTAGTTTCCTCCAATTTCGCAAATCGATTTAAATCATCTTAAATTCCAAATTCAATTTAAATCAATTCCAGTTTAACCATTTCAATTTAAAGTTCAAAGATTCAATTCAAATTCTCAATAAAACATTTTAATTTATATTGATTCCAAATACAAGTTTGAACTATTACTTCAATTCAAATAAGATCCAAGTTTAAATATTCAAACATCTACAATATAAATTTCATTTATTTCAACATTTAACTTCAATTTTATTCAAATTGGAAAGTGTTCACTTAATCATTTTAATAACAATTTATAAAAATCCCGATTTATAAATTTAAATCAATATTAAATATCCAATCTCAATTTTATTTAAAATTGAAACTATTCATGTAATCACTTTTTATCAAATCAAGTTATAAATCATATCTTTAAAATCTCAAATTTAATAAGTTTCAAATCAAACTTATTTATGTATAATTCTTAAATAAAAAAAAATTTCAAATAAATTTCAAATTTATCTTTCCAACCTTAATTTATTAAAATTATTATAAAAATATTTTTAAAATATAAATTTAAATAAATACTTAAAAAATTATATACTAATTAAATTAGACTTTATTAAATCTTATTATTAAATTTATTTTATATTAAAACTTATTTTATATATTTTAAAATAGTAAAATTATAAGTAAATTCTTAAAATTTATAATTTCAAAACTAACTTATAATTTTAAAATTCTCAAAACATATAATTTTAAATATCAAGAATTTAAACATATATAAAATAACATTTATATATATAATATTTTAAAATCAATATTTAAAATCATTTCAAAATATATAGATATATATATATATATATGGACCAACGGTGTTTGTATATAATTTTCTATCCTATGGTTAAGTGATAAAGATATTTATCATTTCAATCCGCAATTTAATTATCTACGAGTATATATCTTTTCAACCTGCAATCCCAAATTCAATGTCAATGAAAATCGCTTGGGTTCATCATTTCAACCCATAACGATTTTCTCATATTCTATAAGATCGTTCAGGTATGTATCATTTCAACCCATAGGGTATTCTATACTAACAGGGAACTTGTAGAGTGAGAACAGTGATGATAATAATATAACATATCAACAACAGGCATATATCATCAATAATAGATAAAATATAAATAATAGATCATGGTGTCAGATGTCACAGGTGAATAGTTACAGATAATAGCATGTCATATATAGCAATTATATAAATAACAGTTAAATCTAGCAGCATATTTCAATTGTCGTTTCAATTGAAATCAAATTTAATAAATACAAGAATGTTAATCGTGAGTGATTGCTCACCTTTCGAGGCTAGAGAGATTTGATAAAGAAATGAGCTACGAATCCAAGCATGAATTCCAAAGCAAAGCAAGATTGGCACGAATTAATCGACAAAGCTGATAGATAGGAATTGATGAAAACAAATCAGAACCATCTTGGTATAACTGAACAAAATATATATATTAAGATTTTTTTCTCTAAAACAAATTCTTAAACCTATATTTAAAATAAGATATATATTTCAAATCAATATTTTAACCCTAACACCAATAAACAAAAATATATATATACTTAGGATCCAAACTCATGCGAACTAATATAACTAGTATATAGACTAACATACATAAAAAAATATCTATTGTAAAATCAATATATCTTACATTATAGTAATATACATATAAAAAAACGAATAGAACTTACATTGTTATATATATATTTAAAATCAACTAGGGAACAAATAACGCACATCAAAAGTATTATACATATATATGGTCAAATATATATAGGCTTCCTGAAAATTGAAAACAACTTCTTAGATTGAACTCCACATTATTATCAAGTATATATATAAGTGTTGTTTTTTTATAAACCGAACAAGAGAACCAACCTTATAATATATATATAAACAAATGTATATACTTAAACTTAAAAGTCGAAACATATATATGAACACTAGGAAAATACATTTGAAAGATATATATATATACACCAAATTAAATGCACACATATGATATACTATATATATATATAAACTGTAAAATATACATACTAATATATATAAGTTTTATAGAACAGGACAAAGCATAGAACTTTGTAATATCAGTGCTTATATATACAACATACAGTTTGAATATATATACTCATATATATACTTACACATTATATAAACAAACTCTAATTTATTACATAAACAAACACATACTGCCGCTTCCAAATATTCATGCGAAAACCATTGTTATACTATATATAAAATTAACATATATATATAATGGCTCTACATATATACAAAGTACATATGAATATGTACCTTAGTAACAAAGGTGAGGCTGGGCAGTGGACGAAAGTGGTAGAGGAGGCGGCAGATATGGGCAAGCGGAGGAGAGGCACGGCTGAGCTTTAGTTTGGCGATGGGAAGGGTGGCCATTGCTTATGCTTGCATGCGGCTATGGTTGGTGAGTAGTGATGGGCTAGAGGCTGCTGTTGCTGGAGGCAGAGGAAAATCAGGGAGGTGGGTGGCGAGAGGAATGGTGGTTGCGAACGAAGATTGATGGCAGGTTGTTTTGGGTTCACGGGTTTGAAGATGGCGGTTTTGGGAAGAGGGGGAAGATTAGGAGTAGGCGAACGAAAAGGAAGATACAGAAAAAAAAATGAAAACTTCGCTTCTTCTTTTTTCTCTCTTAAAAATGAAAGGAAGCGGCATATAATACGTGAATCGACAAATTATGCTGAACGTTGGGAATAGAAAGGGTCAGAAACTGAATTGATAAATGTTGATGGCTGTTGATTTACACACGGTAATAAAAATGAATGGTCACAGAAAAATCCAAAAGCCAAATTTCGAAACCCATACGGAAATCGTTCCGTAGATTTTGCCATCTCCCGGACTCCAAAACACACAAACGAATAGACTACGGAGATCAGCACGACGAGACCATCAAAACGGTATACAGATATCAGTGGTACGATTATCCCATCAAAAGTCGATAATCGGTACCAAAATGCTGCTAAAACGTGAGAATTAAGATAGACGGAGCAATAGCAGTACAAATTTGGAGAAACGAAATATGACGTCTCACTCAAAAGATGATCTACAAATATATTATGTAAAAATATTCAGGTTTCGATAATAATTTAATTTCATCAAGTATTAACTGATTTAAAATTTAGATAAAATTACACAACTAAACAAATTTCCATATTATTTGATGAAAATTTACCATTTTCTATGTTTAAATAGACGTATTCCAAATATCAAATTTTTATTTCCAAATTCAATTATTTAAAATTTCACAAAAATTCAGTTAAATTACGTTATTAAAACCATTAAAATTTACGGGTCGTTACATAGAATGAATGAGGAAGTGGAGAGAATGGAAGGGTTTAGGGTATAGGAATAAAGGCTATTCCCATTTTACCCCAATCATATTCCTCCTTCTTAATTATGTTTAGTTTCCCTTTCATTAACACATTCATTAAGGCACAGCTTCTCCTTAATTTACATCTCAATCCCTTTTCTACATTGTTTTATTTTTTGATAAATAAGGTAGTGATCAAACTGACCACGCCATATATATAAACAACCTAAGTTTTACAACAACTCCCAAACAACAACCTTACAATAAACACTAAAACACCCCTTGTAATAACCCGCATATTTTACGATTTTATATTTAAATATTTTATTTAAATATAACGTCATTAATCGGATTAAGTCTGAAAGGCTACTTTTTCCAAACGGTCGAATTACGACTCGGGACCACTTCCATTGAGTCCAAAATGGCGTTTGCGACTTTTTTGAGTATAAGCTTCGATAGGTTTGGAGTAAGTTGATTTTTGCTATTTTCTATTGGGCTTTGGGTTTGGGTTTCACCCCAACTCACTCTATAACCTAGTTCAGCCCCTCTCCTCTCCTCTTCACTACATTCTATTTTCTTAAACACTCTTGCACAACTGAAAATGGGGAGAGGAATGGGAAATTAAAACACCAAGCCCTATGTAACGACCCTGAATTTTGGACCATTCGCATCCATTATAAGTGTATAGGAAGACACTCATGCCGGAGTTGAATTGCTCAAAATACCGCATTGTTAATTTAAATTTGGCAAAACTGAACATATACAGTAAATAAATATAATCACAGATCACAGACATAGAGTAATAAATGCAGCGGAAATAAAAGAGATAGTAGTTCATGAAGCTACTATATAAATGTATAAGTTACATCAGAGTTAAACCAGATACAACGGAAGAGTAATACGATACATCAGATACAAATCAGAATACATCACTGGAATCATCGAATACTGAAAGTAGAATAGATGGCTGGATCTTCAGGCAAAGCTCCAACTTCAAAGGTGAGTCTTGAATACTGGTACACTCAGTTTGACCCGAGCGTAAAGCAAAAACACAAGACACTCGAGTCAGGATTAACATTCTTATATCAATAAATCTAACTCAATTGAAATAGCAATTGAAATACAAGTAACTCAAAGGATGTTTGGAATAACCATCCTTTAAGGATCCGTTAAACTATCTACTATGTAGTAGTGTACGATAAGTAGATAATGTCTATCAGTAATAATAAGATATCAAAATAGTGTTAAGTCATGGCCCATTCCACCCTTAACACATTTTTATTCCCAAAAGCATATACAAGACCGTAGTTTCCCCAAAACCGAAAGTCACTAGAGGGCAATCCATATACTAAAGGTAAAAAACAAATTCATAGTGGTCGCGAATAGAGGGATACAAGTATGACAAGGCACATGAGGCAATACCCAAGGTAGTGATACTACCGTTTGCCTGATCCGGACTGGTGAGAATGCAACGCCGCAGCGCCCGCAACACCGTGAAACAACACTCCCAAAAATCAAGGGTGCACCAATCGACAACAAGTAATGAGTAGTTCGAAGAAGTGTGTTCACTTGAGGTAGCTAATCCTCCATTGGCCCGGCACGGCTCCTGTTTTAGTCATTTCCAATTTGACACAAGTGTCAAGGCTATCCATTATCGTTCTCTTTCTTCAGTCATCACGTACATCATTCCAACCACTTCATTCTGGATTATCACTCCGCGTATAGTTATTAAAGTGGTTTTCGGTTTAGATAGAGAGTATGTCCATAACCGATTCCGGTCTCTTTAATAACTTTCGTAATTATTTCACCGATTGGTCGTTTATATATTTCAAAACCAAATCAAATTCAATTTCAAATAAAATTCGTAAATCAACATTTCATTTGTCTTTCAAAACCAGTTTCCATACTTTACGTTTCAAAACTTCCAAATTACCATTTCAAAATCTTATAATACAATTTCAATTTCTATTTAAACAATTCAAATATTGATTCAAGTTCGTATATAAGTTTCATTCCGAAATCATTAAATTAATTTAATTTAACATTCAAATCAATTTCAATTCATTAATCGATTTCATTCAATATTAAATAAATATATCGTTCAAAACAATTTCTATTTGATTTCCAATTCATTAAATCCATTATTAAAATTCGACTTCATTATATCAAAACTTTCAAATTGAATTAAATTAAATTCATCAAATCAAATTCTTTAAATTTCAAGTCTTACATTAATTTCAATAAATCACATTTTATTTTTTGTTAAAGAATTCAATTTCACTTATTTACTTACTTAAATAATTTTCCAAAAGTTAATTAATAAAGAAACTCAATTTCAATTTATTTACGAAGAAAAATTCACTTATTCAAAGTTCAATTTTACTTATTAAAGAATTCAATTCAATTTGGTCATTAAATCATTCAATCTTATTTAATTATTAAATAATTCAAAACTTAATTATTTAAATAATTTCAAAACTTAATTATTAATAATTTCAAACTTAATTATTAATACTTTCAAACTTAATTATTAAAATTCAAAACTTAATTCAATCGTTTCTCAAATTTAAAACGTTCTTCCATCAATTACATTGTTAATATTTTGTTTCAGATTATTAAATATTAACATTTTCCTTTCATTAAAATTCAAATTTCCCTTCATTTCAAAACCATATTATTTATTCAAATAAAATCTTTATTTTCTTTTTAAATCAAATTATTGACCAATCGGGTTTTATTTAATTCTCTATCCTAGGTCAAAGTTCAATTTGGGTATTTATCATTTCAACCCGATTCCAATTCAATTCAAAAATCAAGGCATAACAAAGGGAACTTGCAGTGTGATAACTGGGATGGTGTCAAAGTAAATAAACAAGCAATAACAACAAACAATCACAATCCAATAATCAATTCAAATAATTCCGAAATAACCGTATTAATTCGCATTGTTATTTGTACGAATTAATATAATTATTTCTAGAATCTACACTATCATTTCATGCAGATTAAAGATTATTACACTAATATTTACATGGTTCTTCAATTGTCATACGATTTCAATATTACACTACAACAATTAATCCAATATACGTCGATGGTTCAAAGTGTAATTATCACTATTCTACATGTCAATTAATTTAACAATAAAGGGGTCATATTCAACTAATCAAATTCAACATATATGTCAATTCAAATTTTTAATTATCCTACGTCAAATTTACTTGCATAGCATTTATCACTTTATACATTTCAATTTAACATCCAATATAAACAACAACAGTCAATCAACTATCAATCAAACAGGATTATCATCGTATAATTAACAAATATTAGTGTCAGATGTCACAGGTGAACTGATACAGGTAATAACAGTGTAAATATCTAACAGCAGCATATTTCAATTGTCGTTTCAATTGAAATCAAATTTAATGAATAAAAGAACATTAATCGTGAGTGATTGCTCACCTTTCGAGGCTAGAGAATAGACGATGAAATTTATTTACGAATCCAAGCACGAATTCCAAAGCGAAGCAAAAATTGACACAAATTAGACGGACAAAGCTGATAGTAGAAATCGATGAACAAATTTGAGTCAGTTCGATAGGGACAGAATATATGTATACTATTATTTTCTATGAAACTAATATCAATCCAAAACGAATATTAAAATAAAATATATATAGATAAATTTGAAAGTCATTGTTTACATTTAAACCCGTATAATAAAGTATTACATACAAAGTATCGTTTCAAATCAAAATGTGAACAACTACTACAATTTATATATTTACAACCTATATATATTATTTATAGTCCGTACATATAATTTAATAAATTTTATACTTATATATAAACTTGTTTATAATATATATTCAATAGTTGCCCATGTCATAAGGAACTGCATATTTATGTGTGTTTTACCCTCCAATACAACTGCATATATAGGACCAATTTATATACAACACATACTAAAAATATAGGAAGACTGTTATATTTTGTATAAATAAAACATAGACAAACCTATATATATATACCTACCTTATATAGTTTGTAAACTATACTATTTGCAACGAAACCAAGACATATTATGCTAGCAAAAGTATAAATGAGACTACTAATACACTCAAATCAAATACACAAACAAAAATCTTTACATTTAAAATTCAAAAATCAATTTTCCTGATAGAATTAATAAAACTATATATGTATATACTTTGGAGTCAACAATACACATCTATTAATAAAATCAAATGTATATAAGACGGCGAAAACCAGACTTTAAAACTAACATGTAATAAACTCTGAAAAAAACATATATATTGTTGAAATTATATAAAATATGGAAGCTGCAATACAAAATACTTAAAATAGTGTTATACTCGAACATCTACGTACTGTGTTTCATAAAATAGCAAAGCCTATAGTCTATAGCATACCTGAGCATATCTATAAAATAGCAAATGCAACCTTCTTTATAATTCATAGACTGAACTTGCAATTATATATAGTACTTAAGAAATATATATGATATAAATAGATCAATGTCACATGCCACCTTCTATAAACAGACACATAGATATTATACTGTATATACAAACATACCTTATATATAATATATTGCTTAAACGCAATACATGACAAAGACGAGAAAGAAGGCTGCAGCTTTGAACGAAGAGAAGGTGGAGCTGAGCATGAGCTAACGTCATTGGCCCAAAGCAAATATGTCTGGAAGTGGAAAAGAAGGCGTGTCACAAGAAAGTGGAAAGGTGGGTGTATGCGGCACATGTCAGGCGAGTTATCTAAGTGGCAGTGCTCGGTGGTGGGGTGGGATTTCAGAAGTCGGGGTCGTTGTAGGCTTTGGTCGGTCAGGGAAAGGCTCGAGCAGACGTGGAGGCCGCTTGGTTGTCAGGCAATCTCGGTGACGTCGTTCACGGTGGGATGGGCGGTGATGAAGTCGGAGCGAGGTAGGTTAGAGTCGGCTGCTCCTTGGAGCTTGGTGGACGAGGTGAGGCTTTGCGACTGGGTTGTAGGTGGAAGGCCATGGTTAGGAGATGGCTTATGTTTTGAGGCATGCATGCAAAAAGAAAGAGAGGTGAGAAGAGAAACAAAAAAAGCAGGGAGATTGGAAGAAGAGCACGCAAAGAAAAGAAGTGGAAAGAGGGAACTATTGCCAGGCATTGGGAAGAATGAAAGAAGGGAGGCAAGAAGAGTGTGTAAATGGGTATGCTGGGTTTATGCTTGCATGGTTCAGAGGCATGCATGCGAGCGTGGTTATCATGTTCAAAATAAATTTTATAATAAATTTTCAAAGTAACAACTGAGATATTGGAAAGGTGGAAGCTAGTTTAAGTGGACTACAAAGGGACATGACAACAGCTGAATTCAAGAAATAATCAATGCAAATGACCGTTGGAATTATACAGTGGAAATTTGAATAGGCACAAAACCCGAAAGGCACGAACGAGTACCGATACGAAAGGTGTTTCACAAAGTGCAACGTACTCCGGAACTCCGAATTTGACAATCGAATATACCGTAGAGATCAGCACGACGAGACGATCAAAACGGTATATAGAAATCAGTGGTACGATTGAATTATAAAAATTCGAATTTTCTAATAGCGAAAAATGCAAGAAAAACGCTGAAAAATAAGATCGACGGAGCCAAAGATGTCCGAATTTGGAAAAACGACAAACTGACATTTTGCTCAGAAGATGTTTTAGAATTTTTCTATGTAAAAATATTTATGTTTCGGAAACATTTTATTTTCATCGCTTTTTAACTGATTAAATTGAAGTGAATTTACGCGCGAAATAAACTTTCATATTTTCGGACGAAAATTTACCAGTTGCTATGTTTAACTAGACGTATTCCAAATATTAAATTTTTATTTCAAAATTTTATCGTTTAAAATTTCACAAAATTTCAACTAATTACGTTATTAAAACAGTTGAAATTTACGGGTCGTTACACTCTCCCCCACTCAAAACTTTTCGTCCCCGAAAAGGAACAAGGTAGGAGAATAGAAACAATCAAAAAGAAAACAGATTTGAAATACAAAATATCAATTAATTTAAACCATATAAATTAAAATTTAAATTAATTGATATTCAATAATTGATTTAATCCATTTGATTTTACTAAAATCAGTCTCAACTATTTCTAAATTCATTATCTTATTATCCAATTATCTTAAATTTACAATTTCTAAAACCATAAATTTGAATAGACTTTTATTATAATCATATTTTCTTCAACAATTTTAAATTCTTCTTTATTCAAATTACTGTTGAATTTATTCTACTTAATATATCTACTCACATATATTTATCCCATATAAATTAATTTAAAACATAAAAGTTTCGATTTAAATTAATTTACATCTATTAATTTCTTTTAAATTCAAGGTATTTTCATATGTTGATCAAATTTCAATTCATTAATTCTTTCAAACAAATTTATTGACTCTTTCAAAACAAATTTATTTCATTATTAACTGAGTTTACTTATTATTCTATCTAACTCTATTAACATCTTTATAATCAAAATTTAGTGTATAACATTTATTATAAACACTCAAATTTTATTTATAAATTCAATTTATCTTATATATTATCCAATTACATATTCAACTTCTGAATGATTTAGGTAAGTTGTATTAGAATGCAGTTGAACAATATACAAATAAAATTTTCACAATTCAATTATTCAAGTTTAAATATTTATTCCAAATTTTTGGTTTTATTTATAATTAAAATCATCCTTTAACAAAATTTAAGAATTAGATTTCCGATTAACTTTAAACAATTTAGAGATATATATAATATATTTATATCAAATCAAATTAAATTTTAAAATAAGATACCTGTATATATATATAAATCAAATTATACTAAAGAAATTCAAATCAAAATATTTTTCAAAACAAAACCGTAGCAAAGCTACAGAATAGTATCTCCACTTCGAAACTCGAAAATGATTGTCGATGATGCGGCCGCCATCACCGAAATTATTTTCCAGCGACAAAGAGAAGAGCACCGATATCAATATTTTAAAATTCTTTGAAAACGGTTTCTATTTGAAAATACGTTCAATAATATACATTTTAAAATTTTAAAACCAAAGCTTGAAATCACTGGAAATTAAATTCTCAAATTCTAAATTTTAAATTCATTTAAATTCCAAATCAGTTTATAATCCATGTTTAAAAATTCATTTATAGAACAATAAGTGATAATCAATTATTATCATCTCAACAACCAATTTAATTAACTTATTAAATTTCAGAAAATTTTACTTATATATATCGATAATATATTCATACAAATTTATTCCATTTTCCAAATTTGAAATTTATATTGTGTCAGTTTGCTCTGTTCAAGTGTTTTGGAAATCCTATCAATAGCGTTGATCAGACGAATCGATCGGAAACCCAAATCAACATCAACAACTCAAACAACACAATGTATATTAAAACATTTATATATA
Organism: Allium fistulosum; assembly: GCA_030737815.1. Lineage (NCBI taxonomy): Eukaryota > Viridiplantae > Streptophyta > Magnoliopsida > Asparagales > Amaryllidaceae > Allium > Allium fistulosum. Next base: position 972,073,474 of record CM060908.1, on the reverse strand, counting down.
TTAGTTTACAAATACATTTCTTTGCTTGACGATACAAGAATGAATTTTCAAATAAGGATAGGGTTTCAAATTTGATGGACTCAAATCAAGAGAATTCGATTCGAAGATAAGTTCGAAACAAAGATATGATGATTATATACAAAGTAGAAAGTCTTGATAAGAATTAATATAAATCGCGGGCAACCTTAACCGGGTCGACTGTAACGACCCGCCATTTTGGACCATTCGCGTTCATTATAAGTGTATAGGTAGACACTCATGCCGGAGTTGAATTGCTCAAAATACCGTGTTGTTAATTTAAATTTGGTAAAACAGAACATATACAGTAAATAAATATAATCACAGATCACAGACACAGAGTAATAAGTGCAGCGGAAATAAAAGAGATAGTAGTTCATGAAGCTACTATATAAATATATAAATTACATTAGAGTTAGAACAGATACAACGGAAGAGTAATACAATACATCGGATACAAATCAGAATACATCACTAGAATCATCGAATGCTGAAAGCAGAATAGATGGCTGGATCTTCAAGCAAAGCTCCAACTTCAAAGGTGAGTCTCGAATACTGGTACACTCAGTCTGACCCGAGCGTAAAGCAAAATACAAAACACTCGAGTCAGGATTAACATTCTTATATTAATAAATCCAACTCAAGTGAAATAGCAATTGAAATACAAGTAACTCAAAGGATGTTTGGAATAAGCATCTTTCAAGATCCGATAAACTATCTATACATAGTAGAGTACGATAAATAGATAAGGTCTATCAGTAATATAAAGATATCAAAATAGTGTTAAGTCATGGCCCATTCCACCCTTAACGCATTTTTTATTCCCAAGAGCATATACAAGACCGTAGTTTGCCCAAAACCGGAAGTCACCAGAGGGCAATCCATATACTAAAGGTACAAATCAAAATCGTAGTGGTCGCGTATAAATGGAATACAAGTATGACAAGGCACATGAGGCAATACCCAAGGTAGTGACACTACCGTTCGCCTGATCCGGACTGGTGAGAACGCAACGCCGCAGCGCCCGCAACACCGTGAAACAATACTCCCAAAATCAAGGGTGCACCAATCGACAACAAGTAATAAGTAGTTCGAAGAAGTGTGTCCACTTGAGGTAGCTAATCCTCCATTGGCCCGGCACAGCTCCTGTTTTAGTCATTTCCAATTTGACACAAGTGTCAAGGCTATCCATTATCGTTCACTTTCTTCAGTCATCACGTACACCATTCCAACCACTTCATTCTGGATCATCACTCCGCGCATAGTTATTAAAGTGGTTTTCGGTTTAGATAGAGAGTATATCCATAACCGAATTCCGGTCTCTTTAATAACTTTCGTAATTATTACACCGATTGGTCGTTTATATATTTCAAAAACCAAATCAATTTCAATTCCAATTTCAATTCGTAAACCAGCATTTCATTTGTCTTTCTAAACCAATTTCCAATATTTACGTTTCAAAACTTCCAAATTTTCATTTCAAAATCTTATAATTCAATTTCAATCTTTATTTAAAACCATTCAAATATTGATTCAAGTTCGTATCTAAGTTTCATTTCGAAAACATTTAAATCAATTCAATTTAACATTCAAATCAGTTTAAATCCATTTATCGATTTCATTCAATATTTGTTAAGTTACTTTATCATTCAAAACAATTTCTATTAAATTTCCAAATCATTAAATCAATTTCTTAAGTTCAACTTCATTAAATCAAAACTTACAAATTTGAATTAAATTCAATTCGTCAAATCAAATCCTTTAAATTTTTATTACAAGTCTTACATTAATTTCAATAAATCGCATTTTCATTTCTTGTTAAAGAAATTTCATTTCACTTATTTACTTTCTTGAATAATTTTCCAAAACTCACTTAATAAAGAAAACTCAATTTCAATTATTACGAAGTAAAATTCACTTATTCAAAAGTTCAATTTTTCTTATTAAAGAATTCAATGCAATTTAATCATTAAATAATTCAATCTTATTTAATTATTAAATAATTTCAAAGTTTAATAATTTCAAACTTAATTATAATTTCACACTTGATTATTAAATCATTTCAAAGTTTAACAATTTCAAACTTAATTACAATTTCAAACTCAATTATCAAATTATTTCAAAGTTTAATAATTTCAAGCTTAATTCAATAATTTCTCAAATTAAACAACATTCTTACATCAATTACATTGTTAATATTTTATTTCATATTTTTGAATATTAACATTTTCCTTTCGTTAAATTCAAATTTCAACTTCATTTCAAAACCATATTATTTATTCAAATAAAATCTTCGTTTTATTTTAAATCAATTTATTGACCAATCGGGTTTTATTTAATTTTCTATCCTAGGTCAAAGTTCAATTTGGGTATTTATCATTTCAACCCGATTCCAATTCAATTCAAAATCAAAGCATAACAAAGGGAACTTGCAGTGTGATAACTGGGATGGTGTCAAAGTAAATAAACAAGCAATAACAACAAACAATAACAATCCAATAATCAATTCAAAAATCCTGAAATAACCGTATTAATTCGCATTGTTATTTGTACGAATTAATATAATTATTTCTAGAATCTACACTATCATTTCATGTAGATTAAAGATTATTACATTACTGTTTTCACTTGTCATCTATTACAATTTCATCCATAATCAATTTAACAACATACATTCAGTGGTTCAAAGTGTAATTAAACAAATCCTACGTGTCAATAAACTTAACAGTTAAAGGGGTCATATTATACAAATGTCAGTTAATCAAATTTAACATTTAATTATCCTATTTCAAGTTCAATTTCATACTATTAATCATTTTAACATTAACAATTTAACGTCCAATACAAACATCAACAATCAATCAATTATCAGCCAAACTGTATTATCATCGCATAAATAATTAACAGATAATGGTGTCAGATGTCACAAGTGAACTGATACAGGCAATAGCATATATAACAGTGTAATTAACTAACAGCGGCATATTTCAATTGTCGTTTCAATTGAAATCAGATTTAATAAATAAAAGAACGTTAATCGTGAGTGAGTGCTCACCTTTCGAGGCTAGAAAGAACAGGAGATGACTCGGATACGCACACTGATGCAGACCCAGAAATTGAATTTCGAATCCAAGCATGAATTTACAAAACCAGGCAAGATTGAATCGGCGAACGAAGCTGATGAATAGAAAGAGACGAATTCGAATCAGAACAGAATCAATGAAACAATCAAAATCAGTTAAGCTTTATTTATACAGAAAATGTATATACCATTATTATTGTTTTATAAAAATCAATACTTAACTTAAGACATATATTAAATGGAATACACATTTATACAAAAACATTATACTTAAAACGCATACATTTTAAAGTCAATATGTATTATGTTTAAAACTCGACATTCAAAACCAGTATAAAAGAATAAACGCTATAATATATACATATAATATCCACATATATATATAAGATCAATAAAAATTAAACATACTTTAAAATCGACATGATTATAAACATATACACCAAAAAGGCCTTGGACTTATTATCTACTCCTATATAAACACTATACAATAAGTTTTGAAACATATGTATTAGATTATACACTTGTACTATACTATAACCTACTTATATAACTATATACATAAACTCAACAGGCTATATAAATTGCCATACTATAGATATACATATAACACGCACACACATACTACTGATATATGTACATATGCGACACACATCACTGATGGAAAAATGTATAATACTATAAAATAAAACAAAAAGGTCCCAAAACTGTACACTGTAAATTCCCATAACATTATATATACATATCTGACTTACTGACCCAACACATTCGAACCCCTACACATAATATACATACATATCGTACATGTTTTTAAAACATATTTACACTATAAATATACCAAATTTTAAACAGAACTTAAGTTTTATATAAATTAGACAACTATATACGTATAGCTTTTATAACTTAAATCAAATGTATATATATATATATATACTTGTAACCAGTTATGTAAACGTTTGTATTAAGGTATTTAGTATAAATTAAAATACATGTAGACAATATTTATACAAGCATACCAGTCAACTCAGTACATAGGTATATACATAGTACTGTAACCTATCCATATAAGAAAGTCAAATATTTCGTTTTTAGTATATCATATCATAAAAGTATAGTCTATAAAGCATAAATACATAACAACAGATCATCAACTTGCATTACTGACTATGTATATAACCTAAAACATATAAATATAATATGCCTTAATATATAATAAAATATAATTGAAATGACCCTCCTATTTCCACCCTAATTTCATAAGGATTTTTTTTTTTCCTGTGTGGTTTGAAATCTGATACCTACCTATCTTTGTACAAATATATTTAATGTTTGCCTAACATACAAAACAATTCTTCCAACTTTACTATTTTTGAATCTCATTCCTACAACTGTTCTAGGAATTATAAATATATATTTTTTGTGTTCAAATATATCAACATGTACACAGATATACATGTACATGTCAATATCTCTGCTCATTTTCCAGAAAACTGGGTGAAACAATTGCTAATGCACTAAGCTTTGAAATGCATTTTTATTTCCAGAATACAATCTATCATGATCAACCAATACTTCATTCATTTGGAGCTGGTTAACTCATGAATCCTGTATCTGCCACACTAGTTCAAAGCAATGGAGATACCTTTTTATTGCATTCTGTCTGAAGCTTTTTAGAAAAACAATTTACTTTTCTCAATACAATTCAGAAATGAATTCACACTTATTTACAAAGCATTTCAGTAAAAAGAAAATAAAATCCTTTTAAGTTTACTTCTTGCTAAATCCAGATTTTGTTCTAAAACTCAGTGCTCTGTTATGTCACAAGATTAGCTAATACATATATAAATTATGCTATCACATAATTGTATATTTCTTCCAGATTTTTATTTATATGAACATACTTGAGCATTTTTTTTTTGTTTATATTTCAGACACCACCTCAAAAACAAATCAAACCTTAACACACAACCATTTCAACAGAACAACAAATTTTAATCTGACACTTTACAGATCATAAGGGCAACTTGATCACTAACCATAAAATATTCAATACATGACTGGAAATCTTAGAAACATAATATTTTTCCTGAATACATGCAGATATAATCAATTTAAGCTCTTATTGAAACTAGCTAGCATGTTCATTCACTCCTCCATAACAGCCATTACTTCATTTTACTTAGTGCCTGGGTTACCTGAAAGAGCATGAGTGGCTGCCTCATTTTAAAATGAGACACCCCAGATGCCATGAGCAAACAAGGGTCAGATCTATGATCTGGTATGAGTAACATCAATTTATTCATGATATTAAGCAATAGAGAATATAAGGGTACTAACTTGTTATTTAAGCTAATTTCTGCAATCAGTTACTTTAACATAGTATAACTAAGTTGATTCAGGTATGATATATTCATTTATCATTCTTACACTTGCATACTTAATCATGCAAACATAATTATCTATTGCAACAATTGCATTCACTGGAATCATCTTGGTTCCATACCATTCAACCTAAGAAATATCCATATTCCTATTTCTTCATTTACAGGTTGTAATATTCAATTTAAATCCCTGCCTCATCTGCTATTAAGGAATCACTGGGACACATTGCAATGATCTAATTCACATCATTGCACAAAGATCTCAGGGCTTAAACAAACCATGTGCCAACTTGCATACTTCAAATATGACAAGCATTCCAGCAGTCTTCTTGGCCTTCCCTTCCCTAGTTTATTTACTAGTGTATTGTCTTAAATTCTATCATCAAATATGCTAAGTGAACATGTCACTGCAAACATGGAAACATCCATAAATTTTTCCTAGCATAATTCTCCTCAGAAATAAGCAGACAGTTATTTCCTAAATGGGGTCAATATGTCTTGATCTTAGTAAAATATAAGAACATTTTCAACTGTAAAAAGAGACATGGCATGTTATATTGATCTGCAAGCCTTTATGATTGATTCAGATTCAAGATCTGGTTCAATCATAATTTTAGCTTGTGGGTTTCTTTTTTTTTTTGATTTGATTAAGGGCTCAGCACTTAGAAAATTTCTATTGCACCCTTAACAATTTTCTTTTCAAGCCTCAGCACTTATACCAAGTATAATGCAGCTCCAATCATAAGGTTTCCATGCCGTAGATCTATAACAGCTGAGAGTATTCTCTATATAATTATTAAGATCCTAAACTTTAACATTTATGAGTATAAATAAAACAGTATGACACTCATCCAAAAGCAAATGTCTCAACCAATCAAAGATCATCAAAATCATCCATATTAAATCATATCAGATTTAAAATAAGACATCCAAAAAGGCATTGATGAAATCATATACATCAAAATCAGAAATATATATATAAATGGCAATAAAAAGTGGCTGCCTCATCTCAGGTCTTAATGCCATGAACTCAGTGAGATTACTCACCTAAATGTTTCTTCTTATTAATCCAGAAAATTCTTGTTTGAGTGTTTTCTCCTTCCTTTCAATATTTTCTTCTTTTCTTATTTTTGTGCAGCCCGGGGTAAAGACAATTCTACTGCCTATTTATATGCATTTTTCCTCTAGGGTTTTGTTGAAACAGAATTCCATTTCTGTCCTGGCTATCATCATGCATTTTTCATTCATAATACCCCGGCCATATTAACCAATTTAAAGGCTGCATTTTCTTTCTTTTACTTTTCAGAAAATGGCCACTCACCTAGTCATGTTAAAAGTGTGACTATCCTATTTTATATTTTAATTATTTCTGAAAATCCCCTTTGCTATTTTTGCCTATACAAGCTTATTAACTTGTATCACATTTCATGTCATTTTAATGTCATAGTTTTACTTGCTTATATATATATATATATATACTTTTCAGTACTTAAAAATATATATATATATATTTGTACACATATCTTATCTAAGCTTATTTTAATTTCTCTTTAATTTCAGAAGCATATGCACCTATATGTATACAGGTTTACTAATATACATAATTTTCTCTTCTGGGTTTTAAATAAAATTTGTTTACTGATTTAAAGTAAAACCTACTTTTCTTATTTTCTAAGATGATCCAGAAATCAAATATCCATGTTGCCAAAAATCATGTTTGTATTGCTTTTCAATTCGTGTTTTAAATCCAAGAAATCTGGAGTTCTTCCTTGTGCCATTTCAGTGTGCACGTGCACACATATACTTGCACACTATTTATTCCAGAAATTTCACCATATTTAAATCTAAATATTTTAAAAATTAAATCATTTTTCAAAAATGATTTTTCACAAAATTTTGGGGTATTACATTCACCCCTCCTTTTAGGAATTGTGTCCTCACAATTTTTCTAACATTTATAACAAGCATCATTCTCTTTTCTGAAAACTTATCAAACATATGCATAAGCAAACAAATTCAACCATATCAACCATGCATAACAAATTTTTCCAGAAAAAAAAAATTACCTTTTAATTTGCAAAAAGCTTAGGATAGTCCCTTCTAATCTTATCCTCTAACTCCCATATGCAGTCATTAGGATCACTACTCCACTGGATCTTAACTAGTTTCAAAGTTTTGCTCCTTAATTTCTTTTCTTCCTTGGCTATAATCCCCACTGGTTCTTTTTCATAAACCAAGTCAGGGTTTATTTGAATTTTGGTAGGCTCTTCCAAAATGTCTTCTTTATCATGTACCCATTTTCTAAGTTGGGACACATGAAAAACATTATGCATTGCTTTCATTTCCTCTGGTAGTTCTAATTTGTAAGCCAATGAACCAATTCTTTCCAGAATTTTATAGGGTCCAACATACCTTGGTGTAAGCTTACCTTGCCTGCCAAACCTCATGACTTTCTTCATAGGTGAAATCTTGATGAAAACAAAGTCTCCCACTTCATATTCCACTTGCTTTCTCTTTCTATCTGCAAATTTCTTTTGCCTATCTTGTGCTGCTGCTATTCTTTTTCTTATTAACCCAATTTTCTCTGTAGTTTCTTTAACATATTCAGGTCCAAGAACAGCCCTTTCTCCAGTCTCTACCCAGCATATAGGTGATAAACATGGCTTGCCATATAAGGCTTCAAATGGTGCCATCCCTATGGTGCTTTGGTAACTGTTATTGTATGTGAATTCAGCTAGATGGAGGTGGTCTTCCCAGTTGCCTCCAAAGTCCAGTGTACATGCTCTCAACAAATCCTCTAAGACTTTGTTCACCACCTAAGTTTGACCATCTGATTGTGGATGGTAGGCAGTGCTTAAGCACAATTCACTCCCCATAGCCTCTTGAAAACTTTTCCAAAACCTTGAGGTGAAGATGGTATCCCTATCACTCACAATGGTTTTGGGTATGCCATGCAACCTTACTACCTCTTTCATGAATATTTGAGCCAATTTTGGAGCATTTCTTTCTGTTTTAACTGGGATAAAATGTGCTACTTTAGTTAGCCTATCCACTATCACCCATATACTTTTGTTTCCCTTCTTAGATCTAGGCAGACCATCTATGAAATCCATAGATATATCCTCCCACTTCCACTGTGGTATGCTAAGGGGTTGCAATAGTCCTGATGGCCTTTGTGTCTCTGCCTTGACTTGTTGGCAAGTCATGCACCTTGCAACATATCTGGCCACATCTGACTTCATCCCCTTCCACCAAAGATTTCTTTTCAAATTTTGATACATCTTGGTGCTACCTGGGTGTATGGAGTATTTACTCCTATGGTACTCATTTAATATTTCCTCCTTCAATTCTATATTTTCTGGAACACATATCCTATTTTTATTCCTCAAATATCCATTTTTATCAACTTGATAATTTATTACTTCCTCCCCTTTTGATATGAGCATTTTCTTTTCCACCATGTTTAGGTCTTGTTCCTGCATTTGCCCAATCTTAAGAAGTAAATCTGATTGCAGAGATATCATACTTAATTTCCCTTTACCTTCACCTTCTTCAATGGGCATCATTTGTTCCTCACTGTTTTCCTCAATTTCCAAATCAGTAAGTATAGACAAATCCCTAAACTCTTCCATCATCAACATGGCTACCTTGGCATGTTGTCTACTCAAGGCATCTGCAACTTTATTTGCCTTGCCTGGTGTATATAGTATATCCAGATCATAGGCAGCTAGGAACTCTACCCATCTATGTTGCCTCATGTTCAAATCTTTTTGTGAGAATAAATATTTCAGTGCCTTATGATCAGTGTACAAAATGAATTTGGCACCTAACAAATAATGTCTCCAAAGTTTCAAAGCATACACAACTGCTGCTAATTCAAGATCATGGATTGCATACCTGGTTTCATGTGGCTTTAATTGCCTAGATGCATAGGCTACCACCTGGTCTTGCTGCATCAACACAGCCCCTAACCCAGAGCCACTTGCATCAGTGTACACAACCAAATTTTCATTTCCTTCTGGCACTCTCAATACTGGTGCATTAATCAGGGCTTCTTTTATTTTGATAAAAGCTTGCTCACATTTTTCTGTCCATACAAAGGCTTGGTTCTTTCTAGTTAAATTGGTAAGTGGTGATGATATTTTTGAGAAATCTTTTATGAATCTCCTATAATATCCTGCCATCCCCATAAATGATCTAATCTCACTGATGGTGCTAGGCCTTTTCCATGCTTGGATTGCCACTACCTTGTTAGGGTTTACTGATATTCCTTTGGCAGAGATAACATGCCCAAGGAAATGCACTTCTTCTTTCCAAAATGCACATTTTGAAAATTTTGCCTTTAAATCATTTTCCCTTAGCCTTGACAAAACTAAATGCAAATGATTTTTATGCTCTTCCACTGTCTTGGAATAAATCAAAATGTCATCAATAAAAATCAGTACAAACTTGTCTAAATAATCTCTAAATATTCTATTCATCAAATCAACAAAATATGAAGGAGCATTTGTCAAACCAAATGGCATAACCAAAAATTCATATAAGCCATATCTTGTGTTAAATGCAGTATACTTAACACTTGAGTCTTCAACCTTCATTTGATGGAATCCTGATGCTAAGTCTAATCTAGAAAATATTTTAGCTTCACTGAGTTGGTCAAAGAGATCATCTATTCTAGGCAATGGGTATTTATTCTTGATGGTTACTTTATTTAGTTCCCTGTAATCTATGCACATTCTCAAGGTACCATCATGTTTTCTTACAAACACTACTGGAGAACCCCAGCAGGAATTGCTTGGCCTTATAAATCCCTTGCCTTCTAATTCTTCCAACTGATTTTTCAATTCTTTCAGTTCACTTGGCCCCATCCTATAGGGTTTCTTGATTATTGGACTTGCTCCTGGAATGAGATTAATTTGGAACTCAACTGGTCTGTGGTGTGGAACACCCTTAACTTCCCCAAACACATCCAAGTATTCATTAACTATGGGAATTTCTTCAATGGTTAGTTCACTCAGATCTTTTTCTAAGTCAACTAAATGATACAATTTCCCTTCCTTAGCTATTTCACATAGAACTGTGATTCTCTGGCCTCTAGAATTTTGCAATGATATGGTGGATGAGTCTAAATTAATTATGGCTTTAAATTGCCTTAACCAATCTACCCCCAATATAACTCCTATATTTGGGTAATTTAAAACATATAAATTGGAAATAAAAATATTTCCTCCTATGTTTAACTCCACATCCACACAATTCATGTTCAAAACACTAGAACTCCCTAGGGGACTTTGTACAAGCAATGGGGTTTCGACCAATATGCAGTTTAATTTTAACACTTTAACTAATTCATAGGAAATCAAAGAGTGTGTTGCTCCAGTATCATATACTACTGGTATGGGTATGGCACAAATGAGTAATGTACCTTCAACTTGGCCATGATTTTCAGCATCAATTTTCACTGCAGATTTGCCTTTTCCTTCCAAAGTTGCCAATTTCCCTTGCTGTTTATTCTCAGGACAGTTCCTCTTCATATGCCCCTCTTTCCCACATAGGTAGCATTTGAAGGCTCCTCCTTTTAACTCTGGGCACCTTGGTTTGATGTGTCCTTCTTTTCCACAATGATGGCAAACCAATTTCTTCTTAGTATCATTGGCTTTTGTGTCTTTACTCTTCCTGTTGTCTGCCTCCTCCTTCTTTTTATCATAAGGGTGATATCTTCCCTTATCCTTCTTGTTGTTGCTCTTAAAATTCCTATATTTCTCTCTTTCTTTGTCATGTTGTTCCAATTTCAAAGCCAGATCAATTACTTGATCAAATGTCCTATCTGCATATGGTAGCATAGCTCTGCTAAGTCCTGGGTTCAGTCCTTTTATATACCTATCATTTTTGGATGCTTCATCTGCCACTAGCATTGCTCCATAATTAGATAGCCCCTCAAACTTTTGAGTGTATTCAGTGACATTCAAAGTTCCCTGCCTAAGTTTGATAAATTCTTCAAGCAAAATGGTCTTGGCTGATGCTGGTACAAATCTTGCCTCCAACATCTCCTTGAACTGATTCCAAGTAATTTCATTTTCATTTCTTCCAGCTATGATCACCTCCCACCAGCTTAAAACTACCCCTTTCAGTTGTCTAGAAGCTACTTGCCTCTTCCTTTGGTCATCCAACTGCATGTCATTGAAAATCCTATCAAGTGTTCTCAACCATGCTTGAATTTCCATCACACTCTCAGTTCCTTCAAAACTCTTGCCTCCCAAATTGGAATAAGTCTTCAGTAGTTTTGAAAGCTCTTCATGTGGGTTCTCAGGCCTATGCCCAATTCCATCTCTTAAAACCCTCACAAATTCTTGCATATCAAGCATTTGAGGTGCACTGGGTCCTGCATTGTGATGAGATCCTCTTCCTACCATGGTCTGCTAACTAAATTCTGGGTAAATGGTATTAGTATATTATGAGTACTTCTATAATTTCTAATTTCTTATCTAAATTATTTCATCCAAAACAAACAGACATTATACATTTCTATAATACTTAACAATCAATGCAACCAAGTGCTCTGATACCAAACTGAAATGACCCTCCTATTTCCACCCTAATTTCATAAGGATTTTTTTTTTCCTGTGTGGTTTGAAATCTGATACCTACCTATCTTTGTACAAATATATTTAATGTTTGCCTAACATACAAAACAATTCTTCCAACTTTACTATTTTTGAATCTCATTCCTACAACTGTTCTAGGAATTATAAATATATATTTTTTGTGTTCAAATATATCAACATGTACACAGATATACATGTACATGTCAATATCTCTGCTCATTTTCCAGAAAACTGGGTGAAACAATTGCTAATGCACTAAGCTTTGAAATGCATTTTTATTTCCAGAATACAATCTATCATGATCAACCAATACTTCATTCATTTGGAGCTGGTTAACTCATGAATCTTGTATCTGCCACACTAGTTCAAAGCAATGGAGATACCTTTTTATTGCATTCTGTCTGAAGCTTTTTAGAAAAACAATTTACTTTTCTCAATACAATTCAGAAATGAATTCACACTTATTTACAAAGCATTTCAGTAAAAAGAAAATAAAATCCTTTTAAGTTTACTTCTTGCTAAATCCAGATTTTGTTCTAAAACTCAGTGCTCTGTTATGTCACAAGATTAGCTAATACATATATAAATTATGCTATCACATAATTGTATATTTCTTCCAGATTTTTATTTATATGAACATACTTGAGCATTTTTTTTTTGTTTATATTTCAGACACCACCTCAAAAACAAATCAAACCTTAACACACAACCATTTCAACAGAACAACAAATTTTAATCTGACACTTTACAGATCATAAGGGCAACTTGATCACTAACCATAAAATATTCAATACATGACTGGAAATCTTAGAAACATAATATTTTTCCTGAATACATGCAGATATAATCAATTTAAGCTCTTATTGAAACTAGCTAGCATGTTCATTCACTCCTCCATAACAGCCATTACTTCATTTTACTTAGTGCCTGGGTTACCTGAAAGAGCATGAGTGGCTGCCTCATTTTAAAATGAGACACCCCAGATGCCATGAGCAAACAAGGGTCAGATCTATGATCTGGTATGAGTAACATCAATTTATTCATGATATTAAGCAATAGAGAATATAAGGGTACTAACTTGTTATTTAAGCTAATTTCTGCAATCAGTTACTTTAACATAGTATAACTAAGTTGATTCAGGTATGATATATTCATTTATCATTCTTACACTTGCATACTTAATCATGCAAACATAATTATCTATTGCAACAATTGCATTCACTGGAATCATCTTGGTTCCATACCATTCAACCTAAGAAATATCCATATTCCTATTTCTTCATTTACAGGTTGTAATATTCAATTTAAATCCCTGCCTCATCTGCTATTAAGGAATCACTGGGACACATTGCAATGATCTAATTCACATCATTGCACAAAGATCTCAGGGCTTAAACAAACCATGTGCCAACTTGCATACTTCAAATATGACAAGCATTCCAGCAGTCTTCTTGGCCTTCCCTTCCCTAGTTTATTTACTAGTGTATTGTCTTAAATTCTATCATCAAATATGCTAAGTGAACATGTCACTGCAAACATGGAAACATCCATAAATTTTTCCTAGCATAATTCTCCTCAGAAATAAGCAGACAGTTATTTCCTAAATGGGGTCAATATGTCTTGATCTTAGTAAAATATAAGAACATTTTCAACTGTAAAAAGAGACATGGCATGTTATATTGATCTGCAAGCCTTTATGATTGATTCAGATTCAAGATCTGGTTCAATCATAATTTTAGCTTGTGGGTTTCTTTTTTTTTTTGATTTGATTAAGGGCTCAGCACTTAGAAAATTTCTATTGCACCCTTAACAATTTTCTTTTCAAGCCTCAGCACTTATACCAAGTATAATGCAGCTCCAATCATAAAGTTTCCATGCCGTAGATCTATAACAGCTGAGAGTATTCTCTATATAATTATTAAGATCCTAAACTTTAACATTTATGAGTATAAATAAAACAGTATGACACTCATCCAAAAGCAAATGTCTCAACCAATCAAAGATCATCAAAATCATCCATATTAAATCATATCAGATTTAAAATAAGACATACAAAAAGGCATTGATGAAATCATATACATCAAAATCAGAAATATATATATAAATGGCAATAAAAAGTGGCTGCCTCATCTCAGGTCTTAATGCCATGAACTCAGTGAGATTACTCACCTAAATGTTTCTTCTTATTAATCCAGAAAATTCTTGTTTGAGTGTTTTCTTCTTCCTTTCAATATTTTCTTCTTTTCTTATTTTTGTGCAGCCCGGGGTAAAGACAATTCTACTGCCTATTTATATGCATTTTTCCTCTAGGGTTTTGTTGAAACAGAATTCCATTTCTGTCCTGGCTATCATCATGCATTTTTCATTCATAATACCCCGGCCATATTAACCAATTTAAAGGCTGCATTTTCTTTCTTTTACTTTTCAGAAAATGGCCACTCACCTAGTCATGTTAAAAGTGTGACTATCCTATTTTATATTTTAATTATTTATAAAAATCCCCTTTGCTATTTTTGCCTATACAAGCTTATTAACTTGTATCACATTTCATGTCATTTTAATGTCATAGTTTTACTTGCTTATATATATATATATATATACTTTTCAGTACTTAAAAATATATATATATATTTGTACACATATCTTATCTAAGCTTATTTTAATTTCTCTTTAATTTCAGAAGCATATGCACCTATATGTATACAGGTTTACTAATATACATAATTTTCTCTTCTGGGTTTTAAATAAAATTTGTTTACTGATTTAAAGTAAAACCTACTTTTCTTATTTTCTAAGATGATCCAGAAATCAAATATCCATGTTGCCAAAAATCATGTTTGTATTGCTTTTCAATTCGTGTTTTAAATCCAAGAAATCTGGAGTTCTTCCTTGTGCCATTTCAGTGTGCACGTGCACACATATACTTGCACACTATTTATTCCAGAAATTTCACCATATTTAAATCTAAATATTTTAAAAATTAAATCATTTTTCAAAAATGATTTTTCACAAAATTTTGGGGTATTACAATAATACAATATCTTTAGAACATACATACCAGAATACGTATATATCAGAGCAACCGCAATTTGAAAAACACGGTCAGGGGAAAGGCTGATAAGGGAAGGTCGGATCTGTGGCCACAGTAAGAACGGAGCAAGGTGATGGATGAGACAGTGGGCGGTGGGTGCGTTAAGCGGAGCTGTGGTGGTCGAGCATGGAAGGCGGGGAGAGATTAAGGGAGAGATGGACGTGGGTTCTAGGCGGAGGCGGCTGTGCACTGGTGTGGG
This sequence comes from Allium fistulosum, assembly GCA_030737815.1. Taxonomy (NCBI): domain Eukaryota; kingdom Viridiplantae; phylum Streptophyta; class Magnoliopsida; order Asparagales; family Amaryllidaceae; genus Allium; species Allium fistulosum. Next base: position 972,058,101 of record CM060908.1, on the reverse strand, counting down.
GCTATGGCGCTGCGGAACATTTGAGTGAAGTGTGGTGACGAGGCTGCTGCTAAGCCGGCAAAAGAAGGTGATGGCTGCTGCGACCAGGAAGAGAGGATAGGGTCGCCGGGGTGGAGTTACAACGGGCGAGCCGTGAGCGGTAGAGGGTAGATGTCAGAGAGGACGTTTAGGCTTGGGCTGGAAAATGGAAAGCTCGGAAATGGAAAGAACAAAAATGAAAGGATAGAGTTATTAAAGTAAAAGAAATTTGAACAGTGAAAAGAAAAGTAAATATGCTTCGAACCGGTACGAATTTTAAAAGCTGGAAATAAATTTGGGGAATATAAAAGGTTAAAGGCTATTGGTATAATACGGTGGGTAAATGCATGGACACACAGAACAAAGGGGGACAAAACGGATACTGATACGTAGTCGTTTCGCAGATTGTACCAAGCACCGGATGTCGAATTTTACAACTTAATATACCGTAGAGATCAGCACTACGAGACGATCCAAACGGTATACAGATATCAGTGGTTTGATTTGATTATCAAAATTCGAAATTTCTACTGGCGGAAAATGCAAGAAAAACGCTGAAAAATAAGATCGACGGAGCCAAAGATGTCCGAATTTTGAAAAACGACAAACTGACATCTTGTTCAGAAAATGGTTTAGAATTTTTCTATGTAAAAATATTTAGGTTTCGAAAACATTTTATTTTCATTACTTTTTAACTGATTGAGTTGAAGTGAATTTACGCGCGAAATAAATTTTCATATTTTCGGACGAAAATTTACCAGTTGCTATGTTTAAATAGACGCATTTCAAATATCTAATTTTTATTTCAAAATTTTATCGTTTAAAATTTCACAAAATTTTAATTAATTACGTTATTAAAACGGTTAAAATTTACGGGTCGTTACACTCTCCCCCACTCAAAACTTTTCGTCCCCGAAAAGGAACGAGGTAGGAGAATAGAAACAACTAGAAAGAAAACAGATTTGAAATACAAAATAACAATTAATTTAAACCATATAAATTTAAATTTAGATTAATTGATATTCAATAATTGATTTAATCCATTTGATTTCACTAAAATCAATCTCACTATTTCTAAATTCATTATCTTATTATCCCATTTCTTCAATTTACAATTTTTCCAAAACCATAAATTTGAATAGTCTTTTATTATAATCATATTTTCTTCAACAATTTTAAATTCTTCTTTATTCCAAATTATTGTTAAATTTAATCTACTTAATATATCTAATCACATATATTTAACCCATATAAATAAATTTAAACCATAAAAGTTTGATTTAAATTAATTTACATCTATTAATTTCTTTTAAATTCAAGGTATTTTCATCTATTGATCAAATTTCAATTTATTAATTCTTTCAAAACAAATTATTTCATTATTAACTGAGTTTACTTATTATCTTATCTAACTCTATTAATATTTTAATAATCAAAATTTAGTGTATAACATTTGTTATAAACACTCAAATTTTATTTATAAATTCAATTTATATTATATATTATCCGATTACATATTCAACTTCTGAATGATTTAGGTGAGTTGTATTAGAATGCAGTTGAACAATATACAAATAACTTTTTTCCCCATTCAATTATTCAAGTTTAAATGTTTATTCCAAATTTGGTCTTATTTATAATTGGAATCATCCTTTAACCAAATTTAAGAATTAGATTTCCGATTACCTTTAAACAATTTGGAGATATATATAATATATTTATATCAAATCAAATTAAATTTTAAAATAAGATACCTATATATATATAAATCAAATTATACTGAAGAAATTTAAATCAAAATATTTTTCAAACAAAACCGTAGCAAGGCTACAGAATAGTATCTCCACTTCGAAACTCGAAAATGAATGTCGATGATGCGGCCGCCATCACCGAAATTATTTTCCAGCGACAAAGAGAAGTGCACTGATTTCAACATTTTAAAATTCTTTGAAAACGATTTCTGTTCGAAAATACTTTCAATAATATATACTTTAAAATTTTAAAACCAAAGTTCGAAATCACTGGAAACTAAATTCTCAAAATTTTGAATTAAATTCATTTCAAATTCCAAATCAATTTATAAACCATATTTATAAATTCATTTAAAACAACAAATGATAATCAAATATTATCATTTCAAACCACCAATTTAATTAACTTATTAAATTCCAGAAAATTTTACTTATATATTTATAGTAAAATCATACAATTTCATTTATCAAATTTGAAAAATAATATTGTGTCAGTTTGCTCTGTTCAAGTGTTTTGGAAATCCTATCAATAACGTTGATCAGACGAATCTATCGAAAACCCAAATCAACATCAACAACTCAAACAACACAAATAAAACATTTTAAAATTTATTTACAAATACACTTCCTCGCTCGACGATACAAGAATGGATTTTAAAGCAAGGATATAGATTCAAATTTGATGGACTCAAATCAAAGAGAATTTTGATTCGAAGATAGGTTCGAAACAAAGATAAGATGATTAATAACAAAGTAGGAAGATTGATAAGTTTATATAAATCGCGGGCAACCTTAACCGGGTCGACCGTGACTTCAAGAATAAGATCGTTGTAGAATTCCGAGGTAAATCGACGTTCGATCTCAAGAAATAAAATTCAGGTATAGCAGGAGATAGATAGCATCGTAAACCGAGGATACAGAAATCTCCGGTAAATCAATACCTATTGTAAAGGAGTTTCACCCCTTTACAATCATTAGAAGATTGGCGAGACAGACGATCTATTATAGATATCATTCAAAATGGAGTTATGGGGTGCTCCAGAATTGAAAGAAGACGAATAGTGAGGGACACGAATGAATTTTTGGAACCACAGGGAACGTTCCAAAATTCAAAGGAATCGAGTCAAAAGGAAGAGATTGAAACTCGAATGAGAGTGATTCTGTAAATACATTTACCCTATATGTTAAGTTTTGCCTAGAGCTACCATAGCTCTGATACCAACTGTAACGACTCGCCATTTTGGACCATTCGCGTCCATTATAACTGTATAGGTAGACACTCATGTCGGAGTTGAATTGCTCAAAATACCACGTTGTTAATTTAAATTTGGCAAAACAGAACATATACAGTAAATAAATATAATCACAGATCACAGACACAGAGTAATAAGTGCAGCGGAAATAAAAGAGATAGTAGTTCATGAAGCTACTATATAAATATATAAATTACATCAGAGTTAGAACAGATACAACGGAAGAGTAATACAATACATCAGATACAAATCAGAATACATCACTGGAATCATCGAATGCTGAAAGCAGAATAGATGGCTGGATCTTCAAGCAAAGCTCCAACTTCAAAGGTGAGTCTCGAATACTGGTACACTCAGTCTGACCCGAGCGTAAAGCAAAATACAAAACACTCGAGTCAGGATTAACATTCTTATATTAATAAATCCAACTCAAGTGAAATAGCAATTGAAATACAAGTAACTCAAAGGATGTTTGGAATAAGCATCTTTCAAGATCCGATAAACTATCTATACATAGTAGAGTACGATAAATAGATAAGGTCTATCAGTAATATAAAGATATCAAAATAGTGTTAAGTCATGGCCCATTCCACCCTTAACGCATTTTTTATTCCCAAGAGCATATACAAGACCGTAGTTTCCCCAAAACCGGAAGTCACCAGAGGGCAATCCATATACTAAAGGTACAAATCAAAATCGTAGTGGTCGCGTATAAATGGAATACAAGTATGACAAGGCACATGAGGCAATACCCAAGGTAGTGACACTATCGTTCGCCTGATCCGGACTGGTGAGAACGCAACGCCGCAGCGCCCGCAACACCGTGAAACAACACTCCCAAAATCAAGGGTGCACCAATCGACAACAAGTAATAAGTAGTTCGAAGAAGTGTGTCCACTTGAGGTAGCTAATCCTCCATTGGCCCGGCACAGCTCCTGTTTTAGTCATTTCCAATTTGACACAAGTGTCAAGGCTATCCATTATCGTTCACTTTCTTCAGTCATCACGTACACCATTCCAACCACTTCATTCTGGATCATCACTCCGCGCATAGTTATTAAAGTGGTTTTCGGTTTAGATAGAGAGTATATCCATAACCGAATTCCGGTCTCTTTAATAACTTTCGTAATTATTACACCGATTGGTCGTTTATATATTTCAAAAACCAAATCAATTTCAATTCCAATTTCAATTTGTAAACCAGCATTTCATTTGTCTTTCTAAACCAATTTCCAATATTTACGTTTCAAAACTTCCAAATTTTCATTTCAAAATCTTATAATTCAATTTCAATCTTTATTTAAAACCATTCAAATATTGATTCAAGTTCGTATCTAAGTTTCATTTCGAAAACATTTAAATCAATTCAATTTAACATTCAAATCAGTTTAAATCCATTTATCGATTTCATTCAATATTTGTTAAGTTACTTTATCATTCAAAACAATTTCTATTAAATTTCCAAATCATTAAATCAATTTCTTAAGTTCAACTTCATTAAATCAAAACTTACAAATTTGAATTAAATTCAATTCGTCAAATCAAATCCTTTAAATTTCAATTACAAGTCTTACGTTAATTTCAATAAATCGCATTTTCATTTCTTGTTAAAGAAATTTCATTTCGCTTATTTACTTTCTTGAATAATTTTCCAAAACTCACTTAATAAAGAAAACTCAATTTCAATTATTACGAAGTAAAATTCACTTATTCAAAAGTTCAATTTTTCTTATTAAAGAATTCAATGCAATTTAATCATTAAATAATTCAATCTTATTTAATTATTAAATAATTTCAAAGTTTAATAATTTCAAACTTAATTATAATTTCACACTTGATTATTAAATCATTTCAAAGTTTAACAATTTCAAACTTAATTACAATTTCAAACTCAATTATCAAATTATTTCAAAGTTTAATAATTTCAAGCTTAATTCAATAATTTCTCAAATTAAACAACATTCTTACATCAATTACATTGTTAATATTTTATTTCATATTTTTGAATATTAACATTTTCCTTTCGTTAAATTCAAATTTCAACTTCATTTCAAAACCATATTATTTATTCAAATAAAATCTTCGTTTTATTTTAAATCAATTTATTGACCAATCGGGTTTTATTTAATTTTCTATCCTAGGTCAAAGTTCAATTTGGGTATTTATCATTTCAACCCGATTCCAATTCAATTCAAAATCAAAGCATAACAAAGGGAACTTGCAGTGTGATAACTGGGATGGTGTCAAAGTAAATAAACAAGCAATAATAACAAACAATAACAATCCAATAATCAATTCAAAATCCCGAAATAACCGTATTAATTCGCATTGTTATTTGTACGAATTAATATAATTATTTCTAGAATCTACACTATCATTTCATGTAGATTAAAGATTATTACATTACTGTTTTCACTTGTCATCTATTACAATTTCGTCCATCATCAATTTAACAACATACATTCAGTGGTTCAAAGTGTAATTAAACAAATCCTACGTGTCAATAAACTTAACAGTTAAAGGGGTTATATTATACAAATGTCAGTTAATCAAATTTAACATTTAATTATCCTATATCAAGTTCAATTTCATACTATTAATCATTTTAACATTAACAATTTAATGTCCAATACAAACATCAACAATCAATCAATTATCAGCCAAACTGTATTATCATCGCATAAATAATTAACAGATAATGGTGTCAGATGTCACAGGTGAACTGATACAGGCAATAGCATATATAACAGTGTAATTAACTAACAGCGGCATATTTTAATTCTCGTTTCAATTGAAATCAGATTTAATAAATAAAAGAACGTTAATCGTGAGTGAGTGCTCACCTTTCGAGGCTAGAAAGAACAGGAGATGACTCGGATACGCACACTGATACAGACCCAGAAATTGAATTTCGAATCCAAGCATGAATTTACAAAACCAGGCAATATTGAATCGGCGAACGAAGCTGATGAATAGAAAGAGACGAATTCGAATCAGAACAGAATCAATGAAACAATCAAAATCAGTTAAGCTTTATTTATACAGAAAATGTATATACCATTATTATTGTTTTATAAAAATCAATACTTAACTTAAGACATATATTAAATGGAATACACATTTATACAAAAACATTATACTTAAAACGCCTACATTTTAAAGTCAATATGTATTATGTTTAAAACTCGACATTCAAAACCAGTATAAAAGAATAAACGCTATAGTATATACATATAATATCCACATATATATATAAGATCAATAAAAATTAAACATACTTTAAAATCGACATGATTATAAACATATACACCAAAAAGACCTTGGACTTATTATCTACTCCTATATAAACACTATACAATAAGTTTTGAAACATATGTATTAGATTATACACTTGTACTATACTATAACCTACTTATATAACTATATACATAAACTCAACAGGCTATATAAATTGCCATACTATAGATATACATATAACACGCACACACATACTACTGATATATGTACATATGCGACACACATCACTGATGGAAAAATGTATAATACTATAAAATAAAACAAAAAGGTCCCAAAACTATACACTGTAAATTCCCATAACATTATATATACATATCCGACTTACTGACCCAACACATTCGAACCCCTACACGTAATATACATACATACCGTACATGTTTTTAAAACATATTTACACTATAAATATACCAAATTTTAAACAGAACTTAAGTTTTATATAAATTAGACAACTATATACGTATAGCTTTTATAACTTAAATCAAATGTATATATATATATATACACTTGTAACCAGTTATGTAAACGTTTGTATTAAGGTATTTAGTGTAAATTAAAATACATGTAGACAATATTTATACAAGCATACCAGTCAACTCAGTACATAGGTATATACATAGTACTGTAACCTATCCATATAAGAAAGTCAAATATTTCGTTTCTAGTATATCATATCATAAAAGTATAGTCTATAAAGCATAAATACATAACAACAGATCATCAACTTGCATTACTGACTATGTATATAACCTAAAACATATAAATATAATATGCCTTAATATATAATAAAATATAATACAATATCTTTAGAGCATACATACCAGAATACGTATATATCAGAGCAACCGCAATTTGAAAAACACGATCAGGGGAAAGGCTGATAAGGGAAGGTCGGATCTGTGGCCACAGTAAGAACGGAGCAAGGTGATGGATGAGACAGTGGGCAGTGGGTGCGTTAGGCGGAGCAGTGGTGGTCGAGCATGGAAGGCGGGGAGAGATTGAGGGAGAGATGGACGTGGGTTCTAGGCGGAGGCGGCTGTGCACTGGTGTGGGGATATGGCGCTGCGGAAAATTTGAGTGAAGTGTGGTGACGAGGCTGCTGCTAAGCTGGCAAAAGAAGGTGATGGCTGCTGCGACCAGGAAGAGAGGATAAGGTCGCCGGGGTGGAGTTACTGTGGGCGAGCCGTGAGCGGTAGAGGGTAGATGTCAGAGAGGACGTTTAGGCTTGGGCTGGAAAATGGAAAGCTCGGAAATGGAAAGAACAAAAATGAAAGGATAGAGTTATTAAAGTAAAAGAAATTTGAACAGTGAAAAGAAAAGTAAATATGCTTTGAACCGGTACGAATTTTAAAAGCTGGAAATAAATTTGGGGAATATAAAAGGTTAAAGGCTATTGGTATAATACGGTGGGTAAATGAATGGACACACAGAACAAAGGGGGACAAAACAGATACCGATACGCAGTCGTTTCGCAGATTGTACCAAGCACCGGATGTCGAATTTTACAACTTAATATACCGTAGAGATCAGCACTACGAGACGATCCAAACGGTATACAGATATCAGTGGTTTGATTTGATTATCAAAATTCGAAATTTCTACTGGCGGAAAATGCAAGAAAAACGCTGAAAAATAAGATCGACGGAGCCAAAGATGTCCGAATTTGGAAAAACGACAAACTGACATCTTGTTCAGAAGATGGTTTAGAATTTTTCTATATAAAAATATTTAGGTTTCGAAAACATTTTATTTTCATTACTTTTTAACTGATTGAGTTGAAGTGAATTTACGCGCGAAATAAACTTTCATATTTTCGGACGAAAATTTACCAGTTGCTATGTTTAAATAGACGCATTTCAAATATCTTATTTTTATTTCAAAATTTCATCGTTTAAAATTTCACAAAATTTTAATTAATTACGTTATTAAAACGGTTAAAATTTACGGGTCGTTACATCGACCGTGACTTCAAGAATAAGATCGTTGTAGAATTCCGAGGTAAATCAACATCCAATCTCGAGAAATAAAATTCAGGTATAGCAGCAGATAGATAGCATCGTAAACCGAGGATACAGAAATTTCCGGTAAATCGATGCCTATTATAAAGGAGTTTAATCCTTTACGAATCATTCGAAGATTTGCGAGACCGCCGATCTATTATAGATAACCTTCGGAATGGAGTTATGGGGTGCTCCAGAATTGAAAGAAGACGAATAGCGAAGGACACGAATGAATTTCGGAACCGAGGGGAACGTTCCAATATTCAAAGGAATTGAGTCAAAGGAAGAGATTGAAACTCGAATGAGAGTGATTCTGTAAATACATTTACCCTATATGTTAAGTTTTGCCTAGAGCTACTAAAGCTCTGATACCAACTGTAACGACCCTGAATTTTGGACCATTCGCATCCATTATAAGTGTATAGGAAGACACTCATGCCGGAGTTGAATTGCTCAAAATACCGCGTTGTTAATTTAAATTTGGCAAAACTGAACATATACAGTAAATAAATATAATCACAGATCATAGACACAGAGTAATAAATGCAGCGGAAATAAAAGAGATAGTAGTTCATGAAGCTACTATATAAATGTATAAGTTACATGAGAGTTAAACCAGATACAACGGAAGAGTAATATGATACATCAGATACAAATCAGAATACATCACTGGAATCATCGAATACTGAAAGTAGAATAGATGACTGGATCTTCAAACAAAGCTCCAACTTCAAAGGTGAGTCTCGAATACTGGTACACTCAGTCTGACCCGAGCGTAAAGAAAAAACACAAGACACTCGAGTCAGGATTAACATTCTTATATCAATAAATCCAACTCAAGTGAAATAGCAATTGAAATACAAGTAACTCAAAGAATGTTTGGAATAACCATCCTTTAAGGATCCGTTAAACTATCTACTATGTAGTAGTGTACGATAAGTAGATAATGTCTATCAGTAATAATAAGATATCAAAATAGTGTTAAGTCATGGCCCATTCCACCCTTAACACATTTTTATTCCCAAAAGCATATACAAGACCGTAGTTTCCCCAAAACCGGAAGTCACCAGAGAGCAATCCATATACTAAAGGTACAAAACAAATTCGTAGTGGTCGCGAATAGAGGGATACAAGTATGACAAGGCACATGAGGCAATACCCAAGGTAGTGATACTACCGTTTGCCTGATCCAGACTGGTGAGAACGCAACGCCGCAGCGCCCGCAACACCGTGAAACAACACTCCCAAAAATCAAGGGTGCACCAATCGACAACAAGTAATGAGTAGTTCGAAGAAGTGTGTTCCCTTGAGGTAGCTAATCCTCCATTGGCCCGGCACGGCTCCTGTTTTAGTCATTTCCAATTTGACACAAGTGTCAAGGCTATCCATTATCGTTCTCTTTCTTCAGTCATCACGTACATCATTCCAACCACTTCATTCTGGATCATCACTCCGCGTATAGTTATTAAAGTGGTTTTCGGTTTAGATAGAGAGTATATCCATAACCGATTCCGGTCTCTTTAATAACTTTCGTAATTATTTCACTGATTGGTCGTTTATATATTTCAAAACCAAATCAAATTCAATTTCAAATAGAATTCGTAAATCAACATTTCATTTGCCTTTCAAAACTAGTTTCCATACTTTACGTTTCAAAACTTCCAAATTACCATTTCAAAATCTTATAATACAATTTCAATTTCTATTTAAACAATTCAAATATTGATTCAAGTTCGTATATAAGTTTCATTCCGAAATCATTAAATTAATTTAATTTAACATTCAAATCAATTTCAATTCATTAATCGATTTCATTCAATATTAAATAAATATATCGTTCAAAACAATTTCTATTTGATTTCCAATTCATTAAATCCATTATTAAAATTCAACTTCATTATATCAAAACTTTCAAATTAAATTAAATTAAATTCATCAAATTAAATTCTTTAAATTTCAAGTCTTACATTAATTTCAATAAATCACATTTTATTTCTTGTTAAAGAAATTCAATTTCACTTATTTACTTACTTAAATAATTTTCCAAAACTTAATTAATAAAGAAACTCAATTTCAATTTATTTACGAAGAAAAATTCACTTATTCAAAGTTCAATTTTACTTATTAAAGAATTCAATTCAATTTGGTCATTAAATCATTCAATCTTATTTAATTATTAAATAATTCAAAACTTAATTATTTAAATAATTTCAAAACTTAATTATTAATAATTTCAAACTTAATTATTAATACTTTCAAACTTAATTATTAAAATTCAAAACTTAATTCAATCGTTTCTCAAATTTAAAACGTTCATCCATTAATTACATTGTTAATATTTTGTTTCAGATTATTAAATATTAACATTTTCCTTTCATTAAAATTCAAATTTCCCTTCATTTCAAAACCATATTATTTATTCAAATAAAATCTTTATTTTATTTTTAAATCAAATTATTGACCAATCGGGTTTTATTTAATTCTCTATCCTAGGTCAAAGTTCAATTTGGGTATTTATCATTTCAACCCGATTCCAATTCAATTCAAAAATCAAGGCATAACAAAGGGAACTTGCAGTGTGATAACTGGGATGGTGTCAAAGTAAATAAACAAGCAATAACAACAAACAATCACAATCCAATAATCAATTCAAATAATCCCGAAATAACCGTATTAATTCGCATTGTTATTTGTACGAATTAATATAATTATTTCTAGAATCTGCACTATCATTTCATGCAGATTAAAGATTATTACACTAATATTTACACGGTTCTTCAATTGTCATACGATTTCAATATTACACTACAACAATTAATCCAATATACGTCGATGGTTCAAAGTGTAATTATCACTATTCTACATGTCAATTAATTTAACAATAAAGGGGTCATATTCAACTAATCAAATTCAACATATATGTCAATTCAAATTTTTAATTATCCTACGTCAAATTTACTTGCATATCATTTATCACTTTATACATTTCAATTTAACATCCAATATAAACAACAACAGTCAATCAATTATCAATCAAACAGGATTATCATCGTATAATTAACAAATAATGGTGTCAGATATCACAGGTGAACTGATACAGGTAATAACAGTGTAAATATCTAACAGCAGCATATTTCAATTGTCGTTTCAATTGAAATCAAATTTAATGAATAAAAGAACATTAATCGTGAGTGATTGCTCACCTTTCGAGGCTAGAGAATAGACGATGAAATTTATTTACGAATCCAAGCACGAATTCCAAAGCGAAGCAAAAATTGACACAAATTAGACGGACAAAGTTGATAGTAGAAATCGATGAACAAATTTGAGTCAGTTCGATAGAGACAGAATATATGTATACTATTATTTTCTATGAAACTAATATCAATCCAAAACGAATATTAAAATAATATATATATAGATAAATTTGAAAGTCATTGTTTACATTTAAACCCGTATAATAAAGTATTACATACAAAGTATCGTTTCAAATCAAAATGTGAACAACTACTACAATTTATATATTTACAACCTATATATATTATTTATAGTCCGTACATATAATTTAATAAATTTTATACTTATATATAAACTTGTTTATAATATATATTCAATAGTTGCCCATGTCATAAGGAACTGCATATTTATGTGTGTTTTACCCTCCAATACAACTGCATATATAGGACCAATTTATATACAACACATACTAAAAATATAGGAAGACTGTTATATTTTGTATAAATAAAACATAGACAAACCTATATATATATATACACCTACCTTATATAGTTTGTAAACTATACTATTTGCAATGAAAACCAAGACATATTATGCTAGCAAAAGTATAAATGAGACTACTAATACACTCAAATCAAATACACAAACAAAAATCTTTGCATTTAAAATTCAAAAATCAATTTTCCTGATAGAATTAATAAAACTATATATGTATATACTTTGGAGTCAATAATACACATCTATTAATAAAATCAAATGTATATAAGACGGCGAAAACCAGACTTTAAAACTAACATGTAATAAACTCTGGAAAAAAAAAATATTCTTGAAATTATATAAAATATGGAAGCTGCAATACAAAATACTTAAAATAGTGTTATACTCAAACATCTACGTACAGTGTTTCATAAAATAGCAAAGCCTATAGTCTGTAGCATACCTGAGCATATCTATAAAATAGCAAATGCAACCTTCTTTATAATTCATAGACTGAACTTGCAATTATATATAGTACTTAAGAAATATATATGATATAAATAGATCAATGTCACATGCCACCTTCTATAAATAGACACATAGATATTATACTGTATATACAAACATACCTTATATATAATATATTGCTTACACGCAATACATGACAAAGACGAGAAAGAAGGCTGCAGCTTTGAACGAAGAGAAGGTGGAGCTGAGCATGAGCTAACGTCACTGGCCCAAAGCAAATATGTCTGGAAGTGGAAAAGAAGGCGTGTCATAAGAAAGTGGAAAGGTGGGTGTATGCGGCACGTGTCAGGCGAGTTATCTAAGTGGCAGTGCTCGGTGGTGGGGTGGGATTTCAGAAGTCGGGGTCGTTGTAGGCTTTGGTCGGTCAGGGAAAGGCTCGAGCTGTAACGACCCCGAATTTTATAAATATTTAAATTGATAATTAATTCAGTTTTTGAATAAAATTTGTGAAATAAAATGATAAATGGATTTCGAGTTTCCCCGAATCCAAATATATTCTGTATAAGTCATTTAAAATTAAAATATTGTATACATATGTGTATATGAGAATATATATATCTGTATTTGAACATATCCGACTAAATTTGAAATAATATAACATATATTTGATTTGTGTTTAAATTATAAATAAATGGTTAATAATAATTTGAATTTATAAATTAAAAATATAAGACAATAAATAAAATAAAATGAATACATAGATAAATCCAAATAACACGTTAATAAACTTTGTAAAAATATAAAGTGAATACATTAGAGAAATTTAACAACAACTAGAAATGTAATTATATTATAAAGTAGTATGAACAAAGGCAAAGCAAATATATTCAAGTACTAAACAAGTAAAAGATAAATGTGAGCAAAACAAAATATATAAAGATAAGTATGCACACTTGTAATATGAAACAAGACAGCAACATACATTCATAAGCATGAACACTTGAAAAAAAACAAAATAAATGTTAAGTACCTATGTACCAACTAACATCATACCAGCCGAAAGCAAAGATAATAGAATATCTTTGTACAAATAAACAAGTATAAGCAAAAGCTTGCAAAAGAAACACAAAGTACTTGGAAATTAATGCCATCATCCTCTCAGCCACCAAAGTGAACGAATCAGCCTAGTCAAAGAAATGAAGATTGTATATCTATGAATAAACAAATAAGATAAGTATATGTAGATTGTACAAAACATATCTATCAGCCACCAATCGAAATAGAAAATCTCTGGCCAAACTTTGTATAAAAATATTTTTGTACAAAAGGAAAGAAATATCCCTGATTTTGCTTTGTACAACAAATTATAACACTTGTACAACACTCCATATCAGCTTAAACAAATAAACTTAATACCCTGTAACTTCTCTTCCTTGTATCAAGCCTCTCATTTCATTTCGTCCATTTAAAACTGAAAGGAAAAGCAAATAAATGAAGTAAAATCAATTTTTTTAAACAAAAAGAAAACCTCCTCAAAGCATTTTCAAAGCATCATCTCCTCTAAAACAAATGCAAGCCAGAGATCAAAGAAATATTTTATCTTGCCAGTTTTTACAACCTGTTTCAAGCTCTCAAGCCTGGAAATTAATGTCTGGATCGAGAACAAGGTTTTAGTTTGCAAATTCAAAACCTGGTTCAACAATGGAAACTCTGTTTATCTCTGTTCTTTCCTTTTCTGGAATCTAAGGTGAGCAAACTATCAACCTCCAATACATTTGTATGTTGTTGCTTGTATGCTGTGGTGATGATGTCTGAGATAAACTGTAGTTGGGTTTATATATGGTTGAATTACTGTGTAGAGTGAATGCATGTTTGTATAACCTGTAGGTCACCTCTGTTCAAAATTTGCAAACTCAGTTTATAATTCAAAAAAATTATTTTCTCTTGATCCAAGCAAAATCTGGATCTATGATTTAAACGAAACCTGATTGTTTTATCATAAGCTTTAATCCCAAATTATATTTAAGTTAAAACAACTTAAGCATGACTCTGGAAACCAAGAAATCAGAGCCAAACTCTAAATAAGTCAAAATTTCATCTTCTTATTTTACGACTTCAGGTATATAGACTGAATTCTCATACTTTAACTTGATTTTTAAGGCAAAAATTATGATTTTTAGTTGCGTGATTTAAGAGCAGTTGATTTTTGTTTAAAAATCGAGTTTTGATCGATTTCTGGCAAGCGATGGGTTCGTGGATATCGAGATTGGTTGTGGAGATGGAGGAGGCTACGGGGATGCTGGGAAAAATGGTAGGAGGTGGCGGAAATCACGGCGACAACGGAGGCATGGGATTTTACTTTGTAAACCTAGTTTTTTACCACATAAGAAATGTGTGCACCACTGTCTCGTGAAAGCACCGAGTGTCTCGGGGTTCTGGGCGATGGAAGGGGTCGAGTTGACGCATCGATGGCCAGAGTTGTAGGCTGGCTAGTGGTCGGGGGTCGGAGAACGAAACGTTGACAGGATGGGGTCGCGATGGGTTCGAGTGTTCCAGGTGGTAATCGAGCTCGAATTCGATTTGCGTTGATGGACGAAGTTCAGGTGGTCAGGGATTGAGTCGTAGGTGATGGTTGACTTGCTCGACGAGGCGACATCGACTGGAGGAGAAGATCGGAGCTGTGCGCGTGCACGTGTGCACGGTGATGTATGGGTTCGTTCGTTGGGGAAGATGATGTCGACTCGAAGTAGGCTTCGGGGATTTGGGGGTTTTACTCGGGTACGAACTCGAGTAGAAAACAAGGGGGATAGCCTGTTTATTTTTTTAAAAAGCTTAAAATTTTGTCTAAGTTTCTAAACCAGGGGAGATTTCAGGGTAAACCCGGAGTGGCTATCGAGTGGGTCTCGAGTCCGACTCGAAGCATACTAGGAATTCTTATAAAAACAGTTTTTTCCTGAGATTTAAATTTAAATTTGTTTTTAAACTTTTACTTGAAAATATCTTAAATGTTAAAGGAAATTTTATAACTTTAAGTTTATCAAGTTAATAATTATTTTATTTTATAAATTTAATTAAGAATTAAAAGGAAATTAAATATAAGTAATATATTTAATTTATTAAGAATTAAAGGTTAATTAAGTGTTTAATTTCAAGAATAATTAATTGACTAATGATAATGATTGAATGATAAATAATTAAGTTTATAAATTAATAATTAAGAGATAATTGATCTAAAATTTAAGGTAATTAATTAAAGATGATAAATTTATTAAAGGTGATTAATTAATGATAATTACTTAATAAAAGTAATCAACTAGGGATAATTACTTGTTATGATCAATTAAGGGAAATTAATCAAATGGGGAGTTATTAAGGATTAATAAATGAGATTTGTTAAGATTAATTTATTTTGTAATTAATTAAATAAGTAATTTGAGGTTTAAATTAATTTAATAATTAGAGATTAATTAATGGGTAATTACTGGTTATAATTAATTGATGAATTATAACAGAAGATTTATCAATGATTTAAGAATAATTAATCCAAATGTTTTATAATTAATTAATGATTAATTAACCAAGATTTGTAGTATTCATAAGTAATAAATCTGATTTGAATTAATCAAACAATTAACTGACCTTACTTATGAATGTTTGGATTCTGTTGAATGATATGAATTGTTTGATATCCCTGATATATGATGCTTTGTGATACACCCTGATTTGTATTGTGATCTGTGATAAATTATCTGTGATGTAATTTATTATCTGTGATATATATCTGTGATCTGTACGATAAGCGTTATAATTTGTATCGCTTATCAACTATATTTCTGTATTCTGATCTGTGATGATTCATTGTGTTGCACTATTGTGTTAAACCCCTGGACTACACTGTTACACACACAAATATGGATTTCACGTGGAAATCGGTTAAGTCACAGATAATTTAAATTTGATGTTTTTGAAGTTGAAAATTTTAATTTCAATTGATTTTGAAATTTGAAATCTGGGTTTAAAGTAGAAGCTTTTGAAATGGAATTTCAAAGATAAAAGTTATTTTGAATAACTTAACCGAGTTTTTGAAAATTTAAATAATTAGATTTAAATTTGAATTCAAAATTGAAATTGAATCCTATGATTGAAACTAGGGACTAAAGATGATATAAAATGTGTTTGTATGAATTTAACCATTTTAAAAGTATAAGTTGGGAATTTGAATTTAACCCAAGGATTTCAACTCGTATGAATGAATCAGATTTTCCGAAATGAAAACTGTTTGTTTTCAAATGATAAAAGCTTTCATATATATAAGGAATGAAATTCCAGTTTAATTAAAGGAATTTCAAGATCGAATTGAAAAATGGTTTTTCCAAGTTATAAATGAATTCTTTTTGAAAACTATGAATTGAATCTGTCTATTTTTAACAGATTTAGAATGATGTTTGTTTAAACCATTCGAAATGGAATTGTTTTGAAAGCTATTAGTTAAATCTTTGATTTAAAGATTTAACGAATTAATTAAACTGAAATGGAAATCGATTTGGAAAATCTGTGAATGAATCTTTGTGAAATTAAGTGAACTTTGTGAATTTAATCTTTTTGTTTAAAAAGATTAAAATGGTAACTTGTTTAAACCATTTGAAGAAAGATTTTTGGGTAATAAGTTGTGACTTAATTGAAATCCCAATATCCATATGTTTTGAATATTGCGCTCACTATTCGGGTTAGCCGGGAAAGGACCTTTGGGTCGTATAACCCATTCCGAATAGTGATACGTCGTATATGGATGGCATTTGAAGACCGGTGGTGAAGACCGGATATTTTTCGAAAATTAAAGGACAACCTGTCGATTGTCTCTGCACTGAGTTGCTCCGGTATAGAGATTTATATCACTTTTTTGTGACGGGAAGTCCGGACGTGATTGGAAATTACCCGGAATTGCAAGGGCTTCGTAAGAAGTGCCTTCGGTTCTGTTCGATCCCGAAACAGACTTGTATGGTTACATGTCTGACATTACACTTTGAGATATAAAGCTGATTTCTTTCAAATACATTTCTGTTGGTGGCGGAGAATTTATTCTCTTAGCTTAACACCCTTCTCTGAGACGTACGAGCTCAGAGGTTATGTAGTTGAAATTTATCAACGATATATCCCAATTTGGTAATGTGACATGCCGAGTGTTGCTGTATGATGATCAGTGTTTGATCATTTGTGATATGATCATTTGTTTGATCTTATATCTTTGTGATCATAGGTTGATCATTTGTTTGACCCAAAGCATGGCTTTGTGACAAAGCGTAGCTTTGTGGACGAGACTTCGTCGGACCTCACACCCCGGAAATGGTCAAAACAGGAAGGATGCAGCAAGGTTCTAGGGAGTAGCGCCCCTTAGTGTATGTCATTCCTTCTGGATAGAGGTGGTATCATGGTATGGAGCCCAGATACTTAACCTATGTCGATACTACTTATTATGTGGTTTGTTGCGAATCGAGGATCCTCGGGAAGATCGGTTACGATCGGGGAATGGCATACGCGTGTCAGTAGTTACCTATTTTTGCAGAGGTAACCCGGCCTTGTGTTGGCAGAGATCCGGTTAGGTTCTCGGGACATCATTCCAGAGACGTTCCTTCGTGGCATGGGAAGTTCCTTAGCCTGACCATTTGTTGGAAATCCAAACAAAACAATACGAACCTTGTACGGTTTTAGTTGTAGAACCTGCCATTTAATATGGTAGCTATAGTAGGCATAATATAATGGTACCTATGCTGGCTAAGATTGATATTCTACTTTCGAAAAATGTTTTCTACACTATGCACTAATAATAATATCAAAAATGATTTGATTTTGCGTAGTAAGCATCTTTGACTATCATAAGGAGAAATCTCCTCCAAGTCTGCGTTTGCATTGTGTGTGTGGCGGGAGGCCTTATGGTAGTTTCATTTTCCAAAAGCATTTCGAATTGACTTTAAATTCTTTTGTTGTTCGTTTTTAAAGATAAACTGTTTTTGTTGCTCACACCAGTCTTGCTATATTACAGCATGATAGGGGATTCTCGCTTCGCGGTTTGGTGGCGAACGGGAGACTCTTACCCCTACATGTCCCTGAGAGGGATGGGTTGGTTAGGCAGAGGTCGTGACAGTCGAGAGGCTGGCCGTAAAAGCAAGTTTGGGGTATCACTGTTAGCCACGGTGGGGCTGGGATGTTTGAAAAGCCTACCGGTTGTGACCGCCGACGGTAGTCCTTGACATTTGGTATCAGAGCTAAGGTTGAACTTTAGTTCAGGAGTATAACACATTAAGTAGCTCATTAGAGATAGGGTGAAGTATACCCTAGAATGAGTAATCCTTAAGATATCTGTCTGTACGCCTCAGTAAATTCTCTTGCTATCCACTGATAGTAAGTATGAGTGCAAGAAGAGGATGAGATAGGGGACGAGGGAATACGACTATAAATGGTCAATACTCTGTAACAACAAGGAAGCAATCTTTTCTCTATCAATCTCTTTTGTTCAACATCTTTTCTCAATTCTTCGATAGTTTCTGGTAGATCCAGGAAGATTCGATACATCAATAAGGGACAATAAACTCCGAAAGGACCAAAATTGTTGTTTGGATGTATTGGTTGCCTTGTTTGTTTTGGTTGCTATGGTTGATAGATACTTAGTTCTGAACTAAAAGCTTTGAAATTGTATCCATATGTCTATCTATCTTTGGGTCCCGATATGTTCTACGAATGGTTAGTTATCCCTTCGGACTGACAGATGCCACTGTATATTTCGTAGATCTGGATAACCCGAGTATCTTGTGAAGTGTCAAACAGATTCGTTCTTGTATCTGTTATTGATGTTCTGATTTGGTAAGCCAAATGCAGAACAGATGTTCAGTTGATTTGATAAATCCTATTTCATCTATCTTTTTGTCTCCTTGGCAATTTCGAGGATGAAAATCTTTTAAGGGGGAAGTCTGTAACGACCCCGAATTTTATAAATATTTAAATTGATAATTAATTCAGTTTTTGAATAAAATTTGTGAAATAAAATGATAAATGGATTTCGAGTTTCCCCGAATCCAAATATATTCTGTATAAGTCATTTAAAATTAAAATATTGTATACATATGTGTTTATGAGAATATATATCTGTATTTGAACATATCCGACTAAATTTGAAATAATATAACATATATTTGATTTGTGTTTAAATTATAAATAAATGGTTAATAATAATTTGAATTTATAAATTAAAAATATAAGACAATAAATAAAATAAAATGAATACATAGATAAATCCAAATAACACGTTAATAAACTTTGTAAAAATATAAAGTGAATACATTAGAGAAATTTAACAACAACTAGAAATTTAATTATATTATAAAGTAGTATGAACAAAGGCAAAGCAAATATATTCAAGTACTAAACAAGTAAAAGATAAATGTGAGCAAAACAAATTATATAAAGATAAGTATGCACACTTGTAATATGAAACAAGACAGCAACATACATTCATAAGCATGAACACTTGAAAAAAAACAAAATAAATGTTAAGTACCTATGTACCAACTAACATCATACCAGCCGAAAGCAAAGATAATAGAATATCTTTGTACAAATAAACAAGTATAAGCAAAAGCTTGCAAAAGAAACACAAAGTACTTGGCAATTAATGCCATCATCCTCTCAGCCACCAAAGTGAACGAATCAGCCTAGTCAAAGAAATGAAGATTGTATATCTATGAATAAACAAATAAGATAAGTATATGTAGATTGTGCAAAACATATCTATCAGCCACCAATCGAAATAGAAAATCTCTGGCCAAACTTTGTTTAAAAATATTTTTGTACAAAAGGAAAGAAATATCCCTGATTTTGCTTTGTACAACAAATTATAACACTTGTACAACACTCCATATCAGCTTAAACAAATAAGCTTAATACGTGTAACTTCTCTTCCTTGTATCAAGCCTCTCATTTCATTTCGTCCATTTAAAACTGAAAGGAAAAGCAAATGAATGAAGTAAAATCTTTTTTTTAAACAAAAAGAAAACCTCCTCAAAGCATTTTCAAAGCATCATCTCCTCTAAAACAAATGCAAGCCAGAGATCAAAGAAATATTTTAGCTTGCCAGTTTTTACAACCTGTTTCAAGCTCTCAAGCTTGGAAATTAATGTCTGGATCGAGAACAAGGTTTTAGTTTGCAAATTCAAAACCTGGTTCAACAATGGAAACTCTGTTTATCTCTGTTCTTTCCTTTTCTGGAATCTAAGGTGAGCAAACTATCAACCTCCAATACATTTGTATGTTGTTGCTTGTATGCTGTGGTGATGATGTCTGAGATAAACTGTAGTTGGGTTTATATATGGTTGAATTACTGTGTAGAGTGAATGCATGTTTGTATAACCTGTAGGTCACCTCTGTTCAAAATTTGCAAACTCAGTTTATAATTCAAAAAAATTATTTTCTCTTGATCCAAGCAAAATCTGGATCTATGATTTAAACGAAACCTGATTGTTTTATCATAAGCTTTAATCCCAAATTATATTTAAGTTAAAACAACTTAAGCATGACTCTGGAAACCAAGAAATCAGAGCCAAACTCTAAATAAGTCAAAATTTCATCTTCTTATTTTACGACTTCAGGTATATAGACTGAATTCTCATACTTTAACTTGATTTTTAAGGCAAAAATTATGATTTTTAGTTGCGTGATTTAAGAGCAGTTGATTTTTGTTTAAAAATCGAGTTTTGATCGATTTCTGGCAAGCGATGGGTTCGTGGATATCGAGATTGGTTGTGGAGATGGAGGAGGCTACGGGGATGCTGGGAAAAATGGTAGGAGGTGGCGGAAATCACGGCGACAACGGAGGCATGGGATTTTACTTTGTAAACCTAGTTTTTTACCACATAAGAAATGTGTGCACCACTGTCTCGTGAAAGCACCGAGTGTCTCGGGGTTCTGGGCGATGGAAGGGGTCGAGTTGACGCATCGATGGCCAGAGTTGTAGGCTGGCTAGTGGTCGGGGGTCGGAGAACGAAACGTTGACAGGATGGGGTCGCGATGGGTTCGAGTGTTCCAGGTGGTAATCGAGCTCGAATTCGATTTGCGTTGATGGACGAAGTTCAGGTGGTCAGGGATTGAGTCGTAGGTGATGGTTGACTTGCTCGACGAGGCGACATCGACTGGAGGAGAAGATCGGAGCTGTGCGCGTGCACGTGTGCACGGTGATGTATGGGTTCGTTCGTTGGGGAAGATGATGTCGACTCGAAGTAGGCTTCGGGGATTTGGGGGTTTTACTCGGGTACGAACTCGAGTAGAAAACAAGGGGGATAGCCTGTTTATTTTTTTTAAAAGCTTAAAATTTTGTCTAAGTTTCTAAACCAGGGGAGATTTCAGGGTAAACCCGGAGTGGCTATCGAGTGGGTCTCGAGTCCGACTCGAAGCATACTAGGAATTCTTATAAAAACAGTTTTTTCCTGAGATTTAAATTTAAATTTGTTTTTAAACTTTTACTTGAAAATATCTTAAATGTTAAAGGAAATTTTATAACTTTAAGTTTATCAAGTTAATAATTATTTTATTTTATAAATTTAATTAAGAATTAAAAGGAAATTAAATATAAGTAATATATTTAATTTATTAAGAATTAAAGGTTAATTAAGTGTTTAATTTCAAGAATAATTAATTGACTAATGATAATGATTGAATGATAAATAATTAAGTTTATAAATTAATAATTAAGAGATAATTGATCTAAAATTTAAGGTAATTAATTAAAGATGATAAATTTATTAAAGGTGATTAATTAATGATAATTACTTAATAAAAGTAATCAACTAGGGATAATTACTTGTTATGATCAATTAAGGGAAATTAATCAAATGGGGAGTTATTAAGGATTAATAAATGAGATTTGTTAAGATTAATTTATTTTGTAATTAATTAAATAAGTAATTTGAGGTTTAAATTAATTTAATAATTAGAGATTAATTAATGGGTAATTACTGGTTATAATTAATTGATGAATTATAACAGAAGATTTATCAATGATTTAAGAATAATTAATCCAAATGTTTTATAATTAATTAATGATTAATTAACCAAGATTTGTAGTATTCATAAGTAATAAATCTGATTTGAATTAATCAAACAATTAACTGACCTTACTTATGAATGTTTGGATTCTGTTGAATGATATGAATTGTTTGATATCCCTGATATATGATGCTTTGTGATACACCCTGATTTGTATTGTGATCTGTGATAAATTATCTGTGATGTAATTTATTATCTGTGATATATATCTGTGATCTGTACGATAAGCGTTATAATTTGTATCGCTTATCAACTATATTTCTGTATTCTGATCTGTGATGATTCATTGTGTTTCACTATTGTGTTAAACCCCTGGACTACACTGTTACACACACAAATATGGATTTCACGTGGAAATCGGTTAAGTCACAGATAATTTAAATTTGATGTTTTTGAAGTTGAAAATTTTAATTTCAATTGATTTTGAAATTTGAAATCTGGGTTTAAAGTAGAAGCTTTTGAAATGGAATTTCAAAGATAAAAGTTATTTTGAATAACTTAACCGAGTTTTTGAAAATTTAAATAATTAGATTTAAATTTGAATTCAAAATTGAAATTGAATCCTATGATTGAAACTAGGGACTAAAGATGATATAAAATGTGTTTGTATGAATTTAACCATTTTAAAAGTATAAGTTGGGAATTTGAATTTAACCCAAGGATTTCAACTCGTATGAATGAATCAGATTTTCCGAAATGAAAACTGTTTGTTTTCAAATGATAAAAGCTTTCATATATATAAGGAATGAAATTCCAGTTTAATTAAAGGAATTTCAAGATCGAATTGAAAAATGGTTTTTCCAAGTTATAAATGAATTCTTTTTGAAAACTATGAATTGAATCTGTCTATTTTTAACAGATTTAGAATGATGTTTGTTTAAACCATTTGAAATGGAATTGTTTTGAAAGCTATTAGTTAAATCTTTGATTTAAAGATTTAACGAATTAATTAAACTGAAATGGAAATCGATTTGGAAAATCTGTGAATGAATCTTTGTGAAATTAAGTGAACTTTGTGAATTTAATCTTTTTGTTTAAAAAGATTAAAATGGTAACTTGTTTAAACCATTTGAAGAAAGATTTTTGGGTAATAAGTTGTGACTTAATTGAAATCCCAATATCCATATGTTTTGAATATTGCGCTCACTATTCGGGTTAGCCGGGAAAGGACCTTTGGGTCGTATAAACCATTCCGAATAGTGATACGTCGTATATGGATGGCATTTGAAGACCGGTGGTGAAGACCGGATATTTTTGAAAATGAAAGGACAACCTGTCGAATGTCTCTGCACTGAGTTACTCCGGTATAGAGATTTATATCACTCTTTTGTGACGGGAAGTCCGGACGTGATTGGAAATTACCCAGAATTGCAAGGGCTTCGTAAGAAGTTCCTTCGGTTCTGTTCGATCCCGGAACAGACTTGTATGGTTACATGTCTGACATTACACTTTGAGATATAAAGCTGATTTCTTTCAAATACATTTCTGTTGGTGGCGGAGAATTTATTCTCTTAGCTTAACACCCTTCTCTGAGATGTACGAGCTCAGAGGTTATGTAGTTGAAATTTATCAGCGATATATCCCAATTTGGTAATGTGACATGCTGAGTGTTGCTGTATGATGATCAGTTTTTGATCATTTGTGATATGATCATTTGTTTGATCTTATATCTTTGTGATCATAGGTTGATCATTTGTTTGACCCAAAGCATGGCTTTGTGACAAAACGTAGCTTTGTGGACGAGACTTCGTCGGACCTCACACCCCGGAAATGGTCAAAACAGGAAGGATGCAGCAAGGTTCTAGGGAGTAGCGCCCCTTAGTGTATGTCATTCCTTATGGATAGAGGTGGTATCATGGTATGGAGCCCAGATACTTAACCTATGTTGATACTACTTATTATGTGGTTTGTTGCGAATCGAGGATCCTCGGGAAGATCGGTTACGATCGGGGGGATGGCATACGCGTGTCAGTAGTTACCTATTTTTGCAGAGGTAACCCGGCCTTGTGTTGGCAGAGATCCGGTTAGGTTCTCGGGACGTCATTCCAGAGGCGTTCCTTCGTGGCATGGGAAGTTCCTTAGCCTGACCATTTGTTGGAAATCCAAACAAAACAATACGAACCTTGTACGGTTTTAGTTGTAGAACCTGCCATTTAATATGGTAGCTATAGTAGGCATAATATAATGGTACCTATGCTGGCTAAGATTGATATTCTACTTTCGAAAAATGTTTTCTACACTATGCACTAATAATAATATCAAAAATGATTTGATTTTGCGTAGTAAGCATCTTTGACTATCATAAGGAGAAATCTCCTCCAAGTCTGCGTTTGCATTGTGTGTGTGGCGGGAGGCCTTATGGTAGTTTCATTTTCCAAAAGCATTGCGAATTGACTTTAAATTCTTTTGTTGTTCGTTTTTAAAGATAAACTGTTTTTGTTGCTCACACTAGTCCCATGACTGATCCGGAGTTTATTGTTTCTTTCCTAAACTCTGGATGCTCAAAATTTTTCTACGCGAGCAGTCTAGAGTTTGGTTTTTCAGATAGTCAGATTTGTAGATTTATCTGGAGCTAGTTCAGTCTTTGGATCAGACTGCACTTGCTTATCTTTGTGCCTCGTTATTGGGAGTTCGAGCTATATCTGGCTTAGTGCTTTGAAGATGGAGATTATCCGCTGCTGATGTTATCGTTTTCTTTCCGCTGCTATTTGTTGTATCATATCTCTGATGTATATTGATATTCATTGTATCACTCTGTTGTATCAGATATTGTATCTGATATTGTATATCAATGTATTATTCATTTATTCCGCTGTGTTATTTACTTAACTGTGTTATAAGCTCCCGAGAACCAGATTCGGCATTTGAATCTACGGCATTTTGAGTACAAGTGAAGTACGGGTGCCGATTTTCGAAGGTCGACTTTTGGGTCTTGACACGAGCAGACGTGGAGGCCGCTTGGTTGTCAGGCAATCTCGGTGACGTCGTTCATGGTGGGATGGGCGGTGATGAAGTCGGAGCGAGGTAGGTTAGAGTCGGCTGCTCCTTGGAGCTTGGTGGATGAGGTGAGGCTTTGCGACTGGGTTGTGGAAGGCCATGGTTAGGAGATGGCTTATGTTTTGAGGCATGCATGCAAAAAGAAAGAGAGGTGAGAAGAGAAACAAAAGAAGCAGGGAGATTAGAAGAAGAGCACGCAAAGAAAAGAAGTGGAAAGAGGGAACTATTGCCAGGCATTGGGAAGAATGAAAGAAGGGAGGCAAGAGGAGTGTGGAAATGGGTATGCTGGGTTTATGCTTGCATGGTTAAGAGGCATGCATGCGTGCGTGGTTATCATGTTCAAAATAAATTTTATAATAAATTTTCAAAGTAACAAATGAGATATTGGAAAGGTGGAAGCCAGTTTAAGTGGACTACAAAGGGACATGACAACAGCTGAATTCAAGAAATAATCAATGCAAATGACTGTTGGAATTATACAGTGGAAATTTGAATAGGCACAAAACCCGAAAGGCACGAACGAGTACCGATACGAAAGGTGTTTCACAAAGTGCAACGTACTCCGGAACTCCGAATTTGACAATCGAATATACCGTAGAGATCAGCACGACGAGACGATCAAAACGGTATATAGAAATCAGTGGTACGATTGAATTATAAAAATTCGAATTTTCTAATAGCGAAAAATGCAAGAAAAACGCTGAAAAATAAGATCGACGGAGCCAAAGATGTCCGAATTTGGAAAAACGACAAACTGACATTTTGCTCAGAAGATGGTTTAGAATTTTTCTATGTAAAAATATTTAGGTTTCGGAAACATTTTATTTTCATCGCTTTTTAACTGATTAAATTGAAGTGAATTTACGCGCGAAATAAACTTTCATATTTTCGGACGAAAATTTACCAGTTGCTATGTTTAACTAGATGTATTCCAAATATTAAATTTTTATTTCATAATTTTATCGTTTAAAATTTCACAAAATTTCAACTAATTACGTTATTAAAACAGTTGAAATTTACGGGTCGTTACACCCTAGTTTTCAATTGCAAACTACAAATTCTTGCTCCAAACTCTTGGAAAAGATAAGGTAAGCTCCATCTTCATCTTCACCATCTCTTCTCCTCTTCAATTTCAGAAAATTCCTAAACCTAATTTAGGAAATACTTGTTTTAAATCTTAGATTGAAGCTTGTAGAGTTGAAGTGAAGAGTGATTGATCTTTTCCTTGTGTTTGTGCTTCTCATCTTTGTTTTTGAGTTAAAAAGATGAGTTTTGAACTCACATCTACTTCTCTTGATATCATTGATTTTAGGTATGAATTCCTAACGCTTATTCATGTTCAATTGCTTTTGGTTTGAATTGATTTGGTGAACATTTCCATTTTTGGTGTTTTAAAGTCAAAAACTCTAATAATCATAGCTTTGATGTTGAACATGTTTTTGGTGGTGAATCGGAGAGCCAATGGGGCTGGGTTATCGTTTGGCAAAAGCCCCTTAAGTCCATTGCTCGACCGGTTGCAAATGGTGAGAGTTTTCTCTTCCATTTGATAGGCTGGAAAACAGTTTCAGCTACAGCCAGTCGACTGGCCCCTGTAGTCAGTCGACTGACTACAGGGTCTGAAAACTCTCGGGTTCTGGTTCAGTCGACTGACTGTAGAAGGCCAGTCGACTGACCTGCTTGTTTTTGCCTATTTTTCATCATTTTTATTGAATTTCCAATTTTAACCGATTCGGGTTGTTCCAATTAGTTGTTATTGCATATTTGACTTTGATAATTCCTTTTTGATTTCGTGCACGGGTCTTTATATAATGATCTTTGTAAAGTGTATTAAAACTCGTTTCTCCAATTTAAAATTTCTATTTAAAACACACACACAATTTTGCACTTCGAGCGAAGAGGGAGGAGAATCAAATGATTAAATAAAACGCGTGCTATGAACACGTGCGTTTATCTTTTCAGTTAATTCCTAATCTATTCGTTTGACCGTTTTGACCTTTGGGTCTGGTTTACCGATGAAATGAGGTGAACTTTGTACTGCTTTTAGTGTGAGATTGGCTAACGGTTAGTAAACCGTTTAGTGCGAACGTGTGGTATGGGACTCACGTTAACATTTTTCGGGTTCCTTTCTGAGAGTTGTGACACATTCCGCCAGTTAGTGGTGTCCAGTACTGGGCCTTCGGACCTTCACCACTACGGTTTGTTGCCTTTGGACTTAAGCCTTCGGGGTTTGTTGCCTTCGGGTATGTTGCCTTCGGGTTTGTACCTTTGGGTTTGTGCCTTCGGGTTTGTTGCCCTATGGTATCACTTTTGGAGTTGGTCATTCGTCACCGCTCGAGTGATATTTGGGTTTGTGCCTTCGGGTTTGTGGATCCTTGTTATACAGTACTGAGCTCGAGCATCTTTTGTTTCTTTGACAATTATATTTCCCTAGTGTATCGCTCTTCGGTGTAGGTTCTTTGAACCACACGATATGTAGCTATTACCTTGTGGAAACTTGTGTTACCTTTGTTGGTATTTGTTAATTTCCTTCTAGGCTTGAGTTGGGATATGTATGTCCTTTGTTTATTTGAGTTGCCCATGATATGAGGCTTGTTTTGATTCATCTTATGTTAGATGATTTGGATATCTCTTTTGGAGATAATTGTGGTACTTTATGATCTTGTATGTTCATTATCATTTAGTTTATCTAACTGATTTGTTTAGCTAGACTGACTAGTGTATTTTATACTCGGGTCAGAACGAGATGTTTCAGGTTAGGTACTTTGGACTTAGCCTATTTTGCTTCCGCATTGACTATTCTGCTAGCTCTATTTTGTCATAGCTTTTTGTGTAGTCCTTTTTGTCTGTAACTGTATTCTTTTGACTCGCCTGTATATTGTGGTTTGCTATACCACTTGACATGTATCATTTTGTAAACTCTGTAATGTATCTGTATATGTGAAAGTGTATGTGATGATCTACTGTTCTGTGAATTACATTAAGTTGTTATATTTTATTCTAATAGATCCTCAGCCACCTATGGCTTTGTGTTAAGTATTTATTGGAGATGTCGATCCATTTAAGTAAGAAGTGGCATTGTCGGCGTATTCAATAGATAATTAAGACAGGGTTATAGATGGTCGCTCCTATCCAGCTCTATTCTCCGCATTAGCAGATGGTGTTACCTTGTAATACTCTTTGCTAATGTGGGTCTCGGAGTCGGGCGTCACACCCCTCAACAACAACACTACAACACTACACAAGCACTATAACACCATTACAAACATATGCATCACAAGACACAAACTCTACATTATTTTATTTAATTTACCCAATTAAATGTTCTAAATAATGTTAACTAAAATTAGGATCATTACATATTCTCCTCCTTAAAGAATTTCATCCTCGAAATTATGATAAGGTACCCACAACAATCAAACATAAAGGTAAAACATACCATGAAACAAGTTAAGATATGCATCCCTAATCTTGCTCTCGATTTCTCAAGTACAGTCTCTCTTTTCATCGCTTCATTAGACTTCGACTAATCTGACTGTTTTGTTCCTTAGTCTCTTCTCATCTCTAGCAACTGTACGAACTGGTTTTTTAGCTATAGTCATATCTGATTCCGTAACTAGATCTTCTAACATAGTTGGTGTAATAGAGTCTTTGGATCTCAAATACACTTCCTCAAATGAAAAATACGGAAAACATTGTGGACTCCTGCCAAACTATTTGGTAACCCTACCCTATATGTGAGTTTCTCGATACTTTCTATAATAGGAAATGGTCCAACGAACCTTGGTTCCAACTTCCCTAATCTACTGAATCTGATCACACCCTTCATCGGTGAATCTTTGACAAAAACATGATCTCCAGCTAAGAACTCTAAGTCTTCCGTCTATTATCAACATAAGTCTTCTGCCCACACTAAGCTTCCTTTATTCTAGCGCGAATTAACTCAATCTGTTATGCTGCTTCTTCAACCAAATCTAGACCAAAGACTAATCTATCCCCGGTCTCTAACCAAAAAACTGGAGATTTGCATGGCCTTCCATACAAAGCTTCAAACAGTGCCATCCCTATAATATTTTGATAATTGTTGTTATACGAAAACTCAACTAAGTGTAGATGGTCTTCCTATGATCCTCTGAAATCTAGCACACACATTCTTGTGATTGAATATGGATCAAAATATCCATATTCTTGTATTGTTGTAGAGTTCAAAATTCATAGAATACAACACACATTCTCATGCAAATAAACACCTAAGTAAGTAAGGTACGAATATATTAGTGTTGTATAATTAGGACTTGCATGGTTCTTGAATTATTCACTCATATCTACAATTTTAGGACGTCCTAAGTATATTGCACATACATAGAGGAAAGCTCAACAAATATATGAATGTATGTTACCTCATCTTGTCCATATAATAATAATACTACACATAACATATATGGATTGAGGAAAACTCAACACCTAAAGAATATGTAAGCAAACTATTAATATATAAATGGTAGAGGATAACATTTATATTAGAGATTCATAAACTT
This sequence comes from Allium fistulosum, assembly GCA_030737815.1. NCBI lineage: Eukaryota > Viridiplantae > Streptophyta > Magnoliopsida > Asparagales > Amaryllidaceae > Allium > Allium fistulosum. Next base: position 972,027,979 of record CM060908.1, on the reverse strand, counting down.
TAATATATTTATTTGAGTGATATCGACCTATGGAGTAATGTATTTCTTATGATATACCCTCGTAATTCAAGTGTCAAACACATCTGAAATCACAATATATGTACTATGCATATGTATTTATTCCCTAAACCAAATTTTGTTTCTTGTAGTTCCACTCTATTTAATTAAATCATATTTAATTTAATTTTAATTTTATTAACTAAATCATATTTGATTATTTATTTAATTAACACTTTAATTAATTTAATTTAGTTAATTTTTCTTTATCTTAAACATTTTAAAAATGAATATTGACCATAAAATTTATAGTAATTATATACATATATCATTATACATATATATTATTTATTAATTAATTTAACTAACTAATTTAAAATTTATTATTTCAAAAAATTTATTATTATTTGCCTTAAACATTTTAAGATAAATACACATTTACCATCCTGTGTTTTAATTTAATTACTTAATTTTATGTATTTATTTATTCATAACTATCTTGATATAACCTTTTCCTTCCTTTTCCTTTTTTTGTCGTCGTTTGAATATTTAGTTTATTTAATCCACCTGATTAAAATAAAATACCAAAAATAATTATTAATTTTTAAAACAATTTTGAAAAGTATTTTATAACATTTATAAATTTTTCTTTCATATTGTAAACTTAACTTTTAAATTAACAATATAATTTAAATTTAAAAAAAGTTAGAAAATTAGCCCAAAGCCTAAAATAAATTCGGGCCTTTATGTCTAGGATAACCTTTGGGCTTACTTCATCTTTCAGGTTAGGTCAATAGCCAAGTAGGGCGGAGTACTTGATTATCCAAACCCATACCTTTCTAGACACACTACTGAATGGGTATGCATTAATAATTTAGCATAATATTGCTAGTTTAGACCGCATAGGCTATTGAGCTCTAATACCATTAAAGGAACTGCGTCGGTCGCAATGAGTTAAATGGGTGAATTTTGAGTTTTTACCCATTTAGATATTTGTTGGGCCTATGAAGTCTAATTGATTTTAGGTTTAATCAATAATACTATTTAAATAAATCTTATTTTATTTACTTTTATTTAAAGAAGTTTTATTTAATTTAAATTTATTTATAATATTACAGGTGTATCAAATACATTCATATGTTAGTAATAATTTATGATTTTAATCACCATTGTGAATCCACAATCTACCTCTTCGACTGCGTTCCTCCTCTTCCCCTAATTTCCTTCGAATCCTTGCCCTCTACGTTCATTCCATCATGTCCTCGTCTAGCAATATTTCGTCAACTTGCCCTATTGTTAAGGTTCCATCCTTAACGAGATCCGGTATAACCTTCCATGCTTCATCTGTTAATATTGATCTCTCCCCAACTCCACCAACCCTGGCAGTATCTGTTAGCAATTTCCCTCCGCTCGAGTCATCTAAATCTGCTTGCCTGCCTCCTTCTGCAGTGCCAGTGATTTTCGGGTCCCCTCTTTTAACTGAAAACCCCTTTAGTGTGCTTGAAGACTCCTTACTGAATATAGCTCCTGTTTGTGCTCCCTTTTAGGACTGTCTGTCAATGTTGTAGCCGAAGTTACGCCCCTTTCTCCTTTGTTGTTTGCCTGTACCATGGGAGGTAAATGCCAGTTGACTTTGAGCTGTAAAAATGACATGAATTGAGTAAATGGGTGGTGACTGATATTGTACAAGTAGAGGGAGTGCTTATTTTAGAGTGTGATGATATAAGCACTCAAGATGTTTGCAATAATGTCAATAAGGAGGTGGCAAATATTTCTGCAGCATAGTTAGGTTCAGATCCACTATTTGGTGCTCCCACTATTCCAGGTAGTAAGCGGACATCCCTATTCAATGTATTACCCAGAAATGTGGGTGAATTTGTTCCCCATGATTTTGAAATTGTGGAGATTAACGGTGCTATGGTTTTCCAGTTGAAGTACCAGAAGTAAGGGTTCAATTTTGATCGAAGTATTTATTTGGCTTTTTCCTTGACTCAAATCCCCCATACCAGGTTATTCGAGATCACTGTTGTCAATTTTATAAACTAAGGGGTCGGCTATAAGTACACTTTGATAGCTCTATGTTATTTTTCAAGTACTCCAGAAAGGATGAAAGGATTTGGGTTCTTGAGCCGGACCCTTCCATTGTTGGAGGTCAGCCTTTCATCATTACTTCATGGAGTCACTCGATCGATAAATCTAAGGAGAAAATACTTTCAATTCCAATCTGTGCTCATTTTAGTCACATTCCATTCATGTTACAACCCATGATTAGGCTAAACTAGCTAGTAAGTATCATTGGTAAACTCAGATGTTTTGATGCAAGTATTGTAGCTCGGAATAAGTTAGTTTATGCCAAGGCTCTAATTGAAATTTCCCTGGATAAGCCCATACCTTCTCAGAGATATGTTCGTATTGTTGAAGGGCATATTGTGATTGTGGACCTCCATTACAGTTGGAAGCCTGACATTTGTGGGTCATGTCACGCCTTCAATCACCTAAAGGAAAAATGTGAACTTCTGTCTGTTGGCTCCCCTTTTATGCTTACTGATAGTGTTCCTTTTCCTCGTCCAGTTATGCAGTGGGTGCTTAAGTCTCGCTCTGTTATTGTTATTGCACCATTTGAGATTGTGACTAAGGTTTCTTTTATTACCCCTACTCTTGTTATTGATGTTTTACCTCAGCAAAAAGTATACATGGATCTTCCTTCTTCAGATGCTTTTTTTGCGGTGCGTCCGAGCAGGCTTGGATTCATGAGCCTTCTGATATGAGGTATAATCCGAAAGGTAGATGGTTTTATAAGTATTTTGGTAGAGATGAGGAAGATAGGCGGTTATTTTACCATGTCGATGAAGAAGGCTTAGCTCTCACTGTTCTTGGTTATATTGGAGATATGAATCGCATTTTATTATCGGATGATTCTTAGGATAGGGAACATCTATACCGTTCGGACTTTGTAGACTTCATTCCTAACTTAGCATTACTATTTTGAAGTTTTTATCATGTTATTGGGCGTAAATCTATGGAAGATGGAAGTGAGGGGAGTGGTTCTTCCTCTCCGAAGTGGGACTGGGACTTGTTTGTCTTTAGTATGTTGGCGTTATTGCCAACTTCTTATGTCTTTTTATTTAAAGCTATTTCGGTGCTTATGCCAAACACTTGTTTCTGATTCATTTATATATTTGGACAATTCATAATAAAGCCGGCTAACTTTGCTAAAGTAATACACTCATGTGTGTATTGCGCATGTGTAACATATAAATAGTGTACATAGCTAACGTGACGTATATAAGTGTTAATCTGACTTATTCAAAATACATATACATATTTTTTTAAATGAAAATAGTGCCTTCAAAAATCTAATTTTGACTCAGAATAACTCAAATTAGATCTATAATTTTAAAAAAATATCTGTTTTAAAATATGAATATAATATATGTATGTATTAGTATTTCTAAAAATTAGTTTTATTTGAATATATATTATAAAATTAAATTTATTTAAAAATAAGATAAAAATTGAAAACATATATTTAAATATATATATATTCAAAAAAATTGATTTTTTTTAGTTTTTTATATCAAATCCGTGCGGATTTTTTTACAAAATAAATTTCTGTTAGAAAATATATGTATACGTTCATATATTCAAATATTTATTTAATTTACTATTTACGAAAATAAATTATAAATTATTTTTTACAATATAGCTGAAAGCATGTATAAATTTAAAATTAATTTTAAACTATTGAACTGTATTTAATATAAGCACGCACATACACATAAATGTTATAAAATTATTTTAGGTAATAAAATTAATTTAAATATTTGAAAATTATTATTTATGTAGATAAAATATATTGACCGAAATATTATGTGCGTATATATGTGTATGTGTGTGTATATGTATGTATATATATTGATGTTGTAATATTTTTGCATTTAATATATATATATATGTATATATATATATATATATGTTAGATCACACAACATTGTTAGATATATATTCGTTATAAAGCATGTGGGATCTAATCTACATGAACATAATGATGTATATAAATGAAATTTAGATTGAAAATTTACCAAATTGAATTCTCCTATGATATGCACCTTGAATGAATGAAAGCTCCTAGATTCAACAGAATCACCTCTAGAAATTCCAAAATCTAAAGTGCCACCTTTTTGTATTTATTTGATTTGTGCCTTGCATCTGCTCTTAGATTTTCCGCTAGATCCGTTAGAACTCATGGCCAAAAGGGAGAGAAAATTGTACAAAAAATTATAGTGTAGTGGTGTGTTTAAATGGCATTTGAGAATAGGAAAAGCATGAGATCTTTTCTCCTTTTTTTAAACTTTCTTTTTCTTGCATTTTCAAATCATACTTGAATCCTTACACCCTACTCCTGCTCACCTTAGGCCGGCCAACTCATGGCCTATTGGATCTTCAAAAGCTCATACCTATTTAGCAAATAATTATTTTAAATCAAATTTAAATTTCTATCGATATCGTACATCGATACATACTTATATAACTTTTATATACGCACCATATTAATTATAGAAAACACCCAAAAATCAAATAAAATTTAATAATTAATATTTTATAAATATTAGTTAATTTAATTTAGTTACAATAATTATAAATTAATTAAATAGTGTGGTATTTCAAAGTATTCAACGTTATAGTTCTACGATTCAAAGGTGTAAATTCAATCAACGATTAATATCGAACAATACAAATATTAACTTTCGCATGTCACCTTAGCTATTGATGTGATGGTTTCGTCAAATTTATCGCTTACATATCTTTTTGGTAAATTCCAATTTTACTATTTTAAGTGGTACCTGGTAGTAATGATTATTTACACCAATTCATTTTTTCAAAACTATATCACATTAGGACTTATGAAATTTGGTTTTGGTCAAAATTCCAACATTGTCCAAATTCAACTTGGTTAGTCCAAACATAAAGTCATTGCTTCAATAATAGCAACTATTATTAACCATACTACTTTGGCCAAAGACTTTGACTTTGAGTTGTCTACTGTTGACCGTGATACAAACCTCATATAACTAAGGAGAAGAGTACTTTATTAAATAGTGTTTCACTTCTAATGCTTCAACTCAGACCTAACTATAGTCATTCTACGGACACTATGCTATAATTTAGCTATACTCAAAGTGGAGTATCCATATTATAGTTCAATAGTATTCTTAAGTTGAGAGAACTATTTAGTATCATCACTTCGAGTTATCTATTTGATCTTAGTTATATTAACCAACATAAAACTCTCAAGTGAGTCATTCTGTAGTTATCAAGTAACTATTAGTACGTAACCCCTTGGTCCCCCAATGGCCATGAATAATATACTACCCAACATTTAAAGACCATTACGTACTCTAGTCTCAATGGATGTATCGATATCCTATCTCGAAGCATCTTAACTTGGAATATTTAAAATAACAAGTTATTATTTATGTAACGACCCGGAATTTCACCACATTAATTTTTGAATATTTAAGTAATTTTAAATATTCAAATAATAGGTTTTAAAATTAAAATAAAAACTCTTTTAAATAATAAATATTGAAGATAAAATAGTTTTCAAAAATTAATTTAGAAAAATATTTAGTTCGAAGAAAAATCGAAAATGTGACCGAAATTCGTTTTTCGAATTTTTGATTTTTCATCAGCTAAAAATTGTCGGAATGTTGTAAACTCTTTTGTATAAATACACACACACATATTTATAAATGAGTTAACATATGTATAAATGTGTGTATTAGTGTATGTATATATGTATTCATACCTAAGTATATAAAGTTTAAAACAAAAATATAAATGTCACATCATTAGAAACATTTTGGCAACTATGTACACAACATGTTTTCTTTGACATGATGAGGGAGGAACAAGGTGGAGGATGAAATGGCATGTGTGGTGGAGGGTGTTGAGGTGCAAAAACAATGTGGAGGGTAAAGGACAAGGGGTGTTTAGGTAATTTACATTTTCACTTTCTTATAAATACCCTTTTCACTTCTTCAATTTCACCTCTTTTACTTCTACCATATCTTTCTCATAACTTAATCAAATGGAGCATTTCTTTTTTTAACAGTAGAAAATTCTAGAGGATACACCTTTTATTAGTACCAATTCTTTTAATTTTGAGCTTAACTATGTCCAAATCTCATTTCTTTACAGAGCATTTTCGGACCCAGAATTTCAAGTCGGAAAATGGTCCTTCTTCTTTTGACCATATCTTCTTCGAAACTATTACAAATTGAGTAATTTTTTTTGAAATTGTAGAGAAAATAAATTTATAAAATTTTCCTCTTTACCTGTTTTCAAAATCCGGGAGTAAATAGTGTATAAACTAGTTGGAAAATTACATATTTTCGGGTTCAATTTTGAGAGTTCGATGATTATCCAAAGTCACTCCACCTTACCAAAACAAGTTTAACTTCCTTCTTCTTTCAAGGCTGAGCCTACCTTGTGCATTAAGGGTGCAAGAATCCATCTTTTTCTTAAGAATGGAAGTGCTAGGTCATACCCTAAGTTAGCAAGAGTTTGGATAGCTTTCGGTGAGTAAAACTACGCCTTCTTAAACCAAGTTTATACTATGTTAATGTTCATGTTAATAGCCTATGAATGCTTGTTGTATATGTGAAGTGATGGCTTGGTTGTTTGTTTGTTTCATGCTTTGAAAAGTTATCGCATTTGAAAGTTAGTAAGCATGTGGTTAGCTATATGAAAAGTTGGTAGTTAAAGTTAATATAATTGTTAGTCAATACTTGTTACATGTTGTATCATCATTATTGACCTTGTATTGTACTTAAACCATTGCTATGTGATGTTTTGTTTTATGGATAATGTTATAAGTTTGTTTGTCGAACTGCACGTATAGCGATAGTCGCTATATTGGCACTTTCGGAAAATCCCCTTCTATTGAAACCGTTTGGTTTCATCTTCATGCTTGGAATTGTTTTTCAAGTTAAGCAAGATTTTGATTAAAGATGTTTTCAAAAGTAATTAACCATTTTAATATTGATTATTTAATTTAATCAATTTCTTAATTAATAAGGATCAAGGTAACTAATTTAGTTAATAATTCGTTTTAAATTTAACTAATTACTTGATTAATGATTTTTTAAATTAATTAATCATTTTATTTAATGATGTTTAAATTTAATAAATCATTTTATTTAGTGATGTTTATGGATAATTAATCATTCAATAATGATAAATTAAAGCTAATTAATCAATTTTCTAATGATGCTTTTAAAATGATAAATCTTTTTAATAAATGATTTTTAAAATTTATCAACTTGTTTTAACTCTAATTAATCTTTCCTTTAATGATGTTTATAATTAATAATCATTTTTAAATAATAAGGGATTAATTATTTATTTATTAAGATTAATTAACTATATTTAAATTTAATTAATTAATTGAATTATTGATGTTTTAATGGTGATTTACCCTTTTTAATTAAAGGTTAGTATAGTTAATTAATCAACTTAATTTATGAAGTGTCAAAGTGAATTTATCAAAGTAACAAGGATGTTTTGACTTTATTATTCATTTAAATAATGATAATTAACTAATTACTAATTTAATTAATTATATTTTACTAAATAATTGAATAAATAAGGTTTAAAAGTGGTTTACCCTTTTTATTATTTAAAGACATTTGAAGTTCAAAAATAAAATTGTGTGATCAAGTTTAAAGTTAATTAATCAATGTAATAACGATGTTTTAAGTTATTAAGTTCTTTTCAAATTGATGTTTTGAAGTTAGTAAACTCTTTTAACAAAGTGTTTAAAGCTACTACTTGTAATGTGAGGCCAAGCACGAATTTGGGTTTTCAAAAGAAAAAGTTTGATTCGTTTATGAAAATGAATTAATTTTCGTAAAGCGATTCACTTATATGGGAATGATTTATTTGTATACTTACCACTAAGTGTCAAAGTAGACTCGTCACTATTTCGAAAGTTAAGAATAACCATGAGACATGACTTTGAGGTAACACTATTTTGACTTGTTCGGTATTATTGTTAACCAAGAAATATGACAAGTTGGAATTCGATGAGTGGTGTTAAGTACACAAGACTTAATTTCCATATATGATCGTTTTATATCCTCGATAGCTGGTTTCCCAACTACCGGTTACCACGGCCTTCTTTGTATTTCATCATTCTAAGACGATGCGTTGCTCACTTGAGCTTTGTTATCTTTTGTTGGAAATGACTAAATCCAAAGAGCGAGTGTAAGCCAAGCTATGTGGGGTTTCTCCTACTAGTATATTTTCACATCCACTCTAGATTGGAATCAATTTTTGCACATTAAGATATGAAATACTCGGATTCTAGGTAGCCATTGGCAGGGTCTGGCTTGGACGTATTTGAAAGCCATCGAAGTTCTCAAGTATATTTCTAGAGGTATACTTTCGTAAGGGAGAGCACTCTCATAGTCATTTGTTGGAAAATTTCCCTTTCATATTTGATTTGAACCTTTGAATCTTTTTTCTTGAATTACAGTCAACCACTCTTCGTGGTGTTCAATTATTGGTTTTTTTCGTTCTATCGAGTTTGGACAGTTATCTTGTTCAGTCCGTTCTATCGAGTTTGGGCTGTTGTCTTGTTTTATCCATTCTATCCTGTTTGAATTTTTATTCAAACTATTTCTATCAAGTCTGAATGTTATACTAATTGTACCCATCATCAATGTTTGGATTTGTTCCCTATTGTACATCTCTATTTTTGTTATATTTGGTTGATATTTATGTGGGAGACAACCCGTTCCGCGTTAGCGGCGTGGTGCCACATATTATTGTTAAATACACTTCCTTTTGTTTCAAAGTTTTACTCATACAAGACATTTTATCTGAACCGAGTTGTTTATTTTCCCTAAACTCTCAGGTACTTAATTATATTTGGGTAGCCCGAGAATAACAGGTTTTCTTTGGAGCTCTTTGAAAACGGTGATCGAGCAAGCGGCTCCTTAGTTATCTAGGTGATGTATGATTATGTAGGTTTATTTTGTATCTTATAAATGAAAAGTCAAAATGTATAGCTCTAAATCTATTAGATGTAGTATTTTTTGTAACTCTGATAACTCCTTATAAGGAGTAACCTTTTGTACTATATTATTTTATATTATATGTAACTATTCTGATGTGAGGTTTATCTATTCTGTCTTGTTCTGTTTTTTATTTTAACCCAAGACAACTTATCTTTCGGATGCTTGGGCAACAACACACGAATACTGAGGAAGTATTAAGTGTCATTCCCAGGGTTCAGAAAGGTGGTTCTTTAAAGATGGTATCAAAGCTTAGGTTTAGCGAACCCTTGAGACCTGGTTGGGTAAACTCTCTAAGGATAGGATTAGTAATAAACTAGGATAAGTCTAAGAGTATAAGTATATATTGAGTGCATATTTGTTAGTGTTATAAAAATGTTTTATATTGTGTTGTTTGATCCATTAAGTGGTATATGAATTCTAGTCGATGCGCCTGATCAGCGTTATCGATAGGGATTCCTAAACACTTGAACATATCTACTAATACAGTATTGTTTTAAAATGGTAAATGAATTTTTTTTACCTAGGAATATATTTTATATATATAAAGAATGATTTTCAAAATTAATATACTGGTATTGATGAGTTGATTATTAGGAGATGATAATAGTTTATTGTTATCATTTAGGATTTGTTCAGTTATGCTTGTCCAGTTTGAGCATTAACTATTGTTGAATAAGTACATAAGAAATTTTCCTTAGTAAGATATAGGCCGAGTAGATGTGAATTGGGGAATCTTGGAATGGACCCCTTGTGAATTAAGTTTCACAGTTTGGTTATAAGTGTTCAGTGAAGGGTTAAGCTAAAAGTCATCTTTTAATAATGTTAAGCTAAAAGTAAACTTGTAATAAAAAGTTGTTTAATATAATCTAAATGGTAAAATAATAATAATAATAATAATAATAATAAATAAAAATTTAAAGGATGAATATTTGAGTAAATTTGATTATAATAAAGGAGAATCATTTATATGTAAGTTTAACTCACATCCAAATTTACTATATCATATATGTGATGCTACAAACTATTTTTGTTTTCTTAGGTGATAGTTAGATTTGTTTAATTGATTAAATGAAATTAATCTGGATATTTTATTTAAACTGTTTAAGTGTCGTTATAGCAATTTCTGTTATACCATCATTTATTAAATATCATCCTCTAAACCCTTGTGTGTTTGAACTTGAGCTTGTGTTTTCCCAAAATTGGATATTTAAAATTCATTAATCATTTTGATGAATAATGTTTTTAATCATTTTAACTAATGATGTTTAAAATTAATTAATCTTTTTGATTAATGACATATGAATTTGATTAATCATTTTAAGTATTGATATCTGAATTTAATTAACTATTGTAATTAATGATATTTGAAAATTAATAATTATTTTAATTAATGATATTTAAAAGTAATTATTTATTTTAATTAATGATTATTTGAGTTTAGTAAATAGTTTGATAGATAATAATTTAAGTTGGTTAATTGATTTAATAAGTGAGTTTAAAATTAATTAATTGATTTGATGAAAGTATTTTGGAAGTAATTAACTATCTTATTAAAGATAGTTGATTTGTTTATTAAAGAAAATTGTAAATTTGATTAACTATCTTATGGGATAGTTAATATTGTTTAGATTTATAAAAGAGATTATAAATGTGATTTATTATCTTTTAGGATAATTAATGCTACTTTAAATTTAATAAAAGAATTTAAATTTTATTTATTTTCTTTGGAAAATTTATATGGCTTTAAGGGTTTAAAAAGAATATTATAAACCATCCTCCAGGACAATTAACATTGTTTGGAATTTACAAAAGGTATTTAAATTGTTTTATTATCCTTTGAGATAATAAATATGTTTTAAAGTAATAAATGATGGTTTTTAAATGAGAAGTTTTGAATAGAATTGTTTATAAATAAAGCTAAGTGTAAATTGTTTTAGGATTTTAGTAAACGATGTTTAAAACGACATTTGTTTTGACCCTTGATTTAATACACTTAGTATTATAAATTTATCTTTTAAAAGAATATTTTAAAGAGTTTTTGAAAATTTAGATCCTATAATTGTTTGAAATAATTTCAAAAGATTTTGAGACAAGTAATAGTGATATTATTTGGAAATAATTCTAAGTATAAATATTGTGAAATTTTTCGTAATGAAATGCATTTTCTTTAGGGTGATTTGGGGGAAATCATTTTGATTAGTTTTGTGGTAATCTGAATAATCTTCTAAGCAACGATCAGATGTTTGTTTAGGAAAATATTATGGGGTACTTAGTAAATTATTCTCTTTATCCTCGAAATGAATTCAAATCCAAACGAACCCAAATTGAGTTTTAATAAACAAATTGTTTGAAGTTATTTCATAAAAAAATATATGTAGTATGCTTTCAAAGATGAGTTTTGAAATTTATAACTGGGTATTTAATCTTTAAGTTCCCTTAAAGGGAATTGATTTCCAAAATAAAAAGTATTTTTGATAAGAGATTGTTTTGATAAATGAATTTTTAACTTTAAATAATATACGAGGTATTTTAACACTAATTCAAATGAGTTAGATTAGATATGAAAGTTTTGATAACGTTGTTTTATCAAAATGATAGATATTATTTAAGTATTTAAGTAGTGTAAACTAATTGTTGTAATTGGGTCAGTCCATAAATGTGATTCATTATAACACCTTAATGTGAAAAGGTAAGAAGGTTTTTATAGACATTGTTTTATTAAACCGTAGCTTTTATTTAATGTGTAAGTAGTGTAAATTATTTATTATTTTGAGTCAACCTATAAACATTGTCCGTCATAACACTCTAAGTCAAAGAGGTCGAGAGGTTGACTAAGTTTTTTAAAAGACCCAAATTTTGATTTGATTTTCACCTAAATTATGAAAAACAAAATAAATTTTGTGTTTTGTATATACTCTTAGGATTTAGAAGGGTATTTTACAAGTAAATAAAGTGGAATAAGTTATTATTTAGTGTTTTATAAAGAAATGACTTTATAAAATATTTTTAAAACTTAGATGGAAATTTATGAAATAATTCATAAACAAATTTGGTATTGAATAAAATATTAAATGCAAATTTAAGTGATTTAGAAAGATTGATGTAGTTAAGAAACCAATCATTTTAGAGTATAACTTTAAATTTTGTCTGAGTAAGTTTGGATAATCTTCTAAGCATTAGCCAAATGCTAATGAGCAAAGACTGGTATGCTTAGATAATTATCTATATTTTGAGCAATCAAGAAAGTTTTGGACCTAAGTTAGGAGTTTATTGTTAATCTTTTGACATTTTAAATAATATCGAGTATTGGATTTTCTCCTTATGGAATTTGAATGATTAATAGTGTATTCCTTTATGGAATTTGGTTGATTTGATTTAATTGAATTTGATTGATTGATTGTGTGGTCTAATATACCACAGTTTATAAAGTTAAAAAAATTCTTAAACCAAGGTTTTTGAATTATTGTTTATTAGGACTTAAATCCCGGTGCTTTTGAAAATGTGATTTTGGAAATTTTTTTGGGAAAGAGATAATAATTGTTCACTCTAGTTGTTGTATTTAGAGGAACTGAAATACCACTGGATGCATCATGTTGTTTTGATTCTAGCGCTTTACATGTAATGCTATGAGGACCCCCTCCTAGTAATTTTTGGTTTTGGTTTTAATACTTTTCTTTTTAAAGAAATTTGAAAATAAATTTTTGAATATAAGAGCCTGGGCATTTATTTCTAATTTACCTTTTGATATGATTAGATGCACAGTATTTTATTTCAGGGTATTCTCTGAATTTGGTTGCATATAGATTTATAACATACTAGTTTTTGTTGGATAAGTACATCCAATTAATGTGTTAGGTATATCTAGGATAGTTTGTTTTTTGGGATATGATTGTGGTAAATTTCGAGGACGAAATTCTTTTAAGGGGGGAAGAGTGTAATGACCTGGATTTCACAACATTAATTTCCATATATTTGATTAATTTTAAATATTCAAATAATAGGTTATATAATTAAAATAAAATCTCTTTTAAATAATAAATATTGAAGATGAAATAGTTTTCAAATTAATTTACAAAAATATTTAGTTCGAAGAAAAATCGAAAATGTGACCGGAATTCATTTTCCGAATTTTCGACTTTTCATCAGCTAAAAGTTATCGGAATGTTGTAAACTCTTTTATATAAATACACACACACATTTATAAATGAGTTAACATATGTATATATGTGTTTATTAGCGTATGTATATATGTATTCATACCTAAGTATATAAAGTTTAAAATATAAATATAAATGTCACATTATTAGAAACATTTTGGCAACTATGTACAAAACATGTTTAAACATGTTTTCTTTGACATGATGAGGGGGACAAGGTGGAGGCTAAAATGGCATGGGTCGTGGAGGGTGTTGAGGTGGCAAAACAATGTGGAGGGTAAAGGACAAGGGGTGTTTAGGTTATTTACATTTTCACTTGCTTATAAATACCCTTTTCACTTCTTCAATTTCACCTCTTTTACTTCTGCCATATCTTTCTCATAACTTAGTCAAATGGAACATTTCTCTTTTTCAAACCGTAGAAAATTCCAGTGGCTACAACTTTTATTTGTACAACTTCTTCTAATTTTGAGCTTAACCATGACCAAATCTCATTTCTTTATAGAGCATTTTCGGACCCAGAATTTCAAGTCCGAAAATGGTCCTTCTTCTTTTGACCATATCTTCTTAAAAACTAATAAAAATTGAGTAAATATTTGTTTGAATTTGTAGAGAAAATAATTTTCTTAAACTTTCCTCTTTACCACCTTTTCAAAATCCGAGAGTAAATAGTGTAAAAACTAGTTGGAAAATTACCTATTTTCGGGTTCATTTTTGAGAGTTCGATGATTATCCAATGTCACTCCACCTTACCAAAACAAGTTTAACTTCCTTCTTCTTTCAAGGCTGAGCCTACCTAGTGCATTATGCGTCCAAGACTCTATCTTTTGCTTAAGAATGTAAGTGCTAGGTCATACCCTAAGTTAGCGAGAGTTTGGATAGCTTTCGGTGAGTAAAACTACACCTTCTTAAACCAAGTTTATACTATGTTAATGTTCATGTTAATAGCCTATGAATGCTTGTTGTATATTTGAAGTGAAGGTTTGATTGTTTTTTTGTTTCATGCTTTAAAAAGTTATCACATTTGAAAGTTAGTAAGCATGTGGTTTGCTATATGAAAAGTTGGTAGTTAAAGTTAATATAATTGTTAGTAAATACTTATTACATGTTGTATCATCATTATTTACCTTGTATTTTACTTAAAACATTGCTATGTGATGTTTGGTTTTATGGCTAATGTCATAAGTTTGTTTTTCGAACTGCCCATATAGCGATAGTCACTATATCAGCACTTTCGAAAAATCACCTTTTATCGAAACCGTTTGGTTCGTCTTCGTGCTTAGAATTATTTTTCAAGTTAAGCACGATTTTGATTAATGATGTTTTCAAAAGTAATTAACCGTTTTAATATTGATTATTTAATTTAATTAGTTACTTAGTTAATAAGGATCAAGGTTAACTAATTACTTAGTTAATGATGTGTTTTAAATTTAACTAGTTACTTGGTTAATGATTGTTTAAATTAATTAATCATTTTATTTAATGATGTTTAAATTTAATCAATCATTTTATTTAATGACGTTTAAGGATAATTAATCATTAAATAATGATGAATTAAAGCTAATTAATCAATTTGCTAATGATGCTTTTAAATTAACAAATCTTTTTAATAAATGATTTTTAAAATTTATCAACTTGTTTTAACTCTAATTAATCTTTCTTTTAATTATTTTTATAATTAATATATCATATTTTAATAATGGGAATTAATTAATTATTTATTTAATTTGATTAATTATATTTAAATTTAATTTATTTATTAATTAAATTAATGATGTTTTAAAGTTGATTTACCCTTTTTAATTAAAGGTTATTAGAGTTAATTAATCAACTTAATTTATGAAGTTTCAAAGTGAATTTATCAAAGTAACAAGGATGTTTTGAATTTATTATTCATTTAAATAATGATATTTAATTAATTATTAATTTAATTAATTATATTTTACGAAATAATTGAATTAATAAGGTTTAAAAGTGGTTTACCCTTTTTATTATTTAAAGACGTTTGAAGTTCAAAAATCAAATTGTGTGATGAAATTTAAAGTTAATTAATCAATGTAATAACGATGTTTTAAGTTATTAAATCCTTTTTAAATTGATGTTTTGAAGTTAGTAAACTCTTTTAACAACGTGTTTAAAGCTAATACTTGTAATGTAAGGGCAAGCACGAATTCGGGTTTTTAAAAGAAAAAGTTTGATTTGTTTATGGAAATGAATTAATTTCCGTAAAGCAATTCACTTATATGGGAACGATTGATTTGTATACGTAGCAATAAATGTCGAAGAAGTAGACTCGTCGCTATTTCGAAAATTAAGAATAATCGTAAGACATAACTTTGAGGTAACACTATTTTGACTTGTCCGGTATTATTGTTAACCAAGAAATAGTACAAGTTGGAATTCGATGAGTGGTGATAAGTACAGAAGACTTAATTTCCATATAAGATCGTTTTATGTCTTCGATGTTTGGTTTCCCAATTATCGGTTACCACGACCTTCTTTGTATTTCGTCATTCTAAGATGATGCGTTGCTCACTTGAGCTTTGTTATCCTTTATCGAAAATGACTAAACCCAAAGAGCAAGTGGAAGCCAAGCTATGTGGGTTGATCCCATTAGGGTATTTTACATCCACTCTAGATTGGAATCGGTTTTTGCGCATTGAGATGAGAAATACTAGGATTCTCAGTAACCGTTGGCGGGGTTAGCTTGGACGTGTCCGAGAGCCATCGAAGTTCTCAAGTATATTTCTAGAGGTATACTTTCGATAAGGGGGGAGCACTCTCCTAGTCATTTGTTGGAAAATTTCTCTTCCATATTTGATTCGAACCTTTGAATCTGTTTTCTTTAATTACAGTCAACCACTCTTCGTGGTTTTCAATGATTGGTTTTGTCCGTCCTATCGAGTTTGGATAGATATCTTGTTTAGTCCGTTCTATCGATTTTGGACTGTTTTATCCATTCTGTCCAGTTTGGATTTTTATTCAGACTATTTCCATTCTTTCAAGTCTGAATGATATACTTATGGTACCCATCATCTATGTTTGGATTTGTTCCCTATTGTACATCTCCATTTTTGTTATGTTTAGTTGTTGTTTATGTGGGAGAAAACCCGTTCCGCATAGCGGCGTGGTCCCACAAATTATTGTTAAATACACTTCCTTTTGTTTCAAAGTTTTACTCATACGAGACATTTTGTCTGACCCAAGTTGTTTATTTTTCGTAAATTCTCGGATACTCAATTATATTTGGGTAGCCTGAGAATAGTAGGTTTTCTTTGAAGCTCTTTGATGACGGTGATCGAGCAGACGGCTCCTTAGTTATCTAGTTATTTATTTCCGCTATATGATTATGTAGGTGTATTTTGTATCTTAAAAATGAAAGGTCATAATGTATAGCTGTAAATCTATTAGATGCAGTATTTTTTTGTAACTCTGATAACTCCTTATAAGGAGTAACCATTCCAATGTGAGGTTTATCTATTATGTCTTGTTCTGTTCTTTATTTTACCCCAAGATAACTTATCTTTCATATGCTTGAGCAACGACACACGAATACCGTGGATGTATGAAGTATCATTCCCAGGGATCAAGAAGGTGGGTCGTAACAATTTACTATGATAAATTTCTCATCATTACAACACATTGTAATTAGGTTACATAACATATAATTTAAGGATTTTCTATTTAATATACTTAAGTTAAATAATTAATTATCACATCACAATATGGTAAGTATATAATTGAAACAAAAATACCTTTTATTTCAAACAAGGTTTTATTACCGAGTTAATCATTTACAATAAATTACAAAAATGCCCCTAGGGTATACCCCTTTCTCTATCAATAACTACCATTTAAATATTTTTATTTAGATTTGAAAATTAGCTCAATGTACCTATTACTTAAGCGAATTGCGATATAGTAGATCGTATACGTATATGATAATTCCTATTGCCGATGCATAAGGATTCCATGTCATATATTCTATATTAAACATTTTAAGATGGTGTATGTACATACCTTTTAGGACAATCCCTAAATCCTTACTTACAGTTTTAGAAATATTTTAGTACCTCTTAATATTCTTTCTTATAGACACATACTTTCTCTGCATTTTGACTGAAAAGTCAAATTATTTGATTTCTTTGTCAAAATGTTTGCTTAATTCCGGTGCTTATCAAATGATATTGTCGTATCAGTTCTTGGATCTTATTCAATTCTTACAAACTCAATTATCGCTCCTACTAACATTATGGCATTTTTCTTATCATGTGCAAACTTTCTGTTCTAAATCATTATTCAAACTTTCTATTTCAATAAACATGTAGCAAATTCAATGTCATATTGGTTGATACTTTTGCGAATAGAAGTAGAAGTAACTCAAGCACGTTGATTGACGAATCCGCTGTGCTAATTTCAAAATTTGAAATGTACAAGGTAATTCTCGTCAATATTGATTATTATGTTTCAACTACATCGATCTTCCTTTCGAAGTCTCCCCTATGGCTAATAGATCATACTCCTTCGAGTAAACTATCAAAATTGTATTTTGGTAATATACTTGAGTATATTTTGGATTTAAGCATCAAGCCATATGTTAGAGTCTATACTCTTTACGGGTTATAAGCAATGGAGGAATCTGTTACTACTAACAATTCCTTTTCTGGACATTGTATGAAACTCATAGTTTCTTTTTAATGTGCAAGAATTCATATTAGACATTCTAATGAATTGTGTCTGTTTTAGGTTCAGTTGATTTTATATTATAATTAGTTTCCACATTAGAGTGTTTGGATTTGTGCAGTTAATGCCCTGCTAAAGCCCTGTTCAGTCTCCGCTATAGCGCATAGCGCTCTTTGAGCACTACGCTATTTCGATTTAGCGCAATTAAATAGTAGATCCGCTTTAAGCCTCGCTATTTTCGGCAACACCCACTAAATCAACGCTTTTTAGCACCCGCTTTAGCAACATTAATATTCAAAAGTTAATTTGATGGGTTTCCTTTTAAACCAAATCAACAAAGTTAGGGTATAGAGCTAATTTTAAGGTATAAATGCTTAATATAAGTTAGAAATCTATTGTAGTCACCAAATCTAGTGTGCATAAATCATGTAATTCTTCAGTTTTGTTATATAGGATTAAATAATATATTTTTTCCTATACAACTGATGTGACAATGAGAATAAATCAACTTTAATTATCTGTTTTTATATCTAATGAAGCTTTTTCCACCTTCGCTATTTTCCGCTATATCCCCGCTATAACTTTTTGCACCTCTAGCGCTATAGAAAGGTTAAATGCTTTAACTCCATAGTTTTGGATTATATTCATTACTTACATAAAACGAATGAGTCTTGAGTTTACGAAACTTATGTTCATTAACATAAATTAGACAACCATTGCTCGTTGGTCCAAAATTCCTTTGAGGTGGTTCACAAAAGATCCCTCGTGATTTAATTTTACAAGCAACCTCTTGATTCACACAACCTGTCAACTCCTTGACCCAGGACATATAGGGGTTTCTGATCAACTCATATCTTATACGAGCTCGAAAACTATGCTTTAAATGAAATTAAATTTAACACATGTACTTACTCTTAAGTACATATCCTTATCGAATGAAGTTAACTCAACATCACTCATTATCAATCATACTTTGTCAAACAAAGTTTGATTACTCCCTTTTGATACATTATTGTGTAGGGAGGACTGATTTTTGAGGTTGAATATTATTTGTTTTTTGGTACTTTTGGAACTCTTTCCAATATACTCACCTATTCGGTCACATCAATTGTATTATTTCCTTTACATGTTATGTTTATCTACTTTCATTTTATATTCTACAAACTTACCATAGATACTCTACTTGTTTATCAAATACACATGTTTGTGTATAATATAATTTATCGATGAATTTAATGAAGTGTATCAGGTTTAGTATCGTTAGACCTTAGACTGCATACATCTATATGTATCAATAATAAGAGTTCTTTAACTATTTTGTCATCCCACTAAATGACTACTTTTCCCTTAATCGCCTGAAATACAATTCACTAGTGTCATTTGATGCCTAATCACATGATCAAAGAATTATTTCATAAGAATATGGCCTAGTCCATAATTCCAAAATAAGTGTAATTTTTTTTTACATACTTCTGTATTTTTTATCGCTAATGCATGTAACAACCCTGATTTTGTTAACATTTATTCCATAAATTTAATTAATTATTAAACAAATAATATCGAAAAGTGTATAGAATGTGGATAATTTTCGTGTTAATAAAAATTTGAATGTTTAGTTTTAAATGGAGTAATGAGTTATGAGGAAAGGAATATAGATTATTAATTAAATTAGAGAGGGATAACGAAAGAGAGATAAGGCATTAAATTAGTTACCCTAACTCTCTCCCTAACCTTATTATTAATTCGGTCATATCCTATAACCAAGAAAGAAAACAAAACATAAAGCTAAGAGAACTCTATTAAAAAACATTTCAACTAAAGAAGAAGAAAAGGACGAAGCTTAAGGAAGGAAATTAAGGCAATTATCTCCACACAAATCAAATCCAATCTAAGGTGAATATTATCTCCATCTCTATTATATGTTTTTTTAATTTAGATTTATGATGAAATTTGAATGATTAATGTGTTTTACCATGCATTTGGTTTAGATATTCATTTGTATAAATTATGGTTATCATTTGTGAATGTTATGGAATTTTCTAAAGAGATTTTGATTTAAAAACCAATCTTTCAATCTCTAATTCATTTCAATTTTTGATATGATGTCGGGAACTTTATTTACGAGATGTTTTTTAAATTTCACAATTTTAAAATTAAGTATGAATATATTATGAATTTTCTAAGTTAAGACAACGGATAATTTCGGATTCTAATCTATTACTTAAAAAGGAAAGCAGAAACCAGGTCATTCATATGCAGCCACCTGTCCTTTTCATATGATCCCCTTTCACTCCCAAATTTTAACCCCCAAATGTTCTTCCCCCTTCCACTCTTTTTCGCTGCCTGGCTATTCCAATTTTCAACCCCCCCAACCGCCTGCCCTTTTCCTACTTCCCCGACCTCTTCTCTCACCACCGTCCACACCCGCCTACCCATCAACGATCCTTAAAACGACACCGACGCTCCTCTTCAATTCCGTTGGTAAGGCCCGGCTGTTTACAACCACCAATCCTCCGTTCTCCTGCTCCTTCCGCCTTCCTCCCTACCTGCCTGCTTACCTGCCCTCCGCGTTAACCCGGCTAGGATTGCCTGCTGCGTCACACTGCGAGGCGGCCTAACCCTACGCTCCAAATTAGGTAAGTAATTTTGTTCAATTATTATTTCCACTATGGGGGTTGCTTTCAACCCGACGTCGACCAAACTCAGATATACCCTTTTTTCCCTCCGACCACCACTGTCAGTCAAAGATAGATAATCAAACCGATTATGTCAAAAATAGTTTGTGTTGGAAAGTGAAGTCCCATATCAGCCCGATATTTTTGCACCACTGTCCCTGCACTGTCTTTTACTGCCCTTTCTATTACTATATCATCTATGCCATCTTGGAAATGTCAGTAAGGCATTTACAGTTTTCTTGCACCACATCATTTTTCCCATATTTGAAAATTATGTATGTTGCAAGTTTATTAACCATATATGTAATAGGTTGTTATCATGATCTCAGTTCAGTTAAGTTAAAAAACATGCCGTCCGACATCTTTGGGTGGGACTTATTTTTCCCTCTTCGTTGCCCTATAATCTCCAGTTTGTTTATTATCACAACTCAACCATATGATTTCAACATGCACCAAGGTCAAAAAATTATTAAATCATTTCCACCATCCTGTACGTCTACGGTGTAGATAGTACCGGTAACAAATGTTTGTCAACTAATATACAGAACACTGGGGACATGATGCCTTTCACTCCTGCTCACGTTTCAACTTTGCACGTCTATATTTCTTCCACTTATATGTGGCATTACAGTTAACTAAAATATGGTATATACTAACGTATACTTTCCAACTCAACACATACAGCCCGGTAACTTGCGCGAACACAGCCTTTATTACGAAGTCAAATGGGATGATACTGTCTGTAGAGTAGCGAAGACGTATGTCTCTTCGAAAGGTATTTATATGCTGACACATTCCCTCTGATTCTATTTGTACTAATTTTTGCCCTGTAATTAAACTTCAACATGGTTTTTCTTCAGAATTTCGTTTGAATGGGTTTTATTGCGTTCAAAACAACAATTGCCTGTTGACGAGGCACTGCTGCTCCAAAGTGCATTATTTAAGGGGGTAGACGTACGATCAGGTATACGTAACGTTTTGAGATACAGCAGTTGTTCTTCTTTAACCATACCTTAAATTTTTTTAACCATTGTGTTGTTCACTTTTACTCAATGCATCCTCTCATTGGTTCGCTGACTGCGTCAGGTAATCCTGAACGTATGGACAATGTCGTACCTAACAAAGTTAGTTAACTCCATTTGAAAGCATAACATGTGTCAAGTAAATTATGTTAATAATCTTATAACTACAGTGGTGACTACCCTAGATTCACTGATTGTTCATCTTTACTGGCTTTTGCAACTGTGTTTCACATGGTTCCTATGCTGGACTGCCTTATTCGTGCACTTGATTTTAATTTGTTTTCAGTTACGTGCAATAATATTTAATGAAAAAGCACGCTATGAATAATGTTACAAGTGAAGTAATTTATGAGTTGATGTTTTTCTTCAGAATATATTTAATTTGATTAAGTTTTGCATTTAAGAGACTGGATTCATTTACAGATCTAATTTTCCAACCTACGCTTTCTGTGCCGTAAGAGATGGGTCTTTTGAAATTCTGAGAAGTTTAACTGGAAATATTGAGATCATAATGTGGCTAATGCATTCTACTGTTAATGCTAATCAATCTCACAACTCGATCTTCGGTTTTTTTCTTCATATACTTAATGCAATAGATCGTATTATGGCTGTAATTTTAGTTATTCTTCATATATTTGTTGAATCTAAATAGGGGATTTAAATATAGCACCATAATATAATAAGCTGCATATACAAATAACACTATTGTTCTCCATAAACCAAAATATCAAGTCATTTGATTTCCTATTGCGTAATATAGTATATGACGGACTGCCCTCACTTCATAAAAAGGTATATACATATTGATACTCCCCATCGATCTTGAAACATTGATATGTCTGAATTTTCTGCACAAGTAAGATATCAGTGTTTTCTTTTCATGTAGTTATATTAAAACAGTTGGCTTGAATGGTATACTACTGGTGATAACTCAGTTGATATAATCATCTCAGTTCATTTGTAAACTAATTTTCATTTGATTATCGTAGTCACTCTTACTGTCATTATGTTAGTCTGACTGTAAACTAGAATCAATTTGGTTGGTTCTATGTTTTAGTATATGTAATTGTTGGATCTTTAGTGGAAGACTGTAAAAGATAAGCAGTTTACACTGTTTCTCTTCTATTCGAGACCGTAGGGCAGTTCAAAATTGGACCATTTATTCAACTTATTGATAACCCAATATGGCTAATTGAAAAATATAGTTGATTCCATGCATCCTCTCTTTGGTTTCAATCAAGTTTCCACTACATACTTATACAGTGTAAGGTCAAACTGTCTGTTTCTAATTGATTTCTTTCAGTTTCCATGTGTCATAATTATTGCCTTTTTACAGACAGAGGTAGTGATTAGTTATCGATTGTTTATGGTTATTTAATAGCATGTGCATGCACAACATTTGTTGTACTTTCGTACTGTACTATAAGTTTCACCATATCGAAATATCTATGCGTTTGAAAGGAAAAGTCGCTTATTCTTACGTGCTTGGCTGTTACCTTAACATCAAAAATAAGCATAATTCCATATCTAATTTGATAGGCTGATAGCATCCTAGAAATAGAGAATATACTTGATAACACCATGTCTCATTAATAAGTGATTTAAGTGTTTTTCTTTGATCAGTAAATAGTCATCATAGTAGGCCTAAAAACAAGTGGTTAGGTGGTCTTAGCATTTGGAAGATGTACAAATGTTTTGATGGTCTGTCATAATTTGCACAAGGTAGAAATACAAATTATTTTATTGATATCTTTTATATTTGAAAATTAAATAACTAAATTTGGTACCTTTAGGACTGGTAAGTCCTTTGAGTATGCATAGGACTGAGCTTAGTCACATCAAATCATTAGTTAAACTTTGTTATTTCTGGTCATTCTTTTTGGTAGTGCGTGTAAAACTAGAATATAAGCCAAAGTACATTTCAATACCTGCAATAGACTATTACAGATGGTCATTATCTATTTACTTTACCATGCTTAATAGTTTGGTGCCAGCCGAAGAATTTCTTTTTAAAACAAGGAGGAATAAATTTACCATTTGAGAAATATGTATGTTGCAAGTTTATTAAGCGTATATGTAATAGGTTGTTATCATGAGCTCAGTTCAGTATAGTTTAAAAAAATGCTCTCCTACATCTTTGGGTGCGATTTATTTTCTCCTCTTTGTTGACCTGTAATCTTCAATTGGTTTAATATCACAACTCAAATACATGATTTCAACATGCAAAAAGGTCATAAAGTTAGTAGATCATTTCCAACATCCTGTACGTCTACGGTGTAGATAGTACCGTTACCAAATGTTTGTCAACTAATATACATAACACTGGGGACATGATGCCTTTCACTCCTGCTCATGTTTCACCTTTGTACGTCTATATTTTGTCCACTAATATGTGTCATTACAGTTAACTAAACTATGGTATATACTAACATTTTTTTTACAACGCAGCGCATACAGCACGGTAACTTGCGCAAACACTGTCTTTTTTAGGAATTCAAATGGGATGATACCGTCTGTTGAGTAGTGAAGACGTATGACTCCTGGAAAGGTAATTATATCCTGACTCATTCCCTCTGATTCGATTCGTACTAATTTCTGCTCTTTATTTAATCTTCCTCATGGTTTTTCCTCAGAATTTCGATTGACTGGGTTTTACTGCGTTCAAAACAACAATTGCCTGTTGAAGAGGAACTGCTGGTCCAAAGTGAAGTATTTAAGGGGACAGACGGACGTTCAGGTATACGTAACGTTCTGAGATACAGTGGTTGTTCTTCTTTACCCGTACCTTACAAATTTTTAACCATTGTGTAGTTCAATTTGATTCCATGCATCCTCTCCATGGTTCACTGACTGTGTCAGTTAAACCTGAACGTATGGACAATGGTGTACCTAACATAATTAGTTCACTGCATTTGAAAGCATAACATGTGTCACTTAAATATTTTTAAAAATCTTATAACTACAGTGGTGACTACCCTTGATTCAGTGATTGTTCATCTCTATTGGTTTTTGCATTTGTGTTTTACATGGTTCCTACACTGGACTGCCTTATTCGTGCACTTGGTGTTAATTTGTTTTTAGTTATGTGCAGTAATTTTTAATTAAAAAGTACGCTTTGAATAATGTTACAAGTGAAGTAATTTATGAATTGTTGTTTGTATCGAAAATATATTTATGTTAATTAAGTTTTGCATTTACGAGACCGGATTCGGTTAGAGATCTATTTTTCCAAACTAGGCTTTCTGTGCCATAATAGAAGGGTGCTTTGAAATTCTGAGAAGTTTAACGAGAAATGTTGAGATCATAAGGAGGCTAATGCATTCTAATGTTAAAACTAACCAATCTCTCAACACGATCTTTGATTTTTCTTCCGTATACTTAATGCAATATATCGTATTATGGCTGTAATTTTAGTTATTCTCCATAT
Organism: Allium fistulosum; assembly: GCA_030737815.1. Lineage (NCBI taxonomy): Eukaryota > Viridiplantae > Streptophyta > Magnoliopsida > Asparagales > Amaryllidaceae > Allium > Allium fistulosum. Next base: position 972,002,935 of record CM060908.1, on the reverse strand, counting down.
ATTTATTGCATCAAAATAGGGGATTAAAATAAAGTACTGTAATATAATAAGCTACATATACAAATCACACTATCGGTCTACATAAACAAAAATTTCAAGTCATTTGATTTCCTATTGCATAATACATTATATGACGGACTGACCGCACTTCATTAAAAAGTACATACATATTGATACTCCCCCTCGATCTTTAAACATTGATATGTCCGAATTTTCTGCACAAGTAAAATATCAGTTTTTTCTTTTCATGTTGTTATATTAAAACAATTGACTTGAATGGTATACTACTGGTGGTAAATCAGTTGATATAATCATCTCAGTTCATTTCTACACTAATTTTCATTTGATTATTGTACTCACTCTTCTTTTCATTATGTTAGTATGACTGTAAACTAGAATTAATTTGTTGGGTGCTATGTTTTAGTATACGTAATTACTGTAACTTTAGTGGAAGACTGTAGAAGATAAGCAGTTTATGCTGATTCTCTTCTATTCTAGACCGTAGGGCATTTAAAAATTGGACCATTTATTAAACTTAATGATAACCCTATATACCTCAATTCTAATGCATGTTAGTTCAAATTTCCACTTATCCTTTTAGATTTACTAACACAGTTGGTATATATCTATCAACAAAATCCTTCCTACCCTAATAATCTATATATTTATAGTGAGTTACTATAAATAAATAAGCTGTACCCTAATAATCCATATACCGCTACAAAACAGATGAAATAAAACTTTTCCATCTTGTGTTTGATATTCACATTTATTGTAAATTGTTATGAGGTTCTAATCGTTAAATGTTCAACAATAAAAATAGCTTCGTATACTAAATAGTTGGTTTAAGTATAAATATTGTTACCTGGAAACCAAGAAAAATTAGTATTGAATTAGTATGTTTTACTGTCCTCAAATAACTTAAACCCTTAACTGTTTCAGTAATTTGTTTACATAAGGGGTTGGATTTAACAACGATAATGGTCACTGTAGTTAAATACTCACTTCACAACTTACTGTTATAGCATAGAGCAGGTTAGAATTTACCAACCACTGTTATTTACTACTTCTGTTTTCTACCTACAGAAATACTTTGTTATCTTCGGATAAAATAAAAATTATCCATAGGATGATGTTGTCCTGAGAGCAGTAGAACGATGTAAATCTTGATAAGTAAACGTCAGTTGGAGGTTGAAACATGGTACCTGTTATTTACTGCTCCGTTCAAACCATATAAATGGGTGGTTTAACGTCTGATGTACCCTGTCGAAAATACTGGCTGTATTCTAAAACCATCTACTTTTATACTTGTGCACGTCATTATTCCGTAAATTTCCTCCGACTACATTTTGTTTTTAAATTTACATGTCCTCCTGATCATATTTGCCTACATAAGCCTGTCAGCTACACTGGATTTTATTGTACTTTATGACTGACTGGTCGACTACACAATCTGTTTGTAAATAAGCATGTTGAATTCTGTCCCTCACTGCTGTCACAGGTTAAACATTTTGCACTGAAGTAGTACCATACGTATTTGTAATCAGTAGGTAATGCTACTTATGCAGGCTGAACATACTACAGACTGTGTGACTGATTATTGTGACCCCGTGCAGGTCTTTTACTTAATCGGAGATTATGGATACCACAGCTGTGACTAGAAATGCTAGAGCCGAAAGAAGGGGTGCTATCGACGGGAGAAAAAGAAAAAGGTCTACAGTTTTACAGCAAAAGGGGACAACGATGGTAGATAGAAGGCAGCCCCGTGGAGATGTGTCATATAGGCCAAATTTCACTTCAGGGCGGAGTGGCCGTAATGGTAGGATCTGTTGGTGAACATACAGTTATTTAGTGCACGTACAAACATACTATAACCACTGCATTCCACTGTAACAAACACAGGGAGGAAAAAAAATGGACACCAAGCCTCACCGAGTTCACGCATCAGTGTGTTTTCCAAACAATGCACAGGTAATGGTGTACTCTTATTCTACCTGTTTTTTACGAACTGTAATATAACCTGGAATAACCCATTTACCTATCGCATTTTCAACATATTTAAGTCTGCTGATGTCCACATGAGATATTGTATGGTTTACGCAGTAAAGTTCTTTTGCTGTTAATCAAACTTACAACGTTTCCTCCACCACTTTGTTTACTGTCAGTACGTTTACAGTACACATTCGTGTGAAGAATACTGTCTCATAAACTTTTAAAACAGGAGCTGTGGTGCAGCCATGGAATTTTGGTGGACCTACCTACGTTTGCTCAAGTTGTGGTGCAAAAGTTTGGTACGAAGAAAGGAACAGGAAGTCAAGAAGGCCTATGAATCCAAAATTTACTATTTGCTGTAAGGGTGGTAAAATTAAGTTACCACGATACAAAAAATGCCCTGACTATTTACATAACCTGCTTGATTACAATGGTGGCCGTGACAGTTCTAATTTCAGAGAGAACATACGAGTATATAATGGGATGTTTGCATTTACATCTATGGGTGGGCGTATTGATAATTCAGTGAACACAGGGCGGGGACCTTATGTATTTAGAATTAGCGGACAGAATTATCATAAAATAGGCTCTATGCTACCCACCGAGGGGCAAGCTAAATTTGCACAACTGTATATATATGACACAGCCAATGAGGTTACAAACAGAGTTAATGCGCCTGGATTGTCCGCTAGCCAGTCTACAAACCCTCATATTATAAAAAATTTAATATCTATGTTCAATGCCTGTAACGAGCTGGCTAAGGTGTTCCGGATGGCTAGAGACAGGTATGAAAGTAGTAGTTTGACCAATGTTTCGCTCCATTTATTGGAAAGGAGGGATAGAGATGGTAGACAGTACAATATACCAACTGCTTCTGAGATTGCGGCGTTGGTTACAGGGACTGGTAGCCGAAGTGAAGGTTATAGGGACATCGTAATCGAGGAGAAAAGTGGAATGCTTAAGAGAATTAACGAGAAACATCCCAGTTTTATGGCCATGCAATATCCCCTTTTATTCCCCTATGCAGAGGATGGTTACAGACTGAACATACCTTACCAGTCTGTCGAACCATCTGATATCCGTACGGACGACATGGTAACCATGCGTGAATATTATGCTTACATACTGCAATACAGAGAGGAAGATGGTAATACGTTGCTTTACGGTGGGAGATTGTTCCAGCAGCTAATAGTTGATGCATACTGTTGCATTGAGGAGGACAGATTGAATTGGATTAGAAATAACCAACATAACATCAGGTCTGAACTGTACAAAGGGCTGAAGGATGCGGTAGCAGCGGGTGACACATCGGCTATGTCTATTGGTAGGAGAATGGTTTTGCCTTCTTCTTTCACTGGTGGGCCTAGGTATATGATTCAAAACTACCAAGATGCAATGGCAATTTGTCGATGGGCTGGTTCTCCAGATTACTTTATCACATTTACATGCAACTCTCAATGGTCAGAGATTAAGGAGTGCTTATCCACAATTCTAGGTCAAAGGGCAGAAGATAGACCGGATATAATTTCACGTGTTTTCCACATCAAGTTGCAGCAATTAATGCATGACATAAAGGAAAAAGAACATTTTGGAAAAATAAATGCAGGTCCGTCACCTCATTCATTCAAATTATGTTCGACATAGTTACATACACCGAAAATATTGATTAATTTTGGTAAACATTTTTACAGCTTTGTACGCTATTGAATTTCAAAAGCGAGGCTTGCCTCATGCACATATTTTACTGTTTGTTCGGGGGGTGGACAGACCAAAAACAACAGCTGCGGTGGATAAGGTGGTCAGTGCAGAATTACCAGACCGTGAGGCAGATCCTGTTGCGTACAAATCAGTCAGTCAGTTTATGGTACATGGACCGTGCGGCGTTCTTAATCCAAACTGCCCATGTATGATAAATGGTAAATGTTCAAAACATTACCCAAAACGGAGTAACAATGAAACGACGTATGACAAAAATGGTTTTCCAAATTACAGAAGACGTGACAATGGTAACTTTGTCACCACATTATCTGGAGTTAATCTAAATAATTGTTGGGTAATACCGCATAATGTCTGTTTAGTTGTGAAGTATCAAGCACACATTAATGTTGAGATTTGCAATCGTGCGAAGTCTATTAAATATTTGTTCAAATACATTCACAAAGGCCATGATAGGGCTGCTGTTGTAATTGAGGAAAACAATGTTACAAACCACAATTTTGTTCGAGCGGTGGATGAAATAAAGACTTATATAGATTGTCGTTACATATCAGCTTCAGAAGCAAGTTGGAGAATTTTCAAATTTGATATTCACTATCGAAAACCTGCGGTTGAACGATTACACTTTCATTTACCTGAAGAGCAAAACGTTGTTTTTCACGATGACGATAATTTGGCTGAGATAGTATGTCAACCTACTGCTAACAAGACTATTTTCACTGAATGGATGGAAACTAATAAAATTAGTGAGGACGCACGGAAGTTGACATATGTAGATTTTCCTACGAAATGGGTATGGAACAAAAAAATTGGCAAGTGGACTGCACGGAAAAAAGGAGACACAATAGGTAGAGTTTATTTTGCTCATCCAACATGCGGCGAACGATTTTATTTACGTCTGCTGTTAAACATTGTCAAAGGACCAACCAGCTATGAAGAGATAAGAACCTTTAATTCCGTTGTTTACGCCTCTTTTAAAAGTGCGTGTGTTGCACGCGGATTACTTGAAGACGATAATGAATGGAACATAGCTTTAACCGAGGCATCACATTGGGCAACTGCATCGTCTCTACGTGAACTTTTTGTTATGCTGCTGCTTTTCTGCGAAGTAGCCAACCCAACACAACTGTGGAATACAAATTGGAGAATGATGGCGGAGGATATTGAATGGCGTCGAATTCGTACATACGAACAACAAACCGATTGTTCTGATGACAATCAACTTAAGTTGGAGACCGTACGTGAATTAGAAAATATAATGAGTAAAAGTGGTAGATCTGTTTCAGAATTTAACTTCATCCCTTCAACGGACCTTCCTTCAATTTTGACAGGCCAATGTAGCTTACTCACAACTGAGAATGATTATGATATGGAAATGTTGAAAGCTGAGTCACAACCTCTTTTATTGTCTTTAAATTTAGAACAACAGAAGGTATTTACCACTGTACGTGATTCTGTTGAGCGTAACGAAGGCGGTTTCTTCTTTGTTTACGGAAGTGGGGGGACAGGTAAAACTTTCCTATGGAAAACCATTATCACTAACTTCAGAGCAGAAGGGAAGATTGTTTTAGCTGTTGCTTCTTCTGGTATAGCGTCCTTACTTTTACCTGGCGGTAGAACCGCCCATTCAAAATTCAAAATTCCACTCATTGTGGATGATAATTCAACATGCAATATATCAAAACAATCTCCTTTAGGGCAGTTGCTAAAATCTACTGATTTAATTATTTGGGATGAAGCACCTATGATGCATCGTTATGCCCTTGAGGCATTTGAGAAAAGTTTACAAGATATAATGCATGTTGCTAATGATGACGGTCCTTCCAGGCTTTTCGGAGGAAAGACAGTTTTATTGGGAGGTGATTTTCGTCAAACTTTGCCAGTAATTCATAAAGGTACTAGAGATATGGTGGTATCTGCTTCCATCAGCAATTCGTATCTCTGGGCAAAGTGTAAGATTTTCACCCTCACAAGAAACATGAGACTACAACGTTCAGCATTCAACTCCCATGAAATGGAGAAAGTTGAGAAGTTTGCACAATGGGTGCTTGACATTGGAGATGGAAACGTGGATGCAGTTTCACTACACGGTGACGATGATCCTTCTTGGATTACTATACCTTCTGAATATCTTATCGACGTTGGAGAGTGTGGTCTTAAAAATATGGTTGACATGATATATCCTGATTTGAATAATAGGTTACCAGACAAAGAGTATTTACGCAAACGGTGCGTGCTCGCTACAACTAACGAATTTGTTGAGGAAATTAACTCCCACATCCTTTCTCAAATTAAAGGTGAACTAATATCCTATTTTAGTGCTGATTCCATTAGTCCTTCATCCGAACAAGTAGACGATCAACATACCCTTTATCCTCTCGAATTTCTTAACACTCTAAAAGTATCTGGATTACCTAATCACATTCTGCAGTTGAAGATAGGAGTTCCAATTATGTTGTTACGAAATTTGAATCAGAGGTTAGGCCTCTGCAACGGAACACGGTTAATTGTAACTCAACTTGCAGAAAGGGTTATTGAAGCAGAAATAATTACTGGTACTAATATCGGTACAAAGGTACTCATTCCTCGGATCATCCTTACGTCTGCTGATACAAAATGGCCATTTGTGTTACGTAGGCGACAATTCCCCGTGAAGGTTTGCTTCTCAATGACCATAAATAAAAGCCAAGGACAAACATTAGAGAATATAGGCATCTATTTGCCCATCCCTGTTTTTAGCCATGGTCAGTTGTATGTTGCCGTATCAAGAACATCTTCGTACCAGGGTATTAAGTTCTTAATTGGTCAGTTGGAGGGTGGACGTCGTGGGCTAACCAAAAATATTGTTTATAAAGAAGTTTTTAACGGTTTATCAGGTATTCACACCTACCATTGTTTACTACATGCATTTTACTTCTGCCCTTTACAATCAATTATGTTAAATTTCTTCCTGCTTTCAGGCTGAGGTTACGGAGGGAAAAAAAGCATTTACATTTACATGGCCGCTTTCTGTGTTTTCTATTTTTCTGACGTACAGTCTATTCCTCTTCACACTGCAAATTCATTTCTCACTATTTCCTTCACTCTCTACCCTCACTACTACTATTTGAATTTGTACTATAACTTTTTTTCCCCGGTTCTTGGATTTTTGTAACAAACTGGTTTGATATATTCATTCTTACCACATCTCAGTACCTGTTTCAGCTGTTTTCACTTCCACAACTAAATTTTCATATGGTCTCCGTTTGCTGCTCATATATAACTATTATTACTAACCGGATGGATGACGGTAGGTCTGCACAGTCTGCCATACGTTAGTACCTTAATTCTTTCCGCCGTATTGGAAACTGTAGTGAGTCAGTTACATTCCAATATTCACACATTTACTTCTCACTAACGTTGTTTTAATTTTAAATAATATGCTAAGAGTCTTTCTCCACTGTATTATTAACTGCACATTATGTTTCAAACTAACAACACTAACCTCACGTTCTACACTTATGGCCTGACCATGTCAACTTAATCTGCAATTGCGTACAGTATCATGGCAACAATACAGATCTGTCCACTGACCTCTACTATTCCAATATGGCAGTTTTTGCACATTACTTAATTATTTATAATTACTGGCTGAAATTATGGACAAAATAGTTGGTGACAAGGGAATTGAGCTCATCAGGATTACCATTTGCTACATTAATTTTGTTATTATTCAGTTGTTTCACTTACTGTTTGTACAGTTTTATCAAAGTGAAAAAAAAAATTCCACCCTAACTTTAAAACACTTAAATTTCATGTAATCAGCACAAGCATTACTTAGTGCTTATTTATCCACTAGAACCCATACCACCACTCAAGTTAGTTCAAAATCCAAGTTGATTATTCATTATTATTCAAACTGTACAGTCTACTGTTATACACATTTCAATACTATGAATTTAAGTTTACGAACCATTCCAGTATTTGACTGCTTATTTGAAGCAATTTACTTCGACGTGTTTGTCTGCCACATTATTGAATACCAGTACATTTTTATTTTTTACTTCTATACAGTCAGTATTAATTCATCTTCCATAGTTCAAAATACTGAACGATTCTCCACTGTTTCTCCTCACCTCTTATGCTTACTTAATTTGGATGTCCGTTAACATTTTCATCGTACATAAAAACATTCAGGGAAACTTTTTATGGGTATATGACACTGTCCCCAGTTATAAACACTTACAGAGCAATACTGATAAGGCAATGCATTTTAAATATTTACGCTATGAAATAAATTAGTCCTGTTTCATTCATTTACTTACAACCCCGTGGCTTAAAAGAATGAACAATTTATTACTGTCAGAGTTTGTAGTAATTAACATCGGCTATAATTTTTTTTCCACACTTACTGTTTATTTCATACGTACTTCGTTTTTTATTTCATCAAAATTGATGTGGCCCATCACTAACAAATGCTCAAAAACCAGCTACAAACAGTTTACTAATCTAAACGTTCAATCAACTTTCGTCCACTTCATGCTGTGTTAACAATAGTTGGTAAAAATAACTTTTTTTCAACCTTGACATTATATTTTAAATTATAGGACTTGACAGTAGACCGAACAGTGACAACGCAACAAGACAGAATCGTTGTTTGTTCTTACTTCTAATTTTTCCATTATTTCGTAGATAAATTTTCTCCGTTACAATTTTAATTCTCATTACATTCGTTCTTTGAACACCATTTTTTAACTCCTTCATTCTCACCTATTATCCATATATATGTAAACAACATTTATTATATGCTCATAAAGTATGGCTACATTTGCAAATGCTATAAAATATGTGTACATCCATGCAACATCCATACACAATTTGTGGGCAAATCTGTATATCGATTCTTTGGCCATGAATGAGAAGCATATTGTCCGATGGGGGTGGAAAATGAAATATTCATTTTATCCTTACTGTATAGCAGTAAATTGCATGAACTAACGACCAACTGTGTAACATTAATATAAAGGTAGGAAAATTCTATTGGAAGAGATGGCGATTTTCGACAGTCTTCTGACGAAGACAATTACCACCTCTTATATAAATAGGTAATGAATTTTGTTTTCAGAAACTGTTTTTCTTATCAATTAGCAATTGATTTCGTTAACAGGTTCATATTGGTTGCTGTTGACATGAGTATCAGACGCTTTCTTGCAATTTGCTCAAGTTGATTAAATCTTTTTTATCAGTTCAACTATATCATCCATCCACTGACAGTAACATTTTGATCAATGTTCCAGAGATGGCACAGTTTCATAGTATAGGACTATTTGTTCCCATTTTCTACTTAAGCGTAACGAATTTTGGGTGCACTGTACAGGTTTACTGAATTGCTAGGAAGAGAGAGTGATAAGGATAGGGATAGGGCAATGAGTTCTTGAGAGAAGATCATGCTCCTTGTGCGCTTAATGCTCACCAGGTATTTTATTCTTCACGTCTTTGTTTTTATAGGAATTTTGGGGCTGTTTGTAAACTCAGCTGTTTTACTGTCTTCTCGACTGCAGATTGATATGAAATAGTGCAGCGAATGTATAACAATACAGTTATGAATTGTTCTACATGCAACCTAATACGTACCCATTTTAGTGGAAAAAATATCAAAATTTAAACCAACTCATCAAACTGATCAGAAATACATTACCGAACCAATCAGCAATACATTGCTAAACAGAATAAAAATCAACTCGGTTGGTATAACAGTGGGTATCTACCACATTGGATTACCACTACAATTTCAACCAACCATTTTTTAAATGACATCAAGTCTATAATAGTTATTTTTAAAACTGTCCTTCACACAATACATTTCGGCCAGTAAACTTAGAATTGCATATAATAGAACTGGTACTAGGTGCACTTAGCACAACTTGAACTTAACTACAGTCGACGGTTGTATCCACGAAATAGGGAACAGTAGTTTATCATGTTAAATTTTATAATTTTTTGTTTCTTACAAAGTTCTGTTTTATACTTAGTAATACAGTATAAGGTTATGATTGCATATCCATATCCAATTCAGAATCAGTTATATGTCAGAATATAAATATCTGATAAACATGGACAACAGATCTAATTCATGAAGATTTTAACGACTGTAGGTAGTAGAAAATAATTCAGATCTTATAGAACATATTTTTTTTATTCCCAAATGCACAAGCAGCCACTGGCACCCCATGTCTGATTTCATTTTAAAATCACGACATATGATAGTTACAATCATTTGTTTAATTATCGAGTAATTAAATTGCTGTTTTGGATTTTTTAGGGAATGCATGCTTGAAGGTTTGGAACAAAGAAAATGTAAGCAACAGGGAGTTCAAGAAACATAGGCCAAACGGAGAAGCTTATTGATTCTCCACACTGTAACTATTTTCTCTTTATTTTAAAATCAATTTGATTACGAAATTTTTCATAAACCAATGATTTTAGTTTTAATATTCATGTTCTGACTTCGATTATAATGAATACAATTTTTAATTCAACTGTTATGTTTTCTGATGAGTACTGTAGACAACCTCCTTCTTTGTCTTGGAATAGGTTTTCATAAGTTTTAGATGTGGTAACATGAACGTTGGATAATTTTTATCCAATCATCCATATATTATGTAAACAGAACTGCAGTATTTCAATTCAGCATAAATTGGACATTCCCTAACCCAGTGTGTTCAAATATTAATTTATTTTAAATTATTCTTATTTTTTGCTTGCACTAATTTTAGGTTGTGTCAGTGAACATGTTTTATTCTATGTAAGCATGTGGAAAACAGGGAGTTATTTACAGTAGCTTGAGAGTTACAAAGAGTTCAAGCTGTAGGCACCCATTCTGGTAAGTGTCATTTCAATCATTAATACTTTATTTAGTTTAACACAGTTTTCTTAACTATTAATTTAGTTTAAATTATTCTTATTTTTCGCTTGCACTAAATTAAGGTTGTGTCATTGAACACGTTTTATTCAAAATAAGCATGTGCAAAACAGGTAGTTATTTACATTAGCTTGAGAGTTACAAAGAGTTCAAGCTGTAGGCACCCATTATGGTAAGTGTCAGTTCAATCGTTAATACTTTACTCAGTATTTAATCTGGTAAATATCCTGGAATTGGGTCATAATCTTTAACACGCCAATCAGTTTTGGCAGATATGGTAACCAAGCTGATGAGCAGAGAGAAGGCCTCAAATTTCAAGCCAAAACCTGATATCGATGTTTTCACGAAGGCAATTTACCTACCACAGTGTTTTTAAATATTAATTTAGTTTAGATTATTCTTATTTTCAGCTTGCACTAATGTTAGGTTGTGTCATTGAACACGTTTTATTCACAATACGCATGTGGAAAACAGGGAGGTATTTACAGTAGCTTGAGAGTTACAAAGAGTTCAAGCTGTAGGCACCCATTGTGGTAAGTGACAGTTCAATCGTTCCTACTGTATTCAGTATTTAATCTGGTTAAAATCATGGAATCGGTTCATAATATTTAACACGCCAAGCATTTTTTGCAGATATGATAACCAAGCTGATGAGCAGAAAGAAGGCATCAAATATCAATCCAAACCCTGATATCGATGTTTTCACGAAGGCAATCTGCTCTATTATCAGTTCGTAGACTCCTATTTCGTACGACAATAATTACTGATGAGAATTTAACATTTTTTTCGTTTTGCTTCTACAGGCAATTTCCGTTGGTGGTAAAAACACTAAACTGATTAAACACTTACGGTACGTAATGCTACAACATTCAATGTTTTGTATTTTCTGAAAATTAGCACCTCTCATTCACTCACACGCAAGGACAATAAAGACGATGATACAGAATTTTAAAGGGAAGGAGAAGCCAGCTCAGTCCTTTGATGCCAGCTGTCTTCCTTTACGACTCTCTTCTATTGTCAACTTCTCAATCTAAACGGTTCTACACCTAATGTTCTACCTCCCGATCGGCTATTCTCACCCCACCCAATCGCTTAACCTTTTCATCTGCTTTCACTCTCCTCCCTCCTCTACGTCACCACTCCTCTTCACATCCACTGTCTGTAAGTCGTGAGTGAGTGTGGTCTTCAGATTTGGAATTTAGCATCCCCTTCTTCCCACAAACCACCTTCGGTTCTCCTTCTCTTCCCGCTGTCCTCCCAACCTGCCTGCTTACCTGCCCTCCTCTTCAACCCCAGATACGATTACATGCTGCGTAGTATTGGGGGGCGGCCTAACCATTTACTCCAAAATAGGTCAGTAATTTTTTTTAAATTCATTTCTGATTTGTAGGGCTTTTTAAACATCCGTCAACATCAGACCCTATATTGATTGTACGCACAGTACAATGTCTCTACTTTTTCCAATATAGTGATATCTCCACTTTTTTGAAAGCAAATGTCAATTATTCTGTCATGTTTGGCTCTCTACCATAACTTCGGCAATAAACATAGTTCTACCTCCACATTGATAGGGTGACTGTGTTTTAGAAATATATAATATGCTTGATAACCCCATGTCTCAGATTTCAGTGGTATGCTGTCAGCATTAGACAATCATCATATTCGCTAAAATACAAGTATTTAGGTGGTGTTACCATTTGGAAGAAATATAAATGGTTAGCTGTCGTGTTTCAAAATTTGTGTCCGTACGCAATACACATTATTAAAAGTGTTATCTTTAATGCTTGATATGTAAATGAACGAAATTAGTACCCTCAGGACTTATCAACAGTTCTTTGTCTCCTTGTGCGAATGAGCATAGTCAGATCAAATATATATTACATGCGGCAGTAATGTGCATCCTCTGTCCACAAACTGTAGAGCACAAAAAAGAGCATCTACCTCCCCTCTGAAACTGAAATTGGCTGATCCCATAGTCCTGAACAACAGCTGCACGAAACGTACGAGGTCAGTGTAATGACCTTACCACAATACCAGCTCATAACAAATGGACAAATGTACTAACAAATTACTGCTGTATTCAGGCTGAGTGAAGACATAGTAAAGGTACGCCAACTAACTGTGGAAGCAGTTCGGTCAGTAACAGAAAGAAGAAGGCATGCAGATGGTGGACACACCTCAAATGTTACGTCAACGTCTTCAGTCCTCGGTATGTCTATCTACGTATTTTCTGTGATTTATACGTTCAATAGGTGTTGTATGATAAGCTTTATTTAAATATAACTGTTCACGCATATTAGTTTACACCTTCTTATTCTCTTTCTGTTTTTTCATGATCATGCAGATAGTACCTTATTTTTATCCTCACTAGCCATCAACGTCATTACCTATTTTCCCTATGTCCACGCACTACCGCAATGCTGTTTCCCACCATCAACTAGATTCATTATACTGCTGAAAAAAGGTTAAGGAGGTAACAAAGTGCTTACTGAAAATTATATTCGATTTTACCTAAATTTTGGGACATTGGTCAACTTATATTGAAATGCTGATGAGCTGGCGTGCCTTTTAGTAATAGATTTTATATAATTCAAGTTGCATCATATTTACCATACAATTCTATTTACGGTACTATATTGTTCCTCCAGTCTGCTTCTGTGAAGTTTTTTATACCTCTACCTAGGCTGTTACTATTTCACCTTACAGTTTTGGTACAACCTAAAAAATAAAACTGACTACAAAAATGGTGTACAGGCAGTACAGGTGTAATCCATCCATGAACTCCAAATATTTCACAAACCCACAACTGCTATCAACAACTACTACACTGTTCCAATGCACGTACTATATTCCCTGTTGCAACTGTCCTTTTGATACAGTTATTTCCCCAGAGTCAACCGATCAAACCCATTTCCTTCGGTAACTACATCCACTACGAACAGGTACATACCAACTGTTGACACGTGTTTAAAATATAGCTTTTCACAACTGTGCATCAGTTACACTGTTCACTTTCCAACTATAAATAATCCAGCCTCTTCATTTGTTATCCACCCTACGCCTCATCAAACTGTTCTTTCCCCCTGTACACTGCTCCCCCGGTACTTTCCTCTCTGCAAACAAAATAAAATTCCTTCCGCCTCTATTCCATCATCGCCACATACTCCACTACAGATACCAAATTTCTATCTGCTATACTACTACTCTCTTTGCCACTGTTGTTAACCTTTCTTATATTTCTTCCTACAGATATCAGAATGACAAACCAATGTCAACAACTGTCTGAGTTACAAGTCGGTCCAAACTGGGATCGCATACACGTCCGACTGTCTAGGATGTGGAATTCAATCTCCAAAGCTGCAAAAGAGATTTACTCGATAAATCTTCATCTTCTTGACGTAAAGGTAAGTCGTTAACCCACTTAATATCTTGACATTTTATTTAACACTTACTTCTACTCCACAACTGGATCATACTATACTGCACCTCAGGGAAATCAAAAGCATGCTGTCGTGCCGAAGAGTTTGGTGGACAAATACTCAGAGACGTTTGAAGAGCAATGTTTATACGAGATTGAAAAATTCAACGTCTACCCGGCACAGACTACGTATCGCCCTATAGATGAGGAGTTGATGATCATCCTTCGTACTGACACCAAAGTCAGACAACTGCCAACAACAATGTATGATATTCCTAGATACAAATTTGGTTTTGTCGATAATGAAACTCTTGCTCAACGCATAGATAAGGTGGCTCAACTTACAGGTGCACTCACTTATCCTACTACTACACGCCGTACACTATCACTCAACCATCTCCACTAACACTTCTAATCATATTTCTTTGACGTTCCTCTTTTTTTATTCTCCCTACCAGATGTTGGTGGGGTACTGCAAGGCATTTCAGATGTTGTCCAACTGACAACAAGAACTGGATGTCAAACATCAAAAAGAGAGATCACTGTTCACAGTGGAAGGTTTAACATTTATCACTGTCACATTTACGTCTGCATATTTGATCGCTAACACTCTCCATTCCAACTTGTACACAGTTTAAAAAATACATCTATTACTTTGTGGGCTGACAAAACTGACCTAATAGATGTAACTGCTACTGAATTGGAAAAACAACCACCTTCGGTAATACTCACCTCTATGGTAGTCAAACTATTTAAAGGTATACTGTCTTCACTTGTGTATATTTTGTTGTCAAGTATCAACCTTATCACTACACTAACAATTATAGGAGAGTTTACATTTTCATCCACCAATGCTAAACAAATATACTTGAGCACTGACTATCCAGAGGTAGCAAAACTACTTCCCAGGTATACCTCCATTTAATTTCTAACTACTATTGCTAATGCATACACTTCGTCTTCATCCTCACTGCTACTGTATTACATTTCAGTGTCACTGACAGTGAAGGCAGTACCGTTACATCAATCGACCGTCAACGACCCACATCTTCAACTACTTGCGACCAAGAAATTAGAAGTTCCATAGCTAATATGTTAGACGACATACGATCCAATGACTGCCATGTAACTCAATATCTTTTAATTCTACAATTATGTTATCTTTACTTTTTGATTAACTTTTTACAACTTCTCCATCCTCTGCAGTCAAAGAAGTATGTTGTAAACGCAACTTTGATGAGAATTAACACATCATCAGGCTGGAATTATCTTTCGTGTCCCAGTTGTAGAAAGACGGTGACAAAGGAAACAACCGGTTTTAGCTGCTCTAAATGCAACACCAATATTACCCTTCCACTGAATAGGTCTGCATAAATTAGTTTCCCGTTCAATTTCAACTCCCTTACATTAAGTTATACCCTCACAGGTATAGGATATCTATGGAAGTTTTTGACCATACCGGCACTGCGACTGTGACTGCTTTTGACAAAGATGCTGCCTACCTCCTCAAACGCAGCGTCGACGAGTTGATGGATATATCCAAAACGGTACACTTCTTACACCTACACAATTCTATCAATTCATATTACTAACTTCAACCTGTCTAACCATAGCACGCAACTGATGTGCCACTACTTCCTCCACTACCCCAACCTACCTAACACTACTGCTCCTATTTTTTTTAGACCAATGGTGACAAACTGATTGATAAACTGTTCACGGGACTGATGGGTACGGAAGCTCGGTTTGAATTCAGACCGTCAAAGTACGACATAATGAACAATGGAAAATCACTCACTGTTAGTAGAGTTTCACATATTCACCACCCTTACAACCCCCTACCTGATCGACCTGACACCGTGGAACCAAAGGATACAAAAGAAGTTGATGGTACACAGCTAATTGCTGAATCGAGCTCTGTCGCAACAACTGGTACGACTATTTCTCAAAACAAAGTCCATTCTTCTTACAATATCTTTCATACAATATACCTACGGATACTTCTCTATTCTTACTCAGGTGTGACGAACATAGAGAAGATAAAAGTTAAACAGGTATGTATTCCAACCGACAATCTGCCCTTATTTCCACATGACACAAAAGCTGACAACCATATACTCTCCACATAACTGTAGGAGACCGAGGAATGTTTACCGGATGTCAGCATAACCGAACACACTGTCGGACGGGAGAATGAACCTGACCGCCACATGCTGCCTGATGGTAGGCCCAGAAAACGTGGACGACTGGCTGGTAGTAAGAGGAAGAAGTAGGCAGCCATGTGGGCTACTGCATGACAAACCATCGTACGTTCACAACACCATCCTACCTCTGTCTTCCCCAGTCCTACATTCCGTGTTAAGTTTGCAACTGTCCATTTAAATTCCTGCTGTACTTATTTCGACCTTCAACATTGCACAACGACTGCAACTCTGTTTTCTTATTTATCTGTTCATGTTAGTTTAAAGATGTGCTCCACTGTTTGTACTACTGTATTTTCATCCAGTGTAATAAATTACACGATTTCACACTGTCCAATTATTTCACATGTACAGACACTTCACTTTACTCTTACGCACGGTTAATATAAGCATTTTACAGTACTACAAACACTTTTCCCCATCCGTACCTACCAGCGGTCTTTCCAGCATTTTTAATACGGTACAGATATTTAGTTTCCAGTCTTTAGCGTCTTATTTCTACACTAAATTTCCACAAATCCGGTCAGTACTCCCACCGTACATAACATAATCACTCACTATGCTGAAAAGAATGTAGATGGTGACAAGGTCCACTACATATGCGCCCTTCCTACAACTCCGTACTATTAATTCTCAAATAAGGGTTCTCCCTGTAATAAAAAAATCAATTTGGCAGTGACCTTTCATTTCAACCGTACTTACTGAATCAACATGAGCTATCAATTTTGACCCCCATTTTCATATGACTAGGTTGCTATATCCCAGTAACATTTTAGTTGGTTTTTATCACCAATATACATTCAGCGACGTGTACTACAACTGCAAACGGCTGTATTTTTTAACCTCATATCTTTGTAACTTTACTTATTCACCTACTATGACTGCAGTTAAAGCAACCATGTCTTTTTACTAATACGTCTGTTTTCTTACTGCATAATTTTTTTTTTAGAACAACTACAGCTGCCTTCCTATTATACATATAAAAGGGCAGTACGAAATTAGTTTAGCATTTTACTAATACATGAAGCAATCTTCTATTTCGATAGTCTGGCAATTTACTAAACCAAGTCAAGATAAACTAAAAACAAGATTGACGATGGAAGAAATGTTTGAAGTATCGCAACAAATTGCTTCTGCCGTTAATGCTCCTCTGGATAAATCACCTGCTCTGTTGGATTCTCTAACACTTCATAATGATGTTACTGATTCGAGATTCTAGGATTCTTCTGTTTTTCCCTTTTTGGCTAAAGCAGTAGCGGCATGGATACAGAAATAAATACCAAGTTTAGTCAGTGTATTATTCTGTCAATGTTTATTTGTGATTTACAATGTATACGAATTATTGTACTTATTTTATAGACTGCAACAACTTTACCTATTCATTACTGTACACAAATGTTTGGTTATAATTATAAAATATGTTATCAAGTCTGGTGAGTGTACCTTTTTCTCTCTATGTACAGTATATGAAAACTGCTATACTGACTACTTCAAGCTTTACTTAAAAAGCAAGGACAACGCATTAAGTTCATCACTGCTTCTGTAAATTCTTTATAACACAACTACATACTACGAATCACATTTGGGAGAAGTAAAGGAAAAATGTAAAACCAGGCCACACATAAGGAGAAAGGGCATGAAATACTGTTATGAGATGAAAAATTGTACCATCAATTTGAGTGGAATGAGTTGATTTATTATGGCCCATAAATACATCTTTAAGTGGAGAAAAATGAGAACAGGGACTTATATATTTTTTTAGTTTAAACAACTCTTTACCAACAGTATGAGATATCTATGTAGTACAACCTATTTTTCAGTTTTATTTCGGTTTTATATGTTATTAATTTAGTCCTATTTTTAATTCATTTAGTGATCAGAAAAGATTGAAAGGTTAATAAAAGATTGAATACAGCATGCTCATTTTCTTACACTAAAAAACAAAATGAATAAATGTAGTTAATCATCCTAATTTTCAAGATATCCCATTAACATTTTACAATAAAATCAAGACAAAGGTACAGTACAAAAAAAATACAATTGCTCACATCGTATAATTAACAAAAAGAAGAAAGAAAGGGATGAAAGATAGAACTTTGCATAAAACACAACTACCCGTGTGCGTAGCACGGGTCACCCACTAGGCTTTGGACCAATTATATGTTCTATGACATTGGTGAAAATTGATCATTTTTGGGTTCTCAATACCACTATCAAAAATATCAGAAAAACTTAAAAATTCATTAAACGACTAATTACTGTATTATTCTTCTATCATCGATTTTTGTTGCGAAAGGCTACTACCATTTCATGAGTACCAATGCGCTTGGATATATTTCCTCCAATACATTATTTTTTATAACATCCGGTAGTTTCTTACATTACACAATTTAACTGTACACCCCAGTTTGATGTATTCACTGTCTACATTACGCACCCTTCTGTAGATTTCCTCTAAGATATTAGACAACCATACTATGCATAACGAAAGAATAGGAGTTCCATCCTGTTTTGTTCGGATGCAATTTCTACGGGCCTCAATTTAAAATTTTCAATACTACAACCATATGCAATTACAAACTAGGATTGACGTGCTACAGATATACAACTGATTCATATAACTCATTTCAACTCTAAATTCAATACTAGCTAAAACAAATATATTTAAACTATAACTAGCTACACGCCTAATTTCTCATACTACAACTCATTTCAAAATGGCAAGACTTTGACAATCCACCTGTTTTTTGATATAAAAATATTAGTCCAAAATTTACTGGTTTGTGTCTTTTCACTATACGGTGATCTATCTCCATTTATCTGTACTTTAAACAAGGGTTTTACACAGAGATTGAAAGACATCAGCTTTTACTACAAACTTACCATATTACCTAACTAACCCACACACTCTATACACTTGCACACAAAGTCAACATATAATAACCATTTAAATTCTACCTACAAAACCTTCGTTTTACAGACCGTTAATTCTCAGTAACTTTGAACACTCCTTTAATAACCAACAATGCCCGTGTGCGTAGCACGGGCCACGCACTAGTTATTTAAAATAGGAAAATCCTCTATTTTGATGTGGATTCCGAAGGTTTGCACTCCTCCTATTGTTGTGCCTCTTCTTCCTGTTTCTGGTGCCATTGTGGTTCATAGTGCTACTCCACCTATTATTGCTCCTATTGTCAAGCCTCCCGAGTTGTCGTCTCCTCGTGCCACATCTTTATTTATTGATTCTTTCGCTGTTGTGATGCCTGTGTTCATAGTCGATTCTACTCCTCCTTCTATGCCATCTCCTGCCCTTTATTGGGACTTAAAGGAAAGGACTTGGATTCATAAGAAGTCTGCTATGAGATATAGTCCGTTGGATGGTACGTTTTTCAAGTTTGTGTCTGGTGATCACTTAGACCTCAAATGTCTCTATTATTGTATATCAGGTGATACATTAGTTCTTGCTTTGGATGACCAACTTGCGAAAGGAATGAAGTTATATTAGTTGATGCCACTTGGGATAGGTCTTTCACATTCTCTCCTGAGTCAATGGCTTTGTCCTTAATCTCCCTGAGCAGTTTTGTTCTTTTTCTCATATGGTCGGGGATGACCCCAAACTGACAGCTCTAAAGTCTTCGGACGATGGGGATTGGTCCTCCTCTAGAGGGAATAGTTTTCTTCTGCTCATTTGTAATAGTTGTGGAATTTTCTACCACACTCCTATGTTGTATTTTCTTTTATATGTAGTAGTTAGGGTTCATCTGCCTTACTCAAGTACTAAAACTATATTTTATTAATTTGGTAATAGAAAGTTAATGGTCCACTATAAAACCGGCTGGCTTTGCCAAAAAATTAGTAAAAAATAATTATTTTGCTTCAAAATTTTTATATGTTATAGAATATGGAAATTCTGTTTTTTGAGAGTTTTTGTGGATTTTTCCTACGTAACTCTATTTAAAATAAATTATTTGCGAAAGAAGGTTTTATTTATGAAAATGTAATTAAGGGTATAATTGATGGAAAATTAATATTTTGGGAAAGAAGAAAAGTTTTCCCCTTGTTTTACTATAAAGGATTTTTGAAAAGATTTAAGTAACAAATGAAAATTTGACAAGGATGTTGGTTTGATAAAAAGTTATTACTTTTAAAGAAAATAAATCAATTTTGTAGATATTTACGAAAATGCCACTTTTTACATGCAGTGTCTATTTATTTGTCAACTTTCGATAGCTATTGGTTTTTCAACACGCGATAGCTATATTTTTAAACCTTCGATAGCTTTTAAAAGTTTAAGATGCCATAGTATCATTATTTCAACATGTGATAGCTATTTTTTCTTCTAAATGCGATTACTATTCATTTTCAATTTGTGAAGCTACATGTTTATCAACCTGCGATAGCAAAGCATTTTTCAACCTACGATAGCTTTCGATTTTTCAACTTGCAATTGCAATTTGTTTTTATATATGCAATAGCTTTGGCTTAAAATGTTCTATAACTTTTAACAGTTAAAGATGCGATAGCATCATATTTTCAACCCACGATAGCTATTTATTCTTCAACATGTGATATCTATTCATTCTCAATATGCGATAGCTACATATATTTCTAGTAGTTGACGATAAACAGTTTAATTTCTCCCGACTGTTATTTTCAATTTTCTCTACGAAACTCATAACTCCTGGAAAACTTCTTCCATATTAATCTCCTATTCTCGATCTCTTCAGAAATGTCACAAAAACTACGTAGAAGTTCAAAAATCTAGTCTTTTATTGCTACTTCATCGTTACTATAATGCACTATGGATGCATATGCTACCTCCAAAACAAATAAAAATTGAGTGGATAAAAAATTGCAATAACACTCGATAAAGCCTTGAAGGAGTGTTCTAGAGAACCGAAAGTGATCGATGAGCATGTTCGAGAATCACAAAAAAATGGTGGATGGTAAGACAAAGTTTGTACAGTAAAAGTGGGGCAGGATGAGATCCTATATAGGATGCCATATTCAGTATTGAGGAATGATCGGTTGATCATGTTAAGGAATTTGACACTTCCATTTTGAAGTATAGAAGAGGGCCAATAGAGAACACAAATTTTTTATAAATGATATTCGTGGTTCATATGCTACTAGATTCGCTACATTCTCATCCAATATTGTGCGAAATAAAGAAGCACATCGATCTCCCCTACATTCCATGACTATCCAACCATTTATCGATCAAACATAGGCATGTGGTACAATATACATAGAAGATTTCCATGCAGAAGCTGCCTAGTTTTTTCCTACCATTTTTCCTACACCTAGACTGCATCTTGGATCATCTTTTGATACTAAACTTAGTATTAGAGGAGGCAGAAGACATTGATATGATGCCCAAAAAAAGGTAAATAATCATATTGATGTGATATACGAACGTCAAATGAAGAAATCACGGCCAAAAATGGAAAGCCCAAACATACTCTTAGCCCAAATCCAATGATGTATAAACAGTGCAAATTCTATTGGATCATATTTATCATATATCGCTCTAGCTAATTCGTAGAATTTGTATTTTTTGTGAATTTTTGTCATGTCTGTTGTTTTTCAAAATTCCAGTCTACCAGCTCTTTTTATAACGTATCTGCTTTATTTTTTGGACTATAAACTGGGATTTTAGGGAGGTCCCATACATCATTTATTAGAAAATAAAGGCAAATTACAACATGGAATGAAGACTTAAGGAGAAGAAAGAAAAATAAAAAAAACCAAAAATATTACTAACAGAAAGGAAGATATAAGCATACACTAAGGCCTAGAAATTACGGCCCAATAGCCCATAATTTCTGCTTCTTCCTCTGTTAATGTTTTCCCTATCTTCCATCTTTCTAGGTTTGCTTTAATGCCTTGAAAAAAAGTACAACCTATAATAGTTTATGGCCTAGAAACTTTCTTGAATTTCGGTGATTCCTTACTCTCCATAGTACTGCAATGAATATATTTAGACAACATAGCAGTATGTTTGACTTAAGTTTCTCTATCTAGTAGCTAGGAATTTAGTATAAATTATTAAAGCTTACTGACAAATAATTAAAACAATTTAAACCAACTAAAATTATAATAATACAAACAGTCATTTTATGTTCACTTCCCTTTTCACAGGAAATAACACATTTCTCTTCTGTTGAACTTTTACCCCTTTTGTGTGCTCCATTTGCATTGATAAAACAACACCCTTTGTAAACTAAGAGATGAAATTAAAATGTACTCAGCAAGCTAAGAGATGTAAGACATCCTTCATGTAGTTTACCCTTGAAAAATATCCTAATATCTTTATAGCAAGGTATGAGGTTTTGGTCGAAAAATTGAGATTCCAATCATTCCATTTTGATATCAGTAGGGACTGAAACAAAACAAAACTGAAACTCTGGTTTAATAAAAAATAATATTGAACTTCAAATTTTATATAAGAAACTGAAGTAAAAAATTAATTTAAGCTTCAAAGATATGAATATTCAAATTTTGGAATTATAACATAGGAAACATACAAAATCACAAACTATATATATCAGTTAAGTAAGGAAAGTTGAACTGAAGTAATGAATAAATATTTTTAAGTGTTATAAATATCTATAATTAACAATATTATTCGTTTGTATCTTATTTAATAACTAAAGATAAATTATACACTTTGTTTTGATAAATTAAACAATTATAACTGTAATATTCCAAAACCAAAACTGGAACCGAAATTCTTGAAATTGACTAATTAGATCGAAATTCCAAAATACAAAGCACCAAATTCGAGACCGAACTGATATCTCGATACTTAGTTATCATACAATTAGTATTTTTATATTATATAAAAGAAATACTAGGTTTGTTATTTGTAAAAACATACTAGTTATAGAGAAAAAACAATAATTTATTTTATCTTTTTTTTTGATAGAAAGAATGCATGAGTGGGAGATCATACAACCACAATATATATATATATATATATATAATAGAAAAGAAAAGGTATAGGAGTCCCAAGCACTAGACCCATAAAAAATAAGTCTTCCAACATGCCTGGCCAGTAGGAAATAATACAAATAGGCGCAAAATGAACCAGCCAGGCCTAACAACACTAACAAATCAAGGCATATTATCCAGCAAAAAGTAAAATAACATAGGAAATAAACATGAAGAAATTTGTAACGACTGCCTTACGCCGTCGACACCCAATATACTGGTATAATGCTTTGTAGCGATGCCTAGTCGATGTAGGGCGATCATCAATACAGTAAAGTAAATTAGCAACATAGAACCTGTCATATATCTCACAGCGCATCGAATAAAATATAATAGTGAATATCTTAGATATAAAAATCGGCGACATAGTAAACAATTGAATGAATCACAACATCGGAGCATACAGATCCATACGGTGAACGATATAAGTAATAGAATTACACATCAAATAATAACTCATAAATTATCTCTAAATAGTAAGGCATTAGCAAGCCCATAGTGTCGTGCAGTGGAATAGCAGATGAGCAAATATAATAATACGAGAGAATAGCCTTCTGCTAGCCACCTGTCCATCTCCATGGGCTCACCAAACCTGATATCCCTAATCTACTGATTTAGGAGTACCTAGAGTAATAGGAAGCAATGCAAAAAAACCCCAGGTCAGACAACAATATGGTGTGAGTGGTAGAAATCTCAAATACTATAAAGTCAGTATACTAGGACAAATGGTATGGAAAATCATACTTGACCTATCCTTACATCCACAGGGTTAGCACATACAAAAGATATATGCTACTTTATGATAGTCAACATGGGTGTACTATACATCAATGTACTAATGGTGTCCAAATATCTGCATCAATAATATCTACATCATGTGACATCCCTAAGGTGATAAAATAATCAAATAGACATAGCCTCCATCATCATCCTCACATTCACTCACTCAATGTGTTGGATATATGACACTTGTATGACCACCCTTATTGAGTCAAGGACTACTCAACGTCCAGGTTTTTCGGTATCTAAATCCATGCCACTCGGTAGGTCAGGAACAAGACTACACCCCCATAAACAACCCAGGGTAAACGGATCGAAACATCATGTTATCTAGGGCTCCCCATATGCCAAAGTGAGCGTCCTCACATACCCTTGCTTCTTGAGTACCCTCTGAAACCTATGAATATCAACGATCCCTTTGCACACATCATCCACAACATAGCTTATCTTGGAACTGTCTCTACACCTCCCGTCTGAAGTCATCGTTGGAGACAATTTTAGACAACCATCATAAGTCATAGAGTGTCATCATGCATCCCATAACCAGCCTCCAACAGTACCCTCAATTCGATTCATCGTCTCCTACTCTACATCTCAAAATGTTGTTGCCCATCATTAAAGCCATCACTTCAAAGCATGGAATCATCATCATCAAAATCCACGTCATCCCTATCGATAATCTCCACTTATCCATCCTCACTAACCATAACTCAAGCATACGAACTCCAAACGATCTGAAACTTGGAACGTAGCTTTATGGGGCCTTCCTTGTCACCCCATATTAATATCATTATGTTTGGAACAAAAATCATGGACCAGCACTGATCTATGACCACCAAACCATCACACTGATCCATCGCCAGTGATCCATCACCATCGATCCTAACTTCACATACGAGCTCTAGCACACCTCCTAATGCTCCACCATCGATCGCTTGTTGATTGGGTCAACCCCCATAGATCGGTACCTACCCATGGAGAATGATCCCACACTTCATATTTGAGCTCCAACACACTTCTTCATGCTCCAAAATGATTTGTGAGTTAAATCGGCTAACCCCTATGGATCGATACTGATCCACAGGGTCAAACCAACACTTAGCCAAAATCATATGATGTTGGCTCCACCTTTTTGCCTCTATGTTCCCATGCCCTGATCCATACCCTAAGCTACTCCACTGATCCACGTTAGGGATCATAACCGATCCATAACCATTTCCTAATTAAGTTGCCATTCGATTGATGTTTTCAACCATTTAAACATCAAACAATCATACATATGTCATATATAAGCATTAACAATAGCCAAACATCCAAATATATCTGTTTTAAAGAAATCTAAACCTAGGGTGAAGGTTAGGGATCCATAAGAACATGTTTTTACAAATTAAGTCCAAATGGTCTAAAACTCACATATATGGTGTAATATGGTTTAAAAACATTTTTAGTATTTTTAAATAATTTTTAAAACATTGTTTAGGGTGCATAAGGACCTAATTAGTAAGTGAGAGATCTAATCACTCACCTAAACTCAAAGCAAATCCAAATCCCAAATGAATAGTAGAAGGCATGAAATCAGGCTCCTCCAATAGAAAATCTCTAATCTCAAGTGATAATTATGCTAATATCCTCTTAATGATGTAATTTGGCTAATTATAGGTTTAAGGGTTGCTTTTTGGTCAATGGAGTTTAATAGAGGTTTCTAACTATTTTTGGGAGTTGTGAAATAATGGGGATGAGGTCCCATCCGCCTCCACTTACCCCAAAACTGAAAGGATTGTGGCCCTTAGCACTAATGACCCTAACTACTCACTTAAGCTACTCAAAATCAAATAAAACTTCAAACAACCATAGTCCTCAGGTGGTAAGTCCGTTTCCTTAATATGACCATTCTATGGAAAAGGAAACCATTATTCGGATTTAATGGAAGTGGTTTCAGATCCTAACTCAGCTCTTATCAAAATTTATAGTCCATACAAGATTTACATGGTCAAAATTATCACATAGAAATTTGTCAAAAATCATGGATGTGGGGAATATCACTAAGAGTCATTTCCTGAAATTTAAAAATCATGCGACCTCATATGAAAATGATATAAATATGCTACAATCCTCTGATACATAGAATACGAGTCGTTACATTATCCCTCTTTAGAAATTTTGCTCCTGAAATTCCATAATCAAGCCAATAGGGTCATCCCGCATGCCTAACAATCATATATAACCATAGTCAACCATCACTCGTCAAACATGCACACATAGTAATTAGTGAAAAAGAGAATACTTTAGCCTATCCTAGCATGTAGGATACTATGCCATGGTACATTTCATGATATCATAAGTGAAAGTAAAAGCAATAAATAAGAAATCTCGCTAAGTAAAGAGCTCTGGGTATGCTGCCATCATGCTCTCCTCAGTCTCCCAAGTGCAATCGCCTCCACTATCATTCCACTAAACCTATACCAACTTCACCGTCTTCCTCCTAAACTACTTTGTATTACGTCTGACGATACAAATTCACCTATGAGGTCTCAAAGCCTTTGTTTCAATCTCAATATCATCTAGGTGGTCCGATGCGATAGTTACATCCGAGTCATGCATAAATTTCTGCAAATGAGAGACATGGAAGGCATAGTGCTCTCCCACCATTCTTTGAGGTAATTTGACTCAATAAGCAAGGTTCTCAATCCTTTCTAATATCAGAAAAGGACCAAAAAATCTCAGTGCCAACGTCCCTCTACTACCGAACCGAATGCCATTATTCAATGGAAATATCTTGACAAATACCGTGTCATTAATAGAGAACTCTAAATCTTGACGTCTCTTATCAGTGTAGCTTTTCTGTCTGTCTTTGGCAGTTTTCATCCATTACTGAATGATCTCGATCTTCTCTGATGTTGTTCTAATATATGGCCCCAGTAAAAGTTCTCGCCTGCTTCCCACCAACACGAAGGAGCGTTGCACGGTTAGCCATATAATGCCTCAAATGGTGCCATATTGATGCTAGACTGATAACTTTTTTGTATGCAAATTCAACAAGATGTAAGTGATCTTCCCACGAGCCTCCAAAGTCTAATACGCAAATCTGCAAGAGATCTGTAACGACCCGCTATTTTGGACTATTCACATCCGCACATGTCAGACTTGAATAATTCAAAATACCGAATTGTTAATTTAAATTTGGCAAAACTCAGCATATACAGTAAATAAATAATTACAGATCACAGACACAGAGTAAAAAATGCAGCGGAAACAAAAGATAGTAGTTCATGAAGCTACTATATACATATCAGAGCAAAATAAGGTACAATATAAGTCTCGAATGCAATAGCCAAGTACAATATCAGAATACATCACTGGAATCAACTGAATATCTGAAAGCTGGATAGATAGCTGGATCTCCAAGCGAAGCTCCAACTCCAAAGGTGAGTCTCGAATACAGGTACACTCAGTCTGACCCGAGCGTAAAGAAAAACACAAAAAACTCGAGCCAGGATTAACATTCTTATATCAATAAATCCAACTCAAGTGAAATAGCAACTGAAATACAAGTAACTCAAAGGAGGTTTGGAATAACCATCCTTTAAGGATCCGTTAAACTATCTACTATGTAGTAGTGTACGGTAAATAAATAATGCCTATCAATAATATAAAGTATCAAAATAGTGTTAAGGCGTTACCATTATCCCCCTTAACACATTTTATATAAGCGTTATAGTCTATACAACACTGTAAACTCCACCGTAAACTAGTGGGATATCAGGGAGTACTCCATAGGTATAACACAAAACAAATCGTAGTGGTCGTGTATAGGGATACAAGTATGACAAGGCACATGAGGCAATACCCAAGGTAGTGAAACTACCGTTTGCTTGATCCGGACTGGTGAGAACGCATCGCCGCAACGATCACAACACCGCGAAACAACACTCCCAAAATTTCGATGGTGCACCAATCGATAACAAGTAATGAGTAGTTTTCGAAGAAGTGTGTTCGCTCGAGGTAGCTGACCCCATTTGGCCCGGCACGACTCCTGTTTTAGTCATTTCCAATTTGACACAAGTGTCAAGGCTATCCATTATCGTTCTCTTTCATTTCAGTCATCACGTACATCATTCCAACCACTTCATTATGGATCACACTCCACGTGTAGTTATTAAAGTGGTTTTCGGTTTAGACAGTGAGTATGTCCCTAACCGATTCCGGTCTCTTTAATAACTTTCATAATTATTACACCGATTGGTCGTTTATATATTTCAAAACCAAATCAATCTCAATTTCAATTAGAATTTGTAAACTAACATTCCATTTGTCCTTCTAAAACAATTCCCATAATTTACTTTCAAAACTTCCAAATTACCATTTCAAAATATTAAAATTCAAATTAAATATTTGATTTAAGACAATTCGAGTATTCATTTAAATTCGTATATAAGTTTCATGCCGAAATCATTTAAATTAATTTAATTTAACATTCAAATCAATTTAAATTCATTGATCGATTTCATTCAACATTCGTTAAATAAATTTGTCATTCAAACAATTTCTATTTAATTTCCAATTCATTTAATCAATTACTTAAGTTCAACTTCATTATATCAAAACTTCAAATTAAATTAAATTAAATTCGTCAAATCAAATTCTTTAAATTACAAGTATTATATTTATTTCAATAAAACACATTTTATTTCTTATTAGAGAAATTCAATTTCACTTATTTATTTACTTAGTTACAATTTCAAAACTCAATTAATAAAGAAACTTAATTTCACTTATTCAAGAAGTTCAATTTTACTTAATAAAGAATTCAATTTTATTTAATTATTAAATAATTCAATCTTATTTAATTATTAAATAATTTCAAAACTTAATTATTAAATAATTTCAAACTTAGTTATTAATAATTTCAAAACTTAATTATTAAATAATTTCAACTTAATTATTAATAATTCCGAATTTTAAAACAACGTTCTTTCATCAACTACTATGTTAATATTTTGATTCAGATTATTAATTATTAACATATCCTTTCATTAAATTTCAAATTCCAACTTAGTTTCAAAACCATATTATTTATTCAAATAAAATCTTCATTTTATTTTTAAATCAAATTTATTGACCTATCGGTTTTTATTTAATTCTCTATCCTAGGTCAAAGTTTAATTTGGGTATTTATCATTTCAACCCGATTCCATTTCAATTCACAAATCAAAGCATAGCAAAGGGAACTTGTAGTGTGATAACATGGAGGGTGTCAAAGTAAATAGACAAGCAATAACAACAATTAATAACAATCCAATAATCAATTCGAATAATCCTGAAATAAGCGTATTAATTCACATTGTTGTTTGTGCAAATTAATATAATTATTTCTAGAATCTACACTATCATTTCATGTAGATTAAAGATTTTCACACTAATATTGATACGGTTCTTCAATTTATATCAATTATTCAATTTCCTACTACGTCCATTTAAGCAACATACCTTTAAATGGTTTAAGTACAATTAACCATATTCCTACATGTCAATTTATTTAAACATTTAAAGGGGTCATATTATGCAAATGTCATCTAATCAAATTTACCACATATATCAAATCTAACTATTTAACGTGAATTTCAAGTTCAAATTATTTATCACTTACAACATTAACAATTTAACGTCCAATGTCATCATCAACCAATCAATCATTTAACAACCAAACTGGATTATCATTGTATAAATAACAGACAATGGTGTCAGATGTCACAGGTGAACTGATGCAGGTAAAAACATATATATAACATTGTAGCTAACTAACAGCAACATATTTCAATTGTCGTTTCAATTGAGATCAAATCTAATAAATAAAAGAACATTAATCGTGAGTGATTGCTCACCTTTCGAGGCTAGAGAGGATAGACAATGAAATTGAGTTACGAAATGCAAACACGACTTCCAAAGCAAAGCTAGAGTGGCACTATTCGGCGATCAAAGCTGATAGATATGAATCGATGAGAATGAGTCAAATAAGCTCGATGCAGATGGAATATATATATGAACTGTTATTATTATAATTATTATTTTTCCTAAATCCAATATTCAATTTAAATTACATATTTAAATGACATACATATATCCCAAGTAAATATTAAAATTTAAAACATATCCTTCCAAAGAGAAAACTAATGTAAAAACTAACTATAGATTAAACGTATTATATATATAACATTTTAAATAAAACACGCAGTTGGCTAAACTACAGTCTATATATTTGTAAATATGCAGTAAAAGTCACTGACAGTTTGAACAACTAAACGATACAAGTATATATAAACATATAATATATCCCTATTCAAAACTCTACCAACAAATATATACGTATATAAAATACGGTACCTAATATATATATATACGGTAACAATGAACACACTACCTATATATTTTATACTAACAGATCAACAGAGCAATACAAATACAAACTATAAATAAAATAATATATAAACTAAACCCAAGATAGTATAAACACAATGCAACCCAACGCAACCCAACGCCAAACTAGATTATACTTATATATATGAACTGCAATAAAAATTCTGACTACAATACATATCAACTTTTGAAAATAAAATTCTTAAGCGCTATCTAGTTTTAAATTTAAAAAAAAAATTAATTTTCGAAGTACCAATATATATAAATACTCTGTAAACAAATTTTAAAACAACAGATATCCATTTCAAAACATGGCATACAAACAGAATCTATATGACTAACTTTACCTTGAGTATAAACACAGGCTATATACATACAATGTAACCACATGTAGTGAAAAATGCAGAAACCTATATACCCGAATATAAAACTATATACCAACACATATATTTTTAAATCAAAACCGGTATATATATATATTACAAGTAAAACAAATGTCAGCACTTAAGAGTCAATATATATACCATAACCGTTTAACCGGTTCCACGATCCTGAAAAAAATCTATTGCAAAATACTCTTATATAAATATAATAGGAGATAAGACTACCTATATACACGTGTTTCAAAACAAAACTCTATTTATATAACAGCAACATTTTACACATACATACAACACCTACATGTATATTAATATATCTCTATCTTCACAGACTATGTAGCAATATGCCTAACTTTAGTTATGTACAGATCTATCTACACTTAATATACAAGTTATAAAACAAACTGTAATACATAATATATATATATTATATATAAATATATATACATACCTATATATCAACAGATCTAGGCGAGGAGAACAAATGGGCATTGGCGAATGGTGGGGCTTTAATCGGCTAAAGCAAAGAGAGGCCGTGACAAATGGAGGGGAGGGAGGTTGCCGAAGTCGTGGTCGGTTGGAAGTGATGTAGGCGAGGGGAATCACGGCAGCATCGAGCTGCTATGTGGTGGTGCAGTGGGTCTGTGGTGGGTCGGAGGAAGGTAGTTGATGCTGTCACGCGTGGGGAGGCTGGGAGGAAGTAGGCTGTAACGACCCGGAATTTTCAAACCCGAAAATTCCAGGGTCGTTACAGTTGGTATCAGAGCGAGGTTAAGCGAAAACCTTGGCTCTGATGGGTTACTCATCAGGGATAGGGTCAATAGTAACCTGGAATGAGTTGAGTGTATGTATATATGAGAGCGTACTTGTTATTTTTATATATAAAGTTTTTAAACGATTTCATATAAGATCATATTTTGATATATAAAGCAATATTTTACTTTAATAAATATTAAGGAAAATTGCCTGTTAAATTAAGTAATATACTACAACCAAATTGAAATTAAAATTAAATAAAGGTAAGTTTGAAGTGATTCAAACTGAAATTAAATCTTGAATTTATAAAAGTGGGGATAAGATAAAAAGGGATTGGTATCCAGATATGATTATCTTGGGTATTATCATATATAGTTATTGTGTTTAATAATGATATATAAGTGCTAATAAGTAAGTCAAATGAGTAAACTTTTAAGATGAGTATAACATCTAAATTGAAGAAGGTTTAAAATTGTGAAGTTTTAAAACCTAAGTCTAGAGACAATTAATTGTTTCAAAGTGTTAAAGGAAATAACAAATAATATAATTTAGACTATTTTGGATATAGTCTTAATTTAAAATAAGAAATGTTTGGAAGATTTTTAAGGGAATTGTTTTGAAATTAAAACCAATGGTAGTTTAAAATTTAAAGGTAGCCTGGTATGTGAAGGAAATAAATATGAAATAAACTCTAAGGTAGAGTTTTGGATTTTCCTTGGAATGTGATGTGGAACCCAAAGTGAAGCAAGTTTTAAACTTAAGTGGGAAGGTTATAATCTGATGTTTAAAAATTTGAATGGGAATTCCAATTGTGTAAATTGACTGGATTATGTAAATTAAATTTAACTTTGGGGAAGTTAAATAATTTAAAGGGCAACCTGAATTGGAAATTTCAATATGAAATTGAGATTTAACTTGGGAAAGTTAAATGATTGGTTTGAATGGGAAGTTATGAGTGATCTCAAATGGGTTTGAGACTTGGAAATTGGAAATGGATGGATGATTTAGAATAAATTGGATAATATCATCCTATTGTTATTAATAATCTTTGAATTGTGAATTGGATTTGTTAAATGAATGAGAAATGAAGCGTGGTAATATATCCAGTATTGAAATAAAATGGAAATTTAATTTAATTTGAATTAAGGATATGAGATCACTTTGAACTGAAATGTTAATAATTGAATTTAAAAATTAAAATTGTTTAAGAACTAATTTCAAACTGGAAGATAAAATTTGGTAATAAATGAACTTTTTATGATAAATTTTTTTTTTTTGAACTCTTATTTGAACTTTGAAATAAGTTAAGTAAAGATAATTGAAAATGGAATTTTTAGAATTCGACTCAGAATTAAATTGTTTAAAGATTTGGTTTATTGATTTAAAAATAAAGGTTAGTTTGATTTAAGAGGTTAAATCAACATTTGAAATTTTAACTCGAATATATATAATTCGAGATGGTTTAAATTTGAGATTTAAATTGAGTTAGTTCAAACTGAATTTGATTTGAATTAATGGGAAAATTTGAATTAGATTAATTTAAAATAAAAGTGAAGATTAAATGAGTTCTAATTCAAATGGGAATTGGAATTAAATCAAGTCCAATGGAATTTGGAGTTATTTGAATTGGGTCAATTTAAATGGAAATTTAAATTGAATTGATGAAAATTGAATTGTTGGGAAAGTGAACAGTTTTGACTCTGGACTATTTTCAATATAAATTGTTTTAATATAAACTTATTTTTCCAAGCTATTAAATTCAACCTTTCTTTCTTAAAGACAAATTATTTTATACTTGTTTTACAATTATTTTTTTTGAGCTATTTAACCATTTTTCAACTGCTTTATAAACTAATTACTATTTTTCAACTATGTTACAAACTAATTACTATTTTACAACTATTTTGTAATTATCTAAAATTTCTATTTCTATTTAACTATTTTCCAACTATTTTACAGTTAATTAACTATTTTACAGCTATTTTGCAAACTATTAATTATTTTTCAACTATTTACCTATTTTTACATTTTCAAGCTATTTTCTAAATTAGTCAGGGTTCAACTGTTATTGATTAAATACCCAACTGAGATAAGAAGTGAAGTGGTAATCCAAATGGGGATTAAGGCAAATATGAATAAGTGAATAAGATCAAAGTGAGGATGAATAGAAAGGCAATTGATTTAACTGATAATCAATGAAGAAAATACGGATGTATGTATATTATTCTATTTGCATAGTGATTTGATCCAGATTCGAGCACAGAATTTCGAGATAGTATTATCGATCCGAGTTGGGATTTTTCGCTCGATTTTCGACGGCGAACCTGGATATGGATTTTTGATTGGTTCTGGATATTCTCTATCATAGGTGTGACTATGCAAGGAGAATGACGGTTTCTGATCAAGAAACCAGATCTGAGTCCGCACTAGGAAGTCGGGTGGACAATACTAGTTCGAAAGTGAAATTGTGTGATCGAGTGAGCGATCAAATTGATATTGCGTACGAATGATATGTGGACATTGTACGGGTTTGAATAATATTGATATTAAAAATTTGTGGATAAGAAATGTAAAATGGTTTTTGAAGTGAAAAATATATTTGTGAAATATAATGAAATTGAATATTTCTATGGTTAAATTTTACTTTATGGAAGTAAGCAATATGGTAAATGACTTTATAAAAGGTAATCAAATTTGAATCTATGGATTTCTGAAAAGCCTTTTGATTTTTGAGTAAAATCAATATTTGAAATTGGGAAAGCCTATTTGGAGAATTATCGATTTTGGGAATCAATTTTGTGTAAAGGCACTTATATGTGATTCATACTCGGTGTATGATTTGGAAAATACTATATGTGTATAGTATAAAGTGTTTTGACATTAGCTCTGGGGAAAAAGGCGCTCCCTTGAATGAACTTCTCAGGAGTGCCACTGAGTGGTACTGCCTTGAGCCTCTAAAGGGGAGGTTCTAAAGTTGATCCTGTGAGGAGTCCGGACAAACTAGTTCCTGAGGATTATTTGGTAGCGAAAGTCGATGGCGCTGATGCCTACAGGGGCATTTGGGTTATGCTGTGACGACAGTGTAATTCGATGTCGCTGCGATCTACTGTGTGGGGACCATAGCGAAAATCGTGTGGAGGATGAGTGCCAACAGTCTACACTTGATTCTGTCGGGATGGCAGCGCAACATCGGTAGACTGCGGTCTATGGTCAAGTGGAGGAGTTTCATTCTTTTGGCAACGAAATTCGGTGGCGCTGATGCCTACAGTTATATGGGTTTTTGCTGTGATAGCTACGTAACCCCAGTTGTAGCTGCGATCTGTAGCGGGTTCCATGGCGTAATTGAGGGGCGCGGATGCCTACAGTTATCTGTGGATTTTGCCGGGACGGCAACGTAACCATCGGGTTAACTGCGACCATGGATGGGTGTGATGATTTCCAGAGCATTTTTACCAAAGATATTTTCTCTATTTTCGAAACTGTTTTCTATATTTTCAATAAAATTATTTTCCAAAGTATTTCTACTGGGTGTTCGAAACGAGTTTACCGAGTACTTATAGATTTTCAGTCCTACGCCTGATCAACGTATGACTGAATCTCTATAAGAACAAGGATGGACTTGTTGAAACATCGAGTTATAAAAGTATTTTTATAAATACAATTTTAGTGATATTATATAGATTTTTAAAGTGATTTAAAAATGATCACAGAATATTTATCTGATTTTAAGCATTTTAATAAAACTGGTTTCGTTCCTTTTCGAGGACGAAAAGATTCAAAGGGGGGAAGAATGTGACGACCCGGTATTTTAGCAGTATGATTTTGATAAATATTTAATCCAATTAAATAAAATGTAAACTCATTATTTAAAGACGAATATGACTTTTGGAAATATTTGCCATTTGTTTATATAGATTTGCATTTTTAAAGGGGAATTTGATTTTTGAAAATTTACAATAAATCTCTTAAAATATGTACAATAAAATCTACCTTATATAACTGAATTAAAATACTTTGCCTTGTTAACATTTAGTATAATATCTGTAGATAATAATGTTTAAAATAAACTCAAATTCTATCAATATGAAATATAAGTATAAAATATAAGTAAGCCATATGAATAAAATTTAAATATTGATTGTTAAAATAGAATAAAAAAATAAAAAAAAGCAAGAATTAAGTGATTTGATGTGTAAGCAACAAAGGGTAAATATATGTAAACAACTATAACAATTTTATTAGTGAAGACAAATGTATAAAATTAAAATAAAACCAGACACAAAAGTATGTATATTGTGTAAGCTATGAAATAATAAAACAAATGTCTTTGAACAAAATATCTTCATTCACAAGACTAAATCTATAAAGTCAAATCAGGCAAACATTATTCAAGCTGGTAGTAACACAAATGTTTTATACAAAATATCTTCATGCACAAGCCATATATCTACCTGCCAATTATATATCTTTATACAAATATCTATACACAGCAGAAACATCACTATAATATGTAAACATATTAAGAAACAGGGCATTTAATATGTAACGACCCGCCATTTTGGACCATTCGCATCCATTATAAGTGTATAGGTAGACACTCATGCCGGAATTGAATTGCTCAAAATACCACGTTGTTAATTTAAATTTGGCAAAACTGAACATATACAGTAAATAAATATAATCACAGATCATAGACACAGAGTAATAAGTGCAGCGGAAATAAAAGAGATAGTAGTTCATGAAGCTACTATATGAATATATAAAATACATCAGAGTTTACAACAGAAGAGTAATACGATACATCAGAGACAAATCAGAATACATCACTGGAATCATCGAATATCTGAAAGCTGGATAGATAGCCGGATCTCCAAGCGAAGCTCCAACTCCAAAGGTGAGTCTCGAATACTGGTACACTCAGTCTGACCCGAGCGTAAAGCAAAATACAAAACACTCGAGTCAGGATTAACATTCTTATATTAATAAATCCAACTCAAGTGAAATAGCAATTGAAATACAAGTAACTCAAAGGATGTTTGGAATAACCATCCTTTAAGGATCCGTTAAACTATCTACTATGTAGTAGTGTACGATAAGTAGATAATGTCTATCAGTAATATAAAAAGATATCAAAATAGCGTTAAGTCATGGCCCATTCCACCCTTAACACATTTTTATTCCCAAAAGCATATACAAGACCGTAGTTTCCCCAAAACCGGAAGTCACCAGAGGGCAATCCATATACTAAAGGTACAAATCAAAATCGTAGTGGTCGCGCATAAATGGAATACAAGTATGACAAGGCACATGAGGCTATACCCAAGGTAGTGATACTACCGTTCGCCTGATCCGGACTGGTGAGAACGCAACGCCGCAACGCCCGCAACACCGTGAAACAACACTCCCAAAATCAAGGGTGCACCAATCGACAACAAGTATAAGTAGTTCGAAGAAGTGTGTCCACTTGAGGTAGCTAATCCTCCATTGGCCCGGCACAGCTCCTGTTTTAGTCATTTCCAATTTGACACAAGTGTCAAGGCTATCCATTATCGTTCTCTTTCTTCAGTCAACACGTACATCAATCCAACCACTTCATTCTGGATCATCACTCCGCGTATAGTTATTAAAGTGGTTTTCGGTTTAGATAGAGAGTATATCCATAACCGAATTCCGGTCTCTTTAATAACTTTCGTAATTATTACACCGATTGATCGTTTATTTATTATATATTTCAAACCCAAATCAAATTCAATTTCAAATAGAATTCGTAAATCAACATTTCATTTGTCTTTTTAAACCAATTTCCAATATTTACGTTTCAAAACTTCCACATTCATAATTTCAAGATCTTACAATTCAATTTCAATTTTTATTTAAAACACTTCAAATATTGATTCAAGTTCGTAATAAGTTTCATTCCGAAATCATTTAAATTAATTTGATTTAACATTCAATTCAATTCCAAATTCATTTATCGATTTCATTTAATATTCGTTAAGTAAATTTGTCATTCAAAACAATTTCTATTAAATTTCCAATTCATTAAATCAATTTCTTAAGTTCAACTTCATTAAATCAAAACTTACAATTTTGAATTAAATTAAATTCGTCAAATCAATTTCTTTAAATTTCAAGTCTTACATAAATTTCAATAAATCACATTTTATTTCTTGATAAAGAAATTCAATTTTACTTATTTACTTTCTTAAATAATTTTCCAAAACTTACTTAATCAAGAAAACTCAATTTCAATTATTTACGAAGTAAAATTCACTTATTCAAAAATCCAATTTTACTTATTAAAGAATTCAATTCAATTAATCATTAAATAATTCAATCTTATTTAATTATTAAATAATTCAAACTTAATTATTAAATAATTTCAAAGTTTAATAATTTCAAACTTAATTATAATTTCCAACTTAATTATTAAATCATCTCAAAGTTTAATAATCTCAAACTTAATTATAATTTCAAACTTAACTCAATAATTTCTCAAATTAAACAACATTCTTCCATCAATTACATTTTTAATAATTTGTTTCAGATTATTAAACATTAACATTTCCTTTCACTTAAATTCAAATTTCAACTTCATTTCAAAACCATATTCTTTATTCAAATAAAATCTTCGTTTATTTTCAAATCAAATTATTGACCAATCGGGTTTTTATTTAATTTTCTATCCTAAGTCAAAGTTCAATTTGGGTATTTATCATTTCAACCCGATTCCAATTCAATTCAAAATCAAAACATATCAAAGGGAACTTGCAGTGTGATAACTGGGATGGTGTCAAAGTAAATAAACAAGCAATAACAACAATCAATATCAATCTAATAATCAATTCAAATAATCCCGAAATAACCGTATTAATTCGCATTGTTATTTATACGAATTAATATAATTATTTCTAGAATCCACACTATCATTTCATGTAGATTAAAGATTATTACATTACGGTTTCACTTGTCATCTATTTACAATTTCATACATCATCAGTTTAAGCAACGTACAATTGATGGTTCAAGGTGTAGTTAACAATCCTACGTGTCAATAAATTTAACAGTTAAAGGGGTCATATTATACAAATGTCCGTTAATCAAATTTAACATTTAATTATCCTATATCAAGTTCAATTTCGTACTATTTATCAATTTAACATTAACAATTTTAACGTCCAATATAAACATCAACAATCAATCAATTATCAGCCAAACTGTATTATCATCGCATAAATAATTAACAGATAATGGTGTCAGATGTCAAAGGTGAACTGATACAGGTAATAGTATATATAACAGTGTAATTAACTAACAGCAGTATATTTCAATTGTCGTTTCAATTGAAATCAAATCTAATAAATAGAAGAACGTTAATCGTGAGTGAGTGCTCACCTTTCGAGGCTAAAGAGATTTGACGATGAAACGAGTTATAAATCCAAACGCGAATTCCAAAGTGAAACAAAATGGGCACAAATTCGACGGGTAAGCTGATAAGAGAATAGACAAAAATCCAATCAGAAATGGGTCGATGAAGATAATCGGAATCGTCTTGATAGAACAGAAATTATATATATTTTCAAGAAACCGATATTTAAGTTAAGACAAGTATTAAAATAACATAGATAAAAATCATTGTTTTACATTAAATATATACATCAAAACAATTATATAAAAATGCAAGTGTATATGTTCAACTAAGTTCTCAAATACATGTGATCAGATAACCACATATGCAGACCACGATTCATGTATGCAAACCAAAAAAAAAAAAAAAAAATATTTCTTTTTTTCTTCTTTGTATATTAAAAATAAAATACTGTTGAACTAATAAAATACTTATATATCTTACTATAGTACTATATAACTATTCACTTTCGCATATAACAAAACTTCTACAAATCCATATAACCTAACCCATACATTTATAAGTGGACCTATACGATATAACCCACTATAATTCACACAACAGCAGTATTCAATATATGTTCAGTCCTTATATAATCAATATAGAATGCAGACATTGCCTAACAATATATAAACACATAGATTTAACTTATACCAATGTGTAAAACCCAGGACTATACATTTATCAACTTAACGATATACAATGACATTTTTATTTCTGTAAATATTATACGTCTATATACTTATATATATAACTGCAATTTATACCAACATAATATATAAAATCCTATATTCATCCCTACAGTACATAACTTATATATTATTGTATCAACTTGCATCACTAACCTGTATCTGCAATAGTAACGCATATGACCCCACATATTATGTATAAACTTCTTTGCAACAGACAGCCTAGACCTAGGAACGAAAGAAAAAAAAAAAATAAATTAAAAATCAATACATAAACTTACACAAATATGCACGTAAAAGGATGCACGCTAGAGGGGTGAACGGAAATGCTAAAGAGAAGGGAGGACGGATCGCTGTTGGGTGCTGGGTGTCTTTCAAGGCTGCAAGGTCAGAGGTGGAAGGCTTGGTGATGGTTCGGTTGCGTGAAGGGGTGGCTGTTACGATGGTTCGGCCAGTGGCGAAGGTGCTTGGTCGGAGACTGCACGTTTGGCCGAGGGGAGTGCGAAGGATATGACGGTGAAGGGTGAGGCGGGCGGTGAGAATAAGAAGGTGTCGGTTCTCTGGGCAAAATATATATGCTCCAAATTTTCTTTTGTTTTTTTTGTTTTTTTTGTTTTTTTTTTATTAGAAGAGGACAACGAAAAAGGGAAGAAGGAGCAAAGCTGAGTAAAATATGGAGCAGGTATCAAGTATATGAAACGTGAATGGTTCATGTAGGTAACAGCATAATAAATGAGGTTGCACTAACTATATATATTACTTCGTATTATATATTTAAGGATAGACTCAAAGAAAAGGAAGACCAAGTGGTATGAGGTTTGAAAGTGAACAGTTGGAGCAGGTTCACGATTTAAAAGCAAACAGCAAATATAAAATTATTTTCAAAAGGAGAAGCAAAACTGATTTAAAATATTGGAACCAGAAAATTGTTGAAACGTTGGAATATAAAAAGTCAAAAGTTGAGTAATAATTGTTGATGACTGTGAAATGATTTTACGTGGATAACTGAAAAGACAGAAGAAACCAAGAGATTATAAAACCGATACCGATACGAAATCGCTTTACGTGGATTCCGCTGCGTATCGGACTCCAAAACACAGAATTGAATATACCGCAGAGGTCAGCACGTTGAGACGATCAAAACGGTATACCGATATCAGTGGTATGATTGAATTATAAAATTCGAATTCTCTAATAGCGGAAAATGCAAGAAAAATGCTGAAAAATAAGATCGACGGAGCCAAAGATGTCCGAATTTGGAAAAACGACAAACTGAAATCTTGCTCAGTAGATGATTTAGAATTTTTCTATGTAAAAATATTTAGGTTTCGGAAACATTTTATTTTCATCGCTTTTTAACTGATTAAATTGAAGTGAATTTACGCGCGAAATAAACTTTCGTATTTTCGGACGAAAATTTACCAGCTGCTATGTTAAACTAGACGTATTCCAAATATTAAATTTTTATTTTAAAATTTTATCGTTTAAAATTTCACAAAATTTCAACTAATTACGTTATTAAAACAGTTGAAATTTACGGGTCGTTACACTCTCCCCCACTCAAAACTTTTCGTCCCCGAAAAGGAACGAGGTAGGAGAATAGAAACAACCAGAAAGAAAAAAACAGATTTTGAAATACAAAATAACAATTAATTTAAACCATATAAATTCAAATTTAAATTAATTGATATTCAATAATTGATTTAATCCATTTGATTTCACTAAAAATCAAACTCAACCATTTCTAAATTCACTATCTTATTATCCAATTATCCTCAATTTACAATTTCTAAAACCATAAATTTGAATAGTCTTTTATTATAATCATATTTTTTTCAACAATTTAAATTCTTCTTTATTCCAAATTACTGTTAAATTCATTCTACTTAATATGTCTAATCACATATATTTAACCCATATAAATTAATTTAAACCATAAAAGTTTCGATTTAAATTAATTTATATTTACTAATTGCTTTCAAATTCAAGGTATTTTCATAAGTTGATCAAATTTCAATTTATTAATTCTTCAAAACAAATTTATTAATTCTTTCAAAACAATTTATTAATTCTTTCAAAACAATTTATTAATTCTTTCAAAACAATTTATTTCATTATTAAC
Organism: Allium fistulosum; assembly: GCA_030737815.1. NCBI lineage: Eukaryota > Viridiplantae > Streptophyta > Magnoliopsida > Asparagales > Amaryllidaceae > Allium > Allium fistulosum. Next base: position 971,961,165 of record CM060908.1, on the reverse strand, counting down.
TGAGTTTTACTTATTATCCTATCTAACTCTATTGACATCTTTATAATCCAAATTTAGTGTATAACATTTATTATAAACACCCAAATTTTATTTATAAATTCAATTTATCTTATATATTATCCAATTACATACTCAACTTCTGAATGATTTAGGTAAGTTGTATTAGAATGCAGTTGAACAATATACAAATAAAATTTTCCCAATTCAATTATTCAAGTTTAAATACTTATTCCAAATTTTGGTTTTATTTAAAATTAAAATCATCCCTTAACAAAATTTAAGAATTAGATTTCCGATTAACTTTAAACAATTTAGAGATATATATAATATATTTATATCAAATCAAATTAAATTTAAATAAGATACTTATATATATAAATCAAAATATACTGAAGAAATTCAAATCAAAATATTTTTCAAAACAAAACCGTAGCAAAGATACAGAATAGTATCTCCACTTCGAAACTCGAAAATGAACATCGATGATGCGGCCGCCATCACCGAAATTATTTTCCAGCGACAAAGAGAAGAGCACTGATTTCAACATTTTAAAATTCTTTGAAAACGGTTTCTATTCGAAAATACTTCAATAATATATACTTTAAAATTTTAAAACCAAAGTTCGAAATCACCGGAAACCAATAGATTCTCAAATTTCTGAATTAAATTCATTTCAAATTCCAAATCAATTTATAAACCATATTTATAAATTTATTTAGAACGATAAATGATAATCAGATATTATCATTTCAAACAACAATTTAATTAACCTATTAAATTCCAGAAAATTTTACTTATTATTTCACAAGATAATCAAACAAATTTGAAAACAATATTGTGTCAGTTTGCTCTGCTCAAGTGTTTTGGAAATCCTATCGATAGCGTTGATCAGACGAATCGATCGAAAACCCAAATCAACATCAGCGACTCAAACAACACAATATATAAACATTTTAATTTAAATTTACAAATACACTTCCTCGCTCGACGATACAAGAATAGATTTCAAAGCAAGGATAGAGATTCAAATTTTTGATGGAAATCAAATCAAAGAGAATTTTGATTCGAAAATAAGTTTGAGACAGAGATAAGACAATTCAATTACCACAATCGGGAGATGGATGAGTTTATTTAATTCACGGGAAACCTTAACCGGGTCGTCCGTAACTTCAAGAATAAGATCGATGTGGAATTTCGAGGTAAATCGACATTCGATCTCAAGAAATAGAATTCAGGTATAGCAGGAGATAGATAGCATCGTAAACCGAGGATACAGAAATCTCCGGTAAATCGATGCCTATTATAAAGGAGTTTTGCTCCTTTACGAATCATTCGAATATTGGCGAGACCGCCGATCTATTATAGATAACATTCAGAATGGAGTTATGGGTGCTCCATGATTGAAAGAAGACGGATAGTGATGGACACGAATGAAATTTTGGAACCGTAGGGAAACATTCCAAAATTCAAAGGAATTGAGTCAAAGGAAGAGGTTGAAACTCGAATGAGAGTGATTCTGTAATTACATTTACCCTATATGTTAAGTTTTGCCTAGAGCTACCAAAGCTCTGATACCAACTGTAACGACCCGCCATTTTGGACCATTCGCATCCATTATAAGTGTATAGGTAGACACTCATGCCGGAATTGAATTGCTCAAAATACCACGTTGTTAATTTAAATTTGGCAAAACTGAACATATACAGTAAATAAATATAATCACAGATCATAGACACAGAGTAATAAGTGCAGCGGAAATAAAAGAGATAGTAGTTCATGAAGCTACTATATGAATATATAAAATACATCAGAGTTTACAACAGAAGAGTAATACGATACATCAGAGACAAATCAGAATACATCACTGGAATCATCGAATATCTGAAAGCTGGATAGATAGCCGGATCTCCAAGCGAAGCTCCAACTCCAAAGGTGAGTCTCGAATACTGGTACACTCAGTCTGACCCGAGCGTAAAGCAAAATACAAAACACTCGAGTCAGGATTAACATTCTTATATTAATAAATCCAACTCAAGTGAAATAGCAATTGAAATACAAGTAACTCAAAGGATGTTTGGAATAACCATCCTTTAAGGATCCGTTAAACTATCTACTATGTAGTAGTGTACGATAAGTAGATAATGTCTATCAGTAATATAAAAAGATATCAAAATAGCGTTAAGTCATGGCCCATTCCACCCTTAACACATTTTTATTCCCAAAAGCATATACAAGACCGTAGTTTCCCCAAAACCGGAAGTCACCAGAGGGCAATCCATATACTAAAGGTACAAATCAAAATCGTAGTGGTCGCGCATAAATGGAATACAAGTATGACAAGGCACATGAGGCTATACCCAAGGTAGTGATACTACCGTTCGCCTGATCCGGACTGGTGAGAACGCAACGCCGCAACGCCCGCAACACCGTGAAACAACACTCCCAAAATCAAGGGTGCACCAATCGACAACAAGTATAAGTAGTTCGAAGAAGTGTGTCCACTTGAGGTAGCTAATCAGTGTAACGACCCGTAAATTTCAACTGTTTTAATAACGTAATTAGTTGAAATTTTGTGAAATTTTAAACGATAAAATTTTAAAATAAAAATTTAATATTTGGAATACGTCTAGTTTAACATAGCAGCTGGTAATTTTCGTCCGAAAATACGAAAGTTTATTTCGCGCGTAAATTCACTTCAATTTAATCAGTTAAAAAGCGATGAAAATAAAATGTTTCCGAAACCTAAATATTTTTACATAGAAAAATTCTAAATCATCTTCTGAGCAAGATTTCAGTTTGTCGTTTTTCCAAATTCGGACATCTTTGGCTCCGTCGATCTTATTTTTCAGCATTTTTCTTGCATTTTCCGCTATTAGAGAATTCGAATTTTATAATTCAATCATACCACTGATATCGGTATACCGTTTTGATCGTCTCAACGTGCTGACCTCTGCGGTATATTCAATTCTGTGTTTTGGAGTCCGATACGCAGCGGAATCCGCGTAAAGCGATTTCGTATCGGTATCGGTTTTATAATCTCTTGGTTTCTTCTGTCTTTTCAGTTATCCACGTAAAATCATTTCACAGTCATCAACAATTATTACTCAACTTTTGACTTTTTATATTCCAACGTTTCAACAATTTTCTGGTTCCAATATTTTAAATCAGTTTTGCTTCTCCTTTTGAAAATAATTTTATATTTGCTGTTTGCTTTTAAATCGTGAACCTGCTCCAACTGTTCACTTTCAAACCTCATACCACTTGGTCTTCCTTTTCTTTGAGTCTATCCTTAAATATATAATACGAAGTAATATATATAGTTAGTGCAACCTCATTTATTATGCTGTTACCTACATGAACCATTCACGTTTCATATACTTGATACCTGCTCCATATTTTACTCAGCTTTGCTCCTTCTTCCCTTTTTCGTTGTCCTCTTCTAATAAAAAAAAAAAAAAAAACAAAAAAAAACAAAAGAAAATTTGGAGCATATATATTTTGCCCAGAGAACCGACACCTTCTTATTCTCACCGCCCGCCTCACCCTTCACCGTCATATCCTTCGCACTCCCCTCGGCCAAACGTGCAGTCTCCGACCAAGCACCTTCGCCACTGGCCGAACCATCGTAACAGCCACCCCTTCACGCAACCGAACCATCACCAAGCCTTCCACCTCTGACCTTGCAGCCTTGAAAGACACCCAGCACCCAACAGCGATCCGTCCTCCCTTCTCTTTAGCATTTCCGTTCACCCCTCTAGCGTGCATCCTTTTACGTGCATATTTGTGTAAGTTTATGTATTGATTTTTAATTTTTTTTTTTTTTTTTCTTTCGTTCCTAGGTCTAGGCTGTCTGTTGCAAAGAAGTTTATACATAATATGTGGGGTCATATGCGTTACTATTGCAGATACAGGTTAGTGATGCAAGTTGATACAATAATATATAAGTTATGTACTGTAGGGATGAATATAGGATTTTATATATTATGTTGGTATAAATTGCAGTTATATATATAAGTATATAGACGTATAATATTTACAGAAATAAAAATGTCGTTGTATATCGTTAAGTTGATAAATGTATAGTCCTGGGTTTTACACATTGGTATAAGTTAAATCTATGTGTTTATATATTGTTAGGCAATGTCTGCATTCTATATTGATTATATAAGGACTGAACATATATTGAATACTGCTGTTGTGTGAATTATAGTGGGTTATATCGTATAGGTCCACTTATAAATGTATGGGTTAGGTTATATGGATTTGTAGAAGTTTTGTTATATGCGAAAGTGAATAGTTATATAGTACTATAGTAAGATATATAAGTATTTTATTAGTTCAACAGTATTTTATTTTTAATATACAAAGAAGAAAAAAAGAAATATTTTTTTTTTTTTTTTTGGTTTGCATACATGAATCGTGGTCTGCATATGTGGTTATCTGATCACATGTATTTGAGAACTTAGTTGAACATATACACTTGCATTTTTATATAATTGTTTTGATGTATATATTTAATGTAAAACAATGATTTTTATCTATGTTATTTTAATACTTGTCTTAACTTAAATATCGGTTTCTTGAAAATATATATAATTTCTGTTCTATCAAGACGATTCCGATTATCTTCATCGACCCATTTCTGATTGGATTTTTGTCTATTCTCTTATCAGCTTACCCGTCGAATTTGTGCCCATTTTGTTTCACTTTGGAATTCGCGTTTGGATTTATAACTCGTTTCATCGTCAAATCTCTTTAGCCTCGAAAGGTGAGCACTCACTCACGATTAACGTTCTTCTATTTATTAGATTTGATTTCAATTGAAACGACAATTGAAATATACTGCTGTTAGTTAATTACACTGTTATATATACTATTACCTGTATCAGTTCACCTTTGACATCTGACACCATTATCTGTTAATTATTTATGCGATGATAATACAGTTTGGCTGATAATTGATTGATTGTTGATGTTTATATTGGACGTTAAAATTGTTAATGTTAAATTGATAAATAGTACGAAATTGAACTTGATATAGGATAATTAAATGTTAAATTTGATTAACGGACATTTGTATAATATGACCCCTTTAACTGTTAAATTTATTGACACGTAGGATTGTTAACTACACCTTGAACCATCAATTGTACGTTGCTTAAACTGATGATGTATGAAATTGTAAATAGATGACAAGTGAAACCGTAATGTAATAATCTTTAATCTACATGAAATGATAGTGTGGATTCTAGAAATAATTATATTAATTCGTATAAATAACAATGCGAATTAATACGGTTATTTCGGGATTATTTGAATTGATTATTAGATTGATATTGATTGTTGTTATTGCTTGTTTATTTACTTTGACACCATCCCAGTTATCACACTGCAAGTTCCCTTTGATATGTTTTGATTTTGAATTGAATTGGAATCGGGTTGAAATGATAAATACCCAAATTGAACTTTGACTTAGGATAGAAAATTAAATAAAAACCCGATTGGTCAATAATTTGATTTGAAAATAAACGAAGATTTTATTTGAATAAAGAATATGGTTTTGAAATGAAGTTGAAATTTGAATTTAAGTGAAAGGAAATGTTAATGTTTAATAATCTGAAACAAATTATTAAAAATGTAATTGATGGAAGAATGTTGTTTAATTTGAGAAATTATTGAGTTAAGTTTGAAATTATAATTAAGTTTGAGATTATTAAACTTTGAGATGATTTAATAATTAAGTTGGAAATTATAATTAAGTTTGAAATTATTAAACTTTGAAATTATTTAATAATTAAGTTTGAATTATTTAATAATTAAATAAGATTGAATTATTTAATGATTAATTGAATTGAATTCTTTAATAAGTAAAATTGGATTTTTGAATAAGTGAATTTTACTTCGTAAATAATTGAAATTGAGTTTTCTTGATTAAGTAAGTTTTGGAAAATTATTTAAGAAAGTAAATAAGTAAAATTGAATTTCTTTATCAAGAAATAAAATGTGATTTATTGAAATTTATGTAAGACTTGAAATTTAAAGAAATTGATTTGACGAATTTAATTTAATTCAAAATTGTAAGTTTTGATTTAATGAAGTTGAACTTAAGAAATTGATTTAATGAATTGGAAATTTAATAGAAATTGTTTTGAATGACAAATTTACTTAACGAATATTAAATGAAATCGATAAATGAATTTGGAATTGAATTGAATGTTAAATCAAATTAATTTAAATGATTTCGGAATGAAACTTATTACGAACTTGAATCAATATTTGAAGTGTTTTAAATAAAAATTGAAATTGAATTGTAAGATCTTGAAATTATGAATGTGGAAGTTTTGAAACGTAAATATTGGAAATTGGTTTAAAAAGACAAATGAAATGTTGATTTACGAATTCTATTTGAAATTGAATTTGATTTGGGTTTGAAATATATAATAAATAAACGATCAATCGGTGTAATAATTACTAAAGTTATTAAAGAGACCGGAATTCGGTTATGGATATACTCTCTATCTAAACCGAAAACCACTTTAATAACTATACGCGGAGTGATGATCCAGAATGAAGTGGTTGGATTGATGTACGTGTTGACTGAAGAAAGAGAACGATAATGGATAGCCTTGACACTTGTGTCAAATTGGAAATGACTAAAACAGGAGCTGTGCCGGGCCAATGGAGGATTAGCTACCTCAAGTGGACACACTTCTTCGAACTACTTATACTTGTTGTCGATTGGTGCACCCTTGATTTTGGGAGTGTTGTTTCACGGTGTTGCGGGCGTTGCGGCGTTGCGTTCTCACCAGTCCGGATCAGGCGAACGGTAGTATCACTACCTTGGGTATAGCCTCATGTGCCTTGTCATACTTGTATTCCATTTATGCGCGACCACTACGATTTTGATTTGTACCTTTAGTATATGGATTGCCCTCTGGTGACTTCCGGTTTTGGGGAAACTACGGTCTTGTATATGCTTTTGGGAATAAAAATGTGTTAAGGGTGGAATGGGCCATGACTTAACGCTATTTTGATATCTTTTTATATTACTGATAGACATTATCTACTTATCGTACACTACTACATAGTAGATAGTTTAACGGATCCTTAAAGGATGGTTATTCCAAACATCCTTTGAGTTACTTGTATTTCAATTGCTATTTCACTTGAGTTGGATTTATTAATATAAGAATGTTAATCCTGACTCGAGTGTTTTGTATTTTGCTTTACGCTCGGGTCAGACTGAGTGTACCAGTATTCGAGACTCACCTTTGGAGTTGGAGCTTCGCTTGGAGATCCGGCTATCTATCCAGCTTTCAGATATTCGATGATTCCAGTGATGTATTCTGATTTGTCTCTGATGTATCGTATTACTCTTCTGTTGTAAACTCTGATGTATTTTATATATTCATATAGTAGCTTCATGAACTACTATCTCTTTTATTTCCGCTGCACTTATTACTCTGTGTCTATGATCTGTGATTATATTTATTTACTGTATATGTTCAGTTTTGCCAAATTTAAATTAACAACGTGGTATTTTGAGCAATTCAATTCCGGCATGAGTGTCTACCTATACACTTATAATGGATGCGAATGGTCCAAAATGGCGGGTCGTTACATAATACTATCTGCTCAAGCTCAAATTTTGTCATTTCAAAATATTTAGCCAACCTGTTCATAAAAGAAGACACTGGATATCTTCATACCTGTACAAACGAGATAAAGAAGAAGGAAAAAGGATAAGTATGGTACAACCAATTTAATGCAGCCACCAAGTGTTGTCTCAGCCTCCATTTATAAGAAAAAATCAATGAGAGCATGTCAGGTCGAACTTTTCTTCAAAAGCAAACTGAAAGAAAAATAAAATAAAAGGGAGATGCTTGCGGTGGAAGGCACCATCTGATTTATATCTACACCTTGTCTTCCTTTATTTCATTCTTTCGTAACTAAGCCATTCAAACCCAAGATCATTCAGCAACTCAACAACATCAGATTCAAGCTGGAATTCAAAACATAGTAGCTGTTTAAAAATTTCAGTTCAAAGACAAGTTTCTTCAGCTTGCTCTGTTCATCTTTCTTGTGAGTAATCTTCACAACTACTCTCTAAGTTCAAATATCTTGTTATGAGTAATTCGTGCCATAATTTCTGTGATTGAATGAGTGATTTCTGATTTGAATTTTTGATTGATTAAGATTTTAAGTTTAGTATTTGTATATGTTGCCATGGGTGATAGTTAACGTAAGATAGTGTCTGAAGTAGCAGCAGTTTGAAACTTATATGGTTACACTTGCAACTTATAAACTTAGGTTACATAGATAAAGTTCTTGATTTTTTTTTTAAAAAAAAGATCAAGTGATAAAAGCCTGGCAGTAAGGGAACAAAGCAAGCAGTTTTAAAAAGAAGAAAAAAAATGTGAGTAAACTTTCCAAGAAAAGAAGTTTAATTTGGGGTTATCTGTATGTATGTGTGTTCTGAAATTTCCATTGAATATGTTTGACAATTCTTAGTTTAAATTTAAATTGATATGTAGATATATGTGTGGAAGATATCTGTATATATATATATACACACCTAACTACACTGTTCTAGTTGTCCCAGTCCATGCTTGTCTTCAAACATCTAAAGTCTTAATCTAATCATCATATGACCTTGAAATTTAAATGAAGGATGTTTGTTAATGTATGACAGTAATTTTAAAAATAATTTCAGGGTTTAAAATTTCATCAAATCTGTAATAACAATGGGACTGTGTATTTGTGATAAAAATCGATAAATTCGATTTCTGTTTTAAATTATATGAATGAATTACGGGTGGGAAATCATGATTTTTAGTATGCATTTCATGATTTTTAGATTGTTGATTTAAGGGAAATGTCGAGATGATCGTTTTGTGCATTTTTGGTTACCGCCATTGATTGGCATGGTAGATGGAGACAGGGTTGTAGGTGAAGGTGGCTGGGGAATTGCCGAGGGTGGGAAAAATACTTGGGTATTTTTCTAATGACTGTGGTGGCCAGAATTGAACAAAGAAGGGTTTTAGGTATGTTGTGTTCATCAGTGGGTTTGAGAGTTTTGCGATGCCGTGGAGATGCCGGGGTGTACCGCATTGGCGCGAATGGGTGTTAGGTAGGATGTTGAAGCTTCAGGGATAATGGTCGGCGGTCTCGTGGCCGGAGGTGGGAGCAGATCGTTAATCTTGGGAGGTGGGTTGTTTTCGAGTTTCTGCAGTGGTGAATTTTTGATCGAGTTTCGATCGAATTAATTTTTGGCTTCGGAAAGGTAGCAGATGGGATCTGGAAGTGGTGGGAGACTTATTGGCGATGTCACGTCGGCGAGATGGTCGACGAGATGAGTGTGTACGTGCACGAGTGTCGCCGTGCACGAGTGTTCCAGGCTGATGTTCTCGCATGGTTGTCGCGTGCGATTGGGCAGTGTGGTCTGGGGTCTTATCGGAGTATTGCTTGTTTCGATCGAAGATGAATTTTTAACACCTGAGTTGGTCATGGTTGGTAGTGTTCTTGCTAATGGAACTGGATCTGTTGGGTTGGTAGAAGAGAAGGATGAAGAGAAGAGGTAGTTTTATTGGGTCTGGGTTACGGCTTGATGGATTTAGGTGCGGGTCAAATTATTTTGGATGTGGGCCTCGGCCCATGTGTCTATGTTAATTTAGAGTAAGATTTTTAATTGAAGAAATTGTTTTAAGGTTGTTTAACCAAATTCCTTTCAAAGGGTTTTTAATAAAACATGTATAAATTAATGTTAGGTAATTAAGACCCAATTTCATCTTAAAGGTTAATTTAAGTTTCAATAATTTATGACTAATTAATTAACTAAAGTAATGAAGGTAAGTAATTAGAAGAATGGTTATGTACTATTTGTGATTACTTAAGGTTGATTATGGAAGTAATTAACTAAGAACTATTAATTACTAGAAGTGTTTAAGAATCATTAATGGATGTCATTAATTAATTAGAGATTAATTAACGTGAATAGTTAAGAATAATTAATCTATGTGATTAATTACTTGATGTAATTAAAGAATAACTAATCAACGAGCGTTAATTAAGATGGATGATTTTAATATGATAAATTAAATGGGTTTGTAATTAATTAATAATCAGGATTCAAAAGTAATTTAAGTAATTGATTTAATTCAATTGAGGATAAATTAAGTTAATTTGAGATGGTATGGTTGGTTTATCCTACTTATGAATAATTAAATGATATTGTGTGCCTTAGATTAGTTGATACCTCTGGTATGTGATGTATGATGCAATGTGATATAATATATTGAGTTAAAACATTAACATCCTGTATTTTAAGTTGAATTGTTTTAAATTGAATAACTTGGATTAAGATGACATTGGTTCCGAAGAGACCGGAACCGGGTGTTTGCTAATTCCTCGAACCACTTCGATTCTTTATAGATTGATGTGTGAAATCAATAGGCTGGTATGGAATGATTTAAGTAAATTGGATCATTTAATCTAAGTTCTGGTACTTAGAAGTTGATGTGTGTTGTAAGTGATGTCTATAACGACTTGTGAAGTTATAAATTGATATAAGTTACCCGGGTTTTGAATAAATGTATGTATTGGTAATTCATGTTAGATGAGTTTACTCACGCTGGTTTCCAGCCTGACCCGGGTGTTACTTTGATGTAATGCTCGGGTCAGACCGAGTATTACAGATTTTCAGGTAAGGACGTTCTGGAGCTCAGGAGGCGAGCTGGATGGCAGGACGTATGGAGTGTTCCGCTGTGACTATTATTTCTGTTTGTCTGAGACATATTTGATTTGTATATGTCCACTGCTAGAGTATATGATTATAACTCTGATGTATTATAACTGTAAATTGACATATACAGTATTCTTTGTAAACTGTTATTATTTGATATTGTATTTTGATCCGCTGCGAATGTGAGATTCCGTGTATTTTCTGTTTCTTCTTCTATCTCTTTCTTCTTTTTCATAACTATCTGGAATTTTCGGGTTCGATTGTATTTTAATTTGATATATTTTGAAATTCGAATATAAAGGATGGTTGCCTTTAGAGTAGTTAATTAAATTGATTTTAAATTTAACTTGGTATATTTTCAATTTAGATTAAGATTTTCTAGTTCAATGAGTTTTGAAATAGTATTTTAGCAGTATGATTTTGATAAATATTTAATCCAATTAAATAAAATGTAAACTCATTATTTAAAGACGAATATGACTTTTGGAAATATTTGCCATTTGTTTATATAGATTTGCATTTTTAAAGGGGAATTTGATTTTTGAAAATTTACAATAAATCTCTTAAAATATGTACAATAAAATCTACCTTATATAACTGAATTAAAATACTTTTCCTTGTTAACATTTAGTATAATATCTGTAGATAATAATGTTTAAAATAAACTCAAATTCTATCAATATGAAATATAAGTATAAAATATAAGTAAGCCATATGAATAAAATTTAAATATTGATTGTTAAAATAAAATAAAAAAATAAACAAAAGCAAGAATTAAGTGATTTGATGTGTAAGCAACAAAGGGTAAATATATGTAAACAACTATAACAATTTTATTAGTGAAGACAAATGTATAAAATTAAAATAAAACCAGACACAAAAGTATGTATATTGTGTAAGCTATGAAATAATAAAACAAATGTCTTTGAACAAAATATCTTCATTCACAAGACTAAATCTATAAAGTCAAATCAGGCAAACATTATTCAAGCTGGTAGTAACACAAATGTTTTATACAAAATATCTTCATGCACAAGCCATATATCTACCTGCCAATTATATATCTTTATACAAATATCTATACACAGCAGAAACATCACTATAATATGTAAACATATTAAGAAACAGGGCATTTAATACTATCTGCTCAAGCCCAAATTTTGTCATTTCAAAATATTTAGCCAACCTGTTCATAAAAGAAGACACTGGATATCTTCATACCTGTACAAACGAGATAAAGAAGAAGGAAAAAGGATAAGTATGGTACAATCAATTTAATGCAGCCACCAAGTGTTGTCTCAGCCTCCATTTATAAGAAAAAATCAATGAGAGCATGTCAGGTCGAACTTTTCTTCAAAAGCAAACTGAAAGAAAAATAAAATAAAAGGGAGATGCTTGCGGTGGAAGGCACCATCTGATTTATATCTACACCTTGTCTTCCTTTATTTCATTCTTTCGTAACTAAGCCATTCAAACCCAAGATCATTCAGCAACTCAACAACATCAGATTCAAGCTGGAATTCAAAACATAGTAGCTGTTTAAAAATTTCAGTTCAAAGACAAGTTTCTTCAGCTTGCTCTGTTCATCTTTCTTGTGAGTAATCTTCACAACTACTCTCTAAGTTCAAATATCTTGTTATGAGTAATTCGTGCCATAATTTCTGTGATTGAATGAGTGATTTCTGATTTGAATTTTTGATTGATTAAGATTTTAAGTTTAGTATTTGTATATGTTGCCATGGGTGATAGTTAACGTAAGATAGTGTCTGAAGTAGCAGCAGTTTGAAACTTATATGGTTACACTTGCAACTTATAAACTTAGGTTACATAGATAAAGTTCTTGATTTTTTTTTTAAAAAAACGATCAAGTGATAAAAGCCTGGCAGTAAGGGAACAAAGCAAGCAGTTTTAAAAAGAAGAAAAAAAATGTGAGTAAACTTTCCAAGAAAAGAAGTTTAATTTGGGGTTATCTGTATGTATGTGTGTTCTGAAATTTCCATTGAATATGTTTGACAATTCTTAGTTTAAATTTAAATTGATATGTAGATATATGTGTGGAAGATATCTGTATATATATATATATACACACCTAACTACACTGTTCTAGTTGTCCCAGTCCATGCTTGTCTTCAAACATCTAAAGTCTTAATCTAATCATCATATGACCTTGAAATTTGAATGAAGGATGTTTGTTAATGTATGACAGTAATTTTAAAAATAATTTCAGGGTTTAAAATTTCATCAAATCTGTAATAACAATGGGACTGTGTATTTGTGATAAAAATCGATAAATTCGATTTCTGTTTTAAATTATATGAATGAATTAAGGGTGGGAAATCATGATTTTTAGTATGCATTTCATGATTTTTAGATTGTTGATTTAAGGGAAATGTCGAGATGATCGTTTTGTGCATTTTTGGTTACCGCCATTGATTGGCATGGTAGATGGAGACAGGGTTGTAGGTGAAGGTGGCTGGGGAATTGCCGAGGGTGGGAAAAATACTTGGGTATTTTTCTAATGACTGTGGTGGCCAGAATTGAACAAAGAAGGGTTTTAGGTATGTTGTGTTCATCAGTGGGTTTGAGAGTTTTGCGATGCCGTGGAGATGCCGGGGTGTACCGCATTGGCGCGAATGGGTGTTAGGTAGGATGTTGAAGCTTCAGGGATAATGGTCGGCGGTCTCGTGGCCGGAGGTGGGAGCAGATCGTTAATCTTGGGAGGTGGGTTGTTTTCGAGTTTCTGCAGTGGTGAATTTTTGATCGAGTTTCGATCGAATTAAATGGGATCTGGAAGTGGTGGGAGACTTGTTGGCGATGTCACGTCGGCGAGATGGTCGACGAGATGAGTGTGTACGTGCACGAGTGTCGCCGTGCACGAGTGTTCCAGGCTGATGTTCTCGCATGGTTGTCGCGTGCGATTGGGCAGTGTGGTCTGGGGTCTTATCGGAGTATTGCTTGTTTCGATCGAAGATGAATTTTTAACACCTGAGTTGGTCATGGTTGGTAGTGTTGTTGCTAATGGAACTGGATCTGTTGGGTTGGTAGAAGAGAAGGATGAAGAGAAGAGGTAGTTTTATTGGGTCTGGGTTACGGCTTGATGGATTTAGGTGCGGGTCAAATTATTTTGGATGTGGGCCTCGGCCCATGTGTCTATGTTAATTTAGAGTAAGATTTTTAATTGAAGAAATTGTTTTAAGGTTGTTTAACCAAATTCCTTTCAAAGGGTTTTTAATAAAACATGTATAAATTAATGTTAGGTAATTAAGACCCAATTTCATCTTAAAGGTTAATTTAAGTTTCAATAATTTATGACTAATTAATTAACTAAAGTAATGAAGGTAAGTAATTAGAAGAATGGTTATGTACTATTTGTGATTACTTAAGGTTGATTATGGAAGTAATTAACTAAGAACTATTAATTACTAGAAGTGTTTAAGAATCATTAATGGATGTCATTAATTAATTAGAGATTAATTAACGTGAATAGTTAAGAATAATTAATCTATGTGATTAATTACTTGATGCAATTAAAGAATAACTAATCAACGAGCGTTAATTAAGATGGATGATTTTAATATGATAAATTAAATGGGTTTGTAATTAATTAATAATCAGGATTCAAAAGTAATTTAAGTAATTGATTTAATTCAATTGAGGATAAATTAAGTTAATTTGAGATGGTATGGTTGGTTTATCCTACTTATGAATAATTAAATGATATTGTGTGCCTTAGATTAGTTGATACCTCTGGTATGTGATGTATGATGCAATGTGATATAATATATTGAGTTAAAACATTAACATCCTGTATTTTAAGTTGAATTGTTTTAAATTGAATAACTTGGATTAAGATGACATTGGTTCCGAAGAGACCGGAGCCGGGTATTTGCTAATTCCTCGAACCACTTCGATTCTTTATAGATTGATGTGTGAAATCAATAGGCTGGTATGGAATGATTTAAGTAAATTGGATCATTTAATCTAAGTTCTGGTACTTAGAAGTTGATGTGTGTTGTAAGTGATGTCTATAACGACTTGTGAAGTTATAAATTGATATAAGTTACCCGGGTTTTGAATAAATGTATGTATTGGTAATTCATGTTAGATGAGTTTACTCACGCTGGTTTCCAGCCTGACCCGGGTGTTACTTTGATGTAATGCTCGGGTCAGACCGAGTATTACAGATTTTCAGGTAAGGACGTTCTGGAGCTCAGGAGGCGAGCTGGATGGCAGGACGTATGGAGTGTTCCGGTGTGACTATTATTTCTGTTTGTCTGAGACATATTTGATTTGTATATGTCCACTGCTAGAGTATATGATTATAACTCTGATGTATTATAACTGTAAATTGACATATACAGTATTCTTTGTAAACTGTTATTATTTGATATTGTATTTTGATCCGCTGCGAATGTGAGATTCCGTGTATTTTCTGTTTCTTCTTCTATCTCTTTCTTCTTTTTCATAACTATCTGGAATTTTCGGGTTCGAAAATTCCGGGTCGTTACATAGGCGGTGAGATCTGGGAGACTAGGCCGAGCTGCTGCTGGTGGGAAAGCACGTACGTGCTTCGGTGGCGGGTGGATCGGGTTAAGGCCGAAAGGTGGGGTTTGGCGGAAGGTGAGGGGCGCTATTGGTGGTGGCTACAAGGGATAGGCCGGAGAGAGGAGGGAAGAGAGAAGAGAGGGGGCGGAAGAAGGGGAGACGCGGTCGGAGCTGTTCGACGTTAGGCGCTGGCCGAGGTTGATGGATGCTTGGCTACGTGAAGGAGGTAGAGGCACGAGAGAGAGAGGAGGAGCTTCGGTGATGGTGACTTGCGTGCGGCATAAAAAGAAGAAGGTAAAGTTTGGAAAAGAAAGAAATGGTGAAAGCTTCTGTATTCCCCCTTTTTTTCACGGCATAGATTTGTAAACAGAAGAAGAAAAAAAACGAAACAACGATATAACGTTGGAACCAGTGGAAAAACAAAAGTCGCAGCTGAATTCAAGAAATAATTAATTTCAAGTGGCTGACAGCTTTTCACATTGGGAAATGAATAGACAAGGGAAATGAAAGGACTCAGAAATGAAAGGACTCAAAAAGATACCGATACGATTAACCGTTTCGCGGATTCCGCTGCGAACCAGACTTCAAAACGCAGAAATAAATATACCGTAGAGATCAGCACGACGAGACAATTGAAACAGTATATAGATATCAGTGGTACGATTGAATTATAAAAATTCGAATTTTCTACTAGCGGAAAATGCAGCAAAAACGCAGAAAAATAAGATCGACGGAGCTAAAGAAGTCCGAATTTGGAAAAACGAAAAATGACATCTTAGTCAGAAGATGAATTAGAATTTTACTGTGTAAAAAGATTCAGGTTTGGAAAACATTTTATTATCATCAATTTTAACTGATATAAATTGGAATAAAATTACACTAGAAAATAAACTTCCAAATTATCTGATGTAAATTTACCAGTTGCTATGTTTAATTAGACATATTCCAAATATCAAATTTTTATTTCAAAATTTTATCGTTTAAAATTTCATAAAATTTCAACTAATTACGTTATTAAAATAGTTAAAATTTATGGGTCGTTACAAGATCCACTAAGATACGATTCACTTTCTCTGTTTGGTTGTTAGTTTGAGGGCGATAAGCTATGCTGATGTGCAGCTCTGTCCGTAATGTCTCTTGTAAGCTCTTCCAAAACTGGTATGCTGATATGCAGCTCCAAAGTCTTCGGTACTCACAATGCTTTTCGGCATACCGTGGAATCGTACTATACATGTCACATACAATTCGACCAATTTGACTACCATTCTACTCACTTGATTGGTATAAATCTGGCACACTTGGTCAATCGATCGACTATGACCAAATGCTATCATACCCTGCTCGAGTCCTCGACAGTCTATCGATACTTATTCCCATTTCGACTCGGGGGCTTCTAGCGGTTGCATCAACCCACTAAGCTTCTTCCGCTCTTCCTTAACCAATTGGCAGCTCATGCATTTCGAGATAAATGTCCTAACGTGTTTCTTCATACCTTCCCAATAGTAGGTCTGCCTCATATCATGGTACAACTTATTACCATCAGGATGAGTAGTCAATCTTAAATGATGGCACTCACGGAGCACTCATCCCTCAGCCCATCAACATCAAGAACAAAAAATCTCTTGTCTTTACGGAGCCAAACAACTTGGTCAAATATGTACCATCTCTTATCCTAAGACTCTACTAACGCTTCAATCTCAGAAATGATCTTAGCTAATCTTGCATCGTGCCTCCGACTCGTACCAATCCGCTCAATAAGAGTAGGTCTAATGGTCAAGCTCTCCAACACCTCTGGCTCTAACTTTCACCTTGGTCAGAAATTATAACCAGTAATATATTCTAACAACGTCTACTCTAGGAACTTAGCTCCTAAGCTGGCATGTCTCCTACTCAAGGCATCATCAACTGCATTACCTTTTCCCGGTATATATGCAATATCAATGCCATAGGAGGTTAGAACTCTAACCATCGTTGCTAGCGAAGGTTAAGATCCTTCTATAAAAAGAGACACTTCAATAATCTATGACAAGTGAATAGCTCAAACCTCTCTCCTAAAAGATAGTGCCTCCAAATCTTTAGCAGAAACACAATCACTGCTAATTCTATATCATGGGTTGAGTATTTCTTCTCATGTGTCTTCAATTGTCGACTAGCATGTATAACAACCTTGCCTCTCTGCATCAATACTGCGCCCAATCTAGTACACAAGCATCAGTGTATACCATTTTCTCCTTATTCCCATTCCGAATTGTCAATACTGGTGCACTTTCAACTTCTCCTTCAGACTCACAAATGCCTACTCATGTCTCACATCTTAAGTAAAAGTCTGATTCTTTTTTGTCAAGTGAGTAAACTATGCTGCTACCTTAGAGAAGTCCTAGACGAATCGTCCGTAATATCCAACTAACCCTAAGAAACTTCTCACATCCGTAATGTTTTTGGGTCTAATCCAATATTGGACTGGTGCAACTTTTGTAGAAAATTGATGGCAATGCCTTACTCAGAAACAACATACCCCAAAAATCGCACTTCCCACTTTCAGATGGGACATTTAGAAAACTTCGCCTTCAGTTGCTGCTCTCTCAACACCTCTAATACAATTATCAAATGTGTCTTGTGTTCTTCCTTTATCCGTGAATAGACAAGAATATCGTCGATGAACACAAGCACAAATTAATTTAGCTAATCCCTGAAGATGCGGTTCATGAGATCAAAAAAGTATGTCGGTGCATTGGTTAGCCCAAATGGCATAACCAACCACTCATAGAAACTAGACAACGTATGAAACGCGATAATCGGCACACTTTTCTTTGGCACTCCCAGTTGGTGAAATCCCGTCGCAAGATCCAATTAAGAAAATACCCTAGCATCATGTAGCTGACCGAACAAGTCATAAATACATGGGAGTGAGTACTTGTTCTTCTTCGTCACTTAATTCATCTCACGGTAATCAACACATAATCTGAGGGATCCGTCCGGCTTTGTGATGAATATTAGTGGCACTCCCTACTTAGATAAACTCCTACAAATGAGCCCTTTCGCAAAAGGCCACTCACTTACACCTCAATCTCCCTCTGCTCTCTACATGCCATCCTCCTTAAAGGCATCACTATCGGTCTGGCATATTTAATTAAATCAATATGGAACTCAATCTCTCAGTGTGGAGGAAGTCCGCTCACCTCCTCAAATACGTCCGGATACTCTCTAGCAATAGGTACTAATAACAACTCATCAAGTGTGGTGTCGAGCAAATATAGAAAACTGACCATCACATAATCATTTGAAAGGCAGCCTAACACCACCGTCCGCCCATCATCTAGCCCTATCATCGCCACTGACTTCTCACAATCAACAATCACTCCGTATCTATGAAACCAATCCATCCCTAAAATGATACATAACTAAAAAAACCAAAACAAAACAATTACAATCAAAAGAGAATCTATGACTCAATAAGACCAAACCACGATAAACCATACACGGGCTAATAAAACCTCCAATAGGGTTCGTTACAACCAAAGGTCGATCAACTATTTCGGGTCTCAATCCCAGTCTATCTACTAATTCATTAGATATGAAGGAATATGAAGCCCAGGTATTAAATAAAACTCTTATGGAAACATCATAAATGGAAAGCATACCTTAAATAACGATGCCTTTCCCCTTCTCTTTCACCGATGGAGCATTCGACGAAGTGGGAATGGCATTGATAGCATACGCTTTCACCACTTGCTTATGCTTTAATAGCTCCAGACAGTTCTTCTAGATATGCCCAAGCTTAGTGTAGTTGTAGCACTTTATCCCCTCATCTTTGTTGTCTCTGCTATAATGACCCTTCTCTCCATAGTTATAGCAAGTCGGCATCGGCTTGACCTTCCTCTTTTGGCCATCTTTGTTCTGAAACTCCTTCCTCTTATTGTTCCATTCTTCTTGCCTTCCCCGCCCAATTGCGGCTTTGGTACTTCTTTAGAAACAATGGTTTTTTATTTCGGAAATAGACTTTCATGCCTTAATGCCTTCTCGATAATCATCTCAAAAGTCTCATCAATGTGTCCCACAAGTCGCTCCCTTAAGTAGATGTCCAAGTCAATGATAAATTTCTCAGTCTTCTATAGTGGACTGTCGATTAAGGACATCCCATATTTCGACACAACATTGTACTCAACAACATTCTCGAAGACAATCATATTTCCTTACTTCAAATCCATGAACTTACGGAACATAACTGACCTCTAAGCTGTAGGAATAAATTTCTCCTTGAATCTAGCTTCGAACTAGTCCCAAGTGAATTGATCATCGGGAGTGGCATCCCTCACTTCATTCCACCAGTTCATGGCTCGCTTTTTAATCTGTTGGGAAGCCATTATCTTTTCATAGCATCATCCAACTCTAAGTCATCAAAAATATTTTTGCAGGTATCAAGCCAATCCTGCACTACCATTAGTGACTCCGTTCCTTGGAATGGTTTGCCACCAAGACTAGCAAAGTCCTTGTCCAGCTTCGCAAGATTCGCTCTAGGCACCTGCACTAGAGCTCCACCATCCACAACAACATTCAGAGCAGCCACTTGAGCATTTTGCAGCATGTTCTTAATTATAATATTGAACATGGTCTGCAAATCAATATTAGTAGCTCTCGAGCCAGCTCCTTCCTTGACTCAAGAGATGGAGTTCCTAGCATTGTTCATTGTTTGGCGACTCATCATTCAATCTATAATAAGGACAATTAGTCTCTCTATAAGGAGTTCTACTTAAGTAGTATTCGTGTGTGCAGCGCGACTTAGGCACTACAAATACTACTATATAATTTTAAGAATCAAAATATATAACAAGTATGTTCTCTCGAATATATATATACACACTCTCGATCTAGTCTAAGGTGAGAACTCCTACCCTATCTCTATTGGATCACGGTATCCCTTAGGTTAAACAATGAAACCTAAGCTTTGATACCAAATGTGACAACCGCTCTACACTACCAAACCCAATATACCCGTATAGTGATAAAGTAAAAAAGCAACATAGAACCTGCCTTATATCTCAAAGCGCATTGAATAAAATATAATAGTGAACATCTCAAATATAAAAACAGGCGAGATAGTAAACAGCTAAATGAATCATAGCATTAGAGTATATAGATCCATAAAGTGAACAACATAAGTAATTGAGTTATATATCAAATAATAACTCATAAGCTGTCTCTAAATAGTAAAACACTAGCAAGTTCTATAGTGATGTGCAGCGAAATAGCAGATGAGTAAATATAATAATACGAGAGAATAGCTTCCTGCTTGCCATCTGTCCAGCTCCACGTGTTCACCAGACCTAATATCCCTAATTTACTCATTTAAAAGTACCAGAGCAATAAGAAGGAAAGCATAAAACCCCGATCAGACAACAGTTTGGTGTGAGCGGTAGAAATCTCAAATACTATAAAGTCAATATACTAGGACAAATGGTATGGAAAATCATACCCAACCTGTCCCTGCATCTATAGAGTTAGCATATACAAAAGATATACGCTACTCTATGGTAGTCATCATGGGTGTACTATACATAAAGTTTCTAAGGTTATCTAGATATCTGCATCAATAATATATACATCATGTGACATCCTTAAGGTGATAAAACAATCAAACAAAATAGCATCCATCCTCACATTCACTCGTATGACCACCCCCATAGAGTGAAGGACTATTCAACGTCTCTGTTTCTTGGCACTAGAATCCATGCCATTCAGTAGGCCATGAGCTAAACTGTACCCCTATAGACAGCCCATGCAAAATGAATCGAAACACCATGTGATCTGGGGCTCCCCATATGCCAAAGTTGCATCCTCACATACCCCTGCTACATGAGTACACTTTGAAACCTACGCATATCAACAATCCATTTGCACACGTCATCTACAACAGAGCTCATCTTGAAACTGCCTCTATAACTTCTGTTTGAAGTCGTCGCGGTTGGGGACTACTCTAGACAACCATCATCAGTCATAGAGTGTCATCATGCATCTCGTAACCGTCTCTAATAGTCCCCTCAATTCAGCATATTGTCACCTACTCTACATCTCGAAGTGCTGCTGCGCATCATTAAAGCCATTACTTCCCACTATGGAATCATCATCATTGAACTTTGCATCATCGCCATCGATAATCACCATCGATCCATCCTCAACAACATAACTCGAGCGTACGAATTCCAAATGATCTGAAACTTAGAACGTAGCCTTAGGGCCTTCCTTGTAACCCCATATCGATCTCATAACTCATGGATCAACATCAATCCATGACCATCAAACTATAACGACCCTAATTTTGATTAAAATTATCTAGGACATTTAATTAGTAAAATAAAATAAAATAATATGAATAGTTAAGGGAATTGAGATTTGAATAATAGATGGGTAGTCGTGCCTAGATAAACAAGAAACAAAAGGGAATTAAAATAAAATAGTTAGGGTAATAGATAAAGGAAAGATAGGAATAAGATATATTCATATACCCTAAACTCACAAGTCATTTTCATTTTACACGTTCGCAAACTAAAATTAAATCAAGAGAGGCTGGCCACTATTAGGAGGAACCTAAAGGAAGAAAAGCAAGAATCAAGAGGAAGAAAGCTTAATTAATTTAATTCAAGAAACAAATCTCAAACTCCTTAAGCACAAGCTAAAGGTTAATAATACGTTACATGTAACGCCCCACCTCTATGCTCATAATAACAAAGAGTATTAAAAGAAATACTGTCTATTATTACGAAGAATAAGGCTGGATAGGAGCGACCATCCGTAATTGGCCTTATACTGATAATTGGATATGTCGATGGGAGTGGAAAAATAAAAAGTATATACCACTCCTATCGAGATAACCAATATTAGTGTAAGGCCAATTACGGATGGTCGCTCCTATCCAGCCTTATTCTTCGTAATAATAGACAGTATTTCTTTTAATACTCTTTGTTATTATGAGCATAGAGGTGGGGCGTTACATTACATCTCGTATTTTCTTATTTTCAGTTATGTTTGAAATCCGAAATTATTTTGCAAATGATTTGCCATGTTTTGATTGTTTAACTAGAGGTATATGCTTTTTGATGATTAATGCTATTTCATATAGATTTTATGATAAGGTTTAACTTGAAAAACCAATCAAATAACATCCAGATGCCTTGCGATTTTGATATAAGGTCAAAAATATTATTTTAGGGTTGGGTTTCAAGTTTCATAATTTTCTAAATTAATGTGGATTTATTATGAATTTTCTAGTGAAGAAAATGGTTAATTGGGTTTAAAGTTAATTACGGTTATTTTACATTGGCTTTGGGTTAGAAATTTGTATATGTTGGAAAACATATTAAAATTAATTTATGGGAATCTTTGGAGAATTTTCCTTGGAGTTTTAATAAGTATATAAAATTATTTAAGGTATGAGACTTAAATTTTTTATATGTTTATAAAAGAAGAAGGGGCAATTTGTAAAGTTTTAAACTATTAATATCTGAAATTTGGTAGCATTTTTAGAAAAGATTTTGGAAAAGTATTGGTAACCAATCAAATGTTGACAAACAATGCAGATTAGTTGGAAAAGTATTGGCAACCAATCATATGTTTCGCCACTTTCGGCAACCACCTTTCAATCATATACTTCTGCCTCCACCTTATTCGAAACCAATACACTGGGTATCAAGGACTTGGTACGTAGTGGATTGGAGATAGGAGAAAGGTACAGAGTCGAAACAGGGCTTTCGATGGGGTCGAGACCTTATTTTGCTTTCAAAAGGAAATGCCGCTTGCTTTGCTTTCATAAAGAATGCTTTCGAATGAGATAGCTTTCGACTTGGTCAAGTGTTTTAAAAGAAAAAAGCTTTCGAAAGAGGTTTCCGCTTTTATTTTATGGAAATGCTTTCAAAGGGGTCGAAACCCTTGCTGCTGCATCCTACCTTTCGAAGCAATGCTTTTGAAAGGGTTCTTTTGCTCCAAACCCTGAGTTGCTTCTTCAATGCTTTCAAAGGAGTTAGTTTTGACACCATCCACTTCTTTTACTTAGAAAATTGCTTTCGAAAGAGATGCTTTCAACTTAGTTCTTTTAGGACCCTTTTGAGATTTTGAAAGTTAAGCCTAAAGGTTTCGAAAGGAATGGTTTTACATGGTTTCAAATGGTTGTTCCACATGTTTTCACTTGAACCCAAATGCTTTCAAAAAGTTTGATTTATGTAAAGGATTTAATGTTTCGAAAGATATATGATAAAGGTTTCGAAGGGGTGGTTCCCCAATGTTTTCGAAAGGTTTACCTTAGTATTTTTTTTTTGAAATGGTACTTAGATACAACATGTCACTAGGACAACAAACCACAAATCATGTGTGGATAAATGTTCGAATCACGCTACGCAAGTTTTGAACTTGTGACCTCTCACACCAAAGTCGAATCACTTAACCACTAGGACAATGGTGCTTGTCAGGTTTACCTTAGTATTTAAATAAAGGGTTTCCAATGTTTTCGAAAGGCATGTTTAAAGTGTTTTGAAAATAGGATGTGTAAGGTTTTATAATGCTTTCAAAAGGATACTTTTAATGTTTTCGAAAGGCCTAATATGATTGGTTTCGAAAGGTATGTTTTGGCCTTTCGACCTAAGGTTATAAAGTAAAGTAGTTCAATAGTTTCGAAAGGGGTACTTTCAATGGTTTCCAAATGGGTACTTTCAAAGTTTCCGAATAAGATTGTTTAAAGGTTTTAAGCAAAGGTTTCAAATGTTTTCATCAATAGTGTTTTGTGTAAAGTATATATAACATGGCAAAATGATTTGAGTAAAGCATAGATTATATTTTCCTTGTTTAAGTATGATTTATAGGGTTAAATCAATTTGAAAGAAATGTTTTCAAGGAAAATTTGATGGGGTAGTTGACCCTAAGAAATGACTCAAATACTAGAATACCAGATGGGACATGTATGGGGTCGTGCCCTTTATATTAGCTAGTAACCCTTAGCTAATATAAGTCCAAATGTCCAGTGTGTAGGACTTTGTTACAGGTAAGACTAAAATGATGTTACACATAGAAAGGAATATACAGAGTATATATAGGTTATTTGTGAGCCCGTAAAACCATTAGGATCAGTTGACACTGGGAGAATTAAGTTAGGGACAGACCATCCAGAAAAGTATCTAACAGAAGTTAGGTTATTTATTTAATTTGTCTGGTAGGCCCGAGTCAGCCAAAGGTTAGTAGTTAGCCAAACAAAGCTATATTATTCTGATAGATAGTCCATTTATTACCTGATATGTATGCATACATGATATTGTTATTATTGCTTTAACCAGTTTGGTTGAAAGATTTTGATTTGCAAAAGGTATGCTTTAAAAAGGGATATTAGTGAGGGAAAACCCATTCTGCTAAGCGGCATGGTATCACTTAGTATCAATAAACCGTGATGTATAGTATTATTCATACCAGAGTTTATGTCTGACTCAAAGTTTATGTTTTCCTTTTAGACTCTCGGGTGCTCAAAATATGATTTGAGTAGGTTGATAGTTGAGGATTTATAGGTTTTAGTAGGTGGACGAATAAAGCTTTCGAAGAGGTGCAGGAGGCATGGATAGCTATTTAGGAGTTTTTATTTTTATTTCCACGGTGATGTATTAAGACTATTATGTCTATTTAGTACTCTAATCGTCCAAGGGGGCATCTTTATATATCGCTTTTGGCGTATTTTCTAATAATTATATTTGATCAAAACATGGGAAATGTTTGGGATTATGTAATGGAATATGAAATATGTTTTTGAAATGTAATCAGTAAAGATGCTGTTTTTTGAATCTGTGATTTTGTTTCATATTCATGTTCTTCTGATATTATGGATACCATTAACATTACCGTATTTTGTCACCGGAAGTTATTACTATAGATGACTGCAACATATGTAGCGCTTAGCTTCAGGCCTCAAGATAGAGGAAGTTACAACTTGGTACCAGAGCATAGGTTTATGGAAAAAAAACTTAAACTTAAAATGATTTTGAAAACATAATCCTAAGGAATTAGAGAAAAGGTTGGATATAGGATAACTCTATGTTAACGTGCTTGTATTTGCTATATATAAGTATACACTTTATCTCTATTCTCCCATCTCTATTAGGCTATTCTTTTGTATCTTATGAAGGCTCGAATGTAGATATGGATGCTAAGGGTGGAAGAGTTAATATTTGTAGGGGAAGCACAACAACTGATGGAAATGCTAGATCAAATAATAAGAGGAAGCCAAGTCAGGCACAAGCTGCAAATGTGGCGCTGGAGTCTCGCAAGTTGACATGGGAGCAATGTATCAGTTCTTCGTAAACATGATGCAAGCGAGAGTTACTGCTGGAGTAGTTGGTGGAAATGTTGGAGGAGGAAATCAAGAAGCTCTGGTGGTGAATAAATATGCTATTTTGAGTAGAGATTATGCTCGGCTGAAAGGAAAGCTGTTTATTGGTACTGAAGACGCAATTGAAGTGGAAAATTGGTTAGTTCATTGCGAGAGGATTTTTGCTGATTTAGGGTTCAATGATGAGCAGAAGAGGAGACTCGCTTCTAGATAGCTACAAAGAGCAGCACTATATTGGAGGAACAGTGTTACTGCGGGAGTTAATGAGGAGACCATGACTTGGGCTGAGTTCAAAAAAAGGTTTGAGGAAAGGTTTATGTCGGAAATTGTGAAGTCCACTCTACTCAGGAAATTTGCTGAGTTAGAGCAGGGAGACATGACTATACTTGAGTATGCAATGTGGTTTGAGGATCTAGTGAGATATAGCCACGCTACGGTCGATACTGTTATTAAGAGGAATGAAAGGTTCATTCGTGGGTTGAAGCCTGAGCTTGCTAAGGTCACATTAATGCATATTAGGGATCCATGTAATGTTGTTGTTGAGATGGCCTTGAGGCATGAAGGATGTTTGCTTTGCTTGAAAGAAATAAGGAAAACGAAGTTCAAGGAGGGCAGAGTCGGATGAGAAAGTTTTTCCATAAGAAAGGAGCTTAAAAGGGTGGAGCTGCTAAGAAAGGAATGGCAGAGGTTGTCTTTTATAAATGTGGCAAGAAAGGGAATTTCGCAAATGAATGTCGCTCGGGAGATGGAAAGAAAGTGATCAGGAAGAAGAATATTAGATGCTTCAACTGCGATCAAATTGGACATTATAAGAACCAGTGCAAGGAGCCAACCAAGGATGGAAAGGGCAAAGTGTTTACATTGGAGCCAGCTACCTCGAGGCCAAAGGTAGTGGAAAAGGGAAAGGCTGTGTTGGGAGGTACGCTTATGATTCATGGTATGTTAGTTAGCGTTCTATTTGATACTGGTGCATCACATTCTTTTATATCTCATTGTTTGTAGATAAGCTTAACCTAGAACCCTTATAACTAGTTACTTCCTTAAGGGTTGCAAATCCGATAGGAGGTTGTGCGACTCTTGGGATGAGATGTGACCACCTAGAGTTTGAATTGTCAGGTCATACCTTTGTTTGCAGTTTGCATGTGTTTGATTTTGTAGGGTTCGGAATTATTTTGGGTATGGATTGGTTAAGTAAATACGATGCTAGGATATTTTACCATGATAGGAAAATATCGCTTAGACACCCTGACTATAGTGATCAGATCATATACTTCGTAGAAAACCCTAGTTTTGATGTTAATGCTTTGTTGGGTGTTGTGGAGGTAGAAGACAAGTTGAGTTGAGTTTTCGTTGTTAAAAAATTCGCAGATGTCTTTGAACCTATAGTAGAATTGCCGCCGAAACGAGCTATCGAGTTTCAGATAGATTTGGTACCAAGAGCAGAACTAGTGAGCTGACCACCAAGCAGAATGACACCTACCGAGATGAGGGAGCTCAAGGTGCAGTTGGTGGATTTGGAAGAAATTTTTTTATCAGAAAAGCAGTTCACCTTAGGGAGCAGCCGCCGTGTTTGCAAAGAAACCGGACGGATCGTTAAGGTTATGTATCCATTATCGTAAGTTAAATGAGAAGATGATAAAGAATCGATATCCATTATCTAGAATTGACGATTTGTTTGACCAGTTGAGTGGAGCCAAAGTAATTTATTAGTTGAATTTAGCAATAGGGTTCCATCAGCTTAGAGTGGCAGAGGATAGTATTCCTTTGATGGCGTTTAGGACTAGATATGGATCGTACGAATGGTTAGTGATTCTGTTCGCACTAACTAATGCGCCAGCATTCTTTGTAGATTTGACAAATCGTATTTTCCAAGAGCACATGGATAGATTTGTATTGGTATTCATAGATGATATTTTGATATACTTTAAGGATGAAAGAGAGCATGAAGTTCACCATAGAGTAGTGCTTGAAACACCGAGGAAGCATCAACTAAAGGCCAAGTTTTCGAAGTGTCATTTCTGGAAGAAGGAAGTGAAGTTTCTTGGTCATGTAGTCTCAGAGAAAGGGTTGTCTGTAGACCCTACTAAGATCGAGGCAATGAATAATTGGAAGAGACCCGAGACAGTGACGGAGATAAAGAGTTTTTTTGGATTAGTTGGGTATTATCGGAGATTCATAAAGGATTTCTTGCAGATAGCAGTACCTATGACCAAGCTAACGCAAAAGGATGTGAAATTTGTTTGGACCGATAAATGTGAGGAGGCATTCCGAAAGCTGAAACATTATTGACTAATGCACTGTGTTGGTTGTTCCAGAGGGGAATCAGGATTTAGTGGTGTACACGGATGAATATGGAATAGGATTAGGAGATGTGTTAATGCAAAGAGGTAAAGTGATTGCCTATGCATCTCGATAGCTTAGACCGCATGAGGTTAGATATCCAACACATGATTTGGAATTAGTTGTGGTAATTTTTGCTTCAAAGGTGTGGAGACATTACCTGTTGGGAGAGAGATTTGAATTGTATACGGATCATAAGTCGTTGAAGTATTTATTCTCTCGGAAGGAGTTGAATATCAGATAGCAGAGGTGGTTAGAGTTTTTAGCCACTTACGACTTTGGTATTGAGTACACACCAGGAAAAGGCAACAAAGTTGCAGATGCACTTAGCAGAAAACATCAGAATGTAGTATTGGCAATGATAGTTGAGTGGAAAGATTTAGAAGCATTGACTACATGCAGAGTACAGTAGAGATCCAAGAGTAACTCTAGTAAGGAAAATGTTATGTTGTCATGTTTAGAAGTTTGACCCGTGATGATCGAAAAGATTATTTCTAAGCAGAAGGAGGATCTAGTATTAGCTGAGCAGATCCGGAAGTTAAGAAATAGAACAGAGAGCGATGACTTAAAAGATTTCAGTTGTGACCAGAATGGGTAATTGACGAAGAAACGAAGACTATGTGTTCCAAATGTTGGACGCATTAGGAAGGAAGTTCTTGAAGAGTGCCATCATTCGAAGTTCACTATTCATCCCGGAGGAACTAAGATGTATCGGCATATAAAGAGAAGTTTCTTCTGGGAAGGTATGGAATGAGATGTAGGCTTATGGGTGAAACAGTGTTTCAACTGTCAACAGGTAAAAGCCGAACATCAGAAACCAAGTGGGTTACTTCAACCTTTAGATGTTCTAGTATGGAAATGGGATTCTATCTCGATGGATTTCATAGACAGGTTGCCAAGATCAAATAGAGGAAATGAAAGTATATGGGTCATAGTGGACAGGTTGAACAAGAGTGCCAATTTTATTCCAGTTAAGTCAACTAGAATGGCACTTGTATTAGCTAAGTTATTTATGAAGAATGTACTTAGACTTCATGGAAATCCTAGTAGTATAGTAAGTGATAGAGATTCCTTATTCACTAGCGAGTTCTGAAAGAGTCTACATGAGACTTTAGGTACCAAGCTCTAGATGAGTACTGCTTACCATTCGCGGATAGATGGCAAACAGAAAGAGTTAACAAAGTGTTAGAAGATTTGTTATGAGCTTGTATGCTAGATTTTGGGGGATTATAGGAAGACCATCTACATTTAGTCAATTTTTCGTATGACAACAGTTATCAGTCTAGCATAGGAATAGCACCGTTTGAAGCATTGTATGGAAGGCCATGCAAATCCATTGTTTGTTGGTTAGAGACCAGGGTTAGGTTAGTTCTTGGTCCAGATTTAGTTAGGGAAGCTGCATAAAAGATTTGAGTTAACTAGAGCAAGAATGAAGGAAGCTCAGTCTAGGTAGAAAAGTTATGCTGATAAGAGATGGAAAGATTTAGAGTTCTCGGTTGGAGATCATGTTTTCGTCAAGGTATCACCAATGAAAGGTGTAATTCGATTTAGGAAATCAGGGAAATTGGCACTGAGGTTCATTAGACCATTTCCTATTGTAGAAAGAATCAGAAAACTCGCATATTGAGTAGAGTTACCAAATAGTTTGGCAAGAGTCCATGATGTTTTTCATATTTCTCACCTAAGGAAGTGTATTCGAGATCCATAGACTACTATAGCACCAACTATGTTAGACGACTTAGTAGTGGAACCGAATTTGACTATAGTTAGAAAGCCTCGCGAGAGATGAGAAGAGGCTTAGGAACAAGACAATCAGATTAGTTAAAGTCCAGTGGAGCAAGGACGAGAGAGACTGTACTTGGGAAACTGAGAGCAGGATTAGAGACGCTTATCCTACTTGTCTTGTGGTATGTTTTACCCTTATGATTGATTTGATGCGTACCTTATCGTAATTCCAAGGATGAAATTTTTTATGGAGGGGAGTCTGTAATGGCCCGAATTTTAATTAACATTATCTAGGACATTTAATTAATTAAATTAAATAATGTGAATGATTAAGGGAATTAAGATTTGAATAATAAAAGGGTAGTCGTGCCTAGATAAACAAGAACTAAAGGGAATTAAAATGAAATAGTTAGGGTAATAGACAAGGGCAAGATAGGAATAAGATATATTCATATACTCTAAACCCTCAAGTCACTTTCATTTTACACGTTCACAAACTAAAATTAAATCAAGAGAGATCGGCCTCCATTAGGAGGAACCTAAAGGAAGAAAAGTAAGAATCAAGAGGAAGAAAGCTTAATCAATCTAATTCAAGAAACAAATCTCAAACTCCTTAATCACAAGCTAAAGTTGGATAATAGGTTACATCTCATATTTTCTTATTTTCGGTCATGGTTGAGATCCGAAATTATTTTGCAAATGATTTGCCATGTTTTGATTGTTTAACTAGAGATATATGCTTGTTGATGATTTATCCTATTTCATATAGATTTTATGATAATGTTTAACTTGAAAAACCAATCAAATGACATCCAAATGCCTTGCGATTTTGATATAAGGTCAAAAGTATTAATTTAGGGTTGGGTTTCAAGTTTCAAAATTTTCTGAATTAATGAGGATTTATTATGAATTTTCTAGTGAAGAAAATGGTTAACTGTGTTTAAAGTTAATTACGGTTATTTTACATTGGCCATGGGTCAGAAATTTGTATATGTTGGAAAACATATTAAAATTAATTTATGCGAATTTTTGGAGAATTTTCCTAAGAGTTTTAATAAGTATATAAAATATATAAGGTATGGAACTTAAATGTTTTATATATGTTTATAAAAGAAGAAGGTGCAATTTGTAAATGTTTTAAATTATTAATCTATGAAATTTGGTAGTATTTTTAGAAAAGATTTTGGAAAAGTATTGGTAACCAATCATATATTAACAAACAAAGCAGGTAAGTTGAAAAGAAATTGCTATTTAAAGTTAAAAATCGGTTTTATAAGGTTTTAGCTATTTCACCACTTTCGGCAGCCACTTTTCGACCATATATTTCCACCTCCACCTTAGTCGAAACCAATACACATGATATCAAGGACTTGGTACGTAGTGGATTGGAGATAGGCGAAAGATATAGAGTCGAAACATGGCTTTTGAAGGGGTTGAAACCTTTTTTTGGTTTCAAAAGGAAACGTCGATTGCTTTTCTTTCGTAAAGAATGCTTTCGAATGAGATAGCTTTCGACTTAGTCAAATGTTTTAAAAGAAAAGAGATTCCAAAAGAGGTTGCCGCCTTTGTTTTAAGAAAAAGCTCTCGAAGGGGTCGAAACCCCTGCTGTTGCATCCTACTTTTCGAAGCAATGCTTTTAAAAAGGTTCTTTTGCTCCAAACCCTAAGCTGCTTCTCCAATGCTTTCAAAGGGGTTGGTTTTGACACCATCCACTTCTTTTACTTAGGAAATTGCTTTCGAAAGAGATGCTTTCGACTTAGTTCTTTTAAGACCCTTTTGAGATTTTGAAAGTTAAGCCCAAAGTTTTCGGATGGAATGGTTTTAGATGGTTTCGAAAGGTTGTTCCACATGTTTTCACTTGAACCATAATGCTTTTGAATGGTTTGATTTATTTAAAGGATTTAATGCTTTCGAAAGGTATATGATAAAGGTTTCAAAGGGGTGGTTCCCCAATGTTTTCGAAAGCTTTACCTTAGTATTTAAATGAAGGGTTCCCAAAGTTTTCGTAAGGCGTGTTTAAAGTGTTTTGAAAAGAGAAGTCTAAGGTTTTATAATGCGTTCGAAAGGAAACTTTCAATGTCTTCGAAAGGTCTAATGTGAGTGGTTTTGAAAGGTATGTTTTTTGCCTTTCGGCCTAAGGTTATAAAGTAAAGTAGTTCAATGGTTTCGAAAGTGGTACTTTCAATGGTTTCAAAAATGGTACTTTCAAAAGTTCTGAAAGAGATTGTTTAAAGGTTTTAAACAAAGGTTTCAAATGTTTTCATCAACAATGTTTTATATAATGTATATATAACATGGCAAAGTAATTTGAGTAAAGGCATAGAGTATATTTTCCTTGTTTAATATGATTTATAGGGTTAAATCAATTTGAAAGAAATGTTTTCAAGGAAAATTTGATGGGGTAGTTGACCCTAAGTAAATGACTCAGATATTAGAATACCAGATGGAACTGGTATGGAGTCGTGCCTTATACATTAGCTAGTAGCCCATGGCTAATATAAGTCCAAAATTCCAGTGTGTAGTGCTTTGTCATGGATAAGACTAAAATGATGTTACACACAAAAAGGAATATACAGAGTATAGATAGGTTATTGGTGAGCCTGCAAAACCATTAGGATCAGTTGAATCTAGGAGAAGTAAGTTAGGGACAGATCGTCTAGAAGAGTATCTAGCAGGATTTAGGTTATTTGTTTAACTTACCTGGTAGGCCCAAGTCAGCCAAAGGTTAGTAATTAACCAAACAAAACTATATTGTTTGGACAGATAGTTCATTTATTACCTGATTTGTATGCATACATAATTTCATTATTATTGCTTTAACCGGTTTGGTTGCAGGATTTTGATTTGCAAAAGATATGTTTTAAAAAGGGATATTAGTGAGGGGAAACTCGTTCCGCTAAGCGGCGTGGTCTCACTTAATATCAGCAAACCAAGATGTATAGTATTATTCACACCAGGCTTTATATCTGACTCGAAGTTTATGCTTTTCCCCTTAAACTCTCGGGTGCTCAAAATATGATTTGAGTAGGTTGAGAGTTGAGGATTTATAGGTTTTTGTAGGTGGACGAATAAAGCTTCCGAAGACGTGCATGAGGCATGGATAGCTATTTAGGAGTTTTTATTTTTATTTCCGATGTGATGTATTAAAACTATTATGTCTATTCAGTACTCTGATCATCCAATGGGGCATCTTTATATGTCACTCTTGGTGTATTTTGTAATAATTATATTTGATCAAAACCTAGAAAACGTTTAGGATAATGTAATGAAATATGAAACATGTTTTTGAAATGTAATCAGTAAAGTTGCTGTTTTTTGAATCTGTGATTTGTTTTATATTCATGTGCTTCTGATATTATGGATACCATTAACAGTACCATATTTTGTCACCGGAAGTTAATACTATAGATGACTGCAACCTAAGGTGAAGGTTGGGGATCCATAAGAACACATTTTTAAAAATTAAGTCCAAATAGTCTATAACTCACATATATGGTGTAATATGTTCTAAAATCATTTTTATAATTTTTAAATAATTTTTAAAACATCTTTTAGGTGTATAGTGACCTAATTAGTAAGTGAGATCTAATCACTCATCTAAACCCAATGCAAGATCCAAATCCCTAAATGAACAGCGGAAGGCACGAAATCCAAGGCTCCTCCAATAGCAAATCTCTAATCTTAAGTGCTAATTATGCTAATCTTCTCTTAATGATGTAATTTGGCTAATTAAAGTTTGTTTAAGGGTTGCTTTTTGGACAATGTAGGTTAATGGAGGTTTCTAACTATATTTGGGAGTTGTGAAATGATGGGGATGAGGTCCCATCAGCCTCCACTTACTCCAAAACCAAAATGGGTCATGGGCCTTATCAATAATGACGCTAATTACCCACTTAAGCTGTTCAAAATCAAAGAGAACTTCAAACAGCCATAGTCCTTAAATGATAAGTCCATTTCCTTAATATGACCACTTTACGGAAAGGGAATTCATCATCTGGATCTAATAGAAGTGGTTTCAGACCCTAACTTGGCTCTTATCAAAATTTATAGTCCATACAAGATTTACAGGGTCAAAATGGTCATATAGAAATTCTCCAAAAATCATGGATGAGGAAAATATCCCTAAGAGTCATTTCCCATAGTTTTAGAATCATATGACCTTATATGAAAATAATATAAATATTCTACGATCCTCCAATACGTTGAATACGGGCCATTACAACATCTTAGCTAGGTGCCAGCACATTTATAGAACTAGCCAATAAGCTCGAGACAATAATGCAAAACCCCTAAAAATAAATAGAATTAATTAAAATAATTGATAAATAATTAATAAGGCTTAAAATGGAATTTGAGAAAACGTCAGAATTTGACCAGAAACTTGCACTACTATGTTCATAACGATTTTCTGAGCAACTTTCATATATAAAGGTTTACGATCAGAATTCAGATGAAGAAGTTATAGATGTTTGAAGATTTCATATTGAAAATAATTAAAATGGAATTAAGGAAATAAATAATAATTAACGCCAGGACTCCATCGGTCGACCCCCTCTTTGGGTCGGTCGACCCCCTATGGGGAGCGGTCGACCGATTCTAGTCATGGCCGCTAGGGTTGAACCTCCGCCTGACGACCCAAATTTAAAAAATATTAATCTAACGGATAAAACTAATTCCAAAACCTATAAATACTGGCTTATCCCCTCGCTTTTCTTCTTTTATTTTCTAAACAGACCAGCAGACCTCTGTGATTTTTATCTTCTCTGCTATTTCTAGAAATTATAAAACTACTATTATATATATATTTTATACAAGGGTAGAAAATTAAAGAGCAGAAGAGAAGGACTGAATCAATTCAGCAATAAAGTTAAACTCTATAAATCAAGATTTCCGCTTAACTCAAATCTTCTCTTAGATCGTAGTTCTTATGGGTATGTTTATATCTTTTTATACATATTTTTGGGATGCGAAGGAAAAAGGAGTCAATTAAAGGAATGGATTCGGATTTGAGAAATTTGGAAAGCTAGGAAGGTTAGTGAGAAATTATATGATTTATATATAATACCAAAATTTATATTTTTGAATTTTGTTTGATTACTATACCTATGCAAGATCTGTTGATTATAGGTTTAAATTGAATGGACTTAATTGAAGTTTCGCTTACATATTCTATAAGTTATGTAATTGGGATGGAATAACATATACACCCTAATCTAGAAATTTTGGAAATTAATCCCTTAAAATTTTACAATGATGTTTATAAGATTGTGAAGTTTATTTCTGATTTACGTTCATTGGGTTGTAAATTGTTTAGTAACCATTTGGAATGCCCTAATTGACTTGGAATGTAAATTTTTATGTTCTAATTTATTGTGAGCGTTGAATGTACAATTGAATCGTACCTAGTTCCATGTAAATTTCCATAGACTGTCTAACCTTAAAGTATAAAAAGTGCATCATTTGAAATAATAAGGAATATACCTAAATGAAAGAGATGTGTAAAGTACGGATGTCCTTCACCATAGTTTGCACTGTTTATTTCAATAGAAATAAAAAGAGATAATTTCTTGTAATTTCAAATGGAGTAAAAGTCTCACTTTTAGGTAGTTTATGAAAAGTTATCATAGTAATAATTTCTTTCTTTAGGAAAAGATAGCTCCAATATATTAAAATATGGAAATAAACATTCTTTGTAGAATGTACGCATAGGTGTATATTTAAAGATTTCTTAGCGAATAAGTTAATGAGTTAAAATAGAAATATATATACACATAAATTATGTATAACTGTGCCAACTAATTAAAAATATAAATATTCATAGGGTAATGAATAAAACATAATAAATAAATATAGTCGGTACTCGTATTGTTTATAATTAGGACGGTTATATGTGGTTAACATAGTAAATCATAGGATTATGAGGTTGCAATGAAAAAGTGGTAGTAACTCCAACATTATGAATAATGATTGCAGTATTAATAGGCAATAAATGCATAGTTAATAGGGAGTTACAGAAATCAAATGGGCACAAAAATGTGTTTAAGGGGATTAATTGCAGAATTAAACATGACATTTATGGAGGAAACTCAATAGTTAATAAGTTAGATTTTAAATGAATGAATAATTGTCATTAGTTATTGTCCAATTTGAATAATAATGACATTTATTACGGATAATTAATTGAAGGTAAAGGAATAAGTGACATTTATGTGACATAAGAAGGAAATGAAGAATGTAGGAAGTAAGCGTATAAGATAGAAATAGATTCGTAGAAAATAAATGAATGAATACTAATAAATAAACTTAGTAGGTATTATAATTTCCATAGTGGAAATTATATGGCCTCAATAATAGGTTTATAAAGAGCGTGAATTGGTGGGATTAGCCCAATATTTAGGTTTAGGATAAATGGCTTGGTTTAGTATGGGTTGGGATGCGAGGTTAGTGGAGTTACACAATAGAATTTTGCCCTTCACCTAGAGGCTACCAACAGTTGTGTATATGTACTACTGATGTGGGATATCTTGTAACGACCTGCCTTTTTGGACGTTTTAAGCAGACACGCATGTCAGACTCAAACCATTCAAAAGGGCAGATTATTATGGGTTAAATGAGAAAAAGAGAAAGAAATAAAAGAAATACAGAATCTCGCAGCGGAATGACAAAATATAATAATCAAATAACAGTTAATGAAGCTGTTTTATAAATACATTTGATTATTCTTTTACAACACAACATCAGAGTTACATAAACATGAATAAATAAATAAATAAATGCAGCGGAACAATATGATGCGGTAGAATACATATCATAAATAATAATAATACAAATCTCCGTCTTCGTCCTCCAGAAATAAAGTCTTCAACCTTGAAATGATCGGGCTGACCCAAGCGAATTGAATGGACAAAACACTCGAGTCAGAACTAAAAGATCTTATGTAAGTTATATCAACGGTAAATATGAGTGTAACGGCGTCGGAGATGTTACGGCTTTTGACATCTCTTATCCAGTGTCTAACGTGGGTGCAGTAACTTAAGAGATGTTCGGGATTCACATCTCCTAAGGATCCGTTAAACTATCTACTATGTAGTACAATATGCTATGATAATATGTCTATAGTAAAGTAAAAGTATTAAAATAGCGTTAAGGCGTTACCTATATCCCCCTTAACACATTTTATATATTCCCATAGTTTATACAGTACCGTACGCTCCTCCGTAAACTGGAGGTTTACACAGAGGGCACCCCATAGGTATGGTACAAAACAAACTCATAGAAGGCACGCTAGGGCATGTGAACATGGCACTCGAGGCAATGCCAGGGTAGATATACCAATTGCGTATCCGGACTGGTGGTAACGCATAGCAGCTACTACCGCCCACCTCGGACACACTCCCAAATCAAATCAAGGGTGGCCACCAAATCAATCATAAAGTAATAGAATGGTATCGAAGAAATGTGCCCGATCGGAGGTGCGACCTCACTTGGCCCAGCGTGGCTCCTATTTTAGTCACTTCTAAGCTGACTCACGGGAGTCAGGGTCGCGTCATACCTCATACATAAATCGTTCACCAAACCATCCTACTTCATTTATGGAATCTCCACCATGTGCACAGTTGTTAAAGTGGTTTTCGGTATTGGCAGAGAGTATGACAATATCTGATCCCGGTCTCTTTAACAACCAAACGCTTATTTCACACCGAATCGGTCTTCTACATTTCAAAAGTCAATTCACAGTTTATATCAAAATATCATATTCTCAAAACCATATCATTTTCAAATCATATTCACTTTCAAAATCACATTCTCTTCCAAACCCATATTTACTTAAATATGTTACTTCACAAAAGTTATCAATTCCAAATTCCAACTTAGGTTGTTAATCATCATTTAACCTTATTCACTTTAAAATCGAGGATTAAAATATAAACACATCCACTTAATTTAGTTTGGAATTTAGAAAGATAGTTTAGATAGTTATGAATAGGTTTACATAGTTATAAATAGTTAAAATACTCTAAATAGTTTAATTAAAGATTAAAGATATTGTTCAATTGATTTAAGATAGTTAAATAATTTTAAAATAGATTAAATAGCTTTAAAATATATTAATTAGATTTAAAATAAGTTAAAATGGGTTAATTAGTTTTAATATAAATTAAATGGTTTAAAATGGGTTAAATTGATTTAATATAGTTATTATAGGTTAAAATAGTTTAATAATTTGGAAATCTTAAAATTTAGAATCTTTACAATAATATACTTTAAAAAAAATTTATGTTAAAAGAATGAATTTGAATTTACTATCAATTTAAACTATTCATTTTCTTTCAACCCCTTTGGACTATTTTCAATTTCCAAAACCCAATTTCAAAACTTTCAATTCATATTCTCAATAAAATATTTAATACTATATCGCTTCCAAATCCATGTTTGAAATATCAATTTAAAATTACTCCAATTTCAATATATTTCAAAGTTATATTTCGAACAATTTTAATAACCCAATTCTTGACAAACTTCACGTATACTTCAAATTCAACTTTAAAACTTCAATTAAATTTCTTTAAACAATCTTTTTAAACCAATTCCAATTTTTAATGTAAAACTTGAATTTCAATAGTCATTCACTTTTATATAAATCAAATTTTATTTCAAAATATCATTTAACTAAATTTAGGAAAATTAAGGATTTAAAATCATTTAATTTAACCAATCCGGTGTCCGTATATAATTCTCTACTCTAGGGTCAAGTGATACAGATATTTATCATTTCAATCCATAATTTATTTATATTTACGAATATATATCATTTCAATCCGCAATCCCAATTTAATATTAAAATCCATAAAATCACTTGAGTCTATCATTTCAACCCATAACGATTTTTCCCTAATCTACAGATCGTTCGGGTATATATCATTTCAACCCATAGTGATTTTCCAAATAATAACTAAGAGAACTTGCAGAGTGATAACATTTTATAAATCAAACATAACATCCAGTCAACCAATATCAACAATCAAACATCCATCATAATCATCATTCAATTCAACCAATAAATATCAACAATTAACAGATTATTATTTACAGGTAATTACCTGGAAATTTTAAATTCAATAATTAATCAAATAACAATTTTATTCAAAATAACTCAAATTAACAGGAATAGCAATTTAAATATACCAAATAGCCATAAATAAATTCCTAATCACATCATAAATTTAATTTAACTAACATAAGAAATTTTAGAAGTTGTGAGTGGGTCAAAATACTCACCTTTGAATTTTAGCCCATAAAAATCCAAACATAAGCGCAAAACACAACAGTCTCCAAATTCAACTAAATCAATTTCATATTGTGCGGAATTTAAATATGAATCCAACAGAAGAAATCGCGCATGAATCAAAGTTTATGCAAAAGATATTCATGTTAGAAGAAATATTATTAAAATAATAATTAGTATGCAAAAAAATAAAAATAAACAAATTTTAATACATACGTTTTTCCCAAGATGAGGCTTCAGGAAAAGATTGAAGAACAACTAAGATGAAGACAGGACGTGTACGGAAAAATGAAAATAAATCATGTTTCATAAAAGAAAGCTTTTGGATTTGCAAGAATATGAGCTTTTGAATATGAGGTGTCAGGAGAAACAAAACGTAAATGAAGAAATAAGCTGCAAGTTTTCTATAATTAGGAAATGACGGTGGAGGGACAAAAATAAATGTCACAATTTATTTTAAAAGCTTCAGGCATTAATAATGCATAAGGAAATGTACGTAGGAATGGAAAAGTTTGCAAACCAAAGGAAAGTAAAATTTTGTATACGTGAAAATGAGGTGGCAAGAATTAAATACAACATAAAAGTCTAGGCTCAGGTATAAAACAAAAGGAGAAATGAATATATTAAGTATTAATAATAAGGTAACTATTTTAAAATGTTCATGCAATAATTAATAAGAAAAGAAATGAAGGGACCATGTACATCGCACAACCTTTTGAAATTCAATTTTTTTGAAACGTAACCAAATTAACTTCATTAACTCAAATAATATTCAAATTTGTACGCATTTAGGTTTTTATCTACGCATGATAAAAAAAATTAAACTTACCTAAAAAATGAAAACGTTCAATTTGGTTTTCCCAAAATGATCTTTTATTTCCATTAAAACACCCTTTTTGTTTGACACAAAACGTACGTTTCTTTTATTAAATCTATTAATTGCAATCAACGTTTTCTTTCCTTTTAATTGAAATATTTGAGTTACATTAATTGCAATTACTTACAAAGTTAAATTTCAAAACAGACAACTAAAATGGATGAAAAATAGAACAATTGTTTATTTAAAACACGTTCATAAATTTGTTGTTTATACACAAGAGTAATAAATAACTTTGAAATATATTATTTTTCTATTCTTGTAATCAATCTATAAGCTAAAACACAGTTCAATAAACATATATTTCTTCCTTTAAAATCAATCGTTCTGTTCTCTATTTTAATGAAATTAAACCGACATTCACAAATGAAACATTCATTTTATTTGATGTAAATGTTCTTTTCATTAAATAAAACTTTCTTTATAATTTCACCAAACATAAGCTACTTTTAATTACACCTATTAATTTACAATTTAGTATTCTCTCTCCTATTAATTGAAATTTTTTAATTACATAAATTTCAGTTGATTAAGTTTCAAAATGGACTAAATGAATGTAATGAGAAGTAGAACAATTATTTCATATCTAATTGTAATTTAAAAATATTTATACACTATTGGATACAAACGGTAATTACACATTTCTTACTAAATAATAGTTTCTCATCCCTTATTTGTATTAACTACTATATTCCATTATATTAAATTTTTGTCAATTTTATTATAATTCAAAAATCTCAATAAATTAATTTGTTTTTGTTTCACTCTTTTTATTACATCAATTATTGCCTTGTAAATATAATTAATATTTATATACCTTTATTACATTCACAATTTGCAGTTATTGCCTTAACTCACATTAATGCATCATTTGTTTACATTTATTTGTAATCGATTAGATAAATGGGTAACAAATAACAATTGTCACCATTTTTATATTTAGTAACATTTGTAAGTTTATCATTTAGAACAAATGTCATAATTACTTACATAACATTGATTTTATTCAATTACCATAAATTATATTTTATTTCATTAATTGATCAAAATTTACATTTGTTTTCTTATATTCAATTTATAACCAAGTATAACATTTAAATTATTTCAATTGATTAGACTATCGTTACAATATTTAATGATTAACTTAAATTTTCATTATTACATTTCACTCTAGTTATAATCTTAACTCACATAAATGTAACATTTGTTTCCTTAAATTGCAATTGATTTAATATATTGGAAACAGACAACAATCTGTTACCATTACTACATTTAAGGCGGTTATAAATTACCTTAGGTTAATACGATTACCTTCCATTTCCGTTATAATCATATTAATAGGCCACAAATTTTTATTTCTTTCAACATTTAATCACAAAACCTCATTAAATTAACTAATTTTAATTATCGAAAATTACGGGTCGTTACACTCTCTCCCACTCATAACTTTTCGTCCTCGAAAAGGAAAAAGAAGGGAAAAGAAGGAATTAAGTAATCAATGTATCTTATTCAAAATATTAAAATTTTAAACAAATAATTTTCATAATTAAATAATTTAAATAAAATATATCAAATTATAATAATTAAAATCTTTTATATTCAAGTTAACAAAAGTTGAAAAACATTTCATTAAATTTTCTAAGTCCAAAACTCACGAAAAATTTCGGTAGAGTCTCCTTTGTACGGAGAGGTCTAGAAATAATAATAATAATAACAATATATATCATAATTTTTAAAAATAGTATATCCCAACTGTAGGAAAAACAATATAATATCGCTAGAAAACCATAATCTGAGAACGTACCTATTTGTCGGCCAAATAACGCTTATTTTATGAAACCAAAAGCAGTAGCAATTGCTTCCATAAACCTGTATTTCACTTATATAATCCAAAAAGGTTAATAAACGTATAAAATGAAATACCTAAAGTTGTTTCAACCACTAACAAACAAATAAATATAATATAACAACAATCACTTGCAACCAAAGGCATACAATCATCACATGAAATCAAAACAAATCAATTATCCATCCATATCAATCAACGCAAATGGTTTGCTCGGGTTTAGACACTTTTAATCGCATAGAATGACAAATAAACTACTAAATATACCATCTACTCAACTGTCTTAGATAAAACTCAATAGATTATTCATACATCTTAAACAATTAGAAGTATCTTTACCCAACAA
This sequence comes from Allium fistulosum, assembly GCA_030737815.1. Taxonomy (NCBI): domain Eukaryota; kingdom Viridiplantae; phylum Streptophyta; class Magnoliopsida; order Asparagales; family Amaryllidaceae; genus Allium; species Allium fistulosum. The sequence continues at coordinate 971,919,102 of CM060908.1, read as the reverse complement.
TGCATAAATCAAAAAAAACATCAAATTCCGAACATTATTTAAATTTATTCTTATTCATTTCTTTTCACAAGATTTGTTGTTCATTTTTTTTCATTCATTCAATGATTACTTCCTTTAATTTTACATTTATTTTTTACAAAATTTTATTCCCATTTATTCATTCAACACTTAATTCCATTTATTTACATTCATTTATTCACGTATGTTATTTACATTTTCTTACATATGTTACTCATACACAATTATTTTAAACATATGTAAATCAATTCTTAAAGTACTATATGTGAGAAATGCGGATTACGGATCTTAAGGCTAGAATTAACACTAGAGGGGGGGTGAATAGTGTTTTAAGGAATTACTAATTCTTTTTGAGTTTATATTAATTTGAACATAAATGTATGCAATATTCAGACACAAATATGATCACAGAATCAAACACAGATGCAAATATAAAGTAAAAGCAATAAAGGAAAGAACACACCGGATTTTATACTGGTTCGGAGTTACCCTACATCCAGTCCCGCAACACAAGTACGGATTTCCTTTCAAAATCAATTCTTACAATTACACCCTCGATTTCAAGGCCATGAGGTATACCGCTCCAGATTCACAATCCTCTGGGTAGAGATACTTGATTTTACGGGCAACAAGTTCACCCGATTGATTTTCCAGGCTACAATCACACCTTTTCTCACTCGATTGATTACAAAGAAGTCTATAACTCTGAATAGCACTGGGATCTTGTTGAGATAGTGATAGAGAATCAAACCAGCGACGATCTAGTTAGATTCAATGGTGATTTCGGCAGAGTAATGGTAAAAATGTATATAAAGAAATGTGGAAGAAGAAGAGGAGTGAAATCAGAGAAAATATAAATATAAATTCATTTAAAACAGCCCCTATTTATAGTAGAACAACAGCCATGTCCATTCGTGAAAGGATGTGACGAATAGACACTTCCTTTGAAATCCAAACTTTTGAAATAAACTGTCACCTTGTCAACAAGGGTTCCTTGGGGTTGTCGACAAGCCTAAGTTATTTTTGGTAATTTGTTTTTCTTTGAAAATAACTTTTATCTTGTATTAAAACTATTTTAAACTTTATAAATATACTTAACTATAGTTAAAATACATAAATAAGTATATAGAATAATATTTTGGTATATATAAAATTTTATTATAATTTTATATTTAAATCTAAGTATAAATATTAAAAGTTAAATATATTATAATTAAAAGATAGTTTAAAACCAAGGATAATTTGATATTGAAAATAAAGATTATTTTGAGGCTAAAAGTATTTTAAAACCAGGATAGATGTTTTTGATTTAAAAAGGAAGATTTTGAAATCATTTTGAAAACAAGATATAATTTTGTAAAACATTTGAATAAAAGTTAGTGGATACAAAACAATGTTCCATTAGATTTTTCGTAGGTTCCATCCTACTTAGGGTTCCATCCCTTTAACGGGCTCGAAGGGATTCCATTACATGAATAAAATGGATTTTAAGATGTCAGTGCTTTTCTAGGAGTTTTAACAAAATTCCTAACTAAATTACTTATCCTGAAATCTTGAACTCTTGATAATCTTGATACTCATGAGTCTTGAATCTTGATATCTTCGATCTTGAGTTCATCAGTTCTTGAATGTCTATACTGTACAGTCTTCATTCTTTGGTACATGTATATATATCATGCATATACATATATATCTAAACAATAATGTTAGTATTTATATTTTATAATCTTATTCTAAGGTTGTTGTCATCAAAACCAACTTCTCAGGAACTAACAATCTCCCCACTTTTGATGATGACAACCTTTGTTTATAAAATATTACTTCTATCCTAATAACTCCCCCTTAATTTATGCCTAACTATCCTATTTTATACTTCTCCCCCTTTGTCATCAACAAAAACTAACTCCAAACTATATAACTCCCCCTTATTCTTGTACTAAAGTACCTGCATTAATAAAATATATAATGGAGTATATAATAGATAGATTAAGAGATAATTATACTGATAGACATGATAACTAATCAAAGATCATATAAATATCAATGTGTATTTATACATATTATGTTTTGCACACCAATTATCAATCCACACAAAACCAAATCAAATCAAATCAATCCAAGCAATCAATTCAAATCAAACAAAGCAATTAAATAAAATCAAACATTACGAGGAACTTCCACCCATCCTTCTTCTCCAAATATAGGGTCTGCTTTAATGGCATCCCTATTTTCATTTTCATTGGTGAGAGAGACTGGAGGATGTGCTTCATTATCATTTTTGTGCAGGGAGGAAATCATCCATCGAATTGCATCGAAATGCTTTTCTTGCTCCTTGATCATCTGCATTTGACTCAACTCTAAGTGTCGCTGATTACGAAGAATGAAAGAAAGAATATTTTTGAAAGAATTAAGGGTTTCTTTAATATTCTCGGTCAAGCTATGAATTGGATCGTCCATATTTGAGTTTGTGAGAAGAAATATAGATAAAGTAGATAAGAAATGATTTTGAGTGATGAATTCTGGAAGAAATATGTATTTATAGGTGTAGAAATTCGTTTGAAATGAATAGACACAAGGTAGTAATTCAAATTTCAAATTTAAAATGGAAAGTCATTTCTGACCAGTACTTGTCGACAGGGTCTCTAGGGGTTGTCGACAGGGGTCAGTTAATTTTGATGACTCATTTTGATTTTGTGAATAATTGTGTGTGTATATATATTTTTATAATATACTAACATTTATTCTAGAGATAAGATAATGTAACAACCCGCATATTTTCGATTGTATATTTAAATATTTTATTTGGATATAGAATCGTTAATCTGATTAAAAGTTCGAAAAGCTACTTTTTGTAAACAGTCGAATTGGGACTCGAGACCACTTCCATTGAGTCCAAAACGGCGTTTGCGACTTTTTTAAGTATAAACATCGATATATTTGGAGTAAGTTGAATTTTGCTATTTTCTATTGGGCTTTGGGTTTGGGTTTCACCCCAACTCACTTTATAACCTAGTTCAGCCCCCTCCTCTCCTCTTCACTTCATTTCTATTTTCTTAAACAACCAAGCAAAATTGAAAAAATGGGGGAAGAGTATAGGAATTAGAAATTCCAAGCCCTAGATTCCATTTGCAAACTCAAGTCTAGCTCCAAACTCTTGGAAAAGCTTTGGTAAGCCTCCTCTTCATCTTCTCCAACTCATTCTCTCTTTAATTCCAGAAATTTCCTAAACCTAACTTAGGAAATGTTCTTCTTTTGAGCTTAAATTCAAGCTTCTAGAGTTAAAAATGAAGAGTAATTGATCTTCCTTTGCTATCAAGCTTCTCCTTCTTCGTTTAAGGGTTTAAAGGTGAGTTCTTTAACTCACATCTATGTCTATAGCTATCTTTGTTGTTAGGTATGAAGTCCTAACACTTGTGCATATTCATTTGCTTTTGATTTGAATTGATTTGGTGAACATTTCAATTTTTGGTGTTATGAAGTCAAAACTTTGAAAATCCTAACTTTGATTTGTGAACATTAGAAATTAGGTTTCAGAAATCAACTTGATAATAATAATTCAAGAGAGCAGAAATCAGTAAGTTGAGTAAGTAAATCTCAAATCAATTTGATAGTATTTATAGAATTTGAAGAGTTATGATTAAAGAGAAGTGACTGGAAACCATTGGTGAAAGGTTGCAACTGTTTGAAGAAGAAGAACGTTTGTTTAAAGTTTCGCAACCTTTCAGAATATAGCTGTTTATTAAAAAAATGTTCGTCACCAGACGTCTGCAGGAAAGCTCAGACGTCTGGAGTTTGTTTCAGAGAATTTCCTGAAACTTACTGCAGACGTCTGAGTATATACTGTAGACGTATGGAGTATGTTATTTCCAGAATTTATAATTGTTGTGTGTGTCACTTCATTGGAGATTGTACAATAATTCTATTTACTACTTACACATTTGTTTACAGAATAATCTCCTTGTAATCTTCAAATCATAGCTCTTTGACGTGATGAATATCTTGAATACCTGCATATGTTAATATATATGTATATATATAATATTGTATAGTTGTTGTCATTGAAACCAGAGAATGGAGGTTCCAACAGTATATACAAACCTTTACCTCATTCGTACGAGAAAATCTAATTAAACGGCTTAGCAAAACAAGTGGTATGAAATGCTTGCGTTTACTTCGTCGGTTAATTTATGGACTTGTTCGATTGAAAATCTTGTGACAATTTTCGAGTGGAAATCTACAATTTGTTCGTAAATATTTAAGTTAAGCTAGTGGTTATGGGACATGAAGCTAAACTCTTATATTTACTGGCTTAGTGTAATTCACACTTTTTATGGATCAATGATGATCATTTTGTGATTTAGACTAGCGATGTGCGATGTCTATTTGTCTGCGAGGGAGACTAAACCCCGTTTTATGGAACTTCGGTTCAATTTGGAGGGGTAGCGACCCATGGTCTTCGGACCGTTTGTGGAGCTTCAGCTCAAAAATTTATGGTTAGCGACCATGGAATAGCGTTCCGTTTGTGATACACGTGTTGGTGAGTTTCCATGCTCCCGTTTGTGATAGGCCTCCCCCTTTGTGATTTTTGGATTTCTAATTGATGATTTCTAGAATTTGTGTTTCACCAACTTTTGCGATTGGCGTTAATATGTTTGTCAATATTTGTAGTTTGGTGAATAAAATAAAGAATATAATGTTCTTTTTGATGCTTTGAGATTTTTGAGATATTTTATGATTTTGTTGTTGTTTAAATCATATTTGTTCTAGTATGACATCATTGTCATCATACGTTCTTATTATATCTCTGCTTATATCTCATTCCTTTATCTGATATTTATAGTTAGACTGATCCGTTTATTATTTTCTTATTAAATAATACTCGGGTTAGACCGAGATGTTTCAGGTGCTTCTGCTTGACTCCTTATCTGGGATCATCTTCTGACTTTTGTCTAACTACATTAGATTGGTAGTTTTTGTTGTTATACATTGAGATAGAGACTCTATGATGTATACATATTCTTTTGTCCAGCACTTGTATCTATTCTTTTGTAATATTGTGGATCTTGTTTGACCACTACTCTGATGTACACTTTTATGTGTTATATTCATGTCTATTTCCGCCTTTGAGATATGAACATCTGTGACTGATTTATGTTATGTTTATTTCTATATTTGTTTCCGAGGCCCACTTAGCCACTGTGTGGTAGATTTGAGTTTGTATCGGTATGTCGGATTCCCTCTTGAAATGAAATGCATGTTATACCATCTGACATATCGGTACTCGCACAGATCAATTACACGGATGGTCGCTCCTCAACAGCCTTATTCTTCGTGCTAGTTGACGGCATTACCCAGTGGTGTTCTTGGCTAGCATGAGCATAGAGGTGGGGCGTCACAGCTTGGTATCAGAGCCAAACTTCGGAACAATATAGAATAATCTAGCAAGGATCATTGTCCTAAGTCTTCCTTAGGAATCGTGCCATAGGATTTAATTCGAGTCTTCGTACCGTTCTATCCTATTTTCTTTTGTGATTCCTTGTTTTATCAATCAAGTTTGTTTGATATTCATTTTGTGAATAACCTTTTTCCTCTTTTCTTTCTTTCTTAAAGAAGAGAAATGGTTAGACCAGCCCGTCCCAGCGCCGGTCAATCTAGTGCTACTCCCCAGGATGGAGTATTTATGTCTGCTCAGCAACTTCTAGATCTTGTAAGAAATGCTCAAGCTGTCAGACTTATTCATGAGCCCACGCATCCTAAATCTAGGTTTGCATGCTTGTGCAGTGATTACACCAATTTGGGTGGAAAGCCATTCAAAGGTTCCGAGAGCATTATAGAAGTCCAGGATTGGCTTCGAACATGCGACCGCATCTTTTCTCGCATGAATCTTATTGGTCTTCATCAAGTCCAAGTGGCTTCTAGTATGCTCCAAGAAAGAGCATTAGACTGGTACGAACTACTGATCTCCGAAATTATTGAAGAGGACCTTACTTGGGAGCAATTCCGGGAAAGGTTTGAGTTGAAATTTGTGTCGGAAGCTGAGAAAGTACCCCTAGCTCGACGCTTTATCGACCTTGTTCAAGGTGAATCTTCCGTGACCGACTACGTCGCATCATTTGAATCTCTCTCTAAATATGGGGTTGAATACATTAATACCCCATTGAAGAAATATCAGAGATTTGTGTATGGCTTGAACAAAAGCCTCAAAAAGCCATTACTTCTGAAATTAGAAGTTACTTTTGACCAACTTGTTGATATTGCTCTTCGACTCGAAGAGGCTGATAAAGATAGTGATGCTGAGGTCAAACCGAACATCAACAAGAAGATACCTTTTAAATTCAAGCCTAATCCCAACAATAAGGGAAAGCAAGCAACACCGGTAGCAAATACTCCTACCACTCGTCGTGGAGAATGTTACAATTGTGGTTCTAAGGACCGCTATGCAAACAAGTGCCCGAAGTCTATTTCTTGCCGCTATTGCAAGAGTTCGGGTCATACTATATCTTTGTGTCCCAAACTTCACGGCAAGAAGGAGGGCAAACTAAATGTTGTACAAGCCCCTGCTAACACTTCTCGTGGTCAAGGTATTTCTCATTCTATCCTTGATGGCATTATTATATTTCATGATTTTCCTATTCGAGTTCGTTTTGATACGGGTGCATCTCACTCTTTTATATCAAAAGAACTTGTCGATGCTTTGTCTTTGAATGTTATTGGCTTGATGACTTCTTTGAGGATTGCGAATCCGGTTGGTGGATCCGCAACACTCATTTTATTATGTAAAGATGTCGAAATTATTTTGTGTGATTACTCTTTCTGTGCCGATTTGCATGTTATGCGTTACCTTGGTTTTGGAATAATTTTGGGTATGGATTGGCTTAACCGTTATGAAGCCCATATTCTATGTCCTGAACGGACTATATATCTTCGGCATCCTCAATCTGTTAAGCAGATTTCTCTCGTTCTTAAAGATTCGGATTCCAATTCGAAAGCATCCTTGTATTCTCTAAATCCTCATGATGACGATAATGATGATGAGGAAGATGTCATTTCGCTCCTTCACATTGTTCGTGAATTTCCCAACAAATATGAGCCCGTTCTAGGAATACCACCTAAGCGAGCAATTGAGTTCAGAATTAATCTAATCTCTGGAGCTCTACCTATTACTCGTCCTCCTTATCGTATGTCCAATAAAGAAAATGAGGAGATGTGCAAACAATTATCCGAATTGGAAGCGAAGCAATTTATTCAATCTAGTTCCTCTCCATGGGGAGCTTCGGCTATTTTTGTGAAGAAATCTGATGGTACACTTAGGCTTTGCGTTGATTACCGCAAGCTTAACGATCTCACCATCAAGAATAAATATCCCTTGCCTCGGATTGATGATTTATTTGATCAACTTAGTGGTGCTAAAGTCTTTTCACAGTTAGACTTAGCAACTGGTTTTCATCAGCTCCATATTGCAGAGGATAGCATTCCTTTGACATCGTTCCGTACTCGTTATGGATCTTATGAATGGCTTGTTATGCCATTTGGTTTGACGAATGCTTCAGCTTATTTCGTTGACCTTATGAATTGAGTTTTCAAAGACTTCCTCGATCGATTTGTTCTCATCTTTATCGATGATATTCTTATTTATTCTAAAACCGAAGAGGAGCATGAAAATCATCTTCGGATTGTGTTGGAAACTCTTAGGAGCAACCAATTAAAAGCAAAATTTTCTAAATGCCACTTTTGGCAATCTTATGTGAAATTTTTGGGGCATATTATTTCTGAATCCGGAATTTCCGTGGATCCTTCGAAGATTGAAGCGATTCAAAATTGGAAGAGACCGGAGAGTGTGACGGAAATTCGTAGCTTTCTCGGATTGGCGGGCTATTACCGTCGGTTCATAAAAGACATTTCTAAAATTTCCGTGCCTCTTACTAGTTTGACAAAAAGTGAGTTAAATACATTTGGTCAGACAAATGTGAAGCTTCATTTCAAAAATTAAAAGAACTCCTTTCTGATGCTCCTACTCTTGTGATTCCCGATGGGAACCAAGACTTTGTTGTTTATACCGATGTTAGTCATGTTGGTTTGGGAGCCGTTCTTATGCAAAAGGAACGTGTTATTACTTATGCTTCTAGGCAATTAAAGCCTGCCGAGACTAGGTATGCCACTCATGATTTAGAGCTCACGGCTATTGTATTCGCCCTTAGAATTTGGCATCATTATCTTTTGGGGGAGAAGTTTGTTCTCTACACCGATCACAAATCTTTGAAGTATTTATTTTCTCAAAAGGAACTTAATTTGCGTCAACAACGTTGGCTCGAGTTCCTTGCATCTTATGATCTTAATATTCTTTACTCCTGGAAAGAGAAATCGTGTTGTCGATGCCCTTAGTCGTAAGCAGCAAGCGGTAGTTTCCATGATGGTATCCGAATGGAATGATATCGAGACTTTGTCCACTTGTGAGATTCGAGATCGTGAATCCGATTTATGTTCATCTCTTGTTTTGTGTAGTCTTGAAGCTCATCCTTCTCTTTTAGACCGCATTCTTGAAGCTCAAACGCAGGATCCCGAATTGGTTCTTCTTAGCCAGAGTTGTAAGGATAAAATTGATATTGAAGGTTTAAAAGACTTTGATATTGATGCTCGTGGCAGTATTCGAAAATTTGGTAGACTTATTGTGCCAAATATTATTGATCTTCGTAAAGATATATTAGAAGATTCTCATCGTTCTAAATTTACCATTCATCCCGGTAGTAGTAAAATGTACGCGGATATGAAGCGACTTTATTACTGGGAGGGAATGAAATCCGATATTGCTAACTTTATTAAACGTTGCATGACTTGCCAACTCGTAAAGGCCGAACATCAAAGGCCGGGTGGGTTATTGCAACCTTTGGAAATTCCAATATGGAAGTGGGATCAAATTTCCATGGATTTTATTGACGGTCTTCCCCGTTCTCGTTCAGGCCATGATAGCCTATGGGTGATAGTAGATAGACTTACAAAATCTGCCCATTTTATTCCCGTTCGGTCCAATCGGACCGTACCTATTTTGGCTAAACTTTTTGTCAAAGAAATTGTTAAATTGCATGGAGTTCCAACTTCTATTGTTAGCGATCGTGATCCATTATTTACTAGTGGATTTTGGAAAGGTCTTCAAAAAGCTTTGGGAACGAAGCTTAATTTTAGCACCGCTTATCATCCTCAGTCCGATGGACAAACCGAGCGTGTGAATCAAACTCTTGAAGATCTTCTTCGCGCATGTGTTCTTGATTTTGGTGGAAGTTGGGAAGATCATATTTCTCTTGTTGAATTTTCCTATAATAATAGCTTCCAATCTAGTATTGGTATGGCGCCTTTCGAGGCACTATACGAAAGGCCATGCCGATCCCCTTCGTGTTGGCTTGAAGCCGGTGAGAAACTGGTTTTAGGTCCAGATTTTATTCGTGATGCCACAGAGAAAATTGACCTTATTCGTCATAGAATGAAAGAAGCTCAAAGTAGACAAAAATTCTATGCCGATAACCGAAGAAGGAAATTAGAATTTTCTGTGGGAGATTCGGTGTTCATTCGTGTTTCACCTATGAAGGGTGTTGTGCGTTTCAGTCGATCGGGAAAATTAGCACCTCGATATATTGGGCAATTTCCCATCACCGAACGCATTGGTTCAGTGGCTTATCGCCTTTTATTACCGGCTCAGTTTTTTACTATTCATGACGTATTCCACGTCTCTCAACTACGGAAATGCCTTCGAGATTCCGATTCTATTCTTGAGCCCGGTGTTATTGAAGAAATTGAAGTTTCGCCTCATTTGACTTATGAGCAACATCCTATTCGTATCATTGCTTCGGAGATTAAATGCCTCCGAAATAAAGATGTTCCTCTTGTGAAAGTTCAGCGGTCCTCAAATCCTAAGGATTGCTCTTGGGAATCCAGAGAATTCATCAAGCGAACACATCCGGACTTGCTCTCTCGTGCTCCTTAAGGTGAACTTTTTATTTCAAATTTCTTCTTTTTGTGTTGATATGCTTTTATTGTTGTTACTTCTTATTTATTTCTTAAAGATTGCGAGGATGCAATTTTTTTAAGGAGGGGAGTTTGTAACAACCCGCATATTTTCGATTTTATATTTAAATATTTTATTTGGATATAGAATCATTAATCAGATTAAAAGTCCGAAAAGCTATTTTTTGTAAACAGTCGAATTGGGACTCAAGACCACTTCCATTGAGTCTAAAATAGCATTTGCGAATTTTTTAAGTATAAACATCGATATATTTGGAGTAAGTTGAATTTTGCTATTTTCTATTGGGCTTTGGGTTTGGGTTTCACCCCAACTCACTTTATAACCTAGTTCAGCCCCCTCCTCTCCTCTTCACTTCATTTCTATTTTCTTAAACACCCAAGCAAAACTGAAAATGGGGGAAGAGTATAGGAATTAGAAATTCCAAGCCCTAGATTCCATTTGCAAACTCAAGTCTAGCTCCAAACTCTTGGTAAAGCTTTGGTAAGCCTCCTCTTCATCTTCTCCAACTCATTCTCTCTTTAATTCTAGAAATTTCCTAAACCTAACTTAGGAAATGTTCTTCTTTTGAGCTTAGATTCAAGCTTCTAGAGTTGAAATTGAAGAGTAATTGATCTTCCTTTGCTATCAAGCTTCTCCTTCTTCGTTTTTGGGTTTAAAGGTGAGTTCTTTAACTCACATCTATGTCTATAGCTATCTTTGTTGTTAGGTATGAATTCCTAACACTTGTGCATATTCATTTGCTTTTGATTTGAATTGATTTGGTGAACATTTCAATTTTTGGTGTTATGAAGTCAAAACTTTGAAAATCCTAGCTTTGATTTGTGAACATTAGAAATTAGGTTTCAGAAATCAACTTGATAATAATAATTCAAGAGAGTAGAAATCAGTAAGTTGAGTGAGTAAATCTCAAATCAATTTGATAGTATTTATAGAATTTGAAGAGTTATGATTAAAGAGAAGTGACTGGAAACCATTGGTGAAAGGTTGCAACTGTTTGAAGAAGAAGAACGTTTGTTTAAAGTTTCGCAACCTTTTAGAATATAGCCATTTATTAAAAAAATGTTCGTCACTAGACGTCTGCAGGAAAGCTCAGACATTTGGAGTTTGTTTCAGAGAATTTCCTTGAAACTTACTACAGACGTCTGAGTATATACTACAGACGTCTGGAGTATGTTATTTCCAGAATTCATAATGTGTTGTGCGTGTCACTTCATTGGAGATTGTACAATAATTCTATATACTACTTACACATTTTTTTACAGAATAATCTCCTTGTAATCTTCAAATCATAGCTCTTTGACGTGATGAATATCTTCAATACCTGCAGATGTTAATATATATGTATATATATAATATTGTATAGTTGTTGTCATTGAAACCATAGAATAGAGGTTCCAACAGTATATACAAACCTTTGCCTCATTCGTGTGAGAAAATCTAATTAAACGGCTTAGCAAAACAAGTGGTATGAAACGCTTGCGTTTACTTTTTCGGTTAATTTATGGACTTGTTCGTCTGAAAATCTTGTGACAATTTTCGAGTGGAAATCTACAATTTGTTCGTAAATATTTAAGTTAAGCTAGTGGTTATGGGACATGAAGCTAAACTCTTATATTTACTGGCTTAGTGTAATTCACACTTTTTATGGATCAATGATGATCATTTTGTGATTTAGACTAGCGATGTGCGATGTCTATTTGTCTGCGAGGGAGACTAAACCTCATTTTGTGGAACTTCGGTTCAATTTGGAGGGGTAGCGACCCGTGGTCTTCGGACCGTTTGTGGAGCTTCGGCTCAAAAATTTATGGTTAGCGACCATGGAATAGCGTTCCATTTGTGATACACGTGTTGGTGAGTTTCCATGCTCCCGTTTGTGATAGGCCTCCCCCTTTGTAATTTCTGGATTTCTAATTGATGATTTCTAGAATTTGTGTTTCACCAACTTTTGCGATTGGCATTAATATGTTTGTCAATATTTGTAGTTTGGTGAATAAAATAAAGAATATGATGTTCTTTTTGATGCTTTGAGATTTTTGAGATATTTTATGATTTTGTTGTTGTTTAAATCATATTTGTTCTAGTATGACATCATTGTCATCATACGTTCTTATTATATCTCTGCTTATATCTCATTCCTTTATCTGATATTTATAGTTAGACTGATCCGTTTATTATTTTCTTATTAAATAATACTCGGGTCAGACCGAGATGTTTCAGGTGCTTCTGCTTGACTCCTTATTTGGGATCATCTTCCGACTTTTGTCTAACTACATTAGATTGGTAGTTTTTGTTGTTATACATTGAGATAGAGACTCTATAATGTATACATATTCTTTTGTCCAGCACTTGTATCTATTCTTTTGTAATATTGTGGATCTTGTTTGACCACTACTCTGATGTACACTTTTATATGTTATATTCATATCTGTTTCCGCCTTTGAGATATGAACATCTGTGACCGATTTATGTTATATTTATTTCTATATTTGTTTCCGAGGCCCACTTAGCCACTGTGTGGTAGCTTTGAGTTTGTATCGGTATGTCGGATTCCCTCTTGAAATGAAATGCATGTTATACTATATGACATATCGGTACTCGCACAAAGCAATTACACGGATGGTCGCTCCTCAACAGCCTTATTCTTCGCGCTAGTTGACGGCATTACCCAGCGGTGTTCTTGGCTAGCGTGAGCATAGAGGTGGGGCGTCACAGATAAGCTAGATAATAGAAAAGTAATTCAATTTCATTTCATAATAGAACGATACAATGATTAAACATTAAGAACTATACGAACATTCAAATCAAAACAAACTAAAACCAATACAACATGACATGAAAAGGTAGAACTAGTTAGAGGATGATGAAGATGAAGATAATCCAAGCTTCTTGCTTACTTTGGAGAAAAACTTGTTCATCTTGGATGACATTTTATCCAATTTCTTACTAACGGACCGTTTAAGAGTCCGTTGATTCTCAACAATGGTCTTTTGATTTTTGAGTAAGGTTTTGTTGGTTGGATTAGAGGGATAGTCAATACTTTCCAAGGATGTTTCACCTTCTTCTTCTTCTTCCATTTCCATTTCATCCCCTTCTTCTTCTTCCTCCTCTTCCATCTCCTCATGAGCCAAACGCTCTTCCTTTTCGGCAAGAGTCTCATATGGTTGAAAAACATATGGAATTTTCATAAGAGAAATGTTTGAGTGATTAAAAACTTTTCTTGAAACAAATTCTTCTCCTTTGAAATCCACTCCAAAGTAATTAAAAATCCGAGTGAGATAGATTCCATGATACAAAGTGTTTTCACCCACTTCAAAAATTTTGGGACGAAGTTCATCCAAAATAACTTGCGCCCAATTAATATCATAATTTCTAAAAATAGCAAAAAGTGCTTTGCAAACTTTTGAAGTTGGATTATTAAAACTCCCCGATCTTGGGGTCAAAGTATGTTATAAAAGAAGGTTAACAATTCTTGCTTTTGGCCGAAAGTTTCGATTTATGAATTCAAAGTTATCATCTCCTTCGAAAATGTGATGAAATGTCTCACGATCATTTTCATTGATATTAAAACTAGAAAGATCCATTCCCGTGCTCTTGCAATTGAGAATGGTACCCAAAACATCACAATTTAAAATGATTCTAGTGCCTTTGACACTACTCCAAATTTCATCATCATTTCCATTATAAAATCCACGGTTGAGATTTGCATAGAAAATTTTAACAAGATTTGGATAACAAACAAAGTCATTTTGTGAAGCATCAAAAAGACTAAGAACTTGGTTGTTTGCAAATAGAGAATCGATTTCATAAGTAGAGAAATCTTGAAATAAAGCAAACTTTCCGAGATGGACTTTTCCATACTTAGCATAGTTGATATATGCTTTTATAGCCTCCGGATTATTGAAAAGTTGCTCTTTTATATTTCTAGAAAGTCTCATTGTGGAAGGGTTGCTTGAAGAAGCCATTATAGTAGAGAGTAGAGAGCTTGATATTTCGAAATAAGAGTTTGAATTTGAAAATGAAAGTGAAAAGTTGTGATAAGAGATAGTAAATAAATAGATTCTCAAGGGACAGGTTCTCTGGTCAAAAGGTGACTTTTCACAGACTTGAATGAAGTGAAAAGATGGAGGGAAATTCAAACATTTGAATTCAAATTTGAATTTCAAATTTCTGTACCCTTGTCGACAACATGGGGGCCCTAGTCGATAGGTGTCTCTGAATTTTCATGATTTATTTCTCTTAAGTATTCTAATATATATATATATATATTATTTTTAATGTCTATATAATATCTGGAATATTACTAGAATTATAGTATATTCCATAAAATATTATGATACTATTTAAAAATAAAAATAATAACAAAATAATAGTAAAAATATAATAAAATAATAATAAAAAATTTAAAATTCAAATGACACACCAATTCAAAATCAACCAATCAAACATCCAATCCTAAGCATGCAATTTCAACCAATGTATTGTAAACGTGTACCTTTTTCTAAGTCCATTTCTCTGAATTCGTCGAAGTCGTGAACTGCCGTGAAACACATATTTGAATTATCTGTCTTCTGATCATCATCGCTTGAGGATGAGTCTGAGTCATCTATAGTAGCGGTAAATGCACGTTTTCGTTTCTTTACGGAATCATTATTTATAGGAAGATTTTGCTTATCTGGATGCGGACAGTCTCTTTTGATATGGCCTGGTTCGTCATAGTTGAAACATTTGATATAGTTTGGCACTACATTCTGATTACCAGAGTTCTTATAGTTGTTTCTCTTGAGATTATTCATCTTTCTGTATTTCAGGAATTTCCGAAAGTTCTTGGTCATAAAGGCTATCTCTTCATCATTATCGCTGTTTGAGTCTGATCCATCGGTCAATGCATTGAATGCAATTGATTTCTTTTCAGATGCTTTGCTTTCTCTTCTCCCAAGCATTTGGACTTCAAACGACATTAGATTTCCAATTAATTCTTCTACCTTTAAGGTACTGATGTCATTTTCCTCTTCGATCGCAAGTGTCTTTTGATCCCATTCTGGAGTAAAAGAATTTAAGATTTTTTTGACTTGATCTTCTTCCGAAAATACCTTTCCCAAGGATATTAGAGAATGCACAATATCCTGAAATCTACTATACATATCTAGAATAGACTCATTAGGATTCATTTTAAATAATTGAAACTGATTTGTGAGCATGGAAATTTTGGTCTGTTTAACTTTGCTTGTTCCTTCGTGAGTAACTTGCAAAGTTTTCCAGATTTCATATGCAGACTTACAAACTGACACTCTATTAAATTCATTCCTATCAAGTGAACAAAACAGGATATTCATAGCTTTAGAGTTATTTTGTGCGACAATCTTTTGCTCAGGAGTCCACTGTGCAAAACCAGTTGTGGGTTCAAAAAACTCAGTCTGTGTGATATTCCAAGTGTCTAGTCCTACAGATTGTAAATATATTTTCATCCTACATGCCCAATATGCATAGTTACTGCCATTTAAAAGTGGTGGTCTGACAGTAGACTGGCCTTCTACAAATGAACTAGTGACAGAGGTAATAGAACCAGTGTTGGTAGTAGTAATAGTACCAGTGTTGGTAGCCATTTTGAAAATTTTCAAAATTCAGATTATAAAACTTTGAAAACCTTGCTCCGATACCAAATGTGAGAAATGCGGATTACGGATCTTAAGGCTAGAATTAACACTAGAGGGGGGTGAATAGTGTTTTAAGGAATTACTAATTCTTTTTGAGTTTATATTAATTTGAACACAAATGTATGCAATATTCAGACACAGATATGATCACAGAATCAAACACAGATGCAGATATAAAGTAAAAGCAATAAAGGAAAGAACACACCGGATTTTATACTGGTTCGGAGTTACCCTACATCTAGTCCCGCAACACAAGTATGAATTTCCTTTCAAAATCAATTCTTACAATTACACCCTCGATTTCAAGGCCACGAGGTACACCGCTCCAGATTCACAATCCTCTGGGTAGAGATACTTGATTTTATGGGCAACAAGTTCACCCGATTGATTTTCCAGGCTATAATCACACCTTTTCTCGCTCGATTGATTACAAAAAAGTCTATAACTATGAATAGCACTGGGATCTTGTTGAGATAGTGATAGAGAATCAAACCAGAGACGATCTAGTTAGATTCAATGATGATTTCAGTAGAGTAATGGTAAAAATGTATATCAAGAAATGTGGAAGAAGGAGTGAAATCAGAGAAAATATAAATATAAATTCGTTTAAAACAGCCTATATTTGTAGTTGTAACAACCGGGATTTTTGTAATTTCAATTATCGTCAAAATGACGATTTAATTCAGTTGCAAATTGTTAATTTGAGTTTTGAACCCAGTTTGAATTCTTTTAAACATTTGGTTAAGAAAATATTTTTGGCTTTGAATGTTGGCCCATGGGTTTTGTATTGGGTATCTCGAGTTATAAACCGTTCCTCCTTTATCTTTTCCCATTCGAAGAAAACCTAAAAAACGTTCGAAAGAATAAAAATGGTGGCTCTCTTCGTGCTCGTTCGTTTCTACAAATTTGGGGCTTTCGTTCCTCTTGCGCTCTGAACTTTGGGCTTTTCGAAGTGCCGTCCCTACGTCGATTGTTCTGTTGATTGTTCGAGAATTGCTTAGCTCGATCGATTTCTCTTTGCTCCCTCTGGCTACATAGACGAGCTCGATTCTTGCTTCTGTTTGGATGGAGTGTGACTTTGAATCTAAGGTGAGTAATTTCTATTACTCACATCTTCTTCGACTTGGTTAAATCCATTGCTTATTTTATTTCCGTGGCATTCGATTTCGACTTGATTGTATCGATGTTGGTTCTGTTTTGTTGTCTTTCGATGTTGAATTCTTTCGACTATGATGATTTCGAGTTGACTTCGACTTGTTTTGTGGTGCGAACTTCTGACTTTATGTTGTTCATTCATTCTGGTAACTTGAACTTGTTGGTTTTCTTCTAGCATTTGAGATGGAAGGGGTTATGTGCATATCACTGAGTTTTATTTTGAATCTGGTCTGTGCTTGACTTGTTTACCTCGATTTCGACTGGGTTATGATGATTGGTCACTGGTCAAATTCAGTTGTTTCAGTGTCATTTTGGGTTCTAACATACATGTATATTCGTAGTTGCTCAGTTTTGAAATTGTTCGAACTGGCCACCATGTTGTTCTTTTTTGCTTGATTTTCAGATGTACTTAGTATCACTGATATAGTAGTCTTGTTTGTGGTGCAATTGTCTGGTCATTCATTTATGAGAAGCAGTGTTGCATTCCTTTGTGCTCGACCCTAATCTGTGGGTACTGTTGAACTTTGAGGCATATCATATGGTATTATTGAGGTGTTGTCCCTGTAATCTCGGCTTGCATATAGGTTCACTGAACTGCAGTGCAGTTTCAATTACTGTTAGTTACATGACTTTGAACTTTGTTCGAATATGAGATTGGACGTGACTTTGTTTATTTGGAAAGGGGCCTGGACTTTTGCATTTATCCTGACCTGGTATTGAGACATTTCACTTGATCACTGGGCATTACACTTGAGTCTTCATTTGTTATTGGCCTTCATATATGTGTCATATTCACAGAGTCATGTTTAGACTCCATGTAGGCTAACAGGTGCATATTGAAGTCAGTTCCATTGTAAGTTGAGTGGTTTTGCTAAATTTTTGTCCATTGTTGCTACATATATGTGCTTATATACATATGTATGTGTGTATGCATATATTGGTGGATTGGCTTGAATGGGCAATCTAGTCTGTCACATTTATTCGAAGACTTGATTTAGTTCACCGTATTCCTGGTGTCACTGTTGCAGTCTAGTTGTTCAGTGTGCACTGTTTCCATGTTGTACCAGTTTTGCTGCATCCATTGCTAGTTCCAACTGTAGAGGTTGATTGTGATCTTTGTTCCCATTGACTTTACTGTGTTGATGATTTCAGTTTGACTTCGGTTCTACCTTGCTTGACTTGGTTTCGTGGTTCCATGTCCGTTGCGTGGTAACTATGTAGTACACTCGACTTTGGCATTAGCTTTGTGGTTGTTGTACAGAGGTTCTTGTAAATTGTACACTGAGTATGGCTTCGAGTTGCACATTTGAGTCTATACTTGTGATATCCATCTGGAGTTGCTGCCTGACCTGATTTATCTTGAGTAGCTTCCCTTTATTTTGAACTGCCCTTATTCCTTCGTGCTTGGTGCCTCTGTGCTTTTGTGACTGTGTGAAAAGTGCAATTTGATTTGTTGCACTATGTTATAGCTTGAACTTTGTAGCTTGCTGTCTAATTGCTTTTGTCCTAGAGTCCTGTACACTTGAGTTGAACCCGACATGATTTGGGTTTGACCTTGTGTTGGCTTTTATTTTATCGTGAAGTGGCGAGGCAGTACACGCGTGCGTGTACTGCAGCCACACTGATGTGTCGTTTTAATTGATATTTCAATTAATTGAATTGTTCTGCGTTCAATTCGATATTTGGGAATTGTATTTGATTTCATTCGCTGGATCATTTTGTTGTGTCTAATTATCTATTCGATAATTAGATTCTGAGTTTCTATTTACTATTTATTTGTTAGATTTTGTTGATAATTGCCGTTTAGGCAATTCTGATGTTTTTAAGATTATCTTCATTGGTATTCTTTTCAATTATCGTTGTTGATGATTTAAACCTGCTGATTTGTTGTTTAACACTAGTTAGTGTTATATCTGCCGTTATCCGATTCTTTTATCGAAGAATCGGATATACGAGATTCTGTGACTGTCGTCTAGTTGATATTTGATTATTATTGCTTCTGTGCACTAATAACTGAGTTTGAATTAGACTGACCCGTGTATTATTTTCTTTTGAATTTAATACTCGGGTCAGACCCAAGTTATTTCAGGTTGTAGATTTTCTTCTTTGAGTTGCTGTTCGGGATTTGAAGACTTTTCGCATCTTCTGAAGTTGTCATCGTCCTTTTGTAGTAGTCGTGTCATTGTATAAAACGATATGTATTCATGTATATTAGTCGATAATGTACGTGTATATATAACTTCTAGAGTCGACAGTTGTAGTTGTATCGTATGTATTGTGTCGACTATGTATTAACTGACATCAGTTATATATATATATGAGACTTTTGTTTTTATCTGTGTTCCGCAATTATATTATCTGTGTTATTGTTATATCTAATGTCCTAAACTATTATGAACTATCGTGGTTTGTTTTATACTGATAATTGGATATGTCGATGGGAGTAAATAAATAATAGATGAAAAATAAAAAGTATATACCACTCCTATCGAGATAACCAATATTAGTGTAAGGCCAATTACGGATGGTCGCTCCTATCCAGCCTTATTCTTCGTAATAATAGACAGTATTTCTTTTAATACTCTTTGTTATTATGAGCATAGAGGTGGGGCGTCACAGTTGGTATCAGAGCTTGGGGTTTATGGACATAATATAAAACATAACTTGGATGGAACATATGTTACAACTATTGGTCGATGTTTTATCTGTGATTTGAGTCAAAACTAAAGTTTTGAAATTTTGATGAAATTTTTAAATATCGTTATTTAAAAATAAAAGTGGAATTGTGTTTTGTTGTTTGGATGAAATTGTGTTCTGATGATTTGATTGATTTGTGTTCTATTTATCAGAGTGCGCAGCGGAAACAGTGAAACTGTCTTCGCTGAGTACAACTGATAATCTTTTTTATTTAAGAATCAAAATACGAAATTGATATGAATTCCAATTGTTGTTTACATAGCTGTAATTATTTGTTTCTTTGAGAATTTCGAATCCAAATTGAGGATTCGAAGAAATTGCAGATATGTGATTTTTGTTGAAATTTCCGCTGGCTTTCTTTTGTACTAATCATCTATTGATTAGATTTTGCTGTTTTGAATTGTCTTCATTGAAGATACCTTCGAATGATTTCTTTGTTCATTCTGTAGTACGTGCAAAAATTTGAATTGCGCGTTACTGCACTTATTTTTACGTTGAACCGATGCTTGGTTATGAAACGTATTTTGTTGCCGTTATTTTTATAACGGGATTTTACACCAATGCTATATTTTGAAGCATGGTGTTTTGTGGCATTTTTGATGAATGAAATTTCACTAACATTACATTTTGATGTAGATTGTTTTGATGTGATTTTGACGTTTTAAAACTACTGTCGCTTTAGCGTCAGTAACCGCCAAATTTTAAAAGTGGATTTTCAAGCGGTTATTCCGCAATACTGATTTGTAACCGTTTTTACGGTAGTTTGAGAAGTACAATTTCCTTATCGAAATTGTTACTGATTTGTTGTTTTAATCACGTGATGGGAAAATTGTTTTAAAATGAAATTTTTTTTATAAAATTGTAACAGTTTGCGTTTTCAAAAGAATGAGAAAGCGACTTAAACGATTCAGCAAAATCGAGGATTATGACCCCTTTCTTTTACTGTTTCGCTTAACTCCGGACTTGTTCAGTTGAGAATGTGAATTGTTATTTTTACAAAATAAATAAAATTGTTCTCAGAAATCTTACAGTTTGCGATTTCAAAAGAATGAGAAAGCGATTTAAACGTTTCAGCAAAATCGAGGACTATGACCCCTTTCTTTTACTGATTCGCTTAATTCCGGACTTGTCCGTTTGAGAATGTAAAGTGTATTTTTACAAAATACACAATTTTGCACTTTCAAGGAAACGATGAAGAGATTTAAACGATTTAGCAAAAGTGCGGAGTATGGAACCACACTTTTACTATTTCGGTTAATTCCGGACTCGTTAATTGAATATCTGCTGTTTTGATGATTTTGATGAATTTTACACTTTCAAGGAAACGATGAAGAGAATCAAACGATTTAGTAAAACACGTGGTATGGGACATGTACGTTTGCTATTTCGGTTAATTCCGGACTCGTTAATTGAAATATTTGATGTTTTCGTGTGCTTTCGAGCCACTATGTTGGACCTTCGGGTCATATGTTGGACCTTCGGGTCAAATACCAGTACTAGACCTTCGGGTCACTCTGCGGACCTTCGGGTCAATCTGATGGGCGCCAAAATTATGTTGAGTACTTGGTAGGCTTCGGCCACTCTGAGATGCACGTGCGGCGAATTAAAAACTCGCCATCTGATGGGATCGATCCAAGCTTTAATGTTGATTTTCTAGTCTTCTTAATTGATTTCTAGATATTTGTTGTTTCCAATTATCTGCAGGTAATTGGATATTTGTTGATATGAGTTCTGGTTATCGTTTTTGATAATCAGATATTTGTTGTTTCTAATTATCGCTTGTGATAATTAGATATTTGTTGATATGAATTCTGGTTATCGTTTTTGATAATCAGATATTTTTTGTTTCTAATTATCGCTTGTGATAATTAGATATTTGTTGATATGAGTTCTGATTATCGTTTTCGATAATCGGATATTTGTTGCCTTTAATTATCGCTTTAGATAATTAAATATTTGTTGATTTGAGATTTAATTATCGCTGTTAGATAATTAAATATTTGTTGATTTGAGATTTAATTATCGCTTGAGATAATTAAATATTTGTTGATTTTAGATTTAATTATCGCTGTTAGATAATTAAATATTTGTTGATTTGAGATTTAATTATCGCTTTAGATAATTAAATATTTGTTGATTTGAGATTTAATTATCGCTTTTGATAATTAAATATTTGCTGATTTGAGATTTAATTATCGCTGTTAGATAATTAAATATTTGTTGATTTGAGATTTAATTATCGCTTTAGATAATTAAATATTTGTTGATTTGAGATTTAATTATCGCTTTTGATAATTAAATATTTGCTGATTTGAGATTTAATTATCGCTTTTGATAATTAAATATTTGCTGATTTGAGATTTAATTATCGCTTTTGATAATTAAATATTTGTTGATTTGAGATTTAATTATCGCTTTAGATAATTAAATAATTGCTGATTTGAGATTTAATTATCGCTTTTGATAATTAAATAATTGCTTATTTGAGATCTAATACTTCCCCGCTGACACTTGCTTTGCTTAAACATTCGACATTGCCATGCTCTTTTGGTTGTTACCTTTTATCCATTTATTCCCTATGATTGCGTGGACGCAATTTTTATAAGGAGGGGAGTCTGTAACAACCGGGATTTTTGTAATTTCAATTATCGTCAAAATGACGATTTAATTCAGTTGAAAATTGTTAATTTGAGTTTTGAACCCAGTTTGAATTCTTTTAAACATTTGGTTAAGAAAATATTTTTGGCTTTGAATGTTGGCCCATGGGTTTTGTATTGGGTATCTCGAGTTATAAACCGTTCCTCCTTTATCTTTTCCCATTCGAAGAAAACCTAAAAAACGTTCGAAAGAATAAAAATGGTGGCTCTCTTCGTGCTCGTTCGTTTCTACAAATTTAGGGCTTTCGTTCCTCTTGCGCTCTGAACTTTGGGCTTTTCGAAGTGCCGTCCCTACGTCGATTGTTCTGTTGATTGTTCGAGAATTGCTTAGCTCGATCGATTTCTCTTTGCTCCCTCTGGCTACATAGACGAGCTCGATTCTTGCTTCTGTTTGGATGGAGTGTGACTTTGAATCTAAGGTGAGTAATTTCTATTACTCACATCTTCTTCGACTTGGTTAAATCCATTGCTTATTTTATTTCCGTGGCATTCGATTTCGACTTGATTGTATCGATGTTGGTTCTGTTTTGTTGTCTTTCGATGTTGAATTCTTTCGACTATGATGATTTCGAGTTGACTTCGACTTGTTTTGTGGTGCGAACTTCTGACTTTATGTTGTTCATTCATTCTGGTAACTTGAACTTGTTGGTTTTCTTCTAGCATTTGAGATGGAAGGGGTTATGTGCATAGCACTGAGTTTTGTTTTGAATCTGGTCTGTGCTTGACTTGTTTACCTCGATTTCGACTGGGTTATGATGATTGGTCACTGGTCAAATTCAGTTGTTTCAGTGTCATTTTGGGTTCTAACATACATGTATATTCGTAGTTGCTCAGTTTTGAAATTGTTCGAACTGGCCACCATGTTGTTCTTTTTTGCTTGATTTTCAGATGTACTTAGTATCACTGATATAGTAGTCTTGTTTGTGGTGCAATTGTCTGGTCATTCATTTATGAGAAGCAGTGTTGCATTCCTTTGTGCTCGACCCTAATCTGTGGGTACTGTTGAACTTTGAGGCATATCATATGGTATTATTGAGGTGTTGTCCTTGTAATCTCGGCTTGCATATAGGTTCACTGAACTGCAGTGCAGTTTCAATTACTGTTAGTTACATGACTTTGAACTTTGTTCGAATATGAGATTGGACGTGACTTTGTTTATTTGGAAAGGGGCCTGGTGTTAACGGTAAAAAGTGAACGCTAACACCTGGTGTGTGTAATAGAATCGTGAAAGCACCACCCGTTGGTACGGGAACAGAATATGAGCTGAGAATAGCAGAAAAGCAGTAAATGAACAACAGATTTATAGTGGTTCGGCCCGTAATTGAGCCTACATCCACTTTATAGTCCTTTATTGCTGATTTGATTACAATTCGATACAATATCCCTCTAAATACAATACAATTTGATCATGAAATCATTCTTGACTGCTAGCTCGATCTTTAATGATGAAACTCGACGAATCCGCGTTGGATGTTAGGAGCTCTTCTCGAAGATCGTTGTAGTGTCTCGAATGCTTGAAGATCTTTGATTGCTGAATGAGAGGAGGCTTCGACAGCGTAACGGCGCTTGGAGAAATGAATGGCCCAAAAGTCCCCTCCATGTTGGAAGTGGTGGGGTATTTATAGGAGCTGATCTGGACTCAGGAAATTTCTCTAAGTCTTTAAGTCGCAGCCGACTTATGGTAGACCGGTGACGAGTTAAGGAATAGGGTTAGGTCGGTGACGAGTTAGGGAATGGTTGTTGCCGACCCATCCTGTGGCTGTCTTTGACAAGTATTAAGTCGTAGCCGACTTATCAGACCTTAACTCGTAAGGCCTTAACTCGCAGCCTTTAAGTCGTAAACCCACTAAGTTGTAACTCGTTAGGTCGGAACCTCCTTAAGTCGGAGCATTTCATAACTCGGAATCTTCCTTAGGTCGCGACTTCCCTTAGGTCGTGACATTCCTGTGGCCTTAGGTCGCTGGGCAAGTTAAGTCATAAGTCGTTAAACTTCTTAACTCGTAGGTCGTTGAGTCAGACCATTCCTTAGGTCGGAGCCTGTTGAGTCGTAGGCTGTGAATCTTTTAAGTCGGAGCATTTCATAGCTCGGCATCCTTCTTAACTCGGTCTTAACTCTTGAGTCACAGATTTCCTTAAGTCGACAGGCTCCTAACTCGGCACCCCTCTTAAGTCGGCAGCTCTTCTCAGTAGTTAGATCGGCAACTATTGGGTCAGAGCTTTCCTTAAGTCGGCTACGCCTTTAGATTGTTAGGTCGTCTTCTGTTAAGTCGCGAATCAGAGGATTAACATTTGCCCCTCGAAGTGTGTGCCTAAGTCATAGGTCATATACTTCGATTTTCTTAACCTGCTCTTTGATTAGGTCGGAAGCGAATTAACAGAGGTCTTAGGTCGGCATCGTACAAGTCGACTCACCTTCCTGCGAATAAATAGTTAAGTCATCCTTCCTCTTCCTCACTCATTCTTCTTCTCGATTCGGCCATTGACGCGATTTAGAGCCCTCAGAGATAAATTCCATCCATTCAATCGTCGATTATCCTCCTGTCATATATCGTAAGTTGATCTGATCCGAGTTTATCC
The DNA here is from genome assembly GCA_030737815.1 of Allium fistulosum. Classification (NCBI taxonomy): domain Eukaryota; kingdom Viridiplantae; phylum Streptophyta; class Magnoliopsida; order Asparagales; family Amaryllidaceae; genus Allium; species Allium fistulosum. The sequence continues at coordinate 971,894,326 of CM060908.1, read as the reverse complement.
ATGCCTACTGTTGAATCGATAACTCCTCAGTCTTCGACTTCCATTTGTTCTTAAATGCTGCGGTTCATTATGTATAACCCTTCGACTGTTTCGCAATTGCCATTGATCACGTTGCAGTTGTGGTGTGGCAATAATACGTCAGATTCGCAGCAAATCCGAGGCGATTCGAATTGGCTTTTCGGGGTGATTCAATGGTGTAATGGAATTAGGATCGTCATTGACTGCGAGGTCATTGGGTTAACGAGTTAAAAGTTATGGATGGAAGTGGGTCGATGTACTGACTCGGTCATGACTTAGCAATTTCACTGATTTAAGTCGGAACCGACTCAGCGATTTTATGCATCCTAGGTTTTGAGTCGCCTCCGAGTTAGGACTTGGGATTTCCTGCTGCCTTGAATTGGTTTTTTGCTTCTTTATTCGACCTAAGACTCGGGGACTGCCGACCTTGACCCATAGGGAATCTCTTAAGTCGTCACCGAGTTAATACTTGGGTTTTCAGCAACTAAGCAGATGACTTTTAAACTTTGCCTGGACTTTGAACTGTTGAACTATAAACCATGTTGCATGCATTTTACATATTGCTTCAATTTTGCAAACTAACAATCCTGCTTAATACAACATTCAAAGAATACTGGGACGAATATACTGTCACTGACTGCCCATATCGAATGACAGATTAGTTGGTAAAGAGAAAGTTAAATTAAATGAATATGGATGAGATGCTGTACAATAACCAATTCAAGTGAAGTATTAAAACAAAATCATAATAGTCAAATGAAACTGACTTGTCTGTATTAACACTGCACTTGATCATTGACAAGTTCTGAAATTCTGTAATTGATTGATTGTCAACTAATTTAATTCCAGTTATGCTTGTCTTTTATTTTCATTAGTTTTTGCACAACACTTCACACTTTTAGGGAACGTGCACCTTCACATTTGAACATTCAGCTGATTGTGTAGAATGTCTTCTCCACAAGAAGGAACAGAGCAAGCTGAAGATGTATTTCCAGTTGCTATCCCGCTGAACGATCCTCCAGAGAGGACTCCTACTACTTTGAGCCATAAAGCCTTTCGTCAACTATGCATCCAGTTCGGCATTGCTGAAGCTGACGCTTTGCTTCCCGAAATAAATGATACTGCTGACAGGCCGCCCCGTGGCTTTGTCGCAGTTAACCGCCAAATGTGCTCGAGCGGAGCTATCCCCCCATTCAATGACTGCATTCGAGAACTTCTTCTCCAACTATCTATTTCCCCTTTTCAGTTACATCCCAATGGCTATGCCATCTTGCTGGGACTATGCGTGCTTTTTAGGAGAACGCTGGGCCGCTTTCCTACCTTCGGAGAAATTCGCTATCTTTGTACTTTTGCCAAAAATAAAGATCATCCCTCCATCATAGTTGTGAGGAGTGCGAGAAATCGTAAGTTGATCACCGGTCTCCCTGAAAGTGTTCATAGTTTCCTGAGCCCGTTCTTCTATGTTCGCTGTCCTCCTGGGTTTTATGCTATTTGGAGAATAGGGAGTAAGATCACTTGCATTTGTTTCTTATGTTCTTTCAAACTTACCGAAGTTTGGGTTATCAAGTGCTAACTTCGCTTTTTTTTTTCAGCACTTCCTCCTCCTTCTAAAAATCTCAGTCACAAAGTGACTTTCGAGAGGCTTATGGCGGTGCCTGTAGAGGAGAGGAGTATCCAGTTTCTATTAGATGATGAGCTTCTGCACCAATTTGGGCTTCTGCACCCTTCCAGGTCGACTCGAATTCATGAAATTCCTAGCTCTGATGCAGAAACGTCGGCTGCTTCGGGTTCTCAAGCAGAGGCGTCAAATGCCCCAGTTTCTGCGGAAGAAGCTGCATCAAAAACACTTGTCATGGATGCTGCTTTGATAAAGTGTTCTGGATCCGCTGATGTTGTAGGGTTAGCTGGCAAGTCGGCACTTCCCCCAATTATTGAGGAAGAAGAGAATCCTCGAGCTTCTAAAAAATCAATTGATGTGGAAGTTGAGAAGGAGAAATCTGCTGAACACTTGGGCGATGACACCTTTGATGGCTTGAGTGACATTATGATAACTTCTCAAGAGCTTTTCAAGGATAATATTCCAAAGGCAAACTCTCCTGTCATTGAAGCGACTTCCTCTTTGAAACAGATCTCGACGCCTTCTACACCAGTCGTCTCCGTTCCTGCACTGAAGCGTGGTTTGTAGTTTGACGCGCGTAGTTCGCACGCCGCAAACACTTAGGATTTTTCTGCACTTATAAGCATTTACTTTTTCTTTCTGGAAATTTCTAAACTTTACTTCTTTCCTGTTTTCAGATTCTCCGATGGGACGCTCCGGCTCATATTATGACTCATTTCAGCGCCATGGAGGCCGTGGATCCTATGACTTCAGGAAATATCTTGGTGACCAGAGAGAGACAGATGAGGAACGAGCCCAAAGGAAGGCTCAAGAAAAATGGGATTATGAGCAGCGGCAGAGAAGAAGAGATGCTGATCGATACGATTCTTCTTACAAAACTTACGATTCTCATAAGCGAAAATCTTATGATGACAAAGGGAAGACTCAAATTACTGATGAATCGAGCAAATGGTCTAAGCCAAGTGACGCGTCTGCTATTTCTGAGAAGACCAACGCTCCCATTTCTTCTGACATTCCGGCCGGTTCCCCTCCTTTAAAGGAGTCTGACATTCAGAGCATCATTAACAGGCCACAATATCAAGTTAAAGACGGCCCTCCAACGCTTCAGAGCCGATTTCCGAATTGGTGTCTAAGAGGAGTCCGCTTTGACTTAGATTTGGTTCCCATTGATAAGCAGGCAATGCTGAGAAATGTCGACGCTGTCAAGCTTGATATTGAAAGAATGTCTGGATGGCAGAAGTTGGTTGATGAACTTCAAAGGGTCAACCATCTTAACCTTGAGGCGATGATGACGATGGAGAATGATAAATCGGAATGGGACAAATGGCGTAAGCAGCATGACGCAGAGATGACGAGTATTGCAGACGACAATGCAAAGCTTGCGTCTGAAGTTAAGCAGCTTAAGGAAAATCTCGCTTCTTCTTCTGCATCATATACTCAAAAAGAAGAAGTCTTTCAGAAGCAAGTGCGGGACGCACACGCTGCACAAAGAGATGTAGAAATGAAGCTTGCCGCCGAACAGCATGTCAATGAGAAGTATCGCGCAGAGAACGCCGAACTGCGGGCAAAAGTCACCTCCCAGAACGTGGAGATTGAGTTATTAAAGTCTCAACTCGCTAAAGCTGAGGCAGCTCGTGATGAGGCTATTACTGGTAGGGTTGCTGCCATTGCCGAAAAAGAAGCGACTGAACAGTCACATGAGGCAACGAAAGCAAGCATCAGTTCTACCTTATTCGACTTTTATTTACACTGCGTTCTGGGTCGTGGGAGCCTTGCTTTTCTGGGTCCAGATTATGAAATCACCCTGGCGGAAGTGTGGGAGGCCGCACTAGATATGTTTAAAGGTGCCGGCTATGATGAAGCAAAATTTGAGGAAGCAAAATTTGAGGCTCGCTATCTTGATGATGAGGCTCGCGCCGCTTTGGTTAGAGGGAAGGAGCAGCTTGCTAGGGCACGGGCTGAATCATTGGGAGAAGAACTCTCAAAAGAGGAAGCTCTTTTAACTGCCCCTGTTCATGCTTCCACTTCGGCTGATGCAAACATTATGGATTCCAGCTCTCATCCTTCACCTCCAGTTGTGACCACTCCTACAGAAGAGGAGGCAATGAAGGACTTTCAGGCTCGGGAATTTGAGATTGATCTTGCTAAACCGGCTTCTCCAGGTAACTTTGACGATTCGCGGTCTTCTTTTTTCTCGAGGAATACTAATTTTGATTTCTTTTATTATGCAGTAGTCGCGCCGGAAACTGCACCAATTCTTCCTTCTTCAGCTGCCATTCCTTCTTCTCAAGTTACTCCTCTTCCAGCTTCTCAACCAGGTTCACAGGAAGAACCGATAGCAGCCCTTCAACGTTTGGACGAACCATCTGCTTCCGAGGAACAGAAAGCAGAAGATCTGGAAGATAGCGAGAAGACCCCGGAGCGGTCTTTCGATTACGACACAAAGCTTTCTACATTTCTTGCTCCGGGGAGTGAATCTTCTTCCAAGAAGAAGGGGAAACGTGTGGTTTCAAAGAAAGGAAAGAGGAGTTCTTCTGCTGCTGGAGATGAGGCAGAGATTGATCCGGCTGAGTCTCTTTCTCCTTCTTCTCCGATGCGGCCTACGAAGCTAATTACCAGGCCGGGTAAAAGTTCCAAGGGTGGGAAGAAGGGGAAATAAGTTTGATTTTGCATTTTCTGCTTTTTGTATTGACCGGGGATTGTGCGGATACCGGTCTCCGCTTCTTTTTGTAACCTGTACAATGTAAAAATTTCTCATAGTGTTGAAATAAATAGATATTTTTCTTGTACAAATCCTTGTGTATGTAGGAATACATCTGTTTTTCATTTGAAGTGTAGAGTAAACGATTCTTTTCGCTTGTACAAATTTTTTGTCTGTGTTTCAAGAACGCACTTACTCCACATCTTTATTACGCGATATTGCAATGAACTTGTGGTATGTTGCTTGTATATTACTTTTATTAATGTAACTGAATTGTATAATGTTGCCCCCATACCACAAGTATATTGTAATATTTCTTGATTTCACAAGACCGATACTCTTATTTTAGAGAATAACTTTCCACTTTTTCAGGGAAGAATTATTCTGCTTTTAATAGAGTATATCTTGTCTTTGGAGAAATCTTTATTTTCTTTTTCTTCCTGAAGAACACTTCGACTTCTGGGAATGATCACTTTTATTTGTTTGAAAGTGAATTTTCTTGTACAGTGAAATGAGCTTCTGAAGAAGGTTTTGATTTTCGTGCCCCAGTAAAGGGTTTATTTTTGGTACTTCAAGCAAGGTGAAGTACGCCTCTGAAGAGGTCTTTTGGTCTCCGAAGAGAAGCAGTTTTGGTCTCCGAAGAGAAGCAGTTTTGGTCTCCGAAGAGAAGCAGTTTTGGTCTCCGAAGAGAAGCAGTTTTGGTCTCCGAAGAGAAGCAGTTTTGGTCTCCGAAGAGAAGCAGTTTTGGCATTTCATCTCTGGTGAAGTGGGTCTCCGAAGAGAAGCATTTTGCACTTCTACACGGGTGAAATGTGCCTCCGAAAAGGGCTTTTAAGCATTTCATCACTGGTGAAGTGGGTCTCCAAAGAGAAGCATTTTGCACTTCTACACGGGTGAAATGTGCCTCCGAAAAGGGCTTGTGCCTCCGAAGAGGGCTTGTGCCTCCGAAGAGGGCTTGTGCCTCCGAAGAGGGCTTGTGATTGCCTGGAAGTTACTTTCTCATGGTCGGAGGGGTCCACGGGACAAGCGTAAGTCGTTCGATTGGATGTTTGTTTGTACAAACGATCGCAATTGATTAACAAGGTGCCCCTTTTTGGTAGTCCCACCGATCTTTTTGATTGAGGAAAGCTCTCCATTTATTGGCGTGCCTCGTTAGAGGGCTTTGTTGATCCTTGGGAAGGAGCATCAGTTGGTTGGTGTGCCAGGAAGGTTGCGTCTTAGGGGCAAGTAGATCCATGGGATGGACACAAGCTGCCTGATCGGATGCATCACAATCAGCCAGCGAGGGTCTTATTCCTTCTGCTTGGGAAGTTATCCCTTTAGTGGATCTACCTGCTTTCCTGTTGAGAGGCATACCTCCTTTTGGCTGCTTCCATGTTTGCCTGCTCATGTTGTATCATCATCCGCCAATCTGCGATCCTTTATCATCGTTTCCAAGCGCGTGTTCCTTTCTTTTGCAAGTAGATTGCTTTATCCGAAGAAGTAGACTTCATTGTTGAATGACTCCACAGAGTAAACGCAAGTTATTTGGTTGGATGCTTTTTTTTATATCAACGATCGCAACCAGTTAACGAGGGCTTGACATAGTGGAGCCGTCAACTTTTTATGTGAAGTTCCTCTCGTATGGGATTCGAGTTTGAAATTTTTGTTGCTTGAAATTTGCTTTAATAAATGATTTGCAAGGCTCGCTTAGCTTTGCGATGGGTGAGCTTTGCTTTAATGACCTGCAGTATTAGATCGATATTTCAGCAATACATTTAGAGTATTTACACATCGAAATATAACAGGCATTTTATAATAGAAAACACAATGCATAGTTTTTCATTATTGAGTCACGCTGATTTCTCAGCGGTTTACAATGCAGAAGTTACACATCCATCATTATCTTTACAAATTCAAGCAATGCAGTTAAGTAAAAATGAATGCTAGTTATTGTTGTTTCAGAATCTCCAAGCTGGATTTCCATTTGTGCTTGATTCATAGCTTTTGGATTTTTATGCCAGAGAAAGTGAGAGATGCCCCAGTCGCAGTTTTGTGGGTAATTAGTAGTCATCCCAACTTCTGCTTGCTGGGTATGGTCCCCCTGTGATAGCATTAATGACAAGCTTTTCTGAATCTTGCACTGCAGTGTTGTTGTGAGAATCGGATTGATGGGTAGGGTGTTGTTGATCCCGAGTGGATGAGGTTGGATCGACTCCGCTCCTTTTAACGTATTGTTGGAGTTTACCCTGCTCTAGCAATTCTTCAATCACCTTCTTTAATTCGCGACATTGGTCAGTGTCATGGCCAGGTTGATTGTGAAATTGGCAGAATTTTCCATTACGCTTTGCCCCTCTTGTCATCTCCGGCGGCTTAGGATACCTGACAACGTCCTTTGTTGCAAAAAAGATATTTCTTGGTGTATCAGTTAAAGGAGTAAAGTCCGAAGGATTAAAGCGGCGAGGTTTCTTTTCATTTCCCTGGCTTTTTCCTCCTTCATTCTCCCTTTTCTGACTTTCAGATTCTCTTTTCTTAGGTGGGACATTGTCATTATTAGTCTGGGCAGTAACCACTTTCGATGTCGCAGAAAGGCTTTCAAGGCGAATGAACTCATCGGCCTTTTTATAAAATTTATCAAGTGAGTTTGGTTCTTTCATCTTTAACCATATCCCAAATTCACTCGATTTATCAATGGCTCTCATCAAATAAGTCAGGATCATGCGTGGTTCCGCATTTTCTACCTCGGCTAAAGCTATATTGAAACGACTCAAGAAAGATTTGATTGATTCTCCGGGCGCTTGTTCAAGGTTGGACAATGACATTATATCCTTAGCTTTTGAAGCATACAATCTGAACTGTTCTTTAAACTTTTGCGTTAAGTCGGAGAATTTATCTACAGACCGAACTGGAAGCTTTGTGAACCAAAGTAAAGCCACACCTTCTAGGTATACCGGAAAGTATCGACACTTGATCTCGTCTGATGCTCTTGCACCAGTCATATGCCAATCGTACTTGTAGAGGAAATGATTAGGGTCACTGGTTCCCCTATAGGCTTGGATAGTAGGAGGTGCAAATTTCCTTGGAAACTCCGCTCTTAGGATCCTTTCAGTAAACGGAGTTCTGCTTGGCGCAAATCCCCAGTCAGCCTCATCCTCTTCCCTTTGCATGCTCTCTTTCATGATGCGGCCAACCATTTCAGACAGGTACTCCTTATTATTCAAAGACACCTCCGGGCAAGTATTGGTTCTTCCCTCGGAATTTTGCCCTGGCATATGCTCATGACAAGTTGGTTGCGGCATAGAACCATCAGCTTGGAAAGGTGGCATTTCAGGAAGAGTAGTTCGACGGTTTTCTGGTTGACGATTTGCCCCGAGCAGAGCAGTTAATCTATCCATCATCAAAGCGTTTTGAGTTTCAATTTGTTGGTATAATCCAGAAACTGCGTCATCCAATTCAGCCCTGGTGACCCCAACGGTTGGAGTTGCTTGGTCTGTTGTTGGGGAAGCGGAAGTTCCTTCGTGAGCGTTTCCGGATCTGATAGGTCTACCTCTTCTTCCAGGAGCCATTATTTCAGATCTGGTTTTTAAAGAGAGGTTCTTTTTATGAATCTTTGCGAAGCAACGGTGGATGATCGCCTGAGTTGGGTTCTCGGTGAAAGCACCAAAATGTTAACGGTAAAAAGTGAACGCTAACACCCGGTGTGTGTAATAGAATCGTGAAAGCACCACCCGTTGGTACGGGAACAGAATATGAGCTGAGAATAGCAGAAAAGCAGTAAATGAACAACAGATTTATAGTGGTTCGGCCCGTAATTGAGCCTACATCCACTTTATAGTCCTTTATTGCTGATTTGATTACAATTCGATACAATATCCCTCTAAATACAATACAATTTGATCATGAAATCATTCTTGACTGCTAGCTCGATCTTTAATGATGAAACTCGACGAATCCGCGTTGGATGTTAGGAGCTCTTCTCGAAGATCGTTGTAGTGTCTCGAATGCTTGAAGATCTTTGATTGCTGAATGAGAGGAGGCTTCGACAGCGTAACGGCGCTTGGAGAAATGAATGGCCCAAAAGTCCCCTCCATGTTGGAAGTGGTGGGGTATTTATAGGAGCTGATCTGGACTCAGGAAATTTCTCTAAGTCTTTAAGTCGCAGCCGACTTATGGTAGACCGGTGACGAGTTAAGGAATAGGGTTAGGTCGGTGACGAGTTAGGGAATGGTTGTTGCCGACCCATCCCGTGGCTGTCTTTGACAAGTATTAAGTCGTAGCCGACTTATCAGACCTTTACTCGTAAGGCCTTAACTCGCAGCCTTTAAGTCGTAAACCCACTAAGTCGTAACTCGTTAGGTCGGAACCTCCTTAAGTCGGAGCATTTCATAACTCGGAATCTTCCTTAGGTCGTGACTTCCCTTAGGTCGTGACATTCCTGTAGCCTTAGGTCGCTGGGCAAGTTAAGTCATAAGTCGTTAAACTTCTTAACTCGTAGGTCGTTGAGTCAGACCATTCCTTAGGTCGGAGCCTGTTGAGTCGTAGGCTGTGAATCTTTTAAGTCGGAGCATTTCATAGCTCGGCATCCTTCTTAACTCGGTCTTAACTCTTGAGTCATAGATTTCCTTAAGTCGGCAGGCTCCTAACTCGGCACCCCTCTTAAGTCGGCAGCTCTTCTCAGTAGTTAGATCGGCAACTATTGGGTCAGAGCTTTCCTTAAGTCGGTTACGCCTTTAGATTGTTAGGTCGTCTTCTGTTAAGTCGCGAATCAGAGGATTAACACCTGGACTTTTGCATTTATCCTGACCTGGTATTGAGACATTTCACTTGATCACTGGGCATTACACTTGAGTCTTCATTTGTTATTGGCCTTCATATATGTGTCATATTCACAGAGTCATGTTTAGACTCCATGTAGGCTAACAGGTGCATATTGAAGTCAGTTCCATTGTAAGTTGAGTGGTTTTGCTAAATTTTTGTCCATTGTTGCTACATATATGTGCTTATATACATATGTATGTGTGTATGCATATATTGGTGGATTGACTTGAATGGGCAATCTAGTTTGTCACATTTATTCGAAGACTTGATTTAGTTCACCGTATTCCTGGTGTCACTGTTGCAGTCTAGTTGTTCAGTGTGCACTGTTTCCATGTTGTACCAGTTTTGCTGCATCCATTGCTAGTTCCAACTGTAGAGGTTGATTGTGATCTTTGTTCCCATTGACTTTACTGTTTTGATGATTTCAGTTTGACTTCGGTTCTACCTTGCTTGACTTGGTTTCGTGGTTCCATGTCCGTTGCATGGTAACTATGTAGTACACTCGACTTTGGCATTAGCTTTGTGGTTGTTGTACAGAGGTTCTTGTAAATTGTACACTGAGTATGGCTTCGAGTTGCACATTTGAGTCTATACTTGTGATATCCATCTGGAGTTGCTGCCTGACCTGATTTATCTTGAGTAGCTTCCCTTTATTTTGAACTGCCCTTATTCCTTCGTGCTTGGTGCCTCTGTGCTTTTGTGACTGTGTGAAAAGTGAAATTTGATTTGTTGCACTATGTTATAGCTTGAACTTTGTAGCTTGCTGTCTAATTGCTTTTGTCCTAGAGTCCTGTACACTTGAGTTGAACCCGACATGATTTGGGTTTGACCTTGTGTTGGCTTTTATTTTATCGTGAAGTGGCGAGGCAGTACACGCGTGCGTGTACTGCAGCCACACTGATGTGTCGTTTTAATTGATATTTCAATTAATTGAATTGTTCTGCGTTCAATTCGATATTTGGGAATTGTATTTGATTTCATTTGCTGGATCATTTTGTTGTGTCTAATTATCTATTCGATAATTAGATTCTGAGTTTCTATTTACTATTTATTTGTTAGGTTTTGTTGATAATTGCCGTTTAGGCAATTCTGATGTTTTTAAGATTATCTTCATTGGTATTCTTTTCAATTATCGTTGTTAATGATTTAAACCTGCTGATTTGTTGTTTAACACTAGTTAGTGTTATATCTGCCGTTATCCGATTCTTTTATCGAAGAATCGGATATACGAGATTCTGTGACTGTCGTCTAGTTGATATTTGATTATTATTGCTTCTGTGCACTAATAACTGAGTTTGAATTAGACTGACCCGTGTATTATTTTCTTTTGAATTTAATACTCGGGTCAGACCCGAGTTATTTCAGGTTGTAAATTTTCTTCTTTGAGTTGCTGTTCGGGATTTGAAGACTTTTCGCATCTTCTGAAGTTGTCATCGTCCTTTTGTAGTAGTCGTGTCATTGTATAGAACGATATGTATTCATGTATATTAGTCGATAATGTACGTGTATATATAACTTCTAGAGTCGACAGTTGTAGTTGTATCGTATGTATTGTGTCGACTATGTATTAACTGACATCAGTTATATATATATATATATGAGACTTTTGTTTTTATCTGTGTTCCGCAATTATATTATCTGTGTTATTGTTATATCTAATGTCCTAAACTATTATGAACTATCGTGGTTTGTTTTATACTGATAATTGGATATGTCGTTGGGAGTAAATAAATAATAGATGAAAAATAAAAAGTATATACCACTCCTATCGAGATAACCAATATTAGTGTAAGGCCAATTACGGATGGTCGCTCCTATCCAGCCTTATTCTTCGTAATAATAGACAGTATTTCTTTTAATACTCTTTGTTATTATGAGCATAGAGGTGGGGCATCACAGTAGTAGAACAATAGCCATGTTGGTTCATGAAAGGATATGACGAATAGACACTTCCTTTGAAATTCAAACTTTTGAAATAAACTGTCACCTTGTCGACAAGGGTTCCTTGAGTTGTCGACAATCCTAAGTTATTTTTGGTAATTTGTTTTTCTTTGAAAATAACTTTTATCTTGTATTAAAACTATTTTAAACTTTATAAATATACTTAAGTATAGTTAAAATACATGAATAAGTATAGAGAATAATATTCTGGTATATATAAAATTTTATTATAATTTTATATTTAAATCTAAGTATAAATATTAAAAGTTAAATATATTATAATTAAAAGATAGTTTAAAACCAAGGATAATTTGATATTGAAAATAAAGATTATTTTGAGGCTAAAAGTATTTTAAAACCAGGATAGATGTTTTTGATTTAAAAAGGAAGATTTTGAAATTATTTTGAAAACAAGATATAATTTTGTATAACGTTTGAATAAAAGTTAGTGGATACAAAACAATGTTCCACTAGATTTTTCGTAGGTTCCATCCTACTTAGGGTTCCATCCCTTTAACGGGCTTGAAGTGGATTCCATTCCACGAATAAAATGGATTTTAAGATGTTAGTGCTTTTCTAGGAGTTTAACAAAATTGCTAACTAAATTACTTATCTTGAACTCTTGATAATCTTGATACTCATGAGTCTTAAATCTTGATATCTTCGATCTTGAGTTCATCAGTTCTTGAATCTCTATACTATACAGTCTTCATTCTTTGGTACCTGTATATATATCCTGCATTTACATATATATCTAAACAATAATGTTAGTATTTATATTTTATAATCTTATTCTAAGGTTGTTGTCATCAAAACCAACTTCTCAGAGACTAACATGGTTTCTTTGTAAATAAATTCACATTCATTCATTCAGTACTTACTCTCATTTATTTTCATTCATCAATTACAAAATTATTTTTCCTTTATTCATAAAATGTAAATTTCTTTTCATTGCTTTACATTCGTTTCTTACATAAGTCATATTCATTCAGTTTGTTATAATAATCAATGAATTCATTATTTAAGTATTACCTACATTTTATTGCAGTTTAGCTCACATTAATTAATTTATATACTTGATTTCCATTAGATAATCATATCCATTTGTGTATAAGTTCATACTTAAGTTTCTTACTTCTTTATTTACATTCATTTCCTTATATATTGTCATTGAATATTAAATCTATTTTCTAAATCCTTTCAACAATTTCTGAAGTTAAAATCATTTAATTTAGTATAGTATTCATTTTTCTATTTATTTCAATTATAAATGGCTTCCATCATTAACTTAAGTTTGTAATCATCTACTTACAGTATTCATCTTTTCTACTTATTTTAATTATAAATAACTTCAAACATTTACTTAAGTTTCTTATTATTTATTTATATACTCAACTTCCTATTATATTTAATTAGTAGCATTTCAATTATAACTTAAGTTAATAACAATTATAATATCAAAATTCTTATTTATGAAGAAATTCCATTGAACACTTTCTTTACTTAAGTTTTACTTGTATAATACTCCATTACATTTTCTTATTAAACATTTGAACTTTTAAATCTTTTGGTAAGTTATATATATGTTTTAAGAATGCAATTGAATATTACCCAAGTTTATCTTACTTATTTTAGTTAATTAATGCTCAATAATTATCATTTCTCATTTTCATATCCTTTTTATTTATAGTTTCAAAATTTCAGTTTCTTATATATTTCATTAATCATTTTAACATTAAATTTCTTATTTTCAATTTAAAAGTTTCCAATTATTAATATAATCAAGGTTCCATTCATTACAATAAATAAAATTTTCTAATTAACAGAAACTTAAGAACTAAACAACCGGGTTTCATTTCAATTATTTTAAAATAATATATATAATCATATATTTATATATATCTATATATATATATATATCAAATCATACTTGGGATCAAAATTAAGATTAATTTATCAAAAAAATTATGCAGTAAAATTACTACACGGTCTTCCCACTTTGAAACTCGAAAATGAACGCCGATGATGTGTGCACTCATCACCGAAATTATTTTCCAGCGACAGAGAAGGGAGTACAAAACTTTTTCCCTTTAGAAGTTCTTTTAAAACTTTCTTTCAAATCACATTGAAATATCTATATCAGAAAATACTTCCAAATAATATTAATATTATATTCCAAAATCATTTGAAAGAAATTTTCAAAAACCCGGAACTTATTTTCCAATTTATATTTATTTTATTTACACATCTTTATTTTCAACCAATATTTATAAATTTCACTACCTAACAACAAATATATTACAACCAAATATATCATTTATAGAATTATTATTTTATATACAAAAAATATAATAGGTAAAATTATTTCATTTACCTATATTTAAAAACAAATATTATATTGGGCTGCCTGTTAAGTGTTTAGAAATCCCTATCGATGTCATAGCGTCTTATGTACCAACCAGAATTTTTAAATACAAAACGGAACAAATTAACCAAAAACCTTTTATAACACTAACAAATACGCTCTCTCATATATATACACTCAGCGACTCATTCTAGGGTATTACTACCCTATTTATATAAGTCAGACCCAACAAAGCTAAGGTCATCGCTAAACCAAAGCTCTAATACCAACTATAACGACCTGCCTTTTTGGATGTTTTAAGCAGACACGCATGCCAGACTCAAACCATTCAAAAGGGCAGATTATTATGGGGTAAATGAGAAAAAGAGAAAGAAATAAAATAAATACAGAATCTCACAGCGGAATGACAAAATATAATAATCAAATAACAGTTAATGAAGCTGTTTTATAAATACATTTGATTATTCTTTTACAACACAACATCATAGTTACATAAACAGGAATAAATAAATAAATAAATGCAGCGGAACAATATAATGCGGTAGAATACATATCATAAATAATAATAATATAAATCTCCGTCTTCGTCCTCCAGAAATAAAGTCTTTAACCCTGTAATGCTCAGGCTGACCCGAGCGAATGAAAGGACAAAACACTCGAGTCAGAACTAAAAGATCTTATGTAAGTTAAATCAACGGTAAATATGAGTGTAACGGCATTAGAGATGTTATGGGTTTTGACATCTCTTATCCAGTGTCTAACGTGGGTGCAGTAACTTAAGAGATGTTCGAGATTCACATCTCTTATGGATCCGTTAAACTATCTACTATGTAGTACAATACGCTATTATAATATGTCTATAGTAAAGTAAAAGTATTAAAATAGCATTAAGGCGTTACCCATATCCCCCTTAACACATTTTATATATTTCTATAGTCTATACAGTACCGTACGATCCTCCGTAAACTGGAGGTTTACACAGAGGGCACCCCATAGGTATGGTACAAAACAAACTCATAGAAGGCACGCTAGGGCATGTGAAAACGGCACTCGAGGCAATGCCAGAGTAGATATACCAATTGCATATCCGGAATGGTGGTAATGCATAGCAGCTACTACCGCCCACCTCGGACACACTCCCAAATCAAATTAAGGGTGGCCACCAAATCAATCACAAAGTAATTGAATGGTATCAAAGAAATGTGCCCGATCGGAGGTGCGACCTCAATTAGCCCGGCGTGGCTCCTATTTTAGTCACATCTAAGATGAATCATGGGAGTCAGGGTCACGTCATACCTCATACAGAGATCGTTCACCAAACCATCCTACTTCATTTCTGGAATCTCCACCACGTGCACAGTTGTTAAAGTGGTTTTCGGTATTGGCAGAGAGTATAACAATATCCGATCCCGGTCTCTTTAACAACCAAACGCTTATTTCACACAGGATCGTTCTTTTACATCTCAAAAGTCAATTCACAGTTTATATCAAAATATCATATTCTCAAAACCATATCATTTTCAAAACATATTCACTTTCAAAATCACATTCTCTTCAAAACCCATATTTACTTAAATATGTTACTTCACAAAAGTTATCAATTCCAAATTCCAACTTAGGTTGTAAATCATCATTTAACCTTATTCACTTTAAAATCGAAGATTAAAATATAAACACATCCACTTAATTTAGTTTGGAATTTAGAAAGATAGTTATAAATAGCTTTACATAGTTATAAATAGTTAAAATACTCTAAATAGTTTAATTAAAGATTAAAGATACTGTTAAATTGATTTAAGATAGTTAAATAGTTTTAAAATAGATTAAATATAATTAAAATAGATTAAATAGCTTTAAAATAGATTAATTAGATTTAAAATAAGTTAAAATGGGTTAATTAGTTTTAATATAAATTAAATGGTTTAAAATAGGTTAAATTGATTTAATATAGTTATTATAGGTTAAAATAGTTTAATACTTTGGAAATCTTAAAATTTAGAATCTTTATAATAATATACTTTTAAAAAAATTTATGTTAAAAGTATGAATTTGAATTTTATATCAATTTAAACTATTCATTTTCTTTCAACCCCTTTGGACTATTTTCAATTTCCAAAACCCAATTTCAAATCTTTCAATTCAAATTCCCAATAAAATGTTTTATTCTATATCGCTTCCAAATCCATGTTTGAAATATCAATTTAAAATTACTTCAATATCAATATATTTCAAAGTTATATTTTGAACAATTTTAATAACCCAATTCTTGACAAGCTTCACGTATACTTCAAATTCAACTTTAAAACTTCAATTAAATTTCTTTAAACAATCTTTTTAAACCAATTCCAATTTTTAACGTAAAACTTGAATTTCGATAGTCATTCACTTTTATATAAATCAAATTTTATTTCAAAATATCATTTAACTAAATTCAAGAAAATTAAGGATTTAAAATCATTTAATTTAACCAATTTGGTGTCCGTATATAATTCTCTACCCTAGGGTCAAGTGATACAGATATTTATCATTTCAATCCGCAATTTATTTATATTTACGAATATATATCATTTCAATCTGCAATCCCGATTTAATATTAAAATCCATAAAATCGCTTGAGTCTATCATTTCTACCCATAACGATTTTTCCCTAATCTATAGATCGTTTGAGTATATATCATTTCAACCCATAGTGATTTTCCAAATAATAACTAAGGGAACTTGCAGAGTGATAAAATTTTATAAATCAAACATAACATCCAGTCAACCAATATCAACAATCAAACATCCATCATAATCAGCATTCAATTTAACCAATAAATATCAACAATTAACAGATTATTATTTACAGGTAATTACCTGGAAATTTTAAATTCAATAATAAATCAAATAACAATTTTATTCAAAATAACACAAATTAACAGGAATAGCAATTTAAATATACCAAATAGTCATAAATAAATTCCTAATCACATCATAAATTTAATTTAACTAACATAAGAAATTTTAGAAGTTGTAAGTGGGTCAAAACACTCACCTTTGAATTTTAGCCCATAAAAATCCAAATAGAAGCGCAAAACACAACATTCTCCAAATTCAACTAAATCAATTTCATGTTGTGCGGAATTTAAATATGAATCCAACAGAAGAAATCGCGCGTGAATCAAAGTTTATGCAAAAGATATTCATGTTATAAGAAATATTATTAAAATAATAATTAGTATGCAAAAAAAAATAAACGAATTTTAATACTTACACTTTTCTCAGGATGAGGCTTCAGGAAAAGATTGAAGAACAACTAAGATGAGGACAGGACGTGTATGAAAAAATGAAAAAAAAAATCATGTTTCATAAAAGAAAGCTTTTGGATTTCAAGAATAAGAGCTTTTGAATATGAGGTGTCAGGAGAAACAAAACGTAAATGAAGAAATAAGCTGCAAGTTATTTATAATTAGGAAATGACGGTGGAGGGACAAAAATAAACGTCACAATTTATTTTGAAAGCTTCAGGCATTAATAATGCATAAGGAAATGTATGCGGGAATGGAAAAGTTTGCAAACCAAAGGAAAGTAAAATTTTGTATACGTGAAAATGAGGTGGCAAGAATTTAATACAACCTAAATGTCTAGGCTCAGGTATTAAACAGAAGGAGAAATGAATATATTAAGTATTAATAATAAGGTAACTATTTTATAACGTTCATGCAACAATTAATAACAAAAGAAATGAAGGGACCATGTACATCGCACAACCTTTTGAAATTCAATTTTTCTAAAATGTAACCAAATTAACTTCATTAACTCAAATAATATTCAAATTTGTACGCATTTTGGTTTGTATCTATGCATAATAAAAAAAATTAAACTTACTTTAAAAAAGAAAACGTTCAATTTGGTTTTTTCAAAATGATCTTTTATTTCCATTAAAACACCCTTTTTGTTTAACACAAAACGTGCGTTTCTTTTATTAAATCTATTAATTGCAATCAACGTTTTCTTTCCTTTTAATTGAAATATTTGAGTGACATTAATTTCAATTACCTACAAAGTTAAATTTCAAAACAGACAACTAAAATGGATGAAAAATAGAACAACTTTTATTTAAAACACGTTTATAAATTTGTTGTTTATACACAAGAGTAATAAATAACTTTGAAATAGATTATTTTCCTATTCTTGTAATCAATCTGTAAGCTAAAACACAGTTCAATAAACATATATTTCTTCCTTTAAAATCAATCATTCTATTATCTATTTTAATGAAATTAAACCTACATTCACAAATGAAACATTCATTTTATTTGATGTAAATGTTCTTTTCATTATGTCAAACTTTCCTTATACTTTCACAAAACATAAGCTACTTTTAATTACACCTATTAATTTACAATTAAGCATTCTCTCTCCTATTAATTGAAAATTTTTAATTACATAAATTTCAGTTGATTAAGTTTCAAAATGGACTAAATGAATGTAATGAGAAGTAGAACAATTATTTCATATCTAATAGTAATTTAAACATATTTATACACTATTGGATACAAATGGTAATTACACATTTCTTACTAAATAATAGTTTCCCATCCCTTATTTGTATTAAGTACTATATTCCCTTATATTAAATTTTTGTCAATTTTATTATAATTCAAAAATCTCAATAAATTAATTTGTTTTTGTATCACTCTTTTTATTACATCAACTATTGCCTTGTAAATATAATTAACATTTCTATACCTTTATTACATTCACAATTTGCAGTTATTGTCTTAACTCACATTAATGCAACATTTATTTACATTTATTTGTAATCGATTATATAAATCGGTAGCAAATAACAATTGTCACCATTTCTATATTTAGTAACATTTGTAAGTTTATCATTTACAACAAATGTCATAATTACTTACATAACACTGATTTTATTCAATTACCATAAATTGTATATTATTTCATTAATTGATTAATATTTCCATTAGTTTTCTTATATTCAATTTATAACCAAGTATAACATTTAAATTATTTCAATTGATTGGACTATCGTTACAATATTTAATTATTAACTTAAATTTTCATTATTACATTTCCCTCTAGTTATAATCTTAACTCACATAAATGTAACATTTTTTTCCTTTAATTGCAATTGATTTAATATATTGGTAACAGACAACAATCTGTTACCATTACTACATTTAAGGCGGTTATAAATTACCTTAAGTTAATACTATTACCTTCTATTTCTGTTATAATCGTATTAATAGGCCACAAATTTTAATTTCTTTCAACATTTAATCACAAAACCTAATTAAATTAACTAATTTTAATTATCGAAAGTTACGGGTCGTTACACATCTCCAACTATAGAAACCAAGGGGAAGGGATATATGTTCGCATATAGGTACGGGAAAATAGACCAAGGGTTCTTCTAGGATTTGAAGTATTAATGGTTCGGTACCTTTAGGGATGTCAAGGGTTTTACTTCAGGGTGGAAGGTATTAAATGGTTGTTGGGTATAAACCCCTTCTTATTTAATAAGTCTTAAATTACCTACGACGGTGGTTGATTGGGAAATTTGGTCTGCTTCATTTCTAAATAAGATGTATTAAGTAATTGAAGTGGGCATTTCCCTTGACTTATATTAGGTAAGTCTAAATTGTATTTTAGCTATAGGGTTCGATGGGATATGTCAGTGTTGTTGTTGGACCGGTATTTTAGCATTAGGTTTTGACCACCAGTGGTCCCGAGCGATCATTTGCAAAGACTAAAGTTACATCCTGACGGATTTCACTTCCTACTAGTGTAGTGTTAATCGACTAGTTTTTTATCAGTTTAGAAAATGGTCGAAAAATTTCAAACAAAATCAAATCAAATGACACAACAAACACACACACACACACACACGATTTATTTTTTAATTGCAAACAAACAAACAAAATAAAATCACACAAAAATCAAACAAAAATAACTCGAAGAATAGAAACTAAAATCAAAACAAACTCCCCCGGCAATAGCGCCAAAAACTTGTTAATCGACTAGTTTACTATCGGTTTAGAAAATAGTCGAAAAATTTCAAATTAAAATAACCGCAAGCGCACGGCATAAAAAAGTTAGTACGTGGCGAGTACGGGTCGATCCACAGGGAATTTTGAGATTTTAAAATTTTCTAATCAAACAAATTAAACCAAAAGTGGAGAGGAAATTGTTAAGTACAAAAAAGAGGCTAAAGATAGAATTAAAATGTGATTTAAAAACTATTGGACTAGAGAACAATTTAGAGGCAAATCCACTCTCATATTTTTGTTTATCAACAAATAATTTATGATCTCTAACTTTGATATTAAGTGGAATAATCATTGCATTTATCGTAAGTATGGTTTGTTTATGTTATTAATTAACGTAACTCAAACCATCAAACTATAATACAACAATTATACCACTTATAATTCTCATGAAAATGAAGCCAAAGAAAAAGCTATTTTAAGTATGATGCAACGATCCCGGATTTTAACTAAGTTTAAATTGATAATTAATTTAATTTTGAATAAAAATTGTGAAATAATTGGTAATTAATATCAAATTTTAGCTAAACTATGAATTAATTGAGAATTAATTTGAATATTTGGGATTTGAATTTAAATAACTTACAAAATAAATTTGTATTTGGATTTTGGATATGATTAAATTAGACGTGCCATTATTTATACAAATGAATATTAATGAATATTTTGAAAGTTATATTTTGTAATTGATATAAAATAATTTTCAAAGGATGTTTAAAGTTAAATTCTATATTTTATAATATATCATATGTGTGTTTATTTTATTAAAGTATAATTAAGTTTTAAAAAAAAATCTTTAAAAGTTAAATTTAATATCTATATATACATATAGGAATACAAATGTAAAATAAGACTAAAGAAAGAAATATGTTCATGGAAGCAAATGAAGATAAATATTGTGACGACCGCCTATGACCCCTGCACTGAACATAGAAATAGTGCGCTGTAAAGTGTGCCAGGCAGCCATGGACGAATGCCAAGGTTAAATTAAAACAGCAGAATCTATCGTATAGCTCACAACGCATGGATAAAATACAATAGAAAGTATATATAGTGAAGCTTTATAGAACAGAATCTCTATTAAACCTCATAATACTTGGATACAAACATCTGAATAGTCAATACATCAAGCCTCACTACATAACACTCAGAGAATTATACAAAGCAGCGGAACATCCAGTACATATAGTAAGAAAATAATATGCAAGCCTCCAGCCCGTCTTCGTCATCAGCATCGTGAGAAACTAAGATCAGCACCTGTCACCTGCTACCTAGTCTGCCCATCCCAAAATGGATGAACAGCCCAAGGTAATAAGAGTTGAACATAAAACCTTGAGTCAGACAACAGTCTTGGTGAGCGGTAAATTAACTAACAACATACCAAAATAGCATAAAGGTAAAAGGAATAGGAATCCAACCCTCCCACTCCACCTCTTTCTACAGTGATAGCTGTAACAACCCGGGATTGTAAAAGTTAGTTATCATCATTATACGATTAAAGTGATGGAAATTGATATTGAATTTGATCGGGTGGAATCCTTTGATAAATTTGCTACCAAGATTGCAATTGGATTTTTATAAAGTTAAAACTCTTTTATAAATTGTAAATGGGTATTGGACTTTACGAATTGGAAATATCGGCCTACATTGGTTCGTGACCGTGATATCAGTGGATACCCATTCTTTTCCCTCATCATCTATTTCAGTTCGTAACCCTAAATCGCGAGATCGAAAAGAAAAAGGAAATGGCGGCTTCGCCCTCACCTTCACTCTTCTGCAAATTTGGGTGTCGTAGAAATCAAGGATAATGGCTGCTAGGGTAACTTCGCTCGTTCCCCTCGTTTACCACGACCTTAGATTCGATCGTTGAAACAGGTGAGTGATGTTATATTCACTCACATCTAATTTAAATTTAGATGGTTTCTGTCTTGTTTTAATTCGTGAGTTTCATTGGCTTTTTGTTGGTGATTTTTGGAAATAGTTAAATCTTTCTCTCAGCCATTCGTTTTCGTTAGGCTGTTTGATATTGATTCAGACTTCTTCAATTCGTATATATTTTGGTTGCTTGACATTCACGGCATTGACTCATTTCGTGATGACCACGGCTTGAATTTGGCTTTAATTTGTGACATTTGACTTTGTCACACTCGCGTATTTTTTTTTATGATTACTAGGTTGAATCCTTGGCCATGTGTTCATCTGAGTGTTGTTAGCATTGCATCACCACTGTTGACCTTATCTGAGCATTGTTCATTTTTTGATTGAGTCTGGATTTACATATTATGTCTCTGGCCATTCTTAGTACAACCTGTCCTGGATTACCATATTGTTGTGATGAGCTTGGGTCGTCTGCACTTGTTTGTGTACTCATGAGTCGCATTGAGTCAGTCTTGTACTGTCCTTAGTTGTATTTGTACATTTTGGTTTTGGTTTCTTGATGGTGCACCGTGCCTTGTGCTTGTAGTCTCGGCTCTAGTTAGTTGTGCAGTTGCTTTATTACTGCCTGGTCTGTCGTAGAGGTACACTTGTAGTTCCTTTTACTGGTCTGCCTTTGATCTTGGTTACAGTCTTGCATAGTATCCATATGCATTGGGTCCAACCATTTTGTTCTTGTATATCATGTGATGGTTAGTTTACATCAGTTACTTAGGCATCCCTTAACTGTTGTAGTCTGGTCCATTTGTAGCCTGGTCTGATTACTTGTCTGATGGTTCTGTCCACTGTCCCATTTTGTTATACCATACTTCTGTTTATTCAACACTGTATATGTGCATACATACATATGTATGTGTGTATGCGCATATTCTTGAATGTAGGCTAAGTCCCTGATGTTGATATTCACTCTGGTTGCATTGTAGACTTTTACTCTGACCATCTTTGTTTTAGTCTTGGCCTCGAACTCTTTGGCATGTGCACACTGTATTTACTTCTGACTTTCGAGCGAGTTCGTTGTTGCATCCATGGGGTTACCTTGAGCATGTTACATCTGTGCTCGAGTCCGGTACCTTTTTGTAGCTTTGAGTTGCACTGCATTTGTCTTGTCCACCTGGGTTCACATGTATTGAGCCCTTGTGTCGTCTTCATGTACATGTCCAGTCATGTAAACCTTATTAGTACACTAGTTGGTTTAAGGGGCATTTGCTTTATACTTGTACTACCTGAACAAGTTTGCTTCTTCGATTTGTAGTGTCATGTTGTTTAATTACAGTACATTGTTGGTTGAGATTTGAGTATGTTCATACCTGAACTAGTCTGGATGGCATTTGTAGTTTGCACTGTTGTAGTTTTGAGTTTGTACTGAGCATGCACATACATATATTTGACTGCAGTTCAAACCACTTCAATGTTACTGGCTTTCAATACATATGCATAGATATGGAATTCATTGTCGTCCATTTATATTCACTGATCTTGCTCCTATCTGGTCATGACTTGGAATTTAGTTGAATAGTGGCTTTGTGATTTTAGTCATATATACATGAATGAAGCTACAATGTTGCTTGATTCAATTGAAGCTGCATTATGGTTTCATCCATGTTTGAGTTTATAATTGACTTCACTGCACTTGAGTTTGTAGTCCTTGCATTCGAGTCTGGTACTTGCATTTTTCAGTCTTACAGTTGCATACATGTTGTACCTTAGGCACACCTAATTGCTCCTGACATGTTGCTCCCATTTATTCAATTTGCATATAATACTTACCTGACCAGTCTAACCAGTGACTGTTTCTTGTATTTGACTCACCATGTTGTGGCAGTCAAGTCTGCACTGTTTTATCCACTTGGATTCAGTTGTATTTCATGTATATGAAGTATTGTAGTAAGGCATTGTCATTTGAATTTGTTACCATGAGGCCGTATCTTTTGGTGCCTTCCCTCATTCTATTTTATACTTTGTTACTTGAGTTTGCTTGAGTATATGTAAACAGTTACATATTGGACTTGCCATGTTAAAATCGTGTTGGGTGCTATCATTCTGTTGTGGCTGCTGACATGCGTCACTGGTGCATGTTGCAGTGATATTTCCTTCACACTGGTATACTCTATGTTGCCACTGCCTGTTGGTTTCGAACCTGTAGCCTTTGTGTTTACTTGTTCATTTATTTGTTGTGTCACTTACTCATGTATTTATGTGTTGTAGTGCCATATCTTTGGTGCTCTCACTTTCAGTTTGCTATTCCACTGTGCCTTGCTTGTGACATGTTGAACTCGATTCACTTGTTGCCTCTGATCTTGTTTAGTATTGTTTGAGTTGTTTTGTAGTGGCGAGGCAGTACACGCGTGCGTGTACTGCAGCCCTAACAGAATTGACAGATTTTAATTGATATTTCTTTTGTTCTTGATTCATTGACCTATTGCGTAATTCGTAGGCTGTATTGGCGAGGCAGTACACGTTAGCGTGTACTGCAGCCAATCAGCATTGCCATTTTTAAATTGACATTTCAATTGATTAAATTGATTTGGATTGTTAATTGTTGTTTAACACTGTTTAGTGTTATATCTGCCGTTATCCGATTCTTTTATCGAGGAGTCGGATATACGAGATTTCTGTGACTGTCGTCTATTTGATAATTAATTATTAATGTTTCTGTGCACTAATAACTGAGTTTGAATTAGACTGACCCGTGTATTATTTTCTTTTGAATGTAATACTCGGGTCAGACCCGAGTTATTTCAGGTTGTAGATTTCCTGCTTTGAGTTGCTGTTTGAGCTATGAAGACTTTTCACATCTTTTGGAGTAATCGTGTCATAGTATAGGTTGATATGTATTCATGTATATTAGTTGATAATGTACGTGTATATATAACTTCCAGAGTCAACAATTGTAGTTGTATCATATGTATTGTATCAACTGTATTGTAACTGACATCAGTTATATATATATGAGACTTTTGTTTTTATCTGTGTTCCGCATTCTTTGTGTATCTGTGTTGTTTTTATATATATTGTCCTAAACCATTATGAACCATCGTAGTTCGTTTTATACTGGAATTGGATATGTCGATGGGAGTGAATGAATAAGAGACGAAAAATTTAAAATATATACCACTCCTGTTGAGGTAACCAATACTAGTGTAAGGCCAACTACGGATGGCCGCTCCTACCCAGCCTTATTCTTCATAATAACAGACAGTATTTCTTTTAATACTCTTTGTTATTGTGAGTATAGAGGTGGGGCGTTACAGTTGGTATCAGAGCTTGGGGTTTATGGACATAATATAAAACATAACTTGGATGGAACATGTGTTACAACTATTTGTCGATGTTTTCTTTGTGTTTTGAGTCAAAACTAAAGATTAAAATTTTTGATGAAATTTTTAAATATCTTTATTTAAAAGATAAAAGTGAAACTGTCTTCGCTGAGTACAACTGATAATCTTTTTGATTTAAAAAAAAATCAAAATATGAAATTGAAATAAATTTCATTTGCTGTTTACATAGCTGTGTTTATTTTGTTTCTTTGAGAATTTCGAATCCGAATTGAGGATTCGAAATGATTGCAGTTATGTGATTCTTGTTGAGATTTTTGCTAATTTTCTTTTATGCTAATCACATGTTGATTAGATTTTTGCTGTTTTGAATTATCTTCATTGAAGATATATTCGAATGATTTCTTTGTTCATTTTGTAGTACGTGCAAATTTGAGTTGCACGTTAATGCATTAATTTTACGTTGAACCGATGCTTGGTTATGAAACGTATTTTGTTGCCGTTACCTTTATAACGGGATTTTTACACTAGTGCTATATTTTGAAGCACGATGTTTAGATGAAAATTTTTATGAATGAAAATTCACTGGTGTTACATTGTGGTGTAAATTGTTTTGATGAGATTTTGACGTTTAAAAATTACTGTCGCTTTGGCTTCAGAAACCGTCAAATTTTAAAAGTGGACTTTCAAGCGGTTATACCGCAATGCTGATTTGTGACCCGTTTTTACGGTATTTGAGAGGTACAATTTCCTTATCGAAATTGTTACTAATATTGCTACTTTAATCACATAATTGGGAAATCGTTTTAAAATGAAAATTGTTTTATAAAAATTTCTAACAGTTTGCACTTTCAAAAGAAAAGGAAAGTAAGTGATAATCACTTATGAGATTTATGGCATTAAGACCCAAGTAAGGGCAGCCAATTATTTTGTATGAAAATCATATTATGATTTCTGTTAATCTTTATTTCTCTGAATAAATATATGATGATCATGAATGACATTTTGGTTGAATTTTTGGTTACTGTTTTGATTTGATTTTGGCATTGACTAATTTTGTTTTAAAAATTGTTTAATCAATCATATAACCTGATTACAGAAATGAGTTTATGACTCAGTTTTTATAAGAAAATAATTTGATTAATTTACTGAGAAATATGGTATTGAATAATAATAATGGATTAGGCAGTATGAACAAAGAGGTTTATGCTCATGTCTAGTTCATTTAAAAATTGATATGAACAAAGCAGTATTGAAAAAAAATGTGATCAAGCAGAAATGACTTTGAAATGGGTTGTAAAATTTGGCATGAATGTTGGTATGTTTAGATATGATTTTTAAAGAAATTAAATTCCCTACTTATGAAATGAAGAAAGGATTACAAGAGTATTTCTGGAGTTAAAAAGGAAAAATTCCTTAAATGAATAAATATGTATGGTCTCTAAATTACCAAGTAATTTAGGAGAGGTGCCTTGATCTATTCATCATCAGGTGGATGGTGGGTATGTGCATGACTTGTTAAAGTCCTGAAGGCCTCTGTGCAAAGGTTAACAGAATTGAGTCCTTTGCAATGCACACTTTGTGTTCAAAGGCAAGAGTTTGGACCATATAAAAATGTAAAATGGAACTGGAAAATAAGCTAGGCAGTGTGAACAAATGAGGTTCATGCTTATGTCTAGATTGTTTTAAATTGGAGATGAACAATGCAATAAATTATTTATGTGCTGATTTGTTCAGATCTAAAGCTAAAATGTTTTATAGGTTTTTCTCTAAAACCTTACCCTATGTTCACAATAGGATTGAGTATAAGAATTTTTATAGAATTCTACTGGATTCGTTTAAGAGATCATGACATTCTTGAATATAGGAGATATGCAAGTGATAAAACAAATTTTGAAAGAGACAACTGGAGAAATGAAATAAAACATTATTTTCATGAATGAAAGTATGGACAGTTGAGATTTTTTGAAATAAGAAATGAGATTGGTCACTAGATTATAAAACTAATCTAGGAGAGAAGCCTTGATCTATTCATCATAAGGAGTATGATGGATATGTGCATGACTTGTTTAAGTCCTAGAGGCCTTTGTGCAAGGGTTAACAGAATTGAGTCCCTTGCAATGCACACATGGTGTTCAATGGCAAAAGAGATATGACCAAATTAAATTGATAAATTGAGATTTAGAGCTGAGCTATGGAATTAAAATGAGTTAATTCCATAAGAGTATGTGTACATGTATACTGTATTGAACAATTGAATATTTGTTGATTTGAGATTCGATTATCGTTTTTGATAATTGAATATTTGTTGATTTGAGATTCGATTATCGTTTTTGATAATTGAATATTGTTGATTTGAGATTCGATTATCGTTTTTGATAATTGAATGTTTGTTGATTTGAGATTCGATTATCGTTTTTGATAGTTGAATAATTGTTGATTTGGTATTTCTGATTATCGTTTTGATAATTAAAGATTATCGTTTTGATAATTAGGCAATTGCTAATTTTGCTGATTGTAAGATTTTCTAGTCTCTAATTGATTCTAGATTATGTTGATTATATTAAACTGCTGTTTTCTATCTATCTCTCTTGATAGT
This sequence comes from Allium fistulosum, assembly GCA_030737815.1. Classification (NCBI taxonomy): domain Eukaryota; kingdom Viridiplantae; phylum Streptophyta; class Magnoliopsida; order Asparagales; family Amaryllidaceae; genus Allium; species Allium fistulosum. The sequence goes on along the minus strand of CM060908.1, from coordinate 971,867,024 downwards.
TATAGTTTGCTGATTATGAAGTTCGTGTTTTCTATTTATCTGTTGGATAACTAGATATTTGCAGTTTTGCGATTTGTGAATTTTGTTTTCTAATTATCTTGGTTGATAATTAAATATTGCTGATAATTGCATTTATTCAGTTTTTTTGTTTTCTGATTATCTATTTGATAATTAGATTCTGTGAGAATTTGTAAATTTCTTTTATGGAATTAAAAGCTTTCTTCGGTGTTGGTGTTCTCGATCTTTATTTTTTTTAGCTTAACCAGTCTATGTTAGAAAAATAATTGTTATTGATAACCTTAATTATGAAAATTGCGGGGACGCAATTTCTATAAGGAGGGGAGTCTGTAACAACCCGGGATTGTAAAAGTTAGTTATCATCATTATACGATTAAAGTGATGGAAATTGATATTGAATTTGATCGGGTGGAATCCTTTGATAAATTTGCTACCAAGATTGCAATTGGATTTTTATAAAGTTAAAACTCTTTTATAAATTGTAAATGGGTATTGGACTTTACGAATTGGAAATATCGGCCCACATTGGTTCGTGACCGTGATATCAGTGGATACCCATTCTTTTCCCTCATCATCTATTTCAGTTCGTAACCCTAAATCGCGAGATCGAAAAGAAAAAGGAAATGGCGGCTTCGCCCTCACCTTCACTCTTCTGCAAATTTGGGTGTCGTAGAAATCAAGGATAATGGCTGCTAGGGTAACTTCGCTCGTTCCCCTCGTTTACCACGACCTCAGATTCGATCGTTGAAACAGGTGAGTGATGTTATATTCACTCACATCTAATTTAAATTTAGATGGTTTCTGTCTTGTTTTAATTCGTGAGTTTCATTGGCTTTTTGTTGGTGATTTTTGGAAATAGTTAAATCTTTCTCTCAGCCATTCGTTTTCGTTAGGCTGTTTGATATTGATTCAGACTTCTTCAATTCGTATATATTTTGGTTGCTTGACATTCACGGCATTGACTCATTTCGTGATGACCACGGCTTGAATTTGGCTTTAATTTGTGACATTTGACTTTGTCACACTCGCGTATTTTTTTTTATGATTACTAGGTTGAATCCTTGGCCATGTGTTCATCTGAGTGTTGTTAGCATTGCATCACCACTGTTGACCTTATCTGAGCATTGTTCATTTTTTGATTGAGTCTGGATTTACATATTATGTCTCTGGCCATTCTTAGTACAACCTGTCCTGGATTACCATATTGTTGTGATGAGCTTGGGTCGTCTGCACTTGTTTGTGTACTCATGAGTCGCATTGAGTCAGTCTTGTACTGTCCAGATTCATCAATCTTAGTTGTATTTGTACATTTTGGTTTTGGTTTCTTGATGGTGCACCGTGCCTTGTGCTTGTAGTCTCGGCTCTAGTTAGTTGTGCAGTTGCTTTATTACTGCCTGGTCTGTCGTAGAGGTACACTTGTAGTTCCTTTTACTGGTCTGCCTTTGATCTTGGTTACAGTCTTGCATAGTATCCATACGCATTGGGTCCAACCATTTTGTTCTTGTATATCATGTGATGGTTAGTTTACATCAGTTACTTAGGCATCCCTTAACTGTTGTAGTCTGGTCCATTTGTAGCCTGGTCTGATTACTTGTCTGATGGTTCTGTCCACTGTCCCATTTTGTTATACCATACTTCTGTTTATTCAACACTGTATATGTGCATACATACATAAGTATGTGTGTATGCGCATATTCTTGAATGTAGGCTAAGTCCCTGATGTTGATATTCACTCTGGTTGCATTGTAGACTTTTACTCTGACCATCTTTGTTTTAGTCTTGGCCTCGAACTCTTTGGCATGTGCACACTGTATTTACTTCTGACTTTCGAGCGAGTTCGTTGTTGCATCCATGGGGTTACCTTGAGCATGTTACATCTGTGCTCGAGTCCGGTACCTTTTTGTAGCTTTGAGTTGCACTGCATTTGTCTTGTCCACCTGGGTTCACATGTATTGAGCCCTTGTGTCGTCTTCATGTACATGTCCAGTCATGTAAACCTTATTAGTACACTAGTTGGTTTAAGGGGCATTTGCTTTATACTTGTACTACCTGAACAAGTTTGCTTCTTCGATTTGTAGTGTCATGTTGTTTAATTACAGTACATTGTTGGTTGAGATTTGAGTATGTTCATACCTGAACTAGTCTGGATGGCATTTGTAGTTTGCACTGTTGTAGTTTTGAGTTTGTACTGAGCATGCACATACATATATTTGACTGCAGTTCAAACCACTTCAATGTTACTGGCTTTCAATACATATGCATAGATATGGAATTCATTGTCGTCCATTTATATTCACTGATCTTGCTCCTATCTGGTCATGACTTGGAATTTAGTTGAACAGTGGCTTTGTGATTTTAGTCATATATACATGAATGAAGCTACAATGTTGCTTGATTCAATTGAAGCTGCATTATGGTTTCATCCATGTTTGAGTTTATAATTGACTTCACTGCACTTGAGTTTGTAGTCCTTGCATTCGAGTCTGGTACTTGCATTTTTCAGTCTTACAGTTGCATACATGTTGTACCTTAGGCACACCTAATTGCTCCTGACATGTTGCTCCCATTTATTCAATTTGCATATAATACTTACCTGACCAGTCTAACCAGTGACTGTTTCTTGTATTTGACTCACCATGTTGTGGCAGTCAAGTCTGCACTGTTTTATCCACTTGGATTCAGTTGTATTTCATGTATATGAAGTATTGTAGTAAGGCATTGTCATTTGAATTTGTTACCATGAGGCCGTATCTTTTGGTGCCTTCCCTCATTCTATTTTATACTTTGTTACTTGAGTTTGCTTGAGTATATGTAAACAGTTACATATTGGACTTGCCATGTTAAAATCGTGTTGGGTGCTATCATTCTGTTGTGGCTGCTGACATGCGTCACTGGTGCATGTTGCAGTGATATTTCCTTCACACTGGTATACTCTATGTTGCCACTGCCTGTTGGTTTCGAACCTGTAGCCTTTGTGTTTACTTGTTCATTTATTTGTTGTGTCACTTACTCATGTATTTATGTGTTGTAGTGCCATATCTTTGGTGCTCTCACTTTCAGTTTGCTATTCCACTGTGCCTTGCTTGTGACATGTTGAACTCGATTCACTTGTTGCCTCTGATCTTGTTTAGTATTGTTTGAGTTGTTTTGTAGTGGCGAGGCAGTACACGCGTGCGTGTACTGCAGCCCTAACAGAATTGACAGATTTTAATTGATATTTCTTTTGTTCTTGATTCATTGACCTATTGCGTAATTCGTAGGCTGTATTGGCGAGGCAGTACACGTTAGCGTGTACTGCAGCCAATCAGCATTGCCATTTTTAAATTGACATTTCAATTGATTAAATTGATTTGGATTGTTAATTGTTGTTTAACACTGTTTAGTGTTATATCTGCCGTTATCCGATTCTTTTATCGAGGAGTCGGATATACGAGATTTCTGTGACTGTCGTCTATTTGATAATTAATTATTAATGTTTCTGTGCACTAATAACTGAGTTTGAATTAGACTGACCCGTGTATTATTTTCTTTTGAATGTAATACTCGGGTCAGACCCGAGTTATTTCAGGTTGTAGATTTCCTGCTTTGAGTTGCTGTTTGAGCTATGAAGACTTTTCACATCTTTTGGAGTAATCGTGTCATAGTATAGGTTGATATGTATTCATGTATATTAGTTGATAATGTACGTGTATATATAACTTCCAGAGTCGACAATTGTAGTTGTATCATATGTATTGTATCAACTGTATTGTAACTGACATCAGTTATATATATATGAGACTTTTGTTTTTATCTGTGTTCCGCATTCTTTGTGTATCTGTGTTGTTTTTATATATATTGTCCTAAACCATTATGAACCATCGTAGTTCGTTTTATACTGGAATTGGATATGTCGATAGGAGTTAATGAATAAGAGACGAAAAATTTAAAATATATACCACTCCTGTCGAGGTAACCAATACTAGTGTAAGGCCAACTATGGATGGCCGCTCCTACCCAGCCTTATTCTTCATAATAACAGACAGTATTTCTTTTAATACTCTTTGTTATTGTGAGTATAGAGGTGGGGCGTTACAATAGCCCCCAGACACACTAAGCAGAAATAAACATAGCAAAGCAGACATTAAAAGTAAAGCAATTATCACTCGAGTCAAGGTCGGTGTTTTCCAAGTACAAACCCCCAAGGCCTAAACCAAGATCAGATAAGCACCCAGAAAACATCGCTCTTGAGACCGAATGACGATACAACCAAACATCCATGACTCTAGCTATCACTGTTATCATTGCTTCGATACCACCGTTAATTGAATGACCGGCACATTCTTTCAGCCGTCCGTCAAGGGTTAATGGCAACCCTGGTTCTAGACAGAACTCCGCACGTCGTCGCAGCCCGTGCCTAGGACTATCGAATCTGCCCAGAGTACTCGACTACAACCATAGTCTTCAGGGACTATCGAATCTGCCCAACGTACTCTTGCTTTGAGCCTGCTAGAACCTTCAACAACGATGAAATCTCAGCCTCCTAGTCATCCTCCTCGACGACTATTTCCATACTAGCTCAAGCGCCTCTCGAGCAAATCATTATCCTCAACTCGAACCATTTCACCGAGTTATCAACATGCTTGGAATGATCCCGTCTGGATTAAACCAAGGTTATCTCATACCATGCCTCGCTTCATCTCATCATAGTAAAGCCTCATCTCAACATCAACATCATCAAATCTATCCATATGAGCTTCATCATCCGCCACATATGCCATGAGCATCTTTTCCAATTCAAGAGCCTTTCCCTTAGCTTTTGAATCATCTTCGACGAACTTGTCCAAATCAATTCATAAATCAACTAATTTACAACAATCAATCAAGGCAAACATTAATCCAAGTAATCAAGCATTCAAACATGATCAAATAAACAATTCTAACAATAATGGCAATATTGTAATTAAAGAGTCTAAATCTAACAAGCATGAATCATGAACAATATCTCTACAACTTGATGAATGAACTTGCATAGGTTAACATATAGTAAAATGGATGTCAAATCATCATGAACAATAGGTCTATACTTAAGTTTATGAAAATGCATGGAAATCACTATTTTAACACCAAATCAAGCCATCAATCCGATATACTCCTTTGGATCCATGTGAGAGATAACCACCACTCACCGAATCACCTAAACACCTCAAAAGCAACACACTTCAGATCTGGACAGCGAAGGATCTAACTCGATCTATCACAATCCTGCTTCAAACGATGAAATCTCTCTTCGATGGATGTAGATCTTCAACTTTAGCTCTTGGATCTTCAATCTTGGATGGAAGGATGTATCAAATCAAAGTGGAGAAAAGAAGTGAAGAAGTATAGAACTTGAGCTCTCAAAATAGCAGCACTTCGTCGCTTCAAAATCCCAGATCCCAAAAATGAAGAAGAACCCGCCTATTTATAGGCTGATTTCCCTTAGGTCGTTCGCTCTTAGGTCGTCCACGACCTAACAGTTGCCGACCTAACAGTTGCCGACCTAAAACCCTAACCTAACGACCTAACACACACGCGACCTAATGACAACACAAGTGCGCGACCTAACTGAATCATAGGCCGCTCACGACCTAACTCATGTGCGCGACCTAACGACTTGCGACTTAGCACACACTCGACTTAACAACTTAACGTCCATACGACTTAACTTTAGCTCGCTCCTAGGTCGCTCACGACCTAACACTCATCGACCTAACCCCTTAAGCCTTCACGCAACTTAACCACACACACATGCGCATGACCTAGCGACCTACTGCATATGCGCTTCCACAACCTAAAATATCACGACCTAAGACTCAACACTAATGCGCGACCTACGACTTAAGCCCTTGCGCGACTTAAAACTACACGATCTAACAACTTAACTAGGATACGACCTAACATCCACGCGACCTAACGACTCATCCCACTTATCTCCTTAGCTCGTCCACGACCTAACCTTCTTAGGTCGTTAACTCGCTTAGTTCCTTAGGTCGCTGTCTTTCCTTAAGTCGCTTAAACCTTAGGTCGCCGATTCCTGTAGGTTGCTAACTCTTAGGCCGTCCACTACCTTAAGTCACCAACTTCCTTAGGTTGCTCCAATCCCTTAAGTCGCTCACCCAACCTAACTTCTACTCGACCTAACCTACCCCACGACCTAAACCACCATAGGACTTATCTTCCAGACGACCTAAGCTACACACGGCTTATCTTCTATACGACCTAACCTCTACACGACTTAAGCTCTAGTCGACCTAAACTCCGGACGACTTAACAACATCGACAACCTAATGACAACTGTTTTACAAACATTCGATCCATAAAAATACGGGTCGTTACATTCTCTCCCACTTAGGAATTTCGCCCTCGAAATTCCAAACAAACAAGAGCAATCAAAAAGCTATTCTGCATGCCTACCATCCATAGCAATCAACAAACCAAACATCCCATTCTAGCCCCGCATGCAGAATTCTAAAATTAGAACAAGTTGCAATGTCAGGAGATGTCACGACACCTTATGGTCATACCTCGAAGAGTTCAGGATGAGCTGCCTTCATCCTCTCTTCCACCTCCCATGTACAGTCGTTATCAGCATCACTCCATTGTATCTTGAGCAACCTAACTACCTTCCTCCTAAGCTGTTTCGTGTCGGTTTCCACAACACGAAGCGGCTTACGAGGTCTCTGATCGACTAGATCAACCTCAAAATCTTCACAGCTATCTGCAGAAACTACTGTATTCGAGTCGTGCACATACTTCCGTAGATACGATACATGAAAAACATTGTGCACACTCGACATCTTTTCTGGTAACTCCAATTTATAGGCGAGCTTTCCAATTCGCTTGATGATAGGGAATGGTCCAACAAATCTCGGAGTCAATTTTCCTTTCTTCCCAAATCGAATAACATTCTTCAGTGGAGAAATCTTCACAAAAACCATATCACCTACGTCGAATTCCAAATCCTTATGACGCTTATCGGCATAACTTTTCTGACGTCTTGGGCTGTCTTCATTCGTTGTCGAATGATCTCTATGAAATCCGAAGTCTGTCGAATCATTTCTGGCCCAAGTATCAACTTTTCTCCTGTTTCTAACCAACACGTCGGAGAGTTACACGGTCTTCCATACAATGCTTCATACGGTGCCATACCAATGCTTGATTGGTAACTGTTATTATACAAAAATTCCACCAAATGAAGATGATCTTCCCATGATCCTCCGAAATCCAAAACACAGGCTCTAAGGAGATCCTCCAAAACTCGATTGACTCTCTCAGTCTGACCATTTGTTTGGGGATGATAAAATGTACTCAAACACAACTCGGTTCCCAAAACTTCCTGAAAGCTCTTCCAAAATCTACTAGTGAACAATGTGTCTCGATCGCTCACTATACTCTTCGGAATACCATGAAATCAAACTATCCACTTAACATACAGCTCAGCCAACTTTGATGCAATCCTGGTTGATCGAACAGGAATGAATCTTGCACTCTTAGTCAAACGATCTACGATGACCCAAATCCCTTCATTTCCCGCTCTTGTTCTAGGTAACCCATCGATAAAATCCAACGATATTTGCTCCCACTTCCATGTAGGAACTTCTAATGGCTGAAGCATTCCACTGGGCTTCTTCTGCTCGTCTTTTACCAACTGGCAGTTCATGCACTTGGAAATAAAATTTCCAACATCCTTCTTCATACCTTCCTAGTAATAGGTTCTCTTCATATCCCGATACATCTAATTTCCACCTGGATGAATTGTCAACTTCGAGTGATGACTTTCCTTCAGAACTTCATTTCTCAATTCATCTATATCGGGAACAACTAGTCGTCCTTGCTTCCGAAGCCAACCCTCTCGATCGACCATGAATCCTTTATCCTTCTCTGGGTCCAACCCAGATTCCAAACCATGGATAATCTTGACAAGCTTATCGTCTCGCTTTTGGCTCTCGCCAATTCTTTCCACAAGAGTCGGTCTTATCGATAAGTTTGCCAACATCTCAGATTCCAATTCACATCTAGGCCTAAAGTCAAATCCAGCCAAATACTCGAGACTCTTCCATTCTGAAAACATGGCTCCCAATCCTGCATGTCTTCGACTTAACGCATCTGCCACTGCGTTACCCTTTCCCAGAGTATAGGCTATACTAAAATCATATGATGCCAAAAACTCTAGCCATCGTTGCTGCCGAAGATTCAAATCCTTTTGGGAGAAAAGATACTTCAACGACTTATGATCTGTAAACAACTCGAATCGAACTCCCAATAGATAATGTCTCCACATCTTCAGAGCAAAAACAATCGCCGCCAACTCCAAATCATGAGTCGGATAATTCCTTTCATGCGGCTTCAGTTGTCGACTTGCATACGCAACAACTCTATTCTTCTGCATCAGCACTGCTCCAAGTCCAGTACCACATGCATCGGTGTAAACCACCATCTCTTCATTTCCACTAGGAATAGTCAAAACAGGAGCACTTGTCAGTAGCTCTTTTAGGATTTCGAAAGCTTGCTCACACTTAGCATCCCATCTGAATACTTGGTTCTTTTTCGTCAATCCTGTTAATGGTGCGGCTACCTTGGAAAAGTTTTTGATAAACCGACGATAATATCATGCTAATCCAAGAAAACTTCTCACATTAGATGCATTCTTAGGTCTAACCCAATCCTGGATTGCTGCCACCTTAGCGGGATCAACCGCTATTCCATTTCCAGAGATAATATGGCCTAAGAACCTCACTTCACTCTTCCAGAAGTGACACTTTGAAAACTTAGCCTTCAGCTGATGTTTCCGTAAGATTTCCAAAACAATACGCAAGTGCGTCTTGTGCTCTTCTTCAGTTCTGGAATAAATCAAAATATCATCCACGAACACTAGTACGAACTTGTTCAACTGATCTCTGAACACTCTATTCATAAGATCCACAAAATAGGCTGGCGCATTGGTCAATCTAAACGGCATTACCAGCCACTCAAAGAAACCGGATGGTGTTTTGAAAGCAGTCTTCTGCACACTATCCTTAGCCACTCTTAACTGGTGAAATCCCGTTGCCAAATCCATCTGAGAAAACACCTTAGCTTCATGAAGCTGATCAAACAAGTCATCTATTCTCGGCAATGGATACTTGTTCTTCTTAGTCACTTTATTCAGCTCACGATAATCCACACACAACCTCAACGATCCATCCACTTTGGTAACAAACACAACTGGTGCACCCCATTCGGACACACTACGCCGAATGAATCCTTTCTGTAAAAGATCATCAAACTGCACCTTCAACTCCTGCTGTTCCCTAGGCGCCATCCGCCTAAGAGGCATCACAACAGGTCTGGCTCCTTCAACTAAATCGATACGAAACTCGATCACTCTATATGGCGGTAACCCTTTGACCTCATCAAATACATCCTAGAATCCATTAGCGATTGGCAGCGATGACAGTCCATCCCGTGGAACAACCAGCGAATACATGAAGCTCATGAAGACGCCTTCCTCATGCTTACATCGTATCACAACCTTTCGCCCCTCCACATTCTCGACTGTCACCTCCAACCTTTCACAATCAACCTTTGCCGCATACTTCCTAAGCCAATCCATACCCAAAATAATTCCGAACCCCGCAAATTTCAGAACAAAACAATCACAAACAAAAGAGCAATCATGACTCGATACAATCAGACCACGACATAACATACACTGACAAGACGAACCCCCTACTGGATTAGTCACAACCAATGGCCTATCAACAATATCCGGTTCTAAACCCAACCGGCCTACAAGTTCATTACAAACAAAAGAATGCGACGCCCCAGTATCAAATAACACTCTAACTGGAACACCACAAATGGAAAGAGTACCCTGAACCACCACACTCTTTCCTTTCTCTTCAGCGGTAGAGGCTTTCGAAGATGATGGAACAGCCCCCAAAGCATAAGCTTGCACAATCTGCTTGTCCTTCCGCGGTTCTGGACAATTCTTCCTGATATGCCCCGGCTTGTCACAGTTGTGGCACTTCACCGGTACCTTCGGATTCTGGCAATCTCTGGAGAAATAGCCCTTCTGCTGACAATTGTAGCAGGTCACTTCGCCCTTCGGCTTCTTCTGGCCATCCTTACCCTTTTGCTGCTACTGCTTCCTCTTCTTGTTTCCACCCTGCTGTGGTTTAGACTCTTCCTTGGTTACAGCAACAACAGATCCTTCTTTAGGAAACAGATTCTCGTGCCTGAGAGCCTTCTCCACAAGCTTCTCAAATGAATCGTCCAAATGATCCACCAACTGCCTCCCAAGATAATTGTCCAAGCCTGTCACAAACTTCTCGTTCTTCTGATATGAAGATTCAATATACGACCGGGCATACTTGGACAAAGCTTTGAACTCGGAAACATACTCAAGAACTGGTCTTCCACTTTGCTTGAGCTCCACAAACTTCTTGAACAGAACAGATTTCTGAGCAGTAGAAATGAACTTAGCTTCAAATCTGGCTTGGAATTGCTCCCAAGTAATTTCTTCCTCCGGAGTATCAATGGTGATAGAGTTCCACCAATCAGAAGCTCTTCCTTGAAGCTGTCTTGATGCAAGCTTCCTTTTAGTTGCATCCTCGGTTCCCAAATCACCAAAGATCCTTCTACAAGCATCTATCCACCTTTGGACTTCAATGGTTGACTCTGTTCCCAAGAAAACCTTTCCTCCAAGAGCAGTATAGTCTTTACACAGCTTAGCAAAATCCACCAGTTTTGGAGTTTGAACTTGAACTCCAACATCAACTGCTGGCCCCGGAGTTGGCATCCTTCTCATAATCGAAGTCATCATAGCCTCAAACATAGCAGCATAATCAGCAGCTCCTTCAGCAGCACGACATTCCCTAGCAGCTGGTCTCCCTCTTCGACTCATCCTTAATATCTACAAAAAGGAATGATTAATACACCTTAAGAACAACTGCATAAAGAACTCAAATCCTTCTAAGTTACTATATTATATATAGTAATCATCCATCAAAATACAATTACGTCTCTCATACGTAGTTATGTCAGCGAGCGTTGGGTAAAATCGATTAACCAAAGCTCTGATACCAAATGTGACGACCGCCCATAACCCCTGCACTGAACATAGAAATAGTGCGCTGTAAAGTGTGTCAGGCAGCCATGGACGATTGCCAAGGTTAAATTAAAACAGCAGAATCTATCGTATAGCTCACAGCGCATGGATAAAATACAATAGAAAGTATATATAGTGAAGCTTTACAGAACAGAATCTCTATTAAACCTCATAATAGTTGGATACAAACATCTGAATAGTCAATACATCAAGCCTCACTACATAACACTCAGAGAATTATACAAAGCAGCGGAACATCCAGTACATATAGTAAGAAAATAATATGCAAGCCTCCAGCCCGTCTTCGTCATCAGCATCGTGAGAAACTAAGATCAGCACATGTCACCTGCTACCTAGTCTGCCCATCCAAAAATGGATGAACAGCCCAAGGTAATAAGAGTTGAACATAAAACCTTGAGTCAGACAATAGTCTTAGTGAGCGGTAAATTAACTAACAACATACCAAAAGAGCATAAAGGTAAAAGGAATAAGAATCCAGCCCTACCACTCCACCTCTTTCTACAGTGATAGCCCCCAAACACACTAAGCAGAAATAAACATAGCAAAGTAGACATTTAAAGTAAAGCAATTATCACTCGAGTCAAGGTCGGTGTTTTCCAAGTACAAACCCCCAAGGCCTAAACCAAGATCAGATAAGCACCCAGAAAACATCGCTCTTGAGACCGAATGACGATACAACCAAACATCCATGACTCTAGCTATCACTGTTATCATGGCTTCGATACCACCGTTAATTGAATGACCGGCACATTCTTTCAGCCGTCCGTCAAGGGTTAATGGCAACCCTGGTTCTAGACAGAACTCCGCACGTCGTCGCAGCCCGTGCCTAGGACTATCGAATCTGCCCAGAGTACTCGACTACAACCATAGTCTTCAGGGACTATCGAATCTGCCCAACGTACTCTGGCTTTGAGCCTGCTAGAACCTTCAACAACGATGAAATCTCAGCCTCCTAGTCATCCTCCTCGACGACTATTTCCATACTAACTCAAGCGCCTCTCGAGCAAACCATTATCCTCAACTCGAACCATTTCACCGAGTTATCAACATGCTTGGGATGATCCCGTCTGGATTAAACCAAGGTTATCTCATACCATGCCTCGCTTCATCTCATCATAGCAAAGCCTCATCTCAACATCAACATCATCAAATCTATCCATATGAGCTTCATCATCCGCCACATATGCCACGAGCAGCTTTTCCAATTCAAGAGCCTTTCCCTTAGCTTTTGAATCATCTTCGACGAACTTGTCCAAATCAATTCATAAATCAACTAATTTACAACAATCAATCAAGGCAAACATTAATCCAAGTAATCAAGCATTCAAACATGATCAAATAAACAATTCTAACAATAATGGCAATATTGTAATTAAAGAGTCTAAATCTAACAAGCATGAATCATGAACATATCTCTACAACTTGATGAATGAACTTGCATAGGTTAACATATAGTAAAATGGATGTCAAATCATCATGAACAATAGGTCTATACTTAAGTTTATGAAAATGCATGGAAATCACTATTTTAACATCAAATCAAGCCATCAATCCGATATACTCCTTTGGATCCGTGTGAGAGATAACCACCACTCACCGAATCACCTAAACACCTCAAAAGCAACACACTTCAGATCTGGACAGCGAAGGATCTAACTCGATCTATCACAATCCCGCTTCAAACGATGAAATCTCTCTTCGATGGATGTAGATCTTCAACTTTAGCTCTTGGATCTTCAATCTTGGATGGAAGGAAGTACCAAATCAAAGTGGAGAATAGAAGTGAAGAAGTATAGAACTCGAGCTCTCAAAATAGCAGCACTTCGTCGCTTCAAAATCCCGGATCCCAAAAATGAAGAAGAACCCGCCTATTTATAGGCTGATTTCCCTTAGGTCGTTCGCTCTTAGGTCGTCCACGACCTAACAGTTGCCGACCTAACAGTTGCCGACCTAAAACCCTGACCTAATGACCTAACACACACGCGACCTAACGACAACACAAGTGCGCGACCTAACTGAATCATAGGCCCTCACGACCTAACTCATGTGCGCGACCTAACGACTTGCGACTTAGCACACACTCGACTCAACAACTTAATGTCCATACGACTTAACTTTAGCTCGCTCCTAGGTCGCTCACGACCTAACACTCAGCGACCTAACCCCTTAAGCCTTCACGCGACTTAACCACACACACATGCGCACGACCTAGCGACCTACCGCATATGCGCTTCCACGACCTAAAATATCACGACCTAAGACTCAACACTAATGCGCGACCTACGACTTAAGCCCTTGCGCGACTTAACACTACACGATCTAACAACTTAACTAGGATACGACCTAACATCCACGCGACCTAACGACTCATCCCACTTATCTCCTTAGCTCGTCAACGACCTAACCTTCTTAGGTCGTTAACTCGCTTAGTTCCTTAGGTCGCTGTCTTTCCTTAAGTCGCTTAAACCTTAGGTCGTCGATTCCTGTAGGTTGCTAACTCTTAGGTCGTCCACTACCTTAAGTCACCAACTTCCTTAGGTCACTCCAATCCCTTAAGTCGCTCACCCGACCTAACTTCTACTCGACCTAACCTACCCCACGACCTAAGCCACCACACGACTTATCTTCCAGACGACCTAAGCTACACACGGCTTATCTTCTATACGACCTAACCTCTACACGACTTAAGCTCTAGTCGACCTAAACTTCGGACGACTATACAACACCGACAACCTAATGACAACTGTTTTACAAACATTCGATCCGTAAAAATACGGGTCGTTACAAATATGTTAGTATAAAACCAGACAACAAGATATAAATATCTATAAGCTTGCAAAAGAAGATATATATTCAAGTTTGTACATGGCAATTAATGCAAGCCACCACAAATTTTATCATCAGCCACCAAATCAAAGAAATATCTCTACCTATATTTGTACTAGAGAGAAAAAAAATATCACCATGTACAACAATCTTTTATATATCATCTTCATTTCAGTTCGTCCATCTAAAATTGAGTAACCTCTGAAGCAAATACTATTTCATACTTAAACAAAATTCAACTTAAACAACTTAAACTCTAGCTCAACTCAAATCAGAGAATTAAAGAGAAAGATTTCAGCTTGCAAATTACAACCTGTTTCAAGCATAAAAGAAAAGCTCTGTTCTTTCTTCTGGAATCAGGTGAGTAACATCACCTTTTTAAAATTTAAGAGTATGAATCTGTTGGACATAAATTTGTGAATTAGTATGCTTGTGTATATATATAAATTCCCTGAGTATATTTGAATGATGGATGTATGTGTGTGCATAGTTGTCTTCTGTGATATTCTGTTCTCTGTTCCAGGTATCAGTTTGATTTAAAAATCATATCCTCTTGATCTAAGCATAATTTGGATTCAAGATTTAAATAAAACTTGGTGGTTTTATCATAAGCTTTAACGTAAAAAATTATTTAAGTTAAACAATCTAGTATTTTCTCTGGAATCTAAGAAAATTGAGCAAACCTTAACTTAGTCAAAAATTCGAACATTTTAATTTACGAATTCAGGTATATAAACTGGATTCTCATACTAAAACATGATTTTTAAAGCTTAAATCATAATATTTCGAGTTAGGATTTGAGAGCAGTTCAAGTTTGTTCGAATTTCTTTGTTTCGGGAATTTCTGATGATCTCTGGAGTCGTAGAGCTCGGGATCGTGTCTGTGGTAGTGGAGTGAATGGTGGTTGCAGGAAAAATGGTGGGATAGTGTGCAGTTGAACGTGGTGGCGGCGGCAAGTGTTTTAAGTTTGTAAACCTAGTTTTGGTGAGGTCGAGAAATTCGATTCATTCTTCGTCTGTGTTGGATCGAGTGCGACGTGGTTCGGGGAGATGGTGAAGGAGGTGTTGACGAAGTGATGGCCGGAGTCGTATGAATTCTGGTGGTCGGAGCTACGAGGACGAGGCATTTCCAGGGTTTGGTGGTGGTGGGACTGTTGTTCCAAGTTTGGTTCGAAATCCCGATTTCGAATTCGAGTGAATGGTGGAATTCTGGCGATCGGAGATTGATTCGAGGATGGACTTGGACTTGCTCGACGATGTGATGTCGCCTTGAGTCGATCATCGGCGACGTGCACGTGCACCGTGCACAAGCTCTGGTGATTTGGAAATTTGGGTAGTTGGGGACGAAGCAGGGTGAACTCGAGATTTTTCTCGAGTAACTCGAGTGTTTTACTCGAAGAATTTTGGTGTTGGTCTCGAAGCAGATAGGTAGTGGCTCGGGTAAGTGTTAAATTTCAGGTTTCGAACCTGTTTTGTTTTTAAAACTTAAAATTTTAATTGTAAATTATAAAGCAAAGTTTAAACTAGGTTTTAAATCAAAAGTTTAAATATAAATTCAAGTGCAATTCTGAAAATGGAATGAAAAGCTTTGGAAAAGGTTGTCAAAGTTTAGTCAATTGTCAATGATGATTTACTTTATTTAACAAGGATAAAAAGGGTGTAATTAAGTGATTAAATAAGAATAATTACTTTGTGTAATTAGAGTAAAGTTAATATTTTGGGTAATTACCTTTAAGGATTGATTAATGAAAGTGATTAGGGATAATCACTTATTGTAATAAATTAAGATAATTAATTTATTGATTTATTAATAAAGGTTAATTAATTAAAGAATAATAAATAATTAAAGGTTATTCATTTAACAGTTAGGGGTTAATTAATTATGTAATTAACTTAAAGCTTAATTTAATTGAGGTGATTGATTAATAACTAATAAATTAATTAAAAATAATTAATTAATGATAAAGCTTAATTAATTAATTAAGAATAATTACTTATTTGAAATTAATTAGGATTAATTAATTGATAATAAATTCAAGGAGGATTAATTAACATATAATCAACCAAAATTAGTGATTAATCTGGTTTCAATTAATCAGATGATCAATTAACCTTATTTCTGGATGATTGTATTCTATTGAATGCTGTGAATTGTTTGATATTCTCTACTGTGTGATGCTTTGTGATGTAATTTTTTTTAATTCAAGCTGTGATGAATGTAATTTATTTTATCTGTGATGAATGTATATTATTTATCTGTGAATTGGTAAATGGAAGATAAGCGTTATAGGAATATCCCGCTTATCGATATTGATATGCTTAAATCTGTGATGATGTGATGATTTGTAATGTTGCACTACTGTGTAAAACCCTTGCACCACACTTTTACACACATAAATATGGATTTCACGAGGAAATTGGTTAAGTCACAGATGATTTAAATTTAATATTTTTGAAATTGAAATTTTAATTTCAATTGATTTTTGGAAATGGATTTGGGTTAAATGTTAAAGCTTTTGAAAAGGAGTTTTTAAGATAAAAGTTATTTTGAATAACTTGGTAAAGTTTCCAATTTAAATAATTTAAATTGAATTTGAATTCAAAATTTGGAATTGAATTCCATGTTTGGAAATTATGGTTAAAGATGTTATAAATGTGTTTATATGAATTTAAACCATTTTAAAAGTTTGAATTGAAAAATGGTTTTCCAAATTTCAAATAAATCTTTGGAAACGTGTTTTGAAAGCTATAAGTTAAATCTTTGATTTAAAGATTTAATGATTTAATCCAATTGAAATGGAAATTGATTTGAAAATCTATGAATAGATCTTTGTGAAACTGGGTGAACTTTGTGAGATGAATCTTTTTGTGTAAAAGATTAAAATGGTAATTTGTTTAAACCATTTGAAAGAGAAGTTGGGTAATAAGTTGTGACTTAATTGAAATCCCAATATCCATATGTTTTTAAATATTGCGCTCACTATTCGGTTTAGTCGGGAGAGGACTTTGTGTCATATAACCCATTCCGAATAGTGATACGACGTAAATGGATAGCATTTGAAGACCGATGTTGAAGACCGGGTGTTTGCGAGAACGATAGGATAACCTATCGATTGTCTCTGCACTGAGTGGCTCCAGTATAGAGACCTCCATATGTGATGGGAAGTCCGATCGGGATTGTGTATACCCGGATTGCAAGGGCTTCTTTGGAAGTGCCTTCGATTCTGTTCGAACCCGGAACAGACTTGTATGGTTGTATGTCTGACATTACAATTTGAGATATAAAGCAGATTTCTTTCAAATATATTTCTGTTTGGTGGCGGAGAATTTATTCTCTTAGCTTAACACCCTTGTCTGAGACGTACGAGCTCAGAGGTTATGTAGTTGAAGGTTATCAGTGATATACTCCCAAATTGGTAATGTGGCATGTTGAGTGCTGCTGTGTGCTGATCATTTGTGATCAAAGCATGGCTTTTGTGAAAAGCTTAGCTTTGTGGACAGACCTCATCGGACCTTACACCCCGGAAATGGTCGAAACAGGAAAGATGCGGCAAGGTTTCAGGGGTAGCTCCCTTAGGGTATGTCCATTCCTTCTGGAAAAAGGTGGTATCATGGTATAGAGCCTAGATATTTTACCTGTGTGGTTGCTCCAATCTCATTTACTGTGTTATTCTTGCTTTGTGATCGAGGCGCCTCGGATAAAGGTCGCAAACGACCGAGGGTGGCATATCTTAGGTTTACTTCCCAGGAAGGGGGTAACCGACCTTGTGTTTGCAGAGAGCTAGTTAGTTCTCGGGGCGTCCCTCCAGAGGCGTTCCTATGTGGCATAGGAAGTTCCTTAGCCTGACCATTCGTTGGAAATCCAAAGAAACAATACGAGCCCTTTACGATTGCAATTTGTATAACCTGTCACCTCAGGTGGCAGCTATAATAAGCATAGTATAATGGTACCTATGCTGGCTAAGATTTATATTATACTTTTGAAATGTTTGCTGCACTATGCACTAGTAATAATATCAAAAGAGTTTTTTTTTTGCGTAGTAAGCATGTTTGACTATCATAAGGAGAAATCTCCCCCATGTGTGCGATTGCATTGTGTGTGTGCCGGGAGGCCTTATGGTAGTTTCATTTTCCAAAAAGCATATCGGAATTCTCTTTTGAACTGTTTTTATTTTAAACAACTGCTTTTGTTACTCATACCAGTCCCATGACTGACCCGGAGTTTATTGTTCCCTTCCTAAACTCTGGGTGCCCACAATTTTCCACACGGACAGTCTAGAGTTGGGTTTTTCAGATAGTCAGGTTTAGTAGATTATCGAGAGCTAGTTCAGTTTTTGGAGTTCGTCCGGACGACTGACCTTGCTTGTTGGGCGTGTTCTCACCCAGAAGACCTCGAGACTAAGAAGCTTGATTCATTCGGCATTCTCGTTTTCCAGGGCCCATTCGGCATACCCCATTCGGCATACCCCATCCGGCAGACCTCATTCGAACTCATTCGGCAGACCAACCTCTCCTAACTCCATAACCGGACCAACCTTCCTAACTCCCACCGAACCACCTCCTGCCGAACCAACCGGACCAACCCTCCTGCCAAACCAACCGGACCAGCCCATGCCGAACCATCTCCACACCGGATCAACCTCACCATCCCACCACCGGTCCAAGCAACTGCCGGTCCATTCTACACTCCAACCACCTCCGAACCAAGCAATGACGAACCAAGACGTACCAGGCCAGATCACATCAGCCTAGGCCCATCAGCAACTATACACATCCTAGACCCCTACCCCCAACCTCACTCTATAAATAGAGGGGTAGAGGTACAACAATGGGGGACAAGTTTGAGAGCTCAAGCACGGAAGGAACTTTCAAACAACTTTCTTTTACTGGCATCAAAGCTTTGTACTTGTAATCAGAATAAGAGAAGAGAAATAACATATAAAGTGGACGTAGGCACATTCTGGCTGAACCACTATAAATCTGCGTGTCTTTTTACAGTTTAGCCCCTGTTTTTTATATATTTGCATAGATCGCTCAAATCACTAAGAATAACATAAGATCTACTAAATCATACAACTTCGAGGTGTTTGTCCATTTTTTGTGCAAACATTTTTGGTGCTTTCATTGAGAGCTAGAAGCTCGAAGCTTCAGCTTCATCCGCTTAACAAGTTTTCCTAACAGCATCGTCCGCCACTTGGAAAACATGCCTCCCAAACAGAGAAAAGATGTTAGCAAAGGAAAAAACATCGCATCCAGTAGTCTTCCAGTTCCAGCTGTCGCGAATCAAGAAAATCGTCCTCCCCCAGCAACAGTAACAAATGAAGAACAGGCTAACCCAACTACTCCTGCCACAGAACAGCCTGCAGCAATTACTAGAGCAGATCTGGACAGAGTTGTGGTTGAAGTAACTAACCGCTTCACATCCCAACAGGAAGCCTTGGTGGACCATCTCATGTCACGCTTAAGGGACGCTGAAGAATCCAACCGCAACACTGAATCATGGGGCGAGTCCCAGTCTGGAGGATCTCAGAGACAACAAAGATCTCCCTTCTTCGAAGGAGCTAACGGCAGAAGTAGCCGTGGTAGGAGCCGAGACCGAGCACAGCCCGAAGTTAGGCCTGAGGAAACGTTTGGTACCGAACCCAACAGGGAAGGTACCGGGCGAAGGTCAACTGTAGCTGAGCCTGTCATGCTGCCTAACCACAGAAACGCCAGTGAACGGGGCCGAGCTAGAGTCCAGCCCGAAGTTGGACCCGAGGAAGTGCTTAGATCAGAACCCAACATGGGGAGATCAAGGCAAGGGCCAACTGTAGCTGACCCAAGCATGCTCCCAGAAGATCAAAGGCAGCCACTGGAAAATATGAGGAATGATAGACGATACCATCCCTACAGGTCATCTGGACGGAATCAATCCCATAGAACAGAACCAAACTCATTTCTATCTACTCCAAGTTCTGATGAAAGGATGGCACGCTTATTCAGAGAGTGTGTCCAACGGGAGCAAAGAGATCGAGGGATAGGCGCTCGGGTAACCAGCCCTTTCGCCCGCAATATCGAAATTGCTATCACCCTCCGAGAATGGAAGATGCCAACAATGGAACCCTACAAAGGAACCTCCGATCCCGTTGTACACTTACAAAGGTACACGCAGCATATGCTCATGAGTGGAGCAACAGAGGGAGTACTGTGCAAATGCTTTCCGCTCTTCTTAGCAGATCTTGCTACCTCCTAGTTCTGTCATCTACCCCAAGGATCCATCAGCTCGTGGGAAATGTTGAAAGAAAAATTTATCAGTCAGTTCTGCATTCATGTGGAGCAACCCAAGGACGCTTATTCCTTATCCAGCGTCAAACAGAAACCTGGAGAAAAGCTGCAGCAATACCTAACCAGAGTCAACGCCGCAGCAGCCGCAGTCCAAGATGCCGATGAGAAGCTTATCCTAATGGCCCTCTGCAGTGGTGTGCATCCGGACACTAAATTTGCTAGAAGGCTGACAAAAGAAAAGCCAGCTACTTTACCCGATTTCTTCCATGAAGCCGGGAAATACATGAGGCTTGAGGATGCTGCCATTGAGGGGCAGTCAGGACAGCAAAATAAGACAACCCATGGCAACGCCCCTGCTGTGGCAAGGGACGTTCGAAGAACTGATTCTAGAGACAATGCTGGGGGCAAGAAGGGAGAAAAGCGCCTATATCGGCCAGGACCAAGATTCGACACTTACACTCCTTTGAACGAGACCGTCGAAAATATCTTCCTTGCCACCCAAGGCGAAGTTAGACACAAACGCCCACCGTACAAGAAGGAATCAGATAACGCACAGAAGTCTGGAAAATTCTGCCGCTTCCACGAATCTCACGGGCATGATACCAACGAATGCCATCATCTCCGAGATCTGATTGAGGAACACATCGGAAGAAAGAAACTGGAACGTTATGTAAAAGGTCAGGACAGGACCCCAGCTCCTGCCAATGAAAACCCAAGGCTACCCTCCCCGGGGGCCGACAGAGGGAACCGCAACGCTAACAGCTCTAGTCAGGAAAAGATAGTGGTCCATACCATCTCAGGAGGGCCACACATCATAGACAGAAGCTGGAAAGAGATGGAAAGATACGGAAAGTCGCTTAGAGACAATAAAGACTATGTCAATTCGGTTATAGAAGAGCGCCACCAGAAGCGGAAAGAAAGTAATGACATCATGTTCGGTAAGCGTGACCTAGAAGGAAGGCAGTACCCTCATATGGATCCCATGGTCATCTCTGCCCGACTTGGTCCCGCCGAAGTCTACCGAATCCTGGTAGACACTGGAAGCTCGGTAAACATCATGTTCAAACACGCATTCGACAAAATGAAGCTATCAATGAAGGATGTATCCCTCTGCGATAAACCACTACACGGCTTCACTGGAGACGCGAAGATGCCCCTCGGGCAGCTGGACCTTTTTGTTGAGATTGGAAGCCATCCCCGCTCTGCTGTACGGAAACAAACGTTTGTGCTAATAGAAAACCAGTCGGCCTACAACGCCTTCTTGGGAAGGCCATCCTTGTCTGACTTCCAAATTGTCTTAGCCCCATGGTGTCTAAAGATGAAATTCCCAACGGACAATGGAGTGGGGGAAGTGGAAGGAGATCAGGACGTTGCTCGAGACTGCTATGTGACTGAACTTCGCAACAACCACAGGAAGGATAAAGGGAAGGGTGTAGAGATTGCCCTCTGCACAAAAAGTCTAGAAGCGTAGCAATTAAAGAAAGCCCCTCCTCTTCGATATACCAACGACCCTTTCAATGAATTAGATCCTAGGGACAAAGAGGAGGAGGCCACCGCCGAGCCTACAGAGGCTATGGAATTTATATCTGTAGACAAACACGACTCAAGTAGACTGTTGAAAATTGGGTCCCAACTAAAAACCGAGTTGAAGGAACAACTCATCGATTTTCTCCGCCACAACTTGGATGTATTTGCTTGGTCACATGCTGACATGACCGGAATCTCCCCCGACATAGCATGCCACGTATTAAACATTGATCCTACCAAGACGCCTGTAAAGCAAAGAAAGAGAAGTATGGGGACAGAGCGATCAGCAGCCCTCGATGAAGAAGTAAAGAATCTACTCGCCAATGACTTCATACGAGAAGCTATCTACCCGGAATGGATCGCAAACCCGGTGCTGGTAAAAAAGGCTAATGGGAAGTGGCGAACCTGCATTGACTTTTCCAACCTAAACGACGCCTGCCCAAAGGATTGCTTCCCACTTCCCAGAATCGACCAACTTGTAGACAGCACAGCCGGGCACGAACTCCTATCCTTTATGGATGCATACTCAGGATATAACCAAATTCCTATGCATGCTCCCGACCAAGACCACACTAGTTTCATCACCGACCGGGGCTTGTACTGCTATAAGGTAATGCCTTTCGGACTTAAAAATGCAGGAGCCACCTACCAACGCCTCGTCAACAAGATGTTTGCGGGGCTAATAGGACGAACTATGGAAGTATATGTGGATGACATGCTAGTGAAATCACGAAAAGCCAAAGATCACGTAAGCCACCTAGGCGAGATGTTCCAGGTACTTCGACAATATGGAATGAAGTTGAATCCACTAAAGTGCTCCTTCGGAGTGTCATCAGGAAAGTTCTTAGGATTCATCGTTCATGCCCGGGGGATAGAAGCAAACCCAGAACAAGTCCGAGCGCTAAGGGATATCAAGATACCGTCCACCCGAAAGGAAATGCAAAGCCTAAATGGAAAAGTGGCCGTCCTGAGCCGATTCATCTCCAAGGCAACGGACAAGTGCGTCCCCTTTTTCGAAGCTCTAAAGAAAGACAAAGGAAAGTTCTTATGGACTGACGAATGCTTAACTGCTTTCCTTAACCTAATCGAACACCTCCAGAAACCACCGGTACTCTCGACTCCAAGTGAAGGCGAAGAATTATACCTATACCTCGCTGTGTCATCTCACGCCCTAAGCGCTGCCTTGGTAAGGGAAGACAACCGCACGCAGCAGCCAGTTTACTTCGTCAGCAAAAGGTTTACTGGGGCAGAAGTCAGATATCCTAAACTTGAAAAGCTAGCATACTGTTTACTTATCACATCACGGAAACTGCGTCACTACTTCCAGTCCCATTCCATCAAAGTTCTGACCGATCAACCACTGAGGCAGGTACTCCATCGCCCCGACACTTCTGGGCGACTACTTAAATGGTGCATTGAACTGAGTCAGTATGATATCACCTATCACCCTCGCACCGCCATCAAGGGACAGGCCATGGCTGACTTCATTGCAGAATTCACTACCAACGGAGATAAGGAGCAATTGGAAATAACAGGAGACATCAAATGGAATCTCTTTGTGGATGGCGCGTCGAACGAACAAGGCTCAGGGGCAGGTGTTGTAATAATCACCCCCAGGGGAAATAAACTGCACTATGCTATAAGGTTGGAGTTCGCTGCCACCAACAACGATGCAGAATATGAAGCAGTGATAGCCGGACTAGAAATTGCCATCGAGATCGGAGCCAATTCTTTGTGTCTTCACAGCGATTCTCAGCTTATTGTTAATCAAATACTAGGAGAATTCCAAGCTCGAGAAGAACGACTCATAGCATATCTAAAGAAGACCAAGTTACTTCTCAGCCGATTGGACCACTACTTAGTCAAACACATCCCTCGGAAAGAGAACCGAGAGGCCGACGAATTAGCAAAGCAAGCAAGTGTGAGAGACATCACCATCTTCGGGGCAGTGACCATCTCAAAGCAAATGGCCCCAAGTTTTGAACAAGTGAATCTGATAACTACAACCGAAGAAGCAACTTGGATGACTCCCATCCGAGACTACCTACAAAGTGGCACACTACCCGACGGGCGTAATGAAGTCAAGAAAATCTTGAGGAAAGCGTCCCGCTATACAATACAAGAAGACATCCTCTATCGGCGCGGGTTCTCTAACCCATTATTAAGGTGTGTCGCCGGAAGGGAAGCCAAGGAAATCTTATCCAACATCCATCAGGGGAGCTGTGGAGATCACACCAGAGGGCAAACATTAGCAAAAAAGATACTCCGATACGGATATTTCTGGCCCACCTTAAGCAAGGACTCCTTAGATTTCGTCAAGAAGTGTGACAGATGCCAAAAATTTGCTAAGATTCCACGGCTACCAACAACTGAGATTACTCAAATGACCAGCCCTTGGACCTTCGCAATATGGGGAATTGACTTAATCGGCGAGCTACCGATGGGCCGAGGCGGGGCCAAATATGCTATAGTGGCAGTTGATTATTTCACCAAATGGGTGGAAGCAGAACCTCTGAATAAAGTATCTTCAGCAAAAGTTATTAACTTCTTATCAAAAATGTTCTATGCAGGTATGGAGTCCCACTCAAAATCATATCAGACAATGGACTTCAGTTTGACAGCGAGGAATTCGCCAACTGGTGCCGAGAGCACGGAATTCATAAAAGCTTCTCATCCGTAGCGTATCCCCAGGCAAACGGACAAGTCGAAGCAGTCAACAAAATTCTGAAGACTCTGATCAAAAAGAAGCTCGAAAAGTCAAAGGGCGCTTGGGTGGACGAACTCCCTACGGCACTGTGGGCTTACCGCACATCTTTCAGAACATCAACGGGGCACACTCCTTTCTCTTTGGCTTACGGATCGGAGGCTATGCTCCCAGTTGAAACCGTTGTGCCTTCCCACCGTAGGATCCACTATAACCCGAAAGAGAATGAAGAGCTCCTCCACATGTCTTTGGATCTAGTTGAGGAAAGAAGAAATGATGCAGTCCTTAAAACAGCAGCCCACAAGTAGAAAGTGGCAGCGGAATACAACTCCAAAGTCAAGCATCGTACCTTACAAGAAGGGGATCTTGTCCTCAAGCGAATCTTCCCTCGCCCCGGAGCACTAGACCCCATCTGGGATGGACCATATGTAATTCATAAGGATCTCCACAACGGAGCCTATATTTTGTCAACAGTGGACGGAGAGGTGTTCCAGAGGGCATGGAACATCCGACACCTCCGTCGATACTTTTCTTAACTTGTATTGCCCATATGAAGTGAATTAACAAAGAGAATCAGTGGACGTAGGCACTTTCGTGCCGAACCACTTTAAAAAACCTTGTCTCTTTTTTAACTTGTTCCTTTATATCTTGGCTGCTTGCTAACTTTATCCTTTTCTGTTGAACAAAATCCTGAGCATATAGCATTTCTATTCAAAGCACTCCACAACGCAACTTCACCTGGACAAGACCCAACAGGTACTATGCGAATCTATGCCCTCGCCAATGAGACACTTTTGCTCCAGCATCCCTCTGCTGCGGGTTAGCTCATTGCTCGCGACGGCCCTTAAAGCCAACTGTAATGAGCCGATTATAAGCCACCGAGAAGGCCGACTATAGCCGAGGCAGCTCATTACGGCGTTAGGCTCGCCGGCAACTGTGAACCGACTATAAGCCCCAACATAAGGTGTGGCCAGCCAGGGGCAGTTCACAGTTGACGATCGGCACCCACGCTAGCCGGCCACAGTAAATCGAATAATACCCATGAGTACGGGCCATAATGGCCCGGGTAGTTACTGTGCGCGATCTCGGCTCCGATGTGTCTTAAGTGCGGCTGTGGTAAAAAAGAATTAACTCCCCGCGGAGGCGTAAGATGGGTGACAAATGTCTCCAAGACCCACAGCTAGGGAAAGTGACTACAAAACCCGTTTGCCACGAACTTAAGCACATCGAAGGCCTTCCGTGATTGGAAGTTTTACTATTTCACGTATTTCAATTTTACTTAAAAAGCTATCCTCCTATCCTCTATAACAATCCATAAAGTACAGGATACAGAGTAGGAGATACTCGCCAATGGATGCAGAGATTTACAATCGAACGGTAGGGCATTCGACTGCATTCCATGTTCGGTCATACAAGATATACAAGACTGCCATCTACGACTGAAACATGAAAGGCGGTATTTTCTTCATTTGTATACAAATACATGACTATAATTTGTTCACACCACACACGAACATTGCAAGTCATGAAATTATGTCTTAAACCAGAACCCGACGTCAAACACAATTTAATTACAAAAATATACATAGCTATATTTCTCGTACGACATGCCAAAATAACAGCAAATATTCAAAAGACGACAAAATCAGCTTAAGTTAAAGAATTACACGTCAAAAATAAGACTATTTATTACAAGTGGCAAAATATTACAACCTAAAAGCTACGTTACTATTTTTCGACTAACACATACAACACTGTCAAATCCACAAAAGGAGTTTTTCCAGGTATAATCAAGGGGCCGGCTGCAGTGGAGCTTTATCCTTGCCCTGTTGACCCCCTGTCCAGTCAGAAAAAGGACTCATTAGCAATAAGCAACCAAGTTGATGGAGAAACTAAAAAGGGAGACTTACCAGCGCCTGCTTCCTGACTATCCTGATCGTCATCCTCTACCTGCACGCCTACCTCCTCAGCGGCAAGTAACCGCATACCTTCCTTCACCGCCACCTTCTCCTCCTTGGCAAACTGGGCAGTGACCGCATCCATGCTGAAGGCCACGCCACCATCTTTATCCGCATCGGCCTTAGCCTCCTCCAGAGCCCGAAGATAGATCTTAGCCATGACCCTGGGATAATCATCCATCCAGGATAGGTTGCCCTGCTTCCAGGTTCGGAAGTACATGTCCTGAAGCATTTCGTCCATCATCCCCTCATTCTCCTCAAACTCCCTCATCCGAGCCTCGGAAGCCGACAACCTCCCAACGGCAGCATCTCTCTCCGATCGGTATCTCGAGCAGTCGGCCAGAAGGGATCCCCGCATTGCCTCCATCTCCTCCCTCAACTTGGCTTGAGCAAGCTCTACAGCCTCAATTTTCCCGGCCAATTCCTCCACCTGCTCAAGATCCGCTTTCAAAACCTCGTCCACCGTGGCAATAGCCATGTCAATCCGTTCTTTGCAAGTAGCTTCCATTTTCCACAATTCGGCCCGACTGGCCTCTTCCATGGTTTTCCTTAGTCGTCCAGTAGCAGCCTCATGTTGAGAAATCTGAATAGCCTGATCCGCAAGCTGTTTGGCCTGATCCGAAACCACCAATCGAAGTCGGATATTGGCGCTCCCAATCTCCTCTCCGGCCTTAACCAGCCGGGCATGATGCCCCATCAGCTTCTTAGTCTCCTCCGCCACCCGATCAATATTAGCCTTGGCCTCGTCTCCCATAGTGATTATACGAGTAGTGAGTAAATCGAGATCTAAGGACTTAGCTTCATCAAGTACTCGTACCATGGGGTTGCGGGGGAGAAGGTGTTCACCGGTGACTTCGTCAAAGGTAATATCATGAGAGCTTGGATCCAGGTCAGGATGACCCGCAAATGGATTACGAGCCAAGTCAGGACGGTCGATGTGAATAACGGTAGGGTTTCCGGACGGGTGTGGAGAAGGTGCAAACTCGCTGTCCTCCTCCGTGATATCATGAAGAGGCTGAGCCGAGAACTGAGGACCGGGCGAAGGTTCGGATAAAGGACGACTCCTCTTTCTCTGCTGAATACCCTCTTCGATAACCCCGAGAAGAGGACGGTAGCCGACTACATCCCCAGAGCGGTGGGTCGAAGGCTTTGGCTTGACAGAAGTTTTGGAAAGCTTGTATTGCTCAAGCCTGTGCCGAAGATCCGAGGCCTTGGATGTTTTACCTGCTCCTGATATGAAGAAAAAGTGTCACAAGCTTACATCACTATATGATTCGAGAAACGCGGTAAAGTACAAGTTAAAAGAAGAAAGAAAGCACGTCTGTTATACAAACCCTGGGGAGAAGTAGGATACTGCAATAAGTCCTGGATTTCATTCCAGGACGGGAGCGGATCATAAAATATTCCTAAGTCTCTATCATTAATGAAGCATGCAGGAGTCAAGAGTTCACCTTGAGTCGTCGGAGCCACCTTGGCTGGAATGGTCTGAAAAGACTCGCTTGCACCGGTCCCGGCCTTGTCCGCTGCCCGGTTTTCTCTACCAAAGCCGGATCTTCGTCCAGCCCCTCGAAAGCCTGGTGGAAAGCATCATCCGTTCACTCCTGAATCTCACCCGCCTGCCCAGGGAGCAAGGCCCCGATGCCATCGCCACCTTTATCACCTTCCCGACCATCTCCACCCTCACCTCTTTCCTCCTCTATGTCTTCCTCCTCCTGGGTAAGTGGAAAATTGCTGGGGGAGGGACCGTCCGACTTATTGAGTTTCTTACCTCCGACGGCTGGAGGTTTTGTGAAAGATTTCCTTTTGCTACTCTCTACCGTAACACCTCCCTTAGTCTGAACAGCCGCCTTCTCCTCCGCTGTTTCCCTTAGCTTGACTACTGACTGCTGTGGAAGGATTAAGTTATGCTCCAGAAGGATCGCATTTCTGATCAGGAAGGCAGATGATCTATATTTCCCGAGAATAGCTTCTATCTCAGCCGCCGTCTGAACCAGGTGGTCAGTCTCCACAACCGCAAAGCCACCTGTCGCTAGCAAAAATGAGGAAGTATGAGAAGAAGCATCGCAATCGAAATGGAAATTATAAGTAAAAGCATCAACTTACATCCAGAAGTAAAGCGCCGAATTGATACAGAGTCGTCCCTAACAAAGAACCATTCCTTCTTGAACATGCTGAATTTGGAATACAGATCCAAGACCGGCTTGAAGGTCACAGCTGACTCCAAGCTAATGTATAGGGACCCCTTCTTATAGCCCCTCAGGTTATATAGATACCGGATCTCTCGGTTGGAAGGAGCACGACCATACTTCCTCCGGAAAATGACGAAAAGGCTCACCAGTATAGCATAGGAGTTGGGTTGAAGCTGGAACGGGGCCACCTTAAGATATGTAAGGAAGCTGGCTATCCAAGCGTTCAGAGGAGGGATGGCACCACACATGCAGTGGTATCTGCTGTAGGCGAAGTACCCTTCAGGAGGATCATACGGCATAACGTCTCTCCCAGGCAATAGCAAGCGCGCCCTATCGATTCCAAAGGATCGGGAAATGACATCGAGCTGCTCCTCCTTGAGGGAACTAGGAAAGCAATCGGGCGGGGAGTTTAGAAGCTCCTGAGGGCCGTACCCGTCCACTAGTGATCTCGGGGCAGATCCGTGACGTTCTGGATTCGGCTGAGCTGGGGGCACGGCAGAGGAACCTCCTTCACCCCCGGATTTCTTTTTGTCTGATCGAGTTTCCACTTTACGAGACATTATCTACAACACCGGAAAAACATGTTGTTAGAACAAAGGATGTAAAAAAGTAAGTATATAATATGGAATTTCACTCATAAAATCAGAATGTTCAAACTCCCGTTGTCATTCGGTAAAGTAAATGCAAAATTCTCAAGGCCGTTCGGTAGTTCTCATATCCATTCG
This sequence comes from Allium fistulosum, assembly GCA_030737815.1. Taxonomy (NCBI): domain Eukaryota; kingdom Viridiplantae; phylum Streptophyta; class Magnoliopsida; order Asparagales; family Amaryllidaceae; genus Allium; species Allium fistulosum. Next base: position 971,837,683 of record CM060908.1, on the reverse strand, counting down.
GCATTTCCAACGTCATCTGGATATGACCCCATCCGGCATCTCCATGCTATAACCCACTCGGCATTCCCAACTCCATCCGTTTATACAGATATACAACTACCTTCGATAAACCATTTGTCCAACATAGAAAGGATCTCACCTGATTCAGTGAAAATAGGGAAATTGATTCGGGCACCACGTTGATTCGGCTATCACTTTGATTCGGCTACCAGGTTGGTTCGGCTACCACGTTGATTCGGCTACCACGTTCGATTCAGCTACGAAGTTTGATCCGGCAAGAGCAAATGTTTAGTTCGGCAGGTAGGAAATAGCAAAGGCGTACGGTCCCTACTTATAGACAAAAGGACACAACCGGACCATCTGGTTCGGCATCCAAGGGCCAATTGAAAATGTCAAACAAAGCACGCCATATTCAAGAATATGCCCCACTTTGGGGGGCAAATGTTGGGCGTGTTCTCACCCAGAAGACCTCGAGACTAAGAAGCTTGATTCATTCGGCATTCTCGTTTTCCAGGGCCCATTCGGCATACCCCATTCGGCATACCCCATCGGCAGACCTCATTCGAACTCATTCGGCAGACCAACCTCTCCTAACTCCATAACCGGACCAACCTTCTTAACTCCCACCGAACCACCTCCTGCCGAACCAACCGGACCAACCCTCCTTCCAAACCAACCGGACCAGCCCATGCCGAACCATCTCCACACCGGATCAACCTCACCATCCCACCAGCGGTCCAAGCAACTGCCGGTCCATTCTACACTCCAACCACCTCCGAACCAAGCAATGACGAACCAAGACGTACCAGGCCAGATCACATCAGCCCAGGCCCATCAGCAACTATACACATCCTAGACCCCTACCCCCAACCTCACTCTATAAATAGAGGGGCAGGGGTACAACAATGGGGGACAAGTTTGAGAGCTTAAGCACGGAAGGAACTTTCAAACAACTTTCTTTTACTGGCATCAAAGCTTTGTACTTGTAATCAGAATAAGAGAAGAGAAATAACGTATAAAGTGGACGTAGGCACATTCTGGCTGAACCACTATAAATCTGCGTGTCTTTTTACAGTTTAGCCCCTGTTTTTTATATATTTGCATAGATCGCTCAAATCACTAAGAATAACATAAGATCTACTAAATCATACAACTTCGAGGTGTTTGTCCATTTTTTGTGCAAACATTGCTTATCTTGGTGCAACGTGATGGTGGTTCGAGCTTGATGTTGGAGTTGTTGGACTCATTCTCTTTTAAAGATTGTTTGGAGTTGTCACTACTGTTGTTTTCGCTGTAACATTATTATTTGTCTCTGATATTCTTATCATATAGATATCATTGTTATATATCATATTCTGGATATTGTATCATTTGTGATGTATATGATATCATTCATTTCTTTCTTCCGTTGTGTTGTTATACTTAACGTGTTATAAGCTCCGGCGAGCCAGATTCGGTGTTTGAATCTGCGGCATTCGAGTACAAGTGAAGTACGGGTGCCGATTTTCGAAGGCCGAGTCAGGATCATTATAATTGGTATCAGAGCTAAGGTTAAACTTTAGCTCAGGAGTATAACACATTAAGTAGCTCATTAGAGATAGGGTGAAGTGTACCCTAGAATGAGTAATCCCTAAGGTATATGTCTGTATACCTCAGTAAATTCTCTTACTATCCACTGCTAGTAGGTATGAGTGCAAGAAGAGGATGAGATAAGGGACAGGGGAATATGACTATAAATGGTTAATACCCTGTAACAACAAGGAAACAATCTTTTCTCTATCCATCTCTTTTGTTCAACATCTCTTTTCAATTCTTTGATAGTTCCTGGTAGATCCAGGAAGAAGATTTGATATATTTGCATGGGACATAAACTCCATATAGGTCAGAATTGTTTGTTTGGATGAATTGGTTGCTTTGGTTGCTATGGTTGATAGGTATACTTTAGTTTCTAAACTAAAAGTTTTGGAATTGTATCCATATATCTATCTATCTTTGGGTCCCAATATATTCTATGAATGGTTAGTTATCCCTTCGGACTAACCGATACCCCTACATATTTCGTAGATCTGGATAACCCGAGTATCTTGTGAAAAAAAATTAAAAAGATTCGTTCTTGTATCTATTATTGATATTCTGATTTGGTAAGCCAAATGCAGAATAGATATTTAGTTGATTTGATGAAACATTCTTCATCTATCCTTGTGTCTCCCTGGCAAATTTCGAGGATGAAATTTCTTAAGGGGGGGAAACTGAAACGATCCCGGATTTTAACTAAGTTTAAATTGATAATTAATTTAATTTTTGAATAAAAATTATGAAATAATTGGTAATTAATATCAAATTTTAGTTAAACTATGAATTAATTTGGATATTTGGGATTTGAATTTAAATATCTTACAAAATAAATTTGTATTTGGATTTTGGATATGATTAAATTAGACGTTCCTTTATTTATACAAATGAATATTAATGAATATTTTGAAAGTTATATTTTGTAATTGATATAAAATAATTTTCAAAGGATGTTTAAAGTTAAATTCTATATTTTATAATATATCATATGTGTGTTTATTTTATTAAACTATAATTAAGTTTTAAAAAAAAAATTCTTTAAAAGTTAAATTTAATATCTATATATACATATAGGAATACAAATGTAAAATAAGACTAAAGAAAGAAATATGTTCATGGAAGCAAATGAAGATAAATATGTAAGTATAAAACCAGACAACAAGATATAAATATCTATAAGCTTGTAAAAGAAGATATATATTCAAGTTTGTACGTGGCAATTAATGCAAGCCACCACAAATTTTATCATCAACCACCAAAGCAAAGAAATATCTCTACCTATATTTGTACAAGAGAGAAAAAAATATCACCTTGTACAACAATCTATTATATATCATCTTCATTTCAGTTCGTCCATCTAAAATTGAGTAACCTCTGAAGCAAATACTATTTCATACTTAAAAAAAATTCAACTTAAACAACTTAAACTCCAGCTCAACTCAAATCAAAGAATTAAAGAGAAAGATTTCAGCTTGCAAATTACAACCTGTTTCAAACATAAAAGATAAGCTCTGTTCTTTCTTCTGGAATCAGGTGAGTAACATCACCTTTTTAAAATTTAAGAGTATGAATCTGTTGCACGTAAATCTATGAATTAGTATGCTTGTGTATATATATAAATTCCCTGAGTATATTTGAATGATGGATGTATGTGTGTGCATAGTTGTCTTCTGTGATATTCTGTTCTTTGTTCCAGGTATCAGTTTGATTTAAAAATCATTTCCTCTTGATCTAAGCATAATTTGGATTCAAGATTTAAATAAAACTTGGTGGTTTTATCATAAGCTTTAACGTAAAAAATTATTTAAGTTAAACAATCTAGTATTTTCTCTGGAATCTAAGAAAACTGAGCAAACCTTAACTTAGTCAAAAATTCGAACATTTTAATTTACGAATTCAGGTATATAAACTGGATTCTCATACTAAAACATGATTTTTAAAGCTTAAATCATAATTTTTCGAGTTAGGATTTGAGAGCAGTTCGAGTTTGTTCGAATTTCTTTGTTTTGGGAATTTCTGATGATCTCTGGAGTCGTAGAGGTCGGGATCGTGTCTGTGGTAGTGGAGTGAACGGTGGTTGCAGGAAAAATGGTGGGATAGTGTGCAGTTGAACGTGGTGGCGGCGGCGAGTGTTTTAAGTTTGTAAACCTAGTTTTGTTGAGGTCGAGAAATTCGATTAGTTCTTCGTCTGTGTTGGATCGAGTGCGACGTGGTTCGGGGAGATGGTGAAGGAGGTGTTGACGAAGTGATGGCCGGAGTCGTATGAATTCTGGTGGTCGGAGCTACGAGGACGAGGCATTTCCAGGGTTTGGTGGTGGTGGGACTGTTGTTCCAAGTTTGGTTCGAAATCCCGATTTCGAATTCGAGTGAATGGTGGAATTCTGGCGATCGAAGATTGATTCGAGGATGGACTTCGACTTGCTCGACGATGTGATGTCGCCTGAAGTCGATCATCGGCGACGTGCAGGTGCACCGTGCATGAGCTCTGGTGATTTGGAAATTTGGGTAGTTGGGGACAAAGCAGGGTGAACTCGAGATTTTTCTCGAGTAACTCGAGTGTTTTACTCGAAGAATTTTGGTGTTGGTCTCGAAGCAGATAGGTAGTGGCTCGGGTAAGTGTTAAATTACAGGTTTCAAACCTGTTTTGTTTTTAAAACTTAAATTTTTAATTTTTAATTATAAAGCAAAGTTTAAACTAGGTTTTAGATCAAAAGTTTAAATATAAATTCAAGTGTAATTCTGAAAATGGAATGAAAAGCTATGGAAAAGGTTGTCAAAGTTTAGTCAATTGTTAATGATGATTTGCTTTATTTAACAAGGATTAAGAGGGTGTAATTAAGTGATTAAATAAGAATAATTACTTTGTGTAATTAGAGTAAAGTTCATATTTTGGGTAATTACCTTTAAGGATTGATTAATGAAAGTGATTAGGGATAATCACTTATTATAATAAATTAAAATAATTAATTTAATTAATTTATTGATTTATTAATAAAGCTTAATTAATTAAAGAATAATAAATAATTAAAGGTTATTCATTTAACAATTAGGGGTTAATTAATTATGTAATTAACTTAAAGGTTAATTTAATTGAGGTGATTGATTAATAACTAATAAATTAATTAAAAGTAATTAATTAATGATAAAGCTTAATTAATTAATTAAGAATAATTACTTATTTGAAATTAATTAGGAGTAATTAATTGATAATAAATTCAAGGAGGATTAATTAACATATAATCAACCAAAATTAGTGATTAATCTGATTTCAATTAATCAGATGATCAATTAACCTTATTTCTGGATGATTATATTCTATTGAATGCTGTGAATTGTTTGATATTCTCTACTGTGTGATGTTTTGTGATGTAAATTTGTTTTAATTCAAGCTGTGATGAATGTAATTTATTTTATCTGTGATGAATGTATATTATTTATCCGTGAATTGGTAAATGGAAGATAAGCGTTATAGGAATATCCCGCTTATCGATATTGATATGCTTAAATCTGTGATGATGTGATGATTTGTAATGTTGCACTACTGTGTAAAACCCTTGGACCACACTTTTACACACACAAATATGGATTTCATGAGGAAATCGGTTAAGTCGCAAATGATTTAAATTTAATATTTTTGAAATTGAAATTTTAATTTCAATTGATTTTTGGAAATGGATTTGGATTAAATGTTAAAGCTTTTGAAAAGGAGTTTTTAAGATAAAAGTTATTTTGAATAACTTGGTAAAGTTTCCAATTTAAATAATTTAATTTGAATTTGAATTCATAATTTGGAATTGAATTCCATGTTTGGAAATTATGGTTAAAGATGTTATAAATGTGTTTATATGAATTTAAACCATTTTAAAAGTTTGAATTGAAAAATGGTTTTCCAAATTTCGAATAAATCTTTGGAAACGTGTTTTGAAAGCTATAAGTTAAATCTTTGATTTAAAGATTTAATGAGTTAATCCAATTGAAATGGAAATCGATTTGAAAATCTATGAATAGATCTTTGTGATACTGGGTGAACTTTGTGAGATGAATCTTTTTGTGTAAAAGATTAAAATGGTAATTTGTTTAAACCATTTGAAAGAGAAGTTTGGGTAATAAGTTGTGACTTAATTGAAATCCCAATATCCATATGTTTTTAAATATTGCGCTCACTATTCGGTTTAGCCGAGAGAGGACTTTGTGTCATATAACCCATTCCGAATAGTGATACGACGTAAATGGATAGCATTTGAAGACCGGTGTTGAAGACCGGGTGTTTGCGAGAATGATAGGATAAACTATCGATTGTCTCTGCACTGAGTGGCTCCGGTATAGAGACCTTCATATGTGATGGGAAGTCCGATCGGGATTGTGAATACCCGGATTGCAAGGGCTTCTTTGGAAATGCCTTCGGTTCTATTCGAACCCGGAACAGACTTGTATGGTTGTATGTCTGACATTACACTTTGAGATATAAAGCAGATTTCTTTCAAATACATTTTTGTTTGGTGGCGGAGAATTTATTCTCTTAGCTTAACACCCTTCTCTGAGACGTACGAGCTCAGAGGTTATGTAGTTGAAGGTTATCAGTGATATACTCCCAAATTGGTAATGTGGCATGCTGAGTGCTGCTGTGTGCTGATCATTTGTTGATCAAAGCATGGCTTTTGTGAAAAGCGTAGCTTTGTGGACGAGACCTCATCGGACCTCACACCTCGGAAATGGTCAACAGGAAAGATGCGGCAAGGTTTCAGGGGTACTCCCCTAGGGTATGTTCATTCCTTCTGGAAAAAGGTGGTATCATGGTATGGAGCCCAGATATTTTACCTGTGTGGTTGCTCCAATCTCATTTACTGTGTGATTGTTGCTTTGTGATCGAGGCGCCTCGGATAAAGGTCGCAAACGACCGGGGGCGGCATATCTTAGGTTTACTTCCCTGGAAGGGGGTAACCGGCCTTGTGTTGGCAGAGAGCTAGTTAGTTCTCGGGGCGTCCCTTCAAAGGCATTCCTATGTGGCATAGGAAGTTCCTTAGCCTGACCATTCGTTGGAAATCCAAGAAACAATACGAGCCCTTTACGATTGCAATTTGTATAACCTGTCACCTTAGGTGGCAGCTATAGTAGGCATAGTATAATGGTACCTATGCTGGCTAAGATTTATATTATACTTTTGAAATGTTTTCTGCACTATGCACTAGTAATAATATCAAAAGAGTTTTTTTTGTGTAGTAAGCATGTTTGACTATCATAAGGAGAAATCTCCCCCATGTGTGCGATTGCATTGTGTGTGTGCCAGGAGGCATTATGGTAGTTTCATTTTCCAAAAAGCATATCGGAATTCTCTTTTGAACTGTTTTTATTTTAAACAACTGCTTTTGTTACTCATACCAGTCCCATGACTGACCCGGAGTTTATTGTTCCCTTCCTAAACTCTGGGTGCCCACAATTTTCCACACGGGCAGTCTAGAGTTGGATTTTTCAGATAGTCGGGTTTAGTAGATTATCGAGAGCTAGTTCAGATTTTGGAGTTCGTCCGGACGACTGACCTTGCTTATCTTGGTGCAACGTGATGGTGGTTCGAGCTTGATGTTGGAGTTGTTGGACTCATTCTCTTTTAAAGATCGTTTGGAGTTGTCACTACTGTTGTTTCCGCTGTAACATTATTATTTGTCTCTGATATTCTTGTATCATATAGATATCGTTGTTATATATCATATTCTGGATATTGTATCATTTGTGATGTATATGATATCATTCATTTCTTTCTTCCGCTATGTTGTTATACTTAACGTGTTATAAGCTCCGGCGAGCCAGATTCGGCGTTTGAATCTGTGGCATTCGAGTACAAGTGAAGTACGGGTGCTGATTTTCGAAGGCCGAGTCAGGATCGTTAGATATGATCTATTTACTATTGTAACTAGTAAAATAGATCATCAAATTTCATTTTTACTTTCATTTCAAAATCAAAAATGGATTAACAAATGATGATGCAAATTGTGTTTAGGTTGAATAAGAATAACTCATTTGCAAAAGCAACATAAGCTATCAAACCCACTTGTATAAACTTGCATCAAAATTCACTCTTATGAATCATAAACAAAAAAGAGATCATAAATCATAGAATGTTGAAATTACATAATATTTGAGAGCTTCATTACCCCTAAATTGAAGGGGTTTAGCTACTCATTTGTGTTATCAAATCAACACTTTTAAATTTCAACATTAAAAAGCAAAGAAATTAAAACTAAGCAAAGGAAGAAAGAGAGATTAACTACTAAATATTTGCATAAAAATTAAAGCTACACTACTTGCATAAATGTAAATCTAAGCTATGAACATTAAAAGAAAGAGAGCATAGAAATAAACATTAACAAAGAAGCAAAGAAAAGCATGTAGAAAAGAAATGAGAAAGAGGCTTGGAAGCCATTTTTATTTCACTTTGATTTTTGTTTACAACTTTCTAATTTCCTTAGGAAATATAAGAAAGAGTAGAAGATAGATTCATGTACATAAGAGGGTTATTTATACATGCATAAAACCATGATTCCATTTTTAGGAAGCTTTCCAAAATACCCTTTAGAAAGTGTGGCCACCAAGTAACCATTAGCCACTAATTAATCCATCATTTGATGTGCACGAAGCTTTAACCTCCACTTAGTAGTCCATTAGCTCCTAATTGTATATTTAGGTAAGTGGGTGGGGTCCTCCATGATCTTGAACTTGAATTAATTCCTCTTCATTCCTTTGTATTTCCTTGTACATGCATATATCATCATGAATCCCATTTCCATATTCATCAAAATATCCTATAAAAATCATAAAAATTGTCCAAGTAAAAATTATAAAATTAACACATGCACACAAATGACCATTTTGCCCCTGAATGAAGATGAAAACATGATGGTTTGAAAATAATTGGATTTTGGTTTTAACATGTAAAAATGCCCAAATATGATGTTTATTTAAATAAAAAGAGATAAAATATGGATGTAAATATATGCACATTTACGTGCACATCAAATACCCCCACACTTATCTTTTTATTTGTCCTCGAATAAAGGAAAACTAAGATAAATCCGTTTTCGTATGGAGCACGATTGCATTGAGCGTATGCAACAAGCCATTAAACCTTTGGGTGTCCCCAGTAGGACGAGTGTTGTCTCGTGAGGGTTTTTAGCGGATACTACCTACAAAATCCAAATACAAAGTGAAAATATTTACAAAGTGCAAGATTTATTTACAATGGGATGAATGCAAGTTTTTGAAAATATTTACAAATGAAGGATTCACTTTCAATTCGACACTCATAAGTTAAATATAGGTTTTGGTCATTGTCTTGAAATATAAGTCATTTACTCGTCAAAACTTCCAACAAAAATCAAGTTATCATATCAAATAGACAATAGTTTAACTCGTTGTTTCGGTTGATAGCAAAGTGTAATTATGAAATAAATCCTTAGTTGATTATCAAAGTTTGTCAAAGTGGTATTCTCATTTCTTTTCAATAAAAAGTTAAATCAAATAAGTTAAAATGGTTCTCGGATTTTAATTGCTTACTCTCTCTTACTTGAAAATTTCATTGATATTAACAATATTTACATATGCTTAACTCAGGTAAACTGAGGCCAGATATATTACCCATGCACAACCTTGCGAACTGATGTGAGGGGAATACAGAGCGTGGTGAGTGAACACTTATCGACTGTATGTGTTATTAAAAAGAATTTTTATATACATACACCTAACTCAGATAAACTGAGGCCAGATATACCGATCGTGCACTGCCTTTTGGGCTTACGTGAGAAGGATACAGAGCATGGCGAGTGAACACACGAGTGTGAACACATGACTCTAGGTGTTAAAAATATATACATATATACAAAAGTTTTTTTTATATATATAATTTTTTATAAAGAGAGAGTTTTGCAAAATCATCTTAGCACCATTTAACTTAGAAGAAAAAATTGTTATATCCTTTACTTTAAATTTACCACTTTTTTATACAAAGATTTTCAATTAGAACATACTTCATAATTAACACATATGAATCTTCCTATATACTAGTTAAACCATTGTTATTTGTAATCAAACTTCATTTTTATTTTTGTTAAGACAAATAAATTTTCAAAAATTTCAATTTATTAACCAAAACTTATACTTATCCCATAGTGTTTCTTCAAAAATAAATCAAAATGCTAAAAAGAAAATGTTTTTGAGATTTAGAAATTTTGGGAATTTTTTTAGTTAAAAGAAAATGAAAATTCAAAAATGCCATGAAACTTAAAAAATGAAAATGAAAATGAGACTCCCCCTACACTTAATTTTGACTGTGTCCCCACAGTCAATGCACGATATAATGAGTGTAATGAAGCAAAATATGTACATATTTACAAAAGAGGGTTAACATTCTTACTTAACGTAGCTTGGCTCATGAAGGATCATGAGCTCCTCCTCTTGGTTACCGGGCAATTCCAAGAAAGGTTTTAAACGATGACCGTTGACTTTGAAAATCGATCCATCCCTGGGGTTTTCTATTTCTACAGCACCATATGGAAAAACAGTTCGTACCACAAATGGTCCAGTCCATCTTGATTTAAGTTTCCCAGGGAATAAATGAAGTCTTGAGTCATATAAAAGAACTTTTTGGTTAGGCGAAAACGTTTTCCTTAGGATTGACTTGTCATGAAAAACTTTGGTTCTTTCTTTGTAAATTTTCTCGTTTTCATACACGTCGTTCCTAAGTTCTTCTAGTTCATTGAGTTGTAATTTTCTGTTTTCGCCAGCTTTCTCAAGATAAAAATTTATGTTCTTTATTGCCCACAATTCTTTGTTTTCGATTTCAATGGGTAAATGGCAAGCTTTACCGTAAACTAAATGGAATGGGGACATCCCAATGTTAGTTTTAAAAGCAGTACGGTAAGCCCAAAGCGCGTCGGTTAATTTCTGAGACCAATCTTTTCGATTTTTATTGATAGTTTTCTCCAAGATTTGTTTTATTTGTCGATTTGAAACTTCAACTTGGCCATAAGTCTGAGGATGATACGGAGTGGATAACTTGTGGGTTATCGAGTATTTTTTCAATAAAGTTTCAAAAGAATGGTTGCAGAAATGGGTTCCGTTATCACTAATTATTATGCGAGGTGTAACGAACCTCGAAAAGGTGTTTTTTTGAGAAATTTCATAATAATTATAAGGTCGTTGGTTTTGCAAGGAACAGCTTCGACCCATTTTGAGACGTAATCGACAGCGAGAAGGATATACAAGTTTCCACAAGAGTTGAGAAAAGGTCCCATAAGGTCGATACCCCAAACATCAAAGATTTCGATCGTAAGAATGGGGTTTAGAGGCATCGTATCTCGTCGAGAAATTCGTCCAAGCATTTGACATCGATCGTAAGTTTTACAAAATTCAATTGATTCTTTGAAGAGAGAAGGCCAATAGAAACCACACTGAAGCACCTTTTCCGTAGTTTTTCGAGGACCGAAATGTCCACCACACGCTTGATCGTGGCAAAACGAAAGAACACTCCTGATCTCATTATCCAGAATGCAACGTCAGATGATTTGGTCGAGACAATATTTGAACAAGTAAGGATCGTCCCAATAGAAATATTTCACTTGGGACATGAATTTGTATTTGTCCTGTTTGTACCAAGATGAGGGAGTTTCTTTAGTGACTAAGTAGTTCACTATATCAGCGTACCATGGATTGAAAGAAGTTGTTCATCGGGGAAGTTTTCGTTGATTGGCAAACAAATGGTGCGTTCGGAAGACGAAATAAGTGATCGACTATGACGTTATCGGATCCTTTTTTGTCCTTGATTGTAAGATCAAACTCTTGTAATAAAAGGATCCAACGAATCAAACAAGATTTAGCATCCTTTTTAGCAAAGAGATATAGAAGCGCAGAATGGTCCATGTACACAGTAATGTGTGAACCTATCAAGTAAGTTCGAAACTTTTCGAGCACAAAAACGACAGCTAGAAGCTCTTTTTCGGTTGTTGTTTAGTTGAGTTGAGCGTCATTCAAATTCATACTCGCGTAGTAAATGACGTGAAGGATCTTGTTAATGCGTTGTCCTAAGACAGCACCGATGGCAAAGTTCGAAGCATCACACATTATTTCGAATGGAAGATCCAATTGGGTGCGCAAATGATTAGTGCAGAAATGAGTTCGCTCTTAAGACATTCAAAAGAAGAGATATAATCAGAGTTAAAATCGAAAGGAACGTCTTTTTCGAGAAGAGTCGTCAAAGGCCGAGCGATTTTGCTAAAGTCTTTCACAAAGCGTCGGTAAAAGCCAGCGTGTCCTAGAAATGATCGAATGTCCTTAGCAGTTTTGGGAATGGGTAAATTTGCAATGACATCGATTTTCGCATTGTCTACCTCAATGCCTTTATTTGAGATGATATGTCCAGGACTACGCCTTGTTTGACCATAAAGTGGCATTTTTCCCAATTCAAAGTCAAATGTTTTTCTTTACATCGATTTAGAACCAATTCGAGATGATGTAAACATTGGGAAATAGAATCGCCAAAGATTGAGAAATCGTCCATAAAAACTTCTAGAAAGCATTCAATCATGTCGGAAAAGATTCCAACCATGCATCGTTGGAAAGTGCAAGAGCGTTACAAAGTCCAAATAGCATACGTTGATAAGCAAAGGTACCGAATGGACACGTGAAAGTAGTTTTCTCTTAATTTTCGAGAGCGATGGGAATTTGGTTATAGCCGGAATAACCATCAAGGAAGTAGTAAAATTCGTTACCGGCAAAACATTCGAGCATTTGGTTAATGAAAGGAAGAGGGAAGTGATCTTTTCATGTTGCGGCATTTAGTTTTCGATAGTCAATGCAAACACGCCTACTCGTTTGAGTACGAGTTGGAATAAGTTCGTTTGAATCGTTCTTGACAACAGTTAGCCCAAACTTTTTCGGTACAACGTGAATTGGGCTAACCCATGAACTATCAGAGATTGGGTAAATGATTCCGATGTCGAGAAGTTTAAGAATTATCACGCACCGCATCTTTCATTTTTGGATTAAGTCTTCGTTGCGCGTCACGAACAGGCTTAGCATCATCGATTAAATGGATGCGTTGTTGAATAAGAGCGGGACTAATTCCCTTTACATCGGAGATCGACCATCCCATCGCTTCCTTGTTTTTCGAAAGAATAGAAAGTAAGGAGGTTTCTTGATCAATAGAGAGAGTTGCGGAAATTATGACGGGCAATGATTCGTTATCACCTAAGTATGCGTACCTAAGGTGATGGGGAAGTGGTTTGAGATCCAACATCAGGAGTTTCTCGATCGAAGAATTAGGTTGAGATTCAGACTCAACTGGAAGTGATTCAAAAGGAAGAGTGTATTCAATTTCGCTGAGAATTTCGTGAAACAATTTTTTGTATTCAGCTTCGTGTTCGTCGTTAAGGTCAAGTGTCTCTTTTTCGAAGTTTTCGTGAACGTCACTAACTTCCAACGTTTGTTCGCGAGGTTCGTTCGATTGGTTTTCAAGATTGAAAATGTTGAGATCCAAAGTCATGTTTCCAAAAGAGATTTTCATCGAACCGTTACGACAATTGATTAAGGCATTTGAGGTGCCTAAGAATGGTCGGCCTAAAATCAATGGAATTTGACTTGCGGGATTTGTCACGGGTTGTGTTTCGAGAACGATAAAGTCAACAGGGAATATGAATTACCCTACTCGAATGAGCACGTCTTCGATTTCTCCCACGGGCTTCTTAATGGAGCGATCGGCGAATTGAAGCGTAACTTTTGTGGGTTTGAGCTCGCCTAAGCCTAATTGTTCGTACACGGAGTATGGAATTAAGTTGACACTCGCGCTTAAGTCTATCAAGCATTTGTTAATCGTCTTGTCTCCAATTGTACACGAAATCATAGGGCAGCCAGGATCTTTGTATTTTACGGGCATGGATTGGGATAAGACTTCACTCAAACTGGCGGCTAAGAAAACGTTTTTGGGCACTTGAGTGTGTCGCTATTTGGTGAACAAGTCCTTAAGAAATTTCACGTAAGTGGGGACTTGCTGAACGATGTCAAGAAGCGGGATGTTCACTTTCACTTGTTTAAAAATTTCCAACATCTTTTCCATTTGGTCCGAGTGTTTCTTTGGTCGAAGACAATGTAGAAATTTGTTCGACAGAATTAGGACATTGATCGGCTATAAGATTAGGATCGTTGCATTTATAACACATTGGTTGGGAAGCTTGGTTCATTTGATTCGATGAGAAAACGTTATCGAATTTTTTAATCATTGCGTCGATCTTAGCTTCCAAAGCAAAAGAAGATCCTATCGAGTGTGCACTCAATCATGAGTAAATTGATTTTTCGTTCGAACGTTCCCATTGGGATGACTTTTCAGCGAGGTTTTCAAGAAATTGCCAAGCATCGTCGTAATGTTGGGAAAGAAAGTTGCCTTGGCATATTGATTCGAGCATGGTTCGTGAGCTATTTTCGAGTCCATCGTATAAGATTTGGTAAATCGTCCATTTTTCGAAGTTATGGTGTGGACATTTTATCAAAAGCTCTTTGAATCTTTCAAAATATTTTCCAAATGGTTCCCCTTTAAATTGATGAAAATTTACAATTACATTTCGGATTCTACTTGTTTTTTCCAAGGGGTAGAACTTTTTTAAGAAAGCTTTTACGAATTCTTCCCACGTTTTAATTGAGTTCGATGGTAAGCTGTACAACCATTTTTCAGCATAATCCGTAAGAGCAAATGGGATTAATCGAAGTTTTATTCCATCATCAGAAAGTTGTTGGAGTTTTATGGTTGCACAAACTTGTTCGAATTTAGTCAATAAAATGTTTGGGTCATCGTGTTCGAAATTGCCAAATTTTGAAAGTGTGGCAATATGGTTCGAATTAATTTCGAAGTGGTTACCCGTAAGTGCGGGTAACGTGATGCAAGATGGAATATAAACTCTATCAGGAAAGATTCTATCCATAAGAGTTCGAGGGGCGTTGTAACAACCCGGGATATGCATTACCAATTAATAAATAAAGGTTAGGATTTTTATTTATTTTAATGAAGCATAAAAGGATTTGGAATAACAAAAATTTATTTGAAAAAGGCTATTTTAATTAAATAGGAAATATGGGATTTTAAAATGAGGATAAAATGTTATTTTGGAAAGTTAAATATTTTAGGAGAGATTTTAAAACGGGTTTGGATAAGAAAAATGAGTTTTATAAACATACATGAACACTTAGACTAATTTTTGGAAACATATAAATAACTCTCTTCTTATTGGGTTACTAAACCAAGCCCAATAACCCACCCTAAACCTCATTCATTCATCCCTAATCAAAACCCTAATCATTTCCTAAATCTTTCATAACAAAAATGGCCTCTATCTTCATCTCCTTCTAGTTTTAGCTTATGCAAGTCATTCTATGCAAAGGTAATGCAAATACCCACCTCAAATCCGTTTTTACATCTTTCTCATTTCTGAAATTTAATTGGTAACACATGTTTTATGTGTTTTTTTATCTTATAGCCTCCTAATCATTTTTGCTAACTTGGGTTGATGCTATAGTAGTCTTTGTTGCTTTTGTGAGAAGTATATTGCTAAAAACCTCTTCTAATATGTGTTTAATTATCTTTTGATTTCAGTAATCATTTAGTAACACATGTTTTATTATGTAATATGTGAATCATAGCTCTTTGATCCTCTTTGCTTTCATTTTGGGTGTGCACACAAGTTGCTTGCTATATTGGTTGAGGTAAAATTGCTAGCTAAATCCTTTTTTTTACTTGATGTTTCTATAATTTACGTTTTGGAATTGTAGCTGAAACGAAATCAGGCATAACTTCTTCATTTCTCATCCGTTTTTGGTCAGGTTTTTTTTGCTGCAAACTAGATTCAATAAGGAACACTTTTTGATCAGTGAGTTTTCTGTAATTTTGCCATTTAGATGACCTGAAATGCATTCAAAGACAGAAGACTAATTCTGTCTTTAACAAGTTATCTTGAGTTTCAATCTGATATTGTTTTGCATGTATCTCTCTCGTTTTTTATCCTAATTAGATAATTTTGGATGTTCCGGAAAGCTTAAAACATATGCTACAATTTTTGTTCAGTGAGTTTTCTGTAATTTTGCCATTTAGATGACCTGAAATGCGTTCAAAGACAGAAGACCAATTTTGTCTTTAACAAATTATCTTGAGTTTCAATCTGATATTGTTTTGCATGTATCTCTCTTGTTTTTCATCCGAATTAGATAATTTTGAATGTTCCGGAAATCTTAAAACATATGCTACAATTTTTGTTCAGTGAGTTTTCTGTAATTTTGAGTATAACTAGGTCAAAAATTTATTTTTCTACTATCTTCCCGAGAGCGATACACATATTAGCTCTGTGGATGAAACTGAAACTATTTTGGTCATAACTTTTGAGCCGCTAGTTGGAATTTGACGATTTTGGTCTCGTTGGAAATATGGAGTTATGAACTCCATATCTGGAAAGTTTGGTCATCATCTGAGTTCATTAGACCCTTCGAATTTCCTGTCAGAGTTGAACCCAGATCGCTGTGCAAAACAGTGCATTTCATGTTTCTGTGTCCGACTTTGGAACGTCGCTATGCCTTCGTTTCAAGTTGGAATCGAGTAATTCTTGCGTTTTGAAGTAGGAATGTCGGACTACGTTCCTACCAATTTTCATGCCATTCAGATTCAGTCTGCTGGTCCGAATAATTTTCCGAACTTGGGTTCGCGTCAGTTTTGGACTATTTTCCAACACTTAGAATATTTTCAGTGATTTTCTGGTTTTATCGATTTCTTTGAGATTTGTCTCTGGATTTTGTACATGGACCTTATAAAAAGGTTTTAAAAGGATTTTTCGCTCCGAAATGGCTTCCGAAATTATTTTATAATATTATTTTTAATTAGTAGACTATTTACTCCATAATAGGAGAGTTTTCAAAAGCCGTTTTAGAGTGTTCTCAAAATCAATTATAAATCCGTTTCGAACCATTATTTTCTATAATAAAAATCTCACACTCACTTTTTAGCACGTCAAGCGAAGTGGAAAGGTGCTTAAACGGTTAGGAAATCTACGGCCTATGGAACCGTGTGTATTTTCTTTCCGGTTAATCCCCGACCTATTCGATTGATCGTTTTGACCTTTGGGTCTAGTTTATCGATGATACGAGGTGGACTTTTTATTGTTTGGAGTGTGAGCTTGCTATTTGTTAGTAAACCGTTTAGTGCAAACGTGGGGTATGGGACTCATCGTTAACACTTTACGGGTTCCTCTCCAAGAAGTTTGTGACACATTAGCCTCTGGGCAGCCAGTACTGGACCTCTGGGTCACCACGCCTCTGGGCAACCGTCTCTGGACACCTGTTCTATGGAGCAGTTTCTTTTTCGGCATGTGCCTCTGGGCCTTTATCCTTCTGGGAAGGATCTCGCCGTCTCGCGCGTTCCGCATCTGTGCGAGTGATCGATCACAACTCTACAGTACTTGGCAATAACGACTCTGGTCGGTGCACGTGCTATACTTGTATTATCTGATGATTTTTATATCCATTCGAGTACCGCCATTCGGTGTTGGTTCTATGGAACCATATGATGTAAGTGCGATTACCTTGTGGATTCACAATGTCCCTGGGCACTGCTTTTCAGTGTTTGATTTCATTGACTTTTCAGTATATCCCCATTGCTCTTTGGAGCATTGATCTTTGCTTGGGCATTGATTACAGACTCTGGTCATTCTTGGGATTATTGCCTATGGGCAACGTGTTATAGCTTTGGCTACGCCGATGATATGAGGCGATTTTATTTATTCAACACTTTGGTGCTGATATTCTCTTTGGAGATTTTTACTGTTGATTGATGATTAGGGACCGTCATTATATTCATGTGGTCCAAAATACTCTTCTCTTAGGAAAAGTACTGTTTTATTTATGTACCGCATTATTATATATCTCGGTTATTACTGATTGTTTAGCTAGCCTGACCCGAGTGTTTTCGCTCGGGTCAGACCGAGTTGTTTCATGTTAGGTCTCTGGACTTAGCTTCTGTGCTTCCGCTTTGGACATTATCTGCTATGCTGATAGATAGCGCTTTTATTTGTCCACTATTCCGCTACTCTGTTATTATTCAGACTTTGATATGTACATATTTTTGATTCACATGTGTAGGCAGTTGCTTTGTACCCACTTATAGTATTTGGATCTGTATTGACGATGTATTGTCCTGGGATTTTATATCTGTTATGTGATTCTGTTCTGTGATGTTTTATCATTTTA
This sequence comes from Allium fistulosum, assembly GCA_030737815.1. Taxonomy (NCBI): domain Eukaryota; kingdom Viridiplantae; phylum Streptophyta; class Magnoliopsida; order Asparagales; family Amaryllidaceae; genus Allium; species Allium fistulosum. The sequence continues at coordinate 971,819,848 of CM060908.1, read as the reverse complement.
TTACTATGCTTATTCTGATAGATCTTTAGCCATTATAATTTCGTTATAAATATTTATTGAATATGTCGAACCACTTAAAAAAAATATAGATACCACCCTTTCGACGTATTCAGTAGATAGTTATAGCTTGATTACAAATGGTCGCTTCCACTATACTCTATTCTCCGCTTTAACAGACGGTATTACTCCCGTAATACTCTTTGTTACAGTGGGTCTCAGAGGGGCGTTACAGCTTGGTATCAGAGCCAGGTTCAGAATTAAGCATAACAAACACAGAACAGACACGTAGTACAATACGTTATAATACGATCCAAATTGAACATATCCACCTTTAGATAAATAAGTTAGGAATATGTGTAGGAATCTATTATATTCCGTAATATTCCTTAATGAATTATCTATCTTTGAATTGTGCTTAACTAAATCTACCGTTCATATGTTCGAGAGTGTCCCAAACCTCTCTATTACACCTTCTCTAAGAAGGAGGGACACAGGATCTCCGCTTGTCCTATTGCTCCAGCTAGTGCCAAGCCTAGTAGGCTTAATGCTGCCAAGGCTCCTACCACTTCTGCTCAGCCTAAAGGTACACATCCTTCCGTTCTTGAAGGCTCTATTTTATTTCATGGTAGATCTTGTAGAGTTCTCTTTGATACGGGTGCCTCTCACTCATTCGTATCAAAGGAACTAGTTGATACTTTATCTTTGGATGTTACTTGTCTGGTTTCTTCACTAAGGATTGTGAATCCCATTGGTGGATCCACGATCCTTAGCTTGCTCTGTGAGGATATAGATATTGATCTTTGTGGCTTTTCTTTCCATGCAAATCTCCACGTTATGGAGTATTTGGGCTTTGATATGATTCTTGGCATGGATTGGCTCGTTCAGCACGACGCCAAAATCACTTGTTCGGAGCGGATATTATTTCTTCGTCATCCTGACTCGTCCGCTCCGTTAGCTATTGCTCTTCAGGATGTTAGGATTTCTGATATTACTTTATTTGCTCTTGATTCACGAGATGTGAATGTGGACATATCTCGTATTCCTGTTGTTCGGGATTTCCCCGACGTATTCGAGCCAATATCCGGACTGCCGCCAAAGCGAGCTATTGAGTTCCGCATCGATCTCATTCCAGGCTCTCATCCAGTTGGGCGTTCTCCTACGAGAATGTTTACTAAAGAGAATGAGGAACTCAGGAAGCAGTTAGTTGAGCTTGAAGCGAAACAGTTCATTTGTTCATGTTCTTTGCCATGGGGTGCTGCTGTGGTCTTCGTTAAGAAGGCTGATGGCTCTCTTAGGCTTTGCATTGACTATCGCAAGCTCAATGAGTTGACCATCAAAAATCGCTACCCACTTCCTCGGATAGACGACATGTTTGACCAATTGAGCGGTGCGAAGGTCTTCTCTCAGCTTGACCTTGCCACCGGATTCCATCAGCTACGAGTCGCGGAAGACAGCATTCCTCTTACAACATTTCGCACTCGTTATGGTTCTTTTGAGTGGTTGATCATGCCGTTCGGCTTGACAAACGCTCCGGCTTTCTTCGTCGATCTCATGAATCGAGTATTCCGGGAATACATCGATAGATTCGTTCTGGTTTTCATCGACGATATTCTTGTTTATTCTAGATCCGAGGCAGAGCATGCTCGTCATCTACGGATCGTCTTGGATACTCTTCGTCAGCATCATCTTAGGGCCAAGCTCTCCAAGTTCCATTTCTGGGAGAGTAAGGTCAAGTTCTTGGGTCATATTGTTTCTTCTGAGGGTATTTCTGTTGATCCTGTCAAGATTGAAGCTATTCTGAATTGGAAGCAGCCTGAGAACGTTCATGATATTCGCAGCTTCCTTGGTCTGGCGGGTTATTACCGTCGATTTATCAAGGATTTCTCTCGTGTTGCACTTCCCCTTACGACTCTGACTCGTAAGGGGGTACGCTTTATTTGGTCTGATAAGTGTGAATTTTCTTTCCAGCGATTGAAGGAACTTCTCACTCATACTCCTATCCTTGTGGTTCCTGAAAGTAACCAGGATCTTGTTGTTTACACCGATGCTTGTGGTAGCGGCCTCGGTGCTGTGCTTATGCAGAAGGATCGGGTAGTTGCTTATGCTTCTAGGCAGCTACGTCTGAATGAGGTTCGCTATCCGACTCATGATCTTGAGTTGGCAGCTATCGTCTTTGCTTTGAAGACGTGGCGTCACTTTCTATTAGGCGAATGCTTCACTCTTTACACCGATCACAAGTATCTGAAGTATCTTTTCAGTCAGAAGGATCTCAATATGAGGCAGCAGCGATGGCTCGAGTTTCTTGCCTCATATGACTTAAACATTCAGTATACCACTGACAAGGGTAATCGTGTGGCTGATGCACTCAGTCGCAAACACTCGGCAGTAGTTTCTATGATGATAGTCGAGTGGGATATTCTTGAGACTCTTTCTATGTGTGATATTCGAAATCGAGCTCCGTCTTCTGATCCTCAGATCTTGCTATTCAGCTTGGAAGCTCGACCTATTCTATTGGATCGCATTGCCCATGATCAGCGGCAGGATCCAGACTTATTGTGATATATTCATCTCCTTGAGTCGGGATCCAGTGATGAGACATTGTTGGATTATTCTATTGATTCTCATCGGTGTCTTCGCAGGAAGAACCGTATTTTGGTACCATCTGATTTATCACTTAGGCATGACATTCTAGACGAGTGTCATCGCACTAAGTACACTATACATCCCGGGTCAAGTAAGATGTATGCCGACATGTGTCGCCTATTTTATTGGGAGGGCATGAAGAGTGATGTTGCAAGTTATGTAAGTCGTTGCATGACTTGTCAACAGATCAAAGCTGAGCATCAGCGTCCATCTGGTCTTCTTCAGCCGCTAGAGATTCCATTGTGGAAATGGGATCAGATATCCATGGATTTTATTGACGGTCTGCCTCGATCGAGGTCAGGCCATACTTCTATTTGGGTCATCGTCGATCGCTTGACCAAATCAGCTCATTTCATTCCTATTAAGTCCACTCGGACTGCCCCTCAGCTTGCCAAGCTATATGTGAAGGAAGTCGTTTGACTTCATGGCATTCCTAGCTTTATCGTCTGTAATTGAGACACTATCTTTACTAGTCACTTCTGGAAGTGCCTATAGTCAGCTTTGGGCTCAAAGCTGAATTTCTCGACTGCTTATCATCCTCAGACTGATGGTCAGACGGAGAGGGTGAATCGTGTTTTAGAGGATCTTTTGCGCTGTTGTATTCTGGATTTCGGAGGTAGTTGGGAGGATCACTTACCGCTTGTAGAGTTCTCCTACAACAACAGCTTTCAGTCTAGTATTGGCATGGCTCCTTTCGAGGCTCTTTACGGAAGGCCATGTCGTTCTCCTGCGTGTTGGTTAGAATCTGGCGAGAAGCTCCTTCTTGATCCAGATTCAGTTCGGGAATCTTCGGAGAAGATTATTCTTATTCGTCAGAGAATGAAAGAGGCGCAGAACCGCCAGAAATCCTACGCGGACAACCGTAGGAAGCCTCTTGAGTTCTCCATTGGCGATTCTGTCTTTATTCGGGTCTCTCCCATGAAGGGGGTTGTGCGTTTCAGCTCTACCGGGAAGTTGGCTCCTCGCTATGTTGGACCATTTCCTATTACGGAACGCATTGGCCCCGTTGCTTATCGTGTGGCTCTACCTGCTCACTTCTCTGGAATACACGACGTGTTCCATGTTTCCCAGCTTCGCATGTGTGTCCGCGATCCTGATTCTATCATTGAGCTGCATGCTGTGCCTGATTTAGAGATCTTACCTGATTTATCTTTAGAGCAGCAACCTCTTCGTGTGCTTGATTCGGAGGCTAGACGCCTTCGCAACAAAGAGGTTCCTCTCGTGAAGATTCATTGGTCACCGAATCCTAAGGACTGCACTTGGGAGACCAGAGAATCTATCGAATGCTCTTATCCTGGGTTTCTCCCATCTTCTTCTGCGGATGAGAATTCTCTATTTTATCTCTATCACTTCTTTTGGGGATTTGACGTTATAGACGACATCTATCTTAAGGAATTGCGGGGACGCAATTTTCTTAAGGGGGGGAGTCTGTAACAACCCAGGATTTGCATTACCAATTAATAAATAAAGGTTAAGATTTTTATTTATTTTAATGAAGCATAAAAGGATTTGGAATAACAAAAATTTATTTGAAAAAGGCTATTTTAATTAAATGGGAAATATGGGATTTTAAAATGAGGATAAAATGTTATTTTGGAAAGTTAAATATTTTAGGAGAGATTTTAAAACGGGTTTGGATAAGAAAAATGAGTTTTATAAACATACATGAACACTTAGACTAATTTTTGGAAACATGTAAATAACTCTCTTCTTATTGGGTTACTAAACCTAGCCCAATAACCCACCCTAAACCTCATCTATAAATTATCTCAAACTCTCCTAACCTCATTCATTCATCCCTAATCAAAACCCTAATCATTTCCTAAAGCTTTCATAACAAAAATGGTCTCTATCTTCATCTCCTTCTAGTTTTAGCTTATGCAAGTCATTCTATGCAAAGGTAATGCAAATACCCACCTCAAATCCGTTTTTACAACTTTCTCATTTCTGAAATTTAATTGGTAACACATGTTTTATGTGTTTTTTTATCTTATAGCCTCCTAATCATTTTTGCTAACTTGGGTTGATGCTATAGTAGTCTTTGTTGCTTTTGTGAGAGGTATATTGCTAAAAACGTCTTCTAATATGTGTTTAACCATCTTTTGATTTCAGTAATCATTTAGTAACACATGTTTTATTATGTAACATGTGAATCATAGCTCTTTGATCCTCTTTGCTTTCATTCTAGGTGTGCACACAAGTTGCTTGCTATATTGGTTGAGGTAAAATTGCTAGCTAAATCCTTTTTTTTACTTGATGCTTCTATAATTTTCGTTTTGGAATTATAGCTGAAACGAAATCAGGCATAACTTCTTCATTTCTCATCCGTTTTTGGTCAGGTTTTTTTTGCTGCAAACTAGATTCAATAAGGAACACTTTTTGTTCAGTGAGTTTTCTATAGTTTTGCCATTTAGATGACGTGAAATGCATTCAAAGATAGAAGACCAATTATGTCTTTAACAAGTTATTTTGAGTTTCAATCTGATATTGTTTTGCATGTATCTCTCTCGTTTTTGATCCGAATTAGATAATTTTGGATATTCCGGAAAGCTTAAAACATATGCTACAATTTTTGTTCAGTGAGTTTTCTGTAATTTTGCAATTTAGATGACCTGAAATGCGTTCAAAGACAGAAGACCAATTCTGTCTTTAACAAATTATCTTGAGTTTCAATTCGATATTGTTTTGCATGTATCTCTCTCGTTTTTTATCCGAATTAGATAATTTTGGATGTTCCGGAAAGCATAAAACATATGCTACAATTTTTGTTCAGTGAGTTTTCTGTAATTTTGAGTCTAACTAGGTCAAAAATTGATTTTTCTACTATCTTCCCGAGAGCGATACACATATTAGCTCTGTGGATGAAACTGAAACTATTTTGGTCATAACTTTTGAGGCGCCAGTCGGAATTTGACGATTTTGGTCTCGTTGGAAAGATGGAGTTATGAACTCCATATCTGGAAAGTTTGGTCATCATCTGAGTTCATTAGACCCTTCGAATTTCCTGTCAGAGTTGAACCCAGATCGCTGTGCAAAACAGTGCATTTCATGTTTCTGTGTCCGACTTTGGAACGTCGCTACGCCTTCGTTTCAAGTCGGAATCGAGTAATTCTTTTTGCGTTCTGAAGTAGGAATGTCGGACTACGTTCCTACCAATTTTCATGCCATTCGGATTCAGTCTGCTGGTCCGAATAATTTTCCGAACTTGGGTTCGCGTTAGTTTTGGACTATTTTCCAAAACTTAGAATATTTTCAGTGATTTTCTGGTTTTATCAATTTCTTTGAGATTTGTCTCTGGATTTTGTACACGGGCCTTATAAAAAGGTTTTAAAAGGATTTTTCGCTCCTAAATGGCTTCCGAAATTATTTTATAATATTATTTTTAATTAGTAGACTATTTACTCCATAATAGGAGAGTTTTCAAAAGCCGTTTTAGAGTGTTCTCAAAATCAATTATAAATCTGTTTCGAACCATTATTTTCTATAATAAAAATCTCATACTCACTTTTTAGCACGTCAAGCGAAGTGGAAAGGTGCTTAAACTGTTAGGAAATCTCCGGCCTATGGAACCGTGTGTATTTTCTTTCCGGTTAATCCCCGACCTATTCGATTGATCGTTTTGACCTTTGGGTCTAGTTTATCGATGATACGAGGTGGACTTTTTATTGTTTGGAGTGTGAGCTTGCTATTGGTTAGTAAACCGTTTAGTGCAAACGTGGGGTATGGGACTCATCGTTAACACTTTACGGGTTCCTCTCCAAGAAGTTTGTGACACATTAGCCTCTAGGCAGCCAGTACTGGACCTCTGGGTCACCACGCCTCTGGGCAACCGTCTCTGGACACCTGTTCTATGGAGCAGTTTCTTTTTCGGCATGTGCCTCTGGGCCTTTATCCTTCTGGGAAGGATCTCGCCGTCTCGCGCGTTCCGCATCTGTGCGAGTGATCGATCACAACTCTACAGTACTTGGCAATAACGACTCTGGTCGGTGCACGTGCTATACTTGTATTATCTGATGATTTTTATATCCATTCGAGTACCGCCATTCGGTGTTGGTTCTATGGAACCATATGATGTAAGTGCGATTACCTTGTGGATTCACAGTGTCCCTGGGCACTGCTTTTCAGTGTTTGATTTCATTGACTTTTCAGTATATCCCCATTGCTCTTTGGAGCATCGATCTTTGCTTGGGCATTGATTACAGACTCTGGTCATTCTTGGGATTATTGCCTATGGGCAACGTGTTATAGCTTTGGCTACGCCGATGATATGAGGCGATTTTATTTATTCAACACTTTGGTGCTGATATTCTCTTTGGAGATTTTTACTGTTGATTGATGATTAGGGACCGTCATTATATTCATGTGGTCTAAAATACTCTTCTCTTAGGAAAAGTACTGTTTTATTTATGTACCGCATTATTATATATCTCGGTTATTACTGATTGTTTAGCTAGCCTGACCCGAGTGTTTTCGCTCGGGTCAGACCGAGTTGTTTCATGTTAGGTCTCTGGACTTAGCTTCTGTGCTTCCGCTTTGGATATTATCTGCTATGCTGATAGATAGCGCTTTTATTTGTCCACTATTCCGCTACTCTGTTATTATTCAGACTTTGATATGTACATATTTTTGATTCACATGTGTGGGCAGTGGCTTTGTACCCACTTATAGTATTTGGATCTGTATTGACGATGTATTGTCCTGGGATTTTATATCTGTTATGTGATTCTGTTCTGTGATGTTTTATCATTTTATTACTATGCTTATTCTGATAGATCTTTAGCCATTGTAATTTCGTTATAAATATTTATTGAATATGTCGAACCACTTGAAAAAAAAATATAGATACCACCCTTTCGACGTATTCAGTAGATAGTTATAGCTTGATTACAAATGGTCGCTTCCACTATACTCTATTCTCCGCTTTAACAGACGGTATTACTCCCGTAATACTCTTTGTTACAGTGGGTCTCAGAGTGGGGCGTTACAGGCATTCTCGTTTGTCATTTCGGGAGGTTCGTTTGTTCGAGTTAAACGGTTAGTTGTTGAGTCGCGAGTCCAACGATTTGTTGTTGTGTCACGAGTCCAAGTACTCATGCACAAGTGAAAGTCAAGGAGAGAAAGAAGTTAGAAACGAGTTTATAGAATGAAAGAAGATTTGAAAAACGAAGTGAAAATTGTTTCAATTTTTGTTCTTGTTTTTTTTAAGGAAGAAAAATATTTACCAAGTGAAATTTATTTTCAAAAGTTTGATTTTCGTTTTGTTTTTGGCTTTTCAATTTAATTTTTTTTGAATTTTCAAATATTTACCAAAAGAATTTGTTTTTCAAATTTTTTTTTAGAAAATGAAGTTTGAATTTTCATTTTTTTTTTGAATTTTTAAATTTTTTTTCTTTTTGAAAGGATTTTATATATTTTTTGGATTTTTGTTTTTGCTTGAAAATTTTCAAAGGAAAGGAAAAAGGATTTTTTTTTGGATTAAAAACTAAGTTAAGTAAAATTTATAAATTGTTTTTTGGATTTTTGATTTTTTTTTAAATATGCATGAACTAATGCAACTAAATGAATGCAAAGGACTTAATTACAGTTTTTTGTCCTTAGTAGCTCCTAACCCAAAATTTTATAATCACACTTTGTCTTAAATCAACAAAAATATTTCTCAACCAGGTAACGGGCAGGGGTTATCGGTGCACCACGAATCACCATAGGAATGCAGCCGAAGGTTTAAGTACCTTCAGAGGAACAACCACTATAATATTTACGAATCACCGTAATATTTATAAATGTTTATTACTCTGCGGTAGCCTAGACACCATGAAATAAAATTGTTCAAAGAAAATAATTGTGAAGATACAATTAAGCCCTAGATGAGCTCGCGACACCCTTAAGTCGAATGTCTAACCTTTATTATTTGTCAAATTCTACGATGAAATGCGTTTGTGGGCTAAGGAAGGGATGATGAAATCCCTCACCTTATGTGAATTGGGGTATTTCCCTTAGAAAAGAAAATAAGATGAGATGAATGCAAAACAGAAATTAAACGTGAATTTACAATGCAATTAAAATGAATATTATTTTTGTTTTTGGATTTTAAAAGTTTTTTATTATATAAATGCAAATGCAAGCAACCAACAATGCAATTCAAAATAAAACTAGAGATAGGGGCACGATACCAGAGCATGTAGATTATTAGCAAATTTTTTTATTTTTTTTTAGCGGCAATTATTATAGCAAGCAAAGCAATTCCTCTTGATTTTCTGCTTTCGCAACCTTAAATTTCAAACAAGATATATACTTTTTTTTTTGAAAAACAAAAAATATAAGAATGGAACTTAAACACAATTTAAAACAAAGCAAAACGAATTTAAAACTAAATTTATTTAAGGGTTAAACAAAAGTAAACAAAAAATGGAATTAAACAAAACAAATTGAGCAAAACCTTTTTTTGTATATATTTTTTATATAACAAAGAAACAAAAAAAATGATATTTATACAAATGATATAACAAACAAACTTTTGCAAGCACTCTTATTTTTTTAACAGCTCAATCAAGGCCCGGCCAAAACTAAGTAACATCAAAGAAGAATTAAAATTGAAACTCTATTCTCTTCTGTACAAAAGAAGAAATCAAATCAAAACCGAGTACTGTTCAGTGAGAACGAAATCAAAGTGGAAAGAAGAAGAAAGAAAAAAAATTAAAAGGAAATTAGTTCGAAAATCAAATCGAAAGTTGGGTTATCGGTGTGTTGACAGAGAGCAGTGATCCGATTTTGGGTTTTGATGGGAAGTAGGTGTCGCGTGATTTGGGTTGGATTTGGTGTTGATGTCGTGGATGATTTGCAATTGCAGGAGTGGTCGCGGTGGAGAAGTTGATTGGTTTCGAGGTTTTATTTGAATCGTTCAAGGGAGGGTTGTTCGACCGAGTGTTCGGCGATTTGGGAAGTGGAGATTTTTGTGGTAGCTGGCAATTGAAGTTCGACGCTGTGAAGTACAAAGAAAGCAGTGTGAAGTTGTATGTTGTTGGAGTTGTTAGAGGTGGTGGAAAGGAGGTTCACAGTGAATGTTGAGGTCGTGGATGAGTAAGAAGTGGATGGAGAGTGAAGTTGTTTGGATTGTTATGGTCTTTCGTGGATGTAGCGAAGAATTGTGGGTCGTTGAAGGGCACTAAATGAATGCGGTAGATTGTCGATGAGGCAGTGGGGAATGTTGAACTGGGTTGTTGAATACTTGCAGTCGTGGGTTGCTATGGCGGGGAGGTGATTGGTCGCGAGTGCTATTGTTCATGGTACTACAGTATGAAATAGAGCATGTTGTAGCTTCTGGCAGTGGTATGAGCAAGCAATAAAGGGGTTGTATCAGTTTTGTGAATGTTGTATCAGTTTTAGGTGAATGTTTTGATTATGGGGTGAGGTGCTGTTTGTGGGGTTTAGCAGGCAACAGCTCTTTTTTTTCGATGGCAGGAGTTGTTGAATAGTTGTGATGGCATATAGCTTGTGGATTTGAGATGGCAGGTATGTAATTGCAATTGTGAAATGAACGGCAATGAATATGGTAGTTTTGAAATGAACAGCAGTTGTGAATGTGAAGTTCTGATCGGTGGATGATGAAGTTTAAGGTGGTGGCGAATTGTGAAATGTTGCTATTGTTATGTGTTGAGTTGTTGGTGGCAGAAGGGATGTATAAATGTGCAGTTGTATGGAAGCAAGAGTTGTATGGAAGCAAGATGTATGTGAAGTATTAAGTGCTGTGTAAGTTTTGCAGAATTTTTAAGGTGGATATTGAGAGGCAAGCAGTGATTGGAAGGGGTGGTTGCAGCTGGATGTGTACAGGCAGTGTTGGTCTAATATGGAAATGTGGATGTAAATGGAGTGACAGTCTTGTATGAAGATAATGTTTGTACTGTGATGTAGCTGTAAGTGAGATGGTGTAGTGATGAGATTTGGTTGGAAGTAAGAGTTTTGACAGTATTAATGGAGGATGGTAGGACAGGTGCTTGCTGTAGGAAGGGTTGTAGAAGTGTTGATGTTGTTATGTGGGTTGAAGTACACAAGTGCACAATTGCACAGAGATGAAGAGGGAGGGTGACTGTTTGGTTGATGGAGTGTTTAAGGCAAGAGTTGATGAGAAGTTGTTTAGAGGTTATGAAGCAAGGCAGAGGTTAGGAAGGATGATGGCAGGTAGGGGAATGAATGAAGTGAGAAGGAGTTTGGGTAGAGAAAGGCAGTTGTTTGAAGAAGTGATTGGCAAGGATGTGGACAGTGAATGAGATGCAACAGAGAATGATATCTAACAGTGAACAGTGAATGATAGGAAATGAAGTTGTGTATTTTTTTTCCTTTTGAAAATGAAATTTAATGTAAAAAAATGAAATGGAATATAATTTTGAAAATGAAGTTGTGTATAATTTTTTTTAATAGAAATGCAAATGCAATAACGAAGTGAAAAGGCAAGAAATAAAAACAAAATCAAATGATAGAACAAACACACACACAATTTTTTTTTAATTGCAAACAAACAAACAAAATAAAATCACACAAAATCAAACAAAAATAACTCGAAGAATCGAAAATAAAATCAAAACAAACTCCCCCGGCAACAGTGCCAAAAACTTATTAATCGACTAGTTTACTATCGGTTTAGAAAATAGTCGAAAAATTTCAAATTAAAATAACCGCAAGCACACGGCATAAAAAAGTTAGTACGTGGCGAGTACGGGTCGATCCACGGGGAATTTTGAGATTTTAAAATTTTCTAATCAATCAAATTAAACCAAAAGTGGAGAGGAAATTGTTAACTACAAAAAAGAGGCTAAAGATAGAATTAAAATGTGATTTAAAAATTATTGGACTAGAGAACAATTTAGAGGCAAATCCACTCTCATATTTTTGTTTATCAACAAATAATTTATGATCTCTAACTTTGATATTAAGTGAAATAATCATTGCATTTATCATAAGTATGGTTTGTTTATGTTATTAATTAACATAACTCAAACCATCAAACTATAATACAATAATTATACCACTTATAATTCTCATGAAAATAAAGTCAAAGCAAAAGCTATTTTAAGTATGATCTATTTACTATTGTAACTAGTAAAATAGATCATCAAATTTCATTTTTACTTTCATTTCAAAATCAAAAATGGATTAAAAAATAATGATGCAAATTGTGTTTAGGTTGAATAAGAATAGCTCATTTGCAAAAGCAACATAATCTATCAAACCCACTTGTATAAACTTGCATCAAAATTCACTCTTATGAATCATAAACAAAAAAGAGATCATAAATCATAGAATGTTGAAATTACATAATATTTGAGAGTTCATTACCCCTAAATTGAAGGGGTTTAGCTACTCATTTGTGTTATCAAATCAACACTTCTAAATTTCAACATTAAAAAGCAAAGAAATTAAAACTAAGCAAAGGAAGAAAGAGAGATTAACTACTAAATATTTGCATAAAAATTAAAGCTACACTACTTGCATAAATGTAAATCTAAGCTATGAACATTAAAAGAAAGAGAACATAGAAATAAACATTAACAAAGAAGCAAAGAAAAGCATGTAGAAAAGAAATGAGAAAGAGGCTTGGAAGCCATTTTTATTTCACTTTGATTTTTGTTTACAACTTTCTAATTTCCTAAGGAAATATACGAAAGAGTAGAAGATAGATTGATGTACATAAGAGGGTTATTTATACATGCATAAAACCCTAATTCTATTTTTAGGGAGCTTCCAAAAATACCTTTTAGGAAGTGTGGCCACCAAGTAACCATTAGCCACTAATTAATCCATCATTTTATGTGCACGAAGCTTTAACCTCCACTTAGTTGTCCATTAGCTCCTAATTGTATATTTAGGTAAGTGGGTGGGGTTCTCCATGATCTTGAACTTGAATTATTTCCTCTTCATTCCTTTGTATTTCCTTGTGCGTGCATATATCATCATGAATCCCACTTCCATATTATCCAAAATATCCTATAAAAATCATAAAAATTGTCCAAGTAAAAATTCCTAAATTAACACATGCACACAAATGACCATTTTGCCCTTGAATAAAGACGAAATCATGATGGTTTGAAAATATTAGAATTTTGGTTTTAACATGTAAAAATGCCCAAATATGATGTTTATTTAATAAAAAGAGATAAAATATGAATGTAAATATATGCACATTTACGTGCACATCATGTAAGATTCTTATGGGAAACACAAAGAACTCAAAGTTAAATTAATTGTTTGTTTATCATAGGTGGGCTAGTTAACCCTTAGACAAGTCTTTGAAATGCATTAGTAATATGACTAGTTAAATTAGAAAGCCGAATCTAAGGGTCATCGGCCTTCGTAGCTAGGGTCGGTTAGCTAGCGATTATGTTAAGAAGGTCTCGCATCGGGGTTGAGGTATTAAATGGTCGTTGAGCTTGCCTCCTCCCTATCTATAAATTGTTAAGTGGCCGGGATTTCCTTTTTGGGTAGTAAAACGCTTCTATATATACATGCATATACATAGTTATATCTCAGAGAAGGTTGGATATATCGTACGTGTATATGGAATTAAACGGATACATCATAAATAATAGACATAACACTTAAATAGAAATCAATTGTCATAAACTAGTGTTATGGATAAATTATGTAATTTTCCAATCACCATAATGTTGTTCTGACCTCTTCCTTATTACAATCCGCGGGATAGATTTAGAGAGACATGCTACTAGTGCAAGATGGAAATGGTAGATGGAGAAGTCCTCTCATTCATTCTCGACACTGAAAAGGCAACTAGATACCCAAAGAATAATAATGATTCCATGGTAGTAGTCTTAGTCGGTATATATGTCCTATTATATTTTTCTATTCCGCTGTGAGATTATGTAGACAACTCTCTGATTTACTTATGTTTATTTCAGGTTACTGACACCAACGATTCGTACCCTAGTGGACTTGGGTTTCGATTTAGTTGAAATTCGGGCCCATTAAGGTGCGAGTTGTTACATTTGGTATTAGAGCTTGGGTAAGTTGATCAAAGGAATCAGGGTACATTGAGTGAATGTATTTGTATTATTTACCTATAATTATAGATATATATATATATTATACGCCAAACTATATAAATTTCGACTATAGAAGTAGTTGCGACCATATTCTAAAAAGATGGATGAGGTAATTATGAGTTGGCACAATAAATAGAGTTAAACTTATACACCTACCTCGGTTACCCCACGGGTGTAGACTGTACCGTAAGGCATTGACCAAGAAGAGCATGAGTGCGACATGTAGAAGGATCCCTGAAGCTAGATGGTACTTGAGTCCTTTATTAAGCCTGGACTGTCCTATGATTATGGATTTTGATGGGTTGCCAATTGAAGATGTACATTTCACTTAAAAGGATGGGAACTAAGAAGTATATTTTATGAGCATCCAGAAGTAAGATGTGAAAAAGGATCAAGTTTCTACAAGAAGGTGTGTATTGGCTACCATTAGATGATAGCTAGAATTTGATATGTTCTTAATGAAGATGAGTTAAGAATGAACAGAAAAGAAGGAAAGGCTATAAGAAAGGAAAAATAAGAGCCAATTTTTGAGTCCGATCACATGTGAAAGAATTTACCAAAAAGATTTTGAAAGTTTCTTAAAACGTTTTGAATGATTTTAAAAAGGATTTATTTAAAATAGAAGGACCCTACCATAGAAAAGTTGTTGTTTCGAAGAAGCATAAAAAATTGGAAGTTTTAAAGGGTTATTTAGAGATTCCTAGTGAAGTTTAAAAATCGTTGGGTTGAAAATTTTCAATTTAAAGGAATTTAGTAAAGGGAATTTTTTGTTTTTGAAATGAATGGGAAAGAGAGCGTATGTTTGGCTCGATGATTTTTCCTATTTCTGTAAATTTAAAAGTTTTGTTTTAATTCTTTTTAAGTTGTGGATAAACGGAAATGGTACTTTATTTAAATAGGTTAAGAGAATGGAAGGGTAAGAATGCCCGATGATGAAGATAGGAAAAATATTTCTGTATAAGGAAAATATGGAGAAAAACAACTGAAATAGATTTATACGTATCTTTTTTTATGAAGGAAAGCCCAATGGCTAAAGCAGTAGCGAACGTACTGCAATGAATCAATGTGGAAAATAATAAAAAAGGAAAAGATATATATAAGTTGAAGGCATTTAGGTAGAAGAAATATAAATAGTAGTAGTATTAGCAAATTTAAATATAAACAGAGTTAGGAATTTATATTAAAATAGGGTTAGTAATCTAATTAGAAATAATATAGGAGAAAAACAAAATTAAAAATGGACAATTTCAATAAATATGTGCAGTAATTACACATATCTTTTAGAAGTCCCTCTCATAGGCTATTAGAATCTCCGCTAAGGGCGAAAGTGGAAACAACATGAGTAGTAGGAAAATAATAGAATGAATGTTGTCCTTGTCTACTCTACTTTTCATTGTTTAAAGTTATAGAAGATGTTTTTAAAAAATGGTTTAATACGACAATTGAGTTTTTGAAAAATGTTTTAAGTCAAAAAATCTGGTTTTAAAGATGTAAGTCTCTGTTGTAAAAAGTCCTTAAAAAGGAAAAGTTGGTTAGAATGAGAAATTTTTCATGGCTTCTTTTGGAAACCAAATTTTTTGAATTTAATAAAAAGGTTTCTAAGTTTATATTTTTCAAAGGTAATTTTTTTGGATTAAGTAATCATGACTGAGAAGTTTTAATTTTATAAAGAGTAGTGAAAACCAAACTAGGTATCGATATGGTGTAGATAGGGATGACTGCCTAGGTAAGACAGGGTAAAGGTTAAGGCTATGGATAAAATGGCTACAAATGCTCGCAGGGTAGCAACAAGTAATCTCCATTAAATATAAGGAATATTGGTATGAACCTAAAAATGTTTGATTAGACATTTGTGAAAGCCATAAGAAGAACCCTGAAAGGAATGCAGAATGATATCAAAGTACACGTTTGTGATTCCTTGGGTATACTCGCATGAAAGATCAAGGATAAAGAAAGTAAATACCAAGGTTTGAGAATACTATCAAGAGATTTTGATTGAAAGAAGATAGTATTATGATTGGAGAAGAGGATAATTGTAATGACCTAGTATTTCGAACCATTTGCATCCGCACGTGTCAGACTTGAATTACTCAAAATATCAGATTGTTAATTTATATTTGGCAGAACTCAGCATATACAGTAAATAAATCAATCACAGAATCACAGACATAGAGTATTACAAAATAAACAACAGAATAGATAAATAGTAGTTCATGAAGCTACTATATAAACAACAGAGTTTGAAATAAAATACAATAGAATATCTCGAATACAATGTAGTCTCAAATACAAACGGATGACAAGTCTTGAACAAAACCACTGGATAGCTGAAAGCTGAATAGATATAGATGGATCTCCAAGTGAAGCTCCAAGCTCCAAAGGTGAGTCCTAAATGTTGTAACACTCAGTCTGACCCGAGCGTAAAGCAAAACACAAAACACTCGAGTCAGGATTAACATTCTTATATTAATAAATTCAACTCAAGTGAAATGTCAACTGAAATAGAAGTAACTTAAAGGATGTTTGGAATTCCCATCCTCTAAGGATCCGTGGAACTATCCACTATGTAGTAATATACGCTATTATAATATGTCTATAGTAAAGTAAGAATATTAAAATAGCGTTAAGTCATTACCCATATCCCCCTTAACACATTTTTATATATTCCCGTAGTCTATACAGATACTGTAAGCCCCACCAAGTCGGTGGGATGCTCAGGGAACACTCCATAGGTACGGTACAAAACAAACTCTAGAAGGCGCGATAGGGCATGCGACAAGGCACTTGAGGCAATGCTAGGGTAGATATACCATTTGCGTATCCGGACTGGTGGTAATGCATAGCAGCTACTACCACCTACCTCGTGACACACTCCCAAATCAAAGGTGCACCCAATCAAATCACAAAAGCAATAGAATGGTATCGATGAAATGTGTCCGATAGGAGGAATGACTTCACTTGGCCCGACGTGGCTCTTATTTTAGCCGCATCAAGCTGACTCACGGGAGTCAGGGCTACGTAAATACCATACAGAATCGTCACCAAACCATCCTACTTCATTCTGGAATCTCCACCAAGTACACAGTTGTTAAAGTGGTTTTCGGTATTGGCAGAGAGTATGACAATATCCGATCCCGGTCTCTTTAACAACCAAACGCTTATTTCACACCGTGGTCATTTCTTTTCAAATAGTTCATACTTCATATCAAAATATCATATCCGTTTGAAAACCATATCAAATTCGATACCATTATTCACTTAAAATAATATCCATTTCTAGAATTGTAACACTTTCAAAATTATACCCTTTTGAAATCATAACACTTTGGAAATTATAGCACTTTTGAAATCATAACACTTTGGAAATCATAACACTTTTGGCTTAAACAGTTTAGATATTGAAAATAGTATATATTAAAATAGTTATAAATTAAAATAGTTTATATATTAAAATAATTTATATTTTAAAATAGTTTTTATATATATTAAAATACTTTATATAATAAAATTAGTTTCCTCTAATTTCGCAAATTGAATTAAATCATCTTAAATTCCAAAATTCAATTTAAATCAATTCCAGTTTAACCATTTCAATTTAAAGTTCAAAGATTCAAGTTTAAATATTCAAACATTTACAGGTTAAATTTCATTTATATTTCAACATTTAACTTTGATTTTTATTCAGATTGGAAGATATTCACTTAACCATTTTAATAACAATTTATTTAAATCCCAATTTATATATTTAAATCAATATTAAATATTCAATCTCAATTTTATTAAAAATTGAGAATATTCATTTAATCACTCTTTATCAAATCAAGTTATAAACCAAGTTATAATCATATCTTTTCAAAATCCCAAAAACAAATAAGTTTAAATCAATTCTTTCTTGAATTCAATTATTAACCAATTCAAATTCCAAGTCAACATTAATTTATCTTTCCAGCCTTTATTATTAAAGTTATAAATCTATTTTAAAATATTAATATAAATTTTAAATAAATATTTTAAAACATATTATATACTAATTGAATTAAATTAAATATTATTATTAAATTTATTTATGAAAAATCTTATTTTATACATGTTTAAAAATAATAAAATTTAAGTAAAATTTAATAATAAGATTTAATTTATAATTTCAAAACTAACTTATAAATTAAACTTTCCAAACATACTATTTTAAAATCTAAAATTTAGACATATATAAAAATAGCATTATATATTATATTTAAAAAAAATCAATATCTGCTAAAAACCATATATTTCCTTTCAAAACTTTGGAAATCATTTTCAAACCAACGATGTCCGTATATAATTTTCTATCCTATGGTCAAGTGATATAGATATTTATCATTTCAATCCGCAATTTAATTATCTACGGGTATATATCATTTCAACCTGCGATCCCAAATTCAAAGTCAATGAAAATCGCTTGGGTTTATCATTTCAACCCATAACGTTTTTCTCCTATTCTACAAGATCGTTCGGGTATGTATCATTTCAACCCATAGGGAATTCTATACTAGCAGGGAACTTGCAGAGTGAGAAGAGTGTTGAAAATAATATAACATATCAACAACAGGCATATATCATCAGTGATAAATTAAATATAAACAACAGGATATGGTGTCATATATCACAGATGAACAATTACAGATAATAGCCTATCATATATAGCAATTATATAAGTAACAGTTAAATCTATCAGCATATTTCAATTGTCGTTTCAAATGAAATCAAATTTAATAAATATAAGAATGTTAATCGTGAGTGATTGCTCACCTTTCGAGGCTAGAGAGATTCAACAATGAAATGAGTTACAAATCCAAGCACAAATTCCAAAGCAAAGCAAGATTGGCACGAATTTGACGGACAAGCTGATAGATAAGGGATAAATGAAATTAATCAGAACTTGCTTGGTATAGACTGCAATGAAATATATATTATTATTATTATATTATTTTCTTAATCCAATATTAAATTTGGAACTCATATTTAGAATAATATATATATACATTTTCAAATAAATATTAAATCTAAACACCTATAAATAAAATCTCTATATATTTAGAACTCAAACTCATGTATACTTGTCTATATATACACGAACAAACAATATATATATATATATATATGAAAATTTTGAAACATGTATATAAACCATTATATGCAGACCACTATATGTGCAAACAAAATATATGTGTAAGCAAATCTATGCAGACGCTATATATGACAAATATGCTTTTAAATTATACTTTAAAAATGTATATATTCAAAGTGCAAAAATGTATATCCATAGACCTATAAACGAATGGGTGTAGACCACATAGGAACTTGTGTAAGCATATATATACACACACTAATAGATACATTATATATATAATATTTATATAAACAAATCTTATATTTCATCTTATAGTTTATATACATTTATTCATAACAACAGAACCTATCCAATATGAACTGCAGATTATACATAATATATATAACTTACACAAATATGTAAAAATCAAAACATATATATAATTTACTTTTTCAAACAAATATTAATACCATCAGCCAACCCATATATATACTACATACATATAAACTATAAAATATACGTATAAATATATATATAAAATCAACTATTTATAAACTAATATATTATAACAACTATACTTAAAACTTTCATATATAAAATATTATTATACTAAAATATTGTAAGCCAGACCTCATATACATTTGCATATTTAAAACTGTAAGATATAAAACAAAAGAAACAAAGCACTTGTATAGAAATATATATATATATATAAACTAATATATAAACTATAGCTTATACCTATATATAACATATAACATATACAAATATATAACTGTCAAATATATTTCATGTTATAAAATATAGCTTATACAAAATATATTTATAAAAACTATCAAATATACAACTTATCAATAGAGCAGGCTAATACATGTCAATAGAGCTAACTATAAATATATATAAAATACACGTACATAGCAAAAGAAGGGAAGGCACGACCATTAGTGCAGCTGGGTGGTGAGAAGCTCTCGGCGAGGAGGGGAAGAGGCACGAAGGGGACGGTGAAGCTGGGGTCGGTTATGAGCTTGGCTGGGCTCGGCTTCTTGGTGGAATTGTATTGGAGGAGAGAGGTTAGGGAGGAGGCTGGGAGGTGCGGTGGGATCGGCCTTCGGCAAACATGGTGTGCTTTGGCGTGGGAAGTTGCGGCAGGAGTGGAAGACGTGGGCAAGAGGGGAAGAGAGGAATGGAGGTGGGTTGGAGAGAGGTGGTGGAGGGAAGTGTTGCGTGAGAGTGGATGGAAGGTGATGGCTTGGGGAGGGTGGCCGTGAAAAAGCAACAGAAAAAGGAAAAGGAAGAAGAAGGAATGGCTACAGGTCTCAAGTACAACTTTATACTCTATTATTTTTAGTATAACAAGAACAAAACAAGGAACCGAGAAAGAAGGAACCAATATAAATTGGAGATAGCAAAAGTCACGGAATAACAAAAGTCATGGCAGTTGGGTTCAGGGGTTATTAATATCAAGTGGCTGTTAAATTTCAGCTGGTAGACAAATGAAAGGCCACGGAAGTCAAAAGGTTCGAAAACGGTTACCGATACGGTAATCGTTTTTACTGATTTCGTGGTGTAGCAGACTCCAAAATATACAAATGAATATACCGCGGAGATCAACACGACGAGACGATCGAAACGGTATACAGATATCAATGGTATGATCATCCTATCAAAAGTCGATATCGGTACCGAAAATGCTGCTAATTTGTCGAAAATAAGATAAACGGAGCAATAGCAGTCCAAATTTGACGAAACGAAATATGACGTCTCACTCAGAAGATGATTTACAAATTTATTATATAAAAATATTCAGGTTTCAAAAATATTTTATTATCATCAAATAATAACCGATTTAAATTAAAATAGAATTACACAATAAAATAAACTTCCATATTATCTGATGAAAATTTACCATTTGTTATGTTTAAGTGAACGCATTTCAAATATCAAATTTTTATTTCCAAATTCAATTATTTAAAATTTCACAAAAATTCAGTTAATTATGTTAATAAAACCTTTAAAATTTACGGGTCGTTACACTCTCCTCCACTTAAAACTTTTCGTCCCCGAAAAGGAAGGAGGTAGGAGAATAGAAACAACTAGAAAGAAAATAGCTTGAAATACAAAATAAAACAATTAATTTAAAACCATCTAAAAATATTCAACAATTGGTTTCAATTCAAGGTATTTCATTAAGTTGATTTAATTTCAATTTATTAACCTTTATTACAAAATTTCTTTTAAAACAAAATTTATTTTATTTAACTCATTTATTTAATTCATTTGATTTACTTAAGTTAATTCACTTATAATTCAATCTTAACTATTCCTAAATTCATTTTTATTCATTATCTTATTATTCAATTTATCTAAATTAACATTTCCTATAATCATAAATTAAGTGTATAAACATTTATTATAATCATATTTTATTCAACAAATTAATTCTTTCTTCTTCTTTTTCCAAATTATTATTCAATTTATTACACTTAACATATCTTATCACATAGATTAAGTATATTGACACTTATTATAACCACCCAAATTTATTTATAAATTCCTCTAACAATCAGCATAAACTAGTGTTATGGATAAATAATGTAATTTCTAGTCACTGGATCCTTGTTCTTCCTCATTACAACCCATTGGATAGATTTAGATGGACTAACTACTAGTGCAAGACGAGAACGGTAGATAGAAAGACTTTTCATTTATGATAGGCACTGACAAGGCAACTAGATATCCAAGGAATAATATTGATTCTAAGGTAGTAGCCTTAGTTGGTACATATGTTCTATTATAATTTTCTATTCTGCTGTGAGTTTATGTAGACAGCTCTTTGATATACCTATGTTTATTTCAGGTTACCAACGATTTGTACTCTGGTGGACTTGGATTTCGATTTAGTCTAAATTGAGGCCCATTACGGTGCAAGTTTTTACATTTGGTACCGGAGCTTAGGTTGGTCAATCATAGGAATTAGAATGCGTTGAGTGCACATATTTGTATTTTTACCTGTAATTATATATATTATACGCCAAACTCTATTAATTTTGATTGTAGAAGTAGTTGTGACCATATTCTGAAAAGATGGATGATGCAACTATGAGTTGGAACAATAAATAGAGTTAGATTTATACACATACCCGGATTGCCCTAGAGGGTGTACGCTGTACTATAAGGCATTAACCAAGAAGAGCATAAGTGCGACATGTAGAAGGATCCAGGAAGCTAGATGATACTTGACTTCTTTGTTGGGCCTGGACTGCCCTATGATTGTGGATTTCAATGGATTGACGATTAAAGATATACATTTCATTCAGACGGATGGGAAGTAAGAACCTATATGTTGCTAGCATCAGGAAGCAAGATGTATAAAAGGATTGAGCAAGTTCTCGTAAAAAGGTGTGCATTGGCTACCAACAAATTATAGCTTGATTTTGGTATGTTCTTAATGAAAATGAGTTAAAAATGAGTAGAAAAGAAGGAAATCCAGAAGAATGGATGAATTAGACTCCATTTTAAGTCCAACCCCATGTTAAAGAATTTAACAAAAAGATTTTGAAAGTTTCTTGAAACGTTTTGAATGGTTTTAAAAAGGATTTATTTAAAATAGAAAGATCCTACCATTAAAAAGTTATTATTTCGAAAAAGTAAGAAAATTTGGAAGTTTTAAAGGGCTATTAAGAGATTCCTAGTGATTTTTAAAACTGGTTGGGTTGAAATTTTCAATTTAAAAGGATTTTGGTAATGGGATTTTCGTTCTTGAAATGAATGGAAAAGAGAGCGTATTTTTTGCTCGATGATTTTTTCAATTTTTGTAAATTTAAAAGTTTCTTTTTAAATTCTTTTTAAGGGGTGGATAAATGGAAATGGTACTTAATTTATATGGGGTAAAGAGAATGAAAGGAAAAGAATGCCCGATAATGAAGATAGGAAAAATATTCTCATATAAGGAAAATATGTAGTAAAAACATGAATATCGTATGCGCATATGGAATTAAACAGATAAACCATAAATAATAAACTTAATAATTAAGTAGAAATCAATTGGCATAAACTAGTGCTATCAATAAATATTTATTTTTTCAATCAATAGAACATTGTTCTAATCTCATCCACTTTACAACCCACATGATAGACTTAAAGGAACATGCTACTAGTGTAAGACATGAACGGTAGATGGAGAAGTCTTCTCATTCATGCTCGCACTGACAAGGCAACTAGATATTCAAGGAATAATATTAATTTAAGGTAGTAGCCTTAGTCGGTATATATGTTCTATTATATTTTTCTGTTCTGCCATGAGTTTATGTAGACAGCTTTGTAATATACTTATGTTTATTTCAGGTTACTAACACCAATGATCCGTACCCTAGTGGACTTGGATTTCGATTTAGTCAAAATTTAGGCCCATTAAGGTACGAGTCATTATAAATAACTAGGAGTGCACGTGGAGAATATAAATTTACGGTCCTAATCCTTTGCCATAAAAATCTTCTCATTATTTGCACCACATTCACCATCATTACAGAGTACTGACTCATCATTCATAAGTCTGTAGTACAACTCTCATTCATCTTTCTCATCGTCTAAGACCCAATTTGAGAATATCTTCCAACGGGAATTATAGCACAAACCACTTTCCATATGGGTCCAAGTTCTAGCTTTATTGCAGTTGACCAGCGGCGTGCCTTCGGCCAGATTTTCAGCAAGTTCATGAGTAATGCGCTCAACACTTAGGGGTCAGACTGGAGAGCAATAACTAATTTCATCCCCAGGCTAGTGATAGGGGAAGCAATTGGAGGCAGAACATGGCTTGAATTTATAAAGGGGTTCGACGAAGCCTGAAAGTCGGGGACAGGATAGGATAGGGCAACACATAAGGTGGAAGACAGTTGCAGTGTCAATAGGAGGGTAGGAGGAAAGCAAATCAGGAGGGATGGAGGAAGGGTAGAGAGACCGGGCAAATCTGGAGTGTTAGATCCAGCGATGCAGGGATCATTGACCTGCCATTGCCTAGATGGAGGTTTTGAAAGGGGATTCTTACGGGGAAGGTTAACTGGATCCATGCCGGAGTATAGATAGGAAGAGGTAACATTGTCAAAAGAGTAACAAAGGTCATAAATAGGTGGCTTTCGCTGATACGAGATGTCGATGTAGGCTACCCTATCCTTTGTAAAGGAGACTAGAATACAAGTAGGTAACTTCCTAGAAGGGTAATTTTGATACAGGCTTTTGCAAAATGGAGTATTTTCTATGTTCAGTGAAAATGTCAAAACAAGTCAGCTGACCAATATGGTTGGCAATCCAATTAATTCCCTCAAGCGATTGAAATATTGAAATATGCGGCTAGACGGGAATAGATAAAACTTGCTCATGAACAAGGTCAATAGATGGGTTCCATTGGGTGATTATAAATATTTTACCTTAAATGACGATTGGGTTAGATTCCAAAATAAAGGTTCTTTCTTAAGGTCAAGAAAATTTAAAAATGTACATAGAATTATCACACTTAGACATTTACTGAACCACATAATCTCCACAAACCAAAGATATGCTTTTTCACAATAGAGTAGTGGGGAGCATCATCCAAAAAGGTACCAACAAAATAATCATTCTAGAATGCAATACCGATATCAATAATTTTCTTAGAGGGCGATAACGGTTTATAAAATAACTCAATAGCATACTGCTTTGGCGAAAAGGAGGCTGCATTTCCAGCCTCTTCTTAAATAAAGAAGATCAACCATTAGCTAGTTTAGGGTTTTCAACAATAGTTTTTTTGAGCGGGTATTGTTTTCAACACAAAGCAAAGAAAATGGAGCATTAGAAGTGGAATCAGGAATTACGTTCAATTGCAGAGCAATGGAAGAGGCAAGCTGCTTTGAAATTTCATGCACATCGCCAACACTCGATAGATTGGCAGCTACAAACATTTCAAGAGCACATTGAACTTGTGCAGCAGTACCACAAGAGACCCTAGGCTCCATAGCTTCGCCTAAATTGACCTATTGGGCCACCAAACCTAGATTACAAGCAGGAAAAGGTGGGAAGGCTGATATGTCCAATAATGGAAGAGCTACATCCACCATGGATGCCGACATAGAGATAATGGTCGGAGAACGATAGTCGCGGACCCAAAATAGAAAACGGCCGCTGCTTCGCTTGGACGAGGAGGAGAATCGTGGTGCTTAAGAAGACGAATACGATCAGATCTGAAGAGCATGAATAGGAATTTCAAAATATAAGGAAGCACTTCAAAATTGGCAAGCAGATCTAGTTTCACAATTTCTAGAAATTGGAGTTTCCATGATTATTCAACTTCGCATCGCCAGCACTCTAAGGTGTCATTCGCAAGCTTCTGTTCAGAGAAAATACCCTGTTTCAGTTTTGGATGCGTCTGACGCGTCAATCGCCTAGGACACCCCAATGTAGAAATGGCCCGTTGCCGCATAGAAAATTTTAATGCGTTTAATGGCTCGTTTGATATTAATTAATATTAATTGGTTAAATTTTAATTTTTATAAACTTCTAAAATTAGTAACTTGTGCAACTGAGGTCCGTTTGAGACGTGGTTTTTTGCGTTACTATTGGCGTCAAAATTGGCCACCAACACTAGTTATGTAAAAGTACTAATATCCAATCCAATCGTAGAATTATGAAGAGTAATAATAGAAGAAAAAAGTATAACAATCAGCAAGCAAGTAACAAGAGACAAAATTTATAATGGTTCGGCTAGCTCTAGCCTACCTCCACTCCCAAATAATCTTTTTTATTATACTGAAGTTTGTTTACAATTTCAATCCAAAAAATAAAATAGGCAGAGTGTAGCCTAAGTTGAAGATAAAGAGAAGCAAAAAGAAGATCCCATTTTTGACGCCATCTCTGCTGTATTTATAGGGGAAGACGTGCATGGATCGAGTTGAAATTTTAATAGAAGGTTTGGGAGACCAAGACGAGGCCACCCAAAAATTTCCAAACCCATTGGGGCCCATAATAGGGATCATTAACGGTCCCTATTAGTGTTTCCAAATGGCATGTGATCCCTATGAGGGGTGCCCCATGATGTTAGCTACACGCTCACCAAATTTCATGCAATTCCGACGTACGGTTTGTGAGATATCACATTTTCCGTGAAGTAGTGTTGCTTCAATTCTGATTTCCACTGATCCCTCTAGAGGAATACGTACCAATCACTCCAGTCTTTTCCAAATGTCATGCAATCCCTAGGGGAGCTTCTCCATGTTTTATTATGCTTAGCTTCCAAGTTTCATGCCAATTGGATTAGTAGAACTTGAGTTATTGATCAATCTTTATTGCAATATATTTTAAAGGCTGATTATAGCTGATCCCTATGGAGGGATAGGTACGGATCCATCCAACTTGCTCCAAATGATATGCGATCCATATGGGGTGTTCCAGAAGTTATAATTAGCTTGGCTTCCAAGTTTCATGTCAATTGGATGTGTAGATGTTGAGATATTGATTGATCTTTGCTATAAAATTGGGTTTAATCGATCCCTAAGAGGGAAGAGGGTTGACCCCTCTTTCTTCATCATTTTAATGTGCGATCCCTAGGGTAAGCTCCCTAGGGTCACCATATCTTTCTCACAAAATTTCATATGCATTAGATTTATGGATTTTGAGATATTGATTGTTTTCCATTGAGCTGTACTTGCTTGGCTTAATATTCTGATCCCTTTTATACCGATCCCTTTTTATACGATCCCTTTCTTAAGTGAAGTAATTTGCCCATAACTTGCGCATACAAACTCCAAACGACTTGAGATTTAAAAAGTAGCCTCATGGGGCCTTCCTTGTCACTTTGTACCAGTCCTACCCAATTTGGGACAAAAATTGAGGACATGTACCGATCCACTAGGGGAAGGGATAGGCACAAATCCCCTACCTGGGCGAGGTACTAATCCATACTTACAATATCCTGGAGATTCTATCTTTTATTGTCGGTTGATCGTCACTTCATATTAATGCTTGCACTTGATTTATGGACCTCATAATCATCGCTCTCTACTAATGGCCTTGATAATCGTGAAGTCTATATTGGGTTAAATCCGCCTGTCTACTGCCTTGGCAAAAGGTGGGATAACACTTTGCCCTCCAAACCACGCCTTGCAATAGGAAGGTGTGTTTTGAATTGCCATAAATCCATAGCCCATTGATAGCCCTATTTTCCAAACTGGAATCCCATCCAAATCCATGGTCTCTCCGAATCATTTTATCCAAATCTGCATCCTTCCAAAGCCAAATCCATTGTTGTTTAAAACTAATATCCAAATCCATGACCTCTTTGGGTTGTTATCCTAATCCAAATCCTCGATCTCACTGGATCCTTTCCGAGCATAATCCATACTCAACGACCTGAGTAGGCCGATCCATCACATTTGAGAAAAGTGACCTATCCCTTGCTAGGCATAGTCCATACCTAACGAACTTGATCTCCCTGGATCCTTGCCAAGCATAATCCCTATTCGACAACCTGAATAGGTCGATCCATCACGTTCGAGCGAAGCGACCTACCCCTTGCCAAGCATAGTCCATACCTAACGACCTTGATCTCTTTGGGTCCTTGCCCAACACAATCCATACTCGGCAACCTAAGTAGGTCGATCCGTCATATTCGAGCGAAGCAAACTACCCCTTGTCAGGTATAGTTCATACTTGACGACCTTGTTGGGTTTTATTCTTCGGCCTCGACACCCAGTTGAGGACTTAATCCATGATGCACGAGTCTGTTTCATCATGTTTGCCAATGAAAAGACCCATTCCTTGTGATTGTTATCGCATCTCTCCGGACAGGACCACAACCGTGACCTGTGTTATCTATTACATTGATCCAAATTTGAACATTCTTATGTCCATTTGCCAAAATATAAAATAAGAGTCCATACAACCAATAAACCAGAGTTAAAATAAAAACTAGAAAAACAAGATTTCGAAGCAAACAAGAAGGAAAAAACAAATTTCACAAACCCGAGCACAACGGTTTATAGTCATCTCAAAGCATGCCTAGGGACCGCCCTCGATCCCGTACATGTGTAAGTGACTTAGCCGTCCTACTGTAGAGTTTGTTACTTATTCCATGCTATCCCGATCAATTGATGACAAGTTAATGATGATTGATCCAATGCTGTTTTCATTCGAGGTGGACGGCGGTTGCTCCTACTCCACCACCATAGCCCAAGTCCTTACATATTGGTGTAACTGACCATTCCTCATGTGTTCCTCAATGATATCCTTCAAATGCCTGCAGTAATTTTTACTTTGCCCATCCAACTCATGGAATAGGCAGCGCTTTCCTCATGTCTGTTAGCTATCGGAGAGTTCCCTCCTTGCCAGCTTTCAATACGGAAGGCATCCTCGAGTATCTAGATATATCCGTTCTAGGGTTTCATTCAATTCCGAGTAAGAAGAGAATTTGGGTTCCCCCTTTTATGGCTTTGATCCATTGAAGCTATTATCCATGTTCCGTTTACCCTTGCCCTTTCCTGAGGTTTCATCGGGCGGTTTTCCACCCCATACCGTATTAACTTCTGTTGCCTCTTTATCAGCTTTTGCATCTTCTTGTCGTAGAAACCTTTGTACCTCATAGTAGAATTCCCAAAGATCCATCGGTGGATCCCGTGTCAGTGGTATCTTAAAATCTGATTATTTGCAACTCCTGACACTCCTGCCATCAAAACCATCGATGGATCTGGTCGATCCACCAAAACAACAGCTACATTGAACATGGTTAAGAAATTCTTGAGTGATTCTCCTGCGCACTGCATTACTGATGTCAATGTCTTCACATTCTTGGGTCTTGTAATGTGGATCGGAAATTACTTCATAAATCTTTCGACCAATTCCGTCCATGTGGTAATAGAACCGCTCTTCAACTATCTGAACCATAGCGCAGCTACATCTGTTAAGTACAGGGGGAAGCATCATGATAGGACATCTGCCGAAGCTCCCAGTACTTCCATGTGCCGTATATACCTCGTCATATGCATTGTTGGATATGACTTTCCATCATAAGCTTCCAGTGTTAGTAGTTTGAATTCTGGTGGATGCCTAGCATTCCTGATATTAGGAGCGAATGGACATCTATTTACATCCTCCAGATCCATATTCACTAATCCTCCACGCATAGCTCGCCAGATCATCTCTGCAAACCTGTTATTGTCTTCCAGTGGCAGTCTCCTATCATCATGTCCAAGCTGCCCCCCGAGTCTACGAGGGAATGTAGGAACGTATTCTTCTGGATGAGCATCCAAATTCTGATTCGCACCAAGCTCAATGGGATTGACTGCAGATCCTCCAGCATCACGATCGACTAGACCTGGGGGCATGCCCCATGTCTTTAGGGATCGATGCTGGTCCCACTGGAAGGATTGGTGCTGATTCCTCTAAGATGGCTGAGGACTGCCTTCGGCTGCTCTGTTCCACTCCTTTGTCCAATAGCTTCGTTTCCATGCTCCTGGTTCCGATTTCCAGTGAATCTTGCTGCCTCAACTCCTTGATCCATAGCTCCAGTAGTCCTTATCGTTCCAACTCCTTGGTTTTTCATTCCAGCAGCTCCTATGGCTCCAGCTTGTCCAATCTGTCGGAGTAGATTCTGCATCATCTCCTCCTATCTTTTCAGCATCCATTCCTGCCTAGCATCCATCATTATTCCCATTTCGTCTCTGGTGATGTAGATAAATGTTTGATTAGCTCTAGCTCCTAAAGAAACCTCATGATGGCTCTTATCTGATACTTGTCTCCCTGTTAATTGTCTCACCATTGCTCCAAATCCAAGCTCTCTAATTGATTCCAAATATAAACACCGAATCCACGGGGGCTAACTTTCTCAGTGAAAGCACCAAAAATGTTGGCATCAAAATTGGCCACCAACACCTAATTATGTAAAGTACAAATATCAAATCCTATCGTAGAAATATGAAGAAAAATAAATGAAGAACAAAAATTAAAACAATCAAAAAGCAAGTAAAAAGAGACAAGATTTATAGTGGTTCGGCTATCTTCGGCCTGCATTCACTCTCAGATGGTCCTTTTTATTATACTGAAGTTTGTTTACAGATACAATCTAAAATCCAAGAATAAAATTGACAAAGTGTACCCTAGGTTGAAGATAAAGAGAAGCAGAAAGAAGATCTCATTTCTGATGCCATGCCTTCTGTATTTATAGGGGAAGACATGCATGGATCGAGCTAAAATTTTGATAGAAGGTTCGGTAGACCAAGACGAGGCCACTTAAAAATTTCCAGGCCCATTGGGGCCCACAATGAGGATTGATACTGATCCCTATTATTCTATCCAAATAGGCTACAATCCTTATGAGGGGTGCCCCATAATGTTAGCTACCTGCTCTCCAATTTTCATGCAATTTCGATGTACGTTTTGTGAGATATCGCATTTTCCATGAAGTAGTGTTGCTTGAATTTTGATTTCTGCCGATCCCACTAGAGGGATAGGTACCGATCCCTCCAATCTCTTACAAATGCCATGCAATCTCTACGTGAGCTTCACCATGTTGTATTATGCTTAGCCTCCATGTTTCACGCAGATTGGATTAGTAGAACTCGAGCTATTGATCAATTTTTATTGCAATATGTTGTTAAGGCTGATTATAGCCGATCCTTATGAAAGTATAGGTATCGTTCCCTCTAACTTGCTCCAAATGATATGCGATCCATGTGGGGTGTTCCACATGTTATAATTAGCTTGTTCTCCAAGTTTCATTTCAATTGGATATGTAGATGTTGAGATATTGATCGATCTTTGTTATAAAGTTGGGTTTAGCCGATCCCTAAGTGGGATGAGGGCCCATCCCTCTTTCTTCATCCTTTTAATGTGCGATCCATAGGTAGGCTCCCTAGGGTCCCCACATCTTGCTCAGAAAATTTCATATGCATTAGACTTATGGATTTTGAGATATTGATTATTTTCCATCGAGTTGTACTTGCTTAGGTGAAATATGCCTATCCCTTTTATACTGATCCCATTTTATACGATCCCTTTCTTAGGTGAAGTAATTTGCCCATAACTTACGCATAGAAATTCCAAACGATTTGAGATTAGAAATGTAAACTCGTGGGGCCTTCCTTATCACTTTATACCGGTCCCACCCAGTTTAGGATAAAAATTGAGGACATGTAACGATCTCCTAGGGGAAGGGATAGGCACTGATCCCCTGCCTGGGCGAGGTACTAATCCGTACTTAGAATATTCTGGAGATTCTATCTTTTGGTATTGGTTGATTGTCGCTTCATATCATTGCCTACACTTGATTTCTGTACCTCACAATCATCACCCTTGACTAATGGCCTTGATAATCGTGAAGTCTGTTGGGTTAAATACGCCTGTCTACTACCTTGGCAAAAGGTGGATTAACACTTACGATTGTATCAAAGTGATCTACATTATGGACTGAGTTTGAACTAACCCGAGCAATATGTAATTTTTCTATTTATTTATTTGTTTTTGCAAATTATTAACGCTTACTATTTATTTAAAAATAGATAATTAATTAATAAACTATACATCATTAAATTAAAAATCATAACTTAAATGCCCCTATCAAATACCCCTTCATAGCCATAAATGCATTACCCGTTCACTCAACTTCCATGCTCAAATTCTCCATTTCCATTCGTCTCAAATGCACCTTATCTTTTTCTTCTGTTTATGCTTACTGTTGTTAATTAAAATTTAGATATAGTATGAAAATTTTAAATTAACTTATTTTATTTTTTTCTGAATATATAACAAAGATAAATTAAGTAATAATATTATCTTTCATTCATTTTATACAACCTAAATCATTTTTTGAAAAAAATATTTATAGTCAATGTTCCTTGAGAGGTTGAAGATGATTCATGGGTCACTAACGTAAGAGTTGTTTATTTATTGCATGTTAATGCATTATTTGTCGTTAATGTTTATAAAATGTATTTTTATTCTTTGTGACTTTTTCCCTTTTTATGGTTGAATTATGATTCTCATTTTAGTACTAGCATAATTATTGACAATCATACTTAAGTGGACATGAATAATAAAATGGTTAAAAATTAATTAGTTATTGAAATGTTTTAGTTTTATATGTTCAAACATTTCGTATATTTTTTGTTTTGAAAAGCAGAAATAAAGGACAATATACATTTACATATTTAGTGCCGAATTTTTTTTTGAAAATTGGTTCCTTTTATTGATGTAAAGAACTCTATATGGTTTGTCTTCTTAAAAACCCTACTAGTGTAATAGGTAAAAAGAGTATAGCACCAACTAGTCCATAAGTACTAATCATCTCAATATATAGTACTGAATAATACAATATAACAATAACAAAGAAAAGAAATTGATTGCATCCGAAGCCCGACAAAGTAAAAAAACCCTCCTTATCGCTCCAATTAGGTCAAACCCTAATCAATAGCCGACTTTTTTGAGCTGGGAGCGAATGAAAATTAATGGCGACATCAACCATTATCATGCAGATCTAACACCCATCGTCCCAAAATCTCTTCGTCTAAAGCACTTCTAGCTATTTTAGTTGTAGATCTTCGTATCAAATAAGTAATATCAACCCGGATCATTTTTTCTCTTTCGATTTTGCTTGGTTTTTTCTGTTGAAACAGACCCTTATTTCTCTCGTCCCCTATATGATAGGTAGCAGTAACCAGACAACACGCGGCCAGCTGACTTATTTGCTTTCTGTTAGGGTATTTCCTCTTGATTAAGGTAATATCTTCTTCAATGTCGAGGGAAGTATCTTCAGTTATAAGAAGATTTAATTTTATTTTCATTAGTGTCCATATATATTTGCTATACGAATAATTAAAAAATAAACGATTGATGGACTCTCCAAATTAATCACACAAGACACAATTAGAAACAGATAGTCTCCTCCATTGTTGTAGTTTTCCTTCGTGTTAATTCTTCCTAAAACCAACCTATATGCACAGTGAGACATCTTCTTACTGTTAGTGTAATTCCACATAACTGCACACCAGTCATACTGGTTGTGCACCTCTCTACAGCATTGCCATGTAGATGAAAAAGAAAAATCCTTTCGGCCACACCACTTCCAACAATCCTGACTGCCATGAGGATGAATAGGAATTTTATTTATAAGCACATTACATTCACTGGTTTGTAATAACGCAGCTATATTCCAATGACCATTATGAATAATAGTAGAAACAGAAGCATATTTATGATTACTTAGGTGGTATCTATCCTATCCAAGTATATCAACTAAACTAGTATAGTTGATCCATGCATTTGTCCACAATAAAGTGTTTATGCCATTCACTACCACCCTCTTGATACATTTTAGACCGATATGTCTGTATCTGATCATTTTTTCCATAGAAGATGACATATTATTATTATGTTTTAATTGCCAAAAATTTGAATCATAACAATATCTATTAAGCATCCATTTTGACCAAAGATTGTCTTTAAAATGTAGCTGCCAAATAAGTTTTAAACATGCAGTACTTCTAAGCTCTGTCGATTTTTTTAGACCAATGCCACCTTCCTTTTTCGGTGTGCATAGATTGGACAATGTAATTTTATTACTTTTGCTTGCCTAAAAGAAGTCTTCACATAGACTTTCAATCTTAACTAATGTAGCTGTAACGATCCGCTATTTTGGACCATTCTCATCCATTATAAGTGTATAGGTAGACACTCATGCCGGAATTGAATTGCTCAAAATACCGCGTTGTTAATTTAAATTTGATAAACTGAACATATACAGTAAATAAGTAATCACAGAACACAGACACAGAGTAATAATTGCAGTGGAAATAAAAGAGATAGTAGTTCATGAAGCTACTATATGAATATATAAGATACATCAGAGTTAAACCAGATACAACGGAAGAGTAATACGATACATCAAATACAAATCAGAATACATCACTGGAATCATCGAATACTGAAGCAGAATAGATGGCTGGATCTTCAAGCAAAGCTCCAACTCCAAAGATGAGTCTCAAAAGCTGAACCACTCAGTCTGACCCGAGCGTAAAGCAAAAACACAAGACACTCGAGTCAGGATTAACATTCTTATATTAATAAATCCAACTCAAGTGAAATAGCAATTGAAATACAAGTAACTCAAAGGATGTTTGGAATAACCATCCTTTAAGGATCCGTTAAACTATCTACTATGTAGTAGTGTACGATAAGTAGATAATGTCTATTAGTAATATAAAAGATATCAAAATAGCGTTAAGTCATGGCCCATTCCACCCTTAACACATTTTTATTCCCAAAAGCATATACAAGACCGTAGTTTCCCCAAAACCGGAAGTCACCAGAGGGCAATCCATATACTAAAGGTACAAAACAAAATCGTAGTTGTCGCGGATAGGATAATCAGTATGACAAGGTACATGAGGCGATACCAACTAGGATACTAGTAGTTGCCTGATCCGGACTGATGTTGGGCATAGCAGCTACTACCCCAACACCGCGAAACAACACTCCCAAATCGAGGGGTGCACCCAAATCGAATCACAAAAGTAATAGATATGGTATCGAAGAAGTGTGTCCGCTAGAGATGGCGATCCTCAATGGCCTGGCGCGGCTCCTGTTTTAGTCATGTCAAGGGTCATCCAAAATCGTTCTCTTTCTTCAGTCAACGCGTTCATCAAAACCATCCACTTCGTTCTGGATCAACACTCCGCGTATAGTTATTAAAGTGGTTTCGGTTCAGATAGAGAGTATATCCATTACCGATCCCGGTCTCTTTAATAACTTTCGTAATTATTACACCGATTGGTCGTTTATATATTTCAAAACCAAATCAATTTCAATTTCAAATAGAATTCGTAAATCAACATTTCATTTGTCTTTCTAAAACAATTTCCAAATTTTCGTTTCAAAACTTCCAATTTTCCGTTTCAAAATCTTATAATTCAATTTCTATTTCTATTTAAAACAATTCAAATATTGATTCAAGTTCGTATATAAGTTTCATTCCGAAATCATTTAAATAAATTCTATTTAACATTCAAATCAATTTAAACTCATTTATCGATTTCATTCAATATTCGTTAAGTTACTTTATCATTCAAAACAATTTCTATTAAATTTCCAATTCATTTAATCAATTCTTAAGTTCAACTTCATTAAAACAAAACTTACAATTTTGAATTAAACTAAATTCGTCAAATCAATTCTCCAATTACAAGTCTTACATTAATTCCAAAATATCACATTTCATTTTTGTTAAAGAAATCCAATTTCACTTATTTACTTCCTTAAATAATTTTCCAAAACTTAATTAATAAAGAAACTCAATTTCAATTCTTTACGGAGTAAAATTCACTTATTCAAAAGTTCAATTTTTCTTATTAAAGAATTTCAATTCAATTTAATCATTTAATAATTCATTATTAAATAGTTCAAAACTTAATTATTAAATAATTTCAAAGTTTGATAATTTCAAACTTAATTACAATTTCAAACTTAATTATTAAACCATTTCAAACTTAATTCAATCATTTCTCAAATTAAACAACATTCTTCCATTGATTACATTGTTAATCTTTTGTTTCAGATTATTAAATATTACCATTTTCCTTCCATCAAAATTTCAAATTTCAACTTCATTTCAAAATCATATTCTTTATTCAAATAAAATCTTCGTTTATTTTCAAATCAAATTATTGACCGATCGGGTTTTTATTTAATTTTCTATCCTAAGTCAAAATCCAAATTTTTGGGTATTTATCATTTCAACCCGATTCCAATTCAATTCAAAATCAAAACATAGCAAAGGGAACTTGCAGTGTGATAACTGGGATGGTGTCAAAGTAAATAAACAAGCAACAACAACAATCAATAACAATCCAATAATCAATTCAAATAATCCCGAAATAACCATATTAATTCGCATTGTTATTTGTACGAATTAATATAATTATTTCTAGAATCTACACTATCATTTCATGTAGATTAAAGATTATTACATTACGGTTCTTCACTTGTCATTCAATTTACAATTTCATATATCATCAATTTAACAACATACATTCAGTGGTTCGAAATGTAATTAAACAAATCCTATGTGTCAATAAATTCAACAGTTAAAGGAGTCATATTATACAAAGGTTAGTTAATCAAATTTAACATTTAATTATCCTATATCAAGTTCAATTTCATACTGTTTATCATTTTAACATTAACAATTTAATGTCCAATATAAACATCAACAATCAATCAATTATCAGCCAAACTGTATTATCATCGCATAAATAATTAACAGATAATGGTGTCAGGTGTCACAGGTGAACTGATACAGGCAGTAGCATATATAACAGTGTAATTAACTAACAACAGCATATTTCGATTGTCGTTTCAATTGAATCAAATCTAATAAATAAAAGAACGTTAATCGTGAGTGATTGCTCACCTTTCGAGGCTAGAGAAGCAAAGACACGAACGAGTATCGAATCCGAACGCGAAGTGAGACAGGCACGAATTCAATGACGAAAACAGGTACGACGGACAAGCTGATAACAGGAATTGATGAAGACAAATCAGAATCAACTTGATATATATACAGAAAAATATGTATATTTGTTTCGAAACCCATTTTAACGCATATATTTCAAATCAAAATTTTATTTCAAACACATAAAGGAAAATCTCCATATATACTTGAATCAACTCATAAATACTTAAATGCAGACAAATATATAACGCAGGTACAACTTATCTACTTATTAAATCAAAAATTTCAAAATCGATATAACTTAACCCATTATAATATATTGTAACTCATTGATCATAAATACACCTATTTATATAAACAGCAAACTATAAACGAAACTATTACAATATAAATATATTAACATATATATTCTTTACTGTAAAATTTCAAAATTCTGGACATAGTATGTATAACTTATATACTTACTTTATAAGCAACCCTAACCAATAAACTTATTATATATACAAACCCAACATGTAATATATAAACGGTAAAGAGGAACTGATAATACTATAAAATTATTTAAACTTACATGCATACAGTATGTTTTATATATCTTAATATATATAATAGATCTTAAAGAGTGTATATATATACTAGTATGTAACTTATGTACATCTTAAATCAAAATGACTTATATATATACAGAACACATAAAATAAATTAGAAATTAATATGCACAGAATATGTAATACATGTCTTACCAACTCAGTTATATATCAGGTTAACAGGTAATAATATAAAGTAAACAGGTTACTAGTTAACATTTCACTCTACTTATATAACTACATACACTTACCTATCTTTTAAAATCAATGCTTATATAAAAACTAATATAACTTTACACTGTATCGTGGATTCAAACATACCTTTATAAACCTCATATATTTTCATATAGATACAACACGAAAATAGATATTAGTAACAAACAACTTTATATATACAGAACATATATATACGAACTATCAACATATTATAAATCTATATCATTTTTGAAATCAATGCTTTAATAAACAATAACACCTTTATACAAAACTGCAACAGCATAAATTTAACATTTTAAACATATTAAGACATACTTATATATATATGAACAGACTCGGGGTGGAGATGCTCGGTACCAGGAAGATGGACAGCGAGCCATAGGCTGCTGTGAAGCATGGGCGGCGGTAGTGTGGCTGAAGGGTTGAACTGACAAGGCGGAGATGGGTTTAGCGCTGGCTTGCTCGCGATGGGGTGTGGGAGGGCTAACGTGGCGGAAACTGCTGTGGTGGAGGTGGAAGGCTTTCAGTGATTGGTGTGGATCTGGAAGTGGAGGCCGATGGTTGCTAGGGGTCTCAAGGAGGATGTGGGAATGGTGGTGGTTGTTCGCATGGTGGTTTGCTCGGCCATCGGTGGCTTGCGATTGCGTGGAGGCTGATGGGCGAAGGGGTGGCACGGTTTGGTGGCTGCTGTGGGGTGGGGTGGTCAGGCGAAGGGGAGTGGAGGTTTGGAATGATGGAGTTTCGAAGGGACGGTGGTGGAAGAGGTTACTGGCGGTGGAACGAAGACTTCGGTCAGGTGATGGTGCTCGGTAGGGCATGGAGGAGAAGGAGCGTGGGTTGGTGGGTGATGGAAAAGAAGGGGAGATGAGGCCATAGGTGCGTTGATGTGGTGGCCTTGGCTGCTGGCCAGGGGAGGCTCGGTAGCAGGCTTGGGTTTTGGGTGGCGGGGTTTCACGACAGGAAGTAATGGCGGAGAGATTGGCAGAGGGGGCTGCGAGAGGCCATGGAAACGAGAGGGACAGGAGAAAATGAGTTTGCAAGAGAATGGGAAATATTTTGTAAATGTGGAAACAGAGTTATCAACGCAAATGAAATATGAACCGGTAAGAAATGAAGATACCAAAGGAGATGGATGGACCAACGTATAAAATGGGACATAGGGAAAAGATAAAGTCACTGGTTGAATTCTGGGAATATTAAATGCAAATGTCAGTTTGGTTTAACACAGTAGAAACTGAATGGTCAAGGAATTCAAAAGGGTCAGAACAATACCGATGCGGTTAATCGGTTTACCGATTTCGTCGTGTTCCGAACTCCGAAATAAACGGATGAATACACAGTGGAGATCAGCACGACGAGACGATCAAAACGGTATACAGATATCGATGGTACGATCATCCGATAAAAAGTCGATATCGGTACCAGAATGCTGCTATTTTGCAGAAAATAAGAACGACGGAGCAATAGATGTCCAAATTTGGAAAAACGACAAACTGGTATCTTGCTCAGAAGATGGTTTAGGATTTTTCTATGTAAAAATATTTAGGTTTCGAAAACATTTTATTTTCATCGCTTTTTAACTGATTGAATTGAAGTAAATTTACGCGCGAAATAAACTTTCGTATTTTCAGACGAAAATTTACCAGTTGCTATGTTTAACTAGACGTATTCCAAATATCAAATTTATATTTCAAAATTTTATCGTTTAAAATTTCACAAAATTTCAACTAATTACGTTATTAAAACAGTTGAAATTTACGGGTCGTTACACTCTCCCCCACTCAAAACTTTTCGTCCCCGAAAAGGAACGAGGTAGGAGAATAGAAACAACCAGAAAGAAAAACAGATTTGAAATACAAGTTAACAATTAATTTAAACCATATAAATTCAAATTTAAATAAATTGAATTCAATAATTGATTTAATCCATTTGATTTCACTAAAAATCAGTCTCACTATTTCCAAATTTATTATCTTATTATCCAATTATGTTTAATTAACAAATTTCTAAAATCATAAATTAGAATAGTCATTTAATAAAAACATATTTATTCAACAAATTTAATTCTTCTTTATTCCAAATTATTATTAAGTTTATTTCACTTAATATATCTTATTACATATATTTAAACCATATAAATTAATTTAAACCATATAAATTCCAATTTAAATTAATTTATATTCACTAATTGCTTTTAAATTCAAGGTATTTCCATACGTTGATCAAATTTCAATTAATTAATTCTTTCAAAACAAATATATTAATTCTTTCAAAACAAAAATTTTTCATTATTAATTGAGTTTACTTATTATCCTATCTAACTCTATTAACATCTTTATCATCAAAATTTAGTGTATAACATTCATTATAAACGCTCAAATTTATTTATAAATTCAATTTATCTTATATATTCTCCAATTACATATTCAACTTCTGAATGATTTAGGTAAGTTGTATTAGAATGTAGTTGAACAATATACAAATAAAATTTTCCCAATTCAATTATTCAAGTTTAAATATTTATTCCAAATTTTTGGTTTTATTTATAATTAAATCATCCTTTAACAAAATTTAAGAATTAGGTTTCCGATTAACTTTAAACAATTTAGAGATATATATAATATATTTTATCAAATCAAATTAAATTTTAAAACAAGATACTTCTATATATATAAATCAAATTATACTAAAGAGATTTAAATCAAAATATTTTCAAACAAAACCGTAGCAAAGCTACAGAATGTTTCTCCACTTCGAAACTCGAAAATGAATGTCGATGATGCGGCCGCCATCACCGAAATTATTTTCCAGCGACAAAGAGAAGAGCACTGGTTTCAACATTTTAAAATTCTTTGAAAACGATTTCTATTCGAAAATACTTTCAATAATATATACTTTAAAATTTTAAAACCATAGTTCGAAATCACCGGAAACTAAATTCTCAAATTTCCGAATTAAATTCATTTCAGATTCCAAATCAATTTATAAACCGTATTTATAAATTTATTTAGAACAATAAATGATAATTAAATATTATCATTTCAAACAAACAATTTAATTAACCTATTAAATTCCAGAAAATTTTACTTATATTTTCACAATATAATCAAACAGATTTATTTCATTTACCAAATTTGTAAATAATATTGTGTCAGTTTGCTCTGTTCAAGTGTTTTGGAAATCCTATCGATAGCGTTGATCAGACGAATCGATCGGAAACCCAAATCAACATCAACAACTCAAACAACACAGTATAAAAACATTTTTAATATAAATATACAAATACACTTCCTCGCTCGACGATACGAGAATGGATTCAAAGCAAGGATAGAGATTCAAATTTGATGGACTCAAATCAAAGAATTTTTCTATAATAAGTTCGAAACAGCGGATAAGATAGTTCGATTAACAGAATCGGGAGATGGATAAGCTTATTTAATTTACGGGCAACCTTGACAGGATCGACCGTGACTTCAATAATAAGATCGATGCTAAATTCCGAGGTAAATCAACACTCGATCTCAAGAGATGGGATTCAGGTATAGCAGGGAATAGATAGCATCGTAAACCGAGGATGCAGAAATCTCCGGTAAATCGATGTCTATTATAAAGGAGTTTTGCTCCTTTACGAATCATTTGAAGTTTGGCGAGACCGCCGATTCATTATAAGGGTCATTCGAAGTGGAGTTATGGGATGCTCCATAATTGAAAGAAGACGAATAGTGAGGGACACGAATGAAATTTGGAACCGTAGGGAACGTTCCAAAATTCAAAGAAATCGAGTCGAAAGAGATTGAAACTCGAAATGAAAGTGATTCTGTAAATACATTTACCCTATATGTTGAGTTTTGCCTAGAGCTACCAAAGCTCTGATACCAACTGTAACGACCCGCTATTTTGGACCATTCTCATCCATTATAAGTGTATAGGTAGACACTCATGCCGGAATTGAATTGCTCAAAATACCGCGTTGTTAATTTAAATTTGATAAACTGAACATATACAGTAAATAAGTAATCACAGAACACAGACACAGAGTAATAATTGCAGTGGAAATAAAAGAGATAGTAGTTCATGAAGCTACTATATGAATATATAAGATACATCAGAGTTAAACCAGATACAACGGAAGAGTAATACGATACATCAAATACAAATCAGAATACATCACTGGAATCATCGAATACTGAAGCAGAATAGATGGCTGGATCTTCAAGCAAAGCTCCAACTCCAAAGATGAGTCTCAAAAGCTGAACCACTCAGTCTGACCCGAGCGTAAAGCAAAAACACAAGACACTCGAGTCAGGATTAACATTCTTATATTAATAAATCCAACTCAAGTGAAATAGCAATTGAAATACAAGTAACTCAAAGGATGTTTGGAATAACCATCCTTTAAGGATCCGTTAAACTATCTACTATGTAGTAGTGTACGATAAGTAGATAATGTCTATTAGTAATATAAAAGATATCAAAATAGCGTTAAGTCATGGCCCATTCCACCCTTAACACATTTTTATTCCCAAAAGCATATACAAGACCGTAGTTTCCCTAAAACCGGAAGTCACCAGAGGGCAATCCATATACTAAAGGTACAAAACAAAATCGTAGTTGTCGCGGATAGGATAATCAGTATGACAAGGTACATGAGGCGATACCAACTAGGATACTAGTAGTTGCCTGATCCGGACTGATGTTGGGCATAGCAGCTACTACCCCAACACCGCGAAACAACACTCCCAAATCGAGGGGTGCACCCAAATCGAATCACAAAAGTAATAGATATGGTATCGAAGAAGTGTGTCCGCTAGAGATGGCGATCCTCAATGGCCTGGCGCGGCTCCTGTTTTAGTCATGTCAAGGGTCATCCAAAATCGTTCTCTTTCTTCAGTCAACGCGTTCATCAAAACCATCCACTTCGTTCTGGATCAACACTCCGCGTATAGTTATTAAAGTGGTTTCGGTTCAGATAGAGAGTATATCCATTACCGATCCCGGTCTCTTTAATAACTTTCGTAATTATTACACCGATTGGTCGTTTATATATTTCAAAACCAAATCAATTTCAATTTCAAATAGAATTCGTAAATCAACATTTCATTTGTCTTTCTAAAACAATTTCCAAATTTTCGTTTCAAAACTTCCAATTTTCCGTTTCAAAATCTTATAATTCAATTTCTATTTCTATTTAAAACAATTCAAATATTGATTCAAGTTCGTATATAAGTTTCATTCCGAAATCATTTAAATAAATTCTATTTAACATTCAAATCAATTTAAACTCATTTATCGATTTCATTCAATATTCGTTAAGTTACTTTATCATTCAAAACAATTTCTATTAAATTTCCAATTCATTTAATCAATTCTTAAGTTCAACTTCATTAAAACAAAACTTACAATTTTGAATTAAACTAAATTCGTCAAATCAATTCTCCAATTACAAGTCTTACATTAATTCCAAAATATCACATTTCATTTTTGTTAAAGAAATCC
The DNA here is from genome assembly GCA_030737815.1 of Allium fistulosum. Classification (NCBI taxonomy): domain Eukaryota; kingdom Viridiplantae; phylum Streptophyta; class Magnoliopsida; order Asparagales; family Amaryllidaceae; genus Allium; species Allium fistulosum. The sequence continues at coordinate 971,777,302 of CM060908.1, read as the reverse complement.
AATTTCACTTATTTACTTCCTTAAATAATTTTCCAAAACTTAATTAATAAAGAAACTCAATTTCAATTCTTTACGGAGTAAAATTCACTTATTCAAAAGTTCAATTTTTCTTATTAAAGAATTTCAATTCAATTTAATCATTTAATAATTCATTATTAAATAGTTCAAAACTTAATTATTAAATAATTTCAAAGTTTGATAATTTCAAACTTAATTACAATTTCAAACTTAATTATTAAACCATTTCAAACTTAATTCAATCATTTCTCAAATTAAACAACATTCTTCCATTGATTACATTGTTAATCTTTTGTTTCAGATTATTAAATATTACCATTTTCCTTCCATCAAAATTTCAAATTTCAACTTCATTTCAAAATCATATTCTTTATTCAAATAAAATCTTCGTTTATTTTCAAATCAAATTATTGACCAATCGGGTTTTTATTTAATTTTCTATCCTAAGTCAAAATCCAAATTTTTGGGTATTTATCATTTCAACCCGATTCCAATTCAATTCAAAATCAAAACATAGCAAAGGGAACTTGCAGTGTGATAACTGGGATGGTGTCAAAGTAAATAAACAAGCAACAACAACAATCAATAACAATCTAATAATCAATTCAAATAATCCCGAAATAACCATATTAATTCGCATTGTTATTTGTACGAATTAATATAATTATTTCTAGAATCTACACTATCATTTCATGTAGATTAAAGATTATTACATTACGGTTCTTCACTTGTCATTCAATTTACAATTTCATATATCATCAATTTAACAACATACATTCAGTGGTTCGAAATGTAATTAAACAAATCCTATGTGTCAATAAATTCAACAGTTAAAGGAGTCATATTATACAAAGGTTAGTTAATCAAATTTAACATTTAATTATCCTATATCAAGTTCAATTTCATACTGTTTATCATTTTAACATTAACAATTTAATGTCCAATATAAACATCAACAATCAATCAATTATCAGCCAAACTGTATTATCATCGCATAAATAATTAACAGATAATGGTGTCAGGTGTCACAGGTGAACTGATACAGGCAATAGCATATATAACAGTGTAATTAACTAACAACAGCATATTTCGATTGTCGTTTCAATTGAAATCAAATCTAATAAATAAAAGAACGTTAATCGTGAGTGATTGCTCACCTTTCGAGGCTAGAGAAGCAAAGACACGAACGAGTATCGAATCCGAACGCTAAGTGAGACAGGCACGAATTCAATGACGAAAACAGGTACGACGGACAAGCTGATAACAGGAATTGATGAAGACAAATCAGAATCAACTTGATATATATACAGAAAAATATGTATATTTGTTTCGAAACCCATTTTAACGCATATATTTCAAATCAAAATTTTATTTCAAACACATAAAGGAAAATCTCCATATATACTTGAATCAACTCATAAATACTTAAATGCAGACAAATATATAACGCAGGTACAACTTATCTACTTATTAAATCAAAAATTTCAAAATCGATATAACTTAACCCATTATAATATATTGTAACTCATTGATCATAAATACACCTATTTATATAAACAGCAAACTATAAACGAAACTATTACAATATAAATATATTAACATATATATTCTTTACTGTAAAATTTCAAAATTCTGGACATAGTATGTATAACTTATATACTTACTTTATAAGCAACCCTAACCAATAAACTTATTATATATACAAACCCAACATGTAATATATAAACGGTAAAGAGGAACTGATAATACTATAAAATTATTTAAACTTACATGCATACAGTATGTTTTATATATCTTAATATATATAATAGATCTTAAAGAGTGTATATATATACTAGTATGTAACTTATGTACATCTTAAATCAAAATGACTTATATATATACAGAACACATAAAATAAATTAGAAATTAATATGCGCAGAATATGTAATACATGTCTTACCAACTCAGTTATATATCAGGTTAACAGGTAATAATATAAAGTAAACAGGTTACTAGTTAACATTTCACTCTACTTATATAACTACATACACTGACCTATCTTTTAAAATCAATGCTTATATAAAAACTAATATAACTTTACACTGTATCGTGGATTCAAACATACCTTTATAAACCTCATATATTTTCATATAGATACAACACGAAAATAGATATTAGTAACAAACAACTTTATATATACAGAACATATATATACGAACTATCAACATATTATAAATCTATATCATTTTTGAAATCAATGCTTTAATAAACAATAACACCTTTATACAAAACTGCAACAGCATAAATTTAACATTTTAAACATATTAAGACATACTTATATATATATGAACAGACTCGGGGTGGAGATGCTCGGTACCAGGAAGATGGACAGCGAGCCATAGGCTGCTGTGAAGCATGGGCGGCGGCAGTGTGGCTGAAGGGTTGAACTGACAAGGCGGAGATGGGTTTAGCGCTGGCTTGCTCGCGATGGGGTGTGGGAGGGCTAACGTGGCGGAAACTGCTGTGGTGGAGGTGGAAGGCTTTCAGTGATTGGTGTGGATCTGGAAGTGGAGGCCGATGGTTGCTAGGGGTCTCAAGGAGGATGTGGGAATGGTGGTGGTTGTTCGCATGGTGGTTTGCTCGGCCATCGGTGGCTTGCGATTGCGTGGAGGCTGATGGGCGAAGGGGTGGCACGGTTTGGTGGCTGCTGTGGGGTGGGGTGGTCAGGCGAAGGGGAGTGGAGGTTTGGAATGATGGAGTTTCGAAGGGACGGTGGTGGAAGAGGTTACTGGCGGTGGAACGAAGACTTCGGTCAGGTGATGGTGCTCGGTAGGGCATGGAGGAGAAGGAGCGTGGGTTGGTGGGTGATGGAAAAGAAGGGGAGATGAGGCCATAGGTGCGTTGATGTGGTGGCCTTGGCTGCTGGCCAGGGGAGGCTCGGTAGCAGGCTTGGGTTTTGGGTGGCAGGGTTTCACGACAGGAAGTAATGGCGGAGAGATTGGCAGAGGGGGCTGCGAGAGGCCATGGAAACGAGAGGGACAGGAGAAAATGAGTGTGCAAGAGAATGGGAAATATTTTGTAAATGTGGAAACAGAGTTATCAACGCAAATGAAATATGAACCGGTAAGAAATGAAGATACCAAAGGAGATGGATGGACCAACGTATAAAATGGGACATAGGGAAAAGATAAAGTCACTGGTTGAATTCTGGGAATATTAAATGCAAATGTCAGTTTGGTTTAACACAGTAGAAACTGAATGGTCAAGGAATTCAAAAGGGTCAGAACAATACCGATGCGGTTAATCGGTTTACCGATTTCGTCGTGTTCCGAACTCCGAAATAAACGGATGAATACACAGTGGAGATCAGCACGACGAGACGATCAAAACGGTATACAGATATCGATGGTACGATCATCCGATAAAAAGTCGATATCGGTACCAGAATGCTGCTATTTTGCAGAAAATAAGAACGACGGAGCAATAGATGTCCAAATTTGGAAAAACGACAAACTGGTATCTTGCTCAGAAGATGGTTTAGGATTTTTCTATGTAAAAATATTTAGGTTTCGAAAACATTTTATTTTCATCGCTTTTTAACTGATTGAATTGAAGTAAATTTACGCGCGAAATAAACTTTCGTATTTTCAGACGAAAATTTATCAGTTGCTATGTTTAACTAGACGTATTCCAAATATCAAATTTATATTTCAAAATTTTATCGTTTAAAATTTCACAAAATTTCAACTAATTACGTTATTAAAACAGTTAAAATTTACGGGTCGTTATAGTAGCCATTGGAACGTGATAGACCATTAACCAATAGAGGACCATTGGGGTAGTAACAGTTTGAATTAGTTCAGCTCTACCGACCATGGATAGGAGCTTGCTGTCCCAAGTATCAAACTTACACATAATTCTCTGAAATAGGCTATTACACTCAGCATAGCGTAGATAATCTGAAGATAGAGGCACTCCGAGATGCTTTACTAGTAATTGTGACTCTTGTGGCTGAAGGACATTTATTTAAAATAGAGTCTTTATTATGACAGTTGGAACTGAAATATATCTTGGTTTTCATTTGTTTAACATGAAGGCTTGCTACCAGTCCCATATGTGTCATAAGGTGCTTGATTGTATTTGCTCTTTTGTCATTAGCTGTAGCAAATAGCGTTATATCATCAGCATATAACAAATAGGATATACATGTTGAGTGTTATTGATAGGGGTAATCTTTTTTTAGTAGCCGATTCTAGTTGTAGTGACAGGTATTCCATAGCTACCCAAAATGAATGAGGGTACAAAGGATCCCCTTGCCTTAAACCCCTATTAGATGCAAAGTATCCATATGGTATGCCATTGACTAGAATAGAGAAGATAGGAGATGATATACACTTCTCTTTCAGTTTTACATATTGGTGTGGAAAGTGCATTCTCATAAGCATATGACATATGAATTGTCTATTTAATTTATCATATGCTTTTTGAAGATCAACCTTAATGCAAAACTTTTTATTGCCTATTTTATTGAAGTTTCTTATTATCTCACGTGCCAATAAGATATTCTTTGCAATTAGGGCTGTTACGGTAACGGTAAATTTACCGTTACCGTACCATTACCAGTCAATCGGTTACCATTTTCGAGTGAAATCGGTATACCAGTTTAATCGGTATGGTAACGGTAAATTTACCATTTTCTACGGTAAATTATCGGTAACATTTCTTCAATACCAGCGGTAACGGTAATTTTACCAGTCAATTTATAATACATGTATATTCATGTAACATGCTTTATTATAGGCATTTAAAACCAAGAAAATGATTAAATTTAGTTTATTAACCGGGTGAGATAATGTTAAATACACTTAACTTCTTTCTCATTTATTTCTTTTATTAAGTAACACTATAAATTGTATAATGAAGCACCGTTATGGTGTGAATACGTGTTATGTTACTAACTTTTTTTAGAAAAATGGTAATTTACCATTACCAGTGTAACGGTTACCAGATTATCGGTATACCAGTGTTCGGTATACCAGCCTATCGGTAACGGTAACGGTAAGCAATTTTCGCTTACCAGAAAAAATGGTACGGTAACGGTATTTGTGAAATGGTAACGGTAACCATTACCATAACAGCCCTATTTGCAATATTCTTTCTAGGAATGAATGCAGATTGAGCTTTTGATATTAATAAAGACATTAACCCCTTAAGCCTGTTGCAAGTAGCTTTTAGTAAAAATTTATATAAAGACATTATAGTAAGCTATAAGTCTATAGTAAGATATTTGTGAGGGTTTATCTATTTTTGGAACCAAAGTAATAAAGGTATGATTTAAAACCTTAGGAATATCTAATGTAGTATACTGATAATTAATAGCAGTAGTCAACTCGTCTTTGATTATATCCCAATGGAGTTTAAAGAACTTTGATGCAAATCCATCTAGCCCGGGTGACATTTCATCCTTGATAGAAAATATTACCTCTTTAACTTCCTGCTGAGTAACAAACTGCAGTAGATAGTTGACCCTCATTTCATTAATATATGATCTATAGTTAATATCCTCTAGTCTTCGCCATTGACGTATATCTCCATTGTATAATTCTTGATAATATTACACTGTTTGTTGTATTTCTGGAACATCATTAATTAATCTTCCTCTGTCATCACATAGAGTTGAAAATTTATTTTTGGCTGCTCTTTTGGACATCTTAGCATTGAAAAATCTTGAATTTGATCTCTTTTTGTAGGCCAATTTATTTTTGATTGCTGTAAATTATCTACATATCTAGCATGCATCTGTTGCTTTAATAGTTTCCCAGTTTGGATTAATTCCTCATACAATAAGGTGTCCTCAGGATGATTATCTGTTGCAAGTAGTTTATCATTATATTGCTCTTCTAAGGCAAATAAAGATGTGGTATCCCTTTGTCTTGTTTTATTCTAGGCCTTTAAATTCTATTTAGCTCTTCTAAGTTTTATCATTATTTTTTCTATAGCTGCACCCCATGATGAGTATGTGATGCAGCCCAGCCTAAGGATGAAGCAGAGCAGTCCACCAGTTCAGTGGTTTTGAGCCGTTCGTGTGTCTTAGGTCGCTCACGACCTAGTATGAGTGGTAGCTCGCAAGCACAATCTACAGTAAAGATAGGTCGGCAGCGACCTAGTATGTTGGAAGGTCGTCCAAGCGACCTAGCGAGGCGAGTTAACGAGATAAGCAGACCAGCCGCCACTTTAGGTCGCAAGCGACCTATGTTGAACGACCTAGTAAAGGAAACGAACTATGCAGTGAGACATTGGAACGACCTAAAGACCTATGCAACTCCAGTAGGTCGCTTAGGCTTTCATTTCCTTAGGTCGCTTTGACCTTGCCGTTTTACGACCTATGATAAGTCGCTTCAGTTTGTTCAGAAGCTAACTTTTTAGGTCGCTCCAGATACTATGTCGCGTGAAGACCCTTAGGTCGCTGAATCCTAAGTCGCTTTCATAAAGCAGTGTTGTTTTGTTTGAGTCGCTTTGTACTTAGGTCGTAAGTCGCTGAGTTGTATATATGTTATGTTGTGTTCTGTTTTTTAGGTCGCGAGAAGGTGTTGTAATGTATATATGGTGATGGCGTGTGTTAGGTCGTTAATGACCTTGTTTAGGTCGTAGGTCGCGTGTGTGTCACTGTTTGTACTAAGTCGCATGTTATAGGTCGCAAACGACCTAGTGCTGAGTCGTGTGAGTTGTTGCCTATAAATAGGCATGGTCGGGTGATTTGTAACAACTAGTTGAATTTGAATAAAATTTCTTTTGTGTGCTCTTGTGCCACCATTAAAATTGGTAGTTGAGTGTTATCTTCTATCTCCACTTTCGGCATTCGAGTGCGCTCGAATCAACGATTGTTGAAGCCGATTCACGGAATCTAGTGCGCTAGATCAACGTTCAAAGAATCGTAGATCTTCTCTCACGGCATCGTGCACGATCAACGTGTCGAAGATAGCTAAAGTCCGGTATCTTCGTGATCAACGGATTTGGGCGTTTGGTATCATTAATTCATCGATTCATATTGCTTCATCTAATCGTTTCATCGATTAGTTTGACACGAAACCTACATTTCGTTGTCATTAGTTATTGCCGCTGCGTCATTTGGTATCAAAGCGTGGTTTAGCCAATCATAGCTAAGCCGAGTCTTGGAGCCAATTTCTATTGAAGAAGTTCAAGCCGTGCATCACTTTGTAGATCAAGGCCGAGTTAAAGATTTGAAGTTTTGGAGTTCAAATTAAGTTGTTTGTTTATTTGGGGTGTTCGTGAGATTTCAAACAAGGGGGAAGTTTGGTTCGGAAATTTTTTTTTGGGTCAAAGTGAAGTTTCTGTTTGGATCTATTGAAGATTTGATCATGCCTCCGAGAAGTGTTAACCATTATCATAATGTTGCAAATTTGTATGGGAGAGAAGATGCTGAACATATGGAACAATGCATCGATGAAAGGTTCAGTAAGGGTTTCGAGAGAGTGGAGAGAATGAAGTCTGACATGAATCGAAATCAAAGGAGAGTGTCGCTACATTATGATAGAGAAGAAGAGAATCATCTTTGTTGATAAATCGAGATCGTGGAGTTCGAGACAATCGTGATTATTGGAATGAAGAAAGAAGAGCTTATCATGATTACGAGCATGAGCCATATTGTGATTATGAAAGATGTCGAGTAGAGGAAAGAAGCAATAGAGAGGACGTGCATGGACATAGAAGGGTCAATGTTCGGAATCGACATCGAAACTCATCTAAGTTTGAAGAAGATGGTTATGGTGATAGTGTTCACTTTCGATATCCAGGTCAAGGGAAAAATCGATATAGGAATGTTGAAGAGAATGGTCATACACGGGAATCAAGAAAGGATACGGAGATTCCAGAACTCCGAGGTGGACTACAAGCAGAGGAATTCTTGGATTGGTTATCAAAGGTTGAAAAGAATTTTAAACTCAACAATGTGTCTGAGGATCGCCAAGTTAAGTTAGTTGCTACAAGATTGAAATGACGAGCTATGGATTGGTGGCAACAAACTAAATCAACCAGAGAGAGAATGAGGAAATCCAAAGTTGTCACGTGAGATAAGATGAAAAGGATGATGAAGGCAAATTTCTTACCCTACAATTATCAAACTCGTGTGAACCAACAGTTGCAGATGTTGAGTCAAGGGAGTCGAGGAAAGGCTGTGGTTACAAGCTCCAGCAATCAGAATAAAAGTGATAATTGCAGTATAAATGTTTCTAAGAAAGTCAACAATCCAGTTGTACATGGAATCACTAAAACAAAGGTTGATGATCGAATTAAGCGCTATCATTATCAGGAGTCTGACCATAGAAGTATTGAATATACGGAGTCCAAGATGAAAGCCTTAGTTGTAGAAGAATGTGAAAACGAGGATGTGGATGATTCTACTGAAAGCGAGCCAGAAAAGGAAGAGGAACCGACTAGTCCATTATCTTTCAGCGAAAGCGTTGAAGAAGCAGAAGGTAGTGCTGAAGCGTTGGTTAGGTATGAGGCAAGTGAAGAGCTTAAAACTCCTGAGGAGGTTAAACCAATGTTAGAAGAGTTTGAAGAGGTCGGTCCTACAGAATCGTTCGAGGAATTACCACCTAAATTTGACAACGATGAAGGATGTAACTTGTTGAGGATGACTGCTGAATTTGACTTTTATCAACCGCCGAAATTTGATGATGATGAAGAAATTGAGTCAAAGTATGGGGATGTAGAAGTTGATTACTCTTCACCACCAAAGATTGATGTCGTTAGTATGGAAGAAGAACTTGTGTTCGGAGTTGAGGCAAATTACTTGATGATGGAAGATTCTTGTTTAATGCCTGAGCTTATGGACGAGAGCCAGCTAATTGTAAATTCCATTGTTTTCGAGAAGCCCGAACAAAGTGAAAGTGAAACAGAAGAGAAGGCAGAATCAGATAGTTTATTATCTTTGGAAGAGTACGTCAATAAAATGAAAGCTTTTGATGAATTATCAATGTTGATTGAATATGGGGAAAATTCTGATTTTGAGACACCTGAAGAGGTTGAAGTATGTGAAGAGTTTGAGGATAAGATTTCAGAGGAACTGTTTGAAGAAACTAATATTGTATTTTTGGAAGAGCCTGTCGAAAAGGTGAAAAATGGTAGTGAATTATTTATATTGACCGAGCAAGGAACGAGTAAAGATCTTGATGTTTTTGAGGAAGTCGGATCAGAATTCGATGAATCTGAAGACGAATATCCTGAGGAACTATCCGAAGAGTTACCACCACTACAGGACATTCAACCTCACACTGAACTAGTATCAAATGCTATTCTACTACAGAACAGGGGTCGTATGATATTCAGAATCTGGAAGAACAGGAAGAGTTGATAAGACAGGATGAAGAGAATGATTGCCAGTTGGAATTGCCTGATCATATCCGCACTGCTAACGTTATCAACGTCAATAGAGTGGAATCGTTTCATGAGAATAAACATGTTGAAGGAGGAGCGAGAGGGAATTCATTTCAGTCAGGGAAAATTGATGCAACACATCAAGGGAATATTCTAAATGATGACACACCTGAACGAGATCAGGAAAGACGAGAATCTGAGCATGAGTCCTCACACTTTTTCGATCGTGATTTCCTAAGTCGTTCCGTGATTTTAAACTTCCTTATATCGTCTCACATTTTCAACACGTTTTGGTTTTATATCACATCTTCCTATTGGCACAAGAAATATGGTATACGACACTATTCTTATGAAGTTCTGTGCTACATGAATTGGATCTGGCACCTAGTGCTTAGTTCATTCCACACTCTTTCATATGTCATCTCCCTCGGATCACTTCCTTATGCCGCCTGCCTAATGCCACGTCTGTTTTACGCAATGCGTTCCTTATGTCGAGCCACATATTCAAAGTGTCAAGACAAAATCAATCTCAAGAGTGGTTATCACCAGAGCCGCATCAGACCAGATAATGAATGGAAGACAGCATCTCGAAGAAGGAAAACGTGTGAATTCGGGACGAATTCTTTTCAACCTGGGAAGGATGATGCAACCCAGCCTAAGGATGAAGCAGAGCAGTCCACCAGTTCAGTGGTTTTGAGCCGTTCGTGTGTCTTAGGTCGCTCACGACCTAGTATGAGTGGTAGCTCGCAAGCACAATGTGCAATAAAGATAGGTCGGCAGCGACCTAGTATGTTGGAAGGTCGTCCAAGCGACCTAGCGAGGCGAGTTAACAAGATAAGCAGACCAGCGTGCCACTTTAGGTCGCAAGCGACCTATGTTGAACGACCTAGTAAAGGAAACGAACTATGCAGTGAGACATTGGAACGACCTAAAGACCTATGCAACTCTAGTAGGTCGCTTAGGCTTTCATTTCCTTAGGTCGCTTTGACCTTGCCGTTTTACGACCTATGATAAGTCGCTAAGAAGCTTAAGTCGCTCCAGTTTGTTCAGAAGCTAACTTTTTAGGTCGCTCCAGATACTATGTCGCGTAAAGACCCTTAGGTCGCTGAATCCTAAGTCTCTTTCATAAAGCAGTGTTGTTTTGTTTGAGTCGCTTTGTACTTAGGTCGTAAGTCGCTGAGTTGTATATATGTTATGTTGTGTTCTGTTTTTTAGGTCGCGAGAAGGTGTTGTAATGTATATATGGTGATGGCGTGTGTTAGGTCGTTAATGACCTTGTTTAGGTCGTAGGTCGCGTGTGTGTCACTGTTTGTACTAAGTCGCATGTTATAGGTCGCAAACGACCTAGTGCTGAGTCGTGTGAGTTGTTGCCTATAAATAGGCATGGTCGGGTGATTTGTAATAACTAGTTGAATTTGAATAAAATTTCTTTTGTGTGCTCTTGTGCCACCATTAAAATTGGTAGTTGAGTGTTATCTCCTATCTCCACTTTCGGCATTCAAGTGCGCTCGAATCAACGATTGTTGAAGCCGATTCACGGAATCTAGTGCGCTAGATCAACGTTCGAAGAATCGTAGATCTTCTCTCACGGCATCGTGCGCGATCAACTTGTCGAAGATAGCTAAAGTCCGGTATCTTCGTGATCAACGGATTTGGGCGTTTGGTATCATTAATTCATCGATTCATATTGCTTCATCTAATCGTTTCATCGATTAGTTTGACACGAAACCTACATTTCGTTGTCATTAGTTATTGCCGCTGCGTCAGTATGTAAGAGCTGAAATGACTTGATCTTCATTGTAACAACCCTAATTTTTCTTTAACATTATTTAGAAGATTTAATTAGATTAATTAAACAAAATAATGTGTGGCGTGAAAAGAAGATGAGATTTGATAATTAATTGGGTTAGGCCTTAACTAATCAACATATAAGATTGTTTTAACTTAAACATAAGCAGAATGATTTATGAGGGGCAAAATAGGAATAAGCTGCATTTCCTAAACATAAACTCTTCCACTCTCATATCCTCATTCATTTTTACATCCATACAAAACATAAACAAAGTAGAGGCCATTGTTAAAGCTTTTAAATGAAGAAAAGATAGAGAATCAAGCTAAAGCTAAGGGAATCAAATAAACAACTCAAAGCTCAACTCTTTTTCTCAAATCAAGGTGAATAATAGTATATATCTCATTATAATGTGTTAAATTTTGGATTTTTGATGTATTCCGAATTTTTGGAAGATGATATGGTTGATTTTACCATTTTTTTGCATAAATGGTGATTTATTGTAATTTTTATGAAATTATTATGATAGGTTTCAAGGGAAAAACCTTAGTGAATCACCTTCAAACGACTTGAATTTTGGATATGTTGTGTAATACATAATTTTGGAGATGGTTTTTAATTTCATAATTTTCGGAATTAATAGGAATATTTTATGAATTTATTAAGGTGAAAAGGGCATTTATTTCGGGTTTTAATTGTTAAAATTGATAAAAATACCGAATTTTGTGCCGAAATTTTTATATGGTAAAGAAACTGTTATTTCAGATTTTTGGTGAAATTTTGGGATTTTTCCCAGTGTTTTCGATTTGTTATGAATTTTCTAAGCTAGAATGGCTTAATAATTATATTAAAATATTAATATAATTTAATGGTTTGAAAATAATATTGGAAAAATTATGAAATCTGATCTATAGCAGTTTTCCTGCAAAGAAATTGATAAAGTATGTCTCTAACCAATAGGAATTTCACAAGCAATAAGAGTTGGTGAAAAGAATATACTTTATTTAGCAAAATATCCGTTTTTACGTTAATTACGAGTCTACCACTGTACCCCTTCATCACCATAGCCTTCGTATTGCTGCAGTGTTAGTTAGCTTTCATAACGTATAGTGTCAGTTAGCCTTCATATTGCTACAGTACCAATGCTTTCGTAGCTATGCTACAATGCCAATGCTTTCGAAGCCATGCTGCAGTAACTTTAGCCTTCATATGCTATAGTACATCTGCCTTTGTCACTATTACTTCTGCCAGCTTTGTTTTCAGAATTTAAAACATATATAACTTTTTAACCGCAAGTCCATTTTTCTATTATGACCACTCTACGGAAAGGGAAACCATTATTCGAAAGCAATGGAATATGTTAGAGATCCTAATTCTATACCTATAAAAAGTTATAGCCCAAACAAAGTTTTTTATTGTCTTGTCACTTTATTTTCGATGGATGTGGAGGGGTCATTCCGCAATAGTTGAATACATGCAAAAGCATCCTTCCGCAATGATTCCAACCAATACGGAAGGATTATTCCACCTTATTCTTTTGATAAGGTCGGATGGGTCTTTCCGCCTTAGTTTTAATAGGTGCGGCAGGGTCCTACCGCATCGCTTTGCCTTTGTAATTAAAGATAAAGGTGGATAGCCTTATCTGATGGTGCCGCCATGGTTGTGGCGTCTCACTTGTTTTTAATAGACAAACGAAGGGGTGGATAGTCCTCGAATTTATAAAAGTTGCTTTTGGACCTTAGGGACACTAAGAAATATTTTAATAAAGTCGATACCATAATTGAGGATACTAATAATTGTAAAACTTTTCCATTTACATTAGGGGACACCAACGTATGTCTTATAAAGCAGTTACGTATGCATGGGTAATCATATTCACTTCATTTATAACCCATAACTGCATTTTGGGGTGCTAAGGGAAGGGTAACTAGCTAGGTTGAACCAGTAGTGAATATACATTTATTTAACCCCTGTATGAGTAGAATTGCATCTAAGAGGTCAAATAGACCAGAATATAGGATGCCTAAAAATGGTTAAAAGATTATTGATTTAAACAGGTTCTTAGTTAGCCCATGAAAACTATGCATTGAGAAATGTTATTGGTAGGGGCCAATAGGTTCTTAATGATCACATGAAAACTATGTCTGGAATAGGTTATTGATATAGATTAATAGGTTCATAGTCAGCTCATGAAAACTATAACCTAAGAGATGTTATTGGAGAGTCCAATAGGTTCATAGTCAACCCACAAAAACTATGATTGGATGATGTTATTGGCAGACACCAATAGGTTCTTTGTAATCCTATGAAAACTATGAAAACTGACAGATAGCCCGTAAGTTTAGAATATGTTATTAGTCAGCCCATGAAAAACTAATAGCTTAATAGTGACCCTAGAAACTATAACTTGAGACAGATAGTCAGATGAATGGAGATGGAAAATCCAAGATATATTGTATAATTGCATATCATCATATTATGTGATGTTTTAACAATTGTGGATGCAGGTGCACAATATATGGTTAGTTAGTTTTTGGTTAAGCTACTAATGAGGGGAAAATTCGTTTCGCTCAGCAGCGTGATCTCACTAGATATCTATTTGGTTCGAGATGGTATATTATTATTCACACCGGACTTTTTATCCGACTCGAAGTTTATGTTTGTCCCCTTAAACTCTCAAGTGCTCAAAATTAATTTGAGTAGGTTGAGAGTAAGGGTCTTTCAGGTTCTCTTTAGACGAATAAGCTTTTGAAGACATGTAGGAGGCAAGCTAGCTATCAGGAGTTCTATCTTTTGGTTCCGATGTGTTATTTGGATGTAAGGGAAAAGCTCTTTATTACCTATATTTAGACTCTGATCAACCAGGGGGTATCTTCATATGTCGCTCTTGGCGTATTTCGTAATAAATTGTAATTTTACTGAACGTTGTTTATGTATGAGATTATGTAATGAATCTGAAAAGCTATTTGTAATGAGATGAGAAATTTGGTTTAAATTGAGTTTAATTTTTTTTCTCATATTCATGTGTTTCTGGTATATCAATGTATCTAATATTACCGCATTTGATCACCAAGAATTAATAAATATGGATGAATGCAGCATCAGTAGTAGTTAGTTTTGGGTCTCCAAATGGGGATGTTACTGTAACGATCCAGTTTTTCAGTCTTTTGAATTTAGAATATTTAATTGGATTTAAATAGTAAAAAGTAAAATTTATAAGCTGAATAACTTATATTTCAAATATAGTGATTTATTTGGATAATTGAATTGTTTAATTTAATATTTGAAAATGTATAAAAATTGAAATTTGAATTTTATCAGAATGAAAATAAATTATAAAGTTAATTTAAATTCTATTTGAATTAGAATTAAGTTAGATATTTTTTAAAATTGAATTAAAAGAGATTTGGCAGAATTTGGAAATTTTAATATTTAATTAACGTGTAAAAATAGTCATTTTTGACACTATCTCGGATTTTGACGAAACCAGTTTCATTAGATCCGTAATAATGAGTTATTATAGGATTTCAAATTTTGTGTCAATCAGACTTACGGTTTGGTCGTGCGAAGCTAAAACGCCTAGAAATTTATTAAAGAAAATTTAATTAAAATAATTCGATTCGAAAACCTATCTTCCGTATATGATGGAATTGGCCTCCGATACATATTCCATTGTGTTCGGAATAGGAGAAAACATTATAAACGCCGGGCGGCACGCTTCATTTGGAGTTCGAAAATATTTCGGATGAATAGTGTTTTGTAAATGGCTATATAAGGATTCCCAGTCTCTCAAACCCTATACTATGAAATCCTAGCCGCCATTAAAAATTCGATGGCCATAAACGTTCGATCTTCTCCCCCTAATATCTTGAAATCCATCAACAATTATCAAAAATTTTCAACTACAAAGTTGAAGAGCTAGGTGAGATCTTCACATCCATACGGTTGTGATGGTCAAATTCATCGCATAAGGGGACAGATCTGGCCGTGTTCGTTGCGCATTTGTTCACGAAATACGAGGCAACGGCAGAACGATGGGGGACCGGTCTCGGCTGGGTGGTCGAGCAAGCTCAGGCGCATCGTTTGGAGGTGTTTGATCGATCTCCGGCTGCACCTAGGAGGAGCGACGATGGACGAGGCATGCGTGCTATAGGTTCGAACGAGCGTGAAAGAGGGAGAACGCGTGAGGAAGATAGTTAACGAAGGTTTATTATCTTAATGACAGTAATTAAGATTTTTAATTATATTATTTAAATTGTAAAATCTTATAAATATCATAACTTTGTCATACGAGGTCGAAATCAGACGAAACGAATTCCGTTGGGTTCGTACTCACGAATACTATGCGATGGAGCTAGATTGGGATTTATTTGAGCTAGTGAAAATTTTGGTTAAATTCGAATGTTTGTTCGTTAAATATTGCAACCAAAGTGAGTAAAAATCACTCCTTCTGACCCGTTAATATTTTTATATAAGTGAAAATAAATTTATTTTATGTTGTTTGACGACTGTTTGGATGTTATGCTATAGTAGTTAGTAGTTGGATATATTCTTGCCTATTAGAGCAGATGAGAGTCTATACTTTCCCGTGTATGAGCGGATGACCCTTTATACGCGCGTCTGTCTCGAAGCAGACATTGTACATATTTTCTCATATGTATATTTGTTGCAGGTGACAGGTTGGAGGGATCCAATAGGATTCCTCACTATGATTAATGTTTATTTACACATATTGTTATATATGTTGTATTATGTGATATTTGGTGTGATGGATGCCATGATTGCTATTATTTATGTGAATCCCCTTATTTAGTACTTTTGCAGCATCAGACCATATTTTGGAAATTTAAAATATTAAAATGATGATTTCGATTTAAAAAGGATTTCAAATTGATTTTGAAAATATTTATGTTTTAATATAAGTTTTGAATGGTTAAAGAAATGAATTTATTTTAAATGAATAAAAAGTTATAATTTTTATGTTATAAAAAAAGTACGGTTTTGTGAAATATACTTAAATATGATTTTTGAAATATGAAGTTAACTATTTTGTAAAATAAGTTAAATTGAGAATTTTGAACTTATTATAAATGGTTTATATATAAGGTTTATAAAATTGATATTTTATAAATAAAAGTAATGGAATTGTAAACGATTTTTATAAGTGTTAAAATGAAAATTTATAAAGGAATGTTATTAATAATTTTATAAACGGTGTTTTACAAATAATAGAAATGGAATTGTAATCAAATTTATAAATGGATTTGCAATTAAAATTTAGAAATGAATTTATAATGGACTTTATAAAAAATGAGACTACAAAAGAATGAATTTGTAAATAAAGAGATTTATAAGTAAATAAACTTATAATGGGATTTTGACATATAAATGAGATAAACGGGAAATTGGTTAATAATGGAATTTTATAAATGGAAGTTTTTATAAAATAGAAATGTGAATTATGAACATTGTTTTATAAATGTGAGATGATTTATTATGATAAGCTAAATATGGGCTTTTTTAAAAGGAAATATATTCATGTTTTTAAAAAGAATAATTCTTTAAATGAATGTTTTGGAAAGTGATATTATATAATGGAGTTTAAATGGTTGAAAATAAATGATTTCTAAATTTACTTGTTATTAAAATAAGTAATGAAAATGTTTCCCAAATATCTAATAAGTGAAATGGTTTTGAACATTATCCTTTTAAAGATATTTTTAAGTGAATAATTGGAAAGGGATTTGATCTATAAACGATTAATAAAATCAGGCCCAATGACTACTTATGTGCTAGTTTTTGTTTGTTGCTTTGATAGTTATATAACCGACTATCAAATTTGGCAATTTTAGTTTCTCAACTTGATGTAGAAACTAATTAGTCGTACACTTAGTACGTAACTGACTGTGTAGGCTTGATTATCGTTTGCGTTGAGAATGTTGATTCATGTAGTGCAGGGTGATTACTCCAATCAATCGAGCTTCTTTCTTGGCCAAAGGATAGCAAGTTGAAAGATGGAGACGTGATAAGTCTATGAGACTTGGTTTCTATGTGAAGTTGAGAAAAGATTTTGCGTTGTTGGTGCGAAGAGACCGGGATCAGATTTATCTAAAAACCACTTCGGACCAACATATATGCGCGATTGTGCAGGTTGGTCGACGATATTGATATTTAGGCTTTTCATAGTGAAGGACTACTTGTTGATCATTTGGGGTTAAAATCCGAATATATATAGTAGCAGTAGTATCTTCGTTATGAAATATCCATTGCAAGGGCTGTTGCTACTAATCTTATAGGATTTGGTAGGAGAGTACCTTCGGTTTGTCGTGTTCCTGGACACTTGTATGGATGAGTGTCTGACATTACATTTTTAAGATTACGTATATTGGTTTTTACAAACGTACATCATGTGGTGGCGGAGAAGGCAACTTCTCGTAGCTTAACATCCTCCTTGAGACGTACGAGCTCAAGGGTTGTATTTTTGTGAAAGGCAATTAGTAGTCAACGGGAATGACAATGTGGCATTCAAAGATGATGATATGTGATATGTGAAAGGTAATCGATACCTCTTTTGGCCTCACTCCCCAGAAAATGACTGAAATAGGAATAGAAGCAGCAATGCTAAGTGGGTCGCTCCCATCAGGAGATGTCATCACTCTTCTAGATATATCTTTAGAAGCTATGACGTCTTGTATCTGATTATTGTTGATGTATGCTTGTGGCCATGGATTATAGGTCAGTAACGATCGGAGTGATAATATATTCGGTACTATCTAGGAAGGGGTAGGCCGGTCTTGTATTGGTTTAGGTGTGCAGTATCTGCTCCCTAGGTGCATCCCTCTGGAGGTGTACCGAGTTTGGTTCAGAAAGGTAGTCCCTTCACTTAGTCATTTGTATGAAAATCCAAAATCTAATACGTGCCTGCCATTTTCTATTGTAGAAAGCCTTGTATTACAAGGTGTACGTTGGAATTTAATAATGTAACAATTTCAGCTATTTTAATATTATTCGTATAATAGACACTATTATAATATAAGAGAATTGGATATGAAATGTTTTGGTTATCGTAAGGTAAAAACTTGTCGATATTTATTTGCTACGCGGTCTTATAAGATACCTTTTGTTTTGATAAAGGAAATTTTTTGATAACTTTATAAATTCAGTTGAGGTGTGTTTTCTCACACTGGTTTACCAGACTGATCCGGACGTTCTTTCCTTTCAATGCTCGGGTCAGACCGAGTATATTTACATGTTCAGATTTGGTGCTTTTGGAGCTTTCGCAAGCGAGCTGGAGATCTTTATGTCGTATACACGTATCTGTTTATTTTTCCGCTGTTTTGCATTGTTATTGTTGTAAATTATCAGCATTTGTGAGGATAGGTTATTATAACTGTCCAAGCTGATGATTACTTATTGTGTACTCTGATATTGATTTACGTATATTACAGTTTCTCTTTGGAAGGATTATTGATCTATATTATATGTTATTCCGCTGCGATGTGAGATTCTGTATTGTTTTGGTTCTACTTCTCTCTCTTCTTCTCTTCTCTTCTTCTTTCTTCTCTCTTTCTTCTCACCCTCTCCTTTCTTTCTCATGATCATCTGCAATCGGTACGCTTTAGGTCGGACACCCGTGGTTTGGTGTCGGATTCAGAGGGTACGGATTTGCGGGTCGTCACAGCTAGTATCAGAGCTTAGGTCTAGTGTATTCCTATGCTTTGATGTGTACTCAGTATAGATAGGGTCAATAGCGCCCTAGATTGAGTTTGAGTGTACTATATATTTGAGCGCGTATTTGTTAATGATATAGAAATGTTTTATATTATGTTGATGCATCTGTTGAGTGGCTTATGAATTCTGGTCAGTATGTGGGACGCCACGTTATCGATAGGGGTTTCTAAACACTTGAACACGACATATCCACATAGTATTGTTTTTAAACTGGGTAAATGAAACAATTTTACCTCGATTATATTTTATATATAAAGGAACAATTTTTTAGAAATTATTATAATGTATATAAATTGATTTTTTGGTTGTTTGAAAATGTAAATATATATAAGTTAATAAAAGCTGTTTGAATAATCTAATTAAAAACGACAATTGTAAAAGAATAAATTATATAAGCAAGCGAATTATAAAGTATGGAATTATACTTAAAATGATTTACAATTGTGAAATAATCTTATATATAAGAAATGAAACAACATGAGTATATTTATAAATATGAGTTATAATAAAAATGGATTTAAACTAAGAATTTGAGAATTTGAATCCGATTGATTTTAACAGTTGTTTTTCAAAGTTTGAAGAGGTTATATTATTATAAATCTAAATAAGATAAATAAATTTGGAATGAATCTTATATAAGTGAAGTAAAATAGTGAAATGATATAAGTATAAATTTACAAATGTGATTTATAAATAGAAGGAATTCTAAAAGGAATATAAAGCACTGAATTCACTACCGTTGCTAGAAAATAATAAGGGTGATGACTGCGGCATCATCGGTATCATTTTCGAGTTTCTGGGTAATGGATTTGTTACCATTAGTAAATTGAATTTTTAAGTTTTGTTTTGATAAAACAAGTTTTGAATTTAAAAATCCAAACTATGATTTGACAAATATATAGAAAATAAATTTATGAACTTATAAATTGAAAATGATATGTATAAGCAAATGAGATTTTAAATTAAGACATGAAATTAAAATTTTAACTTGATTGAGGTTAAATATATTGAGTTAGTAAAATGAATTTTATGATATTGAAGTTTAGCCAAAGAAAAGAAATAAATTGAATTGAATTTGAAATGAATTAGATAGATATTTGGAATGAATCAAATAAAGGTGAATATAAACTTAAGCTATAAAGTGATTATATAATCATGAATTGAAATTATAGAATGGAAGTAAACTTAAGTAAATATTCATGGAATTTTAGGTAACTAAGTTTGTATAACTTATAAATTTGAGGATAGTAAGTTAAAACGAATTTTCTATTTGTTGAATATGAATGTTAAGAAATAAAATAAAATTTGAATTGAATTGGAAGTGAACTTAAGTTGTATAGTGAAAGTAAATGTAAGTGCGAATGAAAGGAAACATAACTTAAGTGAAGTTAAATGGAATGTGAAAAATACAATGAATAAGTGAAGTAAAGTGGAATAATAAGAAGCTAATGGAATATGAACTTGAGTTATTAAATGAAATTCAACTTTGATTGTACAATAAATTAGTAATTGAATAGGTGTAATGAATTGTATTGAACTAATGAAATAAGTTAGTAAACGGAATATGATTGGAAATGTTGTTGTTAGAATTTAATAAACTTAAGTTGTGGATTGATAATAAACATTAGAAATGTTGGATAAAAATGTAAATTGAACTTAAGTAAGTGATTTAGGAAATAAATCATAAGTGTTATTAGTATTAAAAGAATTATACTAAGTGAATATTGAAATGTTGTTAAACATGAATTTGAAGTAAAATTAACAAAAGTAAAGTGAATATAAATAAGTGAATATTAATAAATTGAAAGTAAATGTATGTTAACAAATGAATGTTAATAATTGAATTGGAATGAATGTAAATTAGTAGAATGTAAACTAATTGAATATGAATAGAATGAATGTAGAAGGAATGAATGTAAATTAATTTGATGAGAATTAACTGAATATGAATAAATTGAATATTCACTACACCAAAGAGGCCTTATTGTAACACTTTTTTTGTTTCAATCTGTAACGGTTATAACCGTTACAAATTTCTAACTGATATTTCCGTTACAAGCCTTTACAACAGTTATATCCGTTACCAAATATGGTAATTTCATAAATATGTAAAAGCAGAATGGATATGATTGTCATTTTGTCTATTATTATTGTTCACCCCATCTGTCACGCTCTATCTCTCTTTTCTATGTTTATCGTTATTCTGTAAACCAAAATTTCAATCTAGGGTTTTCACCTTTTCATTATCGCTACTTTCACCTGTACGCCCGTTCCGCCTTGTTATCATTCTAGGGTTACCCCATCTTCCTCGTTATTCATTCTAGGATTATCGTCCCTTCCGCCTCTACCTCGTTCCAACATCACCTTTGAAAGGTATTTTTCATTTTTTTTAATCTCAAATTACAATTGGAATTTTTAATCCCGTTCAAATTTCAATTCAGGCTTTTTTTTACTTGGCAGGTATTCCCTCTTAAGCTCACAACTTAGACCCGTTACCCGCTCTCAAATTGCTCTCCATTTAGGTATTGATGATTATCCATGGCCACGCAATGAAAAATGGATAATAGTTATTTGTAATATGCTGAAAACATTGTTGATATATCATAAATTAGTTTATACTTGCACCCTATGAGAAATGAAGTAATGAAAAATAATCAATGGTTATTCTTGTGGAACTAATTTAGGAATATTTTGCAATAATTTCTCAATAATGACTTTATAATTGGTTGGCAGACCCAGACCTTTGAGACTTTCCCAAAAGAAAGCTGGTGTTCATGGCTCCACCATGAGAAAAGTGAATGAAGTTCCTTCTGCAGCAAAGTTGAGGCATGTGCTTTTTTTAATTTATCAGAAGTGTGCATAGAAAAATTAATAACTTATATAATTCATTAATGAATGGTTTTGTTGCTTTTATGGTTTCAGGATGATGTTTAACTTGAAAAGTCAGATAAGCAATTCTGCAAAGGTAACTGTTTTTTCTTTCTTTCTTTTTTTAATAAAAAATGAAAATAAAAATCGCAAACTAGCCTTCCAACTTACGAAAAGTGTATCTATGATAATATTTACCTGCCGCTTCTGCAAACCAGTATTCTAAGTGTTGTATATTTTTGAAAATATTTAATTTTTATTTTTCAGCCTTTTACAATTTGTAAGTGTTTTTGTTTTATATCTTAACATTAACAAGCTTGAATACAAAAATATTCTATTATTTTTTTCAATATCATTCGTTATATTTTTATTTTAATATCTTCATCCGTTTATAGTTTATATTTACTTGATTTGGTTTTTTATTACAAAACCCCGCAAATCACAATCAATAATCAATGGTTGAGATTAGTGTACCCTACCATAAAGTTTAATTAATAAATAAAACCAACATTAGTCATGAATTGTTAATATACATCGTTGAATATTATTCGGTTGTAGATATTGGCTGTTAACTTCAAAAGTTAACTGATGAAAGGAACTGTGTGGACAAGGACTAATTAATTACTCCTAACTTGTATGAACCAGTGCTTTTCGCACGAACTGAACCAAAAACCTACATTAAAATTTAGTCTAGTAATGGTTAGGCAAATATATGGCAATTAATTTAAATAAATACTGAAAACAAAGTAAATAAGGTACATTATGAAAGATACCGGGACAATGATGGAAAATATTGTAAAGGCACATTGTTTAATCTCTATTCCAAGTTTAAAAATCTTTAAGCCGTCTAATAGTTGTAGAAGTTCAGTTTGGAATTGTAGTTGATGAAAAGCATATTAAAAGTAGATGTAGATGAATATTTTTAATAGAGCATAATAACATCAAATTTATCATGTATGAAATGCAAAATACAGCAGTCATGTATAGTTATAATATCAATTATACATCTATTATTCAGCAACTCTGTCATGATCTCAACATGGAAAAGTTGCTATATTCACTCACAATTAGGGAAAGAAATGGAAAACATTAGAACTCTTACTGTCATGATGACTTGTTAGGGATAAACTGAAAATATAAGAAAAAGATGAATGAAAGAACCCATTTTTATGCAACAGATTTGCTATTGAAATCGTTTTCTGAACTGAAACAGACTGCAATGTTTTCAGGATTTGTTACTTTGAACGAGAATGTTGAACGGAGAATTGTTGTGTTTGATATGGAAGCAGAGAGTAGTGAGATACTGTTGGAGAGGATTGTGGAGGAAGCAGCTGCAAGTTTAAAGAACAGGAAACACATTATTATTCTTTAGCCATAAAGAAGTTGCAAGATGAAGATTGATGTGATTAGTAAGAAATTTTTTGCATTTTGAAGTCAAATATTTTCGTAGGATTGATTTTTTACAAATTCATTATATGATAAAGCAGATGAACATTTGTTATGGTATAGAAAGGTTGAACTTGCCTTTGATAAATTCTTAGAGTGAATTTGGGGAAATGTTAGTCTGTTAAGTAGCATATTGGAGGCTGTTTTTATTATTTAGATTGTTTCTAGAAAAATGAGATATTGTCAAAATTTTAAATCCGTCAAAATATTTTTTCATGGTTGATATAACTTTCATTTTGAGAAGTTTGTAAACGAGCTCAATTATTTTAAAAAATAATCAAAATTATAAAAGTAACGTATCTATAAATATAGTAAATTATGAATTGTATTGGTATAGAGTTTCTATAATGGAGTAGTGTGTTTGCTCCTAAGAACAAGTGAACACTAATAATATCTTGATATATTGTTTGGTTGGTTTATTACCATATTTTAACTCTTACATGCTATTTATGCAACTATTATTTCATTATTGTAACGAATATATTATTTTCTTCTGACAATTGTACCTCGAATTTAAGTGCTCGTTGATATTAGTTTGACAGCTAGCAATTTAACTGTAAGTGATTAATCTTTATGTTCTTTTTTATACCTCTACTAATAGACCTCATCATAGTAGCATCATGGTCGATCTCCAAGTCGATCAAAGTATACTAAAGGGGATTATAGGAGCATATGCCAAGGTAAGTTTGAATGTAGCATTGTGCTCGTTTGTGCAACTGTTTTGTTTCTATGGTTCTAAACAAATCACTAATTCATTTTGCAGTATTGTGGACTTTACCAAAACTGCTTCCAGAGGCATCAAATGAATTTGGTTTTGGTTTCAGCATTGATTGTGACATTTCCAGTTGGATTGTCATGTGCATTGATAATTAACAGTGAAGGTCTTTTTTTTCTATGGCATATTATATTTTAATCAACTAAATAAATAAAAGTCATATTGATGCACTGGATTTCTTTTTGTTATAATTTGAATAGGTTTATATTGATTTCTCTTATCTGGCACTAGATTGCATAATTAAGAAGACGTGTCAAATGTCTTGGTGTGAAGAAAAATGAGAGAATCAAGTATGTTCTCATAACCATGTGGCCGTTAAATAGCTTTTAATGAATATATTGTATTATTCTTAACTGCAACAGAGATGAATTGTAACGACCTGCTATTTTGGACTATTCACATCCGCACATGTCGGACTTGAATAATTCAAAATACCGAATTGTTAATTTAAATTTGGCAAAGCTGAGCATATACAGTAAATAATAATCACAGATCACAGACACAGACACTACAAGGGGAAACACGTTTTCCGACGGCCAAAAGCCGTCGGCGGCCGTCGGAACCCGTCGGCCGCCGTCGGAAATGACAGTCGGAAATGGCGTTGTCGGGAAGCAGTACTTCCGACGGTTTCCGACGGAGGCTGCCGTATACATTTCCGACGGATACAGACGATTCCCGACGGTTTCCGACGGATTTCGACACTCGTCGGAATCCGTCGGAAACTGTCGGGAATCGTCTGAAACAGGCCGTCGTTATCCGTCGGTAACCGTCGGGAATTTTGACCAATAAGCTGTCGGAAGCCGTCGGAAGCCGTCGGAAATTTGCTGTTTTTTTTTAATTTGCTTCAGATTTATCCTTCCAACCACATTTCTCTTCCAAACATTAGAATATCAATACTACTACACAATCCAATATATAATAGTCCAACCAAATATTCAAACTCAAACCACAAAATATTTAATAAACACACAAATAAATAAAATTACATCAAAATATAAATAACCATTCCAACATTAACATAATCCTAACAATAACTGTTCTACCATGTTGTTAATACACAAATTCATCAATATTCTCATACACGTTCTCATACTACCATAGAACCAAATGTGTCAAACATAATTATACATAAATCAATAATTTCCTACGCCGTCTATCAAATAATTCTAATTTAAAACAAAACATACCTGAACGAACAAGAAAGCAAGTAATGAATTAATCTCCTGCAGATCCAGAGCCAGCCGAGGAAGGAAAGTGACCACCACCCTGCTGCTGCTGCATGTACTCTAACAACTGTGCGGTGTGCATGGCCTGTTGGCGGTTCTGCTCCTCCAACTGGGCAACTCTAGTACGCAATTCTTCTATATCTGCAAGATCGCTCTGATGTCTACCCCGCCGTCCCCTACTCTGACTACTGGACTGCAATAATTGAAAAATAAATAAAATTCAAGTTTATTGTTTTGAAAAAGTGAAAATATCATATTTTAAGAAAAAGTAAATTATTTACCGCTAAATTGCCAAATCCGTATCGTCGACCATGCTCTGCTGGATCCATAACGGACTCAAATATAACATCTTCCTCATTGGTCGTCAGCTGATCTCGACCCGTGTCAGCAAGGAGTTTCTGTCGTTGCTCCATAAACTTCTCCTGCATTAACAAATTAATAATATCATATCTTATGTCATCATAGTTTAACAATTAAAACAATTACTAATACTGAATAAAATAAAATATGCTTACATGGCTTTTGCTGGATTTATCGTCCTGCCATGTGTACGAAACAGTCCCGTCTGGATTAACATGCTCGACAGCATGCGTACGAGTGAACACGTCCATATAGCTGACAGGACCATGTGACTCGGCTTCCTAAAGGTGATTATTACATACAATTATTATACATTTAAAATCATATAATATAAACTATTTACATTTATTATTCAGTAAATTTACCAACTCCTGCCGATACTGCTGAAACGACTTCGATCCTCCGCGATGAGTGATGGGATTCTTATTTCTATTTGCAGAGTTTCTATCCGACTCTGCCTGTACATTCAAAATTTTATGCGTTAATTTTCGATCACGTCAAATTAATAATTCAAAAAAAATTAGTATACTTGCCTTCGCCTCGTCCGTCTCCCAGTATCTCAACCAAGCTTCCCACACGCTCTCTCCCATCCACCGTGGTTTCTTACCAGATTTCTTAATCTCAGATATCGTATCCCTGTAGTTCTTGCGCATCTTCTTCATCCAGTATGCTCGTGCCAGCATCATATCATCTGTCTGGATGTCTATCTCAGCCTGTGTTAAAAAAAAGATTACACTTTAAACGATATAAACAGTTAAAAAACGACAAAAACGAATTAAAAATGGAAAATAGAAAAATATGCATACTAGGACATCCTGCCATATGCACTCTATGATGTGAGGAGGGATGTTATCCCACTTCGGCCAGCAGGCACTCATCCTACTACGATAAGAAGCTCTAGAGACGTCCAACACAACCTTAGAAGGAAGTAGATCGAACCCCCTGTTTTTAAGTACGATATAGATAAGTACGTACTTATATCATAGAAAAAATAAGATGCTGAATAAAATTTAATTCTTACCCATCTACTCTAGGGACTAACGATACAACTACACGTTGTGGCTCTTGCGATGGGCCAATGCCATCGCCTCCTGACGATCGGGAAGAGCTCCTACCTCTACATGACATATTGATAAACCTGTGACATATACACATCATTATATAAGAGAATAAAAACACGATAATTAATATATTTCATATGAAAATGACATCAACGGTATAAATTGCTTAATTAATAACTGAAATGGAAATAGAAATGGAAGTGTGTTATACCTGATTCATAATGGGTGTACTATTCCAACGATAAGCAGAGTTCATTTCAAGTTTACGTAAACGTTGCACTTTTAAAGTAGTCGAACAAAGCTCTTTGTAAAACATACTAAGCTCCGTTACTACCTTCCAAACTTTTAACGGCAGTAGTTCTTTGAACATTACGGGAAATAAATTTTCCATCATTATGTGACAGTCGTGACTTTTCATTCCGCTCAATCTACCATTTTTAAAGTCAACACATCTACGAAGATTTGATGATATCCCATCAGGAAATCTTAACCCTTCCACCCATTTTAACACAGTTTTAACTTGATTATTATCTAATTCGTAACATGCTTTGGGTTTTTTACTATCATTTGGTTTCATATGAAGCTCAGGACGTTTGCATAATTCTTCTATATCACGTCTTGATTTTAAATCATCCTTCGTCTTCCCTTTCACATTCAAAATTGTGTTAAAAACATTATCAAATACATTTTTCTCATTGTGCATCACATCTATGTTATGGCGAAGCAGAAGATGTTTCCAATACGGCAACTCCCAAAAAATAGTTTGTTTGCACCAGTTATGAACAACTGATTTGCCTTGAATTTCTGTTTGCTCGCCCATTTCATATATCTTTGGATAGTCCTTAACAAGTTCATATATGTCTTCGCTTGACCATATCGTCGGTGGTTGTCTGGTTTCTACTCTATTAGCTAAAAAGTTTTTCTTGTCTCCTCTGAAGGGATGATTTACATGGAGAAAATATCGATGACAGTCAAACCATGAAATTTTCTTACCATGAGGTAAAGAAAACGCTCGTGTTTCATCCATGCAATATGGACATGCTAGACGACCGGCAGTACTCCATCCCGAAAGCATTGCATAGGCAGGAAAATCACTTATAGTCCACAACAAAGAAGCAAACATACGAAAATTTTTCTTCTTGGACACATCGTATGTTTCTACTCCTTCGTTCCACAGTATTTTTAACTCCTCAATCAACGGTTGTAAATATACATCTATTCCTTGTGTCGGATCGTCGGGGCCAGGAACGACAACAGTAAGAAACATATATTGCGTTTTCATACACATCCATGGAGGTAAATTATAAGGTGTGACGATAATGGGCCAGGATGAATATTTAGAACCAAATTGAGAAAATGGAGAAAAACCATCCGTACATAATCCTAATCTAACATTTCGACTCTCCGCTGCAAAATTTGGATACGTTTTATCGAAATGCTTCCATGCTTCTCCATCGGCCGGATGTGTCAATGTACCCTCTTCCTCTGTTCTCACACTATGCCACCTCATATTAGACGCAGTTACAGAAGATGCATATAATCTTTGAAGTCTTGGAGTTATGGGTAAGTAGTGCATACGCTTGTATGGAACTTCCTTCCCCTTCTTTTTTCTTGGTTTGTATCTCTCCTGGTTACAAACTTTACAATTTCTAAGGTTTACGTCTTCTTTCCAAAACAACATGCATCCTTTTAAACATGTATCTATTTTCTGATACGGTAAACCAAAAGCCGACATAAGTTTTTTAACTTCGTAGTGATTTTCACACATGTGATTATCGGGTGGCATATGCCTTTTTGCAGCTTGTACAACAGCCGTAAATCCAGCTTCAGTGATGTTGTATTTTGACTTCATCGCAATGTATTCTGCGATTACTGACAGCTGAGTGCCGCTTTTACAACCATCCCAAATAGGTTTCTTAGCTGCATCTAGTAAATCATAAAATTTTTTAGCTTCAATATTTGGTTCTTCAACATTTCCATCATCGTCGTCAACTTCAACCATAGGAAACATTGATCGTGCTGCATCTTCGACCATATTTTCTATACGGGTCGTTGAAACTATTTCGTTAACGACACTTTCAGACTCTACAGAAGTATTTGCTACAACTTCTCCATACCGATCCCAAACATAATATTCGGGTGCGAAACCGTGTTTGCACAAATGAACTTTCACAACATCTGGTAAAAAATATTTCAAATGTCTACACCTACTACACGGACAACGAATTTCGGGATCGTTTCCGTTATTACTTAAAGCGAATTCAACAAACACGTTTATACCATTATAAAAATCTTCTTTTATTGAGCCCCTCGGTCCTTTTCTTTGGTACATCCATCTCCTCCGATCAACAAAATAATCAATCATTTTTCCTATTTGACAAAATGAGAAGTTCAAACTTTAATATTTATTTTGAAGAATACAAATTCGAAAAAGATTATTTTCATGGTCGTATAATATTTTGAATTTAAAGAACAGCTTCACAAATTTAAAAATATTTTCAAATAGGGCACATTTTATTTTTTAACGTAACGATTTAAAAATATATATAATTTTTTTTTTCATTGGTCAGGCATCCTACTTCCCATTACAAACACAGTAAGCATTTACATTTCATATATTACTTCGTTTCAAACGATTCAACAAAATTTCAGCAGCATTTCCCTTTTGTTCCCTGCATTGTACACAAATGCGTGTACGCAGGAAACAAAAAAGAAAAGTTAGGCCGAAATTTTATGAACCGTTTGAGACGAAGTAGTATACAAAATGTAAATGCTTACTGTGTTCATAACTTGTCCAATACAGGGACAAATCCGACAAACATTGTACCAGATGAATATAAATGGTCGTTTTTCGAAAAGAACGACTATTTATACAACAATCATGTACAACACTCGTCAGACGGGGCCAAAAACTCTCTAAGGGACATTTGTCAGTTACATGCGCGCATTTTACAAAAAAATACAGTTTTACTCAATGTTCACATTTACAAAAATATATATTAATTTAACACATTTATTCAACGTATTACGCATCAACTAAAGGCTCGTTCGACGTATTTTTTTGTTGCATAAACTAACACAATACAATGATAACAGTTCTACACACATATATAATCAATATAAATTATACATGTTTTTCGCAATTTCACGATATCAAATGAAATAGGAATACCATGGAATGCTAGAAACTATTATAACACTATTGTAAACAATTTCAATTAACAATTACCCCTAATTTATCAAATTATGCAAATCTTGAATTAGGATAAAAACTGAAATTTTGGCTAAAACAAGAGATTATACCTGTTCTAGAGAGCAGTAGAAGTTAATTGCACAGCCGGGAAGAACCTGAAATCTCGAAATTGCTGATTGGAGGGCTGGGGAAGAGAATTGGGGGAAGGTGACCTAAATTTTTCGTATGAAAGTGGAGAAGAAGCAAGCTCGGCTGGAGCCAAATATTCGCGAATTTCCGACGGCTTCCGACGGCCGCCGACGGCCCGTCGGAAACCGTCGGAAATAAGCCGTCGGGAGCCGTCGCCCTACCCTGCCGGTTTTTGAGCTTTTTCTTGTAGTGAGAGTAATAAATGCAGCGGAAACAAAAGATAGTAGTTCATGAAACTACTATATACATATTAAAGTTAAATAAGGTACAACAGATGTCTCGAATACAATAGTCAAATACAAGAATCAGAATACAATCACTGGAATCAACTGGATATCTGAAAGCTGGATAGATAGCTGGATCTCCAAGTGAAGCTCCAACTCCAAAGGTGAGTCTCGAATACTGGTACACTCAGTCTGACCCGAGCGTAAAGCAAAACACAAAACACTCGAGTCAGGATTAACATTCTTATATCAATAAATCCAACTCAAGTGAAATAGCAACTGAAATACAAGTAACTCAAAGGATGTTTGGAATAATCATCCTTTAAGGATCCGTTAAACTATCTACTATGTAGTAGTGTACGATAAGTAGATAATGCCTATCAGTGATATAAAGTATCAAAATAGTGTTAAGGCGTTACCATTATCCCCCTTAACACATTTTATATAAGCGTTATAGTCTATACAGCACTGTAAACTCCACCGTAAACTAGTGGGATATCAGGGAGTACTCCATAGGTATAACACAAAACAAATCGTAGTGGTCGCGTATATATGGATCCAAGTAGGACAAGGCACATGAGGCAATACCCAAGGTAGTGAAACTACCGTTTGCCTGATCCGGACTGGTGAGAACGCATCGCCGCAGCGATCGCAACATCGCGAAACAACACTCCCAAATCAAGGGTGCACCAATCGACAACAAGTAATGAGTAGTTTTCGAAGAAGTGTGTTCGCTCGAGGCAGCTAAACCCATTTGGCCCGGCACGGCTCCTGTTTTAGTCATTTCCAATTTGACACAAGTGTCAAGGCTATCCATTATCGTTCTCTTTCTTCAGTCATCACGTACATCATTCCAACCACTTCATTCTGGATCACACTCCGCGTATAGTTATTAAAGTGGTTTTCGGTTTAGACAGAGAGTATGTCCATAACCGATTCCGGTCTCTTTAATAACTTTCTTGATTATTACACCGATTGGTCGTTTATATATTTCAAACCAAATCAATTACAATTTCAATTAGAATTTGTAAATCAACATTTCATTCGTCATTCTAAAACAATTTCCAAAATTACATCTCATAACTTCCCAATTTCATTTCAAAATTTCAATTTCAAAGTTCAAATTCAAATAATTCAAATATTCATTTAAATTCGTATATAAGTTTCATTCCAAAACCATTTAAATTAATTTAATTTAACATTCAAATCAATTTAAATTCATTGATCGATTCCATTTAATATTCGTTAGGTAAATTTGTCATTTAAAACAATTTCTATTTAATTTCCAATTCATTAAATCAATTACTTAAGTTCAACTCCATTATATCAAAACTTACAAATTGCATTAAATTAAATTCATCAAATCAAATTCTTTACATTTCAAGTCTTACATTAATTACAATAAAACACATTTTATTTCTTATTAGAGAAATTCAATTTCTCTTATTAATTTCCTTAGTTACAATTTCAAAACTCAATTAATAAAGAAACTTAATTTCACTTATTCAAGAAGTTCAATTTTTACTTAATAAAGAATTCAATTTTATTTAATTATTAAATAATTTCAAAAATTAATTATTAACTAATTTCAAAACTTAATTCAATCGTTTCTCAAATTAAACAACGTTCTTTCATCAATTACATTGTTAATATTTTGTTTCATATTATTAAATACTAACATTTTCCTTTATTAAAATTTCAAATTCCAACTTTATTTCAGAACTTATCATTTATTCAAATAAAATCTTTATTTTATTTTTAAATCAAATCATTGACCAATCGGGTTTTATTTAATTCTCTATCCTAAGTCAAGTTCATTTGGGTATTTATCATTTCAACCCGATTCCAATTCAATTCAAAATCAAAACATAGCAAAGGGAATTTGCAGTGTGATAACTGGGATGGTGTCAAAGTAAATAAACAAGCAATAACAACAATCAATATCAATCCAATAATCAATTCAAATAATCCCGAAATAATCGTATTAATTAACATTGTTATTTGTGTAAATTAATATAATTATTTCTAGAATCTACACCATCATTTCATGTAGATTAAAGATTATTGCACTAATATTTTATGTGGTTCTTCACTTGGTATCTATTATTCAATTCATACTACATCAATTTATACAACATACATTCAAATGGTTCTAGGTGTAATTAACCATATTACTACGTGTCAAGTAATTAAACATTTAAAGGGGTCATATTATGCAAATGTCATCAAATCAAATTTAACACATATCAAATCTAACTATCCTACGTCAATTTCAATTTCAAATTATTTATCACTTACAACATTAACAAATTTAACGTTCAATGTCAACATCAACAATCAATCATTTATCAACCAAACTGGATTGATATTGTATAAATAGCAGATAATGGTGTCAGATGTCACAGGTAAACTGATACAGGTAATAGCATATATAACAGTGTAATTACTAACAGCAGCATATTTCAATTGTCGTTTCAATTGAAATCAAATTTAATAAATAAAAGAACATTAATCGTGAATGATTGCTCACCTTTCGAGGCTAGAGATGAATGAAAATGAGATGGGTTACGAAATCCAGGCACGAATCTCAAAACAAGGCAAGATTGAACTCGAATCAACGAACGAAGCTGATAAATAGGAATTGACGAAATCAAGTCAGCACTGGATCGATGATGATGACCAGAATCATCTTGATAGAACGGAAATTATATATATATTATTATTTCCAGAAAACAATAATTAGGTTAAAACAAGTATTAAAATAACATATATATAATTACAAAACATTGTTTTTAATTTTTTTAAATACATACATCAAAATCAGCCATATACTTAAAATAATATAAAATTTTAGTTTCAAATCACCATTAAATCCCAACCCATAAAGATATACATCTAAAATTAGAACCCAAATACTCATATACCAACTTATAAACAAATGAATATAAACCTTTATACAAACCTACCCGCATGCTACATCTACAGTATATAAATGCACCCATACCAAGATTTTGACCATGCGTATTTTTTTTATAGAACCATTATTATATGCATAATAGGAGACTACAAACACAACTAAAAAGTACAACAGACTATACCTTTGAAATAAAGTATACATATTACATATGTACATTTTAAAAACCAAACTTAATAACTTTAAAATATTTAAAAGTAAACTATGTGAACAACTTAATAAGTGAATTTTTTTTTTGAATATGGGTTAAAAGGCCCAAGCCCAAAACATCACAAACGGGTAACAAAACCCGAAACCAACCAACACAAACAAATACCAAACCCTAAAACATAAAACGGCAAAACAACGCCTCCACCCTATCTCTCAGAAAAACTAAAAAAATGGCGAACCAAATTGAGCTTGCCACCATGGAGATAGAAATCCAGCTTCACTTATTCACTCCACTTGCTTCGCCTCTCTCCCAATACGAAAGGCCTTTATTAAACTTCCCACGCATACCCTCAATCTCTTCAGTTGTAAAGTAGTGATTCTGAAGGAGAGGAATTCGTTGAGGATTGACAGATCTGTAGTCAATACCACTCAGATCTGTCAGATCCTCCCTTTGAAACCCAATGCGAGCTTGATTCATATCCTCATGATCTCTGATAGAAGTATTGTTGCAGAGGTTGCCAGATCTGCAGTCAAAGCGACTCTGATCTGGATGCTCAACCCTAGATAAAGCAGCGCAGCCACCATTAGAAGCAAAGTGATCTCTGTTGAAGATACTATCAGAAGTAAAATCATCAGGCAGATTACTTCTGGCCCTAATATTCTCTGGATGGGCTAATAATTGCTCCAGATGTTTACTCCCTGCTTCATTGCTCCAGTCTTCTGCATGATTTGGAAAATTGGTTTGATCTTTCCATTTTTTCTTAGATTTGTGAAGCAGGATTTTACTATCAGTATCAATAGTAATCCAAATCTGCTCTTTACATCTACTAGCTTTATTATGAGTACGGGCATTTCTCTCTTTCCAAATATAGTAGACAGCAGTAGTAATATAAATGTGAGCTAAGTCACGATCCATTGTTTTCCCTTTGAACTTGGTATTTATTAGTTGAATAATTTGCTTAAGCAACAGAAGATCATTGTTTTGAATACTCAGTTTATCCTTAACATGCTTCCATATAAACTGTGAATAACTGCATTTAAAAAATAAATGATTAGAGCTCTCATTATCTATATTGCATAAGGAACAAAGTGAACTAGAATTGTTGCACCACTTATTTAGTCTGTCCCAAGTTGGCAATTTATTGTGAAATGCAAAAAAAGTACAATATGCCATCTTGGGGCTGTTCACTTTATTCCAAATACAATCATACCAATCAACCTCAATGACTTTATTTCTAATAGCATTCCAAGTGTTTTTAAAGGAAAACTTCCCTTTATTGTTAGCTTTCCAAATCCAGTAGTCATTGTCTGCATTATCATCAATATGAATTTTACATATTTCATTTTTATGAGGGTTGGTAATAGGATGAATTTGGGGTTGCCATTGATTATTAATTATAATAGATGAAACAGTTGCATTAGCATCACCAAAAATCACCAGATTAGTCCAACCAATTCTATTGACAAATGAGTCACTTTTGAACCAAGGATCAAACCATAAACTAGTATCCTTTCCTGATTTAATATTTCTATCCAAAAGAGACTTACCAGTATTTCTGCAATTTAAAATTTGCTTCCAAGTGTTAGAATGATTACTATTAGGAGTAATATTCCAAAAATTACCTTTCCTGAGATACTTAGCCTTCATCCATCTAGCCCATAAAGAATCTGCACTAATAAATCTCCAAAGTAGTTTTAGATGACAAGTAAGACTAAGGTCCTTCATATTTCTAATGTCAAACCCACCCTCTTTCTTAGGTTTACAAACATTGTCCCAACTAACTTTGTGATACTTACCTCTCCACAGAAAATTTGCACATCTGCTTTCTAGTTTTTTAATAGTAGCTGCAGGAATATTAAAAGTTTGGAGCCAGTATAAAATAATAGCATAAACCACAGTATTAATTAACTCTGCTCTTCCAACAATAGATAAAAGCTTACTAGACCAAGTTTCCATTCTATCTTGAATTTTATCCATAAGAATAGAACAGTCTGAATCTTTTATTTGATTAACTGATAGAGGCAATCCCAAATATTTTATAGGGAGATTGCCTTCATTAAATTTTAAAACATTAAGCACATCATTTTTATAGCTACTGTATTTACTAAAGTAAGCTTTACTTTTGTCTAGATTTATTTGCAACCCAGCATACTTGTTCAAATTGTCAAAAACACTTTTAATAGAAACTGCATTTTTCTTATTAGCCTTAATAAAGACCATAAGATCATCAGCATAAATAAGGTGGTTAATACAAGGTTGGACTTTATTTATAGGATTAATGTTCCCTTTCAATGCTTCAATTTCCATCAACACAGAAAAATATTCCATAACCATAGTAAAAAGATATGGTGGTAGAGGGTCACCTTGTCTAATACCCCTATTGCTTTTAATAAAACCTTCAGACTTTCCCTGAATAAGTATAGAGAAGGTAGGAGTATTAATACATTCCATGATTAATTCACAGAATTTACTAGGGAAACCCATGCATTTCATAATGTGGTTAATAAAATGCCTATTAACTTTGTCATAAGCTTTCTGAAGGTCAATTTTAAGGCAAACATTATCACCTTTTTTAGTATTGAAGTTTCTCACCATCTCATGAGCTAGCATAGAATTTTCAGAAATCAATCTACCAGGCACAAAAGCACTCTGATTATCAGAAATGATGAAAGGGAGAAATTTTTTAATCCTATTACTTAAAATAGTAGATATAATTTTATAAATAAAATTACAGCAAGAAATAGGTCTATATTCACCAATATTAGAGGGATTTTTCTTTTTAGGAATTAAGGTTATAAAAGTGTGATTGATACTTTTCAGAATTTTACCTTTAACCATAAACTCATTAATGACATCATAAATTTGGTTCTTAATATTATCCCATTGATTCTTATAAAACTTTGCATTAAAACCATCTGGGCCTGGGCTTTTATTATCCCCAGCATTAAAGATAATATGCTTTATTTCCTCTAAAGAAATAGGAGCAAGTAAAATATTAGAAGCATTCTCTTTCAGAATATTTTTGCAAATAATATGAGGAAAATTAGTTTCAACACTATCATTAAAGTATAGCTTCTCATAATAATCAACAGCTTCATTAACAATTTTAACATAGTCATTTGAAAGATTACCAGAATTGTCAATGATGTTACCAATATTATTAATATGCTTTCTGTTACTCATTTTAGCATAAAAAAATTTTGTGCAGTCGTCACCAAGAGTAAGCCAGTCTACCTTAGCTTTATGCTTAGCATTAACTGCATTTTTGTAAATTTCAGAAGTTAAATCCTTCTGAATATTAAAAAAATTGTTGGCAATACCCTTATCCCCTGGATTATTATCAGCCAGATTTTGAAGAATTTTACCTTCTTTCCTTAAATAATCCAATCTATTATTATTAATATTATTATTCTTATTCCAATTCTTAATATTGAATTTAATATTTTTCAAAAGCATGCTGAATTGAAATTGTTTAGTGCCAACACAAGAAAAATTAAGACTATTATCCATCAAAGTTTTAAAATCCTCTTCTAAAACCCAACTGTTTTTGAATCTAAAAGGAGAAACTTTTTTACTTAAATCCTCAGTGATAAAGAGATTTAAAAGAAGAGGAGTATGATCACTAGAATTTTGTTCAAGAGTTGAACAAATAAAGTCTGGGAAAATATTATAAAATTCTTTGTTGATTAAAATTCTATCTAGCTTACAATGGATATTCTTAGCCACACCAGACTTCCAAGTATATTTATTCCCACTAATAGTTGGTTCCATAAGACCAGTGTTTAATAAAAAATTATTAATCCTATCAAATTTACTAACAGGAATTTTACTCCCACCAAATTTTTCTGAAACATGGAAAACAGTATTAAAATCACCTAGAATAGTCCAGGGATAATTATACTTAGTATTCAATTCAGTTAGGTTAAACCAAAGATCATTTCTATCATTTTCAAAATTACTACCATACACACTAGTAACTTGAATAAGGAAACCACCTATATTTTTAAATTGACAATCTATAAATTGTTTATTTTTATTAATACTAATATTAGTCCAAATATTAGAATCCCAAATAACAATAATTCTTCCTTTACAGCCACAATCATTATTATTTGTAGATTTCCAATTACTAGACAACCTAAAACAAAACTTGTCATAATTATCATTATTCAACTTATATTCTAGAAGAGCAACAATTGTAGGTTTATACCGGTTAATCATATATAAGATATCAGACTGTTTAGCAGGGGAATTCATCCCCCTGACATTCCAAGCAAATATAGACATATATATAATAATAAAAGAAAATTTAGATGGTACCTGACACGGTAGTACCCTTACCTCTCCTCTTATTTTCAACACTCTTAGCTTTTAACCTGGTTGACATTTCATTCCAATCGGGATTTATAGATATGTATTTTTGTTTAAAAGCTTTCTTCTCTTTATTACCCTTGTTCTTACCAATAGCCTTTGTTTTTGGTATATGCAGTTCAGAGATATCAAACTGCTCTACAGCATCCACCATTTCCATTTCTACTCCAGAATTATTGGTGCCTTCTGGGATAACAATAGTTGAGATGTCGAATGGAACAGTATGGCGAGGCATGGCTGAGTCAGACTCCTCAGTCACTGCAGCCTGCTCAGGTGGAGGGGCTGTTTCAAGAGGCATGACCAAATTCGAGATTTCAGATTGCAGACATTCTTCATTGTCATTATTGCTATTTGTATCATGCTTGTCTGTAATAATACATGGATCTGTAACTGGTGGGGTTGCAGATTCAAAGACCTTAGTATTCTTTTCACCCATCATTTTGTTTCCCTGCAGATTTTCTTTAATGATTTCTGAATTTTGATGAGCTTCCTCTGCTATGACTTTGATCATCTTGATCAGAGAGCACCTTTTCATTCATTCTATGATCGGATATGACATCTGTTTGATTGATCCAATCATTATCTACTGGTAACAAAACTTGTTTTTGAGACATATTATTGTTTCTTGGATTTGGATATGAAGCTTCTTTTTCTTGAATTTCTTGATTATGAGTCTTGGGTACCCATGCCTGTTTTGGGTTACACTGCTCTCTAGTGTGCCCAAAACATTTGCACACATTACATTTAGGCGGGACCCATTCATACTCAACTTTTTGAGTAATTTTTTCTCCATTAAACAAAGAAAGATTAATCTCATGAGGAAGCTCATCCTCTGCAGACACTTCGACCAGAAGGCGAGCATAATTCAATCTCGTCTTCAACGTGGTGGCTGCATCCATTTTAATGGGTTTGCCTATAATACTTGCCATAACACTGAAAGCCTCTCTGTCCCAAAGCTTCAAATTTACACAGGGTAATCTTACCCAGATCGGCATAGACATTAGTAAATCTCTGTCCATCTTCAACGTATCAGACCACTTTCTCATTATGATGAGTTTGCCATTATAGAAATATGGTCCATTTTTTAAAACTGAGTTACAGTCTTGAGATTCCTTAAACTTTACTAGAAAGAATCCATTCTCTCTAGTAAAGATTTCAAATTCGCCTATCGGTTTCCATACTCTTTGAATGTAAGATTTGAAAAACAAGTAGTATGGTTTGGTGCCCACTACATAAACAAGAACAGAATTACTCCAAGATTCAGTGGCTCTTTTACATACCTCTTCCTTAACCAAACCATACTTCTTGTTATTTATTCTGATAGGTGCAAAATGCTCAAGACTGCTCTCTTCAACATTGGGTTCTTGAGGTTGATCGGCAACAATGTCTGCCCAAGACTTTCGGCCTTGATCTCTGTTTAGTGAGATGGCTATCGGTTTTCTCTGATTTGACAACATAGCATTCCTACTTTCGCCCTGGTTAGTTGCAGTCTGACCAATTCTGCCTTTTCGGTTGTCAAATTGAGGAACTGATGGTGACTCCTGAGCTTTTTTGGCCTCTTTTCTTCTTTGTTGTCTTGATTGAACCAACTTGAACCCTTCATTATCAGTGATGTTAACCCCTGAAGGCTTTCTGATGTGAGAAACCTCAGGTGGTCTGATTAGAGAAGAAGATTGGGAGAGATTTGAGAGGATTTGGTGAGGAAAATGATTTTCCCCCATGGCTGAGAGGAAACCCTAGATTTCAATTTTATTTTTTAAATGTAGGATAACTTAAATAAGTGAATATATTTACAGGCGGCTCCGCTTATTTTCAATACACTTATGATATTTACAGACATACATAGCTTACTATACATAACATAAATCAAACAAAATTTTTACTATCACATATAACTAATACATATGCAAACCATAACCAAATATATACCTGATACTCAAATTAGATGTAGGTCGGTATGTACGACAATATATACTTAAATATACCTATGAACTAACATATAAACTCACACTATTATATTCACCAACTCATACAAACCTATTACACAACGCAGTAAATACACTATTATAAAATATAGACAACAAACAGGTTAATTACATGTATAACATACGTTTTGGCTGAGACAGAAAATAACATATTATATAAAATTTCTTAACTTCTATATACTTTCTTATATATAGAAATATATATACAGGCTATATGCGAACAGTGCTTCAAACAACTATCATTTACATATTATATGTAAGCTAACATAACAATATATTATATAATATATATACAAAGTAAATCTATGCAATAGAGAGACTTGCGAGATGGAAAAATGAAGGAAAGAAAGGGCGGACCTGCTTGGAGGGTAGAGCACGGCAAGGGGTTGGCAGACGTCGGCAACCAGGTGGCTGAGGCGGGCGAAGGGGGAGGTGATGGCTCGGAGATAGGTCGGGTTTAAGTGGAGGAAAGATCGCGAGAGTAGATGGTCGGTGAAGAGAGGCGTTGGGTTTGGAGGCCAGGCGTATGACGGTGGAAGTGGGCGCAGAGGGAAGGGAAGAAGCCTGTGCGTGCGGGCTCAAGGAAGGAGGAAGCAAGGGGGGTCAGCTGCTCCATGGAGTTTGGTGGACGTGCAGGATATTAGCGAAGGCCGAAAAGTCAAGGTGGCGGTGATAGGCGAAGGAGTGGGGTCAGGTGGAAGAGGGAGTAACGCAGCGGATAATTCAAAACGGTCTTCAATCGACGTAAATAGCAATCTGTGGATTGATGGATACTAAAATGCTCGAATTCGTTGATCCGAAGATACCGAACTCTAGCTATCTCTGACTCGTTGATCCGAAGATACCGGGAAAGAGATCTACGATTCTTCGACGTTGATCTTGCGCACAAGATACCGTGAATCGGCTTCAACAAACGATGATCCGAGCGCACTCGAATGACGTTAGTGGAGATAGGAGATACACTCGACTACCAATTGAAATTGAAAGCAACAAGCTAACAAAAGAGAATTTTATTCAATATTCAACAACCACCAAAAGTTACAACTCACCCACTATTTATAGTCGTTACAACTCAACATACCAAAAAACAAAGAAAAAAAAACAAAGTACTTAGGTCGGTTACGACCTATCTAAGGTCGGCAACGTCTTAACTCGGCTCCGATTTATCAAAGTTCATCTCCGACTTATCACAACAAGTTCGTGACCTAAATTCTAAGGTCGGCTTCGATTCTTCCTTCACGAGTTATCATCTTCACTTCCGACTATCAAATCTCGCGAGTTAAAGAAGTACTACCTCAACACAGAATAGGTCTCGCGACTTACTGCAATGTCGCGACTTAGACAAGGTCGCTCGCGATTTATCTGGGAGCGTTTCTGGAGTTAGGTCGGAGCATCTGGTCTTCGCTTGCAAAGTTAGGTCGTAGGTCGGCTTATGGTTAGAGATAGGTCGTAGGTCGGCATATGGGTTGGAGATAGGTCGTAGGTCGCGATTGAGGTGGGAGTTAGGTCGGGGATTTGAAGTTAGGTCGGACATCGCGATGGAAGATGGGTCGGTGAGGAGTTGGGTCGGAGGTGGTACGTGACTTAGGTCGGCGGAGTTAGGTCGTCTGCGACCTTGGTTAGGTCGGCCGCGACTTATTAAGGTAAGTACTTCATCATCCTCCCCTTGTTGGAAGGAATTCGTCCTCGAACTCACACCCTTGTCACCTTCGACAAATGCCTCCCTATAATATGGAACCAAATGTTTGACGTTGAAAACGTCTGCAGTGTGAATATGATCTGGCAATTTTAACTGATAAGCATTGTCATTGATTTTCTTCAAGATTTCTACTGGACCAATCTTTCGTGCTTTCAACTTATTGTAAGTCCCAACTGGAAAACGATCTTTCGTCAATACCGCGTAAACAAAATCTCCCTCTTTGAAGACTACACTTCTTCGTTTCTTATCCGCCATTTGTTTATACTTCTCATTTGCCTTTTCCAATCGTTCCTGAACGATTCTATGGCATTCCGTCAACCCATCAACAAAATCAGCAGCTCGTTTAACTGTCCTCTTCGGTTGTGGTACTACTGCCAAATCCAGCGGTCCCCTGGGTAAATTGGAATATACAATCTGAAATGGACTGAATCCCGTACTGCGGTTGACAGCATGATTGTGTGCAAATTCTGCCTGACATAATTTCATATCCCAGCTCTTCAAATTATCCAGCACAAGACATCGCAACAAATTACCCAATGATCTATTCACAACTTCAGTTTGTCCATCTGTCTGAGGATGGTATGCACTACTAAATTTCAACTTCGTTCCCACCATCTTCCATAGACTCAACCAAAAGTGACTCAGAAATCGAGTATCTCGGTCAGAAACAATAGATTCGGGTAAACCATGTAAACGATATATTTCTTTAAAGAATAACTGTGCCACTCGAACTGCATCCGCTGTCTTCTTACAGGCTATAAAATGTGCCATCTTCGAAAACCGGTCCACCACAACAAATATAGAATCATTTCCTCTCTGAGTTCTCGGCAATCCCAACACGAAATCCATGCTGATATCAATCCATGGTTTGGTAGGCACAGGTAACGGTATATATAACCCCGCATTCGTCGCTGTTCCTTTCGAAACCTGACAAATATGACACCTCTCCACAAATCTTTCTACCTCTTTCCTCATTGACGGCCAAAAATAAGATTGAGAAATTAACTGCAAAGTACGATCTCTACCCACATGGCCTTCTTCATGTAGTTCTTTAACAATCTTCATTCTCAAGCTACAGTCTGGGATGCACAATCGATTTCCTTTAAACAGAAAACCATCCACCAACACAAATTCATCAGTGCTTCCTTCCTTTACCTTTTCAACAAATTTCACAAAGTAAGGATCTTCTTCAATCAATTCTGGCAATAATTCAAAACCTGTCACTTCCACTTTCATTGTCGTCAACAAATGACTCCTCCTGCTCAAAGCATCAGCCACACGATTGGTTACCCCTGTCTTGTGCTTAACGACAAAAGTAAACTGCTGTAAATAAGCAATCCACGATGCATGTCTTGCTGAAATCTTGTCTTGCCCTTGCAAATGCTTCAATGCTTCATGATCAGTGTAAAGAACGAACTCCTTCTGAAATAGATAGTGTCTCCAGTGTTTAATAGATTGTACAACAGCATAAAACTCCACATCATATGTACTGTATCGCATCTTCGCTCTGGACAACTTCTCACTGAAATATGCAATAGGACGCCCCTTCTGACTCAACACCCCTCCAATCCCAACCTTGGATGCATCAGTATGTAGTTCAAACACCAACTGAAAATCAGGTAGCACTAGAATTGGTGCAGAGGTCAAAAGATCTTTGATTCGTTCAAAAGCAACCTCGGCTTCCTCCGTCCATGCAAACTGTTTACCTTTCATGCAATCTGTAATAGGCGCCATCACACTACTAAAGTGTGGAATAAACCTTCGATAAAATGAAGCCAACCCATGAAAACTACGAACTTCCGTTATCGTCTTGGGCTGCGGCCAATTTCTGATCGCCTCAACTTTACTTTGGTCAACCTGTATTCCTTTCTCTGAAACAACATACCCCAGAAATAAAACACTATGCGTCATGAACACGCATTTCTTCGTTGCAGCATAGAATTGTTCTTGTCGCAATACCATCAGCACTTCTCTAAGATGATTCAAATGTTCCTCTGGACTCCCACTGTAAATAAGAATATCATCGAAATACACCACCACGAATTTCCCAATGAACGGTCGAAAAATCTGATTCATCACCCTCATGAAAGTACTTGGTGCATTGGATAAACCAAATGGCATGACTAACCATTCGTATAGACCCTCCCTGGTTTTAAAAGCAGTCTTCCATTCATCTCCTGGTCTGATACGAATTTGATGATATCCGCTCTTCAAATCGATCTTAGAAAAGATAGTAGCTCCGCTTATCTGATCCAACAAGTCATCCAACCTCGGCATTGGAAATCTATATCTCACGGTAATCTTATTCAATGCTCGACTGTCAGTGCACATTCTCCATGTCCCATCCTTCTTGGGTACCAATAGAGCTGGTACAGCACAAGGACTCAGACTCTCCTGCACACGCCCCTGTTCAAGCAATTCCTCTACCTGCCTCCGCAATTCTTCATGTTCCTTCGGACTCATTCGATAATGTGGTATGTGTGGCAATACCGCACCGGGAACAAGATCTATCTGATGTTGTATATCCCTCAACGGTGGCAGCTCCGTTGGTAACTCCTCTGGAAATACATCGTCAAATTCTTTCAGAACTGGTTTAACTTCTTCTGGAATTTCAACCTCTTCACTGCTTTCTCGTCCAATCAACAAGAATACTTCCGGCTCTTCTTCAACTTCTTTAACAAACTCCTTCAAAGTCAATAGAGTTTTCAGCTCTTCGATTTCCTCCACTTTGTTTTCTTCCTGTTGGCGTTTCTTCGGAACCAGAGTAATCTTTGTACCTTCGAACATGAAACTGTAACTGTTGGTCCGTCTATCATGTTGTACTGCTCTATCAAACTGCCACAGTCTCCCCAGCAACAAATGACAAACGTCCATATCTACGACGTCACACCAGATTTCATCTTTGTATTTCTGCCCAATTGAAAACTTCACACAAGCTCTACGTCCAACTTTCACTTCACCACCCTTTCTCAACCAAGCTAACTTGTACGGTTTAGGATGTTTCTCGATTTTCAACTCCAACTTCTTCACCGCTTCTGTAGAGATAATATTATCGCAACTCCCAGCATCAATAACAAATTTACAAACTCTTCCCAGAATAGTGCATGTAGATTGAAAGATATTGTTCCTCAACCAACTACTTTCCTCCTCTTGCTTCGGTGTTAAACAACTTCTCCTCATCATCAATGCGTACCCGTCATCTCCCGACAGTAAG
Source organism: Allium fistulosum (assembly GCA_030737815.1). Lineage (NCBI taxonomy): Eukaryota > Viridiplantae > Streptophyta > Magnoliopsida > Asparagales > Amaryllidaceae > Allium > Allium fistulosum. The sequence continues at coordinate 971,732,647 of CM060908.1, read as the reverse complement.
TCTTCCTCCTCAACTGGTAAAGAATTAGAGCATTCAGCTTCTTCATCCTCATCCTCAACCTCAGTAATCATTGCTCTCTTCTTTGGCTTTGGACACTCATTGCTTTTATGACCCAACTCCTGACAGTTGTAACATTTGAAACCGTTGTTAACCTTTGCCTTCTCAACCTCCTTCACCACTGGTTTACTGATAGGTTTAGACACATTAGAACTTCCACCAACACCCTTCACTTGATTATTGGAATTCGTAAACACACCACCTCCTCGTCGTCCCTACTTCTCCCAAGCCAACGCTTTCTGATGTGCTTCCGCCACAGATCTTGGATCGAACATATTAACCATATCCTGAATCTGCATTCTCAATCCCCCAATGAATCTAGATGTCAGCTGCTCTTCCGTCTCCATAATGTCATTCCTCGCAATAAGTTGGTAAAACTCATCCGCGTAATCATTAACAGTCTTTGTGCCCTGCCTCAAGTTCTGCAAACGTTGATACATCAGAGATTGATAATTGTAAGGTAAGAACGTTGCTTTCATCAATTTCTTCATCTTCTCCCAAGATTCAACTTTTGACTTCCCCATTCGTTCACGTGTAAGTTTAGTTTGCTGCCACCATGCCAAAGCTCTACCCCTCAACCTTGTAGCAACCAACTTCACTCTACGACGTTCTGGAACTTCTTTGAAATCAAAAATTTCTTCAACATTAGCCATCCAATCCAAAAACTCTTCGGCTTGCATACCACCTTTGAATTCAGGAATTTCAATTTTCATTCCCGATTCCCACTTGTGATCGTACTCCGATTGATTCCTTCCTCGTCCACGTCCTCGTCCATGAACACTACCACCATCATACTCTTCTTCACCATCCGATGTATATCGATGTCGATCCTGACCACCAACATCTCTACCACCACCATTTCTTCCACCAACATTCCTACGATCTACATTCCTTTGATCACGATCATTCACATTTCTATCACGATCTCGATCCACGCTTCTATGATCACTATCAACACTTCTCTCCCGATTAGAATGTGGTGAAACTCTACTCCTTCCATGGTTCGATTCAGGTGATACTCTTCTCTGATTTTGACTCATCTCCAACATCATCCTCTCTAATCGACCAATCCCTTCCGTAAGCTTCTCATTGAAATTCTCGTTGATTCGTTGCTCCATTTCGTCGGCCTCTTCTCTTCCGTACAAAGCATTAATATTGCGATGACGTTGAACTCGTCTTGGCGGCATGATTGAATTCTTCACAAACACTTCAACAAATTCACACTTCAAGTTTTCAAACGCCTTTCGAACTTTGATTCAAAATGAAATGGATCGAAAACTCCAACTTTGTTGCAAAATATGATGAACACGATGAACACAACTTCAACACTTCAAATTCTCGGCTCCAAGACTCGATTTAGCTATGATTGGCTAAAACAGGCTCCGATACCAAACTGACGCAGCGGATAATTCAAAACGGTCTTCAATCGACGTAAATAGCAATCTGTGGATTGATGGATACTGAAATGCTCGAATTCGTTGATCCGAAGATACCGAACTCTAGCTATCTCTGACTCGTTGATCCGAAGATACCGGGAAAGAGATCTACGATTCTTCGACGTTGATCTTGCGCACAAGATACCGTGAATCGGCTTCAACAAACGATGATCCGAGCGCACTCGAATGACGTTAGTGGAGATAGGAGATACACTCGACTACCAATTGAAATTGAAAGCAACAAGCTAACAAAAGAGAATTTTATTCAATATTCAACAACCACCAAAAGTTACAACTCACCCACTATTTATAGTCGTTACAACTCAACATACCAAAAAACAAAGAAAAAAAAACAAAGTACTTAGGTCGGTTACGACCTATCTAAGGTCGGCAACGTCTTAACTCGGCTCCGATTTATCAAAGTTCATCTCCGACTTATCACAACAAGTTCGTGACCTAAATTCTAAGGTCGGCTTCGATTCTTCCTTCACGAGTTATCATCTTCACTTCCGACTATCAAATCTCGCGAGTTAAAGAAGTACTACCTCAACACAGAATAGGTCTCGCGACTTACTGCAATGTCGCGACTTAGACAAGGTCGCTCGCGATTTATCTGGGAGCGTTTCTGGAGTTAGGTCGGAGCATCTGGTCTTCGCTTGCAAAGTTAGGTCGTAGGTCGGCATATGGTTAGAGATAGGTCGTAGGTCGGCATATGGGTTGGAGATAGGTCGTAGGTCGCGATTGAGGTGGGAGTTAGGTCGGGGATTTGAAGTTAGGTCGGACATCGCGATGGAAGATGGGTCGGTGAGGAGTTGGGTCGGAGGTGGTACGTGACTTAGGTCGGCGGAGTTAGGTCGTCTGCGACCTTGGTTAGGTCGGCCGCGACTTATTAAGGTAAGTACTTCATCAGGGAGGGAGGTCGCAGGTTGGACGTGAGCGGATCTGCGGAGGAGGGTCGGATGACGAAGTCGGCGGCGGTATCAGGCTGAGAGGTGGCTCGCGAGTGGAAAGAAACGGAAAGAGGGTCGCCGGTGGTTGTTCAGATGGTGCTCGTCATGCCGGCGGGAAGGTGGACGCGCGACTGAGGTCGGGGAATGGTTTGGCAAAGAAGATCGGTGCTTGGAGGCCGAGCGCGAGGTTAAGGGGGATCGGCTTGGGGTGGTTGAGGGGAGTGGGGAGGCAAGGCGGCTCTTGGAAGATGAGGCTAAGGGGAGAGGTAGAGGGGATGCACGAAGGAGAGGGGTGTTCGGCTAGCTTGCACAGGTGGAAAAATTATGTTTCACTTGTGAAAATATATGAGCAAAAGTCTAAACTAAAAGAAGAGGAAAGAAGGGAAGATCTGGGAAAGGAAAATGAAGAGGAGAGGAATTAAAAGAAAGGGCAACGGTCAGATGAGCTGAATAATAAAAGCAAAAGCTCTTTACGTGATATAAATTAAGTATCAGACATTTATTTCAACATTTATTAGTAGTCAGGAATAGGGACGTTTGAACGTGAATTTACAAAAATAATAATAATAGCAAAACGGCAGTTGAGTTGAATGGACAGAGAATTCAAAAATTCCCAAATCCAAGAGTCACCGAACGGTACCGATACGGTGAACAGTTTATTGTTCCGTACATTTAGCCGTGCACCGAGCACCGTAATATACAACCGAATATATTGTTAAGGCCAGTACGACAAGACAATCAAAACTGTATATTGATATCGGTGGTACGATTTAATTATAAAAATTCGAATTTTCTACTAGCGGAAAATGCAGCAAAAACGCAGAAAAATAAGATCGACGGAGCTAAAGAAGCCCGAATTTTAAAAACGAAAAATAACGTCTTGCTCAGAAAATGATTTAGAATTTTTCTATATAAAAATAGTTAGGTTCCGAAAACATTTTATTTTCATCGCTTTTTAACTGATTAAATTGAAGTAAATTTACGCACGAAATAAACTTTCATATTTTCAGACGAAAATTTACTAGTTGCTATGTTTAACTAGACGCATTCCAAATATCAAATTTATATTTCAAAATTTTATCGTTTGAAATTTCGCAAAATTTCAATTAATTAAATGAATAAAACGACTAAAATTTACGGGTCGTTACATGAATGATAGCATATACGACTTCAAAATTAAATCAATGATGATCACAACCAAATATAATCAACAACCTGTTGTATTGGTTACTAAAGTGAGGCTTTACTTATATAAAATGGCCCTGATTCAGTTATGCTACCATGCTTATATGGTTCATAAGGGTATCATGTTATTCTGCAATAGTACAAATATTATGTAATGCCTAATTTTTATCGCTAACTTCATTCTTTTTTAAACCAGTTAATTGGTAAAAATTATCATTTATGTGGTTTATTTATTGATATCACTTGGAACCACACCTATTAGCATGCTAGCATTAATAAATAATAAAATTAAATTAGTATAAGAAAGGTTACATTAGTTGGTACATTGTAGTGTAATAAGCTTTAATATTAGCTCAACTGAGTATCATGTGTCGACTCTTCTACACTTTGGTCTGTGGGAGACATTGATCGTGTGTGATATCACTGCTCTACTATTTGATAACATATATTATTAATTTTGTGGTATAAAATATTCTATTAAAGTGCATAGAAGTTTTAATCGTGTTTTGATTATCTATATAAAAAATCTGAATCTGCAGTAGCTATCTATCGGAAAGGTTCATGTGTAAAGTTAATTTTTACTAATATAAACTTATGTCAATGATTCTTCACTATTAAGTACTTCCCCCTCTTTCTTTTTCTTATTTCATATAATTTAGTTATAATGTACTGTCCTAATCTTCATGTTGTCTTTATCCCAAATTACAATGCTTCCTTATATGTTTATGTTCCAACTTCTAATATAGTAGCATGTACTCCTCAATTTTGTTATGAGAACATGTCAGTATCATGAACAAAGGCGCATATATATATATATATATATATATATATATATATATATATATATATATATATATATATATATAATATAAGATTAATTTTGAAGTATATCTTGCTTGCAGAAGAGTACATGGTTTTATGTTTTGGAAATGTGAAGTTTCGAATACATGTTAGTTCTGGGCATATGGATAAGGTTTTTTATGAAAATCGAGTCTGACATTTATTAGCCTATGGGTATATAAAAATCTTGGAAGGTGTTTATAATATATAATTCTGAACTTATATAATTTAAATGAACTCAGTGCTTTATGATTTCAAATAAGTAAAGTATTAGACATCATGTGAATTTCGGATTCATATGTCTCTAACAAATCTATAGTTTCGAGTATTTGTAACTTTTTACTATATTCATAATTTCAAAAAAATAAACTTCAGGTTCTGTTAAGAAGAGTTTTAGATATGCAGTACGTACTTTTCAAATGCCTCCCAAGCTTATAACTTCAGATATACTTGAGAAGTGATAAAAGTGTGAAATTTTAGATAGGTCTTAAACATCGGCCTTTCAATTACATATAGACTGCTATGCACATGAGTTCCTAGGGGTAAAACTAATTTCACTAGAATTTCTTAAATACGCATGATGCTATGAATAAGTATGAACTTGGTCTAATGTTCTCTGAAGAAGTATCAGTGAAACTTGGAAGTCAAATTTCTAAAGGAAAAAAGCCTGCCTTGATCCAAATGGAAGCGAATTGAACATTTTTAGAAACCACCGCCGGCTTGACCTACCGCCAGAAATGCATGTCCCATGGTTTAGGTCAGATGGTTGGATGGAGCTCGAGTTGGGATAATTCTACAACAAAGACAGCAGTGAAGGAGATGTCAGCATGTCTTTTAAGCATGTCAGCAGTGTCTGGAGGTGCAGTCTTATTATCGAAGGTGTGGAAGTTAGGCCAAAGTGATACTCATTTTCTTTCCATTTCTTCTCTGTGGCACAACGTGTGTTGGTTCTGGGGTGTGGGCAAATATTGGATATCGCATTTATGTTTGTTTCAAGAGCTCTGTTTAAAATTGACTCCTTTGCTCAAAGGCTAAACTATATCGGATAAAATGACATGCATTACTGAATAATGTTTTAAGTTATGCGTTTTTTCAGACTATTTGCAATGTTTCATTCTTTCTTGAACTTGACTTCAGCAAATAACATTATAACAACTGCATAAATACTTATTTATGCATATTTATAATATATACCCTTATTTGTATAGCCTGTTCATTTTTAAATCTATTTTACAGGAAATGCCTAATAATCAGAATGAGTTGGTTCGGTCAGTTGATGCTTAGATCAGATTGAAATGGACTCGACAACTACATGAATATTTTGTTAATGCAGTTTCACATCTTAGAGGACCAGACATTAAGTTCTAATTTACATAACTTTGAAATCAGTTTATAAATATTTGAGTATATATGTGTTCATACATTTCTGCATCATGCTTATTTTTGTAGTGTTATTTATGTATATTATTATTTGTGGAAAAAATATGCATTAAAGTATCTTAATAAATTGAAAATGCGGAGAATTTATTATTTACAGGTTATGTTTTTGAAGTATCTTAAATTAAAACAAATATAAAACATGTTAACAAATATTTGCATGAATATGGAAACCGACAAAAAGAGAAACAGAAAAATTAACTTATGTCATATTAGTTCATCTTTTGCTTAGCAAATTAACTTATGCCAAATACGAAATGATATTCTATCAATATTAGTTGCGTTCATTAGAACAAAATTAACTTAAGCTATGTTTATTCAACATTTGTTTTGCAAATCCAACTTATGCCAAATTCAAAATATTGTATACTTTCACTATTAATGGTATTTATTAGGAACAAATTTATCTTATGCCATATATTTAGTAGGACAAAATTAACTTATGCCGTTCAACTTTTGTTTAGCAAATTTAACTTATGCCGTTCAACTTTTGTTTAGCAAATTTAACTTATGTCGAATATGAGCATGCTATCAATATTAATGGCATTTATTGGGAACAAATTTATCTTATGCCATATATGCATTAAGCTTTTGTTTAGAAAATTTTTAATACCAACAATAACAATAGATCCTCCACAATATTTGTTTAGTTATAATTAAATAGATCACTTGTTGGTTCTGGCAAAGGATAGAGGATAAAGGTGTTTAGTTATAATAATAACAATACACGTAGAATGTAAACAATATCTGTTTAGCTATAATAATAACAATACACAAAATGTAAACTACTATGTATTTTGTTAAATTTTGGCGACACGATATGTTGGAGTTGAAGAGGAGTGGAGTAGCGAGGCGTAGGAGGAAGCGGCCGGAGTAGCGGAGCTCGGGGGGGAGTTCCGGGAGCAAACAGTGCACTATTGTGCACTGCTGCCCAAAACCGGTCGACCGGTCCATTTCTACCGGTCGACCGGTTTCGTCCAGAGACCATGGGGTCTCTGGACCAGTCGACTGGTCCAAAAATGACCAGTCGACCGTTTTTCGGCAGTTTTCCAGTTTCGGGCCTGGGTCTTCTATTTTGCTTGTGCTGATATTGGGGGGTATTTTGGTCATTCGGTTTTGATCTCTACCCTATTATAAAAGCTATTTTCAGCTGCCTATTGCAAAAAGGCTAATCACTTCTAATCTAGGGTTTAATTCTTCTATTAGGGTTTTGGTGAATCCTAATCTCTTCAATCCTATTCTCCACAAATATATTCTAGAGTGATTAGTTGATCATTGTAAACAATCTCTTGTACTCTTTTCATTGGTAATAATAAAAGCTCTCTTTCAAAGTGGACGTACACTAACAAGTTGTTAGTGGAATCAAAGTGGACGTACACTAACAAGTTGTTAGTGGAACCACTATAAATCGGTGTGTGATTTACTTATTGTTATTGCTCTTATATATTGCTTATCTCGGTGTTGTGATCGTATCTTGGTTTTGGTTGAGATTGATTTGGGTTATCGATTGGTTGTTTTGCATCGTCTATCGCGATCTAGCTTTTCCGCTGCGTTTGGGAATTGTGTTCGAGCGGTCTCGGACTGGAAATTTCCATAACATTTGGTATCAGAGCTTTGGAGTCGGTAGGTGTTTGTTGAAATGCCGGAATCGGATAATAACTCTAGTGTTCCCTCAATGGTTAGTCCAAGTGGTGTAGCGCCGTATGTACGTGGTTCGTATGCGGCTTTAGGATCGCAATTGGTTATTGATAAGTGGAATGGCGATAATGATTTTGAAAAATGGCAATGGAAGATGAAAGCGGTTCTAAGGAGGAATCGGGTTCATAGGGTGGTGTTTGATACACATTTGTTGCCGGCGGACATATCGGAGGTTGAGAGAGACGAAATGGAAGAGTGGGCATTTACTACACTTCAACTTGCTATGGGAGAGAATGTTATCTCCGAAATTAGTGGTGAGGTCACTGCTGGGGGAATTTGGAAGAAGTTAGAGGAGTTGTATATGAAGAAATCTCTAACTAACCGATTGATCTTGTTGCGAACGTTTTTCACCTATAAGATGAAAGAGGGGACTTCGCTAAAGGCGCACTTAAATGTGTTTGATGATTTGCTAATGAAGATGAAGGCGGTAGATTTGAAGATTGAGGAAGAGCAAAAGGCGATGATATTGTTATGTTCGTTGCCGGACCGTTATACGGGTTTCTCAAATAGTTTGATCTATAGCCGTGATACATTGACGTTGGATGATGTCAAGACGGGTCTTCTTAGTGAGGAGTTGCGAGATCAAATGAAGGAGTTGAGTGTAGGAAGTAGTAGTGCCGGAAATGGTCAAGGTTTGTTTGTGGAGAAGGAACATTGGAAGAAGGATAACCGGGGTCGTTCCAAATCTAGGAATCTCGGTTGGAGAGGAAAGTCGAAGGAAAAGAAAGGCAAGTGCTATATTTGTAAGAAGCCCGGTCATTGGAAGAATGAGTGTCCGGACAAGGAGAAAGGAAAGAAGGAAGTGGCGTCTTCATCAGTTGCAGTGGAGAGTGTTGATAGTGAGGGAGAAGTTGATGTATTGACGGCGGTGGCATCAGATGTTTCGGGTAGCGAATGGGTGCTCGATTCGGGGGCGTCTTATCATATGACGCCTAATAGGAATTGTTTTTCTTCTTTCGAAGCTAGAGAGGGAAATTCGATTGTTATGGGTAATGGTGCTATGTGTAAGTCAAAGGGCATCGGTTCCGTGCAAATTAGGACGTTTGACGGAGTAGTTCGTACTCTCACTAATGTACGCTATGTTCCGGGACTTAGGAAGTCCCTTATCTCTTTGGGGCAATTGGATTCTTTGGGGTGCAAGATCACTATTGAGAGAGATTGCTTGAGGGTTTCGAAGGGAGCGCTTGTGGTTATGAAAGGTGCTAGAGTTCATGGTGTTTATTTGCTTCAAGGAGTGACCATAGAAGGTGAAACTTGTGTTGGCGTTGATAGTTCTCGTGACTTGGATGCGACTAGGTTGTGGCATTTGAGATTGGGTCATGTCTCGGAGAAGGGTTTGGAGATTCTTCGGAAAAGGGAGATGATTGGTGGAGAGAGTTTCAACAAGCTAGAGTTTTGCGAAGAGTGTGTCATGGGAAAGCAAACAAAGGTTTCATTCGGTGAAGGGAAACATGATTCAAGAAGCGTTCTTGAGTATGTGCACACGGATGTTTGGGGACCGGCACCGGTTGCTTCTTTGGGTGGAGCAGAGTATTATATTTCCTTTATTGATGATTTTTCTCGCAAAGTTTGGGTGTATGTAATGAAGGCCAAGTCAGAGGCATTTGCTAAGTTCAAAGTATGGAAGGCTCTTGTTGAGAATGAGATTGGTAAATCTTTGAAGGTTCTTAGGTCCGATAATGGCGGGGAGTATGTTTCCGGAGAATTCTTAGATTATTGCAAGCATCATGGCATTCGGAGACATTTTACTACACCGGGAGATCAGCAATCAAATGGAGTTGCGGAGAGGATGAACCGTACTCTACTAGAGAAAGCTCGATGCTTGAGATTGACATCGGGTTTGTCTAAGGGATTTTGGGCCGAAGCTATGTCAACCGCGGTACACATTATTAATCGAATTCAGTGCTCGGCTATTGATAACAAAATTCCGGAGGAAGTGTGGAGAGGTAAGAGTATTGACTTGAGCTATCTTCGTGTCTTTGGAAGTCCCGTTTATGTGCATGATCCGGGAAATGATAAGCTTGAACCTAGAGCTTTCAAAGGGGTTTTGCTTGGTTATACGGAAGGAGTGAAAGGCTATCGGGTTTGGAATCCGGAAACGAAGAAGGTAATAAACTCTCGTCATGTTACTTTTGATGAGTCGGCAATGTTCAAGGAGAATGAGAGCTCATCGGATGTTCCGGTTTTGGTTCATGGTGAATCGAAGGAGAAGGAAGTTATTCCCACATTTTGTCCAAGGGGAAGAGAGAGTAGAGTAGTAGAAGATGCTTGTGAGGAGGGAGCGGTTGATGGTACATCACATAGTCCACAAGGTGCCTCTAGTAGTGTAGGTGATGTGCACGATTCTAGAGAAGATTCGACTCAAGGTGGAGCCGAAAGGAGTCCGGGTGATGGTATTGCTACTCGGGTGGGTCGTCGTCTTATAAGACCACCCGAGAGATATGGTGATTGGAATTATCTTAGCTTTTGTAATAATATGGACTATGCGCTTATAGTAGTTCAAGATGAGCCGATGGACCTTGATGACGTCATGAATTCGAGTGATAGCTCGAAATGGGTTTGTGCCATGGAGGAAGAGATGCAATCGTTAATGAAGAATCAAACTTGGGATTTGGTTCCACTTCCTAAAGGAAACCGTGCTATTGGGTGGAAATGGATTTACAAGGTGAAGGACGATGGGAGATACAAAGCTAGGCTAGTGGCTAAGGGGTTTGCACAAAGGAAGGGAAAGGAGTATGATGAGATATTCGCACCGGTTGTGCGGCATACTTCTATTCGGATATTACTTGCCATAGTTGCTATTCACGACTTGGAGTTGGAGCAACTTGATGTGAAAACCGCCTTCTTGCATGGTGACTTGGATGAAGACATTTACATGGAGCAACCGGAAGGTTTTGGGGTAAATGGGAAGTCAAATATGGTGTGCAAGTTGAAGAAATCACTATATGGGTTGAAGCAATCACCTAGGCAATGGTACAAGAGGTTTGATCATTTTATGCTTGAAAATGGTTTTGATAGAAGCATCAAAGATGCTTGTGTTTATTTCAAGAAGTTGGGAAATGATTGTTGGGTGTATTTACTCTTGTATGTGGATGACATGCTCATTGCTTCGAAGGACAAGAATGAAATCAACAAGTTGAAATTACAATTGAAATCGGAGTTCGAGATGAAGGATCTTGGAGAAGCAAAGAAAATTTTGGGCATGGAGATTGAAAGGAATCGGAAGCGTTTTGAGTTGAAATTAACTCAAAAGGATTATATCAAGAAAGTGCTTAGCCGGTTTAGCATGGAGAATGCAAAGGCAACAACTACACCTTTACCTTTGCATGTCAAGCTTTCGAGTAAAGGTTCACCTATCTTGGAGAAGGACAAGGCTTATATGGCAACGGTGCCATATGCAAGTGCGGTTGGTAGTTTGATGTATGCCATGGTGTGTACAAGGCCCGATATTGCAAATGCCGTCGGGGTGGTTAGTCGGTTCATGGCTAATCCGGGGAAATCGCATTGGGAAGCCGTAAAGCTAATTTTGAGATATCTCAAAGGTACGTCATCTCATGGTCTTGTTTTTGGCGGTAGTGGGAGAATGAATTGCAAGTTGGTTGGTTATTGTGATTCGGACTACGCCGGTGATAGGGATAGGAGAAAGTCAACTTCCGGGTATGTCTTCACACTTGGTGGCACGGCCATAAGTTGGAGATCGAGATTGCAAACCGTAGTAGCTTTATCCACTACGGAGGCGGAGTTGATAGCCGCGGTGGAGGCGGCTAAGGAGGCACTCTATTTGAAGCGATTGTTGTGTGACTTAGGTGTTGGACACGATAGTATCGATGTTCATTGTGATAGCCAAAGCGCTATCCATTTGGCGGAGAATTTGGCGTTTAGCTCACGTACTAAGCATATTGAAGTGAGGGAGTCATTCTTGGTAGCCATGGATGAGGATAAACAAGTATATCTTCGGAAAGTGCACACAAAGGATAATGCGGCGGATATGTTTACTAAAGCATTGCCGTTTGGGAAGTTCGAGCATTGCTCGAACTTGATTTGCTTAGAGGAGTGCTAGGTGCCACGGGGTGGCACGGGTGAGAGAGGAGCTTGGTTGTTAGATGAAGAAGAGTATTGGGGTGAGATTGTGGTTCTATCTTCTTGGCGAACACTAGTTTACACTCCTAAGTGTTCGGGTCTTTGGTGAGATCGGTTTGGTTTTGGGTGTTTCCAACACTTCATTAGCGGGTGGGGGCTGTGTCTGAACTCGTTGGTGAAGTGCAATGGGGGGTGGCCTTGCCGGAACCCATTGAGGAAGCATTCATGTTTGGTGAAGGTAGAAGTGGCGATAGTTGGAGCTATCGGTGTTGATGATGGTATTGTACCATTGGTGATGGAGATGGATATAGTGTCGAGGTGGAGTGTTAAATTTTGGCGACACGATATGTTGGAGTTGAAGAGGAGTGGAGTAGCGAGGCGTAGGAGGAAGCGACCGGAGTAGCGGAGCTCGGGGGGGAGTTCCGGGAGCAAACAGTGCACTATTGTGCACTGCTGCCCAAAACCGGTCGACCGGTCCATTTCTACCGGTCGACCGGTTTCGTCCAGAGACCATGGGGTCTCTGGACCAGTCGACTGGTCCAAAAATGACCAGTCGACCGTTTTTCGGCAGTTTTCCAGTTTCAGGCCTGGGTCTTCTATTTTGCTTGTGCTGATATTGAGGGGTATTTTGGTCATTCGGTTTTGATCTCTACCCTATTATAAAAGCTATTTTCAGCTGCCTATTGCAAAAAGGCTAATCACTTCTAATCTAGGGTTTAATTCTTCTATTAGGGTTTTGGTGAATCCTAATCTCTTCAATCCTATTCTCCACAAATATATTCTAGAGTGATTAGTTGATCATTGTAAACAATCTCTTGTACTCTTTTCATTGGTAATAATAAAAGCTCTCTTTCAAAGTGGACGTACACTAACAAGTTGTTAGTGGAACCACTATAAATCGGTGTGTGATTTACTTATTGTTATTGCTCTTATATATTGCTTATCTCGGTGTTGTGATCGTATCTTGGTTTTGGTTGAGATTGATTTGGGTTATCGATTGGTTGTTTTGCATCGTCTATCGCGATCTAGCTTTTCCGCTGCGTTTGGGAATTGTGTTCGAGCGGTCTCGGATTGGAAATTTCCATAACATATTTGGCAAAGGATAGAGGAAATGTACAATCAGTTAACAGTACATTCCTAATGTGCACATATGGGTTCTGAAGTCAATATATTATCTATTATAAATATATTAGCTGTTATATGAATATTAACTGTTCCATATTTACGCTAACTACTATAATAAACTAACTGCTTATGAAACATTTAATTTGTTTCAGTGGAGCTTATGAAACAAACATAATGACCAATATACATAAACAAGGAATCCATACTGAATTGGATAATAAATTTCAAGTAAAGATGTAACTTATAACTTATTTTGTTGATATTTTTGTACAGAACATTCTACTTCCTTTCTATATTCACGTATCTTACTATTATTCATTATATTCTATTATATGGAAGATCCAATCACAATACTAATCACGACATTCAACTTACCATGTTTTACTAATTTATTTTTTGAATTTACGAAGGATCCCATTTCTTAGTATATTTAGCGATTAATTATCTTACATATTTTATGGTTAATTAGATCCTTAATATTCTTCTAAGTGCAATTTTTTTAAAGCTGATTGTTCACGGTTGTAAAATGATAAGAAAGCCTGTCTGTCTTGGCACTATAAATTTCCAGAACGCAAGCATTCTTCAATTGATATTTGTTCTTTTCTTTCCTCTGAATCCCTAACAGCTCCCGGCGATAAATCACCTCGATTAATCAAATGATCGTCTCCTCAATAATAACCATATCCACTTTTTAATTTTGCCCCACAAATTTTCCTACCATGGTGACTAACTTCAGATTTAGGGCATGGAACTCTTTGTTGCGACTGTCATCATGAAACTTTAATTTCCGCTATCTCTTTCTTCCAGGAGCATCAAGTACTTTCATCTAAATTTATGCTCAAGTATTTTTTTTCCTTCCCTCCTCCCTTCTAAAGTGGGAATTGATTTCGATATGTAGGATGTACCATACACTGAAATTCACACTACGCCATAGATGGCCTACTGCAACGAAATTACATGGTGTTGCTAGCTATAATGTAACGATAGGTATGCTGATTTTTGTCTATTACAACACTCGCTTCAAGGTGTTAGCATAGGCATCAACAAGATGTTGCAGTAGCTATAGATGTTTTCAAATTAAAAAATTAATAAAATTAGCAATCCGCGTGAATACGATCCAACGGCCTACATTTAATCTGGTTGTTAAAATGGATCACCACTGCAATTTGCCCAGAAATTTCGTTTTCCCGCTTTACTTTTCTTACCATTTCGTTCTCACCCTCAATTTCCAAATCCCCAATTTCCAAATCCCCAATTTCCAAATCCCTAATTTCCAAATCATATTTTCGTTCCCATTTTGTTCTCACCCCAATTTCGCTGCTGCTTGCCAACATGCCGCGACTGTTTCCTAAAACAATCGATGCGTCTTCTTTCTTTAACTTTTTTACAGCTTTTCCTGTTCTTGTCAATGCATATAGCTGCAATTTCAATGGTAAAGCATACTTTAAAATCGATACTTTAATTTCTTGATTAAAAACACTGTTAACCATTAATCGATGTTTATGCAGTGCACAGCATAAACAACGAACTCGAGGATTCATCCCAAATAAGACCGATATCTCAAACTTCTATAGCTCTATGTTGTATCGTTTACATGGCCACGAGCTTCTTCTGCTTCCTCCTCTTTGGCGAATCGACCCTTCAGGACGTACTGGCAAATTACGATACCGACCTTGGTATCCCATATTCGTACCTTATAAGCGACATGGTTAGAGTATGCTATGCAATTCATCTGGTTTTGGTTTTTCCAATGATATTCCATGCCCTTCGCCTCAATTTAGATAGTTTTAGATAAGAACAAAGCAATTCTGCAATCTTAAGTGTTGTTCATCTCTGTGTATGCGTCGAATGATTGAAATACTGAAGTTTACTATATGTGATTTTGTTTTTAATATTAACTATGCCATGGTTATAAATTTTGATGCACAGATTTCTGCAGAAGTCGGTTTGGGTTGTGAGCGGGCTCAAGATGTTCGACAATATGCCTCTATTAGTGCTACTGATAATTCTGATTTATACTGGACAGCTGCTTTCCTTGGCCTCTAACAAATGGACCTTGCTATTCACATCGTTGCCAACAAATGTAGGTGTGTACACACCTCATTCTTTTGAAACTTCTGTTATTGATGGAGTGATGGTGTTGTTGGTTGAAATTATTTGCGGATTTACTTACAATTATTTGCTTGATGATTATTACAGCTAAGTTTGGTGAGTGTTCTGCTGTTTATAGAGTATTGAAGGTTGGTCAAATTTGGGAAGTTTGGGAAAGTTGTAATATGGTGAAGGGTGGTTTCAAAGAAGGCTCGATCTTCATTTGTGCATCATTTTACGTCGTTTCAAAGAAGGCTCGATATTCATTTGTGCATCATTTTAGGTCGATCCCCGCCGGGACTGCGGTGCCCCGGACCCCCGTCGGCGCTGCGCCCGGACCCGCTTTTCGGCTCGCCTTCGGCTCGCCTTCGGCTCGGCATATATTTGTCGGTGTCTGTATAAATTGAAACTGCATATGTAATGAGTGAACTGAGTGATGTAGTGAGGAATATCTGTATATGTGAATATCAGTGTTATATATCATTGAATTGTAAAATAGTGGAGTCAGGAATTTGTACTATTTCAAATGTTGAAATAAAATATTTATTTAAATAAATTACTGTTTAAATATCAAATTCTGTGCAATAGCATTTTATTAAATAAATATTTATTTCTATTAAAAAATCAAATATGCTCTACATTGTGGGCCCCACAAATTCAGAAAATTAATATCTATAGCAACATTTTTGAATGTTGCTACATGCACCTATGGATGTTGCTATAGACCCAAATAGGATTCTATTGCAACAATATTTCTTATGTTGCCTTAGATAGTCAAAATGTTGCCTTTGAGGTCTGCGGCAACGCGGCAAAATGCAACACCGAGAAAGTGTTGCCTTTGCCCTTTTTTAGCCTTCAGCAACATTTTTTGGCACATCCTGCATCACTTCTTCGGTGTTGCAGTATGCAATCTATGGCGTAGTGTCATCACTATTATTTCCTGTCTGAGGTTAAAATAAAAACTAAAGATTTTAAGTTCATAATACTTGCACATGTATTTTCCTTCCATGTTTTTAAGTTTTTTCGTTCATCCTTTTACGTTTGCCTTACTATAGAGATCATACCAGAAATTTGCATCCAGAGACTAGAGGCAAAGGAGATGAACACAAGTTCTGTTCACATTTATGAGATGGCAACCCGATATGAATCTGTCTCATGAAACTAGAGGCCAAACTCAACCATATCCCTGAAGCCTATGATGAGAGGTCAACTTTTTAGATTTCTGTTTGTTATTAGAATTATAAACCAGCATAGTTTAACATATATACATCTCTATGCGATCTTGCTCAACTAAACTACAACATAAAATATATTTTGTGCAATTAGCTCAAGCCTTTGGAGGCTATATGCTAGGAGACAACTTGATGAGGTTAATGTTCAATGATTATACTGTAGGTTAAAATAAACTTCTAATTTTCTCTCATTTTGTTCTTTTCATTTTAAATATTTTGTTGATCTTTTTTAGATTGGAGAGCTCTTTTCGTAACCCTTTTCGCCCTGTTTTTCATGCAGCTACAAAAGTTGTTCAAGAAATGGGAAAACGTAGAGCAGCAGCTTATGCACTAGGAGTTGATGACATTGACGAAGAATCTAAGATCAACACTTACCGTGATATTGATTTAGATACAGATGAGAACCCACTAGCTAAAGGTACATGACAGCAAATATATGTGTTGTCGAATTCTTTATTAGACATGTCATGTTTTTGAATGTTTAGCATGGTTCTGTTTCATTGGAGAAATTTGTAAGTATGAGATTACTGAACCATAAAGGTATATCTCTGTTTATCACATAAGGTTCTTTGTGATATAATGTAAGATATTGTTTATCAAGTATACTATGATAGAAACATGCATAACAGTAATGCATAATGTAAGAGATATAAGACAAGTTGCAGGGGAAGAGTTGAGGAAACAGCCTGAAAGATTGATTGCAGCGCCTCCAAGAATCAGTAGTGGGAGTGTAGATGAAGTGAATGGAGAAATGTTCATGCAGGATACAAAGCTTTGGAAGAAGAGAGTAGAACACTACAAGAAGGTTGTTAGTAGCTTGGGCCAGAAGGGTAGGATACAAAGTTGGTTTATGGTGGTTTTGTAGTTTGGCCGAAGTGTCGCATTCGTTGTTTGTAAGCTTCAAAATATTTTGTAGTAGTGAAATTTGAAGTTTTCACAATGAACTTTGTAGAATTTGATATGAACTAATTAGTATGTTTGATTTTCTTTACAATTTGATGATATATTAGTTTGGAAATTTAGTTTCATGTTTGATATTGCTATAAATTTGAATTTGTATAGTTGAATGAAATAATATGTGATTATACTATAAGATCGGGAATAAGATATGGTTGAATGAAATACTATTAGATGCTAAATAAGATATGGTTCTGCTTATACCAAATTTGTAACACTTATAAGTGTTGGTAATTTTTCTATTTACTTATGCAAGGAATTCCTAACGGTTATAATCGTTGGAAATTAAAATATTCACAACGGTTAACTGTTGGGAATGGGAAGTAATTCCAGACTGTTATAACCGTTGGGAATTACCAAGATTTCCAACGGTTATAACCGTTGGGAATTTTGGTCATTTCCAACGGTTATAACTGTTGGGAAATTCCATAATTCCCAACGGTTATAACCGTTGGGAATGACCAAAATTCCCAACGGTTATAACCGTTACAAAATATGTAAAAAAATTATAACGTACCTACTACCAACGATTATAACTGTTGGGAATTTGATTACCAACGGTTATAACCGTTACAAAATGACAGTTCTGGTGTTGTGATTAGTAAACAAATTGAAGTGATGAATGTAGTTGAACGCAAATCAATTAAATGTTAATAAGAAATGGAAGTGAATGAATTAAACTATTGACATTGTAAAATGCAAATAGAAATGATTATGAGTTGATTTGTTGGATGTTAGTGTTGGATGATTTCTCATGATACATGTTGTTGTTAGTTAGTTGCTTCGTTGCATATAGCTGTTGCATTATATATGTTATATGTTGTTATTACTTGCTATATACATGTTTGTCATTGGTTGTTGAGTGTTTAGTAGGTGCGGATGGCATATGCTTTTCATTTGGAGCTAGCTTCCATGCTATATTAGTCGTATATGCTCGCTAAATATATATAAGGTACATATCTCGGATTACATATCGTACTTTTACACATTTTTACCTTCGGGATGCCTCATCCTCGATGATGAGATGTATATTTGTGATTATATATATATATATATATATTGTGATTTTTTTTGGATCGAACAGCGCAAAGAAGACGATGGCGAATTTTTTCGAAAATTTTGGGAAAAAAAATTTAAAGTTTTGATTTTTGAGTTATAAATTGAAATGATAATAGTTGATTTTTTGGAATGGCATTAGTTAATAACTATAAATGAACTAAAACTTAGAAATTTTTTTATAAATTTATAACTAATGATTTATCATGGAAAGTTAAACGACTTAAACGAATTTGATAATTTATTTTAGTTAGTTGATTTTGAAAAGCTAATGGGATTTTGGGGATTTTTCTTACGTAGTAATTTCGAGGATGAAATTCTTTTAAGGGTGGAAGAATGTAGCGACCTAGTTTTTCAGTCGTTTGAATTTAGAATATTTAATTGGATTTAAATATTCAAAAGTAAATTTTATAAGTTGAATAACTTATATTTCAAATATAGCAATTTATTTAGATAATTGAATTGTTTAATTTAATATTTGAAATTGTGTAAATAATTGAAATTTGAATTGAATAAGTATGAAAATAAATTATAAAGTTGATTTGATTCTATTTGAATTAGAATTAGAATTAAATTAAAGAAGTTTTAAAATTGAATTAAAAGCGATCTGGCAGAAATTGGAAATTTTAATATTTAATTAACGTGTAAAAATAGTTATTTTTGACACTGTCTCGGATTTCGACGAAACTAGTTTCATTGGATCCGTAATTGTGATTTATTATAGGATTTCAAATTTCATGTCAATCGGACTTACGGTTTGGTCGTGCGAAGCTAAAACGCCTAAAAATTAATTTAAAAAATTAATTAAAATAATTTGATTCGAAAACCTATCTTTTGTATATGATGGAATTGACCTCCGATATATTCCATTGTGTTCGGAATAGGAGTGAATAGTGTTTTATAAATGGCTATATAAGGATTCCCATTCTCTCAAACCCTGTCTTATGAAACTCTAGCCGCCATTAAAAATTCGATGGCCAAAAACGTTTGATCCTTCTCCCCTTAATATCTCAAAATCCATCAACAATTATCAAAAACTTTTAACTACAAAGTTGAAGAGCTAGGTGAGATCTTCACATCCATACAGTCATGATTGTCAAATTTATCACATAGGGGGCCTGATCTGGCCGCGTTCGTAGTGCGTTCGTGCGCGAAATACGAGGCAACGACAGCACGATAGGGGACCGGCCTCGGCAGGGTGGTCGAGCAAGCTCCGGCGCGTCGTTTGGAGGTGTCTGATCTATCTCCGGCTGCACGTAGGAGGAGCGACGATGGACGAGGCGTAGGTGCTATGGGTTCGAACGAGAGTGAGAGAGGGAGAGCCCGTGAGGAAGATAATTAAACGAAGGTTTATTACCTTAATGACAATAATTAAGATTTTTAATTATATTATTTAAATTGTAAAATCTTATAAATATCGTAACTTTGTCATACGAGGACGAAATCGGACGAAATGAATTGCGTTGGGTTCGTATTCGTGAATACTACGCGATGGAGCTTAATTGGGATTTATTTGAGCTACTGAAAATTTTGGTTAAATTCGAACGCCTGTTCGTTTTTAATCGAAATAAAACGCTACAGCGACGACGACTGCAACCAAAGTGAGTAAAAATCACTCCTTCTGACCTGCTAATATTTTTATATAAGTGAAAATAAATTTATTTTACGTTGTTTGATGATTGTTTGGATGTTATGCTATGGTAGTTAGTAGTTGGATATATTCTTGCCTATGAGAGCAGATGAGAGCCTATACTTTTCCGCGTATGAGCGGATGGCTCTTTATACGCGCGTCTGCCTTGAAGCCGACATTGTACATATTTTCTCATATGTATATTTGTTGCAGGTGATAGGTTGGAGGGATCCAATAGGATTCCTCACTATGGTTGATATTTATTTACACATATTATTATATATGTTGTATTATGTGATATTTGATGTGATGGATGCCAAGATTGCTATTGTAACAACCCGCATATCTATCGATTTTATATTTAAATATTTTATCGTTAGTCGGATGTTAGTCCGAAAAGCTACTTTTTGCATACGGTCAAATTAGGACTCGAGACCACCCCCATTGAGTTCAAAATGACGTTTGCGATCTTTTTGAGTGTAAACTTCGATATGTTTGGAGATAGTGAAATTTTCGTCACTTTTCCCACTTGTGACTTTGGTTGGGACTGCACCTTCTTAACTCAGCCCAACCCCCTCTTCTCTTCATCACTTCATCAAATACTTCAAGCTTCTTCAAAAATGGTGGAGGGAAAGAGAAATTAAAATTCCAAGCTCGAGAGCTTTAGTAAATTCAGCATCAAACTCCGAATTCAAGGTGAAGAACATAGATTCAAGCTAGGGGTTGATTCTTGCTTTGCTCTTAAGCTCTCCAACATCAATTTCGTGGAAAAGGTGAGATTTTTGATCTCACATCTTGCCTATATCTATCTTGGACTGTTGGGAATGATCCTCTATTGCATTTGTATGAATATCTGCATTTGGTTTGGATTGGATTGGCGAAAAACTCCAAAATTTAGTGATTTTGGTGAAAAATTGCTACTAGGTCGTTCTGGCCATTTTTAGCTCGCTTTGGCCCTTAAGTCGTAGGTCGTAGCCGACCTATAATCTCCAGGCAAAATGTTAAGTCGTTCACGAGCTAAAGGCATAAGTCGTTCACGAGTTAAAGGCATAAGTCGTTCACGAGTTAAAGGCTTAAGTCGTTTGCAGTTAGCTCGTTCGCCTCGAGTTAAGTCGTAGGTCGTTTAGCCTTAAGCCGTTTGCAGTTAGCTCGCTCGCCCTGGCTTAAGTCGTAGGTCGTCCTCGACCTAACTTCACTAGGTCGTTCCTGCCTTAGCTCGTAGCTCGTATTCAAGGCTTAGGTCGTTAAGTCGTTCGTTCCACTAAGTCGTTCAAGGCTTAGGTCGTAAGACCTTAGGTCGTGGCACTTTAGGTCGCATGGCCTTGTTCCCCAGTTAGGTCGTAGGACCTTTTGACTGTTAGGTCGTAAAGACCTTAGCTCGTAGCTCGTATTTGAGCTTAAGTCCTAGGTCGTTAGCTCTTAAGTCCTAGGTCGTTGGCTTTTAAATCGTTAAGTCGTAGGTCGCTGCTCCTACTAAGTCGCTCGGCCATGCCAACTCCGCTAGCTCGCAACTGTTAGGTCGTATGACCTTAAGTCGTAGGTCGTATCCGACCTAACATTCCCACTGCTATTTCACTAGGTCGCTTGACCTTAAGTCGTAGGTCGCTTGATTTTGTTAAGTCGTAGGTCGCTCGACTTTGTTAAGTCGTAGGTCGCCCCCGACCTTACCCTTAGGTAGAATGACCTGTGATTCGCTAGGTCGCGATTTTCCGTAGGTCGTATGACCTATTTTTCCTTAGGTCGCTGGACCGTAGGTCGAACCCCGTATTACTCTGCGTAGGCAAATCTTATCTGAAAAGCGTTCAACAGAACTCCTTACTTTGATGGTTTTGGGAATTGATTTCTTTGAACTTTACTCACGTCTTCGAACGTGAATTTTTATGATTGATTGTTTCTACAATCACTTCTATGATTTGTCACTTCAAAATATAAAGGTTTCCTATACTAGTATTAAATATCAAAACTCTTTCATTAAAACGATTTCAACTCGATTTTCAATATCAAACTCGTTTATAAAACTGTTTTCCAATTTATTAGTATATACAAACCTTTACCTCATTCGTATGAGAAAATATAATTAAACGGCTTAGCAAAACAAGTGGTATGAAACGCTTGCGTTTACTTCGTCGGTTAATTGATGGACTTGTTCGATTGAAACTCTTGTGACAATTTCCTAGTGCAGATCTACAATCTGTTCGTAAATATTTGAGTTAAGCAAGTGGTTATGGGACATGAAGCTAAACTCTTATATTTACTAGCTTAGTGTAATCGACGCTTCCTTATGATCACGATGATCATTCTTGTGATTTAGACTAGCGTTTGTGCGATGTCTCTTTGTTTGCGAGGTTAGACTAGACACCATTTGTGTGATTTCGATTCACACATATCTCTTTATCTTCAAGGTTAGTCTATGCCTCATTGGTGTGATTTCGATTCACACATATTGAAACTCTTTATGATCGATGACGATCATTTTATGGTTTAGGCTCATGGGTCGTATCTATTTAGGTGCGTCGATGTTTACTTCTATGCATGGGTCGTATCTATTTAGGTGCGTCTTACTTCTATGCATGGGTCGTATCTATTTAGGTGCGTCGATGTTTACTTCTCGCATGGGTCGTATCTATTTAGGTGCGTCGATGTTTACTTCTCGCATGGGTCGTATCTATTTAGGTGCGTCGATGTTCATCTATGCATGGGTCGTATCTTTCTAGGTGCGTCGATGTTCGACTTTTCATGGGGTGTATCTTTCTAGGTGCATCGATGTTAGACATTACATGGGACGTACCTTCCTAGTTGCGTCGATGTTTATTTATGCATGGGGCGTATCTTTCTAGGTGCGTCAATGCTAGAGCATGAGTCGTATCTTTCTAGGTGCGTCGATGTTCGACTTTGCATGGGGTGCATCTTTCTAGGTGTATCGATGAAAGACTTTACATGGGGCATATCTTTCTAGGTGCGTCGATGTTCAGTTTATGGGATTGGTCATCCTCTTTTCTTGAGATTTCTGGATTTTTATGTTTCACCAGCTTTTACCATTGACATTGATGAGTATGTCATTTTATTGTGGCTTGGTGAATTAAATTAAGAATATGACATTCTTTTAATCTTTGAAAAGATTCTTGTGATATTGATTAATCTCTTGTTGATTATCATTTTCATACTTGTAGTAGTATGCTTTTATGGATATCTTATATGTTTATGCCATATCTCTTGTTCTATATCATTTTATCTGATAATTATAGCTAGACTGATCCGTTTATTATTTTCTTCTTAAATAATACTCGGGTCAGACTGAGATTTTACAGGTGCTTCCTCATGACTTCTTATCTGGAGCCATCTTCTGACTTTTGGCTAACTACTCTAGTTTAGTAGTTTTTGTTTGTATACATTTGAGATTAGACTCCTTGATGTATACATATTCTATTATCTTGCACTTGTATCTATTCACTTGTGTTATTGTGGATCTTATTTGACCACCACTCTGATGTACACTTTCATGTGTTATATTCATATCTCTTTCCGCCTTTGTGATATGAATTGTCTATGACTGATTTGTGTTACGTTTATTTCTATATTTGTTTCCGAAGATCATATATAGCCACTGTGTGATAGCTTTGTGTTTGTATCGGTATGTCGGATTTCCTCCTTAAAAGATATGCATTCTATTCTATCTGACATATCGGTGCTCGCGCAAAGAAGTTACACGGATGGTCGCTCCTCAACAGCCTTATCCTCCGTGCTAATTGACAGCACTACCCCGTAGTGTTCTTGGTTAGCGTGGGTTTAAAGGTGGGGCGTTACAGCTATTATTTACGTGAATCCTCTTATTTAGTACTTTTGCAGCATTGGCCATATTTTGGAAATTTAAAATATTAAAATGAGTATTTCAATTTAAAAAGGATTTCAAAGTGATTTTGAAAATATATATGTTTTAATATAATTTTTGAATGGTTAAAGAAATGAATTTATTTTAAATGAATAAAAAGTTATAATTTTTATGTTATAAAAAAAATTTGTTTTGTGAAATATACTTAAATATGATTTTTGAAATATGAAGTTAACTATTTTGTAAAATAAGTTAAATTGAGAATTTTGAACTTATTATAAATGGTTTATATATAAGATTTATAAAATTGATATTTTATAAATAAAAGTAATGGAATTGTAAACGAGTTTTATAAGTGTTAAAATGACAATTTATAAAGGAAGGTTATTAATAAATTTTATAAACGGTGTTTTATAAATATTAGAAATGGAATTGTAATCAAATTTGTGAATGGATTTGCAATTAAAATTTAGAAATGAATTTATAATGGACTTTATAAAAATGAGAGTATAAAAGAATGAATTTGTAAATAAAGAGATTTATAAGTAAATAAACTTATATTGGGATTTTGACATATAAATGAGATAAACGGGAAATTGGTTAATAATGGAATTTTATAAATGAAAGCTTTTATAAGATAGAAATGTGAATTATAAACACTGTTTTATAAATGTGAAATGATTTAGTTTGATACGCTAAATATGAATTTTTATAAAAGGAAATATATTCCCGTTTTTAAAAAAGAATAATTCTTTAAATGAATGTTTTGTAAAGTGATATTATAGAATGGAGTTTAAATGGTTGCAAATAAATGATTTGTAAATTTACTTATTATTAAAATAAGTAATGAAAATGTTTCCCGAATATCGAATAAGTGAAATGGTTTTGAATATTATCTTTTTAAAGATATTTTGAAGTGAATATTTGGAAAGGGATTTGATTTATAAATGATTAATAAAATCAGACGCAGTGACTACTTATGTGCTAGATTTTGTTTGTTGCTTTGATAGTTAAATGATCGACTATCAAATTTGGCCATTTTAGTTTCTCAACTTGATGTAGAAACTAATTAGTCATACACTTAGTACGTAACTGACTGTGTAGGCTAGATTATCGTTTGTGTTGAGAATGTTGATTCGTGTAGTGCGGAGTGATTACTCCAATCTATCGAGCTTCCTTCTTGGCCGAAGGATATCAAGTTGAAAGTTGGAGATGTGATAAGTCTACAAGACATGGTTTCTGTGTGAGGTTGAGAAACGCTTTTGCATTGTTGGTGCGAAGGGACCAGGATCAGATTTATCTAAAAACCACTTCGGACCAACATATATGCGACGATTGTGCAGGTTGGTCGATGATATTGATATTTAGGATTTTCATAGTAAAGGACTGCTTGTTGATCATTTGTGGTTAAAATCCCAGTATACATATAGTAGCAGTAGTCTCTTCGTCATGAAATATCCATTGCAAGGGCTATCTCTACTAATCCTATAGGATGTGGTAGGAGAGTACCTTCGGTGTGTCCTATTCCTGGACAACTTGTATGGATGACTGTTTGACATTGGATTTCTATGATTACGTACATTGGTTTTTACAAACGTACATCTTGTGGTGGCGGAGAAGGCAACTTCTCTTAGCTTAAAACCCTCATTGAGACAAACGAGCTTAAGGGTTGTATTTTTGTGAAAGGCAATTAGTAGTCAACGGGAATGGCAATGTGGCATTCAAAGATGATGATATGTGATATGTGAAAGGTAATCGATACCTCTTTTGGCCTCACTCCCCGGAGAATGACTGAAACAGGGATAGAAGCAGCAAGGCTAAGTGGGTCGCTCCCATCAGGAGATGTCATCACTCTTCTAGATATATCTTTACATGCTATGAAGTCGTGTATCTGATTATTGTTGATGTATGCTTGTGGCCAAAGATTATAGTCAGTAACGATCAGAGTGATGACATATTCGATACTATCCAGGAAGGGGTAAGCCAGTCTTGTGTCGTTTAGGCGGGCAGTATCTGCTCCCTAGGTGCATCCCTCTAGTGGTGTACCGAGTTTGGTTCAGAAAGGTAATCCCTTTACCTAGTCATTTGTACGGAAATTCAAAATCCAATACGTGCCTGCCATTTTCTACTGTAGAAAGCCTTGTATTACAAGGTGTACGCTGGAATTTAATAATGTAACAATTTCAGCTATTTTAGTACTATTTGTATAGTAGACACTATTATAATATAAGAGAATTTGATATGAAATGTTTTGGTTATCGTAAGGTAAAAACCTTGTCGGTATTTATTTGGAACGCGGTCTTACGAGATACCTTTTGTTTTGATAGAGGAAAAGTTTTGATAACTTTATAAATTCAGTTAAGGTGTGTTTTCTCACGCTGGTTTACCAGACTGATTCGGGTGTTCTTCCCTTTCAATGCTCGGGTCAGACCGAGTATATTTACAGGTTCAGAGTTGGTGCTTTTAGAGCTTCAACAAGCGAGTTGGAGATCTTCATGTCGTATACACGTATCTGTTTATATTTTTGCTGCTTTACATTGTTGTTGTTGTAAATTATCAGCATTTGTGAGAACATGTTATTATAATTGCCCAAGCTGATGATTACTTATTGTGTACTCTGATATTGATTTATGTATATTACTGTTTCTCTTTGTAAGGATTATTGATCTATATTATATGTTATTCCGCTGCGATGTGAGATTCTATATTGTTTTGGTTCTGCTTCTTTCTCTTTTTCTTCTCTTCTCTTCTTCTTTCTTCTCTCTTTCTTCTCTCTTTCTTCTCTCTTTCTTCTCACCCTCTCCTTTCTTTCTCTTGATCATCTGCAATTCTGTTCACTTTGGGTCGGCATGTGTGGTTTATTATCAGTTCAGAGGGTACAGATTTGCGGGTCGTCATAGTTACATTCATATCCATCAATCATATGCCAATTGTTGACATATCTAAATGGAAATCCCTTTTGATCGGTCCCTTGTGTATGTAGTTTAATGATGATAAGAATGTGATAACTAATTATAAATATATACGAACTAATTTACACACACACACATTCAACTCGGTTAGTCCATAAACAAAGTCTTTAGTTCAATAATAACATTTACTATTAACCATTCTACTCTAGCCAAAGATTTTGACTTTAAGTTGAATACAGTTGGTCATGATACTAACCTCATACAACCGAGATGACGAATTCTCTATTAGAAATGCTTCACATCCAATGCTTCAACTCAGGCCCAACTATAGGCGCTTGATGGTCGTCATGTCACAATTAACTATAATAAAAGTGGAGTATCCACATTGAAATTTGACAATATTCTCAAGTCGAGAGAATTGTGTAACATTGTCATACTTAGATTTCCTGTTTGACATAGTTGTTATCAACAAACAAAAAACCCTTAAACGAGTCATTTCATGGTTACCTGATAACCATGAGTACGTAAACCCTTGGTGCCCTCAATGGCCACAACTAATAAATTGCCCAACATTTGGTGAGAGTTATGTACTATAGTCTAAACAGATGTATCGATATCCTTTCTCAAAACATCTTGGCTAGAAATATTTAAAATATAATATTATTTATATATTGTGATTAATTACCCACTATTGCAACTATTTGCAATTATAATCACATAAAATTTTATTTAAGGGATTTCTTTTTAATATATTTTAAATTAATTACCTGATTAATTAGATTATAATATAGCAAATTATATAAAAGAGAAACAAACAACTTTATTACAAGCAAAATTGATTATAGAGTTAGCTAATTTACAATAAATTAAATAACTGCCCCTGAGGCATACCCCTAACTCTCTCAATCATCCACTTGCATTTGAGGCCTATTATCAATACATTATCCAATTCCTTCGATTAGTTCACTCAAAACTGATTGAGTTAGTTCCTCCAAAAACGAGTCTACTATATCTTACTTACTATCTACTCTTCTAATTGTCACTTCTCTGTTGACAAATTCTCTAATCAGGTTGAACTTCTAGAGTATGTGCATTGATTTCTTATGAACTATAGGTTCTTTAACGATCAGCATTGCGACATTGTTACCATAAAACAATGTTATAAGATTCTCAACATTTGAAATCTCCCTAGTTCAGTCACAAATTTGCAAATCCAGACTGTTTCTTTAGCTGGTTCGTTTAGGGCAATGTACTCAGCCTCCATTGTTAAATCGGCTATAACTTCTTGCTTGGAACTTTTCCAACTTACTGCTCTACCTTTTTATGTGAATATCAAAGTTTGAGGTTTTGACTGAAACTTTGAGATTTTGATTATCCCATTTCAGTTTAAGTAGAGACCAAAATGAAATCAAACTGGAATTTTGATTCAATAAAATGAGCCGCTAAACTTCATATTAGACATAAGAAACTCAAAGGAAGAATTAACTAGAGTTTTAAATTGTGTACTAAAAAAATTATGTACTAAAAATCGTAAATCTGAAATTTTAACTCAGTAAACATACAAAATCATGAAATATATAAATTATGTACTAAAAAAAGTTGAAATGAAGTAATTAATAAACATTTTTAGTGTTATAAATATATATAATGAATCAGTATTGTTCGTTCATGTTAGCGAGATTTTTCATCTCACAAACACTCAAGTATTTCTTATGAAGTAATCACGATGCTAAATGCTTTCACGATTATAAATCAACAAAAATTAAGTGATATAAACTTTGCCTTAAAGAGGAGTAATTATATTAATTTTCTTGCATACAATATTGTAAAGATTAAAATGCTAAAAATATGCAGAATCAAGTAGTTATCTAGGTACTTGAGCTGACGGAAAACAATAAAGCTGAAAAATAAAGTATGGGAAATAGTAAATGGACATAGAGAATTTACATGGTTCAGATGTTAAGATATCTTACATCCATTGGAAAAATATCACTTTCTTCCTTTTATATTCTTAGTACAAACATACAATAGCAGACAGTACAGAGATTTTGTTTTGTGTGCCAAAAAAGAGTAAAGTAAAAAATTCCCCTTCTTCTACTATAGTGCCTTTTTACTTATAGTATAGAGATGCACGTGGATGTCAATATCCTTCTTCTGCTCTTTTAATTTCCACCTTTGGATCGCATCATGTGTCATCCATCCATCTCATTTGTTCGATGTGCATGGATTGCTGATGTGTCTTTGGTGGGAAACTATATTTTGGGCGGCTGAATTTCCGACTTTAGGCAGGGAATTTGAAATTATAGCGGGAGTGTTTGAAATCGGGGTGGGAAAACTCAATGCTTTGAATCGCTTGTATATCTTAGATTGTGTATAGCGCCGTGCCTATACTTCTGCCTCCACATATGGATGGTAATGTCATAGGGTGCTACCATTCTTTTCAGGGAGGCTTATGTCTTTATTGGTACTTTAGGACTTCGCTTTGCTTTGTTGAAATTTGTGACGCTGCATTGCCTTGGTACCGCGCTAACATTTCTGAAGGTGTGCTACTCCATCTATTCTGAGGTTTGACTATATCATGATGTGGGGTAGTTAGAGTTGAGCTGCATTACTTGGTAGGATAGGTCGAGTTGCCATCTTTAGAGGTAACCGTAACACCCCACCTCAATACCCATACTATCCAAGAGAATTACAAAGTAATACTATCAGACAATACGGAGCATGAGTCTGTATGGGATACACATGTGAATACTCCCTTGGACTAACACTGGTACGTATGAAAACATCTAATATAAAACTCACATATACGTACTCAGTATCGGTACAAAGCAATAGTCACGTGTGTCTCCAGGACAGAACAATACATAATATATAGTACAGTATAGAGAACACAGAGTCAATCGCAGCGATAACATATAATATAAATACATTAATGTTATTCAATACAATTCATATGTCAATTATATATATACATATAATGAAACAATGTCAAACAAATATCATGTGATAATCTAAATATAGAACTCCTCTAAGCCCAATGAAATACATGCTGGTCAAGTTGTCCCTGTACCTGAAATGTCTCGGACTGACCCGAGCATTATAAAATAATACATGGGTCAGACTATGTCTAATCAAGAGTATATAATAATAGTGGAAGCACAATATAATCATCAAATAATAAGTTGTATTTATATATGTGACTATAAGTAATCATCTAGGTATCAGATTACCCAATAACTCAATTCCATACGAAATAGTCAATACCGAATTCAAAGATGTCATCACCCATAAAAAATATATCTAATCATAAAATCATAGAATCAATACAAATGGGTGAATCATACATATCCAGAAATCGTCATCAAATCCAAAATAATCAGTAATGTGACATCCTCAAGTGAAGTCGGGTAGAAATGAATCAATGCCTACTATCTCTCTCAATCTCATATATAAAATACCACTATCAAATCAATAGAATCAATAATGAATATTTAAGCCAGCTCATAACAACATCCAAATATAATCAATAATAAGTAGGTCATCTGTTTGTAAAAGATAGGCCGTCTGTCTAAGAAAGATACGGGGTTGACCATACTCTGGACACAATCTCAGGTATAGTATCATCTATAAATAACATATGTCTATTTACTACCCACGTATATACACACACATATACATCCACACATTCTAGAACCAGATGGGAGACTAATGGCCGCCTACCGCAAGCTTTCTCCAGGAACCCAGGTCTAGGCTCTTACCGTAGAATAACCGTCTATTCCTACAGTCTTCAGCTACCTCGACGGACATCGTGACCCCATCCACCAGTGCCTCGTCTACGCATAGCCCGGTCACGACCCTACTTTGTCTCTAATGGTAATAGACTACTGGCCTCAACGACACAACAAAAGGGGCTATGGGCAACTACTAATCTCGTGATGTGCATCAAAATCATGAACAAAATGGTGTCGTAGATCTGGAGTGCGACCCCACGATCAGGCCGCCAGGATGGATTCTGGCCAATCTGGTTCACTCCCGAAATATAAAGGGAGTTGGACAAAGGTAGATAGACACATAATGTACACAAACGATGTGGCTAACAAATAGCCTCCATACATACTCACTACAGCGAGTCACACACAACATAACCATGTATGAGTGTCATCCACGAGCAAAGGATAACTGAGTAAATAGCAAAACGACATCCCATACCACTACATGTTACTAGTCCATTTATTCAGCGCTTATACATCACACTCGTCCTTTCTTTATTCTATATAATGAGTCCAAAAAATAATTGGATAAGTGTTACCGAAAGTCTCATACCAGACGTTATTACTAAACCGTTTATTCTAATTTCTCATTACACAGAACTAATTAACAAAATCAATATAAAATATCACAAATCCAATAAAGGATGTAATCACCATATCATATCAAATCACTAAATAGTAAATATATCAATGGCGAATCATTCATTTAATTCAATGCAATAAACAAGAAAATAGTTATCAATAGTAACATAAAAATGAGTTATTATAAATAAATAAGTATATACAATAACAAATGAATATATATATATATAATATTAATAAATTATCACAATATTTAACCTTAACAAGTTCGTGTAAATGATCAATAAATAAAACTTTCACAAATAACGTTTGAAACTCAATTCTTTCATTTAAATTCACAGAATAGTCTGTAAAGCTAAATATTACATATAGGAATTAGACCATTTAAATAATACAATTTTATTTAAATGTATTAATTTATTACATCTATATAATATCTTAAAATATATATTTATACTATGATTTAAGTAAATTTGATTTTGTTTATTTTAATTGTAAATAAATATATAACTGGGATATTAATATATTTCTTATACTTGTTTATAACATGAAGGCAACTAGCAATTCACGTATCGTTCTTTTTGCAAAATGGGCAGTTAAAGTTCGCATCCGCGTCGAATGCATCCAAAGCGTCCGATGCATCGACGCGGCCCTCCACTCTCCAGTCCAGCTCGCACGAACGGTTCAAAATGAAGCTTTCGTTGCTCGATTTGTTTCCTCCTCTATTTTACACCCCTTGCCCCTTCTTCATGCCCATTTCGTGTGCAAAAAAGAACACATTCCTATTTCGCGAACCAACCCCTTTCCCTTTCTTTTACCGGTGCTAATTTTGTTTGCCCCCTTTAGTTCAAAAAGATGGTATCTCATTATATAAATGAACATATCACATAGAAACCTGGGAATATTATTTGCTACACAAAATCGTAAAAAGGCCAGTGCATCACGATATAAACTAAAATATAAATGAATGGCTAACATTCCTTGTATTATAATATACATTATAATAAGTGGACAAGAAAGCGTCCAATAGTAATACATAGTACACATTATTAGGAATTTGCAGACACACCAGCATATGCCCAATCACACTCAACGTGCTCTGACAAGTAAATGCACACACATATATTCTACACATATATGACTACTAGAGAGGAAAGCTGCAGCAGTAGCAAACACATATATCTATATAATACAAACGCGCACACACTTATACACACACTAGAACGCATGCACACTAAGAACATACACACGCAACTATTAGGAATATACAAATGCATGCATCACACACTGATATACCAATACCCAGCATTTCCAAAAAAAATAGCAGCACTCACTCCTTTATACACACATGGATATATACATACACGCCCGCACTGATTGGCTTACAATCACGTGTACATAACAAAAAAATACGTGACATAGCAGAAGCTTTTCATTAACAATATGATAAACAAACAAAGTTAAAACAAATCGAAAAAAGAAAAACAAAATGAAGTGCTCATAAAACAGTAGCAACGGCTCATGTATGCACACTCACTCTTGCAGACACACAAAAACCCATACTTGCGCACATTCAACGCACACATTCATGCACAGGCAACACTCAATAGCACACATACTCGCATTCTCCCAGGTCTGGACATACACATACTTATGCTAACTTGTACCCACACAAACAACACATGCACTCGTACACATACCTCAAAAACTCGGCTGCACTCTATTAAATCCAACAGATATACATACATACTGATACACATATAAATATATACATACTCACACACTGACACCACACATATATGCTAACATGTACACACACTACCTACTCAACTCAAAGCAGCTCCTCTAACCACAATACCACATGCACACTGGACTGCCACAAAACATAATGTACGAACTATATATATATATATATATATATATATATATATATATATATATATATACATACATATATATATATAAAAGTGCCAACTTAGCTTTATAAAGCGAACATAGATATTTATGTTTAGCATAAATAGACTTTCCTTTTGCTTTATAACTTTGCTTTTCATACAAAAGAAATGACCTGCACCACTTTATACATAAAATATATAACTAAATATCTTGCTTTCCATTGAAATACATGACCTGATCTCTTGATATATTGATTTACACACTCACGCATATTTATATATAAACTAAATGTTGACAAACTTAAAATACTGAAACATACTCATGCAAAAATGGATGTTTAAAATCGTGCATTTATACACTTTCCCTCGCATATGCATGAAAATATAGTCACCAATATATTTCGTGTATATGTGTGTGTGCGTGTGTGTATGTGTATGTATATGTATATGTATGTGTATGTATATGTATATGTATATGTATGTACATAAACTCCATTTCAAAACTATCCAATAACTCAGGCATGCACACAATCTGAAGTATACACTTATGCTTGGAGAAAAACATGCAACCCACCAAAAAATAGATGCGCACACAAAATCATCTAGGAGAAGGACCGACTGGTCGATCGATGGCCATCACTGGTCGACCGATGGGTTCGGATAATGGCGCTATTAATCGCCTCTGATAGGCGATTACAACCTCCCTCTTTCTCATACGTAGAACTTTATATATAATAAGTTTACTCACTCATAGCGAGTTAACTTATATGGAGTAGGATATAAGAAGATTAGATCATAGATATGTAAGTGGTATTCACTTACCTCAAAACTGTCACTTTACAATCGCGCTCATGCACTCGACTCTCCAGCTCCGCAACAACCACGACTTAAACCGGAGATGCTAAAAGGTATCTAGAGCTTCATTCTTAAGTTTTATAATTTATTTTAGTTTATTTGATCTGTTTGTGAATTTAGAAGTAGGGAAATGTAATTGATAATCTTGTACAGGAAGCTAGGTAGAACGTGATGAAAAATGTGCACAAATATTTAGTGAAGGGGAGAATGTACAAAAATTCTAGAAAGAGAAGAGGGTATATAGACAATCGGTTTGGACTTATAGTATTTGGGCTTGGTTAAATGGATTTTGGGCTTAAGGTAAGACATGTGTTTGTATATATACTTATTCTCTTTCATTTATAATCCAAATTTCCTTTTACCTATAATCTAAAGGCTATTCAAGTATAAATTTCAATTTAAAATCACCTTATTACAAAAAAAATCAACATTGTATTCTATAAACATCATTTTATGAAATATTATTCTCACATTTTAACTTATTTGAATTCGATTATCTTATTTTCAAAATTTTAAATATTTTTATTTAATAGTTCCAAAACCCTTTTCCAAATAAAATCTCTGAATTCTTATTTAATTAATCAAACTACTATAATTAACTTAAATTAATTAACCCTAAAAAACCAGGTTGTTATAGTGGCTGTCCCATGTGATTCTGCCCAGATCTACTCTTGGTCATTGGAGGACTGCGCCTTTACCTTTGTCTTTGAGTCGGATCTAATGATCTTAGAGATGAAGTTGGGTCTTCTTGGTTTGCTTTTTGGTGCAAGGTTTGGTTCTTAGTCATGGAGTAGTCTTTTCCCTTGTTCTATTCCCTGAGTTTTTGGGTTTGGGGTGAGTTTGAGGGATTGTGGCGAAGTCTATTAAATTGATATCAGTATAGGATTGCGGAGCTGACCTGTCCCATCAAGGTGGTGGTACCTCCTCATTGTTTTTCGATACCAAATTACAGCCCAGACCTTATGGGTACTTTGACTATTTGGTGCAGTGTCATAATGTCGAATCTATACTTAGTGAGGGGCGCAGCTGTGCTCTTGTTTTTGGAGGCTAAGCGCAATATTACTTGAGTTTTGCCATCGCGTCCCTTTCATAGCTCGACTTATATTATGGGCCCAGTTCTCTTTTTTCATTTCAGCTCTTGTTTTTGTGAGGGCAGTTCATTCGGCTCGGTAGTTGCAGCAGGTTTCCTTCGACACTGTTTGTAAAATATGGGTGTAAGATTTACCCTCCAAGTCTACAGCGATCATAGATGGGTGCGTGCTTGTCTTCGTACTCATTTTCATCCTATAGCCTATCATTTCTACATCTTCCTTTCTTTCTTTTCAAGAGAAGGGAAAAGTCATAGTAGTCGTTTCGCATTTAATGCCCTAGTACACTTTTTTCCCCTACTGGCCGACCCTTTGAAAAGCTGTAAAATCTATCTCTTCGTTTTTAAGTAAATCCGTCTTGACTCTAGCGCTTATTATTCTTGCTGTTTAATCAAGTAACGTTTAGGAATTTTTCTCATCATTCTAACTGTGCGGTTAGAATTTAAGTTGAGGTATGTATATATTTTCCTCTTCTTATTCTTTCATCTCCTTTTCAAGTTCTTGAAAAGAAAAGGCAATAAAAAACGATTGTCGCTAATCTTGTTATCTCTCAATCTTGTTCATCTTTCGAATCGAAGTAAGGATTTCTTTCTTTTGTTATTCCCTTTGAACTTTAGTAGTAGCTAGTGATTAATCTTCTAATTTTGACATCGCATATTCTTTTCCTTCTCCCTTATCTTTACAATCTAAGATAACCCAATTAAAAGATACTGTGAATATCTTAATTCATTTTAAGTTCGAGGGTTATGGGGCTAGAGTCTCGATACCTCACAAAAGCATCCATACTCCTCTTAATTGTGTTTACCTCCATCACTCCTGAGAATATAAGGTGTGGGCTTTAGCTTCCCTTAAATCCAGTTTTTTGAGAGTGGTTGTCGCTATCGATCTTGTTCATGTTCAACTTGCCCCACTTTCTTATTCTTTTGTTATTGCTACCTCTATACTTTACTCGGAGAATGACTTTCCTCTTTCTTATGAGGAACTCTCGATATTCAGAAAAGTTCTTCAGGAAGGGATGTTGGGTTCTATTATGCCCAAGCAAAAAAACTGGTTGCATCCATCCCTCGCAAGACCCAGAGATGGATTGATAAGTATTTCTTCATTTCAAAATCTGATAAGTTTCCTTTTTTCCTTTCATCCACTCCCTAACCGGCCTATCTTTTCTGCTCTGGCTACTGAGTTATATGAGTCCTACAGGGATCACATCTTGGGTTTAGATGAAATGGAAAGAAAAATGCAATCACTTTTCACCAATTCGATGCTACAGAAGCATGGCTTTCTACGCCTACACCACAATTTTTCTCGTTCCCTTTTTTTGTTTTCCCCAAGTTTGGATGAACCTAGGGGTATAACTTGCTAAAATTCGGTAAGAGAATTATTACTTTATGTTTCTAACCTTTATGATGACTTTTACTGACCTCGGGATTCCTTTTTTACGCAGGTGGAATGGCCGATAACCTTTCTTCTATGTATGTTGACCCCAAGAAGTTGGCGGCAGCGAAGAAGAATGGTCAAAAGAAGAAACCTGACAGAGGCGAGGCCTCTAGCCAACCTATCAGGAAGCTTACTGTGGTTCCTCCCTTTCCCTCTTCAAAAGCACTTCCTGTTACGCACCTTCAGTCTCTCCAAGACCTTCACACTCGATACCTACCCCTGACTGAGGGTGCTATTACTGACTTTGCTAAGAGGTTAGGAAGGGTTGCTCCACGGTATCACCTCATCTTCTCCTTCTCTTCTTTCCCTTCCACTTCTTGAACTCTCCGCCTCTGAGCTCATGGTCAAAATCAAGAAGTTTTGGACTTATGTAAGTATTTTTCTTTCCTTCTTCATTAACAGTGGCTTACTTAATTACTCCTCATTTGTTGTTGTTTTTATAGTGTGGAGCCATGACGATTGAGGCTCGAAAAAAGTGGAAAGGCAACCAGGTCGTTGCCCTTGCCCGCGTTGCCAAACTTGAAGCGGACCTTACTATGGCTGCTTCTAAGAAGGCCGAAGCCTTTTTCATGAAGGCCAAAGTTGAGGAAGAATTTAAGCCATATCAGGACAGAGCTGAAAAGGAGGCCAAGGCTGTAGCCGAGGCATTGGAGTTGAAGGGTCATGACTTGGAGAAGACGGAGAAGGCTCTAAAGGATTCCGAAGAAGATCTTAAGCAGATTACTTACTATGTGCATTATCAGTTGTATGTTTCAGTTCAACATCAGTTTTCCACTAAGGTTGATCTTAGCTTCCTGGGTGACCCTTATAAAATCAACAATGCTGTTCACTACTACAGAGCTAAGTGGGCCTAGGAACATGCTGCGGAGGATGCCTCCTCTTTTGCTTCTGCTCAACCAAGCGGGGATATGGCATCCAAGGATGTTGAGGCATCCAAGGAAGATGAGGCGTCTAAGGAAGTTGAGGTCATCTCAACCCCTCACGTTCATGTAATTACGTAATCTTTTTTGTACATAATCTAAGACTTTTTCAACATGTAATAAAAATCGGCTTGTTACTTAGTTTTGTTATAGTTGATTTCTTTTATTGTTACTCTGTTCTGCTTCTATCCTATGAATGACCGTGTCAACTTCGCTGCTTCTTTTTTTTAGGCTTCCGAAGAAGTTTTATTTACTAAACTTCTGAAGGAAAGCGTGGAAAGTCTTCAAAATCAAACCGTTGATCTTCTTGGCCTTAGTGCAGTAGTATTTCATATAGGTAAGAAAGAGTTAGACTAGTCATTTACACAACTTATAGAGGAAACCTAATAGTTGCTCTCCAAGATTGATCAAATAGTTAAAGTGAAGGATGCGCTTAGTGATTTTGTACTACGTCTATGGCAGTATACTTTAGAAAGAGGCTCTTTCCCACCTGATAGCTTTAACTTAGAGTGGTTTAGGCGTAGGCTGAAATTTACATAGGGATTGAGTCATGCTTATTGTCATTTCTGTATATGGATTCATTGGGCTTACCATATGACGATATTCTTAATAATATAAGCCTTTATTTAATTTTAGCCTTGTATGTCTTGATTTCCTTTGAATCAAATTTTAATTAACATCAACCAGGTCGGTCCCCATGGGTCTCCATCTAAGTTCACCGGAGCTTTTGACTCCTAAGTTCCCTTGGTCCTCATCATACATGGCCCAGATGATACTAATGTGCCTGATTTGAGCCCATCCACAACTCTTACTACAGCCTTGGAAGAGGAGAATATCCATCTAATGCTTACCAACGAAAGGCTTGAGAATGATTTGAAAGTAGCCCATTCGAAGCTTAAAGAGGCAAAAGATGCACTAGTTCATCAACATCAACATAATACTAAGTTGTGCATAGGGGTTGAGGCTATCGAATCAAAGTGAATAACTACAGCAATCCTTAAAGGATGGTGAGGCATTTTACATAGCGAAGCTGAATAAAACTATAGAGGATATATCTACTCAAATTGCTTGCCAAATTGAAGAGAAGAGAGGTGTTGAAGTAGGAAAATCAGAAGAGGGGTCTAGTTCGGATGCGGCCCTAGCTCCCCGTGCAGGTAAGGACCCTTCCTTGGCAAATGAATGGGTAGAACTTCACTTTCAGGGCAAACTTAGAGATGGATGCTCACTACAAGCGGCAAAGGACGCAAATGGGGCCGAATGCACTTCCTCATTCATGGAGGAAAGGGTGGATGGCAGATGCCCTTAAATATTTTTGTGGTTTCGCCTGGAATACCAAGAAAACAAGGGTTGAACTTATTGATGCCTTAGAAAATACAAGAAAGGAAGCTGTACTTAAGATCTTTGGGCTTGAGGATTCTTTGTGTGAAGCCTGGGCTGCTCCTAGGGTAGTAGCGGCACCCGTAAATGCCCCTAGGTAGGAAAGGATTGGCGCCCTCGTAGAAAAAACTTAGACAGGAGAAGTTTAAAAGTAAGATAGGGTAGATTGCCTTGCAGGGCAATATGGACGTTTTTGGTTATCTCCTTCCCTCGCTTGATCTGAGCTTCCTTGTTAATACAGTGGACTTTGAAGAACCTATTGAGGATCCGATGGATCATTGGGTAGGTTCCAGTTATGATTCAAGAAAGACCATCCATATTAGAATTGTTCCTCCCTTGGCCAACATACCTTAGGTGTCTTGTAGTTAACGCAGTCTCGTGGTTTTACAACTTAGGGTACTTTTGTAAATTTATGTTGTAGAGTACTTTTTTGTTGTTTAAGCTCTCATAAAGGTGCTATATGGATTAATAAATTTTTTAAAGAAAGAGCATAGGTCCTTTGTGAGTATCCTGCTTGACCATCCTTTCCTTTAATTTTTTCTATTTTGGCTTGTTTAATTTTCAGTCCTCCCTTTTCGATCGAGGCCTAGAGATTCTTGACATGGAAGAAAAACTCAAGTCCGCTCTATCTCGGGTTGCTGAATTAGAGGGATTATTGAAAGATGCCAAAAATGTATACAAGGATTCATACGAAAATAAGATCAAGGCATTGAATGATAAAGTTTAATGATTGGCTCTCTAAATTGGTAAGCAAACTAGCATAGAAGTTGATCCTATCATGTCCTTAGCTTCTGACGTTGTGTCAAAGCCTGGTGCTGCTCCTACGGCACCCAGCTGGGGGCCATATCCTCATGTCATTTTCTAGTGGAAAACGTCGGAACAAGACTTAAAAGATTTCTACAGGGACCAATTCTATGAACTAAAGGATTACTACAAAAAGGGCATGATTTCTTCTTCTCAAGTAAAGAGCGGCTCTGGTTAATGTTCTCCGCTGGGCGACCGTGGCCCTTGCTGTCGATTCCTTTGAGGGCAATTTTGGGGTCATAACATACTTTGTTTCTTTAAGTGTCAAAGTTTTGAGCTTAACTTTTGATTTATTCGTGATAATAGATTTATGATGTGCATGTAAATGCAAAGATTCATGGTGACATGAGTTGACTTTTGCAAATATTATAAACCCTTGGTTTTTGCGTTTACCTGGCAAGCTTTGTGTTGCTTCTTGAATTGTACCAGATTTGTAGGTTGTTTTACATTCCATGCGTCATCTCTTCTTGCCATTTTTGCTTAGCTCCTTGCACAATTTACGGATCCTAAACTGAGCTTTTGACATGCATGTTTTGCTGCATGCTGGTTTGTCATGCTCTACTATTTGGGGGTAGTTTCATATTCGTGCGCTTGGCATGGTTCGCTCCCCTATTTGGGGGTGGACTGTATTTTACTATGAAGTCAGGTCATGTATTTAAGACCTTTTAATTCATGCGCATGGATTTTGTAGTGGTTCAGGCTGTCTAATATCCTTACATCTAGTGTAAGTGTTAACTATGTTAGAGAAAGTAACACAAAGAGATTTTTATATTGGTTTGAGCCGTCCAATAACCCTACATCTGGTTCATTGTATTAACTAAGCTAGAGAAATTAACATAGATTAATTTTTGTACTAGTTCGACCTGCCCAATATCCCTACATCCAGTTTATTATATCACTACTTTTCGTAATAATTATAGTGTTTGTTACACAAGTAACATAGATCATACAAAATAAGGCCTGAGCTACTCTGAGTTCCATGTTCTTGGAACTAAATTTCCATTAGGTTTTGACAGTCGGTATGCCCCATTTGTTAAAACTTGTGCTATAACCAATGGTCCTTCCCATTTAGGCCCAAAGCCCCATTTGTTGGTTCTTTTTGTTGATCACTATTCTTCGCGGCACCAAATCTCCTTTGCAAAATTTTCTTTCCCTGAGCCTAGCATTGTAACTTTTCGCCATCCTTTTTTGCTATGCAACATATACGACTGTCGCCTTGTCTCTTTTTTTGAATGAGATCGAGGGCTATTCTTCTCGATCGGGTATGA
The DNA here is from genome assembly GCA_030737815.1 of Allium fistulosum. Classification (NCBI taxonomy): domain Eukaryota; kingdom Viridiplantae; phylum Streptophyta; class Magnoliopsida; order Asparagales; family Amaryllidaceae; genus Allium; species Allium fistulosum. Next base: position 971,692,139 of record CM060908.1, on the reverse strand, counting down.
TATTCTTCTATGTAACGGGACCCCTACTTCATGGCTTTGTATCCATAGGTTGAAGAAATTGGGCTATGATGGTTTGGGCATCAAGTTGAGGTCCTATAGGCCCATATACCAAAGAAAATTCCTAAGCCCACTTCCCCTTTGACTTCTACAGTTTTTTCTTGAGTAACTTCTAAATAGTATTGTCTGCTGCTTCGACCTACTCATTTGCTTATGGGTGCATGGTGGAGGGGAAACTTTTAATTATGCCATTTCTTTTGTAGAGTGCTGTAAATTCATTACTTTCAAACTAGATCCCATTATCAAAAATAATTTTGTGGGGGATCCCGAACCTAGTGATTATGTTTCTTACCACAAAAGTGACTACCTTCTTCGCGATGATCGTAGCTAGGGGTTCTGCCACTACCAATTTAGTGAAGTAATCCATCGCTCCTAAATCATAATTCGCTCCCCCTTTTGATATAGGAAGTGGTCTTATTAGATCTATGACCTATACGTCGATTGGTCATGGACTAGCTAGGGGGGTAAGCTTATGGGATGGTTGTTTAGGGATACTTGTGAACCTTTGATATATTTGCATCTTCTCACAAATACTGTCGCATACGGAAGTGCTATGGGCCAGTAGTAACCATGTGTCAGTACCTTCTTTACTAACCTGGCTCCCCCGGAGTGATCTCCGCACTGCCCTTCATGTACTTCTCTCATTACCCGTATTCCTTTTACTTTGGAAACGCATCTAAGATAAGAAGTAGAATACCCTTTCTTGTGTAATATGCCAATGAAGGAGTAGCACAGGGCCTGATATCTTATTTTTTGGGCCTCATTTCCGTTTTGGGATAGGGAGTAATGACCTGCCATTTCGACCATCGAAAGTCGGTACCAAATACATCTATGGTATTCCAATGCGGAACATCCAATTGTCGGAAAGAAAGATTGTTAAGGTAAAATAAAACGAATAAATCGGGGAAACAGAATCTCACAGCATAAACAACAACATATAATAAAGACAGTATAAACAATCATTCTAAGATACAAGGTATATCAGAGTTAAAAACAAACATCATCAGCTGGAAAGTTATAAATTTCTGACCTTACAATTGCTGTTAGGTGTACAATATAATAAAAGAGAGAAATATAATACTTCAGCAGGTAAATATCTAGCTCTACTCCAAGAGCTCCATGTCCCACCAATGACAACCTGGAAAAATACTCGGTATGACTTGAGCATTGTAATAAAATAACACCCAGATCAGTCTGGAAAACCGGCGTGAGAAAACTTACAAAATATGAGGAACATATAACAATTCTATAAGACCACGCCACTAAAAATAGATCGGGTTTTTACCTCACAAGAACAACATCCATATAAGGGTGAATGGAAAAAAATTTGTACAAAACCCAAACTTGAAAGAATGGGCATAAATAAGATCAAAATCCAAACTTAAATAACGGACACAAAAATTGAACATCGAGAAGAGCTCTAGGCACTTCTCAATGCAATTAAGAAAACAATTCAAAGGTTTGAATCAAAAATAAGGAATGAGAAATTTTTCCAACAATGACTAGGAGGGTACTGTAACAACCCGCAATTTTATGATTATATATTTAAATGTTTTATTTAAACATAGCATCGTTAGTTGAATTAAAGTCCGAAATGTGACTTTTTGTATACAATCGAATGCGGACTCGAAACTTCATCCATTGAGTTTAAAATGATATTTACAACTTGTTTAAGTATAAACATCAATATGTTTGGATTTGATTAGGATTTTGGTATTTTCAATTGGGCTTTGGGTTGGGTTCTAGCCCATTGGCCCAATAAGAGACCCAAACTCTTCTACCTAATAACTCCCACTCCACTCCACTTCATTCATTCATTCCATTTTCTAAATTCCTAACAATCAAGCCCTAGGAAAAATGGTGGGAAGAGGAAACTAAAATTCCCAAGCCCTAGTTCTCTTAGGAATTCAAGTTCTAGTTCTAAAATCAAAGAGAAGCTTAGGTAACCATCCTCTTCGTCTTCTCCATCTCAATCCCTCTTCAATTTTCATATGATCATAGATTGGAGCTTCTAGAGTTGTGATTAAAATGGAGTTGATCTTTCCTTGTTTTAGAGCTTCTTAATAGTTGTTTTTGATTTTAAAGGCGAGTTCTTGAACTCACATCTATGTCTATAGTTTTCATTGTTGTTAGGTATGAATTCCTAACATCTATTTCATGTTCAATTGCTTTTGATTTGGATTGATTTGGTGAATTTTCCAATTTTTTGTTTTGAAGTCAAAATTTATGAAAATCCTAGTATGCATGTTTGGACCTGTTATTTGGGGTGTATCGAAGAGCCTATAGGGCTGGGTTGTCGCTTGGCATAAATCCCTAGCATTTATCGCTCGTTCGATCGCTTCCGAATTGATTTGGCCATCAATGGCCTAGGCATATTGTTGCCCAGCACAGGCAACCAGACGTCTGGTTGAAAAATCCAGACGTCTAGTTAGGGTTCCTGAGAAAAAAAAAGAAACAGTAAAAAAATAAAAATGGCAGAGCCAAGGATCGGATGTCTGGTTAAACCCAAGCAGACGTCTGCGAGGCTTCAGGGAATAGGAAGAAAAAGGAAAAAAAAATATAAACTTCCAAAACCCAGGGTCGGACGTTTGGTTAAACTGGTCAGACGTCTGGTCATGTTAAAATTTTCCTATTTTGCCTGTTTTTGAGTGGATTTCCAATTTTTATCGATTTTTGTTGATCCAGTTAGTTGTTGTCATTTATTATCGACTTTAATGACTTCTTTCTGGATTTTTGGGAATATCCATTTGATGGATTTGATATCGACTTTCATGGTTTTAATTCACGTGGTCGAATGTGGATTTTTGGTGATAGATTGTTTTTACAATCGTTTCTATGATTTGTCGCTTTAAAATACAAAGGTTTATACTAGTAGTAAATACTCAAACTCTTTCACAAAAATGATTTCAACATTACTTTTAATACAAAGCCCGTTTTTAAAAACCGTTTTCCAATCTATTAGTATATACAAACCTTTACCTCATTCGTATGAGAAATCCAATTAAACGACTTAGCAAAACAAGTGGTATAAAATGCTTGCGTTTACTTCGTCGGTTAATTCTTGGACTTGTTCGATTGAAATCTCGTGATAATTTTCGAGTGGAAATCTACAATTTGTTCGTAAATATTTAAGTTAAGCCAGTGGTTATGGGACATGAAGCTAAGCTCACTTATTTACTAGCTTGGCGTAATTTACACTTATTGATCTATGATGATCATTTTGTGGTTTAGACTGGCATATGCGATGTCTCTTTGTCCGCGTGGGGGACTATACCCCGTTCTATGGAGCTTCGGCTCAATTTGGTGGGGGTAGCGACCCTTGGTCTTTTGACCGTTCGTGGAGCAATCGGCTCAATGCATCTGTGCATGGGGCGTATCTTTTTAGGTGCGTCGATGTTCAGCTCATTCGTCCCCAAGGGGGGACTGTACCCATATTTTTATGGGTTAGCGACCTATGGGATAGCGTCCCGTTTGTGATACACGTGTTGGTGAGTTTGCATACTCCCGTTTGTGATAGGCCTCCCCCTTTGTGTTTTCTGGATTTCTAATTATTGATTTCTAGAATTTGTGTTTCATCAATTTTTGTGATTTGCATTGATAAGCTCTATCAATATTTGTAATTTGGTGAATAAAAATAAAGAATATGACATTCTTTTTGATTTTTGAGAAAATTTGAGATATTGTATGATTTTTGTTGTTATCATATATATTTGTTATATCTCTTATCCTATCTCATCTTACATGATAATTATAGCTAGACTGATCTGTTTATTATTTTTCTTCTTAAATAATACTCGGGTCAGACCGAGATGTTTCAGGTGCTTCCATTTGATTTCTTAGCAGTGACTAGCTTCTAACTTTTGGCTAACTACTTTAGCTTAGTAATTTTTGTTTTTATACATTCGAGATAGAGACTCCTTGATGTATACTTATTCTTTTGTCTAGCACTTGTACTTATTCTTTTGTGATGTAGTGGATCTTGTATGACCACTACTTTGATGTTCACCTCTATGTGTTATATTCATATCTGTTTCTGCCTTAGTGATATGAATATCTATGACTGATTTGTGTTATGATTATTTTTTATTTGTTTCCGAAGGCCTCATAGCCACTGTGTAGTAGCTTTGAGTTTGTATTAGATATGTCAGATTTCCTCTAGAAATGAAATGCATATTATATTATCTGACATATCGGTACTCACACAAAGCAATTACACAGATGGTCGCTCCTCAACAGTCTTATTCTTCGTGCTAGTTGACGGCATTACCCCGTAGTGTCCTTGGCTAGTGTGAGTATAGCGGTGGGGCGTCACAGGTACACCCCCTCTTACCGAAAGTATACCTCTAGAAAATATACTTGAGAACTATAATGGCTGTCGGAAACCTCCAATCTAGAGCCCATCAACCTTACCGAGAATTCGAGTATTTCACATCCTAGTGCGCATATAACTGAATCCAATCTAGAACAGATGTGATAATACCCTAATGGGAGAAATCCCACATAGCTTGGCCCCCACTCACTCTTTTGTTTTAGTCATTTTTGACAAAGGTTATCAATGCTCAAATAGCTACAAATCATCTTAGATTGGCGATACAATAAGACGATAGCGGAATCGATAGTCAATAAATTAATTATCGAGAATAATTAAAATGATCATATATGGAAGGTAAATCTCATACCCTTACCACTAATCATCGATTTCAAACTTGAAATATCCCTCGGTAAAAATGAAGCCGGGCAGGTAAAGGTAGTGTTACCTCTAAGGCTTGTCTTGACGACATTTTTAACCTTCGAGATAGAGACAAGCTTCCATACCTCGACGCTTAGTAATGAGAATATGACTAAATCCTTTCTATATAAGCGATACTATTTATGGAAATTAAATTTGTTCTCTTTTCCATAACCGAATCGAAGCTTTAAACTTTTTAAAACCGAACTTGTGCTTAGATTTCACATCTCAAATATTAACTTTAAACAACATTATTAAAAATGATTAGTTACTTCAAACATATTTATTTAAAATAATTAATTAACTTTAAACAAGATTAATTACTTTAAACGCCTTTATTTAAAATAATTAATTAACTTTAAACAAGATTAATTACTTTGAATGTCATCATTTAAAATGATTAATTAATTTTAATCATCATTATTGAAACAACTAATTAACTTTAAAACTTCATTATTAAAATGATTAATTAACCTTAAACATAATTATTAAAAATGGTTAATATTAAAACATCATTATTAAAATGATTAATTAAACTTAAACATCATTATGAAAAATGATTAATTAATTTTAAAACATCATTATTAAAATGATTAATTAATTTTAAACATTATTATCAAAATGATCAATTAATTTTAAAACATCATTAGTAAAATGATTAATTAATTTTAAACATTGTTATTAAAATGATTAATTAATTTTAAAACATCATTATTAAAATGATTAAATGACCTTAAACATCATTATCAAAATGATCAATTAATTTTAAACATCATTGTTAAAATGATAAATTAAAATAATTTATTATTACTATCTCCGAACTGCGTCCATAGCGACTATCGCAATATGGACCTAACTTCTAAATTCGTTTTGTAAATCAATTTTTTTTAAATCACGGTTCAAACAAATTATTTAAAAGTGTCAAAACACAACCAAATATTTGTTCTGTAAAAACCTAAGCACGAGATCTACAAAAAGAATTTCAAAAGAGATGATATTTTCAAAGTGTCGATATAGCAATAGTCGCTATAAGGACACTTCGATAAAATATTTTATATGTCATATATGCATTCAAACAACTCATAAACATAAGCATATATATACTCAAATGTAAATAACATTCTAAAGGCAAGGTAAAACTTGTCACATTACAACTTATGCTCTTCGAAGTGTATCGTAGCGACCTATTCGCTAAGAACACTTCGACTTCATTTCAAGTCCCTTGCAAACATCCTATGGGCCATCCCCTTTTAGGCGAGAACCAAACCAAACAATAATCATTATAAATAATTAACAACACAAGTAAATAACTAAGATTATTACAACAATTATAAAGGTTAAAACTTGGTTTTTAAAGTGAGCGTTACTCATCGAAACAAGCTCAAATTAAACACAAGCTACCGCAACCCTTCAATCAGCCAACGAACCTAGCTTCCTTCTACCAAAACTCAACTTTTAGACATAGGGAGGTCAATTCCAGTCGGTCATGAATACTAGGTAGCTCGGCCAAGAATAAAAATGGAAATCTTTAAGTCTCGTTTTGAAGGTAAGTGATGATAGAGACAAGTTGAAATGGTTTAAGAGCTAGTTTAAGTGTTTTAAAGGAAAAAGAATGAATTTTTGATTTGAGGAGCCACGAAAGGACAAAGATGAAGCTTGTAAGGAAGGAGATAAGAAAATGAAAGTGAAAATGAATGGAGTAAAGAAGGAAGTAAGGAAATGAAGCCTCTTTTATAAAAAATGGAAAAAGCCAAATTACCAAAATGACCTTCAATCAAAAGATCAACAACCCTCCATTCAAAACTTGCCACATTATCACCTCCAATACCCCATTCCACACGCAAGTCCATATGCCCACTCCATCATCACCTCATTTCAAATACAAATGTACTTTGCCTTGGTTTTTTAATTTTTTTATATTTTTAATTTCAAAAGAAAAGTCAAAACTTACTTTATTGTCTTAAGTGTATTTTTAAACAAAGTTAAAATCAAATCATGTTGTTAACGAAGTAATGCTATTTATATAAATGTGTACACATATACTCTAGTGTACACAACACATTCTGATAACTTTTGGTCAAAAAAAAGTCGATAATCCGAAAAACGATTTTCGGTCAAATTTTCTATGTTTCCCCGAACTACTTATTTCTGTAAACCAAATTCAAAAATGAATTTACCATCATTATTTATTAATTAAGAGGAGTTTAGTAATGTTATTAAATCTATTTAATTAATTTTAAATTCCAATCCAAATAATTAAATAATCCTAATATTTGAATATGAAGTGTTTGTATTTTTAGGATGTTACATTCTCCCATCTTTAAAAAATTTCATCACCAAAATTATCACGGAGCAAAAAATACCCTATTTAAAATCAAATCACTTACTTGGTTTTCAGTAATCTGATTTGTTACATTTTTCTTTATAGAAAACCCATATTAAAAGCTGCAACAAAAGTACAGAGGATATTATGTACTAAAATACTATGCTTCCAATCTTTTCAAAAGATAAATTTAGAACTAAATGCCCAGGTTTTTATATTCAAAATATATTTTCAAATTCCTCGAAAGAAAAATATATCAAAACCAAAATCAGTAATGACAAGAGGGAATTAGGGAAAAGGACAAACTTTTAAAAAAAAATTTGGCTGAAGGACACCAAGTTTCATTTTTAGGCTGAAGGAAAAATGCTAGTTATATCTAGTATTATATTCAACTTTTACACTATACAAAATGCGAGTTATATCTAGCATTGTATTCAGTTTTACACTATACCAAATGCTAATTATAACTATCATTATCCTTTAGCCTAAAAAACAAACTTGTTGTCCTTTAGCCTAATTTTTTTTCTAAGTTTGTCCTTGTGCCTATTTTCCAGTAATGACAAGGAGGGGGCTCCTTCTACCGAAGCATGGTATAACTCTAGAATCAAAACAACATGGAGCTTCCAGTGGCATTCCAGTTCCTCCTAAAACAACAACTAGAGTAAACAAATATAGCTGGCGAGTCTTTCAAATTGGAAAATTCCTAATCGCCCAACTTTAGTCATAAACAAATATATTTGAAAAACAACTTTGCAAAAACTCTTTTCAGATATCCTGAAAGAATAATACTTCACCAAAGTTTCCAAAATAATAATATTATTATTTCTTTAACAAATCTTCCAAAATCACTTTTCAAAAGCACCGCGATTTCAGTCCTAACACACAACAACTTTAAAAATTGTAGTCTATAAAAATCATACTATCAATCAAATCAAATTCCATGAAGGAATAAACTTACATTTAACATCATTTAAATGTTAAATGACTAACAGACAAGATCTATAAATGTTGCTCAAGTTTACAACTTTCTCGATCATTTAAGGATATAGATAATTTCCTAAGCATACTATTACATTCATCGACATTTGGTTATTGCTTAGAAGATTACCTAAGCTTCCTCAAACAAAATTGACCAAACTTTTCTAAGTCACATGACAAATCATACAAATCTACATAAGCCTGTAATAAGTACATAAATCATTCATACATACTATTTGATCAGATCATTTGCTCGGATACATAGACTTTTACTTTCGAACTAGTATCGCTCACTCGACCTTCCTAGTGCGGAATTCGATCAGGTTCCTTGATTAGAAACTTCTGTCCTCCTTATATAGCCACATACTATGATAGAAAACTTCGATATCATATCAGGAATTTGGATCAGGTGTTCGCAGACAAGATTGAAGTGAGAAATCCTTTTTTGGACTAGTTCGAATCCACCCAAAGTTATGTGTTTGAATCCTAGATCGAGAACCGTGCGAATAAAATGATCTACGTACAACTTATGTACTTAATTTTTATTGGTTTCTTAACCACACCAATCTTTTTCTAAATTACTTATATTATTTATTTTTATTTTTTCATTTAGTATTTCATTCAGCACTAAAATTATTTATGAATCATTTCATAAATATTCACTTAAGTTTATAAATATTTTATAAAGACATTTCTTTATAAAACACCATTACTCCACTTTATTTACTTGTATAGTATTCTTCTATATCCTAAGAGTACATACAAAATTACCAATTTCATTTTACTTTTTAAAATTTAGATGGAGGCCTAATCAAAATACGGGTCTATAAAATTAAATCGACCTTTCGACCTCTTTAGTTTAGAGTGTTCTAAGGAAAGGTGCTTATGGCCCAATGACATCAAATAGTTTACACAACTTAGATGTTTTAAACAAAAGCTACGGTTTTAGTAGAACACTATTTATTAAGACCTTCATACCCGATTTAACCCTTTTAAAACTTGTGTTAAGTAATCTTTTTTCTATCCAAGGGTAAAATTTCATTTATCAAAACATTCTTTTATCAGAATTCCTTTTATTTTGAAATCAATTCCCTTTAAGGGGACTTAAGAAATAAATGCTGGATTTTTATTTCAAAACCCTATTGGAAATCATACTACATATATTTTTATATATAAAATAACTTTAACACTTTATTCACTTACACTCGCATTCGGTTCATTCAGATTCAAAATCATTTCAATTCAGATTCAAAATCATTTCAATCGCACAATGATAAAGATAATAGTTAACTAAGTAAACTTCAACATTCGCCTAAGTAAACATTCGATCGTCACTTAGAAGATTACTCAGATCACCACCAAAATAATCCGGATGTTTTCCCGGAACTATCAAAAATAATGTATCTTTCTTAAAAGTTCTCTTTGAAATATTTATTCTCATAAATATTTCCATGTAATATAGCCATTAATTTTCATTATATTCCTTTCGAAATCATTTTAAGAAATACCGCGATTTAAATTCTCAAAAACTCTTTTTACTTGTAAAACACTCTTCATAAATAATATAAATCATTTTATATACCATACACATATTAAATGTACAATTTAAAATCATCTTAAATTATAATATCGTTCCTTCATTATAATAAACTCTTTTTAAGAACACATTTTATAAACTAAATTTATATAAAATTGCCTTTATATAAAATCATCTTAGATTATAATAATTCTCCTTTGTTATAATAAAATTTTCTCAAATATTTATCCTCTAAATGTCTTATCTATCCATTTAGATTATATTAAACAACTTTAATTAAGAGTTTACTTTTAACTCAACATTTAAAAGATGACTTTTAACTTAAAAATCTTTACTGAACACCTTATAGTTAAACCGTGAAACTTAATTCACGGGGAGTTCATTTTAATACTCACAATTATCAAACGATAAATGCTCATAAACCGGTCGAGCGTAAATTAACAATCAACAAACAATAGTCAATGCTCCCAAACTATTCAAGCACGACAAATCAAATCAAATAATAATGATAATAAATAAATAATATCATTTTCAAACAAATAGACCATAATAACTATATAAAATTTAAAATTATTCCTTTATATATATAAAATATACAATCTTAGGCAAAATATTTCATTTACCAAATTTTCAAAAAAATCAATATTGTATCCGTCTGCCTTGTTAAGTGTTTAGAAATCCCTATCAACACAGTGGCATACCATGTCTCGAACAGAATTCATAAATAACCCAATATGCCATTTAACACGATACATCTTTATAGAAATAACAATACGCTCTCATATATATAATACTCTCAAACTCATTTTATGGTGTCACTTACCATATCTCTAATGAGCCATACCCTACCAAAGCTAAGGTTCTCGCTTAACCTTCAGCTTTGATACCAAATGTAACGACCCACATTTTCGACAATCTAAAGTCGGTACCAAATACATCCATGGTATTCCAATTTCGAACATCGAATCACCAAAAAGGAAGATTGTTAGGTAAAATAAAAAGAACAAACTAAGGAAACATAATCTCACAGCGGAAACAACGACATATAATATAATAAAGGTAATATAAATTGTCACTCCAATATACAAGGTATATCAAAGTTAAAAACAAACCTCATCAGCTGAACAGTTATAAATTTCTGACTGTACAATTGCTGATAGATATATAATATAATACAGTGAAAAATAAAATACTACAGCTGGTGGACATCCATCTCTACTCCATGAACTCCATGTCCCAATAATGACAGCTGGAAAAACACTCAGTCTGACCTGAACATTGTAATAAAATAACACCCGGATCAGTCTGCAAAACCAGCGTGAGAAAACATAAGAAATATAGGGAACATATAATAATTCTGTAAGACCGCGCCACAAAAAACGGAATGGGTTTTTACCTCACACGAACAATATTCATACAAGAATGAATGGACACAGATTAGAACAAATCCAAAATTTGAAAGAATGAGCATGAACAAGATCCAAATCCAAACTTAAATAATGGATACAAATAACTAAACATCGAGAAGAGTTTCAGGCACTTCTCAATGCAATTAAGAAAACAATTCAAAGGTTTGAATCAAAAACAAGAAATGAGAAATTTTTCCAACAATGACTAAGAGGGTGCACCCCCTCTTATCAAATGTATACCTCTAAAAAATATATTTGAGAACTATGATAGCTCTCGGAAACCTCCAAGTCGGACTCCGCCAACCCTACCGAGAATCCGAGTATTTCACATCGTATTGTACATATAATCAAAACCAATCTAGAGTAAATGTGATAATACCCTAATGGGAGCAACCCCATACAGCTTGGCCCCCACTCGCTCTTTTTTTAGTCATTTTTGACAAAGGATATCAATGCTCAAATGAACAACACATCATCTTAGATTGATGATACAACAAGAAGATAGCGGAATCGATAGTCAATAAATCAACTATCGAGAATAATTCATATGATCGTATATGGAAAGTAAATCTCATACCCTTACCACTATTCGTCGATTTCAATCTTGTATTATCCCTCGACTAAAAATGAAGCTGGGCAGGTAAAGGTAGTGTTACCTCTAAGGCTTGCCTTGACGACATTTTTAACCTTCAAAATAGAGTCAAGCTTCCATATCTAGACGTTTAGTGCTGAGAATACAACTAAATCCTTTCCATATAAGCAATATGTTTTATGAAAATTAAATTTCTTTTCTTTTCCATAATCGAATTAAATTTTTTAAAACTAAAATTGTTCTTAAATTTGCCATCATAAATACTAACTTTAAACAGCATTATCAAAAATGATTAATTAACTTTAAACATGATTAATTACTTAAAAAATCATTATTAAAAATGATTAATTAATTTTGGAACATCATTATTAAATGATTAATTAACCTTAAACATCATTATTAAAATGATTAATTAATTTTAAAACATCATTATTAAAATGATTAATTAATTTTAAACATCATTATTAAAATGATTAATTGATTTTAGAACATCATTATTAAAATTATTAATTAATTTTAAAACATCGTTATCAAAATGATTAATTAACCTTAAACATCATTATAAAATGATTAATTAATTTTAAACATCATTATTAAAATGATTAATTAAAATGATTTATTACTACTATTTCCAAACCGCATCCATAGCGGTTATCGCTATATAGACTATAACTTCTAAACTCGTTTTGTAAATCAAAAATGTTTTAAACCTTGGTTCAAACAACATTTTTAAAAGTGTCAAAACACAACCAAATATTTTTTTTGTTAAAACCCAAGCACGAGTCTACAAAAAGATTTTCAAAAGGGATTATATTTTCAAAGTGTCGATATAGAGAGTCGCTATACGAACACTTCCATAAAACATTTTATATATCATATATTGACGCAGCGGATATTACAAAATGATATAGATCGGTGAAAGTAGCAGTCGATGGATTGATGAATGCTGAATTGCCCGAATTCGTTGATCCGAAGATACCGAACTCTAGCTATCTCGAACTCGTTGATCGCGCACGATACCGGGTTCAAAGATCTTCAATTCTTCAAGCGTTGATCAAGCGCACTTGATTCCGCGAATCGGCTTCTACAATCGTTGAATCGAGCGCACTCGATTATCCGAAAGAGGAGATAGGAGATTACACTCAACTACCAATTTGAATGAAAGCACAAAGCAATCAAAAGAGAATTTTATTCAAAAATCAACAACCTTTACAAATGACTTCACTTGCCTATTTATAGGCTACAACATACCAACACAGAAAAAGTACAAGTCATAAGTCGGCAACCGACTTATCATATCTCCGACCTAACATAAGTCGCATACTATTTACAACACAGTTCAGAAAAAGCTTAAAAATATTACAAGTATTTAGGTCGGTTCCGACTTAACAATAGTCGACCTATGAACCCAGACGACCTACGACATAACAGTACAACACAGCGACACAACTTAGACAAAATACAACAGAAAATACAAGTACTTAGGTCGAGAGCGACCTACGACCTATAATGATTCGACCTAAGAATGTACGCGACTTAGCATAGGTCGGCAGCGACCTAACAACAGTTTCTTCACAGCTTCAAGAATCAACGGTTCAGATGGACGCGACATCAAGATCTTCGGTTACAAGTTTCTGCGACTTAAACCCTTAGCGGTATTCCAAATCAACGTTTAAAGGGAATCAAGGGCAGAGGTTAACTCGGCAGACACATCAACGGCATCCCGTGCTTCGCGACTTAAAACATGCGCATCCCATATCAGCGACCTAAGATCAACGGTAGAAATTAACTCGGCAGTTGAATCAACAGCATCCAGTGTTTCGCGACTTAAAGCATGACTCGTTAGGTCGTTCAGACGACTCAAAGGACTTGTTAACTCGCAGAAATTTTCCTTAAGTCGTTGCCGAGTCACACTAGGTCGTTGATACGACTTTAAGCCTTCGTTAGGTCGCGAACTCATCGTCCTCTCTTTCTCTGGCTTCCAACTAAGTCGTGTACGACTTATAGTCTTCCCTTTAGGTCGTAACCGATCTAGGCCTTTGTTATCTTGTGGCGCTCCCTTAAGTCGTGACCGACTTATGCCTTCTCCTCTGGGCTGAGCTGCATCATCCTCCCTAGGTTGAGAAAAATTCGACCGCGAATTTGTAAATTCTTCCTCCACAACAAATTCATCCCCGTGATATGGTACGAGGTGTTTGACATTGAATACGTCAGACGTGTACACATCATCTGGCAGCTTCAGTTTATAAGCATTTTCATTGATTTTCTTTAAAATTTCAACTGGACCAATCTTTCGTGCTTTCAATTTATTGTACGTTCCCACCGGAAAACGATCTTTCGTCAACACGGCATAAACCAAATCACCTTCATGAAATTCAACATTCCTTCGTTTCAGATCTGCAGAACGCTTATACTTCTCATTTGCTTTCTCTAATCGTTCTTGAACGATTTTATGACACTCCGTCAGCCCTTCAACAAAATCAGCAGCTTTCTTAATTGTTCCCTTTGAGTGTGGTATCGTTGTTAAATCCAACGGTCCTTTCGGTAAGCTTGAATAAACAATCTGGAACGGACTGAACTCAGTACTTCGATTCACAGCATGATTATGGGCAAATTCTGCCTGACATAACTTCACATCCCAACTCTTCAGATTATCTTGAACAAGACACCTCAACAAGTTTCCCAAAGATCTGTTAACCACCTCAGTCTGTCCATCCGTTTGCGGATGATAAGCACTACTGAACTTCAGCTTCGTTCCCACCATCTTCCACAAACTTAACCAAAAGTGATCAGAAATCGAGTATCTCTATCCGACACAATAGATTCTGGCAATCCATGAAGTCGATAGATCTCCCTGAAAAACAATTGAGCAACATGAACAGCATCCGCCGTCTTCTTACAAGCAATAAAATGCGCCATCTTCGAAAATCTGTCCACCACTACATATATGGAATCGTTACCACGCTGTGTCCTCGGTAATCCCAACACGAAGTCCATACTCACATCAACCCATGGTTTACTTGGTACAGGTAATGGCATATATAAACCAGCATTAGTCGCAGTTCCTTTCGAAACCTGACAAATATGACAACGCTCCACAAACCTCTCCACTTCTTTCCTCATCGATGGCCAAAAGTAGGATTGTGAAATTAATTGTAAGGTACGGTCTCTTCCAACATGCCCTTCTTCGTGTAACTCCTTGATAATCTTCATTCTCAGACTACCCTCCGGTATGCATAATCGACTTCCTTTAAAAAGAAAACCATCTACCATCACAAACTCATCCGTCTTTTCCTCCTTAACTTTATCAACAAACTTCATGAAGTAAGGATCTTCAACAAATAATTCCGGTAATAATTCAAATCCTGTCACTTCAACTTTCATTGTTGTCAACAAATGACTCCTCCTGCTTAAAGCATCAGCCACACGATTTGTCACCCCTGACTTGTGTTTAACAACAAAAGTAAACTGTTGTAGATATGCAATCCACGATGCATGTCTCGCTGAAATCTTGTCTTGCCCTTGCAAATGCTTCAATGCTTCATGATCAGTGTAAAGAACAAACTCCTTCTGAAATAGATAGTGTCTCCAGTGTTTAATAGATTGTACAACAGCATAGAATTCCACATCATATGTACTGTAACGCATCTTCGCTCCTGACAATTTCTCACTGAAATATGCAATTGGACGTCCCTTCTGACTCAACACCCCTCCAATCCCAACCTTGGATGCATCAGTATGTAGTTCAAACACTAACTGAAAATCTGGTAACACTAGAATTGGTGCAGTCGTCAGCAATTCCTTGATCTTCCCAAAAGCACTCCCTGCTTCCTCTGTCCATGCAAACTGTTTACCTTTCATGCAATCTGTAACAGGTGCCATCACACTACTAAAGTGTGGAATAAACCTTCGATAAAAAGAAGCCAACCCATGAAAACTACGAACTTCCGTTATCGTCTTGGGCTGCGGCCAGTTTCTGATTGCCTCAACTTTACTTTGGTCAACCTGTATTCCTTTCTCTGAAACAACATACCCCAGAAATAAAACACTATGCGTCATGAACACGCATTTCTTCGTTGCAGCATAGAATTGTTCTTGTCGCAATACCGTCAGCACTTCTCTAAGATGATTCAAATGTTCCTCTGGACTCCCACTGTAAATAAGAATATCATCGAAATACACCACCACGAATTTCCCAATGAACGGTCGAAAAATCTGATTCATCACCCTCATGAAAGTACTTGGTGCATTGGATAAACCAAATGGCATGACTAACCATTCGTATAGACCCTCCCTGGTTTTAAAAGCAGTCTTCCACTCATCTCCTGGTCTGATACGAATTTGATGATATCCACTCTTCAAATCAATCTTAGAAAAGATAGTAGCTCCGCTTATCTGATCCAACAAGTCATCCAACCTCGGCATTGGAAATCTATATCTCACGGTAATTTTATTCAATGCTCGACTGTCAGTGCACATTCTCCATGTCCCATCCTTCTTGGGTACCAATAAAGCTGGTACAGCACAAGGACTCAGACTCTTCTGCACACGCCCCTGTTCAAGCAATTCCTCTACCTGCCTCCGCAATTCTTCATGTTCCTTCGGACTCATTCGATAATGTGGTCTGTGTGGCAATACAGCACCTGGAACAAGATCTATCTGATGTTGTATATCCCTCAACGGTGGCAATTCCGTTGGTAACTCTTCTGGAAATACATCGTCAAATTCTTTCAAAACTGGTTTAACTTCTTCAGGAATTTCTACTTCTTCACTGCTCTCACGCCCAATCAACAAGAATACTTCTGGTTCTTCCTCAACCTCTTTAACAAACTCTTTTAAAGTCAATAAAGTTTTCAGCTCTTCAATTTCTTCTGACTTACTTTCTTCTTGTGATCTCTTCTTCGGAACTAAGATGATCTTCGTGCCTTTAAACATAAAACTGTAACTATTGGTCCGACCGTCATGTAGTACTGCTCGATCATATTGCCATGGTCTTCCCAATAATAAGTGGCATACATCCATCTCTACTACATCACACCATATTTCATCTTTGTATTTCTTCCCAATAGAGAATGGAACTCGAACTCGTCTATCCACTTTCACTTCTCCTCCTTTCCTCAACCATGCTAACTTGTATGGACTCGGATGTTTCTCTGTCTTCAATTTCAACTTCATCACAGCCTCGGTCGAAATAATATTATCACAGCTTCCTGCGTCAATTACAAACTTACACACCTTCCCCAGAATAGTACATGTTGACTGAAAGATGTTACTCCTTAACCAACTAGCTTCTTCCTGTTTCGGTGTTAAACACGATCTCCTCAGCATTAGGTTACAACCTTCGTCTCCTGACGCAATATCCTGCTTATCCTCCTCAACTGGACTAGAACAATCCTCATCAACATCCTCATCTTCAACCTCTACAATCATGGTTCGTTTCTTCGGCTTTGGACACTCACTGCTTTTATGACCCAATTCCTGACAATTGTAACATTTGAAACCATTGTTAACCCTTGTCTTCTCAGCCTCCTTCACAACTGGTTTTGCAATAGCTTTTGAAACATTCGAACTCCCACTAACTCCCTTCATCGGATTATTGGAATTTGTAAACACACCTCCTCCTCGTCTCCCTTGTTTTTCCCAAGCCAACGCTTTTTGATGTGCTTCTGCCACAGATCTTGGATCGAACATATTAACCATATCCTGAATCTGCATTCTCAATCCCCCAATGAATCTAGATGTCAGCTGCTCTTCTGTTTCCATAATATCATTCCTTGCAATAAGTTGATAGAATTCATCAGCATAGTCATTCACAGATTTCGTCCCTTGTCTCAAGTTTTGCAAACGTTGATACATCAAAGATTGATAATTGTATGGTAAGAACGTTGCTTTCATCAATTTCTTCATCTTCTCCCAAGATTCAACTTTTGACTTCCCCATACGTTCACGTGTAAGTTTAGTTTGCTGCCACCATGCCAAAGCTCTACCCCTCAGCCTCGTAGCAACCAACTTCACTCTACGATGTTCTGGAACTTCTTTAAAGTCAAAAATCTCCTCAACATTAGCTACCCAATCTAGAAACTCCTCCGCTTGCATACCACCTTTGAATTCAGGAATTTCTGTCTTCATCCCTGATTCCCACTTGTGATCATACTCAGAATAGTTTCTTCCTTGACCTCTTCCTTGAATACTACCACCATCATACTCCTCTTCAAAATCAGATGCATAACGATGTCGATTCTGACCACCAACATCTCTACTACCATTACGCCTTCCACCTTCATCCCTTCTATCGACATTCCTCCGTTCACGATCATTCACGTTCCTCCCACGTCCTTGATCATTTTCAACACTTCTGTCTCGATTGGAATGCGGTGAGACTCTACTACCCCCATGGTTAGATTCAGGTGAAACCCTTCTCCGATTTTGATTCATCTCTGTCATAAGCTTCTCTAACCGACCAATTCCTTCGTTAAGCTTTTCACTAAAATTCTCATTGATTCTTTGCTCCATCTCATCAGCTTCTTCTCTCCGATACAATGCTTCTACGTTTTGGTGGCGATTAGCTCTTCTTGGCGGCATACTTGAAAACTTCACAAATTCTTCAACACTTCAAATTCAAACACTTTCCGGATTTTGATCCAAAAGGAAACGGATCGAACACTTCCACTTTGTAGCAAATCGCGATGAACACGATGGACAAAGTTTCGGCCTCCAATGCAAATCCGATCAAACAATCTTCGAAAAAATGATGACTCTTCTTCTTCTCGGCCACGGCTCAACACTTCAAGCACTCGGCTTCTCTTCAAACTTCAAATGAATAGGCTCCAAGTCTCGATCTAGCTATGATTGGCTAGAACAAGCTCTGATACCAAAACTGACGCAGCGGATATTACAAAATGATATAGATCGGTGAAAGTAGCAGTCGATGGATTGATGAATGCTGAATTGCCCGAATTCGTTGATCCGAAGATACCGAACTCTAGCTATCTCGAACTCGTTGATCGCGCACGATACCGGGTTCAAAGATCTTCAATTCTTCAAGCGTTGATCAAGCGCACTTGATTCCGCGAATCGGCTTCTACAATCGTTGAATCGAGCGCACTCGATTATCCGAAAGAGGAGATAGGAGATTACACTCAACTACCAATTTGAATGAAAGCACAAAGCAATCAAAAGAGAATTTTATTCAAAAATCAACAACCTTTACAAATGACTTCACTTGCCTATTTATAGGCTACAACATACCAACACAGAAAAAGTACAAGTCATAAGTCGGCAACCGACTTATCATATCTCCGACCTAACATAAGTCGCATACTATTTACAACACAGTTCAGAAAAAGCTTAAAAATATTACAAGTATTTAGGTCGGTTCCGACTTAACAATAGTCGACCTATGAACCCAGACGACCTACGACATAACAGTACAACACAGCGACACAACTTAGACAAAATACAACAGAAAATACAAGTACTTAGGTCGAGAGCGACCTACGACCTATAATGATTCGACCTAAGAATGTACGCGACTTAGCATAAGTCGGCAGCGACCTAACAACAGTTTCTTCACAGCTTCAAGAATCAACGGTTCAGATGGACGCGGCATCAAGATCTTCGGTTACAAGTTTCTGCGACTTAAACCCTTAGCGGTATTCCAAATCAACGTTTAAAGGGAATCAAGGGCAGAGGTTAACTCGGCAGACACATCAACGGCATCCCGTGCTTCGCGACTTAAAACATGCGCATCCCATATCAGCGACCTAAGATCAACGGTAGAAATTAACTCGGCAGTTGAATCAACAGCATCCAGTGTTTCGCGACTTAAAGCATGACTCGTTAGGTCGTTCAGACGACTCAAAGGACTTGTTAACTCGCAGAAATTTTCCTTAAGTCGTTGCCGAGTCACACTAGGTCGTTGATACGACTTTAAGCCTTCGTTAGGTCGCGAACTCATCGTCCTCTCTTTCTCTGGCTTCCAACTAAGTCGTGTACGACTTATAGTCTTCCCTTTAGGTCGTAACCGATCTAGGCCTTTGTTATCTTGTGGCGCTCCCTTAAGTCGTGACCGACTTATGCCTTCTCCTCTGGGCTGAGCTGCATCATATATGCATCCAAACATCTAATAAACGTAAGCATATATATACTCTCAAATGTAAACAACATTCTAAAGGCAAGGTAAAACCTATCACTTTACAACTTATGCTCTTCGAAGTTTGTGGTAACGACCTATTCACTATGAAACTTTGACTTCATTTCAAGTCCCCTACAAACATTCTATGTGTCATTAGCTTTCAAGCAGGAACCAAACCAAACAATAATCATTAGATATACTTAATAACACAAGTAATTAACTAAGATTATTAAAACAATTTATGAATATTAAAACTTAGTTTTTAAAGTGAGCTTTACTCACCGAAACAAGCTCAAATGAAACCTAAGCTACCACAACCCTTCAATCGGCCAACGGACCCAGCTTCATTCTACCAAAACTCAACTTTTAGACCTAAGGAGGACAATTCCATTTAGCCATGACTACTAGGGGGCTCAACCAAGACTAAAAATGGGATCTTTGATACTTGTTTTGTAGGTAGGTGATGATAGAGATAAGTAGAAATGGTTTAAGAGCTAGTTTAAGTGTTTTAAAGGAAAAAGAATAATTTTTAATTTGAGAAGCCATGGAAGGAGAAAGAAGAAGCTTGTAAGGAAGGAGATAAGAAAATGAATGGAATAAAGAAGGTAGTAAGGAAATGGAGCCTCTTTTATAGAAAATGGAAAAGGCTAAATTACCAAAATGATCTTCAATCAAAAGATCAACTACCATCCATTCAAAATTTACCACATCATCACATCCACTACCGCATTCCATACGGAAGTCCATATTACCATTCCACTGTTACCTCATTTCAAACACAAATGTACTTTGCCTTGGTTTTTGAATTTTTATTAATTTTAGTTCAAAAGAAAAGTCAAAACTTACTTTATTATCTTAAGTGTACTTTTAAACCGAGTTAAAATCAAATCATATTGTTAAAAAAGTATGTGTTATTTATATGAATGTGAACACATATACTCTAGTGTACACAAAACATTGCGACAACTTTTGGTCGATGAAAAGTCGAAAATACGAAAAACGATTTTCGGTCACATTTTCGATTTTTCTTTGAACTACTTATTTTTGTAAACCAAATTCAAAAATGAATTTACCATCATTATTTATTAATTAAAAGGTGTTTAATAATTCTATTAAATTCATTTAATTAATATTAAATTCACAATCTAAATAATTAAATAGTCCCTATATTTGAATACGAAGTGTTTATATTTTTGGGATCTTACTTGGGGTTCCGTTTAACAAGAACTGCTTAATGGGGGTCATCTAAGTGTTTCCTTTAGTTTGTTGAAGCACGGGCTCAACTGAGGGCTACTTTATATTTTCCTCTATTTCATGACCTTAGTTCTTGGATCACTGCTCGTTGGGCCCGAGTCAGGACCAGTACTTGGTTACCTTCTGTGATGCTTGCACTACAAGAAAAAAGGCATTTTCCGACGGTAGAAAACCGTCGGCGGCCGTCGGAGGCCGTCGGAAAATGCCGTAGGAAAATAAGGCATCGGCGTGCAGTGTTTCCGACGGCTTCCGACACATCTCGCCGTTCGTATTTCCGACGGCTTCCGATGAATTCCGACGGATTCCGACACTTGTCGGAAGCCGTTGGAAAAATTGATCTGAAAGCGGTCGGAAGCCGTTGGAAAAATATAACCTGAAAGACGTCGGAAGCCGTCGGAAATCTACTGCATTTTTTTATATTTCTGCTGCAATATAGCCTTCCATCCACATTTCCCATACAAACACTATTTTGCATAATCCAATATATAATATTCCAACCAAATATCAAAAACCAAACTATACACAATTCACCAAACAAAAAAAAACATAAAATTAAGTCAAAACACATAATCATCACCCAACATCCCCAACATCCACATAATTATACAACAAAACAGCTAAGTGTATCATAACATAGTACATAAATCAACAACTACCTCCACCATCTACCAAATCATAAAAACCAGAAAAAAACATACCGACCAAAGTAATCAATCAATCTCCTCCAGAACCAGAGCCAACAGAGGAAGGGAAGCGGCCACCATACTACTTCATGTACTCGGCAATTTGCTGGTCTAGCAACTGTTTGGTCTCTATGGCCTGCCGACGGTTCTGCTCCTCCAGCTGCGCCACTCTAGCCCGCAAATCTTCGATCTCTGCTAGATCGATCTGAGCTCTAATCTGCCTACCCCATCTCTGACTGCTGGCCTGTAATAAATATTTAATTTAGCTGTGTGATCTCTGTAAGTGTATGTGCAGATATGTGAATGATTAGCAGTGTGATAATATTATTTAATTTAGTTTATGCATGTTTATTTAAGTGTATGTGCAGGTATGTGAATGATTAGCAGTGTGATAATGTTATTTAATTTAGTTTATGCATGTATATGTATACATTTGAAAATATGTTCTTTTGGCCGTTTTTAAATTGTGATTCAACCATTTATTAACAAAAATAATAGTACGTTACATTACGAGATATCACTGCTTTTGATCTCTTTAACAGTAAATGTGACAAATTTATGCATGTGTACAGCATATATCAGGCAAACTAAATTAAATAACATGTCTTTTTCGTTATTTTGTTTTGAAATGACATTCAAGTAACGAATTAATATATTTTGGTAATGCATAATGCTTTCATAATGAAGTGACTCAAAACCAATGTACTGAATTTGAAAACTTATATGATACCCAATATATTATTTACTTACCACTTGATTGCCAAATCCGTATCATCTACCATGCTTCGATGGATCCATAACTGACTCAAAAATAGCATCCTCCTCATCCGTCGTCGGTTGATCTCGACCCGTATCAGCAAGGAGTTTCTGGCGCTGCTCCATAAACCTTTCCTTCATTAACAAATTAATATCATCATATCTTATTTCATTATATTTTAACAAGTAGAACAATTACTAATACTGCATAAAATGAAATATGCTTACATGGCTCTTGCTGGATATATCGTCGTGCCATGTATACGAAACTCTCCCGTCCGGATTTACATGTTCGACAGCATGTGTACGAGTAAACACGTCTATATAGCCCACGGGACCATGCGCCTCAGCTTCCTGAAATTGATTTTTACTACAATAATTGTACATTTAAAATTATATAGCACAAACTATTTACAATTTGCATTCAGTAAATTTACCAACTCCTGTCGATATTGCTGAAATGACTTCGACCCTCCGCGATGAGTGACGGGATTTTTATTTCTGTTTGCAGAGTTTCTTTCCGACTCTACCTGTACATTCAAAATTTGATACATTATTTATCGATCATGTATTTTTTGATATTTACTACCAGTCAAATAATTTAAAAAAAATTAGTATACTTGCCTTCGCCTCGTCAGTTTCCCAATATCCCAACCATGCTTGCCATACGCTCTCCCCCATCAAAAGAGAATAATAACACGATAATGAAATATATTTGATACGTAAATGACATCAACGGTATAAATTGATAAATTAATGACTGAAATGGAAATAGAAATGGAAGTGTGTTATACCTGATTCATAATGGGTCTCATGTTCCAACGATAAAGCAGATTACATTGCATTTTTTATAAAAATTGCTAAATAAATGACAAATGGAAATGACATAAAACATGTAAACAATGGTAAACGTACAGATTTGGTTTCATAGTTACATCAATTTCATAATACATCAAGAATTCAACATAGTTACATCAATTGCAAAAAAAATCAGATTTGGATTTTTATCAATCATCATCGTCTTCTGATTCAGATTCGGTCTCGTTTTCTACTATATTTTCCTCTGCACTGTCAAACGCTTCTACCAAAACATTTGATTTATCGATCAAAGGACCAAAATCTGTATGATCGTCTGTAATTATTATTTCATTATTTTCCTCAAGATTTGCCTGATAAGCTTGTTCGTCTAGAATATTCTTCCCATCGAATGTAAATCTGGCCTTTGTTTTATAAACTGCAGACCAATCTGCTTTATCTCTTTTTAGAGACAGATAAGGAGCGTAATAAACCTGCAATGCTTATTTGGCTAGTACAAAAGGATCGTACTTGTGATAGTGCGATGTAGGCTTTATTTCGATATGACATATTTTATTTTTTAACGTATCGATACAATATTTTGTACAAAAAGATATTTTTTTTCCATGGTCATGCATCCTACTTCCCATTACAAATACAGTAAGCATTTACATTTCGTATATTACTTCGTCTCAAACGATTCAACAAAATTTCGGCAGCATTTCCCTTTTGTTCCCTGCATTATACACAAATGCGTGTACGCAGGAAACAAAAAAGAAAAGTTAGGCCGAAATTTTATGAACTGTTTGAGATGAAGTAGTATACAAAATGTAAATGCTTAATGTGTTCAGAAATTGTCCAATACAGGGACAAATCCAACAAACATTGTACAAGATGAATATAAATGGTCGTTTTTGAAAAAAACGACTATTTATATAACGATCATGTACAACACTCGTCAGACGGGGCCAAAAACTCTCTAAGGGACATTAGTTAATTAAATGTCCCGCGTATTTTATTAATACATTTCAAAAAATTATTAATATACCACATTTGTTCCGCGTATTTTATTGAATAAGGCTGCTTTAATATTATTATGATTTTCCAATACAATCAAATTCTTTTAGACTCGTGCATTCATTATTATTATACAAGTCAAGATGTTATACAACTCATGCCTTATTCCAATTAACACAATAAAATGGTATAAACAACACATATACAATGGTTTACATATACACACAATCATAAATTATACATACTCTTTAAAACTTCACGATAACATATGAAATAGGTATACCATGGGATGTTATAAACCGTTATTACGCTATTGGAAACAATTGCAATTACTAATTAATCCCAATTTATCAACTTATGCAAATCTGGATTTAGGGTAAAAATTAGATTTTTGGCGAAAATAAGATATTATACCTGAGATTGAGAGCAATAGAGTTTGATTAGGCAGCCGTGGAGGATCCGGAAGCTCAAAATTAGAGATTGGAAGCTCGGAAAAGGGAATTGGGGATTTTTTGCTAAAAATTTTCATGTTGAGAATGAGGAAGAAGAAGGCTTGGCTGAACCCTGTAATTCGCGAATTTTCGACGGCTTCCGACGGTTGCCGACGGCCCATCGAACACCGTCGGAAAGAGCCATCGGAAGCCGTTGCTCCTTGCTGTCGGAATAAAAGCCTTTTCTAGTAGTGTTGGCTCTACCTAATGTCCTATAGGAACGACTTTCATTTCATTTGCCATTTTTGTGCTTCTAATTTAAGTTAGTGAATCGGCAGAAGAGTTGTTCTGACGTGGAATTCGCTCTATACCAAAATGTTCGAATTGCTCTAATAATTTTTCAGAATGTTTCACGTATTTGGCTAAAGTTGGCTGCCCAGCACTTGATTTACAACTAATTAGGAATGGCTATGAATTTTAATATGGGTTACTTTCATTACTTGAGCCATTCTTAAGCCCGCAAGGAGAGCTTCTTATTCTGCCACATTATTGGTCGCTTTGAACCCAAGCTATACTGCTCAATATAGTTTCTGCTTATCTAGAGTAATCATCACATATCCAATTCCTTCCCCTTGTTCATTTGAAGCTCTGTCCATAAATAGTGGTCAGAACTATGGGGTAGGTGCTTCTTCTTCTGGTTGAGGCTTAGTTGGAAGTGTGAATTACACGATGAAGTCTGTTAGTGCCTAACCTTTGATTGCTTTTCTTGGATAGTAGGTGATATCATATTGGCTGAGCTCCATCCCCCATTTTAGTATGTGGACAAATGCCTTCGGCTTCTGCAGTATTTGCCTTAGTGGATTGTCTGTGAGGACTTTGATGGGATGTGCTTAGAAATATGATCGCAACTTTCTTGCTATAAGGAACAGGTTGTAGGATAGCATTTCTACGACTGAGTAATTTAATTCTGCTTCTGACAAACACTTGTTTGTGAAGTAAATGGGCTTCTGGATTTCTTCATCCTCTCGAACCACTACAACACTAAAAGCTTTATTAGTTATAACTAGATATACATACAAGTCCTTACCTATTATCGATTTAGATGGTATGAGAGTGTTGGCCAGATGGTCGTTCAGGTTTTGGAATGTGGCATTACACTCCTCGGTCCACTCGAATTTTTGTCCCTTCTTTACCTGGTCGAAGAATGTTATGCATTTATCAGTTGCTTTAGATATGAACTTGCTTAGCATAGCTACCCTGCCATCTAGGCTCATGAGATCTTTTGGCTTTGTTTGGATCCTATTTCCTCTTATGGCTTCAATCTTCTCGGGGTTTGCTTTTACGCCATGTGCGCTAACTATGTACCCTAGAAACTTTCCCGATTGGATGGCAAAGGTACACTTTAGGGGATTCAACTTCATATTATATTGTCTTAAGACCATAATTGTCTCTACCAGATATTGTACATGTCTTGATGCTGCTTTAGATTTAACTAACATGTCGTCTACATATGCTTCAATATTTTTTCTGATCTGCTCTGAGAACATCATATTAACTAATCTTTGGTACGTCGCTCAAGCAATTTTGAGTCCAAATAGCATTACTTGTATCAGTACAAGCCTTTGTCTGTTATGAAACTGGCATGCTCCTAATCCAGCTCGAACATAGCTATCTGATTATATCCTGAATATGCATCCATGAACGAGAGCGGTTCATGTCTACCAGTTGCATCCACTAACTGATCAATTCTAGGTAAGGGGAAGCTATCTTTAGGGCAGGCCTTGTTGAGGTTGGTATAGTTTATGCAGGTCCTCCATTTTCCATTGGGTTTCTTTATGAGTACTGGATTGGCGACCCATTTCGGGTAGTACACTTCCTTGATGAGTCTATTTGCTTTCAGCGTCTTAACTTCTTCATGCACAACATTATACCTTCCTTGATCCAAGATTGTGCACTTTTGTCTAACCGAATGAGCATCATGATCGATGTTGAGTGCATGAAAAATGATGGCTGGATCTATTCCCACCATACATGAATGTGTCCAAGCAAATACATCTTCATATCTTTGAAAGAAGTCTATTAGTTCAATATGAGCTTCTCCATTGAAATTATTTTTCAATTTTGAGAACTGTTGTAGGGTCTTCTTGATCAGTTTGTACATCTTTAAGAGTATCCACTAGTTCTAACTCTCTTTTGGTTTCTTCTAATATTAGGTCTATTTCACTCACTTCTTCCTCTTTAGGCTGAGAGGTGATTGAGAGTGCTTGTTTCTGAGCCTCTTCAGAGATGTATTTCGCATAAAATTAGTTATATTCGTTGGTGCTTATCATGTGCATATATTTCCGTTTCTCTTTTCTTATTGATGTTGTGGTCGCCGAACGACTTGTTTCGTCATTAGTCATGGTACTTTGTGTCAATTCATGGCTTAAACTTTTTTCCAAGATTATTATTCTTATTCTTATCGCGGATATTAGAAGAAATAGTGGAGTAGTTTTGAACAATTTTATTGCTAGAGTTAATATTTATGTTGTATAATTCTCTAGCTAGTAATTGCTCTCCTCTAACCAACCCTACTCCAATGGCTGTGTGAAATTTCATGAGGAGATCATTCTGAGGTAATGCACCCAAGTCGACTAGTGCAGGTCTTCCTAAGAATGCATTATACAGTGACGGCTGATTGATGACTATGAAGCTTACATAGAAAGACTTATAAAGGGGTGAAATTTCGATAGTGACTAGTAAGCGGGCTGACCCGATGGGAGTGGTTGCACCATTGTTGAAGCCATAGATCAGCTTGGGGCTGGGCTTCATAATTCTGCTGGAAGCTTCATCTAGTCATATGCAGAATTGCAATTGATATTTACGGAACTTCCCAAATCCACGAAGGCCTTTTCATGGTGCAGTTCGAGATCTTCACTGTAATGACAAGCGGATCCAGATATGGGAAAACAATTCCAGTGGCATCAGGTGCGATGAAAATTATATCCTGTGCAGGTTTCTGTCTTATATTGAATAAGATTCTTTGTTCCACTCTTGCTACCTGCATATACCACTCTTGTGCCTTCTTGCCCTTCCCGGTGAAGTGTGGCCTCCATGGATTGAGGCTATGAGATTGGATGGGTTTCCTTCTTGATTTTCATTCGGATCTGGGGTGAGGTTCTCGGTCCTTTCTTCATTATTATCCGTCAAGAATCTTCCTATGTATTCTTTTTGAATCAACCTTTCTATCTCATATTTTAGGTGTTTGTAGTTGTTCGTGTGGTGGCCGTATGTGTAGGATCGATTTCACCCTAGAGGGGTGATGGTGAATAGGGTGATACTATTAATTATAAAAATTATTGCGGAAGCTTACATAAAATATTTTCAACACAGATCACAACAGAATAATAGCAGCACAGATATAGCAGAATATAAATAACAGAAAGTAGAACACACAGATTTAACCAGCTTCGGCAAAACCCTGCCTACGTGCTGCCCCAAAGGTTTCTACTAGAAATTAAGTAGTCAGACGCTTACACACGTAAACTCGCGACACCCGCTATCGACTAACCTTAACTCTACGCTCAAAACCCTGCCACAACTCAGCCACTGAGTTGCGAATTCTAAAACTACGCCACGTAGTTTGTCCCCTAGTCACACGACTAGAAATTACACAGAAATTTAAAAGGAACAATTAAAACAAATTTAAACAAATTAAAAACCCTAATTTTAATTAACCAGGCCGGCCCTAAATAATAATATAGAAGTCTCCCCTTTTATTTCTTTAACTATGTCGGCCCGTTCCTTGTTTGTAATAATGGCAGCTCGTTCCTTTGCTTGCTCGAAAATTAGGGCTTTTGGTATAATTGAAGTCGCCGACTCCAGTAGCTCGATCGAAATAAATATATTCCAGTTCCTTGCGTTCGTCGATCGGTTGTCTCTTTGAATTGCTTTCGCCTACTTCAATTTGATCAAGTTCGAATTAAAATTGGTATGTTATTTTCTTTGCTTTTCTGGTTGATATGCTTAAACTTGATGATTAAAATGCCGATGATGTTAATTGCTTATATAGGATACGAATTCCTATTTCTTCGTTCATATGCATTTGTTTGAATTCGTCAATAATGTTGTGTTGTCCATTGATCTTCGCTTGGATGCTTATGATGATTTCTGACTTTGTCAATTTCGTATATTTGTTACTTGATTGACACGGTTTCTATTGATTTCTTGATTGCCACGGCTTCGATTTTGTTTCGTGGCCACCACGGCTTGTTTGATTTCTGACTTGGTTTCTTTTTACTTTGGCCTTGACTTTGTTTGATAATATCTGACCACGGCTCTGATTTTTTCCTAGACATTGATTCCTTTCGTTGTGCTTGTTGACTTCGGCATGATTGTTCATGTCTGTAGCATACTCGACTTTGGCATTGCTTTGAACTGTGCATGTTGTTTACTGATTCGACCCAGATCATATTTGTTTATGTGTTCATACTTATGTATATTGATGTTGTGACTTTGATACACCTGACTTCGGATTTGATAAAACTCTGGTACTTTTTTGACTTCGGTCACTTGATACTGCTATGTGAATTTCTGATGATTTTATGAAGATATTTGCTTCCGGTCATTTCAATTGTACCATTTGAATTGTGATATTGGTGTTGACTTTGTTTATTTGAAATGATTCCTGGACTTTGGTATGCCTGTTCTTTTCTCTGTTGGCAACGGCTTCTGCTGTTCCATGATCACCATGTTATTGCAGTTGAAACTTTGAGCTGTTTTCTTCACTGTACTTCAGTCAGGACTGATTGCTTCATATGAATTGATCTTTGAGCTGCACATGTGTGTTTTCATATATGTGCATTCATATATTTGTATGCGTGTATGCATGTATTATTGAATCTACACTTGTGTTGTCACTGCATACTTTGTTTTTGTGCATTTTGTTGTTCAGTTTGGATTTTGCTTGAATTGATTTGCTGTTCTTTGAATCACTCTTGCTGTTTCATTTTGAATTCGTTGACACGTACATTGATGTTACCTCTGTCCTTGGTTCTTGTGCATAGCATATTGAACTAGTCGAGTTGTTTTGTTGCATTCATTCTTCACTATGATATTTGGAGTCTGATACTTTTGTATACAGTTTCATTCGTGATTTGCATTGAGGTTCACTGCACTTGTATCTTGCTGTTTCATTTATTAGCACGGTATATATATACATACATACATACATATATATATATATGTATGTGCTAGTTGTTGTGCACATTGTATATTGCTTTTGTTTCATTTGGTTTTGCTGGTTTGTAGCCTCGAGCTCTGTCTACTTATTTATTCGAGTCTGCACTGTGACTCGAGTTATCATTTGATAGTTGCTGTTTTCATGTGTATGACTTGAACTTTGGTTGAGACTTGATTTTTGAGTTTTGACCATTTGCACTTGTGTTAAATCTAGCTTAAAAGTTCGGGTTTGACCTTGTGCTCGTGACTTGACTTTATTTATATTTCACTTGAGTTGAACCCGGCTTTTAATTTGGGTTTGACCTTGTGCTCACCTGTCCCTGTAAATTTATCAAGTGTATATCGGTGTGCATGGCCTTGTGGCATGTACAGTGATACACTGTGCATGTCACAAGCTGTTCGTGTATGATGAATTCAGAGTTAAATGATGACGAACAACCCAAATAACTGAGGAAATAAAAATTTCAAAATCACATTTTATTTTATACTACAAAAACATTTCTTTTTCAATTTTACTACGTCAGTGTGTATTTTTGCAGATTACTCAGATGCTGGATTCAATCTGGAATAGAATTGAAGATAAATACGAGTGTGGGAGAAATGTAGTGAGGTGCATTTGTAGATGAGAATTTTGATGTAGTCAAATTTGTATTGTAATTGAAAATTGTATATATATAGTGAGAGCTTGAATTTGTACTATTCAAAATTGTAGTAAATATTTGTTTGAATAAATTATCTGTTTGACTTTAAATTCTGTGTTATTTATTTTATTCAGCAAATATTTATTTAATCTATGTGAATATATATATATATATGTTTATTATCATCAAACAAAAATCATATACTCGCATATTCAACAATCTCCCCCTTTTGATGATAACAAACATATATTTAAGATTTTGAATTTATTAAATGTATTTGATCATTCAATTTGCTCCCTCTATTTGAATGCTCTCTCTCTACACAAATCTCCCCCTTCATATTTGCATGTAAATAAATAAAAATATGCAAATGAGCCTAGATGCAAATAGAAAATATTTGACCTTTATTTACAAAATCTTAACTTTTCTCTCCCCCTTTTGTTATCAGCAAAAGAGTAATAGTGTTAGAAAAATAGAGATAAAGTGATAGACATTAAAACAATATTAATTCCCAATCGAGTATAAATATTAAATTTCAATAAAAAATCAAACAAAAATCATAATTACTCTGTTTGACGCATATTCCACTTTAGAATGATATGGATAATGTCATCATATAAATCCATATGGTTGTTTCTATTTGTGGTATATTTATATCAGGAATTTAAATATCTACTAACCATGCATAACCGTTAGGACTTTTAAATGAAATTAGTAGTATTCCAAAATTTAAAAAAATAAATGAATTCAAGTATCTTCTAACCACGCATAACCGTGAGGACTTTCAAATGGAATTAGAATCAACTTGTCTATTTAATTAATCAATTTTGATATGCGTTCCATACATGCATAACAGTGAGGACTTTTAAATGAGCATGGAATCACATAATCAAAAATCCAAGTAATTCACCCATGCATAACCGTGAGGACTTTTAAATGAGAGAGAAAACTTTGGATGTTTTTATTTGCTAAAAATATAATAAAATGAAAAACGAATGATTCTCGTTTAAAATACCACATATTGACATACTATACTGGATTTTGATGAGTGATGGTCGATAGAAATATGATAGAAATAGAAATGGTCATGGAATTTTTACCAAACAAAAGTTTTCATAACTCTTGTTTAAATTTCTAAAGAAATTTACTTATACTGTCTCAAGTTATAACATATGATTAATATCAACACTCATTACTTTTTCAATCACTATTTATCTTTTCGATAATTAGTAGGTGGTCAGATTAGTTAATGTAGTTATTTAAAATCAAATTCAAAAAATAATTAGAAATTTTTTTTTTCTAAATTGACTAATCTGAAACAAGGTCAACAAATGATTTTCTAGAAGTGGTTTTTAGAAAAATGTTTGCTATTTAAAAAATTATTTCAAGTGAAAAATATACAGATATTTTCTTTGAAAAATGATGCAGCTACTGAATATCTCAATATAAATCACGTTCCACTAGTAATTTTTCTATCAACTAGATTACCAGTGTAATCTGCATCTGAATTTTCCTTCAACTCAAGATTATCATTAATTGAATGTTATAGACCAGACCGTGATGTGTTCAACAAAATATCTTAAAATCATTTAACAGCTTTTAAATGAAATAATCTTGAATTTGAATTGAAGTCGTGTAAATAGTCAAACAAGTGTCAGATTCCGAAGCAATAAGATAAGCAAATATACATGTATCATGAGTAATCAGCAATTAATAAAACACCATCATTAAACCAAGCAAATCTATATTAAATAATTCAAAAATGATTGTTCTACCTTTTGAATAAGTCAGAATGAATATCATCATTCATTTCTTTATAACTGGCTGATTTAATTCAGATTATGGTGCAGATTATCACATTTAATATAATTGTTCAAAATAAATATATTGTTACCTGTTTTACCTTTGCTGATAAATTTTTCGTTGTTGTCCATTGTGATTCTGCCACCTTTGTACTAGGCTAAGAAACTGTGATTTGTCACCCGTTGTGTTCCTGGAACAGCCAGAATCCAAGTAACAAAGTTGATGTTCCTTAGCCTACCACCACACCTACACGAGAAAAGATTTTTGTGACCTATTTGTTTTTATAGGTCCATGGTTGTTAGTGGCAACAGATTTTGAAATATAATTTTGTGGAGACCCAAAACTATTTATATATGTTCCTTTCCGCACCCAGATTTGTTTGACTTTGAGGGATTTTATATTCGTGCCTTTTGGAACCCAGATTGGAATAGTTTTCACATTTTTGGGTCTATACCAACAAATGTTTTGATTGTGTCCAATTTTTCTACAAATTGTGCACTCGGATTTGACTTGATTAATTTTAACAGGTTCAGATTGATTATACCCAAGTCCTTGTCTAACTGTATTAATAGTTTGTTTCCCTAATAGCATGTTCAATGATCTTTCACTTTTGGAAAATTTTCCCCAAGTTGTAGACAATTGTTGGACTTGTGTTTTGAGAGATTCATTTTCGTTTAATAATTGAGCGCACTTTTTAATAGAATTCTCTCTCCTAGTATTTTCACCCTCTTTCAAAATCAGAATTTCATTTTCAAGCGATTTAATTTTAATTTCTTCTTCGAATAACGGACACTTATCACACTTAGGGCTCATACTTTGGTAGTTTTTAACTAATTGATCAAGCTGTTTATTTAAATCTATCAAAGTATCTCTTTGTGATTCAATTTTAGCGTATCTTTCCCTAAGTCGTTCAAACCAGCCATTTACTTCGTGGAAATATATAAGCAACTCTGAATGGGTAAGTTTTGATACCTCGCTTGGCTCGTCATCATCGTCACTGTCAGTTATATCACCTCGAAGGCACAAATCTCCTTTCTCACTCTCGCTATTAGTACTTTTATTATTCTCATCACTTGTATTCCACGTGGCTGCAAAACTTCTTCTTTTTGATTTCTTTTCTTGGCCGTGTCGATTACGAGGACAATTGAGCTTGATGTGGCCAGGTTTATTACACTTGTGGCAGATGATCTCCTTCTTTTCTGGGCTGTCTAGTGCTTTAATTATTCTGCTTTTCAATTGTTGATTAAGAGCTGGATTTCCGTATTTGTGATTCCACTTCTTGAATTTCTTCATTAATAGTGCCAACTCATCTGCTCCATCATCATCGTCATCATCATCACTTTCAGTTGTTCCTTTAAGAGCTATTGATTTCTTTCGAGTTTCACCTCCTTCTCGTTCTTCCTTGAATTTCATCTCTAGCTCATAAGTGGTGAGATTTCCGATGAGTTCTTCGACTTTGATCTGTTTTAAATTTTTCGATTCTTGAATAACAATCACTTTTGCTTCAAAACTTCGTGGAAGGACTTTGAGGATTTTTCGGACTATTTCCAACTCTGTGTATGATTTTCCGAGAGCTTCTGATTTGCATACGATATTGGAAAGTCGTCCATACATCTCTTTAACATTTTCTTCCTTGGCCATTGTGAAATTCTCGTATTCACTGCTTAGCATGGCAAGGCAAGATTCTTTGACTTGAGACTTCCTTCGTAAGTCACTTCGAGTGTGTCCCATATTTCCTGCGCAGTTAGACAATGTGAGACACGATTAAATTCAATATGATCCAATGAACAAATAATAGAATTCATAGCTTTAGCATTTGCATTCTGTAACTTATTTTCTAGATCTGTCCATTTATCAATTGGTTTTTCTAATTCTTGATTATTTACGACTATAGTTGGTGCTTTATAACCTGTCTCAACAATATTCCAAGCATCAATGGTTTTCAAAAAAAAATTCATTCTATTTTTCCAGCAACTGTATTCACCATTGAACATTGGTGGTCTAACTATGGACTGACCCTCTGCAAAAGCATTATTAAAAGAAGCCATTTTAAAAAATTCAAATTTTTTAATAAAAAATTGATTTTTGAAAAATCAAAATTTTAAAACAAAAGTTGACTTCTATTCCTAGCTCCGATACTACTTGTAGGATCGATTTCACCCTAGAGGGGGCGTGAATAGGGTGATACTATTAATTATAAAAATTATTGCGAAAGCTTATATAAAATATTTTCAACACAGATCACAGCAGAATAATAGCAGCACATATATAGCATAATATAAATAACAGCCCAGCTTCGGCAAAACCCTGCCTACGTGCTGCCCCCAAGGTTTCTACTAGAAATTAAGTAGTCAGACGCTTACACACGTAAACTCGCAACACCCGCTATCGACTAACCTTAACTCTACGCTCAAAACCCTGCCACAACTCAACCACTGAGTTGCGAATTTTCAAACTATGCCACGTAGTTTGTCCCCTAGTCACACGACTAGAAATTACATAGAAATTTAAAAGGAACAATTAAAACAAAATTAAACAAATTAAAAACCCTAATTTTAATTAACCAGGACGGCCCTAAATAATAATATAGAAGTCTCCCCTTTTATTTCTTTAACTATGTCGGCCCGTTCCTTGTTTGTGATAATGGCAGCTCGTTCCTTTGCTTGCTCGAAAATTAGGGCTTTTGGTATAATTGAAGTCGCCGACTCAAGTAGCTCGATCGAAATAAATATGTTCCAGTTCCTTTCGTTCGTCGATCGGTTGTCTCTTTGAATTGCTTTCGGCTACTTCAATTTGATCAAGTTCGATTTAAAATTGGTATGTTATTTTCTTTGCTTTTCTGGTTGATATGATTGAACTTGATGATTAAAATGTCGATGATGTTAATTGCTTATTGATGCAAGCCAAGTACTAAGTCGTGACCGACTTAACATGATGGAAGATATAAGTCGCACACGACTTAAGACAGAAGCTATAGGTCGTCCACGACCTAAGGAGTCATGTGAGGGGAAACGGCGAATTAATGAAGCAGCATTGAGTCGTCTACGACCTAACAGATCAGATGGAAGGGAGTTACGACTTAATGGGAGCTTAAGTCGTTCGGGGTTGATGAGTCGTATACGATCTAACGACGTGGCTATAAGTCGTCCACGACTTATCAAGAAGTAGAAAGAAGTTCCAGCGGTTGAAGGCTTTAAGTCGGAAGCGGGTTACGACCTAGTTGAGTCGTGGGAAGATACCATTCCTTCAGGATGCCACGAGTTACGACTTAACTAAGTCGTCAGAATTTCTTAAGTTGGGAAGAAGTATCTCGTAAGTCGTAAGTCGCTGCTATCTTAAGTCGTTGGGTGTTAAGTCGCTGAAGCTTGGGCCGTAGATTCTTATGCCGCTTTACCCTAAACCGTTGATTCTTAAGTCGCAGAAAAATGCTGTTGTGTTGCTTTGTTAAGTCGTCATCTGTTAACTCGTGGCATTGTTAAGTCGCTATGTACTAATGTGTTGTATTTCTTAAGTCGTATGTCGACTGTTTCGTATGTCGTCTATTTTGTAAGTCGTATATCATTTGTATTTCGTTACTTTTAAGTCGTAAGTCATGTTGAGTCGTAAGTCGGAGGTTGTTAGGTCGGTGCCGACTTAGGAGTTGATGTAATTTCTGTTGTAAAGTTGAACGCCTATAAATAGGCCGAGTGTCACACTTGTATTGGTTGTTGATTTTTGAATAAAATTCTCTTTTGTTAGCTTTGTGCTCTCAATCTAAATTGGTAGTTGAGTGTAATCTCCTATCTCCTCTCTCGGATAATCGAGTGCGCTCGATTCAATGATTGCAGAAGCCGATTCGCGGGATCAAGTGCGCTTGATCAACGCTCGAAGAATTGAAGATCTCTCCTCACGGTATCATGCGCGATCAACGTGTCAGAGATAGCTAGAATTCGGTATCTTCGGATCAACGAATTTGGGCAATTCAGTATTCATCAATCCACCGATTACTACATTCATCGATCTACATTGTTTTTGTAATATCCTCTGCGTCAGTTTGGTATCAGAGCCAGGTTCTAGCCAATCATAGCTAGATCGAGACTTGGAGCCTAATCATTTTGGAGTTTTGAAGAGATCAAGTGATAGCCGAGCTTGAAGTGAGAAGCCGAGCTAAGTAGAAGAGTGGGAGATCAAATTTGCCTCATTTGGAGAAGTTGTGTTTATCATGTTCATCGCGAAGTAGCAACAAAGTGGGAGTTTTCGATCCATTTCATTTTGGATCAAAGTTCGAATTGTGTTTGAATTTGAAGAGTTTATAAAGTTTCAAGTATGCCACCAAGGAGAGCTAATCGACATCAAAACATTGAAGCTTTGTATCGAAGAGAAGAAGCTGATGAGATGGAGCAAAGAATCAATGAAAACTTTAGTGAAAAGCTTAACGAAGGAATTGGACGATTAGAGAAGATGATGTTAGAGATGAATCAGAATCGGAGAAGGGTTTCACCTGAATCTAACCATGGGGGAAGTAGAGTCTCACCACAATCCAATCGAGAAAGAAGTGTTGACAATGATCAAAGGCGTGGGAGGAACGTGGATGATCGTGAACGGAGGAATGTAGATAGAAGGGATGATGGTGGTAGACGTGATGGTAGTAGAGATGTGGGTGGACGAGATAGACAACGATATACATCTGATTTTGAAGAGGAGTATGATGGTGGTAGTGTTCGAGGACAAGGACGAGGAAAAGGAAGAAATCACTCTGAGTATGATCACAAGTGGGAGTCGGGGATGAAGAATGAAATTCCTGAATTCAAAGGTGGTATGCAAGTAGAGGAGTTTCTAGATTGGGTAGCTAATGTTGAAGAGATTTTTGACTTCAAAGAAGTTCCAGAACATCGTAGAGTAAAGTTGG
The DNA here is from genome assembly GCA_030737815.1 of Allium fistulosum. Lineage (NCBI taxonomy): Eukaryota > Viridiplantae > Streptophyta > Magnoliopsida > Asparagales > Amaryllidaceae > Allium > Allium fistulosum. Next base: position 971,654,892 of record CM060908.1, on the reverse strand, counting down.
TTGCTACAAGGTTGAAGGGTAGAGCTTTGGCGTGGTGGCAGCAGACCAAACTTACACGTGAACGAATGGGAAAGTCCAAAGTTGAATCTTGGGAGAAGATGAAGAAATTGATGAAAGCAACGTTCTTACCTTACAATTATCAATCTTTGATGTATCAACGTTTGCAGAACTTGAGACAAGGGACGAAATCTGTGAATGACTATGCTGACGAATTTTATCAACTTATTGCAAGGAATGATATTAGGGAAACGGAAGAGCAGCTGACATCTAGATTCATTGGGGGATTGAGAATGCAGATTCAGGATATGGTTAATATGTTCGATCCAAGATCTATAGCGGAAGCACATCAGAAAGCGTTGGCTTGGGAGAAGTAGGGTAGACGAGGAGGTGGTGTGTTTACTAGTTCCAACAATCAAATGAAGGGTGTTAGTGGAAGTTCTAATGTTTCTAAACCTATCAGTAAACCGGTGGTGAAGGAGGCTGAGAAGGCGAAGGTTAACAATGGTTTCAAATGTTACAATTATCAGGAATTGGGTCATAAAAGCAATGAGTGTCCAAAGCCGAAGAAACGAACTATGATTGCTGAACTTGAAGATGAGGATGGTGATGGAGCATATTCTAGTCCAGTTGAGGATGAACAGGATATTGCGTCAGGAGATGAAGGTTGTAATCTAATGCTGAGGAGATCGTGTTTGACACCGAAGCAGGAAGAAGCTAGTTGGTTGAGGAGTAATATCTTTCAGTCGACATGTACTATACTGGGGAAGGTGTGTAAATTTGTGATTGACGCGGGAAGCTGTTACAATATCATTTCAACCGAGGCTGTAACAAAGTTGAAGTTAAAGACAGAGAAGCATCCGAATCCATACAAGTTAGCATGGTTGAGAAAAGGAGGAGAGGTGAAAGTGGATAGACGAGTTCGTGTTCCATTCTCTATTGGGAAGAAATACAAAGATGAGATCTGGTGTGATGTAGTAGAGATGGATGTTTGCCACTTGCTTTTTGGAAGACCATGGCAGTATGATCGAGCAGTACAACATGACGGTCGGACCAACAGCTACAGTTTTATGTTTGAAGGCACGAAGATTATCTTAGTTCCAAAGAAGAGACAACAGGGAGAAAGTAAGTCAGAAGAGATTGAAGAGCTGAAAACTTTATTATCTCTGAAGGAGTTTGTTAAGGAGGTTGAGGAAGAGCCGGAAGTATTCTTGTTAATTGGGCGTGAGACCAGTGAAGAGGTTGAAATACCATAAGAAGTAAAACCGGTATTGAAAGAGTTTGACGATGTATTTCCAGAGGAGTTACCAACGGAGTTGCCACCGTTGAGGGATATACAACATCAGATAGATCTTGTTCCAGGTGCTGTGTTACCACACAGACCACATTATCGAATGAGTCCGAAGGAACATGAAGAGTTACGGAGGCAGGAAGAAGAATTGCTTGAACAGGGGCGTGTGCAGGAGAGTTTAAGTCCTTGTGCTGTACCAGCTTTATTGGTACCCAAAAAGGATGGAACGTGGAGGATGTGCACAGATAGTAGAGCATTGAATAAGATCACAGTCAGATACAGATTTCCGATGCCGAGGCTTGATGATCTATTGGATCAAATTAGTGGGTCTGTAGTATTTTCTAAGATTGACTTGAAGAGCGGTTATCATCAGATTCGCATTAGACCAGGGGACGAATGGAAGACAGCGTTCAAGACGAGGGAAGGATTGTATGAATGGCTGGTAATGCCGTTTGGTCTATCGAATGCACCAAGTACATTCATGAGGGTGATGAATCAAATTTTCAGACCGTACATTGGAAAAATTTGTGGTGGTTTACTTTGATGATATTCTGATCTATAGTGCTAGTAAAGAAGAGCATGTTCAACATTTGAGGAAAGTGTTAATTATTCTACGTGAAGAACAATTCTATGCTGCTACAAAGAAGTGTGTTTTCATGGCGAGGAGTGTTTTATTTCTGGGGTATGTTGTGTCGGAAGAAGGAATACAGGTTGACCAATGTAAAGTGGAAGCTATCAGAGATTGGCCGCAACCCAAGACGATAACGGAAGTTTGCAGTTTTCACGGGTTGGCTTCATTTTATCGGAGGTTCATTCCACACTTTAGTAGTGTGATGGCACCTGTTACAGATTGTATGAAGGGCAAGCAGTTTTCATGGTCGGAGGAAGCAGGGGTTGCTTTTGGGAAGATCAAGGAGTTGTTGACGACTGCACCAATTCTAATATTACCAGATTTTCAGTTAGTGTTTGAACTACATACTGATGCATCCAAGGTTGGGATTGGAGGAGTGTTGAGTCATAGGGGACGTCCGATTGCATACTTTAGCGAGAAATTATCAGGAGCAAAGATGAGATACAGTACATATGATGTGGAATTCTATGCTGTTGTGCAATCTATTAAACACTAGAGACACTATCTATTTCAGAAGGAGTTTGTTCTATACACTGATCATGAGGCGTTAAAGCATTTACAAGGGCAAGACAAGATTTCAGCGAGACATGCATCGTGGATTGCATATCTGCAACAGTTTACTTTTGTTGTTAAACACAAGTCAGGGGTGACGAATCGAGTGGCTGATGCTTTGAGTAGGAGGAGTCATTTGTTGACTACACTGAAAGTTGAGGTGACAGGGTTTGATGTGTTGCCAGAATTATTTGTCGATGATCCTTACTTTGCGAAGTGTATTGATAAAGTCAAGGAGGGAAAGACGGATGAGTTTATGATGGTAGACGGTTTTCTATTCAAAGGAAATCGATTGTGCATACCTGATTGTAGTTTGAGAATGAAGATTGTAAAAGAGCTACATGAAGAAGGACATGTTGGGAGAGACCGTACATTACAGTTGATTTCGCAATCTTACTTTTGGCCATCGATGAGGAAAGAAGTGGAGAGGTTTGTGGAACGATGTCATATCTGTCAGGTTTCGAAAGGAACTGCGACTAATGCTGGTTTATATATGCCGTTACCTGTACCAACTAAACCATGGATTGATGTGAGTATGGACTTTGTATTGGGGTTGCCGAGAACGCAGCGTGGTAATGATTCCATTTATGTGGTGGTTGACCAATTTTCGAAAATGGCACATTTTATTGCTTGTAAGAAGACGGCGGATGCTGTTCATGTTGCTCAATTATTTTTCAAAGAGATATATCGACTTCACGGATTGCCAGAATCGATTGTGTCGGATAGGGATACTCGATTTCTGAGTCACTTTTGGTTGAGTTTGTGGAAAATGGTGGGAACGAAGCTGAAGTTTAGTAGTGCTTATCATCCACAAACGGATGGATAGACCGAGGTTGTGAACAGATCATTGGGAAATTTGCTAAGGTGTCTTGTGCAAGATAATCTGAAGAGTTGGGATGTGAAGTTATGCCAGGCAGAGTTTGCCCATAATCATGCTGTAAATCGAAGTACTGGGTTCAGTCCATTCCAGATTGTTTATTCGAGCTTACTAAAGGGGCCGTTGGATTTAACGGTAATACCACAGCCAAAGGGGACGGTTAAATGAGCTGTTGATTTTGTTGAGGGGTTGACTGATTGTCATAAAATCATTCAGGAACGACTGGAGAAAGCAAATGAGAAGTATAAATGATCTGCAGATATGAAGCAAAGAAATGTTGAGTTTAAAGAAGGAGATATGGTATATGCTGTTTTGACAAGAGATCGTTTTTTAGTGGGTGCGTATAACAAGTTGAAAGCCAGAAAAATTGGTCCTGTAGAAGTTTTGAAACGGATTAATGAAAATGCTTATAAGTTGAAACTGCCGGAGGATATGTACACGTCTGACGTATTCAATGTTAAGCACCTAGTACCTTATCATGGGGATGAGTGTGTCATGGAGAAAGAAAGTGCAAATTCGAGGACGAATTTCTCTCAACCAGGGGAGGATGATGAAAGCCAAGTACTAAGTCGTGACCGACTTAGCATGATGGAAGATATAAGTCGCACACGACTTAAGACAGAAGCTATAGGTCGTCCACGACCTAAGGAGTCATGTGAGGGGAAACAGCGAATTAATGAAGCGGCATTGAGTCGTCTACGACCTAACAGATCAGATGGAAGGGAGTTACGACTTAATGGGAGCTTAAGTCGTTCGGGGTTGATGAGTCGTATACGATCTAACGACGTGGCTATAAGTCGTCCACAACTTATTAAGAAGCATAAAGAAGTTCCAGCGGTTGAAGGCTTTAAGTCGGAAGCGGGTTACGACCTAGTTGAGTCGTGGGAAGATACCATTCCTTCAGGATGCCACGAGTTACGACTTAACTAAGTCGTCAGAATTTCTTAAGTCGGGAAGAAGTATCTCGTAAGTCGTAAGTCGCTGCTATCTTAAGTCGTTGGGTGTTAAGTCGCTGAAGCTTGGGCCGTAGATTCTTATGCCGCTTTACCCTAAACCGTTGATTCTTAAGTCGCAGAAAAATGCTGTTGTGTTGCTTTGTTAAGTCATCATCTGTTAACTCGTGGCATTGTTATGTCGCTATGTACTAATGTGTTGTATTTCTTAAGTCGTATGTCGACTGTTTCGTATGTCGTCTATTTTATAAGTCGTATATCGTCTGTATTTCGTTACTTTTAAGTCGTAAGTCATGTTGAGTCGTAAGTCGGAGGTTGTTAGGTCGGTGCCGACTTAGGAGTTGATGTAATTTCTGTTGTAAAGTTGAACGCCTATAAATAGGCCGAGTGTCACACTTGTATTGGTTGTTGATTTTTGAATAAAATTCTCTTTTGTTAGCTTTGTGCTCTCAATCTAAATTGGTAGTTGAGTGTAATCTCCTATCTCCTCTCTCGGATAATCGAGTGCGCTCGATTCAACGATTGCATAAGCCGATTCGCGGGATCAAGTGCGCTTGATCAACGCTCGAAGAATTGAAGATCTCTCCTCATGGTATCGTGCGCGATCAACGTGTCAGAGATAGCTAGAATTCGGTATCTTCGGATCAACGAATTTGGGCAATTCAGTATTCATCAATCCACCGATTACTACATTCATCGATCTACATTGTTTTTGTAATATCCGCTGTGTCACTTATATAGGATATGAATTCCTATTTCTTCGTTCGTACGCATATGTTTGAATTCGTCAATAATGTTGTGTTGTCCATTGATCTTCGCTTGGATGCTTATGATGATTTCTGACTTTGTCAATTTCGTATATTTGTTACTTGATTGACACAGTCTCTATTGATTTCTTGATTGCCATGGCTTCGAGTTTGTTTCGTGGCCACCACGGCTTGTTTGATTTCTGACTTGGTTTCTTTTTACTTCGGCCTTGACTTTGTTTGATAATATCTGACCACGGCTCTGATTTTTGCCTTGACATTGATTCCTTTCTTTGTGCTTGTTGACTTCGACATGATTGTTCATGTATATAGCATACTCGACTTTGGAATTGCTTGAACTATGCATGTTGTTTACTGATTCGACCCATTTCATATTTGTTTATGTGTTCATACTTATGTATATTGATGTTGTGACTTTGATACACCTGACTTTGGCTTTGATAAAACTATGGTACTTTTTTGACTTCGGTCACTAGATACTGCTATGTGAATTTCTGATGATTTTATGATGATATTAGCTTCCGGTCATTTCACTTGTACCATTCGAATTGTGATATTGGTGTTGACTTTGTTTATTTGAAATGATTCCTGGACTTTGGTATGTCTGTTCTTTTCTCTGTTGGCATCGGCTTCTACTGTTCCATGATCCCCATGTTATTGCAGTTGAAACTTTGAGCTGTTTACTTCACTGTACTTCAGTCAGGACTGAGTGCTTCATATGCATTGATCTTTGAGCTGCACATGTGTGTTTTCATTTATGTGCATACATACATCTGTATGCGTGTATGCATGTATTGTTAAATCTACACTTGTGTTGTCACTGCATACTTTGTTCTTGTGCATTTTGTTGTTCAGTCAGGATTTTGCTTGAATTGATTTGATGTTCTTTGAATCACTCTTGCTGTTTCATTTTGAACTGGTCGACACGTACATTGATGTTACCTCTGTCCTTGGTTCTTGTGCATAGCATATTGAACTAGTCGAGTTGTTTTGTTGCATTCATTCTTCACTATGATATTTGGAGTCTGATACTTTTGTATACAGTTGCATTCGTGATTTGCGTTGAGGTTCACTGCACTTGTATCTTGCTGTTTCATTTATTAGCACGGTATATACATACATACATACATACATACATACATACATACATACATATACATACATACATACATACATACATACATACATACATACATACATATATATATATATATGTGCTAGTTGCTGTGCACATTGTATATTGCTTTTGTTTCATTTGGTTTTGCTAGTTTCACTACACCAAATACTGAGATTTGCAACTAACCATCCGCGCATTTGGCAACGGTTAATAACCGTTGCCATTTAGCAACGGTTAATAACCGTCTTGGTTCAGTTAGCAACGGGTTTTTCTTGTTGCTAATTGGGAACGGTTATTAACCGTAGCTTCTTTGGAGACAAATGATGGCGGTGAATTTCATCCTTTCGCGCCATAATTTTTGGCGCGCTTCGTTCCAATTAGCAACGGTTTTCAACCGTGGCTAATTAGCAACGGTTATTAACCGTCCTAATCTTTTAGCCGGCCCAGTGGCAAGCCCACCAAGCCCCTGGGATGGGGCAACCAACTGAGCCGGGCAACACCCAAAATCTGTTTTACTTCACAGTTATAGCTCAATAGCAATCTCCATGTTGGCGATCTGCTCGAACCCAAAAAAACTAGGGTTTCCAAAAATCAACGCTTTCTAAATAATCATCGCTGCATACTCGGCTATTCCATCAGCCATCGTCGTCTCAAGCTTGCCTCCTACGCGATATTTTCTACTGCTGATTTGAAGTCCTGCTACAGTCTCTATACTGCCACTGCTAATTAAGTATGTGAATTTCTTGTTTTGAGTTGTCTAATTTTCTAAAATTGAGTCGCCCTTTTACTGCTTTAGATTTCATTAACCTTGAAAACGCCTGAAGCTAATAACTTATTAGTATTTAGTTATAAACAAGTAGTTTTCTGTAAATAATCGTTTAGGAATTGAAATTTGAAAGCTGAAGCTAAAAAACTAATAATTATTTAGGAACTGATACTTACATTGATGTACTATTTTTCCTACAGTGTGTGTATGTCTACCCGCAAACATTTAGTTCATTTTTTCTACAACTTGAAAAGATCCCCTTCTGCCTTTTTTACTATTTCCACTGAACCATGTGTAAACCAGACCATCAACTGCACAACCAAAATGGTCGTGAAGGTCATTTCTACTTACCATGTCTTTATATGTCACTCCTCAGAATTGAAGTGAACTCAAAATATATCAACTGTAGATGTTATACCGTTAAAAAAAAAGGGTCTACGATATATAGGTCGAAAATTAGAAAAATAGGGTGAACACGGAACCAATAAAGCTAGCCGCTTTTTTCCTACCTCTATCTCGACTCATATAATGGTTTCTCATATCATAGACAACTTAGAATAATAGCCATACATGTAATAGGTTCACCATATGTAATGATTTCTCATGATTTATACTGTGCTTAAATTATGTTTAACCTTGCTTGCGCACAACACAAAAATTCAAGCTTCACATATAATAAACTTCAACTAGTCAAATTAATAGCACCACATTGATTTGTCAGAATTGAATAAATGACTAAGCTAAAAATTATATTATTAAAAAATCCACATGTAGATGATTGGCAATCGCTTATTGTACAGTAGAAATCACAAAATCGTAAACAAATTGAAAATTTACTACAACATACCATACCTGCAAATCGATCGAGCAATCAAAAGCTTGCTATAAGTTTAGACGAGTTGCTTACCGTCATTACGCTTGCATTTTATGGAAGAATAAAGCTGAAATTTTGGGGGAGGCACTAAAATGACCTACTTCCTCCAGTTCTGAAATTTTGGTTGATTAAAGAAAAAAATGACAAATATCTACTACTCTTCAATAGTTTGCCAAAGTAGAGATGCACCTTCTAATCTGAACCATCAGAATACATATTTGATGTTTTAAGTATACATTGTTAGAGAACCAAGAAACAATTGGTTATGCAAGGGATGATCTTTTTACATTTATATATGATTTGTTTTACAAATTGTAATGTACTGTACTGTACTGCATGCTAGTTAGACATAGTTGCTTATAGTGACTGCTAGGGTATAAGTTGATGCAATGAATTTTGTTTTACTAAATATGAGACCATATTTAGTAAGTGGATAAAATTGTTGTTAATGGCGCAAACCAAGTATCAGGAGAGGGGTAATGCATAGACATTACTCTGGTGCTACAAAATTATGAACCATAAAGACATGTCAAAAGATGGGATTAATGCACGGAAGGATTTGAAAATCATGGGTATAAAACAAAAGTTGTGGGTGATAGAAGATCCTGAAACAAGTAAAGTAACCATACCAAAAGGCGACTTTCACTTTGAGCAAAGAAGAAAAGATACGGTTTTGCACCGTTTTGAAAATTTTGAAAGTGCCGAGCAAATTCTCTTCGAACTTCCATAACAATGTGAGCATCAACCCTCCTGAACTAAAAAATATGAAGTCACATGATTACCACGTCATAATGCAACATTTACTTCCGGTATTGCTTCAGCATTGTTTTCCTCAACATAAGGATCTACGGAATGCTATTCACCGCATTAGTCTCTTTTATAACATTTTGTGCTCAAAGGTGATCAACAGGGAACATCTTCTAAAAGCAAAGGCTAGTTTGGTAGAAGCAATGTGTGTTATTGAAAAACATTTTCCGCCTGCATTTTTTGATATCAGTATTCACCTTATGGTTCATTTAGCCGATGAAGCATTGATTTCTGGTCCTGTTAGATATAGGTGGATGTACCCATTTGAACGGTAAATTACTAATTTTAGTTATGTACATAATTATTCGATTTAAATAGCTATTGATGTCTACATTTTACAATTATTCATCTTCATAGGTTGATGAAAACATATAAAGGATATGTGCGCAACAAAAGATATATTGAAGGGTGTATTGCAGAAGGATATATTGTACAAGAAGCTAGTCTTTACTGCATGGAGTATATGCCAAAAGGAGGTGCTGGCACTCATAAACATACCCGTGAAGCGTTTTTAGACGAGGATGATGAGTTTGCTGATGAAATAGCACTAGATAATAGTGAGGCTGTTAGTCAAGAAATAATGGCTGATATTGTTTAAACTTCTGCACCCTTTTAAATTGAGTTGCTAGCTGTTGTAGAGTAAAGACAGGTGAGTTTGAAACTCACGCATTTAATATATATGTTGCCTGGTTGCCAAAAAAATTCTCTGTAATTCACTTCTGGCATTAAACCCAAGTCATTATTAGGCAAATTTGGGTCTAGTTCATATGCTATGAAACTTGGGCCATCGCTGCATGTTTGTGAAATGGTTTTGGGTAGCATGAGTTTTTTTTTTGTTAGTTCTATAAATGTGATTCCATATATTCACTCCAAAAATGCTTATATAACAGGTACTATATGTCGAGATTCCACAGCATTAGTAATTCATGGAAAAACAGTACCACCCACATATGAAAAAGTGTTGTTGGACAAAATTTTATTGCCGGATGAGCTAACCGCCAAAATATGTCGACAATTTACCGAGACCTTTGGGGATGTTGGAGTCGGAGGTTATGTGAGCCATCAAAAGGGTTTGATATGATATCTTTAGTCGGAGGTATTGATATTTCTGACTTGTTCTTTGCATATATTGCTGATTTTCTTTTGTTTGCCTGTACACAATCGTACACACAGTCATGCATACATAAATACAAGCATGCAAGCACCTTTCACAATTTACATTCAAGACTTATCACATGCAAAATAGATATATCAAGTTTTAAGAATTTATAAGGGTGGTTTGCTCACCTGGATAGTTTGACAAAGAGGAAAGAGAACCTAAAAAAGATTTCAAAATCTGGAAATTGAGGCTTGATCAAATTTTCTTTATCCTAACCGTTGTTTGCTTTGAATTGCTTTGTACTTGTAGTCTTGGCTTTAGTTAGATGTATATATATATGCCTTGTACTTGTAGTCTTGGCTCTAGTTAGATGTGCAGTTTGCTTTATTACTGCCTGGTCTGTCGTAGATGTATACTTGTAGTTTCTTTTACTGGTCTGCCTTTGATCTTGTTTACAGTCTGGCATAGTATCCATACGCATTTGGTCCAACCATTTTGTTCTTGTATATCATGTGATGGTTAGTTTGCATCAGTTATTTATGCATTTCAGTATAGTTGCATTCTTGTGCTTTGTCTCTGCATTCACTTCAGATATACTGACTTTTGTTTTCATCCCCTGGTTGCTTGGTACATTTCTGTAGCTCCACTGATGGTCTATATTGTGTTGAACTTCAAGTCTGCACTGCAAATCATTTTGCCTCGAGTTTGTACTGTCTGGTTGAGGTTCTGATCATATGTAGAATCAGATAGATGCTTTTTGTTTTTGAAGTGGAATATTCTTTCCAGATTTATGAAGTTGAACTGCCTCTGAATTTAATCTTCGAGTTGCACATGAACCAGGTTGAACATTGAAGTCTGAAAACTGGAATGCTTTGCCCTGTAATGAACCATGTAGACTTCACTGCTTGCAAAACAATGTAGTGTAATTAATGAAATCTTTGTACTGTAGTGTAATAAACAATGCAGTGTAATAAGTATGATATTCCGGCATGGTAGCATTCTGTTTGCAAAACAATGAGTGTAATTATAAGTTTGATAATAATTTTATATGTATGGTATATGTGCGATATGTTTATAGTGCTTGTGTACCAATATTTTGATATATCTTGATATTCTGGTATATATACTGAGATATACGCAGTAGTGAGTTACAGATGTGATTTTGTAGGAGCAGGAGCAAACACTATGTGCAACGGTTGTTAACCGTTGCTTTATGTGTGACTTTGGGCATAAAGCAACGGTTTTAAACCGTTTTTTACTGGACATAAAGCAACGGTTTATACCCGTTGCTTATTGTCCATAAAGCAACGGTTTATACCCGTTGCATTTTTCCCAATTTGCAACGGTTAATACCCGTTGCCTTTGATCCAATTTGCAACGGTTTATACCCGTTGCCTTTTCCAAAATTTGCAACGGTTTATACCCGTTGCCTTTTGGACATAAAGCAACGGTTTTCTCCCGTCGCTAAATTCAACCACTCCTGTAATGAAGACGGTTTTTACCCGTTGCTTTTAGACATAACAACGGTTTATACCCGTTGTTAATATCTTATAATGGTGTAGTGTTTGTAGCCTCGAGCTCTGTCTACTTGTTTATTTGAGTCTGCACCGTGACTCGAGTTATCATTTGATAGTTGCTGTTTTCATGTGTTTGACTTGAACTTTGGTCGAGACTTGATTTTTGAGTTTTGACCATTTGCACTTGTGTTGAATTCAGCTTAAAAGTTCGGGTTTGACCTTGTGCTCGTGACGTGACTTTATTTATATTTCACTTGAGTTGAACCCAGCTTTTAATTTGGGTCTGACCTTGTGCTCACCTGTCCGTGTAAATTTATCAAGTGTATATCGGTGTGTACGGCCTTGTGGCATGTACAGTGATACACTGTGCCTGTCACAAGCTGTTCGTGTATGATGAATTCAGAGTTAAATGATGACGAACAACCCAAATAACCGAGGCAAATAAAATTTTCAAAATCACATTTTATTTTATACTGCTAAAATATTTCTTTTTCAATTTTACTACGTCAGTGTGTATTTTTGCAGATTACTCAGATGCTGGATTCAATCTGGAATAGAGTTGAAGATAAATACGAGTGTGAGTGAAATGTAGCGAGGTGCATTTGTAGATGAGAATTGTGATGTAGACAAATTTGTATTGTAATTGAAAATTGTATATATATAGTGAGAGCTTGAATTCATACTATTCAAAATTGTAATAAATATTTGTTTGAATAAAATATCCATTTGACTTTAAATTCTGTGTTATTTATTTTATTCAGCAAATATTTATTTAATCTATGAAAATAAAATAGTACATTAACAAATACATTTAAATGAATATATATATGTTTATTATCATCAAACAAAAATCATATACTCGCATATTCAACAGTTTGCTCTATAGAAGCAACAATATGCTCCGCCTTGGTTCTACTCTACCTTTTCCGCCCTGTTCGATACATTATAAGCAACTTTTGTTCTGATCATTTCATATATCTGCCCAAGGATATAGTGTGGGGAGTTTTTGTTGTGAAGTTGAGCTCCTTCTGTCTTTTTGTAGGCGGATGATATCCTTCTACCCCACTTTTTTTTATCATAGCTTGGGGCAGAATTTCTTTGAGATTGCGCTACAGATCCGTCCTCTTCCATCCTAATATAGCAGCTTTCTCTTTCATAAAAAGCTTCATGCTGTGACATGGCTTTCTGCTGTTTTTTCCCACATAGCAGTACCTCTTCAGATCTCGATGTGAGGCGCCGTTAGCAGTGCTTCCTTACTAGTCACTCCGATCTGGAGTGCCTCAGATTTTAAGCATTTAATGAAATTGCCCAGGCTTTCACCTTGACCTTGCTTTATGCATGACATGGTAGTTACATCCGGGGATGCTTCTCTCCCTGAATTGAATTGCCTGATATAATCTAGGGATAATTATCACCAAGAGCGAACCTCTCCTAGTCTATACCTCTTAAACCATCTGGAAGCTACACCGGCTAAAAAACTGGAAAGAGTTTACATTGAGCCATCCTCCTTACTTCCAAAATGTCCATATAATACTCAAAGGTGCACATATGGCCATCAGGGTTGGTGGTTCTATCGAATTTGTCAATCGATATGGCTTTAAAGTTATCGGGGAATTCTGCTTCTATAATGGTCTCACTGAACAGGGAAGAACCCTCTTCAATTACTTTTTCCTCGATATTTTATGGGTACAACTTTCCTAATTGCTCTACACGATCTTTCAACTAACGGATCTCATCTTGCTTAGGAGCCTATGTAAAGAGAAGTGACGTCATCATCATCCAAAGCAGATTAAGCCTGCTTCTTCAGTAGCAGCGGGTTAATGTTAGCAGGTTTTGATTTGATCTGGGGGGTTAGCCTGAACTTTCCTTTGAGTTTAGCACTAGTTTTTGGGCTAGTTTTACTGTTCTCATTTCTAAGAATGCCATTATCACACACGCACTGCATAGCCGACGCAGTTGGCGAGTGAAGGCCATGAGTTGTGGATGGTCGAGGAGAGGTTGGCCTAAGGACAGTATGTTGGGCCATAGTTTTTTCTAATCTCTTCATACGTTGGTTCATTTGGTTAGTGAAGGTCTGAAGTGCGGCCATATGAGATCTGGGGGGATCTCCGTTGAAGCTTCCGCCACAGTTAGGGCTTTTGAGGTTACGAGTGGCTTCTTCAAGATTTTTGAAGCCAAGTGTAATTATTCTTTCTCCAGGGGTTAGTGGAATCCATGGTATTGTAATGGTATTTGAAGAAAATGTAGGTAAAATTTGTTGAAGAGGGAAATCTGCCCTCCTTCTAGCGCAAAAAATGTTAGCGAGATTTTTCATCTTATAAACACCCAAGTATTTCTTATGAAGTAATTGCGACATTGAATGCTTTCGCGTTTATGAATCAACAAAATTAATTGATATTAATTTTGCCTTAAAGAGGAGTAATTATATTACTTTTCTTGCGTACAATATTGTAAAGTGTAAAATGTTAAAAATATGCAGAATCAAATAGTTATCTAGGTATTTGAGCCGACGGAAAACAATAAAGCTGCAAAATAAAGTACTGAAAATAGTAAATGGACATGGAGAATTTACGTGGTTTGGTTGCTAAGGAATCCTACGTCCATGGAAAAAACATCATTTTCTTCTTTTTATATTCTTAGTATAAATAAACAATGGCGGAGAGTATAGAGTTTTTGTTTTATGTGCCCGAAAGAAAGATAAAGTAAAAAAAAAACCCGCCTTCTGCTATAGTGCATTTTCTACTTATAGTATAAAGTGCACGTGGATCGTTAACATCCTTCTTCTGTTCTTTTATTTTCCACCTTTGGATCGCGTCACGTGTCATCCATCCATCTCAATTGTTTTATGTGCGTGGATTGTTGACGAGTCTTTGGCGGGAAACTGTATTTTAAGCGGTTGAATTTCTGACTTTAGGCGAGAAACTTGAAATTGTAGTAGGAGTATTTGAAATCGAGGCGGGAAAACTCAATGCTCGATCTGAATCGCTTGTATATCTTAGATTCAGCATAGTACCGTGTCTGTACTTCTGCCTCCACAAATGGTTGGTATTGTTATAGGGTGTTGTCCTTCTTTTCAGGAAGGGCTCACGTCTTTATTAATACTTTAGGATTTCGGTTTGCTTCGTTGAACATTATGACGCTGCATTGCCTTGGTACTGCACTGACATTTTTGAAGGTGTGATGCGCCATCTATTCTAAGTTGTGAACATATCATGATATGAGGATAGTTGGAGTTGGCTGCATCGTTTGGCAGGAGAGGTCGAGTTGCCATCTTTAAAGGTAGCTGCCCATGTGATTCTGTCCTGATCTGCTTTCGGTCACTGGAGGACTACGCCCTCACTTTTGTCTTTGAGTCAGAAATAATGATCTTGGGGATGAAGTCGGATCTTCTTGGTTTGCCTTTATGGTGCAATGTTTGGTTCATGGTCACTAAGTAGTGTTTCCCTCGTCCAATCCCTGAGCTTTTGGGTTTGGAGTCAGAGTTTGCGAGATTGCGGCGCGGTCTTTATTAATATATCGGTATAGGATTGCTACGCTATCCTGTCTCATCAAGGTGGCAGCGCCACCAGATTTTTTTTGGATACCAAATTGCGGTTCAGACCTTATGGCTATTTCGACTCTTTGACATAGTGTCATAATGCCGAATATATACTTAGTAAGGGGGCAGTTGTGCTCCTGTTTTTGGAACCTCGGCGTAGTATAACTTGAGTTTTTCCACTGCGTCCCTTTCGTAGCTCGACTTATATTATTAGTGCAGTTCCCTTTCTTCATTTCAGCTCTTGTTGTTATGAGGGTAGTTCATCCGGCTCGGTAGCTGCAGCAAACTTCCATCGACACTGTTTGTGAAATATGGGCATAATAGTTTATATCTTATTTTTTCAATTAAAGATTAGTTATATATTTTGTTTCGATAAAGTGAACAAATATACGTGTCCGTATATGAAAAATAATTAAGAAGATCCAAAATCGAAATTGGAACCGAATTTTTTTAAATTTGCGAATCAAATTGAAATTTCTAAAATTACAAAAGATCGAAACCGAGGTTGAAACCGAAATCTAGAATCTTGCATCGCAGATCATATTTATTATTTTTGTTTTTGCTGCAAAAGTTCCTCCTCCAATAAGGATCTGTTTCTGACACCGTGTCCTCTACCATATGTAGCATGAGAGCGCTGTAGATAGAACCGCTCTAAGCCATTTGTCTTTATTCATGGACCATGGATCAGCAAGAAAGGTTCTCAACTACTACTGATGCATATTAATCCATCCAAAGCAGTGTTTTGAAAACCCGACCCAGCCTCGGTTCGACCTCGAATAACCCTGAACCTTGGATCATCACGGTTCGGAACTCAATCAGACCTTAGTCATGCGTGAACCCCGGTCGAACCTTCAAACCGACGGTCCAACCATTAATTTTATCCGGTTGAACCGCGGTTCTTTTAATTTTTCCGATTTTCTCATCCTATAATTCTCTCTCATTTTCATCTTTTGTATTGCTTTGAAAAAAACAAGTAAATCTATATTTCAAAAATCATAATGGTACTAAAATCTAAACTACAAATTCCATCATTTGGCTCTTTGCTGCTGCAAACTCCTCTAATAGCACTATGCATAAAACCATGTTGCAGGTTCATGTTATTTTATTATTAATATGTAGGTGTCAACTATTATATACATGTTAACTTTAATGTGTGATTGAGGTTAAAACCATGATGAAATGTTCAAGTTTATGTTATTGTGGTATTTATACGATGTTTTCAACTATTATATGTGAGTTATTATCGGTCTGTATGTTTAAGATCATGTTATATGAGATATGTTGTGTTTGTGTTTGAGTAATAATATGTGTTTGGTATTTGTTATGACATGAGTCAATATCATGTATTAAACAACATGAGTTTATATTTTTCAATTTGGAATGTACAAATAGTTAAAAAAATAAAAATGCAAGGTTTCAGCGGTTCGACCGGTCCGACCATCAAAACCTTGAACCTTGAGATACAACGGTCCGACTTACGGTTCGGTTTTCAAAACATTGATCCAAAGTGATTCCACCTGAAAGTAGCAACCACGCTGAACCTGAAAAGGTGACAGAATTCCCCTTTTTTTAATTTCTGTACAACGTCTATATTTTGAAATCAACGGCATATTGCACCTTTTCAAATTGAGATCTAAAGATAATCTGTTATGTAAGATTTCCAACGTCAGCAATGAAACCTTTTGACATAATCCTGCTATCCCAAATGCCCTCAAACTCTGGCAAGCTCTGTATGCCTTTTAGGTCTGTACGTGTTCTATATATAACTCCTTGCATTCCCTTCCATGTTTTGTTTACGTATGAAAAAATGTCTCTATATGCATTAAAATTTAATCTTCTGTTTTTGATAGAGAATTGACCCAATATGATTTAGTTTATGTGAATCTAATCCACAATTTACGTGTGTTATGCCTTGCATACCTCTTCAACTTTTCCACTTGATTATGAACTAGAATAGAAATCCATCTATAAAATATAGCACTTCAATCATAAATATAATGTTTTGAGATTAATAGGATTCTCTCTCTTTGGTTTATTTTATTCAAACATTTGTTATAACTTCAATTGTAAGAACGTGATCATGAAACCCCTATCTAGATTTCTGCACAATACTTCTCTAGTTTATATTAGTAATTTATGTTGTAATTTTCAGAGTCTCAGACTGATATTCCAACAAAGATACTGCCAGCCATAATTTATATATAACGGGAAAGTTTTTAACTTTTTCAACACTGGGATCATATTGTATTACTACCATCCTTGGAGTATAAATTTTTTTAGACAACTTCAGTCTATCAGATATTTGGAGTATAAAATTCTTTAGACAACTTCAATCTATCAGATGTCATGGTCATTTTAACAAAGTGAAAGCATAGAACATATGAAGTGATTTTTCCCAAATCTACACATGGTATTAGACATGCATGTTCCCAAAACATTGCAGCCAACAGAAAATAATCATACCAATAGGCAAATTTGTAGTGAAAAGTTGTGAATAGTTCAGTGTTACATCCTTATTCACTTTTCACCGAGCATATTAATTTACAAGAGAACTACTACGAAATGAAATTTTTACTCGATGAGCTTTCGGGTAGAGTTTCTAAACTTCGGCAGGGGTAACAGCCACGCTGAAGCTTCAATGAAATCCATACTGAGGAATGGCTTTGCCTGCTCATCTGTAAGCATTTTTGCACATTTTGCTCTATGATTAGTCACTGCTCCTGGCCCTTTGCACTTGTACTCTCCATAATACACGCTCCTGTAAGATATTATTACCAATAAAAGCGATGAAAGGTAACGTGATTACTATCTTTATATATATGAAAGAAAGAAGAAGAACTATACATACCCTCTATGTGGCAAGGTGCCTTTGCTATCCCATCCTTTAGGGTTGATGAGCCTATCCATATATGTATAAGCAAAAACAACCCTTGAATATGCCCGCCAAGCCCTGCTTAAATATGCATTTCCTGTACCTATGATGCTTCCATTTATGAAAACAAAGCCAGTTTGCTCTGATTTGCTCGACCTCCCTTGTGCTGTTATTGCTGTTTCCCTGTCTGCTATCGATTCTATTGTGCAATTCTATAAATATTGAAATATATATATCAGCTGATAGTGCAAAGCTAGAGCAGGGATCACCAAGTGTTCAGCGCAACTGGTTCAAAGATCTAATGGCTTAGAGCAACGACATATTTTAACAAATATTACACATCAATGGCCCAGAACAATGTACTGTTAAACTTCACCTTTAGAGATGAATGAATCGTTCACGAAATTAAGAAAGCTTACCAAGTAAATAGATTTTCCATCGCCAAAAATGAAGTCGATAGTCCCTCTAATGTAGCAATCCTTGTAGAAATGCATTCCTTTCTCATCGCACAGAGTGTCTTGATGCCCATAAAACTTACAGTTATAAAACGCAGCTTTGTCTCCTGAGATTCTCATAGCCACTGCTTGAGATCCTTCTTGTCCTGGAACTGGCTTCGGAGCGTAGTTCTAATTTAAAAACCAACAAACAAATTTGATTCATGGGAAGTAATACTAAAACATCTTCTAAGTGAATAATTAAGATAAATATGAAAAATATGTACCTCAAATATGATATTAGCTGCAACAAAATAATCCGATTCCACAGCGACAGTGGCGCTATCAAAAGTGCCATACTGAGACGCATTTGAGTTGTACGTAATTGTTGGCATATGGAGTGGATTCCCATATAATGTAACATATGGCTTGGACATATTAACTGTTACTTTTTCTTTGAATACACCTCGACCAATTCTCAAAATTGTTCTTCTTGTATTTCCATATGGGATGCTATTGATTGCATCTTTTATAGTTCTGAAATCGCCTTTTCCATTTTGTCGAACTTTTATAACCTTTGGGTGCCTTTGTGTGAGTAAAAGCTGATCTTCGTTACCTTTTACAGATTCGATGTAAATAAGTAGATATGTAAATGTGAATAATATTCCACCCATTTTTAGGAAGAAACGGCTAAGAGCAGGAGATTCACGGAAAGAAACTCGTAATGTAGGTTTCGTAATGGAGCAGGTGAAAAAACAAAGTCTGAAACTTATGTAGGAAGAACGCTCGTATAAACTTATTACGTTACAAATGTTCAATAAATACCTACAGTGCACATCAACTTACGTTTGCATCTGTTAAAACACTTCAAAAAACAAATTTGTGATCGAAATTTAAAAAGTTGAGATAAAAAATATGGTACAATAGCCAGTTTGAAAACGTGACTAACTATTAGATTTTCTTTTTTCAAAAAATTATTATTGGAAACCAACAAATAATATTTTGTGAATGCGGCTATCTGATTACATAACCTAAAGACGGTATCACACAGCTGTATCAACCGTTCATCAAGCAAGAGATGATCAGAGCCACACATATTTATTTCTGTTTTCTCAGCAGTCTTGGGCTGCGGGCTCAAGGCCCATCAATTACATTATATATTACTTGTGTATTTCAAGTTGAAACATATCATTCTCTGTACAATTCAAAATCAATACAATATTCAAGCATTCTCTTCTATAATTCCTCTGTAAAATCATATTCATCTCACGCATCAATTAATCAAAACTCTAACATGGTATCAGAGCCATTTGGCTTAACAACATAGTATCTTTCTCGAGAAGTTCTTTCTATTGCTGCTCCATCATAGTTTCTTCATCACTTGGAGAGCATATAACCCATTAGGTTGTTTTTCATCATTTGGGTTATAAGTTTGATCAAGATTCATGTGCCGTGCCTATTTTTTTGTATTGGCTGCACAAGATACCATTGAAATCAAACTTATTCAAGAAAATCATCAGAAAACGGATTCAAGAAGCCAGAAAAACAACTCATCAATTAAAAATAAGGTGTGTGCCGTGCTAAGACCCATCAGAAAACTTTCATCACGTGGATTTGGCTGCATCATACCTGTGTTCGTCCTTTTCTTGCCGATTTTCTTTATCAAAAATCTGTTCTGAAGCTCTTCTTGATTCCCCATCTCAAAGTTTTGCATCATGACTGATGATCAATCACCAACCTCTGGCAACACCAGCACTGATCAGCAAGCAGTGGCAACATGAAAGCTGATCATGACTGTCATAAGCCCACAGAGCCAACTAATCACTGTGCATCTTGATGAAAACAATTACTTGCTATGGAAACTGCAAGTTGAAACTGCAATTCAGGAATATGGGCTTGAAGGTTTCCTTCTTGGAACAATACCAATCCCACCAAAATGTATAACTGTTGAAGAAAACAAGATCATCAATAATGAGGAGTATGTCAAGTATCACAAGCAAGACAGACTCATATGTTCATGGCTATTATCATCTATCAACACAAATCTGTTATCACATATCATTGGCTGCAAATCAGCACGTGAAATATGGTCAACCATAGAAAAGATTTTTAATACCCAATCTGCAGCCTAGGTTATGTATCACAAAAGGCAACTGCAAAGTATAAGAAAAGATAAGTACTCAACGAGAGAGTATTTGTACAAGATTAAGACAATCTGTGATATGCTTGAAGCTGTAGGTCACAAAGTGTCAGACTCTAAACAAATACTAACCATTTTAAATGGCCTAAGAGATGAATATGAAGTTGTAGCTGCTGTTATAGCTTCCCACAAAATCTTACCATCCGTTGATGATGTTCACTCTATTCTACAGGCTCATGAGGCAAGAATAGATAACAAAAGGCCACAAGAATTAGAATTTGCTATCAACTATACCACCAACATAAAAAACAAGAATCAAAACAACAACAGAAGTGATCAATCATCTCAAAGAGGAGGACCTGCTAACAGGTCAAGGGGAAGAGGTAGGAATAATAATAGCAACAGACCAAAGTGTTAAATCTGTGAAAGGATTAGACACACTACAGTAAAATGCTACTTCAGATATTCAAATCAAAACAACAACAACAACAACAATCAAAGAAGTGGCAACTACAGTGTCAATGTTGCACAAGAAAGTTCAAGCAACCATGTAGATAACAAAGATCACAGTTCTAGTGAAAATGGTTAGATTGAATCTGTTAAAGATGTGTGTTGGTATCCAGACTCAGGAGCAACAAACCATATAACTAATAATCTTGATAATTTGAATCTTAGCAACAAGGATTATGAGGTAAACAGTCAATTTGCATAGAAAATGGTAAGGGCATTAAAATTTATCATGTAGGAAGTGCTCTTATTAAAGGAAAGAAACAATTGTTTCTGCATAACTTATTAAGAGTACCAAAGATCAAAAAAATCTTATAAGTGTGTCTCAATTTGCTAATGACAATAAACCGTTCTTTGAATTTTATCCTGAATATTGTCTTGTTAGAGACATACTAACTAAAGATGTTTTGTTGCTGGGTGATGCAGAAAAGGGTTTATATAGGTTTAAATCTGTCAACTGTACTGACCCTACAACTGAGCAAAGTTCTTGTAATCAGTGTGAAAAGATAAACAGCAGTGATGTATTTGATCTATGGCATTGCAAACTTGGTCATCCAAGTGTAAAAGTTGTTAAACAAATTCTTTTTGAAAATAATATTCTATATGATAATTTTTCTCTTCCTTATATATGCACCTACTGTCAAATGGGTAAGAGTGACAAACTGCCCTTTAATGATTCTCAAACCAAATACTCTAAGCCCCTAGAACTCATTGCTACTGATCTTTGGGGACTAACACCAATATGTTTAGATTATGGATATAATTATTATATATCCTTTGTTGATGCACACACAAGATACACTCGGGTATATTTTTTGAAAAATAAATCCGATACACATAGAGTTATGATAAATTTCATAACAATGGTTGAAAAGCAACTAGATTCACAAGTGAAAATTCTACAATCAGATGGTGGAACTAAATATAAAGTTCTTAAAGATTATTTTAAAGAAAAGGGAATAATTCATAGAATCACATGTCCCTACACATCTGAGCAAAATGACTTAGTTAAAAGAAAGCACAAACACATAGTTGAATCTGGGCTTAGCTTGTTAACTCATGCAAATTTACCTCTAAAATTCTGGCCTGAAGCCTTTAACATTGCAGTCTATCTTATTAATAGACTGCCAACCAGAATTGTGGAAGGTATGAGCCCCTTAGAAAAATTACAAGGGATTAAACCGGACTACTATAGCCTAAGATCCTTTGGGTGTCTATGTTTTTCATACTTAAGGCCATACAACAGTAACAAGTTGAATTTCAGATCAAAACCATGCACTTTCCTTGGATATGCAACAAATCAGAAAGGATATAAATGTCTTGATGACAGTGGGAAATTTTTTATTAGTAGACATGTTGTTTTCAATGAAAATATTTTTCCTTTTAGAAATTCTGAAATCAAGACAACTGGTAAAGTTTAATCCATATGTTTCTATACCTGAATTAGCCATATATTCTGAGAATGATGATCCATCAGAGGTGAGGAGGACTATTGATAATCATTAGACTCCCATGGTATCTGCTCAATAAAATCATGATTAGACAGATGATTTCAGTTATACCAGTCACTCACCTGCACAATCAACAAACAAAGATGCATGTGAAAGAGAGGAAGATCAACTAAGCAGTACAAGGAACAGTTCAAATGAAAGAACAAAAGAATTACCTCACACTGGATCCTCTGTTAGACCAAGTCATCCTATGATCACTAGAGCTAAAAGTGGCATCTTCAAAACAAAAATTTACACTGCCAACATAAGCTCTAATGAACCAACCACATATGAACAGGCTGCAAAAGACAACAAATGGAGGGCAATCACGGATTAAGAGTTTAATGCTCTCATAGATAATAAAACTTGGGATTTTGTATGTCCACCAGCACATAAAAATGTAGTAGGTTGCATATGGACATACAAGATAAAAAGAAACCCTGATGGTACCATCAATAAATACAAGGCAAGACTGTTAGCCAAAGGCTATACTCAACAGTATGGATTTGACTTCACTGAGACTTTTTCTCCAGTGATGAAACCCTCTACTATTAGACTTGTTCTTACTATAGCTCATTACAAAGGTTGGATTATGAGACAACTTGATGTCAACGATGCCTTTTTGAATGGCATATTAGAAGAGGAAATTTATATGAAACAACCACCTGGTTATGAACAAAATACGAATCTTGTATGCAAACTAAACAAGGCAATATATGGCCTTAAACAGGCACCAAGAGTATGGTTTGATACACTGAAATCAACTTTAGTGACAATGGGATATCAGTCTACCAAATCGGACTCTTCCTTGTTTATTAAAATCAGTGAGTCATCAACCATTTACATACTAATCTATGTTGATGATCTAATCATTACAGGTAGCAGTCAAGATGAAATTAATTAAATTATTTGCTATCTGGATAAGCAATTTTCTATTAAGGATCTTGGGGACCTCAACTATTTTCTGGGAATTGAAGTGTACAAAACAAAAGGTTCTGAAATAATACTATGTCAAAAGAAATACATATCAAAACTCCTTGCAAAAACAAAAATGGAAGAGGCAAAACCCATGTCAACACCAATGATAAGCAACCAAAACCTATCAAAAAACAGGGGAGAAGCCATAAATAATGTTAAACAATATAGAAGTGTTATAGGAGCATTGCAGTATGCTACTAGAACACGACCAGATATTGCATTCAGTGTTAATAAACTTTCTCAATTAATGCAGAGCCCTTTGGATGAGCACTGGAAGGCAGTCAAGAGACTGCTCAGATACTTAAAAAGGACATTAAATCATGGCTTATCACTTAAAGCTTGCAGCAATCTCAACATAACTGGTTATGCTGACGCTGACTGGGCTACAAACCCAGATGATAGAAAATCTATCACTGGATACTGCATTTTTATCGGAGGTTACTTGATATCATGGTGCTAAAAAAAACTACTATCTCAAGGTCCAGTATTGAAGTAGAATACAGGAGTGTAGCAAGTGCAGTGGCCGAAACAATGTGGTTATAGTCTATCTTAAAAGAGTTAAAATTAGATTCAGGCATAAAGTCAACAGTGTGGTGTGACAATCAAAGCATTGTATATATGACTGCAAACCCTATACTACACTTCAGAACCAAACATATAGAAATAGATCTACACTTCGTTCAAGATCAAGTTCAAAAAGGAAACTTACAAGTAAATAACATACCAGCTACCTACCAAAAGGCAGATACACTCACCAAACCACTATCGAGAAACAATTTTGTCAAGTTTAGATCTGAACTTGGAGTGGTTGAGAATCAAACCTCTTCTGAGTTCAGAAGCTCAGATTTTTTTCAAATTAAGGAGGCAAAGAAGGAGCAACACTAGAATCGCTAATTTGACTTCGATTTGGACAATCAAAACACTCTGAATGCTCAAGAGACTCAAAATTACAGCACAAATTGGATGAAGAAGAGGATAGAAACTGAGAAAAGACCAAAATTTGTGGATATTATCAAGTAATTTTATTTTTTACCGAAGATTTTTTGGAATCGCTACTCATATGCAAACCCTAGAAATCGAATTACGGTTTGAAGGGGGGAATAATGTTTTGTGAATGCAGCTATCCAATTACATATACTAAAGATGGTATCACATAGCTGTATCAACCGTTCATCAAGTAAGAGATGATCAGAGCCTTACATATTTATTTCTGTTTTCTCAACAGTTTTGGGCTGCGGGCTCAAGGCCCATCAATTACATTATATATTACTTGTGTATTTCAAGTTGTAACATATCATTTTCTATACAATTCAAAATCAATACAATATTCAAGTATTCTCTTCTATAATTCCTCTGTAAAATCAAATTCATCTCACGCATCAATTAATCAAAACTCTAACACCAACCACAAATTTCGTCCAAAGTAAGACTAATCAAAACTAATTTCGTTTTTGTTATTGTTCCAGAAGAAATGAAACAAAAGATACGGTACTTCAAAGTATTCATTATTTAATTAAATTTGAAATTTATTATTAAATTAATTATTAAAACTGTACTTTCTAGTAGTATCGCTGCTGTTTTTCTTTTTCGATTCATCTCTGGAGTTGAATACCTCATTCAAGAATTTTTACTATAATTAAACAATTGTTTCTTTTTAATCTCTCTTTTAAACCTGGTTTTATTTTAAGAACGAGTGATTGCCCTTCTCCGACCCTTGCTTAGCTTTCAATTCGCCTCTGACCATCAAATTAAATGTGAATAAACTTCATGATCAAAATTTTGTCAAAAATTCAGCTACAAATGAACCCGGAAATTTATGATTAATGTACGATTTCAAATATTTAATGCATCATCGCTGGCTCCTAAAAACCTATCTAGCTCACATAACCATTGATCACCATACAAAAGCTAATTATATACTCATTATTATCGTACATTTTTTTAATCAAATATAGGCATCCAAAAATCAATTTCACTGTTCGGTTGTTTATCATTGTTAAGTGGTGAAAGGTCGTAGATGAACTACAGCAACGACGCCGGACAATAGTACGACAATTAATGACATTTGTATAACAGAAGCACACGATTGTGTTAGACTGGATGAAGAAAACAGAATTTAGTGGAAAATAGCAATAAAAAAAAATTTAGTAGCCAAAAGCCCTTTTATGGATGCCAATAGCAGCACACAATATTTGAAGTGTGTTGCTAAAAGCACCTAGAAATAGGTTTATTAATACCATATTAAATTTCAATCAAGTTTAATAAATAAACATACTACTTAATACCACTTCTATTTCTTCACCCAGTGATTAATCTCAAAACATTTTGCAGATGTTAAACATTTCGACCTAATCTCAAACATGTAAAACCCTAAAAATCCAAAATCTGTTTATCAAAATTGATCAAATTTTCAATTTTAGATCACTAACCTATGGAAGAAAAGCATCATTTTAAGGAAGATAAACACCAAAAGATGGAAAACTGAAAGTTTCTTCCCTGGTTGGCCGTGAGATTGTTGTGAGCTTTTGCTTTACTAGGCGAGTCCAGCCGACTTCCTCATTTTTGAGTGATTGATGTGCATCGTGGCTTGTGACTTTTTGTTAAAAAGGAAAAAGAATGAGAATAAGGTTAAGTGTTTTGGGCCCCTTGTAATTATCTTCTATGATATTAAATAGCATATAATTTAATTATACATGGTGCATTTTGGAAATGGTATTAGAGAACACGTTTCTAGGTGCTTTTAGCAACACACTATTTAAAACATGACTATGGTCAAAAATCAACCTCAAAGAGATATTATTTGCTACTAAATTTCAGGCTCAAACATTTAAGACTAAACGTAGGTTAAAAACTAGTTTCAAGTAAAATGTAATTTGTAACCAAGTTTCCATTTCAAATAGTTAAACCGCATATTGGTTTAAAATTTATTTACAACTAAAAAAGTTTATGGTCGAATATCATTGTCAAATGTTGGAAATATTCTTATTCGCAAGGCAAGCAAGGTTAGTTGTATTTAAATGAATCATAGTTTGAATATAGTAATGACAAAGACTTTATTCAGCTATTATAGAAAATTAAAAGGAGCAATATACTACTCCATACAACTAGAATATATGACAATAGAAAAGAAATAAAAGCCTAAAAAGGAATATTATGGAAAGATCGAACCAATAAAAACCAATCTAACGTCGAGGGGAAGAAAAAATTGGTCTAAAAAATCAATATAAAACCACAAAATACAAAATATCATGTGTGTGTACGCAGACACATATGTTTGTATGTATTTATTTATATTGAAGTAAGTAAGTACGTACTTGCATACATACACACATAAATACACACACATAGAGAGAATTTTGGCAAATTTTTTAAAATACACTTCTATCCCTTCTTAAATTTTTTTAACAAAACACCCTCATAATTACGTCAGTACATTTGTAGTTTTCTATGCAAATATTTGCACTGAAAACTGCAAATATTACAGTTCATACTATAAACATTTGCAAAAAAATGAAAATACCTACAAAATAAGTATTTGTAAAAAAACTGCAAATATTTGCATTAAAAACCACAAATTTTCACTGAAAATAATTTTAGGGTTGTTTCCTTAAACTTGTTTTGGTATGGGCGAAAGTGGAATAAGTTTGAAAGTAAGGCTGTGTCCCGAATTCCACCCCTCTCACCTTCGCGTGCGCTACAACACACATAGATAAATAGACATATACATATATTTATTTGTGTGTGTGTGTATGTGTGTATATATATGCATATGTGTATATGCATATATGTATATACATATGTGTATATATATGTATATGTATATATCTGTGCAGTTAATGCCCCGCTATCTCCGCTATAACTCCGATATATCTTATAGCGGATTCCTACCGCTACGATTTTTCCATATATCCCCAACATATAGCCTTTCCGCTTTAATCCCCGCTATTTCCGCTATATCCCGTTATTTCCGCTATATTCCGCTATATCTTCTATAAAAAATTGGATTGAAAAATGATATTTATACGCTATTAAAATTATGAAATTAATTAATTTCATTGAATTTTTTATATATGTTTAGAAATGATAATACTCTAATATTCTACTAAATTAAATTAAGTTATATAACAGTTTTACGTTCATTTACAATACATTTGCACATATTTTTATTTAAAATTATTTTTGTATTAATTATAATTCAATTGAATGTTAATTTTTCACATAATTACTATCTATATATTTGTAAAAACAACAAGTATGGGATTTATATGCTATTTTAGAGTAATCCGATATATCCCGCTATATCTTCGCTACATCTCCGCTATGACTTTTTGCACCTCTACCGCATTGAATCCACCGAGCGCTTTAACTGCACAGGTATATATATATAATATTGAGATCAAGCATCATGTATCAACAAAACCATTTAACATTTGTAACAGTTAAATGTATATTATATTGTAATTGCATCACTACTAGAGAAACATGACATTACATGACATTCATCTCAGAGCTCAACATCATAGCAATAATGGCAAACATAGCAATCATCAACCAAATCTCAAATCACCCACTAAGATGACGTTGGATAACTTATATGACCCACTCAAATGGTCTGCGACTACTAAACGTCGTAGGTACTTAATGCTTGAAATGATGCCCACTCAAATGGCTAGGGATTTGGAACACTCATAAGTCCAACTTATGGGTACTCTCAGACTACCCCAGGGTAAACTAAAACTACACTGCCTTATATGAGTACACATCACATCCTTAGAGTTATCCAATGATCTTCGACATACATACCAATAGAAGAACCACCTCTTGCCTACTCCATAAGTGATCACTCGGCACTTGTCTACTTGGTAACTCTCTTCATGCCATAGCTAAATCCCATTATGAAGTACTCGATCACTAAGAATATTGAGTTGTCGAAGACTCATTAATTATTTTGTTTCCTCATAACTCATCGAAGGTGCATCGTCTCAACTCTAAAAGACTCATGTGCCATCCTCAAAGTCGCTTCATGCTTGCCTCAGAGTAGCTCCTGTTTTACCCGTGTTTGCATTGCGTAGACTACATTGCCTCAATCGATCGCTAGTGGTCCATATTCCACAAACCACACATTCAATTGCCATGCGATCAATCGTGCTTGCTTACCACATCATAGGGCACAAATCCTTAAAAATATGAACTGTCGGTACCGATCCATTTTTCTCAACACTTAGCCAAATTTTGGCTAAGTTTAACTTCTCCACTCCCAGTTTACATTTTCCCACATGCATCCTGTGATATAGTTAGGGGTATTGTAAAGGCCTGTAAATCCATACCCCTTGAATCGACCATAATTCACAACTGTTCGACCCGAATTGAACGGAAAATACGAATCTTTAGGGTGAAGAAGAAGAAAAAGATAGGAGAAAAATAAACAACAACAACAAAATCTCACCATCGAAGTGGAACAAAATATAATATATAATAACAGATTTTTATACAAAAGAAACTGTAACTGATCTATACTTACAATGATCAGAGTACAACACTCAATACATCAAACTAGACAGTTATATAACTTGTCCTTACACAGCGGAAATATAAGCCAAGTACGGAGATACGTCTCTGTCATCCAGCTCATCTCCTGAGCTCCATAGCATTCTATCCTGAATCTGTAATACTCGATCTGACCCGAGCATTATAATAAAATAACACCCGAGTCAGTCTGGAAAACCAGCGTGAGAAAACACACTCAATTTGAATTATTAGAGTTATCAAAATCCTTTGAAAAAAGTATCTCGTAAGACCGCGTCACACATAAACACGATGGGTTTTTCCCTTACGATAACCAAAACATTTTATAGAAAATCCCATGATATTATAATAGTGTCTAAACATAAATACTAATCCAAATAGCTGAAATTGTTACATTAATTAAATTCCAACATACTAGGTTCTACAAACAAAACCGTAAGCTCGTATTGGAGAATGGGTTCCAACGAATGACTGGGCCATTGGGGTACCTCCTATCATAGTACACCTCTAGAACAATGTACCGAGGACCTCGCCAGGATCCCTTGCTACACAAGACCGACCTACCTTTAACCTGGATAGATCGAATATGTTATCACCCCGGGTGTTCCCACCCTTCTTATCGAGCGCTTCTTCTTTCATGTATACCCATATCTAAGATAAATAGGGTTCCAAGGACATCTAGAAAAGTGACAACATACCCTACTTGGGTGCGACCCACTTAGCCTTACTGCATCTCCCCTGTTCTAGTCATTCCCGGTTGATGAGGGTCGAGGCTAAGTGTTACCTTTCAAGAACAATTTTACTTAGAATGCTCATCGTCCTCCAATGACGATGTTCTGATAGCATTCATCTATACAAGTGGTCCTGGGTGTGGACAAACCGAATCACCATCTTCATTATCTTCGTGGTATTCATTCATTACGTTCAAACCGGATCGAAGTGGTCTTCGGATAATTAAATCCGATTCCGGTTCTTCGAAACGATTAATGAAATTGGCCAATATTGATAGTCGGTTATTTAACTATCAATAAAACATCCATAAGCAGTCACTGGGCCTTTTTATAAATTTCCCCAAAATATTTATTTTCAAAATATCTTTAAAAGATATATCAATTCCTTCCAACGTTTGAAATTTTTTTTTTCAAATACTTAAATCCGTAATAGGATACTTCCAAACATCTCGACACTTAGAATTATTCCCAAATTTCTATTTTCTGTACATAGGAAAATATTACAAGTCTTATTGTCCAAAATCCCCTCAAATATCAATACTCAAGAGAATGTTTCGCGACTTATATCATAAGTCTTTGGGGTTTACATTAATTCCCTTTTCCTTTTCAAATTTGATTATATCTACTTATAATCCCTTCTATTTATCTATAACTTCTCTATGACTTTAGATTCAACCCTGAAGTTCTTATTTCTAATATTTCAGAACCTCCCTTAAGTTCCAAGAATTTTATTATAAGATTTTCCCTTTATAAAACCCTATCCGTTAAATAACTTCGTTCATAATCTCGAGAGGATTTATAAATAAATTTCAATCTTTTAAAAACTATATATATAAAATAGGTATTTTTAAAGAATAGTAGTTATTTTTAAAAATATGTTTAAGTAAATTTAAGATATCAAAACATTTTAAACAGCATCGATAATTCCTTCCAAATCATTTTAAATAACTAATTAATTTACAAAGCTGATTTATAAAATTAGAATTTATTTCAATAAATATTAAATATTAGAATAACTAACTATTCGGAATAATATAAATAATAATTTAAGTTATATAGTATGGTAATTTAAAATCCTATTTAAAACAATTTTAATTCCTCGACAAAAATCTATTTTAAAAATCCAACATTGCCAATTTCAATTTATATATCCCTCTCGATTTGTATCACATCGATTATCTCTAAATTTTATCACCATTCTTATATTCAAAAATAGATTCCACTATTTCTTTCCCAACGATTTTCATAACTTGATATAAATTCACATCGTAAATCTATATTTCTAATTTATCAACTGACCATCATTTTCCTTATTTATAAACATTGTTTATAAATTTATAAACTCCTCTGAGTTTCACTTATTTATAAAACCAATTTCTATTTATAAAATTTCATTTTTATAAATATGTCAATTTATAAACCCCATTTGTAACTTCCAATCTATTTTTAATATCGACTTCAACTCCTTTTCATATTTCCCGAATATCATATATAAATTCTTTTTATATAATTCAATTTTTTTAAAATCTCTATTTAATAATCCACAACAGTTTAGTATGACCATAAATCAAATATATATTTCTAACTCAATTTCTTTAAAATAACTCCAATTCCAATATATATATATAAATATATATATATATATATATCAAATGCCCGTTAATTCCATACATTTTAAAAATATATTTATAGTATTTAAATTATCAAAATTCAGGCCAATGCTTCAGTATCATCCAATAATTCCAATCGCTACAATAATCTATAATAAATTATTCTACACAAATCATATATCACTATATATGAAAAATAACAACATATTTGAGGAATCCAGTTGGATCCCTCCAACCTGTTTCCCTGCATCCACAGATGTTAATACAACATAAAATAATATCAACCCCACTTCGAGGGAGATATCACGGTATATAGGGTCATCTGCTATTATGCAGGGCGCATAGGGGTCTCATCCGCTAAAATATGCAGGAATATCAATCCAACTACTAATATATACTACTATATATATTTATAATAGATCATTCAACAGATAATTAATTCAACCAAACATCCAGAATTAATTTTAACTATTTAAAATTAATATCTAGCAATCCAAAAAGAGTGAGATTTACTCACCTTGATTTTATTTTGCAATCCATTCCAAATTTAAATTAAATTGAATAGCATTCAATTTAATTTAAAATCCCAACTATCTTTAATAAACTCCGAACCAATTTTATTTGCGTAGATTCGAGGCCACGAGCACCACGCAGCTAGTTTTCGTTCATTTCGAACCTCGTACGAATGAGATATATATTTTATAAGCATTCGATTTCATATAAGATAAATATCCCTTCAATTTAAATTTAAATTTACTAATTACATTATACAGTAATTACCTCCGAGACACCTTCTTCCACACAAGCGAAGCCTCAATCGAACGCGAGCACTAGGACCGCGGCCGTCACGACATCAGATTCCTCTCCTGTCGTCACCATGTCCCTCTTCCCCCTGCCATCCCACGTCGCAGCCATCAAAACCCCACCGCGAACCACTGCTTACATCAACTCGTGATTTTGACTTGCGTTACCTTCAACTATCGCGACCACTTCCAAAATCGTGCACACATTCCAGCACTAACAACCATCCGCGACCTCATCGTGGTGTTCCAAATTGCGCCTCCATCTACTTGCGCTCGTCCACCACTCCTGACACACGCGCGCACAATCGCGCCTCCCAATCTCCTTCCATCGCACGAACGCGATCGAGGAAAACGTAGCCCCCAACCCTAGTTATCCTCGAGCTTCCCAGTGGCGCCCACTCTCATACTCGCGCCTCACATCCCGATTTGATATATATATATATATATATATATATATTATATGAACAGAGATCAATTCTCTTTTTTTTTTCTTTTGTTCTCATATGTTCGAATTGATTTTGGTGGAAGATAATTTGAAGATGAAGAGGATGGATCGTGATTTCATTTGAAAGCAAGGGTTAAAAGAGAAGTGGTAGTTGTACTTGGTGGCGTGTTTGAATAGGTAATGGGTACTCTAAAAGGACGTAATATAGCTGAAAGGAATGTTTGATTGGACAATATTTTAATTAAATTTTCAAAATATCTCGATTTACACAACTCAAAATCTCGAACCCCTATCGTGACATCCCGCCTGGTGTTCATAATGTTATACCCCTATTCCAAATGCAATGAAAAAGGTTTCGAGTCTTAATTCGATCGTATGGAGAAGATAGCATTTTGGACCTAGTTATTATATTGAATTTTCGATATAAATTTCAATGCGTTTATATCCCGTACGACCAAACAATAACTCCAAACACCACGAAATTTGAAATCCGATAAAAATACAATATTACGGATCAAATGGAACTGGTTTCATCGAATTCCAAGACTGTGTTTTGGATGGCACATTTTAAATGTCAATTTGAACAAACTATTTTTAAAATTGAACAGATCACTTTTAAATTCAATTTTAAAACTTTTATTATCTTCATTATTATTAATATTAATTTTACAAGCCTTTAAATTATTTTTATCGAGCTTAAAACTAAAGATACAATAGTTTAACCAATATTCACTTATAATATTCAATAATTAAATTATCCAATAAATCGCTATGTTTAAATTCTGAATTTATTTTATAAATAAAAACCCAAATTTCCATATTCAAAATTAATCTATAATTCAAATTCATTATTAAAAACCATTTAAATATTCCAAATCAAACGTCGAAAAATCCGGGTCGTTACAGGTATGCCCTGGGGGTAATTATGTAATCTGTTATATATATCTATCTCAATAACCAGGCTTGTTTGAAATAAAAATTGTTTTATTTCTATTATATACTTGATATAATGTGTTATATATTAATTAATTAATTTAATTAAAAGTATATTTAATAGAAAATCCATAAGTGATATGTTTTATGATCATAGTTACGAAGTGCTATAACTGTGAGTAATTTACCATAATGAAAATAATTGTGCCATTTTAAATATTCCTAGTCAAGATGTATCAACATGAATATCGATATATTTATTGAGTTTAGAGTTTATTACTCATGGCTGATGAGGGCACCAAGGGGTTACGTACTGATAGTTATTGGATAACTATGGAATGAATCACTCGATAGTTTTCTATTGGTTAATATACCTAAGGTCAAACAAAAAATATTGATCTGACTAATTTACACAGTTCTCTGGACTTGAGAATACTGTTGATATTTAATATAGAAGCTTCGCTTTGACTGTAGTTAAAAATCATCGCTATCAGGTACTACTTAAAATAAGTAAAATTAGATTTTACCAAAAAGAAGTGTAAGTGGTAAATTAAGCCAAAATTTCATACCACTAGCTAAGCTGATGTGTGAACACTAATTCTCAAATTGTTAAATATTAATCGCTAACTAAATTTACACCTTTAAGTGGCATAACTATAATGATGAATACTTTGAACAAACCACCCAATTTAATTAATTTATAAATTAGTGTAAATTAATTTAATTAACTAATATTTATGAAATATTAATTATCAAACTTTATTTGATTTGTTTAAATATCATTAGCATTTAATAAATTAAGTATATAAAAGTTATAAACACGAGTATTGAACATGATATTGATAAAATATTTAAACACGATCTATATTGAATAATTGCTAAGTTGTTTTGGGAATTTTTTTCTAACTCCCACATGCATGATGAACATGGAAAGAGTTTTTAAATGCAATTTAAAAATCCAAAGGAGCAATTAAAAGAAGGAATTAAATCTTCGTCCTTTACTCTTCTTTATGACTCACTTAAATCTGATTTATGAAATGAATTTTCTTCTTTTTTCTTTAATACTATTTCTTCTACCAAAAAGGTGAAGAGGAGGAAAAAGATTTGATTAGATTTAACTAGGAATTAAATAAGGAGATTTTAAAAGGGAAAGTTGAAAGGTTTCAACTTTTTTTTTTAAATATATTCTCTCTTTTTCAATCCATGATTATTATTTTTCTTTAAAAGAAACACTGAAACCTTTCAATGTTTTCTCGAAAATGCAAGATGTTTTGTCAAGAAAAGAATAATGATGGATTGAATAAGAGAGAATATGTTCTAAAAGAAACATTGAAACCTTTCAATTTTCTCTTTTAAAACCTCTCTGTTTAATTCCTAATTAAATCGAATCAAATCCTTTCCCTCTACTCCACATTTTCCTCTCCTTATTAATTATTTTCCTTAACATAATCAATTGTCCTTTTATATATATGTGTAAACTTTTAATCAGGTAAAATAACTTTCTAACATATAATAGCTAACTAACTAACTATATATATGCATATATTATTATTTTGTATAATTTCAAAATAAACTATGGAAAGGAAGGCATGCATAAAGGGTAAATATATCCATTGCGCAGTAAATTGCAACACCTGTATACGTACATATTAACTATGTACACTACTTATATATTGCACCTGTATTATACACATATGAACGTATTTGATACATTCATTATCATATATTTGAATTCAAATTAAACTTAAACCTCTTTCATTTATGAAATAAAATAAAATGTTGATTCTATTTAAAAGAAACTTAAAAAATTCTAAATGAATTTAAACCTTATAGTCCCATTAAAGATCCAAGAAAGAAATTTTTTTGAAATTTAACCTTTAACTCTGCTATGGGCTGGCCTAGTTCCAACAGTGGTATCAGAGCACAATAGCCTATGCGGTCTGAATTAGTAATGTTAGGGCTAACTAATTAAGCTTGTCCGCTTAATGCGGTGTTTAGAAAGGTAATTTCTAGGATTGAAATTGGGTAATCAGGTACCCTATCCTATCTGTTACCGGGCTGACCTGAAAGGTGAAGTGAGCCGAAAGGCTGCCCCTAATAGAAAAGTCTAAATCTGAGTTGGGCATTTGACTAATTTTCAAAATTGTTTTGAAAATCAAAATAAAAGATTTTAAATTTAAAATAAAAATATTTTTAGTGTAAAAGTTATAATACAACATAAGTTTTCAAACTGTTTGAAATGATAATGATATTTTCAATATGTTAGAAAACATTTAATACTGATTTAAAATTTTAAAATTTATTAATAAGATTAACAAAAATAATTAATTAAACATGTTTACTAATTAATACTTACATTAATGTATCATATATATCGATATATGTTATCTTATTTTAAAGGTGTTTAAGATAACATAAGTATACATTATGTAAATAAAATAAAATTTGAAATTAATACAATTTAATTAAAATTGTTTAATTAAATAAATTAATAAAGGTTAATTAATTATATAATTAAATTAAAGGTTAATTAATTGAACAAATTAATTAAAGGTTAAATAATTAAATTAAAACACAAACATATAAGATATATGTGTTATACTATAAAGGTTATAGTATGTGTGTGTGTGTGTGTGATATATAGGTATTACTATAAAGGTTATAGTAGATATGTCCAAAGTAAAAGTTATATTGGAATACTAATATAAAATTAATTAAAGAGTTATTTAATTAAAATTAATTAAATAAGTTTTAGTTAATACAATATTATACATAATACTGTTATATAAGTAATATGAAATATAGAAGTTATATAATAATAAAACTTATATGATATGAATGTATAAACTAAAGGTGGAACATTAAAAAAACTCAAACAGACTTAAGGAATAAATACATATGTAAATGTACGTATGTCGTGATTTTTGGTGTATCCGACACTTGAATCACAAGGATATTTTATAAGAAATACATTATTCTATAAGTTTATATTACTCAATATAATATAAAAAAGATTATGAATCTTCAATATAATGTTGTCTTATTCCCCCCTCCCTCACCATACACACAATATATATATATATATATTAATAAATTACTTGCATGCTCCTTGGCTGTTTAGCAGACTAAAGCTTGGGATGTTATATGTAGTATTATTAATATATTGAATAAACAAGATAAGATAACTATGTGTATTTGTTGAGCATACTCAAGTTACATATACTATACATAGACTGTCATGATATGGTAGGTACGAGTGAATAATCTCTTTCGATTTGTTGAGCAAACTCAAGGTCGAAATGCGATTTGGACAAGGAATCATGGGTTTGGAGTTTTATGTGATACAACCAACAAGGACTTATCCATCGTTTATGGAGCTATGATTTGTTAAGCAAACTCAAGGTCAGAATCCCAAGACAAACGAATCCTAACATCCACTAATGAAGTCGAAAGACTTCTATGTTTCATCTTAAGGCTTGGAGAAACATAAAAGACTAGTGGTAGCCTTATTAGAAAAATGAAATAAAAACATTTATCCTTTCTAATATTGTAAGAACGTATGCTAAATACTGTTATAATAATCTACATTGATCAATTTGTGCATCTAATATGATTGAATTGTTTATCAATTAAAATATACAAATTGGATGAATTAAAGATTGACAAATAGAAATAATATATATATACACACACACACATACTATTAGATACTTCTTACATGTTAATGTTTCCTACAACCATGCAAGTGCCTAATTTTACAACTACTTAATACGTTCATAGTTTGATCGCTCACATATTTATTTGGTCGAGACCATGTATTGTTTCTATGAGTTCCAAACTCAAAAGCAATACATGATTATGAATATTTAATCCATATACTATCACATATAAGTATTGTATGGTGCACAGTCGTAGTTTGTAATGTATGATACTTTGATGAAATTAGTTCATTTGAAGCAAACAAATAAACCATGCAATAAGATCGAGTATTCAATTGGATTAATCACAATAAAGATCACATTGTGTTAATTGTAACATTGGAAAAACTACAAGATAGATCTAAGAACTCGGTTACTTAAATATCATCTTGATTAGGTTACGCAAAGTGCATCATATATGATGTCTTTAAATTTTAAGGATGATCGTGTGTGCTTTTGTAAAGAGTTCGTTATGATGTTGTAGTAAGGGTATTCTTTTGAAAGGTTCAACCAATTAGAAAGAAAAGCCTATGTACAAGAGTAAATGTGATTTAAGGTATAGTTGGGATGAAGAGAGTGAATGGTCATTTCTACTTCATAAAGAAACATCAAACGCGAGAATTATAATAACAATGAGTGATGATAAACATTGGAATAAAAAATATGATTTCTATTCTGAAATGTATTTTTGTATAGAAAATTGTTTTTTATGAGATTTATTTCTTTGAGTTCAAGATATTTGATCAAATAACTCTCCATTGTAAACTAGTTACAGTATATGAAATAAATTATCTATATTAAGTGAATAATGGACCTTCAAATTCAGTACGGTAATGGTGGAAATTGTGGGAGCATGCTATATAACACTTATTGATTGCGTCAAGTTACGAAATTTGTTTTCATAAAACATAGTGAACTTTATTTATGAAATAACGACTAATTTTCGATGTCAAATAAAATATAGACATTTATATTTCATTGTGAATATTATGGATATTCATTATGAAATAAAACTATAATATGGTATCTGTTTCATAACAAAAGTGATGCAATGGAAAATATAGAAGTATATTAAATTGTTTACAATTATTTTAGAATTATAGACTAAGCCGTAGTTTTGAGAAATAATTTTTATTATACGATTGTGAATCATATGATACTGGTAAATTATATCTCAAACAATTAAGCGGTATGCACACATTTTGTGGGAGCATCATAAGAGTTGATAAACTCTATGGATTGATACATATATATGTATGAAATAATAAGTCTATTAGTTCCAAAATGT
The DNA here is from genome assembly GCA_030737815.1 of Allium fistulosum. NCBI lineage: Eukaryota > Viridiplantae > Streptophyta > Magnoliopsida > Asparagales > Amaryllidaceae > Allium > Allium fistulosum. Next base: position 971,616,651 of record CM060908.1, on the reverse strand, counting down.
TTCCACGTACTTCCTCATATTCACCGATGAGTTATCAAAGACATGGACATGTGTATTTGATACGCATGTATAAGACTATGATAAGATCATAGAACATGAAATGGAAGTAAATAATACAACATATAGAAGAATTGATTCTATTTAATCGAATGGGTGAATATGTTGGAAAGAGCTCAATGTGTACCTAAATGAATAAAAATTTAGTCTCAAAGGTCACTCCTCCCTATAGTACATAATGATGTATGAATAAGGAGTAATCAAGCTTTGTTGGAAAAAGCACAATTAATGATGAGTGAAGTTGAGTTAAATTCTTTCTATAAGGTGTGTACTTAAGAGTAGTACATAAGGTTAAAATAATATCATCCAAAGAATAGTATACAAAACCATATAAAATACGAGGTTATAAGAAACCCCTACATTTCCTACGCCAAAAAGTTGGCAGGTTGTGCGATTCGAAAAATTGCACATAATACTTATATATAAGATGTAATAACCCGCTTTTCCGTACCCCTTGAATAGACACTAATCTCCATCTATTTACTCAAGGTGAACGAAAAACCGAACCATTAGGGTTTTAAAAGAAGAGGTAGAAGAAAAGATAGAAGAAAAGAGAAAGAAGAAACAAAAGAACAACATCAGAAACAGAAACAATATCAGAATCTCACATATCGCAGCGGAACAATATACAATAGATAATTACTAGTCTTTTAAAACAAAGAACTATATCAGTTTATACATACATCAATCATCAGAGTCAATATACAACAATGGACAGTTATATAACTTGTCCTCATACAGAATACACAGCGGAATAAATATATCAGATACAAATACTACGTCTCGTCCTCCAGCTTATCTCCAAGCTCCAGAATATCCTGATAACATAACTCTAGGCTGCCCGTGTGGAAATTGGTGGGCACCCAGAGTTTAGAAGGGAACAATAAACTCCGAGTCAGTCATGGTGACTGGTGTGAGATCGTAAAACAGTTATTTTTCACAAAGAAAATAAAACAAATTCGCAATGCTTTTGGAAAATGAAACTACCATAAGACCTCCCGCCACACACACAATGCAAACGCAGAATTGGAGGAGATTTCTTCTTATGATAGTCAAAGATGCTTACTACGCAAAATCAAATCATTTTTGATATTATTATTAGTGCATAGTGTAGAAAACATTTCGAAATTATAGTATTAATCTTAGCCAGCATAGGTACCATGATACTATGCCTACTATAGCTGCTATATTAGATAGCAGGTTCTACAACTAAAACCGTACAAATTTCGTATTTGGGAAATGGATTTCCAACAAATGGTCAGGCTAAGGAACTTCCTTTCATCCTGCCGATTGGGATCGCCTCTGGCTGGACGTCCCGAGAGACAAACTGCTCTCTGCCAAACAAGGCCGGGTTACCCCTGTAACAGGTAACTCATGAATATGTCATCACCCGGTCCTTTGGGACCTTTATCCGAGCGCTCGATATCCAACATCACACATCATAAAGAAAGTGTATCCACATGAGTAAGTATCTGGGCTCCATACCATGATACCACCCCTTTCCAGAAGGAAATGACATACCCTAAAGGGCGCGACCCTCATAACCTTGCCGCAACATTCCTGTTTCGACCATTTCCGGGGTGTGAGGCTCGACGAAGTCTCGTCCACAAAGCTACGCTTTCTCAAAAAGCCCTGCTTCGGGTCCAACAAAATGATCAACCTATGATCACAAAGATATAAGATCAAACAAATGATCATATCACAAATGATCAAACACTGATCATTTTACAGCAACACTCAGTATGCCACGTTACCAAATTGGGATGTATCGCTGATAAATTTCAACTACATAACCTCTGAGCTCGTACGTCTCAGAGAAGGGTGTTAAGCTAAGAGAATAAATTCTCCGCCACCAACAGAAATGTATTTGAAAGAAATCAGCTTTACATCTCAAATTGTAACGTCAGACACACAATCCATACAAGTCTGTTCCGGGATCGAACAGAACCGAAGGCACTTCTCACGAAGCCCTTGCACATCCGGATAATTTTCAATCACGTCGGGACTTCCCGTCACTAAGGATGATAAAACCTCTAAACCGGAGATCAGCCGATGTAGAGTAACTCGACGGTAATCCTTCCGTTTTCAAAAATATCCGGTCTTCAACACCGGTCTTCGAATGCAATTCATAACGACGTATCACATATTCGGAATGGGTTATACGACCCCATGGTCCTTTCCCGGTTAACCCGAATAGTGAGCGTTTATTTAAAAACAAGTGTGGCATTCAAATTCATCCAATTCACAACAAATACCTATTCAAGGTAATTATTGATAGTCGGTTATTTAACTATCAATAAAGATGTGCAACATCATCAGATTCCAAATAATTTTCCCAAATTTTTTTATCTTCCAAAATATCTTTTACTAGATATATTATTTCCACACTTAATCATTTGAAAACAATTTCAAATCAATTTCCACATTTCAATTTTATCTTTAAAAGATAAAATCTCAAAATAGTTCATTTCATATTGGAAAAGCCTTTCCATACTTATTTAAAAATAAGTAATTCACAAAATCATTTATTTTCAACACTTAGAAAATATTCGATATACTTAAAATCAAAATTAAGTATATATTCATTCTTTAAGGAAATCATTCTCTTTAAACACATTTATTTGAGTCAAAACGAATGTTACGTAAAACATCGTTACGACGACTCAAAATCACTAGTATAGGGATTCAGAATTTAGATAGATATATGCATCCCAATACCATACAAAAATATTTCCTTTCGGAAACCATTTACTATAACAACAGTGTTATAGTCCACCATTTCCTTATCTTCTCGAAAACGTCTATTTCAACAATAAATGTTGAAATCTATGATTTCGATACTTACCACGTTTTAAAACATCTTTTAAAACAATTATTTCCTTATCTTCTCGAAAACGTCTATTTCAACAATAAATGTTGAAATCTATGATTTCGATACTTACCACGTTTTAAAACATCTTTTAAAACAATTAACTTCATTTTATAATATCGCTTTCCCAAACATAACCGTTTTTTTTCAATAATATATTCACTGTCCAAAATCGTGAATATACTTTACTATTTACATTTCACTATTTTCTACACGTTTTATTTCGATAATAATTCGCTATCCAAAATCGCGAATATATCTCCTTTGATAATCTTCTATATTTAATTTATCAAATTCAATCGATTGGTTTCCGAATTTATAAAACAACGTTTTATAAATTCCATTTTCTATTTTCTATAACAACTCCGGTTTATAATCTCATTTTATTAATCTTCAAAAATTCACTTATAAGAATAAGTGATTTCGGATTTATAAAACAACGTTTATAAATCACATCTGTACCTTATAACGATTTCAGCTTATAAAAATCATTTCATTTTGAAATTCCTATTTATATCCCATCTAAGTGCAAAAGTCAAATTTATAAGTAAATTTCTTATAAATCTTTTATTCTACAATATCTATTTACTTTATAACTTCACGTTATAAATCTATTAATTTCATTCACTTATGAAATCCATTTATACTTCTTTCTAACACTTATAAAAATTCATTTTATAAGTCCAATATTTTGATTTACAAAAATATCAATTTTTATAAATATTTCTATACAAATCGTTTATAGTTATTCAAAAATCCCAACTTAAACCATTTTATACATAAATCGACTTTTATTTCAAAAACGACACTTCGGTTATATTTCACTAAAATTATAACTTTTATAACTTTAAAATTTTACATGTTTATTTATTTAAAATAAATCAATTCAACAATTCAATAAAATGTCTACTTTCAAAAATCACTTTACAAATCCTTTTAAAATAAAAGTCGTTATTTTTACATTTCAAAACTGAATCCGATGATGCAACAGCATCAATCAGTCCATCACAACAGTCAATATCATATATCAATATGATAACAGAATATATCACAATATCTGTAAATAAATAACTACTGGTGAGGAATCCAGTTGGATCCCTCCAACCTGTTTCCCTGCATCCAAAGACGTCAGCACAATACCAATTCCGTTCCAGTACGGAATTATCGCGGTATATAGGTTTTTATAAATCCGCTTACTAACGGCGCAATAGGGTCTCATCCGCTATACGAGGCGGGAAATCAACAATCCAATATATACATATGCCAATATGTATATACTGCTATATATATAGATATATATCCTATCATATCTAATATCACATCGAATAGCAATCATCAAATCAATAACTGTAAAAATTCCACATTCAATTTGAGTGAGAAGATCTCACCTTGATTTCAATTCTGATTCCAGCGTTTGTTTCGAATAAAATTAAACGCGCGTTTAATTTTACCCGAAATTCAAACTAACTCCAAATGGCTCCAATTCAGTTGCATCGCGAAGTACACGTCGAGACGATTCCAACGCAACTGATTTCGTAATTTTCTGTTAACGTATGATAAAGTTATCGCAGTTAAAAGATTTAACGAATTTAAATATTATAATTATTTACAATTAAATTTTACATTTCCCAACCAGTTCATCACAGCCGTTCATTTCAAAGCCCTACATCCCTGCCCTTGAACGCGTCTTCTCCCTCCCATACGCGAAAACACGCAGATCCCCGTTCGAACCCATACAACCCCCAAACCCTAGTTGACCGCCACCCCTACGACGACCTCGACGATGATCAAGAACCACCACCAGCTCCCCCTTCACGTGTGCCACCACCGGCCTAGGACCGGTCAGACTCGGTGCTGCCTCCTCCCTCGAAAAACGTGACGAACGGCAGCCCTTTGTCTTTGATTTGCCGTTGATCCACTACGTTATTTACGATCTCCACCGTCAGATGTGACGATCTCGCCATCCTCTTCAGTTTCTTAGTTGACAACTTTCGATGATTGTTGATGGATGAGGAGATTTAGAGGGAAGAAGATGAAGAATTTCTGGCCCTAGAAGTTGAAGACGGCGGCTGAACGTATGAAATTAGGGTTTCTCTTGAATGAAGGGGATGGGTTGCCTTTATAGAGAACCGACGAACACTATTCATCCCGGTTTTTCGAACTCCGATTTACGCGCGGTGACTAGCGTTTCTGGGGTTTACCCCGCGTTCCGAACGCAATGGAATAGGTTTCGAAAGCTAATTCGATCGTATGTGTGAGATATGACAATAAACGATCAAATTAAATTAAACCGATTTAAATCGATTTCGAGGCATTTTGGTTTGCCCCGGACAAACGGTAACTCCAAAAATTACGAAATTTGAAATCTTACAATAATATCACATTACGGATCCGATGAAACTGGTTTCGCCAAAATCCGAGACCGTTTGAAAAATGACTATTTTAACTCGACGATTTAAAATTAAAACGATACCGATGCATTTCGAGTTGCCACGGTCAAACGACAACTCCGATTGATACGAAAATTGAAATCCAATAATAACTAACTATTACGGATCCAATGGAACTGGTCTCGTTCAATTCTGAGACTGTCCGAAAATTGGCTATTTTACAGTCGATAATTAAATATTAAAATATTCAATTTTCACAAATTAATTCTAAATTCAATTCTGAAAGTTCTATAACCTTTCTATACTCCAGTATGATTAAATAAAATCTCCCAAATCATTTTCATTCTTATTTAATCCAGATTTCAAGTAAGTCTGGAATTTCAAATAATTAAATATCGATTTAATTGTCAAATTAAATCCAATATTCGAAAAATAAATCATTCGACTTCTTAATTCCACTTATTAATATTTAAAATTAATTAAATACTCAAATTTTAATTATCAAAAATTCTGGGTCGTTACAGACTTCCCCCCTTAAAAGAATTTCGTCCTCGAAATTACCAAGTAAGGAAAAGATACAAAATCCGTTAATTTTCCAAAACAAACCGTTCAAATTAGATTTTCAAATCTGTTAAGTGTTTAACTTCTCCAAAATTCATAGTTAACTTCTCACAAAATCTTTACTAAGTTTTCAAATCATAACTTAGTTTTCAAAATTTTCAAATTTCTCTAAAATATTCTAACGCCTTAAATTTTCAAAAAATTTCGCCAGCGTCTCCTTTGCGCGGCTCGATCCGAAAAAAAAAATGACAGTGTATATATATCACAAATATACATCCCATCAAGTGATGAGGCATCCCGTAGGGAAAAAAGTGTAAAAGTACGATATTTAATCCGAGATATGTACCTTATTATATTTTTAGCGAGCGTATACGGCTAATATAGCGCGAAAGCGAGCTCCAAATGCGAAGCAATGCCATCCGCACCTACTAAACACTCAACAAACCATATGAGAACATGTAGATATGAAAATATAGTCAATATACATCATATAGAAACATAATAACTACATGTGCTAACATAGCAATGCAACAAAAGCAACAATGCAACCATCATCATCCAATAAACATCCAACAAATCCATACCGAATCAATATTCATTCATTCCTCATTAATATTCATTGAATTGGTTTTCAATTTACTCACATTTGATTTGCTAATATTGGATTTAACTAACATTCATTCATTTGTTTCCAATTAGTTTACATTCACTAATTTACATTCATGTTGGTTCATTTTCAATTTGAATCAAATTCATTTCTATTCAAATTTACATATTATCAATTTGAATTTAATCACTTTGCTTCCAATTTGTCGATTCAATTTCATTAACCCTTAATGAATTACACGAAATCAACTAACAATAAATCTAACAACCAATGTATAACCAATCATAACCAAATTTATTCAATTTACATTTCTTTACATTCAATTTGGTTCAACACTTTTAAATTAAATTGACTTCCATTCAATTATTCAATTCCTTTAGCTTCTAATGAATTAACACTTATATTCATTACTTCATATCAATTATTTATATTCAATTGATTGACATTCAATCCATTTATTAATTCAATTGCTAATTCATTTTAACAAATACAATTGAATTTCATATAACTCAAGTTCACATTCATTTAATAAATTCACTTTATTAATTTACTTTGATATCAAAATCAACTTCGTTCAACATTACTTAAGTTATTTTCCATTTCAAACATCATTTGTTCAACTTAACTTAAGTTTCCACTTATAAATCCAATTCAGATTTTGTTTTTCTTAACAAAATTCATTTAACCTTTTACCAAAATCAAATTTCATCAATCATTCAAATTTATATCACATTTGACTTTCTTTTAGTTAAATTTCACATCATATTTCATCATGCTACTCAAATTCATTAACTTTACCAAAGTTAAATCTATTATCTCATATCATAAGTATAAATCTTATTTCACTTATATTTACCATATTTAAATTTGGACTTAAATTTTCAAATTTGTTTATCACAACAAAACCTCAATTTCCAATTTACTATGGTAGCAAATCAATCACACAGAAACTCGAAAATGATACCGATGATGCTGCAGTCATCACCCTTATTATTTCCCAGCAACAATAGTGAAATCAGTGCTTTAAATTCTTTTCAAAAATTTCCTTGATTTATAAATCTCATTACAAATATTTTACTTTTGTAATTTCACTATTTATATATAAGATTATTTTATCATTGTAAATCATATCAATTATAACTCCATATTTATAATTCATTCTCTTATATATTTTTCTCTTTCACAATTGTTGTTTTAATTCAACTTATTCAAACAATCTTAACAATCAATTCATATACACTTTAATAATTCTTAAAAAATTATTTCTTTATATACAAAATATAATCAAGGTAAAATTATTTCATTTACCCAATTTTAAAACAATATCGTGCCGAATTGTTCTATATAAGTGTTTAGAGATCCCTATCGATAGAGTTGTACGGACAATACCGACCAGAATCCATATACCACTCAACAAACCAATCATCACAATATAAAACAATTTTATATTAACTAACAAATACGCACTCATATCTATTATTACACTCAAACTCATTCTAGAGTACTACTGACTCTATCTCTAATGAGTAACACCCAACAGAGCAGGGTTGTCGCTTAACCATGTGCTTTGATACCAAATGTAATAACCCGCTTTTCCGTACCCCTTGAATAGACACTAATCTCCATCTATTTACTCAAGGTGAACGAAAAACCGAACCATTAGGGTTTTAAAAGAAGAGGTAGAAGAAAAGATAGAAGAAAAGAGAAAGAAGAAACAAAAGAACAACATCAGAAACAGAAACAATATCAGAATCTCACATATCGCAGCGGAACAATATACAATAGATAATTACTAGTCTTTTAAAACAAAGAACTATATCAGTTTATACATACATCAATCATCAGAGTCAATATACAACAATGGACAGTTATATAACTTGTCCTCATACAGAATACACAGCGGAATAAATATATCAGATACAAATACTACGTCTCGTCCTCCAGCTTATCTCCAAGCTCCAGAATATCCTGATAACATAACTCTAGGCTGCCCGTGTGGAAATTGGTGGGCACCCAGAGTTTAGAAGGGAACAATAAACTCCGAGTCAGTCATGGTGACTGGTGTGAGATCGTAAAACAGTTATTTTTCACAAAGAAAATAAAACAAATTCGCAATGCTTTTGGAAAATGAAACTACCATAAGACCTCCCGCCACACACACAATGCAAACGCAGAATTGGAGGAGATTTCTTCTTATGATAGTCAAAGATGCTTACTACGCAAAATCAAATCATTTTTGATATTATTATTAGTGCATAGTGTAGAAAACATTTCGAAATTATAGTATTAATCTTAGCCAGCATAGGTACCATGATACTATGCCTACTATAGCTGCTATATTAGATAGCAGGTTCTACAACTAAAACCGTACAAATTTCGTATTTGGGAAATGGATTTCCAACAAATGGTCAGGCTAAGGAACTTCCTTTCCTCCTGCCGATTGGGATCGCCTCTGGCTGGACGTCCCGAGAGACAAACTGCTCTCTGCCAAACAAGGCCGGGTTACCCCTGTAACAGGTAACTCACGAATATGTCATCACCCGGTCCTTTGGGACCTTTATCCGAGCGCTCGATATCCAACATCACACATCATAAAGAAAGTGTATCCACATGAGTAAGTATCTGGGCTCCATACCATGATACCACCCCTTTCCAGAAGGAAATGACATACCCTAAAGGGCGCGACCCTCATAACCTTGCCGCAACATTCCTGTTTCGACCATTTCCGGGGTGTGAGGCTCGACGAAGTCTCGTCCACAAAGCTACGCTTTCTCAAAAAGCCCTGCTTCGGGTCCAACAAAATGATCAACCTATGATCACAAAGATATAAGATCAAACAAATGATCATATCACAAATGATCAAACACTGATCATTTTACAGCAACACTCAGTATGCCACGTTACCAAATTGGGATGTATCGCTGATAAATTTCAACTACATAACCTCTGAGCTCGTACGTCTCAGAGAAGGGTGTTAAGCTAAGAGAATAAATTCTCCGCCACCAACAGAAATGTATTTGAAAGAAATCAGCTTTACATCTCAAATTGTAACGTCAGACACACAATCCATACAAGTCTGTTCCGGGATCGAACAGAACCGAAGGCACTTCTCACGAAGCCCTTGCACATCCGGATAATTTTCAATCACGTCGGGACTTCCCGTCACTAAGGATGATAAAACCTCTAAACCGGAGATCAGCCGATGTAGAGTAACTCGACGGTAATCCTTCCGTTTTCAAAAATATCCGGTCTTCAACACCGGTCTTCGAATGCAATTCATAACGACGTATCACATATTCGGAATGGGTTATACGACCCCATGGTCCTTTCCCGGTTAACCCGAATAGTGAGCGTTTATTTAAAAACAAGTGTGGCATTCAAATTCATCCAATTCACAACAAATACCTATTCAAGGTAATTATTGATAGTCGGTTATTTAACTATCAATAAAGATGTGCAACATCATCAGATTCCAAATAATTTTCCCAAATTTTTTTATCTTCCAAAATATCTTTTACTAGATATATTATTTCCACACTTAATCATTTGAAAACAATTTCAAATCAATTTCCACATTTCAATTTTATCTTTAAAAGATAAAATCTCAAAATAGTTCATTTCATATTGGAAAAGCCTTTCCATACTTATTTAAAAATAAGTAATTCACAAAATCATTTATTTTCAACACTTAGAAAATATTCGATATACTTAAAATCAAAATTAAGTATATATTCATTCTTTAAGGAAATCATTCTCTTTAAACACATTTATTTGAGTCAAAACGAATGTTACGTAAAACATCGTTACGACGACTCAAAATCACTAGTATAGGGATTCAGAATTTAGATAGATATATGCATCCCAATACCATACAAAAATATTTCCTTTCGGAAACCATTTACTATAACAACAGTGTTATAGTCCACCATTTCCTTATCTTCTCGAAAACGTCTATTTCAACAATAAATGTTGAAATCTATGATTTCGATACTTACCACGTTTTAAAACATCTTTTAAAACAATTATTTCCTTATCTTCTCGAAAACGTCTATTTCAACAATAAATGTTGAAATCTATGATTTCGATACTTACCACGTTTTAAAACATCTTTTAAAACAATTAACTTCATTTTATAATATCGCTTTCCCAAACATAACCGTTTTTTTTCAATAATATATTCACTGTCCAAAATCGTGAATATACTTTACTATTTACATTTCACTATTTTCTACACGTTTTATTTCGATAATAATTCGCTATCCAAAATCGCGAATATATCTCCTTTGATAATCTTCTATATTTAATTTATCAAATTCAATCGATTGGTTTCCGAATTTATAAAACAACGTTTTATAAATTCCATTTTCTATTTTCTATAACAACTCCGGTTTATAATCTCATTTTATTAATCTTCAAAAATTCACTTATAAGAATAAGTGATTTCGGATTTATAAAACAACGTTTATAAATCACATCTGTACCTTATAACGATTTCAGCTTATAAAAATCATTTCATTTTGAAATTCCTATTTATATCCCATCTAAGTGCAAAAGTCAAATTTATAAGTAAATTTCTTATAAATCTTTTATTCTACAATATCTATTTACTTTATAACTTCACGTTATAAATCTATTAATTTCATTCACTTATGAAATCCATTTATACTTCTTTCTAACACTTATAAAAATTCATTTTATAAGTCCAATATTTTGATTTACAAAAATATCAATTTTTATAAATATTTCTATACAAATCGTTTATAGTTATTCAAAAATCCCAACTTAAACCATTTTATACATAAATCGACTTTTATTTTAAAAACGACACTTCGGTTATATTTCACTAAAATTATAACTTTTATAACTTTAAAATTTTACATGTTTATTTATTTAAAATAAATCAATTCAACAATTCAATAAAATGTCTACTTTCAAAAATCACTTTACAAATCCTTTTAAAATAAAAGTCGTTATTTTTACATTTCAAAACTGAATCCGATGATGCAACAGCATCAATCAGTCCATCACAACAGTCAATATCATATATCAATATGATAACAGAATATATCACAATATCTGTAAATAAATAACTACTGGTGAGGAATCCAGTTGGATCCCTCCAACCTGTTTCCCTGCATCCAAAGACGTCAGCACAATACCAATTCCGTTCCAGTACGGAATTATCGCGGTATATAGGTTTTTATAAATCCGCTTACTAACGGCGCAATAGGGTCTCATCCGCTATACGAGGCGGGAAATCAACAATCCAATATATACATATGCCAATATGTATATACTGCTATATATATAGATATATATCCTATCATATCTAATATCACATCGAATAGCAATCATCAAATCAATAACTGTAAAAATTCCACATTCAATTTGAGTGAGAAGATCTCACCTTGATTTCAATTCTGATTCCAGCGTTTGTTTCGAATAAAATTAAACGCGCGTTTAATTTTACCCGAAATTCAAACTAACTCCAAATGGCTCCAATTCAGTTGCATCGCGAAGTACACGTCGAGACGATTCCAACGCAACTGATTTCGTAATTTTCTGTTAACGTATGATAAAGTTATCGCAGTTAAAAGATTTAACGAATTTAAATATTATAATTATTTACAATTAAATTTTACATTTCCCAACCAGTTCATCACAGCCGTTCATTTCAAAGCCCTACATCCCTGCCCTTGAACGCGTCTTCTCCCTCCCATACGCGAAAACACGCAGATCCCCGTTCGAACCCATACAACCCCCAAACCCTAGTTGACCGCCACCCCTACGACGACCTCGACGATGATCAAGAACCACCACCAGCTCCCCCTTCACGTGTGCCACCACCGGCCTAGGACCGGTCAGACTCGGTGCTGCCTCCTCCCTCGAAAAACGTGACGAACGGCAGCCCTTTGTCTTTGATTTGCCGTTGATCCACTACGTTATTTACGATCTCCACCGTCAGATGTGACGATCTCGCCATCCTCTTCAGTTTCTTAGTTGACAACTTTCGATGATTGTTGATGGATGAGGAGATTTAGAGGGAAGAAGATGAAGAATTTCTGGCCCTAGAAGTTGAAGACGGCGGCTGAACGTATGAAATTAGGGTTTCTCTTGAATGAAGGGGATGGGTTGCCTTTATAGAGAACCGACGAACACTATTCATCCCGGTTTTTCGAACTCCGATTTACACGCGGTGACTAGCGTTTCTGGGGTTTACCCCGCGTTCCGAACGCAATGGAATAGGTTTCGAAAGCTAATTCGATCGTATGTGTGAGATATGACAATAAACGATCAAATTAAATTAAACCGATTTAAATCGATTTCGAGGCGTTTTGGTTTGCCCCGGACAAACGGTAACTCCAAAAATTACGAAATTTGAAATCTTACAATAATATCACATTACGGATCCGATGAAACTGGTTTCGCCAAAATCCGAGACCGTTTGAAAAATGACTATTTTAACTCGACGATTTAAAATTAAAACGATACCGATGCATTTCGAGTTGCCACGGTCAAACGACAACTCCGATTGATACGAAAATTGAAATCCAATAATAACTAACTATTACGGATCCAATGGAACTGGTCTCGTTCAATTCTGAGACTGTCCGAAAATTGGCTATTTTACAGTCGATAATTAAATATTAAAATATTCAATTTTCACAAATTAATTCTAAATTCAATTCTGAAAGTTCTATAACCTTTCTATACTCCAGTATGATTAAATAAAATCTCCCAAATCATTTTCATTCTTATTTAATCCAGATTTCAAGTAAGTCTGGAATTTCAAATAATTAAATATCGATTTAATTGTCAAATTAAATCCAATATTCGAAAAATAAATCATTCGACTTCTTAATTCCACTTATTAATATTTAAAATTAATTAAATACTCAAATTTTAATTATCAAAAATTCTGGGTCGTTACATAAGAGATCTTATATAAATCGTCATAACATAATTTTTAGGATAATAGTCATTAGATGACTAATTTATGTTGTGAACATAAATATTTTGTGAACTAATGCAAAATCAATTTTATATAAGGCAATTCATAAAATGTTTATGAATGCTCATTCATTGCATTGAGAAACAACTGTTGTTTCAAGAAATACCAACTTCGCAGCGAAAGAATTTCTTCAAGAAGTTATTGGTATAAAGTGGATTCGGATATGATCAAAGGAAAAAACTGATTGCAAGGGTTGAAATGAAATTAACCAAACCTAAATGAACAGAACAAATTAGAATGTCTGATAAGTATTCTTGTACATCGAAGAGAAACTATGAGTTTTTTTATCATTGTCGAGAATAAATAATCATTGGAAGTCAATTAAACCATTAAGAGTATTGACTCTATGATATGGTACGATGCACAGATCCGAAATAGATTCAAAATATATTATATGATTTTGAAAGTTTTACTCAAAGGGATATGACCCATTGGCTGCAAATGTGTCTTTAAGAGAAAGACAAATGAAGTTGGAATATAGTGAGTCATATTAAAAAGAATAATACCGTAAATTTCAATTGTTGAAATTAACGTAATAGATTCACCATTCGATATGCTTATGTAGGTTCAGATTTCACTCATAAAATTATTGTATAGTACAACTTTATGTTTTGGTACATATGTGTTGAAATAGAAAATTCTTAATAATGATTTAGAGTAGACTATTTATACATAAAAACCAAAGTGCCTTGAAGTCGGTGGATGTGATATTCAATTTGTGAGTTTTCGAATTCGATTCCAGAACGGATACGAAAGTATCATTCAGAATAGCATCAAAATTAAACAAGTGTTTTGATAGAAATATTAAATAGTTTGTTTATTGATAAAATGAAGAGGAAGCGTCTGTTCATAAGAAAGAGCGTTAAAAGGTACATTGATATTTCTAAACTATAAATAAACAACATGTTGTTGATTTTTTTAACGATGTACTTGTGTCAAAATCAGTCTTAGTTGTTTTTAATACTCCACGTTGGATTTGTAAATGATATCTTTTATAGAAAGTATAAAAGTTATTTGGAATGTCCCAAATGATATGCAAGGACACCATATTAAAATGTTTTATACGGAACATGTAAGAAAGATTCCGAATGCTTTGGCAATAAGAATTATCATAAATGTGATGTTGTCTACGATTTTGTGATTTATTTGTGTATTTGATACATAAAGCAAATACCAAATCCAAATTGATATGACTAAGTGGTTGTTTTAGGTTTTCTTGTGTATTTATGAAATGCTATAGAATTGTTAGAAAAAACAAAATCCTTATGAAGGAGTGTTCGGACTCAAATTTTATAAGCAATATTGAGTATAATATGTCAATAATAAATTCAAGTTAAGAATCTTTAAGTTGGAAATGTTCCAAATGAAAGATTGTGGATTATTCAATTAAAAAGGTTAAGTACACCGCCTTTAATAGCGCCGTAATAAAAACAAAGTATATAAATATAATTCCACAAATTTATAACTAAGCTGAAGGTGATTTCTTATGTTGAAAATTCCATAACATTGTTATATGATAATAATGTCACAAAATGGTTCATAAGAACTTAGAGTGTAACGACTCGACTTTTCGATCCTCGAATGTCGACACTAAACACATCCATGGTATTCGTGTGCCAAGCACCCAAGTGCCGAATGACAGAAAGTTAGGGTCAGATGAAAAAAGGATAGAACAAGAAAGAGAGAACACACCATCAGAATCTCATTGCGGAACGATAATATATAATATCAAAAGAATAGTATAAAGGGTTACTCCAAATACAGAAATTTTAAAGTTACAAAACCTAAGTGTTATATTAGCCTGGACAGTTATTACTATCCTCGCAATGCTAATATATGCATACCTAATAGACAACATAAATAGAAATAGATAGATAATGGAAGCCTCTAGCCCGTCTCCTAAACTATGAAGCATCCAAAGTAAAACCTGCTATTCTCAGCCTACTCAAAAAAATAAGTGAGGAATTTAGGGAATAAAAAAGGCCAAGCCTTGGATATAAGTCTGGTATGAGAAAATCCTAGATATATGCAACATGTAGCAGTAACTATTGAGACTATTCATATTTCTATAAAGGTTTTCCCTTCAAAGAAACCAACCATTCATTTAGATTAATATAGTGATATGATAGATGATGTCTAGAGTGTAGAATATAAATCATATCAAATAGCTATGGTGCTTACATTCATCACACCACAACATATTTAGGGTACGATCAAAACCGCTAAGGTACGTTTTCATAATGGATTCTCTGTGAAGATCCCTTCGGTCAAGACGAAATCCATTTTCCATGCACAAGGATCAAAAGTCACTTTTCTAGCATCGTATATCTCTAGACAAAATATACCATAAGAAAAATACAAAGGCCCATGGTCGAACATAAACATGAACCACGTGGAACAAAATACCATCAACTCTTAGTACCAACATATCGATAAGGATGCTCTAGATATGAAGTTGATAATACCCTTTTGTGGGTCAGCCAAACCTAGATTGCGCAGCCTACTCTGTCTTTAGCCATTTCTGATGTCAAGGTCACGTCCGGCATCTCTCACACGAGTCTTCATTGCTCGAACAGAATACAATCCCCTAAATGGATTCCAGTATCTCGAAAATCACTAATCACTACATTGATTCGAGAATCTCAAACAAATCTTGAATCTCCATATAGATTCCTCCTTTTAACCGCTTCCGAAACATAGAACCCGTATACTACTTTTGAAGTGGTGTTTGATAAGCAAAACACTTACCAATCTCGGACGCTTCAAAACAAATTCGATGAATTTCTGGTTAACTCAATTTAGTTTCTTTCAGAACTAAGCGAAAGATAGAGACGTTTCGTACCAATGCTCCTCCCTAGGGTTCTCATTAGTATAAAAACACGATGCCTTCTGATACTTCTTAAGTCATGTTTGGTCAAGTTCGATAGTCGACTAATTGACTATCTAGTCAAAAACAATTTCTTATACAAGTCAATATTCGTATACTTAACACGTTTCTGACCTACCAACTTATACTACCCCTCGATCAAGAGTGAAGCCAGGTAAGTTAGAGCACCAATTTCATATCAAATCCTTTCCTAAGCGCTTCATTCTTGACTTTCATAGATAGACAAGTCTACCTCGTCGGCCTTTAGTATTAAGTACAGTACTAATGATTTCCATAAACAAGTAAGTAATCAACACAATTTACACGTTTTCGACATTTCAACTTAACTATTCCTCGATCAATAGGGAAGTCGATAGGTGTAACTACCTGCTTT
This sequence comes from Allium fistulosum, assembly GCA_030737815.1. NCBI lineage: Eukaryota > Viridiplantae > Streptophyta > Magnoliopsida > Asparagales > Amaryllidaceae > Allium > Allium fistulosum. The sequence continues at coordinate 971,599,895 of CM060908.1, read as the reverse complement.
TCTTGTACAATCCAAGCTGACAATAAACTACAAATGTCCACCCAAATCAAATGAAAAGACAAATAGTTAAGGGAAAGAAAGAAGAAAGAATAAGAGAAGAGAAGAAGAAGAGAAAAGAAACTAAAAACAACATAGAATCTCACAGTCGTAGCGGAACAACATATAATATAATATCAATGATCTTTACAAAAGAAAAACCATTGTCTACATACGTCCATAAGAGTACAACAACCATCACAATCATCAGCCTGGACAGTTAAAACATCATGTCCTCACAGTTGCTGATAATTTCAACAACAAAGCAGCGGAAAAAACATATATGAGAACACGACTTGAAGACCTCCAACTCATCTCCTGAGCTCCAATGGATCCAAAGCAATATGTAAATATGCTCGGTCTGACTCGAGCATTATAATAAAATAATACTTGAGTCAGTTTGGAAAACCAACATGAGAAAACATACCCATTTGCATTTAAAAGTTATAGGAAACCATTTGAAAATCAAGAGTATCTTGTGAGACCACATCGCACATAAACACGGACGGATTTTTACCTTACGATAACCATAACATTTCTGGTGAAATCCTCTGATATTATAATAATGTCTAATATACAAATACTTATTAATCATAGCCGAAATCGTTACATTAATTAAATTCCAACATACTAGGTTCTACAACCAAAACCAAAGGCTGTATTGGAGAATGAATTCCAACTATGAAAGGGTAAGGGTCTATCCACCGAATCCGTACACCTCTAGATCAAGTGTACAGAAGGCTACAACATGTTGCACCTTTGCTACTTAGGACCAAAACTACCTCCTTCTCGAGCAGCACCGAATATGATCACTCCTTGGTTGCAATCAACAACCACACAATATGATCCCGAAGCATACATGAATATCGCTTTAGACTTGGGATGATCATACCCTACTTTGGTGCAACCCACTTAGCCATGTCGCATGTCCCTGCTTTATTCATTTCCCAGGTATGAGGCTCGAAGAGGCCACGCTCTTACTGTAACAACCCGCACATTTGTCGATTTTATATTTAAATATTTTATTTAAATATAACATCGTTCGTCGGATTTTTGTCCGAAAAGCTACTTTTTGCAAACAGTCGAATTAGGACTCGAGACCACTTCCATTGAGTTCAAAATGCCGTTTGCGACCTTTTTAAGTATAAGCTTCGATATGTTTGGAGAAAGTCGAATTTTGCTATTTTCTATTGGACTTTGGGTTTGGGTTTGGATTCAGCCCACTTGCCCAAATCTGGTTATATGATTACCCCTCTCCACTCCACTTCTCTTCATTCATTCCTCATTTCTTAACACCCTCAAGCTCAAGAGAATAATGGGGGAAGAGATTGGAAATGGAAATTCCTAAGCCCTAGCTTCAATTGCAAATTCAAGCTTCTACCTCCAAATCCAAGTTGAAGCCATTGGTAAGCATCTTCTTCTCCTTCTCCAACTCTTTCTCCTTTCAATCTCAGAAATTTCCTAAACCTAAATTCGGGAAATGTTTCTCTTTTAGCTTAGATTCAAGCTTGTTAAGTTGGAATTGAAGAGTGATTGCTCTTGCCATTGCTTCAAAGCTCCTTCATACTTGTGCTTGTGTATAAAGGTGAGATTTTTATCTCACATCTTAAACTATATTTATCTTCGATTGTTAGGTATGAATTCCTAACACTTATTCTTGTGCAATTGCACTTGGTTTGGATTGATTTGGTGAATATTCCAATTTTTAGTGTTTTGAGTTCAATTCTTTGAAAATCCTTTTATGGATGTTTGAACATGTTTTTGTTGATTGCATCTAAGTACCTATAGGGCTGGGTTGCCAATTGGCGTAAACCCTTAGTACTCGTCGCTCGTTCGATCGCATTTCGGTTTGGATTCGTCGATTTTAGAGCTAGGCTGTTCATTTTTGCCTAGCAGGAAAATTCAGACGTCTGAAATTTATTTCAGACGTCTGTCACCAAATTTAGACGTCTGTCATAAATATTCAGACGTCTGAGGTAAAATTTAGACGTCTGTCACTAAATATTTAGACGTCTGAATTTAGTTCAAAATGTTTTCTACTCTCTGTTTCAATTTTTAACCTCTGAGCCGTCTGTCATAAATATTCAGACGTCTGAGATTAAATTCAGACGTCTGTCATAAATATTTAGACGTCTGAATGGCTGATTTTGCCGAATTTGCCTATTTTCGAGCAAATTACCAAGGTTTATCGATTTTTGTCGATCCGACTTATTGTTATCAATTATTATCGAGTTTGATGACTCCTCTTTCAGGATGGTATCTCGTTAGGTCGCTCGACCCTATCACCCTTAGGTCGTTAGACCTCATTTTGTCCTCTCTAGGTCGTACCGTTTAGACGGGGCGCTGCCCCGCACCCCGCCGTGGGCGCTGCCCCCTGGACCCCCGCGACCTGACCGGGCAGGTCGAACCCCGTATAACTCTGCGTAGGCAATCTTATCCGAAAACCATTCAACGGAACTTCTTACTTTGATGGTTTTGGGAATTGATTTCTTTGGATTTTATTCACGTCTTCGAATGTGAACTTTTATAATTGATTGTTTCTACAATCACTTCTATGATTTGTCACTTCAAAATATAAAGGTTTTCTATACTAGTAGTAAATATCAAAACTCTTTCATCAAATCGATTTCAACACTATTTTTTTATATCAAAAGTTCGTTTTCTCAAACCGATTTCCAATCTACTAATATATATAAGCCTTTACTTCACTCGAATGAGAAATCGACTTAAACGACTTAGTAAAACGAGTGGTATGAAACGCTTGCGTTCACTTCGTCGGTTAGCTCTTGGACTTGTTCGACTGAACCCTTTTCGTGACAATTTCCTAGTGAAGATTTGCAGCTTGTTCGTAAATATTTAAGTTAAGCAAGTGGTTATGGGACATGAAGCTAAACTCATATATTTACTAGCTTGGTGTGATTGACACTTCTCGCTGATCATGATGATTATTTTATGATTTAGACTAGCAATTGTGCGATGTCTCTTTGTTTTCAAGGTAAGACTAGACCGCAATAGTGTGATTCCGACTCACACACATCTCTTTGTCCGCAAGGTTAGTCTAGGCCGCAGTAGTGTGATTCCGACTCACACATATCTTTTTGTTTGCGAGGGTAGGCTAGACACCACTTGTGTGATTCCATTCACACATACCTTTCTGCTTTTTGGTTAGCCTAGGCCTCAATCAGTGTGATTCCGACTCACACATATGGGGTAGCTCCCCATGGTCTTCGGACCGTCATGTGATAGGCCTCTTTCTCTTTTTATGATTTCTGGATTTCTTGTTTTGATTTCTGGATTTTTATGTCATTGACTTGTTATGAGTACAAGTTTAGGGTATGATGCCCTCTTTGGATCTCTGAGAAGATTCTTGTGATATTTATCATTTCTCATCGGTTGATCTCCTGTTGATCATCATTTTCATACTTATAGTAGTATGTCAGCATGGGTATTCTATGTTTATGCCTTATCTATTATTTTATATCATGTCATCTGATATTTATAGTTAGACTGATCCGTTTATTATTTTCTTAAATAATACTCGGGTCAGACCGAGATGTTACAGGTGCTTCTGCTTGACTTCCTCCCGGGATTCGCTACTCTGACTTTTGGCTAACTATTTAGTTTTGTAGTTTTTGGATGTACACATTTGAGATATAGACTCTATGTTGTGTACTTATTCTTTTGTATAGCACGTGATGCTATTCTTATTGTATTATCGTGGATCTTTCTGACCACTACTCTGATGTACACTTCCATGTGTTAGTTATATATTCATATCTTTTTCCGCCTTTGTAATATGGATGTCTGTGACTGATTTGTGTTATGTTTATTTCTATATTTGTTTCCGAAGATTATATATAGCCACTGTGTGATATCTTTGAGTTTGTATCGGTATGTCGGATTTCCTCCTTAAACGAAATGCAAGCTATACTATCTGACATATCGGTGCTCGCACAAAGAAATTACATAGATGGTCGCTCCTCAACAGCCTTATTCTCCGTGCTAATTGACAGCACTACATCGTAGTGTTCTTGGTTAGCGTGGGTATAGAGGTGGGGCGTCACACTTACCATTTATATAGCACTTCCCACTTGGAATGCTAACACTGCCCTCCAAGCAACAATACAATATCAGCATTCATCCATACAAGTTTGTTCTGGGATTGAACGAAACAATTGAGAGCACCATCTCCAATTCCATCATCTTCAAGATGTCTTCACTTCAAACGCTTGAGTTGGATCGAAGTAGTTTTCGGATAAAATACCGGATCCCGGTCTCTTTGAAACAACTTTCAATAATTCCAGGTAAACTCAACTCCGATTCTTTAGGAAATAAACAGTCAAAGATAAGAACGGAGATCACCTCCTAACCGTTAGTGGATGATTTCCTTATTATTGTCATAGAATAACGAAACGAGATTTACACACACAATACAACATCATCAGAGATGAATGTGCCACAAAACTCACGTGGTTCTCCTAGATATTTCCAAAGTTACTTTTGGGTCCAAATTCCGACAGACGGTTATTTAGCTATCGAATGACCAACATTCAATCAGGGATTTAATTCCATAGGAAAAACCAACATTTGGTTAAGCACCAAGCAACACTAAGCCTCCTTAATTAATCTTTTCATTAATTAAAACCATCTTGTAAATGCTTGTATCAAAATACTTTTACAAAGGTATATGCACAAACCATTCTATTTTCAATACTTAGAAAATATCCGTATACATATCTCAACGGTATAAGTATATTTACCAAACGCTGAGGAAGATCTCCCTTTTACCAAATTCCAAAATCATTCATAAACTCCATTACAAATTTCTAAAACCATTTATAAACCATTCCTCAAGTCATTTCTAAACCCTTATAAAACATGCAATTATTTATAAATTCTTTTTCTATATTTATAAACCTATTTCTAAAATTTGTTATAAATATCCATCTATTTATAAACCTCTTTATCTTGTAAATATTCTCCCTTTAAATCTTCAGACTATTTAATAAGCTCTTCTTATAAAAAATCCAAGTCCGTTTTGCAAAACTCTATTTATGAATCTCGAAAACATCATAAATAAATAATTATTATTAACTTTTAACCTCTTAAAAATAATAATTAATAACTCGAACCATTATGGATAAAACAATCGTTAATCTTTACCATGTAAATAATAATAATAAATTACCAAAATATTATTGATAATCATCATTATTAATTTCAGGCCTTATTAATAATTTAAATAATTAACCTTTCAAAATTATTTAAATATTTTTAAACAACTTCACGTAATATTAACATGAATAGCCAACTTTAAAACATAATATATTTCCTTTATAAAAATCCATTCTTAAAACTTCGACCCTGTCATTTCCATATTTATAAACTACATTTAAGAATCTCTTTCCATTTTATAAAAACTTCCTTTCATAAAACCCATTTATTTATTAACTCCATTTATAAATCTATTTCCTTTATGAATCTCGCTTATTCATAAATCTCATTTAAAACATCAATAACCATCCATTTTAACTTTACTTCCATATGGATAAATTCGTTTTATAAATCCCTTTCTATTTATAGAATATCATTTAACATTTCAAATTTACCCTCGCCTTCAATTTCCGAAATAAACTCAACTATTTCTAAAATATCATTCCATATCTTAAAATAAATCCACTGTTTGATTTATTCTCCAATTTATTAAACGATAATACTTTCCTTCAATTTATAAACCTCGTTTATAAATTCATACTTTTATTAGCAATATAAGATTTTACAAATCTTTACTTCCTTTGTAAAAATATCACTCTTGTAAATTATCCCATTTATAAATTTCATATTTATGGATAAATCATAATATATGTACCTATATACATATATATCACCTTATACAAAGATGATTAATAAATATTATATCAAAATATTTCTATTTCCTTTTATAAACAATATCCCTTTATTATAAAAGACTGACATATTCTCCAAGATTTTAAAAATATTTATCCGCGGTTCAAAATCTCCTTTTAAATATTTCATAAAACTATTAAATTATAATACCCCAAAATATTACCTTTGATTTGAAAATAAATTACTCCTTCAATAATCCAGGACTAATTATTTAAAACATAGATAATTTTCAAAATTGCTTGGAAATCCCTTTTTTAAATTAATCACTATTTATGGTATCTTAAAATACCAAATTACAAGGCTCATTGCTACTAAAGCACTAATAAGTAAAATCATGTTCATTTCATCCAATATAACATCCAACATATCATATATTATAATATATACGAAAAATAAAATCAACAGTGTGAGGAATCTTGTTGGATCCCTCCAACATGTCCCCCTGCATCACATACAATAAATAATCATAAAAATATATAAATCAACCGCTTTGAGGCGGGATTCGTATAAAAAGATCATTCGCTCTTACACGGGAACGTAATAGGGTCTCATCTGCTCCAATAGGCGGGAATATATCCAATCCAACTAATAAATATAGTAAATCGTCCAATAGTTAATAACTATCAATAATAAATATCTAAACATCCAATAGATAATTATTATCGACTAAAAATGTTTCTAGCTAACCAAAATGGTGAGATTAACTCACATTGATTTTAATAGTTGCCAAAACGTTTCGTTTTGAATTAAAATTGAACGGTCGTTCAATTTTAACCCAAAATTCCAATAGCTCTGAATCCGTCCAATCCAACTTCATGGCGTAGTGCTTGCTGATACGAATGCAAATTGTCGCGCTCGCAACAGACCTCTTATGAATAAGTTATGAATTTATGAACATTTGAAATAATTTAAATTAACTTAACCAAATAAATTTAACAATTTAACTTTACCCTTACCTCATCTTCTTCCTTCATTCGAACCAGGCCGTGCGCCCTTCGTTTATTTTTTTTTCTTTCATGAACGAACGTGCCTCCACCCACGAACGACCGCCGCCACCGACGTCCACCCACGCGCACCGCCTCTCCTGAGCCAACGCCACCCTCACGCATGCACAACGCATGACAATCGAAGCCGCGAAACGCAAACTGCCGCGCTAGTTTGGACGAGCCTCATCGTCGCCTCGGTCGTCGATTCAGCGATCCAACCGTTGGTTATGCTTGTATCGTCGTGCTCTACGTTTCCCTAATTGAAGTCGAAGGCTAATTCGGCCCCTAGAGGCACCGATGAACTAAGGCCATTGATTTCTAGGTTTAATGGCGACTGAGATTTGTTTTTAGGGTTAGGTTTTGCGAATGGAAGAAAGTTAAGGGCCTTATATAGAAAATTTTCACGACACTATTCATCCTTGAAAATTTTGAACTCTAAACAAAGCGTGCCGCCTAACGATCTATATGTTATACCTCTATTCCAAACACAATGGAATATACATTGGAAGCCAATTCCATCATATACAGAAGTTAATTTTTCAAAATCAAATTATTTTTATTAAAATTTCTTTAATTAATTCATATGCGTTTCGAACTCGCACGACCAAACGGTACGTCCGTTCGCCATGAAATTCGACGGCATACAATAATTCACTATTTCGGATCCGATAAAACTAGTTTTGTCGAAATCCGAGACTCTGCCATGGAAGGCTATTTTTACACGTTAATTAAAACGACTAATTTCCAAAATTAGTTAAATCACTTTTAAATCCAATTTAAAAGTTTACTATCTTCATTCTTGTCCAAATGGAAATTAATTCAACTTTTGAAATCATTTTCATTCATATAAAATTCAAGATTCAATTATTTAACAAATTTCAAATATTAAATTCAACAACTTAATTATCAGTTAAATCGCTATATTTGAAATTCAAGTTATTTAACTCATAAAATTAACTTTTCAATATTTAAAATCAATTAAATATTAAATTCAAATGACTAAAATTTTAGGTTGTACAGTAGGTTAAAGCACTATTGCTTCGTCCTTATTCGTACATCAATCTTAACTCTCGCAAATAGAAAAGTCTACCTCATCGGTTTTTGGTGTTAAGCATAGTTAATTACTTTACAAGTAAATAAACAAAACAAACTTTTGGTCTTACCATTCAAAAACCTTTTTAATACATACATATATATGTATGTATGTATGTAGTAATTTATTTATAAAATTAGATATTTAATTAAACAATTTAAAAGATAAAATATTTATATAAGATATTTATTCTAAAATAATCAACTAACTTTCTAAAAACTACATATACTTAAAATGCTTTTAAATACTTATAATAGGTTTTAAAACATATACTCAAATATTACTTGAAAATAACAAGTTTATAAAATCCTTTAAAACTTGGAAAAACAAGTTTTCATTATAAAAACCTCTTATTTAAGAACTATAAAAATTCACCACTAATTCATAAAAATTCATAAAAATCTCAAACTACTTTTAAAATACTCTAATATGAGTTAGTTTACACCTATAAAAAGAATGAAACAAAATATTAAGTTAAAAGTCCTTTTGAAACATTTGATGTTCAAAAATTAAGGCAACAGGGCAGTTTTACACAAGTGAAGTTTTGGCTACGTTTTGAAATGTTACTTAACATATTACTATCCAAACTTATATAGAAGCAAGCATATATATAAAAAATCATAAATATGGTAAGAAACCCCTAAGCATCTCTCTACAAAGTTCCATGGAAATCGTCAAAATCAAGGCAATTCATAAGTGCATCCATAGTGACTATCGATATAAGTGCACTTTCAAATCCGAGTCAAATCTAAACAAAAATCCATCTACCACCTATATGCTTTGTTTCAAGACCTTGTTACAAGTTATACAAGTCCATTCCAAGTTCATTACATTTGTCACTTACTTTCAAAGAAAGAATTAAAACTAATATTTCAACATATGTCAACATCAAATCAAAAAATATATACACAATCTGCACAAGTATATATACTTTATTTTTTCATTAAAGGTGGTGATTTAGCTCACCTTTAACCCAAAAAACAAGCAAGATCCAGGCACCCAAGTCCAACTCACCTTGCAATCACCTTCCTCCTCCTCTCTAACTTTCACTTGGCTTTTTCCCTCCTTTTCCTCTAATTGCTTATGACCTATTGAATGGGGGTGAGTTCAGCTTTACTTTTGTTAACCCGCCTTTTGGCAAGGCCGTAGGCAGGCAGATTTAACTAAATCGATTGCTCGGTTATCGAGGTTGGAATACGATAGGTTTGAGTCAACTAGATGGATAGATGATCAATCACGGATGATAATCATGATTATGAAGCCGGGATTCGGCGTAGTCGATGGGCAAAAGACGTGGGATACTCGAAATATGAGTTTCGAGAAAAATCAAGGTGATTCGGGATGTTTAGAGTTTGCTTTGAGCCATATTTGGTGTTGCTTTTGGTTTTTAAGCTGCCTACTTCGAGCCATTTTCCATGCTGCTTCGGGTCACTTGCATGGTCACACGGGATCAGTGCATTTTAGAGGGATCATTGTATTCCTCCGATCAACATGGTTGGAGTAGCTCCGGGTTGGCGTGGACTTGAACTCAGATCGGCACATTTTCCTAGGGTCGGTACCCAGTATGCTTCAGGTCATGGAGCGATTGGCTTGGATCAGCATCTTGTTCTAGGATCAGCGTGGAAGGGAATGGATCGGGTCAGCATCAAGGAGTTCTCGAGGTCGGCAAGTATTTGGAGATAGGATCAGCATCAAAGAACAGGTCGGCACCTTCAAGGGATCGATATGATTACGAGCGCTTTGGGTCGGTACATGCATGTCTTCGAGTCAAGGGGTCAGCTACAACATCTCCTCGGATCGGCACAAGAGATTGGGTCAGCAACACTTCTGGGGTTGGCATCTTCATTTCGCTTCGAATCGGCAATTTAAAGGCAAGGGGTTGGTGTAGTGTTGCTTCGAGTCCAAGCATGATTTATTTCAGGTCATAGGCGAGTTTGCTCCAGGTCATTTGAGCATCTGCTTCGAGTCATCCCCAAGGCAACATCAGGTCGGCATGTCAGCTATACAGGATCAATCATGATAAAGGGTATGGGTTCGACTATCGTTTTGGTGGGCCCGTATCACTCAGGAAGCCCAGTAACCCAGATTTTGCCTATAAATACAACAGACGGGGCTTCAGAAAAGGGATCTTCATTCGGTTTCCCTCCATCTTCTCCACTAAGGCTATTTTACCATTATTGTTTTAAAAAACTTCGGATTGTAACTGTAATTGATTCTAAGATCAATAAAAAGGAAATTTCTAGAGTGGACGTAGGCCAGAGTCAGCTGAACCATTATAAATCCTCTGTTATTACTGGTTTCTTTTTAATTTTGATTGTTCTTCATATTTATTCTCTCTACATACACTCTATATGTTATATATGACTGTGAATTGTTTCTTTTAACAGCGTTTGGGTGTTAGTGATCAATTTTGGCGCTAACATTTTGGTGCTTTCATTGAGAAAGCTAGCACTCAAGGATTCTGAAGTTTGGATTTTGGATTTAAAGGCTTACGAACTCGGATTCAGGGAAGCAATGGTTAGGCCATCGATAAGGAGACAAGTGATAGAAAGGAGCAATCAAGAGGGAAGTCAAGAGGCCTCTTCTGGAGCTGGATCAGATCAGGCATCCATCTATATCACTAGGGACGAGATGCATATTATGATGGATTCTATGCGGGAGCAGTTGGTGAAAAGGAAAGAGGAAATGATGCAGACCCTTCTTAGGAAATTTGGACAGGCAGGAACAGCAGGAGCTGTAGGAGCTCAGATCCATGGAGCTGGATCAGAAGGACTTAATAAGAAAGCAGATGGGTGGTTCAGCAAGGGGCAACCCCCAATCAGCAAACAACTATCAATCTAGATGGACCTAGACTTAGGGGCACACCACCAGGTAATGCTGGACCAATCCATGGAGGGATACCAGATGACGCTGTGCAGCCTGATGCCAACAGAAATACATGAGTGCGCGACGAGGAGTATGTGCCAAAATTTCCTCGTGGACTTGGGGGGCAGTTAGGAAATGAAGATGGGGGCATCCCTTGGTAGGTAACACTGGATTAGCTGACATTATCAGGCGAACTATTCGCGGAGGTCTGACAAACAGGGATTTAGAGGGAGTAAACAAAAGTTTGTTTACCCGTAACATCAGGATGGCTAGGAATCCACCCAATTTCAAGTTGCCCACTCTGGAAGTATACAATGGTAAGATGGATCCTACCGACCACTTGATGAGGTACACAAGATATATGGAAGTGCTGGGGGGCATCAGAGGAGGTTGTGGCTTCGTGTTTCCCCCTGTACTTGACCGATATAGCTGCTATATGGTTCAGACAGCTGGAAGATGGATCTATTGAAACATGGACAGAATTGATGGACAGGTTTTTGAAACAGTTTCAAGTTCACATCAAAAGGCCGAAGAATGCGATGACACTAACGTCGGTGAAGCAGAAGATGGGAGAATCACTTAGGACTTTTGTAACTCGGTTTAATGTAGTAGTTGCTTCGATGGATCAGCCGGATCCATCAATGGTTCTAGTGGTGGCGGTGTAAGGAGTTATGGATAATTCGAATTTCAATGTATCGTTGATACGGATCCACCAATGGATCTCGGGGAATTCTTTCACGAAGCTAAGAGATTTCTTTGATAAGAGGATGCATGTTTGGATATGAGGTCAAAGGAAGTAAACATGGTTAAGGATGGAGTACCGTCCGGTGAAAGCTCGGGTAAAGATAAGGATAAAGCGAAGAGGAAGTGCTGGGGAGAACCAAAATTCTCCACTTACACAGGACTGAATGAGACATTGGAACAGATATATTTGGATACTCGGGATCGCCTTCCTTATCGAACGCTGGCAAGGAGGGAACCCTCAAAACACGAAAGGGCATCGGGAAGGCACTGCCTCTTTCATGACCTGGATGGGCATGATACTAACAGCTGCATGCATCTAAAGGATATAATTGAGGAGCATGTATGGAATGGTCAGTTGCGGCAATATGTTGAAACTCGGAATGCGGCGGTGGAACAAGAGTAGCAACTGTCTGCCTTAAACGACGATGGCGCGTGGCCCAAGAATGGTGGTCGGTTGGTCATCAACTAATCGTAATGGTTTGGAATAAGTAACAAACTCTAGGCAGACGGCTAAGTCACTTACTCATGTACGGGGACAGAAACAACCACTAGGCATGCTCTGAGGTGATGATAATCCGTGACGCTTTGGTTTGTGAAATCTGTTTTTTCTTTTTGGCTTGGAAACTTGCTTTTTATGGTTTGGCTTTTGAGTTTGGTTTGAACTCCTGGTTTTGTTTGTTTTCTGATTTGGGTTCTGGTTTGGACGTTTGTCTTTTGGTTTGGACTTTTGATATGGATTTCTGGTTTTCTAGTTTGAATTTTGATTTCAGATTAGATTTTGATCGAATTTTTATCTATTTTTTTGGCTAAAAGGTCGTCGGGTATGGATTATACTCGGAAAAGGTCCGAAGAGACCAGGATTCGGCCTAGGACTTAAGCCCCATATTGTCTATCACTTGTTATCACAGGTCGTCGAGCATGGATTATGCTCGAAAAGGGTCCGCAGCGACCAGGATTCAGCTAAGGACTTAAGCCACGGCACATCTATAGGATAACTTCCGTTTTGAGAGTTATTTGTGGGATTCTCAAAAAAAATTCCCCTTTCCTTTAAGAAGTTCTGGGGCTCCAGGGTCCAATGGGTTCACCTGACCGTCCCCGGTTCAGTTCGTTTTGCGAAGCCTTGCCTTAAAAAAAAGTATTAAGATATTTATACCTCTTCAAATTAATTGAAGCGGGGAATCGAAGTAGTTTCATCCGCTTGGAACCAACTCCCCCTGGGAAAAGAAATGGATTTGACAAATTTCTTTCTTAAAAACTCGAAGTGAGAATTGAGACTACGAGATCGCCCCAAGGACGCCTTCGGCATCCAGGGGTCACGGACCGACCATAGACCCTGTTCAATAAGTGGAACGCATTAGCTGTCCGCTCTTCGGTTGGGCAGTAAGGGTCGGATTCAGGGACATTGAACCAGGAACACCATGGCATTACTTAACATAGGTCGTTGAGTGAGGTGTGCGCTTGGCAAGAACCCGGAGAGTTTACGGATTCAGATTTCGGTTTTGAATAGCTAAGGATTGGCTATGATCCGAAGCAATCCTGGATTTGGGTATCGACCCAGAGAGGTCATGAATTTGGTTATTGGTTATTGGATAAGGATGGGTTATAACTCGGTTATTGGGTTTGGATGGATGTAGAATTGGATAAGGATTTGGTTACTGGATAGCGATCAGATACCGACTTGGAGCAATCGTGGATTTGGATGAGGATGTGGCAATGGTTTTTGGATAAAATGGATTGGATTATGAATCAGATGGTATGGCTATGGATAACATATGGACTTTGGATGATGGATTAAAAGCTATTCAAAACACGCCTTCCTACCGCAAGGCATGTTTTGGGGGGCAAATGTTAACTCGCCTTTTGGTAAGGCCATAGGCTGGCAGATTTAACTATATCGATTGCTCAATTATCGAGGTTGGAATACGATAGGTTTAAGTCGACTGGATGGAAAGATGATCAAACATAGATGATATCCATGATTATGTAGCCGGGATTTGGCGTAGTCGATGGGCAAAACATGAGGGATACTCGAAATATGAGTTTCAAGAAAAATTGAGTTGATTCGAAATGTTTGGAGTTTGCTTCGAGCCATATTTGGTGTTACTTCGGGTTTTAAGCTGCCTGCTTCGACCCATTTTCCAGGCTGCTTCGGGTCACTTACATAGTCACACGGGATCGGTGCATTTTAGAGGAATCGGTGTATTCCTTGGATCGACATGGTTGGAGTAGCTCCGGGTCGACGCGGACTTGAACTCGGATCAGCATAATTGCCTGGGGTCGGTGGGGATTTTGGGTCGGCACCCTGTACGCTTCGGGTCATGGAGCGATTGGCTTGGATTGGCATCTCGTTCTGGGATCGGCATGGAAGGGAATCAATCGGGTTGGCATCAAGGAGTGCTTGGGGTCGGCAAGTATTTGGAGATAGGATCGGCATCAAAGAACATGTCGGCATCTTCAAGGGATCGGTAGGATTACGAGTGCTTCGAGTCGGTACATGCATGTCTTCGAGTCAAGGAGTCGGCTACAACATCTCCTCAGATTGGCACAAGAGATTGGGTCGGCAACAATTATGGGTTCGGCATCTTCATTTCGCTTCGGGTCGGCAATTTAAAGGCAAGGAATCGGTGTAGTGTTGCTTCGAGTCCAAGCATGATTTACTTTGGGTCATAGGCGAGTTTGCTCTGGGTCATTTGAGCATCTGCTTTGAGTTATCCCCAAGGCAACAACAGGTCGAAATGTTAGCTACACAGGATCGGTCGTGATAAAGGGTATGGGTTCGGTTATAGTTTTGGTGGGCTCGTATCACTCAGGTAGCCCAGTAACCCAGATTTTGCCTATAAATATAGCAAGAGGGCTTCAGAAAAGGGATCTTTATTCGGTTTCCCTTCATCTTATCCACTAAGGCTACTCTGCTATTATTGTTTTAAAAAACTTCGGATTATAACTGTAATTGATTCTGAGATCAATAAAAAGGAAATTTCTGGAGTGGACGTAGGCCAGAGTCAGCCGAACCACTATAAATCCTCTGTTATTACTGCTTTCTTTTTAATTTTGATTGTTCTTCATATTTATACTCTCTACATACACTCTATCTGTTATCTATGACTGCGAATTGGTGCTTTCAACGGCGTTTGGGTGTTAGTGACGAATTTTGGCGCTAACAACTTTTTCCAAAACAAACTAGCTAGGAGTTGTTGTAATGTTGTCCCAATGTTCGACTCCAAATTTAAGTTGATTTGGATGAGTTTTGCAATTTATATCTTCAGAACTTTCGAGAAGAAGAAGATTTGAAAAGAGAACTTGTTTTTGCTTTGTGAATTTGTAATTTATTATCAAGGGTATGCCTCTCCTTATATGGGCTTAAGATGTTGCTTCTTCAGCTTGTTCACACCCTCCTTTTATGTCATCGAAAGCACACCCTCCCACTTGCCCCATCACTTCTCCTTTACATCACTTCCTTTTAGCTAAAGTCCACTTTACCCCTTATAAAGTAATATCTCTTATCCACTTTGAACATTCTAGGATGTTCTATTTGCTTTATGAAGTGTTAATTTGTTACTAATGTGTTCATTTGATCATTAGGCAAGTGCAAAAGAGTTCGAACAACTTATATCGATCAAAAAACTGTTTATCGATATACCGATTTCCGATCATATTATCACTTTTTCTTTGAAGAATATATTTTTGTAAACAATTTTCAAAAACAAGTTTCTTATCATTATTCATTAATTAAATGATTCCTATTAAGGTTATAAAATCTCATTTATAACACTTAACTATATTTCAAAATGTTTTGATATTTGAAGACGAATTGTTCGAATTTTAGGGTCGCTACATTCTTCACCACTTAGAACATTTCATCATCGAAATTCAAACAAGAACAATAATCAAAGGAGATAGAAGAACCAGATACATATATTGACTACCGCTGAAACTATATACCAACTAAACTACAAACTAAATGACTCCAACTTAAATGGTGAGAACACTACAAAAGATATATGACACTAAGATAAGAAATCTCTGGTATAAGAACAAATCTAGGTAGGACTCCCTCAAACTATCCTAAGTTTCCCATGTACAATCACGAGAATCCTCGCTCTATTTTACCTTGACTAACTTTACAACCTTAATCCTCAATCGCTTCATATCTCCATCAATGATATGAATAGGCTGTCTCAATATACTCAAATTTGGCTTAACCTCTAAGTCCTCCTGCTGCTATGCTTTCACTATCGTCGAAGGATCATGCACAAACTCATGCAAATTGCGATACATGAAATACATTATGCACAACAAATAGTCTAATCGGTAACTCGATTCTGTATGAAAGTGTTTCCAATCCTCTATAGAATCGGGAATGATCCAATATAATAAGGAGCCAACTTCCCAGCCCTTCCAAATCGTACTACACTTCTCATTAGAGAAACTTCCATGAATACACTTCTCGTCTGCATAGCTCTTTATCGATTTTGCGCTTCCTTGATTCGTTTTCAAATCTCTATGACCTTATTCGATGCCTCCAGAATCATATCTAGCCCAAGCATAAGACGATCCTCAGGTTCTACCCAACATGATGGAGATTTGCAAGGCCTTCCATACAATGTTTCAAATGGTGTCATTTTGATATTGCCCTGATGACTGTTGTTGTATGAAAACTCAACAAGTGGTAAGTGCTCTTCCCATGAACCCTCAAAATCTAAAATGCATTCTCGAAGCAATTCCTCCAACACTCGGTTCACCTTTTCTGTTTGCCCATTCGTTTGCGGATAGTAAGCAGTATTCAAACTAAGCTCGGTCCCTAATGCCTTATGCAAACCCTTCCAAAACTGGCTTGTGAATATCATACCTTCATCACTTACGATATCACAAGGAACACCATGCAATCTATCACCTTCGTTACCCCTCCTCGACCTAGACAATCTTTCAATGAAATCCATAGAAATCTGCACCCACTTCAACTTCGAAACCTCAAGTGGCTAAAGCAATCTTGTTGTCTTCTAGTGACTATCCTTTACCTGTTGGAAGTTATCACACCTACCCACAAAGATAGAAACATCGTTCTTCATTCCTTTCACCAGAAAGTATGTCTCATATCTTGATACATCTTGATGACCCCTTGATATACCGTCAACCGTGAATGGTGACTCTCCCTCAGAACCTCCTACCTAATATCAACAACCTTGAGAACACAATACCTTCCATTCATCTTCACTAAATCATAGCTATCCACTTCAAGTCCCGGCCACCTCTCTGGTGCCTCATTCTCGCTTACCGCTTTGGTTATTCAAGGAAAAAGAGGATCTCTAAGCTGATTCTCTTATATATGGTTGATCGAAGTCGGACGAACCTCAACAGTAGCCATAACAACATACTTCCTACTTTAAGCATTTGCTATAACATTTGCTTTCCCCAATGTATACAATATGTCTAGATCATAGGCGATAAGAAACTCCAACCACCTTACTGCCTCATGTTTATGTCCTTTAGGGTAAATAGACACTTCAAGGATTTATGGTCCGTATATAACTTAAACGTTTCCCTAGCAAATGATGTCTCCATATATTTAATGCAAATACCACTGCCAACAATTCCAAGTTATGAGTAGCATACCTCGCTTCATGCGGTTTGAGCTGCAGACTCACATAAGCAATCACCCTCCCGTGCTGCATCGACACAACACCTAAACCTGTTCCACACGCATCAGTGTAAATAATCAAACCCTCACCTCTATTTGGCACAGTAAGAATAAGAGCACTAGTCAAATTCACCTTTAACTCTAAGATTGCTTGCTTGCATTTATCCATCCATATAAATTTGACATCTTTCTTCATCAAATTTGTTAAGCGAGAGGTAATCTTTGGGGAATCTTGCATGAATCTCCTATAATAAACTGCTAAACCAAAAAGCTCCTGATATCAGTTGCACTTTCCGGCCTCTTCTAGTCCTAAAGGGCCACCACCTTAGTGGGATCAATAGAAATACCTTCCGTTGAAACAACATGCCCTAAAAACCTAACTTTTGAATGCCAAAAATGACACTTCAAGAACTTTGCCTTTAACACGTACTCTCTCAGTTTTTCCAATACAAACCTTAGATGGCACGAATGTTCCTACTTGGTCGTGGAGTAGACCTGAATGTTATTTATAAATACAGGACAAACTTATTCAACATATCTCGGAAAACCTAATTCGTTAGGTCTACAAAATTTTCTGGAGCATTAGTTAGGTCGAACGGCATAACTAACCACTAATAAAACTGGTCAGATCTAAAAACCCTCAAGGGCACACTGTCCTCTGCCACCCTCAACTGATGGAACCCCATAGCAAGATCAAGCTGAGAAAACACTCGAGCTCCATGAACTGACCGAACAAGTCATCTATCCTAGGCAATGGATACTTTTCCTA
Source organism: Allium fistulosum (assembly GCA_030737815.1). NCBI lineage: Eukaryota > Viridiplantae > Streptophyta > Magnoliopsida > Asparagales > Amaryllidaceae > Allium > Allium fistulosum. The sequence continues at coordinate 971,581,857 of CM060908.1, read as the reverse complement.
AAGGTTTGCTTGTTGAGCTCGCGATAATCTACGCTTGGTCTTAGGGAACCATCCGCCATCGTAGCAAAGATGATGGACGCTACCCAACTCGAACGACTTCATCAGATCAAGCCCTTCTACAACAAATCACTAACCTAATTTGTTAGCTCCAACCTCTCCTTTGGTGCAAGTCTACGATTAGGCAACAGGATAGGCTTTGCATCTTTCACCAAATCAAGATGAAATTCTATCTCACGATGAGATGGTAAACCTGATACGTATTCAAAGACATCTGCAAATTCTCGAACAATAGAGATAGAATCCAACTCCTACTCCAGCACATCAAGAGAATAAAGGAAACTAGTCATAAGCGAGCTAGGTCCTTCACAATCTACAGTTAGGGCTCTTCTACCTTGCTTTAATACCATGGGTCACTTATCACAATCCAAGCTCGTGCTATTATGCATTAACTAATCCATCCCAAGTAGAACATCAAAACTCATAAAACCCAGAACATACATATCGCAAGGGAAGAGTTGGTCAAAAAATTAACTAGAACTCCTAAGAAAACCATACTAAGATTGGCCAAGACCTCAACAGGTTTTGATGCACAAATAAAATCTAAAGCTATAACTAGATTAAGTTCCAATCTATCAACAAGAGTACAAGATATGAAACTAAGAGGAGCACCGGTATCGAATAAGACAAGCACAGGAATACCAGAAATAGATATAATGCCTTCCAAAACTTGCTTCCCATTTGAAACTGCAAAAGTAGAAGGTGCTAAAGCAAGTGCAAAAACTGTAGGCTGATCTCCCTTACGAAGCATCAGCCAATCTTTAACTAGATGACTGGGCTAGTGACAATTATAGTAGCTCCTTGGTGCAAACTTTTCCTTCATTGTTTGTGGCTCTAGCTTCAGTACCTTAGCAATAGGTGCTTTCGCCTCTTTTCCTCTCCCAACCGATGTACATCTCCTAACAAAATGCGCCCCTTCTTTCCATACTCGTGACAGGCTAAACTAGAAATATCTCTTGACGGCTAGAACTTCCGCTTGTTGTTCCAAGCTAGTGCAAGGATAGACGGCTTCGGTGCTAAGCTCTCAAACCTCAATCCCATGTTCATCAAATTTACATATGACCCTAAGATGTGATTTGTCATATTACCCTTGAATTATAGGCGCATCCCTACGATGAACATCTCATTCTTCTTCAACGGCCTGTAGACCAAACCAGGCCCAAACCGAGACAAGGCAGTGAACTGCTTATCATACACCGACATATCATGGCCCCTTGCTTCAAATTGAGGAAGTTACCAAATAATAAAGTCTTCCCGACTTCTGGGACAAACTTCATTTCGAATTCCTCCTTAAATTAAGCCTAAGTGAAACCGTTCTCTTAGACACCAGTAGTGATAGAACTCCACCAATCCATGGCTGCATCCGAAAAATGCCACGACATCAATCAACGCTTAATCCGTCATCTAACTTCATATCCCTGAATATCTGATCATATAATTTTATCCAAGTTTGGACTTCCATGATCTTCTCCATACCAAACCTCTTACCTTCTAGCCTCTCATAATCATGGTAGAGTGAAGCAAAATTCACCTAAGGTTTGACCTGCACAACCTTTTCTATAATATCCACTCTTGGATCCTCGATCGGAGCAACATTCCTTGGTACTCGATTTCCACCATTTGTGACTGTACTACCCTGATCACCTCTACCTCATTGAGCATTGGAAGTTCTAGTACTCATGATTTGTACTACTTGAACATAGAAAATTATATACGAAAGGATAGAGTCATTTTAAAGAAAGAGGTTGTTCCTAAGGAAAATCTGAAAAGGGGTGTAAGTTTATAGAAAAGTGCAAATATGCTCTCGTATATATAATACACTTCACTCATTTTAGTGTGCCACTTAGCCTATCTCTAATGAGCCATACCCAACCAAAGCCAAGGTGTTCGCTCAACCTTGAGCTCTGATATTGAATTTAACGACCCGATGTTTCGATCCTTGAATGTCGACACTAAATACGTCAACAGTATTTATAACACCTCTAATTTTTAATGACATTATTCAGGAGATTTAATTAGATAAATTAAATAGAATAATGTAAATATTAAGTGATAAGGGGATTGAGATTGGAATAAATACTTAGAAGGCCGTGCTTAATAAATTAAATGGGCTTAAGAAAGGTTTGTAAGCTAATAAAATTACACAAAGGTATATTGGGAAATAGTCGCACATAACCCCTTACCCTTATATATTACCGTTCCTTATACCATTTACGTTCATTTTTCTCATTTTCACAAAAACAATCAAAACACACACTAATAGAGAAGCCGACCATTAACAAAGCAAGAAAAGAGGAATTCAATCAAAAGCTAGGGATTCAAGCTTAAGGGAAATTAATCTCAATCTATTCTCCTTATCCTAATCAAGATGAATAATAATTATACCATCTCTATTTTGTTTTATGATCATATGTTTTGGGATTTAAGATTAAATTCGTTTTTAAGATGTTTTGGATGATATGCTTGAATTATAATTTGTTTGATTTAAACAAAATTGTTTAAATAGGGATTTATGCGGTTTTAGGGCAAAATCGATTGAAATTGATTTTTAAATTCTGTGGAAAAATTATATGTTATGGACAACATGATTTTGGGGTTAGGTTTTAATTTTGATAATTTTCCAAGCTATGGAAAGATTATTACGAATTTTCAGAGGAAAATATGATCAAATTGGGTTAAAAATTTATTTCGATTATTTCAGGAAGAATTTGGGTCTGAAATTTTGATATGTTTGATAACATGATGAAAGTGAATTTTTATAATTTTTGGGGATTTTTCCTAAGATGTTTACTTTGGAAAATAAATTATTTTAGAATGACTAATTTGCATTATTGGTTTTGCTTAACGGAAGGGCTTATTTGCCAAATTAACCTTGGTTTAGATCTGAAATTAAGCAGCAGTTATTTTGGTAAAGAATTTGAAAAGTTGAGGTAACCAATCATATGTTTACATGGGGACAGGTTGGTTAGATAGTATTTTCTTTAATTGGCATTAAATTAGATTTACCCTGAAAAGTGGGTTCCGCCTCTTTCAGAAGTGCCTTTCGACTCTAATTCTTCCACTTCGACCCAGTCGAAACCAACCTTGGCTGAAACCAATACACATAGTATCAATGATATTGGTATGGAGTAGATTGGAGAAAAGCGGAAGGCATTGTGTCAAAAGCATTGCTTCCGATGGGGTCAATACCTTTGCTTTTAAATGTTAACACTTGCCTTTGTTTTACCAAAGCTTTCGAAGGAGTCAAAACATATTCTTTTAAAAGGGGATTTCTAAATAGCTTTCGAAGGGGTTGCCATTTTATGTTTTAAAAGTATAGGCTTTCGAATGGGTTCTTTCATTTATAAAATGATGCTTTCGAAAGTAGTGGTTCCGACTTAGTCGAAACCCAGCCGCGATTCTTTTGCCTTTCGAGTGTATTGAAGCCATTAATACATTCGAAGGGTTGTCTTTGTTTTAAACTTATGCTAAGCCACTTCCTAAATGCTTTTGAAATGGGTCAAGGGCTTTGAAGTAAATGGCTACGAAAGGGGGTTTCGATGCTATCCTTCAATGTTTTATTTAATTGGTTTAAAGCTTTCGAATGAATAGTTCCGACGCCATCAAGTTTTCCCCCAACACTTATGTAAAGATAAAAAGGTTTCGTAAGAGATACTTTCATATATATGCACTTTGACCCAAAAGAAGTTTTTAAAGAAAAACCCAATGGTTTCGAAAGGAGTACTTTCTGTAATTTCGAAGCTATGTTCTAAGGATTATTAAGTAATGTTTTGATACTTTCAAAAGGTATATTTTAGTTTCGAAAGAGATGTTAAAAAGAGCTTCGAATGGTTTATATGCAATGTTTTGAAAAGATTTTTTTTATGTTTTCGAAGGTGGTTATCCAGGGGTTTCGAAAGTGATGTTTTAAGGTTTCGAAAGTCTTAGTTTTCAAAACAAATAACCTAATCTCATTTAAAAAAACCATGGCATAAATAAAGTGTTTTGAAATGGTGTTTTGAAGAAGTTTTCCTTGATTAATAGGTTAAAGGGATTGACCAAGTTTTATATAAAATGATTTCAAGGATATTAAACCATAGGGGTTGGTATTATTAAGTTTGCTTCTTCATATATGTATATATTCACAATATAATGGATCCATAACTGTAATTTGGGGAAGGCCAGAATAACCAGCTAGGTTAACCCAATGGTGAATATAATTTAAATTAACTCCTGAATGAGTAGAATTACATCCAGGAGGTCAGGAAGACTAGAGTATAGGATGCTAAAATATTAATTAAAGATATTGGAAGAGGGCCAATAAGTTCACAGTAAGCCTATGAAAACTGCGTTATAGGAAAAGATATTGGCAGGGGCCAATAAGTTCATAGTAAGTCCATGAAAACTATGTATAAATGAAGATGTCAGGAAGACAGGTTCATAATTAGCCCATGAAAACTATGATTTGATATTGGCAGAGGCCAATAGGTTTATAGTGAACCCATGAAAACTATATCCAGATTAAGATATTGACAAATGTCAATAGGTTCCTAGTCAACCCATGAAAACTATGATAAGAGGAAAGATATTGGAGTTACCAATAGGTTCAGGGAGAACCCATGAAACAGTAAAGATATTGGCTGGGGCCAATAGGTTCTCAGTGATCGTATGAAAACTATGTAACTGGACAGGGAGTTCTTAATCATTAAATATGTTATTAGTAAGCCCATGAAAACTAATAGGTTAACCGTAACCCTAGAAACTATAACTGAGACAGATAGTAAAAAATGAATGGGGATGGGTAGTCCAGAATTGATTTACTTGTTGTGCATATTGTAATATTATTTTGAGATGTTTTAACCATTGTGGATGTAGGAACATAGTATATGGTTTTATAAAAGGTTTTAGGACACTAGTGAGGGGAAAACCCGTTCCGTTAAGCGGTGTGGTCTCACTAGATATCTCAATGGTTTGAGATGGTAGATTATTATTCATACCAAGCTTTATGTTTGACTTAAAGTTTACGTTTTCCCCTTAAACTCTAGGTACTCAATTGATTTCGAGTAGTTTGTGAGTTGAGGTTTTCAGGTACCTCTTTAGACGAATAAGCTTCCGGAGACGTGCAGGAGGCATGATAGCTATATAGAGTTATCTTTTATTTTTATTTCGCTGTGTTGCTCTTGTAAAGGAGAAGTTGTTTAAATTGCCTATATATATTCTAATCATCCAAGTGGGCATCTTCATATGTCGCTCTAGGCGTATGTTGTAATAAATATATTTTCTCTAAACATGGTTCTTGTATTGGGATTATGTACTGAATTTGAAATGCTTTGAAATGGAATGTGGAACTTGTTTGATGTTTTAAATTTTTTCCATATTCATGTGTTTCTGTGTATCAATGTATCTAACATTACCGTATTTGGTCGCCGAGGAATAATAACTATGGATGACTGCAGCATCCGTAGCCATTATTTTTGGGCCTCCAAGTAGGTGATGTTACAGTATTCGTGTGCTGAGCACCCAAGTGCTAGAAAGACAAAAAGTTAGGGTAAAATAAAAAAAGAATAGAACAAGAAATATAGAACATAACATCAGAATCTCATAGTGGAACGATAATATATAATATCAAAAGAATAGTGCAAAGGGTTACTCCGAACATAGAAATTTCAAACTTACAAAATCTAGGTACTGTCCTCAGCATGGACAGTTATAACTGCATATCCTCATAATGCTGATATATACATACCTAATATAGTACAACAGAAATAGAAATAGATAGATAATGGAAGCCTCCAGCTCGTCTTGGAAACTCTGAAGAGTCCAAACTAAAACTTGCTATTCTCAGCCTACTCAAAAGAGTATACGAGGAATTTAGGGAAAACAAAAACCAAGCGTTAGACATAACTCTGGTATGAGAAAACACGAGATACATGCAACAAGAAATAGTAACTATTGAGACTATACAGATCCTTTTAATGGTTTTCCCCTAAATTAAACCAACAATTCACTTAGTTTAATATAGTTATATGGTAGATAATGTCTAGAGTGTAGAATATAAATCAAATAGTTGTGGTGCTTTCATCACACCACAACATATTTAGGATACAATTAAAACCGCTAAGTTACGTTCACATAATGTATTTTCCACGGAGATCCCTTCGGTCAAGCCGAAATCCAATCTCCATGCACAAGGATCAGAAGTCACCTTTCGAGCTTCATATATCTCTAAATAAAATATACCATAAGGAAAACCCAAAGGCCCATGCTCGAACATAAATGAACCACGTGGAACCAAATATCATCAACTCCCAATACCAACATATTGATAAACATACTCTAGATATGGGGTTGATAATACCCTGTTGCAGGTCAGCCACCCAGATTGTGCAGCCTACTCTATCTTTAGCCATTTCCGATTTTGAGGTTACGTTCGACATCTCTCACACGAGTCTTCAATACTCGAATAGAACAACAATTCCCAAATGGACTCTAGTATCTTGAACAGATCACGAATCACTACATGGATTCAAGCATCTCGGAAAGATCTCGATCTCCATATAGATTCCCCCTTTCAATTGCTTCCAAAACATAGAACCTGCATACTACTTTTAAAAGGGTGTTCGGTAAGCAAAACACTTACCAATATCAGACTCTTCAAAACCAATTCAATGAATTTCCGATTAATTCAATTTAGGTTCTTTTAGAAGTAAGTGAAAGATAGAGATGTTTCATACCAATGCTCCTCCCTAAATGTTCTCATTGGTATGAAATCGCGAAGCCTTTCGATACTTCTTAAGTCATGTTTGGTCAAGTTCAATAGTTGATTAATCAACTATCTAGTCAAAAACAATTGCTTATACAAATCAATATTCGTATACTTAACATGTTTTCGACATTCCAACTTATACTATCCCTTAGTTAAGAGTGAAGCCAGGTAAGTCAGAGAACTGGTTGCATATTAAAACCTTGCCTAGATACTTCATTCTCAACACTCACAGATAGATAAGTCTACTCGTCAGCTAGTTTTAAGTATAGTATTAATGATTTCCATGAACAAGTAAGTAATCAACATGAATAACACATTTCCGATATTCCAAATTAACTATTCCTTAGTCAAGAGGGAATCGGTAGGTTAAAGCACTATTGCTTCGTACCTACTTGAACATCAATCTTAATTCTCACAAATAGAGAAGTCTGCCTCATCAGTTTTTAGTGTTAAGCATAATTAACTACTTTTCAAATAAGTAAATAAACACAACACGATTTGGCCACAAATCAATTCTTAACCCCTTTTAAACCTTTGGTTTATAATTCAAAAACCCTTTTTAAAATTATATATATATATATATATATGTGTGTGTGTGTGTGTGTACAGTAATTTACTTATAAAACTAGATATTTAATAAAACAATTTAAAAGATAAGATATTTATACTAAAATATCAACTAACTTTCTAAAACTATGTGTACTTAAAATGATTTTAAAATACTTTAAAATATTTATAATAGGTTTTAACACATTTACTTAAAATATTACTTGAAAAAAACAAGTTTATAAAATCCTTTAAAACTTGGAAAAAAAAAGTTTTCCTTAAAAAACATCTTGTTTAAAAGTTCACAACTAACTCTTAAATATTCATAAAAATATCAAACCACTTTTAAAATACTCAAATTTGAGTTAGTTAACACTTGTAAAAAGAATAAAAAAAAATACTTAAGTTAAATGTCCTTTTCAAACATTTGAAGTTCAAAAATGTAACAACCCGGAGTTTTACAACAATTAATTATCGTCAAAAATGACGATTTAATCGTTTGTTAATTGCTGTTGCAGTTTTGAATCGATTTGAAATTCTTTTGTAAATTCATAAATTGTATGTGGGCTTTAAAACTTAGTATTGGCCCACAATTTCAATTGTCTATTTTGCCGTGATTATCAAAGGAAAACCGATCCCCTTTCTTTCATTTTTCCTCATTTCGAAACCCTAAAACATACGAAACAAATGGCGGCCTCGTCCTTCAAATTAGGGCATGCTCGTTTAGTTTCGTTCGTCTCCCAAAAGAATTTGGGCTTCTGCCGATTTCATTCGCTCGCTTTCGTGATGCCACGGCGTCGACTCCGCCAAGTTGCTCGTGGCTGCCTCGTCAAAGAAGGTCGCTCTTATACCACTTGTAAGGCTCATGTTGTGGTGATTCAAACATGAAGACAATGGGATGATAAAAAGGAAGGCAGGAGGATGATGATAGTGATTAAAAGAAGCTTGGAAGGTAAAGAATTGGAGAGGAAATACAGAGAAGGTAGAAATGTCAGTGAGGAAAGAAGTAATGGGTTGAATCAGAGAAGAAGATGCAGTGGGAAGAGAAGATGCAGAAGAATGAAGATCAGAGTTTAGGTTAGAGGCAAGAAAAGATTGTAAAATATAAAAAATAAGAACTGGAACAGAGAAGAAAAAATGTATCTTTATTCATTCAATTGCATGCCATAATGTCCATCTACAGGTTCATATATATAGGTACAAGCAACCCTAACTGACCAAACAGGCTAACCCATTACAAGTATCATCAAACCCAATTACATTAATACATCAAACACACAAAGCTGATAAGTGTGCACGTATACACTGTTGCACAACGGATAAAGTTTTGCTTCTCCTTCCTCATCACTTAACTCTCTCAAGCTTTGAACCTGCACCATGTAAGCGGATAAAGAAGGTTGTTACAGAGTGCTCTCAACTCACATCTAATTCAACACTTCGTTAAGGCAGTTCGATTTCTGTCTTGTTGTTGGTAATCTCTGATTTTTGTTTGATTCCTTGATACTTTCGGCATTGTTCTTGATTTTGAACTGCATATTATTTTGGCTATATTGTTTCGTGTTGTTCGTCTTCGGGTAAATCACTGTTCGTTTTTTTGGGTTGACGATTTTGAGTTCGTTCGTGACCACCATGATTCGATTCTTGTCGACTTTGGTCACTTGAATTGTTCGAACTTGCTTTAGTGGACTTCGGCATTGATTTGTTTCTTTGACACTGTCTTCCTGCTCACTAAATTTGATTTTTGAACTGGTTTGCCAACTTGATTTCCACGGTTTTGGTTTTAATTCCTTTGATGTCACGGTTTGATTGTATTTGATGATAATTTCTGCTAGCTGTTCCGTGACTTCATGCGATTTGGGGTTATTGTATTCTTGACAGTTTTGTATTGTTAGGTGGATCTGGACACTGTTCATATGTGTGTTTAAGTTGGCATTTTGATGTTCATTTGCTATCGGACTTCATGTAGCTATGTACCCCCTTTGTACATGTTGTAGTGTGTTGCATATCTGGTCCACTTGAGTTTTGATACATTGTCTTGCATTGCATGTCCCTTATGTATAGATGCCATCTCTGTGTTTATTGGTTTGTTGGTTCTTGATGCTCTGGTCTGGTTTATAGTTTTGCTTCCTTGACCTGTTATGTATTCAGTTGCATATTTGGATTTACCATGTTGAAATAGTTTTGGGTGCTATCATTCTGTAGTTGCTGTTAACATGCATCACTGGTGCATGTTGCAGTGATATTCCTTTCATTCTGGTATACTCTATGTTGCCACTGCCTGGTGGTTTCGAACCTGTAGCCTTTGTGTTTACTTGTTCATTGAATTGTTGTATCACTTACTCATGTACTTATGTGCTGTGGTGCCATACCTCTGGTGCCCTCACCCTCCTTCTATTTTGTAGTTGTACCACTGCTTTGTGCTTTGGTGCTGCAGTTGCGTTGAGTCACTGACTTGACCTTTTGCAATTTGTTGTAGTTTGATTTGGGCCTGTTTAATTGCAGTCTACATTTCTGATAGTGGATTTGCACTTGAATTTCTAGCCTGTTACACTATTAGCTTTATTTGCAGTTGCGTTGAGTCGCGATAGCACTGATTTGACCTCTGCCGTTTTTATTTGTGTGATATGTAGTAGCCTAAATTGCTGGTGCATACGCTTCATTTTGAAGTTGCACTGGATATGGGTCCACTGTCTTGACTTGTACTTGACTCGCTGGTTCGAGTCACTTGTGCATGTCACTATTTATTTCTATTGCACCTGAGTTTCATTTTGATTTGAGTTGGAGCTTTGTGCTTTTGATTTATTAAACTTTTGGGGTTTTTCATTACGGTATTGGAGAGGCAGTGCACGCGTGCATGTACTGCAACCAAACAATATTGATGTTTTAAGTGACATTTCAATTGTTTGAATTGATTTAGTTTGATTTGATCATTCTGTTGTTGTCTAATTATCTTTTTAATAATTGGATTATGAGTTTCTAATTATTTATTTAATAATTAGATTTTGTTGTTAATTGCCGTTTAGGCAATTCTGATGTTTTCCAAATTATCTTCATTGATAATCCTTTCATATATCTTCGTTGATAATTTGAATCTACTGATTTGTTGTTTAACACTGTTTAGTGTTATATCAGCCGTTATCTAATTCTCTTAGCGAGGAGTTGGATATACGAGATTTCTGTGACTGTCGTCTATTTAATATTTGATTATTATTGCTTCTGTGCATTAATAACTGAGTTTGAATTAGACTGGCCCGTGTATTATTTTCTTTTGAATTTAATACTCGGGTCAGACTCGAGTTATTTCAGGTTGTAGATATCTTGCTTTGGGTTGCCGTTTGAGCTATGAAGACTTTTCATATCTTTTGAAGTGGTCTTCGTCTTTTTGTAGTAGTCAGTGTACTGATTTAGGTTGATATGTATTCATGTATATTAGTCGATAATGTACTTGTATATATAACTTCCAGAGTCGACAGTTGTAGTTGTATCATATGCATTATGTCAAATGTATTGTAACTGACATCAGTTATATATATATTTATATATATATATATAAGACTTTTGTTATCTGTGTTCCGCATTTTATTATCTGTGTTATTATTATATTTATTGTCCTAAACTATTATAGCTACTGTGTAGTAGCTTTGAGTTTGTATCGGTATGTCGGATTTCCTCCTGAAATAAAAATGCATGTTATACTATCTAACATATCGGTGCTCGCACAAAGCAATTACACGGATGGTCACTCCTCAACAGCCTTATTCTCCGTGCTAGTTGACAACATTACACCATAGTGTTCTTGGCTAGCGTGGGTATAGAGGTGGGGCGTCACAGCTTGGTATCAGAGCCTGGGGTTTAGGACAAATATAAAACATAACTTAGATGGAGCATGTGTTACAACTATTTGTCGATGTTTTATCTCACATCTTTGTCTATGATTATCTTTGATTGTTAGGTATGAATTCCTAACGCTTATTCATGTGCATTTGATTTTGATTTGGATTGGTTTTGTGAATATTCCAATTTTTAGTGTTTTGGGTTAAATTTTTTAAAGATCCTAACTTTGATGTTCGAACATGTTTTTAGTGATGCATCGACGAGCCAATAGGACCGGGTAGCCGATGGGCGTAATCCCCAAGCGTCCGTGCTTGACCGGTTGCAAATTGAGTGAGAGATTGCATTTTTATTAAATAGGGTAGGAATTGCAGAATTTGCAGTTCGGTCAACCGACCTGCTCCTATTTCCCTGTTTGCCTATTTATACTTGTTTTGCTTTGTTTTTTCCAATTGTTAATCGATTCTTCTTATCCGATTAGTTGTTATCATCTTTGTCAACTTTGATAACTTCTATTTTTGGAATTTTTGGGTATTTCCACTTTGATGGATTTGATATCGATTTCCTTGGAATCGAATTCTTTGGATTTTATTCACATCTTCGAATGTGAATTTTAGTGAATTGATTTGTTTCTACAATCATTTTTGTGATTTGTCACTTTAAAAATATAAAGGTTTCAATACTAGTAGTAAATATCAAAACCCTTTCATTAAAACGATTTCAACACTATTTTATTTATAAAGCTCGTTTTCTCAAACTGTTTTCCTATCTACTAGTATATACAAACCTTTACCTCACTCGGATGGGAAATCTAATTAAACGGCTTAGTAAAACAAGTGGTATGAAACACTTGCGTTTGCTTCGTCGGTTAATTCTTGGACTTGTTCGATTGAACCTCTTGTGAAAATTTTCTAGTGAAGATCTACAGTTTGTTCGTAAATATTTGAGTTAAGCAAGTGGTTATGGGACATGAAGCTAAACTTATATATTTACTAGCTTGGTGTGATTGACACTTCTTGATGATCAATGATGATCATTTTTGTGATTTAGACTAGCAATTGTGCGATGTCTCTTTGTCTACGAGGGAGACTAAACCCCGTTTGTGTGATGTTTCATCATCACATATGTGGGGTAGCGCCCCACGGTCTTCGGGCCATTCTTGTGGAGCTTCGGCTCAAAATTAATGGTTAGCTACCATGAGATAGCGTCTCGTTTTGTGTTACACGTGTTGGTGAGTTTTCATACTCCCGTTTTGTGATAGGCCTTCCCTTTTTTTGCGATTTGGACTAGGAATTGTGAGATGTCTCTTTGTCTACGAGGGAGACTAAACCCCGTTTGTGTGATGTTTCGACTCACATATGTGGGGTAGCGCCCCATGGTCTTCGGGCCGTTCGTGTGGAGCCTCGGCTCAAAATTAATGGTTAGCTACCATGAGATAGCGTCTCGTTTGTGTGATACACGTGTTGGTGAGCTTTCATGCTCCCGTTCTTGTGATAGGCCTCCCCCTTTTTGTGGTTTCTGGATTTCTTGTGATGATTTCTAGAATTTTGTGCTTCACCAATTTTCGTGATTTCCATTGATAAATTTTATCAATTTTTGTGCATTGGTGAATTTGTGTGTCATTAACTTTTTATGAATAAAAGTTTAAGGAGTTTGACATTCCTTTTGATCTTTGAGAAGATTCTTGTGACATTTTTAATGAATGAAAATTCACTGGTATTATGTTTTGATGCCAATTATTTTGATGAGATTTTGACGTATAAAAATTACTGTCGCTTTAACTTCAGTAACCGTCAATTTTAAAATGGATTTTCAAGCGGTTACCCCACAATGCTGATTTTGTTGTCCGTTTTTACGGTATTTTGAGAAGTGTAATTTCCTTGTCGACGTTACTATTGATGTTGCTGTTTTAATCACATGTTTTAAAAAAAAATTGTTTCAAAATAAAAAATTGTTTTCAATTTTTTTTACAGTTTACGCTTTCAAAAGAATGAGGAAGCGATTTAAACGTTTCAGCAAAATCGAGGACTATGACCCCTTTCTTTTACTGATTCGCTTAATTCCAGACTTGTTCGTTTGAGAATGTAAATTATTACTTTTATAAAATAAATGAAAATTGTTTTCAGAAGTTTTGCAGTTTGCGCTTTCAAAAGAATGAGGAAGCGATTTAAATGTTTCAGCAAAATCGAGGACTATGACCCCTTTCTTTTGCTGATTCGCTTAATTCCGGACTTGTCCGTTTGAGAATGTGAAATGTTATTTTTAGAATACACAATTTTGCACTTTCAAGGAAACGATGAAGAGAATTAAACGATTTAGTAAAACTCGTGGATTATGGGACATGTGCGTTTGCTATTTCGGTTAATTCCGGACTCGTTAATTGAAATATTTGTGATTTCTGATTATCGTTTTTGATAGTCGGATATTTGTGATTTCTGATTATCGTTTTTGATAGTCGGATATTTGTGATTTCTGATTATCGTTTTTGATAATCGGGTATTTGTGATTTCTGATTATCGTTTTTGATAGTCGGATATTTGTGATTTCTGATTATCGTTTTTGGTAGTCGGATATTTGTGATTTCTGATTATCGTTTTTGATAGTCGGATATTTGTGATTTCTGATTATCGTTTTTGATACTCGGATATTTGTGATTTCTGATTATCATTTTTGATACTCGGATATTTGTGATTTCTGATTATCGTTTTTGATAATCGGATATTTGTGATTTCTGATTATCGTTTTTGATAATCGGATATTTGTGATTTCTGATTATCGTTTTTGATAATCGGATATTTGTGATTTCTGATTATCGTTTTTGATAATCGGATAATTGTGATTTCTGATTATCGTTTTTGATAATCAGACATTTGTTGTTTCTGATTATCGCTTGTGATAATTAGATATTTGAGATTTGATTATCAATTGTGATAATTAAATATTTGTTAATTTGATTATCGTTTTTGATAATTGAATATTTGTTGATTTGAAATTTGATTATCGTTTGTGATAATTGAATATTTGTTGATTTGAAATTTGATTATCGTTTTTGATAATTAAATATTTGTTGATTTGAAGTTTGATTATCGATTGTGATAATTAAATAATTGTTGATTTGAGATTTCTGATTATCGTTTTGATGATTAGATAGTTGTTGTTTTCCAATTATCTGATTAATAACTAGATATTGGCAATTTTGCGAATTGTGATTTGTGTTTCCTAATTATCTTTGTTGATAATTAGATTTTGCTGTTTTCTAATTATCGTATCGATAATTAGATATTGCTGTTTTGTGATTTCTGTATTTCTGATTATCTAATTGATAATTGAATGTTGCTGATAATAGTATTTATTCAGTTTTGCTATTTTTTGATTATCCATTGATAGTTAGATTTTGTTGAGAATTTGTGAATTTCTTTTAATGAAATTAAAAGATTTCTTTGGTGTTTGTGTTCTCGATCTTTATTTTCTAGCTTAACCAGTTTATGTTAGAAAAATAATTGTTATTGACGCCTTTAATTATGAAAATTGCGGGGATGCAATTTTTATAAGGAGGGGAGTCTGTAACCACCCAGAGTTTTACAACAATTAATTATCGTCAAAAATGACGATTTAATCGTTTGTTAATTGCTATTGCAGTTTTGAATCGATTTGAAATTCTTTTGTAAATTCATAAATTGTATGTGGGCTTTAAAACTTAGTATTGGCCCACAATTTCAATTGTCTATTTTGCCGTGATTATCAAAGGCAAATCGATCCCCTTTCTTTCATTTTTTCTCATTTCGAAACCCTAAAACATATGAAACAAATGGCGGCCTCGTCCTTCAAATTAGGGCATGCACGTTTAGTTTCGTTCGTCTCCCAAAAGAATTTGGGCTTCTGCCGATTTCATTCGCTCGCTTTTGTGATGCCACGGCGTCGACTCCGCCAAGTTGCTCGCGGCTGCCTCGTCGAAGAAGGTGAGTGCTCTCAACTCACATCTAATTCAACACTTTGTTAAGGCAGTTCGATTTTTGTCTTGTTGTTGGTAATCTCTGATTTTTGTTTGATTCCTTGATACTTTCGGCATTGTTCTTGATTTTGAACTGCATATTATTTTGGCTATATTGTTTCGTGTTGTTCGTCTTCGGGGAAATCACTGTTCGTTTTTTGGGTTGATGATTTTGAGTTCGTTCGTGACCACCACGATTCGATTCTTGTCGACTTTGGTCACTTGAATTGTTCGAACTTGCTTTAGTGGACTTCGGCATTGATTTGTTTCTTTGACACTGTCTTCCTGCTCACTGACTTTGATTTTTGAACTGGTTTGCCAACTTGATTTCCACGGTTTTGGTTTTAATTCCTTTGATGTCACGGTTTGATTGTATTTGATGATAATTTCTGCTAGCTATTCCGTGACTTCATGCGATTTGGGGTTATTGTATTCTTGACAGTTTTGTATTGTTAGGTGGATCTGGACACTGTTCATATGTGTGTTTAAGTTGGCATTTTGATGTTCATTTGCTATCGGACTTCATGTAGCTATGTACCCCCTTTGTACATGTTGTAGTGTGTTGCATATCTGGTCCACTTGAGTTTTGATACATTGTCTTGCATTGCATGTCCCTTATGTATAGATGCCATCTCTGTGTTTATTGGTTTGTTGGTTCTTGATGCTCTGGTCTGGTTTATAGTTTTGCTTCCTTGACCTGTTATGTATTCAGTTGCATATTTGGATTTACCATGTTGAAATAGTTTTGGGTGCTATCATTCTGTAGTTGCTGTTAACATGCATCACTGGTGCATGTTGCAGTGATATTCCTTTCATTCTGGTATACTCTATGTTGCCACTGCCTGGTGGTTTCGAACCTGTAGCCTTTGTGTTTACTTGTTCATTGAATTGTTGTATCACTTACTCATGTACTTATGTGCTGTGGTGCCATACCTCTGGTGCCCTCACCCTCCTTCTATTTTGTAGTTGTACCACTGCTTTGTGCTTTGGTGCTGCAGTTGCGTTGAGTCACTGACTTGACCTTTTGCAATTTGTTGTAGTTTGATTTGTGCCTGTTTAATTGCAGTCTACATTTCTGATAGTGGATTTGCTCTTGAATTTCTAGCCTGTTACACTATTAGCTTTATTTACAGTTGCGTTGAGTCGCGATAGCACTAACTTGACCTCTGCCATTTCTATTTGTGTGATATGTAGTAGCCTAAATTGCTGGTGCATACGCTTCATTCTGAAGTTGCACTGGATATGGATCCACTGTCTTGACTTGTACTTGACTCACTGGTTCGAGTCACTTGTGCATGTCACTATTTATTTCTATTGCACCTGAGTTTCATTTTGATTTGAGTTGGAGATTTGTGCTTTTGATTTATTGAACTTTTGGGGTTTTTCATTACGGTATTGGCGAGGCAGTGCACGCGTGCGTGTACTACAGCCAATCAGTATTGATGTTTTAAGTGACATTTCAATTGTTTGAATTGATTTAGTTTGATTTGATCATTCTGTTGTTGTCTAATTATCTTTTTAATAATTGGATTATGAGTTTCTAATTATTTATTTAATAATTATATTTTGTTGTTAATTGCCGTTTAGGCAATTCTGATGTTTTCCAAATTATCTTCATTGATAATCCTTTCATATATCTTCGTTGATAATTTGAATCTACTGATTTGTTGTTTAACACTGTTTAGTGTTATATCAGCCGTTATCTGATTCTCTTAGCGAGGAGTTGGATATACGAGATTTCTGTGACTGTCGTCTATTTAATATTTGATTATTATTGCTTCTGTGCATTAATAACTGAGTTTGAATTAGACCGACCCGTGTATTATTTTCTTTTGAATTTAATACTCGGGTCAGACCCGAGTTATTTCAGGTTGTAGATATCTTGCTTTGGGTTGCTGTTTGAGCTATGAAGACTTTTCATATCTTTTGAAGTGATCTTCGACTTTTTGTAGTAGTCAGTGTACTGATTTAGGTTGATATGTATTCATGTATATTAGTCGATAATGTACTTGTATATATAACTTCCAGAGTCGACAGTTGTAGTTGTATCATATGTATTGTGTCAACTGTATTGTAACTGACATCAGTTATATATATATGAGACTTTTGTTATCTGTGTTCCGCATTTTATTATCTGTGTTATTATTATATTTATTGTCCTAAACTATTATAGCCACTGTGTAGTAGCTTTGAGTTTGTATCGGTATGTCGGATTTCCTCGTGAAAAAAAATGCATGTTATACTATCTGACATATCGGTGCTCGCACAAAGCAATTACACAGATGGTCGCTCCTCAACAGCCTTATTCTCTGTGCTAGTTGACAACATTACACCGTAGTGTTCTTGGCTAGCGTGGGTATAGAGGTGGGGCGTCACAAAAAATCAAGACTAAACGGGGCAATTTTACGCAAGTAGAGTTTTGGCTGCTTTTCGAAACATTACTTAACTTTTTACTATCCGAACTTTTATAGAAGTAAGCATACATAAAAGTCATCATAAATACGGCGAGAAACCCCTAAATATCTCTCTATAAAGTTCCATAGAAATCGCCAAAAACAAGACAATTCCTAAGTGCATCCATAGTGACTATCGCTATAAGTGCACTTTCAAATCCAAGTCCAATCTAAACCAAAGTCCATCTACAACCTATATGCTTTGTTTCAAGGCATTGTTACAATTCATACAAGTCCATTCATTTCCATTCCACGTCCATAGATATGGATCACATATGCCACTTACTTTAAAGGCAAGAATCAAAACCAATATTTCAACATATGTCAATATCAATTCAAACAATATATACACATTTGTCACAAGTATATATACTCTATATTTTCATTAAAGGTAGTGAGCTAGCTCACCTTTAACCAAACAAACAAGCAAGATCCAGGCATCCAAGTCCAACTCACCTTGCAATCACCTTCTTCCTTCTCCTTTCTAGATATAACTAGCGTTTTGCCCTCCTCTTCCTCTAATTTCTCACGGCTTATTGAAAGGGGGTGTGAGTTCAGCTTCACTTCTTCCAAAACAAACTAGCTAGGAGTTGCTGTAATGTTTTCCAAGGTTCCATTCCAAATTTGAGTTGATTTGGATGAGTTTAGCAATGTTTTTCTTTAGGACTTTTGATAAGAAGAAGATATGAAAAGAAAACTGGTTTTTGCTTTGTGAATTTGTAATTTATTATCAAGAGTACGCCTCTCTTTATATATGCTCAAGGTGGTTTTCCTTAAGCTTGTTCTCACCCTCCTTTCATGTCATGGAAGCTCACCCCCCAATTGCCCCATCACTTCTCTTTTACATCTCTTCCTTTTAGCTGAAGTCCACTTTACCCCTTACAAAGTAATATCTCTTATCCACTTGGAACATTATAGAATGTTCCATATTATTTATGAAGAGAAGTGTTAATTAGTTGTTAATTTGTTCATTTGATAATTATAAAAGTGCAAAAGAGTTTGAACGACTTATATCGATCAAATTGATGTTTATCGATAAACTGATTTTCGGTCACATTATCTATTTTTCTTTGAGGAATATAGTTTTTGTAAACAATTTTGAAAAACAAGTTTCTTGTCATTATTCATTAATTAAATAATGCTTATTAAGGTTAAAAAATCCCATTGATAACATTTAACTATATTTCATAATGTTTTAATATTCGAAGACGAAGTGTTCGAATTTCATTATCGCTACATAGAGCGTACTAGAAATCTAGAGACATACTTCGAATTGTTCCACATGATAAAAGTAGTTTATTAGCATCTGAGAAAGATGATTGACATAGTAGATAATTAAAACATAATAGCATATCCGTTAATTGAGGGATCGATCGAACTGGTTTTAAGATCAATTGGAGAAGTTGGAATGAGATTCCATAATAGACCCCAAGTGCAAGTGGGAGATTGATGAAGTCAAGGGAATGTCCTATGGGAAAATATGTAATTTATTACATATATCTTACTCGATAACTAATCTTGTTCGAAATAAAACATGTTTTCTTTCGATTATATACGTGATATAATGTGTTATATGCTAATTAATTAATCTAATTAAAAGTATATTTAATAGAAAATTCATAAATGGTATGTTTTGTGATAATAGTTACAAAGTATTGTAACCATGAGTAATTTAACACAATAAAAATAAATTTTCCATTTTAAATATTCATAGTCAAGGTATATCGAGACTGGATATCGATATATCCATTCAGACAAGTGTACATAGCGCTCGCCAAATGTTAGGTACTGTATTACTCATGGCTGCTGGGGGCACTAAGTGGTTACGCACCGATAGTTATTGGATAATTATGGAATGGCTCACTCAATAGTTTTCAGTTGGTTAATACAACTAAGGTCAAACAGAAAATATCAATGTGATTAATTTACACAGTTCTCCCGATTTGAGAATACTATTGATCTTCAATGTGGATGCTCCGCTTTGATTATAGTTAAATCTTGGCATGGCGTCCATCGAACGACTATAGTTGGGTCGAATGAAAGTACTGAAAGTGAAACACTATTCAATAGAGGATTCGTCTGCTTGGTTATATGAGGTTAATATCACGGTCAACTAAAGTCAACTTAAAGTCAAAGTCTTTGGCCAAAGCATTTCGGTTAATAATAGTTATTATTATTGAACCAAGGATTTTGTGTTTGGACTATAAAGTTGAATAGGGATGATATTGGAATGTTAACCATTAGCAAAGTCCATAAGTCCAAAGTGATACAATTTAGATGAAGAAAATTAGTGTAAATAATTCATCACTGTTAGGTTCTGCTTATAATAAGTAAAGTTGGATTTATCAAAAAGATGTGTAAGAGATAAATTCAGTCAAAATGTCACACCACTAGCTATGGTGACGTATGAACATTAATGTTCTAATTGTTCGATATTAGTCGCTGACTAAATATACACCATTGAGTTGCACAACCATAATGATGAATATTTTAAATAAAGCACACAATTTAATTAATTTATAAATTGTTGCAAATTAATTTAATTAATTAATATTTAAGAAATATAAATTATTAAACTTTATTTGATTTTTTTGAATATCATTAGCATTTAATAAAGTGCTAACATAAAAGTTATAAACGCGCATACTTATACACGATATCGATAAAATATTTAAACTAGGATTAAATAGACTAATTGCTAAGTTGTTTTAGGAACTTTTTTTAGGTCCATATGCATAATGAAAAGGGAAGAGTTGTCAAATGCGATTTGAAAATCCAAAGGAGTGATTAAAAGAAGAAATTAAATCTTCGTCCTTTACTCCTCTTTATGACTCACTTAAATCTCATTTATGAAATGATTTTTGTCATTTTCTCTTTAATTATATTTCTTCTACCAAAAATGCGAAAAGAAGGGAAAGGATTTGACTGGTTTTAATTAGGAATTAAATAGGAAGTTTTAAAAGTGAATATAGAGTGGTTTTAATTTTTCCTTTAAAACATATTCTCTTTTATTAAATCCATGATTATTCTTTTCCCGATAAAACATTTTTTCTTTCTCTTGCTCTCCTTCTCTCTCTTAATAGCCTGCATGAAAAAAAAATCCCTAAAACAAATTCAAATAAAATCAACAACATTTAAGGTCGTGTTTACTTCTAGATCCTTGCGAAATCCCGAGGTTGATTCAATCCAATTGAAGTTTTATTCTTCATTCAAGGTGCAAATCTTAGGCTTTATCTTTATGTAATTCTAATTCTATCTTATTATATATTCAACATGTTAATGAAGTTTAAATCCTATACATGTTATGTCTTATCTCATTATTTGTTCATTATGTTGACCCAAAATTCAGATCTGATATATGTTAATTAATTTATATCTAATCTCATCATTTATTCATTATGTTGACCCAAAGTTTAGATCTGACATATGTTAATTGATTGTATGTTCATTATGATAATATAAGTAGATCCTACATTTGCTACAACATTTTCATCATATGTTCATGTTATATGTATATTTAGATCTAAAACAAATTTATATATGCCTAATTTATCCAGTCTAATTTTGTCATTATTTTCGAAATTATAATTTTATAAAAGGCAAACAAACTAACAAACAATTTTGGATTGGAAACTAATTTAATTAATTGATGTATTTTTTACATCGTTATATACCTAAGTATAAATTAACTGCATATATGTAAATTATTTAAAAAAAATTTAGAGATTGGATACATGTTTCACATATTTGTTGTTTTGAATACAATTTTGGCTGTTGTTGATATTTGTTTAAAAATTTGTTTTAGATAAAAAAGGAAAAAGAAACATAAGTGGACTTTTTTGCAAAATATTATAAACCCTTTGAATCATTTCTAAGTAGATTTCAGTTTGTTACTTTAATCTTAAAATAAGTAATAGACTACAAAGTTTATATATATTACTTTAATTTAAAACATAGTTAATAGTTATTCATATATGCATACATATATGTGTTTCGATGATCAAATTATTTTGAAATAACATTGAAGATAAGGTAGTGAAATGAGATAACTCCTCCACCTTTTCCCCTCCTTATTAATTGTTTTCCTTAACATAATTGATTGTCATTTTATATATATGTAAACTTTTGATGAGGTAAAATAGCATTCTAACATATTATATATAAGTAAATATAAGTAAATTATATATATGCATATATTATTATTTTATATAGTTTAGAAATAAACTATATGGACAACAAAGACATATATAAAGCATGAATATGTCTGTGGTGGTGTAAACCCAATATATGTATATATAAAGATTAACTATGTACATTGCTTGTATGTTGCTCTTTCACCATACACATATGAATGTAATTAATACATTCAATATTATATATTTGAATTCAAATTAAATTTAAAACTCCTTTGAATTATAAAATAAAATAAAATATTGATTTTATTTAAAAGAAACTTAGAAAAGGTTTAAATGAATTTAGACCCCATAGTCCTATTAAAGATCCAATGAAGGAAGTTTTTTGAAATTTACCCTTTAACTCTACTACGGGTTAGTCCAGTTCCAACACCCCAAAGTTATTATTCTGTTTTCTCCCCTTGGACCAAAGTTTCTCTTAATGACTCCAAAACACAATAGAATCGATTGTCTTACTACTCTAGCTCTAAAACCATCGATCCAATTTCTATATGATCGATCATGTAGCACTCCACACACCAAGATGAATACCTCCTATAGATCACACACATTTTTAAGCAACTTTGATCGATCGGTGTCGATCACTACACTTAGTCCAATTCCTACACTTTTTTTCCTTGATCAATCTCCGGTCTAAATGCTTCGATTTTTATGCAACTCATTGTGAAATAATTCAACCCCAAAACTCTCTAGAGTCGATCCATACTCAAAAATGCACATCTATATATCAAAATGCATATTGATACATGACCTCCTATTGTAAATAAACTAACAACCAAACAAGCATGATATCCATATGATACAAACATCATATCATCCATATCTAACCTAACATTAATATGGCATATCAATATGAAATCACATTTTTATCATTTCAAAAACATTAAAAGTTGTGACAGATGGTAGATCACTCACCTAGTCATCAAAATACATCAAAAACGAGGCAAATCTGATCTAGATAGCCCTTGCACGAATACTAGTGCACCTAGTTACAAGATTAGTGGATCTCCATGCTAATCCCTTGGTTAATCACCTTTTAGTTACCTGTTTGGGTGGATTAAATGGAAGGTTTGAAAGGGTTTTAGCTGATGGAGGTTTAACGGAGGTTAGATAGTGTTTAAGAAGAAAGAGAATAATGGATTGGGGATTTACCATTAGCTTGATTAGGCATAAATCATGAAATCACTTCGTGGGCTTAATTGGGCTTGATTAGACTTAAGTTAATTAGCCACTAATCTATCCAAAAACTATCTAACTTCAAATCAACTGATCTCCTAAATCGTAACTCCAAATATCTATTATGATCACTCTACGAAATAAGAAACCATCAAATCTTTCATTTGGAAGTAGTTTCAATACTCAATTTGGCTTCTATCAAAAGTTATGGACTTTACAATTTTTCAAGGTCAATATCTCCAATATTTATTCTAGGAGTCAAAAATGTCAATGCTCAGCATTTCCTAAAGTTATAGTTTATTTCGACCCAATTTGGTTATAAAAATAACATCCTTTTACAATCAATCGATATGTAAAATATGGATTTTTACAATGGTATCGTTGATTAACCATGACATTGAACTTATTTATTAATTGTAAGTCACAACCGTTAATAATATATATTAGATTATTATACTTATGTAATGACCTGTAAATTTTTAATAATTTTGTTGGTGTCAATAATATACTTAACTAGAATTTTGTGAAATTCTAAACAATTAAATTTTGAAATAAAAATTTAATATTTGGAATACCTGGTAAATTTTCATCAAATAATATGAAAGTTTATTTTCTTGTGTAATTTTATTTAAATTTAAATCAGTAAAATATGATGATAATAAAATGTTTTTCAAATCTGAATATTTTTACATAACAATTTGTAAATCATCTCTTGAGTGAGACATCATCTTTCGTTTCTCCACATATGGACTTCTATTGCTCCGTTCATCTTATTTCTTACATTTGTGCAGCATTTTCTGTACCGATTATCGACTTTTGATCGAATAATCGTAGCAATGATATATGTATATCGTTTTGATCATCTCATTGTGCTGATCTCCGGGGTATATTCGTTTGCTTGTTTCGACGTCTGGGAGACGAAAAAAATTCGGAACGATTTCCATACCGATACCGGTTTCGAGTCTCTAGACCCTTCTGTGACCATTCATTTGTCAAACGGCTAACCATCGGTTATTAAACCTTTAATTCTCTCTGACTATTACCATTCCTATCTATTCAAAATTTTAATTCGTTTATTTATTTATTTTATTTTTCTTTGCCTCTTCATTTTCTATCTATTCAACATATCAGAGCAACTTATCTTCTCTTCCTGTACGCCTCCTTCTCCTCCATTAACTCAACTCATCTTTCACTCTGCATATACATTTTTGAAACTATTTGTATTCCTCCCCAAAAACTGATCATGGCCGAAACCACTTCACCCTCTTCCCTTTTTCCCTCCCACGCGCAGGCACGACCCGCCTCATCTCCATCGCCTTCTCCCCTCCCTTCAACGTCATCTGCCTGCAGCGAACAACCTAAACCTACCCCTCTCGTCCTCACCGACCCGAAGCCTAAACCTTATCGAGTCCAAGCTCAGCTTCCCCGACCTTCCTCCACCCACCATCCCACGGCTGGGCCAAACCAAACACGCCTTGTCCCTTCAATTGCCGTTGCCGTCGAACCACCTATCAGTTCGTCTGCATTCTCATAGGCCGGTTCCTGGAAGCATTCAGGTACATGTGTTTTTCTTGTGTACTAGTGTGGCTTGCCAGCCTGTCCCCCTCAGTTAATATATATTGTAAGCCTAGTTGATATCGGCATGTTGTGAAGTGTTTAATGAATTTGTGTTAATGTTTTTAAATTTGTTCATATAACTTTAATATGCATATTATGAAGAAATTTTATAATATATATATGCCTCGATTTTCAAATAAACTTGTTAGAGAAATAATGATCTTTGTGACAATGTATGAAGATTTCGTTTTATATGTATATATAAGTTTTATATATTAGTACGTATAACATATTCTGGTGGATTTGGAACATATATATATAACATTGGTTTCAAAACTGTTTTATATATATGTGTTTAAGATTTTTTTTGTTTGTGGTATTGGTTTTAGATATATGGAGATATAGGTCAGTTAGTGATATACATATGTCAGTTGCGTAAATTTTATATAACATGTTGGTATATGTTAATATATAAGTTTTCCATATATCAGTTTACTAAGTTATGTATATATCTTAACAGAGATGTATAATGTTATATTTTTCTTATATATATATATGTATTTAACCTGTCCTTTTATATAGAGATAAATAATAAGATTTATATATATATACATATAAGATTTGTATATAGCCTGTCTATTGTTAGATTATGTAAATTTTATAAGCTTGGTGTTGTCTATTGAATTATATGAGTTTATATATATGTTTATATAAACATTTTAACCTATTGCATATAGGGTCTGGGTATATGTGGGTTATAAACTATACATATATTTTGTTGAAAGTTTATCTGGAGTCTACATATTTATTTTGTTTGCATATGTTTATTTGCATATACCCACTGGATTATTTTAGAAGAGCATATATATACATACATTTTTGTTGATAGTCTGCATATATAATGTTTAATAGTTTAATATATTTGTAAGTTATCTGGGATGTATATATATACATAAAAAATATTAATTTTGATGATATTTTTGCATTGATTTTTTAGTATATATATAGATATTTTCAAATTTAATACATTATATATGTAAGTATTTTGCATTTTATTAAGTATATATACATAAGTATTTATTTTAAATTAATATGTGTTGAAATTAGAATATGATTTAGTGTATATATATATATATATAATTTTATATGTTATATCTATATCAGCTTACTTATATAACTAATCTCCATCGATTCAGTTCTGACTTGATTTCGTCAATTTCTATTTATCAGCTTTGATCATCGAATCGTGTCCATCTAGCATTGCTTTGGAATTCGTAACTCAATTTCAGTGTCTATCCTCTCTAGCCTCGAAAGGTGAGCAATCACTCACGATTAATGTTCTTATATTTATTAAATTTGATTTCCATTGAAATATGATGCTGTAGTTATTTACATTGCTATATATATGTTATTATCTGTATCTGTTCACTTGTGACATCTGACACCATTATCTGTTATTTATCACTGATGATATCTGCCTGTTACTTTTGTTATATTATTATCATATCTGTTATCACTCTGCAAGTTCCCTGTTAGTATAGAATTCACTCTGGGTTAAAATGATACATACTCGAACGATCTGTAGAATAGGAGAAAATCGTTATGCATTGAAATGATAAACCCAAGCGATTTTCATTGAATTGAATTTGGGATTTCGGGTTGAAAAGATATATACCCGAATATATTTTAAATTGCGGATTGAAATGATAAATATTCGTATCACTTGACCATAGGATAGAAAATTATATACAGACACCGTTGGTCTATATATAAATATTTTGAAAAAGATTTCTATGGTTTTGGAAAGAAATATATGGTTTTATAAAAATATTGATTTTTAGATATGATATAAATGCTATTTTATATATAGTTAAATTCTTGATTTTAGGCTATGTGTAAATTTGTTTTAACATAAAATAAATTTAATAATAAAGTTTGATTTTACTAAAGTATAATATGGTTGAGTATTTATTTAAATTATATTTTTTATAGAGTTGGTAATGATTTAATAAATTAAGGTTGAGAAGATAGATTTGGAATTTGATTTGAAATTGTATTTAATTGAGAATTATATAATTAAATCGATCTGAACTTATGGAATTTGGGGTTTGATTTTTATAACGTGATTTTGGTTTAAGATGATTTAAATGAATATTTCAAGCTTAAATAAATTGAAGGAAATATTTAGTGATTTGAAATTTGGGCTTTTATTTAAATGATATTGAATTTATTTAGTGAATATTGCAAAACTAAATAATAACGAAGTTAAATTAATATTTATATGAAATTATCAAATTTAGTTTTGAAATGGTGGAATATATAAAGTTTTGAAATATACTGAAATTAAATGGTTTACTTTGTGGTTCAAATCTGTATTTCAAATCGATATAATTTGAAATGATTTATTGAGAAATTAATTGAGTTGAAACTTATGAATTGAGATTGAATTAAGTTGAATTTGGAAGTCGAGTTGATTTGAATCGATTTGTGGAATTTGAGAAAACTATTTTATTATATAAAGTAATTTAAATTATATTTAAAACTATTTTATATTATTTTATAAACTATTTTAATATAACAATTTTTGATAACTTTTTTTAATATAAACTATTTTAAATATACTAATTATTTTAATATATACTGTTTTAACTTATAACTATTTTATATAAATTATTTTATTTTATAAACTATTTTATTTTATAAACTATTTTATTTTATATACTATTATTAATATCTAATTGTTTGAAGGAAAGTGTTATGAATTTCAAAGTATTATGATTTCCAAAGTATTATTATTTCAAATTGTTTTGGTTTCGAAAGTATTATATCTTTGAAAGTACTATAATTTTGGAAGTGAATATTTTTGAAATGGAAATGATATTTTGGTTTTAACGTATAAACTATTTTGAAATGACCGCTGTGTTATAATAACGATGGTTTGTTAAAGAGACCGAGATCGGATTTGGGCATACTCTCTGTCGATACCGAAAACCACTTTAACAACTGTGTACACGGTGGAGATTCCAGAATGAAGTAGGATGGTGGCGACGATCTTTTATGAGGTATATACGTGGACCCGACACCTGTGAGTTGGCATAAGGTGGCTAAAACAAGAGCAATTGACGGGTTAATGAGGTAGCTCCTCTGATCGGACACACTCCATCGTATGCCATTCTATTACTTTGTGATTGATTTGGTGCGCACCCTTGATTCGGGAGTGTGGCTCGAGGTGGGCGATTGCTGCGGCTCTGTGTTACCACCGACCCGGAAGTGTAATTGGTATATCTACCTTGGCATTGCCTAGTTGTGCCGTGTCACCTACCCTAGTATTCTTTACTACGAGTTTGATTTGTGTCGTACCTATGGAGTATCCTCTCGTAGCTCCATTTTACGGGGTATTACGGTACTGTATAGACTATTGGCATACCTAAAAATGTGTTAAGGTGGAAAATGTAAAGCCTTAACTCTATTTTTACATAGTATACTTTACTGTAGACATTATTATAATAGCATATATTACTACATAATAGATAGTTTAACGGATCATTAGCGGGTAGTTATCCCAAACATCCTTTAAGTTACTGTATTTCAGTTGATATTTCACTTGAGTTGGATTTATTGATATAATAATGTTAATCCTGACTCGAGTGTTTTATGTTTTTTTTTAAGCTCGGGTCCGACTGAGTGGCTTAGTGTTCGAGACTCACCTTTGGAGTTGGAGCTTCGCTTGGAGATCCATCTATATCTATTTAGCTTGCAGTTATTCAATTGATTCCAGTGATGTATTCTAATCTTGTATTTGGCTGTTGTATTGAGACATCTACGTACTCAAGACTTCTGTTGTATCTTGTTTAACACTGTGTTATATATATTAGCTTCATGAACTACTATTCTTTTGTTTCCACTGCATTATTTTATATTACTCCGTGTCTGTGATTCTGTGATTATTTATTTACCGTATATGCTGAGTTTTGCCAAATTTAAATTAACAATATGATATTTTGAGCAATTAAAATCCAACATGTATGGATGCGAATGGTTGAAAATTTTAGGATGTTACATGTGGTATCAAAGCCAGGTTATAGGCGAAACTCAACAAATAGGGTAAATATAATTACAGAATCACTTTCGTTCGAGCTTGAATTCCCTTTTTCTTCGATCCGGTTTTCTTTGAATTTTGAAATGTTCCCTCGGATCCAAAATCCATTCTTGTCTCTCCTTATTCGTATTCTTCTTGATTTTTGAGTATCCCATCACTCCACTTCGAATGATCTCTATAATAAATCGGTGGTCTCAACAATCTTTGAATAATCTGTAAAGGGGTGAAACTCCTTTACAATTGGTATTGATTCACCGGAGATTTCTGTATCTTCGGTTTACGATGCTACTATATTTTGCTATGCCCGAATTCTATCTCTGGAGATCGAATGTTGAGTTGTCTCTGGATTCGGCATCGATCTTATTTTGAAGTCACGGTTGACCCGGTTAAGGTTTCCCGCGATTTATACCAGTCTATCCATCTTATCTATTTCGTCATTTAATTATCTTATCTTCGTCTCGAACCTATCTTCGAATTTGAATTCTTTTGATTTAGGGCCCTTTAATTTGGATCTTTATCCTTGCTTTGAAATCCATTCTTGTATCATCGAGTAAGGGAGTGTATTTGTAATTTATATAAATTGTTATAGTGTGTTGTTTGAGTTGTTGATGTTGATTTGGGTTTTCCATCGATTCGTCTGATCAGCACAATCGATAGGAATTTCAAAACACTTGAACAGAGAAAACTGACACAATATTATTTTCAAATTTGGTAAATGAAGTAAATTTGTATGATTATATTATAAGTATATAAGTAAATTTTTCTAGAATTTAATAAGTTAATTAAGTTGGCTGTTTGAAATGATAATATTTGATTATCATTTATTGTTTTATAAATGAATTTATAAACATGGTATATAAATTGATTTGGAATCTAAATTAATTTAAATTAAGAATTTTAAAATTTAATTTCCGATGATTTCGAACTATGGTTTTAAAATGCATATTATTTAAAGGTATTTTGACGATAATTTGTTTCCAAAAAATTTTAATATTTAATCCAGTGCTCTCCTCTTTTGTCGCTGGAAAATAATTTCGGTGATGGCGGCTGCATCATCGACATTCATTTTCGAGTTTCAGAGTGGAGAGACCATTCTGTATCTTTGCTACGGTTTTGTTTTGGGAAAATAATTTTTTTTTGAATTTCTTAAGTATGACTTAATATATATAGGTATGATTTAATTTGATATATATAGTATATATATAAATTTATCTATAAAATGGTTTGAAGTTAATTGGGAATCAAATTCTTAAATTTATGTTAAAGGTGTTTTTAATTATAAAATAAAGCCAAAAATTTGAATAAATATTTAAATTTGAAATAATTGAATTGAAAAAAAAATCTTGTATAATACCCAATTTCATTCTAATACAACTTACCTAAATCATTCAGAAGTTGAATATGAAATTGAATAATTTACAATATAAATTGATGATTAAATGATTTTATAGATAAAATTTGAGTGTTATAATAAATGTTATACACTTAAATTTTATTATAAAGATGTTAATGGAGATGAATAGAATAATAAGTTAATTGAATAATAGATGAGATAAATAAATTTGTTTTGAAGGAATTAATAAATTGAAATTAGATCAACTTATGGAAATACCTTGAATTTAAAATCAATTATTGAATATAAATTAATTTAAACTAAAATTTATATGGTTTAAATTAATTTATATGGTTTAAGTATATGTGATAAGATATATTAAGTGGAATAAAGTTAATAATAATTATAATAAAAGAATTAAATTTATTGAATAAAATATGAGTATAATAAATGATTATACAAATTGATGATATAGAAATTGTTAATTGAGGATGGCTAGATTATAAGATAATGAATTTAGAAATAGATAGATCGATTTAACTTAAGTGAACTCAAATAGATTAAACCAAATTTTTGAATATTAATTTATTTAATTTGAAATTTATGTGGTTTAAATTAACTGTTTTATTTTGTTACCAATCTATTTTCTTCTGGTTGTGTCTCTTCTCCAACCTCATTCCTTTTCGGGGACAAAAAATTATGAGTGGGGGAGAGTGTAACGACCCGTAAATTTTTAATAATTTTGTTGGTGTTAATAATATATTTAACTGGAATTTTGTGAAATTCTAAACAATTAAATTTTGAAATAATAATTTAATATTTGGAATACGTCTTCTTAAACATAGCAACTGGTAAATTTTCATCAGATAATATGAAATTTTATTTTCTTGTGTAATTTTATTTAAATTTAAATCAGTAAAATTTGATGATAATAAAATGTTTTTCAAATCTGAATATTTTTTCATAACAATTTGTAAATTATCTTCTGAGTGAGACGTCATCTTTCGTTTCTCCAAATATGGACTTCTATTGCTCCGTTCATCTTATTTCTGACATTTGTGCAGCATTTTTGGTACCGATTATCGACTTTTGATCGGATAATCGTAGCACTGATATCTGTATATCGTTTTGATCATCTCATTGTGCTGATCTCCACGGTATATTCATTTGTCTGTTTCGACGTCCGGGAGACAACAACAATTCAGAACGATTTCCGTACCAATACCGGTTTCGAGTCTCTAGACCATTCTGTGACCATTCATTTGTCAAACGGCTAACCATTGGTTATTAAACCTTTAATTCTCTCTGTCTATTACCATTCCTATCTATTCAAAATTTTAATTCGTTTATTTATTTTATTTTATTTTTCTTTGCCTCTTCATTTTCTATCTATTCAACATATCAGAGCAACTTATCTTCTCTTCCTGTATGCCTCCTTCTCCTTCATTAACTCACCCCATCTTTCACTCTTCATATTCATTTTTGAAACTATTTGCATTCCTCCCCAAATTGATCCTGGCCGAAACCACTTCACCCTCTTCCCTTTTTCCCTCCCACACGCAGGCCCGACCAGCCTCATCTCCATCGCCATCTCCCCTCCCTTCAACGTCATCTGCCTGCACCGAACAACCTCAACCTACCCCTCTCGTCCTTACCGACCCGAAGCCTCAACCTTATCGAGTCCAAGCCCAGCTTCCCCGACCTTCCTCCACCCACCATCCCACGGCAACGCCAAACCAAACTCGCCTTGTCCCTTCCATTGCCGTTGCCGTCAAACCACCTATCATCTCATCCGCATTCTCATAGGCCGGTTCCTGGAAGTATTCGGGTACATGTAACGACCCAGAATTTTTGATAATTAAAATTCGAATATTTAATTAATTTTAAATATTAATAAAAGAATTTAATTAGTCGAATAACTTATTTAAAGGATATTGGATTTAATTTGGTCAATTGAATCGATAATTTAATGATTTAAATTCCAGAGATAATTGAAAATCGAGTTAAATGATTGAAGTTGATTAGTAAAATTTTATTTAATCATACTGGAGTTATAGAAAGGTTATAGAACTTTTAAAACTGAATTTGGAGTAAATCTGTGAAAAAGTGAATATTTTAATATTTAATTATCGACTGTAAAAATAGCCAATTTTTGAACAGTCTCAGATTTCAACGAAACCAGTTTCATCGGATCCGTAATGTGATATTATTGTAAGATTTCAAATTTCGTAATTTTTGGATTTACCGTTTGTGCGGGGCAAGCCAAAACGCCTTGAAATCGATTTAAATCGGTTTAATTTAAATTGATCGTTTAATTCTATATCTCGCACAGACGACCGAATTAGCTTTCGAAACCTATTCCATTGCGTTCGGAACGTGGGGTAAACCTTACGAACGTCAGCCGGCACGCTCGAATCGGAGTTCGAAAAAATTCGATGAATAGTAAATCGTTAAGTTTTCTATAAAAGCCCCCCTTCTCTTCATTTTGCAAAAGGAAAACAACCCTAGGGCTTTCAGCAGTTGCCGCCACCATCATAACCAATGGCCGAAAACGTGCCACCTTCTCCCTCAAGTTTCTTACGATCCATTAACAATTACAAGAATCTTTCAACTGGACAATTGTAGAGCACATCACGATCTACCATTTCAACGGTTATGATCGAAAATTTCGCGACGAATCAACGGCAATCATCATTTGAACGTATGCCGTTCAAGCACGTTTTCATGGGTCAGATGATGACCGAGCCCTGCCGCGTTTTGCACGAAGGTGGAGTTTGGTTCGAGCTTCGTAGTGGAAGGCTTTGATCGATGTAAATGTGAGAGATGGTGGTTGCGAAAGTAGGGCTTGGGGGCGGCAGTGGGTTCGAACGGGGATCTGGGTGTTTTCGCGTACGTGATTTGGGAGGGAAGATGAAAGCAAGCGGCCTTGATTTCTTGACCTGGAATGAACGGTGGATGTTGGATTTAGGTATAAAAAATAAATTAAAGTTGTAATTAATTTTGTAATAATGTGTATAAACTTTAAAATTGTATATCTTTTCCATACAAGGTTGGAAAATTATGAAACGAAAAGCGTTGGAATCGTATCGTCGAATACTTCGCGATGCAACCGAATTGGAAGCGACCGGGGTTAGTGAAAATTTTGAGTGAAATTAAACGTCTGTTTAATTTCATTTGAAATAAACGCTGTAATCAGAATTAAAATCACGGTGAGATCTTCTCACTCAAATTTGAAAAGTGGAATTTTCAGTTATTGTTTGATTGGCTGTTTTGATGTGCTATTAGATATGAGTAGGATATATATCTATATATAGCAATATATACATATTGGCATATGTATATATTGGATTGATTGATTTCCCGCCTCGTATAGCGGATGAGACCCTATTGCGCCGTTAGTAAGCGGATTTTTATAAAACCCATATACCGCGATAATTCCGTACTGGAGCGGAATTGGTATTGTGCTAACATCTGTGGATGCAGGGAAACAGGTTGGAGGGATCCAACTGGATTCCTCACCATATTGATTATTTACAGATATTTTGATATATTCTGTTATCATATGATGATATATGATATTTGACTGTTGTGATGGACTGATTGGTGTTGTTACATCATCAGATTCAGTTTTGAAATGTAAAAATAACGACTTTTACTTTAAAAGGGTTTTTTGATTTTTGAAAATATACGTTTATGGAATTTTTGAATCGATTTATAAACGTAAAATTTTGAAGTTATAAAGGTTAAGATTTTTGTGAATTATGACCGTAAGGTGATTTTTGAAATAAATAGTTTAAGCAATTTATAAAATGGTTTGAACTGAGATTTTCGAATTTTTGTGAACAGTTTATTTAAAAGATTTAAAAAGTTGATATTTATAAATTTAAAATATTGGAATTTTAAAACAAGATGATAAGTGTTAAAGATGAAATTTATAGAATTATAAATCATGAGGATATGGAATTTATAGATTCGTAAATTATGAAATTATAAAATGGATGAAACTGTAGAATAAAAGATTTATAAGAGATTTACTTATAAATTGGATTTTTACCTTTAGATGGAATATTTATCGAATTTTTTATAAAGGAGATTTATTAAATTGAAGTCGTTAGAAAATAGAAATAGAATTTATAAACGTTGTTTTATAAATTCGAGATCAATTGGATTTGATAAATTAAATATAGAAGATTATTAAAGGAAATATATTCGCGATTTTGGATAGCGAATTATCCTTAAATTGAATGTGTAGAAAAGACTGAAATTTGGTTAGTGAAGTATATTCACGATTTTGGGACAGTGAATATATTGTTAAGTAAAATGGATTTATTTTTGAAAAAGTGATATTAAAAATAAAGTTAAACATTTTAAAGATGTTTTAAAATGTATTATAAATCGAAAGCAGAGATTTCCGCAGTTCTTGTTGAAATAGACGTTTTCGAGAAATTTAAGGAAATGGTGGACTATAACACTGTTGTTATAGTAAATGATTTCCGAAAGGAAATGTTTTGATGTAATATTGGGATTTATATATCTATCTAAATCCGAATCCCTATACTAGTGATTTCGAGTCGTCGTAACGATGTTTTACGTAACATTCGTTTTGACTCAAATAGATGTTGAAATTTATGATTTCCTTAAAGGATGAATATATACTTAATTTGATTTAAGTATATCGAATATTTTCTAAGTGTTGAAAATAAATGATTTGTGAATTACTTATTTTTAAATAAGTATGGAAATGCTTTTCCAATATGAAGTGAACTGTTTAGAGATTTTATCTTTTAAAGATAAATTGAAAAGTGAATATTTGAAAATTTGTTTTCAAACGGTTAAGTGTGGAAATTATATATCTAGTAAAGATATTTTGGAAGATAAAATAATTTGGGGAAAATTATTTGGAATCTGATGATGTTGCGCATCTTTATTGATAGTTAAATAACCGACTATCAATAATTACCTTTAGATAGGTATTTGTTGTGAATTGGATGAATTTGAATGCCACACTTATTTTTGAATAATCGCTCACTATTCGGGTTAGCCGGGAAAGGACCATGGGGTCGTATAACCCATTCCGAATATGTGATACGTCGTTATGAATTGCATTTGAAGACCGGTGTTGAAGACCGGATATTTTTGAAAACGGAAGGATTACCGTCGAGTTACTCTACATCGGCTGATCTCCGATTTAGAGGTTTTATCACCCTTAGTGACGGGAAGTCCTGACGTGATTGAAAATTATCCGGATATGCAAGGGCTTCGTGAGAAGTGCCTTCGGTTCTGTTCGATCCCGGAACAGACTTGTATGGATTGTGTGTCTGACGTTACAATTTGAGATATAAAGCTGATTTCTTTCAAATACATTTCTGTTGGTGGCGGAGAATTTATTCTCTTAGCTTAACACCCTTCTCTGAGACGTACGAGCTCAGAGGTTATGTAGTTGAAATTTATCAGCGATATATCCCAATTTGGTAACGTGGCATACTGAGTGTTGCTGTGAAATGGTCAGTGTTTGATCATTTGTGATATGATCATTTGTTTGATCTTATATCTTTGTGATCATAGGTTGATCATTTTGTTTGACCCGAAGCAGGGCTTTTTGAGAAAGCGTAGCTTTGTGGACGAGACTTCATCGAGCCTCACACCCCGGAAATGGTCGAAACAGGAAGAATGCAGCAAGGTTCTAGGGAGTAGCGCCCCTTAGTGTATGTCATTCCTTCTGGATAAAGGTGGTATCATGGTATGGAGCCCAGATACTTAACCTCTGTGGTTACTGCATTATTATTATCTATGTGGTTTGTTGCGAATCGGGGATCCTCGGGAAGATCGGTGACGATCGGGGGATGGCATACGCGTGTCAGTAGTTACCTATTTTTGCAGAGGTAACCCGGCCTTGTGTTGGCAGAGATCTAACCGTAATGTTAGGTTATTTCTCGGGTCGTCTATTCCAGGGACGTACCCATCGTGGATAGGAAGTTCCTTAGCCTGACCATTTGTTGGAAATCCAAACTCCAATACGTGATTTGTACGGTATTAGTTGTAGAACCTGCCATTTACGTACGGTGGTCACCACTGTTTAGATGGTAGCTATAGTAGGCATACGATACTGGTCGTATGTTGGCTAAGATTAATATTATACTTTCGAAATGTTTTCTACACTATGCACTAATAATAATATCAAAAATGATTTGATTTTGCGTAGTAAGCATCTTTGACTATCATAAGAAGAAATCTCCTCCAATTCTGCGTTTGCATTGTGTGTGTGGTGGGAGGTCTTATGGTAGTTTCATTTTCCAAAAGCATTGCGAATTGACATTAAAGTTATCCTGTTGTTTATTTTAAAGAATAACTGTTTTACGATCTCACACCAGTCACCATGACTGACTCGGAGTTTATTGTTCCCTTCTAAACTCTGGGTGCCCACCAATTTCCACACGGGCAGTCTAGAGTTAGATTATTAGGTTATCTGGATATTCTGGAGCTTTGGAGATAAGCTGGATGGCGAGACGTAGTATGTGTATCTGATATTATTTATTCCGCTGTATATTCTGTATGAGGACAAATTATATAACTGTCCATTGATGTGATGTATTGTATTGAGTTGTATATTGACTCTGATTGATGTATGCATAAAACTGATATAGTTCTTTGTTTTAAAGATTATTGATTTATCTATTATATATTGTTCCGCTGCGATATGTGAGATTCTGATATTGTTCTGTTTCTGTTGCTGTTCTGTTGTTCTTCTTCTTTCTTCTTTCTTTCCCTTCTATCTTCTTCTTCTACCTTTTTCTTCTTTCTTAAAACCCTCACTATTGGAGTTTCCGGCACTCGATTGCTCGGCAGTCGATAAAGTGAGTATCGATGTCGAATTTCCGAAAGTCGAAAAATCCGGTATGTGACAGCGTGGTATCAGAGCATATGGTTAAGC
Source organism: Allium fistulosum (assembly GCA_030737815.1). Classification (NCBI taxonomy): domain Eukaryota; kingdom Viridiplantae; phylum Streptophyta; class Magnoliopsida; order Asparagales; family Amaryllidaceae; genus Allium; species Allium fistulosum. The sequence continues at coordinate 971,544,945 of CM060908.1, read as the reverse complement.
GACAACCCTGCTCTGTTGGGTGTTACTCATTAGAGATAGAGTCAGTAGTGCTCTAGAATGAGTTTGAGTGTAATAATAGATACGAGTGCGTATTTGTTAGTGAATATAAAATTTGTTTTATATTGTGATGATTGGTTTGTTGAGTGGTATATGGATTCTGGTCGGTATTGTCCGTACAACTCTATCGATAGGGATCTCTAAACACTTGAATAGAACAATTCGGCACAGTATTGTTTTAAATAGGGTAAATGAAATAATTTTACCCAAAACTATTTTTTGTATAAAAAAAAAGAAATGTTTTTCTATAAAGTACTATAGTATATGGTTGCATGGATGCTAGGAAGTAATAATAGTAAATTATTATCATTGAAATTGAATAAGAAATTGAAATCATAACTCCAAAATTAAGAGATAAATCCATATACAAATGAAATTTAAGAATGCAAATTATAAATGTGATTTGTAATTTAAAACGGAATTCCAGAGAAGTATTTGGAAATGTTTGAAAAGAATTTGTAAATTTTGGAGATTAGGAAAGTTTAATTCCTTTTTGATTTGAAAATGGATTTCAAGGGTTTTGAAAAATGTTTTGACGGAATGAAAAGCTCTAAACTCTTTTCGGTCGCTGGAAAATAACTTCGATGATGACCGCGGCATCGTTGGTGTTCATTTTCGGGTTTCCAAAAGAGAAATTGCTGCCAAATTGTTTTAAATAGAAGTATTTGAAAAAAAAATTGGAGTTTTGTTTTGGAAATTCAAAGGATGATTTGAATTGTTTTCAAAAATGGTTTTTGAAATGTTAGTAAGACTCTGGGATACCATATTTGTGAAATATTAATAAGTTGATAACTAATACAGATTAAATTTTGATGGAATAAATTTAACTTAAAGGATGAAGTTAAGTTAAAATAAATACAAGAGAATCAACTTGATGAAAGTAAATTGAATGTTGAAAAAATTCATTTCGAATTTGTAGAGCAAAGTATTGAAATAAAATTAGTAACTGAAACTAATTGAAGAACTGACAAATTAATATGGTTTGGAATGAATTAAATTCATATGGAATTTGAAATCCAGTTTAATATGAGTGGTTATAAACCAAAATAGTGAATTGTAAATAAATGTTGGAAATGAACGAAAGAATAAAACTGGAATTAAAACTGAATGTTGAAAACGAGTTTGAATTGAATAATTAGAAATGGAAATTGAATTAGTAATTGAAACTAATCTAAAAGTAATCAGTTATGAATGAAAGCTGATAAAATTCAATATTCAGGAGATGAACTGAATCCAAATAAGGTTGGAATTGTGAATTAAATTCAAATGAATTTGAAATGTGAAATTGAATAGATATGAATATGTATAACTTCAATAGTGAAGTAAAAATGATATAAGCAGTTATATTAAAATTTTGTAATGGAATTTGCAAAATAGTTTGAATGTGTAACTAGATATTATGGCTAGTAGGATATACAGGTTTATAAAGGAATTGGAAATTTTGATTTCGAAGATAAATTTGAATTGCTCGACAAAAGGTAAGTATTTGAATTCGAATATGAGATTTACTGATTTCTTCTCTAGCCGCTTGGCTTTTTCTTTTCTTTTTGAAATCTGAGAGTCCGTAGGGACGTTTTGTAGTCGTGCCGTATTAGCCGTGCAAAGGAGACGCTGGCGAAATTTTTCGGAAATTTAGGGCGTTAGAAAATTTTTGAGAAATTTTTAAAGTTTAAAATTTGAATTTAAACTCGAATTTGAATTGAGAAGTTAAACCATGTTGTTTGAAACTTATAATTGAAGTTGGAAAACGAGTTGAATGATAACGAATCTTTAATAGAAAGATTCGTTTTGAAAATTAGATAAAACTATTGATTGTGAAAAATGATAGACGAGTTAAGGACCATTTTTCCTAACTTGTAATTTCGAGGACGAAATTCTTTTAAGGGGGGAAGTTTGTAACGACCCAGAATTTTTGATAATTAAAATTCGAATATTTAATTAATTTTAAATATTAATAAAAGAATTTAATTAGTCGAATAACTTATTTAAAGGATATTGGATTTAATTTGGTCAATTGAATCGATAATTTAATGATTTAAATTCCAGAGATAATTGAAAATCGAGTTAAATGATTGAAGTTGATTAGTAAAATTTTATTTAATCATACTGGAGTTATAGAAAGGTTATAGAACTTTTAAAACTGAATTTGGAGTAAATCTGTGAAAAAGTGAATATTTTAATATTTAATTATCGACTGTAAAAATAGCCAATTTTTGAACAGTCTCAGATTTCAACGAAACCAGTTTCATCGGATCCGTAATGTGATATTATTGTAAGATTTCAAATTTCGTAATTTTTGGATTTACCGTTTGTGCGGGGCAAGCCAAAACGCCTTGAAATCGATTTAAATCGGTTTAATTTAAATTGATCGTTTAATTCTATATCTCGCACAGACGACCGAATTAGCTTTCGAAACCTATTCCATTGCGTTCGGAACGTGGGGTAAACCTTACGAACGTCAGCCGGCACGCTCGAATCGGAGTTTGAAAAAATTCGATGAATAGTAAATCGTTAAGTTTTCTATAAAAGCCCCCCTTCTCTTCATTTTGCAAAAGGAAAACAACCCTAGGGCTTTCAGCAGTTGCCGCCACCATCATAACCAATGGCCGAAAACGTGCCACCTTCTCCCTCAAGTTTCTTACGATCCATTAACAATTACAAGAATCTTTCAACTGGACAATTGTAGAGCACATCACGATCTACCATTTCAACGGTTATGATCGAAAATTTCGCGACGAATCAACGGCAATCATCATTTGAACGTATGCCGTTCAAGCACGTTTTCATGGGTCAGATGATGACCGAGCCCTGCCGCGTTTTGCACGAAGGTGGAGTTTGGTTCGAGCTTCGTAGTGGAAGGCTTTGATCGATGTAAATGTGAGAGATGGTGGTTGCGAAAGTAGGGCTTGGGGGCGGCAGTGGGTTCGAACGGGGATCTGGGTGTTTTCGCGTACGTGATTTGGGAGGGAAGATGAAAGCAAGCGGCCTTGATTTCTTGACCTGGAATGAACGGTGGATGTTGGATTTAGGTATAAAAAATAAATTAAAGTTGTAATTAATTTTGTAATAATGTGTATAAACTTTAAAATTGTATATCTTTTCCATACAAGGTTGGAAAATTACGAAACGAAAAGCGTTGGAATCGTATCGTCGAATACTTCGCGATGCAACCGAATTGGAAGCGACCGGGGTTAGTGAAAATTTTGAGTGAAATTAAACGTCTGTTTAATTTCATTCGAAATAAACGCTGTAATCAGAATTAAAATCACGGTGAGATCTTCTCACTCAAATTTGAAAAGTGGAATTTTCAGTTATTGTTTGATTGGCTGTTTTGATGTGCTATTAGATATGAGTAGGATATATATCTATATATAGCAATATATACATATTGGCATATGTATATATTGGATTGATTGATTTCCCGCCTCGTATAGCGGATGAGACCCTATTGCGCCGTTAGTAAGCGGATTTTTATAAAACCCATATACCGCGATAATTCCGTACTGGAGCGGAATTGGTATTGTGCTAACATCTGTGGATGCAGGGAAACAGGTTGGAGGGATCCAACTGGATTCCTCACCATATTGATTATTTACAGATATTTTGATATATTCTGTTATCATATGATGATATATGATATTTGACTGTTGTGATGGACTGATTGGTGTTGTTACATCATCAGATTCAGTTTTGAAATGTAAAAATAACGACTTTTACTTTAAAAGGGTTTTTTGATTTTTGAAAATATACGTTTATGGAATTTTTGAATCGATTTATAAACGTAAAATTTTGAAGTTATAAAGGTTAAGATTTTTGTGAATTATGACCGTAAGGTGATTTTTGAAATAAATAGTTTAAGCAATTTATAAAATGGTTTGAACTGAGATTTTCGAATTTTTGTGAACAGTTTATTTAAAAGATTTAAAAAGTTGATATTTATAAATTTAAAATATTGGAATTTTAAAACAAGATGATAAGTGTTAAAGATGAAATTTATAGAATTATAAATCGTGAGGATATGGAATTTATAGATTCGTAAATTATGAAATTATAAAATGGATGAAACTGTAGAATAAAAGATTTATAAGAGATTTACTTATAAATTGGATTTTTACCTTTAGATGGAATATTTATCGAATTTTTTATAAAGGAGATTTATTAAATTGAAGTCGTTAGAAAATAGAAATAGAATTTATAAACGTTGTTTTATAAATTCGAGATCAATTGGATTTGATAAATTAAATATAGAAGATTATTAAAGGAAATATATTCGCGATTTTGGATAGCGAATTATCCTTAAATTGAATGTGTAGAAAAGACTGAAATTTGGTTAGTGAAGTATATTCACGATTTTGGGACAGTGAATATATTGTTAAGTAAAATGGATTTATTTTTGAAAAAGTGATATTAAAAATAAAGTTAAACATTTTAAAGATGTTTTAAAATGTATTATAAATCGAAAGCAGAGATTTCCGCAGTTCTTGTTGAAATAGACGTTTTCGAGAAATTTAAGGAAATGGTGGACTATAACACTGTTGTTATAGTAAATGATTTCCGAAAGGAAATGTTTTGATGTAATATTGGGATTTATATATCTATCTAAATCCGAATCCCTATACTAGTGATTTCGAGTCGTCGTAACGATGTTTTACGTAACATTCGTTTTGACTCAAATAGATGTTGAAATTTATGATTTCCTTAAAGGATGAATATATACTTAATTTGATTTAAGTATATCGAATATTTTCTAAGTGTTGAAAATAAATGATTTGTGAATTACTTATTTTTAAATAAGTATGGAAATGCTTTTCCAATATGAAGTGAACTGTTTAGAGATTTTATCTTTTAAAGATAAATTGAAAAGTGAATATTTGAAAATTTGTTTTCAAACGGTTAAGTGTGGAAATTATATATCTAGTAAAGATATTTTGGAAGATAAAATAATTTGGGGAAAATTATTTGGAATCTGATGATGTTGCGCATCTTTATTGATAGTTAAATAACCGACTATCAATAATTACCTTTAGATAGGTATTTGTTGTGAATTGGATGAATTTGAATGCCACACTTATTTTTGAATAATCGCTCACTATTCGGGTTAGCCGGGAAAGGACCATGGGGTCGTATAACCCATTCCGAATATGTGATACGTCGTTATGAATTGCATTTGAAGACCGGTGTTGAAGACCGGATATTTTTGAAAACGGAAGGATTACCGTCGAGTTACTCTACATCGGCTGATCTCCGATTTAGAGGTTTTATCACCCTTAGTGACGGGAAGTCCTGACGTGATTGAAAATTATCCGGATATGCAAGGGCTTCGTGAGAAGTGCCTTCGGTTCTGTTCGATCCCGGAACAGACTTGTATGGATTGTGTGTCTGACGTTACAATTTGAGATATAAAGCTGATTTCTTTCAAATACATTTCTGTTGGTGGCGGAGAATTTATTCTCTTAGCTTAACACCCTTCTCTGAGACGTACGAGCTCAGAGGTTATGTAGTTGAAATTTATCAGCGATATATCCCAATTTGGTAACGTGGCATACTGAGTGTTGCTGTGAAATGGTCAGTGTTTGATCATTTGTGATATGATCATTTGTTTGATCTTATATCTTTGTGATCATAGGTTGATCATTTTGTTTGACCCGAAGCAGGGCTTTTTGAGAAAGCGTAGCTTTGTGGACGAGACTTCATCGAGCCTCACACCCCGGAAATGGTCGAAACAGGAAGAATGCAGCAAGGTTCTAGGGAGTAGCGCCCCTTAGTGTATGTCATTCCTTCTGGATAAAGGTGGTATCATGGTATGGAGCCCAGATACTTAACCTCTGTGGTTACTGCATTATTATTATCTATGTGGTTTGTTGCGAATCGGGGATCCTCGGGAAGATCGGTGACGATCGGGGGATGGCATACGCGTGTCAGTAGTTACCTATTTTTGCAGAGGTAACCCGGCCTTGTGTTGGCAGAGATCTAACCGTAATGTTAGGTTATTTCTCGGGTCGTCTATTCCAGGGACGTACCCATCGTGGATAGGAAGTTCCTTAGCCTGACCATTTGTTGGAAATCCAAACTCCAATACGTGATTTGTACGGTATTAGTTGTAGAACCTGCCATTTACGTACGGTGGTCACCACTGTTTAGATGGTAGCTATAGTAGGCATACGATACTGGTCGTATGTTGGCTAAGATTAATATTATACTTTCGAAATGTTTTCTACACTATGCACTAATAATAATATCAAAAATGATTTGATTTTGCGTAGTAAGCATCTTTGACTATCATAAGAAGAAATCTCCTCCAATTCTGCGTTTGCATTGTGTGTGTGGTGGGAGGTCTTATGGTAGTTTCATTTTCCAAAAGCATTGCGAATTGACATTAAAGTTATCCTGTTGTTTATTTTAAAGAATAACTGTTTTACGATCTCACACCAGTCACCATGACTGACTCGGAGTTTATTGTTCCCTTCTAAACTCTGGGTGCCCACCAATTTCCACACGGGCAGTCTAGAGTTAGATTATTAGGTTATCTGGATATTCTGGAGCTTTGGAGATAAGCTGGATGGCGAGACGTAGTATGTGTATCTGATATTATTTATTCCGCTGTATATTCTGTATGAGGACAAATTATATAACTGTCCATTGATGTGATGTATTGTATTGAGTTGTATATTGACTCTGATTGATGTATGCATAAAACTGATATAGTTCTTTGTTTTAAAGATTATTGATTTATCTATTATATATTGTTCCGCTGCGATATGTGAGATTCTGATATTGTTCTGTTTCTGTTGCTGTTCTGTTGTTCTTCTTCTTTCTTCTTTCTTTCCCTTCTATCTTCTTCTTCTACCTTTTTCTTCTTTCTTAAAACCCTCACTATTGGAGTTTCCGGCACTCGATTGCTCGGCAGTCGATAAAGTGAGTATCGATGTCGAATTTCCGAAAGTCGAAAAATCCGGTATGTGACAGTACATGTGTTTTGCTTGTGTATTAGTGTGGCTTGCCAGCCTGTCCCCTTCGGTTAATATATATATAGTAAGCCTAGTTGATATCGGCATGTTGTAAAGTATTTAATGAATTTGTGTTAATGTTTTTAAATTTGTTCATATAACTTTAATATGCATATTATGAAGAAATTTTATTATATATATATGCCTCGATTTTCAAATAAACGTGTTAGAGAAATAATGATCTTTGTGACAATGTATGAAGATTTCGTTTTATATGTATATATAAGTTTTATAAATTAGTACGTATAACATATTCTGCTAGATTTGGAACATATATATATATAACATTGGTTTCAAAACAGTTATATATATATGTGTTTAAGATTTTTTTTGTTTGTGGTATTGGTTTTAGATATATGGAGATATAGGTCAGTTAGTGATATACATATGTAAGTTGCGTAAATTTTATATAATATGTTGGTATATGTTAATATATAAGTTTTCCATATATCAGTTTTCTAAGTTATGTATATATCTTAACAGAGATGTAAAATGTTATATTTTTCTTATATATATATATATATATATATATATATTTAACTTGTCCTTTTATATAGAGATAAATAATAAGATATATATATATATACACATATAAGGTTTGTATATAGCCCGTCTGTTGTTAGATTATGTAAATTTTATAAGCTTGGGTGTTTTTCTATTGAGTTATATGAGTTTTATATATTTTTATATAAACATTTTAACCTGTTGCATATATGGTTTGGGTATATGTGGGTTATAACCTATACATATATATTTTGTTGAAAGTTTATCTAGAGTCTGCATATTTATTTTGTCTGCATATGTTTATTTGCATATGCCCACTGGATGATTTTAGAAGAGCATATATATATATATACATTTTTGTTGATAGTCTGCATATATAATGTTTAATAGTTTAATATATTTTTAAGTTATCTGGGATGTGTGTGTATATATATACATAAAAATATTAATTTTGATGATATGTTTGAATTGATTTTTTTAGTATATATATAGATATTTTCAAATTTAATACATTATATATGTAAGTATTTTGCATTTTATTAAGTATATATACATAAGTATTTTTTTTAAATTAATATGTGTTGAAATTAGAATATGATTTAGTGTATATATATATATATATTTTATATGTTATATCAATATCAACTTACTTATATAACTAATCTCCATCGATTCAGTTCTGACTTGATTTCGTCAATTCCTATTTATCAGCTTTGATCATCGAATCGTGTCCATCTAGCATTGCTTTGGAATTCGTAACTCAATTTCTATGTCTACCCTCTCTAGCCTCGAAAGGTGAGCAATCACTCACGATTAATGTTCTTATATTTATTAAATTTGATTTCCATTGAAATATGCTGCTGTAGTTATTTACATTGCTATATATATGTTATTATATATATCTGTTCACTTGTGACATCTAACACCATTATCTGTTATTTATCACTGATGATATCTGCCTGTTACTGTTGTTATATTATTATCATATCTGTTATCACTCTGCAAGTTCCCTGTTAGCATAGAATTCACTATGGGTTGAAATGATACATACCCGAACGATCTGTATAATAGGAGAAAATCGTTATGGGTTGAAATGATAAACCCAAGCGATTTTCATTGAATTGAATTTGGGATTTCGGGTTGAAAAGATATATACCCGAATATATTTTAAATTGCGGATTGAAATGATAAGTATCCGTATCACTTGACCATAGAATAGAAAATTATATACAAACACCGTTGGTCTACATATAAATATTTTGAAAAAGATTTCTATGGTTTTGGAAAGAAATATATGGTTTTATAAAAATATTGATTTTTAGATATGATATAAATGCTATTTTATATATAGTTAAATTCTTGATTTTAGGCTATGTGTATTTTGTTTTAACATAACATAAATTTAATCATAAAGTTTGATTTTACTAAAGTATAATATGGTTGAGTATTTATTTAAATTATGTTTTTATAGAGTTGGTAATGATTTAAGAAATTAAGGTTAAGAACATAGATTTGGAATTTGATTTGAAATTGTATTTAATTGAGAATTATATAATTAAATCGATCTGAACTTATGGAATTTGGGGTTTGATTTTAATAACGTGATTTTGGTTTAAGATGATTTAAATGAATATTTCAAGCTTAAATAAATTGAAGGAAATATTTAGTGATTTGAAATTTGGGCTTTTATTTAAATGATATTGAATTTATTTAGTGAATATTGCAAAACTAAATAATAACGAAGTTAAATTAAGATATATATGAAATTATCAAATTTAGTTTTGAAATGGTGGAATATATAAAGCTTTGAAATATATTGAAATTAAATGGTTTATTTTGTGGTTCAAATCTGTATTTGAAATCGATATAATTTGAAATGATTTATTGAGAAATTAAATTGAGTTGAAACTTATAAATTGAGATTGAATTAAGTTGAATTTGGAAGTCGAGTTGATTTGAATCGATTTGTGGAATTTGAGAAAACTATTTTATTATATAAAGTAATTTAAATTATATTTAAAACTATTTTATATTATTTTATAAACTATTTTAATATAAATATTTTTGATATAAGTATTTTTAATATAAACTATTTTAAATATACTAATTATTTTAATATATATTGTTTTAACTTATAACTATTTTATATAAATTATTTTATTTTATAAACTATTTTATTTTATAAACTATTTTATTTTATATACTATTATTAATATCTAAATGTTTGAAGGAAAGTGTTATGAATTTCAAAGTATTATGATTTCCAAAGTATTATTATTTCAAATTGTTTTGGTTTCGAAAGTATTATATCTTTGAAAGTACTATGATTTTGGAAGTGAATATTTTTGAAATGGAAATGATATCGTATTGATATGTTTTTGAAATGGAAATGATATTTTGGTTTTGATGTATAAACTATTTTGAAATGACCGCTGTGTTATAATAACGATGGTTTGTTAAAGAGACCGAGATCAGATTTGGGCATACTCTCTGTCGATACCGAAAACCACTTTAACAACTGTGTACACGGTGGAGATTCCAGAATGAAGTAGGATGGTGGCGACGATCTTATATGAGGTATATACGTGGACCCGACTCCTATGAGTTGGCATAAGGTGGCTAAAACAGGAGCAATTGACGGGTTAATGAGGTAGCTCCTCTGATCGGACACACTCCATCGTATGCCATTCTATTACTTTGTGATTGATTTGGTGCGCACCCTTGATTCGGGAGTGTGGCTCGAGTTGGGCGATTGCTGTGGCTCTGTGTTACCACCGACCCGGAAGTGTAATTGGTATATCTACCCTGGCATTGCCTAGTTGTGCCGTGTCACCTACCCTAGCGTGCTTTACTACGAGTTTGATTTGTGTCGTACTTATGGAGTATCCTCTGGTAGCTCCAGTTTACGGGGTATTATGGTACTGTATAGACTATTGGCATACCTAAAACCGTGTTAAGGTGGAAAATGTAAAGCCTTAACGCTATTTTTAAATAGTATACTTTACTATAGACATTATTATAATAGCGTATATTACTACATAGTAGATAGTTTAACGGATCATTAGAGGGTGGTTATCCCAAACATCCTTTAAGTTACTGTATTTCAGTTGATATTTCACTTGAGTTGGATTTATTGATATAAGAATGTTAATCCTGACTCGAGTGTTTTGTGTTTTGCTTTACACTCGGGTCAGACTGAGTGGCTCAGTTTTCGAGACTCGCCTTTGGAGTTGGAGCTTCGCTTGGAGATCCAGCTATATCTATTCAGCTTGTAGTTATTCAGTTGATTCCAGTGATGTATTCTGACCTTGTATTTTGCTATTGTATTGAGACATCTATGTACTCGAGACTTCTGTTGTATCTTGTTTAACATTGTTATATATATATAGTAGCTTCATGAACTACTGTTCTTTTGTTTCCGCTGCATTATTTTATATTACTCTGTGTCTGTGATTCTGTGATTATTTATTTTCTATATATGCTGAGTTTTGCCAAATTTAAATTAACAATATGATATTTTGAGAAATTCAAATCCGACATGTATGGATGCGAATGGTTGAAAATTTCAAAATGTTACAACTTAATACAGTTATATAGTTGAACAAATTAGAATATTAGAACATAAAATTAAACTAGATTAAAGTAAAATATTATTATAACAAAATAAATAAAATTTAATGAACAAATTAATTAAATTATTAAACAATACTAAATATGATTTAGTATAAATTTATTAATCATGTAAATACAAAATAAGATCCTGTGCAAAGTAATAAAAGATGATTTTTAATTTACCATTTTTACACCTTCGTCAATGCACCTAATCCAACAATGTTATCAAAGTCCATATAATCTTTTTGTGAAAAATTAACCAACACGTAGCAGTCTTTTGGAAAAACCAACTAGATGGGTGTGAGGAAATATTGTTTAAACTAAGGAAAATGTTACTCTAATTAAGGATCATTCTTACGAATGAGAAACCTACTTATCTCCTAACCTTTACCTGACTCGTTAAAGTAGTCTATTCAAATGGTATGCCTTTATGGAAGGTTTAGAAGTATTTTAGGTCTTATATTGATTCAAATAAGTGTATCATCCCAACTCGTCATATTGCTCTTTAGTCAATACAGACCTTTTGTACATCACACGAGTCCCTAAAGCGAACCAAACCACAAAAATCCCATCTTCTCAAAACCAAAAGCTCATTGTCAAATGCATAATAGTTTAGATGTCTGTGAAAGGGATTTGAATGTGTGACTCGAAAATCAAGACATTTGAATAACAAAAATTTACACTAGAATAATGCATGATATATTTCTGTAACAACCATGTTTTTATTTCCATCGAAATAAAATTTTAAAAAGAAATTTTAAATTAAAGATTTGAAAAAAAAATCAGTTGTAAACATTAACTAAGCTTTGTTGTATTTATTTTTGGCCTTCACGTGTAACAACAAATTGGTCCATTTCAAAACAAAGTGCAACTTATTTGCCTTGTGCTGTCACAATCATTTAAAGCAAGTTGGAAAATATTTTGCTTTGCTGCCACTCATCCTGTAAAGCAAAATTTGAATCCATCTTTACAATCATCATCTCATAGTGTAGTTGAGTCCTTTTCCTTCTAGTAGCACGTCTACATTAAATTCATTGGTACAAAGCTCTTTCCAGCACACTTTATTTTTGACTTGCACACATTTTGGCAAAGGAAAAGTAAGAGTAGCTGCATCTTTCTTTGGCTCATTTCAGTTTGTTCCAGTTGCTCAGTAAAACACATTAATGGCGACCATTTTTGCTTCCTTTGGATTCCTACTTGCTAGTTGCTTTTGAAGCGAATTAAATGTGAGTTCAAAACTCACAATTCTAATTAAATTATGCTACTTGGTTTTGGTATACTTTTCTGTGTTCATACTTGTAACGACCCCGAATTTTATTAAATTTAAATTTGTTAATTAATTAAATTTTTGAATAAAACTGTGAAATTAATCGATAAATTGATTCGAGTTTCCCCAAATTCCAATAGAATATATGTTAAATCGTTTAGATTTAAATATTGTATATATGTGACTTGGATTTAAATTTAAGTAAATGGTTTAATAATAATTTGAAGTTATAAATAGATATATACAAAATAAATTATAAAGAGAATATAAAGTAAACATTTGCTAAATTCTAACAATAAATTAAAATAGAAATTATTTATATTACAAGGCTAAAAGTATTTGAGTTAGAAATAAATAAAAATGGAAATGTATAAGATAAACTATGTACAAAATATAAAAGTAAATACACTTAAATAAAATCTAACAACAAACTAAATTAGAAATTCATTTATGTTATAAAGTAATATTATAAAGACAAAGAAAAAATGGGAAATAAATGTATTAGATTGTAGAAGAAAATAAGTAAACAAATAATACATATTTAGGTACACTTGCAAATCAAGACAAAGTTTAAATAAATGCAAATATCTTTAGCACACAATTTGTATCACTTCAGCCGAGTAAAACAAGAAAAAAATAATAAGCATGAGGCTGCAAAAGAAGATATGCGTATAGATAAATATATATACTTTGTACAAGTCAATTAACGCTCAGCCTCCAAAGAAAAAAATCCCTGATCCTATTGTACAAAACAATATATTCATTTGTACAAGAGTATAATTTCACTTGTACAAAATAATACATCCCTGTATACTTCATTCCATATATCAACTTTCCTCAATTCAGTTTGGTTCCTTTAGAGCTGTGTAAAAATCTGAAGTAACTTCTTAAACTTAAACAAAAAGCTTCAACTTAAACAACAATACATTCAAGATAAATCAGAGAATCAAAGAAAGAAAGATTTCAACTGCTAGTTTTTCAAAAGCCTGGTTCAAGAAAAAAACTCTGTTCTTCTTCCTAAAAACATATGAGCAAACTAAACCCTCTTGTTTACTTATGCTTGGAATGATTATTGAGAATAATGCTTTGAAAATGTTTGTATGGATTCAAAATTTGCCTGTATATTAGTAAGTATGTTGTGCATGTCAGTTTCAGGCAAACTTCCCTCTGTTTGATTACAGGTTTCAAAAACTTATTCTAAATTTAAATCTCTTCCCCTGATTCTTTTTAGGATTTGAGATGTAAATAAAAAGTGATTAAATTTACCAGATCTTAGTCTTAAAAATACTTTTAAGCATGGTTAATAAGTAATATTGACCTGAAAGAAAGAATTACAGTAAAATTCAAAAGTATGACCAAATTCGACTCAGACGATTTGTTGATTCATTTATATAATCTGTTTTGTAATTCAAAACTATGATTTTTAAAAATAGTTTCAAGATTTTTAGTTTTGATTTGAGGGGGAATTTGCAAGTTGAACGAGAATCCTATTTTTGTCAAATTCTGTCGATCGGCGTGAAGTTGGTTGACGTGTCTAGAGCTGGAGGTAGATGGAGGCATGGAGGTCACTGGAAAAATGGTTGCTGGATTTTTAGATCATCGAGGTGGATGGTTGACGATGATTTAGGGTTTTAAGAGTAGTTTTGGTCATTGGTGTTTCCTAGGCTCGTGTATCATCGTCGGTGAACCGGACTTGACCGGAGTGGTGGGGATAGAAGCGTGAGACTACGGAGGTGGTCTGTGTTATCCCACCTTTTAGTCAAAGCTGGAATATCAAAAAAAATGGCAAGGAAGGATGGATATCAGGATTGGAGTTCAATTGGAAGCAAGGCTACAATGGATGTCGTCAAAATTTAGCCGAGCTCCGATCAGAACGAAATCGATTGGAGATGATGATGAGGACTAGAAAAGGCTATGTTTCAAATTTCAGGCTAATTGGAGTTCGTATGGGCGAGATATGATCGATTCAAATTAGAGAAAGTGTGTCGTTCATATCCATCAATATTTGTTTTGTTCGAATCCATCGGGTTCTACATACTTCGAATCGATAGAGTTCGAACCCATCCGGCATTGAGCTCTTCGCATCGGTCAGGTTTTGGTTCGACTCAATGGTTTCGTATCGATGAGAGGAGGATCTGGCACTTTCGTATCCATGGGAGGCTATCGGAATTCGCGTCCATCAGATAAGGCCACGCTCGCATCCACCGGGTGAAAGCTTTGTTCGTATCCATTAGGTAAGGTCTCGCTCGTATCCATCCCAAGCTTTGTTCGTATCCACTTGATGAGATACACTAGACACATGGAAGTGCTGGGGGCATCGGAGGAAGTGATGGCCAGATGTTTCCCGTTGTATTTGACAGATCTAGCTGCAATGTGGTTTAGGCAGCTGGAAGAAGGATCTATCAGGACTTGGAGGGAATTGGTGGATAGGTTTTTGGGACAGTTTCGGGTTCATATCAAAAGACCTAAGAACGTGATGACGTTAACATCGATAAAGCAAAGGACGGATGAATCGCTTAGAGCATTTCTAACTCGATTCAATGCTGTAGTTGCTTCGGTGGATCGGCCAGATCCATCGATGGTTGAAATGGCGGCGGTGTCAGGAGTCAGGGTGGATTCGGATTTCAAGGTATCTTTAATACGAGACCCACCACTGGATCTCGGAGAATTCTTTCATGAAGCTGAGAGGTTCCTCCGACAAGAGGATGCATGTGCAGATCTAAAGTTGAAGGAAGTGAATGCAACTGAGGGTGGAGGACCATCCAGTAGAGGTTCGAATAAAAGTAAAGAGAAAAGGAAGTTGGATGATGATTCTGAAAAATCTAGGAAGCGATGGAAGGATCCAAAGTTTTCCACATACACGGGATTAAACGAGACGATGGAGTGGATATACATGGAAACCCGAAATCGCCTTCCTTACCGAAGGCCAGCTAGGAGAGAACCTTCTAAGCGAGAAAGGGCATCAGGAAGGCATTGTCTCTTTCATGATTTGGACGGACATGATACCAACAGCTGCAGGCACTTAAAGGACATAATTGAGGAACATGTGAGGAATGGACAATTGAGGCAGTATGTTGGGGCTCGGAATGCAGCGGTGGAGCAGGATCAACCACCGCCTACCTCAATCCATGAGGGTGTGAGGCCCAGGAATGATGGTCGATTGGTCATCAATTGACCGGGGTAATATGAAATAAGTAGCAAACCATTTGCAAGCAACCAAGTCATTTACACATGTATGGGGCCGGAGATAGCCCCTAGGCATGCTCTGAATGATGATAAACCGCGAAGCCATGGTTTGCGAAATCTGTCTTTCGTTTTTGGATTAGACACTTGTTTTTCTGCTTTGGTCTTGGAGTTTGGATTGAACTCCTGATTTTGCTCGTTTTCTAGTTTTGGCTTTCATTTGGATGATTGTTCTCCGTTTTGGATTGGATTTTGATTGGATTTTTTCTGGTTATTTTTTGATAAACGGTCGTTGAGTATCGACTATGCTCGATAAGGGTCCGAAGAGACCAGGATTCGGTCTAGGACTTAGGCCTTGCATTATCAATTGTTATTTTCAGGTCGCTGAGTATGGACTATGCTCAGCAAGGGTCCGAAGAGACCGGGATTCGGCCTAGGACTTAGGCCCCTTATTATCGATTATTGTTTCAGGTCGTTGGGTATGGACTATGCTCAACAAGGGTCCGGAGCGACCAGGATTCGGCTTAGGACTTAAGCCATGGCATTACTTACGTCCAAGGACACTGGACCAAGGTCGTCAGGTGCGGATTGCGCTTGGCAAGAACCCGGAGAGGTTAGCTCAACGTCCAGGGATACTGGACCACGGTCGTCAGGTGTGGATTGCGCTTGGCAAGAGCCTGGAGAGCTTATGGATTTGGATATCGACCCGGAGGGGTCCTGGATTCGGTCATTGGCTATTGACTAAGGATGGATTAAAACTCGGTTATCAAGTTTGGATGGGCACGGAATTGGCTATGGATTTTGGATATCGGATTCAGAGTTATTCAAAACACGCCTTATTATCATAAGGCATGTTTTGGGGGGCAAATGTTATCCCACCTTTTGGTCAAAGCTGGAATATCAACAAAAATGGCAAGGAAGGATGGATATCAGGATTGGAGTTCAATTGGAAGCAAGGCTGCAATGGATGTCGTCAAAATTTAGCCGAGCTCCGATCAGAACGAAATAGATTGGAGATGATGATGAGGTCTAGAAAAGGCTATGTTTCAAATTTCAGGATAATTGGAGTTCGTATGGGCGAGATATGATCGATTCAAATTAGAGAAAGTGTGTCGTTCGTATCCATCAATCTTTGTTTTGTTCGAATCCATCGGGTTCTACATACTTCGAATCGATCGAGTTCGAACCCATCCGGCATTGAGCTCTTCGCATCGGTCAGGTTTTGGTTCGACTCAATGGTTTCGTATCGATGAGAGGAGGATCTGGCACTTTCGTATCCATGGGAGGCTATCGGAATTCGCGTCCATCAGATAAGGCCACGCTCGCATCCACCAGGTGAAAGCTTTGTTCGTATCCATTAGGTAAGGTCTCGCTCGTATCCATCCCAAGGATGAGCTTCGTACCTATGACGACCGCCCATGACCCCTGCACTGAATAAGGAAAATTGTGCGCTGTAAGGTGTGCCAGGCAGCCATGGACGATTGCCAAGGTAAAGTTCAAATAGCAGAATCTATCGTATTACTCACAGCGCATGGATAAAATACAATAGAGAATATATATAGTGAAGCTTCACAAATTAGAATCTCATCAATTAAGCTTCATAATATTTGAATACAAACATCTGAATAGTCAATACAACAAGCCTCACTACATATCACTCGGAGAATTATACAAGCAGCGGAACATCTAGTACATATAGTAAGAAAATAATATGCAAGCCTCCAGCTCGTCTTCGTCATCAGCATCGTCGGAAACTAAGAACAACACCTGTCACCTGCTACCTAGTCTGCCCATCCCAAAATGGATGAACAGCCCAAGGTAATAAGAGTTGAACATAAAACCTTGAGTCAGACAACAGTCTTAGTAAGCGGTAACTTAACTAACAACATACCAAAAGAGCATAAAGGTAAAAGGAATAGGAATCCAACCCTCCCACTCCACCTCTTTCTATAGTGATAGCCCCCAGACACACTAAGCAGAATTAAACATAGCAAAACAGACATTTAAAGTAAAGAAATTATCACTCGAGTCAAGGTCAACATTTTCCAAGTACAAACCCCCAAGGCCTAAACCAAGATCAGATAAGCACCCAGAAAACATTGCTCTTGAGACCGAATGACGATACAACCTAACATCCATGACTCTGGCTATCACTGTTATCTTTGCTTCGATACCACCATTAATTGAATGACCGGCACATTCTTTCAGCCGTCCGTCAAGGGTTAATGGAAACCCCGGTTCTAGACAGAACTCCGCACGTCGTCGCAGCCCGTGCCTAGGACTATCGAATATGCCCAGAGTACTCGGCTACAATCATAGTCTTTAGGGACTATCGAATCTGCCCAGCATACTCTTGCTTTGAGTCTACTAGAACCTTCGATAACGATGAAACCTCAGCCTTCTAGTCATCCTCCTCGACGACTATTTCCATACTAGCTCAAGCGCCTCTCGAGCAAACCATTATCCTCAAAGCCGAACCATTTCACCGAGTTATCAACATGCTTGGAATGATCCCATCTGGATTAAACCAAGGCTATCTCATACCATGCCTCGCTTCATCTCATCATAGCAAAGCCTCATCTCAACATCAACATCATCAAATCTATCCATATGAGCTTCATCCTCCACCACATATGTCACGAGCAGCTTTTCCAATTCAAGAGCCTTTCCCTTAGCTTTTGAATCATCTTCGACCATCTTGTCCAAATCAAATCATCAATCAACTAATTTATAACAATCAATCAAGTCAATCATTAATCCAAGTAATCAAGCGTTCAAACATGATCTAATAAACAATTATAACAATAATGGAAATTTTGTAAATAAAGAGTCCAAATCTAACAAGCATGAATTATGAGCAATATCTCTATAACTTGATGAATGAACTTACATAGGTTAACATGTAGTAAAATGGATGTCAAATCCTCATGAACAATAGATCTATACTTAAGTTTAAGAAAATACATGGAAATCACTATTTTAACACACAATCAAGCCACCAATCCGATATACTCCTTTGGATCCATGTGAGAGATAACCACCACTCACCGAATCACCTAAACACCTCAAAAGCAACACACTTCAGATCTGGACAGCGAAGGATCTAACTCGATTCTCCAAAATTCCGCTTCAAACGATGAAATCTTTCTTCGATGGATGTAGATCTTCAATCTAAGCTCTTGGATCTTCGATTTGGATGGAAGGAAGCACAAAATCAAAGTGGAGAAAAGAAGTGAAGAAGTGTAGAACTCGAGCTCTCAAAATGGCAGCACTTCGTAGCTTCAAAATTTGGATCCTAAAAAGTGAGGCGAGGACGTGTATTTATAGGCTGAATCCTTAGGTCGTCCGCTCCTTAAGTCGTCCACGACTTATGAAAACCCACGACCTACGACTCATAAAAACTTACGACCTAAAACCCCACGACTTTAGACCTACGACTTAACACTCACGAGCCTATGCGCATCCACGACCTAACGGTTCAACAACCTAAGCCATAACACACGTGCGCGACTTACGACCTAACAGAGATGCGACTTAACGACTCAACAAATCTTCCGACCTATGACTTATCGACTTAACAAAATGAGTCCTCACGCGACTTAACAGCTCACGACCTAACACCTTTAGGTCG
Organism: Allium fistulosum; assembly: GCA_030737815.1. Classification (NCBI taxonomy): domain Eukaryota; kingdom Viridiplantae; phylum Streptophyta; class Magnoliopsida; order Asparagales; family Amaryllidaceae; genus Allium; species Allium fistulosum. The sequence continues at coordinate 971,525,684 of CM060908.1, read as the reverse complement.
TCTAACGACCTAACTAAACACGCCATAGCAACTCAACGACTTAACTCCTCAACTCGTCCACGACTTAACTACACACACAGGGTCTTACGACCTAAACTTCAACGACTTATCCCTTATTCCTTAAGTCGTTAACCCCGCTTAACCCCCTAGGTCGTTAACTCCCCTAAGCCGCTAACTTTTAAGTCGCCGCTTCCCTTAAGTCGCCAATTCCTTAAGTCGGTCAATTCCTTAAGTCGCCAACTACTACCACCAACTTCCTTAGGTCGCCAACTCCCTTAAGTCGCTCCACGACCTATCCTTCTTCACGACCTAAGTCCTAACACGACCTAACTACCACACGACTTAAGCTTCGAACGACTTAACAATACTATCAATCTAATGACAACAGTTTTATGATGTTTCGATCCGTAAAAATACGGGTCGTTACATTCTCTCCCCCTTAGGAATTTCGCCCCCGAAATTCCAAACAAACACTAGCAATCAAAAACTATTCTGCATGCCTACCATCCATAGCAATCAACAAACCATGCGTCCAATTCTAGCCTAGCATGCAGAATTCTAAAACTAGAACAAGTTACAATGTCGTGAGATGACACGACACCTTATGGCCATACCTTGAAGAGTTCAGGATGAGCTGCCTTCATCCTCTCTTCCACCTCCCATGTACAGTCGTTAACATCATCACTCCATTGTACCTTGAGCAACCTAACTACCTTCCTCCTAAGCTGTTTCGTGTCAGTTTCTATAACACGAAGCAGCTTACGAGGTCTCTTATCGACTAGGTCAACCTCTAAATCTTCACAGCTATCAGCAGAAACCACTGTATTCGAGTCGTGCACATACTTCCATAGATACGATACATGAAAAACATTGTGCACACCCGACATCTTTTCTGGTAACTCCAATTTATAGGCGAGCTTTCCAATTCGCTCGATGATCGGGAATGGTCCAACAAATCTCGGAGTCAATTTTCCTTTCCTCCCGAATTGAATAACATTCTTCAATGGAGAAATCTTCACAAAAACCATATCACCTACGTCGAATTCCAAATCCTTACGATGCTTATCGGCATAACTTTTCTGTCGGTCTTGGGCTGCCTTCATTCGTTGCCGAATGATCTCTATGCAATCCGAAGTCTGTCGAATCATTTTTGGCCCAAGTATCATCTTTTCTCCTGCTTCTAACCAACATGTCGGAGAGTTACACGGTCTTCCATACAATGCTTCATACGGTGCCATACCAATGCTTGACTGGTAACTGTTATTATACGAAAATTCCACCAAATGAAGATGATCTTCCCATGATCCTCCGAAATCCAAAACACATGCTCTAAGGAGATCTTCCAAAACTCGATTGACTCTCTCGGTCTGACCATCTGTTTGAGGGTGATAAGCTGTACTCAAACACAACTCGGTTCCCAAAACTTCCTGGAAGCTCTTCCAAAATCCACTAGTGAACAATGGGTCTCGATCGCTCACTATACTCTTTGGAATACCATGAAATCGAACTATCCATTTAACATATAGCTCAGCCAACTTTGATGCAGTCCTGGTTGATCGAACAGGAATGAATCTTGCACTCTTAGTCAAACGATCTACGATGACCCAAATCCCTTCATTTTCCATTCTTGTTCTAGGTAGTCCATCGATAAAATCCATCGATATTTGCTCCCACTTCCATGTAGGAACTTCTAATGGCTGAAGTAATCCACTGGGCTTCTTTTGCTCAGCTTTTACCAACTGGCAGTTCATGCACTTGGAAATAAAATTTCCAACATCCTTCTTCATACCTTCCCAGTAAAAAGTTCTCTTCATATCCCGACACATCTTATTTCAACCTAGATGAATTGTCAACTTCGAGTGATGAATTTCCTTCAGAACTTCATTTCTCAATTCATCTATATCGGGAACAACTAGTTGTCCTTGCTTCCGAAGCCAACCCTCTCGATCGACCTCGAATCCTTTATCCTTTTCTGGGTCCAATCCAGATTCCAAATTACGGATAATCTTGACAAGCTTATCGCCTCACTTTTGGCTCTTGCCAATCCTTTCCACAAGAGTAGGTCTTATCGATAAGTTCGCCAACATCTCAGGTTCCAATTCACATCTGGGCCTGAAGTCAAATCTAGCCAAATACTCGAGACTCTTCCATTCTGAAAACATGGCTCCCAATCCTGCATGTCTTTGACTTAACGCATCTGCCACTGTGTTACCTTTTCCCGGAGTATAGGCTATACCAAAATCATATGATGCCAAAAACTCTAGCCATCGTTGCTGCCTAAGATTCAAATCCTTTTGGGAGAAAAGATACTTCAACGACTTATGATCTGTAAACAACTCGAATCGAACTCCCAATAGGTAATGTCTCCACATCTTCAGAGCAAAAACAATCGTCGCTAACTCCAAATCATGAGTCGGATAATTCCTTTCATGCGGCTTTAGTTGTTGACTTGCATACGCAACAACTTTACCTTTCTGCCTCAGCACTGCTCCAAGTCCAGTACCACATGCGTCGGTGTAAACCACCATCTCATCATTTCCACTTGGAATAGTCAAAACAGGAGCACTTGTCAGTCGCTCTTTCAGGATTCCGAAAGCTTGCTCACACTTAGCATCCCATCTGAATACTTGATTCTTTTTCGTCAATCCTGTTAATGGTGCAGCTACCTTGGAAAAGTCTTTGATAAATCGACGATAGTATCCTGCTAATCCAAGAAAACTTCTCACATCAGATGCATTCTTAGGTCTAACCCAATCCTGGATTGCTGCTATCTAGGCGGGATCAACCGCTCTTCCATTTCCAGAGATAATATGGCCTAAGAACCTCACTTCACTCTTCCAGAAGTGACACTTCGAAAACTTAGCCTTCAGCTGATGTTTCCATAAGATTTCCAAAACAATACGCAAGTGCGTCTTGTGCTCTTCTTCAGTTCTGGAATAAATCAAAATATCATCCACGAACACTAGTACGAACTTGTTCAACTGATCTCTGAACACTCTATTCATAAGATCCACAAAATATGCTGGCGCATTGGTCAATCCAAACGGCATCACCAGCCACTCAAAGAAACCGGATGGTGTCCTGAAAGCAGTCTTCGGCACACTATCCTTAGCCACTCTTAACTGGTGAAATCCCGTTGCCAAATCCATCTGAGAAAACACCTTAGCTTCGTGAATGGATACTTGTTCTTCTTAGTCACTTTATTCAGCTCATGATAATCCACACACAACCTCAACGATCCATCTGCTTTGGTTACAAACACAACTGGTGCACCCCAGTCGGACACACTACGCCGAATGAATACTTTCTGTAAAAGATCATCAACTTGCACCTTCAACTCTTGTTGTTCCCTAGGCACCATCCGCCTAAGAGGCATCACAACAGGTCCGGCTCCTTCAACTAAATCGATACGAAACTTGATCTCCCTATGCGGCGGTAACCCTTTGACCTCATAAAAGACATCCTCAAATCCATTAGCGATTGGCACCGATGACAGTCCATCCCATGGAACAACCAGCGAATACATAAAGCTCATGAAGACGCCTTCCTCATGCTTACATCGTATCACAACCTTTCGCCCTTCCACATTCTCGACTGTCACCTCCAACCTTTCACAATCAACCTTTGCCGCATACTTCCTAAGCCAGTCCATACCCAAAATAATTCCGAACCCCGCAAAGTTCAGAACAAAACAATCACAAACAAAAGAGCAATCATGACTTGATACAATCAGACCACGACATAGCATACACAGACAAGACGAACCCCCAACTGAATTAGTCACAACCAATGGCCTATCAACGATATCCGGTTCTAAACCCAACCGGCCTACAAGTTCATTACAAACAAAAGAATGTGACGCCCCAGTATCGAATAACACTCTAACTAGAACACCACATATGGAAAGAGTACCTTGAACCACCACACTCTTTCCTTTCTCTTCAGCGGTAGGAGCTTTTGAAGATGATGGAACAACCCCCAAAGCATAAGCTTGCACAATCTGCTTGTCCCTCCGCGGTTTCGGACAATTCTTCTTAATATGCCCCGGCTTGTCACAGTTGTGGCATTTCACCGGCACCTTAGGATTCTTGCAATCCTTGGAGAAATGGCCCTTCTGCTGACAATTGTAGCAGGTCACTTCGCCCTTCGGCTTCTTCTGGCCATCCTTACCCTTTTGCTACTGCTGCTTCCTCTTCTTGTTTCCACCCTGCTGTGGTTTAGACTCTTCCTTGGTCACAGCAACAACAGATATTTCTTTAGGAAACAGATTCTCGTGCCTGAGAGCTTTCTCCACAAGCTTCTCAAATGGGTAGTCCAAATGATCCACCAACTGCCTCCCCAGATAAATGTCCAAGCCTGTCACAAACTTCTTGTTCTTCTGATAAGGAGATTCAATATACGACCGAGCATACTTGGACAAAGCTTCAAACTCAGAAACATACTCAAGAATTGGTCTTCCATCTTGCTTGAGCTCCACAAACTTCTTGAACAGAACATATTTCTGAGCTGTAGGAATGAACTTAGCTTCAAATCTGGCTTGGAATTGCTCCCAAGTAATTTCTTCCTCCGGAGTATCAATGGTGATAGAGTTCCACCAGTCAGAAGCTCTCCCCTGAAGCTGTCTTGATGCGAGCTTCCTTTTAGTTGCATCCTCGATTCCCAAATCACCAAAGATCCTTCTACAAGCATCTATCCATCTTTGGACTTCAATGGTTGGCTCTGTTCCCAAGAAAACTTTTCCTCCAAGAGCAGTATAGTCTTTACACAGCTTAGCAAAATCCACCGGTCTTGGAGCTTGAACTTGAACACCAACATCAACTGCTGGCCCTGAAGCTGGCATCGTTCTCATGATCGAAGTCATCATGGCTTCGAACATAGCTGCATAATCAACAGCCCCCTCAGCAGCACGGCCTTCCCTAGCAGCTGGTCTCCCTCTTCGACTCATCCTTAATATCTATAAAAAGGAATGATTAATACACCTTGAGAACAACTGCATAAGGGGTTCAAATCATTCTAAGCTACTATATTATATATAGTAATCATCCATCAAAATACAATTACGTCTCTCATACGTAGTTACATCAGCAAGCGTTGGGTAAAATCGATTAACCAAAGCTCTGATACCAAATGTGACGACCGCCCATGACCCCTGCACTGAATAAGGAAAATTGTGCGCTGTAAGGTGTGCCAGGCAGCCATGGACGATTGCCAAGGTAAAGTTCAAACAGCAGAATCTATCGTATTACTCACAACGCATGGATAAAATACAATAGAGAATATATATAGTGAAGCTTCACAAATTAGAATCTCATCAATTAAGCTTCATAATATTTGAATACAAACATCTGAATAGTCAATACAACAAGCTTCACTACATATCACTCGGAGAATTATACAAGCAGCGGAACATCCAGTATATATAGTAAGAAAATAATATGCAAGCCTCCAGCTCGTCTTCGTCATCAGCATCATCAGAAACTAAGAACAACACCTATCACCTGCTACCTAGTCTGCCCATCCCAAAATGGATGAACAGCCCAAGGTAATAAGAGTTGAACATAAAACCTTGAGTCAGACAACAGTCTTAGTAAGCGGTAAATTTACTAACAACATACCAAAAGAGCATAAAGGTAAAAGGAATAGGAATCCAACCCTCCCACTCCACCTCTTTCTATAGTGATAGCCCCCAGACACACTAAGCAGAAGTAAACATAGCAAAAAAGACATTTAAAGTAAAGCAATTATCACTTGAGTCAAGGTCAACATTTACCAAGTACAAACCCCCAAGGCCTAAACCAAGATCAGATAAGCACCCAGAAAACATTGCTCTTGAGACCGAATGATGATACAACCAAACATCCATGACTCTGGCTATCATTGTTATCTTTGCTTCGTTACCACCGTTAATTGAATGACCGGCACATTCTTTCAGCCGTCCGTCAAGGGTTAATGGCAACCCCGGTTCTAGACAGAACTCCGCACGTCGTCGCAGCCCGTGCCTAGGACTATCGAATCTGCCCAGAGTACTCGACTACAATCATAGTCTTTAGGGACTATCGAATCTGCCCAGCGTACTCTTACTTTGAGTCTGCTAGAACCTTCAGTAACGATGAAACCTCAGCCTTCTAGTAATCCTCCTCGACGACTATTTCCATACTAGCTTAAGCGCCTCTCGAGCAAACCATTATCCTCAAACCCGAACCATTTCATCGAGTTATCAACATGCTTGGAATGATCCCATCTGGATTAAACCAAGGCTATCTCATACCATGCCTCGCTTCATCTCATCATAGCAAAGCCTCATCTCAACATCAACATCATCAAATCTATCCATATGAGCTTCATCCTCCACCACATATGTCACGAGCAGCTTTTCCAATTCAAGAGCCTTTCCCTTAGCTTTTGAATCATCTTCGACCATCTTGTCCAAATCAAATCATCAATCAACTAATTTATAACAATCAATCAAGTCAATCATTAATCCAAGTAATCAAGCGTTCAAACATGATCTAATAAACAATTATAACAATAATGGCAATTTTGTAAATAAAGAGTCCAAATCTAACAAGCATGAATTATGAGCAATATCTCTATAACTTGATGAATGAACTTACATAGGTTAACATGTAGTAAAATGGATGTCAAATCCTCATGAACAATAGATATATACTTAAGTTTAAGAAAATACATGGAAATCACTATTTTAACACACAATCAAGCCACCAATCCGATATACTCCTTTGGATCCGTGTGAGAGATAACCACCACTCACCGAATCACCTAAACACCTCATAAGCAACACACTTTAGATCTGGACAGCGAAGGATCTAACTCGATTCTCCAAAATTCCGCTTCAAACGATGAAATCTTTCTTCGATGGATGCAGATCTTCAATCTAAGCTCTTGGATCTTCGATTTGGATGGAAGGAAGCACAAAATCAAAGTGGAGAAAAGAAGTAAAGAAGTGTAGAACTCGAGCTCTCAAAATGGCATCACTTCGTAGCTTCAAAATCCGGATCCTAAAAAGTGAGGCGAGGACGTGTATTTATAGGCTGAATCCTTAGGTCGTCCGCTCCTTAAGTCGTCCACGACTTATGAAAACCCATGACCTACGACTCATAAAAAGTTACGACCTAAAACCCCACGACTTAAGACCTACGACTTAACACTCACGAGCCTATGCGCATCCACGACCTAACGGTTCAACAACCTAAGCCATAACACACGTGCGCGACTTACGACCTAACAGAGATGCGACTTAACGACCCAACAGATCTTCCGACCTACGACTTATCGACTTAACAAAATGAGTCCTCACGCGACTTAACAGCTCATGACCTAACACCTTTAGGTCGTCTAATGACCTAACTAAACACGCCATAACAACTCAACGACTTAACTCCTCAACTCGTCCACGACTTAACTAAACACACAGGGTCTTACGACCTAAACTTCAACGACTTATCCCTTATTCCTTAAGTCGTTAACCCCGCTTAACCCCCTAGGTCGTTAACTCCCCTAAGCCGCTAACTCTTAAGTCGCCGCTTCCCTTAAGTCGCCAATTCCTTAAGTCGGTCAATTCCTTAAGTCGCCAACTACTACCACCAACTTCCTTAGGTCGCCAACTCCCTTAAGTCGCTCCACGACCTATCCTTCTTCACGACCTAAGTCCCAACACGACCTAACTACCACACGACTTAAGCTTCGAACGACTTAACAATACTATCAATCTAATGACAATAGTTTTACGATGTTTCGATCCGTAAAAATACGGGTCGTTACAGTACCCATCCCCTATTCATCACAACCACTTCGTATCGATTACCCCCATGGTCATTTCGTATCGATCAGTTCGTAAGGGATCGATGTGAAGTGTACTCCTGGAATTGATGCAAAGAGGAACACGAATTGATGAGTGCGAGCATACCGTTACGAAGTTATGGATATGAACAAGCACGAAATACGGATGGGAGCGAAGGACGTCCACGTCTCCAATAAAGAAGCATTCTAAATGGCGAGGAATATGGATCGAGCCTTTGAAATAGCGCCACGTCATCGATGCGCATGTGCCTTGATCGAGTCGAACAGGAGGGATGCGAAACATGGATTCGAACACAGTAGTGTTCACGAAAGTGCAATCTCGAATCGATCATATCTCACAAACCATTGATCCAAATGCAATGAAATTTTCACGGCAGCTTGCATACAAGGTAAAGAACAATCCTGCCAAATTTCAGCTCGATTAGGTCATTTCTTGATGGATATGAAATTGCTTCGTATCGATCGCAGATCGAGTCGAAACTTGGTGGGGTCGGTCGCGTGGGCCCCCTCACGTGCCAGAAGAAGTTTCCCGAAGTTTGGGCGCGATCTCAGCCTCCTACGCCTATAAATATCCCCCTGAAGCCTGTAGAAAAGGGATCTTTTTCGGCCATTCGACGTCCAAACTCTGCCAGATTCAATTCTACTTCTTTCCATTGTTGTTATACTCGAATTCATTCATGGTATCTGCTGTAATCATCTGTAACCAGCAAGGATAATCAATAATAGATAAAAACCTTGAAGTGGACGTAGGCTGGAGATAGCCGAACCACTATAAATTGTGTGTCACTGTTCATTATTTCTGGATTGTTGTTTGCTGCTTGCTTAGATCTGAGATTTGTGTTTGAATATTGCTGATTTGTATTCATACACTGGTGCTTTCACAATACTTGGGGTTTGAGACCATTTTTGGCGCAAACAGTCTGAACGTGATCGCGAGGTACCAGATGGACGTTTGCGGCGGCACAAGACATTTCCAGTTGGCCGAGTTTGGGTTTCAGTTTGTTCAAAACACTCGAATTTGATTTTCGCATTTGCTCGAGAATCTGGGTGTCGAATATGGTCGAGTCGATCATCATTGATGTGTGGGAGGTTACGGCAACGATCGCCGTCGCTTGGATGGATTGTGCAAGTGCACAGTGATCTCATGCACGAGGTATCTTCATGTCTGGGTTTGCTGGGTTGGGGAAGAAAGATGGATCTCGGGGACGTGCTCGAGAAATTTTGTGATGGGCTCGAGTGATTTCTCGGGTAGGACACGAGTTCGAGTGAGTTACCTGATGCTATATTTATCCTTAAGTTTAAATTTTAAACTAACTAAAAAAAGAGAGAAGAAGGCGTGCAGGAGAGAGACTCGGGGCAAGCTGGTGAGTATCTCGAAGTGATACTCGAGTTAATTAGGGAAGTTCTCGGGTTTTCTTACTGCAGTATTGTATTATAAACTAAAGTTAGGCAAATTGTGTTTCTACAAGTTTTAAGTAACTGTAAACTTAATAACGGTTTAACAATTTAAGTTAAAACTTAAATACAAGTGATAAATAAATTTGTAGTTAAGAGTGGTTAATTAAGAAGGCTAAAAGGTTTTAAAGGTTAATTACCTTAATGTAATTAAGGGTAAATTAATTAATGTAATTAATTAAAGATAATTAATTAAAGGATAATTAAATAATTAAAGGTTAATTATTTAATGATTAAAGGTTGATTGATTTATTAATTATGGTTGATTAATTAATAACTAAAGGTTAATTAATTTATTATCAAAGGTTAATTAATAAATGATCAAAGGATAATTAATTAATGAGGAATGATTAATTAAGATGAATGATTAAAAGTTGATTTAATGATTAAAGGTTAATTAATAAATGATTAAAGGATAATTAATCAAAATGATTTGTAATTAATTAATGTTAATTAACCAGGATTAGTGATTTATTCATAAGTAATAAATCTGATTTAAATTTATCAGATAATTAAGTGATCTTACTTATGGATGTTTGGATTCTATTGAATGTGAATTGTTTGATATCCCTGATATATGATGCTTTGTGATACATCTTGATTTGTGTTGTGATCTGTAATTTATTTATTTGGGATGAATATAATTGATTATCTACGATATATATATCTGTGATCTGTGAATGAACGATAAGCATTATAGTTAATACCACTTATCAATTGTATTTCTGTATTTGATCTGTGATGATTGAATGATGTTGCACTATTGTGTGTGAAACCCCTGGACCACACTTTTACACACACAAATATGGATTTCACGTGGAAATCGGTTAAGTCACAGATGATTTAAATTTAATATTTTTGAAATTGAAATTTTAATTTCAGTTGATTTTGAAATTGGAAATTGGGGTTTAATATGAAAAGCTTTTGAAAGGAGTTTTAAAGATATTTTGGATATCTTGAAATTTAAATAATTTGATTTAAATTTGAATTCAAGTTTGAAATTGAATTCTATGATTTGAAACTAGGGATTAAAGATGCTGTACAAGTTATATATGGGTTAAACCATTTTTAAGGTATTGATTTGGGAATTTGAATTTAATTCAAGGGTTTTAATTCGTGTAAATATAACTGGATTTTTTCGAAACTAAAACTACTTGTTTTCAAATAATAATAGCTTTCATTTTAAGAAAGGATTTCTAAATTGTGTTGAAAGGTTTCAAGTTTGAAATGGAATTGAAATGTTTTGAAAACTATGAAATGAGTCTTTAATTCAAAGACCGGAAGAGTTAATCCAACTTGAAATGGAATTGTTTTGAAAGACTATGAATGAATCTTTGGAAACGAGTTTTGAAAGCTATAAGTTAAATCTTGATTTAAAGATTTAACGAGTAAACCTATTCAATTAAAATGGAAATTGTTTTGAAATCCATGAATGGATCTTTGTGAATGAGGTGAACTTTGTGAATTGAATCTTTTTGTTTAAAAGATTGGAAATGGTAATTTATTTTAACCATTCAAATGAAAAGTTTTGGGCTTTAAGCTGTGATTTAACTGAGACCCCAGTATCCATATGATTTTTAATTGCGATCCTTATTCGGTTTAACCGGGAAAGGACCTTTGTGTCATATAACCCATTTCGAATAATGACACGACGTATATGGATAGCATTTGATGACTGGTGGTGAAGACCGGATACTTTCGAAAACGAAAGGATTACCATTGATTGTCTCTACATCGGCTGATCCCCGGTATAGAGATTTTATCACCTTTAGTGATGGGAAGTCCGGACGTGATTAGAAATTATCCGGATTTGCAAGGGCTTTTTTGGAAGTGCCTTAGGTTCCGTTCGATCCCGGAACGGACTTGTATGGATGTGTGTCTAACGTTACACTTTTAGATGTAAAGCTGGTTTCTATCAAATACATTTCTGTTGGTGGCGGAGAATTTATTCACTTAGCTTAACACCCTTCTCTGAGACGTACGAGCTCAGAGGTTATGTAGTTGATGGTTACTAGTGATACATTCCCAATTTGGTAATGTGGCATACGAAGTGCTGTTGATCATTTGTTGATCAAAGCGTGGCTTTGTGAAAAAGCGTGGCTTTATGGACGAGACTTCGTCGAGCCTCACAACTCGGTAATGGTCGAAACAGGAATGTTGCGGCAAGGTTTGTAGGGCTCGCGCCCCTAGGGTATGTCCATTTTCTTCTGGACAAACGGTGGTATCATGGTATTGTAACGACCCGGTATTTTCAACCATTCGCATCCATTATAAGTGTATAGGTAGACACTCATGCCGGAATTGAATTGCTCAAAATACCACGTTGTAAATAAAATTTGGCAAATCTCAGAATATACAGTAAATAAATATAATCACAGATCACAGACACAGAGTAAAATAATGCAGCGGAAGTAAAAGAAATAGTAGTTCATGAAGCTACTATGTAAATATATCAGAGTTACATAAGATACAACATAAGAAATAAAGTACAGCAGAAGTCTCAATACAATAACCAAGTACAGGCTGAATAGAACAACGGAATCGAAGTTGATAGAACAAGACTAGCAGATAATCTCCAGCGATTCAAATCTCCAGAAGGTGGAAATCCAAATCTGTGAATACTCAGGCTGACCCGAGCGTAAAGCAAAACACAAAACACTCGAGTCAGGACAATATATACTTATATAATGTAAACCAACTCAAGTGAACTGTAATAAAGGTACAAGTAACTTAGAAGATGCTTGGGACCGCCCATCCTCTGAGGATCGGTTAAAATATCTACTATGTAGTAATATTCGCTATTATAATAATGTCTAATAAGTAAAGTATAATCATATAGAAAATAGCGTTAAGGGGATGGAGAACCTTAACGCGGTCGGATCTTAAAATCATAATCGTAGTGGGTTCGATATGGTAGGTGACACGGCACACAAGGCAATGCCAGGGTAGATATACCAATTACGCACACGGACTGATGGATACGCATAGCAGCCACTACCGTTCCACCTCGAACAACACTCCCAAATCAAGGGTGGCCACCAAAAATCACAAAGTAATAGAATGGTATCGAAGAAGTGTGTCCGATACGAGGTACTACCTCACTGGCCCGAGATCGCTCCTGTTTTAGTCACCTTATGCCAACTCACGGGAGTTGGGTCCACGTATATACCTTAGGATCGTCGCCACCATCCTACTTCATTCTGGAAACTCCACCGCGTACACAGTTGTCAAAGTGGTTTTCGGTGTCGACAGAGAGTATGTCCATATCCGATCCCGGTCTCTTTAACAACCAATTGTTATTATAACCTGTGGTTATAACTTTTAAAACAATACTTTACTTCAAAATAAATATCATTTCAAAACCATATATTTATCAAAATAAAGATTAAATCAATTCCAAACCATTTCCATATATTTAAAATATCATATCATTTCAAAACTTCATTTCAAATCATTTCAATATATCAAAATATCATATCTTTCCAAAACTTCATTTCAAATCATTTTAATATATCAAATATCATATCCTTACAAACTTCATTTCAAATCATTTTAATATAATAAAATATCATATCCTTACAAAACTTCATTTCAAATCATTTTAATATAATAAAATATCCTGTCAGTTCAAATCCAAATATTCAACTTTAAATACCTTTTAAATTTAAAGATATCGTTCATTTACTATCATTTCAAATCACCTTTAAATAGTTTATATTCCAATCGAAATAATTCATTTAAACCTTTTAAAGGTGTAATTATTATATTTTCAAATCAAGTATTCAATTTCCAAAGTTTCAAACCATTCTGAGTTCATTTACTAAGTCAAAAACCATAATTATTAAAATTTCAGCCTTTCGCAGCATTTAGAAAAAGCTGTTATAAGTTATACTTGAAAACATTTTTATTTAGCAAAGACAACATTTAAAACTGCTGTTAAAACTCAGTTTTTAGTTAAATTATAGTTCAAAACAGAAAAGACAGCATTTCAGAAGTGCTGCGGTAACTCAGATTTCAAAACAAAGGTTTTATTTGATTTCAGCAAAGACTGCAGACCACTATAGCATTTCCAGAGAATGCTATAATAGACCTGAGTTCAATATTAGCCTATAAGTTCAATTATAGCAACTACAGCATTTCAGAAATGCTGTAATAGCTCTTTTTACACAATTTTAGTTCAATTCAGAAACTATAGCATTTCTGAATGCTATTAAAAGTTAATTCCAGATTTTAGTGTATTTCCAGCAACTAAATAACTTCACTTTAAAACACATAAACATTTTAAAAATCATATTTTAACATTTAAAATGTTCATTTTCATATCATTTAACATATATCTTTTTCACCATAAATTTCTTATAATTAAATCCAATTTTCAACAATTTTCTTAATAAATTTAAGTGTAAAAGTTTCCAATTCTTCACATTTCAACAAATAACTTAACACTTCAAATTTAAATTACCATTTCACAAATTTAACTAAATTTCCAATTTTATTTAATTAATTTAAACCTTTAATTAAAACCAAATTTCACATTTCCAAGTCAAGTTATATTTTAAAAGATCACTTTTAAACATTCATTTATTTAACCACTTAAACTCATAGAAAAATCAATAATACTTTAATAAATCGCTTAAATTCAAATTTAATCAAATTATCATATTTACTATTTTCCAAATATAATTAAATTTTCATTTTTTATTCATCTAACTTAAATATCATTTTTAACCAAAATTCCAAATTCCAAACTTAAGTTATATTTCAATAATCCAATTTTACCATTCATTAATTACATTTTTAACTCATAGAAAAATCATAATTTCTTTATTTTAAAACATTTCAAAATCTATTTAAATCAAATTTCATAAATTTATATTTTTAAAATACTTAAAAATATCCAAAAACACTTTATAAAATAACCACGGGCCTGTATATAGTTTTCTAACCTAGGTCAAGTGATACAGATATATATCATTTCAATCCGCAATTTACAAAGAAAAACCGGGTTCTATCATTTCAAACCCGCAATCCCAAGTTAAAATAAGTTAAATAAAAACCATTCAGGCCTATCATTTCAGCCCATAATGATTTTTCCCTATTCTAAAGTCCGTTCGGGTATGTATCATTTCAACCCATAGTGATTCTAGTCTACAGGGAACTTGCAGTGTGATAAACAGATATAAATGACAAGAATACATTATATAACAGTAACGGATGATATAACAGGTGTATAAACATCATATGATCATAACATAGTCAAGTATAACATGATAATATTTTCTACAGATTCACAGGGTGTCAATTTACTAGTTATATAGGTACATATTGTTTGGTGAGAATAACTCACCTGTTAAAGCTGGAGATTAGCGATCAAAACACACAGAATAGATTCCAGAAAGCACAACAAGCACGATATAGCATGACTTTTGATTTGAATGAATGGAGAGCCTTGATATTTATCTTGTAAACAATAACCAAACAAGACAATATACACATAAATATTCAACACAAACAATGTTGAAACAATGAAGATAAGAAGCAACAACGGAATAGATTACTTGACTGTGCTTTAACCATTCAAAAGCTCGAACAAGGGGTTCATTTTCTCAGCCATGATGATGATGAGTGTGGGAGAGGCAAGGTTAACTTCCTCGAATACATAAGACAAAACAATACAAACAATATAAGTTTTCAAATGCACAATACGATAGAATAATATAGAATCAACTGCACGAATTAAAGTAGAATTGCTTTGCACTTGCTTCCAACAACCTTCAGGTTCAGCCATATGGTGTACTACAGGTCTAAGGCAAGATTTGGATCAGGTTTTGGTTGCCTAAGGGTCGGCCAAACATGTTTAGAGGATAGCAAAAGGTGAGTATGCATGAAACAACACAACAAGGCAAAGCAATGTCACTTTAACATGGATTCAAGGCAATTCAAGGCTCGACCAAGGCTCATGGGGCACAGCCAGAGGAGTGGGGTCCAAGGTGATAATGTGGCAGAGGGTCCATGTGGTGCTGGAGGTGGTGGAGGTGGTGTTGGTGGCGGCCATGGGTGGTGGAAGGTGATGGTACCAAAAAGTGGTCAACAAAGCATGGATCTAGGCATCTAGGTTGTATTTGGAAGAGTTTGGCCATCAAGGGGGTTCGGCCATGGTCAGATCTGGTGGGGTAGATGGTGGTGGTGGTCGGGAAGAGATGGAAGGAGGTGGTGGCCGTGGAATAGGGGGAGAGGCCGATCTAAACAAGGGAGAAAGCAAGGCAAATTTGCATAGAAAAAGTAAGAAAAAAAAGTAGAAAGGAAAGAGGGAGTTTACCAATTTTTTTTGCAAGATGGAGGCCATGATTTTATTTAGGGTTTTGGAGCTTTGAAAATTCGTGAATAACAGGAGGAAGTCGGCTGAAAAAAAAGAATGAGGAATAGTTAAGGTTAATTGGTGAAAGGTTAGGTTAAAAGTAAAAAGGTGGACTATAAAAGCCCATATGAAGATAGAAAGTTTAAGGCCTTTCAAATTTCTTTATTTTATTTTTTATAACTTTATATTTCTGGAAAAAGATAATAATCCCAGGTAAAATTTCGAAATTTGAACAAAATATAATAATTTATATAAATATTTATCAATAATATAAAGTTAAATTAAGAAAATAGCTAAAATAGTAAACTAGTCTAGAAATTTGAAATTGAATAGAATAAATTTTAGAAAAATTCATATGAGCTTGTAATATATTTTTAAACATAAATAATAACATAAAATAAAAATATATTCACAAAATAAATATTTAAAATTAAATTTACATATAATTTTTAATGAAGAAATAGCAGAAAATAGGAAAACAGCCTTTAAAAATAGGAAATCATCATAGTAAATTTTGGAAAAATTCTATTATTACTTTTGAAATATTTAGAGATGAAAATATACATAAATTAACATATTGACACATATTAAATAAAATACAAGAAATAAAATATGATTTATAAAATTTAAAATAGGCAAAATTGCACAATAAAACAAATTATACTAAAAATTGAAATGTACATAACTTTTACATTTTAACTCCGTTTCCAACGAAACGAAAAACAGTATTCAAGTTATTAAATCTATTGTCATAATAAAAGATAAAATTTATAATTTTAAATATTTAAAATTTAAATTTAAAAGTCAAAGTTTGACTATTTGACCAAAATTCACATTTTCTGGAAATATTTAATTTAGTCATATTTGGAATTATAATCC
Organism: Allium fistulosum; assembly: GCA_030737815.1. Taxonomy (NCBI): domain Eukaryota; kingdom Viridiplantae; phylum Streptophyta; class Magnoliopsida; order Asparagales; family Amaryllidaceae; genus Allium; species Allium fistulosum. The sequence continues at coordinate 971,509,171 of CM060908.1, read as the reverse complement.
ACATCAAAATCAAAATTTATACTTAAAATAACAAAATTTATTCTTTTTCATAAATAAAGCTTTTGAATCTGGAAAAACCAATTTAAAAATATTTGAAAAATACAGGGTTGTTACAGGTATGGAGCCCAGATACTTAACTCGTGTGGACACTGTAATTTATTACTATGTGATGTTGCTTTGTTGGTTGAGGGGCCCCTCGGATAAAGGTCAGTAACGACCGGAAATGGCATACTCGTGTGGTAGTTACCTAGTTACAGCTTGGTTAAAGCGTGAGGTAGCGTCGGCCTTGTGTTAGCAGAGATCCGGTTAGGTTCTCGGGGCGTCTTTCCAGAGGCGTTCCATTTCGGTGTAAGGAAGTTCCTTTGCCTGACCATTTATTGGAAATCAAAAGAAACAATACGAACCTTGTACGGTTATAGTTGTAGAACCTGCCATTTACTTATGGTGGTCACCACTGTTTAGATGGTAGCTATAGTAGGCATACAATAATGGTTGTATGTTGGCTAAGATTGATATTATATTTTCGAAATGGCTTTCTACACTATGCACTAATAATAATAATCCAATGATTTTGCGTAGTAAGCATATTTGACTATCATAAGAAGAAATCTCCTCCAATTCTGCGTTTGCATTGTGTGTGTGGCGGGGGTCTTATGGTAGTTTCATTTTCCAAAAGCATTGCGAAATTCAATTTTACTTTTTTTTAAAGATAAACTGTTTTTGTTGCTCACACCAGTCCCATGACTGATCCGGAGTTTATTATTCCCTTCCTAAACTCTGGGTGCCCACCATTTTCCACACGGGCAGTCTAGAGTTGGGTTTCTCAGATATTCAGGTTTAGTAGATTATCTGGAGCAAGTTCACTTCACCGGAGTGGATGACTGCACCTGCTTATCTTGGTGCATTGGTTGGTGATTCGAGCTTGATGTTGGAGAAGTTGGATTCATTCTCTTTTTCAGATCATTGGAGTTATCATTTCTGTTATTTCCGCTGTATCATTATTTACCTCTGATATTGCTGTATATTATTGATATCATAGTTGTATATCATTCTGGATATTGTATTCATTGGAGTTGTATATGATATCATTGATTTCTTTATTCCGCTGTGTTGTTATACTTACTATGTTATAAGCTCCGGTGAACCAGATTTGGCGTTTGAATCTGTGGCATTTTGAGTACAAGTGAAGTACGGATGCCGATTTTTGAAGGCCGATTTCAGGATCATTACATTTAGCCTGCGTGAAAACACAGTTGCACAAATGGTTGAAATACTAACAGACCTTTATTTGATTGTACGCATGTATTGTACTTTGAAAATATGTACACGTAATAACCCTGTAACTACTCTATGTTGGTTGTAACATGGACACACAATTAATTTCATGTGTCTTTCCTTAGAGAATTTATTTCATGCAAATAGTGTAACACGTTAGTAAAGCCCATGTCACATTGCTTACATTTATTTGCATGCGAAAGTATTGTATCCAGGCATTCCTTATTTTGGCATATGTAGATGAAAAAGGTATTGCAAAGAAATGGGTTGCCAGGTTATTTGCGTTTTTATATGGCCAGGATACATATTGCGTTAGCCATATTTTTATGTCTGCACCTTGTTTTAAAATTTCATTTTATAAAAGTGTAGTATTTATTTACTTGTGTGTAAAGGTGTATAGCTTACAAACCTTCAGTTTATTTTGTACGTGCTTGTAATAGTGCCAGATCATTTGATACTTGGACTTCACTATGAGTATGCATGTTGTTGTATATTGCCCAGGATGTTATATTTTTTACTATTGAGAACATGTCACATACTCCATTTCGAGCGTACAGGTGCTTTGTTTTTTTACTTCATCTCGCGTGTACTTGCATGCTTTGTTTCATTACGTACGTATTTTAGCATATGCAGATCATTTTTTTATGCACGAAAAGTCATTCTAGACCATCACTTTACAACTTGTGTGTGTGAAAAATTTATTTGCCTGGACAGCGCAGTATTTTATGAATATGTTGTATTGCAGTCCTATGTTTAATTTGCTTTGAAATGGTGTTTGGTTTTAAAACGAATTTTGTTAACGTTATTTTTTTAACGGATTTTTATTCCGGTGCTATATTTTTGAAGTGTGTTGTTTTAATGAAATTTTTGACGAATAAAAATTACTGTCGTTTTAACTTCAGTAACCGTCAAATTTAAAGTGAATTTTCAAGCGACTATCCCGCAACGCTGATTTGATATCCGTTTTTACGGTGTTTTGTGGAGTGCAATTTCTTCGTCGAAATTGCTATAGATGTTACTGTTTTAATCATGTGTTTTAAAATCGTTTTAAAATAAAATTGTTTTCAAAACGTTTACAGTTTGCGGTTTCAAAAGAATGAGGAAGCGATTTAAACGCTTCAGCAAAATTGAGGATTATGAACCCTTACTTTTACTGAATCGCTTAATTCCGGACTTTTCCGTTTGAGAACGAAAAATGTTATTTTTATAAAATACACAAGTTTGCACTTTCAAGGAAACGATGAAGAGATTTAAACGATTTAGCAAAAGTGCAGAGTATGGAACCACACTTTTACTATTTTGGTTAATTCCGGACTCGTTAATTGAAATATTTGCTGAGGATTTGTTGTTTGATGATTTTGATGATTTTTGGGCCTTCGAGCCACTATGATGGACCTTCAGGTCAATTACCAGTACTAGACCTTCGGGTCATATGTTGGACCTTCGGGTCATTTGTTGGGCGCCAAAAATTATGATGACAGTACTTGGTAGGCTTCGGCCATATGTTGATGCACGTGCGGCGTAGCTTAGACTCGCCATATGATAGGATCGATCCACTTTTATGCTGATTTTTCTAGTTATCTATTTTTAATTTCTAGATTTTGTGAATTGCTGTTTTGAATTCAATTGTGAATTTAAAAATTGATTTTAATGGAGTTTGATGTGATTTCTTCATTTAAGCTGTGTAGATTTCTTATGTTGAATAGTCTCATTCGAGATTATTATTATTTTGCTTTGATGTTGTTTATGATGCATTCACTTCTAAGAATAAATTAGACTGATCCGTTTATTATTTTCTTTTAAATAATACTCGGGTCAGACCGAGTTATTTCAGGGTAATTTCTATCTCTGATTCAGTTGCAACTTCAGCTTTTGGGATTTCACATCATCTTTTATCTAGTCTTCAAGGAGTACTTTTGGCTTATTGACTCTCATCTTATGTATGTATTGATGGATATGTATATGTACATTGGGTTCATGTGAACTATCGATTTTTGTAGCATGTATCCAGACTTGTCTTCCGCTATATATCTGATATTTCTGTTCTGATGTGATTATACTTATCTATGTTGTTGCTATTATGAGTTGTTCTGAATTTTTCTTAAGCCACCGTAGTTTCATTTTAGATTTGAATTGAACGTAAATCGTTGGGAGAAATTTATACAACTCCTATCGATGTAATCAATACTCGTCTAAGGCATAACTTACGGATGGTCGCTTCTAACAAGCCTTATTCTTCGCAATAGCAGACGTTATTCCTTATAATAACCTTTGTTATTGTGAGCATAGAGGTGGGGCGTCACAGTTGGTATCAGAGCTGAAGTTCGGAACAAGTTATAATAAAACACAGAACAGAAACAGAATGGAACATGTGTTACAACTATTTGAGTGTTTTATTCGTGCCTTTCTAATCTATTCTTTCCACTTTAACATGTGGAGTATGTCTAGGAATAAATTTCATATTCCGTAATATTCCATTTGTTAAAATTCTTATCAATTGTGTGCTATTTTAACTAATCCTTATCTTCCCTGGTTCTCTCAGCTTATGGCTGGAAGAGGTAGAGGGAAGCGTTCTTCTGCAGGCCCGTCTAGTGGTTCTCATCCAGACGGAGTCTATATGTCAGCTGATCAGTTTATGGAGCTATTTAGGAGTGCTCAGCCTTCTGTTGCCACTCCCGCAGCTCCTAATCACAAGTCTGCCTTCGCCCGCATGTGTAGTGACTATTCCCACCTTGGAGGTCAACCTTTCAAGGGATCAGAAAGTGTTATGGAGGTTCAGACTTGGTTGTGCACTTGTGAGCGCATATTTTCTCGGATGGATCTTTCGGATCATCATCGCATTCTCGTGGCATCTAGCATGTTGCAAGAGTGTGCGCTTGATTGGTATGAGCTCTTTATTGCAGAAGTAGATGACTCCTCTCTTTCGTGGATTCAGTTTAAGGAATGTTTCGAACTTAAGTTCGTTCCTGAATCAGAAAAGGCTAATCTTGCTCGTAGTTTCCTTGAGTTGAAGCAAGGAAAGTCCTCTGTTTCTGATTATGTTGCATCTTTTGAGGCCTTGTCCAAGTACGGAGTTGAGTTCATTAACACTCCGCGTAAGAAGAATCTTCGTTTTGTTGATGGTTTGAAGAAGTATTTGAAGAAAGTCCTTTTGCTTCAGCTTAAGCTCTCTTTTGAGGAACTTGTTGATTCGGCACTTTGTCTTGAAGCTGTCAAAAAGGAACGTGATAGTGGTGATGAGGTTGAGGTTACTAAGAACCCTAACAAGAAGAGGTTTCCATTTCATAAGCCTAATTCTTCCAACAAGAAGAAGAAGCAAGCTACCTCTAGTTCTCAGCCTAGTAGTGCACCTTCTATTCAGAGGGCGTGCTATAATTGTGGTTCTTTAGATCATCTTCTTCATAGCTGTCCTAAGCCTCGCATTTGTCGTTATTGCAAGAAAGAAGGCCATTGGGTTTCTGATTGTCCTATTGCTCCTAAGGGTATCAAATCTGGGAAGCTTAATGTTACTAAAGCTTCTGGTGATTCTTCTCAGCCCAAAGGTATTACTCCTTCTGTTTTGGAAGGTTTTATTTTATTTCATGGCCGTTCTATAAGAGTTCTTTTCGATATGGGATCACATTCATTCGTGTCGAAGGAGCTTGTTGGTATTATTCCTTTGGATGTTGTTACTCTTTGCGACCCTTTGAGGATCGTAAATCCTATTGGTGGATCCGCTACTCTTGGTTTGTTGTGTGTTGATGTTGAGATTATTCTTTGTGGTTTTTCCTTTCATGCGAATCTGCATGTTATGGATCATCTTGGTTTTGATATGATATTGGGTATGGATTGGCTCGTCCGTTATGAAGTTCAAATCCTATGTCCCGAAAGAACATTGTATCTCAAACATCCCAATGCTAGCGAGCAGTTATCTATTATATTTCGAAGCATGGATCATACTTTGAATGCTTTCGTTTCTTCTTTCGAATCGGAGGATGTCATGGATAATATTCAAGTTGTTTGTGATTTTTCTGATGTTTTTGATCCTATTTCGAGATTGCCGCCGAAGAGGGCAATTGAGTTCCGTATTGATCTTATCTCTGGTGCACATCCTGTCAGTCGTCCTCCCACGAGGATGTCTGCTAAGGAAAATGAGGAACTCAAGCAACAATTATCTGAGTTGGAAGCCAAGCATTTTATTCGTTCTAGCTCGTCTCCTCGGGGCATCGCCGTTGTCTTCGTTAAGAAGCCAGATGGTACTCTTAGGCTTTGCATTGATTATCGCAAGCTTAACGAGCTCACTATCAAAAATAGGTATCCATTACCTAGGATCGACGACATGTTCGATCAGTTAAGTGGCGCTAAGATTTTCTCCCAACTCGATCTTGCTACCGGATTTCATCAGTTACGAGTTGCGGAAGATAGTATTCCTCTTACCGCATGCTGTACTCATTATGGTTCTTACGAATGGCTGGTAATGCCGTTCGGTTTGACGAACGCTCTAGCGTATTTTGTGGATCTTATGAATCGGATATTCCGGGAATATCTCGATAAGTTCGTCTTGGTTTCCATAGATGATATTCTTATTTATTCCAAATCTGAAGCCGATCATATTCAGCATTTGGAGATTGTTTTGAGCACTCTTCGTCACCATCAGCTTTATGCCAAATTCTCCAAGTGTCACTTCTGGGAGAATAAGGTGAAGTTTCTCGGTCATATTGTTTCTTCCGATGGTATTTCTATCGATCCTTCAAAGATCGAATCTATTCAGAATTGGAAGAGGCCCGAGACCGTTACAGAGATCCGTAGTTTTCTTGGATTGGCGGGTTATTATCGCCGGTTCATTAAGGACTTTTCTCGTATTGCCTTACCGCTTACCACTCTCACGAGAAAAGCTGTTCCTTTTATTTGGTCGGACAAGTGTGAGAATTCCTTCTTGAAGTTAAAAGATCTCCTTACTCATGCTCCTACCTTAGTGGTTCCTGAAGGAAATCATGATCTTGTTGTTTATACCGATGCCAGTGGTTATGGACTCGGCGATGTTCTCATGCAAAAGGATAGAGTAGTTTCCTATGCTTCTAGACAACTAAAGCCTAACGAGATTCGTTATGCTACCCATGATTTGGAGTTAGCCGCTATAGTCTTTGCTTTAAAGATTTGGAGACATTATTTATTGGGCGAGCGTTTTATTCTCTTCACTGATCACAAATCTCTGAAGTATTTATTTACTCAGAAAGAGCTTAATATGAGGCAACATCGTTGGCTCGAATTTCTTGCTTCATATGATTTCGATATTCAGTATACCCCTGGTAAGGGTAATCGAGTTGCTGATGCGCTTAGCCGCAAGCAGCAGGTTGTTGTTTCCATGATTCTAGCAGAGTGGAATATTTTAGAAGCTTTATCTCTTTGTGATATTAGAGACCGTCCTTCAGTTTTTGATTCTCCCGTGCTTTTATTTAGCATGGAAGCTCGTCCTAATTTGTTGGATCGTATTGCCGATGCCCAGAAGCAAGATCCAGATCTCTCTTATCTTATTCAGAGTTGTAAATCGGAATCCCGAAGTGATGATCTAAAGGATTTCAATATGGATATTCATGGTTGTATTCGGAAGAAGGGAAGGTTGATCGTGCCTAATGTTCCTAATCTTAGAAATGACATTCTTGAGGATTGTCATCGTTCTATGTATACTATCCATCTGGGTAGTAGCAAGATGTATGCTGATATGAAACGCTTATACTATTGGGAAGGCATGAAGCGTGATGTTGCAAGTTATGTAAGTCGTTGCATAACTTGTCAACTTATTAAAGCAGAACACCAGCGTCCTAGTGGTCTCTTGCAGCCTCTTGAGATTCCATTATGGAAATGGGATCAAATTTCCACGGACTTCATTGGTGGTCTACCTCGTTCGAGGTCGGGCCATACTAGTATTTGGGTGATTGTTGACCGATTGACTAAATCAGCCCATTTTATTCCTATTAAGTCAAATCGGACTGCTCCTTTGTTGGCTAAACTGTTTATTAAAGAAGTCGTTCGACTTCATGGTGTGCCTAGTTCTATTGTTAGTGACAGAGATCCGCTTTTTACTAGTGGTTTCTGGCAGAGCCTTCATAAAGCTTTGGGCACTAAGCTCAATCTCAGTACAGCTTATCACCCACAGTCTCACGGTCAGACTGAAAGGGTGAATCAAGTTTTGGAAGATCTCCTTCAAGCTTGCATTCTTGATTTTGGTGGTAGTTGGGAAGACCACATATCTCTTGTTGAGTTCTCTTATAACAGTTTTCAATCCAGTATCGGTATGGCTCCTTTCGAAGCTTTTTATGGAAGGCCGTGTCGATCACCATCTTGTTGGTTGGAATCGGGGGAAAAGTTAGTTCTCGGCCTCGATTATATTCATGCTTCTTCGGAGAGGATTGATATTATTAGACAAAGAATGAAGGAGGCTCAGAATAGGCAGAAATCTTATGTTGATCATCGTAGGAAGCCTTTGGAATTTTCTGTTGGTGATCTTGTATTCATTCGTGTTTCTCCGATGAAGGGTGTGGTGCATTTTAGTAGCTTCGGGAAATTGGCTCCTCGATATGTTGGACCGTTTCCTATTACGGAACGCGTTGGCCCTGTTGCTTATCGTGTGTCGCTACCTATTCAGTTTTTGGGAATTCATGACGTATTTCATGTATCCCAGCTTCGTCGATGCCTTCGAGATTCGGATTCTATTATTGATCCTCCTATGTTGCAAGATCTTGAGATCTCACCCGACTTGTCTATTGTGCAAAATCCTATTTGTGTGCTAGCTTCGGAGGTCAAACGCCTTCGGAATAAAGAAGTCCCGCTTGTGAAAATTCAATGGTCCGCAAACCCCAAGGATTGCACTTGGGAAACCAAAGAATTCATCGAGCGTTCTTATCCCGGTTTTCTCTCCGTTTCGGGTGGGGGTGAGCATTCTTATCCATCTTTTCTATTTTAAATCTTTGTTGTGATGAATAAATTGTGTTATAAACAACTTCTAGTATGAAAATTGCAGGGTCGCAATTTTTATAAGGGGGGAGTTTGTAACAACCATGTTTTTATTTCTGTCGAACTAAAATTTTAAAAAGAAATTTTAAATTAAAGATTTGAAAAAAAAAACAGTTGTAAACATTAACTAAGCTTTGTTGTATTTATTTTTGGCCTTCACGTGTAACAACAAATTGGTCCATTTCAAAACAAAGTGCAACTTATTTGCCTTATGCTGTCACAAACATTTAAAGCAAGTTGGAAAATATTTTGCTTTGCTGCCACTCATCTTGTAAAGCAAAATTTGAATCCATCTTTATAGTCATCATCTCATAGTGTAGTTGAGTCCTTTTCCTTCTAGTAGCACGTCTACATTAAATGCATTAGTACAAAGCTCTTTCCAGCACACTTTATTTTTGACTTGTACACATTTTGGCAAAGGAAAAGTAAGAGTAGCTGCATCTTTCTTTGGCTCATTTCAGTTTATTCCAGTTGCTCAGTAAAACACATTAATGGCGACCATTTTTGCTTCCTTTGGATTCCTACTTGCTAGTTGCTTTTGAAGCGAATTAAATGTGAGTGCAAAACTCACAATTCTAATTAAATTATGCTACTTGGTTTTGGTATACTTTTCTGTGTTCATACTGGTCTGCGTAAAAACACAGTTGCACAAATGGTTGAAATACTAACAGACCTTTATTTGATTGTACGCATGCATTGTACTTTGAAAATATGTACACGTAATAACCCTGTAACTACTCTATGTTGGTTTTAACATGGACACACAATTAATTTCATGCGTCTTTCTTTAGAGAATTTATTTCATGCAAATAGTGTAACACGTTAGTAAAGCCCAGGTCACATTGCTTACATTTATTTGCATGCGAAAGTATTGTATCCAGGCATTCCTTATTTTGGCATATGTAGATGAAAAAGGTATTGCAAAGAAATGGGTTGCCAGGTTATGCGCTTATATATGGCCAGAATACATATTGCGTTAGCCATATTTTTGTGTCTGCACCTCGTTTTAAAATTTCATTTTATAAAAGTGTAGTATTTATTTACTTGTGTGTAAAGGTGTATAGCTTGCAAACCTTCAGTTTATTTTGTACGTGCTTGTAATAGTGCCAGATCATTTGATACTTGGACTTCACTATGAGTATGCTTGTTGTTGTATATTGCCTAGGATGTTATATTTTTTACTATTGAGAACATGTCACATACTCCATTTCGAGCGTACAGGTGCTTTGTTTTTTTTACTTCATCTCGCGTGTACTTGCATGCTTTGTTTTGTTACGTACGTATTTTGGCATATGCAAATCATTTTTTTTTGCACGAAAAGTCATTCTAGACCATCACTTTACAACTTGTGTGCGTGAAAAATTTATTTGCCTGAACAGTGCAGTATTTTATGAATATGTTGTATTGCAGTCCAATGTTTAATTTGCTTTGAACCGGTGTTTGGTTTTAAAACGAATTTTGTTACCGTTAATTTTATAACGGATTTTTATTCCGGTGCTATATTTTTGAAGTGTGTTTTTTCAATGAAATTTTTGATGAATAAAAATTACTATTGTTTTAACTTCAGTAACCGTCAAATTTAAAGTGAATTTTCAAGCGACTATCCCGCAACGCTGATTTGATATCCGTTTTTACGGTGTTTTGTGGAGTGCAATTTCTTCGTCGAAATTGCTATAGATGTTACTGTTTTAATCACGTGTTTTAAAATCGTTTTAAAATAAAATTGTTTTCAAAAAGTTTACAGTTTGCGGTTTCAAAAGAATGAGGAAGCGATTTAAACGCTTCAACAAAATTGAGGATTATGAACCCTTACTTTTACTGAATCGCTTAATTCCGGACTTGTCCGTTTGAGAACGAAAAATGTTATTTTTATAAAATACACAATTTTTCACTTTCAAGGAAACGATGAAGAGATTTAAATTAGCAAAAGTGCGGAGTATGGAACCCCACTTTTACTATTTTGGTTAATTCCGGACTCGTTAATTGAAATATTTGGTGAGGATTTGTTGTTTGATGATTTTTGGGCTTTCGAGCCACTATGATGGACTTTCGGGTCAATTACCAGTACTAGACCTTCGGGTCATATGTTGGACCTTCGGGTCATATGTTGGACCTTCGGGTCATTTGTTGGGCGCCAAAAATCATGATGACAGTACTTGGTAGGCTTCGGCCATATGTTGATGCACGTGCGGCGTAGCTTAGACTCGCCATATGATGGGATCGAACCACTTTTATGCTGATTTTTCTAGTTATCTATTTTTGATTTCTAGATTTTGTGAATTGCTGTTTTGAATTCAATTGTAAATTTAAAAATTGATTTTAATGGAGTTTGATGTGATTTCTTCATTTAAGCTGTGTAGATTTCTTATGTTGAATAGTCTCATTCGAGATTATTATTATTTTGCTTTGATGTTGTTTATGATGCATTCACTTCTAAGAATAAATTAGACTGATCCGTTTATTATTTTCTTTTAAATAATACTCGGGTCAGACCGAGTTATTTCAGGGTAATTTCTATCTCTGATTCAGTTGCAGCTTCAGCTTTTGGGATTTCACATCATCTTTTGTCTAGTCTTCGAGGAGTACTTTTGGCTTATTGACTCTCATCTTATGTATGTATTGATGGATATGTATATGTACATTGGGTTCATGTGAACTATCGATTGTTGTAGCATGTATCCAGACTTGTCTTCCGCTATATATCTGATATTTCTGTTCTGATGTGATTATACTTATCTGTGTTGGTGCTATTATGAGTTGTTCTGAATTTTTCTTAAGCCACCGTAGTTTCGTTTTAGATTTGAATTGAACGTATATCGTTGGGAGAAATTTGTACAACTCCTATCGATGTAATCAATACTCATCTAAGGCATAACTTACGGATGGTCGCTTCTAACAAGCCTTATTCTTCGCAATAACAGACGTTATTCCTTATAATAACCTTTGTTATTGTGAGCATAGAGGTGGGGCGTCACAATTTCCCTAAAATTCAAATGTTTGAATTATGAGTTCAGACTTTTTGGCGCCTGATGTGGCTAGGTTGAAACCTTGATGGAAGAATTTCCTTAGTGAAAACTCATTCCACCTCTTTTCCGTTCGTCTTTCTATCTCTCATCTTTGACGTTTTACTTTGTACAATGGAAACACTTTGCACTAACATCTTTGTACTCATATTCACATCTTTGTTATAAGTCATTCGACATCCGAATGAGTATTACTTCATACGCAATGAACGGCTTTGAGATGGTGAATACTATTTCAGCAAACCATCTGAGTTTAATTACTCGATTATCATTACTACCTCAACACTCATTCAACAATGTGGAGCATGGTCAAATATCCTCATGCACCATTTCCATCTTACTTTATTATTTGTCTAGGTACCTATGAACTGCAAGGTTTTGGTAAATACTTCCTTCGACCTCATGCACCATTTTCATCTTATTGATTAATGTTACTACTACTTAGCAGGCCGAAATACACAACAACATGACTAATTTGTATTATTTCTGCCATCTAGGAAAAGCTCGTTTTCATGCTAGGACTAAATGATACATCAGTAATTTGTGTAAGATTAGATATGCAGTGAGAAAATAGTAGAACAATCTTCATATGTAATTGAGCTATAATATACCAACATCGACAACTTATATAAAAATGTATCAAGTATAATGCTCTTTAATGATTGGTTGATTCACCAATTTCCACAATAAACATCTAAACTATTTTGAAGGAAAATTAAGAATGCTGTGAATTATAAAACATGAATTTATGTAAGCATTATAAGACTGCTTCACTTAGCAACATATAATGCAAAGAAGGCTAAATTTAAATTTTCATATAAAAAAGTTACCATCTGTAACGACCCGTAATTTTTGATAATTAAAATAGTTAATTTAATAAGGTTTTGTGATTTAATGTTGGAAGAAATGAAAATTTGCGATTTAATAATAAAAATATAAATGGAATGAAATGTAATAGTATTAATTTAAGGTAATTGGTAACCTCTTTAATGTAATTCCAATTAATTGAAATGATTAAAGAGTTATAATTGGTTATAGATTGCAAATTAATTGTAATAATGTGTGTATTAATTGATAATTGGATTAAAAGAGTAATTGATAATTTAAATGTTGTATTAATTAATGAATTAGTAAGCAATAAATTGTAATTGAATAAAATTAGCGTTGTGTAAATAACTATAACATTTGTGTGTAGATAACAAGCATACAAACGTGATTAAATATAAAAATTGACGCAGCGGATTAAACAAAACAATCTTCGATCGGTGAAAGTAGTAATCGGTGGATTGGAAGATACTGAAATGCCCAAATTCGTTGATCCGAAGATACCGAATTCTAGCTATCCCGAACTCGTTGATCGCGCACGATACCGGGTTCAAAGATCTTCAATTCTTCAAGCGTTGATCAAGCGCACTTGATTCCACGAATCGGCTTCTACAATCATTGAATCGAGCGCACTCGATTAACCGAAAGAGGAGATAGGAGATTACACTCAACTACCAATTTAGATGAAAGCACACAGCAATCAAAGAGAATTTTATTCAAAAATCAACCACTTTACAAATGACTCCACTTGCCTATTTATAGGCGTTACAAAATTACAACACAAATTACCCAACTCATAAGTCGGCTCCGACTTACCCATTTCCGACTTACGACTTAGGAGTAACGACCTAACACCTACGAATCAAGACTTATGTACAGGACGACTCATCTTAAGTCGGTAACGACCTAATTACAACTTTCAATGATTTACAAGCATAGCCGACCTATCCTGGTACGACCTAAAGAAAACAACTCAAATCAGAAACCTATGACTTAGTACATGGAGACATACTACTTAAAGATAGGAAAATACAAACAGACAACATCACTTAAGTCGTTGCCGACTTAACAACTCTACGCAACCTTACTTCAATGCTCCAGCTTCCATCAGCGGCAGAGATTAACTCGGTAGAAGAATCAACGGCAACAAGCTTCAACGACTTAAAAACATGCGCATCCCAGAACAGCGACTTAAAGAAATCAAAGGCAGAGATTAACTCGGCAGAAAAAAAATCAACGGTTTCCATCTTTACGCGACTTACGACTTAAGGACTTCACGAGTTAAACTTCAGCGACCTATGGTAGGTCTTCTTTAGGTAGTAACACATCTCCGACTTATCACTTATCTCTTCATCAGTTTGCTTTGCCTTCTCACTGAGTAACCAGTTAAGTCGTAGTTCCTGCTCACATGCCTCCTTAGGTCGTAACTCGGCACAGTTAGCTCGTCCTTCATCACTAGGTCGTCTTTCCTTAGATCGGAGTTCTTTAGGTCGTGACTCGTTCATTACTTCTACCTTGTTAGGTCGTGAATGACCTACAAACCCCTTAGGTCATGAACGACCTATGCCTTTAACATTCTGCGCTGCATCATCCTCCCCAGGTTGAGAAAAAATCGACCTCGAATTTGTAAATTCTTCCACATCAGCTCGTTCATCCCCATGATATGGTACGAGATGTTTAACATTGAACACATCAGAAGTGTACACATCTTCTGGCAGCTTCAACTTATAAGCATTTTCATTAATTCGTTTTACGACCTTTACAGGACCAATTTTTCTGGCTTTCAACTTGTTATAAGCGCCCACTGGAAAACGATCCTTCGTTAGCACAGCATACACCCAATCTCCTTCATTAAATTCAACATTTCTTCGCTTCAAGTCTGCAGATCGTTTATATTTCTCATTCGCTTTCTCCAATCGTTCTTGAACGATTTTATGACATTCCGTCAGCCCTTCAACAAAATCAGCAGCTTTCTTAATTGTCCCCTTTGAGTGTGGTATTACCGTTAAATCCAACGGCCCTTTCGGTAAGCTTGAATATACTATCTGAAATGGACTGAACCCAGTACTTCGATTCACAGCATGATTATGAGCAAACTCTGCCTGGCATAACTTCACATCCCAACTCTTCAGATTATCTTGAACAAGACACCTCAACAAGTTTCCCAACGATCTGTTCACAACCTCGGTCTGTCCATCCGTTTGTGGATGATAAGCACTACTAAACTTCAGCTTCGTTCCCACCATTATCCACAGACTCAACCAAAAGTGACTCAGAAATTGAGTATCTCTATCCGACACAATAGATTCTGGCAATCCATGAAGTCGATAGATCTCCTTGAAAAACAACTAAGCAACATGAACATCATCCACCATCTTCTTACAAGCAATAAAATGTGCCATCTTTGAAAATCGATCCACTACCACATAGATGGAATCGTTTCCTCGCTGTGTTCTTGGCAACCCCAACTCGAAATCCATACTCACATCAACCCATGGTTTAGTTGATACAGGTAACGGTACATATAAACCAGCATTGGTCGCAGTTCCTTTCGAAACCTGACAAATATGACAACGCTCCACAAACCTCTCTACCTCTTTCCTCATCGATGGCCAAAAGTAAGACTGTGAAATCAACTGTAATGTACGGTCTCTCCCAACATGTCCTTCGTCATGTAGCTCCTTCACAATTTTCATTCTTAAACTGCAATCAGGTATGCACAGTCGATTTCCTTTGAACAGAAAACCATCTACCATCACGAATTCATTCGTCTCCCCATTCTTGACTTTATCAACAAACTTCATAAAGTAAGGATCTTCCACAAATAGTTCCGGCAAAAGGTCAAACCCCGTCACTTCAACCTTCATTGTTGTCAACAAATGATTCCTCCTACTCAAAGCATCAGCCACACGATTCGTCACTCCCGATTTGTGTTTCACAACAAAAGTAAACTGTTGTAGATATGCAATCCACGATGCATGTCTCGCTGAAATCTTGTCTTGCCCTTGTAAATGCTTCAACGCCTCATGATCAGTGTAAAGAACAAACTCTTTTTGGAATAGATAATGTCTCCAGTGTTTAATAGCTTGCACAACAGCATAAAACTCCACATCATATGTACTGTATCTCATTTTCACTCCTGATAACTTCTCACTGAAATATGCAATTGGACGTCCCCTTTGACTCAACACCCCTCCAATTCCAACCTTCGATGCATCAGTATGTAGTTCAAACAACAACTGAAAATCAGGTAATGCTAGAATTGGCGCTGTCGTCAACCACTCCTTGATCCGATCAAAAGCAACTCCGGCTTCCTTCGTCTATGCAAACTGTTTACCCTTCATGCAATCCGTAACAGGTGCCATCACACTACTAAAGTGTGGAATAAACCTCCGATAAAATGAAGCCAACCTGTGAAAACTACGAACTTCCGTTATCGTCTTGGGTTGCGGCCAATCTCGAATGGCTTCGACTTTACTTTGGTCAACCTGTATTCCTTCTTCCGACACAACATACCCCAGAAATAAAACACTCTTCGCCATAAAAACGCACTTCTTTGTAGCAGCATAGAATTGTTCTTCATGAAGAATAATTAACACTTTCTTCAAATGTTGAACATGCTCTTCTATACTAGCACTGTAGATTAGAATATCATCAAAGTAAACCACCACAAATTTCCCAATGTATGGCCTAAAAATCTGGTTCATCACCCTCATGAATGTACTTGGTGCATTCGATAGACCAAACGGCATTACCAGCCATTCATACAAGCCTTCCCTCGTCTTGAATGCTGTCTTCCATTCGTCCCCTGGTCTAATGCGAATCTGATGATAACCGCTCTTCAAGTCAATCTTAGAAAAGATTACGGACCCACTGATCTGATCCAATAAATCATCAAGCCTCGGCATCGGAAATCTGTATCTGACTGTGATCTTATTCAATGCTCTACTGTCTGTGCACATCCTCCACGTTCCATCCTTTTTGGATACCAATAAAGCTGGTACAGCACAAGGACTTAAACTCTCCTGCACACGCCCCTGTTCAAGCAATTCTTCTACCTGCTTCCGCAACTCTTCATGTTCCTTCGGACTCATTCGATAATGTGGTCTGTGAGGTAACACAGCTCCTGGAACAAGGTCTATCTGATGTTGTATATTCCTCAACGGTGGCAACTCCGTTGGTAACTCCTCTGGAAATACATCGTCAAACTCTTTCAATACCGGTTTACTTCTTCTGGTATTTCAACCTCTTTACTGCTTTCTCTTCCAATCAACAAAAACACTTCAGGCTCCTCCTCTACTTCCTTCACAAACTCCTTCAAAGATAACAAGGTTTTGAGCTCTTCGATCTCCTCCAACTTGTTTTCCTCCTGTTGTCGCTTCTTTGGAACTAGAGTAATCTTTGTGCCTTCAAACATGAAACTATAACTGTTGGTTCGCCCATCATGTTGCACCGCCCTATCATACTGCCACGGTCTCCCCAGCAACAAATGACAGACATCCATATCTACCACATCGCACCAGATTTCGTCTTTATATTTCTTCCCAATTGAAAAATTCACACGAGCCCTTCGTCCAACCTTCACCTCCCCGCCTTTCCTCAACCAAGCTAGCTTGTACAGTTTCAGATGTTTCTCAGTCTTCAACGCCAACTTCCTCACAGCTTCTGAAGAAATTATATTATCACAGCTTCCAGCATCAATAACAAATTTGCAAACCTTTCCCAGAATGTTACATGTAGACTGAAAAATATTGCTCCTTAACCAACTACAATCCTCCCCTTGCTTTGGTGTTAAACAGGACCTCTTCATCATAAGATTGTAACTTTCGTCTCCCGTCACTTCTTCTTCCTCCTCATCAGGTGGTGAATTGGAACATTCAGCTTCCTCATCCTCATCCTCAACCTCAGCAATCATTGCTCTCTTCTTTGGCTTCGGACATTCGCTACTTTTGTGACCAAATTCCTGACAATTGTAACATTTGAAACCGTTGTTAACCTTTGTCTTCTCAGCCTCCTTCACTACTGGTCTATTGATAGGTTTAGAAACATTAGAACTCCCACCAACACCCTTCACTTGATTGTTAGAATTAGTAAACACGCCACTTCCTCGTCGCCCCTGTTTCTCCCAAGCCAACGCTTTCTGATGTGCTTCCGCTACAGATCTGGGATCAAACATGTTAACCATATCCTGAATCTGCATTCGCAATCCCCCAATGAATCTAGATGTCAGCTGCTCTTCCGTTTCCATAATATCATTCCTTGCAATAAGTTGATAGAATTCATCAGCATAGTCGTTAATAGACTTCGTTCCTTGTCTCAAGTTTTGCAAACGTTGATACATCAAAGATTGATAATTGTAAGGTAAGAACGTTGCTTTCATCAATTTCTTCATCTTCTCCCAAGATTCAACTTTTGACTTTCCCATTCGTTCACATGTAAGTTTGGTTTGCTGCCACCATGCCAAAGCTCTACCCCTCAACCTTGTAGCAACCAACTTCACTCTACGATGTTCTGGAACTTCTTTGAAGTCAAAAATCTCCTCAACATTAGCCACCCAATCTAAAAACTCCTCCGCTTGCATACCACCTTTGAACTCAGGAATTTCAGTCTTCATCCCCGACTCCCACTTGTGGTCATACTCAGAGTGATTTCTTCCTTGTCCTCGTCCTTGTCCTCGAACACTACCACCATCATACTCCTCTTCAAAATTAGATGTATATCGTTTTCTATCTCGTCCACCCACATCTCTACTACCATCACGTCTACCATCTTCATCCCTTCTATCTACATTCCTCTGTTCACGATCATTCACGTTCCTCCCACGGCTTTGATCATTGTCAACACTTCTTTCTCGATTGGATTGTGGTGAGACTCTACTTCCCCCATGGTTAGATTCAGGTGAAACCCTTCTCCGATTTTGATTCATTTCTAACATCATCTTCTCTAACCGTCCAATTCCTTCGTTAAGCTTTTCACTAAAGTTTTCATTGATTCTTTGCTCCATCTCATCAGCCTCTTCTCTTCGATACAAAGCTTCAACGTTTTGATGTCGATTAGCTCTCCTAGGCGGCATACTTGAAACTTTACAAACTTTTCAAATTCAAACACAATTCGAACTTTGATCCAAAATGGAATGGATCGAAAACTTCCACTTTGTTGCAAATCGCGATGAACACGATGGACAAAGTTTCGGCCTCCCACTCAAATCCGATCAAACAACTTCAATATAAAGTCGAACACTTCAACTTGATCACGGCTCAACACTTCAAGCTCGGCTAATCACTTCAAACTTCAAAATGAATAGGCTCCAAGTCTCGATCTAGCTATGATTGGCTAAAACAAGCTCTGATACCAAAACTGACGCAGCGGATTAAACAAAACAATCTTCGATCGGTGAAAGTAGTAATCGGTGGATTGGAAGATACTGAAATGCCCAAATTCGTTGATCCGAAGATACCGAATTCTAGCTATCCCGAACTCGTTGATCGCGCACGATACCGGGTTCAAAGATCTTCAATTCTTCAAGCGTTGATCAAGCGCACTTGATTCCGCGAATCGGCTTCTACAATCGTTGAATCGAGCGCACTCGATTAACCGAAAGAGGAGATAGGAGATTACACTCAACTACCAATTTAGATGAAAGCACACAGCAATCAAAGAGAATTTTATTCAAAAATCAACCACTTTACAAATGACTCCACTTGCCTATTTATAGGCGTTACAAAATTACAACACAAATTACCCAACTCATAAGTCGGCTCCGACTTACCCATTTCCGACTTACGACTTAGGAGTAACGACCTAACACCTACGACTCAAGACTTATGTACAGGACGACTCATCTTAGGTCGGTAACGACCTAATTACAACTTTCAATGATTTACAAGCATAGCCGACCTATCCTGGTACGACCTAAAGAAAACAACTCAAATCAGAAACCTATGACTTAGTACATGGAGACATACGACTTAAAGATAGGAAAATACAAACAGACAACATCACTTAAGTCGTTGCCGACTTAACAACTCTACGCAACCTTACTTCAATGCTCCAGCTTCCATCAGCGGCAGAGATTAACTCGGTAGAAGAATCAACGGCAACAAGCTTCAACGACTTAAAAACATCCGCATCCCAGAACAGCGATTTAAAGAAATCAAAGGCAGAGATTAACTCGGCAGAAAAAAAATCAACGGTTTCCATCTTTACGCGACTTACGACTTAAGGACTTCACGAGTTAAACTTCAGCGACCTATGGTAGGTCTTCTTTAGGTCGTAACATGTCTCCGATTTATCACTTATCTCTTCATCAGTTTGCTTTGCCTTCTCACTGAGTAACCAGTTAAGTCGTAGTTCCTGCTCACATGCCTCCTTAGGTCGTAACTCGGCACAGTTAGCTCGTCCTTCATCACTAGGTCGTCTTTCCTTAGATCGGAGTTCTTTAGGTCGTGACTCGTTCATTACTTCTACCTTGTTAGGTCGTGAACGACCTACAAACCCCTTAGGTCGTGAACGACCTATGCCTTTAACATTCTGCGCTGCATCATCAATACATTCATGTGGTTCATAATATACTTCTCTTTGGATAAGTATTGTTTTATTTATGTACCGCATTATTATATATCTCAGTTATTACTGATTGTTTAGCTAGCCTGACCCGAGTGTTTTCGCTCGAGTCAGACCGAGTTGTTTCAGGTTAGGTCTCTGGACTTAGCTTCTGTGCTTCCGCTTGGACATTATCTGCTATGCTGATAGATAGCGCTTTTATTTGACCACTATTTCGCTACTCTGTTATTATTCAGACTTTGATATGTACATATTTTTGACTCACATGTGTGGGCAGTGGCTTTGTACCCACTTTTAGTATTTGGATCTTTATTGATGATGTATTGTTCTGGGATTTTATATCTGTTATGTGATTTTGTTCTGTGATGCTATTTCATTATGTTATTATGCTTTGTCATGATAGATTTTTAGCCATTTGTAATTTCGTTATAAGTATTTACCGAATATGTCGAACCACCTGATTTAGAAAAATTTAAATAGATTCCACCTTTCGACGTATTCGGTAGATAGTTATAGCTTGATTATAAATGGTCGCTTCCACTATACTCTATTCTCTGCTTTAACAGACAGTATTACTCCCGTAATACTCTTTCTTACAGTGGGTCTCGGAGTGGGGCGTTACAGCTTGGTGACAATTGTTATTTGTTACCAACTTATTTAATCAATTGTAATTAAATGAAATTTATTGTGACGCCCCACCTCTATACTCACGCTAGCCAAGGACACTACGGTGTAATGCCGTCGACTAGCGCGAAGAATAAGGCTGTTGAGGAGCGACCATCTGTGTAATTGCTTTGTGCGAGTACCGATATGTCAGAAAATTATAACTTACATTTCTTTTCAAGAGGAAACCTGACATACCGATTCAAACTCAAAGCTACCACACAGTGGCTAAGTGGACCTCGGAAACAAATATAGAAATAAACATAACACAAATCAGTCATAGACATTCATATCACAAAGGCGGAATCAGATATGAATATATCACATGAAAGTGTACAACAAAATAGTGGTCATTGAAGATCCACTACATAACAAAAGAATAGGTATAGGTGCTAAACAAAAGAATAAATATACATCAAGGAGTCTCTATCTCAAATGTATACTAACAAAAACTACTATGCTAAAGTAGTTAGCCAAAAGTCAGGTGACGAACCCTGAGGAGAAGTCAAGTGGAAGCACCTGAAATACCTCGGTCTGACCCGAGTATTATTTAATAAGAAAGTAATAAACGGATCAGTCTAGCTATAAATATCATATAAAATGATATAGGATAAGAGATATGACCAAAAACGTAAGATAACCAAAAATGCCATACTGTGTCAAGTATACATCAAATAACAATAAAAAATCATACAATATATCAATCATCTAAAAATACCAAAAAGAATATCATATTCTTTATTTTATTCACCAAACTACAAATATTGACAAACTTATAAATGCCAAACGCAAAAGTTGGTGAAACATAAATTCCAGAAATCACAACGAGAAATCCAGAAATCACATAAAGGGGGAGGCCTATCAAAAACGGGGGCATGAAAACTCCCAAACACGTGTAACATAAACGGAACGCTATTCCATGGGTCGCTAACCCAACAAATGAACCAAACATCGACGCAACCTAAAAGATACGACTCATGCACAGATTAAGTCGTGGTACATTCCCCATGCGGATAAATGAGCCGAACATCGACACACCCTAAAAGATACGACTCATGCACAGACTCATTGAGCCGATTGCTCCATGAACGGTCCGAAGTCCACGGGTCGCTACCCCGCCAAATTTGAGTTGAAGCTCCCCAAATGGGTTTTAATCCCCATACCAACAAAGAGACATCGCTCAATCGCTAGTCTAAATCACAAAATGATCATCAATGATCGATAAGTGTAAATTACACTAAGCTAGTAAATATAAGAGTTTAGCTTCATGTCCCATAACCACTAGCTTAACTCAAATATTTACGAACAAATTGTAGACTTCCACTCGAAGTTAAGTGTAAATTACACTAAGCCAGTAAATATAAGAGTTTAGCTTCATGTCCCATAACCACTAGCTTAACTCAAATATTTACAAACAAATTGTAAATTTCCACTCAAAAATTGTCACAAGAGTTTCAATCGAACAAGTCAAAGAATTAACCGGCGAAGTAAACGCAAGCGTTTCATACCACTTGTTTTGCTAAGTCGTTTAATTAGATTTTCTCATACGAATGAGGTAAAGGTTTGTATATACTAATAGATTGGAAAACGGTTTTATAATCGAGCTTTGTATTAAAAATAGAGTTGAAATCATTTTAGTAAAAGAGTTTGAATATTTACTACTAGTATAAAAAACCTTTGTATTTAGAAGTGACAAATCACAAAATGATTGTAGAAACAATCAATCACAAAATCCACATTTCGATAACGTGAATCAAACCATGGAAATTGATATCAAATCGATCAAATAGAAACACCAAAAATCCAGAAAAGAAATCACTAAAGTTGATATTATTCGACAATAACTATATGGATAATCAAAAATCGATAAATTTGGAAATCCACATAAAAAAAATAGGCTAATTTGCAGAAATCAACAGCCACAGACGTCTGTGGATAATCCACAGACGTCTGTCACCTGTTTCGGGAAATAATTTTCCTGAAGCCACAGACGTCTGTGGATAATCCACAGACGTCTGTCACCTGTGGCAGGACAGAATTTTCAAAGCCCTTAAATGGGCAAACCTACACAACTTCTCGGATTCGGAGCGATTGAATGAGCAACGGCGACAAAGGATTTATGCCTAGCGACAACCCAGCCCTAAAGCTTTCCGATTCACCACCAAAACATTTTCACAATTCAAAGCTAGGATTTTCAAAGTTTTGACTTCAAAACACCAAATATTGGAATGTTCACCAAATCAATCCAAATCAAAATCAAATGATCATGAACAAGTGTTAGGAATTCATACCTAACATCAAAGATAGTTATAGACAAAGATGTGAGATAAAAATCTCACCTTTAAACCCAAAACAAATGAAGAAGAAGCTATAGAGCAATGGCAAGAACAATCACTCTTCAATTCCAACCCAACAAGCTTGAATCTAAGCTTAAAAGAGAAACATTTCCTAAGTTAGGTTTAGGAATTTCTGAAATTGATAAGAGAATGAGTTGGAGAAGAAGAAGAGAAGGCTTACCAAAGCTTCTTCTTTTAATTTAGAGCTAGAACTTGGGTTTGCAAAGATGATTAGGGCTTGGAGTTTTAATTTCCCATTCCACTCTCCATTTTTGATGAAGCTTAAGTGTTAGGAAATGAAAGTGAAGTAATGAAGAGGAGAGGGAGTGGAGCTTGAGTTAATGGTTTAGGCAAATGGGCTGAACCAAACCCAAAGTCCAAAGTGAAATGGTCAAATTTTTAGCTAGCTCCAAACATATCGAAGTTTATACTCAAAAAGGTCGCAAACGGCATTTCGAACTCAATGGAAGTGGTCTCGAGTCCTAATTCGACTGTTTGCAAAAAGTAGCTTTTCGGACTATAATCCGACGAACGATGTTATATTTAAATAAAATATTTAAATATAAAATCGTAAAATATGCGGGTTGTTACATTTATGTTATGTAAAATGAGTTAAGACAATAACTGTAAATGTACATAAAGGTTAATTACATTCATAAGGCAATAATTTATTTAATGAAAGGAATGAAACCAATATAAATTAACTATTGAGAATTTAATTATAATTTGCGTGCAAATTGACAAAGATTCAAAATTATTGAATATTGCAACCAATATGGTAAAAGATGAAATTTGAGAATATTAATGTAATAAGTATAAACCAAGGTCAAATATATACATAAGGTAATGTTTAATTGAATTAAAAGATTGAAACCAAATTAAATCAATTTATTGGAAATAAATTATAGTAAATTGGATTTAATTACAGTTGAAATTGAACACTGTAATTTGTGCAATATTTAACACTGAATTGATATGTAAATTTGTTTTAAATTATTGTAAATGTGTAAGTAATCAAAAATGATAAAATTTGATAACTATAGAATTTGAATTAAAAAAAGTGATTTAATCAATTTAATAATAATTTATTTAATTAACGTAAAAATAGCAATTTTGGCCACTATCTTGGATTTCGACAAAGCCGGTTTCATCGGATTCGTAATAGTGAATTATTGTAAGGTTTAAGTTTCATGGCGATCGGACTTGCCGTTTGATCATACAGACTCGAAACGCCTAGAAATCAATTCAATTGAAATCAATTTGAAATAAGCTAATTTTAAAGCTAACTTCTTCATACGATGGAATTAGGACTTAAAACCTGTTCCATTGAGTTTAAAATTATCAAAAACATCTACTTTGATAAATGGGATGACCCACTTTCGTTTCGAAAGCGAAACGGGCTTTTTAGGTCGTTATTGTCTATTTGAACCAATTCGATGTGTGTCCATTTTTCTTATCGAGCTTTGTTAATATAAATAGTTTTGTTTCCCAAACAATAGCGGTCATTTCCTTATTATAGTACGTACAATTCCATCTGTCTGTTCCTCTTTCTCAATGGTTGAAAACCCTAAATTCCCCATTTCAATTTCAATTCAAAATTCAACTTCAATATCAAACTCCTCCAAACTATATCAAATTTTATATCGATTCAAAGCTCTCAACGAGCGCAAGCTAGATCTACAGTTTTTTTTTTCAAAATGGGTCTCTGTTTGTCTGGAATTAGATGGTTTAATCTCGGCCATCCGTTTGGTGGTTGATGATCATCGACGGATTGTCGAATCATGGGTACAATGGTGTGGAGAAGGAAGAGTGGAGCGCATCCATGTGGTTTGTTTGGCGAGATGATGGCCGGATCGAGGTGGAAAATTCGATTAGGGTTTATCAATGGGGGCGGCGGTTGCTCAATTGGGAGCATCGATGGCGCGGCGTCTGGCCTCATGTGGACTTGGGGAGGTCGCGGCTTTCTGTTGGGCGTCGTGGGGTTGATGCGACGTGGCCATGGCTGGTGCATGGTCGAGTTGTTCGAGCGCATGAGGGGAAGGTTTCTGATAGGAAGATGAACGCGAGGTTTATCTGAGATGACCTGTAAGCCAAAGTTTTATTATTTAATTTAATTCAATTTGAAATCGTATAATGTTCTAACTTAATAACTTTTACATATGAGGTTCGATTCACGCACGGTTTGTTCCGCTGGGATCGTATTGAAATTCCGGATAGTACGAAACTGTTAAAATTTGGGCACTATTTTGGATTATTTTGGGCACTATTTTGGATTTCAAATCGATTTGAAATCAAAGGTGAGTGTTTTGACTCACTCATAATTACTAAGCTATCTTATGTTAGTTAAATTTAATTTATGATGTGATTAGAAATTAATTGATCGATGTTTGGTATGTTTAAATTGTCATTCTACTTAAAAATGACTTTTGTTGCATTTAATCGTCATTTAACTTATTATTTAATTTAATTTAATTGCCAATCGAATACCTATTAATGATAATCATTTATCTATTAATGTTTATTGGTTAATTTGGATGATGACGTGATGTATGTTTGATTTGCTGATATTGGATGACTGGATGTTATATTTTATATTGTTATAACACTACAAGTTCCCTATGGGTTGAAACGATACATACCCGAACGATATATATATATATATATTTTGAAAACCCAGGAGAACCCGGCGGACCGGTTGTTATCCCGCTTTTTGGTCAAAGCTGGAATATCAACAAATTGGCAAGGAATGATGGATATCAGGATTAGAGTGCAATTGGAAACAAGGCTGCAATGGATATCGTCAAAATTTGGCCGAGCTCCGATCAGGACGGAATCGATTGGAGATGATGATGAGGGCTAGGAGAGGCTACCTTTCAAGTTTCAAGTTAATTGGAGTTCGTATGCTCGAGATATGGATGGGTCAAATTATGTGGAAACAGGTTTGTATCGATGCAATTCGTATCGATAGATGTTGGTTCGAATCGATGGAACTTCGTATCGATTAGGGTGGAGTTGGCAACGTACTTCAAATCAACACCATTCGTATCGATCAGCACAGTTTCGACTCCAGCGAACTTCCCCTGCTTCGAATCCATCACGCTCGACTCCATCAGGCTCGACTCCATCAGGTTCGACTGCATACCCTTCGGTGAACACTCTCTCGAATCCACAAAGGCTGGTCACTTCGTATCCATCTGAAACTGTTACTTCGAATCCATGCAACTAAGGGTGCTTCGACTCCATAGCTTTCGAATCCCCAGGATGAGGCAACTTCGAATCGATCCACAGCGGCACGTCTTGATCGATTCGAACCAGCACCAATTCCATCGATTCGAAGGAAGCAAACCTTCGAATCCAACGTCTCGAGTCTACCAGGTAAGCGCGGCTAAAACCAAGGATTCGACCCAGTCAACTCGGAGAAAAAGGAGGATCGACTCGAAGATTGCACGCCACATCACCACGAGCGCGCGTGCCATGATCGATTCGTAGGAATCGATTCGAAGGAGATCGATTCGAACAACACGCACAGCCGAAGAACATCATCTTGAATCGATCATAACTCAAGATCTACAAGTCCAAATGCTACGAAATTTTCATAGTAGCTTGAACACATGTTGAAGAATGTTCACACCAAATTTCAGCTCGATCGGACAATTTCTTGATCGATTCGAACGTAGCTTCGAATCGATCCCAAAGTGGGCCCGGATTTCCAGAAAGCGGGCATGTGGGCCCCCTCACGTGCCAGAACTGGTCTCCCTTCAGTTTAGGCGAAATATCAGTCTCCTACACCTATAAATAGACCCCTAGGTCATTCAGAAAAGGGGTCGGACAATTTTGAGAGCAAAAGAGCGCTCGGACTCTGCCAGATTTACTCTAGATCACCATTGCTGCCTTAGATTCAGATTATAATCATAAAATCCGTTGTACTACGCGATAGGAAATTGTAATCTTCAAGCATCGATCAATAAAAGATAAAAACTTTGGAGTGGACGTAGGCCGGAGATAGCCGAACCACTATAAATCTCGTGTTTTTGTTCATTATTTCTGGATTGCTGTTTGTTGCTTGTTTAGATCTGAGATTTGTGTGTGAATATTGTTGATTTGTATTCATACGCTGGTGCTTTCACAACACTTGGGGTTTGTGACCATTTTTGGCGCAAACACTTTGGTGCTTTCACTGAGAGGGACTAGCACCCGCTACATCGGATTGAAGTTTAGATTTGAAAGTTTGAAGGATTTAGATTGACTCGGCAATGACTCGACAAACAAGTAGAAGACAAAGAGCTGAGAGAAGCCAACAAGGAGGAAGTCAAGAGGCATCTTCCGAAGCTGGAGAAGGACAAGCTTCGATTTACATTACCAGAGACGAGATGGAAGCTATGGCGAATTCATTACACGAGAGGTTGCTGAAGAATCAACAGGATATGATGCAGACTTTCTTCGAGCAGATGAGAGCTGCAGGAACACAAAATCTTGGACTAACCATAGCAACTGCAAATGTGGAACAAGGAACTGGGGTTGCGGAACCCAATGGAGGACAGAATACAAAACCGGAAGGCAATCAGCAAGGGCTTGGGGGCAGGCCCACAGGATCCAACGCAGAAGGACCTTTGGAAGGAGTTCAGCAGGCTAGAGCCAACGTTGCGGCTAATGAGCCACATGAAGAATATGTGCCGGAGTTCCCTCGGGAGCATGGGGGGCAACACCTAACAGGCAATGCTGGATTAATGGAAATCATTAGGAAGACTATGCGTGGAGGTTCGATCAATAGAGACTTGGAAGGAGTGAACAGGAGTCCGTTCGCTCGGGAAATCAGGATGGCTCAGAATCCACCTAAGTTCAAGCTACCTAGCGTGGAAGTATATAATGGAAAGGCTGACCCGACTGATCACTTGATGAGATACACTAGACACATGGAAGTGCTGGGGGCATCGGAGGAAGTGATGGCCAGATGTTTCCCTTTATACTTGACAGACCTAGCGGCAATGTGGTTTAGGCAGCTGGAGGAAGGATCTATCAGGAATTGGAGGGAATTAGTGGACATGTTTTTGGGATAGTTTCGGGTTCATATCAAAAGACCTAAGAACGTGATGACGTTAACATCGATAAGGCAAAGAACGGATGAATCGCTTAGAGCATTTTTAACACGATTTAATGCGGCGGTTTCTTCGGTGGATCGGCCGGATCCATTGATGGTTTTGATGGCGGTAGTGTCGGGAGTCAGAGAGGATTCAGATTTTAAGGTATCTTTAGTACGAGACCCACCACTGGATCTCGGGGAATTCTTCCATGAAGCTGAAAGGTTCCTTCGGCAAGAAGATGCATGTATGGACTTAAAGTTAAAGGAGGTGAATGTGACTGGGGGTGGAGGACCATCCAACGGAAGCTCGGATAAAGATAAAGGAAAAAGGAAGCTGGATGACGATTCAGGAAAAACCAGGAAGCAATGGAAGGATCCAAAGTTTTCCACATACACAGAATTAAACGAGACGCAGGAGCGGATATACATGGAAACTCAGAATCGCCTTCCTTACCGGAGGCCGACTAGGAGAGAACCATCTGAGCGGGAGAGGGCATCAGGAAAGCATTGTCTCTTCCACGATTTGGATGGGCATGATACCAACAGCTGCAGGCATTTAAAGGACATAATTGAGGAGCATGTGAGGAATGGACAGTTGAGGCAGTATGTTGGAGTACGGAATGCAGCGGTGGAACAGGAGCAACCACCGCCTACCTCGAGCCATGATGGTGCGAGGCCCAGGAATGATGGTCGATTGGTCATCCATTGACCAGGATAATATGAAATAAGTAACAAACCATTGGCGAGCAACTGAGCCATTTACACATGTATGGGGACGGAGATAGCCCCTAGGCATGCTCTGAATGGTGATAAACCGCAAAGCCATGGTTTGCGAAATCTGTTTTTTGTTTTTGATTGGACACTTGGTTTTCTGATTTGGTTTTTGGAGTTTGGATTGAACTCCTGATTTTGCTTGTTTTTCTGGTTTAGGCATTCATTCGGATGATTGTTCTCCGTTTTGGATGATGGTTTTGATTTTTGATATGGATTTCTGGTTTTCCGATTTGATTTGGATTTTGGATTGGATCTTGATTGGATTCTTTTTGGTTTTTGATGAACGGTCGTCAGGCATGGATTATGCCTGGCAAGGGGTGAGTCATTCTGCCCGAACGCGGTAAAGTGACTCACTCAGGTCGTTGAGTATTGACTATGCTCAACAAGGGTCCGGAGTGACCAGGATTCGGCTTAGGACTTAAGCCATGGCATTACTTACGTCCAGGGACACTGGACCACGGTCGTCAGGTGTGGATTGCGCTTGGCAAGAACCCGGAGAGGTTAGCTCAACGTCCAGGGACACTGGACCGCGGTCGTCAGGTGTGGATTACGCTTGGCAAGAGCCCAGAAAGGTTATGGATTTGGATATCGACCCAGAGAGGTCCTGGATTCGGTTATTGGCTATTGGAAAAGGATGGGTTAGGGTTCGGTTGTCGGGTTCAAACGGATATGGATGTGGCTATGGGCTTTGGATATCGGGTACGGAACTATTCAAAACACGCCTTCTTATCATAAGGCATGTTTTGGGGGGCAAATGTTATCCCGCTTTTTGGTCAAAGCTGGAATATCAACAAATTGGCAAGGAATGATGGATATCAGGATTAGAGTGCAATTGGAAACAAGGCTGCAATGGATATCGTCAAAATTTGGCCGAGCTCCGATCAGGACGGAATCGATTGGAGATGATGATGAGGGCTAGGAGAGGCTACCTTTCAAGTTTCAAGTTAATTGGAGTTCGTATGCTCGAGATATGGATGGGTCAAATTATGTGGAAACAGGTTTGTATCGATGCAATTCGTATCGATAGATGTTGGTTCGAATCGATGGAACTTCGTATCGATTAGGGTGGAGTTGGCAACGTACTTCAAATCAACACCATTCGTATCGATCAGCACAGTTTCGACTCCAGCGAACTTCCCCTGCTTCGAATCCATCACGCTCGACTCCATCAGGTTCGACTGCATACCCTTCGGTGAACACTCTCTCGAATCCACAAAGGCTGGTCACTTCGTATCAATCTGAAACTGTTACTTCGAATCCATGCAACTAAGGGTGCTTCAACTCCATAGCTTTCGAATCCCCAGGATGAGGCAACTCCGAATCGATCCACAGCGGCACGTCTTGATCGATTCGAACCAGCACCAATTCCATCGATTCGAAGGAAGCAAACCTTCGAATCCAACGTCTCGAGTCTACCAGGTAAGCGCGGCTAAAACCAAGGATTCGACCCAGTCAACTCGGAGAAAAAGGAGGATCGACTCGAAGATTGCACGCCACATCACCACGAGCGCACGTGCCATGATCGATTCGTAGGAATCGATTCGAAGGAGATCGATTCGAACAACACGCACAGCCGAAGAACATCATCTTGAATCGATCATAACTCAAGATCTACAAGTCCAAATGCTACGAAATTTTCACAGTAGCTTGAACACATGTTGAAGAATGTTCACACCAAATTTCAGCTCGATCGGACAATTTCTTGATCAATTCGAACGTAGCTTCGAATCGATCCCAAAGTGGGCCCGGATTTCCAGAAAGCGGGCATGTGGGCCCCCTCACGTGCCAGAACTGGTCTCCCTTCAGTTTAGGCGAAATATCAGTCTCCTACACCTATAAATAGACCCCTAGGTCATTCAGAAAAGGGGTCGGACAATTTTGAGAGCAAAAGAGCGCCCGGACTCTGCCAGATTTACTCTAGATCACCATTGCTGCCTTAGATTCAGATTATAATCATAAAATCCGTTGTACTACGCGATAGGAAATTGTAATCTTCAAGCATCGATCAATAAAAGATAAAAACTTTGGAGTGGACGTAGGCCGGAGATAGCCGAACCACTATAAATCTCGTGTTTTTGTTCATTATTTCTGGATTGCTGTTTGTTGCTTGTTTAGATCTGAGATTTGTGTGTGAATATTGTTGATTTGTATTCATACGCTGGTGCTTTCACAACACTTGGGGTTTGTGACCATTTTTGGCGCAAACACCGGTAAACTCCTGAGGAGGGTGTAGTAAAGCCGTCCGCTGATCCAAGCCCCCATACCCCCGGGTAAATACCCGAACGATATATATATTAGGGAAAAATCGCTATGGGTTGAAATGATAGACTCGAGCGATTTTGTGGATTTTTATTTAATTCGGGATTGTGGTTTGAAATGATATATAACCGTAAAAATTTAAATTGCGGATTGAAATGATAAATATCCGTATCACTTGACCATAAGGTAGAAAACTATATACGGACACTGAATTGGTTAAATTAAATAATTTTTAAATTCTTTAAATTTTGAATTAAGTTAACTGGCATTTTGAAATATAAATTGATTTATATAAACTGAATTATTTTCGATAATCCAAGCGTTAATGCTAAAATTGGAATTGATTTAATGAATTGTTCAAAGGCTTTAAATTGGAATTTCAAAGTTGAAGTGTCAAAAATAAATAAATTTATCGGAATTGAGTTATTGAAAATGTTTGGATATAACTTTTAAATCTATTTCAATTAATTTAAACTATTTTAATGAATTTAAACTATTTTAGTGAATTTAAACTATTTTAATCAATTTAAAACTATTTTTAATTTATTTTAATCTATTATAACCTATTTAATCTAATTTAATCTATTTTACCTATTTTAAAATAATTAAATTTATTTAATCTATTTTAAATTTATTTAATCTATTTTAAATTTATTTAATCTATTTTAAATCTATGTAATATAATTTAATTCTATTTAATCTATTTTAAATTTATTTAATCTATTTAAAAATCTATTTAATCTATTTTAAATTAATTTAATCTATTTTAAATCTGTATAAATATTTTAAATCAAATTAAATCAAATTTAAATCTATTTAAACTATTTTTACTATTTAAACTATTTTAATATATTTTAAACTATTTTAAAACTATTAAAACTATTTATGACTATCTGAACTATTTTCAAAAATTTCAGACTATGTAAAGTTGAAGTATTTATATTTAAATCCTTGATGATGGCACAACTTAAGTTGGAATTTGGAATTGATACCTTTTTGTGAAATGACATATTTGAGTAAATATGATTTTGAAAGTGAATATGATTTTGGAAGTGAATGTGATTTTGAAAGTGAATATGATTTGAAAATGACATGGTTTTGAGAATATGATATTTTGATATCAATTGTGAATTGACTTTTTGAAATGTAAAAGAACCATATGGTGTGAAATAAGCGTTTGGTTGTTAAAGAGACAGGGATCGCATATTGTCATACTCTCTGCCAATACCGAAAACCACTTTAACAACTGTGTACGTGGTGGAGATTTCAGAAATGAAATAGGATGGTTTGGCGAACGATTCTGTATGAGGTATTTACGTGACCCTGACTCTCGTGAGTGAGCTTAGAAGTGACTAAAACAGGAGCCACGCCAGGCAAACTGAGGTCGCACCTCCGATCGGACACATTTCTTCGATACCATATTATGACTTTGTGATGATTTGGTGGTCACCCTTGATTTTGATTTGGGAGTGTGTTTCGAGGTGGGCGGTAGTAGTTGCTATGCGTTACCACCAGTCCAGATCCGCAGTTGGTATATCTACCCTAGAATTGCCTCGTTTTCCGTGTTCACATGCCCTATCGCACCTTCTACGAGTTTGGTTTGTACCATACCTATGGAGTGCCCTCTGATAGCTCTCTAGTTTATGGAGGAATTACGGTACTGTATAGACTATGGAAATATATAAAAATGTGTTAAGGGTGATATGGGTAATGCCTTAACGCTATTTTAATACTTTACTTTACTGTAGACATATTATAATAGCGTATTGTACTACATAGTAGATAGTTTAATGGATCCTTTGGAGATGGAGATCCCGAACATCTCTTAAGTTATTTCACTCACATTAGACACTGGATAGGAGATGTCAAACCCCGTAAATATCTCTGATGCCGTTACACTCATATTTATTTACTATTGATTTAACTTACATAAGATATTTTAGTTCTGACTTGAGTGTTTTGTCTTTTCAATTCGCTCGGGTCAGTCTGAGCTTTTCAGTTTATCGAAGACTGCTTTCCGGAGGATGAAGACGAAGATTTTGTACGATTATTATGTATTACATTTATTCCACTGCATCATGTTGTTCCGCTGCATTTATTTATTATTTATTCTTGTTGTATGTAACTCTGATCTATATTATAAAAGTTTAATAAATATTATTTATAAACAGCTCCAGGAACTGTTTATTTGATTATTATATTTTATCATTCCGCTGCAAGATTCTGTATTTGTTTTCTTTCTTTCTCTGCTTTTTCTTATTTACCCCATAATAATCTGCCCTTTTGAATGGTTTGAGTCTGACGTGTGTGTCTGCTTAAAACGTCCAAAAAGGCAAGTCGTTATAGTTGGTGTTAGAGCTTTGGTTTAGCGATAACCTTAGTTTTGTGGGGTTTGACTTATATAGCATAGGGTAGTAATACCCTAGAATGAGTCATTGAGTGTGTATATATGAGGGAGCATATTTGTTAGTGTTATAAAAGGTTTTGTATCGTGTTAATTTGTTCCGTTTAGTATTTATAAATTCTGGTCGGTACATATGACTCTATGGCATCGATAGGAATTTCTAAACACTTAATAGGACAGACCGACACAATATTGTTTTGAAATATAGGTAAATGAAATAATTTTTCCTATTATATATTTTGTACATAAAATAATAAATTTTATAAATGATATAGTTGGATGTAATATGTTGTTTATTAGGTAGAGAAATTTTATAAATATTGATTGAAAATAAGATTTGCAAATAAAATGAATATAAATTGGAAGTTTAGAACTGAAGTTCTGGGATTTTTTTGAAATTTATTTCAAAAGGTTTTGGAATATAATATTAGTAGTATTTAGAAGTATTTTCTGATATGAATATTTCAATGTGATTTGGAAGGATGTTTTAAAAAGAATTTTAAAGCAAAAAGGGTTCTGTACTCCCCGCTCTGTCGTTGGAAAATAATTTCGGTGATGAGTGCACGCATCATCGATGTTCATTTCCGAGTTTCAAAGTGGGAAGACTGCTGTAGTAGTTTTACTGCACATCCATTTTGATAAACAAAACTTAGTTTTAATTTTTGAAGTTTGATTTAATATATATATATATATATGTAAGTTATGAGTATATATATATTATTTTAAAAAGGATTGAAATGGAACCCGGTTGTTTAGTTCTTAAGTTTCTGTAAATTTGAAATTGAAATTATCATAATGAATGGAATCTTGACTATATTAATAATTGGAAACTTCTAAAATGATAATAAGAAAGTTGATGTTAAAATGATTAATGAAGTAGATAAGAAACTGAAAATTTGTAAATTGTAAATAAAAGGAAATGAAAATAAGAAATGGTAACTATTGAACATTTTGTTAATTAAATATATAAGAGAAACTTGGGAAATATTCAATTGCATTCTAAATATATATATAACTTACTAAAATATTAAAAGTTGAAATGTTAATAAGAATATGTAATAGAATATTATACGAGTAAAACTTAGAAAATGAAAGTGTTCAATAGAATCATTTCTATAAATGATAATTCTGATGT
Organism: Allium fistulosum; assembly: GCA_030737815.1. Taxonomy (NCBI): domain Eukaryota; kingdom Viridiplantae; phylum Streptophyta; class Magnoliopsida; order Asparagales; family Amaryllidaceae; genus Allium; species Allium fistulosum. The sequence continues at coordinate 971,474,841 of CM060908.1, read as the reverse complement.
TACAAAATGTTATATACTTAAACTAATAATTTGAATGCTACTAATGAAAGTAATAAATAGGTGAACACTGTAAGTAAATAATTATAAACTTAATTTAATGTTGAAGCCATTTATAATTAAAATGAGTATTACGTTAATTGAATGGTTATAACTTCAAAAAGCATTGAAATGATTTAGAAATGGATTTAATATTCATTAATACTATATATGGAAGAATGAATGTGAAAAAGAAATAATACATTACTATGAATTTAAGTGTAAAGAGATTTACATAATAAATAATCTAATAATTGAAATGGAAATAACTTATGTAAGCAATGAATGTAAAGTAATGAATAGAAAAATGATATCGTATAAATGAATGGAAAATGAATTTTTATAAGTGATAAATGTAAAGAAATTAAACAAGCATTTATGAACAAATGAAAATGAACGGTGAATAATGTGAAAAAGAAAGAGTAATAAGAATAAAACTTAAATATTATTTGAAATTATTGTTTGTTTGACTTATGGATTGATTGGAAAAGGATACTTCTATTGTGTAAGATGTATAAATGATCTATTGAGTTTTATCTAAGACTGTTGAGTGTATGGTATACTTAGTAATTTATTTATCATTTTATACGATTAAAAGTTTTTGAACCCGAACAAACCATTTGTTTTGGTTGAAATGGATGGATGATTGTCTTCTTTGTTGAAATAATGTTTGTACTATTTGTTTGCAAGTGATTGTTGTTTTGTTGTATTGATTTGTTTTGTTATTAGTTGAAACAACTTAAAATATTTCTCTTTTACATAATTATTAACTTCTTTGGATTATATAAGTGAAATACACGCTATGGAAGCAATAACTACTACTTTTGGTTTCATAAATAAGCGTTTGTTTGCTCGACAAATAGGTACGTTTTCGGATTACGAGTCTCTAGCGATATTATATTGTTTTCTCGTGGTTTGGGATATTTTATTTTGGAAAATATGATATATATTATTATTATAGATATTACTATTTCTCCCAAACCTCTCCGTACAAAGGAGACTCTATTGAAAATTTCCATGAATTTTGGACTTAGAAAATTTTGTGAAATGTATTCCCAACTTTTGTTAACTTGAATATAAAAGGATTTAATTGTTTATAAATTGATATATTTTATTTAAATTATTTAATTATGTAAATTAATTGTTTATAAATTTAATATTTTGAATAATATATATTGATTTCTTAATTCCTTCTTTTCCCTTCTTTTTCCTCTTCGACGACGAAAAGTTCTGAGTGGGGGAGAGTGTTACGACCCGTAATTTTTGATAATTGAAATAGTTAATTAATAAGGTTTTCTGATTTAATGTTGGAAGAAATAAAAATTTGTGATTTAATAATAAGAATATAATTGGAATGAAATGTAATAGTATTAATTTAAGGTAATTGGTAAGTGCTTTAATGTAAATCCAATAAATTGAAATGATTAAAGAGTTATAATTGATAATAGATTGCAAATTAATTGTAATAATGTGTATTAATTGATAATTGGATTAAAAAAGTAATTGATAATTTAAATGTTGTATTAATTAATGAATTAGTAAGCAATAAATTGTAATTGAATAAAATTAGCATTGTGTAAATAACTATAACATTTGCGTGTAGATAACAAACATACAAACGTGATTAAGTATAGAAATGGTGACAATTGTTATTTGTTACCAATTTATTTATTCTATTATAATTAAATGAAATTTATGTTACGTAAAATGAGTTAAGACGAAAACTGTAATTGTGAATGTAATAAAATGTACATAAAGGTTGGTTACATTCATAAGGCAATAATTTATTTAATGAAAGGAATGAAACGAAGATAAATTAACTGTTGAGACTTTAATTATAATTTGTGTGAAAATCGACAAAGATTCAAAATAATTGAAATATTGCAACCAATATGGTAAAAGATGAAATTTGAGAATATTAATGTAATAAAGTATAAACCAAGGTCAAATATATACATAGGATAATGATTGATTGAATTAAAAGATTGAAACCAAATTAAATCAATTTATTGGTAATAAATTATAATAAATTGGATTTAATTACAGTTGAAATTGAGCACTGTAATTTGGGCAACATTTAACACTGAATTGATATGTAAATTTGTTTTAAATTATTGTAAATGTCTAAGTAATCAAAAATGATAAAATTTGTTAATTATAGAATTTGAATTAAAAAAATTGATTTTTTCAATCTAACAATAACTTATTTAATTAACATAAAAATACCCATTTTGGCCACTATCTCAGATTTCGACAAAACCAGTTTCATCAGATTTGTAACAGTGAATTATTGTAAAGTTTCAAGTTTTGTGGCGATCGGACTTGCCGATTGTTCATACGGACTCGAAACGCCTAAAAATCAAAAAATCAATTTGAAATAAGCTGATTTTAAAGCTAAATTCTTCATATGATGGAATTAGGACTTGAAACCGGTTCTATTGAGTTTAAAATTATCGAAAACATCTATTTTGATATATGGGATGACCCACTTTCGTTTCGAAAGCGAAACGAACTTTTCGAGTCGTTATTGTCAATTCGAACAAATTCGATGTGTGTCCATTTTTCTTATCGAAATTTGTTAATATAAATAGTTTTGTTTCCAAAACCATAGCAGTCATTTCCTTATTACAGTACATACAACTCCATCTGTCTATTCCTCTTTCTCAATGGTTGAAAACCCTAAATTCCCCATTTCAATTTCAATTCAAATTTCAACTTCAAAATAAAACTACACCAAACTATATCAAATTTTATATCGATTCGAAGCTCTCGACGAGCGCAAGCTAGATCTGTAGTTTGTTTTTTGAAATGTGTAACGATCCAATATTTTCAACCATTCGCATCTGCACATGTCGGACTTGAATTGCTCAAAATACCATATTGTTAATTTAAAATTTTGCAAAACTCAGCATATACAGTAAATAAATCAATCATTGAATCACAGACACATGGTAATATAATAATAATGCAGTGGAATAGATAAAGAGTAGTTCATGAAGCTACTACATAATCATCAAAGTTAGAAATAATATACTGCAGAACATCTCAAAAACAATTGAGTCTCGAATACACACAGATCATGACATCTCTGGACAAATCAACTGGAAAAGCTGAAAGCTGAATCGATAGTTGGATCTCCAAACGAAGCTCCAAACTCCAAAGGTGAGTCTCAAATGCTGTGACACTCAGTCTGACCCGAGCGTAAAGAAAAATACAAACACTCCAGTCAGGATTAACATTCTTATATCAATAAATCCAACTCAAGTGAAATATCAACTGAAACACAAGTAACTCAGAGGATGTTTGGGATAATCATCCTCTAAGGATCCGTGGAACTACCTACTATGTAGAAATATACGCTATTATCAACCAAACGTCATTATAACACCGTGGTCATTTCAAAATAATTTATACTTCAAAACCAAATATCATTTCCATCTCAAATATATATATTTCCAAATTATCGCACTTTCAAAACTAAATTGATAATTTCATATATATCTTATTTTAACTTCATTATTATTTAGTTTTGAAATATTCAGTTAATAAATCCATTATCATTTAAATAACCTTAAATTACATTAAACTAAATATTTCCTTCGATTTATCCAAAACTTGAAATATCCATTTAATCACTTTAAATCAAAATCAAGTTATAAAATCATATCTTAAAAATCTCAAATTTTATAAATTTCAAATCAAACTTATTTGAGTATAATCCTTAAATAAATTCAATTTCAAAACCTTTGAAATCATTTCAAATTATATATATATATATTTATATATATTGACCAACGGTATCTCTATATAAAATTTTCTATCCTATGATCAAGTGATATGGATATTTATCATTTCAATCCGCAATTTAAATATCTACGGGTATATATCTTTCCAACCCACAATCCCAAATTCAATTCAATGAAAATCGCTTGGGTTTATCATTTCAAACCATAACGATTTTCTCATATTCTACAAGATCGCTCGGGTATGTATCATTTCAACCTATAGGGAATTCTATATTAACAGGGAACTTGCAGAGTGAGAACAGTTGTGATAATAATATAACATATCAACAACAGAGATATATCATTAGTGATGAATAAAACAAAATATAAACAACGAGATATGGTGTCATATCCCACAGGTGAACAATTACAGATAACATCATATCATATATAACAATTAAATAATTAACAGTTCAGATTAGCAGCATATTTCAATTGTCGTTTCAATTAAAATCAAATTTAATAAATATAAGGACGTTAATCATGAGTGATTTCTCACTTTTTGAGGCTAGAGAGATAGACAATCAAGTTAAGTTATGAACTCTAGGCACGAATCTCAAAACAAGGCAAGATTAAACTCGAATCGACGAACGAAGCTGATAAATAGGAATTGACGAAATCAAATCAAAACTGGATCGATGAAGATAGTTGATATAAGTGAACTTATATAACTATATATAACCATATATAAAATCATATTCTAAATTTAAACATATATTTAATTAAATATATATATATATATATTTCATAAATCCATTGTTTTAAATAAAAACACATAAAATAAACAACCATACCTACATATTAAAATTTGAAATTATATATATATATATAGACACACACTTTTGAAATCAACTATATATCTAACAAATATAAAACTGGTATATGTACCGACTGTAACCACAATTGCCCATACTATTTTTATGCATGTTATCCCGCCTTTTGGCAAGGCCGTTACACCAAGGACTTGACTAGATACCGGTGACAGATCGTCTCGAAAATCGGTTACACGCAAGGATCGCTATGGATATCGATGAAATTTGTTCAAGTCCAGATCGGGCTACAATTGATAAGGCACGTCAAGCAAAGCCGTGGGAACCAATGATCCAAGTTTCAGGTCAATCCGAGTTCGTATGCTCAAGATATCGTCGACAAAAGAGGGAGTAGGCCATCCTTAGTTCGAATCCATAGGCGATACCTAGGTTCGAATCCATCGGATAAGTGTTGCCTCGAATCCATGAGGAAAAGGCTGAATCGATCAAAGCAGAATTCATTCGAATCCATCAAGGTCGACTCCATCATCTTCGTATCCATCAGAGCAAGTCCCGTTCGAATCCAACGCGTCGAGCTCGCGTGATCTACTTCGAATCGATGAGTTCTCAGTCGATTCGAGACCATCGAATCCCCCCAGCTTCGAATCCATCGAAACAGGCTACATTCGAGTGCAACGCTTCAGACCCTTCAGGCTTTCATCTGCTTCGACTCCGTGCAATCAGTGCATTTCGACTCCATCACATAAGTCACCTCGAGACTACACTCCGCAGTCAGCTTCGAATCAATCACTGTGTTATACCTAGATCGATTCGAACAAACGCGCCTTCGAATCCACTGCCTCGAATCCAAACCGTGGATTCGACCCAGTCAAACCAGAGCAAAACACGGATCGATGCGAGAAGCGCGCGCCAAGTCACTATGAGCATCGAGTCGACCAAATCGATTCGAACCAAGATCGATTCGAAGTATCCATGTTCTCCGGAAATGCAACATTGAGTCGATCATATCTCGAGTTCTACAAGTCCAAATGCCATGAAATTTTCACAGAAGCTACAACACATGATGAAGAATGTTCACACCAAATTTCGGCTCGATTGGATGATTTCTTGATCGATTCGAACCAAGGGTCGAATCGATCCCAAAGTGGGCCTGGATCTCCAGATTTCGGCCATGTGGGCCCCCTGACGTACCAGAACTGGTCTCCCCTCATTTTAGGCGAAATATCAGCCTCCTACACCTATAAATAGAGCCCCTGGTAATTCAGAAAAGAGGTCGGAGAATTCTAAGCACTGAAGAGCGCCCAGATTCTGACAGATCTACTCTAGAACACCGCCGCTGCTTTAGATTGTAACTTACCTTAGAAATTCAGTTGTATTACATTATAAACGACTGTAACCTTCAAGTATCGAGCAATAAAATCATCAAACTTCATAGTGGACGTAGGCAAAACGCCGAACCACTCTAAATCGCTTGTCTTTGCAATTTACTTTCTGTTATTTGGAGTTTTTGTTAGATAATCCACAGTTTTAATTTTCATTCTACACTTTTATCTCTTCAAAAAACTTCCGAAGAGTGTTGTGCCCATTTTTGGTACAAACACTTTGGTGCTTTCACCGAGAAAAAACCAGCTTTTTTCTCCTGCTCCTTGGATCTACCATCGATACCGAATTGCACAAATCCAAGAGGAAGATCCAGATCTTTGATTCACAGCCCTTCCATTCTACTCAGATTTGCATAAAATCTAGGAAAAGGATTCATCATTCAAAATGGTTAGCGCGAGAACCACTTCTACAGCTGCTGGACAAGAAGGTAGGGATGGACAGAATCCTGCTCAACAACAGCCATCCAACCAAGGCAACACTGCCCACTCAGATCCGTCTGGGGCAGTCACTAGATAAGAATTCCAGGTGTTGCTCCAAGAGCTGACTCAGAGTCGGCAGCAGTTAGCCGAACAGTTGCGTGCCAATATCGAATTAACAAACCAACTGAACCGCCAGGGCCGTAGGAGGTCCAGAAGGGATGATGTTTCCCGCTCATCCACTGAAAGTTCTGCCTCATCTGACTATCATCATAGATCTACCCGTCCCCGATTAGACGGAGATCATGCTCAGACTGCTGGATATCAACCCGCCCTGACTGTCGGGCAATTGAGGGTAGGACCATCAACCAGCTTCCAGGATGGGCCATCAGCACGAGGTGGTCGTACTCCATGATATACTACGGACAATCATGTCACAGCTGCCACAGTAGAAACAAGGGTTGATACCCGACATCTTCCGGATTCGAGTGATCAACAACAGGGACGTACTTCTGAACCATACGTCCCGGAAGACGCTGAGCCAAGGAGGCGAAACTTGGACCGTCGACAGCGCCCGGTCCAAACTCGCACTGTGGAACCCGACCACACCTTAGCTCAGCATGCTCAAAATGTAGCAATGCCAGACATCTCGACTATGATACGTCAAATGATCCGTGAAAGCCAAGGTCTTACCAATGACGATTGGGGGATCTCTCGAAGCCATACTCCTTTCACGGACGAGATACTATACGCTGAACCTCCTCGGCGATTCAGAATGCCAACTCTCCCTATGTACGAACGAAGTTCTGATCCCAATCAGCACATACTGAAATACGAATGGTCAATGAGCGCCGCAAGGGCCGACGATGCAGTAAAATGCCGGAGCTTCCCCATTTCACTGGGAGGAATTGCAACAATGTGGTTTACAAGACTACCTCCAAGATCTATCTCTTCATTTGACCAATTAGCTAAGAAACTTGTTGAACAATTCCGTATGCATGTCGCTAGACCCAAAGATGTTAACACCCTGTCCAATGTTACCCAGGCTCGTGGGGAAACATTAAGGCGTTACTTGGAGAGATTCCATGCGGCATGTGTGGAAATTAGTAATCCCAACGACAACTCAATTTTAATGGCATTAACAAAGGGAATTGATCCCGATTCTGAATTTGGAAACTGGTTAGCCGGAAAACCACCCGCATCGTTGGACCGTTTCTACTCCAAAGTCGCTCAATTCTTACGGCAAGAGGACGCGAAACAGTCTAGGAAGCAGGACGATGCGAAACCTGGAAATGAGGGAATACAAAGCAATGTAGCAGTTAAACAGTCCGATGACAATTCCGGAAAAGTCCAGTTAAACATACAGAACAAACAAACTCAGCCAAGAGGTGGCAATGGTCAAAATAAGAAGAGAGATCCGAATCTAGGCCTACGGCGTAGGGCTCCGATGTTCGAAAGTTATACACCATTAAACACTTCGCTGGAAAATGTGTACCTGCAAACTTGCAACACTGAACAATATAAGAAACTCGCTCCGAAGCGGTCATCAGAAAGGCAGATTCAGACAGGAAAGTTTTGTAGGTTTCATGAGAGTTATGGCCACAATACTAATGACTGTCGCCATTTGCAAGATCTCATAGAAAAGTTGATCAAGGAGAGGAAGTTAGATCAATTCGTGCGGGCGCCGCAGTCTGGTGGTGCGGGCCCATCGAATCCAAACCGTGCGCAAGACCAAGAAAGACAAGAGGAACCCGCTCGTATAGGCGAGAGGCTAGTTATCAATACCATAAGTGGTGGTCCTCATCCAGCGGACAGGAGCTGGAGGGAAATGGAGTCGTATGCTAGCTCTATCAGGCATGCGAGCTTCGAATGCTGCAGTAATTGTGAGGATGGAACCCCGGCTAAGCAACAAAAGACGATGTCTGACGATATCATATTTAGAAGCAGAGATGCTGATAAAATCGAAGCTCCAACAATTGACCCACTGGTCATATCTGCCCAAGTTGGTCCTGCTTGGATGAAGAGGATCCTGGTTGACAGTGGGAGTTCTGTAAACATTCTATTCAAATGAGCTTACGATTTAATGAAGATGGAAGCAAAAGACTTGAAACCCTGCCAATCTCGAGTCCATGGCTTCAATGGGAGTGCAACAATACCTATTGGGATAGTGGAACTACCAGTGGAACTGGGGATTGGAGAACGCAGGAGGGTCCGACTGCTGCAATTTGTCGTTCTTGACATCGCTTCAACGTACAACGCATTCCTGGGTCGACCAGCCCTTGCTGAATTCAGGGCAGCCATTGCCCCGTGGTGTTTGACTTTAAAATTCCCGACCGACCATGGTATAGGAATCGTTCAAGGAGATCAGGCAGCAGGAAGAGCCTGTTATGTTGCTGAGTTGCGTGAAGCACAGAAGAAGGAGAAAGGAAAGGGCATAGAGGAATCTCTCTGCGTCCGTTTTACTGACAATTAACAACTAGCGCCCGGGCCCCGGCCCGGGCACCACTACCAATTCCTTAGAGATCTTGACCCTAGAGATAGCGAAGATAAAGATGAAGTAGAAGAGAATCCAGTGTCTCCAGCCGAACTGACTGTGGACGTCCCAGTCAGTGAGGATGACGACTCGAAAGTACTAAAAGTTGGATCTCAACTGGGAAAACAGATACAACAGGAATTGGTTGAATTTCTTCAAGCGAATCTTGATGTCTTTGCCTGGACGCACTCTGACATGTGCGGAATCTCACCGAACATTGCAAGTCACTCTTTGAACATTGATCCGCGACATGTTCCGGTCAAGCAAAAGAGGCATGGTATGGATCCAGAGAGATCTGTCGCCCTTAAAGAAGAAATTGACAAGTTGCAATCAAATGGTTTCATCCGAAATGCCCTATACCCAGAGTGGGTGTCAAATCCGGTAATGGTTCGAAAACCGAATGGGAAATGGAGAACATGTGTCGACTACTCCGACTTAAACAAAGCTTGTCCAAAAGATAGTTTTCCACTTCCCCGAATTGACCAACTCGTAGACTCAACTGCAGGCCACGAATTGTTATCCTTTATGGATGCTTATTCCGGTTATAATCAGATACCCATGCATCTACCCGATCAAGAACATACTAGTTTCGTGACCGATCTGGGACTCTACTGTTACAGAGTCATGCCTTTTGGTTTAAAGAATGCCGGAGCAACTTACCAACGCTTGGTTAATCGAATGTTCGCTGATCAGATCGGGAAGACCATGGAAGTCTATGTGGATGACATGTTAGTTAAGTCCCGAATTTCCACAGATCACGTCAGGGATTTAGATTCAATGTTCCGCATCTTACGTGAATATGGAATGAAGCTTAACCCGTTAAAGTGCCACTTTGGCGTCGCATCCGGAAAGTTTCTAGGTTTCATCGTCAACGCTCGTGGGATAGAGGCAAACCCCGTAAAGATCTGGGCAATAAGGAATTTGCAAACTCCAAAGACCATAAAGCAAGTCCAGAGTCTCAACAGGAAAGTAGCAGCGCTAAGTAGGTTCATCTCAAAATCCACTGATAAATGCATTCCTTTCTTTGATCTAATCCGGAAGGGAAAACGAAACTTTGAATGGACCATGGAATGTGAAGGTGCATTCCGATCGCTGGTTCAGCATCTCTCTACGCCACCGATTTTGTCGAAACCAATTGATCACGAACAATTATACCTTTATTTGGCGGTATCAGAGCATGCGATCAGTGCTGCTCTGGTCCGGGAAGAGGATCGAGTGCAGAAACCGGTCTATTATGTTAGTAAACGATTGACCGGAGCTGAAAGAAATTACCCCAGGTTGGAGAAACTGGCTTACTGTTTGGTCATTGCCTCGAGAAAGCTTCATTCTTATTTCCAAGCTCATCCGCTTACTGTGTATACCGATCAGCCGTTACGACAGGTCCTCACGTGGCCTGAGACGTCTGGAAGGTTACTCAAGTGGAATATCGAACTGTGTCAATTTGACATTACTTATGCTCCGCGGAGAGCCATTCAAGGGCAAGTCCTAGCTGACTTCATAGCTGAATTTACTGTTCCAGACGACTTATCCGAAACCAGCGAGCCTCCTGAATATGTCTGGAAACTTTATACAGACGGTGCATCAAACGATCGGTGTTCGGGCGCTGGAGTTGTACTAGAAACCCCCGAAGGTCGATCCATATGCTATGCTTTGAAGTTTGATTTTCACGCAACCAACAATGAAGCCGAATATGAAGCCCTGTTGACTGGGTTAAAGCTTGCCAGAGATCTGAGAATTATCGCTATAGAAGTCTATTGTGATTCACAGTTGGTTGTGTGTCAGGTACGGGGAGAATATCAAGCAAGAGATCGAAGGTTAGCTGCTTATCTAGCCCGAGTTCAGGAAGCGCTGGATAAGTTTGATTATTATGCTATTTGCTACATACCACGAGATCGCAATCAAAAGGCCGATTCATTGGCAAAGTTGGCCAGCACAGGTGAAGCACAGCAAATGGGACTTGTCCCGGTCGAAACTTTGTCCTTCCCAAGCATCGATCAAATCAAAACGAATGATGTGTTGGAAACCTTTCCCAGCAGAGAATCATGGATGACTCCGTATCGAAATTATATTGAGAATGGGATATTGCCTGAACACCGAAATGAGAAAAGGCAAGTTCTACGAAAAGCTTCGCGGTTCATCATTCAGGACGGGATCATGTATAGAAAAGGTTATTCTGTTCCACTCCTCCGGTGTATCGCTCACGACGAAGTCAAACGAGTGTTACATGATGTACACGAGGGAGAATGTGGCGATCACACCGGTGGACAAGCGCTTGCTAAGAAGATACTCCGATATGGATATTACTGGCCGACAGTGAACTGAGATGCAGCCAATTATGCCAGAAAGTGCGACAAGTGCCAAAAACACGCTCGAATTCCAAGAGCCCCGCCTACCGAGATAACTCAAATGGTCAGTCCCTGGCCGTTCGCTATGTGGGGTATCGATATCATTGGCGCTTTACCTCTGGCAAGAGGTGGTGCGAAGTATGCCATCGTCGCAGTTGACTACTTCACGAAATGGGCCGAGGCCGAAGCTCTCGCAACGATTACGTCGAAGAAAGTAATAAACTTTGTGGTCCGCAATATCATTTGCCGATTTGGACTCCCGCATACCATCATCACCGATAATGGGACCCAATTCGAAAGCTCGGAGTTCAAGAATTTCTGCCAACGATTTCATATTCATAAAAAGTTCTCTGCAGTCGCACATCCACAAGCAAACGATCAGGTCGAAGCTGTTAACAAAGTTATCAAATCCATCTTAAAGAAACGACTGGAAAAGGCTGGGGGCAAATGGGTCGATGAACTTCCTATGGCATTATAGGCTTATCGAACAACTCACAAGACCGCGACTAGACACACCCTATTTTCCTTATCCTATGGCTCGGAGGCCGTTATTCCAGTTGAGACAGAAGTATTTTCTCACCGCGTATCTTATTACGATCCAAGAACAAATGCTATATTACTCGCTGAATCTTTGGATCTGTTGGACGAGAAACGAGAAGAAGCTGATTTAAGAGAGGCCGCCTACCGAAGTCGGGTCGCCCGGTTATATAACACCAAAGTTCGCCCCCGAACCTTTGAACTCGGTGATCTGGTCCTCAAGAGAATCTACCCGGTTCCTTCACACATGAAACCAAATTGGGAAGGACCGTACGTGATTACACAAAGACTTGGGGATGGCACATTCAAACTATCAACCGTGGACGGTCTAGTTTTACCAAGAGCCTGGAACAGCGAGAGTATCCGTCGCTACTACATATGACAGGCTTCATTTATTTCATTATGTTTTTTATTCAGCAATTACTTTTGCATTTCGAAATTAGAATTTGTAATAAGGCAACTGATTTGCCATATTTTCTTATTTCAGCAATAAAATGCCATCTCTTCGAGCCAGAGCTGTGATTCATTAAATACAATGTACAACATCACGATGCACGAAGAGCTAAGTTCCATCACACAGTGGAATTTATTCAAGTAGGGAGTGGCTGTGAAGCAATCAACCACTCACTAAATGAAACCCGAGCTCGGGGGCAAGCCATCACATCAGGCCACGAAATGGGTTGATACACGACAACCCTTCACTTAACTCCGTACTCCCAGAGTGCGAGGCGGAGTATAAACATTTTACTAAACTCTGTGCTCCCAGAGCGCGAGGCGGAGTATAAACTTTCATTCAACTCCGTAATCCCAGAGTGCGAGGCGGAGTATAAACATTTTCCTAAACCCCAGAGTACTCCGAGAGCGCGAGCTGGGTACAAGCTTTTTATCTAACTCCGTACTCCCAGAGTGCGAGGCAGAGTATAAACATTTCTTAACTCCGTACTCCCAGAGTGCGAGGCGGAGTATAAACATTCCCTAACTCCGTACTCCCAGAGTGCGAGGCGGAGTATAAACATTCATCTAACTCCGTACTCCCAGAGTGCGAGGCGGGGTATAAACATTCATTCAACTCCTTACTCCCAGAGTGCGAGACGGAGTATAAACATTCATTCAACTCCGTACTCCCAGAGTGCGAGACGGGGTATAAACATACGTCAACTCCACACTTATCCCCAATACCGGGGGCAGAACCATAACACATAACAAGTTGAAGACAGAAAGGGAATAAATTTTCATTTCCACTATCAACAAAAAGAATCTGATTACAAAGTGTTTAAGAAAAATTCTACTAGTGGGAGCCGAATCCACATCTATACACGGCTATAGAAAAATCAACAAAATGCTACCCTACGCAACAGAGATTTAAAGAAAGAGTTCAATCTTTCTTCTTCCTTATCTTCTTCTTCGGGGTAGCTCCACCCGATCCGCTGCCCAATTTTCTCCTCAACCGCTTACTCTTTTCGGGCTTGCCCTCCGGCATCGATATAATGTCAACGTCTTCCTCAGAACTGGAGGCGACGGAAATTCTTCTAGGAGGTTGAGCTGGAGGCATAGGAGTCGTAGCAGGAGGAGGGACAGGAGCAGTTTCAATCACTACAGTACCGCCCGGTGAAATCACCATTAACGGGGCAGGCCCGGTCGGATTCGTACCAACATTCCCTGCTGCCATCTCGGCAGCAATCTCAGCAATAACATCGTCCTCTCGAGATACTTGGGCCGCATCGAATGTGCCAATAGCTGGCATAGATGAACTAACGGCCGGAGCAGCCCCACTCACAGCATCGGACGGGTTGGCAGAGGGATCAATGGGTTCATTGAGAAGCTCCTCAATCATTTGAGCGCTGAAAGAAAACATATTTGCATCTCCCTCCTCGCCAATCAAAGTAGAAGTCGTGATGGCTTCGGAAAAAACAACCCCTTGTGTTTGATGAGGAACTGATAGAGCAAGGGGCGCAGAAACAATAACTTCAGTCACTGAAATGCGACAAAACGAAGATTGTTAGCCAAGTGTGTTGCTTAAGGTTCTTCACAACTAAACTACGAGAAGCGTTCAAATACCTTCCTTGGTCTGGACCGAAACGTGGGCAGAATCCTCGGCAGAAGATAATAATGGTTGGTTAGGATTATAGGCAGGAACAGACTGGGATCTACCACACCAGTGGTTTCGGGCAATGTTGGAATTACAGCTCCAACACCTGTCCCGTGATGCACGATCCCCGAGCCTTCGCCTGTCTCTAGAGATTGGACGCCGAGCTTTTCTTTCGCCATAGAGATCACCACCTCATGAAGGGTCTTCCTCTCATCCTCGGTAAGCAAACGCATCTCCAGTTCAAAGTCGTCAAGTGTTCCATCTGGATGCGCTGCTCTTTTCTCATTCACCAGCCGGGTCCAGGCATTGTACAAGATCATGGAGTCATCTCCCAGCCACGCTAAATTTCTGTGTTCCAGCACATTAGCGTTATACGTGACTAAGAGATCGTCAAACTCAGCATCTAGCCTAGACCTCTCCTCCAAGATCTTTTCCTGAATTTCTGCTTCCGCAGACTTAGCCTTGACCGCCGCCGCAGCAAGTTCGGTCCTGAGAGATACTGCTTGGTCGCAAGCCTCTTGAGCAGTGGCGTTCGCATCATCCTTCTCCTTCACCATTTCAGCGAATTTGGCCTTGAGCTCATTCAGCTCTTTAACGGCTAAGTCTCGCTCAGCTGCAATGGTGGTGTTGCGGTGGCCCATCTCTTCCACCGTGGCACAGTGTTCTTGCTGCATCCTCGCCAGTTTGGCCACGACACCTTCATGTTTCTGAAGTGTTTCAAGCTATGACTTCCGGGACGTCTCCACTTCGGATTGAAGAACCTGAATGATGCGTTTCTGCTTGACAATGTCAGCATCACGTTCAGCAATGATCTTCGTCCTGTCAAAAGCTACTCTGGAAGCCTTCACGGCTGCCTTGTACCACTCCTTATACTGAGCGTAGAAGTCGTGGATATAACTATGAGCAGTGGTCTCAGCTTCCGGAGGGATTCTTTTAAAGTTAGGAGGGAAGATATAGCCATCCATGCAAATTTCCGGGTAGTCATTTTTCATTTGGGCAAGCTTAGCAGCTCCTTCGCTTGTCAACTCAGCCGGGGCTTGTTCAATTATAGCGGCTGCTGTCGGTTCCATTCTTGGCCGCTGAGCATCAGGCCGAGAAGATTGAGAAGGCAACTGTTGCTGATGAGATGGCCCTGGGAGGTCTACTGGAGCCCTGGGAGGCGGAGGAGAGCGAGATCGGGGTCGGTACTGGTATCCCCGGTCTCTGTCAGAGTAATCATAGCCAGAATGGCTACGCGAGTAATCTCTGTCTCTATCATAACGTTCTTGACTTGAATAGCTTCG
Source organism: Allium fistulosum (assembly GCA_030737815.1). NCBI lineage: Eukaryota > Viridiplantae > Streptophyta > Magnoliopsida > Asparagales > Amaryllidaceae > Allium > Allium fistulosum. Next base: position 971,459,664 of record CM060908.1, on the reverse strand, counting down.
CCCATGATCCCTATCTGTTTCTCTCCTGCGGGAATCGTAAAATGGAGAAGACTGGCGCACATTCCGAAGCCTATCCAGAGTAGAGCCACGTCCTGACATCTCACCTGCGATAAGAAAGAATTACGGATTAGGATCCCATAAAGCAATGTTTACTATGCCAAAGTCATGAAGTGCTGTGGAAGTGTGTGTAAATGTGTAAACCCCCAAACCGACCGGAAGTGTTGACCGCACTTAAAGGAAAGGGCTCGTTCATGTTTAGGACATCTTGCAATTCCTCCAACCCAGGATTATGAGAAATCGATATATAATCTGGGATAGGAATGTCGTCAAGCCCTTTGAGAGAATCTCTCGAATGAGAAGGGGCGGCCTCAGAAATCGTAACTCCGGAAGCGGGAAGAAACACATCTACAGATTTTTCCCCCTTGGACTTAAGTTTTTTGGAAACGGCGGCCTTGCCTTTCCGTTTTTCTCCCGATTCCTCCAAGTTTCCCGAAAGGTCAGCCATTGGCTCTGAATCCGTATGGGTTCTTTCTTCGTCACTCGCCTCGATTATTTTGATTCCGAGTGACTTCTTCTCTTTTCTCTTCTTGGGTTTCTTCTTATCTTCCTTCTTGGAGGCGGACTTTGAAAATCCCTCAACGACTATGCTTTGATTGATGTCGATCAAACCAAGAACTCTTAAGTTGTAATCATTCAGCATCGAATCAATATGCCTCAACTCGCTTAGGACTTCTTGAAGACTCCGGACGATACCCTTGAAACGCCCTCCATCGGGCCTGGAGATAATAGCTGTAAAGGGAATGAAATGTCAATTTTAACACCGAAGAGCTATTGGTCAAGGAAACAGGTTAAGGCGCTTACGTCTAGACAACCATCGCCTAGCGAAACCCGAAGGGCACCGAACGTAGAACCACTCGTTCTTGAAATAGCTCAGTCGAGTCCAAGCTCCAACTACAACTTGGCAATTCCTAACTGCCTGCAAAAATGTAAAAGACGGGCTATCACCCCTACTCTTGAAGTTAAATATGTGTCTGATCTCGGAGGGCCTCGGCGGGCGAAAGAGACAGTCCATAAATATTACAAAGGCACTGTTCAGCAACGCGTGCCCGTTGGGATGAAGTTGTGAAGGAGCGATTCCTAAATATTATAGCATCCCTCTGATATATTGATTGAAAGGAGGAAGAGTTCTGGTCGCACAAGCATGACGGTAGAATGCTGTATATCCTTCAGGCGGATTGTGCGGTCTATCAGTGGCACTGGGCAATAATACGTCACCTAGAGATATGTTATGCTTTAGGCATATTCGTCCCAATAAGGATTCAGAGATGTTAGACTGAACCGAATCAATAGGGTCCTCAATAAATATAGCCTCTGGCAATTCACCTGGAGCCGGATCGATTACATCGGTAGGGATGTCAGGAATCTCAAGCACCGGAGGAGTCGAGCTCTGTACCTCTTGTTGTTGGGAGCTCGAAGATTCCATAATTAGCTAACTCATCAGAAAGCAACGTTAAGTTCATAAACGGCCCGTGCGTGCCCCGGTGTACTGTGTATGAACGTGTCGTGCAGTGCAAGTGCTATGCGTTACTTAAGCAGATTCTACAGAATAAAGCGAGATGTCCGAACAACATAACTTGGGAATTTGAGAATGAAAATGACCGTCATCGCTGACCGTCCCTTCCACACCATCCAAACGCCACTGACCATTTCAAGTATAAATCAGTCATATTATTGGTTAAGTCATAGTTCCATCGACAAGCTTCAAAGGAAATTCAGGTTTAATCTTTCAGTCAAGTTCGATTATGCAAGGCCGAAGCTTGCCGGAGTCAAGTGTGCTAAAATTCAATGGGTTCATCAAAGTTCAACTTGAAATTGGTCATGGTTCAGATGTTGGAGCAAATCAGAAAAATAGAAGCCCCTGAAGCAAGGGTGTTCGAATCGATCGACTTGAATCGATATGAGTCGAATCGATGAGGGTCGAATCGTATCGATTCGACTCTGCATAAGTTCGACTCGATGAAATCTTGGGGTGGAGAAGCAGTTCGAATCCATGAGCTATGCATAACTTCGAATCGATCAATGCTCAGCACTTTCGAATCGATTGGGATATTGCTACTTCGAATCGATCGATACGATCTTTCAAAACCATCGGTGCGAAATTTCGTATCGATTCGAACCACCTATCCCTGAATCAATTCGAAGTCTTATTTTCTTCATCGATTCGTTCTACTTAACCCTGCATCGATTCGAAATCTTGCATCTTCGATCGATTCGGGCTACTTGTCCCCGAATCAATACGAGTAGAAAAAGCTTTCTCTTTCATATCCATCGAGTCGACCCATTTCAGTTCCTACTACTCCTCATGTTTCTCAAAAGAAAGGATTGAAGTCAATGTTCGAATCCCGGTTTCATCGTTCTACACTCGAATCGATCCCTTAGATACCTGGACGAATTCGATTGCAATTTAAGACTCGGTGAAATCTGATTGATTCGTGCAAGGCGTGGAGCTCTGAAGAATCGATTCGAAGGAGCAGCAGTTGCAACAGTAAAATGTAAAAAGTAAAAGTTAAATTAGCCTCGCATATTTATATGGGTTACAAGGGCGACTCGAGGCTCTTCGTCTCCCGGTCATGATAACCGCTCACAGCAGGTCGCAGCTCCATCGATTCGAACGTATGCTCGATTACCCATCAACTTCGAATCCATCCATACGGTATGACGCAAAGCATCATCGATCCGGAGCTACATCGATTCAAAGCTTTCAACAAAATTAGAATCGTTGCGTCCCATCGATTCGAAGTACTGACTTCACGACCATTGGCACGCGATGGTTCAAAAGCTATCGATTCGAATGACCGTTTCGAATCCATCAGATACCAGCGATTCAAACCATCGATTCGAGCAAACACAGCTTCGAATCCATCACCAACCACTAATGAAAATGGACGAACCTTTTCAATGTGAAAAATTGCTTGTCTACTCTTTATACCGATTCAGGAAAGGATCGATACGAGAGTATGATCATAGAAGATCATAAAAGCAATGTTTTAACTCAAATCTCAAATCGGTTCAGGAGAGGACCGATGCAGATTTCGATAGCAAACCGAACTGACAACAACTTGCGATCACACAACGTTAACCAAGGTCAAGATAATACACGTATGCACGTATTTTTTGACTAATGTTTTGGTCTTTATCATCAACAGGAATCAGATGTTCATCTCGTCATGACTCAAAAGCCTAACAATCGATCATGATCATACAACGATTGATTACAACAGCAAAGAAGACAATTTTCGACAAAGCATGTGATAACTGTTCAATAAGGGACTGTAGCTTTTCAAAGCACGTCATGTTTACACAAGACGTACTTTGGGGGGCAAATGTTATCCCGCCTTTTGGCAAGGCCGTGACACCAAGGACTTGACTAGATACCGGTGACAGATCATCTCGAAAATCGGTTACACGCAAGGATCGCTATGGATATCGATGAAATTTGTTCAAGTCCGGATCGGGCTACAATTGATAAGGCACGTCAAGCAAAGCCGTGGGAACCAATGATCCAAGTTTCAGGTCAATCCGAGTTCGTATGCTCAAGATATCGTCGACAAAAGAGTGAGTAGGCCATCCTTAGTTCGAATCCATAGGCGATACCTAGGTTCGAATCCATCGGATAAGCGTTGCCTCGAATCCATGAGGAAAAGGCTGAATCGATCAAAGAAGAATTCATTCGAATCCATCAAGGTCGACTCCATCATCTTCGTATCCATCAGAGCAAGTCCCGTTCGAATCCAACGCGTCGAGCTCGCGTGATCTACTTCGAATCGATGAGTTCTCAGTCGATTCGAGACCATCGAATCCCCCCAGCTTCAAATCCATCGAAACAGGCTACATTCGAGTGCAACGCTTCAGACCCTTCAGGCTTTCATCTTCTTCGACTCCGTGCAATCAGTGCACTTCGACTCCATCACATAAGTCACCTCGAGACTACACTCCGCAGTCAGCTTCGAATCAATCACTGTGTTATACCTAGATCGATTCGAACAAACGCGCCTTCGAATCCACTGCCTTGAATCCAAACCGTGGATTCAACCCAGTCAAACCAGAGCAAAACACGGATCGATGCGAGAAGCGCGCGCCAAGTCACTATGAGCATCGAGTCGACCAAATCGATTCGAACCAAGATCGATTCGAAGTATCCATGTTCTCCGGAAATGCAACATTGAGTCGATCATATCTCGAGTTCTACAAGTCCAAATGCCATGAAATTTTCACAGAAGCTACAACACATGATGAATAATGTTCACACCAAATTTCGGCTCGATTGGATGATTTCTTGATCGATTCGAACCAAGGGTCGAATCGATCCCAAAGTGGGCCCGGATCTCCAGATTTCAGCCATGTGGGCCCCCTGACGTACCAGAACTGGTCTCCCCTCATTTTAGGCGAAATATCAGCCTCCTACACCTATAAATAGAGCCCCTGGTCATTCAGAAAAGAGGTCGGAGAATTCTAAGCACTGAAGAGCGCCCAGATTCTGCCAGATCTACTCCAGAACACCGCCGCTGCTTTAGATTGAGACTTAACTTAGAAATTCAGTTGTATTACATTATAAACGACTGTAACCTTCAAGTATCGAGCAATAAAATCATCAAACTTCATAGTGGACGTAGGCAAAACGCCGAACCACTCTAAATTGCTTGTCTTTGCAATTTACTTTCTGTTATTTGGAGTTTTTGTTAGATAATCCACAGTTTTAATTTTCATTCTTCACTTTTATCTCTTCAAAAAACTTCCGAAGAGTGTTGTGTCCATTTTTGGTACAAACAATGCAACATATTGTAAAATACTTGTAAAGGTATAGAAAGAATAACATATCATATACAACTAATACTAACATATATATCAATTCATATAACTTGTACAATAAACCAGCACACAACAGTTTATAAATTAATATGTATAACAGAACAATAAAAGTTTATACAACCGAACACAATATATGTAAACAAAATAAACTACTTATATAAAATTTCACGTACACATACTAACACATATATATACTTTAAATTAAAGCTCAACATATCTGCTCTGGGAATAAACATATATTACAAAATCTACTGTAATGCTTAGCAAAACAATACATATGTATATGCTTATATAGATGAACAAGTATGCAAACAAATATATACAACAACAAAACATAAATATATATATATATATATATGTATATATATATATAGAAACTAACTTATTACTGCGTAAATTTAAGTAAATTCATATATATATATATATATATAAGAAAATATACATACCTTACAAACATTGTATCTAAACTACATATATATAAAGCAATATGTTAATATGACTGTCACTTAAAACTTGTATATACAACAAGTTTTTATATAACTATATATATACAATGGATCTTAAAGTATATACATAAACAAACCTTATAGAAAATATAATATAACACGTATATATAATAACTGTGAACATATTACTGTTTTATATATATGCTATAAACATACTGTAACTTTTTTTATAAATAAATACGTAGACCTATTACTACAGACTATATATATGATGTATACCTTATATAACAATAAAAGAAGTGGGGAGGCTGACCGTATCAATTTCATGTGGCCGCACGAACACGGCAGATGGAAACAAATAATGGCGAGGAGACTGCACAATGATGCAAGGCATGGAGGAAGTTGAATGGGGCACGCATGGAAGATCGGTGAAGGCTGGGCTCGCGACCAGAGTTTGAGGCCGAGATGGGTTCTGGTGGAGGTTCGTCTCGGGTCTGGCATGAGTGGCCTAGGTCGGTGGATTAGCTATGCGTGGATGGGAGGAAAAAGGTTTGGCCAGGTAGTCAAGCAGAGGGTTGTGTGAAGGTGGTTGGTCGGTGATGACGTGGGGTGGAGGGAAGGTTCGGTAGGCGGAGCAAAAATGGAAGGGGAAGTAAAAATTTGAGAGGAAGGGAAGAAGTCTGAGAGAGAGAGAGGGAGAGGCCATGAAAAAATATATACAAAGTTTTTGACGGGGGAAGAAAAGGAGAGGGGAAGAAATAGATCTGGAGGGAGGAGATTTAGGAGTGAATGGTTCCAAAAATTAAATGACTTTGTAGGTTTTATATTTTCTAAATGGCAGAGCAAAAAATGAGATATAGGGAATGGCAATGGCTGTACATTGATTCAGCACAAAGTTATTAAAGCAATTTATTATATTGCTTGGGCTGCACGTTTACATTTGAAAGGCAAAGGAAAGCTAACGGTCACCATTTATGTTACCGATACGACGCACCGTTTTATCGTTTCCGTCGCGTACCGGACCTCAGAATACAGAAATAAATATACTGTGGAGATCAGCACGACGAGACGAATAGAACGGTACACAGATATCTATGATACAACCATCCTATCAAAAGTCGATATTTGGTACCGAAAATGCTGCAAATCTATCGAAAATAAGATCGACGGAGCAATAACAGTCCAAATTTTGAGAAACGAAATATGACGTCTCACTCAGAAGATGATTTACAAATTTTCTGTAAAAAAATATTCCGGTTTGGAAAACATTTTATTATCATCAAATATTAACCAATTTAATTTGAAATAAAATTACACAGGAAAATAAACTTTCATATTATCAGATGAAAATTTACCATTTGCTATAATAAAATAGATTCAAAATATCAAATTTTCATTTAATTATGTTATAAAACTATTAAAATTTCCGGGTTGTTACACTGACACTAATATACGTTGCTATCCCGTACGGAAAAATCCAAACGGTGCTAGAAACGTCTGAATTTCGCGAAACGGATTACGCAGTCTCATTCAAAGTGTTATAAATAAATTTTCTCATGTTGACATATTTAGCTTTCGGAACACTTTTAAATTTAACTGTTATTAACTGATTTAAACTGAATTTCTAGTGACCGATTGAACATCTATATTATTCAATGAAAATTTGCCATTTGCTATGTCTAGATGGACGCATAGCAATCAAATTTCCATCATAAAATTCTATTGTTTGTTTTACATGGTAGATTTCAGTTTATTATATTCAATAAAATTCACCTTTATTTACTTTCAAAATAAACTATATTTCAAATTAATATAATTGAATATTCATTGGTTTAAAATTTCTAGTTCCTTAATTAAAATGCTAATATTAACTAATGAAGTATTAAATTCTCAATTTTCTCAATTTCTGAATCGTTTAACTAATTAAGTCTTATTAAATTAAAATTTATATTTTTTTCCTTTTATGTAAAATCCAATTATACTGAACTTTATTAACAATTTAATTTCAATAGGTTGATATGTAAGATGAGCAAAAAACCAAGACTAAAATTTAAATAAGTTTGAATACATAATTATACATTTATTGTTTACAAATAGATTAGAAGTTAATCTACAATTAAAAGCCTAATTCCAGTTAATCATAAATTTATTTCATGCTTTACACAATATTAAATCTGTCCAATTAAAATTTTATTAAACCATACGTTTGAAATCACATAAAATAGTTGTCACTTTATTAAATCAAAATCAGATGTTATAATTCAAAGTAAATTTTATTTAAAATCATAAATTTTAAATTTCTTACTGTATTAAATTCTAAAATTTGAATTTTCTTCTTTTCGAAAAATACGGGTCGTTACACTCTCCCACACTCAGAACTTTTCGTCCTCGAAAAGGAACGAAGATAGGGGAAAAAGGGTAAAGCAGAATAGATAAAGCTGAGCAGATAAGGTAGATTCAAAAGAATAGTATCAGGCACGCATAATTAATTTAAAACCACAAAATTTCATTTTCAAAAGTTAATACAAAATTTCATTGTTGAAAATACTTTTATAATAAAATACTTTTATATCGAAACAAATTTTCCTTTCGAAAATACTTTTATAACTCGATGTCTCAACAAGTTTATCTTCGTTCTTGTAGACTCTGGCCATGCATTGATCAGGCGCAAAGCTAGAATTCTCCAAGTACTTAGTAGACCTGTTTCAACACCCAGTGAAAAATACTCGAAAAACCTTCAAAACTGATATGGAAAGTACAATCCAAATAAACCAACCGAATCGAATCATGGATCGCAGATACACAATGGTTACGCCTGGATCCCCCAAGAAACATCCGTACCTTTTAAGAATTCACTGCCTTGCGAATTTCTCCATGATAACAAAAAACTATAGACCGCGGATACACAATGGTTACGCCTGGATCCCCCAGGAAACATCCGTACCCTTTAAGCAATCTCTGCCTTGCGGATTACGCTACTAAAACGACCATAGATCGCAAATACACAATGGTTACGCCTGGATCCCCCGGGAAACATCCGTACCTTTTAAGCAATCACTACCTTATGAATTATGCTATGTAGTCGAGTTCGTAAGACCATGGGTAACGCCATGGAATTCGAAGGACACTCGAGTATCATATCCGGAAAACCTAAATCAGAGAGAATAATATCGATAGAATGAATCCAAAATGTGGCCACAAAAAGGATATCAAGTAGAAGGCACTTTCCTTATCTTTACTTCGAAAATATGTATCATATAGTACCCTTTCAAATCAATTTCAAATATTATACTTATATAAAGTCAATTATATATAAGATTTCATTTTCAAATCGAATACTTTCCAAAATCAATAGTATATCCAATCACACTTATATAGACTTCAATTGTATAAGATTTTGCTTTTCAAATTGAGTACCTTTCCAAATCAATAATTTTCAAATCAACTTCATACTTATACAAATAAATTTTATATAAGTTCGATAACTCCCAAAACAAGTATTTAGTAAAATAAGGTTCTTAATTTCAATTCATTTCAATATCAGTTCAGTTTCAAAATCATATACGATTTCACCAAAAAATTTCTTCCAAATTAAATATCTTCAGTTTCAAAGTTTGCAAAATAATAGGTTTAGAAAATAATCCTAGTTTCCAAATCAACAAAATTTAAGTCAAACAAATTCATTTCCAAAATCATCATATAAATACTGGGTTTTAAATTCCAATCTACTTTCGAAACCAAATATTTTTCTCAAAATCGATTATACTCAAAAATGATTACCAAGTTTATAACCATCCCTTTAAAACCTTTGAACTATTTATTTCTTTTCGAAAGATCCAATTTACCCTATTGAAAATTATTATTATATTATATTATATATATATAGTTTTATAAAAGATGTTACTAAGTTAAAACATTTAAAACTAAATTTTATTCAAAACATTTCAAAACTAAATTTCATATTAGTATAATTCAAAATAGTCTTATTCATTTACTTAATAAAACAATTTCAAACTTATTTAAATCATATTACTTCACACTTTAAACATACAAAACTAAACTTATATACTTTATCAAATAATTTATACTTTTCGAAATTACTTAGCTTTGAAAATTAAACCTTGATTTGGAAGTGTTCGAACATTCAAAATAGTCGGAGAAATCAAATTTCGAATCCAAGAGTTGGAAATCAGCAACAAATCAGTAAATCAATTTCAAAAGATAGGGTTATACCAAATCAAATCCGAAACTCGAGGACTGAACACCGGGCTCACTTCAAATCGTTCAAAATATATATACATATATCTTTCGAATATCAAATCATACATCGAAATTGGAAATCAAAATTGGTTTCACAAAATCAATCGCATAGCAAAGCTACTAAAGTGGCCTCTCCCCCACTCTGAAACTCAAAAATCAATGTCGATGATGCGTGCACTCATCATCGAAATAATTTTTCAGCGACATAAGTTAGTTCTGGACTTCTATTTTCTTGAAATCTTCTTTGAAATTTCTTCGAAATCATTGGAACTCCTTTGAAGTCATTTGAAACGTTTCTTATTCGGAAAATACTTTCAAATCGTATTATTATATTTTTCAAAATCTTAAAACTAATTTCAGAATACCGGAGTTCAATTCCTCAAATTTCAAATTCAAAACCCTTCAGTTATAAATCATTTTTATATAAATCAATTTCTTATATAATTTTCAAAATTTCAAATCCTTTCGAAACTTCAAATTCTCATTTTAAAAGGTATACAATCCTTATCGAAAACATTTTCACTTTTATATAAAGAATAAAATCATACTTATCAAAATAATAATTTCGATATATAAACAATTTCTGAAATACAAACAAACACGATTTTTTCAAAGGATGGTTCAAGAATGGATTTCAAAACAAAGATAGAGCTTCAAATTAGAGGAACTCTAATCGAATAGAATTCTGATTCGAAGATAAGCTCGAACGAAGCTGAGGTAATTAAATTACAGAATAGAAAATAGATATACTTATATAAATCGCGGCGACCTTCAACGGGTCAACCGTGACTTCAAGAAAATGATCGATGCTGAATTCTAAGGCAAATCGACATTCGATCGCTAGAGATAGAATTCGGCATGGCAAGAGATAGCAGCATCTAAACCGAGGGTATAGAAATCTCCGGTGAATCAATGCCAACTGTAAAGGAGTTTCACCACTTTACAAATCATTCAAAGATTGGCGGGCTCGCCGATTTTTATAGAGATCATTTGAAGTGCAGTTATGGGATGCTCCAGAATCAAAAGAATACAAATAGGGAGAGACAAGAATGGATTTCTAAACAAGTGGGAGCGTTCTAAAATTTAAAGGAAACCGAAGAGGAAGAGGTTCAAGCACGAATGAAAGTAATTCTGTAATTAAATCTACTACATATGCTAAGTTTTGCCTAAAACCAGAGCTCTGATACCAACTGTAACGACCCGATATTTTCAACAATTCGCATCCGCACATGTCGAACTTGAGTTGCTCAACGTACCAGATTGTTAATTTAACATTTTGCATAACTCAACATATACAGTAAATAAATCAATCACAGAATCACAGACGCAGAGTAATATAATAATAATGCAGCGGAATAGATAAATAGTAGTTCATGAAGCTACTACATAATCAACAGAGTTAGAAATAATATATACAACAGAACATCTCAAATACAATTGAGTCTCGAATACACACAGATGACATCTCTGGACAAATCAACTAGAAAAGCTGAAAGCTGAATCGATAGTTGGATCTCCAAACGAAGCTCCAAACTCCAAACTCCAAAGGTGAGTCTCAAATGCTGTGACACTCAGTCTGACCCGAGCTTAAAGAAAAATACAAACACTCGAGTCAGGATTAACATTCTTATATCAATAAATCCAACTCAAGTGAAATATCAACTGAAACACAAGTAACTCAGAGGATGTTTGGGATAATCATCCTCTAAGGATTCGTGGAACTACCTACTATGTAGAAATATACGCTATTATCAACCAAACGTCGTTATAACACCATGGTTGATGCAGCGCAGAATGTTAAAGGCATAGGTCGCTCACGACCTAAGGAGTTTGTAGGTCGCTCACGACCTAAGGAGTTAGAGGAGGAAGCGAGTGATGCTGGGAAGAGTGGTCTAACGACCTATGATAAGTCGATAAGCAAGCTAAAGAGTGGCACAACCCAAATTGGTGAAGTGTTAGGTCGCATACGACCTAACGAGGCCTTTAGGTCGCTCCAACGACCTACCGAAGATTTGCAAGCTAACGAGATACTGGAACGACCTAACATGTTTTTAACTCGTATACGACTAAGCGAGTTAGAAGATAGGTCGCAAGAAGGACTTAACAAGTTAACTCGTGTACGACTTAGCGAGTGGGAAAATAGATCGCTGGAACGAGCTAAGAGGGTGCTACGACCTAACAAGTCGTGACCTATGATAGGTCGCAGGAAGACGTTACGACCTAAGTTAGGTCGCAAGGAGTTAGGTCGCGGAGTTTTGATTCGACCTATGCTAGGTCGCAAGAAAAGGTCACGACCTATGATAGGTCGCTGGGTAATCTGGGAAGATAAGTCGTGAAGTCTTAAGTCGCAAGGTTTAGGTCGCGAAGTTTCTGAAGCCATTTATTTTAGGTCGCAAAGCTACGGATGCCGTCCATTCTTTAAGTCGCTGAAGTATGAAGACCGTTGATCTCTTTAAGTCGTTGTTCTGGGATGCGCATGTTTTAAGTCGCTAAAGTTTTTACCGTTGATTCTATTGCCGAGTTAATCTCTACCGCTGATATCTTAAGTCGTTGCCTGTTAAGTCGCGAAAGCTTGTAGCCGAGGATCCTGATGCCGCGTCAATCTGAACCATTGATGATGAGCCGTTTTATCTTTGAGTCGTTTGTATCTTTTTAGGTCGTACCTGTTTTGTAAGTCGTCTTCTATAGGTCATTTCCGACCTAAGTACTTGTAATATTTTTGAAGTTTTATGTTGTGTTGAGTTTTAGCCTATAAATAGGCATGTATGGTCATTTGTAAAAGGTTGTTGAATATTGAATAAAATTCTCTTTTGTTAGCTTTGTGCTTTCAATTTCAATTCGTAGTCGAGTGTATCTCCTATCTCCACTTACGTCATTCGAGTGCGCTTGAATCATCGTTTGTTGAAGCCGATTCACGGTATCTTGTGCGCAAGGTCAACGTCGAAGAATCGTAGATCTCTTTCCCGGTATCTTCGGATCAACGAGTCAGAGATAGCTAAGAATTCGGTATCTTCGGATCAACGAATTCGGGCATTTCAGTATCCATCAATCCATCGATTGCTACTTTCACCGATTGAAGATCGTTTTGATTAATCCGCTGCGTCAGTTTTGGTATTAGAGCATGGCTAGATCGAGACTTGGAGCCAATCAATTGAAGAAATTTGAAGGAGTTTGAGACGGCCGAGCTAGTTGAGGGAATTTGCATTCATTTTTGAAGCTTGGAGGATCGGATTTGTGTTAGAGGCTGAGAGTTGTGTTCGTCGAGTTCATCGTCAAGTAGTAACACGAGTGGGAGTTTTGATCCATTCTATTTTGGATCTAAGTTCGAGAATTGTTTGAATTTGGGCCGTGAAGCTTGCGCGCGCTAAAGGAGAGATTTGAGGTTTTGAAGTTGAGTTTGTTGAAGTTTGTACAATTTACAAGTATGCCGCCAAGAAGAGCTAATCGTCATCAAAACGTAGAAGCTTTGTATCGTAGAGAAGAAGCTGATGAGATGGAACAAAGAATCAATGAAAACTTTAGTGAAAAGCTTAACGAAGGAATTGGCCGGTTAGAGAAGCTAATGACGGAGATGAATCAAAATCGGAGAAGGGTTTCACCTGAATCTAACCATGGGGGTAGTAGAGTCTCGCCACATTCCAATCGAGACAGAAGTGTTGAAAATGATCAAAGACGTGGGAGGAACGTGAATGATCGTGAACGGAGGAATGTAGATAGAAGGGATGATGGTGGAAGACGTAATGGTAGTAGAGATGAGGGTGGACGAGATAGACAACGATATACATCTGATTTTGAAGAGGAGTATGATGGTGGTAGTGTTCGAGGACAAGGAAGAAATCACTCTGAGTATGATCACAAGTGGGAGACGGGGATGAAGACTGAAATTCCTGAATTCAAAGGTGGTATGCAAGCGGAGGAGTTTCTAGATTGGATGGCTAATGTTGAGGAGATTTTTGACTTCAAAGAAGTTCCAGAACATCGTAGAGTGAAGTTGGTTGCTACAAGGTTGAGGGGTAGAGCTTTGGCATGGTAGCAGCAAACTAAACTTACACGTGAACGGATGGGGAAGTCAAAGGTTGAATCTTGGGAGAAGATGAAGAAATTGATGAAAGCAACGTTCTTACCTTACAACTATCAATCTTTGATGTATCAACGTTTGCAAAATTTGAGACAAGGAACGAAATCTGTGAACGACTATGCTGACGAATTTTACCAACTGATAGCAAGGAATGATATTATGGAGACAGAAGAACAATTGACATCTAGATTCATTGGGGGATTGCGAATGCAGATTCAGGATATGGTCAACATGTTTGATCCCAGATCTGTAGCGGAAGCACATCAGAAAGCATTGGCTTGGGAGAAACAGGGATGACGAGGAAGTGGTGTGTTTACTAATTCTAACAATCAAGTGAAGGGTGTTGGTGGAAGTTCTAATGTTTCTAAACCTATCAGTAGACCAGTAGTGAAGGAGGCTGAGAAGGCGAAAGTTAACAATGGGTTCAAATGTTACAATTGTCAGGAATTGGGTCATAAAAGCAATGAGTGTCCAAAACCAAAGAAGAGAACCATGATGGCAGAAGTTGAGGATAAAGATGTTGATGGAGATTGTTCTAGTCCAGTTGAGGAGGATGAGCAAGATATTGCGTCAGGAGATGAAGGTTGTAATCTAATGCTGAGAAGATCGTGTTTGACACCGAAGCAGGAAGAAGCTAGTTGGTTGAGGAGTAATATCTTTCAGTCGACATGCACTATACTGGGAAGGTGTGTAAATTTGTGATTGACGCAGGAAGCTGTGACAATATCATTTCAACCGAGGCTGTAACAAAGTTGAAGTTGAAGACAGAGAAGCATCCGAATCCGTACAAGTTAGCATGGTTGAGAAAAGGAGGAGAAGTGAAAGTGGATAGACGAGTTCGTGTTCCATTCTCTATTGGGAAGAAATACAAAGATGAAATATGGTGTGATGTAGTAGAGATGGATGTTTTCCACTTGCTTTTGGGAAGACCATGGCAATATGATCGAGCAGTACAACATGACGGTCGGACCAATAGCTACAGTTTTATGTTTAAAGGCACGAAGATTATCTTAGTTCCAAAGAAGAGACAACCGGGAGAAAGTAAGTCAGAAGAGATTGAAGAGTTGAAAACCTTATTATCTCTGAAGGAGTTTGTTAAGGAAGTTGAGAAAGAGCCTGAAGTATTCTTGTTGATTGGACGAGAGAGTCAAGAAGTGGTTGAAGTACCAGAAGAAGTAAAACTAGTTCTGAAAGAATTTGACGATGTATTTCCAGAAGAGTTGCCAACGGAGTTACCGCCGTTGAGGGACATTCAACATCAAATCGATCTTGTTCAAGGAGCCGTGTTACCTCACAGACCACACTACAGAATGAGTCCGAAAGACCATGAGGAATTGCGAAGACAAGTGGAAGAATTGCTTGAACAGGGGCGTGTGCAGGAGAGTCTGAGTCCTTGTGCTGTACCAGCTTTATTGGTACCCAAGAAGGATGGGACGTGGAGGATGTGCACAAATAGTAGGGCATTGAATAAGATCACAGTCAGATACAGATTTCCGATGCCGAGGCTTGATGATTTACTGGATCAAATCAGTGGATCCGTAATCTTTTCTAAGATTGACTTGAAGAGCGGTTATCATCAGATTCGCATTAGACCAGGGGATGAATTGAAGACAGCATTCAAGACGAGGGAAGGCTTGTATGAATGGCTGGTAATGCCATTTGGCTTATCAAATGCGCCGAGTACTTTCATGAGGGTGATGAATCAAATTTTTAGACTATTCATTGGGAAGTTTGTGGTGGTGTATTTCGATGATATTCTGATATATAGTGGGAGTCCAGAGGAACATTTGAATCATTTTAGAGAAGTACTGATGGTATTGTGACAAGAACAATTCTATGCAGCAACGAAGAAATGCGTGTTCATGACGCATAGCGTTTTATTTCTGGGGTATGTTGTCTCGAAGGAAGGTATACAGGTGGACCAGAGTAAAGTGGACGCGATCAGAGATTGGCCGCAGCCCAAGACGATAACAAAAGTTCGTAGTTTTCACGGGTTGGCTTCATTTTATCGGAGGTTTATTCCACACTTTAGTAGTGTGATGGCACCTGTTACTGATTGCATGAAGGGTAAACAGTTTGCATGGACGGAGGAAGCCGGGGTTGCTTTTGAGCGAATCAAAGAACTTTTGACGTCTGCACCAATTCTAATATTACCAGATTTTCAGTTGTTGTTTGAGCTACACACTGATGCGTCGAAGGTTGGAATTGGCGGGGTGTTGAGTCAGAAGGGGCGTCCGATTGCATATTTTAGAGAAAAGTTATCAGGAGCAAAGATGAGATATATCACATATGATGTGGAATTTTATGCTGTTGTGCAATCTATTAAACACTGGAGACACTATCTATTTCAGAAGGAGTTTGTTCTTTATACTGATCATGAGGCTTTGAAGCATTTACAAGGACAAGAAAAAATTTCAGCAAGACATGCATCGTGGATTGCATATCTGCAACAGTTTACTTTTGTTGTTAAACACAAGTCGGGGGTGACGAATTTTGTGGCTGATGCTTTGAGTAGGAGGAATCATTTGTTGACAACAATGAAGGTTGAAGTGAAGGGGTTTGACATTTTACCGGAACTATTTGTGGAAGATCCTTACTTTATGAAGTTTGTTGATAAAGTCAAGAATGGGGAGACGAATGAGTTCGTGATGGTAGATGGTTTTCTATTCAAGGGAAATCGATTGTGCATACCTGATTGCAGTTTGAGAATGAAAATTGTGAAGGAACTACATGATGAAGGACACGTGGGTAGAGACCGTACATTACAGTTGATTTCACAATCTTACTTTTGGCCATCGATGAGGAAAGAGGTGGAGAGGTTTGTGGAGCGATGTCATATCTGTCAGGTTTCGAAAGGAACTGCAACTAATGCTGGGTTATATATGCCGTTACCTGTACCAATTAAACCATGGGTTGATGTGAATATGGACTTCGTGTTGGGATTACCGAGGACACAGCGTGGTAACGATTCCATTTATGTGGTGGTTGATCGATTTTCGAAAATGGCACATTTTATTGCTTGTAAGAAGACGGCGGATGCTGTTCATGTTGCTCAATTGTTTTTCAAGGAGATCTATCGACTTCATGGATTGCTAGAATCTATTGTGTCGGATAGAGATACTCGGTTTCTGAGTCACTTTTGGTTGAGTTTGTGGAAAATGGTGGGAAGAAGCTGAAGTTTAGTAGTTCTTATCACCCGCAAACGGATGGACAGACCGAGGTTGTGAACAGATCGTTGGGAAACTTGTTGAGGTGTCTTGTTCAAGATAATCTGAAGAGTTGGGATATGAAGTTATGCCAGGCAGAGTTTGCCCATAATCATGTTGTGAATCGAAGTACTGGGTTCAGTCCATTCCAGATTGTTTATTCGAGCTTACCAAAGGGACCGTTGGATTTAACGGTAGTGCCACGATCAAAGAAGACAGTTAAGAAAGCTGCTGATTTTGTTGAAGGGTTGACGGAATGTCATAAAATCATTCAGGAACGATTGGAGAAAGCAAATGAGAAGTATAAACAATCTGCAGATTTGAAACGACGAAATGTTGAGTTTAATGAAGGAGATATGGTTTATGCAGTGTTAACAAAAGATCGTTTTCCAATAGGCGCTTATAACAAGTTGAAAGCCAGGAAAATTGGTCCGGTGGAAGTTGTGAAGCGAATTAATGAAAATGCTTACAAATTGAAACTGCGAGATGATGTGTATACATCTGACGTATTCAATGTTAAACATCTCATACCATACCACGGAAATGAACTCATAATAGAGGAGGATGGTGCAAATTCGAGGTCGAATTTTTCTCAACCTAGGGAGGATGATGCAGCGCAGAATGTTAAAGGCATAGGTCGCTCACGACCTAAGGAGTTTGTAGGTCGCTCACGACCTAAGGAGTTAGAGGAGGAAGCGAGTGATGCTGGGAAGAGTGGTCTAACGACCTATGATAAGTCGATAAGCAAGCTAAAGAGTGGCACAACCCAAATTGGTGAAGTGTTAGGTCGCATACGACCTAACGAGGCCTTTACGTCGCTCCAACGACCTACCGAAGATTTGCAAGCTAACGAGATACTGGAACGACCTAACATGTTTTTAACTCGTATACGACTTAGCGAGTTAGAAGATAGGTCGCAAGAAGGACTTAACAAGTTAACTCGTGTATGACTTAGCGAGTGGGAAAATAGATCGCTGGAATGAGCTAAGAGGGTGCTACGACCTAACAAGTCACGACCTATGATAGGTCGCAGGAAGACGTTATGACCTAAGTTAGGTCGCAAGGAGTTAGGTCGTGGAGTTTTGATTCGACCTATGCTAGGTCGCAAGAAAAGGTCACGACCTATGATAGGTCGCTGGGTAATCTGGGAAGATAAGTCGCGAAGTCTTAAGTCGCAAGGCTTAGGTCGCGAAGTTTCTGAAGCCATTTATTTTAGGTCGCAAAGCTACGGATGCCGTCCATTCTTTAAGTCGCTGAAGTATGAAGACCGTTGATCTCTTTAAGTCGCTTTTCTGGGATGCGCATGTTTTAAGTCGCTAAAGTTTTTACCGTTGATTCTATTGCCGAGTTAGTCTCTACCGCTGATATCTTAAGTCGTTGGGTGTTAAGTCGCGAAAGCTTGTAGCCGAGGATCCTGATGCCGCGTCAATCTGAACCATTGATGATGAGCCGTTTTATCTTTGAGTCGTTTGTATCTTTTTAGGTCGTACCTGTTTTGTAAGTCGTCTTCTATAGGTCGTTTCCGACCTATGTACTTGTAATATTTTTGAAGTTTTCTGTTGTGTTGAGTTGTAGCCTATAAATAGGCATGTATGGTCATTTGTAAAAGGTTGTTGAATATTGAATAAAATTCTCTTTTGTTAGCTTTGTGCTTTCAATTTCAATTGGTAGTCGAGTGTATCTCCTATCTCCACTTACGTCATTCGAGTGCGCTCGAATCATCGTTTGTTGAAGCCGATTCACGGTATCTTGTGCGCAAGATCAACGTCGAAGAATCGTAGATCTCTTTCCCGGTATCTTCGGATCAACGAGTCAGAGATAGTTAAGAATTCGGTATCTTCGGATCAACGAATTCGAGCATTTCAGTATCCATCAATCCATCGATTGCTACTTTCACCGATTGAAGATCGTTTTGATTAATCCGCTGCGTCAATGGTCATTTCAAAATAATTTATACTTCAAAACCAAATATCATTTCCATCTCAAATATATATATTTCCAAATTATAGCACTTTCAAAACTAAATTGATAATTTCATATATATCTTATTTTAACTTCATTATTATTTAGTTTTGAAATATTCACTTAATAAATCCATTATCATTTAAATAACCTTAAATTACATTAAACTAAATATTTCCTTCGATTTATTCAAACTTGAAATATCCATTTAATCACTTTAAATCAAAATTAAGTTATAAAATCATATCTTAAAAATCTCAAATTTTATACATTTCAAATCAAACTTATTTGAGTATAATCCTTAAATAAATTCAATTTCAAAACCTTGGAAATCATTTCAAATTATATATATATATATATATTGACCTACGGTGTCTGTATATAAAATTTTCTATCCTATGGTCAAGTGATACAGATATTTATCATTTCAATCCACAATTTAAATATCTACGGGTATATATCTTTCCAACCCGCAATCCCAAATTCAATTCAATGAAAATCGCTTGGGTTTATCATTTCAACCCATAATGATTTTCTCCTATTCTACAAGATCGTTCGGGTATGTATCATTTCAACCTATAGGGAATTCTATACTAACAGGGAACTTGCAGAGTGAGAACAGTTATGATAATAATATAACATATCAACAACAGAGATATATCATAGTGATGAATAAAACAAAATATAAACAACGAGATATGGTGTCATATCCCACAGGTGAACAATTACAGATAACGGCATATCATATATAACAATTAAATAATTAACAGTTCAGATTAGCAGCATATTTCAATTGTCGTTTCAATTGAAATCAAATTTAATAAATATAAGGACGTTAATCGTGAGTGATTGCTCACCTTTCGAGGCTAGAGAGATAGACAATCAAGTTAAGTTACGAACTCTAGGCACGAATCTCAAAACAAGGCAAGATTGAACTCGAATCGACGAACAAAGCTGATAAATAGGAATTGACGAAATCAAATCAAAACTGGATCGATGAAGATAATTGATATAAGTGAACTTATATAACTATATATAACCATATATAAAATCATATTCAAAATTTAAACATTTATTAAATTAAATATATATATATATATTTCAGAAATCCATTGTTTTAAATAAAAACACATAAAATAAACAACCATACCTACATATTAAAATTTGAAATAATATATATATATACACACACATATATATATATATACACATATATATACACACACACACTTTTGAAATCAACTACATATCTAACAAATAAAAAACTGGTATATGTACTGACTGTAACCACAAATTGCCCATACTATTTTTATGTAACATATTGTAAAATACATATAAAGGTACAGAAAGAATAACATATCATATACAACTAATACTAACATAATGTGGCATATATATAAATTCATATAACTTGTACAATAAACCAGCACAAAAAAGTTTATAAATTAATATGTATAACAGAACAATAAAAGTTTATACAACCGAACACAATATATGTAAACAAAATAAACTACTTATATAAAATTTCACGTACACATACTAACACATATATATATACTTTAAATTAAAGCTCAACATATCTGCTCTGGGAATAAACATATATTACAAAATCTACTGTAATGCTTAGCAAAACAATACATATGTATATGCTTATATAGATGAACAAGTATGCAAACAAATATATACGACAAGAAAACATACATACATACATACATACATATATATATATAGAAACTAACTTATTACTACGTAAATTTAAGTAAATTCATATATATCAGAAAATATACATACCTTATAAACATTGTATCTAAACTACATATATATAAAGCAATATGTTAAAATGACTGTCACTTAAAACTTGTATATACAGCAAGTTTTTATATAACTATATATATACAATGGATCTTAAAGTATATACATAAACAAACCTTATAGAAAATATAATATAACACGTATATATAATAACTGTGAACATATTACTGTTTTATATATATGCTATAAACATACTGTAACTTTTTTTATAAATAAATATGTAGACCTATTACTACAGACTATATATATGATGTATACCTTATATAAGAATAAAAGAAGTGGGGAGGCTGACCGTATCAATTTCATGTGGCCGCAAGAACACGACAGATGGAAAAAAATGATGGCGAGGAGACTACACAACGATGCATGGCATGGAAGAAGTGGAATAGGACACGCATGGAAGATCGGTGAAGGCTGGGCTCGCGGCCAGAGTTTGAGCCTGAGATGGGTTCTGGTGGAGGTTCATCTCGGGTCTGGCATGAGTGGCCTAGGTCTGTGGATTAGCTATGCGTGGATGGGAGGCAATAGGTTCGGGCAGGCAGTCAAGGAGAGGGTTGCGTGAAGGTGGTTGGTCGGTGATGACATGGGTTGGAGGGAAGGTTCGGTAGGCGGAGCAAAAATGGAAGGGGAAGGAAAAATTTGAGAGGAAGGGAAGAAGTCTGAGAGAGAGAGAAAGGGAGAGGCCATGAAAAAATATATACAAAGTTTTTGACAGGGGAAAGAAAAGGAGAGGGGAAGAAATAGATCTGGAGGGAGGAGATTTAGGAGTGAACGGTTCCTAAAATTAAATGACTTTGTAGGTTTTATATTTTCTAAATGGCAGAGCGGAAAATGGGATATAGGGAATGACAACGTCTGTACATTGATTCAGCACAAAGTTATTAAAGCAATTTATTATATTGCTTGGGCTGCACGTTTACGTTTGAAAGGCAAAGGAAAGCTAACGGTCACCATTTATGGTACCGATACGACGCACCGTTTTATCGTTTCCGTTGCGTACCAGACCTCAGAATATAGAAATAAATATACTACGGAGATCAGCACGACGATGCGAATAGAACGGTACACAGATATCTGTGATACAACCATCCTATCAAAAGTCGATATTTGATACCGAAAATGCTGCAAATCTGTCGAAAATAAGATCGACAGAGCAATAACAGTCCAAATTTTGAGAAACGAAATATGACGTCTCATTCAGAAGATGATTTACAAATCTTCTGTATAAAAATATTCAGGTTTGGAAAACATTTTATTATCATCAAATATTAACCAATTTAATTTGAAATAAAATTACACAAGAAAATAAACTTTCATATTATTAGATGAAAATTTACCATTTGCTATAATAAAATCGACGTATTCAAAATATTAAATTTTCATTTAATTATGTTATAAAACTATATGGTACAAAACAAGATTACAAAAGTTCAATGGTATTTGGATGCCTATATTTTCCCTTTTTAAGACCATATGATGCAAATAAACTTAATTTTAGATAATCAACTTGTACTTTTTTGGTGTATGGAAGCAACCGGAATGTGTATAAATTTTTGATCAACAATGTTAAGATCATTATATTCAGGCATGTAGTTTTCAATGAAAGGATATTTCCCTAGTAGTAAGGTAAGAACCATAAGCAAAGTTCACAATCCACATAAATCCCTACCGGCTATACCAATATCCATGAGAGAAGATGTACATCATTTCACACCATTTATGGGCAGTTCAAATAAGAAATCTAGCACTACCTCAACATCCAAAGTTATAAGTGATAATAAATTAGAGAGTCATGAGGAAATCTAAGCTACTACAGACACATTGCCAGTACCTAATACTCATCAAGTAACCACAATTGATCACACTTTACCTATAGTGGTTGATAATACACTACCTAGTGAGCAAGGACATCACATGATCACAAGAGTAAAGAGAGGAATTTTTAAGCCAAAAGTGTATATATCCAATTGTGTCTCTACCTTATGAGTAAGCCATAAAGCATAGTGAATGGAAAAGATCCATGAAAGAGGAAAATCTGGCCATAATAAGGAGCAACACATGGAGCCTTGTCACTCTACATAAATACAATCTATAGTGGGATGCAAATGGATATATAAACTAAAGATAAATGTTGATGGAACAACAGGGAAATACAAGGCAAGACTGGTGGCTAGGGGTACACTAAGCAATATGGTTTTGACTTCAAAGAAACATTCTTACCTTTTATAAAACTTACTACAATCAAGGCCATGCTAACTATAGCCTTACACAAGGGATGATAGAGCAGGCAACTGGACGAGCATGATACTTTTCTAAATGGTGACTTGCAAGAAGAGATATACATGGAGTAGCCAAAGGGGTTTGAAAATGTTTATGAGCAACAATTGGTATGAAAATTAAATAAAGCTATCTATGGATTGAGACAAGCACCTAGAGTTTGGTTTGAAAAGCTAAAGGGAGCATTAATAAGACCGAATTACCAAGTAGAAAGGTCTAATATCTCATTTATTATTAAAGCCACTAACATATCTACAACATATGTATTGGTATATGCTGATGACTTCACCATTATTGGAAGTTGTGATGTTGAAATAGACAAATTGACTTAATACTTAAATAATCAATTCAAGCTAAAAGACCTTGAAAATTTGAACCACTTCTTAGGCATTGAAGTCAAATACTCTAAAGATGGTGAATTGCATTCAATCAACGAAACTACATTCAAACTGTTCTAAAAAGAGCAAATATAGACAAGGCCAAATCACTACCCACTCCTTTGATCAGCAATCTTCGCATGTCTAAGAATAAAGGGGATACATTTGAAGATCCACATCACTATAGGAGTATTATAAAGGCTTTACAATGCATCACCATCACAAGATTTGAGATATCATATAGTGTGAATAAAGTGTGTCAATTCATGCAAAAACCTCTAACTGAGCATTTGAGGATGGTCAAAAGGATTTTGAGATAGTTAGTGGGGATACTAGACTATGGTATAAAGCTACATGTGAACAAAGCAGTGTATATCAATGCTTATGCTAATTAAAACTGGGTCTCTTATGTGGACGATAGGCGCTCCAACAGTGGCTATTGTGTATTCCTTAGAAGAAATATTATGTCATGGTGTTCTAAGAAGAAATCAATAGTATCATGATCAAGTACAGAAGCTGAATACTGAAGTATTGCAAAGTTTTACTTCTGAAATCATGTGGTGAGATCACTGTTATCTGAAGTTTGTGATTAGAAAGATTAAAAAACCACTATGTGGTATGATAATTTAAGCACTGTGTCTCTAGATGCTAATCATATTCTACATTCTAGAACCAATCACATTAAACTAGACTTATATTTTGTCAGAGAGCACGTGGCCAGAAGAAATTTGTGTATTAATCATATTCTAGCATTTTATCAACGTGCTGATATTCTTACAAAGCCCCTATCCTTTGCACACTTCTCGAGACTAAGAGGAGAATTAAATGTTGAACCTAGCTCAAGTGGCGAAAAAGGAATTGAAGTGAAGAAGGAGGCAACAGAGAGAGTTTGATTTGAGGGAAAGAATTAGAAGATATTGTGATATAGTGATACATTGTGTTACTGTTCATTGTGTGTGTTGTACCATTATATTAGGGCTGAGTCATTTTCTATGTGAGTGGTGCGTGTATCATGTATCAGTGCATATGTCTCTGTGCACCTATATTTAAAGTTGTAATCAGTTCATGTTTGCTAATGAGAATATTTTCATTTTACTAACCCTAACTCTTACCTCCTCATAACCAGAAATCTAATTCTCCTAAATCATGTGTCTGCCAAGGATAGAGTAAAGGTTCTTGAAGGGACACATAAGGCGTGAGTTGAACATATTTTTCTATTTCGGTTGTAATAACTATTGATTAAATGATGAGATCTATTTATTATTTCCTTGAGTAGGAAAAACAAGGCGTTATTCGTTGCATCTATAGAGGATTCATATTCATCCATGTCCGCCATAAAGGTACACATGCTGGTTTTATCTATGTGATAGCTCAATTTGTATGCTTCTTGGCGGAAAGCGTGAGAGGAGTGGTCTCAATCCCTTTGACTCAAGAAAGGCTCTAAAAATTTGTCATTTAACTTCAACCTCTAAACGGGTTCAATTCCTCAGCTTATTTATTTTGTCTCCCTATGCCACAAAGTATATATCAGTTATTCATCAGAATAATTGGTGAATTAGTGGAGACCATCATATTTAATGAATTACTATGATAAAATAATTGATTGAGATCATTGTGGCACATAGGTATGGCAGGAGGAGGACAGAGGATTTGATGTGGGTGGAGGAAAGCTCTAAAAATTAGTTATCTATCTTCAATGTCTAGACCACCGAGTAGAAGAAAAAATGATTCTTTAATCGAGAAGAGCGTTAGAATCTGCTCTGGCCCTTGGAAGGGACACTAATACCGTTGATGCGTGAAAGGTTTTGATGGTCAGTGTGCATGGAATTGGATTCAAAACTCACCAGCGTGAACAAAGAAGATATTATTATGTGATGGCATTTGGGAGATTCTGGATATCAAAGCTATAGCATATGAAATTACTTGTGCTTGTATTAAGTTTTTTATTATTGGACAATGAGAAAGAACATTATACCATCCCAAAGTTGTTTGAAAATTATTGTGCAACTCCTTTTAATGTCTAGATAGTGTAACGACCTGCCTTTTTGGACGTTTTAAGTAGACACACACGTCCTACTCAAACCATTCGAAAGGGCAGATTGTTATGGGGTAAATAAGAAAAAGCAGAGAAAGAAAGAAAACAAATACAGAATCTCGCACCGGAATGACAAAATATAATAATCAAATAAACAGTTCCTGAAGCTGTTTACAAATAACATTGATTAAACTTTTATAATACAGATCAGAGTTACATACAACAAAAATAAATAATAAATAAATGCAGCGGAACAACATGATGCAGTGGAATAAATGTAATACATAATAATCGTACAAAATCTTCGTCTTCATCCTCCGGAAAGCAGTCTTCGTTAAACTGAAAAGCTCAGACTGACCCGAGCGAATTGAAAAGACAAAACACTCGAGTCAAAACTAAAAGATCTTATGTAAGTTAAATCAATAGTAAATAAATATGAGTGTAACGGCGTCAGAGATGTTTATGGGGTTTGACATCTCCTATCCAGTGTCTAACATGAGTGCAATAACCTAAGAGATGTTTGGGATCTCCATCTCCTAAGGATCCGTTAAACTATCTACTATGTAGTACAATACACTATTATAATATGTCTACAATAAAGTAAAGTATCAAAATAGTGTTAATGCATTACCCATATCCCTCTTAACATATTTTTATATATTCCCAGTCTATATAGTACTGTAATTCCTCCATAAACTGGAGGGCTATCAGAGGGCACTCCAGAGGTATGGTACAAACCAAACTCGTAGAAGGCGCGATAGGGCATGAGAACACGACACTCGACGCAATGCTAGGGTAGATATACAAATTGCGGATACAGACTGGCGGTAACGTATAACAGCTACTACCGCCCACCTCAGAACACACTCCCAAATCAAAATCAAGGGTGGCCACCAAATCATCACAAAGTCATAATATGGTATCGAAGAAATGTGTCCAATCGGAGGTGCGACCTCACTTGGCCCGGCGTGGCTCCTGTTTTAGTCACATCCAAGCTGACTCACGGGAGTCAGGGTCACGTAAATGCCTCATACAGAATCGTTCGCCAAACCATCCTACTTCATTTCTGGAATCTCCACCACGTACACAGTTGTTAAAGTGGTTTTCGGTATTGGTAGAGAGTATGACAATATCCGATCCCGGTCTCTTTAATAACCAAACGCTTATTTCACACCAGATGGTTGTTTTACATTTCAAAAAGTCAATTCACAATTGATATCAAAATATCATATTCTCAAAACCATGTCATTTTCAAATCATATTCACTTTCAAAATGACATTCACTTCCAAAATCATATTCACTTTCAAAATCATATTTACTCAAATATGTCATTTCACAAAAAGGTATCAATTCCAAATTGCAACTTAAGTTGTATCATCATCAAGGATTTAAATATAAATACTTCAACTTTACAAAGTCTGAAATTTTTGAAAATAGTTTAGATAGTCATTAATAGTTTTAATAGTTTTAAAATAGTTTAAAATAGATTGAAATAGTTTAAATAGTAAAAACAATTTAAATAGATTTAAATTTGATTTAATTAGATTTAAAATGATTTATATAGATTTAAAATAGATTAAATAAATTTAAAATAGATTAAATAGATTTTTAGATAGATTAAACAAATTTAAAATAGATTAAATTGATTTAAATTGTATTAAATAGATTTAAAATAGATTAAATAGATTTTTAAATAGATTAAATAAATTAAATTAGTTTAAAATAGGTAAAATAGATTAAATTGGATTAAATAGGTTATAATAGATTAAAATAAATTAAAAATAGTTTTAAATTGATTAAAATAGTTTAAATTCATTAAAATAGTTTAAATTTATTGAAATAGATTTAAATATTATAACCAAACATTTTCAATAACTCAATTCCGACAAATTCATTTATTTTTGACACTTCAACTTTGAAATTCCAATTTAAATCCTTTGAACAATTTATTAAATCAATTCAAGTTTCAGCATCAACGCTTGAATTATCGAAAATAATTCAGTTTATATAAATCAATATCTATTTCAAAATGCTAGTTAACTGAATTCAAAATTTAAAGAATTTAAAAATCATTTAATTTAACCAATCCAGTGTCCGTATATAATTTTCTACCCTATGGTCAAGTGATACGGATATTTATCATTTCAATCTGCAATTTCAATTTTTATAGTTATATATCATTCAAACCACAATCCCAAATTAAAAAAAAATCCATAAAATCGCTCGAGTCTATCATTCCAACCCATTGATTTTTCCCTAATCTATAGATCGTTCGGGTATGTATCATTTCAACCCATAGGAAACTTATAGTGTTATAACAATATAAAAAATAACATCCAATCATCCAATATTAGCAAATCAAACATACATCACATCATCATCCAAATTAACCAATAAACAATAATAGTTAAATGATTATTATTAGCATGTATTCAATTGCCAACTAAATTAAGTAATAATTAAATAACGATTAAATGCAATAAAAGTCGTATTTAACTAGAATGGCAATTTAAACATACCAAACATCGATCAATTAATTTCTAATCACATCATAAAATTAAATTTAACTAACATAAGATAGCTTAGTAATCGTGAGTGGGTCAAAACACTCACCATTGATTTCAAATCGATTTGAAATCCAAAATAGTGCCCAAATTTCAACAGTCTCAGAATTTGTTAAAACCAGTTTCATACTATCCGAAATTTCAATATGATCCTAATGGAACAAACCACGCGTGAATCGGACCTCGTACGTAAAAGTTATTAAGTTAGAACGTTATACGATTTCCAATTGAATTAAATTAAATAATAAAAATTTGGCTTACACGTCACCTCAAATAAACCTCGCGTTAATCTTCCTCTCAGAAACCTTCCCTTCACGCGCTTGAACAACTCGACCAGGCACAGGCCGCTGCCACGTCGCATCAACCGCGCGTCTCCCACCAGAACGCCGTGACCTCCCCACGTCCACGTGAGGCTAAACGTCGGACCACCGATTCTCCCAATTGAGCAGCTGCCGCCCCTGCTGATAAAACCTAATGAATTTTCCACCTCGATCCAGCCATCATCTCGCCAAACAAACCACATGGATGCGCTCCACTTGTCCCTCTCCACGCCATGGTACCCATGATACGACAATCCGTCGATGATCATCACCACCAAACGGATGGCTGAGATTAAACCATCCAATTCCCGACAAATAGAGACCCATTTTGTAACGACCCGTATTTTTCGAAAAGAAGAAAATTCAAATTTTAGAATTTAATACAGTAAGAAATTTAAAATTTATGATTTTAAATAAAATTTACTTTGAATTATAACATCTAATTTTGATTTAATAAAGTGACAACTATTTTATGTGATTTCAAACGTATGGTTTAATAAAAGTTTAATTGGATAGATTTAATATTGTGTAAAGCCTGAAATAAATTTATGATTAACTGGAATTAGGCTTTTAATTGTAGATTAACTTCTAATCTATTTGTAAACAATAAATGTATAATTATGTATTCAAACTTATTTAAATTTTAGTCTTGGTTTTTTGCTCATCTTACATATCAACCTATTGAAATTAAATTGTTAATAAAGTTCAGTATAATTGGATTTTACATAAAAGGAAAGAAATATAAATTTTAATTTAATAAGACTTAATTAGTTAAACGATTCAGAAATTGAGAAAATTGAGAATTTAATACTGCATTAGTTAATATTAGCATTTTAATTAAGGAACTAGAAATTTTAAACCAATGAATATTCAATTATATTAATTTGAAATATAGTTTATTTTGAAAGTAAATAAAGGTGAATTTTATTGAATATAATAAACTAAAATCTACCATATAAAACAAACAATAGAATTTTATGACGGAAATTTGATATTTGCTATGCGTCCATCTAGATATAGCAAATGGCAAATTTTCGTCGAATAATATAGATGTTCTATCGGTCGCTAGAAATTCAGTTTAAATCAGTTAATAACAGTTGAATTTAAAAGTGTTCCGAAACCTAAATATGTCAACATGAGAAAATTTATTTAGAACACTCTGAATGAGATTGCATAATCCGTTTCGTGAAATTCGAACGTTTCTAGCTTCGTTTGGATTTTTCCATACGGGATAACAACGTATATCAATGTCAATGTAACAACCCGAAAATTTTAATAATACCTCTAATGGTCTCTTTTACATCAGCACCTTTGAGGGTAGAAGGTTGATAAGATACACTGCAGTAGAGAAGGCTTCTAGCCAAAATTAAGAGGTAGAGATACATGTGCAAGTAGAGTTAGTCCTCATTCCACAATGTGCATGTGCTTCCTCTCAACCATTCCATTCTGCTGAGATGTGTATGGATCGGTGTTCCTTTGCAATATGCATTTGGCAATGAAAAAAAATCCTTCAGTGGCTTGCATCCTGACCCGCCATCAATATGAAATATTTTAATTTTTGCACCATGTTGTCTTTCTACTAGATCGATGAACTGTTTCACTACTTCATGTGTCTCAGATTTTTGCCTTAAGAAGTATATCCATGTATATCTTATGCGTGCATCCACAAATTTAATGTAGTACTTGAACCCATAACACGAGTCTATAGGTTTAGGACCTCATAGATCATATTCTACAAGTTCTAGTGGAATTTTGTATACTATTTTAGACAAACTAAATGGTTGCTATGGCTTTTGCCCATTTGACACTGAGTACAAACATAAGGTAATGCAATATTCTCACAAGAAATATTGATTTTATTCAAAACATATTTAATTACATTTACATTTGGATGACCTAAGTTCTTATGACAAACATCAAAGATTTCTTAAGATTTACTCATAGAAAAGTTGCAGCATGTTTTCTTATCTTCTAAAACTAGCTGAGAAGTAAGATTGAATTTGTACAGTACATCATGTAGTTCTCCCTATAATAATACTTCTTTATTCACATTGTCTTTAACTAAAAATATTTGAGAAACTCAAAAAATACTCCATTTTCTCTAGTAAATTGAGACACGTAGATTATATTATTCTTGATTTGAGGTACTCTTAAGAGATTCTTCAGAAGTAGTGATGTATCATTTCATGTGAATTAATGCTACCATTTCCTATATGAGTTATGTTTAGTAGAGTACCATTTCCCATATATGTAGAATTCTTACTTTGATACATTGCTCCACCAAGATTTAAGTTTTATAGGTTACTGAAACAGGATTAGTTGCACCAGAATCTAAGTACCATTCTTCATCTTGAATGACTTCATCCTACCCAAACCTGTGTGACAACAAGATAAGAAGTGAGCTTCTGGGGTTACTCTAGGTTTCTTGATTTAGTTGGCTTAAATTTGCACTGAGTGAGCAATCCCTCTGACTGCTTTGATTTGATGAGACATGCTGGGTATTTGTCAAATTAGAATCAAATCTGAAATAACATTTCAAAGCAGTGCGACTAAATCTTTCACAAATTTGACATCTGGCCCGTTATTGTTATTCCTTCCTCTCCCTCTAGCTCTACCATAACTGACACCTCTGTTGTAAGTTTGATCTCCTTTAGAATTCTTTAAGCCTCTCCACTGTTACTTGCATTTTCAATCTTGTAATTATGGTTCAGATTCTTGAATTTGAAGCATAATTGATTGAGAATTCTTGACTGGAAGTGGCCTTTTGCTCAATTCTCCCTTCATGTGTAAGAAGTGGGGAGTTTACCTATTGTAGGATAGGTGATGTTTCCTTGGAAGAGATGACAACCACTACTGCCTCATAATCACTATCAAGACCGTTCAAAATGGTGAGTACGTGTTCAGTTTTTGTTGCCTTGTGACCAGAAGATTCAAGAAGATTCAAGAAGATCGCATAAGTTTTTTTACCTTGCCCAGGTACTCTTTGATTGTTAGATTTTCCTTTCTAATGCTTTGCAACTGTCTCTTATAGTGCATGATTCTTGCAAAGTACTGGGAACTAAAATTCCTCTGAATTGTTACCCATACTTCAAATGTTGTCTTACATCCAACAATTTGAGATAAAAGATTTGTACTGATGGAGGATAAAAGCCATGAACACAATAGACTGTCTTGTTTTTTATGTATCACAAATTTAGGATTATTGATGAGTTTTCCCACTTGATCAGGCAAGTATTTAGGCTGTGATGGTGTTGTTTCACTGATGAAGTCTTGAAGTCCATAACCTCTGATGGTAGTCTCATAGCAAAAAATTATTCTAATCAAGGGACACCATGAAAAGTTGAGTTTGTGTATTGGTGTATTGTCTTTAAGGAGTATTCGATTGATTTGTGAGATGTGTTGATGCTTACATTTTTTTAAGGTGTTGAATCAGTTCTTGACCGAGGGTCATTATCTTCTGTCATGATGTTGGTGTGAAATTAGTGAGTATTGATGAGGATCTAGAGGTGATAGACAGATTTGATAGATCTTGGTCATGTTGGATAGTTAATTTTGTGGTTTGATGAGAATATGAGAGTAGAGGGTAGGTTTGATGGATCTTGATTATGTTTTGCAGAAGTTTTGTAGTTCTTGGATCTTAAATGAATGCGCTATTAGGTGATGAGGCTCTGATACCAAGTTAGAAGAATTAGATTTTTGGTTATAAGGAGGTAAGTGTTAGGGTTTAGAAAATGAATTGATTCTCATTAGCAAACATGAACTGATACAACTCTATATATATGTGTGTGTGCATAGAGACTTGCACAAATACATGATACACACATCACTCACATAGAAAATGACTCACCCCTCATACAATAGTATAGCACACACAATACATAATAATACAATGTATCACTATATCACTATATCTTCGAATTATATGCTTTCTGTAGCAGTCCAGAGCATTTGTTTCCCCACTAATTTTGGTTTTAGTCCCATTAAAATTGATGTGTGTAATCTCTGACCTATCCGGAACGCCCTTGATTACTAAGCACCGACATAGAATACTTGTAGAAAGAAACATACATACATACATACATACATACATACATACATACATATTACGCACACACACACATATATAATGACGACGATGACGATAATATCAAAAGAGTCTGTATGTAACTTTTCCTTTTTTAACAAAGATTTTATCTTTCATAGCAAATTTACTAAAGCTTAATCATAAGCACAAGGCCTCCAATATTACAATTGCCACATTTTATGTCAGAAAGTAGTTGTTTAAGAAATATTACCAAGAATTTCAATGGATTCTAAAAGAATTCTTACATTTTCTTTGGTAGTGCATGCTGAAATGATTAGGACACAACCTTCAACTTTCCCAACAACATCCATCACACTTTCTTGAACACCAGAAAGTACCTTCACATGGTGTCCATTTATATTATTTGCACAAACTCATCCTTATCTAAGGCGAAAGTTTTCTAAAGGATAAAAGGAAAGCATCAGTGCCACGTCT
Organism: Allium fistulosum; assembly: GCA_030737815.1. Taxonomy (NCBI): domain Eukaryota; kingdom Viridiplantae; phylum Streptophyta; class Magnoliopsida; order Asparagales; family Amaryllidaceae; genus Allium; species Allium fistulosum. Next base: position 971,426,938 of record CM060908.1, on the reverse strand, counting down.
CTATATCTACTATTTATAAAAGAATTCTCTACCATTTTTTAGTTAAGCATACAAGTTCATTTATAAAAGAGACAAAATATAGAAAACCAACCAACTAGATATGATGATGCAAGATAAAAAGTGTCCGCAAATAAACCATTAAAGATTTAAACTCACACGGTGACTTGAATCAAACTTGAACTCAATAAAATAAAATCAAAATGCCACATTAATGACCTAACACTCAATATAGAGACTTGTCCCCTTAAGACTGAACCTTATTAGCACGAATGGTGCCATGAAAGTATAAAAATTTCATATTATGCACACAATGTGCGTATGAATCAATAGTTTACCATGAAAATATTTAGAGTGGTATCTAGAAATACAAATAAGATATTAAATTACTTCCAAATTACAATAGGAAAAACATGCCAAACAAGTAAGAATAGACTAATATGTTGTCATATAATCTAAAGCTTAAAAACACACATGGTAGCCATAATATAACATTAAGGATAGAATATAGAAGCTTGTAAAAGATAAAATGACATAATAGTCAATTTCAACTGTAAATTATAATTTTCGTGAAGAGTACCACATAATAATATGAAAACCTAAAACTAAAAGCTCCATGAACAGTTGCACAAGGAATGCTTCATCATATATATTATCCTACTCTTCTCCATCTCCACTATTCCTTTAGCTGTTTGCTTAAATTTTTGGCACAAACACCAAAAATTCCTTGTTTTGTAATAGTTTATTGGATATAAATGATGTAGAGTTGACTAATTTTACTTGAATCACTTTATGTTTTACTGTTTATGTTCGAAGGATTATTCACACAAAAGAAATAACATAAATCTACCAAAAAGAATAGAAAGTAGTAGAAACTAGAAAGTAGAAGTAGAAAGAAAATTGAAAAGCTCTAATAGTCAGAATTCTTCTAAGAGATTTAAGCTATAATTAATTATATATAACATGTAATATAACTTTTAACTGCTGAAAAATTACCACGTAGATTCGACATGAACTATCTCTTCTTCTACTTTTTCGACCAATCCAATCATATACTTGAGATCACCTTTAACAACAATGACCGTGTCACTCTTCATAAAGTGAATTTTCTTTCTATTGTAAATAAAGTAACACCTGACTTCTGAAATTTCTCTAATTCCTCCAAAGTTGATTGGATGGCATTTGTAATAACTGAACTCAAGGAAACTGTTTCATATAATAATCCATTCTTTAAACATCATGGTATTAACAAACTCAAAATGTAGTATGACCCTCTTCTCCATAAGATTGCGCATCTCTTATGTTAAAAAAGTATTTTTTTTGTTAATTTAAGCTAGTTTATCAAACTAATTACACAAATATACCACTTTTGAAATTATTTACAAATATAGTCCACTTTTAGCCATGTCAATGACATGTTGGCAAAAGTGTGCAGGCGCTATTTGAAAAACTGCCCATATTAAACAGATAATTAATACGGGCGATTATTGAAAATGCGCCTTTGTTATTTTGTTTAAAAATATTGGCGCGTTTTCAAATGTTACCCATATAAATTTTAAAAACATACATAAACAGGCGACATTTCAAATGTTGCAAGTATATTTTTGCTAGACATGACTAAAAGTGGTCTATATTTGTAAGTAGTTTCAAAACCAGCCCATTTGTGTAACTAGTTTGATAAAATAGCCTAAATTAAAAAACATTTTTTAAAAAATGAAGGAAAAAAGTATAGGTTTAACTCTCAAGAATAATTATTTTGTTGACAATAGAATGCTAGAAACTATCGTGTTTCGTCAATGTTAAAGAACCATGGTGGTGGTACAAATAGCTTTTTTTTAGCCACATCCTTTCCACCCTATAATATAAAATTTTAATTCCCATTCTGAAAAATGTAAAGGAAAAACACAAGAAACAAAAAGAATAAAATTAAATAGTGTTTCCATTTTTTTTAATACAATATGATTGCTAGATATTTTAGAGAGTCATCAGCATTCTCTACTCAATGCACAAGTCTATGCCTAAGTTGGATCCGACCTTACTTCATTAATGGTAAGCTTAATATATTGACAAATGGAGTAGAAAGTTGGTTCTTGATAGAGATCTTCTCTTAAATCTCCCAATATAGATTAGATTACCAGAATTAAATTTGAAACTATAGGATAAATAAGCTTTTAGTGTTATTGTTAGAGTAGTAAGGGTTTCGTTGAAGCTCGATAACCAACGACAAAAGAAACAAGACTTAGTTATGCAATAATTCTAGTTGAAATCAAAGCAAAAGCAGATCTTCCTGAAGAGGCTTATGTTTCTATGCATGATGGAGAAAACATTGTTCAGAAAGTTGAATATGAGTGGATCCCTCCAATCTGTTTGACTTGCACTTGTTTTAGATATCTCATAGGAAGTTTCTCAACAAAGAAAGTTTGGGAAGAAAAAGCTAATGCAAACTTTGTTAATGCTGAAAATGAAACCATTTTATCAAAAACCCCAAGATTTAGCCAAAAAATTTCAAACCTAGAAAATGTTATCTCTGGATATGATGATCAATTCTGCAATTCAAAAGACTTAGTAAACAATGCAGTTTCTGGAAAAATACAATTCTTTGAAAGCATAAGGAAGACACATCTTCAAACAGACTGAATGCAAATTCACAAAACATTGGCATAGTCAAGCAAATTGAGATAATCCAAAATCAAGCAAAACCAGAACTTAATGACTAAGTAAACAATATCCTGATGAAGATCACCCTATTCAACAAAGTTACATGTTTAACTCTGTTGAAGAGAATGAAGCAAGCACCATAATTAGAGAACAAGCATCAAAAGCACAACAGAGTTCTGGGGATTATAGTGTACAAATCATTGGGCACTTCCCTGCAAGGTTGCCCAAGCTTAATTACAGATGTAAACTATTGTCAAACAACGGTCAGATCAAGCTCCCCGTCTCCAGCACATGGCATATGCATATGAGTTGGCATACACTTTGTTGTAACAAAAGGAATCCCCTACGTTACATGCCTACCAACCTATATTTATATACCACTTCTCCAACTTATTTAGCGATGTGGGACTATTCCAATTCCAAACTATCATTCCTCCTTATCACATGCGAGACAACCCTAACAATCTCCCCCTTGACTCGCATCCTCTAGGAGTACTTTTGAGAGAATTGTTTATCTACATGGCCTAGCTCGTAACCTTTGGTTTTGATAACAATTGTTGTGAAATGGCGGTCGGACCAAGCTCCCTATCTCTAGCACGTGGCATATGCATATGAGTTGGCATACACTTTGTTATAACAAAAGGAATCCCCTATGTAACGTGCCTACTAGCCCTTATTTATACACTACTTCTCCAAGTTATTTAGCGATGTGGCACTATTCCAATTCCAAACCGTCGTTCCTTCTTGTCACATGCGAGACAACCTTAACATAAACAGTTCAAGTATGGAAATCTGCTTAAATATAGATAATACAACTAATGTTTCTTTGAACAATCTAGTGTTATTACTGTCGTGGCTTCCCTTTCCTCCCAATGTATCTTAGAAAACCTGATAGAGAAAGCTGCCTAAGTCCAAACACCATTCTCCTCTCTTACCAACAAAAGCAAAAGAAAACAGAGCAAAAACAAGACCATCAATGATATAATGTCTAACAACAGTCAGGAGAATTAGGTACATAATGGATTCAAAGAAAGATACATTATCAAAAACCCAAAGTGGGAGGAGCATTAGTGGAGACATGTTAAATTCAGAGATAAGAGAAGCATCAGTGGAGAGAGAACATACCTTAATAAAGTAAGTTAGTGTTTGTTTCTTCTAAAACATAAACCAAATGGATTGAAATTAAAAAAGGTGCAATAAAAAAATATAATGGGAAAAAAGAATGAAACTCATTTTATATACTTTGATAACATATAGAAAATTTAAAATAAAGTAGAATAAAAGTTAACAAACATTTATCAAACCAATTAACTGCAAAAAATATAACAATCTAAATTAATAAAAGATAAAAAATTATGAACAATGAATGAAAATACCCTACATCATGGATAAATTCATTTTGTTCCAAAAGTTTACCGAACTAAATAATTGCAACAGCAAACAATCAAAATTGTCTAAAAGAGTATTATGTATGGAATGCATTAAATTCAAAGAGCCTCCTAAATATAGGAGATATAGTAATCAAAATACCGAAATGAACAAATAAAAAATTACATGATCTTTTGAAAAGCACTTACTTTGAAAAGAGAAAATCATGTTTTGATCTTTCGAATAGTAATCAAATGATCCCATTTTGAAAAGCAATTTAGGTTAAACATGTAAAGCCTTAAACAGTTGTTCATTTATTAAAAGATTTCCATGATAGAAAAATACCAACAAACTAATATATTTTAGCAAAAAAGATAACAATTACCGAGGAACAAACATTTTAATTCTTAGAAATAGAAAAACAAATTGAAACTACGACGGGTGAAAGAATAGAAGAGACTTCAACCAATATTACGTGACTCATTTTCAAAGAATAGAATTTGAGACGAATCAAGAGAATAGTGAGGGATCAATTAAGATGAGATTTGCTAATTTCTAAACAAATGCAAAAATGGTAATAAATGAATGATCTTATATGTACAACAACCATTAATGGTATTCTTTAATTTCTAAACTAAAACTTTAAACTAAAATTGTGAAAATGGGTCAAATCTAAAATTATTTGCAAATACAAATCGACTAAAGAAATTATGTAGAGTATGTTAAATTCAAAGACATGAGAAGCATCATAGGAGAAAGAACATACCTTAATAGAGTAAGTTAGGGTTTAATAGAGTAAGTTAGGTTTTATTTTTTATAAAATGCAAACCAAGTGGAGTCAAACAAAAAATGGTAAAACAACAAATTATGGAACAAAACGAAATTCATTTGTATATTCTTTGGTAACTTAAATGAAATTTAAAATAAAAATAAAATAAAACATATCAAAACAAATAATCACAAAAAAATATTACTATCAAAATTAATAAAAGGGAATAAAAATAGATGAATGATGAATAAGGTTCAATACATATGTGTAAAATTCAGATTTGTTCCAAACAACTACTAAACCAAATAACTACAACGTAGTATAACAATCAAAATTGACTAAAAGAGAATTACATATGGAATGCATTATATTCAAAGACTTAAGAAGCATCAGAGGAGAGAGAACATACTTGTAACGACACAGAATTTTAACATTTTGATTTTGAATATTTAATTAATTTTAAATATTTAAATATTTAATATTAAAGGCTGAATAACTCATTTTAGTTAATAAATAATAATGGTAAACTTGTATAGAAAAATATTTACAAAAGTAAATGGTTCGAATAAATATTGATAATGAGATCGAGAATCATTTATTGATAAACGGTTTAAAAATGCATGAAATTATCATTCCAAGGCACTATCTCGAATTTTGATGAAACCAGTGACATTGGAACCGAAATAACGAGGTGTTGTATGCCGACGAGTTTCATGGTGATCAGCGTTCTATGTGATCGTGCGAGATTTAAACACGTAATGTTTTAATTAGAATATTAAATAATAATGTATATTTTATTATATATATTCCCACCCACTCAGCATATATTTTTCTTCTCTCATTTTCTTTCTCTACCTTAATTAACCTAAGTAGGTTTTAATGGGTTTCAGGTTTGCCTCGGTCCCAAGAGCTACAGTACATGATAGTCGACGAGATCAGGTCCATTGGACTCATTGCATGATGGGGATCGAATCCATGGTGTGAAAGGCATGTGTGGTGTTGAGTGGATTGGTGGCCGTGGGTAGCAGTAGATCTAGGGTTGGGTTTTGTGGTCATTCAAGACGGAGTCAGATGATGAGAAGGGTGTCGTTGCATTTCCCTTGGCGTGGAGCACCTTTCCGCCAAATCATAGCAACTTCAGTCGATATTGAAGGGGTGCGACATTTGAAGGCTATAGAGGGGATTGCATTTTCTCATTTCGATTTGGGTGACTGAGCTTCCAAAGTTTGGGTGTGTTACAAAGAGCAGGTAAAGGGGGACAAGTAGGAACTGACTACACATTGTTTCATTGAGGGACAAAGGAAAAATCAAAGGAGGAAGATTTCGACCATGGGTTTATGTTCATGCACAGGGGTATGCACATGTATAGAGAATTGAATTAGGGAGAAAAGCGGGATTTGGGGAGGTAAAGTTGTAACGACCCCACCGTTATACCCAATTTAGCAAAGAATATTACAAGTAATATCGTCTGCTAATCCGGAGAATACGACTTGTTAAAGGTGATTGGATGTGAATATATCTTTCTACTAACACTAACACGTCATTTATACATTTTCACTTAATATCTAAACTGAATTTGATGTGTACAATATTAATACAAAGTAATAGACATACCGACTTCTCAGAATCAGAACAATATATCATATAAATAACAGTCACAGATCACAGTGGAATGAAATACAACTTATACATATACAAATTGTGAGTCTACAAAATAAAATTCTAAACTAATTAAGGTTTAATTAATTTAATTAATTATTTAATTAATCAAATTCTTATAAAATCCATAACTATTGCATACGAGGTCCAAAATCGAACACGGTCTTTTGAATTGCCCTTTAAGTGTGTTATTTATGCATTAAAGGTGATTCGTCAAGTTTGGAGCAAGTGGGATTTTGAGTTAAGATCAAACGCCATTCAATTTTAGACCGAGCAAGAGCTCATAAGTGCCGACTAGGATTTTAGCGAGTTAACTCACCTTTGGATGAAAACTATATGATATATGTGTTGATATAAATTATAGTTTGTGTGCTTGAATGATTTTTTTTGAAATGGTACTTGGATACAACATGTCACTAGGACAACATAACACACATCACATATCAATAAATCTTCCAATCATGCTACGCAAGTTTCGAATATATGACCTCTCGCACCAAAGTCGAATCACTTAACCATCGTGACAATGGTGGTTGTCGTGCTTGAATGATTTCTTTGGTTTGATTTGGTTGAATTGTCGCTTTGGAAAGCGAATGGCATATAAATGAAATACAAGGAACTAAGGGAATTTTGTAAATGGATCCAGATTCCTCGCCACTATTAATTTAAATTTCATTTATATACTTGTTAAATAAATCGTTGAATGCTAAAAGCTTAGTTGCTTGGCCATATTGGATGTGACTTTGATATGTAACTTTAATATTGGTCTTATTGTTGTTACACTTGTTATATTTATATGGAAACACTTGTTAAGAGCTATAATAGCTCTAGGCCTCATTTTAGCATTTTTGAAAAAAAATTTTTTTGCTGTTTTAGACTTCAAAATGGCTTTGATTCGGAGAATGATTTTTAAAGTGACTTTTGGAATTTTCTATGGCGTTTTATTGAGAAATGGTTTTTGAACCCCCTCTGTTTTATCCCCAACCTTTTTGTTAGTCTCTACTAATTTATATGGAAATGTTTTAAAAGTATTTTAGGTGGTATTTATTTTAGAAAAGTTAATATAATAATGGATGTTTATTATAAAGAAAAGGGGGTGGGGGTTCATTTTTTACAACAAAGTGATTCTGTTTTAAAAGAGGATAAGAAATATTTTAGGATAAATATTGGTGAAACACTATATAAAATGTTGTATAGAAAGATAAATTTATATATGGTATCTTTTAAAAAAAAGAATAAATTTATAAATGTGCATTTATAAAGGGAAATGATATTATTTTGATAAATTGGAATAAAAAATCACAATTGAGAATTTATAGTGATATATGGAATGATCGTTTTATGGAAAGTATTTACTCTTGTCTTGAAATAGAAGAATTATGGTAGCTATAGGAGATTTAAAATCAAGAGTTTTATAAAAGGAGTTTTATAAATAGAAAAGAGATTTATAAAAGGGAGTTTTATAAAAGGAAATGGGATTTGATTTCTTTAAATGATTATTTTAAATTATGGTGGTATGGAAAGTAATCCTTTCATACTTAACTCCAAATTCCAAGGTAGGGAAAGTCATCTCTATCTATGAGAATTAAGAACGTATGTCATAGCAAGGATAGTTCTCTAACTTGTCCAACTACATTGTTAATTAGGGGATAGTAGAACTTTGAAGTCGAAAAGTGGTGGTAAGTATAGCGAGTCTAATTTCCATACGGTCCATTTACTTACACCAAAAGAAAGTGGTTGGGTTTATAATAAACAATGTTTTTGAATGACATTTGTTTTAATCCAATTAAGCATGTCTTTGGATAACGGAAATCTTCCTTAAGACTTGTGAATATGCTTATACCATTGATGTAAGTATATGGAAAAGTTTTCTAAGTATTGAAAGTATAGTCTTTTTTGAATATACTTATACTGATGAGATAAGTATAATGTTATTTCTCCCAAGCATTGAAAGAGTATTATTGAATAGTGAAAGAGTAGAAACGTTAATGTATATCTTTGTAAAAGTATTTTGATACAAGTATTAACAAAGTGGTTTGATTAATAAACGGATTAATCAAAGGGGCTTAGTGGTTGCTTTTGTGTTTAATTTGCCTTGGTTAAATCTCTTATTTGGTTGTTTTCTTTTTTGACAATTAAATAACCGACTATCAAATCTTGGACCAATTTGAAAACTATCGATTGTTGGTTCGGAGAGACCAGGATCAGATCAGTTATCCGAAAAGTACTTCGAACTTCCATAAGCTTTCAAATTGAAGACATCTTGAAAATAATGAAATCGAAGATGGAATTCTTTGAAGTGCAAGTGTTACTTGCTACCAATTATGAGTGTAACGACCACGACTTTCTCTCCCTAGAAAGTCATATCGCTAATAAGAAAGAAAGGGGTGAGAAGTAGAAAAGAGAAGAAGAGAAAAGAAACAAACACAAATACTCACAGCGGAAACGAACAAAATATATTATATCACATAAATATTACATAGTATCATATACAACACTTATCAGAGTTACACAGATTACACATCATATACTAGACAGTTATAAACATCTGTCTAGTTATTACATCTCAATACAAAACAAAGATCTAAACAAAGATCAACACAGCGGAAACTACTATCTATATCTACAACGCTGAAGCCTCCTGCTCCATTGCTCCTCCACAATTCGTCAAGGCTAACCTGAATCCCTTGGCTACTCGTAAAAATTTGAGTACCCAAGAGTTTATAAAACAGAAATAAACAACTTGGGTCAGACATGGGTCTGGTGTGAGTAACAGGTTAAACTTGTTTAACTTCAAAACCTTTTGAAAGAAAAGGTATCACGTAAGACTTCCCACAAATAAACATGGGTAAGTTTTTACCTTACGCTAACCAAAACATTTGATAGGAAATTCGATTGTATTATAATAGGGTCTAGGGTTTTCAAGTAAAATACAGAAATAGCTGAAATGCTTACATCTCACATTCCAACATAGTTGGGCACAACTAATACGTACGGCACTTATTGGAGTTTGGATTCCATACAATGGCAGGGCTACCGTGGTACCGCCCGTCACAGTACGTGGCCTAGATCACCGTACCGAGGATCACTCCCAATCCCCTGCAACACAAGGTCGGAACATCCCTTACTGGATAATTCCCGCACAAGATACCTCACGGTTGGGATCAACAACCGCACCACTAAGTCGAAAATAGAAAGGGACATCTAGACAGAGGTAACCTTGTCCTACTTGGGTGCTACCCACTAACCTTGCTGCACCTCCCCTGTTTTAGCCATTCCCGGTTTGTGAGGCTTGAGGTCACGATTACCTTTAAATAGAACACATCTATCTTAGAATGCTCATCGTCCACCTGACGATGTGCTGAAAGCATTCAATCCATACAAGTTCGTTCCGGGTTCGAACGAAACCGAAGGCATTATCTCGTTACACTCGTTTTGGAATCACCCTCAGAGTTAACGACAATAACCCTTGCACTATGAATCTTCATCTTCACTTGATTCACGACCTATCGTTAATTTGGATCGATGTGGTATTCGGGTCTCCAGACCTGGAAATCCGGTATACGGAAACCCGATCCCGGTCTCATCGAAATCCAAAGCGTATCTTTTAAGGCCAAGTTGTTTTAAAGGTTAAAACAATTTAATTCATTATCTTTATACACAAAGAAAGATAATTCACAACAGATAATCAACATTATCAGATAATCCATACAATTCAACTAACATCCATATCACACAGCATATATCTCATCAGAGATATCAATCAAAGTCAAGTATCCAATACTAACACCCATTCATAAGTAATGATTTATCTCATCTTAATTTAAATTGAATTAAATTAATTACTTCATTTTATAAATCCTTCTTACTTAACCATTAATTAATTACAATCAAATAATTATCCTTTAATAATTCATTTCAATTAATCATCTTGATTAATTATCTTTTGATTACATTCAAGTAATTTATTCTCAATTAATTATTTAAATTAATTATCCTTAACCACTTATAGTAATTAACCTTTAATTACTTCATTAATTAATTAACTAAAATTAATTAAATTAATCACTATAATTAATTACATTAATCCTTAATTAATTATATTAATTAATCACTTCATTTATTAATTATTACTTAATTAACCAATCTTAATTACATCATTAATTATATTAATTAATGATTCTTAATTACAACTTAATTATTAATTACTTAATTAAATTAATTACATTAAGTAATTAACCTTTAATTAAACAACATTTATTAATCACCCTTGATTAATCTTCAATCAGTAATTAATTACCCTTAATTACTTTCTTTAACTAAATTAATTACTCCTTAATAAATTTCTTAATTAATCCCTTGATTAATTATTCAAAGTAATTAACTCAAATTACTTCTATTAATAAAATCATTTATTCAACTAATTACTTCCAGTAATTATCTTATTATTTACTTCTCTAAATAAACTTACCTTAATAATTACATTAAGTAATTATTATCAAATCATCTCTTGATTATCCTAAATTAATTAAACTTAATTAATTAATTTAACTAAATCAAATTAACTTCAATTAATTACAATAAGTAATTAATTCTTAATTACTTCCAATAAGTAATTACATTTAAACAAATTCTATAATTGATTATCTTTAAATTAATTAATCTAATTAACTATTAAAATTAATCTTATTAATTTATTATTTAATAACCCATAGTTAATGACCTCATTAACTATTATTTAATTACTTTCCTTAAGTAATTAACTTATATTAATTATTATTAATTTCAAATTAATAAATCTTAATAACCAATTAATTAAACATTAATTATTTAATTAATTAAGTATTAACCATAACTTAATTAATCTTTAATTACTTTATTAATTAAATCTTAATCATTAATTAATACCCTAATTTATAATCCTTAATTATAAATTAATCATTCCTAATTAATTTATCTTAATCATAAATTAATTAGTTTAAACCTTTAATTATCTATTTAATTAATCCAAATGATTAATTAATTTGATTATTTAAACCATTTTAATTTACCTTAAAGATTTAATAATGTTTTTAACTTTAAGATAAAATATTTACTTATCCAAGTTTAAAATTCCTTATTCACAAAACATTTGAAACATCCATTTTCAAATTTACTTTTAAATTTCATTTTAAATTCCGGATTTAAAATGAATAACAATTTGTCTTTAACAAAGTTTAAATCCAATTTAAAAACTTTTACATGTTAAAGAAATCTTATATCTTCTAAAGGAATTTTTAAAAAGAACTTAAATCAACTTCCCTTTAAAAATTTCAAAACATTTAAATATAACTAACATTTAAACTTATTTAAAACATTTAAATTTATAAACTTATTTATCTCAAATCTAGGGTTCAAAACCAAACTTGAAATAAAACTTTGATTCCAATTCCTGTTTAAATATTTCTTTACAGTTTTAAATTTAGTTTAAAGTTTTAAACAGACAGTTTTTAAAAGCCTGGCAACATCAATTTACCCGAGACCACTCAAAAATACTTCGAGTCGCATACCTAAAAACTTCGAGTATCACTCAAACAAAACTCGAGAAAAACTCAAGCACCCCTCTGTTAAAATCCCAGACTTCACCAGATATACTTACGATCTCGTGCACGTGCACAGTAGATTCCATCACCTCCGACCATCGACGACTTCCCCCACCAGTCGACGTTCATCCACCTACCAGAAACCAATCACTCGAGCAACGAAACGAAGACGAGATCAAAATCGAGCACTTGAGCACTAAAACAGGAACACAGACTACTCCCAATCCCTGTCAACAATCCCTCGTCCTCCCATTTCTGATCACCAGAACGCCAGCGACTCCAGCGATGACTTCGTCCACGTCATAACTTCAATTACCCAGAGTCCTATTGAACTCGATCGACCAGAGACGTTGTGACGATCGATTTTCTAACCTAGTTAAAACTAGGGTTAAAATCATAAATTCTAAATCTCTACTGCCTCACTACTCTATTTTAAATTCCAGTAATTTTCCCTATATCCTTGATCATTCCACCATCACTACTGAAGATTTACAACATCCCAAACTATCGAGATCAACAGAATTACCCACAAATTCATTTTTAGATAAATACAGAACTGCACCCTTATTTCTAAACTATAAATTATGATTTATGTTTTAAAAATCGAGTTTTAGTATAAGTACTCAACTTATACTCCTGGATCAATGAATCTGGGATTTTAATTTTTCACTTACAAAATATTTGTCCTGTTTTATTTTCTTTTACAGAGACACAACAGTTTTTATTTTATATTAAATAAAATTTCAACTATAATTCATGTTATATACTCATACTTGGTTAAATCTTAAGCCATCATAAGGATTTTGAACATGAAATAATTGATTTTGATCAGTATCTAAAACTGTCATTCCATAACAGGCAAGAACATACCAAAACCCAACATGCATTCGAAACCAAACATAATACAGAGAATTACATCACATTTATTCACTTCAAACATGATTATCACAGGAAGAAATCAAGCAACTATATTTACTTAAGTTAGTTTTAAATAAAAACTGTTACTCACCTTAAACAAAGATGAAACAGAGGCAGTTTTTATCTCTTGAAGACTTTAACTAGAATGCTTCTTGAATTTGATTTTTAACTTTAGTTGTTGAAGCTTTACTGATTTAAACTACATGCATGCTGGCTTCCAAATTGAAGAACGAATGCAAGCAGGCTCTTTAAACTTGATTCCAGGTTGAAGAAAGAATGCAGACTGTTTCTTTGATTTGGAAAAGAATTACAGGGGTTTGATTGTTTAGCTTGAGTGGTTTTGATTTGAAGATGAGATTATAGGGATTGATTTGGTTTGAGGCATTTAGATCTCTGATTTGTTTCAGAATTGAATTAGAGGAAAGATCTAATTTGTTTTTCTCTTGGCTTTGAAAAAGAGTTTAGAAAGAATGAATTGAAGAAATGCAAATGTTTACATACATGTATATTTTTGATTTTATAAACTAAAAGAAAATGAAAATAAATAAGGACACTTGTCCTATACATTTGTTACTTAAATTACACATGTTTTACAAAGGCTTTAGATAAATGACACTTGTCTTTTAAGTATTTATTCATAATTCTATTTATTTTAAAAGTAATTAAAATGCCTTTTTCTTATTTATTAAATACTTATCTATATATAAATTACTTTTTAAAGAGAAACAAAAACTAATTATATTTATAAATAAAAGCTTATACAAATATTTTAAAATCCAAAATAATTTAAATAATTATTCTTTTGAATTTCAAAACTTTAAATTCAAATTTAAATTAAATTAAATCCTAAGATTCAATTTAAAAAGTCAAGTTATATATATATACACTTATATAACTACTTATTTAATACAGATTATTAAATTAAATTCAAATTTTATTATCAAAGATCATCAATATCAATTTAATTATTTAACAGATTATTAAATTGATATTGCTCAAATTTCTGGGATATTACATTCCTCCCCCCTTAAAATAATTTCGTCCCCGAAATTTAAACAAAGGTAATTTAATAATCTATTTTTAAGATTTTAATTTTAATTCACAAGCATATACTATCATCCATATGCTAGCAACCATAGCAGCCAATCATCCAATCAAACAATTCTATCTATCTAGACTAAATTCTAGATAAAATACCTCGAGTTTCCCCAAGTATATATATATACCGGAATACTCGCTCTACAAACAATCTAAACTACTAAGCTATAGATCTCCTACTCATCTAGATCTACAGAACTAAACAGAATATCAGACTACAGACGAGTCTGACTCAACTACCCAACTTCCAGAACTGCTGATTCTAAAACCAGAGATAGATCAAATACGTACTCCTTCAGAGATACGTAAAACACAATGAATTCCAATTATCCAAACTGACAATTCAATCCTGAAAACCCAATACTTATCCAAATCAGAACACAGAAGAGATCCAAACATAACTTTACTTCACAACATCAGTAGATTCCAAACTTACTTCTCCTATCAGAGATACACTCCAAACTGCTTTCGCTGCTCAACTCTGATCTGAGGTAGAACACAAGCACAGACTGGACAACTTATTCCAGAAATAAGGTTCACTGATCCATAAAGAAAACTCAGATACTCCAGCAAAACTTGAGCTGCATCACCAACTCCATCTCTAGGAAACATCCTTCCACTAGACTGAACCACCGGTATCACTCATGGAATCCAGTCGATAAGAAAACTCAACCTTCAGATGCGGACAACTCCTGACTTCTCTGAAGACATCCAGAAAAACTCTGACAACCCAAGAGAACACTCAGACAATCGCAAGTCACTTTTGCGATCATCCCATCCTAATTCCAACAGACTGTTCTCTCTTTACCAATCAGAACAGCTTACACTTATTTATCCAATTTATCAAAGAAATGGATCCCTTCTGCTGCTTCTGAACTTCACTTTCAGAAAAACTGCTCATCCAGAAAACTTCCTGCCAATGCACAGAATACTCCGAGCTGCACTACCGACACTGATGCCAAGGACTTCCTATTCCAAAGATCTTCGAGAAACTCGAACTCCAAACCAAACAGAATCACCATGCTGAACTCAGCCACAACACCGAAGCAGACACACTTCCACAACTTGTTCCAAAGAAAACATCTTCGGGAACATCCATATTCACTGCGTCTTATCACACAGCTACTATTACCTGAGGTATCAAGGTACCATTACTCACTTCTGCCTCATCAACAGATCCAACTCTACTCATCCACACTTCAAAGATAAACTCCGAACCATTACAGTTTCCTTCGAAGATCGATGAAATCCTTCACCACAGCAAAGCTTACTCGAGACAGTATTAGGTCTACAGTCTCGACAGATACACTTCCAACCTCAACATTCAAACTCCAACTATTGGTAATTGTGTTACACACACTACCACCTTATCTACCTTTATAACTTATATTGGAAAACCCGAACAGGTAACCCAATAAATAGGTAGAAATACATAAATATATTTAAAATGGTACTTTTTATATAGAAATTATTTCTGGGTAAAATTATTTCATCTACCTCTTTAAAACAATATTGTGTCCGTTGGCCTGGTTAAAGTGTTTAGAGATCCCTATCAATAACGTTAGCTACTCGTATTGACCAGAATCCATATACCACTCAACCAATCAATTAACACAATATAAAACCATTTTATATAACTAACAAATACGCGCTCTCGTATATATATACTCAGACTCAAATAGGTTGCTACAGATCCTATCTCTAATGAACAATCCTTCTGAACCTAGGTATTCACTCAACCTAGTGCTCTGATATTCAATTAACCAAAAGCTTAGGCATTCGCTCAACCTATGCTCTGATACCACTGTAACGACCACGACTTTCTCTACATAGAAAGTCGTATCGCTAATAAGAAAGAAAGGGGTGAGAAGTAGAAAAGAGAAGTAGAGAAAAGAAACAAACACAAATACTCACAGCGGAAACGAACAAAATATATTATATCACATAAATATTACATAGTATCATATACAACACTTATCAGAGTTACACAGATTACACATCATATACTAGACAGTTATAAACATCTGTCTAGTTATTACATCTCAATACAAAACAAAGATCTAAACAAAGATCAACACAGCGGAAACTACTATCTATATCTACAACGCTGAAGCCTCCTGCTCCATTGCTCCTCCACAATTCGTCAAGGCTAACCTGAATCCCTTGGCTACTCGTAAAAATTTGAGTACCCAAGAGTTTATAAAACAGAAATAAACAACTTGGGTCAGACATGGGTCTGGTGTGAGTAACAGGTTAAACTTGTTTAACTTCAAAACCTTTTGAAAGAAAAGGTATCACGTAAGACTTCCCACAAATAAACATGGGTAAGTTTTTACCTTACGCTAACCAAAACATTTGATAGGAAATTTGATTGTATTATAATAGGGTCTAAGGTTTTCAAGTAAAATACAGAAATAGCTGAAATGCTTACATCTCACATTCCAACATAGTTGGGCACAACTAATACGTACGGCACTTATTGGAGTTTGGATTCCATACAATGGCAGGGCTACCGGGGTACCGCCCGTCACAGTACGTGGCCTAGATCACCGTACCGAGGATCACTCCCAATCCCCTGCAACACAAGGTCGGAACATCCCTTACTGGATAATTCCCGCACAAGATACCTCACGGTTGGGATCAGCAACCGCACCACTAAGTCGAAAATAGAAAGGGACATCTAGACAGAGGTAACCTTGTCCTACTTGGGTGCTACCCACTAACCTTGCTGCACCTCCCCTGTTTTAGCCATTCCCGGTTTGTGAGGCTTGAGGTCACGATTACCTTTAAATAGAACACATCTATCTTAGAATGCTCATCGTCCACCTGACGATGTGCTGAAAGCATTCAATCCATACAAGTTCGTTCCGGGTTCGAACGAAACCGAAGGCATTATCTCGTTACACTCGTTTTGGAATCACCCTCAGAGTTAACGACAATAACCCTTGCACTATGAATCTTCATCTTCACTTGATTCACGACCTATCGTTAATTTGGATCGATGTGGTATTCGGGTCTCCAGACCTGGAAATCCGGTATACGGAAACCCGATCCCGGTCTCATCGAAATCCAAAGCGTATCTTTTAAGGCCAAGTTGTTTTAAAGGTTAAAACAATTTAATTCATTATCTTTATACACAAAGAAAGATAATTCACAACAGATAATCAACATTATCAGATAATCCATACAATTCAACTAACATCCATATCACACAGCATATATCTCATCAGAGATATCAATCAAAGTCAAGTATCCAATACTAACACCCATTCATAAGTAATGATTTATCTCATCTTAATTTAAATTGAATTAAATTAATTACTTCATTTTATAAATCCTTCTTACTTAACCATTAATTAATTACAATCAAATAATTATCCTTTAATAATTCATTTCAATTAATCATCTTGATTAATTATCTTTTGATTACATTCAAGTAATTTATTCTCAATTAATTATTTAAATTAATTATCCTTAACCACTTATAGTAATTAACCTTTAATTACTTCATTAATTAATTAACTAAAATTAATTAAATTAATCACTATAATTAATTACATTAATCCTTAATTAATTATATTAATTAATCACTTCATTTATTAATTATTACTTAATTAACCAATCTTAATTACATCATTAATTATATTAATTAATGATTCTTAATTACAACTTAATTATTAATTACTTAATTAAATTAATTACATTAAGTAATTAACCTTTAATTAAACAACATTTATTAATCACCCTTGATTAATCTTCAATCAGTAATTAATTACCCTTAATTACTTTCATTAACTAAATTAATTACTCCTTAATAAATTTCTTAATTAATCCCTTGATTAATTATTCAAAGTAATTAACTCAAATTACTTCTATTAATAAAATCATTTATTCAACTAATTACTTCCAGCAATTATCTTATTATTTACTTCTCTAAATAAACTTACCTTAATAATTACATTAAGTAATTATTATCAAATCATCTCTTGATTATCCTAAATTAATTAAACTTAATTATTTAATTTAACTAAATCAAATTAACTTCAATTAATTACAATAAGTAATTAATTCTTAATTACTTCCAATAAGTAATTACATTTAAACAAATTCTATAATTGATTATCTTTAAATTAATTAATCTAATTAACTATTAAAATTAATCTTATTAATTTATTATTTAATAACCCATAGTTAATGACCTCATTAACTATTATTTAATTACTTTCCTTAAGTAATTAACTTATATTAATTATTATTAATTTCAAATTAATAAATCTTAATAACCAATTAATTAAACATTAATTATTTAATTAATTAAGTATTAACCATAACTTAATTAATCTTTAATTACTTTATTAATTAAATCTTAATCATTAATTAATACCCTAATTTATAATCCTTAATTATAAATTAATCATTCCTAATTAATTTATCTTAATCATAAATTAATTAGTTTAAACCTTTAATTATCTATTTAATTAATCCAAATGATTAATTAATTTGATTATTTAAACCATTTTAATTTACCTTAAAGATTTAATAATGTTTTTAACTTTAAGATATACTTATCCAAGTTTAAAATTCCTTATTCACAAAACATTTGAAACATCCATTTTCAAATTTACTTTTAAATTTCATTTTAAATTCCGGATTTAAAATGAATAACAATTTGTCTTTAACAAAGTTTAAATCCAATTTAAAAACTTTTACATGTTAAAGAAATCTTATATCTTCTAAAGGAATTTTTAAAAAGAACTTAAATCAACTTCCCTTTAAAAATTTCAAAACATTTAAATATAACTAACATTTAAACTTATTTAAAACATTTAAATTTATAAACTTATTTATCTCAAATCTAGGGTTCAAAACCAAACTTGAAATAAAACTTTGATTCCAATTCCTGTTTAAATATTTCTTTACAGTTTTAAATTTAGTTTAAAGTTTTAAACAGACAGTTTTTAAAAGCCTGGCAACATCAATTTACCCGAGACCACTCAAAAATACTTCGAGTCGCATACCTAAAAACTTCGAGTATCACTCGAACAAAACTCGAGAAAAACTCGAGCACCCCTCTGTTAAAATCCCAGACTTCACCAGATATACTTACGATCTCGTGCACGTGCACAGTAGATTCCATCACCTCCGACCATCGACGACTTCCCCCACCAGTCGACGTTCATCCACCTACCAGAAACCAATCACTCGAGCAACGAAACGAAGACGAGATCAAAATCGAGCACTTGAGCACTAAAACAGGAACACAGACTACTCCCAATCCCTGTCAACAATCCCTCGTCCTCCCATTTCTGATCACCAGAACGCCAGCGACTCCAGCGACGACTTCGTCCACGTCATAACTTCAATTACCCAGAGTCCTATTGAACTCGATCGACCAGAGACGTTGTGACGATCGATTTTCTAACCTAGTTAAAACTAGGGTTAAAATCATAAATTCTAAATCTCTACTGCCTCACTACTCTATTTTAAATTCCAGTAATTTTCCCTATATCCTTGATCATTCCACCATCACTACTGAAGATTTACAACATCCCAAACTATCGAGATCAACAGAATTACCCACAAATTCATTTTTAGATAAATACAGAACTGCACCCTTATTTCTAAACTATAAATTATGATTTATGTTTTAAAAATCGAGTTTTAGTATAAGTACTCAACTTATACTCCTGGATCAATGAATCTGGGATTTTAATTTTTCACTTACAAAATATTTGTCCTGTTTTATTTTCTTTTACAGAGACACAACAGTTTTTATTTTATATTAAATAAAATTTCAACTATAATTCATGTTATATACTCATACTTGGTTAAATCTTAAGCCATCATAAGGATTTTGAACATGAAATAATTGATTTTGATCAGTATCTAAAACTGTCATTCCATAACAGGCAAGAACATACCAAAACCCAACATGCATTCGAAACCAAACATAATACAGAGAATTACATCACATTTATTCACTTCAAACATGATTATCACAGGAAGAAATCAAGCAACTATATTTACTTAAGTTAGTTTTAAATAAAAACTGTTACTCACCTTAAACAAAGATGAAACAGAGGCAGTTTTTATCTCTTGAAGACTTTAACTTGAATGCTTCTTGAATTTGATTTTTAACTTTAGTTGTTGAAGCTTTACTGATTTAAACTACATGCATGCTGGCTTCCAAATTGAAGAACGAATGCAAGCAGGCTCTTTAAACTTGATTCCAGGTTGAAGAAAGAATGCAGACTGTTTCTTTGATTTGGAAAAGAATTACAGGGGTTTGATTGTTTAGCTTGAGTGGTTTTGATTTGAAGATGAGATTATAGGGATTGATTTGGTTTGAGGCATTTAGATCTCTGATTTGTTTCAGAATTGAATTAGAGGAAAGATCTAATTTGTTTTTCTCTTGGCTTTGAAAAAGAGTTTAGAAAGAATGAATTGAAGAAATGCAAATGTTTACATACATGTATATTTTTGATTTTATAAACTAAAAGAAAATGAAAATAAATAAGGACACTTGTCCTATACATTTGTTACTTAAATTACACATGTTTTACAAAGGCTTTAGATAAATGACACTTGTCTTTTAAGTATTTATTCATAATTCTATTTATTTTAAAAGTAATTAAAATGCCTTTTTCTTATTTATTAAATACTTATCTATATATAAATTACTTTTTAAAGAGAAACAAAAACTAATTATATTTATAAATAAAAGCTTATACAAATATTTTAAAATCCAAAATAATTTAAATAATTATTCTTTTGAATTTCAAAACTTTAAATTCAAATTAAATTAAATCCTAAGATTCAATTTAAAAAGTCAAGTTATATATATATACACTTATATAACTACTTATTTAATACAGATTATTAAATTAAATTCAAATTTTATTATCAAAGATCATCAATATCAATTTAATTATTTAACAGATTATTAAATTGATATTGCTCAAATTTCCGGGATATTACAATGAGGGTGATTCCAAAAATGATGTATTAGAAATATTGCCTTCAGTTTTTTCATATCCAGAACAACATATATGGATGAATGCTGGCATTGTATTTTTGCTTAGAGGGTAGTGTTAACATTCCAAGTGGGATTTGCTAAAAGGGTAAAAGGTAGCCTCAAGCCTCACACTCGGTAATGGCTAGAACAATGGATATGCCGCAAGGCTATGTGGTTTGCTACCATTTGGGTATGATCATCCTTGATCTAGATCGATATTATTTTTGGAAGTATGCTTTGGGCCTAGTATGGTTGTGGATTCAATCGTGGGATGATTATATTCGGTACTATTCCATAAGGGGTAGGTTGGTCTTGCCATGTAGGGGGTCTCGGTAAGGCCCTCGGTTAATTTTTCTAGAGGTGTACAGTGACAGGTGATATCCCAGTGGCCTTGTCATTAATGGAATCCATTCTCCAATACATGCCTTACAGACTTTGTTCTATACCAAATATTCTGGAATAAGAGATGAAAGCATTTCAGCTATGTTATATATTTATTTTACACCCTAGACATTATTATAATATCACAAGATTCACTAATAAAAATGGTTTGGTTATCATAAGTTACAAACATGTCCGTGTTTATATGCGACGTGGTTTTACATGATGCCTTTGTTTTTGAAAGGTTTTATAAAATTTAAAAATCCATATGATTTTAGGTTCTCACGTTGGTTTTCCAGACTAGTTCGAGAGTTATTTTCTTAAAATGCTTGGGCCAGACCCGATTATATTTCATATTTAGTTATGGATACTTTAGAACTTTAAGAAACGAGCTGGATGCCTCCAAGACATATTCACATATTTTATTTTCGCTACATTTCTTATTTTGTATTTATCAGCATTTGTGAGGATAGTTTGTTATAGCTGTCCAAGCTAATGATATGTTAGCTTACTCTGATCAACATATGTATATATGTTTTCTTTTGTAAAGATCATGTGTATATTATATATTATTCATCATGATGTGAGATTTTGTTGTGACTTTTATTTTCTTTCACCCCAACAATCTGTCTTTTCGGCACTCGGATGCTCGGCACGTGAATACCGTGGATGTATTAGTGTCAAATTTTGTGGGTCGAAAAGGTCGGTTGTTATAGTGTGGCATTGGAGCTTAGGTTGAGCGAACACCTAGGCCTTGCTGAGGTAAACTCATTAGAGATACGGTTAGTAACACCCTAAAATGAGTTTGAGTGTGTGTGTGTTTTGTGTATGTGTATATATATATGAGTGCACGTATTTATTAGCGTTGTAAAACTATTTTATATTATGTTGATTAGTCTATTGAGTGGTTTATGAACTCTGGTCGATACAGAAGGTACAACTTATTGGTAGGGGTTTCTAAACACTTGGATAGGACAAACTAATATAGTATTGTTTTTGAAATTGGTAAATGAAATTTTCTACCTAGATTTTATATTTTATATATGAAGGAATGATTCTCAAAAATTGATATAGTTACTTATGATGTATTTGTTTGTTAGGAAATGATAATATTCAATTGATTAGTCATGCTCGTACAATTTAGGAGCATTGACTATTGTTTGTTCATTGATTATTTATGCTCAACTAGTTTATGAGTATCTATTATTTTGGTTAGACTAAATATGAACACCTTGTGAATTAAGTTTCATAATTTTACTATAGGATGTTTGATGGTAACGTTGTTACAAAGGGTTACTATAATAATGGAGGTTATTGTATAAAGGTAATTTTATATAAATTTGGTTTATAAGACATGTCTCATAAAATAGGTAGGATTTTTGAGAATTTAAATCCAGGTATCTTTAAAAGGATTTCAAATGGTTTTTGAGAAAAGTAATACTAGTACTACTTGAAAGCATCTATAAGTATAATTATTTCAAAGAGAATTTTAAGTAAGATACTTTTCATTTGGATAGCTCAGGGAAAACATCTCGATTAGTTTTATACTCTAAGTAATGATCAGATGTTTGCTTAGGCGAACGTTGTAGTGCACTTAGTAAATTATTCCCTTTTTCATTATACAGTTAAAATGAGTTTGAACCCGAACGAACCCATAACAAGTAGTAACAAATATTTTGCAAAAATTATTTATATGAAAATAAACCCAGTATTGCTTCAAAATGGGATTCGAAACAAAAGAAGTACTTTTATGTTAACTAGTTCAAGTGGCTCGGAAATGACTGAAAATGGGTAAGAGGCGTGTTCGGATGGTAAGCACTTCTCTTAAGTATTACCCTTCTTGGTAAGGGGATGTATGATACTACTTGATAGGATCCAGTTCCTTGGTATCATTTTGGTGTTAGTCGGTTTATATGTATATTTTCCATATATTAAGATATATGTTATCATTTCAAAAAGGTTTTGAAATAAAAACTGGATATTTAGTTCTTAAGTTTCCTTAAAGAAAATGGATTCAAAGTAAGAAGGGTATTTTGATAAAGTAGGTGTGGACAAATGGAAATTTTAATATGGGTTTATATCACACTTGGATAGAGGTGAAATTTTTTAATACAAGTTTAATAGGTTAAATTAATATGAAGGTTTTAATAAATTTTGTTTTATTAAAACCATGTCTTTTGTCTTAACATCTAAGTTTTATAAACTATTTGATGTTATTGGGCCGACTAATAAAACATCTTTAATTTAGAAGTGTCCAAGGAAAAGTAGATTCTAGGACCGAGTTTTTATACCAGCATCCCACTCTTCTTAGCTACTTGCCAAACCGAATGGGTAAAGAGTAGAGGTCGACTCAGTTTAAGAACCAGATTATTTATTTAGGCCTGTATCTGAATTTAAGGAAAAATAAAAGTAAAAGATTAAATCAGATTGTGAGATAGACTCTTAGGATATAGTAGGGTATTATACAAGTTTAAAACCCAAGTTATGTTTCTAAAATGTTTTCATAAATAATTTTAGCAATTAGAAGGAATTGGTTAGTTAAGAAACCAATAGAATAATTACGTAAGTTGTACGTAGATCATTTTATAAGCATAACTATTCTAGATCCAGATTCGAGTACAAGATTTCGAGGTGGTTCACCCTGATCTAAAGAAGGATTTTTCACTCGACTCTTGACGGCGAACACTTGATATGATTATGAAGTTTTTCTATTATGGTATATTGGTATATAAGAAGAACAGAAGTTTCTAATTCAGGAACCTGATCAGAGTCCGCACCAAGGAAGTCGAGTGAGAGAAACTAGTTCGAAAGAGAAGTTTATGTAATCGAGCAAGTGATCAGATTTGATATTGCAGATGGATGGTCCATGTACAATATACGGACTTTAATGCAATTTTATGTTTCTTGCATTAGAAATGCAGTTTACATAGTTTGAGATGACATATTAATGTGAGATGATTGCTATATATCATTTAGCATGCCTAGATTCATGATATATGATGGATGAGTTGTTCTATTGTTTCAATTGTCATGTTTAACTCTCTTTCTGGATTATTTAAGCGAGGTACAGGTATATGGAAGCAAAGGCTTGCTAGTTGCTTTTGGTTTCATGAGTAGAGTTGGCTTGCTTGCAAATTGGTATGTGTTTATGCTTAACGGGTGTGTTTGCTATGTGATATACACACTCTATATGGTATATAATATGTATATATTATTGTTATGTTATCCCGAGATATGGGATGTCCCAGATATATGCTTATAGCAATGTTGTGCTTTTTCAGGCCTAGCCGTGTAAAGGAGGTGCTGTCGAAATTTTTGAAATGTGTAGGGGCTTTAAAAGCCTAAGGGTGAGAAGATATTTTTTTTCCTTTTGGAATTTCGAAGACATAATTCTTTTAAGAGGGGATAATGTAACGATCCAAAATTATGTTTGTTACCCTGCCTTTTGGCAAGGCAGTATATAGGTGGATTTAACATACATACTTCATGGTTATCGAGGCTGGATATTATAGACTTGGTTCAGATGGATGGATTGATGGATAATCAATTATGGATATGAAGCCATTGTTAAGCATAGTCGATGGATAAATGACACAGGACTTAGAGAAAGGCACAGCTCGGATCGGCATTGTTACTCCAGGTTGGCATAGAGTTGCATTGGGTTCTACTTGGGGTCGGCATTGTACTACTTTGGGTCGGCATTGGTTGAGTCAGTTGGGGTTGGAATATGATTTGCTTGGGGTCGGCATTGGTGTTGCTTTGAGTTCTTCTTGGGGTCGGCATGGTACTACTTTGGGTCGGCATTGGTTGAGTCAATTGGGGTGGGCATATTACTTGCTTAGGGTCGGCATTTGTATTACTTCGGGACGAGAAAGAAGGAATCGGCTCCAGGTCGGCATGTGGATCTACTTCGGGTCATCATAGGAATTACTTTAGGTCGGTAAAGGGTTTTCTTCGGGTCAGCATACGAACTACCTCAATCGGCATAGATGGACGAGTTGGGCCCGACGGTCGCTATGGTGTCCCATGTAGGTGAGGAGGCCCTGTAGCTAGAGTTTTGCCTACAAATACAGCAGATGTGGCTTCAGAAAGGGGATCTTCACTTTGTCTCTCTTCATCTTCCACCTAGAGGCTACCTTGCCATTTTTATTTAGAAATTCCAAATTGTTACTATAATCAAATTTCTGATAATAAAAAAGATTTTTCTAAAGTGGACGTAGGCCGGAGTTAGCCGAACTACTATAAATCTTGTCTTTTTTACTTGCTTTCATTTTAATTTTAGTTATTCTTCATATTATATTCTATACCAATATTCTATCTGTGATCTGTGACTGGATATTGGTGCTTTCACTTATAACTGGGTGTTGGTGGCAAATTTTGACGCCAACATTTTGGTGCTTTCACTGAGAAAGATAGCACTCGGGGATTTGAAAGCTTGGGAACTTGGATTTAGGAAGCAATGGCTAGGGATTTTGGCATGGATCAAAGCTCGGATGCGCGTTTGGAATAGGATAATCTCGGATTCCCTAGCGTACTCGAGGGCAGGATGGAAATGACAATCGGAGAACACTAATGGATGCTGGAACAGTTGGAAATTGGAGTACAGGGCTTGTAGCAGAAATTAGCAGGCTTAGATTTGGATTGGATCAACCGAGGGAAAACCCCGACCTAGGAAAATGGATTAGCACAACTCCCCATGGAACTAGGGCCATGGAATTGGATGGCTTTGCTTGGAAATGGATAGCGGTGATGAAATAGGAGCAGTCATCATCCACCACAAATCGAAGCTATCCCGACTTAAGGGCACATGTCGTCGTCTCTTGATGGCATAAACTAAATAACTAATAATAAATCCTACACTAAAACGGCTAAGTCAATTACACATATACGAGATCGCGAATGGTCCTTAGGCATGCTCTAGGATGGCGATAAACCATCATAACTAATGAACCTTAAAACACTTGGATCCGCACTACTACGATAAATAACACAGGTCGTGGTTGTGGCCCCGACCAAAGTGATAGGGCAATAACCACAAGGTACGAGTCCCTTCGCCGGAGAGCGACAGGATGGATTCGTACACGGAATAAGTCCTCGATTGGGGATCGAGGCCGGAATAGTATACCCCATGGATAAGTCCTCGACTAGGGATCGAGGCCGGAGTAGGATACCCCACGGATTAAGTCCTCGATTGGGGATCGAGGTCGAAGTAGGATACCCCATGGATTAAGTCCTCAAATGTAGAGTCGAGGCTGGAGAAGGATATTTAAGGATTATGTCCTCGGTTGGGGATCGAGGTCGGAGTAGGATACCCCACAAATTAAGTCCTTGACCGGAGAGTCAAGACCGGAGAAGGATAACCACGGATAAGCCCACGACTGGAGAGTCAAGGCTGAAGTAGGATAAAATGACCCAGAGAGGTCTAATGATTTGGATATGGATCCGGAGAAGTCTCGGATTTGGGCATGGACCCAAAGAGGTCCTAGATTTGCATATGGACCCGGAGAGGTCTCGGATTTGGATATGGACCCGGAGAGGTCCTGGATTTGGATTATAGGACCCGGAGAGGTCCTGGACTTGGATAAAATGATCTGGACAGATCGTGGATTCGGCTAATTGATTTGGAATGGATTTGGAATTCGATATCAACTCAAAACAATCATGGATTTCGCTAACGATCCGGAGAGATCAAGGAACTGGATTGGCAATGGATTGGACTCTAGATTTGATAATATGACGATCAAAGGATTATGGACTTCAGATCTTGGACTTATGGAAATTCAAAACACGCCTTCCAATAGCAAGGCATGTTTTGGTGAGCAAATGTTCTCCCGCCTTTTGGCAAGGCTGTATACATGCAGATTTAACATAACATACTTCACGGTTATCGAGGCTGGAATATTATAGACTTGGTTCAGATGGATGGATGGATAATCCATTACAGATATGAAGCCTGGGTTAAGCATAATCGATGGATAAATGATGCAGGACTTAGAAAAAGGCACAGCTCAGGTCGGCATTATTACTCCGAGTTGGCATAAAGTTGCTTTGTGTTCTACTTAGGGTCGGCAACGCACTACTTTGGGTCGGCATTGGTTGAGTCACTTGGGGCGGCAAATGACTTGCTTGGGGTCGACATTGGTGTTTCTTTGGGTTCTACTTAGGGTCGGCATGGTACTACTTCAGCTCGACATTGGTTGAGTCACTTGGGGTGGGCATATGACTTGCTCGGGGTCGGCATTAGTATTGCTTCGGGTCGGCAAAGAAGGAATCAGCTCCAGGTTGGCATATGGATCTACTTTGGGTCACAATAGGAATACTTCAGGTCAGTATGGTGTTTGCTTCGGGTCAGCATACGAACTACCTCAAGTCAACATAGATGGACGAGTTGGGCCTGTAGCCGGAGTTTCGCCTATAAATACAGCAGGTGTGGCTTCAAAACGGGGGATTTTCACTTTGTTTCTCTTCATCTTCTACCTAGAGGCTACTCTGCCATTTTTATTCAGAAATTCTAGATTGTAACTGTAATCAAATTTCTGATAATTAAAAGGATTTTTCTAGAGTGGACGTAAGCCGAGTTAGCCGAACCACTATAAATCTTGTCTTTTTTACTTGCTTTCATTTTAATTTTGGTTATTCTTCATATTATATTCTCTACATATACTCTATTTGTGATCTCTGACTAGATATTGGCGCTTTCACTTATAATTGGGTGTTGGTGGCCAATTTTGACGCCAACAATGTCATTTTGATTTTGAATATTTAACTAAAGTTAAATATTTAAATAATTGATTTTAAAAGCTAAATAACTCATTTTAGTTAATAAATAATAATGGTGAACTTACATAGAAAAATATTTACAAAAATAAATAGTTCGAATAACTATCAATAATGACACCGAGAATCATTTGTCGATAAACGGTCTAGAAACCCATAAAATTATCGTCCACGGAATTGCCTCTGGTTTTGACAAATCTAGTGCCATTGGAATCATAATAATAAGGTATCATACGTCGATGAGTTTTGTGGCGATCGGATGTGCCGTGTGATCGTGCGAGCTCGAAATGTGTAATGTATAGGGAATTAAATAATAATATATATTTTATTATATATATTCCCACCCACTCAGCATTTACTTTTCCTCTCTCATTTTTTGCTGCACCCACATTAACTTAAACGGGTTTGAATGGGTTTCGGGTTTGCCCCGATCCGAAGAGTTATGGTACGCGATAGTCGACGGATCAGGTCCGTTGGACTCATTGCGAGATGGGGATCGAATCCATAAGGTGAAAGTCATGTGCGGTGGTGACTGGATTGGTGGTTGAGGGTAGCAATAAATCTAAGTTTTGGTTTTGTGGTCGATCAAGGCGGAGTTAGATGATGAGAATGGCACCGATGAATTTCCCTTGGCGAGCAGCACATTTCCGCCAAATCTTAGCAACTCCGATCGAGATTTAAAGGCTGCGACATTTGAAGCTCGCGAAGGGGATTGGGTTGTCGCAATTCGAGTTGGGCGACCGAGCTTCTAAAGTTCGAGTGTGTTGCGAAGAGAAGAGGAAGGGGGAACACATAGGAACTAACGGCACATTATTTCATTGAGGTGTGAAGGAGAAATCAAGGGAAGAAGATTTCGACCATGGGTTTATGTTCGTGCACAAGGGTGTGGACATGTATATGGAATTGAATTTGAAAGGGAAGAGGGATTAGGGGAGGTAATTAAAGCTAATTAATGTTTAATTAAGTTAAATAATTATTTAATCAATCAAATTCTTATAAAATCCATACGTGATCTTTTGCATTGCGCTCGTAGAAGTGTTATCTACACACTTGAGCTTATTTTGTCAAGTTTGGAGCAAGTTGGATTTTGAGCTAAGATCGAATGCCGTTTGATTTTTGACCAAGCAAGCATGCATAAGTGTCGGCTGGGAATTTGGTGAGTTAACTCACCTTTAAATGAAAACTATATGATATACATGCTGATATAAATTATTGTTGGTGTGCTTCATTGATTTCTTTGGTTTATTTGTTAAATCCTGCTTTGGAGAGCGGATGGAATATAAACGAAATACAGGGAACTCAGCAATCTTTTTAGAGGGATCCGAATTCCTTGCCATTGTTGATTTAAATTTCATTTATATACTTGTTGTATAAATTGTTAAATGCTAAAAGCTTGGTAGCATGGCCTTATTGGATGTGACTTTGATATATGACTTTAATATTAGCCTTATTGTTGTTACACTTGTTACATTTATATAGAATCACTTGTTAAGTGCTATGGTAGCTCTAGGCCTCATTTTAGTATTTTGGAAATAATATTATTTGCATTTTTTGACTTGAAAATGGCTTTGATTCAGAGAATGATTATTAATGTGACTTTTGGAATTTTTTTGGCATTTTATTTAGAAATGGTTTTTGAACTCCTCTTTATTACTCCAACCTTTTTTTAGTCTCTTATAATTTATATGGGAATGTTTTAAAATTATTTCGGGCAGTATTTATTTTACAAAAAGGTTAATATAACTGATGTTTATTATAAAGAAAAGGGGGTTTAACTTTTAAAATAAAGTGATTCTGTTTTAAAAGAAGATAAAAATATTTTAGGATAAATATTGGTGAAACACTTTATATAAAATGTTTTATATAAAGATAGATTTATAAATTGGGCTTTGCACGAAAGGTCCCTATTTCTACTGTTGTTATAAGAAAAGTCCTTGTAGAAATAAGTATGTAAATTAGGTCCCTGTTTTTTCTAAATAAAAAACCGCAAGTTAGCTTGCGCTTTTTAAACATTAAAAAAATTTCAAAAATTTTAAAAATATTTCAAAATCAGAAAGCGCAAACTAGCTTGTGCTTTCCTAATAGAAAGCGCAAGTTACCTTGCGCTTTTCAAATATTTCAAAATTTTTAAAATTTTCAAAAATAATTTAAAAATCAGAAAGCGCAAACTAGCTTGCGCTTTCCTGACAGAAAGTGCAAGTTAACTTGCGCTTTTCAAATTTTGAAAATTTCAAAAAAAATTCCAAAATCAGAAAAGTGCAAATTACTTTGCATTTTCTATCAGAAAAGTGCAGACACCTTGCGTTTTTTAAATTTCAAAAAATAGGGACCAAATTTACATATTCATTTCTGTAGGGACTTTTCCTATAACATCAAAAACATGGACTTGTTACTCTTTTCTTGTTTATAAATGGTATTTATAAATAAAAAATAGATTTATAAATTGTATTTTATAAATAAAAAATAGATTTATAAATAATATTTTATAAAGGTAAATGATATCATTTTGATAAATTGGAATAATAAATCATATTTGTGAATTTATAGTGATATATGGAATGATCATTTTAGGTTAAGTATTTAGTCCTATCTTGAAACCAAAGATTTGTGATAAGTATATGAGATTTAAAATCAAGGTTTTTTATAAAAGGAGTTTTATAAATAGAAAAGAGATTTATAAAACGGAGTTTTAAAAAAGGAAATGAGATTTGATTTCTATAAATGATCATTTTAAATTATGGTGGAATGGAAAGTATTCCTTTCATACTTAACAACAAATCTATGGTAGGGAAACTCGTCTCTATCTATGAGAATTAAGAATGTATGTCGAGGCAAGGATAGTCCTCTAGCTTGTCCGACTACATTGTTAAGCGAAGGATAATACAAGTTTGAAATCAAAAAGTGGTAGTAAGTATATTGGGTCCAATTTCCCTATGATCGATTTAATTACACCAAAAGAAAAGTGATTTGGGTTTATAGTAAACAATGTTTTTGAATGGCATTTGTTTTAACCCAATTAAGTATGTATTTGGAAAAATGGAAATATTCCTTAAGATTTGTGAATATGCTTGTACCATTGATATAAGTATATGGAAAACATTTCTATGTATTGAAAGTATAGTGTTTTGTGAATATACTTATAATGATGAGATAAGTATATGGATATTTTTCCAAGCATTGAAAGAGTATAAATAAATAGTGAAAGAGTAGAAATTTTTATGCATGTCCTTTTAAAAGTATTTTGATACAAGTATTCATAAAGTTGCTTGAATTGATGAAAGAATTAATTAAAGAGACTTAGTGGTTGCTTATATGCTTAATCAGGCATGATTACATCACATATTTGGTTGTTTGTTATTTGATAGTTAAATAACCGAATACCAAATCTTGGCCCATTTTGAAAAGTATTGATTGTTTGTTTGGAGAGACCGGGATTGGATCCGTTATTTGAAAACCACTTCGAACTGGCATAAGCATTCGAACTAAAGACATCTTGAAAATGATGGAAACGAAGATGGAGTTCTTTGAAGTGCAAGGGCTACTTGCTACTAATCCTGAGGGTGATTCCAAAAAGTATGTATTAGAAGTTGTGCCTTCGGTTTGTTCATATCTTAAACAACTTGTATGGATGAATGCTAGCATTGCATTTTTTCCTAGAGGGCAGTGTTTGCATTCCAAGCGAGAATTGCTAAAAGGGTGAAACGTAGCCGGAGACGACCCACCTCCTCGACCCCCAGAAATCAACACTACTGCAAATCCAAGTACCGAAGATGCAGATTATCATGGGTTAAATAAAATTAGGATAGAATAATAGAAAAATTTTGCATCGTATTTAACAACTTATAATCATTTAGATAGTACATACAATCATTCTCAAAATGAGATATCAGAGTTATAGTGAGTGCTATCCCAGTTAGGATAGTTATAACGGCCTATACCTACGGTGCTGGTAGATAGATATAAATAGTACAAACACAGTGGAAAGTGGTGGTAATAACAAAAAGATCCAAAATGCTTCATACTCCATGCTTCATGCTACAAAATGCTCGAAATAGACTAACCACTAGGCTGCTCGAAAAAATAGGACACCCAAAGTTTAAGAAAAGAAAAATAAACTCCGGGTCAGTCATGGGACTAGTGTGAGAAACTCAAAATACGGAAATTTGAAAAAGAAAGGTATCTCATAAGATCATGCCACACATAAATACAGAACATGTTATTACCTTATGATAACCTAAACATTTGCTACGCAGGATCTGGGCATATTATTTTTATTGAAATTCTTTTTAGAAAATACTTTTCAAATAAACTTTTAAATTTTGCCGAAATTGTTATATTGGTTAAATTTGACGGCCTAATAGGTTTACAATCAAGTCTCTAGGCACTTATTGGAGAATGGATTCCCATACAATGGCAGGTAAGGGACTAACTTCCAAACAGTACATCTCTAGAGTAATGTACCGAGGATACACAAACAATCCTCCGCATCTGGCAAGACCGGTCTATCCCTATTTGGCACACATATATGGCCTGGTAGAAACCGAATATGACATCACTCTGATCGTAACTAACCTATCTTGGATCCCATATATACACCACATACTTGACACATAGAGAGTAATCTAGAAAGGTGATGACCATACCCTAATGGTTGTGAACCACATAGCCTTACAACGTGCCCTATTTAACCCATTACCGGGTGATGAGGCCCAAGGTAGCAATTACCTTTCACACAACACATTTCACTTTGAATGCCACACTGCCATTCCATGGTCACACAACTGATTTCTACAAATGTGTAACTCATGAGCTCGTACGTCTCAGGAAAGGGTGTTAAGCTAAGAAAAGTTGCCTTCTCCGCCACTAAACAAACGATACGTTCATAGAGATCAATTCACTACAAGAAAATTCACTTTCAATAACACAACATGATAGCGTTTCTAAGTAAAATACTGTTTTAAGTTATTTTTCTTTAGAGAAAATAGGTATTAAACGCTATATCAAGTTCACCTTCGTACATCACGGTCTAAAATATTCCCTTCCCTCTCATTTTTTCCCTTCCCTCTTATTTGCAGAATTTCACATTTCACGTTCCCTCTTCTCTCTTTCTCACCAAATTCCACATTTTCCCTCAATAATTTCTACCATACAAATTAAAGTGAAAAACTCTAAATATTCACGAGTTTTAGATCCAATTATTTTTCAAGTTCCCTTAATAATTAGTTCCAATAAGCCAAAAGGGGAAACCCTAAGCATCCTACAATTTCTAATCCAAAACCTTAATCAATATTCAGCATCCTCCAATTTCGAGCTAGTTGATTGAGCAACTACGATTACCTGAGGAAAAAAGAGTGAACGTTGGCGGGGCAGTGTTGACTACAAATTATTTGTGTGCGTTGTTCAGGCAAGTTAAATGACCATCTACTCACTATTTGTTTGTGTGCGTTCATCTACAAACTATTATCTGAAGGTTAGCTAATAGATTATATTCCTGTTTAATACCTTTTCACTATTTTTTTCATTTGAAAATTAGATTTTGTTAAAACTTTGATTGTCATTTTGTTTTATTCTGTGGATCTCAGATTGATTTCATACTACAATTTAGTTAATGTTGTGTATATCTTAACTGTCTGATTGATGAAGAGAAAGCAAGATCAAATACTACATGAGCTTTTTCACTAACTTTTGGTAATCAAGTTTTAATACAATCATTTAGAATTCATAAATATGTCCATTATTTTACATCTGAAATGTCATAGTTATTTACCATGGCCTATGTATTTTAGTAAGAGATTGATTAACATTAAACATTGGCTACGAATACAGTTAACTTCCATTTGACTAAGAGATTGTTAGTATAGTTACAAAAATTTAATAGTTGATGTATATTAAGTATAGTTATTAGCTTAATTATCTACATTTTGTAGCTTCTTAACAAAACTTTTCTAACACTAAATGTTAAATATTGAATCAAATTCAGTTTATCCTATTAAATAATGAATGTTGTTGATTTTTTTATACTTATCATTTTGGTCTCAACACGTGTATATTGTTTAGGTGTACATTTAAATATATAATGTTGTTAACACCAGTTTAGTACAATAGGAAGCTAACTCCTATCTGTTACTTATTTTAGTGCCCTACCAGTAGCATAATATTTACCAACTTACCAAATTGAAGGAAAAATCACAACGGTTATCAAAAACTTATCTTTCAATATTTTGTTTTTTGGTTTCTTCTAGTGAAGAATTTATACATGATATTTTATTCTTAAATTTTATGTGGCAGTGCATAGCATTTTCCTTTAAGCTATACCCCTAGCTTTTACCTTTAATATACAATATAGTAACTTATTTCAAATATGAAAGTCATTTTATAAAGTAACATGTCAATCGCAACTTGTTGAGTAAGTAACATGTAAATAATTTAAGTTAAATTTTGTATATCTGTTTAAAGGGGAAGTTTGTTGAGACACCAATGAAAGGAAAATGATGACCATGATATTGATGATTTGATGCTCATGAGTAAAATGGAGTTCCTCTATTTCTAACTTTATTTCAGTAGTCTATCTTTGTATAAGCTTTGACAGCATACATTTAATCAACTCATTCCAAAATATCATCTTACTAAATAAGTAAATAATAATATCGTATTCCCTAATGAAAATATTTAATATGAATTAGATTTGAAATTCTGATGTACATATATTTAATGTTATCATATAGAAATTTGGAAATTTCAATTTTTTTTCTTTTTTTCTTTCCACTGAAACAAGTGTAATAGTGAAACATTACCCTACTAATATAAGATATTATGTGTTTCTATATATGTTTTTGTATGTATGTATATTAATCAACTAATCTTTTATTACAATGGCAATACTTTAAGGTGAACCCCTTTTTGAATTAATTCTATTACACATGCTTCAAATTATTAGAAGTTAAGTACCATAATCACATCTAGAGGATAACTTTGTCATTCTATTCGCCCTTACTGTCATTACTTCTCATGTAAAATATAGTGAGGTGATGTTTATAATATTCAAAGTATATT
Source organism: Allium fistulosum (assembly GCA_030737815.1). NCBI lineage: Eukaryota > Viridiplantae > Streptophyta > Magnoliopsida > Asparagales > Amaryllidaceae > Allium > Allium fistulosum. The sequence continues at coordinate 971,391,663 of CM060908.1, read as the reverse complement.
TTAATGCTTTTTGGTATACTAACTTTCAGGTGTAATTCTTATTAACAATCATTGCTTTTTTGTATGTTGATTCCTTGAATGTGGCTCAACATCAATCAACAGCTCACTGTAAACGCTACAACTGGCTGAAGGGCTAGAGAGTGGCTTAAATGTGGCTGTTGTGAGGGAAAAATAAAGCTACTTGATTGTAATGCCGGTTGGCTGAGGAGCTGCTGCTGCATGAATGTGGATTGAGAGACAAGGTATTGAAAACTGTTGTAAACTGAGTAACTACTGCTGGAACAGCATGAACTTCGAGATTGAACTTGAATAGCATGTGTAGCTATAGTGTAGGACTTTGAAGTTGTTAAAATGGCATGGATAATACATGAAATGAAAATTAATGAGCATGTGGGTTGAAACAATGCTGAAAGGGTGGAAATTCAAACAAAGTAGACAAACTATCAAGAGTATCAGGCTGCATATTGGTGGCGATGCAGAAGCAAAGCACTAACGTCGTCGAGTGGAAGATGCAACAGAGTAACAGTCTGCAGATATGGTTGAGTTATGAAGGCTAAACCATGTTGCTGGTCAGCCTGGTCTTGGGATGCCGAATAGTAAAATGAGAGCTGAGTGTGCACAAAATGAAGCGCATGATGGGGATGTTGGCCTAACAACTGAAATGAGTATGACTGAGTATATGCACATCATGTAAGGTGAAAACATCATAGTGCAAGGACAATGTAGCTGCTTCATGTGCTCTGACTGAAGTTGCGTGAGTGCATAATGGATGGTTCCTTATTGGAGCAGTGTGTGCTACAACTTGGTGCAAATGTGTTACTAATGCTGCGTGGGTGCACCATAGCTGAAGCAGGGGACTGGCCTGATGATGAAGAGAGTTGCTACAAGGTAGAGTGTTGCTGAAGAAGTATAGACTGATGCAAACAATCACTACAATTCAAAGAACTGCAATTCAAAAAACCATAAATCAAACCAAATTACCCAATGCAGTACCACACTCACCTGTCTAATCTCTCTAATTCAAAGAACTGCTATTGGTAGTATATTATTAGTGCAAGTGATAGCAATGATTTTACTCCACCTCCATTAAAATTATCCATCAGAGTCCTCAACTGCGCGAATTGGAGATTCTGTGCTTTGAGCCTTCGACAAACCCTCCAGTGCGTTTCTTTGCTTTGACCGTTCAACAAACCCACCATCTTTAGCCGATTTCACCGCTTCCAGGCTTGGTTCCCATCACCGGCAATGCTCTTAAGTGTATGATTTTTTTTCCATTCCTATTCCAGATCAAGTTCTTTTAATGTGCTATATTTATTGCATACAAAAAATTGATTGATTCATTCAAAGCCAATTTAGTTCCTTTTTAATTTTCCCACTGAAGAAAAAAAGGAACCACTCAAATCAATCACCCAAATCCCCTTCTTTTCGTCACTCCAAGCTGATTTGTGTGGGCTTGGACTAGGAAGGTTGTTTGCTTATTTATGTTTTGAGGTTCAAACATCTTGGAGGTTGCAAGTAGGAGGCTTTTGTAACGACCCGTAAATTTCAACTGTTTTAATAATGTAATCAGTTGAAATTTTGTGAAATTTTAAACGATAAAATTTTGAAAGAAAAAAATTTAATATTTGGAATACGTCTAGTTAAACATAGCAACTGGTAAATTTTTGTCCGAAAATATGGAAGTTTATTTCGCGCGTAATTTCACTTCAATTTAATCAGTTAAAAAGCGATGAAAATAAAATGTTTCCGAAACCTAATATTTTTACATAGAAAATTTCTAAATCATCTTCTGAGCAAGACGTCATTTTTCGTTTTTCAAATTTTGACTTCTACTGCTCCGTCGATCTTATTTTCGATGAAATAGCAGCATTTTCGTACCGATATCGACTTTTGATAGGTTGATCGTACCACTGATATCTATGGACCGTTTCAATCGTTTTGTTGTGCTGATCTCCGCACTATATTTATTCGTGTGTTTCGGAGTTCGGAACATGGAAGGATCGATGAATCAACTAACCGTATCGGTATTGTTTTGATCCTTTTGAATCCTTTGACCATTTATTTTCTACTGTATTAACCAAACTGACATTTGCATTTAATATTCTTAGAATTCAAGCCATTTGTTACCATATTCCTGTTCAACTTCCACCTTTTACCATCCCACCGTGTCACTTTATTTTCTATTTACTATGTTTATTTCATATTCCCGAGAGAATTTATTTTTGAGATCATTTCTTCCTTCTACACTTCGTTTTGGTTTCAACAGTAAATAAAGTTGCTGTAGTTCTTCCTCACCTACTCCTTCCTACGCCTCATCGTTTCCTCCTTCTCTTCCTTCCATGCTTCCCTCTAGTTCTGTCAAACCCATCCAGGCAAGCCTTTCTTCTGCCCATCTATGACCAAGTCCGGCCATGCCTTCAGTGCCCTATGTCTTCAAGCTTCCACTGATCTAGCTCCTCGGCACTTATTTGGTCTGTAGTTGACATTCCGCCTCTGGGTTCCCCTTCGCCTAATCATTCATTAGCTATTTTTGTTCTGAGATCTAAAATGCCATCGGTCATCACCCACCCATTCTCGGTCTTGGAAGATTCTCTTTATGAGCTGGATCCTATTCATAGTTTGATTTCAGGTATTGCTACCTGTTTAGATGATGTGGTTACCCTATTGTCACCGTTGTTTGTGGCAGCAGCTGATAATGTGGATGGCCAATGGTCCGTTGTTGATTTGCTTGTAATAGGTGTTACTGTAGGTTGGGTGACTCGGTCATTGACGTTGATGAGTTGGATGATGTAGATGAAGGTGCTCGTACTGACATTACTGATATTGGATTAGGCACTAAAAATGTTTGTTCAAATGTTAATTCCAAAATTCCTGTTCATGCTAGTTGCAATTCTGTTCTTACTATGCAGCTCCCCATTGCATCTCAGTCCTATGCTACTAGGCCTAATGCCGATGTTGGCCAGCTTGCTACCATGTCTGAACATGTATGTCTTAAGTCTTAGTCTTCTCGTTTCCATTGCCTCCCTCGAAATGCGGCTGTTTACTTGCTTATTGACTTTGACATTGTGGACGATAATGGAAATTTGATTCCTCCACCACTGCCGTACAACCCCGCGCATCGCCTCACGACGCTTCACCACTCCATGCGACATCAAGCCTCCGCCACGTCACCCCGCCACCTTCCCCTGCAAGTTGCTCCGCCACCGAAGTCATCAGCCTGGTCGTAGCCTACCTGCTCATGGCCACTCGCGACAGTTCTTCCACCTCCGCACCCAAAATGGCCTCGTCATCCAAAGTGCCATGCATTTTTTTTCCCTCTACCGTGTGACCCGCGCCACCTCCTCCTCGCCGAAACCCCACGACCACTGCACCGTCCCCGTTGTCTTCCCCTCCTAGTTGTCGTTCCTCTCATTGATTTGCTCTCATCAATTCGAAAGTCTCTTGTCCATCGAACGTGTATCCATTTGTGCTTTGTTTGGATTCGTGCTTGGATCTCGTAACTCTACTTCATTATCAATCTCTCTAGCCTCGAAAGGTGAGCAATCACTCATGATTAATGTTCTTTTATTTATTAAATCTGATTTCAATAGAAACGACAATTGAAATATGCTGCTGTTAGTTAATTACACTGTTATATATGCTATTACCTGTATCAGTTCACCTGTGACATCTGACACCATTATCTGTTAATTATTTATGCGATGATAATACAGTTTGGCTGATAATTGATTGATTGTTGATGTTTATATTGGACGTTAAATTGTAAATGTTAAAATGATAAACAGTATGAAATTGAACTTGATATAGGATAATTAAATGTTGAATTTGATTAACTGACATTTGTATAACATGACCCCTTTTACTGTTGAACTTATTGACACGTAGGATTTGTTTAATTACATTTTGAACCACTGAATGTATGTTGTTAAATTGATGATGTATGAAATTGTAAATAGATGACAAGTGAGGAACCGTAAAATAATAATCTTTAATCTACATGAAATGATAGTGTAGATTCTAGAAGTAATTATATTAATCCGTACAAATAACAATGCGAATTAATACGGTTATTTCGGGATTATTTGAATTGATTATTGGATTGATATTGATTGTTGTTATGGCTTGTTTATTTACTTTGACACCATCCCAGTTATCACACTGCAAGTTCCCTTTGTTATGCTATGATTTTGAATTGAATTGGAATCGGGTTGAAATGATGAATACCCAAATTGAACTTTGACCTAGGATAGAAAATTAAATAAAACCCGATTGGTTAATAATTTGATTTGAAAATTAAAACGAAGATTTTATTTGAATAAATAATATTGTTTTGAAACGAAGTTGAAATTGGAATTTTTATGAAAAGAAAATGTTAATATATAAAAATCTGAAACAAAATATCAACAATGTAATTGATGAAAGAATGTTGTTTAATTTGAGAAATTATTGAATTAAGTTTGAAATTATTAAACTTTGAAATTATTTAATAATTAAGTTTGAAATTATAATTAAGTTAAAATTATTAAACTTTGAAATGATTTAATAATTAAGTTTTGAATTATTTAATAATTAAATAAGGTTGAATCATTTAATGATTAAATTGAACTGAATTCTTTGATAAGAGAAATTGAACTTTTGAATAAGTGGATTTTACTTCGTAAATAATTGAAATTGAGTTTTCTTTATTAATTAAGTTTTGGAAAATTTTTTTAAGTGAGTAAATAAGTGAAATTGAATTTCTTTAACAAGAAATAAAATGTGATTTATTGAAATTAATATAAGACTTGAAAATTTAAAGAATTTGGTTTGACGAATTTAGTTTAATTCAAAATTGTAAGTTTTGATTTAATGAAGTTGAACTTAAGAATGGATTTAATGAATTGGAAATTCAATAGAAATTGTTTGAATGATAAAGTAACTTAACGAAAATTGAATGGAATCGATAATGAGTTTAAATTGATTTGAATGTCAAATTAAATTTATTTAAATGATGTCGGAATGAAACTTATATACGAACTTGAATCAATATTTGAATGGTTTAAAATAAAGATTGAAATTTGATTTATAAGATTTTGAAATGGTAATTTGGAAGTTTTGAAACGAAAATTTTGAAAATTGATTTCGAAAGACAAATGAAATGTTGATTTACGACTAATTGAATTGAAATTGATTTGGTTTTGAAATATATTAAATGACCAATCGGTGTAATAATTACGAAAGTTATTAAAGAGACCGGGATCAGTAATGGATATACTCTCTATCTGAACCGAAACCACTTTAATAACTATACGCGGAGTGATGATCCAGAATGAAGTGGTTGGAATGATGTACGTGATGATTGAAGAAAGAGAACGATGATGGATAGCCTTGACACTTGTGTCAAATTGGAAATGACTAAAACAGGAGCTGTGCCGGGCCAATGGAGGATTAGCTACCTCAAGTGGACACACTTCTTCGAACTACTTATACTTGTTGTCGATTGGTGCACCCTTGATTATGGGAGTGTTGTTTCACGGTGTTGCGGGCGCTGCGGCGTTGCATTCTCACCAGTCCGGATCAGGCGAACGGTAGTATCACTACCTTGGGTATTGCCTCATGTGCCTTGTCATACTTGTATTCCATTTATGCGCGACCACTACGATTTTGATTTGTACCTTTAGTATATGGATTACCCTCTGGTGACTTCCGGTTTTGGGGAAACTACGGTCTTGTATATGCTTTTGGGAATAAAAATGTGTTAAGGGTGGAATGGGCCATGACTTAACGCTATTTTGATATCTTTTTATATTACTGATAGACATTATCTACTTATCGTACACTACTACATAGTAGATAGTTTAACGGATCCTTAAAGGATGGTTATTCCAAACATCCTTTGAGTTACTTGTATTTCAATTGCTATTTCACTTGAGTTGGATTTATTAATATAAGAATGTTAATCCTGACTCGAGTGTCTTGTGTTTTGCTTTACGCTCGGGTCAGACTGAGTGTACCAGTATGCAAGACTCACCTTTGAAGTTGGAGCTTTGCTTGAAGATCCAGCCATCTATTCTGCTTTCAGTATTCGATAACTCCAGTGATGCATTCTGATTTGTATCTGATGTATCGTGTTACTCTTCCGTTGTATCTAGTTTAACTCTGATGTATCGTATTACTCTTTTGTTGTAAACCCTGATGTAACTTATACAGTTATATAGTAGCTTCATGAACTACTATTTCTTTTATTTTCCGCTGCACTTATTACTCTGTGTCTGTGATTATTTATTTACTGTATATGTTCAGTTTTGCCAAATTTAAATTAACAACGCGGTATTTTGAGCAATTCAACTCCGGCATGAGTGTCTACCTATACACTTATAATGGATGCGAATGGTCTAAAATGGCGGGTCGTTACAGCTTTAGTAATTTGTATAGTACTTCTTATTATAAATTTCACATGACACTCTATCCATGATTATTTATCACATTCTGCCGTTTGCATTGAATGTTTAATTGCTTAATAATAGGTTGTTATTATTATGAAAACTAGTGTTTAAAAATATGTTTGATACAGGTACATCTAAATTTTGTGGGAAGAGGCAGTAAGCAAGGTTGAATGCTGCAGTTGTAACAGTGAGGCAGTGATTATGAAAATGTAGAAGTATGGTGATGGTATTGATCGATGTTTGTAGATTATGAAAGTGTAGAAGTAAGTTGATTAGTGATTAGGAAGGCTGCAGACAAGTGAGGAGAAGTTCTGGTTGTAGAGTTGGAAGTGGTCAGAGGACAGTTAGCAAGGTTGGGTGAACTTGCAGTTGTGGATCAGTGATGAAATGGCGGGGCTGTCGGGTAGATTTGGTTGAAGTAGTTGAATTGAAATGTAGGCAGTTTTGAGTGTTGTAGTGATGGTCTTGCAGTCGAGTGGTCAGTCTTTGGAGATGATGTTGTTGGTGGTTTTGAGAGGGAGATGGTGGTTAAGCTGCAGGCGAGAAGTAGTGAAGTTTGTGAGTAGTAGGATAGTAGTTGTCGGCATGGATGGTTGAGATGACAGTATTGTGGTGGTTGTGTATGAAGTTGCAGGTGTACAGCTTGATGATACGGGGAAGAGGTTGGTGCAATGTAATGGGGGAGGAAGTTGATTGTCAATAGCAGTTGATCTTGTTGATGGAAGAAGGTGAAGTGTAAGTGGAGACAGTGGTAGTAGTGGTAGTGAGTGTTAGTTCAGAAGGTGGCAGTGTGTTTGAATGTAGAAGAGGCAGTGGCTAATGCAATATTCAGTTGACAGCAGTTTTGAAAAGTATGGCAGTGGTTAGCGAAAATGCTAACAATCCTAACATGCATATTGTGTGTGTATTTAAAAAGAAAAGAGGTGATCTTGGTATTAATTCCAGGAATAGGTCCTGGCTGTCTAGTGATTTTACCACCAAGCTCTTTGGTAACTAAATCAACAGCTTCAGCACTTTTATACTTTGTCTACTTTGTCATTTAATGCAGGAACTTGGTTAACACTGAAGCAACCAGGAGCAATGTTTAGATCCTTGCAAGAATCTTTTGTAGCAGCCATTTCCGTATCATCGTCTCCATAACTGAGTATTTGTGTCCATTTGTTAGACTATTTTGAGCTATTATCATGTGACCATGTCTTGTAGTATTTGTGTTCATTTGTTAGACTATTTTGAACTATTATCATGCGACCATGTCTTGTAGTATTTGAAATATTAGCAGAATTATTTGAAACTTTTCCACTGGTTTGATTGTGTGTTTCCAAATTAGAATTCACTGCAACGTTATCATTGTTACATATAGTTGTTGTCATCTTCTCGATTTGTTATTTTTGGGATCCACATTTTAATATATATATATATATATATATATCTGTGTGTGTAATGTGTATACATATATCTATCTGTGTGCATATATATATATGTAATATAATAAAATGGAAATTGAAACAAATGCTGAAGATTAATATTATATAGAATAGCATTTGAAAAACGCTATTGATTCATCAAACGCTATCGCAACTCTATATGAGATGTAAGATTTTTCCACCAAAAACGCTATAATAGAATCAAAAACGCTATAGTAGAAAATAAAAACGCTATGCAAGCATGACAAGAAATGCTATCGGAAAACATTGTAACGCTATAACATGGTTTGATGAAACGCTATAAAATGTGCTCAAAAACGCTATAGAAGTTAAATGAAGGATTATAATTCCCTTTAGCGTTTAAGTTTAATAACAAAGAAAAAACGCTATTGTAGGTTGCAAACGCTATGACCTTTTGTAAACGCTATTAGATATTATAGCGTATTCCTTCCTGCTATGTAATGCTGCCGGCCTACCATAGCTTGTGGTTTCACGGCGTTCTCTGAAACGCTATGGTAGCCTGTTATAGCATTTTTCAAACGCTATGAAACCCATAAACTGTTGTAGTGATTTATTTAATTAGAAATGCAATGTCATACATTCATCCATTCATGTTGTCCAAGAACAAGATAAACCGAAGGCACACTCCTACCTCAACCTGTCGTGAATCACCCTTAGAATTAGTAGTGAGAAGTCCTTGCATCGAAGATCTCAAATGAAGAAGTACCGCCACAGAATATGATATGGGAAATTTCCCCCGAGGGTCAGTGACAAGCAACCCTGCATTCCATCTTCCAAATCATTTCCATGTCTTCACTTCGAATACGTAAATTGCTTCGAAGTGGTCTTCAAAATAGGAATCATCCAAATCCGACTGTAGTTCCTTCGAACCAGTCATCGATACAAAGATGTTAAGTAAATAAGGAATTATTCATTGATTGATTAATTTCTTTATATCAAAATATCTTCTAGAGATATATATTTTTAAAACATTCTTTCTGGTATATACAGAATCATTAAACCTCCCTTATCAAATCCTTTGACTACTTAAAATCATTTTAAATCTTGGAATAATTCTAAATCATTTCAATTTTGACTTAGGAAAATATTTCCAAATCATTTCATTTAAATCTTTAAAAAGATTTCTTAATTCAAAATTCAAATTTTCGATTGAGTTAAAACCATGTTATCAAGGATGTTAATCCAAAACCAGTAAACATTTAGTGAGCAGACTCTATAGAAATCATCTACTTCTATCCAGTATCAATTCCTGTTTCCAACAAGTATTATAGGCAGAATAACGGAAAAATCACTTTCTAAATTCCACGAATAGTATGAGTTCCATCTTCAGGCTTTAACACCAAGTATAAGAAGATTATCTCCATAAAATCCAAGTTGTTTAAATTTGGAAAATTAAATCTTTTATACTTAACTAATTTCCGAAATTTCGTCCTTATCTATCCCTCGCCCAGGATAGGCCAGGTGAGCTAGGGCACTGGTTGATCTTGAGCATCTCCTTAGTTTAAGCATCTCACCCAGATCTGATGAATATAAAAATCCAGTCTACTCGTCGGCTTTTAGAGCCAAGATTAAATCACTTAATTTTTGAGAGCTTTTCTTTAAATCATTTAATTAAACATTTTCGAATAAATTATAAAACTTCCAAATCATCATTAGAATACATAATTATTTATATGAAAACATTTATAAAAAATTTGGAAAAGAATCGTTAAGTTTAAAACCATATTTCAAAAGTTATAGAAAAGTGCTGCGAAAAGTGCTTTTTAAGCTATAGTTATCAAAATGATTTTTATATCATTTTAAAAATATTTTTTTATAAATCAAATCACTTTTAAAACATTTTAAAAGATTTTTAGAATTTATTTCATATTTTTAAACAATTTTTAAATATATTTTCTAAAGAAATCCCTTTATGGATTCCGAACTGCAAAACTGCGATTTTTCCAAAAACTTGTTTCACTCATATTTCAAAATCTACTTATCGAAATCTCGATTTTCTTTCTTTGTTTGAAAACTATGGATATAATTGTTTGGAAAATTCTTATCTCGAAGAATTCCGAGCTATATTCCATTCTATGTGCATTTGACTTTTACGGTGCGAAATCGCGAACTACCGTTACACGTAGCGCCTTTTTTGACTCAATATTCAATATTCATTTACACTTTGCCAAAACAATTTTTAATGTTTATAAAACATCTCCAAATCATATTAAACCATTTTTATAAGGTTTAAACATTCCATATACACCATTTCATTCAATAAAGGAAAGTGATTTCCTTTGTTCTTATCGACGTGTATTAACGTGACTTGCATATATATTCAACAACTATATTAAATAGCCATCATTAACAAGCATATCCAAACATATATATCATCCAATAACATATACAATTATAGTTTAGGAGTTTCGCACCTTAAGTTTAAATGATTAACTAAAAATTGGCTATAACTTCGCTAACTTGAACTTTTAGCTCACAATCACTTGGATTATTCCTCCTAGATGGCTCGACCTTGACCCATGGATGCTTGGTTACTCACGGCCTTGATTTGGGAGGAGGAAAAGGCTCAGCCTTTGGCTTGTATGTGGTGGAGGTGGAGTATAGGGTGGAAGAGTGGAGTTTTGGAATAGTTTGAGGTGTTTGAGTATATATATATATGTATATATATGTATATATATGTATGTATATGTATATGTATAAATTATAATTAAATTTCTTTTGAGAAATATTTTGGCATTATTTTTTTAATATGAGAAACCATGAAAGAGTAGAGAAAGAGCTTGGAAATGAAGGAGAAGATGTGTAGAAATAAAGTTGAGAGTGTGTGGTATTTATAGGCAAAGAAGTGGAGGAAAATATCTACACATACATCACCATTTTCATCACCACCACATGCACCATCATCATCACTCCCTCCTCACAATATGCGGCCCAAGTTACATCTATCATGGACAAGGCCATGTGCTTGTACTTTGATGGTTAGTGTTGACTTTGGGTTTGCTTAATAGTTAAGGAATTTAAGAAATATCTTATATATTTTTTAGTAATATTTATATACTTAATTTATGTGTATATGTGTATTCATGTGCATGTGGATATGTCTTCATGTATGCACAAGTATATGTGTATATGTATGAGTTGTATTATCCACAATGTTGCACAACTTGTTTACGTTAAATTGTTACGAATTTTGATTTTGATTCTTCGGTCATATTTTTTCTTATATTTTAAATTACATATAAATGTAAACAAAATTTGAAAATAAATTTCTTATTATTTTTAATTGATTAAAATGATCACATTTGAATTATAAATTCATATAAATTAATATTAATAATTATTTACAAAAATCGCTATTATGTCGATAAAGCGATATGAATTTTTTCTTATATTTTCAAATCAAATATATATCTTTATAAATTATTACAAATGATTAATTAACACTCTATAATTATTTAAAATGAATTACCATTATTATGAGATAATTAATTAAATAATTATTATAAATATTAAATCATTAAATCTCAATTTAATTTAAATAAATAAATTTATTAAAGTGATAAATTTGCGGGTCGTTACAGACTTCCCCCTTAAAAGAATTTCGTCCTCAAAATTAAGGATACGAAGAAGATAGCTCGAAAACAAGTATATATATATATATAACAAGATGATATATATATATATATATATATATATAAGATGTGGCAAGTGACTACACCACAGATTGATGAGTACACTATTCTGATACAACATACAACTATGTATCCATTCTAAACTCAGGATAGGCTTTCCACATTCTATCTTCTGTCTTCCATGTACAATCTGCTACATCACCACTCCATTGGACTTTAACCAATCTTACAACTTTCTCCTTAATCGCTTCTCATTGTGATCAATGATTCACATAGGTTGCTTGATAACTGTCAAATTAGGTTCAACTTCTAAATCTTCTTGGGCAGCTGCTTCTATAATCTGCTCCGAATCATGCACTAATTTTCGTAGTTGAGATACATGAAAGACATTGTGCACACCTGACAACCTTTTGGGTAATTCCACATGATAAGTTAATGGGCCAATCCGCTCGAGAATAGGAAAAGGTCCAGTAAATCAAGGTGTTAACTTCCCTGCCTGTCCAAATCTTACCACTCCTCTCATTGGAGAGATTTTCAGGAATACAAAATCTCCAGCCGAGAATTCCAAATTTCTACGTCTTATATCCGCGTAATTCATCTGTCTGCTTTGGGATTCTCTTATCTTCCTTCTAATCTTATCAACCTTTTCTGAAGCTTCTATAATCATGTCAGAACCTAGTACCGATCGATCTCCGGTCTCAATTAGACAGATTGGGGATCTACATGGACGACCGTATAAAGCTTCGTATGGGTCCATGCCAATACTAGCCCAATTACTGCTATTATAAGAAATTCTATCAGATGAAGGTAGATTTCCCACGAACCTCCAAAATATAAGATACATGCTCTTAGAAGATCCTTCAACAGCTGATTTACCCTTTCAGTTTGTCCATCGGTCTGGGGTGATATGTAGTGCTAATGTTTAGCTTTGTTCCCAAAGCCGTCTGCAATGCCTCCCAGAACTTACTGGTGAAGATTGGGTCTCATCACTGACTATGCTACTAGGGACACCATGCAATCAAACAACTTCCCTCACATATATTTCTGCAAGACTTGTAGCAGTTCGTGTTGGCTTTACAGAGATGACATGCGCGCTTTTGGTTAGCCAATCTGTGATGACCTAAATGCCTTCGTTCCTTTTTCTTGAGGCAAGCCGTCTATGAAATTCATTGATATTTGGTCCCATTTCCAAGTGGTAATTTCAAGAGGTTGGAGTAGCCCAGCAGTCTTTTGTTGATCACTCTTAATCTGCTGACAATTTGCCCATTTACTCACGTGGATGGAAATGTCTCTCTTAATACCTCCCCACAAAAAATTCTTTTTCATGTCTCTATACATCTTTGTAACTTCTGGATGTATTGTGAGTGAAGAGTTGTGACATTCAGTTAAAACTTCTTGTCTAATCGCATCGACATTGGGGACACATATCCTTCCATTCATTCTTATGATTTCCTGCTCATTCACTTTGAAACCTTACCATCTTCTCGGTATCACATTCTTTTCCACTTCCTTGGCTATTTTTGCAATGATCGGGTCCTTGAGCTGACTCTTCTTTATTCAATAAATCAATGCTGGACGCACCACTAAATGAGCTATAATGGTCTGCTTTCTACTTAGAGCCTCTATCATAACATTGGCCAATCCTATTGTATATAGAATATCCAAATCATACGATGCAAGGAATTCCAACCAACGTTGCTGCCTCATATTTAAGTCCTTCTGAGTGAAAAGATATTTCAGAGATTTGTGGTCTGTGAAGAGCTCTAACAATTCACCTATTTAAAGAAGAAATATTATTTACTAGGGCAATCAAAGTTTATTTAAAATAAACAAAAATGAATTCTTACCCGGTAGATAATGTCTCTATATTTTTAATGCGAACACAACGACTAATAGCTCCAACTCATGTGTTGCATTTCCTTTCATGGATCTTCAATTATCTACTTGCATAAGTGATGAACTTTCTGTGTTTCATTAAAACAGCACTAATTCCCTCCCTATAAACATCTATATATACAGTAAATCTGACGCTTTCATCCATTATTGCTAATATGGGAGTAGTAGTTAATCTTTTCCTTAGTTCTTGAAAGGCTTCTTCACATTTCTGTGTCCACTCAAACTTCGAATATTTCACGGTCAGCTTTGTTAAGTGAGAGGAAATCTTGGAGAAGTCTTTAATGAATCTTCGTTAATATCCTGCTAATCCTAAGAAACTTCGAACATCCTTGGGAGTTTGTGGTTGTTTCCAGTCTTGAATTGCTGAAATCTTTGTTAGATCAACTGCAATTTCCTTTTGCTGACACAACATGTCCAAGTGAATCTTACCTCTTTTTTCCAGAAGTGGCATTTTGAGAATTTAGCTTTCAGCACATTTCTCCTCAATATTTCTAATACAATTTCAAGATGCTCTTCTTGTTCTTCCTCAGTCCTTGAATATATCAAAATGTCATCTACAAAGACCAATATGAATTTATTGAGTACTTCTCTAAATACCCTATTCATAAGTCTACAAACTAGGCAGGAGCATTTATTAGCCCAAAGGGCATAACCAGCCATTCGTAGAATTCATTTGAGCTTCTGAATGCGGTTAAAGAAATGTAATCATCTGCTATCCTTAGCTGATGGAATCCTTTGGCTAGGTCCATTTTCGAGAATACTCTAGCACTAGGTAGTTGGTCAAACATAACATCTATGCGGGGTAGAGGATATTTCGTTTGTTTGTTTAGATCTCTATAGTCCATACACAACCTTAGCGAGCCATCAGACTTTGCAACACAGACCATTGCTGCCCCCTAACTTGAGCGACTTGGTCTTATCAGTCCTTTCTTTAATAACTCATCAATTTATTTCCTTAATTCTTCCTTATCTTTTGAAGCCATCTTCCGAATCCAGTGAACAACTGGCCTTGTATTGGGGAGTAGATGTAGCGGAACTCAATTTCTCGGTGGGGTGGTAGACTTTTTACTTCTTCAAAAACATTGGAAGGTTCCCTTACTAGGGTATTTCTTCTAGATGTTTTTGGAATAAATTGAGCGCATATAGATAACTTTCCTTTACTGGACTAGGGTTTTCATATTTTATTTTAAAATGTCCACCTCTTCTATTTTGCAGTAGTACTGTCCTTTTATTACAGTCAAGAATAGTTTTATATTTAAACATGGAAAAATTTGGGATAAGTATGTCACTTGGATTCCTTTACAAATCATAACGAGATTAGTTGTACTACCTATCGGGTTAGACACACATATGGGAATATCTATTTTTGGTTTAAGCTCAAGTTTATCAAATAGTTTCTTTGAAATAAACCTGCGGGAAGCCCCAATATCAAATAATACTCTAACTAATATTTTATTAATGTCAATTTTACCTTCCAAACTCCCTTTCCCTTTGCATCGGTTGATGTTGAACATTCGTCTTTAATAGCAAAAACTCTAGCTTGCTCTCCTTTCTTTATTAATGTACATTCCATCATCCTGTGCCCTGGTTTGTGGCAATTGTAGCAGGTTCCCCTTTGTGGCTTAGGATTTTTGCAGATGGTGGAAAGTTGACCTTTTTACTGGCAATTATAACAGATTACGTCTTTCAAATGATCTCCTTCCGACTTGCCCCAGTTTCTTCCCTTGCTAGTTAAATTTTCTCTTCTTCTAATTGTTGTTGCTACTGCTTTGAATTATAGGCTGATTTTTCTTGTCTGGGGTTTCTTATTGGAAATCCATATCCACCAATTCCACAAAAGTCCCTTTCACATGCACTATCATTTTGTCTTGATGTTGCTTCTTCATTCCAGAGATAAACATTTCATTCTTTTTCAAAGGAGCGTCAATTGGACCAAGTCCAGATTGCGACAATTCATTGAATTTGTTAGCATACTCTTCTATGGACATTTCTCCCTATTTTAAATCCATAAAGCTTCTGTAAAGGCGTTATTTTCCAGATGCAGGCATATAGTGCTCTTCCTATACCTCCTTGAATCGTGCCTAAGAAAAATTGTCCTCCAGTTCACTCATAGTAATGGACTCCCGCCTGGCCAGCGCCCCATCCTGTAATTGCCAAGAAGCCAGTAATCTCTTCTGCTCATCTCCAATATTTAGCCATTTGAAAATTCTTTCACAAGAATGGATCCAAGCTTGAACTTCTATAATGGATTTCGTTCCCTCGAACAGTTTACCTCCTAAACTAGTATAATTCTTGTACAGAGTTGCAAAGTTGATTTGGGGTTGCACTTGAATTGTTACTTCTTCGATTATTGTGGCGGTGGGAGTTTAACCATCTGTGTTTGTGGTACTACTACCTCCCTTTCCCCTACCTTGTTCCCTTCTTCCACACATATCCTACCATCTGCATATAGTAAGGAAATATCTTTAGAATATATAAACGAGATATCTTAGGGAATAGGCATATAATTTGAATGTACTTTTTCAGATAAGAATTTTAAATGTGCACTCTCTCAGACTAAACTCATTCTAGGGCATTACTAACCCTATCTCTAATGAGCTGCCATCCAGGCTTAGGTATTCACTCAACCATAAGCTCTAATACCAAATGAGACAACCCACCTCCTTGATCCCCAGAAGTCAACACTAATACATCCCCGGTATTCACGTGCCACAAATCCAAGTACCGGAAAGGTAGATTATCATGGGGTAAAGATAATAAAGATAGAAGTTAGAATAATAATAGAATCTCACATCATATTTAACAACTCATAATCATTTAGATAGTATATACAATCATTCTCAAAATGAGCTATGAGAGTGATAGTGAGTGCTAACCTAGCTAGGATAGCTATAACGGCTTATCCCCACAGGTGCTGGTAGACAAATATAAATAGTACAAACATAGCGAAAAGTGGTCATAATAAAAAAAAATCCAAAATGCTTCATACTCTATGCTTTATGCTTCAAAATGCTTCAAAATGCTCCAACTCGGCCAACTTCTTGGCCGACCAAAAAAATAGGGCACCTAGAGTTTAAGCAAAAGAAAAATAAACTCTGTGTCAGTCATGGGACTGGAGTGAGAAACTCAAAATACAAATATTTGAAAAGAAAAGGTATCTTATATAAGACCGCACTACACATAAATATGGAATGGGTTTTTACCTTATGATAATTAAACCATTTGCTATGAAAAATCTGGGAATATTATTTTTAATGACATTCTTATTTGAAAATACTTTTAAAATAAACTTATGAATCTTAGCCGAAATTATTATATTGGTTAAATTTGATGGCATAATAGGTTTATAATCAAGTCATTAGGCACTTATTAGAGAATAGGTTTCCATACAAACGCATGTAAGGGACTACCTTCCGTATAGTATATCTCCAGAGGAATGTATCAAGGATACACAAACAATCCTCCACATCTAGCAAGACCGGTCTATCCCTATTTGGCACTCATATATAGTCTGGATAGAAACCGAATATGAAATCCCATTGGTCGTAACGAACCTATCCGGGATCCCATAGCATACACCATATACTCGATATATAGAGTTAAACTAGAAAGGTGATGACTGGTATCCATGAAATGTTCTCAAGAATGAAAGTATGAAAGAATGAGTAAGAGTATTAACGAAGATCAAGAGGCATTAGGATGGTTAATCTAGACATTTGATAAAGCTTTCGACAAGGAGATAATAGCACCAGCTTCACCTTTCGAAGAGGTCAAAAGGAAGTTTCAATAGAGTATTAGATAAGCAAAGAGCTTTGACAAGGTCGAAAGCTACTTTCCGAAGGGATTGAATAACTTACTTTCAACATTTTTCGCCAAACCATTCGTAACGATTGGTTTCATCTTTATTTACCTCCATCGGAAGAACATTCAGCAAAGGCGACCCATTCGAAAGCATATGCTAGCCTTTCAAATTGGTTAAAGCCACCTTCACCTATGGAGAAAAGACTACACATCCACTACCGTCGAAGCATAAGGTTCCACATTAGTCAAATAGATCGCTTTCGAATGGTGTCAGCTGCAGCTAATTCCTTAATAGTGTTTCAACTCATTCGAAACCTATAAAGCACATGATTCAACAACTCCAAAGGCCAACACTCATGCTAGGTTACATAGCACATAAGCAGCTAAGAAAAAGCGCAACTAAATACCTTTTGATGAGGTCGTAAGCTATCAAGTAAAACCTTTCGACGAGGTTGGAAGCAATCAAGCAAAGAACCTTCCGACGAAGTTGAAAGGAGTAAAGTAAGAAAGAAGGAAGCCCAATTTTCAGCGGCAATGGAAGGTTGGCCATATAACCCTTTCGACTAGGTCGAAAGCTAAGATTCTAGAGATGCGTGCGAAAGCAAGAAAGTATACCTTTCGACCATGTCAAAAGCATTGGGTCGAAAGGTGCCAACCCGCACCTAGAAATAAGACCCTTGGGGTCAGGTTTAAGTGATCTGATTTCTTTCACTTCTGACTTGTATTTTATAAAAGTTTGTAAACCCTAATTCTCAAATCAAATTGGGGATTTGATCAATTTGTATAACTAAGTTCAATAAAAAGTCAGATCATGATAATCTTAATTATATGGCAGTACCGAGTTTCTCTTTTTACATAGATATTTCAATCAGCTATCAAACTAGTCGAAAGGATCCCCTATGACTGGGTCGACACCCCTAGTTCACACATTTCCTAAGAGTTGTAGCTTAGATCTACAAGATAACAAGTGCTAACCCCTTTGACCAAGTCGAAACCCTTCCAGCTCAACTATTTCTAGAACCATTAAGTCCCTTACTTAAACCATCTTGGCAGTGTCGAAAGGTGGTTAACCAAACAGTTCGAAAGGATTTTCTTAAGGTAAAATTGGCTTTTTGGCTGCGACGAAAGGTGCTAAAGAGGTCTTTTCTACCGTCTTTCCCAACTTGAAGAGTGTTAGCTTCCTTCATCGATTCGGAAGCAGGTTTCGAAGGAATCGTTATTACTTCAAGCTTCCTTTTGAGGTGTTGAAAACTTTACTTGTCAACACTTTTGGCGCTAGAAGGAGGGCTTGAACCTTCGATTCTCGATAACTTTCATCATAGATTAATTGCATAAAGCCCTTTATTCAAAAGAAGAAAATGGTAAGAGCAAGAAATAATAACAACAAACTAAGCAAAGAAGCTGCTTCACTATCAACTTTGGAAAATAACATAGTCTCAAACTTTAACTTAGAGAATATGGAAATTGCGTAACCTTCAACCTTAATAAGATTGGAAAACAATGTGATCAAAGTCCAGAATCCACAACAATGAGTGATAGCAATGCAAGAATTTCTTGAAAGGGCTTCATCTTAAGAATCATTAAGGATTATGGAAGTAGAGGATGAAGCACAACCTCCAAACAAGGTAAAGGATCAAGAGTTAAACCAAGAAAGTCAAGCAAAAAGGTCCCTCGAGCAATCAAATAGTCCAATCCAAAGAAACAACAAAAGTTGCCACAGAAATGAAGTCGACCAAGAAGACATCATACACCAAATAATGATGGACATGCTTAAAGAAAAGGAAATTTCTAACCCAAAAGAATATGTTATCCTACAAAAGACTCCCTTTTTAGAAGAAATATTGACAACCAGTCTCCCTCCTCACATCCAAATTCCTCCACTGAAATATGATGGGACTACTGATCCAAATGATCACCTTGTAGCTTTTTAATACTAGATGAACTTATATAACGCTCCTGAGGCAGTTCGTTGTAAACTTTTCTCTGTTACTTTTCAAGGAGCAGCTACCAAATGGTACAAGAATTACCAAATGGAAACTATCCGTTCTTGGGAACAATTTACTTGTGACTTCATGACCCAATTTTCTATATTCAAAGATACAACTATGGACTTTAGCTTGTTGGCAACGGTAGGACAAAAACCGGGAGAACTACTTGGCGAATACTTGAACAGATTCAGCACCGAAGCATTAAAAGTAGAAAGTACAACCGATAGAGAAAAGCTTATGGTAATTCGATTAGGGTTGATCGAACAAACCCCTTTCCGGAAAGACCTTTATATTAATGGATGTAGAGATCTACAACATTTCTTTCTTCGAGCTAAAAAGTTTATTCCAATGGACAAAATGCATCATTCTACGAAAGAATTTCATTGAGAATGTAAAGAAGAGAAATCTGATTCTAAGCATCACGACAAGAGACCAGGGAAAAGTGGAAACCGGAGGGGAAGACAAAAAGAGATTTCTGAATCCGATTATGTAGTCCTAAACAAGCCCCTCTCCCACATATTCGCCATGGTGAAGGACGATGAAAATTTTCTTATTCCTTATAAGATCTCGAACGTTCCAAAGCCAAATAAAGGAGGTAGTTACCGCGATTACCATAAAACAAATGGACATGAAACCGGCAAATGCTGCATTTTAGCAGAAACGATTCAAGGCATGATTAAGTCAGGATTCTTAAAAGATTTCGTTAAAGAAACTTAAAATGACATCTTATTCAAGCTAAGAAGAAAGCAGCTTGGCAACTTCAAAATGTGGACCCCTATCAAATCATGAAGTCTCGCATCATTAGTTTAACTATAAACTCTCTTTTTCATATATTTTTAACTTGATTTGTACTTTGATTTGTACTTAGATTTGTATTGAAAATTGGCCATGTATTGATTCAATATTCAAGTGTCATTACAGGTAAAACAAAACCAGTCATAGCATTCAACACACTCTTGGTGCACAACAAATTCCTAGTTACCTGAAAAAGACAGCTCAAATGCCTGATACGAGATGACTATCAATTTTTAAATAAATGCAATACAAAGGCTTGCACTCATGAGATATTATATCACTATCAATCCATCATCAATTTATGAGAAAGACTACGTACACCAACTCTATTTTTGGTAAATTATTTTAAAAGAAATTTCTCAAACATATCTTCACAAGAAAACTATTTTCAATTACCCTGCAACCTAAGGGAGACAAATGTCCATCTCTTTCAAAAGTTGATTTGTGAAATCCTTTTAAGATATTATATAGCATTAACGAATGCACACAAAGGATTTCTAATTAAGCAATCTCAATATTTCAAAGTCATTAAAACCATTGGCAAGAAGGCCTATTTGTACTTTTTCAAAAAAAAGTTTTTAAGTTATCAAAATTTTATTGGCAAAAACTCAGATTAGAGAATCCTATTCTTGACTAAAAGAATATTGGTTCACGAATCATGACCTCCCAGTCTCCTATTTGAGATCTGTGTCTCTATTATGAGAATAGTAAGAGAACCCTTGCAACAGGCGACGTTGAGAAAAGATTCTTTCATCAGAAGGATTCATGTATCCAAACCCCTTTTCAAAAGATAACCCCTCGATATACTAGAAAGGTTCGATTACAAAACTTCTTTGTCGCAAAGAGACTCTATTTTAGTTGGCCAAAATTGATTTTCATATAATAATGATTTTCATATACAAATATTAAAGCCTATGATGCTATTTCGTATCACCTTCTAGAGGGAGGGACATAAGCCTATGATGTTCTTCCATAGCACCTCTTAGAGGAAGGGACACAAGCCTATGACAATCTTCCGTAGCACCTCCTAGAGGGAGGGACAAATCCTCTAACGTCCAGTTCACCTCTTAGAGGAAGTGTAACAACCTGCATATTTTACGATTGTATATTTAACTATTTTATTTAAATATAGCGTTGTTAGTCGGATTTTAGTCCGAAAAAGTCACTATTCGTAAAAGAACAGTCGAAATAGTGAAAATTCTTTGTGGATCGAGTTACGGAGGTGTCTATTTGAAAAAAATAAATAAAAACTGTCTTACAGGGATTCAGACGTTTGAAATGAAGCATTCAGACGTCTGAAATTGTTCGAGTCAAACCAGAAAGGAAATAGGCTAAAATAGCAATTTTCAGACTTTAGAAATGGACGATTCAGGCGTCTGAATATTGTTCTAGACAGCTTATATTTTTCTAGATTCAGATGTCTGGTTTGGAAATTTCAAACGTCTGAATAAAGAATGAAGTTGAGAATCAACAATTTGGACTCGAGACCACTTCCATTGAGTTCAAAATGGGGTTTACGACTTTTTTAAGTATAAGCATCGATATGTTTGGAGTAAGTTGAATTTTGCTATTACCTAAGTGGGCTTTTGGGTTTGGGTTTCACCCAACTCATCCTATACCCTAACTCAGCCCCCTCTCTTCATCCATTAACTCATTTCATTTCTTTTTCTCAAGCTCAACTGAAAATGGAGGAAGAGAATGGGAAATAGAAATTGCCAAGCCCTAGTTCCTCTTGCAAACTCAAATTCTTGCTCCAAAATCAAAGAGAAGCTTAGGTAAGCCTCCTCTTCATCTTCTCCATCTCATTTCCTCTTCAATTTCAGTTCTTTCCTACACCCTAATTTAGGAAATACTTGTTTTGGTCTTAGATTGGAGCTTCTAGAGTAGAAGTGAAGAGTGGTTGATATTTTCTTTGCATTTGAGCTTCTCATCTTTGTTTTGAGTTAAAAAGGTAAGTTTTTGAACTCACATCTACGTCTATATCTTTGATAGTGTTAGGTAGCAATTCCTAACATATATTCAATGTCCATTTGCTTTTGAATTGAATTGGTTTAATGAATTTTCCAATTTTTGGCGTTTGAAGTCAAAATCTATGATAAATCCTTATATGGATGTTTGGGCATGTTGGTCGAAGTGTATTGGTGAGTCTTTAAGGCTGGTAGTCATTTGGCGTGAACCCCTAGCCATCATCACTCATCCGATTGCTTCCGATATGATTTGGCCATCATTGGCCTAGGCAAAGTATTGCCTAAGCTCCAGTTTCAGACGTCTGAAATATACAATTCAGACGTCTGAATATGCTTGTCTCAGCCCAATTTGCCTATTTTGTGTGGGTTTCCAATTTTTGATCGATTCTTCTTTCTCCAATTAGTTGTTTCACTTTAGTTGACTTTGATGATTCTTTATTAGATTTAGTACACGGGTTTTTATAAAATGATCCTTTTAAATTGTATTAAAAACTCGTTTCTCCAATTTATAATTTTAATATAAAACGCACACAATTTTGTACTTCGAGCAAAGAGGGAGGAGAAATAAATGATTAAATAAAACGCGTGCTACGAACACGTGGGTTTATCTTTTCAGTTAATTCCTAATCTATTTTTTGTCCGTTTTGACCTTTGGGTCTGGTTTACCGATGAGATGAGGTGAACTTTGTACTACTTTGAGTGTGAAATTGACTAACGGTTAGTAAACCATTTAGTGCGAACGTGTGGTATGGGACTCACATTAACATTTTTCGAGTTCCTTTCTGAGAGTTGTGACACATTCCGCCAGTTAGTGGTGTCTAGTACTGGGCCTCCAGACCTTCGCCACAACGGTTTGTTGCCTTCGGGGTTTGTTGCCTTCGGGCTTGAGCCTTCTGGGTTTGTTGCCTTCGGGGTTTGTTGCCTTCGGGCTTGATCCTTCGGGGTTTTTGCCTTCGGGGTTTGTTTCCTTTGGGTTTGAGCCTTCGCGGTTTGATGCCTTCGGGCATTGCCTTCGGTCGTTGCCTTCGGCTATGTTGCCTTTGGGCTTGTACCTTCGGGTTTGTTGCCTTCGACCGTTGCCTTCGGCCGTTGCCTTTGGGCGTATGGATTCTTGTTATACAGTACTGAGCTCGAGCATCTTTTGTTTCTTTGACAATTATATTTCACTAGTGTATCGCCTTTCGGTGTAGGTTCTTTGAACCACACGATATATAGCGATTACCTTGTGGAAACTTTTGTTACCTTTATTGGTATTTGTTATTTGCGTTTTGGCTCGTTTTGGGATATGATATCCTTTGTTTATTTGAGTTGCCGATGATATGTGGCTTGTTATGATTCATCTTTTGTTAGATGATTTGGTTATCTCTTTTGGAGATTATGGTGGTACTTTATGATCTTGTATGTTCATTATCATTTAGTTTGTCTAGCTGATTTGTTTAGCTAGACTGACCCGTGTATTTTATACTCGGGTTAGACCGAGGTGTTTCAGGTTAGGTACATTGGACTTAGCCTATTTTGCTTCCGCATGGACTATTCCGCTAGCTCCTTTTTGTTATAGCTTTTTTGTGTAGTCCTTTTTGGCTGTAACTCTGATATGTATTCTCTTGACTCATATGTATATTGTGGTTTTCCTACCACTTGACATGTATCGTTTTGTATACTCTGTAATGTATCTGTATCTGTGTAAATGTATGTGATGATCTACTGTTCTGTGATGTGTATTACATTTGAGTTGTTATATTTTATTCTGATAGATCCTTCAGCCACATATGGCTTTGTATTAAGTATTTATTGGAAATGTCGATCCATTTGAGAAAGAAGTGGTAATTGTCGGCGTATTCAATAGATAATTAAGACAAGGATATAGATGGTCGTTCCTATCCTGCTCTATTCTCTATATTAGCAGAAGGTGTTGCCTTGTAATACTCTTTGCTAATATGGGTCTCGAAGTGGGGCGTTACAGCTTGGTATCAGAGCTGAGTTCAGAATAAAATATGATAAACATAGAACAGAGACACATATTACAGTACATCAAAGGGTAGTACGAATGTTACCAATCTTTGAACCATCGTGCTTTATTTCTTTCTATGCCTTCGGGGTAGATAGAATTTTGGTAATACATCTAGGAATACATTTTATTCCGTAGTATTCCATATTTGAATTAATGATATCTACCTTGTGAATAATCTTTATCTTATCTTATCCTTCAGTTAATGGCCGGAAGAGGCAGAGGACGACGCTCGGATGCTGGGCAATCCAACGGCTCACATCCGGACGGCGTTTATATGTCCGACGATCAGTTTTTGGAGTTATTTAGGAGCACTCAGCCCCCAGCTCCTATTCGTGCATCTCCTCCATGCAAGTCCGCCTTTGCACGCCTGTGTAGTGGTTTTTCTCATCTTGGAGGAAAGCCATTCAAAGGCTCCGAGTCCGTTCTGGAGGTCCAAGCTTGGATTCGCACATGCGAGCGTATCTTTTCTCGTATGGATCTTTCTGACTATGATCAAGTTCTTATAACTTCTAGCTTATTGCAAGAGCGTGCCCTTAGTTGGTACGAGCTTCTTGTAGCCGAACTTGATGAGTCTGTTCTTTCTTGGACTCACTTTCGGGAACGATTCGAACTCAAATTCGTTCCTGAATCTGAGAAAGTTTTATTAGCCGGTCGCTTCCTTGAGTTGAAGCAAGGGATGTCCTCCGTCTCTGAATATGTTGCATCATTCGAGGCCTTATCTAAGTATGGTCTTGAATTCATTAGCACCTCTTATAAGAAGAATCTGAAGTTTGTCTCTAGTCTTAGGAAATATCTTAAGAAGTCTTTAATGCTTCGGCTTAAGCTTTCTTTTGAGGAGTTGGTTGACTCGGCACTTCATCTCGAAGCCATCGAGAAGGAGTGTGTTAGTGGATGATATTGAGGTTCGTGAGAATCCCAATAAGAAGAAGTTTCCATTTCATAAACAGGAATTATTCCCTTCCAAGAAGAAAAAGCCTGTTGAATCTGGTTCTAACTCTCAATCTGCTGGAACACCTTCCATTTGGAAGTGTTTCAATTGTGGTTCTCCTGATCATATGATTCGAGCTTGTCCTAAGCCTCTCTTCTGCCGTTATTGCAAGAAGGAAGGTCATCGTATTTCTACCTGCCCTACTGCTCCTGCTAGTGCCAAGTCTGGCAAGCTTTATGTTGCTAAGGCTTCTGGAGGTTCCTCTCAGTCCAGAGGTAATTCTCCTCCTATCCTTGATGACATTATTTTATTCCGTGATCTTCCTATTTGGTTTCTTTTGATACGGGTGCATCCCACTCTTTTATATCAGGAGAACTTGTTGATTCTTTTTCTTTAGATATTATGGGTTTGATGACTTCACTGAGAATTGCGAATCCGGTTGGTGGATCCGCAACACTCAGTTTGCTTTGTAAAAATGTCAAGATTATTTTTGTGATTATTCTTTTCGAGCCGATTTGCATGTTATGCATTATTTAGGCTTCGAAAATTGTTTTTTTGGAAAGGATTGGCTTAATTATTGTGAAGCCCATATCCTATGTCCAATGTGGACTATTTATCTTCGACATCTTCAATCTGTTAAGCAGATTTCTTTTGTTCTTAATGATTTTGATTTCCAAATTCGGTGACATCATTTTAATTCTTTAAAACCTACGGGATGAGGAGAATATTATTTCTCTCATTCAGGCAGTTTGTGAATTTTCCGGTATAATTGAGATTTGTCTTAGAATTATCACCTAAGCAATCTTTTGAGTGGTGCTAAGGTCTTTTTAGTTCGACCTTGCCACCGGTTTTCATCAGCTACGAGTTGCGGAAGGTAACATCCTCTTACCGCATTCCGCACTTGTTATGATTCTTGTGAGCGGTTCCTTATGTCATTCGATTTGACGAACCTTCTACCTTATTTCATCCATTTTGTGAATCGAGTATTCTACGAATATCTCAATTAGTTTATCCTTATATTTATTGATTATGGATGAAAATAACAAATTTAAAATTTGCAAATCTTTTTAATAAGATATTTATAAGTATAATTGGGTTTTGTTCTTAAACGAGCAAAGAGTGTTTGCAAATGTTATAAGAGACATGGTTATCATATATAAGATAATTTAGTGTTGTTTTGCCCATTGAGTGCTTTAAGAATTCTGGTCGATGCGCTTGATCGAATCTCCTAAACGCTATGATGAGATAGTCAAACACAGTAAATTCTTGTAAAAAGTTAATTTTTCTAAAAAGATGAATATATATAAAGTTAATTATAATTTTGAAAATCTTAGCTTTTCGGGAAAGGGAATCGACTAAAGGAACTCTTTTCCGATGCTTTTATTCTTGCGGTTCCCGAAGGGAACCAAGACTTTATTGTTTGTACCGATACTAGTCGTATTGGTTTTGGTGTCATTCTCTTGCAAAGGGAATGTGTTATCACATTTTCTTCTTGATAATTAAAGCTTGTCGATACTAGATATGCCATTCATGATCTGGTGCTCGCGGCTATTGTTTTCGCTCTTAGATTTCTGGCATTATTTTCTTTTGGGAGAGAAATTTGTTCTCTACACCGATCGTAAAATCTTCGAAGTATTTGTTATCTCAAAAGGAACTCAATTTGCATTAACAACGTTGGCTCGATTTCCTTGCATCTTATGATCTTGATATTTTTATATACTTCCAAATAGGGCAATCATGTTGTCGATGCCCTTAAGCCGAGAGCAGCAAGCGGTTGTTTCCATGATGATATCCGAATGGAGTGATCTCGAGACTTTATCCACTTGTGAGATTCGCGATCGTGAATCCAATTCATGTTCATCTCTTGTTCTGTGTAGCCTTGAGGCTCGTCCTTATCTTTTTGACTATACCTCTTTTGGCTGAACTCTATGTCCTGTTATATTTCATGGAGTTCCTACTTCTATTGTTAGCAATCGTGATCCATTATTTTACTAGTGGATTTTGTAGGGTCTTCAAAAGCTTTGGGAACAAAACTTAATTTTTTTAGCACCGCTTATCATCCGCAATCCGATGGACAAATAGAGCGTGTGAATCAACTCTTGTAGATCTCTTTCTTGCATGTGTTCTTGATTTTGGTGGAAGTTGGGAAGATCATATGTCTCTTGTTGAGTTTTCTTCCTATAATAAGCTTCCAATCTAGTATTGGTATGGCACCTTTCGAGGTACTCTATGAAAGGCCATGTTGATTTCCTTCGTGTTGGCTTGAAGCCGGTGAGAAGCTGGTTTTAGGACCAGATTTTATTGGTGTTCATTTGTGTTTCACCTATGAGGGGTGTTGTGCGTTTCAGTCGATCGGGAAAGTTAGCACGTCGATATGATGGTCCATTTCCCATCGCCGAACGTATTTGTTCCGTGGCTTATCGCCTTTTTATTTACTGGCTCAATTTTTGCTATTCATGACGTTTTCCACATCTCTCAACTACGGAAATGCCTTAAGGATTCCGATTCTATTCTTGAGCCCGGTATTATTGAAGAAATTGAAGTCTCACCAAACTTAACTTATGAGCAACATTCTATTCGTATCATTACTTCGGAGGTTAAACGCCTTCGAAATAAAGATGCTCTTCTTGTGGAAGTTCAATGGTCCTCAAATCCTAAGAATTGCTCTTGGGAATCTTGAGAATTCATCTAGCAAACACATCCGGACTTACTGTTTCGTGCTCTTTATGGTGAACTTCTTATTTCAAATTTTCTTTTGTGTTGATATGCTTTTATGGTTGTTACTCTTTATTTTCTTCTTAAGTATTGCGAGGATGCAATTTCTTTAAGGAGGGGAGTCTGTAACAACCTGCATATTTTACGATTGTATATTTAACTATTTTATTTAAATATAGTGTCGTTAGTCAGATTTTAGTCCGAAAAAGTCACTATTCGTAAAAGAACAGTCGAAATAGTGAAAAGTCTTTGTGGATCGAGTTACGGAGGTGTCTATTTGAAAAAATAAAATAAAAACTGTCTTATAGGGATTCAAACGTCTGAATAAAGAATGAAGTTGAGAATCAACAATTTGGACTCGAGACCACTTCCATTGAGTTCAAAATGGGGTTTACGACTTTTTTGAGTATAAGCATCGATATGTTTGGAGTAAGTTGAATTTTGCTATTTTCTAAGTGGGCTTTTGGGTTTGGGTTTCACCCAACTCATCCTATACCCTAACTCAGCCCCCCTCTCTTCATCCGTGCACTCATTTCATTTCTTTTTCTCAAGCTCAACTGAAAATGGGGAAAGAGAATGGGAAATAGAAATTGCCATGCCCTAGTTTCTCTTGCAAACTCAAATTCTTGCTCCAAAATCAAAGAGAAGCTTAGTTAAGCCTCCTCTTCATCTTCTCCATCTCATTTCCACTTCAATTTCAGTTCTTTCCTAAACCCTAATTTAGGAAATACTTGTTTTGGTCTAAGATTGGAGCTTGTAGAGTAGAAGTGAAGAGTGTTTGATATTTTCTTTGCATTTGAGCTTCTCATCTTTGTTTTGAGTTAAAAAGGTGAGTTTTTGAACTCACATCTACATCTATATCTTTGATAGTGTTAGATAGCAATTCCTAACATATATTCAATGTCCATTTGCTTTTGAATTGAATTGGTTTAATGAATATTCCAATTTTTGGCGTTTGAAGTCAAAATCTATGATAAATCCTTATATGAATGTTTGGGCATGTTGGTCGGAGTGTATTGGTGAGTCTTTAAGGTTGGGTAGTCATTTGGCATAAACCCCTAGCCATCATCACTCATCTGATTGCTTCCGATATGATTTAGCCATCATTGGCCTAGGCAAAGTATTGCCTGAGCTCCAGTTTCAGACGTTTGAAATATACAATTCAGACGTCTGAATATGCTTGTCTCAGCCCAATTTGCCTATTTTGTGTGGGATTCCAATTTTTGATCGATTCTTCTTTCTCCAATTAGTTGTTTCACTTTAGTTGACTTTGATGATTCTTTATTAGATTTAGTACATGGGATTTTATAAAATGATCCTTTTAAATTGTATTAAAAACTCGTTTCTCCTATTTATAATTTCTATATAAAACGCACACAATTTTGCACTTCGAGCGAAGAGGGAGGAGAAATAAATGATTAAATAAAACGCGTGCTACGAACACATGGATTTATCTTTTCAGTTAATTCCTAATCTATTTGTTTGACCGTTTTGACCTTTGGGTCTGGTTTACCGATGAGATGAGGTGAACTTTGTACTGCTTTGAGTGTGAAATTGACTAACGGTTAGTATACCGTTTAGTGCGAACATGTGGTATGGGACTCACTTTAACATTTTTCGGGTTCCTTTCTGAGAGTTGTGACACATTCCGCCAGTTAGTGTTGTCCAGTACTGGGCCTCCGGACCTTCGCCACAACGGTTTGTTGCCTTTTGGGTTTGTTTCCTTCGGGCTTGAGCCTTCAGGGTTTGTTGCCTTCGGGGTTTGTTGCCTTTGGGCTTGAGCATTCGGGGTTTGTTGCCTTCGGGGTTTGTTGCCTTCGGGTTTGAGCCTTCGGTGTTTGATGCCTTCGGGCGTTGCCTTCGGCCGTTGCCTTCGGCTATGTTGCCTTCGGGCTTATAACTTCAGGTTTATTGGCTTCGGCCGTTGCCTTCGGGCGTATGGATTCTTGTTATACAGTACTGAGCTCGAGCATCTTTTGTTTCTTTGACAATTATATTTCCCTAGTGTATCGCCTTTCGGTGTAGGTTCTTTGAACCACACGATATATAGCGATTACCTTGTGGAAACTTGTGTTACCTTTATTGGTATTTGTTATTTGCGTTTTGGCTCGTTTTGGGATATGATATCCTTTGTTTATTTGAGTTGCCGATGATATGTGGCTTGTTATGATTCATCTTTTGTTAGATGATTTGGTTATCTCTTTTGGAGATTTTGGTGGTACTTTATGATCTTGTATGTTCATTATCATTTTGTTTGTCTAACTGATTTGTTTAGCTAGACTGACCCGTGTATTTTATACTCGGGTCAGACCGAGATGTTTCAGGTTAAGTACATTGGACTTAGCCTATTTTGCTTCCGCATGGACTATTCCGCTAGCTCCTTTTTGTTATAGCTTTTTGTGTAGTCCTTTTTGGCTGTAACTCTGATATGTATTCTCTTGACTCGTCTGTATATTGTGGTTTGCCTACCACTTGACATGTATCATTTTGTATACTCTGTGATGTATCTTTATATGTGTAAATGTATGTGATGATCTACTGTTCTGTGATGTGTATTACATTTGAGTTGTTATATTTTATTCTAATAGATCCTTCAGCCACCTATGGCTTTGTATTAAGTATTTACTGGAAATGTCGATCCATTTGAGAAAGAAGTGGTAATTGTCGGCGTATTCAATAGATAATTAAGACAAGGCTATAGATGGTCGCTCCTATCCAGCTCTATTCTCTGTATTAGCAGACGGTGTTACCTTGTAATACTCTTTGCTAATGTGGGTCTCGGAGTGGGGCGTTACAGGAAGAGTCGGGTCTAGTTCACCTCTTAGGGGTAGGGTCAGGTTAAGCACCCATCAGTAACCTTCTGGAGGAAGGTCAACTTAACATACACTACATCCCTTAGAATCAAGGGAAGCCCGGAAGAGGCACCAAATAGTTGAAGAGGGACAAAGATGTCTACAACTCAAATCAAAAGTCAGAACCCAAAAGAACAAAGGGTTGAAGAAGGAAATCTGTCCACCATCTAAGACAAAGATGAAACCCAAGAGAGGGGTATAGGCAAAGGCAAAAGGATTAAGATTTCCAATACCATCATCAGAAACTGATAAAGAATCCGAAATCACAATCAGAAAGGACCAATTATGAGATAGCAAATTTTAGTACGTCCAAAACCTAAAGGGTGATTCTAACATCAAGAAAATTAAGAAACTTACATTCAGAAAGAAGACACAAGACAAGAAAATGGATAGAGAAATCCTTAACATAAGATGGAAAGAAAAGAACTGTACAAAAGCTAAGGGGATGGAATAGATAACAAATTTATACTACAAAGATAAAAGCGACTTCATTCGAAGAATAGATTGAGTAAACCACTCCTGAATCCTAAGAAACAAGGTGACCCCTTAAGATAGAAGAGTCTATACATTATATATGTATATGTATGTAAGAATAAGTTATTTAGGCCATTGCACTATTGAACGACCAAGCAATAATATGGAACCACTATTCTGAATGATTGCATGGCTTTATAGAACTACTCGAACCCAATATAACAAATATACTAATAACTTATAGGCCTAGAAATCTTTTACTTAAACTTAATAAGTTTACCATTACTAGACAAATCTGTAGTTTTGTGCTTATGTTGAATTAATTTTTAAATAATCTATTCGTCATATGGGATCTTGACAAGATTTTGGTTGAATTCTCGATTTCGTGAACTTTCAGTTTCCTTATTTCTTTTCATGAGGATTCCATATTAGGTTTCATGAATTCTAAATTTCCTTATCGATTTCTATGATGATTTATGGATTTCATATTCTTAATTTCCTTATTGGATTTTTGATGATCTCTTATTGATCTCCTGATTTTGTGAATTCTAAATTTCCTTATTGATTTCTATGATGATTTATGGATTTCATATTCCTGATTTCCTTATTGGATTTTTGATGATCTCTTATTGATCTCCTGATTTTATGAATTCTAAATTTCCTTATCGATTTCTATGATGATTTATGGATTTCAAATTCCTGATTTCCTTATTGAATTTTTTATGATCTCTTATTGGTTTTATGATTTAGTGAATTATTAACTTCCTTGTTAGTTTTGATGGTGATTTATAGATTTTGTATCTTTGATTTACTCATTAGATTTTTGGTGATCTCCTAAT
Organism: Allium fistulosum; assembly: GCA_030737815.1. NCBI lineage: Eukaryota > Viridiplantae > Streptophyta > Magnoliopsida > Asparagales > Amaryllidaceae > Allium > Allium fistulosum. The sequence goes on along the minus strand of CM060908.1, from coordinate 971,359,895 downwards.
TGAATTTCTAATTTTGTGGATTCTGAGTTCCCTTATTGATTTTATGATGGTTTGTGGGTTTCATATTCCAGATTTTCTTATTGGATTTTTGATTGGATTTCTGATTTTGTGAGATATAAATTTCTTTATTGGATTTTTATGGTGGTTTGCGATCTTTTCATTAAATTTCCAAATTTGAATTATATACAAGATTTTCTTAATATCAAATAGGATTCCATCAAAGGTTTCGATAAAAAGAAAAGAGAAATCCCTAATCTTCATATTACAAGACAACATCGGAACAAGACAATCCACTAACTTATGAGTAAATAAGTGAAAGTTACTAACATACAGTGGAGGAGCGGAAAGGAATTATAGTAAAATCTCAAGGAGAAGCCATTTCAAGCGAAAAATTCATATCTAATGATTGAAGAAAATATATGGAATGTATGATAGATTTCTTTAAAGGTTCCTTTATTTGAGCCGATTCTTGCTAACTAGGTGATATTGTTCCACATTCTAATATTAGTAACGAAAAGAGGTTTGATTGCGTATTATTCAAAATACTTTATACAAAGATATTGCAAAATATCATCTCGAACCTTGGCTTTATAAGTTTAAAATTACCTATTAAGGTCTCGTAATAAGGTTATGACCCTAATAGAAATTATTAACTACTTCGCAGGAAATAAAGAAAGAAGTTCTTTGGAGTTTTTGTCCTAAAGAACAAAAGCTTCTTTCATACTAGGGGGAGGGCTAAATGTTATCCATGAAATGTTCTCAAGAATGAAAGTATGAAAGGAGCAAGAGTATTGGCGAAGATTAGGAGGCATTAGGATGGTCTATCTAAACATTAAATAAAGCTTTCGACAAGGAGATAATAGCACAAGTAGCACCTTTCGAAGAGGTCAAAAGGAAGTTTCAATAGAGTATTGGATAAGAAAAGAGCTTTCAACGAGGTCGAAAGCTACCTTTCGAAGGCAATGAATAACTTACTTTCAGCATTTTTTGCCAAACCATTCGTAATGATTGGTTCCATCTTCATTTACCTCCATCAGAAGAACATTCAACAAAGGCGACCCATTTGAAAGCATATGCTAGTCTTTCTAATTGGTTAAAGCCACCCTCACCTATGGAGAAAAGACTACACATCCACAACCACCGAAGCATAAGGATCCACATTAGTCAGATAGATCGCTTTCAAATGGTGTCACCTGCAGCTAATTCCTTAATGGTGTTTCGACTCATTCGAAACCTATAATGCACATGATTTAACAGCTCCAAAGGCCAACACTCGTGCTAGGTTACATAGCACATAAGCAGCTAAGCAGAAAACACATCTAAATACCTTTCGATGAAGTCAGAAGTTATCAAGTAAAACCTTTCGACAAGGTTAGAAGCAATAAAGCAAAGCACCTTCGGACGAAGTTGAAAGGTGTACAGCAAGAAAGAAGGAAGCCTAATCTTCAGCGGCAATGGAAGGATGACCATATAACCCTTTCGACTAGGTCAAAAGCTGAGATTCTAAAGATGGGGGCGAAAGCAAGAAAGTAGATTTTTCGACCATGTCGAAAGCATTGGGTCAGAAGGTGCCAACCCGCACCTATAAATAAGACACTAGGTGTCAGGTTTAAGGGATTCGATTTCTTTCACTTTAGACTTGTATTTTCTAATAGCTTGAACCTTAATTCCCAAGTCAAATTGGGGATATGATCAATTTGTACAACCTGGTTCAATAAAAAGTGAGATCATGATAATTTTGATTATATAGCAGTACTGAGTTTCTTGTTTTACACAGATATGTCAATCAACTATCAAACTAGTCGAAAGGATCCCCTTTGACCGGGTCGAAACCCCTAGTTCACACATTTCCGAAGAGTTTTAGCTAAGATCTACAAGATAACAAGTACTAAACTCTTCGACCAAGTCGAAACCCTTTTAGCTCAACTATTTACAGAACCATTAAGTCGCTTACTTAAACTGTATTGGTAGTGTCGAAAGGAGGTTCCGAATAATCAGAAACCAACCAGTTCGAAAGATTTTCTTAAGGTAAAATTGGCCTTACGACTGTGTTGAAAGGTGCTAAAGAGGTGCTTTCAACCGTCTTTCCCAACTTGAAGAGTGTTAGCTTCCTTCATCAATTCGGAAGCAGGTTTTTAAGGAATCGTTATTACTTCAAGCTTCATTTTGAGGTGTTGACAAGTTTTCTTGTCAACAATGACCATACCCTAATGGTTACTCTATTTAAGCCATTCCCGAGTGATGAGGCACGAGGTAGCGATTATGTTTCACATAGCACATTTCACTTTGAATGCCACACTACCATTCCATGGTCACACAACTGATTCTACAAACGTATAACTCCTGAGTTTGTACGTCTAAGGAAAGGGTATTAAACTAAGAGAAGTTGCCTTCTCCACCACTAAACAGATGATACGTGAATAGAGATCAATTTATGTAATTAGAAATGCAACGTCAGACATTCGTCCATACAAGTTGTCTAGAAACAGGGCAAACCGAAGGCACTCTCCTACCACATCCTATTGGGAATTACCTCTAGGATTAGTAGCGAGAAGTCCTAGCATCAAAGATCTCAAATGAAAAACTACTGCCACAAAATATGATATGGGATATTTCCCCTGAGGTTCAGTAACAAGAAGCCCTACCTTCCATCTTTCAAATCATTTCATGTCTTCACATTAAATATGTAAATGGGTTCGAAGTGGTCTTCAGACAGGAATCACCCAAATCCGACCCCGGTTCCTTCGAACCAGTCATCGATCAAAAGATGTTAAGTGAATAGGGAATTATTCTTTGATTAATTAGTTTCTTTTTCTCAAAAGATCTTCTGGAGATATATATTTTTAAAACAATCTTTTCGGTATATACGAAACCATTAAACCTCTCTTATCAAATCCGTTGACTACTTAAAATCTTTTTAAATCTTGGAATAATTCAAAATCATTTCATTTTTCACTTATGAAAATATTTCCAAATTATTTCATTTAAATCTTAAGAAAGATTTTTTAATTCAAAACTCAAAATTTTAGTTGAGTTAAAACCATGTCATCTAGGATGTTACATCCAAAACCAGTAAATATTAAGTGAGCAAAATATATAGAAATCATCTAATTCTACCCAATATCATTTCCAATATTCAACAAGTACCGTGGGCAGAATTATAGCAAAATCACCTTTTAAATTCAACGAATAGTACGAGTTCCCTCTTTGGGCTTTAATACCATGTATAAGAAGAATATCATCATAGAATCCAAATTGTTTAAATTTGAAAATTAAATCTTTTATACTTAACCCGTTTCTGCCATTTCGACCTTATCTATCCCTCGCCCAGGAAAGGCCAGGTTAGCCAGGGCACTGGTTGCCCTTGAACATCTCCTTAGTTTAAGTACCTCACCCAGATCTTACGAATAAAAAAATCCAGTCTACTCATCCGCTTTTAGAGCCAAGATTAAATCACTTAATTTTTGACAGCTTTTCTTTAAATCATTTATTTAAACATTTTTAAATAAATCATAAAACTTCCAAATCATCATTAAATATACTTAATTATTTATTTGATAACATTTATGGAAGATTTAGAAAAGAATAGTTAAGTTTAAAACCATATTTCAAAAGTTATATAAAGTACTGCGAAAAGTGTCCGAAAAGTGCTTTTTATGCTATATTGATCAAAAAGACTTTTCTATCATTTGAAAATTCTTTTTTTTATAACTCAAGTTACTTTTTAGAATTTATTTCAGATTTTTAAACAATTTTTTAAATATCGTTTTATAAAGAAATCCTTTTATGGATTCTGAACTGCAAAACCGCGATTTTTCAAAAAAATTGTTTTACTCATATTTCAAAATCTACTTATCAAAATCTTGATTTTCTTTCTATGTTTGAAAACTATAGATATAATTGTTTGGAAAATTCTTATCTCAAAGAATTTTAAGCTACATTCCATTCTATATGTCCGTTTAACTTTTACTGTGCGAAAATGCGAACTACCGTTACGCGACGCGCCTATTTTTGACTTAATTTTCAATATTCATTTAAACTTTGCCAAGACACTTTTAAATGTTTATAAAACATTTCAAAATCATATTAAACCATTTTTAAGAGGTTTAAAAATTCCATATACACCACTTCATTCAATAAAGCAAAGTGATTTCCTTTGTGCTTATCGACATTTATTAATGTGACTTACACATATATTCAACAACCATATTAAACAGCCATCATTAATAATCATATCCAAACATATATATCATCCAATAACATATATAATTATAGTTTAAGAGTTTCTTACCTCAGGTTTAAATGATTAACTAAAAATTGGCTATAGCTTCGCTGACTCGAACTTTTAGTTCACAATCACTTGGATTATTGCTCGTAGATGGCTCGGCCTTGACCCGTGGAAGCTTGGGTATCCACGGCCATGATTTAGGGGGGGGGGAAGGCTCGTCCTTTGGCTTGTATGGGGTGGACGTGGAGTGTAGGGTGGAAGAGTGGAGTTTTGGAATAGTTTGAGGTGCTTAAGTGTGTGTGTGTATTATAATTAAATTTCTTTTGAGAAATATTTTGACATTACTTTGTTAACATGAGAAGCCATGAAAGAGGAGAGAAAAAGCTTGGAAATAAAGGAGAAGATGTGTAGAAATGAAGTGAATAGTGTGTTGTATTTATAGGTAAAGAAGAGAAGGAAAATATCTACACATACATCACCATTTTCATCACCACCACATGCACCATCATCATCACTCCCTTCTCAAAATACACGGCCTAAGTCACATCTATCATGGACAAGGCATGTGCTTGTACTTTGATTGTTAGTGTTGACGCTTAAGAGTTAAAGAATTTAGGAAATATCTTATATAGTTTTTAGTAATATTTATATATTTAATTATATGTGTATATGTGTATTCATATGCATGTGGATATGTCTTCATGTATGCACATGTATATGTGTATATGTATGTGATATATTATCCGCATCGTTGCATAACTTGTTTACGTTAAATTGTTAAGAATTTTGATTTTGATTCTTCGGTCATATTTTCTCTTATATTTTAAATTACATATAAATGTAAACAAAATTCAAAAATAAATTTCCTATTATTTCTAGTTGATTAAAATGATCACATTTCAATTATAAAATCATACAAATTAATATTAATAATTATTTACAAAAATCGCTATTATATCGAGAAAGCGATACAAATTTTTTTCTTAAATTTTCAAATCAAGTATGTATTTTATTAAATTATTATAAATGATTAATTAACACTCTATAACTATTTAAAATGAATTATCATCATTATAAAATAATTATTTAAATAATTATAATAATTATTAAATCATTGAATATCAATTTAATTTAAATAAATAGATTTATTAAAGTGATAAATGTGTAGGTTGTTACAGACTCAAGCTTCACCCCCGGTAATGGCTAAAACAGGGGAAATGCCGCAAGGCTATGTGGTTCGCTACTATTAGTTATGATTATCCTTGATTTAGATCAATATTATTTTTGGATGTATGCTTTGAGCCCATTACGGTTGTAGGTTGAACCGATGGACGATTATATTCGGTACTACCCAGTAAAGGTTAGGCTGATCTAGCCTGACATGGGGGTCCCGACGAGGCCCTCGGTACATTTTTCCAGAGGTATACTATGACATGCGGTACCCAGTAGCCTTGTCATCGATGGAATACATGATCTAATATGTGCCTTATGGACTTAGTTGTATACCAAATATGCTGGAAGTGAGATGCAAGCGTTTCAGCTATGTTGTATATTTATTTTAAACCCTAGACATAATTATAATTTCATAAGATTTTCTAAAAAATGGTTTGGCTATCCTAAGGTAAAAACCCATCCGTGTTTATGTGCGGTGTGGTCTTACGAGATACCTTTATCTTTGAAAGGTTTTATAACATTTAAAAATCCATATGATTTGAGTTTCTCATGTTGGTTTACTAGATTGATCTAGGCATTATTTTCTTAAAATGCTCAGGTCAGCCCCGAGTAAATTTTCGATTTGGTTATGGATGCTTTGGAGCTTTCTGAGATAAGCTGGATGCCTCTAAGACGTATCTACGTATTTTATTTTTCGTTGCATTTTTTGTTTTGTATTTATCAATATTTGTGGGGATAGACTGTTATAGCTGTCCAGGCTGATGATAGGTTAGTTTACTCTGATTGTTGTATATGTATTACTTTTTCTTTTTTAAAGATCATGTGTATATTATAGTTTACTCATAGTGATGTAGATTATGTTCCGTCTTTTATTTTCTTTCATCCCAATAATGTCTTTTTAGCACTTGGATGCCGGACACGTGAATACCGTAGATATATTAGTGTCGACTTTTGAGAATCGAAAAGGACGGTCATTTACAATACCTTAAAACATAAACCAAATGGAGTGAAGTTTAAAATCTTAAAACAACTAATTAGAAGGAAGAAATAAGAATGAAACTCATTTGTATATTCTTCTTGATAACTTATAGGAATTTTAAAATATAGTAGAATACATTTATTTTAATGGGTTAAATAGATGAACGATGAATGAAAGATTCCATACATACAGTATAAATTCAGATTGTTCCAAACAACTACCAAACCAAATAATTGCAACAAAGTATAACAATCAAAATTGAATAAAAATATAATTATGTAGCGAATGCTATATATTCAAAGACATGAGAAGCATCAGAGGAGAGAGAACACACCTAAAAACATAAACCAAATGGAGTGAAAGTAAAAATGGTAAAAGAACAAATTATATGGAGGAAATAAGAATGAAACACATTTGTATATTTTTTTTGATAACTTATACGGAAATTTAAAATAGTAGTATTTATTTATTTTCATGGGTGTTTGGTAAAGAAATGATTTCTACGTGTTTGGAAAGAGGAAGAAGAATAGATTGATTTCTACTGGTATTTAGAAAGTGGAATATGAAAAAATATGCTATCAGAATTAGTAATTGTTAAGTATTTATTAGTAGGTACAGTTATTACTTTTTTTTCAATATTGAGAAGTATAGGCTTTAATGGTATCATTAATATTTGTGATGTATGAAAATTTATACTATTCTATTAAAACTGAGTTCCTCTATGAGCTCTCTTATTACTTCATGTCTTTTCCGCTTCTCATTACTTTGTTTAATATAAAAAATAAATTATTATACATTTTATCTATTTAACTATTATATATAAAAGAGAATCTATTAATGTACTAAAATATCTAAAAGAGAATATTTGGCTCTGTATATTCTTATCCATCATTCACACTCACTCAAAATACCCTTCTCTAATAAATTTAAGGGGAAAATTTTTCTCAGCCCCATAAAATTAAATATGCTAATTTAGAACCAAATCTATTTCCACTGTAAGATAATTTTTTGTCATGGTATTCATATCATCTCCCCATTTCCTGAATTTATTGTTCTTATATAATCCAACCGACCTTATTCTCTTCTCAACACCTTCAATACAAGAAAAAAAATTTACTTCCTCATAATTTTCCACCTTCACTCTATTCTTCCATCTTTCACAATTTATCTCTCTTCCATATCCATTTTTAAATAAAAATTTCACTTTTCAACCCAAAGTAAAATGCTTTTTTCAAACAATTTATCTATTGATCTCATAATATTTTTATTATAATTATACTTTATTCTCCCTCCTTCCACAATTTTTTCCTCTTCGATCCCCATTTTAATATAAAAGTTTCACTTTTCAATCAAATTAGAGAGTTTTCCAAATAATTTATATATTAATCTCATAATATTTTTAACATGCTTATAATTTAATTTGATCCATCAATAATATGGCTATTTTATTTATCTTAATTTTTTTATTTTTTCCTTGTCATACGTGGTAGTTTTTTTATATGTTGCTTCTATTGTTAGGATTCTTATAGAAAAATTATTTAAAAGCTACCATAAAAGTTTGACGTACTTGATAAACAAGCTCAATATAAAGGTTTGATCTTTATTTTATTATACACCTTTTCTCTTAATTCGAAGTTAATTTTTTTTTGTCTTATCAATTTATTATATCATATCTTTAATTTTAATTTTGTGTCCAAATTGCTTGTTTCCTCTAATTTTTGTTTTAATTACAGCTTGTTTTCGTTTTATTTCCACCTTCACTTTCTTCTCTAACCACTCACAAATTTGTTTCTCTTCCATTCTTCACTTTCGTATATATAAAATTTAATTCTTAATCTAAAATAAACTAGAGATTTTTTTAAAATAATTTAAGAGATTTTTTCCAAATAATTTATTTCTTATTCTCGTAACTTTTGATTAACATGATAATGGTTTGACTAAATTCATTAGTAGTTCTTCATCTTTGTATTAACCTTAATTTTTTGTTCATGTTACGAAGTATTTGTTTTTCTACCTATTGATTTTACTGTTAGGATACATATGGATTAAATATCTAAAAGCCACCAAAAAACTTTGGCTTACCGGATCAAGGTACTTAATTTATAGGTCGGATCTTTAATTTATTACACGTATTTTGTCTAATGCGAGGTTTAATTTGTTATGTTTCCCTAAATTTTTATGTCTAGATTTCTATTTTCCTCTAACTTTTTTTTATTCCTTAATTTATTTTGTTGGGGTTTGTTGGATTTATCAATGCACAAGCATCTTAGAATCTTCCATTATTTTATAAAATCTATCACAGGTAAATTTTAACTATTTTTTATTTCTCACATTTTATATCAAATCCTTTTTTCATAATTTTTTTTCATTGCTAAGATTATGGAGTTCAGTTCCTTCATTTACTCCATAGGGAGTTATCTATATATTGATACATATATACCATAAACCTTAAGTTGTTCTACATAATCAAAGGGACATGTCAAGGGAGAAGTGCTTTGGATAGAGGAAGTAGAAAATAGGTATTTTTTTGTAAAAAATTCATCGAATGAGATAATTAAATAATCCATTCTTTCCTTATAAAAATAAACAATAAATATTAAATTCACCTTTTTAGAATAATTTTCCCTCTTTCTTCTTTTACCCAATTTGTATATCTCACCAAAATCATTATTCCAAGCACATCTTTGAAACTCAATAAGTTAAATAAATAGTTAAAAATCGAAGATCATGGAGAGGGACTCATCTCGACCTTCATCTATGTTTCCAGTGGCTTAATAGTCATCTCAATTAAGATTGAAAACCCAAATGGATTAACTAAAAATCTTACAATGAATAAATTTTTAGTGGCATAGATGAGAGAAGGAATATTTTATTTTCAAAATTAGAAGTGAAGGAGAGCAAGAAGGCTATTTAGCAAGTAGAGGTAATAATTCTCTATAATAAAATAGGTATAGAACAAATATTTCTCTCATTATAATTTCTTTTCATATAATTTTATCTATATCATTCACTCCCATTATACAAAATACTTCTCTTTAGCAGCTTCCTAATCAAATAGAGCTAAAGTTATCTTTACTTCATTCTAAAATACAAATATATAAGAAAATCAAGTTGGAAGAAAAATGTTATTTAAAGTACTATGAAATGTTAATAAGTGGTGCAGCAGCGGAATGACAAAACGATGATTCTGTGAAAAGTAGCAATCGATGGAATGAAGAATACTGAATGGCCCAAATTCGTTGATCCGAAGATACCGAATTCTAGCTATCTTCGTCATGTTGATAGCGCACTATACCGTGAAAGAAGATCTTCAATTCTTCAAGCGTTGATCAAGCGCACTTGATACCGCGAATCGGCTTCAGCAATCGTTGAATCGAGCGCACTCGATTAACCGAAAGTGGAGATAGGAGATTACACTCAACTACCAATTTAGATGAAAGCACAAAGCTAACAAACGAAATTTTATTCAAAATCAACAACCCTATTACAAATGGCACCACCGGCCTATTTATAGAAGTTACAATTCACAACACAAAACTGTACAACTCTTAGGTTGGTAACGACCTATCAGATGCACGACTTACGACCTTCGACTTAGTATAAGTCGTCAATGACCTAACCTATAGTTACAACACAACAGCGACTCAACTTTGACAATGCTTAGGTCGACAACGACTTAACAAACGCGGCCCACGACTTAACACTTTACAACCCATGCGACTTACTACATTACGTTACACGACCTAAAACAATACAAGTTACGACATAAGAAACATACACCGTACGACTTAACAAATAACGACCCAACACATAGGTCGGCAGTGACTTAAGATTCGGCTTCAGAACTTCTTCATGCGACCTAGCTTAGGTCGTTCCACGTGACCTAGCTTAGGTCGTAACTCCACTTCGTGACTTTCCATAGGTCGTATCTCGTCCTAGTTCCTACTTGTTAGGTCGGAGCAACCTAAGGCTTTGTTAATTCGTGCCACCGGTTTGTTAGCTCGCTTAACTATAGGTCGTAGCTCCTTTTCACATGACTCGTTAGGTCGTGGACGACCTAAAATTTCTTCCTTAGGTCGTGGACGACCTAAGTCTTGTGAATTTAAAAGTTGCGTTGCATCATCCTCCCCGGGTTGAGAAAAATTCGTCCACGAATTTGCATCTTCCTCCTTCGCAACACACTCATCCCCATGGTACGGAACTAAGTATTTGATGTTAAACACATCAGAAGTATGAACATTATCCGGCAATTCCAATTCATACGCATTCTCATTGATTTTCTTCAAAATTTTTACTGGACCAATCTTCCACGCTTTCAATTTATTGTACATTCCTACTGGAAAATGATCCTGTGTTAACACTGCATAAACCAAATCTCCTTCATTAAATTCAACACTCCTCCGCTTCAGATCTGCAGATCGTTTGTACTTCTCATTCGCCTTTTCCAATCGTTCTTGAACGATTCTATGACACTCTGTCAATCCTTCAACAAAATCAGCAGCTCGCTTGACTTTCCCCTTTGGTTGTGGTATTATCGTTAAATCCAATGGTCCCTTTGGCAAACTAGAATATCCCAACTCTTCAGATTGTCTTGCACAAGACATCTCAACAAATTTCCGAATGATCTGTTCACGACCTCGGTCTGTCCATGTAACGACCCAAAATTTTAATCGTTTTATTTAGATAATTAATTGAAATTTTGTGAAATTTTAAACAATAAAATTTGGAACTAAAAATTTATTATTTGGAATACGTCTATTTTAATATAGCAACTGGTAAATTTTCATCTGATAATATTGAAGTTTATTTTTCTGTGAAATTTCATTTCAAATCAAACCGGTTAATAACAGTGAATTTAAAAGTTTTCCGAAACCAAATTATGTCAACAGGAGAAAATTTATTCAGGTCATTCTGAATCAGACTGCGAAATTCATTTTTCCAAATTTGGACTTCTACTGCTCCGTTTATCTTAATTCTGGCAAATAGCAGCATCTCCTGTACCGATTATTGACTTTTGATCGGATGATCGTACCACCAATATCTGTATACCGTTTGATCGCCTCATCGTGCTGATCTTCGTAGTGTATCCATTTCTGTATTTTGAGATTTCGGTACACGACGGTAAGGATAAAGCAGCTCGTCGTAGCATACCACTTTTACACTTTATTAGTGGTGTCCATTCAAAATTTTCAATCACCTGAGTTGTAATGGCAATTAGCATTTATTATTCCCAGCGTGATCTTTTCTTTTCCAGAATTTACTCAAGCTTTAACGTCGTTTCCCTGCTTTCTAAATTTGTTGCCGTTCCACCTTTATTAATTCGCGTTCGTTTCTATTCCCTTTATTTCACCTGAACCTTATTTGGATCTGACTTCCACCTTTCCATCCCCGGTATTTAATACATTTTCTTAAAATTTGGCTATTTATTTCAAAGAGAAAAGAAACCATTCATTTTCTGTAGCCTTTTTATTTGCTTTAAATTCGTTGCTTTAATTTAATACGTTTTCTGTACTCGAGCAAATCGTTGCTTTGAATTCTTCTTCCATTCATTTTGCCTACTATTTCTCCTTCTTCTGGATCTCATTCTCTCCACACCTTCCTCCTTTTCATTCCCCACCTGCATCTCAAACCGAAACCAAAGTTTATGTATATATTTTTCCTAAAATAAATGTTTGCTTTTGGTACAACCTGTCCATTTCTCCAGCTCCACCATTTTGCAGCCTTCCACCACTGGAACAATTGTCGAACGCCTCACTCCATCACCTTGTCCCTCTCCAAAGCCAATTAGGTCCTCCCATTTACCCAAGCCTGGATCCACACGTGACAGCACTCCAGCCACCGTGCCACTATCAGGAGCCAGGGCCGAAGGCCTCCCAGCACCACACTCAGCTCCACCTCTAGCTTACCCTCCTCCGCCGAACACCCTACCCACGGCCTCGGTCTCCTCCCCACTAACCGGCCTTCCTGCCCACCAACCAAAACCACCTCCGCCCAGTCAACTAACCCACAGCCCCTTGCCAGTGCAACCATCCACCACTGCCCAACCGAGAGCACCCATGCCTCGCCCAACCCACGTTCATCTGACCTACATCCTTCTCCCACGCCGACTCCAGCAACAGCGACCTCCACCTCCACAAAGTCACTCCAGCCTGCCCACTGCCGTAAGCCTTCATTTTTTTTATAAAAAGTATGTCTACTATGTATATTTTTGTAATCATGTGGCATCTCTACCTACCTGTTTAAATCTTTCATTCTTCACCTTTAATTTTTTTTATTAAGTATTTATATATTTACAGTTTTAATATATATGTGATTTAACACACTTGTTTTATATTCAAATCTTTTATTACAATTTATATTAAGAAGTATGTTATGATTTCTGGTTTATATTCTAATTGAGTTATATATGGAAGTGGGTGTTGATACGTGTATAAGTCTGGTCTGCATATAGGATGTACTATATATATGTTAGTGCAACAAAGGTTACATATTAGTTGATTTTTAGTACGTACTCTGTTTTATATTTTAGAGCGTTTATGTATAAATGGTTATGAATTTTATAATCTGGTTTAAGTCTATTCTGAAATCTAGGGAAGATGTAGACATTTGATCTTTTTGATATTATTCTATATAGAACAATAAGTATATATTTACCAGTTTTATATTTGTTAGACATATTGTCAATTTCAAAGTATATATATATTTATTTCAAATTATACCTTGTAGATAGGTTTATTTTCAATATTTTGTTTAATTTAAACCAATGATTTTGAAATATGAATATATATTTAAGTTAATACATTTGAATTTAGAGCATGATTTTATATATGTATATAGTTATATACAGTTATGTGTATATAAATTTACTTTACCAATTATCTTCATCAATCCGTTTTGATTTGATTTCCTCTATTCAAACTATCAGATTTGTTCGTCTAATCGTATCCCTCTAGCTTTGATTGGAAGTCGTGCTTGCATTTCGTAACTCAATCTCATCGTCTATTCTATCTAGCCTCAAAAGATGAGAATTCACTCACGATTAACGTTCTTGTATTTATTAAATTTGATTTCAATTGAAACGACAATTGAAATATGATGCTGTAGTTATTTAAATTGTTATATATGCTATTATCTGTATATGTTCACCTGTGACATCTGACACCAGTATCTAGTATTTATATACCTGTTATTACTATTATTTGTATCTGTTCACCTGTGACATCTGACACCCGTATCTGTTATTTATACTGATGATATATGCCTGTTGTTATATTTTTTTTAGTATCTGTTATCACTCTGCAAGTTCCCTGTTAGTATAGAATTCACTATGGGTTGAAATGATACATACCCGAACGGACTTTAGAATAGGAGAATTTCGTTGTGGGTTGAAATGATAAACCCAAGCGATTTTCATTTGAATTGAAATTGGAATTACGGGTCGAAATGATATCTACCCGTATATATTTAAATTTCGGATTGAAATGATAAATATCAGTATCACTTAACCATATGATAGATATATATATATATACAAACACAGTTGGTCCATATATATAAATATTTTGAAAATAAATTCTATGGATTTGGGAAGAAATATATGGTTTTAAATAAAAGTTGATTCTTAAATTATTATATACAAATGGTAATGATATATATAGATTTAATTATAATATTAAATTTAATTAAGATTGATTGAATACATATAATATGGTTAAGTACTTATATCTATATTCCAAAATAGATTTTGGTAAAAATTTGAATAAGTTAAGGTTAGGAAGATAATTTGAATTTAGTTGAAACCGATTCAATAAAGAATTTTTTTTAACCGATTAGAAACTTATTGAAATTGAGATGTAAGATATGATTTATAACTTGGGTTTGATTTATAAGTAATTTAATGAATATTTCTTGTTTAAATAAAGCTTAAGGAAATATTTAGTAAAATGTGATTCAAGGCTAGTAAATGATATTGAATCTATTAAGTGAGTATTCCCTGATTAAATAATAATGAAGTTAAATCAAGAGCTATATGAAACGGTTAAATCTAACTTTGAAAATGTTGAATATTAAAGCTTTGAATATATTGAAAAATAAATGGTATATTTAGAACTGAATTAAATTGAAATTGAACTTTGAATAAATTTGAATTTGGAATTTGAAGTTGATTTGAATCGATTGCGAGACTTGAGGAAATTATAAATACTTTACTTTTAAATGTTTTAATATATATATACTATTTTGGAAAATAGATATATTTGAAATGAAATGATATTTGGGTTTTGACGTATAAATTAAATTGAAATGACCATGGTGTTATAGTATATATTTCTACCTTGTAGATAGTTCCACGGATCCTTAGAGGATGGTTATCCCAAACATCCTTTAAGTTACTTGTATTTCAGTTGATATTCCACTTGAGTTGGATTTATTTATATAAGAATGTTAATCCTGACTCGAGTGTTTTGTGTTTTGCTTTACGCTCGGGTCAGACCGAGTGATACAGCATTTGAGACTCACACTTGGAGTTTGGAGCTTCCTTTGGAGATCCAACTATCGCCTCAGCTTTCAGCTCTTCTAGTTGATTTGTTCAGAGAAGTCATCTGTTGTACTGAAGACTTCACTGCATTTGAGATATTCTGTTGTATTTTATTTCTAACTCTGATGTTTATATAGTAGCTTCATGAACTACTATTTTATCTATTCCGCTGCGTATTATTGTATTACTCTGTGTCTGTGATTCTGTGATTGATTTATTTACTACATATGCTGAGTTTTGCCAAATTTAAATTAACAATCTGATATTTTGAATTATTCAAGTCAGACATGTGTGGATTTATTGTCGATTTGAATGGTCCAAAATAACGGGTCGTTACAGTTGGTATCAAAGCTTTGGCTCTAGGCGAAACTTAGCATATATTGTAAATCTCTTTACAGAATCACTTTCGTTCGAGTTTAATCTCTTCCTTTTGACTCGATTTCCTTTGAACTTTGGAACGTTCCCTACGGTTCCAAAAATTCATCCTTGTCTCTCTCGATTGGTATTCTTTTGATTCTGGAGTATCCCATAACTCCACTTCGAATGATCTCTATAAGAATAGGATCCCATCAATCTTTGAATGATTTGTGAAGGGGTGAAACTCCTTCACAATTGGCATTGATTCACCGGAGATTTCTATATCTTTGGTTTAGATGCTGCTAGCTCTTGCGATCGAATGTTGATTTTTCTTGGAATTCTGCTTCGATCTTGTTCCTGAAGTCACGGTTGACCCGGTTAAGGTCGCCCGCGATTTATATAAGTATATTCATCTTCTATTTTGAAATTAATTATCTCATTTTCGTTGAACTTATCTTCAAATCAGAATCCTATTTGATTAGAGTCCCTCTAAGTTGAATTTCTATCTTTGTTTTGAAATCCATTCTTGAATCATCCTTTTGAAAAATCGGGTTTATTCGTATTTTGGAAATTGTTTATATATCGAAATTTTTATAAGTATGATTATATTCTATATATAAAAGTGAAAATGATTTCGATAAGGATTATATATACCTTTTAAAAATAAGAATTTGAATTTTTGAAAGGATTTGAAATTATATAAGAAATTGATTTATATAAAAATGATTTATAACTAAAGGGTTTGAAATTTGAAATTCGAGAATTGAACTCCGGTGTTGGGCGAGTTCTCACCCAAAAGGCCTCGAGACCAAGAAGCTTGATTCATTCGGCATTCTCGTTTTCCAGGGCCCATTCGGCAGACCTCATTCGGTATCCACGCCTCGTAGGAACCTATTCGGCAGACCTCATTCGAACCCATTCGGCAGACCAACCTCTCCTAACTCCTACCGGACCACCCTTCCTTCTTAGAACCACCGAGCCAACTCCTACCGGACCACCCTTCCTCCTTAGAACCACCGAGCCAACTCCATAACCGAACCAACCCATGCCGAACCATCTCCACACCGGACCAACCTCACCATCCTACCACCGGTCCAAGCAATTACCGGTCCATTCTACACTCCAACCACCTCCGAACCAAGCAATGACGAACCAAGACGTACCAGGCCAGATCACATTAGCCCAGGCCCATCAGCAACTATACACATCCTAGACCCCTACCCCCAGCCTCACTCTATAAATAGAGGGGCAGGGGTACAGCAATGGGGACAAGTTTGAGAGCTCAAGCACGGAAGGAACTTTCAAACAACTTTCTTTTACTGGTATCAAAGCTTTGTACTTGTAATCAGAATAAGAGAAGAGAAATAACATATAAAGTGGACGTAGGCACATTCTGGCTGAACCACTATAAATCTGCGTGTCTTTTTACAGTTTAGCCCCTGTTTTTTATATATTTGCATAAATCGCTCAAATCACTAAGAATAACATAAGATCTACTAAATCATACAACTTCGAGGTGTTTGTCCATTTTTTGTACAAACATTTTTGGTGCTTTCACTGAGAACTAGAAGCTCGAAGCTTTAGCTTCATCCGCTTAACAAGTTTTCCTAACAGCAGCGTCCGCCACTTGGAAAACATGCCTCCCAAACAGAGAAAAGATGTTAACAAAGGAAAAAACATCGCATCCAGCAGTCTTCCAGATCCAGCTGTCACGAATCAAGTAAATCGTCCTCCTCCAGCAACAGTAACAAATGAAGAACATGCTAACCCAACTACTCCTGCCACAGAACAGCCTGCAGCAATTACTAGAGCAGATCTAGACGGAGTTGTGGTTGAAGTAACTAACCGCTTCACGTCCCAGCAGGAAGCCTTGGTGGACCATCTCATGTCACGCTTAAGGGACGCTGAAGAATCCAACCGCAACACTGAATCATGGGGCGAGTCCCAGTCTGGAGGATCTCAGAGACAACAAAGATCTTCCTTCTTCGAAGGAGCTAACGACAGAAGTAGCCGTGGTAGGAGCCGAGACCGAGCACAGCCCGAAGTTAGGCCTGAGGAAACGTTTGGTACCGAACCCAACGGGGAAGGTACCGGGCGAAGGTCAACTGTAGCTGAGCCTATCATGCTGCCTAACCACAGAAACGCCAGTGAACGGGGCCGAGCTAGAGTCCAGCCCGAAGTTGGACCCGAGGAAGTGCTTAGATCAGAACCCAACTGGGGGAGATCAAGGCAAGGGCCAACTGTAGCTGACCCAAGCATGCTCCCAGAAGATCAAAGGCAGCCACTGGAAAATATGAGGAATGATAGACGATACCATCCCTACAGGTCATCTGGACGGAATCAATCCCACAGAACAGAACCAAACTCATTTCTATCTGCTCCAAGTTCTGATGAAAGGATGGCACGCTTATTCAGAGAGTGTGTCCAACGGGAGCAAAGAGATCGAGGGATAGGCGCTAGGGTAACCAGCCCTTTCGCCCGCAATATCGAAATTGCTATCACCCCCCGAGAATGGAAGATGCCAACAATGGAACCCTACAAAGGAACCTCTGATCCCGTTGTACACTTACAGAGGTACACGCAGCATATGCTCATGAGTGGAGCAACAGAGGGAGTACTGTGCAAATGCTTTCCACTCTTCTTAGCAGATCTTGCTACCTCCTGGTTCTGTCATCTACCCCAAGGATCCATCAGCTCGTGGGAAATGTTGAAAGAAAAATTTATCAGTCAGTTCCGCATTCATATGGAGCAACCTAAGGGCGCTTATTCCTTATCCAGCATCAAACAGAAACCTGGAGAAAAGCTGCAGCAATACCTAACCAGATTCAACGCCGCAGCAGCCGCAGTCCAAGATACCGATGAGAAGCTTATCCTAATGGCCCTCTGAAGTGGTGTGCATCCGGACAGTAAATTTGCTAGAAGGCTGACAAAAGAAAAGCCAGCTACTTTACTCGATTTCTTCCATGAAGCCGGGAAATACATGAGGCTTGAGGATGCTGCCGTTGAGGGGCAGTCAGGACAGCAAAATAAGACAACCCATGGCAACGCCCCTGCTGTGGCAAGAGACGTTCGAAGAAATGATTCCAGAGACAATGCTGGGGGCAAGAAGGGAGAAAAGCGCCTATATCGGCCAGGACCAAGATTCGACACTTACACTCCTTTGAACGAGACCGTCGAAAATATCTTCCTTGCCACCCAAGGCGAAGTTAGATACAAACGCCTACCATACAAGAAGGAATCAGATAACGCACAGAAGTCTGGAAAATTCGGCCGCTTCCATGAATCTCACGGGCATGATACCAACGAATGCCATCATCTCCGAGATCTGATTGAGGAACACATCAGAAGAAAGAAACTGGAACGTTATGTAAAAGGTCAGGACAGGACCCCAGCTCTTGCCAATGAAAACCCAAGGCTACCCTCCCCGGGGGCCGACAGAGGAAACCGCAACGCTAGCAGCTCTAGCCAAGAAAAGATAGTGGTCCATACCGTCTCAGGAGGGCCACACATCGCAGACAGAAGCTGAAAAGAGATGGAAAGATACGGAAAGTCGCTTAGAGACAATAAAGACTATGTCAATTCGGTTATAGAAGAGCGCCACCCGAAGCGGAAAGAAAGTAATGACATCACGTTCGGTAAGCGTGACCTAGAAGGAAGGCAGTACCCTCACATGGATCCCATGGTCATCTCTGCCCGACTTGGTCCCGCCAAAGTCTACCGAATCCTGGTAGACACTGGAAGCTCGGTAAACATCCTGTTCAAACACGCATTCGACAAAATGAAGCTATCAATGAAGGATGTATCCCCCTGCGATAAACCAGTACACGGCTTCACTGGAGATGCGAAGATGCCCCTCGGGCAACTGGACCTTTTTGTTGAGATTGGAAGCCATCCCCACTCTGCTGTACGGAAATAAACGTTTGTGCTAATAGAAAACCAGTCGTCCTACAACCCCTTCTTAGGAAGGCCATCCTTGTCTGACTTCCAAATTGTCTTAGCCCCATGGTGCCTAAAGATGAAATTCCCAACGGACAATGGAGTAGGGGAAGTGGAAGGAGATCAGGACGTTGCTCGAGACTGCTATGTGACTGAACTTCGCAACAACCATAGGAAGGATAAAGGGAAGGGTGTAGAGATTGCCCTCTGCACAAAAAGTCTAGAAGCGTAGCAATTAAAGAAAGCCCCTCCTCTTCGATATACCAACGACCCTTTCAATGAATTAGATCCTAGGGACAAAGAGGAGGAGGCCACCGCCGAGCCTACAGAGGCTATGGAGTTTATATCTGTAGACAAGCACGACTCGAGTAGACTATTGAAAATTGGGTCCCAACTAAAAGCCGAATTGAAGGAACAACTCATCGATTTTCTCCGCCACAACTTGGATGTATTCGCTTGGTCACACGCTGACATGACTGGAATCTCCCCCGACATAGCCTGCCACATATTAAACATTGATCCTACCAAGGCGCCTGTAAAACAAAAAAAGAGAAGTATGGGGGCAGAGCGATCAGCAGCACTCGATGAAGAAATAAAGAATCTACTCGCCAATGACTTCATACGAGAAGCTATCTACCCGGAATGGATCGCCAACCCGGTGCTGGTAAAAAAGGCTAATGGGAAGTGGCGAACCTGCATTGACTTTTCCAACTTAAACGACGCCTGCCCAAAGGATTGCTTCCCACTTCCCAGGATCGACCAACTTGTAGACAGCACAGCCGGGCACGAACTCCTATCTTTAATGGATGCATACTCAGGATATAACCAAATTCCTATGCATGCTCCCGACCAAGACCACACTAGTTTCATCACCGACCGGGGTTTATACTGCTACAAAGTAATGCCTTTCGGACTTAAAAATGCAGGAGCCACCTACCAGCGCCTCGTCAACAAGATGTTTGCAGGGATAATAGGACAAACTATGGAAGTATATGTGGATGACATGCTGGTAAAGTCAAGGAAGGCCAAAGATCACGTAAGCCACCTAGGCAAGATATTTCAAGTACTTCGGCAATATGGAATGAAGTTGAATCCGCTAAAATGCTCCTTCGGTGTGTCGTCAGGGAAGTTCTTAGGATTCATCGTTCATGCCAGAGGGATAGAAGCAAACCCTGAACAAGTCCGAGCGCTAAGGGATATCAAGATACCTTCCACCCGAAAGGAAATGCAAAGCCTAAATGGAAAAGTGGCCGCCCTAAGCCGATTCATCTCCAAGGCAACGGACAAGTGCGTCCCCTTTTTTGAAACTCTAAAGAAAGATAAAGGAAAGTTCGAATGGACGGACGAATGCTTAACCGCTTTCCATAACCTAATCGAACACCTCCAGAAACCACCGGTACTCTCGACTCCAAGCGAAGGCGAAGAATTATACCTATACCTTGTTGTGTCATCTCACGCTCTAAGCGCTGCCTTGGTAAGGGAAGACAACCGCACGCAACGACCAGTTTACTTCGTCAGCAAAAGGTTTACTGGGGCAGAAGTTAGATATCCTAAGCTTGAGAAGTTAGCATACTGTTTACTAATCACATCACGAAAACTGCGTCACTACTTCCAGTCCCATTCCATCAAAGTTCTGACCGATCAACCACTGAGGCAGGTACTCCATCGTCATGACACTTCTGGGCGACTACTTAAATGGTGCATTGAACTAAGTCAGTATGATATCACCTATCACCCTCGCACCGCCATCAAGGGACAAGCCATGGCTGATTTCATTGCAGAATTCACTACCAACGAAGGTAAGGAGCAATTGGAAATAGCAGAAGATATCAAGTGGAATCTCTTTGTGGATGGTGCATCGAACGAACAAGGCTCGGGGGCAGGTGTGGTAGTAATCACTCCTAGGGGAAACAAACTACACTACACTATAAGGTTGGAGTTCGCTGCCACCAACAACGATGCAGAATATGAAGCAGTGATAGCTGGACTAGAAATTGCCATAGAAATCGGGGCCAATTCTTTGTGTCTTCACAGCGATTCTCAACTTATTGTTAATCAAATACTAGGAGAATTCCAAGCTCGAGAAGAACGACTCATAGCATATCTAAAGAAGACCAGGTTACTTCTCAGCCGATTGGACCACTACTTACTCAAACACATCCCTCAGGAGGAGAACCGAGAGGCCGACGAATTAGCAAAGCAAGCAAGTGTGAGAGACATCACCATCTTCGGGGCAGTGACCATCTCAAAGCAACTGGCCCCAAGTTTTGAGCAAGTAAATCTGATAGCTGCAACCGAAGAAGCAACTTGGATGACTCCCATCCGAGACTACCTACAAAGTGGCACTCTACCCAACGGGCGTAACGAAGTCAAGAAAATCCTGAGGAAAGCATCCCGCTACACAATACAAGAAGACATCCTCTACCGGCGCGGATTCTCTAACCCGTTATTAAGGTGTGTCGCTGGGAGAGAAGCCAAGGAAATCTTATCCAACATCCATCAGGGGAGCTGCGGAGATCACACCGGAGGGCAAACATTAGCAAAAAAGATACTCCGATACGGATATTTCTGGCCCACCTTAAGCAAGGACGCCTTAGATTTCGTCAAGAAGTGTGACAGATGCCAAAAATTTGCTAAGATTCCTCGGCTACCAACAACCGAGATTACTCAGATGACCAGCCCTTGGCCCTTCGCAATATGGGGAATTGACTTAATCGGCGAGCTACCAATGGGCCAAGGCGGGGCCAAATATGCTATATTGGCAGTTGATTATTTCACCAAATGGGTGGAAGCGGAACCTCTAAATAAAGTATCTTCAGCAAAAGTTATTAACTTCTTAATCAAAAATGTTCTATGCAGGTACGGAGTCCCACTCAAAATCATATCAGACAATGGACTTCAGTTTGAAAGCGAGGAATTCGCCAACTGGTGCCAAGAACACAGAATCCATAAAAGCTTCTCATCCGTAGCATATCCCCAGGCAAACGGACAAGTCGAAGCAGTCAACAAAATTCTGAAAACTTTGATAAAAAAGAAGCTCGAAAAGTCAAAGGGCGCTTGGGTGGATGAACTCCCTACGGCACTATGGGCCTACCGCACATCTTTTAGAACATCAACAGGGCACACTCCTTTCTCTTTGGCATACGGATCGGAGGCTATGCTCCCAGTTGAAACCATTGTGCCTTCCCACCGTAGGATCCACTATAACCCAGAAGAGAATGAAGAGCTCCTCAACATGTCTTTGGATCTAGTCGAGGAGAGAAGAAATGATGCAGTCCTTAAAGCAGCAGCCCACAAACAAAAAGTGGCGGCACACTACAACTCCAAAGTCAAGCATCGTACCTTACAGGAAGGGGATCTTGTCCTCAAGCGAATCTTCCCTCGTCCCGGAGCACTAGACCCAATCTGGGATGGACCATATGTAATTCATAAAGATCTCCACAACGGAGCCTATATTTTGTCAACAGTGGACGGAGAGGTGTTCCAGAGGGCATGGAACATCCAACACCTCCGTCGATACTTTTCTTAACTTGTATTGCCTATATGAAGTGAATTAACAAAGAGAATCAGTGGACGTAGGCATTTTCGTGCCGAACCACTTTAAAAACCTTGTCTCTTTTTTAACTTGTTCCTTTGTATCTTGGCTGCTTGTTAACTTTATCCTTTTCTGTTGAACAAAATCCTGAGCATATAGCATTTCTATCCAAAGCACTCCACAACGCAACTTCACCTGGACAAGACCTAGCAGGTACTATGCGAATCTATGCCCTCGCCAATGAGACACTTTTGCTCCGGCATCCCTGTGCTGCGGGTTAACTCATTGCTCGCGACGGCCCTCAAAGCCAACTGTAGTGAGCCGATTATAAGCCACCGAGAAGGCCGACTATAGCCGAGGCAGCTCATTACGGCGTTAGGCTCGCCGGCAACTGTGAACCGACTATAAGCCCCAACATAAGGTGTGGCCAGCCATTGGCAGTTCACAGTTGACGATCGGCACCCACGCTAGCCGGCCATAGTAAATCGAATAATACCCACGACTACGGGCCATAATGGCTCGGGTAGTTACTGTGCACGATCTCGGCTCCGATGTGTCTTAAGTGCGGCTGTGGTAAAAAAAGAATTAACTCCCCGCGGAGGCGTAAGATGGGTGACAAATGTCTCCAAGACCCACGGCTAGGGAAAGTGACTACAAAGCCCGTTTGCCACGAACTTAAGCACATCGAAGGCCTTCCGTGATTGGAAGTTTTACTATTTCACATATTTCAAGTTTTTCTTCAAGAGTTTTTCTCCTGTCTACTATAACAATCCCTAAAGTACAGGATACAAGAGTAGGAGATACTCGCCAATGGATGCGGGGATTCACAATCGAATGACAGGGCATTCAACTGCTTTCCATGCTCGGTCGTACAAGATATTTGAAACTGCCATCTACAAACAAAACATGAAAGGCGGTGTTTTCTTCCTTTATGTACAAATACATGACTATAATTTGTTCGCGCCACACGCTAACATTGCAAGTCGTGAAATTATGTCTTAAACCAGAACCCGACATCAAACACAATTTAATTACAAAGAATGTACATAGTTATATTTCTCATACGGCATGTCAAAATAACGGCAAACATTCAAAAGACGACAAAATCAGCTTAAGTTAAAAAACTACACGTCAAGAATAAGACTATTTATTACAAGTGGTAAAATATTACAACCTAAAGGCTGCTTTACTATTTTACGACTAACATATACAACTTTGTCAAATCCACAAAAAGAGTTTTTCCAGGTACAATCAAGGGGCCGGCTGCAGTGGAGTTTTATCCTTGCCCTGTTGACCGCCTATCCAGTCAAAGAAAGGATTCATTAGTGATAAGCAACCAAGTTAATAGGGAAACTAAAAAAGGAAGGCTTACCAGCATAAGCTTATTGGCCATCCTGGTCGTCATCATCCACTTGCACCCCTGCCTCCTCAGCAGCAAGCAACCGCATACCCTCCTTCACCGCCACCTTCTCCCCCTTGGCAAACTAGGCAGTGACCGCATCCATGCTGAAGGCCACACCACCATCTTTATCCGCATCAGCCTTGGCCTCCTCCAGAGCACGAAGATAGATCTTAGCCATGACCCTGGGATAATCATCCATCCAGGATAGGTTTCCCTGCTTCCAGGTTCGGAAGTACATGTCCTGAAGCATTTCGTCCATCATCCCCTCATTCTCCTCAAACTCCCTCATCCGGGCCTCGGAAGCCGACAACCTCCCAACGGCAGCATATCTCTCCGATCGGTATCTTGAGCAGTCAACCAGAAGGGATCCCCGCATTGCCTCCATCTCCACCCTCACCTCTTTCCTCCTCTATGTCTTCCTCCTCCTGGGTAAGTGGACAATTGCTGGGGGAGGGACCGTCCAACTTCTTGAGTTTCTTACCTCCGACGGCTGGAGGTTTTGTGAAAGGTTTCCTCTTACTACTCTCTACCGTAACACCTTCCTTGGTCTGAGCAGCCGCCCTTTCCTCCGCCGTTTCCCTCAGCTTAACTACTGACTGCTGTGGAAGGATTAAGTTATACTCCAGAAGAATCTCATTTTTGATCAAGAAGGCAGATGATCTATATTTCCCGAGAATAGCTTCTATCTCAGCCGCCGTCTGAACCAGGCGGTCAGTCTCCACAATCACAAAGCCACCTGTCGCTAGCAAAAATGAGAAAGTATGAGAAGAAGCATCGCAATCGGAATAGAAATTATAAGTAAAAGCATCAACTTACATCCAGAAGTAAAGCGCCGAATTGAAACGGAGTCGTCCCTGACAAAGAACCACTCCTTCTTGAACATGCTGAATTTAGAATACAGATCCAAGACCGGCTTGAAGGTCACGGCTGACTCCAAGCTAATGTATGGGGACCCCTTCTTATAGCCCCTCAGAATATATAAGTACCGGATCTCCCGGTTGGAAGGAGCACGACCATACTTCCTCTGGAAAATGACGAAGAGGCTCACCAGTATAGCTTAGGAGTTGGGTTGAAGCTGGAATGGGGCCACCTTGAGATATGTGAGGAAGCTGGTTACCCAAGCGTTAAGAGGCGGAATGGCACCACACATGCAGTGGTACCTACTGTAAGCAAAGTACCCTTCAGGAGGGTCGTACGGCATAACATCTCTCCCTGGCAACAGCATTCACGCCCTGTCAATTCCGAAAGAACGAGAGATGACATCAAGCTGCTCTTCCTTAAGGGAGCTAGGAAAGCAATCGGGCGGGGAGTTTAGAAGTTCCTGAGGGCCGTACCCGTCCACTAGTGATCTCGGGGCAGGTCCGTGACGTTCTGGATTCGGCTGAGCTGGGGGCACAGCAGAGGAACCTCCTTCGCCCCCGGATTTCTTCTTGTCTGATCGAGTTTCTGCTTTGCGAGACATTATCTACAACACCGGAAAAACATGTTGTTAGAACAAAGGATGTAAAAAAGTAAGTATATAATATGGAATTTCACTCATAAAATCAGAATGCTCAAACTCCCGTTGTCGTTCGGTAAAGTAAATGCAAAATTCTCAAGGCCATTCGGTAGTTCTCATGACCATTCGGCATTCCCAACTCCATCCGTTTATACAGATATACGACTACCTTCGATAAACCATTCGTCCAACATAGAAAGGATCTCACCTGATTCAGTGAAAATAGGGAATTTGATTCGGCTACCACTTTGATTCGGCTACCACTTTGATTCGGCTACCACTTTGATTCGGCTACCACTTTGATTCGGCTACCTCTTTGATTCGGCTACCACTTTGATTCGGCTACCACTTTGATTCGGCTACCACGTTGATTCGGCTACCACGTTCGATTCAGCTACGAAGTTTGATCCGGCAAGAGCAAATGTTTAGTTCGGTAGGTAGGAAATAGCAAAGGCGTACGGTCCCTACTTATAGACAAAAGGACACGACCGGACCATTTGGTTCGGCATCCAAGGGCCAAATGAAAACGTCAAACAAAGCACGCCATATTCGAGAATATGCCCCACTTTGGGGGGCAAATGTTGGGCGAGTTCTCACCCAAAAGGCCTCGAGACCAAGAAGCTTGATTCATTCGGCATTCTCGTTTTCCAGGGCCCATTCGGCAGACCTCATTTGGTATCCATGCCTCGTAGGAACCTATTCGGCAGACCTCATTCGAACCCATTCGGCAGACCAACCTCTCCTAACTCCTACCAGACCACCCTTCCTCCTTAGAACCACCGAGCCAACTCCTACCGGACCACCCTTCCTCCTTAGAACCACCGAGCCAACTCCATAACCGAACCAACCCATGCCGAACCATCTCCACACCGGACCAACCTCACCATCCTACCACCGGTCCAAGCAACTACCGGTCCATTCTACACTCCAACCACCTCCGAACCAAGCAATGACGAACCAAGACGTACCAGGCCAGATCACATCAGCCCAGGCCCATCAGCAACTATACACATCCTAGACCCCTACCCCCAGCCTCACTCTATAAATAGAGGGGCAGGGGTACAGCAATGGGAACAAGTTTGAGAGCTCAAGCACGGAAGGAACTTTCAAACAACTTTCTTTTACTGGTATAAAAGCTTTGTACTTGTAATCAGAATAAGAGAAGAGAAATAACATATAAAGTGGACGTAGGCACATTCTGGCTGAACCACTATAAATCTGCGTGTCTTTTTACAGTTTAGCCCCTGTTTTTTATATATTTGCATAAATCGCTCAAATCACTAAGAATAACAGAAGATCTACTAAATCATACAACTTCGAGGTGTTTGTCCATTTTTGTACAAACATCCGGTATTTTGAAATTGGTTTTAAGATTTTGAAATATATAATAATAGTATCATTTAAAAGTATTTTCCGAATAAGAAATGTTTCCAATGATTTTAATGAGTTTCGAATGATTTCGAAGAAATTTCAAAAGAAGTTCGAGAAAATAGAAGTCCAGAACTCACTTATGTCGCTGGAAAATAATTTCGGTGATGAGTGCACGCATCATCCACATTGATTTTCGAGTTTCAGAGTGGGGAGAGGCCACTTTAATAGCTTTGCTATGCGAGTGATTTTGTGAAACCAATTTTGATTTCAAAAATTTTGAAGTATGATTTGATATTCGAAAGATATATGTATATGTATTTGAAACGATTTGAAATGAGCCGGTGTTCAGTCCTCGAGTTTTGGATTTGATATAACCCTATCTATTAAAATTGATTTACTGATTTGTTGCTGATTTCCAACTCTTGAATTTGAAAATGATTTCTTCAACTATTTTGAAGTTCGAGTACTTCCAAATCAAGGCTAACTTTTCTAAGCTAAGAAATTTTGAAAAGTATTTTGATAAAGTATATAAGTTAGTTTTGAATGTTTAAGTATGTAGTAATATGGTTTAAATAAGTTGAAACTGTTTTGTTAAGTAAATGAACAAGGCAATTTATTTTTTTTTCTAATATGAAATTTAGATTTGAAATGTTTTGAAAAGAAATTGTTCTTCAAAATATTTTGAATAAATTTTAAGTGTTTTAACTTAGTAACATCTTTATGAAACTATATAGGTAACAAGTTGGAATAAATATATAAGTTGTACGTATGCTGTTTTATTCGCATAATTAATTTGATCCAAGTTTGAGTACACAAGTTCGAGGTGAATTACACCATTTCGTGTTAGGATTTTTCATTCGAATCTTGATGACGAATATTTGATATGGATTTTGGGCTCGATTCTAGAATTCTCTATCATAGTATATGGCTATGCAAGGAGACTGATGGCTTCTAGTCGAGAAACCATATTGAAATCCGCATTAGGGAAGTGAATGGACAATACTAGTTCGAAAGCGAACTTGTGTGATCGAGCGAGCGATCGAATGTGACTTTGCGAAATGATGACATATGTACATCTTATATTCTAATATATTTGATATATTTTGACGCTGAAATTGAAAGCCGTCGAGTTAGAATATCTTTGCTTACTAAAAGAAAATTTCCAATTTAAATTACAAAGATATATAACCCATAAAAGCAAAGATATTCAATCCCATATGGCTCTTCATACAGCGATATTTAATTTGAAAATTTTGATCCTTATATAAGATAGACCTTACGTAAGTATAAGATGATTTTGAAAACATTTGATTTTGGTAATGAATTGGTTGACTTGAATTATATTGATTTGGAAATTTGGATTTATTTTCTAAATCTATTATTTTGGAAACTTTGAAACTAAAGATATTTAATTTGAGAAGAAATAATTTGGTGAAATTGTATATGATTTTGAAATTGAACTAATATTGAAACAAATTGAAATTTGAGAACCTTATGTTACTAAAAACTTGATTTGGGAGTTGTCGAACTTATATAAAATTGATTTGTATGAGTATGAAAGTGATTCGAAAACTATAGATTTGAAAAGGTACTCAATTTGAAAGTGAAATCTTATATAATTGAAGTCTATATATAAGTATGACTTGATATACTATTGATTTTGGAAAGTATTTGATTTGAAAATTTAATCTTATATATAATGGATTTTATATAAGTAAGATATTTGAAAGTGATTTGAAAAGGTACTATATGATACATATTTTCGAAGTAAAGATATGGAAAGTGCCTTCTGCTTGATATCCGATTTGTGGCCACATCTTGGATTCATTCTATCGATATTATTCTCTCTGATTTTTGGTTTTCCGGATATGATACTCGAGTGCCCTTCGAATTCCATGGCGTTACCCATGGTCTTATTGTTCTCTCGTGACTGCATAGCGCAACTGCCTGGCTGAGTCTTGCCTAGGGGTACGGATTGTTTCCTGGGGGATCCAGGCATAATCATTGTGTATCCTGCAATCTGTGTAGGTCGTGAATAGTAGCGCAAATGCTTGGCTGAGTCTTGCCTGGGGGTACGGATTATTTCCTGGGGGATCCAGGCGTAACCATTGTGTATCCTGCATTCTACTAGTCATCATGGCATAACTCGCAGGGCTGAGAAAGCTTACGGATATGGATTGTTTCCTGGGGGACCCAGGCGTAACCATTGTGTATCTGCGAACCATGGTTAGACAAAGGTTTTGTTTGTGTTTTTGATTGGATTGTACTTTCCATATCTGTTTTTAAAAGTTTTTCCAGTATTTTCACTGGGTGTTGAAACAGGTCTACTAAGTACCTGGAGAATTCTAGTTTTGCGCCTGATCAACGCACTACCAGAGTCTACAGGAACAAGGATAAACTTGTTGAAACATCGAGTTATAAAAGTATTTTCGAAATGAAATTTGTTTCGTTATAAAAAAATATTTTATTATAAAAGTATTTCTAACAAAGAAATTTTGTATTGATATTCGAAATTGAAATTCTAATGGTTTCAATTAATTATTCATGCCCGATCTATTCATTTGAATCTACCTTATCTGCTCAGCCTTATTTATTTACCTATATTCTGTTTTCCAAGTCCTCCTTCTTTTCTTTGTTGACTATAACATATTTAAAGTTAATGATTATTGATTTATTAATAATATTTGAAAAGTATTTTAGATAGAATTAATAAATTTATGATCATGGATTTAATAGCTTCTTTGTAAATATAAGTAATAATGTAAATAATTGTTTTCTAATGGTTTTCATATATTTATAAAGGTGTTATTTAAACCTATAAATGGTACTTATAAAGGAAACAAGAAATTTTACAAATGGGTTTGAAAAATATTAAGGTATTAAAAATAATTGAATTGTAAATGAAGTCTTCAAATGAATATTTCAAGTAAAATTTTATAAAGTTTCAAATTAATTGTTTAATCTTGACTTCCAATCTACTTTTATCTCTCGTTGTTCTATTCTCCTACCTCCTTCCTTTTCGGGGACGAAAAGTTTTGAGTGGGGGAGAGTGTAACGACCCAAAATTTTAATCGTTTTATTTAGATAATTAATTGAAATTTTGTGAAATTTTAAACAATAAAATTTGGAAATAAAAATTTATTATTTGGAATACGTCTATTTTAATATAGCAACTGGTAAATTTTCATCTGATAATATTGAAGTTTATTTTTCTGTGAAATTTCATTTCAAATCAAACCGGTTAATAACAGTGAATTTAAAAGTTTTCCGAAACCAAATTATGTCAACAGGAGAAAATTTATTCAGGTCATTCTGAATCAGACTGCGAAATTCATTTTTCCAAATTTGGACTTCTACTGCTCCGTTTATCTTAATTCTGGCAAATAGCAGCATCTCCTGTACCGATTATCGACTTTTGATCGGATGATCGTACCACCAATATCTGTATACCGTTTGATCGCCTCATCGTGCTGATCTTCGTAGTGTATCCATTTCTGTATTTTGAGATTTCGGTACACGACGGTAAGGATAAAGCAGCTCGTCGTAGCATACCACTTTTACACTTTATTAGTGGTGTCCATTCAAAATTTTCAATCACCTGAGTTGTAATGGCAATTAGCATTTATTATTCCCAGCGTGATCTTTTCTTTTCCAGAATTTACTCAAGCTTTAACGTCGTTTCCCTGCTTTCTAAATTTGTTGCCGTTCCACCTTTATTAATTCGCGTTCGTTTCTATTCCCTTTATTTCACCTGAACCTTATTTGGATCTGACTTCCACCTTTCCATCCCCGGTATTTAATACATTTGCTTAAAATTTGGCTATTTATTTCAAAGAGAAAAGAAACCATTCGTTTTCTGTAGCCTTTTTATTTGCTTTAAATTCGTTGCTTTAATTTAATACGTTTTCTGTACTCGAGCAAATCGTTGCTTTGAATTCTTCTTCCATTCATTTTGCCTACTATTTCTCCTTCTTCTGGATCTCATTCTCTCCACACCTTCCTCCTTTTCATTCCCCACCTGCATCTCAAACCGAAACCAAAGTTTATGTATATATTTTTCCTAAAATAAATGTTTGCTTTTGGTACAACCTGTCCATTTCTCCAACTCCACCATTTTGCAGCCTTCCACCACTGGAACAATTGTCGAACGCCTCACTCCATCACCTTGTCCCTCTCCAAAGCCAATTATGTCCTCCCATTTACCCAAGCCCGAATCCACACGTGACAGCACTCCAGCCACCGTGCCACTATCACGAGCCAGGGCCTCCACCTCTAGCTTACCCTCCTCCGCCGAACACCCTACCCACGGCCTCGGTCTCCTCCCCACTAACCGGCCTTCCTGCCCACCAACCAAAACCACCTCCACCCAGTCAGCTAACCCATAGCCCCTTGCCAGTGCAACCATCCACCACTGCCCAACCGAGAGCACCCATGCCTCGCCCAACCCACGTTCATCTGACCTGCATCCTTCTCCCACGCCGACTCCAGCAACAGCGACCTCCACCTCCACAAAGTCACTCCAGCCTGCCCACTGCCGTAAGCCTTCATTTTTTTTTATAAAAAGTATGTCAACTATGTATATTTTTGTAATCATGTGGCATCTCTACCTGCATGTTTAAATCTTTCATTCTTCCCCTTTAATTTTTTTTTATTTTTTTATTAAGTATTTATATATTTACAGTTTTAATATATATGTGATTTAACACACTTGTTTTATATTCAAATCTTTTATTACAATTTATATTAAGAAGTATGTTATGATTTCTGGTTTATATTCTAATTGAGTTATATATGGAAGTGGGTGTTGATACGTGTATAAGTCTGGTCTGCATATAGGATGTACTATATATATGTTAGTGCAACAGAGGTTACATATTAGTTGATTTTTAGTACGTACTCTGTTTTATATTTTAGAGCGTTTATGTATAAATGGTTATGAATTTTATAATCTGGTTTAAGTCTATTCTGAAATCTAGGGAAGATGTAGACATTTGATCTTTTTGATATTATCCTATATAGAACAATAAGTATATATTTACCAGTTTTATATTTGTTAGACATATTGTCAATTTCAAAGTAATATATTTATTTCAAATTATACCTTGTAGATAGGTTTATTTTCTATATTTTGTTTAATTTAAACCAATGATTTTGAAATATGAATATATATTTAAGTTAATACATTTGAATTTAGAGCATGATTTTATATATGTATATAGTTATATACAGTTATGTGTATATAAATTTACTTTACCAATTATCTTCATCAATCCGTTTTGATTTGATTTCCTCTATTCAAACTATCAGATTTGTTCATCCAATCGTATCCCTCTAGCTTTGATTGGAAGGCGTGCTTGCATTTCGTAACTCAATCTCATCGTCTATTCTATCTAGCCTCAAAAGGTGAGAAATCACTCACGATTAACGTTCTTGTATTTATTAAATTTTATTTCAATTGAAACGACAATTGAAATATGATGCTGTAGTTATTTAAATTGTTATATATGCTATTATCTGTATATGTTCACCTGTGACATCTGACACCAGTATCTAGTATTTATATACCTGTAATTACTATTATTTGTATCTGTTCACCTGTGACATCTGACACCCGTATCTGTTATTTATACTGATGATATATGCCTGTTGTTATATTTTTTTTAGTATCTGTTATCACTCTGCAAGTTCCCTGTTAGTATAGAATTCACTATGGGTTGAAATGATACATACCCGAACGGACTTTAGAATAGGAGAATTTCGTTGTGGGTTGAAATGATAAACCCAAGCGATTTTCATTTGAATTGAAATTGGAATTACGGGTCGAAATGATATCTACCCGTATATATTTAAATTTCGGATTGAAATGATAAATATCAGTATCACTTAACCATATGATAGATATATATATATATACAAACACCGTTGGTCCATATATATAAATATTTTGAAAATAAATTCTATGGATTTGGGAAGAAATATATGGTTTTAAATAAAAGTTGATTCTTAAATTATTATATACAAATGGTAATGATATATATAGATTTAATTATAATATTAAATTTAATTAAGATTGATTGAATACATATAATATGGTTAAGTACTTATATCTATATTCCAAAATAGATTTTGG
The DNA here is from genome assembly GCA_030737815.1 of Allium fistulosum. Taxonomy (NCBI): domain Eukaryota; kingdom Viridiplantae; phylum Streptophyta; class Magnoliopsida; order Asparagales; family Amaryllidaceae; genus Allium; species Allium fistulosum. The sequence goes on along the minus strand of CM060908.1, from coordinate 971,326,750 downwards.
TAAAAATTTGAATAAGTTAAGGTTAGGAAGATAATTTGAATTTAGTTGAAACCGATTCAATAAAGAATTTTTTTTAACCGATTAGAAACTTATTGAAATTGAGATGTAAGATATGATTTCACTACAACAAAAATACCATTTTACAACACTGATTCTGCAACAATTCACCAAAGTATTGTAAAAGTGATAGACCTTTCATATCATTTGTTAATAAAAATGTTGTAATTGATTTTTTCAAACAACATTCTTTATATAAATGTTGTAAAATAAAAACTATCTACAATGTTTGTTTAAACTGTTGTAGAAAACAACTTTTAACAATGACTTTCTTACATTGTATTACAATTACTTTTTCATAACATATATGTAATGTTACTGAAATATGCAAATAACAAAGCATTTTTTAAACATTGTAAGTTTATAGTGTTCAACAATATTTATCAAACATTGCAAACTCAAAGTTAAACGACAACAAAAAATAGTTGTAAATTCTACTTATTTTCTATTTTACAACACCTGCATAATGTTATCACATTTCATATTTAGGACAACGTTTAATTTACATTGTTATTAACATTATATTTAACAACTTTTGGTTGATATTGTTAATTCTCATATTTCAACAGTGTACTAATAATATTGTCACAAGCATGCTTTATAACTTTTATATGGTATTGTTAAAGGTCTAAATAAAGACAACAAACTATAAATAAATATTATAAAAAAAACAAAATGTTTGACAAGTTCAACTTGATGTTGTGATTATTTGTTCCAAACAAAAACATTTTAGTAATATTATAAACTAGTTTGCATTTAATGATGTTTGTTTGATATTGTAAAGTACATGACATTTAATAAAGTTAATAGATATTGTAAAATATTTTACTAAGGACGTTTTATTACAAATTTGAATAGTTTATCATGCATTTTCATGTTTAACAACCTTTAACTCAATTTGTCAACTAGGACATACCAAATATCAAAGTTCAAATAGGCTAGTACTGACCTCTTCGATCCATATCAAGGTACCATTATTCAGAATAATTGAAGGACATTACATTAAGCTATATTTGATCTTACTTGAATATATTAGAGCGTGAGCCATTCAATTAAACTATACTCTAGCAATTTTCTCATATATTTATATAAACTTGCAACTTTACATTTAACTATAGCAGTTGATCAACATCAAATATCTAACTTTGATAAAAATGAATCAGACATTTCAACAACCAATTCAAGTTAAGCCTTATCAAACCCTATATAAACAGCACCAAATTAACTAGTCTTAAAATTAAAAGAATACATCGTTTGATTTTAATGGTAAAGCGAAAAATACACAAGGAGCCTATGATAATCTAAAGGTTCATATAAAATAATATATGCAAAAGTACATAAATTCATGGCTATTGTTCAATGCTTAATTGGAAAATATCCTATTCATCTCATTCTACTAAGTGTAAAATTTTAGAGTGCGACTGAAGCAGCAATGCTGCGAGAAAAACTATGGATTATCGAGAAGTAGTGAGCTTCCTCATTTGATACCAAAGTAGATTTAGAGTTTCCTCGTTTGATACCCACTTCATATTCTTCAGCATTAAATCGATTGTCCAAGGTCATACGCATCAAATTAGATGTCCAACCGATCAATTAATCGATCATTGCATGTGCCTCGGAAAACGTGCCAAAAACCCATCATCAAATAGTTATCGGTCCACTACTCCTATAGTGATCGGTGTCGTGGCTAAATCATTAAGCCAAATTTGGCTAAGTGTTAAGATAGCCAAAATCAATCATCAAGGTTAAAGCCTAGAATTCTGCCAACCCTAGCACAAACTAGAATGTGCCACACCCCAAAGCCTTTAATTAGAAGCTCCCAAAACACGTTCAGTGCTTCCCCAAATCGCTCGTCGTCGCGTTTTTGAAGCATTGGACCGAAACTCACCACATTAAATCCTGAAGTAGCAACCCTAAGTCCTCGACCACACTCTTCTGTGCACACCCGTGCACTCTCTACCACCATCGATCACCACCAATCATTCATGACCTATCGGCGACGATCAGTTGGGACTTAAACCAAAATTGACTAAGTTTCCTCCGAAGATCTACATCACCTTTGTCCATATTCCCTTGGCCTTGATTTACATGCAAACATCAAGATCTGTTACAGTTCATTGTTTTTTTTTAATATTTGGCACAAATTACTCACTCTACCAATACGAATCTCCATTATTTTGTGCATCCAACTTCAATGGTCTAACATCATGATCATCACATGCACAAGATCCATTATAAAACAACCCATATACTTCAATTCGCCTTCGATCAACATTTTCACTCAATACAAGCAAACAAATGATTTATACAACAACATATATTTTCATCCATACAACAATCGAGCAAGCGCTATTACACACATATGATTCAAAATAAAAAAAACCATATGCATGTAAAATCAGATGAACGGTATAAGAAAACTGATGATCGATACAGGAATATGGTTAGATTGAAGCAAAATCCATATTAAATCAATTGTTCTCATTCTAAAAACATAGCAAGTTTTTGATTTAGCATAAAACTTGAACATTTAAAAATTATTTAAATCGTCGTTTATAACTAACTCAACAATCATAGTAAAATGAGAGATTTATATCACTTACCCTGACGAAAAATTCACCCAAAAATGATACGAGTCAAATTTAATCGGCAAATACACACTTCCTAACACATGATTCATGTGACCCAAGGGATTCCCTTTGATGATCTTGCCTTAGTATTCAATTTGGATAATTAAAGCAATGATTTGATGATATTTTGGCCCAAGGAGGATTAATGGAGGTTTGAATTTGAAAATGAGAAAAGTAAATAAAGGAGTTAGATTTTTCTATGTTAGGCACTAATCCCGAGAAGAGCTGATAAGCCACACTAATCTACCTCAAATTTCTCTATAATCAGCCTAAAAACAATTAAAACTTAAAACCATTATATCTTCTAAAATGAAAGGTAAAACTTCTACTATGATCACTCTACGGAACGAGAAACCGTCAAATCTTTCACTTGGAAGTTGTTCAAGACCCAATAAAACCGCCATCGAAAGTTATAGGCCTTGGAAGATTTTCAGGGTCAAAACCGTCCAATAAAAAAATTTATGGGTAAAAATTGTTCTTACTAAATATCACACAAAATTACATCCACACATGACCCAATTTAAATTTGAAAACAACATTTTACGATTCTCGGATACGTAAAATATATATAGGCCTATAAACGGATGCTTCTAGATACGGATAGTGTCATATCCCCATCCGCATCCGAAATCATTTTCGAATATCGGATATCCGTATCCGCGAATACGAACGGGTATTGAATAATTATTTTATCCGCTAACGGTTGATAAATCGAGAAATATAAATAATTTTTTTTGGTTTAACATAAATGTTTTTCAATTCCATTGGTTATAAAAGCATTGAAAAATAAACAAATAGAATGATAATAAATAGTTTTGAACAATTAATATGCATAAAATTCATATGATACAAACTATTAGCTTAATAAAAAAATAATCACATGTTTATCGTTATACTAAAGTACACAAAATATTAACTATAATTTTGACAAAAACCAGATAACTTTTGAATGCGGATACCGTATCCATTTTTTCAGATATCAGATATCTATCCGCTTTTTGGATATGGATGCAGACGGATTTCAGATATTTTGGATATCCATTGATGTACCTAAATACAAATTGTTACATATAATGGTTAATTCATCAAAAATAGTTATGGATCGATCAATCACAAATACTAGAATCATAGCTAATATTTGTGACAAATAATATCAATATCACATTATACCTAGTCCATTAAAGATCTATAACAGAAAAATGTATTTTCCCCACAAATCTACAAGTAACTTTATATAATAACTATGGACGTGTAACATAAATTAAAGAGACAGTTTGGCTAAAGTTCCTATTAAGTTTCAAAATATACCAAACATCCTTGCCCAAAAAGTATGTAAATTGGGTCTCTAGAATTAAGTTACTGAATAATTGGATACATTTATGCCATTATTCAGTGAATAATTAGAGACATTTATGCGATTATATCTAAAAATTGCAGTCATTACTGCAATTATTCACTAAAAAATTATGGAAATTTATGCAATTTTTTGAACATATTGTGGAAATTTCCGCAAATATTTGTCCAAAAAATTGCGGAAATTTCCGCAAATATTCGCCCAAAAAATTGCGGAAATTTTCGCAATTATTCATCGAATAATTGCAGACATTTATGCAAATTTTGAATATAATTGCATAAATGTCTGTAATTATTCACTAAATAATTGCATAAATGTATGCAATTATTCGACAACTTAATCCTAGGAATCTAATTTACAATCTTTTTTTGGAAGGAGTTTTCGTGTATTAAATTTGATTTTAAGTACCCGAGCCTAGTATTCACTAAATTAAATGTAAATTGTGTCTCCTGAATTTTATTGAAACAAAACATGGTAAAAAAACATTACATAATCCCAAGTTTTTACCAAATTTTATTTTTTTAAATGATAAAACTACAGAAACAGTCATCTACATCGCTTATTAAAAAATGTCAAAAATAACAAACGAAAATAGCATCTAATATTTCATTTGCCGCTTCTCATAATTACTCCCAAATCAATCGCTCCCTCCTAAAATTTTACCTAATTTTTTCTGCCCTAAACCCACCGCCTCCCAAACCATCGACGCTACTATCAGCAGCTCAAATCGAGCCGAACAACGATCAGCTCAGCCGCATCGCACCACACGCGCATGACCGTTCCAACTCCGCCTCTCCAGCTCCGCTTTGCGTCTCGAATCCACCGCAGCTCCGACATCTCGATTCTGTTGCCACTTTGATTGAAGGTAACTTGCTGTTTTAATATGCATATCTAATTTGCTTACGTAATTCGTTGAAATTATTCTAAACTGTATATCGGCTTGCAACTTTGGTTCAAGATACTTGTTCGTTTTCTCAGTCTTATCTCTTTGCCTGAGGGTGAACTTTATTCAACTTTAGTGGACTTTTCAATATTTATTAGCATGACTTGTTGGAGTGGTTAGTTTTCATTACAAAGACTAGTATCGGCACAGGGTCAAACTTTATTTCGTATGTAACTCATGGCACCATATATTGTAGTGATGCAAATTTTGATTAATATAAAATATGTTTTATATTTAAAATGCAAGAATTATAGTTTGGTTTATACATGTATTTGAACTAATCAAGTGATATATGAATTATTATTGCATATATCATTTTTCTATGTATTATCTTCAACCTTCTTAACCTACTGAACATACTTTAAATTTATTTCTAGGTTGCACAACATATTTGAACACTTTTGTTGAGTAGCGGATAAGTTGGTTGGTAGAAAATGCATTTTAGTTTGAAGAAGTTGCCCTAAAGTGTATATTTGGTGCTAGCTTATAGATGACCATGTATTACAGAAAAATTAATCAAGTGTAAAATAATTCGTTAATCAATAACATAATATGGCCAATGCTAGTGCTACAAACAATAAGTTTATAAGTCGATAACATTCAATATAATGCCGCATAACCATAATTAATATTCAACAATGATTAGTTTTCGTAGCAACATACTCTATCTTAGGTAATAATAATCCCTACTCATTTACATTATCTCCAGAATGTCTACAATATGCTACTGTAACATATTATCAGTAAAGTATATTTGACAAAGTAGCACTATCAAAATAGAAGTATTAACGCACTTTATTTGTCCCATTGGCAAGAAAGATAAGAAAATTTGGTTGATTTGAATACCAATTGTATTAAATTATAAGTTAAATATAGCTAGTAAATTGGCCAATCAAGACAGTACAGTAGAGAGTCCATACTTATGCAAGTTTGTTCGGTATCAAATAGGAAATGGGAAGATTATAAAATAAACTGTATCTGATTAACATATTAGCATTGTGATTTGGGATGAAATAAGGTCCGTTAAAGCATTATCAACTATTATAAAGGATTTGCTGAAAATGACGTATTGAGTTGAGAGTCAGGAAATAAAAATTATTTTTCTTCTCTTATTGCCTGCTGCTTCATTTTTTGTTTGTTTTTTGCTGTTTTTTCTCGACTAATTAATTGTTTTTCTCATTTCATCTTATCCTCTGTATCACGTCCTTCTAATATATAAAGTTTTTACAGTGGAATATTGTTTTGGATCCTCACAAAATCTCTCATCATTTACTGCTTTATGTTTTGCTGCTATGAATTTGGCAATGAAGGCTCACACCATCACAGTGTCTCAAAGAGTCATCCTCTTCTTTTCCTAATCATGTGTTTTTTCTCTAGTTTGGTTGTCAAAGCTAACTTATCCTCTATGGTTAGGATGTGCATCTTCATCGTTATTTTCTTAGCAAAATCGACCCAACTTTTCTAATCACATCAGCTTCACCAAATCCATATCTTTTCCCGTCAATGTTAAATAGGTTGTTTGGTAGTTGGATGGCAAAGTGCATATAGGCATATCTTTAGTTTTTTAGTTTTTTAAAAGCACATGAATTTGCCTCATGAGCAATTGTCTAATATCATTGTCCACTTCTTATCAAAAGTATACAGTGTGCACACATAAAATTATAGCATTTTGCAATAAAAATAACTAGAAAAGTTTAATAAGTTATTTTTATGAAAAAAATAAACACTACAGAACAAACGTACTTTAGTTTATTAAACACATTTGTTGTATATATGAAAATAAAATGAAATTTTGTGGATGTTTTAGAAATGAACTTTTATATAAAAGCATTGGAATTTCAAACTTTGATGATAGCTTAAATTTGAAACACGTAAGAAGCAAACAATAAATAGTATATTTTTTTATCGGTCAAGTCAATATTAGGTTATAAATACATGCCCATTTAAATTCCAGTTATACATGTAACGATATAAAAAAGAATCAAATTAATCTTCCATTCAAAAAAAAATTGCAAAAAAAAACTTCAATTTTAAGGGCTGCAGTTCTAAAACATTAAGACTACAGTAAATATAAAACATTTAGTTCATTAGTAATAACTAATAAGATATAATCATGGCAGATCCTATATTTATGGTATTTAACATGACTTATTAAACTTTACAAATAGTGGTAAACCCAACTTAGTTGTTATCATGATCATTAACAATAAAGAATGCTAATAAATAGTAACATTAGGGTAGCTGTACTATGATATTAATGGTTGCAGTCAAATTGATGATCAGAGGTGGTGATAATTCTGAAAACAGTGACAGCTGTGGTGGCAGCAACCTGAAGCCTGTGCGAATCAGTAGGATTGACATATAATGATAATAGTACTATAAAAAAAGGTTGAGAAAACTTTTATACAGCTTTAAATATTGTGTGCTAGGACTTTTTGCTTATATAGAAATAGCTGGGATGGGTAAAGAATGCAATATTGGATGTTCTGAAAAGAAAATTGCTACTTTAGATGCTTTGTTAGAAATTAGTAAATACTAGTGGTATCAATGTTGAAAAAAAAAAATTCAGGAACAAAGTGATATGAAATTAAATACAATTCAAATATTTGCAACTATGAAGTATATACTACATAATACATGAATAATGAGGCTGTAAAATGTTAGGTTATTTCAAATAGTTACACACCTTATACAAATGAATCATTTTATCACCAAAGGCACAACTTGTTACCCATTCTGCATATGTTGCTGCCCTACTTTTTATCCAAAAAATCCAACAAATTGAAAAATCTAAACAATGTACACAGCCTATTCCATGGCTTAAATCACATTCATCTTTATTAAACTTCTTTTAGGTAAAGCAATGTACTATAGGTCAGAAAGACCTTGTTAGTTCCAATGTATAACTAATTGCTACACGATATAAGAACAAACTAAGCGAGGTTATGCCTACGGACTAAGTAATTCTTTGCATATACGTTCTATTTGTTAGTGGGATCATATGTATAAACTAAGTTGTAAATTTTTGTAGACATGTTCAATCTATTGGTGAAACCATGTGTGATTTTTTAATGAATTCTAAGAATTCCGAGACTTTTAACCCATTAAAGGTATCAATTTAAATTGAGGTTAACATAAATTTTTTGACCCTTCAAATTTGATATATATTATAATCATAGAGAACTGCAATAATAATATTTTTTATTAAACAAATTATACCGATCATATTTTCATCTTCTATATTATTCCAAAAATCGTTCTAGCTTTAAAAGGTTGCATATATGTTAGTGGTAATGAACGAATAAATATGAAAAAGAAACTACATATGTGTTGTAAGCATGATAATAGTACTCATATTGTAATTTTTTTGGGTTGTTCTTCCATGTATATAAAGTGTTCTAGTGTTATTATTCTCTCAAGCTATTACCTTATGTATGCTTCTTTTTTTGAGTGACAACAATTAGGTAAAAGCTAGCAGTAAATAAACTAATTCATTTTGATCGATACTCGTTTCCAAAAACACAAACATCCAGCAACATTGGAGAATCCATGAACAGATCCTTTAATTTATCGGTGACTATTACAATTCAAAATTGAATAAAAAAATTTGGTTGTGCAACATGCTAAAGTAAAAAATGTGAATTGTACAATGCTTCATATTTGAATGAATAGTCAAGATTTACAAACCCCATAAATAAAGAAAAATAGAAAAGAAAAGAAGGTTACATGTACTCAATCCTAAGTTGACATGATAGTTGACATGTTTATGCGTCAGTAAACTCCAAAAGGGGGAATACAAAGAAGAATGAGATAACGAATTTGATAAAATTAGTGTTTTTATATGAACGATATATTCTAGTTGGAAAGGTTCAGTGAAAAACAGGTAAATTTGCATTCGCTAATTTTTAAGCATTAGAGCAACATTTTGATAGGAGCTTGGTGCTAGATCTCACATGTCATGAATCTGATATGGCCATTGTATCAAGTCAAGAGAAAAAACAATTATGACCAAGCTGTTGAATTGATTGTTATTGCAATCAATTTTTTATATATATATAATCTCAAACGTAGGCATTGCTCTTTTCTCCTTTACCTTAAATATATTTTGTTACGTAAATGTTCATTTTCAGTTCTTTTCAAAAATTCAAATCAGGATGATCCTGTTTCTTATCATGTTGCAACATAGTTTAATGTGTTATCTTTTTAGCTCGCACATTAAACTTGAATGTGCGGATACTTTACATGCCCAAACTTGAAAAGAAAAAAAAGAGGTTTGCATATTTGTTTTTCAGACCGAAATTGAAATATGCGAATGCATTCCTTCATGGAATAATTTTATACGGTTATAATGAATGCTCATTTTCATTCCTCTAGATAGTAACTTCTCCTAACTTCTAATGAAGTTGTTTATCTGATTAAAGATTTGATATGTTACTATCTAGAGGATAGTAACTTCTCCTAACTTCTAATGAAATATGCGAATGCATTCCTTCATGGAATAATTTTATACGGTTATAATGAATGCTCATTTTCATTCCTCTAGATAGTAACTTCTCCTAACTTATAATGATTTTTAAGCGGCGGTGAAAATAATATGGCTACCATTTCATTTTTGATATTTGCACGTGTATTCGATTGCACAAGCTTCCTGAATTAGATCATTATTTTACTTGATTATTAATTTTAAATAATGCCAATTTGCAGCTGTATCTTTTAGTGGATTTATTCTTATGCTTCTCATTTAGTATTTTGTAGGAGGCAACTAAGAGTAAAAATATAGTAAAATAAATATATTAGATTTGAATACATATGAAATATGAATATAAATGAGATTAAGTGCTAATTAATATTTATTGATTTATGGTATTTGTTGTAAGAGTCCAAAAACTCGACCTTCGAAAATCGGCACCCGTACTTCATTTGTACTCAAAATGCCGTAGATTCAAACGCCGAAGCTGGCTTCCCGGAGCTATAACACAATTAAGTAAATAACACAGCGGAAGAAAATGAATAATACATTGATATATAATATCTGATACAACAGAGTGATACAATGAGTATCAATATACATCAGAGATGATACAACAAATATCAGAGATACAAGAAATAGCAGCGGAAAATAACAGCAAATGGAAGAGATCTCCAAATGATCTACAAAAGAGAATGAATCCACAACTCCAAGATAAGCAACTCCGATGAATGAACTAGCTCCAGATAATCTACTAAACCTGAATATCTGAAAAGAAACCCAACTCTAGACTGCTCGTGTGGAAAATTATGAGCACCCAGAGTTTAGGAAGGGAACAATAAACTCCGGATCAGTCATGGGACTGGTGTGAGCAACAAAAACAGTTTATCTTTAAAACAAACAACAACAGAATTTTAAAGTCAATTCGCAATGCTTTTGGAAAATGAAACTACCATAAGACCTCCCGCCACACACACAATGCAAACGCAGAATTGGAGGAGATTTCTTCTTATGATAGTCAAAGATGCTTACTACGTAAAATCATCTTGATATTATTATTAGTGCATAGTGCAGAAAACATTTCGAAAGTATAATATTAATCTTAGTCAGCATAGGTACCATTATACTATGCCTACTATAGCTACCATATTAGATGGTAGGTTCTACAACTAAAACCGTACAAGTTCCGTATTGGAGAAATGGATTTTCAACAAATGGTCAGGCTAAGGAACTTCCTTCCGCCGCATGGGATCGCCTCTGGCGGGACGTCCCGAGAGACAAACTGCTCTCTGCCAACAAAGCCGGGTTACCCCTGTAACAGGTAACTCACGAATATATCATCACCCGGTCCTTTGGGACCTTTATCCGAGGCCTCGATAACCAACATCACACATAATAAATAAGTGTATCCACATGAGTAAGTATCTGGGCTCCATACCATGACACCACCCTTTTTCAGAAGGAAATGACATACCCTAAAGGGCGCGACCCTCATAACCTTGCCGCAACGATCCTGTTTCGACCATTTCCGGGTTGTGAGGTCCTGACGAAGTCTCGTCCACAAAGCTACGTTTTTTCAAAAAGCCACGCTTTGGGTCAACAGATGATCAACCTATGATCATAAAGATATAAGATCAAACAAATGATCATATCACAAATGATCAAACACTGATCATCACACAGCAACACTCAGCATGCCACATTACCAAATTGGGATATATCGCTGATAAATTTCAACTACATAACCTCTGAGCTCGTACGTCTCAGAGAAGGGTGTTAAGCTAAGAGAATAAATTCTCCGCCACCAAACAGAAATGTATTTGAAAGAAATCGGCTTTATATCTCAAAGTGTAATGTCAGACATGTATCCATATAAGTCTGTTCCGGGTTCGAACAGAACCGAAGGCACTTCTCACGAAGCCCTTGCAAATCCGGATAACTTTCAATCACGTCCGGACTTCCCGTCACAAAAAGAGTGATATAAATCTCTATACCGGGAGCTACCCAGTGCAGAGACATTCGACAGGTTGTCCTTTCATTTTCGAAAAATATCCGGTCTTCAACACCGGTCTTCAAATGCCATCCATATACGACGTATCACTATTCGGAATGGGTTATATGACCCAAAGGTCTTTTCCCGGCTAACCCGAAAAGTGAGCGCAATTATTTGAAAACATATGGATACTGGGATTTCAATTAAGTCACAATTTAAACTCAAACTTTCTTTTCAAATGGTTTAACAAATTACCATTTTAATCTTTTTAAACAAAAAGATTCAATTCACAAAGTTCACTTAATTCACAAAGATTCATTCACAGATTTTCCAAATCAATTTCCCTTTCAATTTGATTAATTCGTTAAATCTTTAAATCAAAGATTTAACAAATAGCTTTCAAAACAATTTCATTTCGAATGGTTTAACAAAACATCATTTTAAATCTGTTAAAAATAAACAGATTTGATTCATAGCTTTCAAAACAATTCATAACTTGGAAAATCCATTTTTCAATTTACTTGAAATTCCTTTAATTTAAACTGGAATTTCTTTTCTTATCTAAAAGCTTTTATCATTTGAAAACAACAGTTTTCAATTTGGAAATCTGATTCATTCATACGAGTTGAAATCCTTGGTTTAAATTCAAATTCCCAAATTAATACTTTACAATGGTTTAATTCATACAAACACATTTATATCATCTTTTATCCCTAGTTTCCAAATCATAGATTTAATTTCAAACTTGAATTCAAATTTAAATCTAATTATTTAAATTTTTAAAACTCGTTTAAGTTATTCAAAATAACTTTTATCTTTGAAATCCCATTTCAAAAGCTTTTTACTTTAAACCCAAATTCCTAATTTCAAAATCAATTGAAATTAAAATTTCAATTTCAAAAATATCAAATTTAAATTATCTGTGACTTAACCGATTTCCACGTGAAATCCATATTTGTGTGTGTATAGTGTAGTCCAGGGTTTCACACACAATAGTGCAACATCAATCATCACAGATATATCGATAAGCGGAATAACCCATAACGCTTATCTTCATTCATAGATTCATAGATAAAATAAATTTATCAGTCACAAAGATTCATCATTACAATTCGATGTGGGTTTCGGATAACCAACTGGAATCCGACTCCCTGTCGCATCGAAATTCAAGTGTCGTTTACGGGCAAAAAGGGATTTTCATATTCATATAACGGTATATTCATTACAGATATAATAGCTCAGCACAAAGCAATTCATATTACAAAGCATCACAATCACATAACAGAGTTATCAATCCAATACACAGCATTCAATAGAATATAGTCATCCATAAATAAGCTCAATTAATTTTCCGATTTATTTAAATCAGATGGGTCATCAATCATAGTTAATTAACATTAATCGATTCCAAATCATTTGATTAAATAAAATCAACTTTAAATTATTGAATAATTAACCGTTAATTATTCAATCATCCTTTAATTAATTTCTCTAAATTAATTCATTTACAATTTTATCCACCCTAAATTAATTACTATTAAATTAATTATTCTTCATTAATTACCATAAGTGATTACCTTTAATTACCTATCACATTTTAATTACATCGAGTAATTATACATAAACCCCTTGATTAATTTTCTTTAATTAATCATTCATTAAGTAATTAAGCTTTGAGTAATCACTTTACTTTTTATAATGTTGTAGTTTTGAAAACTAACCCGAGTGCTTCCCATGACCTGCTCGAGTAAATACCCGAGTTACTCACCAACTTTCCCGAGATCGTCCTATTTAAATCTTTAGATACTTTACAATTTAAATACCCAACTTTGAATTTCATTTTGAAATCAGATTTTAAACTGGTTTTAAAAATCTATGTTTTAGCTTGCTTTACACTTTGAATTTTATTTTAAGTTCAAAAACTTAAATACTGTCAGGTCAAAACGATTGACCCGAGCCACTCTAACACTTGCTCCGAGTCAAACAACTAAATTTCCCGAGCAACCCACTCCCCCTCTCGTACACTTCTTCTTCCCCTTTTATTTTTTTATTTTCCCAGTTTAAACTTAAGTGTTCAAACGAAAATGACAGGAAGTTCACTCGCATACGCGAGTCCCTCCCCGAAGCCAGGCACCCTCTCCCCCGAGTGTCCACTCGAGTTCCTACCGCGACGCCACCTGATACGCAAATCAACGCCGTGCACGTGCACATGAACCCCCGCCACCTCCAGTTGAGTCGCCACCCACCACCAAGTCGACGATCATCTCCACTTTCGTTTTCAACCACCAAAAACCCAAAACTAGTACCAAAACAAAAACGAGCTAGCAGCCTCGAACTGGAAATCAACCCAGTTCATCCAAATCCACTCCGCGTGGCCACCTCTGGCCACCGGAGGTCTTGCGATCACCTCCTACCGCTGCTCCGCCATCCCCCTCATCTTCTCTCGAAGTCCGATCCACCCCGATCCTCGAGCGACCTCGAAATCAATTCGAGAATAATGCTGATACAACTAAGCCCTTAAACCCTACCTCGTCAAACCCAAACTCATTCGATCATTGATAAATTAAATCTGTATTTTTCCCATAATCTACAACCATCAAACTAGCTTTTGACAAAATTTCAACATCAAATAAATTTTCGATCGCTGGAAATTTGATGAAGTCCATTTTCAGTTCACCTTCAATCTGCTGATGATACACCCAATGAAACATCACGGATTTTGTTTTAAAAATCATGGTTTCGAATAACAATTCCCAATATATACCTGAATTTGAAAATTAAGAAACTCGAAATTTAACATATTAGAAGATGGTTCTGTAGTTTTAACCTTTCCAGAGACAACACAAATTTGTTTACTTTAAACAAATTTTTAAACTAAAATTTATGGTGCAACAATCATATTTTGTTCAAGTCTTAAGTCTTAACATGGATTGGATCAAGATCAAATGAATTTTTGAACCAAGTTTGAGCTTAAAAACTAGAACAGGGATTCTCAGATTTAACAACAATGCACACATATATATCTACATCCAGGTATTCCACAGCAGATTCAACTATTAATCAAAATTATCAAACTATCATCATCACAGATGTAAAGAATCAAGAAAAATCTAGTTAAAAAGGTTTGCTCACCTTATTTCCCAGGAAAACAGAACAGAGAAAAAATGTTGGAAAGGCAACTCGAAAACTGGAAACTTGAAACTTGCATTTATTTTTGTTGTTGATTCCAGAAAACTTTGAAATGCTTGAACTTGAAAACTGAAATGTTTGACTTCAAATTGATTTCCAGGTTTGTATACTTGTTTAAGACTTTGCCTTGTTTTAAAACTTGTAGAAACTGAATTTGTAAAGCTTTTGAAATGAAATAAAATGAGGCAAGTTGGCAAATATACAAATATGTTTACTGCTCTGGTACACGAATAATTCAGAGATCTTTATCTCTTTGGGGCTGAAAAGAGATGTCTCGTGTACTATAGGTGATGGCATTTAATGCCTTGTTTCATATCAAGCTTACACAAACCATTTCTTTATTCCTTTAGGTACAAAACTTACATTGATTGTCTACATACTTAGGCTTTGTCTCGGCTGTACAAAGATATATATCTTGTACTTGTTGGCTTTTCCATTTTTGTTTATTGATATGAAGAATTTTAGTTCGGCTGATATGTTGTATTGGTTTTATCTTGCTTATATGTACAAGAGATATTTGCTGTCTTGTTCCTTTGCTTTATGGTTGAGCATGTATTTCTTCTTTTGTCTACAAACTTGAGTGTATTTTATTTGTTCTATTTTTGTTTAGTGTCTTCATTTATTTATACTTTGATTTATTTCTATTTTACACAAACCTGGTTTGCTTTCACACTTGATTTTATTTCTTGTTTATTTGTTTTCTCTAGTTTTCTTACTACTTTGAAATGTAAATAAATTTCTATTCTAAATTGTTGTTAGATTTTAACAAATATTCTACTTCTATTTTAATTAAAACTTACCTTATATTAATTTCAGTTCCTAGTTCAAATATTAATTATCATTATTTACTTAATATTTATTGTCTTATATTTATTTTATAAACTCAAACCATCTTTAACCATCAATTCAAATATATATTAAATTTGCTCGTATATACCTAAATATATATATATATATACTCACATATACACTATTTACAATATTTTAATCTCAAATGATTTATACAGAATATACTTGGATATCGGGGAAACTCGCTCCATTTAATCAATTAAATTTCACAATTTTTATTCAAAAATTTATTTAATCATAAATTTAACTCAAAATTTCATTTAATTATTAATTTAAATAAATTTAAATTTCGGGGTCGTTACATTTGTTGTGTTAAAATTAATTAATATGTGACATATTAAATCAACAAAGTCAATAAATACTGTAACTCTGTAAGTCACACATTAGTTAATACTATATTATATCAGTAAACTTAATATTAGTTTTAATGCATATCATATATCAATTATTATTGATAAAATATAAAGTATATCCACATCGTCAAGCAAATAGAATATGAAAATATAAGCTCTTAGTGGAAGTTCATTTTATTTGATTATTATTCATGTCTCATGTATTAATAATGTCATAGATCTTCATTATGACAGTTGTAGATTATTTCCTTTTACTTCATTGTCAATTTTACTTCATTATGACAGTTGTAAATAATGTCAATTTGCAGTAATATCTTTTAGTGGACTTATTCTTATGGTTCTCTTTTAGTATTTTATAAGAGGCAACTAAGAGTAAAAATTACAAGTTAAAGGTTGACCCATGCTTTTATTGTTAAGTTTTTTGTTTCCTATATGTAGCAATAATATCTATTATTGTTTATACTAACGCATTCGTTGTTTCATGTTTGTAGGCTTGCAGTATCTACTAGACGACTGGTAAACTGGTTATTGATACAAGCTGAAGACCTCTTTACTGTGAGTTCTTATAAGCACTAATCTATTTAATACCCAAAAAATTATTTTTCTCCTATTGGATGACCTACATTTGATCCATTTATAGATACTTAAGCCAAATCAAACAATATTCGTATGTGTGTAAAATATGATGGTGTAGATAATAGAAGCTAACTTAATAGGACAGAATTGATCTCACACTTCGTTCTTTGCTTCTTCGAAAGCATTTAGGGTTGTCTGATAGAACTCGAGTAAAAGGTTATAATTTTGGCTTATGGGACCAGAGACAAAATTCATAATGTTATTTAAACATTTTTCGCTATAGTTACGCGTGACAACTGATTTTATATATGTCAACATCTCCCTGTAGGTTTCCACCATCTCTTTATATTTATCCAGCCGGTAATAAAGTTTACTGTTTTCTTCAATGCTTTGAATCCCCTAAGCGCAATGACGAAATGGAAACAGATCAGAATAACTATTTACACTTCTCTGTCATTTGTAAAAGTTATAATCCATCTTAAACACTCTAATCCATGTCTAAATCAGAAAATGACTATCAATTACATAAAGCATTACAAAATCATAAAAAATATGTTAAAATCGAAATCCCAGAATGAATAGAATATACACTTGAAACAAAATGTGCTAACAATTTACATATAAAATAAATTATGTTCAAAACATATTGGTCAGACACAAAATAATAATAAAAATACAGAAAAACAAACACCGAAATAATATACAGGTTCAAAGACTGAATGGCTAAAAGTGACGAATGCGCAAATAGTTCTTAAGGAGGTCCTCATCTAATACTCCAAGAAATGCTTAGTGTTCCCAAATCAAAGAAGTTTATTCACTCCGACACTGTCATAGTCATGGAGCATAATTAAGTGCAAAGGTCATATAGTAGGATGATGAAGTTGCAATAGCACACAAACGACACTCATGTAGCTAGGGGTGGGTTATTTTTTCATTTTTCCGTTTTACATGGTATTGCATCCAGTTTCTTCTTCTTCTAAAGTTCCAACTTCCACTATTTTCCCAAAAAACACACACGGAAGGAATTCCTTTCAATAATAAATGGAATAAACTGGAAAATTTCAATTGTTCCATTGGAACTAATTTTCCTACCATCCTTTCGAATCAGCAAAATTTTCTGGGCCAAAACCCATAAAATGTTGAGTTCAAGTATGTATTGTGGTGGGTAACATGAACAAATTTATAGAATTTTATGGGACCCAACTCTCATTTTACTCAGCTTGATAATAGTATCCTGTCCCTATTTTGCCTGTCCTCACGTGCTGCACATCTTAACCATTTACTTTTCATTATCATCCATTTATATGATATGGTGAGTTTCGTTAATTCATTATTTTGTTGCGATGACACATGAGTACTAGTAATAATGGGAGTGAGGAATTAAAACTTTAAATATTTATTATTATTCAATAGTAATATCTGTGCTCACGGTTGCTTATGTGTACCTGGTCAAGTAACAGTATCCACAAACGCTGATTATACATGTACCAATTTACTTGCTAATTAACTGCTATTATACTATTGAGTGCGTTTATCTTTATCCGTACTAGTACCTGTTTTAAATCACAAATTTGAGTTGATTAGCATGAAAACCGAGGAACCTACTGGAATTATAGAGACGACTTTTAATTAGTGGTTTTAAGTAAGCTTAGAGGGTAACATTCATTTTTTTAATGGAATATCAGTCCACATGTGTTGATTTTGCAATGCTCCGTGACTTTTGTAGAATTAAATCAATCACGTTCATTGCAGAAGAATGTAATAACTGTTTAATATGCATGTTTCTCAAAACTTTGAATTCAAAATTCAAATCTAACAATCGTGTCATCTATAAAGATGATGCAGCAGATATACTTTTCACCCCGTTGATTTTTGACTTTACTACTTGTATCACATATTCGTTCAGAATTTGATTCAAATTTAGAAGGAAAAAAACAAGCGTAATAAAAGCACGTTACTTTTGTAAAATGAGACAACTCATTGTACTGTATGAGCACTGTTTCAGTAATAAGGAAGTTCCATGATATATTCTACTGCTTGCATTGCTTGTTAGGAAGTCATAAAATACATAAGATGCATACGCTTTCAGAGACACAAGACAGGTATTTCTTCATACCAGGTCATTTAAAGTCTAAAGCAGACATGATCAGTAATTAGAAATGTATCAATACAATAACATAACAAATACACAAGCATTAAAATTTTAAAAATGTGACTAACCGCTGTAGATTTCAGACTTAAATCAAATCCAGAAAACTTCCAACCTGAAAGAAACCTAAAATATATTAAGCTTGAGCCGTGACTAGAGGATTCTCTACGTCCATTCTTTATGTAATATTATAGTTTTTTTTGATAAAATTGCGTGTGGACCCAGAAATAGAGCAGAAAACCTAAAGCCAGATCATACAGCAATGAGGTCATTGCTGACACATGCCCTGAAACCCCTATATGATTGCAAACCGTCCGATCCTTCTTTGGTCTGTATCACAACCGTTGAGACCGCATGTTGGACTTATTTGGAATTATTGATGCTCGTTTCGTACGTAAGGCAGATGGTGTATAATATATACATACATATACATATATACATGTACATACACACACATATATACACACACATATATATATATATTTATATATATATATATATACATATACATATATATATATATATATATATATATATATAATAATGATTGATAATGAGGTTGCTGTTTTATTACTGTTAGAGCTCGCACTCAAGCGGCCGCTTAACCATAAATTATGCTGATGTTTGCCTAAGTTATCAAGTAATGTGTCATTATCGTCGTGTATTATATGGTGTTATTATATGGTAATGTGTTACTAGTGCATACATGATATTTTAGCTACAACTAACGTTTCATTGTGTAAAATTTTATGGTTGGATAACCATAGAATCGTGTGATATTGGATCTACAATTTTATAGTTTTAGCATTTTGTATGAATCAACTTTCATCCAATACATTTTCCATGCACTGTCTCATGTCAGGTAGCGTTAACCAAGCTATTTTTCACATAGTGATGTATTTGTGCAAAATGTATTAGAAAAATGTTGGAAGCATGACCAAGCTAGTAGAAAGTGGCCAAGTTAACATAGATATTCTCAATAGTCACATTGTTTTTTTCTCCTATAGTTTACTCGTTTTTTATTATTGCAGCACAAACTAATTAGCGTTTAATTAAAATTTTATGTTGCAGATAATGCATGAATAAAGGTGCTTCTAGGAAGAGGGCTTTCGCTGTCATAATATTTTAGTTCAATGTAGCAGCATTTTTGTTCTAATTAATATTTAGAATCTCGATTGTAATGTATGTCTTCCACACCGCACGATGCTTTTTGATGACATGTAATGGTTTTTTCTATTAGTAAATATTTAGTTTTTCCAACCTTTTGTTAAATGTATCATGTACGTGTTAATCATTGAAATTTAACTAATTAATTAATTTTGTCGTGCCCATGTGCGTGCATATACATATTATACGATGTTTGTGTATAGTTGTGGTTGGATATTTAATAACATTTTGTGATTGTAATGAACACGCTGCTATGATATATAAATATTGTTGGAACATAAGATGCAAGTGAAAATCGTTGACATAATTTATCTACAATGTTTGTCATTAGTTGTAAAATATTTATGCACAACGTTTATCGTACGAATTAAATTTTAAATGTACTTTTATTTATGTTAAAGCAATGTTGTAGAAAATTTATTTACAATGATTCACAATCGTGGTGGTAATATAAAATATAGTTGTACAAACTTTGTTCTGCAATGTTCCAAAATTGATGCAAATGAAGTTTGGTTTACATTTAAACAACATTGTCTATTCTGTATTTACAACGTTAATTATTATAAAATATTACATTTGAAAATAGTTGTATAAAAGTAATACACAACTTTTACTAAAAGACGTGAACGATGGTTTCACAATAGGTGAATAACGTTGTAAAAATTGAATTACAACATATGAAAATCATTGAAAAAGCAGATTTACAACATATATATATTATTGTAAAAAAGCGTATCACAATATTTGAAATATGTTGTAATTGGCTATCTCATAACATTCAAAAAACGTGGTAAATAGTTTTTCATTTATTTTTTAATGTTTTCACTATATTTATATTTTGTTATAACTAACTTTTCTACAACGTTTTATACAACATTTAGGTAAATGTTGTAAAAGAAACCCCATCTTTCACAACTGTGGATATAACAACATTACAATAAATGTTGTTAAAATACATTGACTACATTTCTTCAGTGTTGCGAAAAGGTATTTTTGTTGTAGTGTTTATAACTTGGGTTTGATTTATAAGTAATTTAATGAATATTTCTTGTTTAAATAAAGCTTAAGGAAATATTTAGTAAAATGTGATTCAAGGCTAGTAAATGATATTGAATCTATTAAGTGAGTATTCCCTGATTAAATAATAATGAAGTTAAATCAAGAGCTATATGAAACGGTTAAATCTAACTTTGAAAATGTTGAATATTAAAGCTTTGAATATATTGAAAAATAAATGGTATATTTAGAACTGAATTAAATTGAAATTGAACTTTGAATAAATTTGAATTTGGAATTTGAAGTTGATTTGAATCGATTGCGAGACTTGAGGAAATTATAAATACTTTACTTTTAAATGTTTTAATATATATATATACTATTTTGGAAAATAGATATATTTGAAATGAAATGATATTTGGGTTTTGACGTATAAATTAAATTGAAATGACCATGGTGTTATAGTATATATTTCTACCTTGTAGATAGTTCCACGGATCCTTAGAGGATGGTTATCCCAAACATCCTTTAAGTTACTTGTATTTCAGTTGATATTCCACTTGAGTTGGATTTATTTATATAAGAATGTTAATCCTGACTCGAGTGTTTTGTGTTTTGCTTTACGCTCGGGTCAGACCGAGTGATACAGCATTTGAGACTCACCCTTGGAGTTTGGAGCTTCCTTTGGAGATCCAACTATCGCCTCAGCTTTCAGCTCTTCTAGTTGAATTGTTCAGAGAAGTCATCTGTTGTACTAGAGACTTCACTGCATTTGAGATATTCTGTTGTATTTTATTTCTAACTCTGATGTTTATATAGTAGCTTCATGAACTACTATTTTATCTATTCCGCTGCGTATTATTGTATTACTCTGTGTCTGTGATTCTGTGATTGATTTATTTACTGCATATGCTGAGTTTTGCCAAATTTAAATTAACAATCTGATATTTTGAATTATTCAAGTCAGACATGTGTGGATTTATTGTCGATTTGAATGGTCCAAAATAACGGGTCGTTACAGTTGGTATCAGAGCTATATGAAACGGTTAAATCTAACTTTGAAAAGTTGAATATTAAAGCTTTGAATATATTGAAAAATAAATCTGTTCACGACCTCGGTCTGTCCATCTGTCTACGGATGATAAGCGCTACTAAAGTTCAATTTCGTTCCCACCATCTTCCACAAACTTAGCCAGAAATGACTTAGAAATCTAGTATCCCTGTCTGAAACAATCGATTCAGGTAGCCCATGCAATCGATACACCTCCTTAAAGAATAACTGAGCGACTCGGACGACATCCGCTGTCTTCTTACATGCGATGAAATGTGCCATTTTAGAAAACCTGTCCACCACAAAGAATATAGAATCATTTCCCCTTTGAGTTCTAGGCAAACCCCAAACAAAATCCATGCTCACATCCACCCACGGTTTAGTAGGCACAGGTAACGACATATATAATCCTGCGTTTGTAGCGGTTCCCTTCGACACTTGACAGATATGACATCGTTCCACAAATCTCTCAACCTCTTTTCTCATCGATGGCCAAAAATAAGATTGTGAAATCAACTGTAATGTACGGTCTCTCCCAACGTGGCCTTCTTCATGTAGCTCTTTCACAATCTTCATTCTCAAACTACAATCAGGTATGCACAATCGATTTCCTTTGAACAGAAAACCATCTACCATCATAAACTCATCCGTCTCTCCCTCCTTGACTTTATCAACAAACTTTGCAAAGTAAGGATCTTCAACAAACAAATCTGGCAACATCTCAAACCCTGTCACTTCTAGCTTCATTGTAGCCAACAGATGATTCCTTCGACTTAATGCATCTGCCACTTGATTCGTGATTCCCGATTTATGCTTCACCACAAATGTAAATTGTTGTAAGTATGCAATCCACGAAGCATGCCTTGCTGCAATCTTGTCCTGTCCCTGCATATGCTTCAACGCTTCATGATCAGTATATAAGACAAATTCTTTATGAAACAAGTAATGTCTCCAGTGTTTCACTACTTGCACGATAGCATAAAACTCCATATCATATGTACTATATCTCATCTTTGCTCCTGATAACTTCTCACTGAAATATGCAATAGGACGTCCCCTCTGACTCAACACCCCTCCAATGCCAACCTTGGATGCATCAGTATGCAATTCAAACAACAACTGGAAATTAGGCAACACTAGGATTGGTGCTGTCGTCAAAAGTTTCTTGATTCTCTCAAAAGCAAATCCTGCTTCCTCTGACCATGAAAATTGTTTCCCCTTCATACAATCAGTAACTGGAGCCATCACGCTACTGAAGTGTGGGATAAACCTTCGGTAGAATGATGCCAAACCATGAAAGCTTCTAACTTCTGTAGTCGTCTTGGTTTGTGGCCAATTTCTGATAGCTTCAACTTTATTCTGATCCACCTGTATACCTCCTCCCGATATAACATATCCCAAAAATAAAACACTCTGCGTCATGAACACACATTTCTTCGTTGCAGCATAAAATTGTTCTTGTCGCAGTACCATCAACACTTCTCTCAGATGTTGCACGTGTTCTTCTGAGCTTCTACTATATATCAGTTTGTCATCAAAATACACCACTACAAACTTCCCAATGAATGGTCTAAAAATCTGATTCATCACCCGCATGAATGTACTCGGTGCATTCGAAAGACCAAACGGCATGACCAGCCATTCATATAATCCTTCTCTCGTCTTGAATGCTGTCTTCCACTCGTCCCCTGGTCTAATTCGAATTTGATGATAACCGCTCTTCAAATCAATCTTCGAAAAGATAGTAGCCCCACTCAGCTGATCCAACAAGTCATCCAATCTAGGCATAGGAAATCTATATCTCACAGTAATCTTATTCAATGCTCGACCGTCGGTGCACATTATCCACGTCCCATCTTTCTTCGGTACTAATAATGCTGGCACAGCACATGGACTTAAACTTTCCTGCACACGCCCCTGCTCAAGCAACTCTTCCACTTGCCTCCTCAACTCCTCATGTTCTTTTCGACTCATTCTGTAGTGTGGTCTATGTGGCAACACAGCACCTGGAACAAGATCAATTTGATGTTGAATGTCTCTCAACGGCGGTAACTCCGTTGGCAGTTCTTCAGGAAATACATTGTCAAACTCTCTCAGCACTGGTTTCACTTCTTCAGGAATATCAACCACTTCATGACTCTCACGTCCAATCAACAAGAATACTTCAGGCTCTTCTTCAACCTCCTTAACAAACTCCTTCAAGGATAATAAAGTTTTCAGCTCTTCAATCTCCTCCAGTTTGTTTTCTTCTTGTTGTCGCTTCTTTGGAACTAGAGTAATCTTCGTGCCTTCAAACATGAAACTGTAACTGTTGGTACGCCCATCATGTTGCACCGCCCTATCATACTGCCACGGTCTCCCCAACAACAGATGGCATACATCCATGTCAACAACATCACACCAAATCTCATCCTTGTATTTCTTCCCAATTGAAAAATTAACACAAGCTCGACGTCCAACTTTCACCTCTCCTCCTTTCCTCAACCAAGCTAACTTATAAGGTTTCGGATGCTTCTCTGTCTTCAATGATAACTTCTTCACAGCTTCTGTAGAGATAATATTATCACAACTCCCAGCATCAATGACAAACTTGCAAACCCTTCCCAAGATAGTACATGTTGATTGAAAGATGTTACTCCTCAATCAGCTAGTTTCCTTCTCTTGTTTTGGTGTTAAACACGACCTCTTCATCATTAATGAATACCCTTCATCTCCAGACACATTCTCTTCCTCCTCATCATGTAGTGAATTAGAATAGTCAGCCTCTACCTCAACTTCTTCTGCCTCAGCAATCATAGTTCGCTTCTTCGGCTTTGTACATTCATTGCTCTTGTGACCCATCTCCTGACAATTGAAACATTTGATACCACTATGGACCCTGGTCTTAGCAACTTCATTGACAACCGGTTTTGCAACAGCCTTTGAAACATTCGCATTGCTACTAGCCCCTTTCATTGGATTGTTAGGATTTGTAAACACACCACCACCTCGTCTTCCTTGTTTCTCCCAAGCAAGTGCTTTCTGATGTGCCTCAGCGATAGATCTGGGATCAAACATATTCACCATGTCTTGAATCTGCATTCTCAACCCTCCAACAAATCTAGCTGTTAGCTGCTCTTCTGTTTCCATAATATCATTCCTGGCAATAAGTTGATAAAATTCATCTGCATAATCATTAACAGTCTTCGTCCCTTGCCTCAAGTTCTGCAAACGTTGATACATAAGAGACTGATAATTGTAAGGTAAGAATGTAGCTTTCATCAATTTCTTCATCTTTTCCCAAGATTCAATCTTTGACTTCCCCATCCATTCATGTGTCAGTTTGGTTTGCTGCCACCACGCCAAGGCTCTACCCCTCAACCTTGTAGCAACCAACTTCAC
The DNA here is from genome assembly GCA_030737815.1 of Allium fistulosum. Lineage (NCBI taxonomy): Eukaryota > Viridiplantae > Streptophyta > Magnoliopsida > Asparagales > Amaryllidaceae > Allium > Allium fistulosum. Next base: position 971,301,594 of record CM060908.1, on the reverse strand, counting down.
TCTACGATGTTCTGGCACTTCCTTAAAGTCAAAAATCTCCTCCACATTAGACAACCAATCCAAAAACTCCTCAGCTTGCATACCGCCTTTGAATTCTAGAATTTCAGTCTTCATCCCAGACTCCCACTTGTGATCATATTCCGACTGATTTCTTCCTTGTCCTCGTCCTTGTCCATGAACACTACCACCATCATATTCCTCTTCAAAATCTGATGTATATCGATGTCGATCCTGACCACCAACATCTCTACTACCATCCCGTCTTCCACCAACTTCCCTTCTATCTACATTCCTCCGATCACGATGATTCTCATTCCTATCACGATTTCGATTGTCATCAACACTTCTTTCTCGATTTGAATGTGGTGAAACTCTACTTCCCCCATGGTTAGATTCAGGTGAAACCCTTCTCCGATTTTGATTCATTTCTAACATCATCTTCTCTAATCGACCAATACCTTCATTAAGCTTCTCGCTAAAATTTTCATTAATTCTTTGCTCCATCTCATCAGCTTCTTCTCTTCTATACAAAGCTTCTATGTTCTGATGGCAATTAGCTCTTCTTGGCGGCATGGTTAAATCTTCACAAACTCTACAATTCTCGGCTTGGACAAATCAAAAGATACCAAATGATGTACGATCTTCAACTTCAAACTCTCCTAGCTCGTTTCAAGATCAAACGACCTAACTTAACTCGGCTTGACTTTAATGCTTAGCTCGGTCGAAACTCTTCAAACTCCTTGGCGCGCAAATCTTTCCCGCGCTAATTCAAACACCTTCAAAATTTTGATCCAAAGGAAAATGGATCGACAACTCCCACTTTGTTGCAAAAGTATGATGAACACGACGAACACCAAACTCCTCAAACACGCAAATCCGATTCCCAAACTTTTTGATTTCAACTCGGCTTTGCGTGATGTAGCTCGGCCTCTCTAACCCATCAAATTTCTTCAAAAAGAATTGGCTCCAAGACCCGATTTAGCTATGATTGGCTAAAATAGGCTCTGATACCAAATGGTGCAGCAGCGGAATGACAAAACGATGATTCTGTGAAAAGTAGCAATCGATGGAATGAAGAATACTGAATGGCCCAAATTCGTTGATTCGAAGATACCGAATTCTAGCTATCTTCGTCATGTTGATAGCGCACTATACCGTGAAAGAAGATCTTCAATTCTTCAAGCATTGATCAAGTGCACTTGATACCGCGAATCGGCTTCAGCAATCGTTGAATCGAGCGCACTCGATTAACCGAAAGTGGAGATAGGAGATTACACTCAACTACCAATTTAGATGAAAGCACAAAGCTAACAAACGAAATTTTATTCAAAATCAACAACCCTATTACAAATGGCACCACCGGCCTATTTATAGAAGTTACAATTCACAACACAAAACTGTACAACTCTTAGGTCGGTAACGACCTATCAGACGCACGACTTACGACCTTCGACTTAGTATAAGTCGTCAACGACCTAACCTATAGTTACAACACAACAACGAATCAACTTTGACAATGCTTAGGTCGGCAACGACTTAACAGACGCGGCCCACGACTTAACACTTTACAACCCATGCGACTTACTACATTACGTTACACGACCTAAAACAATACAAGTTACGACATAAGAAATATACACCATACGACTTAACAAATAACGACCCAACACATAGGTCGGCAACGACTTAAGATCCGGCTTCAGAACTTCTTCATGCGACCTAGCTTAGGTCGTTCCACGCAACCTAGCTTAGGTCGTAACTCCACTTCGTGACTTTCCATAGGTCGTATCTCATCCCAGTTCCTACTTGTTAGGTCGGAGCGACCTAAGGCTTTGTTAATTCGTGCCGCCGCTTTGTTAGCTCGCTTAACTATAGGTCGTAGCTCCTTTTCACATGACTCGTTAGGTCGTGGACGACCTAAAATTTCTTCCTTAGGTCGTGGACGACCTAAGTCTTGTGAATTTAAAAGTTGCGCTGCATCAATAAGACAAGCACATTCATGGTTATCACCATGGTGATCTTACAATAAATACAGTGAAGTAATTATTCATGTTTTTTATAGTTTGGAAATATTTATAAATAATTAGATGTTGGAGATATAGTTATTTATAGGGGAAATTTTGGCATACATCCTTATGATTATAAATTACATCTCTATTTTAAAAAAAAAAGTGAAATTCATAGGGGTATTTGGGTAATTTTACCAATCTTAACATGCTCTTTTAGGGTATGCGTCCATAATTCATAATTGCCGTAATACACATTGGAGTAGCCGCTTTTAAATTTGGAAACTAAAGAAGTAAAAAAGAAAGAAATTCAAAAAAGAGGGATATAGAAAATAGTTTCTAAAAGGAAAGGGTGTAAAACAAATGAGTTTAGAAAAGTGAGATGTGTCCCTAATTTCCACTATTTATAACATGCACCAGTAAAGTGTTTTTTAAATAGGAAGGATAATTTCAAACAATATAACCATGAAATAAATGGAGTTAATTACTATTAATTTTGACCGATTTGAATTACAGAGAATTCTGAGAAATAAAATATAATTTCATTTAATGGAAGGATTAATTACATATTAATTATCTTTAATGTTAATCAATCAGAGAATTTACACAATCAGTCAGTTCATTTTGTAACTAACAAAATTTATATTAAACTTTCTAGAGTAATTTGAGAAGTAAATTATAATTTAATTTAATGAAAGGATTAATTACATATTAATTATCTTTAATGTTAATCAATCAGAGAATTAACATAATCAATCAATTCCTTTCGTGACTAACACATTTTATATTAAATTTTCTTTTCACATTTTGTTTCGATGGGTAAGATTATGAACTAGGGTTCCTATGAAATGATTTGCCTTTTCGACCAACGACTCTCAAAACTAATACATCCACGGTATTCACATGCTGAGTACCCAAGTGGTAGAAAGACAGAACGTTAGAGTAGAGAAAAATAAGGAAAGATAAAGAATAAGAAAGAGGAGGATCAAAGGTATCAGAATCTCAAAACGAAATGATAAAATATAATATCAAAATGATCTTTATAAAGAAAACTGTATTAATACAATAATCAGAGCAAACTAACAAACAATCAGCTTGGATATTATAACAGACTGTCCTCACAATTACTAATATATATAAACAAAGTAATGCAGTAGGAATAAAAACCACAGTAGATAATTATCTAGCTCCTCTCCAAGAGCTCCAATGAACATCAACGAAATCAGGAAATATTCATTAGGCTGACCCGAGCATTTTAAAAAAAATAACACCCGGATCAATCTAGTAAAACTAGCGTGAAAAACACAATCATATGGATTCTTATATTTATAAAACCTTTCAAAAATAATGGTATCTCGTAAGACCACACCGCAAATAAACATAGATAGGTATTTTAGCTTAAGATAACCAAACCATTTCATAGGAAGATCTAGTGATATTATAGTAATGCCTATGATTGAAAAAATATATATATATAATAGTCGGAATGGTTAATTTAATTACGTTTAATGGCATATTGATTGGTATACAAACAAAACCACAAAGGCACTTTCGCATAATGGTTTTTCCACGGAGACCGCCCTGGTAAAACTGCGACCAGTCTCTTATGACAAGGACTAGAAATCACCTTCTGAGCGTCGTATATCTGTAGATAAAATATATCATAAGGAAAACACAACTAGCCCAACATCTGAACACTTTCATGAACAACGTGAACATGGTACCATCAACTCCCCGTGCACAACGTATCGATAAGCATACTCTAGATATGGAGATGATCACCCACCCCTTGTGTAAGCTAAACCCGGGATTGTGCAGCCAACTCTGGCTTTAGTCATTTTTTGATGTCAAGGTTACATACGACATTGTAACAACATGCCTTTTCAACCTTCAAATGTCGACACTAATACATCTACGGAATTCATGTGCCGAGCACCCAAGTGCTGGAAAGACGAATTGTTAAGATAAAATAAAAATAAATCGAAATAGAACAAGAAAGAAGAGAATACAATACTAGAATCTCACAGCTGAACGATAATATATAATATCAAAAGAACAATACAAAAGGTTACTCTGATATAGAATTTTCGAGTTACAAAACCTATATACTATCATTAGCCTGGACAGTTATAATGGCCTATCCCCAAAAATGTCGATATGTACAATAAAATGCAACAGAAATAAGAATACTACGGTAGGTGAAACATCCAGCTCGTCATCTCGAGCCCTAAAGAACATGAATGAAAACCGCCTTTCTCAACTACATGAAAGAGTACGTAAGGAATTTAGGAAAAACTAAAACCAAGCTTCAGACATAAGTCCAGTATAAGAAACTCAAGAAATATACGGCCAACATATAACATTACTTTTGAGACTGCATGGAATGCCTTAACGGTTATCCCCTAAAAAGAACCACCATCTAATAAGTACATATGTTAATATAATAGATAATGTCTAGGGTGAAGAATATAAATAAAAAAATAGCTGGAATGGTTATATTGGTTCCATTTAATAGCATATTAGTAGGTACAATCAAAACCGATAAGGAATGTTCATATAATGGATTTTCATGGAGATCCCTTCGGTCAAGCCAAAATCCAATCTCCATCCACAAGGATTAGAAAACACCTTCTGGGCGTCGTATATCTCCAGATAAAATATGCCATAAGGTAAACATAACTGGCCCACGGCCAAATGAGAGAACCCAAGCCACATGGAACCAAGTACCATCAACTCCCTCGTGCAACATCGATAAGCATACTATAGATATGGAGTTGATAGACCCTGTCGTGGGACTGCAAAATCCTAGTTGTAAATCCTACTATGTCTTTAGCCATTTCTGATGTCGAGGTCACGTTCGACATGTTTTACACGAGTCTTCGTCACTCGAACAGAATATGAATCCCCATATGGATCCCTATATCTCGATTAGATCTCGAAACCACACATGGATTCTAGAATCTCTAATAGATCCACTTCCGAGAGATCGAATATGTATCTCAATCTTGAAGTGGTTTTTGATAAGGAAACACATACTAATCTCGGTCTCTTCAAGACTGAATCGATGAATTTGGTCATTTAATAATAATAAGAACGAACGCATATGGAAACCAAGTCTCATATAGTTATCACATTTCCAATATTTTCATCTCACACTGTCCCTTGGTCAAGAGCAAAGCTGATAGGTTTGAACAATAAATAATATTGGAAATCTCATTTTAAATAAATATTTACAAAAATATATACCTTGGAATAAAAATCAAAAAAATGATCAAAAATCTTTTTGTCGATAAACAGCTCTTTGGCCTTCCGATATCGTGCACGGAGCTGGATACATACACTCATTTATCCATATGAGTGAGAATATGTAATAAAATAATTTCTTTTATTTTGTAAAATTAAAAGTATATATGACATCATTAATGATGTCGCTATTTTGGAATAATGGAATTTTGAATTTCAATGAAGTTTAAATGATTTAATAATTATTTTAATTATTAAATAAGCTCTTTTAATTATTATATAATGATAGAAATATTATTATCAAATTTTGTTTACAATATATGTATATTTACTAAGAAGAGAAAATATGACTAGAAATAGAAATCGAAATTCGTAACGATTCAACGTGTAGAAGTTGTACAATGTTGTGGAATAAATGTAACATATATATGCACATATACATGTACAAATACATGAATACATTCACATGCGCATGGATACACACATATATACATATACATTTTAATATAAAATAACCAAAAATATCTAAGATATTTTCCTACATCCTCACCTCTTAATCCATCACCAAGTCTACACTTACCATCAAAGTACAAGCACATGGAGAGGAGGTCAAGTCGGCCATGTATGATGATGTAGGTGGAGGTAATGGTGGTGATGGAAGAGGTGATGTAAGTGCAAATAATATCTAGATATATTCCTCTCTTCTTTCCCTATAAATACCACACCATCTCCACGTCATTCCCTCACTTCTCCTTCTTCATTTTCCTGAACTTTCCTTTCTATTTTCATGGCTTCCATACTTAAAGAAATAATGTCAAAAATATTTGCAAAAGAAAATTAAATTTTATAGTATATAAATATATATCAAACTACTTCAAAACTATCATAAAATTCCTCCTTTCCACTCTCATTACCCACGGCTGCCACCTTATTTCCCCCATAGCCAAGCCTTCCCCCCTCCTAACCAAGGCCGTGAGCACCTACCACCATCCCAAGCATAGGATGAGCCATCTAGAGGCATTAGTGTAAGGGTTCGTGAGCTTAAAGTTCGAGTTAGCAAAGCTATAGTCTTTCTTCCGATATAAAACCAAAGCGAGAACTCTATTTATAAATTATATATTGGATGATATATATGATTGGCTATGGTTGTTTATAATGAATTTTTATCATGTGTGGATGTTGATAAAATATTGTTGTTTGGATATATAAACAAGTCACGATAAATACACGTCAATATTACACAAGAAAATCACTTTCTAAATCAAGTTAAAGGCGATACAGAATCATTAAAACTCTTAAAAATGGTTTTGAAATGACTTGATAATGTTTTATAAACATATAAACTTGTCACAACAAGATTTCAATACAAAATGGTAAATAAGTCAAACCTAGGTGCGTGCGTAACGGTACTCCGAAATCCAAAAAGGGATTCTTTAAAAATTATATTTGTAAATTCTTTAAAAATGTGGAAAATCATTTAAATATATTAAATTGTTTTGAAAGAGATTTCAGTTATATAAATGAATTTCCAAATAATAGAAAAGTCATTTTGATTCGAAGAAGCTTTTAAAACGTTATTCGCAGCATGTTTTGCAACGGTTTTCAAGAACAAATGAAATATCATTTAAAACTAACCAATTCTTTTCCTAGTCTTTTATAAGTATTTTTAAATGGATAATTAAGTGTTTTAAAGATGATTTGAAGTTTTATAATTTATTTAAAAGAGTTTAAATAAATGATATAAAGAAAAGCTATTATAAGTAAGTGTTTTGATCTTGGCTTTAATAAGCCGATGAGTAGACTGAATTTTTCTATTCGTGAATCTGGTAAGGTGCTTAAACTAAGGAGATGTTCAGGGGCAACCAGCACCCTGGCTCACCTAGCCTCTCTCGGGTGAGGGATGGATAAGATCGAAATGTCAGGAACGAGTTAAGTATAAAAGATTACATTTTCCAAATTTAAACAAATTGGATTGCATAGAAATAATCTTCTTATACTTGGTATTAAATTCCGAGGAGAAAATCTATACTATCCATGTGAATTTAAAAGGTGATTTCACCGTTATCCGATGGATAGTAAAGGTTGAATATAGAAATTGATATTGAGTAGAATTAGAATAATTTCCATGGTCCTATTTACTCAATAATGTTTTCTAAAATGATTTATGAAATGATTTGATAATTCCAAAACATAAAGGTAGGTTTATTGACTCCATATTTACCGAAAGAATGTTTTAAAAGATATATATCTCTAGAAGATATTTTGACAAAAAGAAATTAATCAAGCAAAGAATAATTCCCTGTTTATTAATCATCTTTTTATCGATGATTGGTTCGAAGGAACCGAGGTCGGATTTGGGTGATTCCTATCTAAAACCCATTTAGAACCAATATATGTGTTCGATAGTAATGACATGGAATGATATCTATTTGGCAGATGGAATGTAGGGATGCTTGCAACCGACCCTCGGTGGAATTTTCCTTTATCATATATATATATATATATATATATATATATGGTGGTTGTTCTTCATTTGACATCTTCGATGCAAGGGCTTCTCGCTTCTCTTCCTAAGGGTGATTCCCGATAGGTTATGGTAGGAGAGTTCCTTTCAGTTTGTAATGTTCCTTGACAACTTGTATTGAAGAATGTCTGACGTTACATTTCGAGATCACATTGATTGATCTCTATAAACGTATCATTTGTTTCGTGCCGGAGAAGGCAACTTCTCTTAGTTTTACACCCTTTCCTGAGACGTGCCAGCTCAGGAGTTATTTATTTATGGAAATCAGTTGTGTGATTGTGGAATGGCAATGTGGAATTCAAAGTGAGATATGCGCTATGAAAGATAAACGTTGCCTTAAGCCTCGCACCTCGGAAATGACAAAAATAGGGAAGAAGCATAAAGACTAAGTGGGTCGCACCAATTAGAAGATATCGTCACCTTTCTAGATACCCTCGATAATTCGGGTTGTTATGTATGCTTTGGGATCCCGTTAAAGGTCGAGAACGACTGGGGTGATGACATATTCGGTACTGTCAAGGAAGTGGTAGGCCGTTCTTGTGTTGGTTTAAGCGCCTAGTATATGGACCCTAGGTACATCCTTCTATAGGTGTACTATACGGAAATTAGTCCTTACCTTGTCGTTGTAAAGAATCCATTCTCCAATAAGTGCCTTCGAACTTAGTTTTAAACCTATTATGCCATCTAATTTAACCAATGTAACAGTTTCGGCTATTTTAATATGTTTATATGAAAAATATTTTTTAAAGAAGCCATTAGAAATAATATCAATGGATTTCATGTAGAAATGTTGTGGTTATCTTGAGGTAAAAACCCATTCATGTTTATGTGCGGCGTGGTCTTGTGAGATATCCTTTGTTTCCAAAATATCTGTATTTTGAGTTTCTCACACCAGTCCCATGACTAACCCAGAGTTTATTTTTCTTCTTTTTTTAAGCAGCTAAATAGTTAGATAGCTTGAAGCATTTTGGAGATGCCTGGAGCATGGAGCTGGACTATCCTCGATAGATAGTTATCTGTTTTCAAATTTCTTCTATATTACCTATCTACCAACATCTGTAGGGATAGGCCGTTATAACTATCCTTGCTGGATTAGTACATACCATAACTCTGATAAACTATTTTGAGAGTGATTTTATATACTATCTTCATATATAATTTAGTATTGAATACAATGTGAGATTCTGTTGTTATTTTATCTTCTATATTTTTTTTACCCTTAATGATCGGGTTTCCAACACTTGAATTTGCGGCACGTGAATATCAAGGATGTATTAATGTCGATTTTTGAGGGTCGAAAATCACGACTGTTACATAAGTTCTCAAAATATGAGTTAAATCCTTGTTGTTTGTAAATCATGTTTTTTTATAAACCATACTTATATAAAATCACTTTCTTATATATAAAAATTTCACAGATGTGTATTTTATAAAATATCTTATCTTTTTCAAGTTAAAATAAACATCCTTTACTAAAGTTAACTTTTAACCCAACATTTCCACCGAACACCTTATAGTCAAACCGTGGAACTAAACTCATAAGGTGTTCATTTCAATGTATCTAATTACTATCTACCAACCCATGTAGTAGAAGGTAAAACCGCTCATAAACTGATTGAGCACAAATTAACAATCAACAAATGATAGTCAATGCTCATAAACTGGCCGAGCACGGCTAAACAAATTAAAAAGGGATAATGAACGAACAACATTAATCCCTACATTAATTGAACTATATTTTATCAATTCACACTTATATAAGTTACCATATAAAAGATCTTTAATTTTCGTAGTTGTAATTACCTTTAAGGCATAAGTTTATAACAAGTACCCTCTCATATGTATAACACACTCGACTCATGGTAGGGCATTCCATTATCCTATCTTTTAATGAGTCATACCCCTCCAAAGCCAAGATTCTCGCTTAACCTTTAGCTTTAATACCAAGTGTAATGGTTAACATTTTCGACCCTCGAATGTTCCATGGTATTCATGTGCCAAGCACCCAAGTGCTAGAAAGACGAACTATTAGTGTAAAATTAAAAGAAAATGAAATAGACAAGGAGAAAGAGGATACAATATCAGAATCACATTGTAGAACGATAATATATAATAATAAAAGAACAGTACAAAGGGTTACCTCAATAGATAAATTTTGGATTTACAAAACCTAAGTACAATAATCAGCTTGACAGCTATAACTGCATATCCTCATAAATGTTGATATGTACAATATATTAATGCAGTAGAAATAAGAATATTAGGGTAGGTGAAACATCCAGCTCATCTTCTCGAGCTTCAATGAACATCAACAAAAACCTGCCTTTCTCAAACTATTAGAAATATCACGTGAGGAATTTAGGAAAAACAAAAACCAAGCATCGAACATAAGTCTTGTATGAGAAACTCAAGAAATATGTGGCCATATAACAATACTTTTGGGACCGCATGGAATGCCATAACGTTATTACCTCAAAAGAACAACTCATCTAATAAGTACATAAGGTGATATATTAAATATTGTCTAGGGCGAAGAATATAAATCAAAATATAGCTACAGTGATTACATTGGTTATATTCAACAACAAATTAGAGGTTATAATATAAACCAATAATGGATTTTCCATGAAGATCCCTTTAGTCATGCCGAAATCCAATCTCCATGCACAAGGATCAGAAGTTACCTTCCGAGCATCATTTATCTCTAGATAAAATATACCATAAGGAAAAAACAATTGGTCCATGCCCGAACGAGTGAATCTGAACTATGTGGAACCAAGTACCATCAACTCCTGCGTATAAGATTAATAAGCATACTCTAGATATGGGGTCGATATACCCTAATGTAGGCCTGCAAAACCCTAGATTGTGTAGCATACTCCATCTTCAACCATTTCTGATGTCGAAATTACATTCGCATATTTTACAGGAGTCTTCATCACTTGAACAGAACACGAATCCCCAAATAGATTCCCACATCCGGTACATATCTCAAAACCACACATGGATTCTAACATCTTGACCGATCCACTTTCATGAAATAGAACACTTATCTCTGTCTTGAAGTGGTTTTCGATAAGTAAGACACTTTCCGATCCTGGTCTCTTCAAGATCGAATCGATGAATTTAGTGATCCAATAATAATGAGAACGATCGCATATGGAAACCAAGTCTTGTATACTTATCACCTTTTTGATATTTTCATCACACTAGCCGTCGGTTAAGAGTATAGCTGGTAGGTTGGAGCTCTATAGCTTATATCCCTTCTAACATCAGTCTTAACTCCCACAGATAGACATGCCTACTTCATCGGGTTTTAGTGCTAAGCATATGACTAAATGTTTTCCATAAACGAGTAAACAAACAAAGCACAATCAAGTCATATAAAACATGATCTAGTCACATAAACAACTTCTAATCCCCTTCTTGTTTAGTTGGTGTTTTATTAATTAAAACCACTTTTACCAATTAAACTACTTTTACCTAATAAAACATCATTTACCAATTTCTACCATTCATTTGTACGCTATGCTTCAAAAAGTATTCATATACTTATCTAAAATGGTATAAGTATATTCACAAATAATTACCAAGATTTCTTACTTTAAACTTTTACCTTTTCTATATTTTTCCAGAAGATTCCTTACTTATAATTTTCTTCAAGATATCCATTTTAGGGATCTAAGTACTTTCACAAATCCATTCAAAAAGGTTTGAGACTAATGTTACATAAACATGTCACCACAAACCCAAAACCATTTTACTTATACTAGTCTTTAAAACATTGTTTTAAAGATTGATCTACATTCAAAAGTATAAAAAAAGGGTTAAAGATGAACATTATTAACACATTGTAAGAACAAATCCAAAACAATTTATAATTTTTTTATCTTTGAAAACATTCTTTTAAAGATCTAGTTCAATATTTGGTTAAGTTCGATAGTCGACTAAGCGACTATCTAGTTAAAAACGATTGCTTATAGAAATTACATTTTGTACACTTATATCATTTTCGACATTCCAACTTAACTATTCCTCATCTAAGAGTGAAGGCAGATAAGTTAGAGCACTGGTTGCACAACAAAGCCTTGCCTAGACACTTCATTCATTAATCTCATAAATATATAAATCTACCTCATCAGCTTTTAGTATTAAATATAGTATTAATGACTTCCATAAACGAGTAACCAAAAAATATATTAACATGTTTCCGACATTCACGACTTACTATTTCTTGGTCAAGAGGGAAGCCGGTGGGTTAGAGCTATACTACTCATATCCCTACTCGATATCAGTCTTAACTCTCACAAATAAATAAGCCTACTTCATCGGCTTTTAGCGTTATGCAAAGTTTCTCAAACAAATAAGTAAACAACAAGATTAATACATTTTCGACATTCCAACTTAACTTTTACTCGGTCAAGAGGGAAGTCGGTAGGTTAGAGCTCAATTGCTTATGTCCCTACTCGATCATCAATCTTAACTCTTATAAATAAAGAAGTTTACCTCGTCAGCTTTTAGTGTTAAGCCTAGTCAATTACCTTTTTAAAAACTTATATATATATATATATAAATACTTTAAAAATACTTGTAAATAGGTTTTAAATATTTATGTAAAACATTACTCGAAACTAACTAACTTATAATTTGACGAAAAACATGTTTTACATTATAAAACCTCTTTACTTTTAAAATACATATATAATTTTTAAAACATATTTAAATTTCAAACAACCTTTAAAATACTTTAAAATAGGTTAGAAAACATCTATAAATAGATTAAAGGAAAAGGCCACACTTAAATATCATTTTTAAACACTTAAAGTCATAAGCGACTGACAATAATATTTATAAATGTTGTTAAAAGTCTTTGTTAAAGAACACATTGAAATGCACAAAATTTACGACTAGTTTTAACCAATTTAACAAATGACTTAAGACTTGAAATTTTTATGGTAAGTACTGACCTTAGGGTACTTAAAAGCCTTAGAAAGACCCCAAAGAATATCTATAAATTTATTTAGAAAAATTCCAAAAAACTGGCTATATTTACAAAGTGTATTTATAACCATTTTTTTGCTTCAACTTTCAGAACTTTGGTTCCCAATTTCACTAACTTTCCAAATCATTTCTTTACTATCTAATACACCAAAATATGCGTATAGAATAACCAAATCAAATCATCCCAAGTTAGGTTCATAAATATCTAATTTACACAAGTTAAAGTTAAAGGATATAGAAGTGCACTTATAGCAACTATTCTTCCTTCAAACACTTTTAAACAAACTTCATGTTTGCGCCAAAAATGGTCACAAACAACCAGTTGTATGTGAAAGCACCAATTTTCAAAAACAATATCCAAATAGAAAGATAAGCACGTAGATCACGGAATAAATTGTAGAATAAGTAAAGGAATACATGAGTTTTATAGTGATTAGGAAAACTCCGGCTTATATCCGCTGCAAAATCTTTTATTTATACTGTAAGATTATAAGTACAGTTGTTTTTGTCTTGGAAAATTAGAGGAGGAAGAGGTAAGAAGTGATGAAAGAGAGGCAGGCAAAAAAATCCTATGCAATGAGCCAAGTCTTCCTTATTTATGGAAAAGACGTGCATGGATCGGGCTGAAATTTGGGCAGAAGAACCTCTGGGCCATATGACCCGACCCACAAAATTCTATATCGATCGAATACCAAAGAATAATTTAGCCAATCCTTCCATACTAAATCCAATGGGGCTATGATCGTTTTTACGGGGTCCCTCATGCCTCTGGTCCAAGCTCCCAAAGTTTCATTCCATTCCGACTTACCGTTTGTGAGATATCAATCGATCTTCACTGTTTTGACTAGAAATTAAATCATAGGAGATCATTTCATGCTTCATTCTTTTAAGCTATGATCAATCATGGGGTTCCCCATGATATTAACTACTTGCTCTTCAAATTTTGTGCAATTTCGACCTACCGTTTGTAAGATATCGCGTTTTAAGCAAAAGTATGGATCGTTATACTGATTTGTACAATCGTTCCAATAATGATTGGCCAAATTTCAAAGATTTCAACCTTTTGAGCCATGATCGATCATGTGGCTGCTCAATGATGTAAGAGATTTGTCCTCAAAATTTTGTGCAATCCCGACGTACCGTTTGTGAGATATCGCATTTTCCGTAAAATTATGGATCATTACGTTGATATGTGCAATCGTTCCAATAACGATCAACCTAGTTTCCAATATTTCATCCTTCTGAGCTACGATCAATCAAGGAAATGCTCCATGATGTAAGAGACTTGCCTTCCAAATTTCATGCTATTCCGACATACCGTTTATGAGATATTGCGTTTTCTGTAAAACTATGGATCGTTATGTTGATTTGTACGATCATTCCAGTAACGATTGGCCTAATTTACAAGATTTCATCTTTTTGAGCTGCAAACAATCATGGGTATGCTCCATGATGTAAGGGACTTTCCCTCCAAATGTCGTGCAATTCCGACGTACCGTTTCTGAGATATCGTGTTTTCCGTAAAACTATGGATCGTTATGCTGATTTGCACGATCGTTCCAATAACGATCAGCCTAATTTCAAAGATTTCATCCTTTTGAGCTACGATCGATCATGGTGGTGCCCTATGATGTAATTTACTTGCTCTCCAAATTTCATGCAATTCTGAAGTACCATTTCTGAGATATCGCATTTTTCGTAAAACTATGGATCATTATGGCCGATTTGTACAATCGTTCCATTAACGATCGGCCTCTTTTCCAATATTTGGGAGTTTGGTCATGCAATCATTTTTTTTGGCTCCACTCTTTAATATGGTGATGCTTTGATAGTTTCAAGTGCATTAACTGTAGAATTTGAGATATAGAACGATCCTCGTCGATTTATGTTGTTTTATGGATTGTTCCCGATCGATCTATATAAATTCTTTCTTTTCCCATAACTCGAGCGTACAAACTCCGATTGACTTGAAATTTGAATAGTGGCATCATGGAGCATTCCTTGTTAGTTTAGATTGATTGCACCTTGATTGGGACCCTATCTGAATCCACCTAACTATTGCTCATAGTTCCTAATACAATTGATTTCTGAGCCAGATAACCATCTCTCCGGGCTTCCTGCCTTGATGATCACAGAAGCCATTTAGCCAACTTTTATGATATACCGCTTGGTCAAAAGGCGGTATAACATTTTCCCTCCAAAACATCCCTTGTGCTAGGAAGGCGTGTTTTGAATTGCCTTAAGTCCAATGTTCAAAACCCGTTGATGACCTTTGAACAAATCTGTGATCTTGCCTGATTGTTAGTAACGGCCGTTTGGGATTGTTAATCAAATTTGTAGCCTCCCAGGCTGATGATGATCGCATGAAATCGAGTGTCCGTTCGAGGAGAAATGCGATCATTCGAGATCGAATACCTATTTGAGGCGAAATGTGTTCGTTCTAGATCAATTGCCTGTTCGAGGCGTAATGTGATCATTCGAGATTGAATGCCGTTCGAAGCGAAATGTGATCGTTCGGGATCGAGTGCCGTTCGAGGAGAAATGTGATCGTTCGAGATCGAGTGCCTGTTCAAGGTGTAATGTGATCATTTGAGATCGAGTGCCATTCGAGGAAAAATGTGATTGTTCGATATCAAGTACCGTTCGAGGTGAAATGTGATCTTTTGAGATCGAGTGCCGTTCGAGGCGAAATATGATCGTTCGAGATTGAGTGCCGTTCGAGGCAAAATGTGATTGTCCGAATGGGACTCAAAATTATTAGTATCAGATTTCATGTTCAATTGAGTTTTATAACCAAAATATTAAACTAATAAAATTAAGTCCAAGTACTAAAAGAGAAAAATACAAAAACTAAAGACTACATTGCATGCATCTCCGGGTGTGACGGTTCATCATCATCTCAAAGCATACCTAGGGACCGTTTTGATCCTGTACATGTGTAAGTGACTTAGTCGTTTTATTATGGACTTTATTCCTTATTCTTTAACATTCTAATCAATTGATGACAAGTTGATGCCTCGATCCAAGGTAGTTCCCGTTCAATGCGGATGGTGGTTGCTCTTGTTCCACTACCGCTGCCCGAGTTCTTACGTATTGTAACAGCCTGCTGGTTTGGACATGTTCCTCATTCTCATCCTTTTAGTGCCTGCAGTCATTTGTACTATGCCCGTCGAGCTCATGGAACATACAGTATTTTTCTGATTTCTTTTCATTGTTTGTAGACTCTCTCCTCATTGGCTTTTGATAGGGGATTTGCCCCCTAGTATCCAGATATACCTGTTTCAGTGTCTCAGTCAATTCCATGTAAGAGGTGAATCTCGGTTCCCTTCGAGGTCCCTTCGATCAATGAGAGCCATCCTCTACCTTCCGTTTTCCTTTATCCTTGTTTGAACCTTCCCCGGACGGACCTCCACCTTCAACCGCATAAACTTCCACTTCCTCTCTTCCCTCTCTATTAGATTTTGCATCTTCCTCTCACACAAACCCTTTTTGCTTCATGGTAAAATTCCACGAGATCCACTGGTGGATCCCGTTCCAATGATATCTTAAAATCCGAGTTATCTGCAATCCCTGACACTTCTGCCATCAAAACCATCGATGGATCTGGTCGATCCACCGAAGCTATTACCGCATTGAACCTTGTTAATAAATCCCTGAGCAATTCTCATTTCCACTGCTTCATCAATGCTAAAGTCATCACACTCTTGGGTTTCGTGATGTGGAACCGAAATTGCCTCATAAACCTTTCGATCAATTCCGTCCATGTGATAATAGAGCTGCTTTCCAACTGTCTGAACCATAGTGCAGCAATATCCGTTAAGTACAACAGGAAGCACCATGCCATGACTTCCTCCGATGCCCCAGAACTTCCATCTGTCTTATGTATCTCGTCAGATGAACAGCGGGATCCATTTTTCCATCATATGTCTCATGTGTTGGTAGTTTAAGCTTCGGTGGATTCCTAGCTTGCCTGATATTAGGAGCGAAGGGACTCCTATTTACATCATCCAGATCCCTATTTACCAATCCTCCTCTCATTACCCGTCCGATCATTTCCGCCAACATGTCGTTGTCATCCAATGGTAGTCTTCGATCATTATCTCGAACCTACCCCTCGGGTCCACGGGGGAATCCTGAAATATGCTCTTTTGAATGAGCATACACATTCTGATCAACACCAAACTACACAGCACCGCTCGGTATCCTGCCTGGGATTGATCCAATGTGACCAAGAGGCATGCCCCCAAATATGGATCTATCGGCATCGATCGTTCTGGAATGATTGGCTCTGATCGTTCTTAGTTGGTCAGGGGCCGCTCCCGGATGTTCCACTCCATCCTGCATCCTGTTAGCTTCGTTTCCTTGGTCCTAATTCTTGTTTTCATCAGCTCCTACTGCTCTAGCTCCGTGATCCATATTTACAGCATTTCCTGCTACTCCTTTTCCTTGGTTTTGCACTCCAGCTTGTCCAATCCATCGCAGTAGATTCTGCATCATCCCCATCTGTCTCTTTAGCATCCTCTCCTGCGTAGCATCCATCATAGTTCCCATTTCATCTTTGGTGATGTAGATAGATGTCTAATTTGTTTCAGTTCCAGAAGAAGCCTCCTGACTCCCTCCATGATGGCTTTTATCAGCTAATGGTCTCCTTGTTTATTGCCTAGCCATAGCTTCCTAGATTCAAGTATCCAAGCATTAAAATCCAAGGTACGAGCTTCCAAATCCGTGGGTGCAAGTCCTTCTCAATGAAAGCACCAAAATGTTTGCGCCAAAAATGGTCAGAAACACCCAGTTATATGTGGAAGCACCAATTTTCAAAAGCAATATCCAAATGGAAAGATAAGCACAAAGATCACGGAATAAATAGCAGAAAAAGTAAAGGAACACACGAGTTTTATAGTGGTTCGGAAAACTTCGGCCTACTCCACTCCAATAATCTTTTATTTATACTATAAGATTATAAGTATAGTTCTTTTTGCCTTAGAAAATTAGTGGAGGAAGAGGTAAGAAGTGATGAAGGAGAACCAGCCAAAAAATGTCCCTTCCAATGAGCCAAGTCCGTTGTATTTATAGATGAAGACGTGCATGGATGGGGCTGAAATTTCGGCAGAAGAACCACTAAGCCCATATGACCCGACAAACAAAATTTGGGATCGATCGGACACCAAAAAGTGTTAGTCCCTGAGGAGTTGGTTTTGATGACAACAACCTTAGAATAGATTATAAAATATAAATACTAACATTACAAGTTTAGATATATATGTATATGCAGGATCTAACCATGCAGGTATCAAGAATGAAGACTGTACAGTATAGAGATTCAAGATATAGAGATAGAAGACTCATGAGTATCAAGATTATCAAGATTATCAAGATTATCAAGAGTTCAAGAGTCCAAGGTTAAGTTTGTTTTATTAGGAATATTTGTTAAAACTCGTAGAAAAGCACTGGCATCTTAATATCTAATTTATTCGTGGAATGGAATCCACTTCGAGCTCGTTAAAGGGATGGAACCCTAAGTAGGATGGAACCTACGAAAATCTAGTGGGACATTGTTTTGTATCCACTAATTTTAATTCAAATGATTTTACAAAATTATCTTGTTTTCAAAATGATTTCAAAACTTTCCTTTTAAAAGATTCAAAACTCTCTATCCTGATTTTAAATAATTTTAGCCTCAAAACATCTTTAATTTCAAAGTTAAATTACTCCTGATTTTAAATGTCTTTTCAAATAATATATTTAACTTTTAAATATTTATACTTAGATTTAAATATAAAATTATAGTTAAATTATGTATATATTGTTCTTTATATTAACTTATGAATTTCAACTATATTCAAGTATATTTATAAAGTTTTAAATAGTTTTTATATAAGATAAATATTATTTTTATAGAAATTCAAAATATCAATTTTGGCTGAGGGATGTCGACATGCCCCTAGGCACTATGTCGACATAGTGACAGTTGAAGTTCAAAATTCAAATTTCAAAAGAAGTGTCTATTCGCCATAACTCTTCATGAATGGTCATGGTTGTTGATCTTCTATAAATAGGGGTCAGTTTCAACGAATTTTTAATCACTTTTTTCTGGTTTTCACTCCTCTTCTTCTTCCACATTTCTTAATACAAAATCATATCATTACTCTGCCGAAATCAACATCGAATCATACTCGATTACTTCTAGTTTGATTCTCCTTCATTATCTCTACAAGGTTCTCAGTGCTATTCAGAGTTATAGACTTCTTTGTAATATATTAGTGAGAAAAGGTGTGATTGTAGCCTTGGAAATCAATTAAGCGAGAAAAGGTGTGATTGTAGCCTTGGAAATCAATTGGGTGAACTTGTTGCCCGGGAAATCAAGTATCTCTACCAAGAGAATTGTCATTCTGGAGGGTGTACCTCGTAGCCTTGAAACCGAGGGTTGTAATTGTTGAATTGTTGTTGAAAGGAAATTCGTACTTGTGTTGCGGGACTGGATGTAGGGTAACTCCGAACCAGTATAAAATCCGGTGTGTTCTTTCCTTTACTGCTTTTACTTTATATTTGCATCTGTGTTTGATTCTGTGTTCATATCTGTGTCTGATTAGTGTATACACTATTAACAAATTAAGATAAACTCAAAAAGATTAACAAATTTCTTAAAACACTATTCACCCCCCCTCTAGTGTTAATTCTAGCCTTCAGATCCTTAATCCGCATTTCTCACATTTGGTATCAGAGCTTTGTTTTCAAAAGTTTCATTATCTGAATTTTGAAAAATTTCAAATGTAACGACCCGATATTTTCAACCATTCGCATTCGCACATGTCGGACTTGAATTTCTCAAAATACCGCGTTGTAAATAAAATTTGGCAAATCTCAGAATATACAGTAAATAAATATAATCACAGATCACAGACACAGAGTAAAATAATACAGCGGAAGTAAAGGAAATAGTAGTTCATGAAGCTACTATATAAATATATCGGAGTTACATAAGATATAACAAAAGAAATAGAGGATAACAGAAGTCTCAATAAAATAACCAAGTACAAGCTGAGTAGGACAACGGAATTGAAGTAGATAGGACAAGACAAGCAGATAATGTCCAGCGATTCAAATCTCCAAGAGAGTGGAAATCCAAATCTGTGAATAACTCAGGCTGACCTAATTATCGCTTTAGATAATTAAATATTTGTTTCTTTGAGATTTTATTATCGCTTTAGATAATTAAATATTTGCTGATTTCGAATTTAATTATCGCTTTAGATAATTAAATATTTGTCGAATTTAAAATTAATTATCGCTTTAGATAATTAAATAATTGTTGATTTTAAATTTAATTATCGCTTGGGATGATTAAATATTTGTTGATTTGAGAAATTTGATTATCGTTTTTGATAATCGAATATTTGTTGAATTTGAAATTTGATTATCGTTTGTGATAATCGAATATTTGTTGATTTGAGAAATTTGATTATCGTTTTTGACGATTGAATATTTGCGATTTTTGAGATTTGAGCTTCGTCTTTTTCTCTGGCGATTCAGGTGAGTAATTTGATTTACTCACATTCAATTCGTGCTCTGTATGGGATTTCTGCTCTGTTTTTCCTTCTCTTTTAGTTGCTGGAACTCGATTGTTCTTGCTTTTGTTAGTCGTCTGATTTTGATCCCTGATTCCCACGAGGTTGATTCTTTTGGTTTGAAGCAGTCGAACCTTTTGATTTCTTATCTAATACTTCCCCGCTGACACTTGCTTTGCTTGTACATTCGACATTGCCATGCTCTTTTGGTTGTTACCTTGTATCCATTTATTCCCTATGATTGCGTGGACGCAATTCCTTTGATAATCGTGTTCTCAATTCTTATTTTTCTAGCATAACTAGTTTAGGTTAGAAGAAAATTGTTATAGACAATCTTGATTAGGAAAATTGCGGGGACGCAATTTTTATAAGGAGGGGAGTCTGTAACAACCTGGGTTTTCATAGCAGTTGATTTTCGTCAAATGACGATTTAATTTGTTACGTCATTTGTTTGACAATTACAATTGGAATTTCATTCGAGTTGAAATTCGTTTATAAAGATTTGTTAAGTGTTTTTATCAGTTGTAAATTCTTTTATAAAATGGTTATTGGAGTTTCTATATCGAGTAGAAATTCTTTTGAAATTTGTTAAAGGATTTATGGGCTTTGAACTAAATAGTAGCCCATGTTTTAATTGACGCCGTGAAAATTCACAAGGCTATTACCCTTTCCTCTTTATCTTAGTTTCATTTGGAAAACCCTAGCTAAACAAACGAAAAGAGAAATGGCGGCTCTGTTTTTCGTTCGTTCCTCTTGCTTCAACATTTAGGGCTTTAGTGAATTCAAAGAAGTGACTTCAAATGTTCGTTTGAGTCCGTCTCCGCTTCGATACGAGGGGATCTCAGCTGCGACGTCGAATTCGTACTCTTCAAAAACAAAGGTGAGTGGTTTTCGCCCCTCACATCTAATTCATCTCCATTCGATTTGTAGTGCCTTGTGCTTTGCCGTGCGATATGATTTTGATGCTTGCGATTTTCTCTGACCATTTCATATTGCGTATATATCCTGGTTACTTGGTTTCCACGGCATTGATTTGGTTTTGGAAATCTCGGCTTGAATCTGGACTTGATTTTGAGATTTATCTCTGACATTTTCAAAAGTACAGATACGAACTTTTCCTGTTTTGTGAATTTCGGCTTTGACTGTTTTTGAAACCTCGGTTTTGCATCTGGTTGGATTTGTTTGACTGTTTCAATAAGTAACAGATATGCACTTGATCCTATCTTTGTCACAAATGCTTTATCACTTCATTCATTCACTGTTGTGCATTTGGCATTTATCATGCTGGACCACTGTCTGCATTCATTTCAAATGTTGTTGATATTAGTTTGTTTCATCTGTCAATCCATACCATTGCCATTGCTGTAATTGCTATACTGTTGAGCTTTGTCTGTTGCATTCACACTAGTTTGCAATCACGACCTTGTTGTCTTTGTATTGTACCTGCACACTCTGGTCTTTATGTTGTTGCCCTTGTGTGTTGCATTGTGCATGTATCACTTTGCATTCATACACTTGAGTTTGGTTTGGGGCAGTGCTTGCATGTGAGTTGTTTTCATTGTGTTGCATCTTGCATTCATTAGCTTGTATCACTGTCTTCACTGTGAACTTTTGGCTCTGGCATTCATTGATTATAGCTCCACTTGTTATTTGTTCAGTCTGCATTCCTTTGTTGATGTTGTACATCTGTAGCTTCACTGATTATATTCATATTTGTGATGTTGGCACTTCACTGAGTTTGTTATGCTTGTGGCACTGTTGTTGACCCTGGGTAGCTCCGGTTACTCGATCATAACTGTTGTTTTGGTCATCTTTGTTGCCTTTGTGTACTTTGTGCATTCACCTTGTTGACCGTCCCATGGTCACTTCCAGTTACCTGTAGTTGCTTCCTTACTTGAACTGCTGTAGTTCGATGTGAAAACCTGAATTTTCAGTCTTTGATTGACTGTTTCATCCACACTGCTATGTTGCATTATCCCACGATTTCGCTCAGTAGTTTACGGCTTCAGATTGATTTTTGTTATTACCAGGCTTTAACTCGTTTTTAATCATCGATTTCGAGTTTAAAAATATGGTTGCTTTGGGTTAGTGGTTGTATTGGGTGGCTTCAATGCTGGAAATTGTTTCGACCTTAATTACTGATTTCCCTATATGCTTGAATAATACAGTTTTGATTTCGCTTGAGTTCTAACTTGTTGGGATTTCGTGACATCCGGGTTATCTTCAACATTGGTCTAGATATTGAACTGTACTTCATTTGATACTCGACTTGGTCATTTAACATCACCTTGTAGTCTTCACCTATGATATTTTCATATAGTCTGTTCATGCTGATACTAGATTTTTGCTGCAATCTTCACTTGGGTTGTATTGGTTTAGATGTGCACTTCAGTCTGCATTTACATTGACCTTGGTAATCATAGTTGCTTACTGTTTAACCTGCTGCTCTATATGTTGTGGTTGATTCATTATGCATCTCTGACTTGCTCACTACTTCCTGACTCGTAGTACTGTCGTAGGGCTGATGTGTTATGTAGTTCACTGTATCATACACTTGCTTATTGCATTCGTTGGCACTATGAATTCTTGAGCACTGGCCTTTTGTGCCTTATTGATATTTCAGTATACGCTGTGGTGGCGAGGCAGTGCACGCGTGCGTGCACTGCAGCCACCCAAACTCGACAGTTTTGAATTGATCTTTCTTTTGCTTCTGATGCATTGATCTTTTATGCCGTATTGGCGAGGCCGTACACGCGTGTGTGTACGGCAGCCAATCGAATTTTTGATGGTTTTAAAGTGACAATTTCAATTGCTTTAAATTGAATTAGTCGATTTGATAAATTGTTATTTATCTCTGTAGATGATTTAAATCTGCTGATTTTTGCTAAACACTATTAAGTGTTATATTGACCGTTATCCGGTTTCTTTGTTTAAAGAATCGGATAGACGGGAATTATTGTGACTGTCGTCTATTTAAATTATTACTGCCTATATGCACTAATAAACTGGTTTGAATTAGACTGACCTGGGTATTATTTTCTTTTGAATGTAATACTCGGGTCAGACCCGAGTTATTTCAGGTTGTAGATTTTCTTCTTTGAGTTGCTGTTCAGGATTTGAAGACTTTTCACATCTTCTGAAGTTGTCAGTGTCATTTTGTAGTAGTCGCGTCATTGTATAGAACGATATGTATTCATGTATATTAGTCGATAATGTACTTGTATATATAACTTCTAGAGTCGACAGTTGTAGTTGTATCATGTGTATCATGTCAACTATATTGTAACTGACATCGGTTATATATATATGAGATTATTGTTATTCTGTGTTCCACATTTATATTATCTGTGTTATTGTTATATCTAATGTCCTAAACTATTATGAACTATCGTAGTTTGTTTTATACTGATAATTGGATATGTCGATGGGAGTAAATAAATAATAGATGAAAAATAAAAAGTATATACCACTCCTATCGAGATAACCAATATTAGTGTAAGGCCAATTACGGATGGTCGCTCCTATCCAGCCTTATTCTTCGTAATAATAGACAGTATTTCTTTTAATACTCTTTGTTATTATGAGTATAGAGGTGGGGCGTCACAGTTGGTATCAGAGCTTGGGGTTTATGGACATAATATAAAACATAACTTGGATGGAACATATGTTACAACTATTGGTCGATGTTTTATTTGTACTTTGAGTCAAAACTAAAGTTTTGAAATTTGGATGAAATTTTTAAATATCTTTATTTAAAAATAATAGTGAAATTGTGTTCTGATGATATGATTGATTTGTGTTCTATTTATCAGAGTGCGCAGCGGAAACAGTGAAACCGTCTTCGCTGAGTACAACTGATAATCTTTTTGATTTAAAAATCAAAATACGAAATCGATATGAATTTCAATTGTTGTTTACATAGCTGTAATTATTTTGTTTCTTTAAGAATTTCGAATCCGAATTGAGGATTCGAAGAAATTGCAGTTATGTGATTTTTGCTGAAATTTCCGCTGGCTTTCTTTTGTATTAATCATCTATTGATTAGATTTTTGCTGTTTTGGATTATCTTCATTGAAGACACATTTGAATGATTTCTTTGTTCATTCTGTAGTACGTGCAAAAATTTGAATTGCACGTTACTGCATTTATTTACGTTGAGACGTATTTTGTTGCCGTTATTTTTGTAATGGGATTTTTACACCAATGCTAGATTTTTGAAGCACGGTGTTTTGTTGACAATTTTAATGAATGAAAATTCACTGATGTCACATTTAGATGTGAATTATTTTGATGAGATATTTGATGTTTTAAAATTACTGTTGCTTTGACTTCAGTAACAGTCAAACTTTTAAAAGTGGATTTTCAAGTGGTTATACCGCAATGCTGATTTGTAACCGTTTTTACGGTATTTTGAGAAGTACAATTTCCTTATCTAAATTGTTACTGATTTGCTGCTTTAATCACGTGATTGGAAAATCGTTTTAAAATGAAAATTGTTTTATAAATTTTTAACAGTTTACGTTTTCAAAAGAATGAGAAAGCGACTTAAACGATTCAGCAAAATCGAGGATTATGACCCCTTTCTTTTACTGTTTCGCTTAACTCCGGACTTGTCCAGTTGAGAATGTGAATTGTTATTTTACAAAATAAAAAAAAAATTGTTTTCAGAAATTTTAACAGTTTGCGCTTTCAAAAGAATAAGGAAGCGATTTAAACGTTTCAGCAAAATCGAGGACTATGACCCCTTTCTTTTACTGATTCGCTTAATTCCGGACTTGTCCGTTTGAGAATGTAAAGTGTATTTTTACAAAAATACACAATTTTGCACTTTCAAGGAAACGATGAAGAGATTTAAACAATTTAGCAAAAGTGCGGAGTATGGAACCACACTTTTACTATTTCGGTTAATTCCGGAATCGTTAATTGAATATCTGTTGTTTTGATGATTCTACACTTTCAAGGAAACGATGAAGAGAATTAAACAATTTAGTAAAACTCGTGGTTATGGGACATGTGCATTTACTATTTTGGTTAATTCCGGACTCGTTAATTGAAATATTTGATGCTTTCGTGTGCTTTCGAGCCACTATGTTGGACCTTCGGGTCATATGTTGGACCTTCGGGTCAAATACCAGTACTAGACCTTCGGGTCATATGTTGGACCTTCGGGTCATTTGTTGGGCGCCAAAATTATGTTGAGTACTTGGTAGGCTTCGGCCATATGTTGTTGCACGTGCGGCGAATTAAAAACTCGCCATCTGATGGGATCGATCCAAGCTTTTATGTTGATTTTCTAGTCTTCTTAATTGATTTCTAGATATTTGTTGCTTCCAATTATCTGCAGGTAATTGGATATTTGTTGATATGAGTTCTGATTATCGTTTTTGATAATCAGATATTTGTTGTTTCTAATTATCGCTTGTGATAATTAGATATTTGTTGATATGAGTTCTGATTATCGTTTTTGATAATCAGATATTTGTTGTTTCTAATTATCGCTTGTGATAATTGGATATTTGTTGATATGAGTTCTGATTATCGTTTTTGATAATCAGATATTTGTTGTTTCTAATTATCGCTTGTGATAATTAGATATTTGTTGATATGAGTTCTGATTATCGTTTTTGATAATCAGATATTTGTTGTTTCTAATTATCGCTTGTGATAATTAGATATTTGTTGATATGAGTTCTGATTATCGTTTTTGATAATCAGATATTTGTTGTTTCTAATTATCGCTTGTGATAATTAGATATTTGTTGATATGAGTTCTGATTATCGTTTTTGATAATCAGATATTTGTTGTTTCTAATTATCGCTTGTGATAATTAGATATTTGTTGATATGAGTTCTGATTATCGTTTTTGATAATCAGATATTTGTTGTTTCTAATTATCGCTTGTGATAATTAGATATTTGTTGATATGAGTTCTGATTATCGTTTTTGATAATCAGATAATTGTTGTTTCGAATTATCACTTTAGATAATTCAATATTTGCTGATTGGGATTTAATTATCGCTTTAGATAATTAAATATTTGTCGAATTTAGATTTAATTATCGCCTGAGATAATTAAATAATTGTTGATTTGTTGATTTAATTATCGCTTTAGATAATTAAATATTTGTCGAATTTAGATTTAATTATCGCCTAAGATAATTAAATAATTGTTGATTTGTTGATTTAATTATCGCTTTAGATAATTAAATATTTGTTTCTTTGAGATTTAATTATCGCTTTAGATAATTAAATATTTGCTGATTTCGAATTTAATTATCGCTTTAGATAATTAAATATTTGTCGAATTTAAAATTAATTATCGCTTTAGATAATTAAATAATTGTTGATTTTAAATTTAATTATTGCTTGGGATGATTAAATATTTGTTGATTTGAGAAATTTGATTATCGTTTTTGATAATCGAATATTTGTTGAATTTGAAATTTGATTATCGTTTGTGATAATCGAATATTTGTTGATTTGAGAAATTTGATTATCGTTTTTGATGATTGAATATTTGCGATTTTTGAGATTTGAGCTTCGTCTTTTTCTCTGGCGATTCAGGTGAGTAATTTGATTTACTCACATTCAATTCGTGCTCTGTATGGGATTTCTGCTCTGTTTTTCCTTCTCTTTTAGTTGCTGGAACTCGATTGTTCTTGCTTTTGTTAGTCGTCTGATTTTGATCCCTGATTCCCACGAGGTTGATTCTTTTGGTTTGAAGCAGTCGAACCTTTTGATTTCTTATCTAATACTTCCCCGCTGACACTTGCTTTGCTTGTACATTCGACATTGCCATGCTCTTTTGGTTGTTACCTTGTATCCATTTATTCCCTATGATTGCGTGGACGCAATTCCTTTGATAATCGTGTTCTCAATTCTTATTTTTCTAGCATAACTAGTTTAGGTTAGAAGAAAATTGTTATAGACAATCTTGATTAGGAAAATTGCGGGGACGCAATTTTTATAAGGAGGGGAGTCTGTAACAACCCGGGTTTTCATAGCAGTTGATTTTCGTCAAATGACGATTTAATTTGTTACGTCATTTGTTAGACAATTACAATTGGAATTTCATTCGAGTTGAAATTCGTTTATAAAGATTTGTTAAGTGTTTTTATCAGTTGTAAATTCTTTTATAAAATGGTTATTGGAGTTTCTATATCGAGTAGAAATTCTTTTGAAATTTGTTAAAGGATTTATGGGCTTTGAACTAAATAGTAGCCCATGTTTTAATTGACGCCGTGAAAATTCACAAGGCTATTACCCGTTCCTCTTTATCTTAGTTTCATTTGGAAAACCCTAGCTAAACAAACGAAAAGAGAAATGGCGGCTCTGTTTTTCGTTCGTTCCTCTTGCTTCAACATTTAGGGCTTTAGTGAATTCAAAGAAGTGACTTCAAATGCTCGTTTGAGTCCGTCTCCGCTTCGATACGAGGGGATCTCAGCTGCGACGTCGAATTCGTACTCTTCAAAAACAAAGGTGAGTGGTTTTCGCCCCTCACATCTAATTCATCTCCATTCGATTTGTAGTGCCTTGTGCTTTGCCGTGCGATATGATTTTGATGCTTGCGATTTTCTCTGACCATTTCATATTGCGTATATATCCTGGTTACTTGGTTTCCACGGCATTGATTTGGTTTTGGAAATCTCGGCTTGAATCTGGACTTGATTTTGAGATTTATCTCTGACATTTTCAAAAGTACAGATACGAACTTTTCCTGTTTTGTGAATTTCGGCTTTGACTGTTTTTGAAACCTCGGTTTTGCATCTGGTTGGATTTGTTTGACTGTTTCAATAAGTAACAGATATGCACTTGATCCTATCTTTGTCACAAATGCTTTATCACTTCATTCATTCACTGTTGTGCATTTGGCATTTATCATGCTGGACCACTGTCTGCATTCATTTCAAATGTTGTTGATATTAGTTTGTTTCATCTGTCAATCCATACCATTGCCATTGCTGTAATTGCTATACTATTGAGCTTTGTCTGTTGCATTCACACTAGTTTGCATTCACGACCTTGTTGTCTTTGTATTGTACCTGCACACTCTGGTCTTTATGTTGTTGCCCTTGTGTGTTGCATTGTGCATGTATCACTTTGCATTCATACACTTGAGTTTGGTTTGGGGCAGTGCTTGCATGTGAGTTGTTTTCATTGTGTTGCATCTTGCATTCATTAGCTTGTATCACTGTCTTCACTGTGAACTTTTGGCTCTGGCATTCATTGATTATAGCTCCACTTGTTATTTGTTCAGTCTGCATTCCTTTGTTGATGTTGTACATCTGTAGCTTCACTGATTATATTCATATTTGTGATGTTGGCACTTCACTGAGTTTGTTATGCTTGTGGCACTGTTGTTGACCCTGGGTAGCTCCGGTTACTCGATCATAACTGTTGTTTTGGTCATCTTTGTTGCCTTTGTGTACTTTGTGCATTCACCTTGTTGACCGTCCCATGGTCACTTCCAGTTACCTGTAGTTGCTCCCTTACTTGAACTGCTGTAGTTCGATGTGCAAACCTAAATTTTCAGTCTTTGATTGACTGTTTCATCCACACTGCTATGTTGCATTATCCCACGATTTCGCTCAGTAGTTTACGGCTTCAGATTGATTTTTGTTATTACCAGGCTTTAACTCGTTTTTAATCATCGATTTCGAGTTTAAAAATATGGTTGCTTTGGGTTAGTGGTTGTATTGGGTGGCTTCAATGTTGGAAATTGTTTCGACCTTAATTACTGATTTCCCTATATGCTTGAATAATACAGTTTTGATTTCGCTTGAGTTCTAACTTGTTTGGATTTCGTGACATCCGGGTTATCTTCGACATTGGTCTAGATATTGAACTGTACTTCATTTGATACTCGACTTGGTCATTTAACATCACCTTGTAGTCTTCACCTATGATATTTTCATATAGTCTGTTCATGCTGATACTAGATTTTTGCTGCAATCTTCACTTGGGTTGTATTGGTTTAGATGTGCACTTCAGTCTGCATTTACATTGACCTTGGTAATCATAGTTGCTTACTGTTTAACCTGCTGCTATATATGTTGTGGTTGATTCATTATGCATCTCTGACTTGCTCACTACTTCCTGACTCGTAGTACTGTCGTAGGGCTGATGTGTTATGTAGTTCACTGTATCATACACTTGCTTATTGCATTCGTTGGCACTATGAATTCTTGAGCACTGGCCTTTTGTGCCTTATTGATATTTCAGTATACGCTGTGGTGGCGAGGCAGTGCACGCGTGCGTGCACTGCAGCCACCCAAACTCGACAATTTTGAATTGATCTTTCTTTTGCTTCTGATGCATTGATCTTTTATGCCGTATTGGCGAGGCCGTACACGCGTGTGTGTACGGCAGCCAATCGAATTTTTGATGGTTTTAAAGTGACAATTTCAATTGCTTTAAATTGAATTAGTCGATTTGATAAATTGTTATTTATCTCTGTAGATGATTTAAATCTGCTGATTTTTGCTAAACACTGTTAAGTGTTATATTGACCGTTATCCGGTTTCTTTGTTTAAAGAATCGGATAGACGGGAATTATTGTGACTGTCGTCTATTTAAATTATTACTGCCTATATGCACTAATAAACTGGTTTGAATTAGACTGACCTGGGTATTATTTTCTTTTGAATGTAATACTCGGGTCAGACCCGAGTTATTTCAGGTTGTAGGTTTTCTTCTTTGAGTTGCTGTTCAGGATTTGAAGACTTTTCACATCTTCTGAAGTTGTCAGTGTCATTTTGTAGTAGTCGCGTCATTGTATAGAACGATATGTATTCATGTATATTAGTCGATAATGTACTTGTATATATAACTTCTAGAGTCGACAGATGTAGTTGTATCATGTGTATCGTGTCAACTATATTGTAACTGACATCGGTTATATATATATGAGATTATTGTTATTCTGTGTTCCGCATTTATATTATCTGTGTTATTGTTATATCTAATGTCCTAAACTATTATGAACTATCGTAGTTTGTTTTATACTGATAATTGGATATGTCGATGGGAGTAAATAAATAATAGATGAAAAATAAAAAGTATATACCACTCCTATCGAGATAACCAATATTAGTGTAAGGCCAATTACGGATGGTCGCTCCTATCCAGCCTTATTCTTCGTAATAATAGACAGTATTTCTTTTAATACTCTTTGTTATTATGAGTATAGAGGTGGGGCGTCACAATTTATTTCAATTAAATTTCCATAGACCCTTTCAAATCTTATAAATTTTAAATATAGTTTTAATTCACAAAATATCTATTCAAATTATAAAATAAATTCCAAAGCTTTAATAACCTATATTTCATAAGTCCAATATATTTTAAATAGATTCAAATTACAAGTAAACCAAATATTTTCCATACTAATATAAACTTCACTTATTCATTCCAAGATTTAATATCATTTCAGATTCATTTCAAAATATCATTTCAAAACATCATTTATTTAATTTAAATTTAAATACCATTTAATCACATTTCAAAATAGTTGTATTTCCCAAATCAACTATTCCACTTAAATCATTTAAAGTCAATTCATTATATTTAATAATTAAATATTTAATTTCCAAAATTTAATCTTTTTCAAAGATCATTTATTCATTTGAATTTATTAAACAAAGAAAAATCAACTTTCGCAGCACTTAGAAAATGCTACGAAATGTTATGTTTTAAACTAGTCCATTAACAAAAGACTGAGTTTTATTTACAATTCCACACATATTTAACTTTTAATATAAATCATTTAACTTATAAAATCATATAATTTCACATTTAAAAACAATCATTTAAATACCCTTATTTCTACGATTTTATAAAGTCAAATTTCCATAAAAATCAAATTTAATAACAATTAAATTTTTATTTCTTTAATTAAATTCTTAACTTAACAACTAAGTTTAAGTTTCCAAAATATAACTTATTTCCATTTATTTTACTAAATTAAAATTTCACTTTCAAACAAATTCCACAAAATTCAATTTAAGTTGTATTTCCAAATTCAGCTTAAATATTCATTTATTTCATATTTTAGTTTATACAAAATCATTAACACTTTTAAAAATTATTATTACTTAATAAGAATCATTAAATTCATCTTTTAAATCAAATTTGACATATTTTCTTACTTTACATAAATTCCATTTAACCACAAAATCATAAATTCCAAAATTAACTTATATTTCAAATTCTACTTCACCATTTACTTAATTCACTTATTTAATTTGTAGAAAACCACAAATACTTAATAGAAATCATTTTAATAAAATTTAAATCAAAATATCATAATATTTACATTTTTAAAATATTTTCTTTTAAATTTTCAGAAAAATATATAAAGCACGGGTCTGTATATGATTTTCTAGCCTAGGTCAAGTGATACGGATATGTATCATTTCAATCCGCAGTTTACAAAGAAAAACCGGGTTCTATCATTTCAAAGCCGCAATCCCAAGTTAAATAAAATAAATAAAAGTCGCTCAGGCTTATCATTTCAGCCCATAATGATCTTTCCCTATTCTAAAGTCCGTTCGGGTATGTATCATTTCAACCCATAATGAACCTAATCTACAGGGAACTTGCAGTGTGATAAACTAATAAAATGAACAAAATAACATCATATAACAGTAATAGATGATATAACATATGTAATAACAGGAGTAAACATTATATGATCATAATATAACAGTTTTAACAGGATGATATAATTTTACAGATTCAAATGGTGTCAGTTTACTAGTTATATAAGTACATATTGTCTGGTGAGAATTACTCACCTTATTGCCGTTGAAGATTTTGATTCAAGAATGATGGTAACACTTTGAAAAGAGAATGCACAGAAGCACGATCAAATAGTTGCGAAGGCTGCGACCAGATTTTTTTTTATTCTTGAAAAGGAACGAATAAATTCAACATCAAAACTAAGTAAAATTTAACACAAAAATTTCGAAATAAACTGAACGAATGGAATCAAATTTTTTGACTTGACCACTTCACTAGATGGAGAGAGGAAGGTAGGGTGTAGATGAGCGTGAAGTGGACAACAAAAATATAACAAACAAAAGAAGAAGGAAGGAAAGAAAAAAAAATGAATAAAACCATTACCTGATTTCCCTGCTCACGGAAAAAAAAGCAAATGGAGATGCAGAAAAATTTTAAGGTGAGGAAATGTGATATGAGGTTTGTATTTATAGGCAGAAGCTTTGCATGCAAGGAAATAGGGATATGCGTAATCAAGGCATGAGAGTTTTATGGCCAGAAAGGAAAGAGTTTTATGGGCAACATTTATTGCATTGATTGATAAAAACGGCAAGAATTATTTGCTAACAATTTTTTATTCATTTAGAAATTCTTAGGAATAGGATGCGTTGATTGGTGAAAGATAGGCAAGAAATAATTTGCACTGGTCAGCGAAATTGGCGTGAATAAAGGGTAGAGAAATGGCAAGTAATCAATTAGCTTTAAACGGAAATGGAAAATCTGGTGCAAACGTGTTTAAATGTTGATTAAGATGAAGGACAGAAATATATTTATTATTTTGAAACGTATATGAATTAAAAATTGGCAATTATTCACAAAAAGGAAAGTGGAAACCCCCGATGATTTTAATCTAGTTTTAAAAAAAAACAAAAAAATTTAACAGCTCTTTGGAAGAGTCAAAAGATTATATACATTTATAACAAATGGAAGAAATGGCAAGGCACAGTGAATTTCCTCCTTTAAACGTGCACGACAATTGATTTAGGAATAAAGAAAATAATTAGAATGTGAATGGTTTTAATTTTTTGCGGGTAACGCTTCTATTAAATCAGAAGGAAAGTAAATATATTTAAAAGTGCGTACAACAGACGCAATAGTTTATGCCCAAAATATAACAAAACAACGGTTTTAAATTTTATACGTTTTCCTATTTATACGTTATTTATTACATCAAATAACCTGCCTTTTTAAACGCGTAATTAACAGTATAATTATACATAAATTTTGCAATCTATTACTTAATAAAACATTATTTGTTTACATTGGGTTTTTATTCATTTTCCATGTACTAAGAATCTATTACTAAACGTAACTAAGAAAAATATAAATGATTAAATTTAAAAGTATATAATCCATTTTTAAAGAACAAAAGTGAAATAAAACTTTGTTATGAATATATTCAATTAAACTAACAGATTGGAAAACTAGAAAAAGATTTAGATTCCGATGAACGTAAATTTATAACCAAAATATGCATTTTAGAGTTTTCTTATAAATAAAAATCTTGGGCGAGCTAAATTTAGAAAAGGACAAAAAAAAGAGAAAAGGAAAAAGAAGAAGAAGGGAAGCGATGAAAAATTAGAGCTTGTAATACTTTTCTCTCTCTTAGGAAATGAGAAAATAAAGAAGATGAGAAAATGAGAAACTTGTACGTGAATTGCAAGGCAAAGTATACGGCTAAACTAATGGAATGAATGCCTAGAAAAGGAATAAATGTTAGGAAAAAAAAAAGGTAAGAATTAAGGCAACCTTTATTTTCTTTCCCTAAAAACAGGTAATTAATTTAGAGCTTAATTATGTATATGGAGAGAAACCTTTCATTCTTTCCCTAATCAAATTGATTGATAAATTAAATGTCATTAACAAGCTATTTATTCATGGCATGGAATGTAACTATGTCCAAATGTGTTCTACAGTAAATTATGTAAGTGCAATATACTAAATTGTGTACAAAGATGATGTTTCCTTCATATATATCTTTATTAGTTATAGTATTATTATAACTTTGCATGCAAGTCCATCTTATAAATCTTAAGTCAAATTAACGCACACAAATATGTATATACAAATCACTGTAAATAATGTCTTAAACTTAATACAACATTTTTTTTATGTTAAAATTTATACCTCAAAATTTTTATTATTGAAAAAATTTTACGGGTCGTTACATCAAAATGGCTACTAACACTAGTACTGCTATTTCCACCAACACTAGTTCATTTGTATAAGGTCAGTCTACTGCCAGACCACCACTTTTTAATGGCAGTAACTATGCATATTGGGCATGTAGGATGAAAATATATTTACAATCTGTAGGATTAGATACTTGGAATATCACACAAACTGAATATTCTGAACCCACAACTAATTTTGCACAGTGGACCACTAAGCAAAAGACTGTTGCATAGAATAATTCTAAAGCAATGAATATTCTGTTTTGTTCACTTAAAAGAAATGAATTTAATAGAGTGTCAGTTTGTAAGTCTGCATATGAAATCTGGAAAACTTTGTAAGTAACTCACGAAGGAACAAGCAAAGTTAAACAGACCAAAATTTCCATGCTCACAAATCAGTTTCAGTTATTTAAAATGAATACTAATTAGTCTATTTCAGATATGTATAGTCGATTTCAAGATATTGTGCATTCTTTAATATCTTTGGGAAAGGAATTTTCGGAAGAAGATCAAGTCAGAAATTTTTTAAATTCTCTCACTCCAGAATGGGATCAAAAGACACTTGCAATTGAAGAGGCAAATGACATCAGTACTTTAAAGATAGAAGAATTGATTGGAAATCTAATGTCATTTGAAGTTCAAATGATCGGGAGAAGAGAAAGCAAAGAATCTGAAAAGAAATCAATGGCATTCAATGCATTAACCGATGGATCAGACTCAAACAGTGATAATGATGAAGAGATAGCATTTATGACCAGGAATTTTAGGAAATTCCTGAAGTACAGGAAATTGAATAGTTCCAAGAGAAACAACTTTAAGAATTCCGGTAATCAGACTACAATACCAAACTTTATCAAATGCTTCAATTGTGACGAACCAGGTCATATCAAAAGAGACTGGCCGTATCCAGATAGGAAGAATCCTCCTATGAACAATGAACCAGCAAAGAAATGGAAGCATGCATTTACTGCTACTCTAGATGACTCAGACTCGTCATCAAGTGATGATGATCAGAAGACGGATAATTCGAATTTGTGTTTCACTGCAGTTCACGACTCCGACAAATTCAAAGAAATGGATTCAGAAAAAGGTACACGTTTACAATACAATTGGTTGAAATTGCTTGCATAGAATTAGTTGCTTGATTGTTTGATTGATTGATTTTGAATTGATATGTTGTTTGAATTTTAAAATTTATTTTCTATTTTTACTATTATTTTATTATTTTATTATTATTTTTATTGTTTTTGACACATTTTGAAATATATTATAAGTACAATAATATTTCAGAAATATAGACATTAATAATAATATTTATTTATTTGTATGTATTAGATAACTTAGGAAAAATCATGTCATGAAAATTTAAAGGCACATGTCGACATGGCCCCTACCACGATGTCGACATGCCTACCTGAATTTGAATTTCAAATTTTGAATTCAAATGTTTGAATTTCCCTCCACCTTTTCACTTTATTTATATCTCTAAAAAGATACCTTTTGACCAGAGAATATGTCCTTTGAAAGTCTATTTATTCACTATCTTTTATCATATCTTTTCACTTTCATTTTCAAATTCAAACTCTCTCTTCATATCTTCAAGCTCTCTACTTTCTACTCTAATGGCTTCTTCAAGCAACCCCTCAACCATGAGAATTTCCAGAAAAATCAAAGAGCAATTATTCAATGATCCGGAGGCAATTAAAGCATACATCAATTATGCTAATTATGCCAAAGTCCATCCCGGAAAATTTGCTATTTTTCAAGATTTTTCTTCTTATGAAATTGATTCTCTTTTTGCAAACAATGGTGTTTTAAGTCTTATTGACTCTTCTCAAAATGATTTTGTTTACTATCCTAATCTTGTCAAAATCTTCTATGCTAATTTAAACCGTGGTTTTTATAATGGAAATAAGAATGAAATTTGAAGTAGTGTCAAAAGCACTCAAATTGTTTTGAATTGTGATCTTTTGGGTACCATTCTTAATTGCAAAAGCACGGGAATGGATCTTTCTGGTTTTAAAATCGATGAACATGATCATGAGACATTTCATCATATTTTTGAAGGAGATGAAAACTTTGAATTTAAAAACCGAAACTTTCATCCTAAAGCAAGAATTGTCAATCTTCTCTTACAACATACTTTGACCCCAAGATCGGGAAATTTTAACAATCCTACCTCAAAAGTGTGCAAAGCACTTTTTGCTATTTTCAGAAATTATGATATCAATTGGGCGCAAGTTATTTTGGATGAACTTCATCCTAAAAATTTTGAAATGGGAGAAAACACTTTATATCATGGAATTTACCTTACTCGGATTTTCAACTATTTTGGAGTGGATTTCAAAGGTGAAGAATTTGTCTCTAGAAAAGTTTTTTATATCTCAAACATTTCTCCCATGAAAATCCCATATGTTTTTCAACCTTATGAGACTCTTACCGAAAAGGAAGAGCGTTTGGCTCATGAAGAAATGGAAGATGAAGAAGAAGAAGAAAGGGATGAAATGGAAATAGAAGAAGAAGAAGAAGGTGAAACATCCTTAGAAAGTATTGAATATCCTTCCAATCCATCCAACAAAACCCTTCTCAAAAACCAAAAGATAATTATGGAAAATCAACGGATTTTAAAACGATCCGTTTGTAAGAAGTTGGATTACATGTCTTCGAAGATGAACAAGTTCTTTTCAAAAGTCAACAAGAAACTTGGATTATCTTCATCATCTTCATCTTATAACTAGTTTTATCTTTTAGTATCTTATTGTATTTGTCTTAGTTTATTTTATTTCGGATGTTCGTGTAGTTCTTTATGTTTAATCATTGTATTATCCTATTATGCAATGAAATTGAATTTCCTTCCTGTCATCTAGCTTATTTTATATCTTGAATAATTGTTAGTATATTATAGAAATTTATATACATTATTATTCACAAAATAAAATTATCATCAAAATTCACTATAGTATGTCGACATACCCCTCTTGACCATGTCGACATACCCCTCTTGACCATGTCGACATGTACTGGTCAAAAGTGATTATTGATTTTGAATTTGAAATTTGAATAACTACCAAATGTCTATTCATTTCAAACGAATTTCTACACCTATATATACCTTTTTCTTCCAGAAATCTTCACTGAAATTTATTTTTCATTCTCTGTATCCTTCATTTCTTTCTCTAATTCAATTATGGCCAATCCTATTCACAATCTATCTGAAAATCTTGAAGAAACACTCAATTCATTCAAGAATATTCTCTCTATCATCCTCCGTAATCAACG
The DNA here is from genome assembly GCA_030737815.1 of Allium fistulosum. NCBI lineage: Eukaryota > Viridiplantae > Streptophyta > Magnoliopsida > Asparagales > Amaryllidaceae > Allium > Allium fistulosum. The sequence continues at coordinate 971,264,023 of CM060908.1, read as the reverse complement.
TCACTTAGAATTGAGTCAAATGCAGATGATCAAGGAACAAGAGAGACACTTCGATGCAATTCGTTGGATGATCACCTCCCTGCACAAGGATGATAATGAAGCACATCCTCCCGTTTCTCTATCTGTTGATAATGAGAATTGGGATGCCATCAAACAAGACCCTATCTTTGGAGAAGAAGGATGGGTTGATGTTCCTCGTAACGTTTAATTTTCTTTCTTTGTTTGATTTGTCTGAATTAATTTGTTTGATTTAATTTAGTTTGAATTGATACTTTGTGTGGATTGATTTTATTTGGTTTGAAGATTGGTGTGTGAAACATATATATATACACTGAAATGAATATAGTCTTTAATTAAGTTATTATACTCATATGTATCATTATTTCTTAATATATATATTATATATTCCGTTGTACAGTTTATCAATGCAGGTATTAAAGTCCAAGAGTAAGGGGGAGTAAATTTTTTGTTGATGACAAAGGGGAGAAATATAAAATAGGGTAGTTAGGCATAGATTAAGGGGGAGTTGTTAGTTTTAGGGGGATTTATTAGGATAGAAGGAATATTTTATAAACAAAGGTTGTCATCATCAAAAAGGGGGTGATTGTTAGTCCCTGAGGAGTTGGTTCTGATGACAACAACCTTAGAATAGATTATAAAATATAAATACTAACATTACAAGTTTAGATATATATGTATATGCAGGATCTAACCATGCAGGTATCAAGAATGAAGACTGTACAGTATAGAGATTCAAGATATAGAGATAGAAGACTCATGAGTATCAAGATTATCAAGATTATCAAGAGTTCAAGAGTTCAAGATTAAGTTTGTTTTATTAGGAATATTTGTTAAAACTCGTAGAAAAGCACTGGCATCTTCATATCCAATTTATTCGTAGAATCGAATCCACTTCGAGCTCGTTAAAGGGATGGAACCCTAAGTAGGATGGAACCTATGAAAATCTAGTGGGACATTGTTTTGTATCCACTAATTTTAATTCAAATTATTTTACAAAATTATCTTATTTTCAAAATGATTTCAAAACATTCCTTTTAAAAGATTCAAAACTCTCTATCCTATAAATAATTTTAGCCTCAAAACATCTTTAATTTCAAAGTCAAATTACTCTTGATTTTAAATGTCTTTTCAAATAATATATTTAACTTTTAAATATTTATACTTAGATTTAAATATAAAATTATAGTTAAATTATGTATATATTGTTCTTTATATTTACTTATGAATTTCAACTATATTCAAGTATATTTATAAAGTTTTAAAAGGTTTTTATATAAGATAAATATTATTTTTATAGAAATTCAAAATATCAATTTTGGCTGAGGGATGTGGACATGCCCCTATGCACTATGTCGACATAGTGACAGTTGAAGTTCAAAATTCAAATTTCAAAAGAAGTGTGTATTCGCCATAACTCTTCATGAATGGTCATGGCTGTTGATCTTCTATAAATATGGGTTAGTTTCAACGAATTTGCAATCACTTTTTTTTCTGGTTTTCACTCCTCTTCTTCTTCCACATTACTTAATACAAAATCATACCATTACTCTGCCGAAATCAACATCGAATCATACTCGATTACTTCTAGTTTGATTCTCCATCACTATCTCTACAAGGTTCTCAGTGCTATTCATAGTTATAGACTTCTTTGTAATATATTAGCGAGAAAAGGTGTGATTGTAGCCTTGGAAATCAATTAAGCGAGAAAAGGTGTGATTGTAGCCTTGGAAATCAATTGGGTGAACTTGTTGCCCCGGAAATCAAGTATCTCTACCCAGAGGATTGTCATTCTGGAGGGTGTACCTCGTAGCCTTGAAACCGAGGGTTGTAATTGTTGAATTGTTGTTGAAAGGAAATCTGTACTTGTGTTGCGGGACTGGATGTAGGGTAACTCCGAACCAGTATAAAATCCGGTGTGCTCTTTCCTTTACTGCTTTTACTTTATATTTGCATCTATGTTTGATTCTGTGTTCATATCTGTGTCTGATTAGTGTATACACTATTAACAAATTAAGATAAACTCAAAAAGATTAACAAATTTCTTAAAACACTATTCACCCCCTTCTAGTGTTAATTCTAGCCTTAAGATCCTTAATCCGCATTTCTCACATTTGGTATCAGAGCTTTGTTTTCAAAAGTTTCATTATCTGAATTTTGAAAATTTTCAAAATGGCTACTAACACTAGTACTGCTATTTCCACCAACACTAGTTCATTTGTAGAAGGTTAGTCTACTGCCAGACCACCACTTTTTAATGGCAGTAACTATGCATATTGGGCATGTAGGATGAAAATATATTTACAATCTTTAGGATTAGATACTTGGAATATCACACAAACTGAATATTCTGAACCCACAACTAATTTTGCACAGTGGACCACTGAGCAAAAGACTGTTGCACAAAATAATTCTAAAGCAATGAATATTCTGTTTAGTTCACTTGAAAGAAATGAATTTAATAGAGTATTAGTTTGTAAGTCTGCATATGAAATCTGGAAAACTTTGCAAGTAACTCACGAAGGAACAAGCAAAGTTAAACAGACCAAAATTTCCATGCTCACAAATCAGTTTCAGTTATTTAAAATGAATACTAATGAGTCTATTTCAGATATGTATAGTCGATTTCAAGATATTGTGCATTCTTTAATATCATTGGGAAAGGAATTTTCGGAAGAAGATCAAGTCAGAAAATTTTTAAATTCTCTCACTCCAGAATGGGATCAAAAGACACTTGCAATTGAAGAGGCAAATGACACCAGTACTTTAAAGATAGAAGAATTGATTGGAAATCTAATGTCGTTTGAAGTTCAAATGATAGGGAGAAGAGAAAGCAAAGCATCTGAAAAGAAATCAATGGCATTCAATGCATTAACCGATGGATCAGACTCAAACAGTGATAATGATGAAGAGATAGCATTTATGACCAGGAATTTTAGGAAATTCCTGAAGTACAGGAAATTGAATAGTTCCAAGAGAAAAAACTTTAAGAATTCCGGTAATCAGACTACAATACCAAACTTTATCAAATGCTTCAATTGTGACGAACTAGGTCATATCAAAAGAGACTGTCCGTATCCAGATAGGCAGAATCCTCCTATGAACAATGAATCAGCAAAGAAACAGAAGCATGCATTTACTGCTACTCTAGATGACTCAGACTCGTCCTCAAGTGATGATGATCAGAAGACGGATAATTCGAATTTGTGTTTCACTGCAGTTCACGACTCCGACGAATTCAAAGAAATGGATTCAAAAAAAGGCACACGTTTACAATACAATTGGTTGAAATTGCTTGCATATAATTAATTGCTTGATTGTTTGATTGATTGATTTTGAATTGATATGTTGTTTGAATTTTAAAATTTATTTTCTATTTTTACTATTATTTTATTATTTTATTATTATTTTTATTGTTCTTGACACATTCTGAAATATATTATAAGTACAATAATATTTCAGAAATATAGACATTAATAATAATATTTATTTAATGGAAATTAGCCACAAGGGCCTCTTTAGCAAGTGGAATTAGTTTCTAGGACACACAACTGAAATAATTATTTTCAAGGACAAAACATAAAATAATTAGTTTCTAGGGCCTAAAAACCTATGAAATTATGTCCCTGAAAGTAATTGGACTGCTGACTTTGTCCTTGAAAGTAATTATTCTGCTAATTTTGGCCTCGAAAGTAATTTCTTTGAATGTGTGTCCTAGAAACTAATTGGACTGCCAAGTTTGTCCTTCTGGTGAAATGCCCTATTTATTTATATATATGTATTAGATAACTTAGGAAAAATCATGTCATGAAAATTCAAAGGCACATGTCGACATGGCCTCTACCACGATGTCGTCATGCCTACCTGAATTTGAATTTCAAATTTTGAATTCAAATGTTTGAATTTCCCACCACCTTTTCACTTCATTTATTTCTCTGAAACGATAACTTTTGACCAGAGAATATGTCCTTTGAAAGTCTATTTATTAACTATCTTTTATCATATCTTTTCACTTTCATTTTCAAATTCAAACTCTCTCTTCATATCTTCAAGCTCTATACTTTCTACTCTAATGGCTTCTTCAAGAAACCCCTCAACCATGAGAATTTCCAGAAAAATCAAAGAGCGGTTATTCAATGATCCGGAGGTAATTAAAGCATACATCAATTATGCTAATTATGCCAAAGTCCATCCCGGAAAATTTGCTATTTTTCAAGATTTTTCTTCTTATGAAATTGATTCTCTTTTTGCAAACAATGGTGTTTTAAGTCTTATTGACTCTTCTCAAAATGATTTTGTTTGCTATCTTAATCTTGTTAAAATCTTCTATGCTAATTTAAGCCGTGGTTTTTATAATGGAAATGAGAATGAAATTTGGAGTAGTGTCAAAGGCACTCAAATTGTTTTGAATTGTGATCTTTTGGGTACCATTCTTAATTGCAAAAGCACGGGAAAGGATTTTTCTAGTTTTAAAATCGATGAACATGATCGTGAGACATTTCATCATATTTTTGAAGGAGATGAAAACTTTGAATATAAAAACCGAAACTTTCGTCCTAAAGCAAGAATTGTCAATCTTCTCTTACAACATACTTTGCCCCAAGATCGGAAAATTTTAACAATCCTACCTCAAAAGTGTGCAAAGCACTTTTTGCTATTTTCGAAAATTATGATATCAATTGGGCGCAAGTTATTTTGGATGAACTTCATCCTAAAAATTTTGAAATGGGAGAAAACAATTTATATCATGGAATTTACCTTACTCGGATTTTCAACTATTTTGGAGTGGATTTCAAAGGTGAAGAATTTGTCTCTAGAAAAGTTTTTAATATCTCAAACATTTCTCTCATGAAAATCCCATATGTTTTTCAACCTTATGAGAATCTTACCGAAAAGGAAGAGCGTTTGGCTCATGAAGAAATGGAAGAGGAAGAAGAAGAAGAAAGGGATGAAATGGAAATAGAAGAAGAAGAAGAAGGTGAAACATCCTTAGAAAGTATTGAATATCCTTCCAATCCATCCAACAAAAGCCTTCTCAAAAACCAAAAGATAATTGTGGAGAATCAACGGATTTTAAAACGATCCATTAGTAAGAAGTTGGATAACATGTCTTCGAAGATGAACAAGTTCTTTTCAAAAGTCAGCAAGAAACTTGGATTATCTTCATCATCTTCATCTTCTAACTAGTTTTATCTTTTAGTATCTTATTGTATTTGTCTTAGTTTATTTTATTTCGAATGTTCGTGTAGTTCTTTATGTTTAATCATTGTATTATCCTATTATGCAATGAAATTGAATTTCCTTCCTGTCATCTAGCTTATTTTATATCTTGAATATTTGTTAGTATATTATAAAAATATATATACATCATTATTCACAAAATAAAATTATCATCAAAATTCACTATAGTATGTCGACATACCCCTCTTGACCATGTCGACATGTACTGGTCAGAAGTGATTATTGATTTTGAATTTGAAATTTGAATAACTACCAAATGTCTATTCATTTCAAACGAATTTCTACACCTATATATACCTTTTTCTTCAAGAAATCTTCACTGAAATTTATTTTTCATTCTCTTTATCCTTCATTTCTTTCTCTAATTCAATTATGGCCAATCCTATTCACAATCTATCTGAAATCTTGAAGAAACAATCAATTCATTCAAGAATATTCTCTCTATCATCCTCCGTAATCAACGTCACTTAGAATTGAGTCAAATGCAGATGATCAAAGAACAAGAGAGACACTTCGATGTAATTCGTTGGATGATCTCCTCCCTGCACAAGGATGATAATGAAGCACATCCTCCCGTTTCTCTATCTGTTGATAATGAGAATTGGTATGCCTTCAAACAAGACCCTATCTTTGGAGAAGAAGGATGTGTGGATGTTCCTCGTAACGTTTAATTTTCTTTCTTTGTTTGATTTGTCTGAATTAATTTGTTTGATTTAATTTAGTTTGAATCGATACTTTGTGTGGATTGATTTTATTTAGTTTGAAGATTGGTGTGTGAAACATATATATATACACTGAAATGAATATAGTCTTTAATTAAGTTATTATACTCATAAGTATCATTATTTCTTAATATAGATATTATATATTCCGTTGTATAGTTTATCAATGCAGGTACTAAAGTCCAAGAGTAAGGGGGAGTAAATTTTTTGTTGATGACAAAGGGCGAGAAATATAAAATAGGGTAGTTAGGCATAGATTAAGGGGGAGTTGTTAATTTTAGGGGGAGTTATTAGGATAGAAGGAATATTTTATAAACAAAGGTTGTCATCATCAAAAAGGGGGAGATTGTTAGTCCCTGAGGAGTTGGTTTTGATGACAACAACCTTAGAATAGATTATAAAATATAAATACTAACATTACAAGTTTAGATATATATGTATATGCAGGATCTAACCATGCAGGTATCAAGAATGAAGACTGTACAATATAGGGATTCAAGATATAGAGATAGAAGACTCATGAGTATCAAGATTATCAAGATTATCAAGATTATCAAGAGTTCAAGAGTTCAAGGTTAAGTTTGTTTTATTAGGAATATTTGTTAAAACTCGTAGAAAAGCACTGGCATCTTAATATCCAATTTATTCGTGGAATGGAATCCACTTCGAGCTCGTTAAAGTGATGGAACCCTAAGTAGGATGGAACCTACGAAAATCTAGTGGGACATTGTTTTGAATCTACTAATTTTAATTCAAATGATTTTACAAAATTATCTTATTTTCAAAATGATTTCAAAACTTTCCTTTTAAAAGATTCAAAACTCTCTGTACTGATTTTAAATAATTTTAGCCTCAAAACATCTTTAATTTCAAAGTCAAATTACTCCTGATTTTAAATGTCTTTTCAAATAATATATTTAACTTTTAAATATTTATACTTAGATTTAAAAATAAAATTATAGTTAAATTATGTATATATTATTCTTTATATTTACTTATGAATTTCAACTATATTCAAGTATATTTATAAAGTTTTAAATAGTTTTTATATAAGATAAATATTTATTTTATAGAAATTCAAAATATCAATTTTGGATGAGGGATGTCGACATGCCCCTAGGCACTATGTCGACATAGTGACAGTTGAAGTTCAAAATTCAAATTTCAAAAGAAGTATCTATTCGCCATAACTCTTCATGAATGGTCATGGCTGTTGATCTTCTATAAATAGGGGTCAGTTTCAACGAATTTTTAATCACTTTTTTTTGGTATTCACTCCTCTTCTTCTTCCACATTTCTTAATACAAAATCATACCATTACTCTGCCGAAATCAACATCGAATCATACTCGATTACTTCTAGTTTGATTCTCCATCACTATCTCTACAAGGTTCTCAGTGCTATTCAGAGTTATAGACTTCTTTGTAATATATTAGCGAGAAAAGGTGTGATTGTAGCCTTGGAAATCAATTAAGCGAGAAAAGGTGTGATTGTAGCCTTGGAAATCAATTGGGTGAACTTGTTGCCCCGGAAATCAAGTATCTCTACCCAGAGGATTGTCATTCTGGAGGGTGTACCTCGTAGCCTTGAAACCGAGGGTTGTAATTGTTGAATTGTTGTTGAAAGGAAATCCGTACTTGTGTTGCTGGACTGGATGTAGGGTAACTCCGAACCAGTATAAAATCCGGCGTGTTCTTTCCTTTACTGCTTTTACATTATATTTGCATCTGTGTTTGATTCTGTGTTCATATCTGTGTTTGATTAGTGTATACAATGTTAACAAATTAAGATAAACTCAAAAATATTAACAAATTTCTTAAAACACTATTCACCCCCTCTAGTGTTAATTCTAGCCTTAAGATCCTTAATCCGCATTTCTCACATTTGGTATCAGAGCTTTGTTTTCAAAAGTTTCATTATCTGAATTTTGAAAAATTTCAAAATGGCTACTAACACTAGTACTGCTATTTCCACCAACACTAGTTCATTTGTAGAAGGTCAGTCTACTGCCAGACCACCACTTTTTAATGGCAGTAACTATGCATATTAGGCATGTAGGATGAAAATATATTTACAATCTGTAGGATTAGATACTTGGAATATCACACAAACTGAATATTCTGAACCCACAACTAATTTTGCACAGTGGACCACTGAGCAAAAGACTGTTGAACAGAATAATTCTAAAGCAATGAATATTCTGTTTTGTTCACTTGAAAGAAATGAATTTAATAGAGTTTCAGTTTGTAAGTCTTCATATGAAATCTGGAAAACTTTGCAAGTAACTCACGAAGGAACAAGCAAAGTTAAACAGACCAAAATTTCCATGCTCACAAATCAGTTTCAGTTATTTAAAATGAATACTAATGAGTCTATTTCAGATATGTATAGTCGATTTCAAGATATTATGCATTCTTTAATATCTTTGGGAAAGGAATTTTCGGAAGAAGATCAAGTCAGAAAATTTTTAAATTCTCTCACTCCAGAATGGGATCAAAAGACACTTGCAATTGAAGAGGCAAATGACATCAGTACTTTAAAGATAGAAGAATTGATTGGAAATCTAATGTCATTTGAAGTTCAAATGATCGGGAGAAGAGAAAGCAAAGCATCTGGAAAGAAATCAATGGCATTCAATGCATTAACCGATGGATCAGACTAAAACAGTGATAATGATGAAGATATAGCATTTACGACCAGGAATTTTAGGAAAATCCTGAAGTACAGGAAATTGAATAGTTCCAAGAGAAACAACTTTAAGAATTCCGGTAATCAGACTACAGTACCAAACTTTATCGAATGCTTCAATTGTGACGAACCAGGTCATATCAACAGAGACTATCCTTATCCAGATAGGCAGAATCCTCCTGTGAACAATGAACCAGCAAAGAAACGGAAGCATGTATTTACTGCTACTCTAGATGACTCAGACTCGTCCTCAAGTGATGATGATCAGAAGACGGATAATTCGAATTTGTGTTTCACTGCAGTTCACGACTCCGACGAATTCAAAGAAATGGATTTAGAAAAAGGTACACGTTTACAATACAATTGGTTGAAATTGCTTGCATAGAATTAGTTGCTTAATTGTTTGATTGATTGATTTTGAATTGATACGTTGTTTGAATTTTAAAATTTATTTTCTATTTTTACTATTATTTTATTATTATTTTTATTGTTTTTGACACATTCTGAAATATATTATAAGTACAATATTATTTTAGAAATATAGACATTAATAATAATATTTATTTATATATATGTATTAGATAACTTAGGAAAAATCATGTCATGAAAATTCAAAGGCACATGTCGACATGGCCTCTACCACGATGTCGTCATGCCTACCTGAATTTGAATTTCAAATTTTGAATTCAAATGTTTGAATTTCCCTCAACCTTTTCACTTTATTTATTTCTCTGAAAAGATACCATTTGACCAGAGAATATGTCCTTTGAAAGTCTATTTATTCACTATCTTTTATCATATCTTTTCACTTTCATTTTCAAATTCAAACTCTCTCTTCATATCTTCAAGCTCTATACTTTCTACTCTAATGGCTTCTTCAAGCAACCCCTCAACCATGAGAATTACCAGAAAAATCAAAGAGCAATTTTTCAATGATCCGGAGGCAATTAAAGCATACATCAATTATGCTAATTATGCCAAAGTCCATCCCGGAAAATTTGCTATTTTTCAAGATTTTTCTTCTTATGAAATTGATTCTCTTTTTGCAAACAATGGTGTTTTAAGTCTTATTGACTCTTCTCAAAATGATTTTGTTTGCTATCTTAATCTTGTTAAAATCTTCTATGCTAATTTAAACCGTGGTTTTTATAATGGAAATGAGAATGAAATTTGGAGTAGTGTCAAAGGCACTCAAATTGTTTTGAATTGTGATCTTTTGGGTACCATTCTTAATTGCAAAATCACGGGAATGGATCTTTCTAGTTTTAAAATCGATGAACATGATCGTGAGACATTTCATCATATTTTTGAAGGAGATGAAAACTTTGAATTTAAAAACCGAAACTTTCATCCTAAAGCAAGAATTGTCAATCTTCTCTTACAACATACTTTGACCCCAAGATCGGGAAATTTTAACAATCCTACCTCAAAAGTGTGCAAAGCACTTTTTGCTATTTTCGGAAATTATGATATCAATTGGGCGCAAGTTATTTTGGATGAACTTTATCCTAAAAATTTTGAAATGGGAGAAAACACTTTATATCATGGAATTTACCTTACTCGGATTTTCAACTATTTTGGAGTGGATTTCAAAGGTGAAGAATTTGTCTCTAGAAAAGTTTTTAATATCTCAAACAGTTCTCTCACGAAAATCCCATATGTTTTTCAACCTTATGAGACTCTTACCGAAAAGGAACAGCGTTTGGCTCATGAAGAAATGGAAGAGGAAGAAGAAGAAGAAAGGGATGAAATGGAAATAGAAGAAGAAGAAGAAGGTGAAACATCCTTAGAAAGTATTGAATATCCTTCCAATCCATCTAACAAAACCCTTCTAAAAAACCAAAAGATAATTGTGGAGAATCAACGGATTTTAAAACGATCCGTTAGTAAGAAGTTGGATAACATGTCTTCGAAGATGAACAAGTTCTTTTCAAAAGTCAGCAAGAAACTTGGATCATCTTCATCTTCTAACTAGTTTTATCTTTTAGTATCTTATTGTATTTGTCTTAGTTTATTTTATTTCGAATGTTCGTGTAGTTCTTTATGTTTAATCATTGTATTATCTTATTATGCAATGAAATTGAATTTCTTTCCTGTCATCTAGCTTATTTTATATCTTGAATAATTGTTAGTATATTATAGAAATATATATACATCATTATTCACAAAATAAAATTATCATCAAAATTCACTATGGTATGTCGACATACCCCTCTTGACCATGTCGACATGTATTGGTCAGAAGTGATTATTGATTTTGAATTTGAAATTTGAATAACTACCAAATGTCTATTCATTTCAAACGAATTTCTACACCTATATATACCTTTTCTTCCAGAAATCTTCACTGAAATTTATTTTTCATTCTCTTTATCCTTCATTTCTTTCTCTAATTCAATTATGGCCGATCCTATTCACAATCTATCTAAAAATCTTGAAGAAACACTCAATTCATTCAAGAATATTCTCTCTATCATCCTCCGTAATCAACGTCACTTAGAATTGAGTCAAATGCAGTTGATCAAGGAACAAGAGAGACACTTCGATGCAATTCGTTGGATGATCTCCTCCCTGCACAAGGATGATAATGAAGCACATCCTCCCGTTTCTCTATCTATTGATAATGAGAATTGGGATTCCATCAAATAAGACCCTATCTTTGGAGAAGAAGGATGGGTTGATGTTCCTCGTTACGTTTAATTTTCTTTCTTTGTTTGATTTGTCTGAATTAATTTGTTTGATTTAATTTAGTTTGAATTGATACTTTGTGTGGATTGATTTTATTTGGTTTGAAGATTGGTGTGTGAAACATATATATATATATATACACACTGAAATGAATATAGTATTTAATTAAGTTATTATACTTATAAGTATCATTATTTCTTAATCTATATATTATATATTCCGTTGTACAGTTTATCAATGCAGGTACTAAAGTCCAAGAGTAAGGGGGAGTAAATTTTTTGTTGATGACAAAGGGGGAGAAATATAAAATAGGGTAGTTAGGCATAGATTAAGGGGGAGTTGTTAGTTTTAGGGGGAGTTATTAGGATAGAAGGAATATTTTATAAACAAAAGTTGTCATCATCAAAAAGGGGGAGATTGTTAGTCGCTAAGGAGTTGGTTTTGATGACAACAACCTTAGAATAGATTATAAAATATAAATACTAACATTACAAGTTTAGATATATATATGTATATGCAGGATCTAACCATGCAGGTATCAAGAATGAAGACTGTACAGTATAGAGATTCAAGATATAGAGATAGAAGACTCATGAGTATCAAGATGATCAAGATTATCAAGAGTTCAAGAGTTTAAGGTTAAGTTTGTTTTATTAGGAATATTTGTTAAAACTCGTAGAAAAGCACCGACATCTTAATATCCAATTTATTCGTGGAATGGAATCCACATCGAGCTCGTTAAAGTGATGGAACCCTAAGTAGGATGGAACCTACGAAAATCTAGTGGGACATTGTTTTGTATCCACTAATTTTAATTCAAATGATTTTACAAAATTATCTTGTTTTCAAAATGATTTCAAAACTTTCCTTTTAAAATATTCAAAACTCTCTATCCTGATTTTAAATAATTTTAGCCTCAAAACATCTTTAATTTCAAAGTCAAATTACTCCTGATTTTAAATGTCTTTTCAAATAATATATTTAACTTTTAAATATTTATACTTAGATTTAAATATAAAATTATAGTTAAATTATGTAAATATTGTTCTTTATATTTACTTATGAATTTCAACTATATTCAAGTATATTTATAAAGTTTTAAATAGTTTTTATATAAGATAAATATTATTTTTATAGAAATTCAAAATATCAATTTTGGCTGAGGGATGTCGACATGCCCGTAGGCACTATGTCGACATAGTGACAGTTGAAGTTCAAAATTCAAATTTCAAAAGAAGTGTCTATTCGCCATAACTCTTCATGAATGGTCATGGCTGTTGATCTTCTATAAATAGGGGTCAGTTTCAACGAATTTTTAATCACTTTTTCTGGTTTTCACTCCTCTTCTTCTTCCACATTTCTTAATACAAAATCATACCATTACTCTGCCGAAATCAACATCGAATCATACTCGATTACTTCTAGTTTGATTCTCCATCACTATCTCTACAAGGTTCTCAGTGCTATTTAGAGTTATAGACTTCTTTGTAAAATATTAGCGAGAAAAGTTGTGATTGTAGCCTTGGAAATCAATTAAGCGAGAAAAGGTGTGATTGTAGCCTTGGAAATCAATTGGGTGAACTTGTTGCCCCGGAAATCAAGTATCTCTACCCAGAGGATTGTCATTCTAGAGGGTGTACCTCGTAGCCTTGAAACCGAGGGTTGTAATTGTTGAATTGTTGTTGAAAGGAAATCCGTACTTATGTTGCGGGACTAGATGTAGGGTAACTCCGAACCAGTATAAAATCCGGTGTGTTCTTTCCTTTACTGCTTTTACTTTATATTTGCATCTGTGTTTGATTCTGTGTTCAAATCTGTGTCTGATTAGTGTATACACTGTTAATAAATTATGATAAACTCAAAAAGATTAACAAATTTCTTAAAACACTATTCACCCCCCTCTAGTGTTAATTCTAGCCTTAAGATCCTTAATCCGCATTTCTCACAAAAAGTAATTTAGTCGATCGCTCCATACTAACTCCAATGGGGCTACGATCTTTTTTATGGGGTCCCGCAACCCTCTAGTCCATGCTGTTTCATGCCATTCCGACTTACCATTTGTGAGATATCGATCGATTTTCGCTGTTTTGACTAGCAATTGGATCATAGGAAATTATTTTATTCTTTATCCTTTGGAGCTGCGATGTATCACAAGGGTTTACCATGATATTAGCTACTTGCTCTCTAAATTTTGTGTAATTTCGACATATTGTTTGTGAGATATCACGTTTTTCGTAAAACTATGGATCGTTATGCTGATTTGTACGATCGTTACAATAACGATCGGCCTAATTTTCCAAGATATCATCCTTTTGAGCTGCGGTCGATGATGGGGTGCTCCATGATGTAAGTGACTTTCCCTTCAGATTTCAGGCAATTTCGACGTACCATTTGGGAGATATCACATTTTCCGTAAAATTATGGATCATTATACTAATTTGTATGATCATTCCAATAACGATTGGCCTAACTTCCAAGATTTCATTCTTTTGAGCTGCGATCAATCATGGTGGTGCTCCATAATGTAAGAGACTTGTCCTCCAAATTTTGTGCAATTTCGACGTACCGTTTGTGAGATATCGCATTTTCCATAAAACTATGTATCGTTATGCTAATTTTAACGATTGTTCCAACAACGATTGGCCTAATTTCGAAAATTTCATCGTTGTGAGCTACGATTGATCAAGGGGGCTCAACAATGTAAGATACTTGCCCTCCAAATTTCATGCAATTTCGGCGTACCGTTTGTAAGAAATTGTGTTTTCCGTAAAACTATGAATCGTTATGCTGATTTGCATGATCGTTTCAATAACGATCGGCCTAATTTACAAGATTTCATCCTTTTGAGCTGCGATCATTCTTTATGGTGCACCATGATGTAACAAACTTGCTCACCAAATTTCGTGCAATTCCGACATACCGTTTGTGAGATATCGCATTTTCCGTAAAACTATGGATCTTTATGGCTGATTTGTACGATCGTTCCATTAACGATCCGCTTCTCTTCCAAGATTTGGGAGTTTTATCATGCGATCATTTTTGTGGGCTCCACTCTTCAATTGAGTGATGTTTTGAAAATTTCAAGTGCATTAACTTTGTAGATTTTTAGATATTGATCGATCTTCGTCAATTTACGCTATTTTATGGATCGTTCCCGATCGATCCATATAAATTCTTCCTTTGCCGATAACTCGAGATACGAACATCGATTGAATTGAAATTTGAAATGTGGACTTGCGAGGCCTTCCTTGTCACTTCATATTTATTGCACCTTGATTGGGACCCAGTCCGAATCCACCCAACTATTTCCCATAGTTATTAATATAATCGATTTCCAAGCTTGATAACGGTCTCTCCGGGCTTCCTGCCTTGATGATCACAGAAGCCATTTAGCCAACTTTTATGATATACTGCCTGGTCAAAAGGCGGTATAACACTTCATTTCAACATACAATCCAAACAACCATTTAAACATCAAGTTAAGGCCATGCTACATGTTAAGTCGGTAATAGAAGTGATGTTATATAATATAAAGTTGTCATTCCCTTTCCAAAACAAGAGGTGTCCATAGTTTATAACTTTAATTAGTTATTGTCACTTTAACTTTATATTTCAAACACACAATATATATACACAATATATATAAATAAGATAGTGAGATAACTCACTTAGATCCAACAAAAATACATGCTCAAGCACAACCAAATTTAAGAACACTTCCTACCATCAACAAACTTATGAAATATCCAACCTTTAGCACTTCCAAACTAAGGCAACACCTCCTCTCCTCTTCCATTGCTCACGACCCATCCAAGATCCTCCCGTCACTTTTCATCCACTTTGACTTTAGATATAAGCTACCTAAGGTGTTCTAAGTTGTTGGTGAAAGTTTTGGGTAGTTTGGAGAAGATTTGATTTAATTAGAGAAAGTTAGTGAAGAATAAAGTGAATTAGTGCTAATCCACTTCAACCATTTCTAAGTTTTATTACAATTTAGGCTTTTGTAAATTATGAAATCCTTAAGAGTGCATTTATGGGATTTTATAAGAGATTATTAACACCTTCTACCTTCCATGAAAGGTTACAAAGGATCCTCTCTCTCATAGGCTACCTTTACACCTCATTTTCAATTCTTAACACTTGAGACTTTTCTTAAAAGCTCATATTCAAAGTATCTTCTATGAAATCACCCATGACATCATTAATATATTTATTTTTATAAATGGTTAAATATTTTTATATTTTTTTTATGATTTCATAAGCAAATAAGTGTATGCAAAAAAGTTTGAATAGTTTCTGAGGAGTAAAAAGTTGTTTATCGATAAAACGATTTCGGTCACACTATCGATATTTATTCAAAGTAACTATTTTTGTAAACATTTTCCAAAACAAATTTACCATCGTTAGTTATGATTTAAAAGTGGGTTAACAAGATTATTAAATCAATTTAATAACATTTAATCCAAGATTCAAATATTTAAATAATTCATATATCCAAATACGTAGTGTTTGAAATTTCGTATCGTTACATTCTCTCTACTTAGAATATTTCTCCATGAAATTCCAACACCAGCAACAAAAGAATCAATCACATAGCAATACTTAATAGTATTCAAAATTACTAGCAAACAAAGCTCATGGTTTGCTCAAGTTCATAAATCTTCTTATCGTACAAGGACGATAAACAATCTACTAAGCATACTTTAAGCTCAACAGCCTCAGGATATTACACGTTTTCGACACAAACAACAAAAGAAACAAATTCCAACACAAGCAATAAAAGAAAAAATCAAATAGATAAGCCTACTTTGTTGGCTTTTAGCTTTAAGCAAAATTTTCCGAACAAATAAGTAAATAACTAGATTAACATGTTTTTGACACTCCAACTTAAGTATTCCTCGATCATGAGGGAAGCTGGTAGGTTAGAGCTCTATTGCTAATGTCCCTATTCGAACATCAATCTTAACCCTTACAAATAGAGAAGTCTACCTCGTCGGCTTTTAATGTTAAGCCTAGTCAATTACCTTTTCAATAACTTATATATATATATATATAAATACTTTAAAAATACTTGTAAATAGGTTTTAAATATCCATGTAAAACATTGCGTGAAAATAACTAACTTATAATTTGATGAAAAACATGTTTTACATTATAAAATCTCTTTAATTTGAAAATACATATATAATTATTAAAATATATTTAACCTTTAAATTACTTTAAATTATTTTAAAATAGGTTAGAAAACATCTCTAAAAATATTAGAGAAAATTACCAAATGTAGATATCATTTTTAAACACTTAAAGTCATAAGCGACTTACTACATTTATAAATGGTGTTAAAAGTCATTGTTAAAGAACACATTGAAACACACAATCTATAACGACCCGGTATTTTCAACCATTCGCATCCGCACATGTCGGACTTGAATTGCTTAAAATATCAGATTGTTAATTTAAAATTTGGCAAAACTCAGCATATACGGTAAATAAATCAATCACAGAATCACAGACACAGAGTAACACAATAATACGCAGCGAAATAGATAAATAGTAGTTCATGAAGCTACTATATAAACATCAGAGTTAAAAATAAAATACAACAAAATATCTCAAATACAGTGAAGTCTTCAGTACGAATAGATGACCACTTTGAACAAATCAACTGGAAAAGCTGAAAGCTGAATTAATAGTTGGATCTCCAAATGAAGCTCCAAACTCCAATGGTGAGTCTCAAATGCTGTATCACTCAGTCTGACCCGAGCGTAAAGCAAAACACAAAACACTCGAGTCAGGATTAACATTCTTATATCAATAAATCCAACTCAAGTTTAATGTCAACTGAAATCAAGTAACTTAAAGGATGTTTGGAATAGTCATCCTCTAAGGATCCGTGGAACTGTCTACAATGTAGAAATATACACTACAACACCATGGCCATTTCAAATTTATTTATTCTACAAAACCAAGATATCATTTTCATTTCAAATATATCTATTTTCCAAAATAGTATATTTATTTAAAATAATTTATAAAGTAAAGTATTTGCAATTTCCTCAAATTTCACAAATTGCTTCAAAATCAACTCTACTTTCCCATTCAAATCAAATTCAATCTCAATTTATCAATTTCCGTTCAATTTAGTTTTATAAATAACAAATTCAAATTTTATTGATTTCAAATACAGATCTGAATCACAAATAAACCATTTAGATTCCAGTACACTTCAAGGCTTTAATATTCAACTTTTCAAAGTTCAATTTATCTCAGTTTCATATAGATCTTGATTTAACTTCATTATTATTTAGTCTTGAAATTTTCTGTTAATAGATTCAATATCATTTGACTAGCCTTAAATTACATTTTACTAAATATTTCCTTAAATTTATTTAATCGAGAAATATTCATTAAATCACTTAAATCAAGACCGAGTTATAAATCATATCTTAAATCTCCATTTCAATGAGTTTCAAATTGGTTTAACTAAAAGTATTCTTTATTGAATACAATTTCAACTAAATTCAAATTATCTTCCCAACCTTAACTTATTCAAATTATTACCAAAATCTATTTTTAAATATAAATTTAAACACTTAAACATATTATATGTATTAGCTCAATCTTAATCAAATTAAATATTATCATTAAAGCTACATATATCATTACCATTTAAGAATCAACATTTATTAAGACCATATATTTCTTTCCAAAACCAGAGAATTTATTTTCAAAATATTTATATATGGACCAACGGTGTCTGTATATAATTTCCTATCCTATGGTCAAGTGATACAGGTATTTATCATTTCAATCCATAATTTAAATATATACGGGTAGATATCATTTCGACCCGCAATCCCAAATTCAATTCAAATGAAAATCGCTTGGGTCTATCATTTCAATCCATAACGATTTTCTCCTATTCTAAAGTCCGTTCGGGTATGTATCATTTCAGCCCATAGTGAATTCTATACTAACAGGGAACTTGCAGAGTGATAACAAATATGATAATAACATAATAGGCATATATCATCAATATAAATAACAGATAATGGTGTCAGATGTCACAGGTGAACATATACAGATAATAGCATATATAACAATGTAAATAACTAACAGCAGCATATTTCAATTGTCGTTTCAATTGAAATCAAATTTAATAAATATAAGAACGTTAATCGTGAGTGATTGCTCACCTTCCGAGGCTGGAGGATAGACAAAGAAATGAGATACGAATCCCAAAACAATGCTAGATGGACCCGATTCGATGAAGAAAACAGGCACGACGGACAAAGCTGATAGATTGGAAATCAAGGACCAAATCAGTTTGATAAGACAGCAATTATATATATATTATTATTATTCCCATAAAATCAATATTTAAGTTTAATATAAATATTAAAATAATATATATTTCAAAATCATAAATTTCAAACACATATTAAAATAAGATCTTTATATATTTTATTTAAAAATCAATAGTTATTAATACAAAACGAAAATATCTACATATAAAAATCCAAAACCTATCTTAAAAATCAAAATATCCAATCTAAAATCAATATATATACATTGTATTGAAAAATCATTATTCAAATTAAACTATGTTAAGTATAAACAAATATGTTTCGAAAACATGCCTCACGTGGATCACAAGCTAAGCAAAGTGCACGATCTAGATCCACGTGGGTAGGCAAATACAAGCTTTAGTAAAACTATAATATACCAAACAAGCTGTATACCACCTTTTCAACTCATATAGAATAAAGGAATTTGAACTTTAAAATCTATATAAATTAAATCTCAAAACTTTATGTATATAATATTAAAAAATCTGATACGTTATATATATATTCGCATATAAAACTGTAAAAGTAGGCTATAAATTAATGGACCAAAATATGCAGACATGATTTTGAAAGCAATAGTAAATATATCAAAACATATGTCACAACATTGTATACCAATATATATCAAAACTTTTCGACCATTCCTTATATACGTATTAATATATACTTTATATTCTCAGAACCAAAGCAAGATAGAACTGACTAAAGTAAGTTACAAATCAACTTATAAACATATAAAGTGACGTATATATTTAATATAAAACAATATTATATCTAGGTTGCGAGTACGATATATAACATAAGTGTAAGGTAACGTATATAAGTTGGTTTATATTCTCAGATCTAAGCATACAGTACATATTAATAGCTTTGAAAACCTTTATAAATAAATAAATACATAATTATAAATAATATAAATTTAAAGGAAATCAAATAGTTTAACCAAATGCAGGCTTAACTTTCTATAATATATATATACACATATGTACGGCTCAAAGTATTTATTATTATCAAATAGTGAATATATAAGCTAATATACTTTAAACACTGTAACTACCTGCTAGAACATACTTATATTTCGAAAATCTGTATGTAATTTAAAATCAAAATTTCAATATATTTATAACCAAACATAGATATTTGCAAACATATGTATATACAAACTTACTTATTCTATTATATAAACTAAATATATTGATATATATAACTTCAAATATACCTATACAATGTCTAATAGTACCTATATATATAGCTATCTCCAATTTATAGGCACGGCAAGTGGAAACAGGGATGGAGCACTGTGGCACGGTGTGCTGGAGGTGTTGAAGAGAAACATGGCTCCGAAGGGGGCTCGGCTGCTACCATAGTTTTGCGTGCTCGGGAGAGGAAAGGCGGGGAAGTCAAAGTGAGAAGGGGAAGGAGGCTGCGGAAGGGAGAAAAATGGCTTGGCTCGGTGTTTGCTCGACCAAGGCAGGTGGTGCAGAGGGTCGTTGGTCTGGTGGAGGTGAAGGCCGAGGTCGGTATGGTGGAAATTTGTGTTCGACACCGGTGTTGGATGCTAGGTCGCGTGGAAGAGGGAGGAGAGGTAGGTTGTTGAGGTTGAAGGAGGAGAGGGAAAATAGAAGGTGGGTCCGGGCTTGGTGTAATGGTCGGTTGTCAGGGGATGTGGGTGTTGATGGTGGTCAGGTGCTTCGGCTAATAAAGGAAAGGCAAGGCGAGTGTGAAGCTACGACAAAGGATTGTGGTGAGAGAGGGAGGGATGGGCGGAGCAGGCTTCGGCCATGGATTTTTACAAAAGAAAGAAAAAATATATATGGAGATTTGAAGGGAGGAAAGAAGGTCAGGTGTTTGCACAAAAAATGGACAAACACCTCAAAGTCGTATGATTTAATAGATTTGATGTTGTTCTTAGTGATTTGGGTGATTTATGCAAATATATGAAAAGCAGGGGCTAAACTGTAAAAGACACGCAGATTTATATTGGTTCAGCCAGAATGTGCCTACGTCCACTTTATATGTTATTTATCTTTTCTTGTTTAGATTACAAGTACAAAGCTTTGATACCAGTAAAAGAAAGTTGTTTGAAAGTTCTCTCCGTGCTTGAGCTTTCAAACTTGTCCCCCATTATTGTACCCCTGCCCCTCTATTTATAGAGTGAGGCTGGGAGCAGGGGTCTTGGATGTATATAGCTGCTGGTGGGCCTGGGCTGATGCAATTTGGCCTGGCAGAGTTGGTCTGGTATGCTTTGGTCCGGTGATGGTTGGGTTGTAGTATTGGTCCGGTAACACTTGGTCCGGTGGGGCTTTGGTCTAGTGATGAGTGAAGAGGGAATTGGTTCGGTGTGGCTGATTCGGTGAAGGTTGGTTCGGGGGTGAGGGCATTGCTTGGTCCGGTGGTGAGTGGTTCAGTAGTGGTTGGTTGTTGAGTGGTTCGGTGGAGGCTGGTTCGTGAGTGGTTCGGTGGAGGCTGGTTCGGTGGGCATGGGATGGAGTTGATTCGGTGGTAGGGAAGGAGCCGGTCGAAACACACCCAACACTTGCCCCCCAAAGTAGGGCATATGCCTGTTTATGGCGTGCTTTGTCTTTTTGGTCATCTCCATTCGGTCCATGAGTGCCGAATCAATTGGTCCGGTATCCCATATCCGCCTATAAGTAGGGGCTATGCACCTTTGATATTCCTTACCAAATCGATATAGCCGAACCAGATTTTTCTTTCTACCGAATCAATTATACTTCTGAAAACTTTCTGTCTACCGAACCAGGTAACTGCCGAATGATTATGATTTTAATGTTTTTGGAACTACCGAGTGACTTTGAATTGCCGAACGACTTTGTGACCTTGCACTTTGCACTGCCGAATGACTTTGAACTGCCTAATGACTTGCGCTGCCGAATGACTTTACATGTTTATAAGTGGAACTCTAGACAATATACACTTGTTCTTTTGACCCTCTATATCTCTTGTTCTAACAATGTGCTTTTTCGTGCCGCAGATAATGTCTCACAAAGTGGAAACCCGATCAGAAAAGAAGAGATCTATGGACAAAAGAGAATCTCCCGTCGTGCCCCCAGTTCAGCCGAATCCAAAACGACATGGGCCCACCCCGAGATCGCTAGTGGATAGGTATGGTCCTCAGGAACTTCTGAACTTGCCTCCTGATTGCTTCCCTAGCTCACTCAAGGGTGAGCAACTTGATGTTATATCTCGCTCTTTCGGGATCGACCGAGCGCGCATGCTATTGCCGGATGCGGGAGTGATGCCATATGATCCTCCCGAAGGATATTTTGCCTATAGCAGATACCATTGCATGTGTGGTGCCATCCCGCCTCTCAATGCCTGGGTAGTCAGCTTTCTCACATATCTAAAGGTAGCTCCACTCCATCTTCAGCCCAACTCCTATGCCATTCTGGTGAGTCTCTTCGTCATCTTCCAGAGGAGATATGGGCGTCCTCCTTCCAACCGGGAGATCTGGTATTTGTACAACTTGAGAGGCTATAAGAAGGGGTCTCCCTACATTAGCTTGGAATCGGCCGTATCCTTTAAGCCGGTCCTGGATCTATACTCCAAGTATAGCATGTTCAAGAAGGAATGGTTTTTTGTCAGGGATGATTCCGTTTCTATTTAGCGCTTCACCTCCAAATGTAAGTCAAAGCTTTATTTTTAATTCCCGCTCTGGTTGCAATGCTCCTTCTTATGTGTTTTTATTTTTTGCTAGCGACAGGTGGTTTTGCGGCCGTGGAGAATGATCGTCTGGTTCAAATGGCAGCAGAAATAGAAGCTATTACTGGAAGAGATAGGTCGGCTGCTTACCTCATCAGGAACGCTACACTTTTGGAGCACAGCTTGATCCTTCCACAGCAGTCCGTGGTCAAGTAGAGGGACACGGCCGAAGAGAAGGCGGCCCAAGCTAAAGAAGGGGCCGAGTCGAAGAGCAGTAAAAGGCGGCCCTTTCCGAAACACCCGGTTGCCGGGGGGAAGAAGCTCAAAAAGTCTGACGGTCCCTCTCCCAGCACATGTCCAGATATCCCGGAGGAGGGAGATGTGGAGGAGGAGAAAGGCGAAGATGGAGGAGAAGGCGCTGGAGGTAGCGACGGTGTCGGGGCTTTGTCTTCTGGGCAAGTAGGCGAGATGCAAGAGTGGACGGATGACGCTTTCCGCCAAGCCTTCGAAGGTTTGGAGGGGACGGAGAAGTCCAAAAAAGCCGATAAAGTTGGGGCCGGCGTTGATTTTTCTTCCGGGAGCGCCTCTACTGAAGCATCTTCGGCGGTTCAAGGTGAATTTCTCTTTACTCTTTTAATTCTTGAAGGATGGCTCAATACATGTTGGTGACACTTGGTTTTCATATCAGGAGCGGGTAAAACGGCCAAGACCTAAGATCTTCGGTACAGGCTTGAGCAATACAAACTCTCCAAAGCTTCCGCCAAGCCGAAGCCTTCTACTAACCGCCCGGGAGACAGAGTCGGCTATCGTCCACTTCTCGGAGTTATCGAAGAAGATATACAGAAGAGGAAGAGGAGTCGATCTTCGTCTGAACCTCTTCTTGAACCCCCGGCCCCACTCCAGCCTATTCACGACATTACAGAGGAGGATACCGAGCTTATGCCCTCCCCCCATCCGTCTGGGAATCCAACCGTCATCCCAATAGATCATCCTGGCTTAGTACGCAATCCGTTTGCGGGTCATCCGGACCTGGACCCGGCATCTCATGACATCTCTTTTGATGAGGTTACTGGTGAGCACCTTCTTCCTCGCAATCCTATGGTAAGGGTGCTTGAAGAGGCCAAGTCCCTGGACCTTGATTTGCTTACTACTCGGATTGTCGCTATGGGGGACGAAGCTAAGGCAAATATCGACCGGGTTGCTGAGGAGGCAGGTGTGCAAGTAGAGGATGATGATCAAGATGACCAAGGAGCAGATGTTGGTAAGTCTTCCTTTCTAGTCTTTCCGTTAACTTGGTCGCTTATCACTAATGAATTCTTTCTCTGACCGGATAGGTAGGCAACAGGACAAGGATAAGACTCCGACGCAGCCGGCTCCTTGATTTGACCTGGATATCGTTTTGTCGACTTGACATTGTTGTATATGTTAGTTTCAAAACAGTAACGTAACTCTTAGGTTGTAATTATGCTACTTGTAATAAACAATGCTATTCTTGACGTGTAATTCTTTAACTTAAGCTGATTCTTTCGTTTTTTGAATGTTTTCGCTATTTCGACATGTTGTATGAGAAATATAGCTATGCATATTCTTGTAATTAAATTGTGTTTGATGTCAGGTTCTTGTTTAAAACATAATTTCATGACTTGCAATGTTAACGTGAAGTGTGAATAAATTATAGTCACTTGTTTACACATGAAAGAAGGAAATACCGCCCTTTATATTTTGCTTGTAGATGGCAGCTTTGAATGTCTTGTGTGACCGAGTATGGAATGTGGTCCAGTATCTTGCTGTGAGTATCCGCTTCCATTAGAGAATGTCTCTTGTTATGTGTCCTGTACTTCAGGGATTGTTACAGAGGATAGGGGAAAAGTTTCTTAAATAAAATTGAAATATGTGAAATAGTAAAACTTCCAATCACGGAAGGCCTTCGATGTGCTTAAGTTCGTGGCAAACGGGCTTTGTAGTCACTTTCCCTAGCTGTGGGTCTTGGAGACATTTGTCACCCATCTTACGCCTCCGCGGGGAGTTAATTCTTTTTTACCACAGCCGCACTTAAGACATATCGGAGCCGAGATCGCGCACAGTAACTACCCGGGCCATTATGGCCCGTAATCGTGGGTATTATTCGATTTACTGTGGCCGGCTAGCGTGGGTGCCGATCGTCAACCGTGAACTGCCCCTGGCTGGCCATACCTTATGTTGGGGCTTATAGTCGGTTCACAGTTGCCGGCGAGCCGAACGCCGTAATGAGCTGCCTCGGCTATAGTCGGCCTTCTCGGTGGCTTATAATCGGCTCATTATAGTTGGCTTTAAGGGCCGTCGCAAGAAATGAGTTAACCCGCAGCAGAGGGATGCCGGAGCAAAAGTGTCTCATTGGTAAGGGCATAGATTCGCATAGTACCTGTTAGGTCTTGTCCAGGTGAAGTTGCACTGTGGAGTGCTTTGAATGGAAATGCTATACGCATAAGATTTTGTTCAACAGAAAAGTTAACAAGCAGCCAAGATATAAAGGAACAAGTTAAAAAAGAGACAAGGTTTTTTAAAGTGGTTCGGCACGAAAATGCCTACGTCCACTGATTCTCTTTGTTAATTCACTTCATATGGGCAGTACATGTTAAGAAAAGTATCGACGGAGGTGTTGGATGTTCCATGCCCTGTGGAACACCTCTCCGTCCACTGTTGACAAAATATAAGCTCCATTGTGGAGATCTTTATGAATTACATATGGTCCATCCCAGATTGGATCTAGTGCTCCGGGACGAGGGAAGATTCGCTTGATGAAAAGATCCCCTTCTTGTAAGGTACGATGCTTGACTTTGGAGTTGTATTATGCTGTCACTTTTTGCTTGTGGGCTGCTGCTTTAAGGACTGCATCATTTCTTCTCTCCTCAACTAGATCCGAAGACATGTGAAGGAGTTCTTCGTTCTCTTCTGGGTTATAGTGGATCCTACGGTGGGAAGGCACGATGGTTTCAACTGGGAGCATAGCCTCCGATCCGTATGCCAAAGAGAAAGGAGTATGCCCTGTCGAGGTTCTGAAAGATGTGCGATAGACCCACAGTGCCGTAGGGAGTTCATCCACCCAAGCGCCCTTTGACTTTTCGAGTTTCTTTTTTATTAGAGTTTTTAGAATTTTGTTGATGGCTTCGACTTGTCCATTTGCCTGGGGATATGCTACAGATGAGAAGCTTTTGTGAATTCCGTGCTCTCGGCACCAGTTGGCGAATTCTTCGCTGTCAAACTGAAGTCCATTGTCTGATATGATTTTGAATGGGACTCTGTACCTGCACAGAACATTTTTGATCAAGAAGTTAATAACTTTTGCTGAAGATACTTTATTCAGAGGTTCTGCTTCCACCCATTTGGTGAAATAGTCGACTGCCACTATAGCATAATTGGCCCCGCCTCGGCCCATTGGTAGTTCGCCGATTAAGTCAATTCCCCATACTGCAAAGGGCCAAGGGCTGGTCATTTGAGTAATCTCAGTTGTTGGTAGCCGCGGAATCTTAGCAAACTTCTGGCATCTGTCACATTTTTTGACCAAATCTAAGGTGTCCTCGCTTAAGGTGGGCCAGAAATATCCATATCAAAGTATCTTTTTTGCTAAAGTTTGCCCTCTGGTGTGATCTCCACATCTTCCTTGATGAATGTTGGATAGGATTTCCTTGGCTTTCTTTCCGGCGACACACCTTAATAAGGGGTTAGAGAATCCGCGCCGATAGAGGATGTCCTCTTGTATGGTGTAGCGGGAAGCTTTCCTCAAGATTTACTTGACTTCGTTACGCCCGTTGGGTAGTGTGCCGCTTTGTAAGTAGTCCCGAATGGGAGTCATCCAAGTTGCTTCTTCGGTTGCAGCTATCAGATTCACTTGCTCAAAACTTGGGGTCAGTTGCCTTGAGATGGTTATCGCTCCGGAAATAGCGCCGTCTCTCACGCTTGCTTGTTTTGCCAATTCGTCGGCCTCTCGGTTCTCTTCTCGAGGGATGTGTCTGACTAAGTAGTGGTCCAATCGATTGAGAAGTAACTTGGTCTTCTTTAAATATTCTATGAGTCGTTCTTCTCGAGCTTGGAATTCTCCTAGTATTTGATTAACAATAAGTTGAGAATCGCCATGAAGACACAAAGAATTGGCTCCGATTTCTAAGGCAAGTTCTAGTCCAGCTATCACTGATTCATACTCTACATCGTTGTTGGTGGCAGCGAACTCCAACCTTATAGCATAGTGCAGCTTATTTCCCCTAGGTGACTATTACCACACCTGCCCCCGAGCCTTGGTCGTTTGACGCCCCATCCACGAAGAGATTCCACTTAATGTCTTCTGCTATTTCTGATTGCTCCTTACCTTCGTTGGTGGTGAATTCTACAATGAAATCGGACATGGCTTGTCCCTTGATGGCGGTGCGAGGGTGATAGGTGATATCATACTGACTTAGTTCAATGCACCGTTTAAGTAGTCGCCCGGAAATGTCGGGACGATGGAGTACCTGCCTCAGTGGTTGATCGGTCAGAACTTTGATGGAATGGAACTGGAAGTAGTGACGCAGTTTCCGTGACGTGATCAGTAAATAGTATGCTAGCTTCTCAAGTTTAGGATATCTGACTTCTGCCCCCGTAAACCTCTTACTTACAAAGTAAACTGGCCGCTGCGTGCGGTTGTCTTCCCTTACCAACGCAGCGCTTAGGGCGTGAGATGACACAGCAAGGTATAGGTATAACTCTTCGCCTTCGCTTGGAGTCGAGAGTACCGGCGGTTTCTAGAGGTGTTCGATTAAGTTAAGGAAAGCGGTTAAGCATTCGTCAGTCCATTCGAACTTTCCTTTGTCTTTCTTCAGAGCTTCGAAGAAGGGGACACACTTGTCCGTTGCTTTGGTGATGAATCGGCTTAGGGCGGCCACTTTCCCATTCAGGCTTTGCATTTCCTTTCGAGTGGAGGGTATCTTGATATCTTTTAGCGCTTGGACTTGTTCAGGGTTTGCTTCAATCCCTCTGGCATGGACGATGAATCCCAAGAACTTTCCTAATGATACTCCGAAGGAGCATTTTAGAGGATTGAGTTTCATTCCATATTGGCGAAGCACTTGAAACATCTCGCCCAGATGGCTTACGTGACCGTCGGCTTTCCTTGACTTTACCAGCATGTCATCCACATACACTTCCATAGTTTGTCCTATTAGCCCTGTAAACATCTTGTTGACGAGGCCCTGGTAGGTGGCTCCTGCGTTTTTAAGTCCGAAAGGCATTACCTTATAGCAGTATAAACCACGGTCAGTGATGAAACTAGTGTGGTCTTGATCGAGAGCATGCATAGGAATTTGGTTATATCCTGAGTATGCGTCCATAAAAGATAAGAGTTTGTGCCCGGCTGTGCTGTCTACAAGTTGGTCGATTCGGGGAAGTGGGAAGTAATCCTTTGGGCAGGCGTCGTTTAAGTTGGAGAAGTCGATGCATGTTCGCCACTTCCCATTAGCCTTCTTTACTTGTACCGGGTTGGCGATCCATTCTGGGTAGATGGCTTCTCGTATGAAGTCATTGGCAAGTAGATTCTTTACTTCTTCATCGAGGGCTGCTGATCGTTCTGCCCCCATACTTCTCTTTCTTTATTTTACGGGCGCCTTGGTAAGATCAATGTTTAGTACGTGGCATGCTATGTCAGGGGAGATTCCGGTCATGTCAGCATGTGACCATGCGAATACATCCAAGTTGTGGTGGAGAAAGTCAATGAGTTGCTCCTTCAACTCAGCTTTTAGTTGGGACCCGATTTTCAATAGTCTACTCGAGTCATGCTTGTCTACAGATACAAATTCCATAGCCTCCGCAGGCTCGGCGGTGGACTCCTCCTCTTTGTCCCTGCGGTCTAATTCATTAAAAGGGTCGCTGGTATATCGAAGAGGAGGGGCTTTCTTTAGTTGCTATGCTTCCAAACTTTTTGTGCAGAGGGCAAACTCTACACTTTTCCCTTTATCCTTCCTGTGGTTGTTGCGAAGTTCAGTCACATAGCAGTCTCGAGCAACGTCCTGGTCTCCTTATACTTCCCCTACTCCATTGTCCGTTGGAAATTTCATCTTTAGGCACCATGGGGCTAGAACAATTTGGAAGTCAGACAAGGCAGGCCTTCCTAAGAAGGCATTGTAGGTCGAGTGGCTTTCTATTAGCACAAACATCTGTTTCCGTACAACGGAGCGGGGATGGCTTCCAATTTCAACAAAGAGGTCCAGTTGCCCGAGGGGCATCTTCGCATCTCCAGTGAAACCATGTAGTGGTTTATTGCAGGGAGATACATCCTTCATTGATAGTTTCATTTTGTCGAATGCATGTTTGAATAGGATATTTACTGAGCTTCCAGTGTCTACTAGAATTCGGAAAACTTCGGCCGGACCGAGCCGGGCAGAGATAACCATGGGATCCATGTGAGGGTATTGCCTTCCTTCTAGGTCACGCCTACCGAATGTGATGTCATGATTCTCTTTCCACTTCGGGTGGCGCTCTTCTATAACAAAATTAACACAGTCTTCATTGTTTCTAAGCGACTTTCCATATCTTTCCATCTCTGCCCAGCTTCTGTTGGCTATGTGCGGTCCTCCCGAGATGGTATGGACCACTATCTTCTCTTGACTAGAGCCGCTAGTGTTGCGGTTTCCTCTGCCGTTCTCCGGTGAGGGTAGCCTTGGGTTCTCATTGGCGGGAGCTGGAGTCCTATCCTGACCTTTTACATAGCGTTCCAGTTTCTTCCTTCTGATGTGTTCATCAATCAAGTCCCGAAGATGATGGCACTCATTGGTATCATGCCCATGAGATTCGTGGAAGCGGCAGAACTTTCCAGACTTCTGCGCGTTATCTGATTCCTTTTTTTATGGTGGGCGTTTGTATCTAACTTCGCCTTGGGTGGCAAGGAAGATGTTTTCGACGGTTTCGTTCAAAGGAGTATAAGTGTCGAATCTCGGTCCTGGCCAATATAGACGCTTTTCTCCCTTCTTGCCCCCAGCATTGTCTCTGGAATCATTTCTTCGAACGTCCCTTGCCACAGCAGGCGCGTTGCTGTGAGTTTCCTTATTTTGTTGTCCTGACTGCCCCTCAACGGCAGCATCCTCAAGCCTCATATATTTCCCGGCTTCATGGAAGAAATCGAGCGAAGTAGCTGGTTTTTCTTTTGTCAACCTTCTAGCAAATTTAGTGTCCGGGTGCACACCACTACAGAGGGCCATTAGGATAAGCTTCTCATCGGCATCTTGGACTGCGGCCGCTGCGGCATTGAATCGGGTTAGGTATTGCTGCAGTTTCTCTTCAGGTTTCTGTTTGATGCTGGATAAGGAATAAGCGTCCTTAGGTTGTTCCACATGAATGCGGAACTGACTAATAAACTTTTCTTTCAACATTTCCCACGAGCTGATGGATTCCTGGGGTAAATGACAGAACCAGGAGGTAGCGAGATCTGCTAAGAATAGTGGAAAGCATTTGCACAGTACTCCCTTTGTTGCTCCACTCATGAGCATATGTTGTGTGTATCTCTGTAAGTGTACAACGGGGTCGGAGGTTCCTTTGTAAGGTTCCATTATTGGCATCTTCCATTCTCGGGGTGTGATAGCAATTTCGATATTGCGGGCGAAAGGGCTGGTTACCCTAGCGCCTATCCCTCGATCCCTTTGCTCCCATTGGACGCATTCTCTGAACAAGCGTGCCATCCTTTCATCAGAATTTGGAGCAGATAGAAACGAGATCGGTTCTGTTCTGTGGGATTGATTCCGTCCAGATGACCTGTAGGGATGGTATCGTCTATCATTCCTCATATTCTCCAGTGGCTGCCTTTGGTCTTCTGGGAGCATGCTAGGGTCAGCTACAGTTAGCCCTTGCCTTGATCTTCCCCTGCTGGGTTCTGATCTAAGCACTTCCTCGGGTCCAACTTCGGGCTGGACTATAGCTCGGCCCCGTTCAATGGCGTTTCCGTGGTTAGGCAGTACAACCGGCTCAACCACAGTTGACCTCCGCCCGGTACCTCCCCCGTTGGGTTCAGTTCCAAGCGTTTCCTCAAGCCTAACTTCGGGCTGCGCTCGATCTCGGCTCCTACCATGGCTGCTTCTGCCGTTAGCTCCTTCGAAGAAGGAAGATCTTTGTTGTCTCTGAGATCCTCCAGACTGGGACTCACCCCATGATTCAGTGTTGCGGTTGGACTCTTCAGCATCCCTTAAGCGTGATATGAGATGGTCCACCAAGGCTTCCTGCTGGGATGTGAAGCGGTTAGTTACTTCAGCCACAACCTTGTCTAGATCTACCCTAGTAATTGCTGCAGGCTGTTCTGCGGCAGGAGTGGTTGGATTAGCATGTCCTTCATTTGGTACTACTGCTGGAGGGGGACGATTTACTTGATTTGTGACCACTGGATCTGGAAGACAGCTGGTTGCGATGTTTATTCCCTTGTTAACATCTTTCTTCTGCTTGGGAGGCATGTTTTCCAAGCGATGAATGATGCTGTTAGGAAAAAGGTTAAGTGGAAGAAGCTGAAGGTCCTGAGTTCAATTCTCAGTGAAAGCACCAAAAATGTTTGCACAAAAAATGGACAAACACCTCAAAGTCGTATGATTTAATAGATTTGATGTTGTTCTTAGTGATTTGGGTGATTTATGCAAATATATGAAAAGCAGGGGCTAAACTGTAAAAGACACGCAGATTTATAGTGGTTCAGCCAGAATGTGCCTACGTCCACTTTATATGTTATTTCTCTTTTCTTGTTTAGATTACAAGTACAAAGCTTTGATACCAGTAAAAGAAAGTTGTTTGAAAGTTCTCTCCGTGCTTGAGCTCTCAAACTTGTCCCCCATTGTTGTACCCCTGCCCCTCTATTTATAGAGTGAGGCTCGGAGCAGGGGTCTTGGATGTATATAGCTACTGGTGGGCCTGGGCTGATGCAATTTGGCCTGGCAGAGTTGGTCCGGTATGCTTTGGTCCGGTGATGGTTGGGTTGTAGTCTTGGTCCGGTAACACTTGGTCCGGTGGGGCTTTGGTCTGGTGATGAGTGAAGAGGGAATTGGTTCGGTGTGGCTGATTCGGTGAAGATTGGTTTGGGGGTGAGGGCGTTTCTTGGTCCGGTGGTGAATGGTTCGGCAGTGGTTGGTTGTTGAGTGGTTCGGTGGAGGCTGGTTCGTGAGTGGTTCGGTGGAGGCTGGTTCGTGAGTGGTTCGGTGGAGGCTGGTTCGGTGGGCATGGGATGGAGTTGATTCGGTTGTAGGGAAGGAGCCGGTCGAAACACACCCAACATCAGGCAAAAGGAACGCCCAAGCGAATATATATGAACAGTGATAATATGAACGGTCCAAAAGAAATGAATGCAATGGATCAACAAAAAAAGAATTTGAATAGGCAACGCTTATAACAAGAAATATTTAATTCTGAAAATTAAATGGAGCAGGTGGCTATTGATTGAGACGGCAGATAGATGAAAAGGTATTGAGAACCCAAAAGCCCACATACAAAATCGGTATGGCAAACTGGTTGTTGTTTTCCACTGCGTACCCAACACTGAATTACAGAAATGAACATATTATGGAGATCAGCACGACGAGACTATCAAAATGGTAGACATATATCAGTGGTACGATCATCTTATCAAAAGTCGATAATCGGTACCGAAAATGCTGCTATTCCGTACTGAAAAATCCAAATGGAGCTATAAACGTTCGAATTTCGCGAAACGAATTTCGCAGTCTGATTCAGAGTGTTCCAAATAAATTTTCTCATGTTGACATATTTAGGTTTTAGAATACTTTTAAATTCCACTGTTATTAACTGGTTTAAACTGAAATGAAATTACTCAATAAAATATTTACCAATTGCTATGTTTTTAAATACGTATTCCAAATATAAAAATTTTATTTCAAAATTCAATTATTTAAAATTTCACAAAATTCAGTGAAATACGTTATTAAAACCAATCAAAATTTCTGGGTCGTTACATTCTCCCCCACACAAAACTTTTCATCCCCGAAAAGGAAGGAAGTAGGAGAATAGAAACAACTAGACATAAAAGATAGATTAAAATACAAGGATAAACAATTAATTTAAACTATATTAATTTTACTTGAAATATTCATTTGAAAACTTCATTTGCAGTTCAATTATCTTTAATACTTTAATACCTTCCAAAACCCATTTGTAATATTTCTTGCTTCCTCTATAAATACCATTAACACCTTTATAAATATATGAAACTATTTGAAAACAATTATTTACATCATTACTTATATTTACAAAGAAGCTATTGAAAACATTAAATCCATAATTCATAAATTTATTAATTTATCTCAAGATACTTTTCAAATATTATTAATAAATCACTAATCATTTACTTTAAATATGTTTTATTTAATTAATAACTCCTAAAATATTTATAACACTAATAATTTACTATTAAACCATGTTGTATATAAATAAACAATATTTAAAAAGGATATAGTCAACAAGGAAACGAAGGAGGATTTGGAAAAATACAATATAGGTGAATAAATAAAGCTGAGCAGTTAAGGTAGATTTAAAAGAATAGTATCGGGCATGAATAATTAATTCAAACCATGAGAAATTCAATTTCAAATATTAATACAAAATTTCTTCTGTTGGAAATACTTTTATAATAAAATACCTTTATAATAAAATACCTTTATAATAAAATACTTTTATAACTCGATGTTTCAACAAGTTTATCCTCGTTCTTGCAGACTCTGGCAGTGCGTTGATCAGGCGCAAAGCTAGAATTCTCCAGGTACTTAGTAGACTTGTTTCAACACCTAGTGAAAATACTGGAAAACTTTTTAAAACAGATATGGAAAGTACAATCCAAACAAAACAACCAAAACCTTTGTCTAACCATGGTTCGCAGATACACAATGGTTACGCCTGGATCCCTCAGGAAACAATCCATATCCGTAAGCTTTCTCAGCCTTGCGAGTTACGCCACGATGACTAGTAGAATGCAGGATACACAATGGTTACGCCTGGATCGCCCAGGAAACAATCCGTACCCGTAGGCCATCTCAGCCAGGCGGTTTTGCTACTAATGCGTCCTACATAGATGCAGGATACACAATGGTTATGCCTGGATCCCCCTGGAAACAATCCGTACCCCTAGGCTATCTCAGCCAGGCAGTTGCGGTATGCAGTCGCGCTCGTAAGGCCATGGGTAACGCCATGGAATTCGATGGAAACTCGAGTATCATATCCGGAAAACCAAAATTCATAGAATATCGATAGAATGAATCCACAATGTGGCCACAAAGCGGATATCAAGCAGAAGGCACTTTCCATATCTTTACTTCGAAAATATGTATCATATAGTACCTTTTCAAATCACTTTCAAATATCGTACTTATATAAAGTCCATTATATATAAGATTTAATTTTCAAATCAAATACCTTTCCAAAATCAAAAGTATATCAAATCACACTTATATAGACTTCAATTATATAAGATTTCACTTTTCAAATTGAGTACCTTTTCAAATCCATAGTTTTCGAATCAACATCATACTTATACAAACCAATTTATATAAGTTCGATAACTCCTAAATCAAGTATTTAGTAACACAAGGTTCTCAAATTTCAATTTGTTTAAATATCAATTCAGTTTCAAAATCATATACAATTCCACCAAATTATTTCTTCTCAAATTAAATATCTTCAGTTCCCAAGTTTCCAAAATAATAAATTTAGAAAATAAATCCAAATTTCCAAATCAATATAATTTAAGTCAACCAATTCATTTCTAAAATCAATGGTTTTCAAAATCATCTTATACTTACATAAGGTCCATCTTATATAAGGATCAAATTTTTCAAAAATAAATTTCGCTGTATGAAGAGCCATATGGGATTGAATATCTTTGCTTACTAAAAGAAAATTTCCAATTTAAATTACAAAGATATCTAACCCGACAACTTTCAATTTCAGCGTCAAATTATATCAATGATATTAGAATATAAGGCCCTGTTTGGCTTGTCGTTTTTAGCTTTGTGTTTTCGTCTATACAAAAATGCGTCCGTTATATGTATAGTTGAAAAACAAACAATTTTGAAAAAATGAACTTAACATATAAAATAGAAAACAAGTTTATTTTATTTTTCATATTTCGAGAGATAACAAAAGCACGGAGAACAATCAAACTCTTTCGTTGTCCGTTGGTTGTCCCAACGGCTAAGAATTATAAATTTCTTCTCTTATTTCTTGCTATTTCTTAGTGCAAATTGAAAACACAAAACTCAAAATACAAAATGAAACCAAACGGGCCATAAGATTTGCATACGTCATCATTTCGCAAAATCACATTTGATCGCTTGCTCGATCACACAAGTTCGTTTTCGAACTAGTATTGTCCATTCGACTTCCCTAATGCGGACTTCGATATGGTTTCTCGACTAGAAGCCATCAGTCTCCTTGCATAACTATATACTATGATAGAGAATTCTAGAATCGAGCCCAAATTCCATATCAAATATTCGCCATCAAGAATCAAATGAAAAATCCTAACACAAAATGGTGTAATTCACCTCGAACTTGTGTACTCAAAACCTGGATCAAATTAATTATGCGAATAAAACAACATACGTACAACTTATGTATTTATTCCAACTTGTTAAATATATAGTTTCATAAAGATGTTACTAAGTTAAAACATTTAAACTAAATTTTATTCAAAATATTTTTAAAACTAAATTTCATATTAGTATAAATCAAAATAGTCTTATTCATTTACTTAACAAAATAGTTTCAACCTATTTAAATCATATTACTACATACTTTAAACATACATACCAAACTTATATACTTTATACTTTTCAAAATTACTTAGCTTTGAAAAGTTAACCTTGATTTGGAAGTGCTCGAACCTTCAAAATAGTCGAAGAAATCAAATTTTAAATCCAAGAGTTGGAAATCAACAACAAATCAGTAAATCCATTTCAATAGATAGGGTTATACCAAATCAAATCTGAAACTCGAGGATTGAACACCGGGCTCACTTCAAATCATTTCAAATATATATACATATATTCTTCGAATATCAAATCATACTTCGAACTTTGAAATCAAAATTGGTTTCATAAAATCACTCGTGTAGCAAAGCTACTAAAGTGGCCTCTCCCCCACTTTGAAACTCGAAAATCAATGTCGATGATGTGTGCACTCATCACCGAAATTATTCTCCAGCGACATAAGTGAGTTCTGGACTTCTATTTTCTTAAAAATTTCTTTAATATTTCTTCGAAATCATTGGAACTCATTTGAAGTCATTTGAAACATTTCTTATTCGGAAAATACATTCAAATCGTATTAATATATATATTTACATAACCTTAAAACCAATTTCAAATGCCGGGTTCAATCTCTCAAATTTCAAATTCAACTCTTCTGTTATAAATCATTTTTATATAAATTAATTTCTTATATAACTTTCAAATTTTCAAATCCTTTTGAAACATCAATTTCTCATTTTAAAAGGTATATAATCCTTATCGAAAACACTTTCACTTTAATATATTGACTAAAATCATACTTATCAAAATAATAATTTCGGTATATAAAACAATTTCTAAAATACAAACAAACCCGATTTTCCAAAGGATGATTCAAGAATGGATTCCAAAACAAAGATAGAGATTCAAATTAGAGGGACTCTAATCAAATAGAATTCTGATTCGAAGATAGGCTCGAACGAAGATGAGATAACTAAATTACAAAATACAAGATAGGTATATTTTTATAAGTCACGGATGACCCTAGGTCAACCGTGACTTCAAAATAAGATTGGTGCAGAATTCTGAGGCAAATCGACATTCGATTGCCAGAAATAGAATTCGGCATAACAAGAGATAGCAACATCAAACCGAGGGATATATAAATCTCCGGTGAATCAATGCCGATTGTAAAGGAGTTCCACCCCTTTGCAAATCATTCAAAGATTGGCGGGATCGCCTATTCTAATAGAGATCATTCGGAGTGGAGTTATGGGATACTCCAGAATCAAAAGAATACAAATAGGGAGAGACAAGAATGAATTTTGGAACCGCAAGGAACGTTCCAAAGTTCAAAGGAAATCGAGTCAAAAGGAAGAGATTCAAACTCGAACGAAAGTGATTCTATAAATAAATTTACTATATATGCTAAGTTTGCCCAGATCCAAAGTGTAACAACCGTAATTTTATTACCGTCGTAATAAAAATTTATAATGGAAATTTTAAATTGAATTTTTTTTTTTGCAAATCATGTTGCTAGGTCAGTACTCATACTGGTGGTAGCATGTTGGTAATAAGGTGCACTTTTGCCTTCACGTGTATTAAAGAAATGGGTCCAATTGTAAAAAGCAAAAATGCAACATTGTTGCCTGGTGCTGTGAACAAAGTTCTAAAAGCTAGTGTGAACACATTATTCACCATCATTTCTTTTTATATGCAGCAAGTCCTTTTCTCCTTGTGTGCACGTCTAGCAATAAATGCATATGTACCCAAAACCTCTACCAACATATATTTTTGACTTATACCCATTTTAAAGGAGAAAAGTTGCACTGCATCATCTTGGTGTTCCATCATTTCTCAATAGCCTTCATTTCATTTTTCCATCGCCCATTTTTATAAAGCTCTGCAAGCAATGCATTAATGGCCGCTCACAATTATTGCTCTCTTTTGAATCTTTGGTGCTCACTGATTTTTTTTGAAGCAAATTTGAGGTGAGTGTTACACTCACATTTCTAGTTTAAAAACTTTGCTGTGTTCTTATGCTGTTTTGGTATTATTTTGGTTTGCAACTTTTATTAGTTAACCAAAATTGTTTGCCGATAATTCTTTATCACTTAAAATTTACGGCAAAGGTTTTAAATTGCAAGTTGTTATTTGGAGTTAGGCTCTGTTATTTAGCACAAAACTGAGGCATTTATTTTTATCCATTTCGTACTTGTGCGTGTACTGCATGAAATATAGTCCTGGTGCAAATTCTTATTCTTCCCTTGCGTACAAAGTGTATACTCTTTCTTTTACAGTTTGTACGTGTAAGGTGTTGCTTTTATTATTAACTTCCCAGATTTATTGTGCATGTGTGTTGATATATACGAAATAGCCCAGGTCATCATATATTGTTCAAACATTATTGCGTGCGTTAGCCATATATTTTGGGCTCGTGCATGCTTGATTTAGTGCAAGTGTAGCACACAGAGGCTACATTCCAACTCCAGGTCACTATATCATACAAATTGCACATATGCATTCACTAAGTATATTGCAAAACTTCTTTTATGCGTGCATTTATTCGCTATGTCCAGGTCCTCATTTCAGTGCATGCGTGCATACCAGTTCCTATATATTTTTGTGTATGAGTGTTCAGTGCATGTTCATGCTTACAAAATAGTAAGATGCCAACATTCTTTTCCATTTTATACGTGCGTACATATATGGTGTTTCGTTTCACATAAGGTTGCTCTAGGTTTTGTTGCTTTCGTACACGTGTATTCAAAATTTTAATTCGTGCTTTATAGCGTGTCAAGGCATATGTCTAACACTTGCGTGTTATAGTATATTGCAAAGAATAAATATGGTCCAGATTGCATTGGTTTTGAAATTCACATACGTGTCCTGTGTAGTTTTGCCCAGGTTGCATTAGGAATTTTTTTCAATTTCATTTTTGGTGCCTACTTTGTTTAATTCATGTTTATATATGCTGTCTGACAAAGGGTAGCATGCATAATTATTTCAAGTGGTACGCGCAAATTGAGTTACACAAAAATCATGTCCAGGTAGTGCTATGTTTTATGAAAAATAGTGGTGCAGACCGCTATTTAATTTACGCTGAACCGGTGTTACGTTTTAAAACATATTTTGTTGCCGTAATTTTATAACAGAATTTTTACGCCGGTATTATATTTTTGAAGCGTGTTGTTTTGATGACATTTTGACGAATAAAAATTACTGTTATTTTTGACTTCAGTAACCGTCAATTTAAAGTGAATTTTTAAGCGGTTATTCCGCAACGCTGATTTGATATCCGTTTTTACGGTGTTTTGTGAAGCACAATTTCCTCGTCGAAATCGCTACAGATGTTGCTGTTTTAATCACGTGTTTTCAAAATCATTTTAAAATAAATTTGTTTCCAAAATTTTTACAGTTTACGCTTTCAAAAGAATGAGGAATCGATTTAAACGTTTCAGCAAAATTAAGGAATATGAACCCTTACTTTTACCGATTCAGTTAATTCCGGACTTGTCCGTTTGAGAACGTAAAATGTTATTTATATAAAATACATAATTTTGCACTTTCAAGGAAACGGTGAAGAGATTTAAACGATTTAGCAAAAGTGCGGAGTATGGAACCACAATTTTACTATTTCGGTTAACTCCGGACTCGTTAATTGAAATATTTTCTATTGTTTGATGAGTTTGATGATTTTTTTGGGTTTTTGTTTGCGCCAAAAATGGTCACAAACCCCGAATGTTGTGAAAGCACCAGTGTATGAATACAAATCAGCAATATTCAAACACAAATCTCAGATCTAAACAAACTACAAATAGCAATCCAGAAATAATGAACAAAAACACAAGATTTATAGTGGTTCGGCTATCTCCGGCCTACGTCCACTCCAAAGTTTTTATCTTTTATTGATCGATGCTTGAAGATTACAATTTCCTATCTCATAGTACAACGGATTTTATGATTATAATCTGAATCTAAGGCAGCAATGGTGATCTGGAGTAAATCTGGCAGAGTCCGGGCGCTCTTTAGCTCTCAAAATTGTCCGACCCCTTTTCTGAATGACCAGTGGCTCTATTTATAGGTGTATAAGGCTGATATTTTGCCTAAATTGAAGGGAGACTAGTTCTAGTACGTCAGGGGACCCACATGCCCGCTTTCTGGAAATCCGGGCCCACTTTGGGATCGATTCGAAGCTACGTTCGAATCGATCAATAAATTGTCCAATCGAGCTGAAATTTGGTGTGAACATTCTTCAACATGTGCTCAAGCTACTGTGAAAATTTCGTGGCATTTGGACTTGTAGATCTCGAGTTATGATCGATTCAAGGTCGCTTTTCTGGTTGCAGTGCTCCGTTCGAATCGATTACGTTCGAATCGATTGCTCCGAATCGATCAAGCATGCGCTCCTGCGATGGCGTGTCGCGAATTCTTAGAGTCGATCCACCTTTGTCGCCGTGTTGAACGAGTCATTCCAGATATTTCTCCGTGTTGAACTCCTATTCCCTTGCTTCGAACGTACAACTAGTTCGTATCCTCTCGTTCGTATCGCTCTGATCATTTCCTTCGTGTCGATTGATTGGAACACGATCGATACGAACATTGACCTTGAGTTCTTCGAATCCATGCACTCACCCATCCTTCGTATCGATCTTTTACATCCAATTCGAATCCATAACTCCATGCAGCTTTAATCATTTCCCTCGTATCCATGACTTCGTATCCACGAAGCCAACTCCCAATGTATCCATCTCGAACGCCTCCTTTGTATCGATTCGTACGAATCCAGAATCCCAAAACTGCTACTTCCTTTTCGTATCGATCCAATACTGATCGATACGAAGCATACCTGTGCATCCTTCTCATCGATGCGAACGGCATCGATTCGAAGTAAACTCCATGCGCCTATCTGTTCGATACGAACATGTCGTTCATACCCTATGAATCGATACGAACTCCATCAATCTGAAGCGACGTCGATCGATACGAAGTGTATCGATACGAAGTGTGGCAGACCATGATCGATGCGAACAACATCGATTCGAACCAATATCCATCGATACGAAAATGCATCGATACGAACCAGTTTTCATATAATTTGACCCATCCATATCTCGAGCATACAAACTCTGATTAACCTGAAACTTGAAACGTATCCTCTCCTAGTCCTCATCATCATCTCCAATCGATTCCGTCCTGATCGGAGCTCGGTCAAATTTTGACGATATCCATTGCAGCCTTGTTTCCAATTGAACTCTAATCCTGATATCCATCATTCCTTGCCAATTTGTTGATATTCCAGCTTTAACCAAAAAGCGGGATAACATTTGCCCCCCAAAACATGCTTTGTGATAAGAAGGCGTGTTTTGAATAGTTTTCGAATCCAATATTCAAAGTCCGTAGCCAATTCCATGCCCATCCAAACTCGAAGACTGAGTTATTAATCCATCCTTATCCAACAACTAAATCCAAGACCTCTCCGGGTCGATATCCAAATCCGCAACCTCTCTGGGCTCTTGCCAAGCGCTATCCACACCTGACGACCGTGGTCCAGTGTCCCTGGACGTGGAGCTAACCTCTCCAGGTTCTTGCCAAGCGCAATCCACACCTGACGACCATGGTCCAGTGTCCCTGGACGTAAGTAATGCCATGGCTTAAGTCCTAAGCCGAATCCTGGTCGCTCCGGACACTTGTCGAGCATAGTCCATACTCGACGACCTGAATGAGTCAATTTACCGCGTTCGGGCAAAAAGACTCACCCCTTACCAGGCGTAATCCACACCTGACGACCGTTTATCGAAAACCAAAAAGAATCCAATCAAAATCCAATCCAAAATCCAAATCAAATCGGAAAACCGAAAATCCATATCAAAAATCGAAATCATCATCCAAAACGGAGAACAATCATCCGAATGAATGCTGAAACCAGAAAAACAAGCAAAATCAAGAGTTCAATCCAAACTCCAAAAACCAAATCAGAAAACCAAGTGTCCAATCAAAAACAAAAAATAGATTTCGCAAACCATGGCTTTGCGGTTTATCATCATTCAGAGCATGCCTAGGGGCTATCTCCGTCCCCATACATGTGTAAATGGCTCAGTTGTTCGCCAATGGTTTGTTACTTATTTCATATTATCCTGGTCAATGTATGACCAATCGACCATCATTCCTGGGCCTCGCACCATCATGGCTCGAGGTAGGCGGTGGCTGCTCCTGCTCCACCGCTGCATTCCGTACTCCAACATACTGCCTCAACTGTCCATTCCTCACATGCTCCTCAATTATGTCCTTTAAATGCCTGCAGCTGTTGGTATCATGCCCGTCCAAATCGTGGAAGAGACAATGCTTTCCTGATGCCCTCTCCCGCTCGGATGGTTCTATCCTAGCCGGCCTCCGGTAAGGAAGGCGATTCCGAGTTTCCATGTATATCCGCTCCTGCGTCTCATTTAATTCTGTGTATGTGGAAAACTTTGGATCCTTCCATTGCTTCCTGGTTTTTCCCGAATCGTCATCCAGCTTCCTTTTTCCTTTATCTTTATCCGAGCTTCCGTTGGATGGTCCTCCACCCCCAGTCACATTCACCTCCTTTAACTTTAAGTCCATACATGCATCTTCTTGCCGAAGGAACCTTTCAGCTTCATGGAAGAATTCCCCGAGATCCAGTGGCGGGTCTCGTACTAAAGATACCTTAAAATCTGAATCCTCTCTGACTCCCGACACTGCCGCCATCAAAACCATCGATGGATCCGGCCGATCCACCGAAGCAACCGCCGCATTAAATCGAGTTAAAAATGCTCTAAGTGATTCATCCGTCCTTTGCTTTACCGACGTTAACGTCATCACGTTCTTAGGTCTTTTGATATGAACCCGAAACTGTCCCAAAAACCTATCCACCAATTCCCTCCAAGTCCTGATAGATCCTTCTTCCAGCTGCCTAAACCACATTGCCGCTAGATCTGTCAAGTATAAAGGGAAACATCTGGCCATCACTTCCTCCGATGCCCCCAGCACTTCCATGTGTCTAGTATATCTCATCAAGTGATCTGTCGGGTCAGCCTTGCCATTATATGCTTCCACGCTAGGTAACTTGAACTTAGGTGGATTCTGAGCTACCCTGATTTCCCGAGCGAACGGACTCTTGTTCACCCCTTCTAAATCCTTATTGGTCAAACCTCCACGCATAGTCTTCCTAATGATTTCCATTAATCCAGCGTTGCCTGTTAGGGGTTGCCCCCCCATGCTCCCGAGGGAACTCCGGCACATATTCTTCATGTGGCTCATTAGCCGCAACGTTGGCTCTAGCCTGCTGAACTCCTTCCAAAGGTCCTTCTACGTTGGATCCGGCGGGCCTGCCCCCAAGCCCTTGCTGATTGCCTTCCGGTTCTGTATTCTGTCCTCCATTGGGTTCCGCAACCCTAGTTCCTTGTTCCACATTTGCAGTCGCTATGGTTGG
Organism: Allium fistulosum; assembly: GCA_030737815.1. Classification (NCBI taxonomy): domain Eukaryota; kingdom Viridiplantae; phylum Streptophyta; class Magnoliopsida; order Asparagales; family Amaryllidaceae; genus Allium; species Allium fistulosum. The sequence goes on along the minus strand of CM060908.1, from coordinate 971,221,494 downwards.
TCCAAGATTCTGTGTTCCTGCAGCTCTCATCTGCTCGAAGAAAGTCTGCATCATATCCTGTTGAATCTTCAGCAACCTCTCGTGGAATGAATTCGCCATAGCTTCCATCTCGTCTCTGGTAATGTAAATCGAAGCTTGTCCTTCTCCAGCTCCAGAAGATGCCTCTTGACTTCCTCCTTGTTGGCTTCTCTCAGCTCTTTGTCTTCTACTTGTTTGTCGAGTCATTGCCGAGTCAATATAAATCCTTCAAACTTTCAAATCTAAACTTCAATCCGATGTAGCGGGTGCTAGTCCTTCTCAGTGAAAGCACCAAAGTGTTTGCGCCAAAAATGGTCACAAACCCCGAATGTTGTGAAAGCACCAGTGTATGAATACAAATCAGCAATATTCAAACACAAATCTCAGATCTAAACAAACTACAAACAGCAATCCAGAAATAATGAACAAAAACACAAGATTTATAGTGGTTCGGCTATCTCCGGCCTACGTCCACTCCAAAGTTTTTATCTTTTATTGATCGATTCTTGAAGATTACAATTTCCTATCGCGTAGTACAATGGATTTTATGATTATAATCTGAATCTAAGGCAGCAATGGTGATCTGGAGTAAATCTGGCAGAGTCCGGGCGCTCTTTAGCTCTCAAAATTGTCCGACCCCTTTTCTGAATGACCAGGGGCTCTATTTATAGGTGTAGGAGGCTGATATTTCGCCTAAATTGAAGGGAGACTAGTTCTAGTACGTCAGGGGGCCCACATGCCCGCTTTCTGGAAATCCGGGCCCACTTTGGGATCGATTCGATGCTACGTTCAAATCGATCAAGAAATTGTCCAATCGAGCTGAAATTTGGTGTGAACATTCTTCAACATGTGCTCAAGCTACTGTGAAAATTTCGTGGCATTTGGACTTGTAGATCTCGAGTTATGATCGATTCAAGGTCGCTTTTCTGGTTGCATTGCTCCGTTCGAATCGATTACGTTCGAATCGATTGCTCCGAATCGATCAAGCATGCGCTCCTGTGATGGCGTGTCGCGAATTCCTAGAGTCGATCCACCTTTGTCACCGTGTTGAACGAGTCATTCTAGATATTTCTCCGTGTTGAACTCCTATTCCCTTGCTTCGAACGTACAACCAGTTCGTATCCTCTCGTTCGTATCGCTCTGATCATTTCCTTCGTGTCGATTGATTGGAACACGATCGATACGAACATTGACCTTGAGTTCTTCGAATCCATGCACTCACCCATCCTTCGTATCGATCTTTTACATCCAATTCGAATCCATAACTCCATGCAGCTTTAATCATTTCCCTCGTATCCATGACTTCGTATCCACGAAGCCAACTCCCAATGTATCCATCTCGAACGCCTCCTTCGTATCGATTGGTACGAATCCAGAATCCCAAAACTGCTACTTCCTTTTTGTATCGATCCAATACTGATCGATATGAAGCATACCTGTGCATCCTTCTCATCGATGCGAACAACATCGATTCGAAGTAAACTCCATGCGCCTATCTGTTCGATACGAACATGTCGTTCATACCCTGTGAATCGATACGAACTACATCAATCTGAAGCGACGTCGATCGATACGAAGTGTATCGATACGAAGTGTGGCAGACCATGATCGATGCGAACAGCATCGATTCGAACCAATATCCATCGATACGAAAATGCATCAATACGAACCAGTTTTCACATAATTTGACCCATCCATATCTCGAGCATACAAACTCTGATTAACCTGAAACTTGAAACGTATCCTCTCCTAGTCCTCATCATCATCTCCAATCGATTCCGTCCTGATCGGAGCTCGGTCAAATTTTGACGATATCCATTGCAGCCTTGTTTCCAATTGAACTCTAATCCTGATATCCATCATTCCTTGCCAATTTGTTGATATTCCAGCTTTAACCAAAAAGCGGGATAACAGTTTTCAAGCCACTATGTTGGACCTTCGGGTCATATGATGGACCTTCGGGTCAAATACCATAACTAGACCTTCGGGTCATATGTTGGACCTTCGGGTCATTTGTTGGGCGCCAAAAAATTATGATGACAATACTTGGTAGACTTCGGCCATATGTTGTTGCACATGCGGTGTAGCTTAGACTCGCCATATGCTGGGATCAATCCACTTTTATGTTGATTTTCTAGTTATCTTATTTTGATTTCTAGATTTTGTGACTGCTGATTTTCTAGTTATCTTAACTTATTTCTAGATATCTGTGTATTGCTGCTTCGAATTCCATTATGAATTTGGAAGTAGATTTTGATGGTGTTTAATGAGATTCCTTCATTTAAACAATGTTGATTACTTTATGTATAGTCTCATCCGAGATTATAATTTTGCATATAGTCTCATCCGAGATTATAAATTTGCAAATTGCTGTTTTGAATTCAATTGGGAATTTAAAAGCTGACTTTGATGGAGTTTAAATTTATATTTCTTTATTTGAACTATGTTGATTATTTATGTTGTATAATCTCATTCGAGATTATGATTATTTGCTTAAGTGTTGTTTATCATACACTTGCTTCTAAGTTTAAATTAGACTGATCCGTTTATTATTTTCTTTTAAATAATACTCGGGTCAGACCGAGTTATTTCAGGATAATCGCTATCTCTGATTCAGTTGCTGCTTCAGCTTTTGGGATTTCACCTCATCTTTTGTTTTGGATTCGAGGTCTCTTTTTAGTGTATTGACTCTCGTCTCATGTATGTTGGGGTCTTTGTATATGTATATTTTGTTCATGAGAACTATCGATTGTTGTAGCATGTATCCAGACTTGTCTTCCGCTATATATCTGATATTTCTGTTCTGATGTGATTATACTTATCAGTGTTGTTGTTATTATGAGTTGTTCTGAATTTTTCATTAGCCACCGTAGTTTCGTTTTAGATTTGAATTGAATTTATATCTTTGGGAGTAATTTACACAACTCCTATCGATGTAATCAATACTTGTCTAAGGCATAACTTACGGATGGTCGCTTCTAACAAGCCTTATTCTTCGCAATAGCAGACGTTATTCCTTATAATAACCTTTGTTATTGTGAGCATAGAGGTGGGGCAATAATATGTTCACACAAGGAGAAAAGGACTTGCATTTATTGCTAGACGTGCACACAAGGAGAAAAGGACTTGCTGCATATAAAAAGAAATGATGGTGAATAATGTGTTCACACTAGCTTTTAGAACTTTGTTCACAGCACCAGGCAACAATGTTGCATTTTTGCTTTTTATAATTGGACCTATTTATTTAATACACGTGAAGGCAAAAGTGCACCTTATTACCAACATGCTACCACCAATATGAGTACTGACCTAGCAACATGATTTGCAAAAAAAAAATTCAATTTAAAGTTTCCATTATAAATTTTTATTACGACGGTAATAAAATCATGGTTGTTACACAAAGCTCTGATACCAACTGCAACGACCCGGTATTTTCAACCATTCGCATCCGCACATGTCGGACTTGAATTTCTCAAAATATCATATTGTTAATTTAAAATTTGGCCAAACTCAGCATATACAGAAAATAAATCAATCACAGAATCACAAACACAGAGTAATACAATAATACGCAGCGGAATAGATAAAATAGTAGTTCATGAAGCTACTATATAAACATCAAAGTTAAAAATAAAATACAATAGAATATCTCAAATACAGTGAAGTCTTCAGTACGAATAGATGACCTCTCTGAACAAATCAACTGGAAAAGCTGAAAGCTGAATCTATAGTTGGATCTCCAAATGAAGCTCCAAACTCCAACGGTGAGTCTCAATTGCTGTATCACTCAGTCTGACCCGAGCGTAAAGCAAAACACAAAACACTCAAGTCAGGATTAACATTCTTATATCAATAAATCCAACTCAAGTGAAATGTCAACTGAAATCAAGTAACTTAAAGGATGTTTGGAATAATCATCCTCTAAGGATCCATGGAACTGTCTACAATGTAGAAATATACACTACAACACCGTGGCCATTTCAAATTTATTTATACTTCAAAACCAAGATATCATTTTCATTTCAAATATATCTATTTTCCAAAATAGTATATTTATTTAAAATAATTTATAAAGTAAAGTATTTGCAATTTCCTCAAATTTCACAAATCGCTTCAAAATCAACTCAACTTTCCCATTCAAATCAAATTCAATCTCAATTTATCAATTTCCATTCAATTTAGTTTTCTAAATAACAAATTCAAATGTTATTGATTTCAAATACAGATCTGAATCACAAATAAACCATTTAGATTCAAGTACACTTCAAGGCTTTAATATTCAACATTTCAAAGTTCAATTTATCTCAGTTTCATATAGATCTTGATTTAACTTCATTATTATTTAGTCTTGAAATTTTCTGTTAATAGATTCAATATCATTTGACTAGCCTTAAATTACATTTTACTAAATATTTCCTTAAATTTATTTAATCGAGAAATATTCATTAAATCACTTAAATCAAGACCGAGTTATAAATCATATCTTAAATCTCCATTTCAATGAGTTTCAAATTGGTTTAACTAAAAATATTCTTTATTGAATACAATTTCAACTAAATTCAAATTATCTTCCCAACCTTAACTTATTCAAATTATTACCAAAATCTATTTTTAAATATAAATTTAAACACTTAAACATATTATATGTATTAGGTCAATCTTAATCAAATTAAATATTATCATTAAAGCTACATATATCATTACCATTTAAGAATCAACATTTATTAAGACCATATATTTCTTTCTAAAACCAGAGAATTTATTTTCAAAATATTTATATATGGACCAACAGTGTCCGTATATAATTTCCTATCCTATGGTCAAGTGATACAGATATTTATCATTTCAATCCGTAATTTAAATATATACGGGTAGATATCATTTCGACCCACAATCCCAAATTCAATTCAAATGAAAATCGCTTGGGTCTATCATTTCAACCCATAACGATTTTCTACTATTCTAAAGTCCGTTCGGTTATGTATCATTTCAACCCATAGTGAATTCTATACTAATAGGGAACTTGTAGAGTGATAACAGATATGATAATAACATAACATGCATATATCATCAATATAAATAACAGATAATGGTGTAAGACGTCACAGGTGAACAGATACAGATAATAGCATATATAACAATGTAAATAACTAACAGTAGCATATTTCAATTGTCGTTTCAATTGAAATCAAATTAAATAAATATAAGAACGTTAATCGTGAGTGATTGCTCACCTTTCGAGGCTGGAGGATAAGCAAAGAAATGAGATACGAATCCCAAAACAATGCTAGATAGACCCGATTCGATGAAGAAAACAGGCACGACGGACAAAGCTGATAGATTGGAAATCAAGGACCAAATCAGTTTGATAAGACAACAATTATATATATATTATTATTACTATTCCCATAAAATCAATATTTAAGTTTAAGATAAATATTAAAATATATCTATTTCAAAATCATAAATTTCAAACACATATTAAAATAAGATCTTTATATATTTTATTTATAAATCAATAGTTATTAAAACAAAACGAAAATATCTACATATAAAAATCCAAAACCTATCTTAAAAATCAAAATATCCAATCTAAAATCAATATATATACATTGTATTGAAAAATCATTATTCAAATTAAACTATGTTAAGTATAAACAAATATGTTTCGAAAACATGCCTCACGTGGATCACAAGCTAATAAGAGTGCACGATCTAGATCCACGTGGGTAGGCAAATACAAGCTTCCGTAAAACTATAATATAACAAACAACTTGTATACCACCTTTTCAACTCATATAGAATAAAGGAATTTGAACTTTAAAATCTATATAAATTAAATCTCAAAACTTTATGTATATAATATAAAAAAATCTGACACGTTATATATATATTTGCATATAAAACTGTAAAAGTAGGCTATAAATTAATGGACCAAAATATGCAGACATGATTTTGAAAGCAATAGTAAATATATCAAAACATATGTCACGACATTGTATACCAATATATATCAAAACTGTTCAACCATTCCTTATATACATATTAATATATACTTTATATTCTCAGAACCAAAGCAAGATAGAACTGACTAAAGTAAGTTACAAATCAACTTATAAACATATAAACTGACGTATATATTTAATATAAAACAATATAATATCTTGGTTGCAAGTACAATATATAACATAAGTGTAAAGTAACGTATATAAGTTGGTTTATATTCTCAGATCTAAACATACAGTACATATTAATAGCTTTGAAAACCTTTATAAATAAACAAATACATAACTATAAATAATATAAATTTAAAGGAAATCAAATAGTTTAACCAAATGCAGACTTAACTTTCTATAATATATATATATACATATGTACGGCTCAAAGTATTTATTATTAACAAACAGAGAATATATAAGCTAATATATTTTAAACCCTATAACTACCTGCTAGAACATACTTATATTTCGAAAATCTGTATGAAATTAAAAATCAAAATTTCAATATATTTATAACCAAACATAGATATTTGCAAACATATGTATATAAAAACTTACTTATTCTATTATATAAACTAAATATATTGATATATATAACTTCAAATATACCTATACAACATCTAACAGTACCTATATATATAGCTATCTCCAATTTATAGACACGGCAAGTGGAAACAGGGATGGAGCACTGTGGCACGGTGTGCTGGAGGTGTTGAAGAGAAACATGGCTCCGGAGGGGGCTTGGCTGCCGCCATAGTTTTGCGTGCTCGGGAGAGGAAAGGCGGGGAAGTCGAAGTGAGTAGGGGAAGGAGGCTGCCGAAGAGAGAGAAATAGCTCGGCCCGGTGTTTTCTCGACCAAGGCAGGTGGTGCAGAGGGTCGTTGGCCTGGTGGAGGTGAAGGCCGAGGTCGGTATGGTGGAAATTTGTGTTCGACACCGGCGTTGGATGCTAGGTCTCATGGAAGAGGGAGGAGAGGTAGGCTGTTGAGGTTGAAGGAGGAGAGGGAAAATAGAAGGTGGGTCCGGGCTTGGTGTGATGGTCGGTTGTCAGGGGATGTGGGTGTTGATGGTGGTCAGATGCTTCGGCTAATAAAGGAAAGGCGAGGCGAGTCTGAAGCTACGACGAAGGATTGTGGTGAGAGAGGGAGGGTTGGGTGGAGCAGGCTTCGGCCATGGGTTTTTAAAAAAGAAAGAAAAAAATATATGGAGATCTGACGGGAGGAAAGAAGGTCAGGCAAAAGGAACGCCCAAGCGAATATATATGAATAGTGATAATATGAACGGTCCAAAAGAAATGAATGCAACGGATCAAAAAAAAAGAATTTGAATAGGCAATGCTTATAACAAGAAATATTTAATTCTGAAAATTAAATGGAGCAGGTGGCTATTGATTGAGACGGCAGATAGATGAAAAGGTATTGAGAACCCAAAAGCCCACATACAAAACCGGTATGGCAAACCGGTTGTTGTTTCCAACTGCGTACCCAACACTGAATTACAAAAATGAACATATTATGGAGATCAGCACGATGAGACTATCAAATTGGTAGACAGATATCAGTGGTACGATCATCCTATCAAAAGTCGATAATCGATACCGAAAATGCTGCTATTCCGTATGGAAAAATCCAAACGGAGCTATAAACGTCCGAATTTCGAGAAACGAATTTCGCGGTCTGATTTAGAGTGTTCCAAATAAATTTTCTCATGTTGACATATTTAGGTTTCTGAATACTTTTAAATTCCACTGTTATTAACTGGTTTAAATTGAAATGGAATTACTCAATAAAATAAACTTTCATATTTTATATTTTCTGATGAAAATTTACCAATTGCTATGTTTATAAATACGTATTCCAAATATAAAAAATTTATTTCAAAATTCAATTATTTAAAATTTCACAAAATTCAGTTAAATACGTTATTAAAACCAATCAAAATTTCTGGGTCGTTACTCTTTATGACTATTTTTAGATTTAATAAACGATTTAAGACTTGAACTTTTTATAGTAAGTGCTATCCTTAAGGTACTCAAAAACCATGGAAATAAACCCCTAAGATATCTTCCAATTTGTTTAGAAAAATTCTAGAAAATAGGCTATATTTACAAAGTGTATTTATAACCACTTTTTTCTTCAACTTTCAGAACTTGGTTCATTATATCTATAACTTTTCAAACTATTTCTTTATTATCCAATATGCCAAAATATGCATAGGGAACAAACAAATCAAATAATCCTAAGTTAAGTTCATAAATATCCAATTTACACAAGTTAAAGGATATCAAAGTGCACTTATAGCGACTATTCTCATTTCAAACACTTTCAAGCGTACTTCAATACACAATCCAAACACCATTTGAACATCAAGTCAAGGTCATAGGACATGTTTAAGAGGGTAATAGAAGTGATGTTGTACAATATAAAGTTGTCATTTGCTTTCAAAAAGAAGAGAGGTCCAAAGTTTATAGCTTTAATTAGTTAATTCCAGTTTAACTTTATATTTCAAACACACAACATGTATACACAATATATACAAACAAGATAGTGAGATAACTCACATAGATCCAAGCCAATCACTTGCTCAAGCACAACCAAACTCAAGAACACTTCCTACCATCACTGAACTCCTAAAGATCCAACCTTTAGCACTTTCAAACTAAGGCAACACCTCCCCTCCTCTTCCATTGCTCATAGCCCATCCAAGACCCCCCATCTCCTTCACTTTTCTTCCACTTTTACTTTAGGTCTAAGTTTTCTAAGGTGTTGGTGAAAGTTTGGTGGATTTTAGAGAAGATTTGAGTTAATTAGAGAAAGTTACTGAAGAACGGAGTAGATTAGTTTTAATCTACTTCCACCATTTTTAAGTTTTTATTACATTTTAGGCTTATGTAAATTATGAAACCCTTAAGGGTGTATTTATAGTTTTTACAAGAGGTCATTAACACCTTCTATCTTCCATGAAGGTTACAAAGGAGCCACCCTCTCACACACTACCTTTACACCTCATTTTCATTTCTTAAAACCTAAGACTTTCCTTAAAATCTCATTTTCAAAATATCTTCTATGACATCACCCATGACATCATCAAAAACTTTATTTCCATATATGGTAAAATATTTTATTTCATTTTAATTATTTAAGCAAATAAGTGTATGCAAAAAAATTTGAACAACTTCTGACTAGTAAAAAGTTATTTATCGATAAAACTATTTTCGGTCACATTATTGATATTTCTTCAACGTAAATATTTTTGTAAACAATTTTCCAAAACAAGTTTCCCATCATAAGTTATGATTTAAAAAGGGGTTAACAAGATTATTAAATCAATTTAATAACATTTAATCCAAGATTCAAATATTTAAATAATTGAGATATTTATGTACGAAATGTCTGAAATTTTGGGTCGTTGCATTCTCCCCTACTTAGAATATTACGTCCTCGAAATTTTAACACGAGCAACAAAAGAAACAATCACATAGCAAGAATTAATAGTATTCAAAAATTACTTGCAAATATAGCTCACAGTTTGCTTAAGTTCAAAAATCCTCTTATCGTACAAGGACGATAAAAAATCTACTAAGTGCACCTTACGCTCAATAGCCTATGGATATTACTTAGGCGATCATTCATCTTACCTCATAACAAATCGAAGAGTCATCACCTAAACTCTCTATAAGCCAATCAAAACATAGTATATAAATAAACTAAAGCCCATATGATGTATAAGGACCATCCGTACGCAATATCAAATCTGATCACCTGCTCGATAACATAAATTTCACTTCTAAACTAGTATAGATCACTTAACCTCTCTAGTTTGGACTTCGATCTGGTTTTTTTATTAGAAACCTATGTTCTCATTACATAGCCATATACTATGATAAAAATATTTAGGATCATTTCAGGAATTTTTATGTAGTGTGCCATCAAGAACCTAGTGAGAAATCCTTGTTCGGATCGATGTAAATCACTCGAAATCATGTACTCGAATACTTGATCAAGAATAGTCATGTGAATAAAATAATCTATGTACAACTTGCGCAATTTATCCTACTGGTTTCTTAACTACGCCAATATCTTTTATCACATTATTTTATTCAAATAGTATGTCATTTGATACTAAATTATTTATGAACCATTTCATAAAACATAACTTCAAGTTTATCAACATTTTATAACTTAAGTTCACACTCATATAATACTCTACTACATCCTAAGAGTTTATACAAAACATCAAATTCAAAATTGGGTTAAATTCTACTATCTTCTAAGTTCAAGTGTTATGTAAACTCGACTTTTATATTTTAACAAAAACATTTTGCATAAAGTTCTATTATGATTGAAAGTTCCAAGCTATTCAAAATCGTTGAATAATCTGTTTCATTTTAACAAATGAAAACTACCAAATAATGTACCATAACATGATGCACATACCATACAATCCTAATGCATAAGCTATATGTGTCCATAAAATAAATTAATAAATTTTAATAATTTATTAAGCACACTTTACCAAAAAAGAGAAAACATGAAAAGTTCCAACATTTATTACAGGCTATGCCACAACCACTTGGGCACCCATCACAGTATACGCATAAAACCTTTCTGCAAAAAAAGTTCATACCAAATTTCTTTCCAAAGAAACACTTTAGAACTAGTCATCGGGTTTTATTTCAAATTGCTTTGAAATAATTGTACATACATATATCTTTTATATAACAACTCATACTTTCAGAATCAAATTGAAATCCATTTTATTAAAACTGTCCCGTATCATCCCCCACTTAAAAACCCAAAAATGAATGCCAATAATACCGAGGTCATCACCAGAATTACTTTCAAGGGATAGAAGTGAGTTCAGTACATCCAATTCATGCCTTTCTGACTTAACCAAAATGCTTTCAAAATAGTATCAAATACTTCATAAATATTACTAAGTACCATGATCTCAATTCCATAAACCAGTTACACAAATACCTTCTTTCAAATAATACTACTGCTATTTCCTCCAAAATCTTAAAAAATCATTTTTACAAACATCGGGATTTAGCCATTTCCGATGTTAAGTTCACTTTCGGCATCTTTCACACTAGTCATCATCACTCAAACAATTATGTTGGAGGAGCAAATCCTGATGTTTCAGTTGTCTACAATTATGCTTTTTTGAGTAGGGATTATGCAAGACTTGGAGGGAAGCCATTTATTGGAACTGAGGATGTTATCTCGGTGGAGAACTGGTTACTCCGTCGTGAAAGGATTTTCGCTAATTTAGGTCTGAATGATGAGCAGAAGAAAAGGTTGGCATCTAGACAATTACAAGGAGCTGCATTTGTACTAGTGGAATAGTGTAACTGTTGGGATGCCAGATGTAACGACCCAGGATTTTTGATAATTAAAATTCGAATATTTAATTGATTTTAAATATTAATAAATGAATTTAAGAAGTCGAATAATTTATTATTCGAATATTGGATTTAATTTGGTCAATTAAATCGATAATTTAATGATTGAAATTCCAGAAATAATTGAAGTATGGGTTTAATGTGCTGGAAATGATTTATAAAGTTATATTAAATCATACTGGAGTTGTAGAAAGGTTATAGAACTTTTAAAATTGAATTTGGAGTTAATTTGTGAAAATCGAATATTTTAATATTTAATTATCGACTGAAAATTAGCCATTTTTCGAAAGGTCTCGGATTTCGACGAAACAAGTTTCATCGGATCCGTAATGTGATATTATTGTAAGATTTCAAATTTCGTAATTTTTGAATTTACCATTTGTTCGGTACGAATTAAAACGCCTCGAAATCGATTTAAATCGGTTTAATTTAAATTGATCGTTTAATTTCATATCTCGCACAGACGATCGAATTAGCTTCTGAAACCTGTTCCATTGTGTCCGGAACGCGGGGTAAACCCCAGGAACTGTGATATCCCGGAATTTTGGCAATATCAATTTAATAATCTTTATTAATAATTAAATTGGTTTGTTGATTTTATTTTATAAATTGACAAGTTTAATTCTTTTAAAAGTTAATAATATTTTAAATTGGCAATACTTATTAATATCTTTTCTAAACAATTTAAAATTGGTCAGATTTATCTTCCAAAGCTTATATAAATGTTTTCTATTTATAATGTATATATATTGATGTATATATTATAAATAGGGAGTCTTTAATTTAATAAAGGATATGTTTTCAAATTATAATATATATGTATATATATTGTGATTGGAGTTATGTTATAAAATTCAAACATAAGATAAATTGATTTGTAAAAATATATATAAAGTTAAAATAAGTTTCTCAAGCATATAAAAATATATTATAAATATTTGATCAAAGCATAAGCTACTATAAATAATTGTTTTCATAAATTCATATTTGTATATTTTTATAGAAATGTAAAAGCTTATTTATAAAAAGATAAATACATTATATACATGTAAATATTTTATAAGTACATAAGTATAGCTTAAATAAATTAATAAAAGACAAGATTTACACTTGTAAACATATGGAGGCTTGGATTTCATATGTGTAAGATAAGTAACAACATAAGAAGACAAGTGGCTATTTTTCTCTTTAAATTAAAGTAATAAATAAAATTAATATGAAAGAAGAAAAAATCTGTTTTCACTTTTCAGTTTAAGTTCATCTTTTCATCAATTCTCTACTAAAAAATAATAATAATTCGAATCTAAAGAAAGAATAAAACCTGGAAATCAAAGAAAGAAGAAATGAAAGTCTGGAAATTCAAAACAAAAAGGAGATCAAAGGCAAACTTAACTACAGATTCAAATCTTCAATTTCAATTTGAAGACATGCAATCAAATAAGGAAATCAACAGCAAGTTTAAATTCAAAGCAAAAAAGAAATCAAATTCAAAAAAAAAAATCTGGAAAAGCCTGGAAACAAGCCTGTAATGCTCTCTGCCTTGTTCAGAATTTCCAGGTGAGTAAACTAAGATTTTAAAAACAGTTTTATAGAGTTGCATGTGATAAATCCATATAGAAATTGTTATATTATGGTTGCATGTATGAGTGAAGTTGGATATATGTATATATTACTTAAAGTTGACTGTGCATAGTAATGTGAATCTATATAATAGGTTCTCTGTTTTACAAATTCAAGTGAGTAAATTTCTTTTATAAACAGTTTTAAATCTGAGAATTTAATTTGATGTATGTAAAGGAATGTGCTGTGTAGTAATGATGTATATATGTTTGCATGGATGTTTTTTTTAACTTGAATATAGTTTGAATTATTCTATATACTGTGAGAAACAATTATCTTCAAATTGAAAATGAAATATATGCTCTGTTGACGGTAAACATCTTATCCATCCCCACTCAAAAATCTACATCTCTTGATCTAGTTTGAATTTGATAATGTTGTAAACTAAGATTATGTTTATTTACTAGTATAGTTTAAGTTAAAATTAGTTTGTGAATTGTTTATGCTGTATAGTTAAGTAATGATAAGATTTACAGTAAAAATCATACTTTAGTGAAAATTTAATGTTTGAATCAAGATTTCAAGCATGCAATCGGGTGCCTGTATGGAAATATGAATTTTAGTAGGAAAATTATAATTTTTAGAGATTTATATCTCGAGGAATTTATAGATGAACAGTTTTCGTTCAAAAATTAATTTCTGTCGATCTCGTCGCCGTGAAGTGGTGCGGCCGGGTCTGGAGGGGGCAGGTGGACCTAGAGAAGGTGTCGACCGTGGCGGAATCACCGATTTGGGCTTGGATTAGGAGAACGAGTCGATGATAGGGTTTAACGTCAGTTTTTGTCGATGTTTTTCTCGAGGGTCGTTCGGCGTAGTTGAAGTACCGGAGCTGTTCGCGATAGAGGGAAATGTTTCGTTGAAGTATGGTACGACTTTGGGATGGTCGGCATAGGACCTGATGGTCGGAGACGATGACTTGGATGGGTTTTTCCGATACTGGATTTGGGTTCCAGTTTTAACTTGTGCTCGAGGTGCTCGTTTTTGTTTCGTGAAGATTTTCGTCGAACTGGGTTGGTGCTAGGGATGTCGAGGCTAGGGGTGACTGGTCGATGATCAGAGTGGAGGTCGGAGCGACGTCGAACAATTGTGCACGTGCACGGTGCACGTTGGAGTGCTGGAATTCGAAACTTTGGAGAAGATGAAGACTCATCGGGTTGAGCTCGTGCGATTTGTTTTTTTCTCGAAGCAGGTAGGTATTCGTGTGGACTCGGGGTGGACTCGAGAAGAAAGTGTTGTGGCTCGGGTTGTTTTATTTAACCTGGTTTGAAATTTTAAAAGAAAATTTTATCTTGGTTTTAAAATTTAAAACATGAACAAGTTTATTTATAAAACTAAATTTGTTTAAAGTTAAGTTTTAAACAAAGTTCTTGTATTGGGAAATATAAAAGTTTTAAAAATAAGTAAGTAGATTTTAATAATAAGTTGTATTAAATTTATTTAAATAACTTTGGGAAGTTCAAAGATTTAAAAAGTTATAATTAGCATGTTTAAATTATTTTAAATTATGATTGATTTATAAAGTGTTTATTTTAAATAAGTTAAATAATTAAGATTTAGAAATCAATTAAAATAAGGATTATCTTTAGTAATTTAGAATTTTTATTTAATTAAAGATAGTTGATAAGTAAAATAAATTAAAGATTATTACTTATTTATAATTAAGAATAATTACTAAATGAAGTAATTAGTGGAAATGAATGTAATTAAGAAAGAGAAATTACTTATAGAAGTAATTAGTGGATAATTACTAATGGAAGTAATTAAATGGAAGTGATTAAGGGTTAATCACTTGATGTTATTAATTAAAGTATTAATTAATATAATTGATTTGAAATTAATTAATTAAAGAGTAATTAATTAATTTAAGGATTAAGGTTAATTAATAATGTGGTTAATTACTAGTTAAGGTAATTAATTAAAAGAGAATAATTAATTAAGGAAGTAATTAGTGATCATTAATTAATATAATAAATGATGTAATTAAGGTTGATTAATTAAGATTAATTAATCAATAATAAGTGATTAAAGAGTAATTAATTAATATAATTAATTAAGGAGTTAATTAATTAAGGTAAGTAATTACAAGATGGTAAATTACTGTTAAAATTAATTAAGGTTAATTAATGAATATAGTTAATTAAAGATTAATTATTTAATTAACTAGAAGGTAATTAATTAATGAAGTAATTAGAGGATTTTTAAATGGAATTAATCAAGGTTGATTAATAAAAGTAATTAATTAAAGTATGATTAATTAATTATAATAAATTAAGGATTAATGCAATTAATTATAATTAATTAATTAATGAAGGATCATTAATTATTGTAATTAATGATAAGTAATTAAAGGTTAATTACTGAAATGGTTAAGGATAATTAATTGGTGAAATTAATTAAAGGCTAATTACTTGAATGTAATTAAAGATAATTAATCAGGGAAGATTAATTAAGGAAGATCATTAAAAGATGATTAATTAATTAATTTGTAATTAATTAAAGTTAGTAAGTAGGATTAAGATAATCCAAATGATTAAAGGATAGTAATTAATTTAATTAAAGATTGATTAAATTGATTTGGAGATAATCAAACCTGCTTATGGATGATTGATTGATATTGGATATTGGGTGATTTGGATATCTCTGATATATGTGATATGCTGCTTTGTGAGATGAATGTTTGATATGAATTATCTATTGTGATAATGTGATTCATCTATCTGTTTATATCATTCTGAATATAAGTTAACTGTTTAAACCCTTAAGAATAACTTGGCCTTAAAAGATACGTTTTGGATTTCGATGAGACCGGGATCGGGTTTCCGTATACCGGTACTCCAGGTCTGGAGACCCGAATACCACATCGATCCAAATTAACGATAAGTCGTGAATCTCAAGTGAAGATGCAGATTCAGAGTGCAAGGGTTATTGTCGTTAACTCTGAGGGTGATTCCAAAACGAGTGTAACGAGATAATGCCTTCGGTTTCGTTCGAACCCGGAACGAACTTATATGGATTGAATGCTTTCAGCACATCGTCAGGCGGACGATGAGCATTCTAAGTGATATGTTCTGATTTAAAGGTAATCGTAACCTCAAGTCTCATCAACCGGGAATGGCTAAAACAGGGGAGGTGCAGCAAGGCTTCGTGGGTAGCACCCACTGAGAGCAAGATAGATCCCTGTCTAGAGGTCCCTTTTCTTTTATTCGGCTTAGTGTGTGGTTGGTCGCGCCAACTACGGGATTATCTTGTTCGGAATTATCCAGTAAGGGATGGTTCCGGCTTTGTGTTGCAGGGGAGCGGGCGTACTCCTCGGTACGGTGATCTAGGCCACGTACTGTTACGGGCGGTACCCCAGTAGCCCTGCCATTGTATGGAATCCAAACTCCAATAAGTGCCGTACGTATTAGTTGTGCCCAACTATGTTGGAATGTGAGATGTAAGCATTTCAGCTATTTCTGTATTTTACTTGAAAACCCTAGACCCTATTATAATACAATCGGATTTCCTATCAAATGTTTTAGTTAGCGTAAGGTAAAAACTTACCCATGTTTATGTGTGGGGAGTCTTACGTGATACTTTTGTATTCAAAGGTTTTCAAAGTTAAGCAATTTAAACTGTTTACTCACACCAGACCCATGTCTGACCCAAGTGTTTATTTTCTGTTTTATTAAACTCTTGGGTACTCAAATTTGTATGAGTAGTCAAGGGGATTCAGGTTAGTCTTGACGAATACTGGAGGAGCTGTGGAGCAGGAGGCTTCAGCGTGTAGATATATAGAGTTTCCGCTGTGTTTGTATTAGTCTGTATTGTACTGTTGTACTTGTGATGTATAGTAGACAGAAGTTTATAACTGTCTATTCTGTGTTGTATAAATTGTATACTCTGATGCATATGATACTATGTAATATCTTATGTGATATAATATATTTCTCGTTCCGCTGTGAGATCTCTGATGTGTTGTTGTTCTTTCTTCTTTTCTTTTCTTCTTCTATCCCTTTCTTTCTTCATTAACGATGCGTCTTTCTGGGCATAGAAAGTCGGGTCGTTACAATTGGTATCAGAGCCGTAGGTTGAGTGAATACCTAGGCTCTGAAGTGGTGTCTATCTTGAGAGCGCGTAATTGTTAATTATATAAAAATGGTTTTATATTGTGTTAATTGATCGGTTGAGTGGTATATGGATTCTGGTCAATACGAGTAGCTAACGTTATTGATAGGGATCTCTAAACACTTGAACCAGGCCAACGGACACAATATTGTTTTAAAGAGGTAGATGAAATAATTCTACCCAGAAATAATTTCTATATAAAAAGTATCATTTTAAATATATATATTTCTACCTATTTGTTGGGTTACTTGTTCGGGTTTTCCAATATAAGTTATAAAGGTAGATAAGGTGGTAGTGTGAGTAACACGACTACCAATAGTTAGAATTTGAGTGTTGAGGTTGGAAGTATATCTGACGAGACTGTAGACCTAATACTATCTCGAGTGAACTTTGTTGTGGTGTAAAGATTTCACCGATCTCCGAAGGAAACCAGTTATGGTTTAGAGTTTATCTTTGAAGTTGGATGAATAGAGTAGATCTATTGGATGAGCTGAAGAGAGTGATGATATTTTGGTAACCTCAGGAAGTAGTAGCGGTGTGATGAGACACGGTGGTTATGGACGTTTCTGAAGATGTTTCTTCTAGGAACAAGTTTGAAGAAGTGAGTCTGTTTCGGTGTTGTGGCTGAGTCCAGTGGGGTGTTTCTATTTGCTTTGAGGTCAGAGTTTCTCGAGGAGTTTCGGATAAGAAGTCTTTGGTTTGTGGCAGCAGTGCGGCTCGGAGTGTTCTGTGTGTTAGCAGGAAGTTTCTGGCTAAGTAGTTTTTCTGAAGTTGGAGTCCAGAAGCAGCTGAGTGAATCCATTTCTTCGATGAATTGGATGGTTAAGTATAAGCTGTTCTGATTAGTGAAGAGAGAACAGTTATCTTTGGAAATTAGGCCGGGCTGATCGCAAAAGTGACTTGCGATTGTTTGAGTGTTCTCTTGGGTTATTGGAGATTGAGATTCCGTATCGACTTAATTCGTGGAGTTACCAGAAGTTCAGCTTAGTAGAAGGATGTCTCCGAGAGAAGAATTTGGTGAAGCAGCTCAGAATTCTTTGGAGAGGGATTGATCACACCGAGTTTTTCTGGAGAAGTTTCTGCGAGATGTTTCTGACCAAATGGAATGGAGTCGCTAAGATTTTATGGTCTGATGAACTTTGGATGATCAAGTTTGTGCTCGAGTTTCTCCGATGGCATTCTCATCTATTCAAGATCAGAGTTGTGTAGCAGAAGCAAGATAGCAATTGTTCTAGAGTGGAAGCAACCGAGAGTTGTAATTTTCTTGGAGTAGAGGATTTCTATAGGAAATTCAAGTGTATCTCTAAGTGTGAAGGAATTTTCAAAACTTGGAGATAAGATTGTCAAGTACAACTGTTTGGCTATTCCAGAAAGGAGAAGTAGTTCGAAGTGCTCTAATGATTGTGGAGTAGAGTTATGTTCTGTATTTCGATGTATTTTTGGAAGAACCATTTTGTTGAGTAGAATCCAGAAATTTGTTTGATATTGGTCTGGTTTGTTTCAAGAGGCATCAGCAAGAGTTAAGCTGATCAGGAAGAATGAAGTGACTCATGATTATCAGGAGAGTTATGCAGTTAAGAATTGATGAAATTTGGAATTTGAAGTTGAAATTTGGATATTGTTTAAGTTTTCTCCGATCAAAGGAGATATAAGATTTAGTAAGACTGAAGAGTTAGCTCCGGAAGTATTATGAGATTTTTCTCTGTCTCGTGAGGAATAGTTCTTCGATCTATAGGGTTGAGTTGCCAGTTCGGACAACTGGAATTCATTGTATTTCACGTATCTCTGAGGAATATGTGTATGATTCATCGAGGGATGAAATCAGCAGTTTAGAAGGATTTGGTAGTTGGGATGGTTTTGAGTTTAGTCTGATATCTTGTTCAGATTGTGATCTAGAAGGGAAGGAGTTCTAGATTATTGTAGATAGTTAGTTAAGATCCTGTAGAACGAGTATCCCGGTATATATATACTTGGGGAAACTCGAGAAAATTCTATCCAGAATTTTGAACTGGATAGTTAAATTTGTTTGATTAAATTGTTTGCTATGATTGTTAGAATATGATTGATATGTATGGTTGCTGTTTGAAATTAAAATTAAAATTTTGCTGGGTTATTAAATTATCTTTGCTTTTAAATTTCGGGGACGAAATTATTTTAAGGGGGGAGGAATGTGATATCCCGGAATTTTGGCAATATCAATTTAATAATCTTTATTAATAATTAAATTGATTTGTTGATTTTATTTTATAAATTGACAAGTTTAATTCTTTTAAAAGTTAATAATATTTTAAATTGGCAATACTTATTAATATCTTTTCTAAACAATTTAAAATTGGTCAGATTTATCTTCCAAAGCTTATATAAATGTTTTCTATTTATAATGTATATATATTGATGTATATATTATAAATAGGGAGTCTTTAATTTAATAAAGGATATGTTTTCAAATTATAATATATATGTATATATATTGTGATTGGAGTTATGTTATAAAATTCAAACATAAGATAAATTGATTTGTAAAAATATATATAAAGTTAAAATAAGTTTCTCAAGCATATAAAAATATATTATAAATATTTGATCAAAGCATAAGCTACTATAAATAATTGTTTTCATAAATTCATATTTGTATATTTTTATAGAAATGTAAAAGCTTATTTATAAAAAGATAAATACATTATATACATGTAAATATTTTATAAGTACATAAGTATAGCTTAAATAAATTAATAAAAGACAAGATTTACACTTGTAAACATATGGAGGCTTGGATTTCATATGTGTAAGATAAGTAACAACATAAGAAGACAAGTGGCTATTTTTCTCTTTAAATTAAAGTAATAAATAAAATTAATATGAAAGAAGAAAAAATCTGTTTTCACTTTTCAGTTTAAGTTCATCTTTTCATCAATTCTCTACTAAAAAATAATAATAATTCGAATCTAAAGAAAGAATAAAACCTGGAAATCAAAGAAAGAAGAAATGAAAGTCTGGAAATTCAAAACAAAAAGGAGATCAAAGGCAAACTTAACTACAGATTCAAATCTTCAATTTCAATTTGAAGACATGCAATCAAATAAGGAAATCAACAGCAAGTTTAAATTCAAAGCAAAAAAGAAATCAAATTCAAAAAAAAAAAATCTGGAAAAGCCTGGAAACAAGCCTGTAATGCTCTCTGCCTTGTTCAGAATTTCCAGGTGAGTAAACTAAGATTTTAAAAACAGTTTTATAGAGTTGCATGTGATAAATCCATATAGAAATTGTTATATTATGGTTGCATGTATGAGTGAAGTTGGATATATGTATATATTACTTAAAGTTGACTGTGCATAGTAATGTGAATCTATATAATAGGTTCTCTGTTTTACAAATTCAAGTGAGTAAATTTCTTTTATAAACAGTTTTAAATCTGAGAATTTAATTTGATGTATGTAAAGGAATGTGCTGTGTAGTAATGATGTATATATGTTTGCATGGATGTTTTTTTTTAACTTGAATATAGTTTGAATTATTCTATATACTGTGAGAAACAATTATCTTCAAATTGAAAATGAAATATATGCTCTGTTGACGGTAAACATCTTATCCATCCCCACTCAAAAATCTACATCTCTTGATCTAGTTTGAATTTGATAATGTTGTAAACTAAGATTATGTTTATTTACTAGTATAGTTTAAGTTAAAATTAGTTTGTGAATTGTTTATGCTGTATAGTTAAGTAATGATAAGATTTACAGTAAAAATCATACTTTAGTGAAAATTTAATGTTTGAATCAAGATTTCAAGCATGCAATCGGGTGCCTGTATGGAAATATGAATTTTAGTAGGAAAATTATAATTTTTAGAGATTTATATCTCGAGGAATTTATAGATGAACAGTTTTCGTTCAAAAATTAATTTCTGTCGATCTCGTCGCCGTGAAGTGGTGCGGCCGGGTCTGGAGGGGGCAGGTGGACCTAGAGAAGGTGTCGACCGTGGCGGAATCACCGATTTGGGCTTGGATTAGGAGAACGAGTCGATGATAGGGTTTAACGTCAGTTTTTGTCGATGTTTTTCTCGAGGGTCGTTCGGCGTAGTTGAAGTACCGGAGCTGTTCGCGATAGAGGGAAATGTTTCGTTGAAGTATGGTACGACTTTGGGATGGTCGGCATAGGACCTGATGGTCGGAGACGATGACTTGGATGGGTTTTTCCGATACTGGATTTGGGTTCCAGTTTTAACTTGTGCTCGAGGTGCTCGTTTTTGTTTCGTGAAGATTTTCGTCGAACTGGGTTGGTGCTAGGGATGTCGAGGCTAGGGGTGACTGGTCGATGATCAGAGTGGAGGTCGGAGCGATGTCGAACAATTGTGCACGTGCACGGTGCACGTTGGAGTGCTGGAATTCGAAACTTTGGAGAAGATGAAGACTCATCGGGTTGAGCTCGTGCGATTTGTTTTTTTCTCGAAGCAGGTAGGTATTCGTGTGGACTCGGGGTGGACTCGAGAAGAAAGTGTTGTGGCTCGGGTTGTTTTATTTAACCTGGTTTGAAATTTTAAAAGAAAATTTTATCTTGGTTTTAAAATTTAAAACATGAACAAGTTTATTTATAAAACTAAATTTGTTTAAAGTTAAGTTTTAAACAAAGTTCTTGTATTGGGAAATATAAAAGTTTTAAAAATAAGTAAGTAGATTTTAATAATAAGTTGTATTAAATTTATTTAAATAACTTTGGGAAGTTCAAAGATTTAAAAAGTTATAATTAGCATGTTTAAATTATTTCAAATTATGATTGATTTATAAAGTGTTTATTTTAAATAAGTTAAATAATTAAGATTTAGAAATCAATTAAAATAAGGATTATCTTTAGTAATTTAGAATTTTTATTTAATTAAAGATAGTTGATAAGTAAAATAAATTAAAGATTATTACTTATTTATAATTAAGAATAATTACTAAATGAAGTAATTAGTGGAAATGAATGTAATTAAGAAAGAGAAATTACTTATAGAAGTAATTAGTGGATAATTACTAATGGAAGTAATTAAATGGAAGTGATTAAGGGTTAATCACTTGATGTTATTAATTAAAGTATTAATTAATATAATTGATTTGAAATTAATTAATTAAAGAGTAATTAATTAATTTAAGGATTAAGGTTAATTAATAATGTGGTTAATTACTAGTTAAGGTAATTAATTAAAAGAGAATAATTAATTAAGGAAGTAATTAGTGATCATTAATTAATATAATAAATGATGTAATTAAGGTTGATTAATTAAGATTAATTAATCAATAATAAGTGATTAAAGAGTAATTAATTAATATAATTAATTAAGGAGTTAATTAATTAAGGTAAGTAATTACAAGATGGTAAATTACTGTTAAAATTAATTAAGGTTAATTAATGAATATAGTTAATTAAAGATTAATTATTTAATTAACTAGAAGGTAATTAATTAATGAAGTAATTAGAGGATTTTTAAATGGAATTAATCAAGGTTGATTAATAAAAGTAATTAATTAAAGTATGATTAATTAATTATAATAAATTAAGGATTAATGCAATTAATTATAATTAATTAATTAATGAAGGATCATTAATTATTGTAATTAATGATAAGTAATTAAAGGTTAATTACTGAAATGGTTAAGGATAATTAATTGGTGAAATTAATTAAAGGCTAATTACTTGAATGTAATTAAAGATAATTAATCAGGGAAGATTAATTAAGGAAGATCATTAAAAGATGATTAATTAATTAATTTGTAATTAATTAAAGTTAGTAAGTAGGATTAAGATAATCCAAATGATTAAAGGATAGTAATTAATTTAATTAAAGATTGATTAAATTGATTTGGAGATAATCAAACCTGCTTATGGATGATTGATTGATATTGGATATTGGGTGATTTGGATATCTCTGATATATGTGATATGCTGCTTTGTGAGATGAATGTTTGATATGAATTATCTATTGTGATAATGTGATTCATCTATCTGTTTATATCATTCTGAATATAAGTTAACTGTTTAAACCCTTAAGAATAACTTGGCCTTAAAAGATACGTTTTGGATTTCGATGAGACCGGGATCGGGTTTCCGTATACCGGTACTCCAGGTCTGGAGACCCGAATACCACATCGATCCAAATTAACGATAAGTCGTGAATCTCAAGTGAAGATGCAGATTCAGAGTGCAAGGGTTATTGTCGTTAACTCTGAGGGTGATTCCAAAACGAGTGTAACGAGATAATGCCTTCGGTTTCGTTCGAACCCGGAACGAACTTATATGGATTGAATGCTTTCAGCACATCGTCAGGCGGACGATGAGCATTCTAAGTGATATGTTCTGATTTAAAGGTAATCGTAACCTCAAGTCTCATCAACCGGGAATGGCTAAAACAGGGGAGGTGCAGCAAGGCTTCGTGGGTAGCACCCACTGAGAGCAAGATAGATCCCTGTCTAGAGGTCCCTTTTCTTTTATTCGGCTTAGTGTGTGGTTGGTCGCGCCAACTATGGGATTATCTTGTTCGGAATTATCCAGTAAGGGATGGTTCCGGCTTTGTGTTGCAGGGGAGCGGGCGTACTCCTCGGTACGGTGATCTAGGCCACGTACTGTGACGGGCGGTACCCCAGTAGCCCTGCCATTGTATGGAATCCAAACTCCAATAAGTGCCGTACGTATTAGTTGTGCCCAACTATGTTGGAATGTGAGATGTAAGCATTTCAGCTATTTCTGTATTTTACTTGAAAACCCTAGACCCTATTATAATACAATCGGATTTCCTATCAAATGTTTTAGTTAGCGTAAGGTAAAAACTTACCCATGTTTATGTGTGGGGAGTCTTACGTGATACTTTTGTTTTCAAAGGTTTTCAAAGTTAAGCAATTTAAACCGTTTACTCACACCGGACCCATGTCTGACCCAAGTGTTTATTTTCTGTTTTATTAAACTCTTGGGTACTCAAATTTGTATGAGTAGTCAAGGGGATTCAGGTTAGTCTTGACGAATACTGGAGGAGCTGTGGAGCAGGAGGCTTCAGCGTGTAGATATATAGAGTTTCCGCTGTGTTTGTATTAGTCTGTATTGTACTGTTGTACTTGTGATGTATAGTAGACAGAAGTTTATAACTGTCTATTCTGTGTTGTATAAATTGTATACTCTGATGCATATGATACTATGTAATATCTTATGTGATATAATATATTTCTCGTTCCGCTGTGAGATCTCTGATGTGTTGTTGTTCTTTCTTCTTTTCTTTTCTTCTTCTATCCCTTTCTTTCTTCATTAACGATGCGTCTTTCTGGGCATAGAAAGTCGGGTCGTTACAGGAACGCTAGTCACCGCGTGTAAATCGGAGTTTGGAAATTCTGAAGTGAATAGTGTTTTCGTTGAAATTCTATAAAAGGGAACCTCATCACCCAAGGCAATTGCAAAACCCTAGCTAAAACGTGCAGCCGCCACTATTGTTCTGAACGGCCAGAAAGCTCCCCTCTTCCTCCTCAAAATCCTTCAAATCCGTGAATCAATTCGTTAAACTTCCTAAACGAAAGTTGGAGACCTATGCGAGCTCTACATGCTGAACGGTGGAGATCGTTTATGGATAAGCAAATTGACGGCAAAACGTGTTTGAACCCGGCACGTTCGCACGCGTTTTTAGGGTGGTGGGGTGAGCCGAGCTCGGCGTGGTTCGAGCCGGAGGTGGAGCACGCATGGCCGCGTGTTTTGGCAATGTTCGATCGTCTTCCAGCTGCTCGAAGGTGGTCGCGTCATTGAAGAGGAAGGGCGGCTGAAATGGGTTAGCGTGCGTTCGATCTTCACTGGAGAAGACGCGCGTGGGAGATGATAAAAGCAAGCGGCCCTGATGGTTGAAGTTTGAAATGAACGGCCAGATCAGTTTAGAGGTTTAAAAATAAAAAGAAATTGTATAAATTATTTATATTAAAAATTCATTCTATCTTTAAAACGATGTATCTTTTTGCTGCGAGGTCGGAAAATTACGAAACGAAAAGCGTTGGCTTCGTTTTGTCGAATACTTCGAGATGGAACTGGATTGGAAGCGATCGGGGTCAGTGAAAATTTTGAGTGAAATTAAACGTCCGTTTAATTTCATTCGAAATAAAATGCTATAAATTGCTATCGGAAAAGCTACGGTGAGATCTTCTCACTCAAATTGAATGTGGAATTATTTACAGTTATTGATTGATGATTGACTGTTTGGATGTGATATTAGATATAGTAGGATATATATCTATATATAGCAATATATACATATTGGCATATGTATATATTGGATTGATTGATTTCCCGCCTCGTATAGCGGATGAGACCCTATTGCGCCGTTAGTAAGCGGATTTTTATAAAACCCATATACCGCGATAATTCCGTACTGGAGCGGAATTGGTATTGTGCTAACATCTTTGGATGCAGGGAAACAGGTTGGAGGGATCCAACTGGATTCCTCACCAGTAGTTATTTATTTACAGATATTGATGTATATTCTGTTATCATATGATGATATATGATATTTGACTGTTGTGATGGACTGATTGGTGTTGTGGCATCATCGGATTCAGTTTTGGAAATGTAAAAATAACGACTTTTACTTTAAAAAGGGTTTTTAAAGTGATTTTTGAAAATATACGTTTTATGAAATTTTTGAATCGATTTATAAACGTAAAATTTTAAAGTTACAAAAGTTAAAATTTTTAGTGAAACATAACCGAAGTGTCGTTTTTGAAATAAAAGTCGATTTATTTATAAAATGGTTTAAGTTGGGATTTTTGAATAACTATAAACGATTGTATAGAAAGATTTCTAAAAATTGATATTTTATAAATCAAAATATTGGACTTATAAAACGAATTTTATAAGTGTTAAAAAGAAGTATAAATGAATTTCATAAGTGAATGAAATTAATAGATTTACATTGTGAAGTTAAAAATGAATGAAGTTGTAGAATAAAGGATTTATAAGTAATTAACTTATAAATTGAATTTTTGCCTTTAAATGGAATATTGATCGAATTTGTTAATAAAAGAGATTTATTAAATCAAAGTTGTTATGAATTATGAAGATGAATTTAAAATCGTTGTTTTATGAATTCGAAAATAAATCAAATTTGATAAATTGAATATAGAAAGTGATTAAGGGAATTTTATCCACGATTTTGGATAGTGGATAATTCTTGAGATAAAAGTGTAGAAAATATTGAAATGTGGCTAGTGAAGTATATTCACGATTTTGGACAGTGAATATATTGTTAAGTAAAATGAACTTGTTTTGGGAAAGCGATATTACAGAAATGAAGTAATTGTTTTAAAAGATGTTTTAAAAAAAACGTGATAAGTATCGAATACATAGATTTCAACATTTATTGTTGAAATAGACGTTTTCGAGCAATTTAAGGAAATGATGGACTATAACACTGTTGTTATAGTAAATGGTTTCCGAAAGGAAATATTTTTGTATAGTATGGGGATTTATATATCTATCTAAATTTCGAATCCCTATACTAGTGATTTTGAGTTGTCGTAACGATGTTTTACGTAACATTCGTTTTGACTCAAATAAATGTGTTTAAAGAGAATGATTTCCTTAAAGAATGAATATATACTTAATTTTGATTTAAGTATATCGAATATTTTCAAATGTTGAAAATAAATGATTTGTGAAATACTTATTTTTAAATAAGTATGGAAATGCTTTTCCAATATGAAATGAACTGTTTTGAGATTTTATCTTCAAAGATAAAATGAAATGTGGAAATTGATTTGAAATTGTTTTCAAATGATTAAGTGTGGAAATTTTATATCTAGTAAAAGATATTTTGGAAGATAAAATAATTTGGGAAAATTATTTGGAATCTGATGATGTTGCGCATCTTTATTGATAGTTAAATAACCGACTATCAATAATTACCTTTAGATAGGTATTTGTTATGAATTGGATGAATTTGAATGCCACACTTATTTTTGAATAAACGCTCACTATTCGGATTAGCCGGGAAAGGACCCTGGGGTCGTATAACCCATTCCGAATATGTGATACGTCGTTATGAATTGCATTCGAAGACCGGTGTTGAAGACCGGATATTTTTGAAAACGGAAGGATTACCGTCGAGTTACTCTACATCGGTTGATCTCCGATTTAGAGGTTTTATCACCCTTAGTGACGGGAAGTCCGGACGTGATTGGAAATTATCCGGATTTGCAAGGGCTTCGTGAGAAGTGCCTTCGGTTCTGTTCGATCCCGGAACAGACTTGTATGGATTGTGTGTCTGACATTACACTATGAGATATAAAGCTGATTTCTTTCAAATACATATCTGTTGGTGGCGGAGAATTTATTCTCTTAGCTTAACACCCTTCTCTGAGACGTACGAGCTCAGAGGTTATGTAGTTGAAGTTATCAGCGATATATTCCCAATTTGGTAATGTGGCATGCTGAGTGTTGCTGTGTGATGATCAGTGTTTGATCATTTGTGATATGATCATTTGTTTTATCATTTATCTTTGTGATCATAGGTTGATCATCTGTTGACCCAAAGCGTGGCTTTTTGAAAAAGCGTAGCTTTGTGGACGAGACTTCATCAGGGCCTCAACAACCCGGAAATGGTCGAAACAGGAATGTTGCGGCAAGGTTATGAGGGTCGCGCCCTTTAGGGTATGTCATTTCCTTCTGGAAAGGGGTGGTATCATGGTATGGAGCCCAGATACTTACTCATGTGGATACACTTTCTTTATGATGTGTGATGTTGGATATCGAGCGCTCGGATAAAGGTCCCAAAGGACCGGGTGATGACGTATTCGTGAGTTACCTGTTACAGGGGTAACCCGGCCTTGTTTGGCAGAGAGCAGTTTGTCTCTCGGGACGTCCAGCCAGAGGCGATCCTATTCGGCAGGAGGAAAGGAAGTTCCTTAGCCTGACCATTTGTTGGAAATCCATCTTCCAAATACGAACTTTGTACGGTATTAGTTGTAGAACCTGCCATTTACTTATGGTGGCGCCCCACTGTTTAGATGGTAGCTATAGTAGGCATAGTTCGGAATGTCTATGCTGGCTAAGATTAATATTATACTTTCGAAATGTTTTTCACACTAGACATTAATAATAATATCCAATGATTAGCGTAGTAAGCATCTTTGACTATCATAAGAAGAAATCTCCTCCAATTCTGCGTTTGCATTGTGTGTGTGGCGGGAGGTCTTATGGTAGTTTCATTTTCCAAAAGCATTGCGAATCTGTTTTATTTTCTTTGTGAAAATAACTGTTTTACGATCTCACACCAGTCACCATGACTGACTCGGAGTTTATTGTTTCCCTTCTAAACTCTGGGTGCCCACCAATTTCCACACGGGCAGTCTAGAGTTATGTTATCAGGATATTCTGGATATTCTGGAGCTTTGGAAGCAAGCTGGAGGACGAGACGTAGTATTTGTATCTGATATATTTATTCCGCTGTGTATTCTGTATGAGGACAATTTTTTATAACTGTCCATTGTTGTATATTGACTCTGATTGATGTATGTATAAACTGATGTAGTTCTTTGTTTTAAAAGACTAGTGATTATCTATTATATTTTGTACCGCTGCGATATGTGAGATTCTGATATTGTTTCTGTTTCTGATGTTATTCTTTTGTTTCATCTTTCTCTTTTCTTCTATCTTTTCTTCTACCTCTTCTTTTAAAAACCCTAATGGTTCGGTTTTTCGTTCACCTTGAGTAAATAGATGGAGATTAGTGTCTATTCAAGGGGTACGGAAAAGCGGGTTATTACATTTGGTATCAGAGCATATGGTTAAGCGACAACCCTGCTCTGTTGGGTGTTACTCATTAGAGATAGAGTCAGTAGTACTCTAGAATGAGTTTGAGTGTAATAATAGATATGAGTGCGTATTTGTTAGTTAATATAAAATTGTTTTATATTGTGATGATTGGTTTGTTGAGTGGTATATGGATTCTGGTCGGTATTGTCCGTACAACTCTATTGATAGGGATCTCTAAACACTTATATAGAACAATTCGGCACAGTATTGTTTTAAATAGGGTAAATGTAACAACCCGGGGTTTCGTATCAATTGATTATCATTCTTAGACGATTAAATCGGGTTGTTAATTGCTGTCAGAATTTTAAAATCAGGTTAAAAATCCTTTGTATTAATCAATGGTTAAGCTGTTATTCAGGCCTTCAATTGTATTTTGGCCCATGTATCTTTGCTTAGGGCCGAGATGATCATCCAAAAAGAAAACTTATAACCGATCCCCCTTTCATATTTTCTCGTTCATTTTAAACCCGTGCCCATTTCATTTTCGTGAAAACAAAAAGAAGAAAACCCTAAGTCTAAACAAGAACGATAATGGCGGCTCGCTACTTCTTCCTTTGCTTGCAAGTTAGGGCTTCTAATTGGAAGCTGCCAACGATGGTTGCTCGATGATCGAAGAGTGAATTAAGCCTTAGCTTTGTCGATCGGCTATTTCTTGGAGTTGCTCACGGTAGCTCCTGCTTGGTCGAGCTCGAAACAAAGGTGAGTGAATTTCTTTCACTCACATCTAGATTCGTTGGTTTGACTGTTTGTAATAGGCTAGTGATTTTCTCTTCTCTCACATCCTCTAATTCGATTGTTGTTGAATTATTGATTTGATAAAACTGCTGTCGCTTGTGAATTTGTGGTACTGTGATTTTGATTGTTGATGAATTATTTGATTTGAGAAAACTGCTGTTTGATTTTAGTGTGTTCAAACTTGCTATGATATGGTGCCACCGTCTCACTGTTTTGGTAATCTGGTTCTTGCATTGTTTTTCATTCACTTCGAGACAGTTCTTGTTGCGTTGTATTCAAGTGAAGTCTGCAGCTTTATTTTTTTGTATGAAGTTTTGCCTTAGTTATGATTTTGGGTCTCTCGGCTTTAAATCACCTTGCTCACCCCAGTTCGATTTTCTGGTTTGACTTTGGCACTACACTTGTTAAATCCTTACTTGCCTTGGCCACACACTGTTTTGTACGTGTTCTGACTTCGGTCCCTTCTCTCAGTGACATTGGCCTTGACTCGGTTGCTAACTTGATTTTGTGAAAATAAATGTGAATGAAATTTTGGGTTAGGCTATGCCTTGATTTGAAACCACAGTTCCCTGTTTTTTTTTTGAACTAGTTTCGACTGCAACGTTTACATTGCTTTGAAATTGTTCAAAACTGCTATTGCTTTTGGTCGTTTGTGAATTTTTGGTACCGTGATAAAGTTTGCTTTGAGTTGTAAGGTTAAGTTTTTGTCTACTGTTTCTTCATATATGTGCATATATACGAGGGTATGTGGGTATGCATGCATCGTTGAGTCTACACTTGCAATTACAGTTCCTTGTATACATCAATAGTTCATTTGAAGTTTGTCACTGCACCATTGACAGTTCATTGTATATTCAGAAATTGAGTCTAACTCTTGAGTTCATTTGAAACTGGGTAACTTGTCATTGTATTTGTTTCATGATGTATCTTCGCATTGTTGTCAAAAGTGTTGTAGTGTTGTTGTTGTTTCAACCGGGGAATTGCACTGTTACTACTGGTGCACTTGTTACATTTGTTTACTTTGATTCAGTTTATGTTAACTTTGGCTCATGTATACTTGGTTTGTATATGACACATCAATGTGTGTCAGTTTTGTTATATAAGTCAGGATACATTGTTGTTCATTTTGTAGCAGCTTCAACTTGATGCATGTAACCCTGGGCTTCACGTGTAGTTGCCTAGTATTCTTATGGGTACTGATCTATGTGTGCATTTTCGTTGGTGTTGAGTCACTTCATTGCAGCTGTCTTGACCAGTGAGGCAGTCTGCACATTTATTTCACATAGTAGTGGACATATGTAAGGTTGCACTCATGTGTTCTTTAGTCTGAAGCTCGTATGTAAATGTTTGTTGTGCATTTGTAATTGAATAGTTGTTCTTGTTTCTTATGCCGCATGAATTTATTGTTCAATTTTAGCCTTGACTACCTTGGCACTGACATGATGCTAAACTTGGGCATTGTTTGGTTTTGTTTGAATTTGTGTACTTGCGGCTGCTTGAGATAGCCATCCACTTCATTTTACTGCTTTACCGGTACAAGTGTTTCATTGTTGCCAGATCTTCTTGTATTCTGTAACATTGTTGTCATCTTCTCTTGATAGTTTGTGTATTTCCTTATGGTATTGGCGAGGCAGTGCACGCGTGCGTGCACTGCAGCCAAACGGAATTGAAGTTTTAAATTGATGATTTCAATTGTGGAATTATTTCGTTGGTTCCACTCAATATTTTGTGTGTATTCTGATTTGGGTTAAGCGGATGATTTTGTCGATATCTAATTATCTTATAGATAATTAGATTATATGTTTTATTTATCGTATCGATATGTAGATTTTTGTCGTTTACGCGATTTTGTTGGCTTATGTTTCACTTTGACCTCTACAGTTTTGATTGCCATTAGTTTGCACCATCGTGATGATTTCACGTACTGTGTGGCGAGGCAGTGCACGCGTGCGTGTACTGCAGCCACACAGTAATTTTTTTCGATTGATCATTTTGAGTTTGCTGGTTTGTTATTTAACACTGTTTAGTGTTATATCTGCCGTTATCCAATTCTCTTATCGAGAGTCGGATATATGAGATTTGTGTGACTGTCATCTATTTGATATTTGAGTATTATTGCTTTTGTGCATTGATAACTGAGTTTGAATTAGACTGACCCGTGTATTATTTTCTTTTGAATGTAATACTCGGGTCAGACCCGAGTTATTTCAGGTTGTAGATTTTCTTCTTTGAGTTGCTGTTCAGGATTTGAAGACTTTTCACATCTTCTGAAGTTGTCAGTGTCATTTTGTAGTCGTCGTGTCATTGTATAGAACGATATGTATTCATGTATATTAGTCGATAATGTACTTGTATATATAACTTCTAGAGTCGACAGTTGTAGTTGTATCATATGTATTGTGTCAACTATGTATTAACTGACATCAGTTATATATATATGAGACTTTTGTTTTTATCTGTGTTCCGCATTTATATTATCTGTGTTGTTGTTATATCTAATGTCCTAAACTATTATGAACTATTGTAGTTTGTTTTATACTGATAATTGGATATGTCGATGGGAGTAAATAAATAATAGATGAAAAATAAAAAGTATATACCATTCCTATCGAGATAACCAATATTAGTGTAAGGCCAATTACGGATGGTCGCTCCTATCCAGCCTTATTCTTCGTAATAATAGACAGTATTTCTTTTAATACTCTTTGTTATTATGAGCATAGAGGTGGGGCGTCACAGTTGGTATCAGAGCTTGGGGTTTATGGACATAATATAAAACATAACTTAGATGGAACATATGTTACAACTATTGGTCGATGCTTTATTTGTGCTTTGAGTCAAAACTAAAGTTTTGAAATTTTGATGAAACTTTTAAATATCTTTATTTAAAAATAAAAGTGAAATTATGCTTTGATAATTTGATTGATTTGTGTTTTGTTATCAGAGTACGCAGCGGAAACAGTGAAACTGTCTTTGCTGAATACAGCTGATAATCTTTTGATTTAAAAATCAAAATACGAAGTTGATATGAATTTCATTTGTTGTTCACATAGCTGTAATTATTTTGTTTCTTTGAGAATTTCGAATCCGAATTGAGGAATCGAAGAAATTGCAGATATGTGATTTTTGTTGAAATTTCCGCTGGCTTTCTTTTGTATTAATCATCTATTGATTAGATTTTTGCTATTTTGAATTATCTTCATTGAAGATACATTTGAATGATTTCTTTGTTCATTATGTAGTACGTGCAAAAATTTGAATTGCACGTTACTGCATTTATTTACGTTGAACCGATGCTTGGTTATGAAACGTATTTTGTTGCCGTTATTTTTGTAACGGGATTTTTACACCAATGCTAGATTTTTGAAGCACGGTGTTTATTGACAATTTTAATGAATGAAAATTCACTGATGTCACATTTTGATGTGAATTATTTTGATGAGATATTTGATGTTTTAAAATTACTGTTGCTTTGACTTCAGTAACAGTCAAATTTTTAAAAGTGGATTTTCAAGCGGTTATACCGCAATGCTGATTTGTAACCGTTTTTACGGTATTTTGAGAAGTACAATTCCCTTATCGAAATTGTTACTGATTTGCTGCTTTAATCACGTGATTGGAAAATCGTTTTAAAATGAAAATTGTTTTACAAATTTTTAACAGTTTGCATTTTCAAAAGAATGAGAAAGCGACTTAAACGATTCAGCAAAATCGAGGATTATGACCCCTTTCTTTTACTGTTTCGCTTAACTCCGGACTTGTCCAGTTGAGAAGGTGAATTGTTATTTTTACAAAATAAATAAAATTTTTTTAAGAAATTTAACAGTTTATGCTTTCAAAAGAATGAGGAAGCGATTTAAACGTTTCAGCAAAATCGAGGACTATGACCCCTTTCTTTTACTGTTTCGCTTAATTCCGGACTTGTCCGTTTGAGAATGTAAAGTGTATTTTTATAAAATACACAATTTTGCACTTTCAAGGAAACGATGAAGAGATTTAAACGATTTAGCAAAAGTGCGGAGTATGGAACCACACTTTTACTATTTCGGTTAATTCCGGACTCGTTAATTGAATATCTGTTGTTTTGATGAATTTGATGATTTCACACTTTCAAGGAAACGATGAAGAGAATCAAATGATTTAGTAAAACACGTGGTATGGGACATGTGCGTTTGCTATTTCGGTTAATTCCGGACTCGTTAATTGAAACATTTTGATGCTTTCGTGTGCTTTCGAGCCACTTTGTTGGACCTTCGGGTCATTTGTTGGACCTCCGGGTCAATACCAGTACTAGACCTTCGGGTCATTTGTTGGACCTTCGGGTCATTTGTTGGGCGCCAAAATTATGTTGAGTACTTGGTAGGCTTCGGCCATTTGTTGATGCACGTGCGGCGAATTAAAAACTCGCCATCTGATGGGATCGATCCAAGCTTTTATGTTGATTTTCTAGTCTTCTTAATTGATTTCTAGATATTTGTTGTTTCCAATTATCTACAGGTAATTGGATATTTGTTGATATGAGTTCTGATTATCGTTTTTGATAATCGAATATTTGTTGTTTCTAATTATCGCTTGTGATAATTAGATATTTGAGATTTAATTATCGTTGTTTGATAATTAAATATTTGTTGATTTGATTATCGTTTTTTGATAATCGAATATTTGTTGTTTCTGATCATCGCTTGTGATAATTAGATATTTGAGATTTAATTATCGCTTGAGATAATTAAATATTTGTTGATTTGAGATTTAATTATCGCTTTAGATAATTAAATATTTGTTGATTTGAGATTTAATTATCGTTTTAGATAATTAAATATTTGTTGATTTGAGATTTAATTATCGTTTTAGATAATTAAATATTTGTTGATTTGAGATTTAATTATCGCTTGAGATAATTAAATATTTGTTGATTTCAGATTTAATTATCGCTTTAGATAATTAAATATTTGTTGATTTGAGATTTAATTATCGCTTGAGATAATTAAATATTTGTTGATTTGAGATTTAATTATCGCTTGAGATAATTAAATATTTGTTGATTTGAGATTTAATTATCGCTTGAGATAATTAAATATTTGTTGATTTGAGATTTAATTATCGCTTGAGATAATTAAATATTTGCTATTTTGAGATTTAATTATCGCTTGAGATAATTAAATATTTGCTGATTTCGAATTTAATTATCGCTTTAGATAATTAAATGATTGTTGATTTGAAATTTGATTATCGTTTTTGATAATCGAATATTTGTTGAATTTGAGAAATTTGATTATCGCTTTTGATAATCGAATATTTGTTGAATTTGAAATTTGATTATCGCTTTTGATAATCGAATATTTGTTGAATTTGAGAAATTTGATTATCGCTTTTGATAATCGAATATTTGTTGACTTGAAATTTGATTACCGTTTGTGGTAATTAAATATTTGTTGATTTGAAATTTTAATTACCGTCTGTGGTAATTAGATATGTGCTGATTTATTTCTAATTATCGTTTGGGATAATTAGATATTTGATGTTTCTGATTATCGTCTTTGATAATTTGATATTTGTTGACTTGTTTTCTAAGTATCATTTGGATAATTGGATATTGCTGATGATTGCATTTATTCAGTTTTAATTGTTTTTTGATTATCTACTTGATAATTAGATTTTGTTGAGAATTTGTAAATTTCTTTTATGGAATTGAAAGGTTTCTTTGGCGTTTGTACTCCTGTCTTTTATTTTCTAGCTTAACAAGTTTATGTTAGACAGATAATTGTTATTGACACCTGTAATTATGAAAATTGCGGGGACGCAATTTTTATAAGGAGGGGAGTTTGTAACAACCCGGGGTTTCGTATCAATTGATTATCATTCTTAGACGATTAAATCGGGTTGTTAATTGCTGTCAGAATTTTAAAATCAGGTTAAAAATCCTTTGTATTAATCAATGGTTAAGCTGTTATTCAGGCTTTCAATTGTATTTTGGCCCATGTATCTTTGCTTAGGGCCGAGATGATCATCCAAAAAGAAAACTTATAACCGATCCCCCTTTCATATTTTCTCGTTCATTTTAAACCCGTGCCCATTTCATTTTCGTGAAAACAATAAGAAGAAAACCCTAAGTCTAAACAAGAACGATAATGGCGGCTCGCTACTTCTTCCTTTGCTTGCAAGTTAGGGCTTCTAATTGGAAGCTGCCAACGATGGTTGCTCGATGATCGAAGAGTGAATTAAGCCTTAGCTTTGTCGATCGGCTATTTCTTGGAGTTGCTCACGGTAGCTCCTGCTTGGTCAAGCTCGAAACAAAGGTGAGTGAATTTCTTTCACTCACATCTAGATTCGTTGGTTTGACTGTTCGTAATAGGCTAGTGATTTTCTCTTCTCTCACATCCTCTAATTCGATTGTTGTTGAATTATTGATTTGATAAAACTGCTGTCGCTTGTGAATTTGTGGTGCTGTGATTTTGATTGTTGATGAATTATTTGATTTGAGAAAACTGCTGTTTGATTTTAGTGTGTTCAAACTTGCTATGATATGGTGCCACCGTCTCACTGTTTTGGTAATCTGGTTCTTGCATTGGTTTTCATTCACTTCGAGATAGTTCTTGTTGCGTTGTATTCAAGTGAAGTCTGCAGCTTTATTTTTTTGTATGAAGTTTTGCCTTAGTTATGATTTTGGGTCTCTCGGCTTTAAATCACCTTGCTCACCCCAGTTCGATTTTCTAGTTTGACTTTGGCACTACACTTGTTAAATCCTTACTTGCCTTGGCCACACACTGTTTTGTACGTGTTCTGACTTCGGTCCCTTCTCTTAGTGACATTGGCCTTGACTCGGTTGCTAACTTGATTTTGTGAAAATAAATGTGAATGAAACTTTGGGTTAGGCTCTGCCTTGATTTGAAACCACAGTTCCCTGTTTTTTTTTTGAACTAGTTTCGACTGCAACGTTTACATTGCTTTGAAATTGTTCAAAACTGCTATTGCTTTTGGTCGTTTGTGAATTTTTGGTACCGTGATAAAGTTTGCTTTGAGTTGTAAGGTTAAGTTTTTGTCTACTGTTTCTTCATATATGTGCATATATACGAGGGTATGTGGGTATGCATGCATCGTTGAGTCTACACTTGCAATTATAGTTCCTTGTATACATCAATAGTTCATTTGAAGTTTGTCACTGCACCATTGACAGTTCATTGTATATTCAGAAATTGAGTCTAACTCTTGAGTTCATTTGAAACTGGGTAACTTGTCATTGTATTTGTTTCATGATGTATCTTCGCATTGTTGTCAAAAGTGTTGTAGTGTTGTTGCTGTTTCAACCGGGGAATTGCACTGTTACTACTGGTGCACTTGTTACATTTGTTTACTTTGATTCAGTTTATGTTAACTTTGGCTCATGTATACTTGGTTTGTATATGACACATCAATGTGTGTCAGTTTTGTTATATAAGTCAGGATACATTGTTGTTCATTTTGTAGCAGCTTCAACTTGATGCATGTAACCCTGGGCTTCACGTGTAGTTGCCTAGTATTCTTATGGGTACTGATCTATGTGTGCATTTTCGTTGGTGTTGAGTCACTTCATTGCAGCTGTCTTGACCAGTGAGGCAGTCTGCACATTTATTTCACATAGTAGTGGACATATGTAAGGTTGCACTCATGTGTTCTTTAGTCTGAAGCTCGTATGTAAATGTTTGCTGTGCATTTATAATTGAATAGTTGTTCTTGTTTCTTATGCCGCATGAATTTATTGTTCAATTTTAGCCTTGACTACCTTGGCACTGACATGATGCTAAACTTGGGCATTGTTTGGTTTTGTTCGAATTTGTGTACTTGCGGCTGCTTGAGATAGCCATCCACTTCATTTTACTGCTTTACCGGTACAAGTGTTTCATTGTTGCCAGATCTTCTTGTATTCTGTAACATTGTTGTCATATTCTCTTGATAGTTTGTGTATTTCCTTATGGTATTGGCGAGGCAGTGCACGCGTGCGTGCACTGCAGCCAAACGGAATTGAAGTTTTAAATTGATGATTTCAATTGTGGAATTATTTCGTTGGTTCCACTCAATATTTTGTGTGTATTCTGATTTGGGTTAAGCGGATGATTTTGTCGATATCTAATTATCTTATAGATAATTAGATTATATGTTTTATTTATCGTATCGATATGTAGATTTTTGTCGTTTACGCGATTTTGTTGGCTTATGTTTCACTGTGACCTCTACAGTTTTGATTGCCGTTAGTTTGCACCATCGTGATGATTTCACGTACTGTGTGGCGAGGCAGTGCACGCGTGCGTGTACTGCAGCCACACAGTAATTTTTTTCGATTGATCATTTTGAGTTTGCCGGTTTGTTATTTAACACTGTTTAGTGTTATATCTGCCGTTATCCAATTCTCTTATCGAGAGTCGGATATATGAGATTTGTGTGACTGTCGTCTATTTGATATTTGAGTATTATTGCTTTTGTGCATTGATAACTGAGTTTGAATTAGACTGACCCGTGTATTATTTTCTTTTGAATGTAATACTCGGGTCAGACCCAAGTTATTTCAGGTTGTAGATTTTCTTCTTTGAGTTGCTGTTCAGGATTTGAAGACTTTTCACATCTTCTGAAGTTGTCAGTGTCATTTTGTAGTAGTCGTGTCATTGTATAGAACGATATGTATTCATGTATATTAGTCGATAATGTACTTGTATATATAACTTCTAGAGTCGACAGTTGTAGTTGTATCATATGTATTGTGTCAACTATGTATTAACTGACATCAGTTATATATATATGAGACTTTTGTTTTTATCTGTGTTCCGCATTTATATTATCTGTGTTGTTGTTATATCTAATGTCCTAAACTATTATGAACTATCGTAGTTTGTTTTATACTGATAATTGGATATGTCGATGGGAGTAAATAAATAATAGATGAAAAATAAAAAGTATATACCATTCCTATCGAGATAACCAATATTAGTGTAAGGCCAATTACGGATGGTCGCTCCTATCCAGCCTTATTCTTCGTAATAATAGACAGTATTTCTTTTAATACTCTTTGTTATTATGAGCATAGAGGTGGGGCGTCACAGTAAATGAAATAATTTTACCTTGATTATATTTTGTATATAAAGAAATAATTTTTTTAAGAATTATTAAAGTGTATATGAATTGATTGTTAAGATTGTTTGAATAAGTTGAATTAAAACAACAATTGTGAAAGAGTAAATTGTATAAACCAATGAATTATAATGTATGAAGTTATAATTAAAATGATTTACAATGGTAAAATAATCTTATATGTAAGAAGTGAGATTATGTGCAAGGAGATTTATAAATGTGATTTATGAATAAAAGGAAATTTTTGAAAGAATTTAAGCACTGATTTCACTATTGTTGCTGGGAAATAATAAGGGTGATGACTACAGCATCATCAGTATCATTTTCGAGTTTCTGTGTGATTGATTTGCTACCATAGTAAATTGGAAATTGAGGTTTTGTTGTGATAAACAAATTTGAAAATTAAAGTCCAAATTTAAATATGGTAAATATAAGTGAAATAAGATTTATACTTATGATATGAGATAATAGATTTAACTTTGGTAAAGTTAATGAATTTGAGTAGCATAATGAAATGTGATGTGAAATTTAACTAAAAGAAAGTCAAATGTGATATAAATTTGAATGGATTGATAACTTATATAATTTAAATTCTGATAGAATAAATTTAACTTAAAGGATGAAGTTAAATTAAAGTAAGTATAAGTGAATCAATTAAATCTAAGTTGAGATTGTGGAATATGAAATCTGGATTTAATATGAATTTTGAATAAGTGAAGAAATTTGACCTTGGTAAAAGTTAAATAGGATTAAAATCTGAATTGGATTTATAAGTGGAAACTTAAGTTAAGTTGAACAAATGATGTTTGAAATGGAAAATAACTTAAGTGATGTTGGAGTGAAGTTTATTTTGATAT
This sequence comes from Allium fistulosum, assembly GCA_030737815.1. Lineage (NCBI taxonomy): Eukaryota > Viridiplantae > Streptophyta > Magnoliopsida > Asparagales > Amaryllidaceae > Allium > Allium fistulosum. The sequence continues at coordinate 971,181,843 of CM060908.1, read as the reverse complement.
CAAAGAAATTAATAAAGTGAATTTATTAAATGAATGTGAACATGAGTTATATAAAATTCAATTTTATTTGTTAAAATGAATTAGCAATTGAATTAATAAATGGATTGAATGTCAATCAATTGAATATAAATAATTGATATGAAGCAATGAATATAAGTGTTAATTCATTAGAAGCTAAAGGAATTGAATAATTGAATGGAAATCAATTTAATATCAACAAATTGAAACTTAAAGTGTTGAACCAAATTGAATGTAAAGAAATGTAAATTGAATAAATTTGGTTATGATTGGTTATACATTGGTTGTTAGATTGATTGTTAGTTGATTTCGTGTAATTCATTAAGGGTTAATGAAATTGAATCGACAAATTGGAAGCAAAGTGATTAAATTCAAATTGATAATATGTAAATTTGAATAGAAATGAATTTGATTCAAATTGAAAATGAACCAACATGAATGTAAATTAGTGAATGTAAACTAATTGGAAACAAATGAATGAATGTTAGTTAAATCCAATATTAGCAAATCAAATGTGAGTAAATTGAAAACCAATTCAATGAATATTAATGAGTAATGAATGAATATTGATTCGGTATGGATTTGTTGGATGTTTATTGGATGATGATGGTTTGATGGTTGCATTGTTGCTTCTGAATGCATTTGTTGTTTGTTGCATTTGCTATGTTGACATATGTAGTATTATGTTGCTATATGATGTATATTGACTATATTTTCATATCTACATGTTCTCATATGGTTTGTTGAGTGTTTAGTAGGTGCGGATGGCGTTGCTTCGCATTTGGAGCTCGCTTTCGCGCTATATTAGCCGTATACGCTCGCTAAAAATATAATAAGGTACATATCTCGGATTAAATATCGTACTTTTACACTTTTTTCCCTACGGGATGCCTCATCACTTGATGGGATGTATATTTGTGATATATATACACTGTCATTTTTTTTCGGATCGAGCCGCGCAAAGGAGACGCTGGCGAAATTTTCTGAAAATTTAAGGCGTTAGAATATTTTAGAGAAATTTGAAAATTTTGAAAACTAAGTTATGATTTGAAAACTTAGTAAAGATTTTGTGAGAAGTTAACTATGAATTTTGGAGAAGTTAAACACTTAACAGATTTGAAAATCTAATTTGAACGGTTTGTTTTGGAAAGTTAACGGATTTTGTATCTTTTTCCTAACTTGTAATTTCGAGGACGAAATTCTTTTAAGGGGGAAGTCTGTAACGACCCAGGATTTTTGATAATTAAAATTCGAATATTTAATTGATTTTAAATATTAATAAATGAATTTAAGAAGTCGAATAATTTATTATTCGAATATTGGATTTAATTTGGTCAATTAAATCGATAATTTAATGATTGAAATTCCAGAAATAATTGAAGTATGGGTTTAATGTGCTGGAAATGATTTATAAAGTTATATTAAATCATACTAGAGTTGTAGAAAGGTTATAGAACTTTTAAAATTGAATTTGGAGTTAATTTGTGAAAATCGAATATTTTAATATTTAATTATCGACTGAAAATTAGCCATTTTTCGAAAGGTCTCGGATTTCGACGAAACCAGTTTCATCGGATCCGTAATGTGATATTATTGTAAGATTTCAAATTTCGTAATTTTTGAATTTACCATTTGTTCGGTACGAATTAAAACGCCTCGAAATCGATTTAAATCGGTTTAATTTAAATTGATCGTTTAATTTCATATCTCGCACAGACGATCGAATTAGCTTCTGAAACCTGTTCCATTGTGTCCGGAACGCGGGGTAAACCCCAGGAACGCTAGTCACCGCGTGTAAATCGGAGTTTGGAAATTCTGAAGTGAATAGTGTTTTTGTTGAAATTCTATAAAAGGGAACCTCATCACCCAAGGCAATTGCAAAACCCTAGCTAAAACGTGCAGCCGCCACTATTGTTCTGAATGGCCAGAAAGCTCCCCTCTTCCTCCTCAAAATCCTTCAAATTCGTGAATCAATTCGTTAAACTTCCTAAACGAAAGTTGGAGACCTATGCGAGCTCTACATGCTGAACGGTGGAGATCGTTTATGGATAAGCAAATTAACGGCAAAACTTGTTTGAACCCGGCACGTTCGCACGCGTTTTTAGGGTGGTGGGGTGAGCCGAGCTCGGCGTGGTTCGAGCCGGAGGTGGAGCACGCATGGCCGCGTGATTTGGCAATGTTCGATCGTCTTCCAGCTGCTCGAAGGTGGTCGCGTCATTGAAGAGGAAGGGCGGCTGAAATGGGTTAGCGTGCGTTCGATCTTCACTGGAGAAGACGCGCGTGGGAGATGATAAAAGCAAGCGGCCCTGATGGTTGAAGTTTGAAATGAACGGCCAGATCAGTTTAGAGGTTTAAAAATAAAAAGAAATTGTATAAATTATTTATATTAAAAATTCATTCTATCTTTAAAACGATGTATCTTTTTGCTGCGAGGTCGGAAAATTACGAAACGAAAAGCGTTGGCTTCGTTTTGTCGAATACTTCGAGATGGAACTGGATTGGAAGCGATCGGGGTCAGTGAAAATTTTGAGTGAAATTAAACGTCCGTTTAATTTCATTCGAAATAAAACGCTATAAATTGCTATCGGAAAAGCTACGGTGAGATCTTCTCACTCAAATTGAATGTGGAATTATTTACAGTTATTGATTGATGATTGACTGTTTGGATGTGATATTAGATATAGTAGGATATATATCTATATATAGCAATATATACATATTGGCATATGTATATATTGGATTGATTGATTTCCCGCCTCGTATAGCGGATGAGACCCTATTGCGCCATTAGTAAGCGGATTTTTATAAAACCCATATACCGCGATAATTCCGTACTGGAGCGGAATTGGTATTGTGCTAACATCTTTGGATGCAGGGAAACAGGTTGGAGGGATCCAACTGGATTCCTCACCAGTAGTTATTTATTTACAGATATTGATGTATATTCTGTTATCATATGATGATATATGATATTTGACTGATGTGATGGACTGATTGGTGTTGTGGCATCATCGGATTCAGTTTTGGAAATGTAAAAATAACGACTTTTACTTTAAAAAGGGTTTTTAAAGTGATTTTTGAAAATAATCGTTTTATGAAATTTTTGAATCGATTTATAAACGTAAAATTTTAAAGTTACAAAAGTTAAAATTTTTAGTGAAACATAACCGAAGTGTCGTTTTTGAAATAAAAGTCGATTTATTTATAAAATGGTTTAAGTTGGGATTTTTGAATAACTATAAACGATTGTATAAAAAGATTTCTAAAAATTGATATTTTATAAATCAAAATATTGGACTTATAAAACGAATTTTATAAGTGTTAAAAAGAAGTATAAATGAATTTCATAAGTGAATGAAATTAATAGATTTACATTGTGAAGTTAAAAATGAATGAAGTTGTAGAATAAAGGATTTATAAGTAATTAACTTATAAATTGAATTTTTGCCTTTAAATGGAATATTGATCGAATTTGTTAATAAAAGAGATTTATTAAATCAAAGTTGTTATGAATTATGAAGATGAATTTAAAATCGTTGTTTTATGAATTCGAAAATAAATCAAATTTGATAAATTGAATATAGAAAGTGATTAAGGGAATTTTATCCACGATTTTGGATAGTGGATAATTCTTGAGATAAAAGTGTAGAAAATATTGAAATGTGGCTAGTGAAGTATATTCACGATTTTGGACAGTGAATATATTGTTAAGTAAAATGAACTTGTTTTGGGAAAGCGATATTACAGAAATGAAGTAATTGTTTTAAAAGATGTTTTAAAAAAACGTGATAAGTATCGAATTCATAGATTTCAACATTTATTGTTGAAATAGACGTTTTCGAGGAATTTAAGGAAATGATGGACTATAACACTGTTGTTATAGTAAATGGTTTCCGAAAGGAAATATTTTTGTATAGTATGGGGATTTATATATCTATCTAAATTTCGAATCCCTATACTAGTGATTTTGAGTTGTCGTAACGATGTTTTACGTAACATTCGTTTTGACTCAAATAAATGTGTTTAAAGAGAATGATTTCCTTAAAGAATGAATATATACTTAATTTTGATTTAAGTATATCGAATATTTTCAAATGTTGAAAATAAATGATTTGTGAAATACTTATTTTTAAATAAGTATGGAAATGCTTTTCCAATATGAAATGAACTGTTTTGAGATTTTATCTTCAAAGATAAAATGAAATGTGGAAATTGATTTGAAATTGTTTTCAAATGATTAAGTGTGGAAATTTTATATCTAGTAAAAGATATTTTGGAAGATAAAATAATTTGGGAAAATTATTTGGAATCTGATGATGTTGCGCATCTTTATTGATAGTTAAATAACCGACTATCAATAATTACCTTTAGATAGGTATTTGTTGTGAATTGGATGAATTTGAATGCCACACTTATTTTTGAATAAACGCTCACTATTCGGGTTAGCCGGGAAAGGACCATGGGGTCGTATAACCCATTCCGAATATGTGATACGTCGTTATGAATTGCATTCGAAGACCGGTGTTGAAGACCGGATATTTTTGAAAACGGAAGGATTACCGTCGAGTTACTCTACATCGGTTGATCTCCGATTTAGAGGTTTTATCACCCTTAGTGACGGGAAGTCCGGACGTGATTGGAAATTATCCGGATTTGCAAGGGCTTCGTGAGAAGTGCCTTCGGTTCTGTTCGATCCTGGAACAGACTTGTATGGATTGTGTGTTTGACATTACACTTTGAGATATAAAGCTGATTTCTTTCAAATACATATCTGTTGGTGGCGGAGAATTTATTCTCTTAGCTTAACACCCTTCTCTGAGACGTACGAGCTCAGAGGTTATGTAGTTGAAGTTATCAGCGATATATTCCCAATTTGGTAATGTGGCATGCTGAGTGTTGCTGTGTGATGATCAGTGTTTGATCATTTGTGATATGATCATTTGTTTGATCATTTATCTTTGTGATCATAGGTTGATCATCTGTTGACCCAAAGCGTGGCTTTTTGAAAAAGCGTAGCTTTGTGGACGAGACTTCGTCAGGGCCTCAACAACCCGGAAATGGTCGAAACAGGAATGTTGCGGCAAGGTTATGAGGGTCGCGCCCTTTAGGGTATGTCATTTCCTTCTGGAAAGGGGTGGTATCATGGTATGGAGCCCAGATACTTACTCATGTGGATACACTTTCTTTATGATGTGTGATGTTGGATATCGAGCGCTCGGATAAAGGTCCCAAAGGACTGGGTGATGACATATTCATGAGTTACCTGTTACAGGGGTAACCCGGCCTTGTTTGGCAGAGAGCAGTTTGTCTCTCGGGACGTCCAGCCAGAGGCGATCCTATTCGGCAGGAGGAAAGGAAGTTCCTTAGCCTGACCATTTGTTGGAAATCCATCTTCCAAATACGAACTTTGTACGGTATTAGTTGTAGAACCTGCCATTTACTTATGGTGGCGCCCCACTGTTTAGATGGTAGCTATAGTAGGCATAGTTCGGAATGTCTATGCTGGCTAAGATTAATATTATACTTTTGAAATGTTTTTCACACTAGACATTAATAATAATATCCAATGATTGGCGTAGTAAGCATCTTTGACTATCATACGAAGAAATCTCCTCCAATTCTGCGTTTGCATTGTGTGTGTGGCGGGAGGTCTTATGGTAGTTTCATTTTCCAAAAGCATTGCTAATCTGTTTTATTTTCTTTGTGAAAATAACTGTTTTACGATCTCACACCAGTCACCATGACTGACTCGGAGTTTATTGTTTCCCTTCTAAACTCTGGGTGCCCACCAATTTCCACACGGGCAGTCTAGAGTTATGTTATCAGGATATTCTGGTTATTCTGGAGCTTTGGAAGCAAGCTGGAGGACGAGACGTAGTATTTGTATCTGATATATTTATTCCGCTGTGTATTCTATATGAGGACAATTTTTTATAACTGTCCATTGTTGTATATTGACTCTGATTGATGTATGTATAAACTGATGTAGTTCTTTGTTTTAAAAGACTAGTGATTATCTATTATATTTTGTTCCGCTGCGATATGTGAGATTCTGATATTGTTTCTGTTTCTGATGTTGTTCTTATGTTTCTTCTTTCTCTTTTCTTCTATCTTTTCTTCTACCTCTTCTTTTAAAAACCCTAATGGTTCGGTTTTTCGTTCACCTTGAGTAAATAGATGGAGATTAGTGTCTATTCAAGGGGTACGGAAAAGCGGGTTATTACACCAGAGGAGAACTTGACTTGAGCAGAGTTCAGGAGGAGGTTCGAGGAGAGGTTTATGTCTGAAATTGCCAAGTTGACTTTGCTAAGGAATTTTGCTGAAATGGTGCAAGGAGATATGGCTGTATTGGAGTGTGTAACAAGATTTGAGGAGTTATCCAAATATGGGTAAGCTATGGTGGATTATGTGATTAAGAGAAATGAAAAGATTATCCATGGATTAAGACCAGAGCTTGCTAGGGCAACCTTGTCGCATCTTAGGGATCCATGTGATGTGGTAGTGGAGATGGCTTTGAGGAATGAAGAGATGCTTGCTTTATTTAGCAGTAATAAAGCAGTGGAGACTTGGAATGGGTAGAGCCAGAAAATAAAGTTCTTTCAAAAAAGGGAGCTTAGAAGGGCGGAGATGCAAAGAAATAAAAAGCTAATGTTATTTGCTACAAGTGCGATAATAAAGGGCATTTTGCGAATGAATGTCTTTCATGGGATGGAAAGACAGTCGTTGGAAGGAAGAATATCTAATGCTTCAGCTGTGAAATTGGGCATTATAAGAATTAGTGTAAGGAATCGGCCAAGGGTGAGAAAGGGAAAGTGTTTCCTTTTGAACCATCTACCTTAAGACCCATAGCAGAGGTGTAACAACCTGCCTTTTTGACCCCAAGAAGTTGACAGTAATACATCAATGGTATTCACGTGCCGAATAACCAAGTGCCGGAGAAACAGATGTTTATGGGAAAGAAGAAGTAAGGAGACAAGAAGAAACTAAATGACACAAAATCTCACATCGCAATGAATAATCTATAATATAACAATGGTCTTAAAACAAGAAAACTTTTATATACATACATCCATCAGAGTACTAGCCTATCATCTACCTGGACAGTTATAACACATGTCCTTATAATTTCTGATAAATACAACAAAGCCATGCAGAGTAACGCAAAGAAATGTGTAGATATGTCTTGGCCTCTAGCTCGTCTCCTGAGCTCCAATGCATCCAAAGCTAATCTTGTAACGACCCGATATTTTCAACCATTCGCATCCATTATAAGTGTATAGGTAGACACTCATGCCGGAATTGAATTACTCAAAATACCGCGTTGTAAATTAAATTTGGCAAATCTCAGAATATACAGTAAATAAATATAATCATAGATCACAGACACAGAGTAAAATAATGCAATGGAAGTAAAAGAAATAGTAGTTCATGAAGCTACAATGTAAATATATCAGAGTTACATAAGATACAACATAATAAATAAAGTACAACAGAAGTCTCAATACAATAACCAAGTACAGGCTGAATAGAACAACGGAACCGAAGTTGATAGAACAAGACTAGCAGATAATCTCCAGCGATTCAAATCTCCAGAAGGTGGAAATCCAAATCTGTGAATACTCAGGCTGACCCGAGCGTAAAGCAAAACACATAACACTCGAGTCAGGACAATATATACTTATATAATGTAAACCAACTCAAGTGAACTGTAATAAAGGTACAAGTAACTTAGAAGATGCTTGGGACCGCCCATCCTCTAAGGATCCGTTAAAATATCTACTATGTAGTAATATTCGCTATTATAATAATGTCTAATAAGTAAAATATAATCATATAGAAAATAGCGTTAAGGGGATGGAGAACCTAAACGTGGTCGGATCTTAAAATCATAATCGTAGTGGGTTCGATATGGTAGGTGACACGGCACACAAAGCAATGCCAGGGTAGATATACCAATTACGCACACGGACTGATGGATACGCATAGCAGCCACTACCGTTCCACCTCGAACAACACTCCCAAATCAAGGGTGGCCACCAAAAATCACAAAGTAATAGAATGGTATCGAAGAAGTGAGTCCGATACGAGGTGCTACCTCACTGGCCCGAGATCGCTCCTGTTTTAGTCACCTTATGCCAACTCACGGGAGTTGGGTCCACGTATATACCTTAGGATCGTCTCCACCATCCTACTTCATTCTGGAAACTCCACCGCGTACACAGTTGTCAAAGTGGTTTTCGGTATCGACAGAGAGTATGTCCATATCTGATCCTGGTCTCTTTAACAACCAATCGTTATTATAACCCGTGGTTATAACTTTTAAAACAATACTTTACTTCAAAATAAAATATCATTTCAAAACCATATATTTATCAAAATAAAGATTAAATCAATTCCAAACCATTTCCATATATTTAAAATATCATATCATTTCAAAACTTCATTTCAAATCATTTCAATATATCAAAATATCATATCTTTCCAAAACTTCATTTCAAATCATTTTAATATAATAAAATATCATATCCTTACAAAAATTCATTTCCAATCATTTTAATATAATAAAATATCCTATCAGTTCAAAACCAAAAATTCAACTTTAAATACCCTTTAAATTCAAAGATATCGTTCATTTACTATCACTTCAAATCACCTTTAAATAGTTTATATTCCAATCAAAATAATTCATTTAAACCTTTTAAAAGTGTAATTATTATATTTTCAAATCAAGTATTCAATTCCCAAAGTTTCAAACCATTCTGAGTTCGTTTACTAAGTCAAAAACCATAATTATTAAAATTTTAGCCTTTTGCAACATTTAGAAAAAAGCTGTTATAAGTTATACTTGAAACATTTTTATTCAGCAAAGACAGCATTTAAAACTGCTGTTAAAACTCAGTTTTTAGTTAAATTATAGTTCAAAACAGAAAAGACAGCATTTCAGAAGTGCTAAGGTAACTCAGATTTCAAAACAAAGGTTTTAATTGATTTCAGCAAAGACTACAGACCACTATAGCATTTCCAGAGAATGCTATAATAGACCTGAGTTCAATATTAGCCTATAAGTTCAATTACCGCAACTACAGCATTTCAGAAATGCTGTAATAGCTCTTTTTACACAATTTTAGTTCAATTCAGAAACTATAGCATTTCTGAATGCTATTAAAAGTTAATTCCAGATTTTAGTGTATTTCCAGCAACTAAATAACTTCAATTTAAAAAACATAAACATTTTTAAAAATCATATTTTAACATTTAAAATGTTCATTTTCATATCATTTAATATATATCTTTTTCACAATAAATTTCTTATAATTAAATCCAATTTTCAACAATTTACTTAATAAATTTAAGTGTAAAAGTTTCCAATTCTTCACATTTCAACAAATAACTTAACACTTCAAATTTAAATTACCATTTCACAAATTTAACTAAATTTCCAATTTTATTTAATTAACTTAAACCTTTAATTAAAACTAAATTTCACATTTCCAAGTCAAGTTATATTTTAAAAAATCACTTTTAAACATTCATTTATTTAACCACTTAAACTCATAGAAAAATCAATAATACTTTAATAAATCGCTTAAATTCAAATTTAATCAAATTATCATATTTACCATTTTCCAAATATAATTAAATTTTCATTTTTATTCATATAACTTAAATATCATTTTTAACCAAAATTCCAAATTCCAAACTTAAGTTATATTTCAATAATCCAATTTAACCATTAATTAATTACATTTTTAACTCGTATAAAAATCATAATTTCTTTATTTTAAAACATTTCAAAATCTATTTAAATCAAATTTCATAAATTTATATTTTTAAAATACTTAAAAATATCCAAAAACATTTTATAAAATAACCACGGGCCTGTATATAGTTTTCCAACCTAGGTCAAGTGATACAGATATATATCATTTCAATCCGCAATTTACAAAGAAAAACCGGGTTCTATCATTTCAAACACGCAATCCCAAGTTAAAATAAGTTAAATAAAAACCATTCAGGCCTATCATTTCAGCCCATAATGATTTTTCCCTATTCTAAAGTCCGTTCGGGTATGTATCATTTCAACCCATAGTGATTCTAGTCTACAGGGAACTTGCAGTGTGATAAACAGATATAAATGAACAGAATACATTATATAACAGTAACGGATGATATAACAGGTGTATAAACATCATATGATCATAACATAGTCAAGTATAACATGATAATATATTTCTACAGATTCACAGGGTGTCAATTTACTAGTTATATAGGTACATATTGTCTGGTGAGAATAACTCACCTGTTAAAGCTGGAGATTAGCGATCAAAACACACAGAATAGATTCCAGAAAGCACAACAAGCACGATATAGCATGACTTTTGATTTGAATGAATGAAGAGCCTTGATATTTATCTTGTAAACAATAACCAAACAAGACAATATACACATAAATATTCAACGCAAACAATGTTGAAACAATGAAGATAAGAAGCAACAACGGAATAGATTACTTGACTGTGCTTTAACCATTCAAAAGCTCGAACAAGGGGTTCATTTTCTCAGTCATGATGATGATGAGTGTGGGAGAGACAAGGTTAACTTCCTCGAATACATAAGACAAAACAATACAAACAATATAAGTTTTCAAATGCACAATATGATAGAATAATATAGAATCAACTGCACGAATCAAAGTAGAATTGCTTTGCACTTGCTTCCAACAACCTTCAGGTTCAGCCATATGGTGTACTACAAGTCTAAGGCAAGATTTGGATCAGGTTTTGGTTGCCTAAGGGTCGGCCAAACATGTTTAGAGGATAGCAAATGGTGATTATGCATGAAACAACACAACAAGGCAATATACATGTATACTAATATATATGACAACAACCTTAGGACTTGCTATAAAATATAAATACTAATATCTTTGTCTAGATATATATGTATATGCAGGATATATATATATATATATGCAGGTACAGATAATGAAGACTGTACAGTATAAGGATTCAAGACTGACAAATTCAAAATTGTAGAAATCAAGACCGAAGACTCATGAGTATCAAGATTATCAAGACTTAAAGATATCAAGATAAGTAATAGAGTCTAGAATTATGTTAAAACTTCATAATAGCACTAAAATCATTATTCGGATTTTAATTGTGGAATGGAATCCACTTTCTCGCTTTAATAGTGGGATGGAACCCACAAACTCTTTAGTAGGATGACACCCACGACCTTCTCTAGTGGAATGGAATCCACGAAATTTTTAAAATGACTTATTTTAGATTTTTTCAAAACTATCTTTTTGAAAAAGACATCTCTCTCTTGGTTTAAATATTTTAGCCTTAATTCAAAAACTATTTTTAATCATATTAATTTCAAAATAATTTCTTGCTTTTAAACTATCTCCTGGCTTTAATGTTTTAGCTTTAATCTCAAAATATTAATATATTTAGTTTTTATTACTTTTATATTTTTTAAGATCACTTTCCAAAGGTTTTAATAATCATAAATTATATTCAAAATAGTTTACAAAGTTCTAAGATTGTTACAACAAACTTTAGAAAGAAAATCTCTTTTAAAACAAAAATCAATTTTCAAAAAATACTCGAGGATGTCGACACGCCTATACCCCCCATGTGGACATGGTAGCTTTAGATTTCAAATTTCAAATTTTCAAAAGAAGTGTCTATTCGTCATAACCTTTCGCGAATGGACATGACTGTTGTTCCTCCAATATATACCAGTTGTTTTCAACGAATTTTAAGTTAGTTTTTCTTCATTTCTTCACTCCTTCTTCTCCACTCAAATATTCTCTTATATTTCAAATGCTTTAACAAAATTCTGTCGAAATCCTAAGTGAATCAAACTCGATCGTCTTTAGTTTGATTCTCTGCAACTCTCTCTCAAAGATCTCGATGCTATTCAGAGTTATAAGATCATTTGTAATCAAAGATCGAAAGATCGAAGTGTATCGAGTCTCTCTATATCAAAATGCGATTGGAAACGGTGTGATTGTGGCCCGTAAATCAATTGGGTGTGATTGTAGCCCGTAAATCAATTAGGTTATCTTGTAGTCTGGTTAAATCAAGAGAGTTTGCCTTGGACTCGGAGACAGGAGGGTGTATATCATGGCCTTGAAATCGAGGTTGTAATATCGACATTATATTTAAAAAGAAATCTGCAAAAGAAATTGTGTGGGACTGGATGTAGGGTAACTCTGAACTAGTATAAAATTCAGGTGTGTTCTTTCCATTACTACTTTTATTTTCTATTTGCATCTGTGTCTGGTTCTATGATTATCTATGTTTTTGTGAATTGCATCTGTTTGGGTTTAATTTGAAAAGATTTCAAAAAGATTCATAAAATTAATTAAACACTATTCACCCCCCTCTAGTGTTAGTTTTTCCTCAAGATCCGTAGTCTGCATTTCCTACATTTGGTATTAGAGCATTGGTTTTCAAAGTTATCATAATCTGAATTTTGAAAAGTTTAAAATGGAAATTTTTGGAGATTCTGTTAACACTAGTTCAAAACTGTCCAAATCATCATTGTCTCATATGTCTGCATATTATTATTATAGAAAATCAAGTTATCTACCGAATTGGTGTGTTATGCAGGAACAGATGTGTTATATGGCTTTTGAAGAATCAACACTCAATGGACAAATGGTGCTAATCAAGAAAAAAAATGGATACTTGATAGTGGATGTTCAAGACACATGACTGGTAATCCAGAGATACTGAATGACATAATTTATGAAGATAGAGGACTGGTCAACTTTGGAGACAATTCAAAAGAATATGTGATTAGCATCGGTAATGTTGGTAACTCTAAAACTCCTACTGTTTCTGATGTTTTGTTAGTTAGGATAAGTCAACTATGTGACAAGGGCTACAAAATTAAATTTGAAAAGGATAAGTGCACATCGAAGATAATAAATCAATATTAACTTTGAAGGAAGTAGAAATAAAAATGTTCATATTCTCGGTATGAAAATCTCAATGATAACCTATGTCTTTTGGCTAGTACAAGTGACCATTGGATTTGGCATAAAAGATTTGGGCATTTGAATTTCAAACTCTTATCTAGACTTTCAAAACTTGATCTAGTAAGAGGTCTACCTAAAATGGATTTTAAAGTAGATAGTATATGTGATGCTTGTCAAATAGGAAAACTTAGGAAGAGAGTTCATTCAAATTGAAAGATATGATTTCAACTTCAAAACCTCTTGAGTTACTTTATTTAGATCTGTTTGGTCCATCTCAAATTCAGTCATTAAATCACAGTAAATATTCTTTTGTAATTGTAGATGATTATTCTAGATTTACATGGACAATTTTTCTGAAACATAAAAGTGATGCTTTTGATTTATTTAAAACTTTTGCAAAAAGAATTCAAAATCAACTTTCTTTAAAAATCAAAACTATTCGTAGTGGTCATAGTGGAGAATTTGAAAATGAAAATTTTGAGAATTTCTGTAATAAAAAAGGAAAAACTCATAATTTTTCTTTTCCAAGAACTCCACAACAAAACAGAGTGGTGGGGCGTTAAAATAGGATGATTCAAAAGTGTGCAAGAACTATGCTTTAAGATAGTAAATTACCAAGAAATTTCTGGGATGAAGCAGTCACTACAACTTGGTACATTTTGAATAGGATTTTAATTAGACCACTAACCAATAAAACACCATATGAACTTATTTTCAATAAGAAACCAAAGGTATCTTATTTTAAAGTTTTTGGAAGTAAATGCTTTATTTTAAATACAAAGGACAATTTGACTAAATTTGATCCTAAATCCGACAAAGGAATCTTTATCGGATATTCGAATAGAAGTAAAGCATACAGAGTTTTCAATTTAAAAACTAACACCATTGAAGAAACAATGCATGTATGTTTTGATGAAAATTTCAAAGATTTTGTTCAAATAAATGATGAAGATGATTTTATTACTTTAAATAATGATCAAATGAAAAAAATTGTGAAACTATTCATCCTAATAAAAGGTTCAGGCTTTTAATAGATCATCCTATAGAAAATATACTATAAAATATTGAATCTGTTGTTAGAACTAGAAATCAACTAAACAAGATGAGTAATGTTGCTTTTATATCAAATATTGAACCCAAAAATCCATAGGAAGCATCATCTGATGATTCATGGATTCTTGCTATGTAAGAAGAACTGAATCAATTCATCAGAAATGATGTATGGGAACTTGTTCCTAGACCTGAGGACAAAATTATAATAGGAACTAAATGGGTTTATAAAAATAAAATGAATGAACACGGTGAGGTCGGTAGACATAAAGCTCGATTAGTTGCACAATGTTATTGTCAAGAAGAAGGAATAGACTTTGATGAAACCTTTGCACCCGCAACAAGATTAGAAGCCATTAGAATTCTACTTGCTTTCGCAAACCACAGAAATTTCAAATTATTTCAAATGGATGTCAAAAGTGCCTTTTTAAATGGTATTGTTAAAGAGGATGTTTATGTTGAACAACCTCCACTTTTTGAAGAAGAAAAGTTTTCAAATCATGTTCACAAATTAAAGAAAGCTTTATACGGTCTGAAACAAGCTTCTAGAGCCTAGTATGACAGACTAAAATCTTACCTATTACAATCAAATTTTGAAATTGGTAGAGTAGATAATACTCTTTTTTATTAAAAGAAACAAAAATGATATCTAATTAGTACAGATTTATTTAGATGATATCATTTTTGGATCAAAAACTAATGAAATGAACAAAGAGTTTTCTAAATAATGACAAAAGAGTTTGAGATGAGTCATATGGGTGAACTTACTTTATTTTTTGGATTGCAAATAAAATAATTAGATAGTGGTATTTTCATTAGTCAAGAATAGTATGCTAGGCATCGAGTTAGTAAGTTTGGTATGACCACTGGGAGTGGAAAACCCACTCCTATGGCAATCAATGAAGCCTTGAATAAAGAAGACATGCCAAAAGATGTTGATTAAAAACAATACAAGAGAATGATTGGATCACTACTCTATATAACTGTGAGTAGGCCCGATATCATGCATAGTGTCTGTCTCTGTGCAAGATACCAATCTCAACCCAAAGAAACCTATTTAAAATTTGTTAAACGTATCCTAAGATATGTTAAATACACTTTAGACTATGGCTTATTTTACTCTAAAAATGATTCATTTGATTTAATCTCATATTGTGATGTTGACTATGCTGGCTGTAAATCAGACCGAAAAAGTACAAGTGGAACCTGTCACTTTTTAGGACATTCTCTGGTTTACTGGTTTAGTAAAAAGCAAAATATTGTCTCACTATCAATAGCTGAAGCAGAATATATCTTTGCTTCTTTGGCATGTTCTCAAGTTATCTATATGCAACAGACCTTAAAGGAGTTTGGATTAAATATTTCAAAATCACCAATTTATTATGACAATACAAGTGCAATAAATTTATCCAAAAATCCTACTCATCATGCCAGAACCAAACATATTGATATCAAACATCATTTTCTCAGAGATAATATAAGTAAAGAGATTATTTCTCTTGAATTTATCAACACTGAGAATCAAATAGCTGATATTCTAACCAAACCCTTGAATCAATCAACCTTTACTAAACTAAGAAGAGAACTAGGTATTTGTTCTATAACTGAGATATAGAATATAGATATAGTAACATATATAATTAAATAAATAGAGAAAACAAAATTGTCAAAATTTTCAAAAGGATGTCAACATGCCACTACCCACCATGTCGACATACAACGGTCAGATTTGAAATTTTGATTTTCCCTCTAAAATCAGTTTGGTGGTTATATAATCACAATATTTCGAATTCATATTTCTTCTCACTTCATTTTCTCTGTAATAAACTTTTGAAAATACAAAGTAACGGCCTCCTCTTCTAAATCAAACCAAAATGCGACCATTTCCTTCCCTTCTCTTAATTCTAGTCCATTCCAACGTACTACATTGGCTCGAGTAATGAAGATCGAGGAAATTATGAAGGATTCTCCGCAAATGCTGACTGAATTACAAGTCATTGAAATAAGGATGGCAAAGGAACAAGAGAAACACGACAAGATTCTTAGAAATTTGCAAAAATTTCTATGTGACAATCATGCAGACCATATTGTGATTGAAGATGATTCCTCTAACAAACGTAGTCATAATCCATTAGAGGACGATGAAAAAGAAGAAGAAGAGGAGGAAGAAGTGCAAATGGACGAAGATGATAATGTTGTTTGCGTTGGAGAAGTCTGTTTTGACAAAAATGGTAATTTGATCGAACAACATGGAAACTTTTGTCTCCATTACCCTAATTGTTTGATTCACAAGTCACCAATTGTCAAGGACTCTCGTTAGATTGTTATTATATTAATGTTTTTATATTTTGTGTACTTGTATATATTTGTGTCTGTGTTTTATATATATGTGTAATGTAACATCATATATAACAAAATTAGATTTATGTTTCCCTTATTATACTTCATTATTAGCATTTAGTTCCACAGTATTAGTTTAAGGGGAAGTTATGTAGTTTAGGCTTAGTTTTTGTTGATGACAAAGGGGGAGAATTATAAAATAGGATAGTTAGGCTGTTAGTTAGCCTTAGTTTAAGGGGGAGTTAGTAGATTAAGGGGGAGTTGTTGGAATAAGGGGGAGTCAGAGTAGAATCAGAGTTTGGTGGAGTATATTTTATAAATATAGGTTGTCATCATCAAAAAGGGGGAGATTGTTAGTTCCTGACAACAACCTTAGGACTTGTTATAAAATATAAATACTAATATCTTTATCTAGATATATATGTATATGCAGTATATATATATATATATATGCGAACTGAGAATGAAGATTGTACAGTATAGAGATTCAAGACTGACGAATTAAAGATTGTAGAAATCAAGACTGAAGACTCATAAGTATCAATATTATCAAGAGTTTAAGAGTTCAAGATATCAAAATAAGTAATAGAGTCTAAATTTACGTTAAAACTTCATAATAGCACTAAAATCTTTATTCAGATTTTAATTGTGGAATGGAATCCACCTTCTCGCTTTAATAGTGGGATGGAACCCATGACCTCTTTAGTGGGATGGAATCCAGGTCCTTCTCTAGTGGAATGGAATCCACGAAATTTTCAAAATAACTTATTTTTAGATTTTTTTCAAAATTACCTTTTTAAAAAAGACATCTCTCTCTCGGTTTAAATATTTTTGCCTTAATTCAAAAAAAAAATTTAATCGAATTAATTTCAAAATCATTTCTTGTTTATAAACTATCTCCTGGTTTTATGGTTTTAGCTTTAATCTCAAAATATTTATATATTTAGTTTTTTTTACTTTTATATTTCGTAAGATCACTTTCCTAAAATTTTTATATCATAAAGTATATTCAAAATAGTTTATAAAGTTCTAAGATTGTTTCGACAAACTTTACAAAGAAAATCTCTTTTAAAACAAAAATCAATTTTCAAAAAATACTAGGGGATGTCGGCACGCCTACACCCCCCATGTTGACATGGTAGCCGTAGATTTCAAATTTTAAATTTTCAAAAGAAATGTCTATTCGTCATAACCTTTCGTGAATGGACATGACCGTTGTTCTCCTATATATACCAATTGTTTTCAAAAAAATTTAAGTTAGTTTTTCTTCATTTCTTCACTCCTTCTTCTCCACTCAAATATTCTCTTATATTTCAAATGCTTTAAAAAAATTCTGCCGAAATCCTAAGTGAATCAAACTCGATCGTCTCTAGTTTGATTCTCTGCCACTCTCTCTCAAAGATCTCAGTGTTATTCGGAGTTATAGGATCATTTTTAATCAAAGATCGAAAGATCGAAGTGTATCGAGTCTCTCTCTATCAAAGTGTGATTGGAAACAGTGTAATTGTTGTCCGTAAATCAATTAGGTGTGATTGTAGTCCGTAAATCAATTAGGTGAACTTGTAGCCTGGTTAAATCAAGAGAGTTTGCCCTAGACTCGGAGACAGGAGGGTGTATCTCGTGACGTTGAAATTGAGGTTGTAACATCGACATTATATTTGAAAAGAAATCTGCACAAGAAATTGTGTAGGACTGGATGTAGGGTAACTCCGAACCAGTATAAAATTTTGGTGTGTTCTTTCCTTACTGCTTTTATTTACTATTTGCATCTGTGTCTGGTTCTGTAATTGTCTCCGTGTTTGTGAATTGCATCTATTTGGGTTTAATTTTAAAAGATTTCAATAAGATTCATAAAATTAATTAAACACTATTCACCCTCCCCCTCAAGTGTTAATTCTACCTTAAAATATGTAATCCGTATTTCCTACAACATAGTAGTTATTTACATAAGCCAACATTTATGTAAATACAATCCGTAACCAATTCGTGAAATAACATATCAATATAAACTAATTGGCATATACGTGTTCAAATAACATAATAACACGATGGTGATTTGTCTTGCTAAATAGATATCCACACAAAATATTGCAGAATGGAGAATTATTCTGCTAAGAGATGTCCAAACTATCATTTCAATTAAGTTATAGTATAACAGGATTTTATTTTACTAACAGATATTTCAAACAGTCTATTAAGTTTAATATAAAACTCATTTGTGGTTATTTGGCTATTTAATGGCGTAGATAAGAGATCTCTTGGTTTAAAATCAATTTCCTTAGAGTTAACTTAAAAATAATTGATAAAGGTTAAAATTAAACATTATAAAAAATAATTAAATATTTATTTGATTATTAATTAAATCATTATCTGATTACTACTTAAATCTTAATTAACTCTAATTTAAAGCTTAATTAATCCTTAATTAAATTTTAATTAAATCCAATTGGATTAATTAATTAAACCATGCTTGATTAGTAATTACTTACTAATTAACCCTAATTAAATAATTAATTAGTTAAATAAAATTAATTATTTAAAATTATTTCTTAATTACATTTTAACTTAATTAACCTTTAATTAAACTTCCTTAATTAATCTTTAATTAAAATTCCTTAATTAATTAATTAGAATTAATTAATTTAATCCATAATTAAGCACTAATTACTTAACTTAATTACGATTACTTAATAATATTATTAATTAAATAATTAATTAATAATTAACTCATATTTAATTACCAATATAATTAACTTTTGTACTTAATTAATGCTTTGAAAAAGATTTTCAAAACCATTTCAAAACAATTTTTTTAATTAAAACACTAACTTTTTCTGAACTGCATTCATGGCGGCTATCGCTATAAATCAACTCGTTAGAGTTAGTTCTAGTTTAGATCTTACTCCAACCTCAACTTCTACCTTTAATTTTAACTTTACTTTTTTTAAAATATATGGAAAAGCTTTTATTTTGAAAACTACACAAAGTTTAAATCTTTGAAACTTTAGTAACTTGAGAACTATTAAACAATTTGATTTCTTTCCAAGCGATCTCAAGTCACAATAGCATGTAAAAATGCTAATTTGCATATTACAAGACCACACATACAAGCTCATACATACAAAATCATATCATCACACATTCATGAGCAAAGATAGCAACTTTACAACCAAAACTATACATTTAGAATGCATTTTCCAAGTCTAACTTTCAATCACTAACATATAGCATACATACTTAACCAATACATGAAAATCAAAAAATTTCAAGCAACATATCATATAACAAATTTTGCTAACATAAAAGTTTAAAACTTTTCCAAAAGGAAAGGTATACACACAATAATCTTTCCAAATTTGCAAAAGGACCTAAGACTTGAATTTTCTTTAGAAAAACCTGATTTATTGACTTGAACCAAGGAAGTGGGCTCGGCCTAGGTGCAACATGACTCGGCCATGCATGGATGTGGACTCGGCCTTAGTAGAGAGGAGGTCGTAGGGCTTAAAATTGAAAAAGAAGAGAGGTAGGAGGAAAAACAAGTGTTTAAACAAAATTTTAAAAGGTATTAAAGTAGAAATTTTTGAATTTTTAAACTTGAGAATTTAAAGTGGAAGCCATTAAAGGTTATTTAAAACTTAAAAGAAGATGTAAAATTTTTAGGAAAATTAGAAATGAAATGGTGGAGGGGAGAGATAAAAGTTGAATTATTTTTATATAAATGAAGTTATAAAATTACAAAATTACCCTTTTGTACCATACCGTCCACTAATATGTTGCCACATCACCCCCACCGTCTTCTCCTCTCCTCTTTTACACGTTGGCCTAAGGGTGAAACCCTTTTATCCAACATGTAATGCATTGTCTTGTACTATGATGTAAGACATGTGAGTGATAGGTGACTTTTCGTATTTTATTTTGATTTAAAACTTGAAAATTGTCACATCTTATCCTTTAACTTAAGCAAACATTTAATTAACCTTTATTATATTACTAATCCATGCTTATATTATTTATAAATGCATGCTTGTGTTAACTAAGGTGTTCACAACATTTTAAATAACTTTTTGATGGTGAAAAATTGAAAATTTTGAAAAAGCATTTCGGTCACATTTTCTCATTTCCTTTTACTAAATTTTTTCATAAAAAAAATTCAAAAATGAATTTTCTATCATTAGTTATAAATTAAAGAGTGTTATTTAATTATTTAAACCATTAATTAAATATTTAAAATTAATTAAATATTTAAAATTAATTAAATATTCACCCATCAAAGTGGTAAAATTCCGGGCCGTTACATTCTTTCCCCCTTAGTAGAATTTCATCCCCAAAATTTCACCACATGAACACCCAATATTATTCATAAGTCCACATGATGTTCATAGATCATCCATACTCAAAAATCGAAACCCACTCGAATACATAATTTCACTTCTGAACTATAATGAAGAGGGGCGTTGACCCATGCCGGCTATATCCATGTCGCGTTTTATCAATATATATGGTTTTATTGTTTTGGCCCTATAGCCTTATATTTTTAAATCAAAGGATTTAACGTGAGGGATGTGATAACCCTTAATGGCGGCATTGGCACCGTGTTTCATTGATACAATGGTTTTATCAAATTTGGCTTAATAGCCTATAGTTTTGAGGTATGATAACCTTTAAGTGATATCAAGTTTCATCAATATCATTTTATAAAAGCATAAATCTTAGCATAAATGTTTTAAGTAAAGTAAGGGCTATATATTTTCCTCGTTTTTAGTATGATTTTAAAGGTTAAATCGTTTACAAAGATTTAAGTTTTCAAAGAAATAAACAGGATATTTAACCTAAAATTTTACTAGAATTATTGTTCTTATCACCTTTAGATAAACCATGATAGGATGAATTGACTTAGAGATTAGAAAACCAGATGGGGTTGGTGTATGATCGCGCCCTATACTTCAGGTGTTAGCCCTTAGCTTATATAAGTCAAAAATTCCAATGCTTGTGGCTTTGTCACGAGTAAGACTAAAAGTAGGTTTACTTATAGAAATGAATAAACAGAGATGAGATAGGTATCGGTTGGCCCGGAAAACCATTAGGATAAGTTGACCCTAGAAAAAGTAAGTTGCAGATAGACTATCTGGTTTCCTTTAACATTAAGTTGGAACATTTAATATATCTAGTAGGCCCGAGTCAGCCATATAGGTTGGTAGTCACCTTGTGAAAACTAAATGTTAGGATGGATAGTCCATTTATTGGAGCATCTCCAATAATGATTGGATATTACAAAATGTAATATGTGCACCCATTTTGCCTTTGAACAGAGTGCAGAAATCTCAATAGTATGGATTTTGGTGTCGGAAGTTTGGGGATGCAGGATTGTGATGGGTGCTTGTTCAACAAGCGCCTGTATCCTAGGTGCTTGTTTAACAAGCACCTAATATTAGGCGCTTGTTCAACAAGCACCTGGGGTACAAGCGCTTGTTGAACAAGCGCCCAATAATATCGCTTTCCAACGGCAAACTCAACCTCTACTTTCCTCCCAATAGCTATGTCCTTCTTCATAAACACCTCTTCTTCTTCTCTTTTCACAACCATTCTATCCCAATTCCAATCTTCCTTCTCCCACTAATCTTAATTCAAAATGTTTTCTGACTTCGACATTGATGTTGCAAGGTGCAGTTTTGAAGGATATTATTTACAAGACATTTCAACTCCGATTGGCGGAACGGATACTAATGGAAGTTGGAATGCTGTTGAAGACTATGATCTTTGTTATATTTGGTGTGCACTCTTAACAGATCCTATTCGAGGTACCGACCAAAGTGGTGAGACTTTTTGGGGAAAATTTACTAATTGCTTCAATCGCAAGAACATCGTAAAAGAACCATATCTTCTATCAAAGGCCGTCATGGAAAAATTAATCGTCAAACGTAAACATTTGATTCTCAAATGTTCAAGTTAAAGCAAACAAGTCCTAGTGGATTTGGAAATGAAACACATTTGGTCAGATTTATTAAATACTCAAAAGTTATTATTTATTAACTGTTGTTTTCTAAATATTATACTGTATATTTTTCTCAGAGAATGGCAACAAACAAGTTGTTTAAACAAATCTACAAACCGGATAATAAACAAGCACCACATTCTTATCAGTTCATGCATGTTTATGACATGTTGGTTGAGCATGTTAAATGGAAATCATCACTACATAAAACTTTCCAAGACGTTCAATCGAATAGCAGTCGTGGTAAAGCTGCTAGAGTTGGAGAAAGCTCTAGTCCTGGAGAATCGTGGAGAAGTTACGGTTTTGGTTCGGAAGAGGACCTAACCCCTAACCCTACCGAAGATCAATTTGTTAAGCCACAGGGTGCCAAAGCAGCAAAAAAGAAGCAGGCTGCTGGAGCGGATCAGTCGGAAATTAAAAAACTTCTATTTGAATCTAAAGATATGTACAACCGTGTAATGCAGATTTGAGCAATTCAACACCAAGAATGATTGTCAAGAATGGATCAACTTCTCGCTGGAAATCGTCAAAGAGATGAATATGCACTTATGTATATGGATACGTCACATATGTAAGAAGAACACGAGAGTATATGGAGCTTAGAAGAAGAGAAATCAAGAGACGTAGACGTGAACAGGGACAGTAACCGTTTCTGTATTTCTAGAACCATTGTATCTTTGAATTACTAGTTGATGCCTTTGTATTATGAGTTTTTTCTGAATTTCTAATACCATTATATCTTTGAATTACTAGTAGTTGAATTGTGTTATGATCTTAAGCAAGTGATTGTATTACTAAAACAGTGATATTGCATAACATTGATAAAAGATTACAATAATCCATACGTCACTTAAACATAAAGAAAATAGAACAATGATAATAAATACCAACACCATACGCAACGATACCAAAGTTAACAACAACAATAAAGCTTAATACAGTTTCATTGGGTGCTAGAAAAGTTCCAAAGATGTTCTATTAGATCGTCTTTGAGTCTTCGGTGGAGTTGTACGTTACGGTACGACATTTGGCTCTCTACATGAAACTCTAGTTCTACTACACTTCTAATCATATCTTCGCGCCAAACATCTGGTGGTGTTGAAGCACCCTCGTACACGTAATCTTCTTCCATGTCTCGTTCGTCGTATAAAATCATATTATGTAAAATAACACAAGTGTACATTATTCTTGTCATTTTATCCGGTGACCAGAGCCTACATGGATTACTGACTGTGGAAAATCTGGACCGAAGAACCCCAAATGCTCTTTCAACGTCCTTTTTCTGGCCTTCTTGCATTGCTGCAAACATTGATTGTTTATTGTTTTGTGGGTTCGGAATTATCTTCACAATGGTACTCCATTAAGGGTATATACCATCGCCAAGATAATATCCATGATGGTACGTGTTACCTCCCAAACTGAAGGTACACGGAATAGATCTGCCATTTGCTAAATCATTAACCAACGTAGATCATTCCACTATGTTAAGATCATTGTTAGAACCTGGCATTCCAAAAAAAAGCATGCCATATCCATAAGTCATATGATGCTATGGCTTCAAGAATAATAGTAGACCTACAGTGTCTACAAGCAAGCAAGCAACGTTGTAGTGGGCTTAATAACTAAGAAGAAGAGATCTTATGTTTATATATATAGAAGTCTAAGAACATTGTAGTGGGCTAATGGCCAGCAAGCAATGTGGCTACAGTGTTTGCAGGCAATGTGGCTACAGTGTTTGTCTTATCTCGGTCATTGAATGTCTGCAAGCAACGTGGCTACAGTATCTGCAAGCAACGTGGCTATAGTGTCTGTCTTATCTTGGTCATTGAATGTTTGCAAGCAACGTGGCTATAGTGTCTGCAAGCAATATGGCTACAGTATCTGTCTTATCTCGGTCAATGAATGTCTGCAAGCAACCTGGCTACAGTGTCTGTCTTATCTCGGTCATTGAATGTCTGCATGCAACATGGCTAAAGTGTCTGCAAGCAACATGGCTACAGTATCTATCTTATCTCGGTCATTGAATGTCTGCAAGCAACGTGGCTACAATATCTATCTTATCTCGGTCATTGAATGTCTGCAAGCAACGTGGCTACAGTGGATGCTCAGAGATGATATTGTTCATACTTGGTATTCCTACCGCCTATAAATGTTTCCATCTGTCTTCCTAAATTTAAACATAAACTGCTCAAATAAAATGTCCACCAGTAGTTGGTATTCTTCAGAGTTACTCATGCTTATGAAAGCTTATATTGAAGTCGATCGCAAGCATGAAATTATGGTCCAAACAGATGTGCTTGTAAGCCATGAGATGTTTTGGAACATGGTGACTAAAGCTTAGAACAATGATCTTGAATGCCCGACTAGGCAGTCTTATTTAGAAATCAAAAATACATATGGTCTTTTTATGATAGCTTGTGATCGTTATCGCGTCTTTATCAAGCAGATTAAAGATGAAAATGTTTTTCAATCAAAGCGTTCTACTTTTGATTCGCTTTACCTATCCCAATACGGGACGGAATTGGTCAGCCATGAAACGTTTGAACTTCGTCATAGTTGGCTAATGCGTTTAGGCTCTGAATGAGCATTAATACTGGGCACTTGTATTACCCTTTTATCCATTTATTATATGCTGTTTGATTTTCGTAAACTTGCATTATGTTTAGTAATTCAATATTGGAGAACTTCCTATTTCATATTTCAAAAGCTATAAAGAAACAAATCAACCAGCATAACATGGTACATAGACATAACATAACACAATGGGAAAACATGAATATATACACTAATCTACCAACATAACATAGTACAAAGACATAGCATAGTACACGAAAACATACTCATGCAATGATAATACCCAAATACAATGTACAACGCGGACCAGCAAATCATGAACTGAATAAAATCTATGAAACATATCAGTCAATGTGATGTGAACCACTATCATTGTCTGAGGAGTCATCGTGGTCACCTGCATGAGGCTGGATCTACATATGGAGTAGCAGAATCTGAGCTTGTAACGCCTGTATCTGAGTTTGCTGCTGCTGGTATGCAGTCTGATAAGTCTAATGTGTAATTTAGGTATACTGAAGCGTCATACTCTCAAATGTAGTAATCACTCGTCTATCGTAATCCATGTACTGAGAAAACTGAAATGTATAGACGAAAAATATACATTTATGGAGATTATTTTAACTAGCAATTAATATGAAGGTTAAAAGTCATATGGACCTGATGAGGCTGATACAAGCCGGCAGATGGTGCACCCACTATATCGTCATCTGCAGGAAACCATGTGGGATACTCCACAATCTGACCCTGCATATTGATGGCTCTAAATGAATGAGGAGGAGGGTCAAACGAGGGAGGCTATGTGTACTGAGATGACATAGGCTCAAAGGCAGCAGACGGTACAGGGACTCTATCGGAAGAGGAACGCGAACCAATGTGATCGGAGTTCAAACCCCGTATGTAATCAGGTAGCGCGTAAGCACGTCGAGCTACCCTAGCCCAATATGAATCAAAATGGCCCTGTACAGTAAATGCCTCACCATCCACCCATCCTATGGCCCTCATAGCAGCAATATAACCTGGGACAACCCTAATATCCCCATACATATCGTCCCATGGGAGCGGATCTAAAGGAATGCAAACTATACTATATAACTGTAGCTAACGACGCTTCCCCAAATACCATATAAATGGACACGTGGGAACCTGAAAGCAAAACCTCCGCCTCGACAAAGCATACTGAAAAGTGAGTGGACGATCACCATCAGGCTCCATAAAATGAATATACTGCTCCCATGGACGAAATATAATGTTACCCAACCGCCTCAAATCCATCTGCTGCCTACTCTCCATCAGCTCGTTGTGCACCCCCTATGCAACACGATGCAAATGCATATCTGGACCCCAACATCGTAACCGAGAGAAGTAAATATATGGGGTAGCGTGCACCTCTGGAATAAGTCGTGGGAGCATGTTGGCTGTATACTTGTAATACCAAAAAGGTAGAATGCACCAAAAGCTGTACATCAGGTGAGATCGCTGTAGCGCATATGTATCCAATGCTACGTACAAATAACCAAGAATGGTTGTGCTATAATCATAAACATGTAGACCATCCACATCGAATAATCCAGCCAAATAACCAAGTCTGATAGTACCCTTATTATTACTAAAAATGGTAGACCCAAAAAGATATAATAGAAGGCACGTAAAACTGGAGTGTGCATCTCTTTGGAGGTCCTATAATCTGTAATATAGTGTTGTAGACAATGAAGGGTAACAGCACCTCCTCTGACCTCCTCAGGAGACAAAGCCGGTAAATAAACAGAAAACAACTCAAACTCCTCAAACGAAGAATCAAATGGAACAGGAATGCGGTCCGGTCGACCAACCTCAATGCCAGTGAGCATATAAAAATCTAACGGTGTCAATCCTAACTCAAAATCAGGAAAATGGAAGGTATGAGTAGTGTAACGACCCGTAAATTTCAACTGTTTTAATAACATAATTAGTTGAAATTTTGTGAAATTTTAAACGATAAAATTTTAAAATAAAAATTTAATATTTGGTATACGTCTAGTTAAACATAGCAACTGGTAAATTTTCGTCCGAAAATATGAAAGTTTATTTCGCGCGTAAATTCACTTCAATTTAATCAGTTAAAAAGCGATGAAAATAAAATGTTTCCGAAACCAAAATATTTTTACAAAGAAAAATTCTAAACCATCTTCTGAGCAAGATGTCAATTTGTCATTTTTCCAAATTCGGACATCTTTGGCTCCGTCGATCTTATTTTTCAGCGTTTTTCTTGCATTTTCCGCTATTAGAAAATTCGAATTTTTATAATTCAACCAAACCACCGATATCTATATATCGTTTTGATCGTCTCATCGTGCTGATCTTCACTGCATATTTATTTCTGCGATTTGGAGTCCGGTTCGCTGCGGAATCCATGAAAACGACAACCGTGTCGGTACCGGTTTCATGTCCTTTTGTTCTTGTGACCATTCATTCTTCCACAGTATAAACCGAGCAGCTATTTGCTTTTATTATTCCTTGAATTCATGTGCGTGACCTTTACCCTTCCCTATAATGGTTAATTTGTAGTCTTGGATTCGTTTAGATGTTTGAGTCTCCTACCTCATTTGTTCTGCCATCCTCTCCTAGACTAAAATAAAAATAAAAATAAAAATGACCTGTAGCCATTCTCTCATTTCAAATTACATGTAGCCCTCTGTTCTTCTCTCCTCTTCCCTTCTTCTTTTGGTTCCTTCCCTCGTTTCTAGCATCTCCGCCATCGCCACTTCCAACCTCCGCCCGAGCCTCCACACGACCACGAATCTCAGCCTCCACAACAGCCGATCACCCACCGCCTCCACTCGCCGGCGCCCTCACTTCCTCTCGTCGCTTGGCCCCGAGCCAACCCTTACATCGCTCCTCGGCCTCGCCTGCAACCAAGGCACCTCCCCTTGTCCTGCCGAACATCTCCACTTCCACTCCTCCGCCTTTCACGTTCGGCTCCCCTCCGCCTCCATTTGCCTGTCACCCACTCTTGTCTTCACAGCCGAGATCCTCTTCCTCAGTCCTCTCTACTCCTCCACGTCGTCAGATCCTCCACGCGCTAGTGCCCAGGCCGAAGCCATTGTCACACCGAGATCCGATGCCGCCTACTTCGCCAACATCCACTGGCCGACCCCACATCACCACGCGGCAGCCTCATTAAGTTGATTTAGCCGAGCCTACCTGTAGCTTGTTCCATTTGTGTACATGCATGACCGTCTCTCTTTACTTCCTATATATAAGGTAGACATTTATATAATTATATTTATGTTTTGGTTCCAGTAATATGAGATCTGTTATATATGAAGCTTATACAAGTTTTATAAGATAAGTGGTTTATATAAGTAAAGCTGTTTATATATATTTATCTAATTATGGTTAAGTATATAATCTTTTATAAGTTTAGTATATTTAAGGGTTGCTGTCATGGAGGTTTAGAAAGGAAGTATGTATTTATTTCAAATCTATTATAAGTCATTTTCTCTGTTTGTGTTTGGGTACGTATATATATAGATTAGAATGTTTAATAGTTTATATATACATATATATATTAGTATATGTAGTAGAGTTGTTGAACATATAAGTTTTATATAAAGAGCGTACCTATTTTTGTGATAGATATGTGGTGGCCTGAGGCTTATATACCTATATATCATTTATATGCAGACTTGTTAAGACATGTTAATTTTGTACGTTAGTATACATCTGATTTTAGATATGTTTACATAATAAGTACATTCGGTTTGATTTTTATACATTTTATATATTTTTAAAGTATATAAAGTTATAAAAGTTTATAAAAGTTGTTTGTTATGTATATTTTAAGTGAGTTATGATTGATCTGTGTATCTGTTTATATTTATAAATCTATATAATCTATGGTATAGCATAAGTCGTATTACTCTCTGTGTACGTGTATGAATGAGGTTTGTAGATAGGTTATAAACATTAGTTATATATATACAGTTGAGTAATAAAAGTTATGAAAGTTATTTAAAAATATATGTCTGTATATGGTTTGGTAGCTTATATATATGGGTCTGCATATATATTTCGTATCAGTTATTTATGGGTCTGTATTTATTTGGCTATATATTTTTGCATTCATATGTATTGTTTGTAAATGCTATATATACCATTTATACATGAATTTGGTGTTGAGTTAAAATATTGATTTGAAAATTTTATATATATATATATAGTTGTATATAAAGCCCACTTATCTTATTCATCTTCCTCGATCCAATTCTGATTTGAATTCGCCTATTTCTATTATCAGCTTTGTCCGTCGAATCCGTGTCCATCTAGCTTTGCTTTGGATTTCGTGCTTGGATTCGTAACTCATCTCGGTCTCATTCATCTCTAACCTCGAAAGGTGAGCACTCACTCACGATTAACGTTCTTTTATTTATTAAATTTGATTTCAATTAAAACGACAATTGAAATATTGCTGCTGTTTTATATTTACACTGTTATTACCTGTATTAGTTTACCTGCGACATCTGACACCATTATCTGTTAATTATTTATGCGATGATAATACAGTTTAACTGATAATTGATTGATTGTTGATGTTTATATTGGATGTTAAATTGTTAATGTTAAAATGATAAATAGTATGCAATTGAACTTGATATAGGATAGTTAAATGTTAAATTTGATTAATTGACATTGTATAATATGACCCCTTTAACTGTTAAATTTATTGACACGTAGGATTTGTTTAATTACACTTTGAACCGCTGAATGTATGTTGTTAAATTGATGATGTATGAAATTGTAAATAGATGACAAGTGAAAACCGTAATGTAATAATCTTTAATTTACACGAAATGATAGTGTAGATTCTAGAAATAATTATATTAATTCGTACAAATAACAATGCGAATTAATACGGTTATTTCGGGATTATTTAAATTGATTATTGGATTGTTATTGTTTGTTGTTATTGCTTGTTTATTTACTTTGACACCATCCCAATTATCACACTGCAAGTTCCCTTTGTATGTTTTGATTTTGAATTGAATTGGAATCGGGTTGAAATGATAAATACCCAAATTGAACTTTGACCTAGGATAGAAAATTAAATAAAACCCGATTGGTCAATAATTTGATTTAAAAATAAAACGAAGATTTTATTTGAATAAATAATATGGTTTTGAAATGAAGTTGAAATTTGAATTTTTAATGAAAGGAAAATGTTAATATTTAATATTAACAATGTAATTGATGAAAGAATGTTGTTTAATTTGAGAAATTATATAATTAAGTTTGAAATTATAATTAGGTTTGAAATTATTAAACTTTGAAATGATTTAATAATTAAGTTTATAAATTATAATTTAGTTTGAAATTATTAAACTTTGAAATTATTTAATAATTAAACTTTGAAATTATTTAATAATTAAGTTTTGAATTATTTAATTATTAAATAAGATTGAATTATTTAATGATTAAATTGAATTGAATTCTTTAATAAGTAAAATTGAACTTTTGAATAAGTGAATTTTGTTTCGTAAATGATTGAAATTGAATTTCTTTATTAAGTAAGTTTTTGGAAAATTATTTAAGAAAGTAAATAAGCGAAATGGAATTTCTTTAACAAGAAATGAAAATGTGATAGTTTGGAATAAATGTAAGACTTGTAATTGAAGAATTTGATTTGACGAATTTAATTTAATTCAATTTGTAAGTTTTGATATAATAAAGTTGAATTTAAATAATGGATTTAATGAATTGGAAATTTAATAGAAATTGTTTTGAATGGAAAATTTACTTAATGAATATTGAATGAAATTGATAAATGGATTTAAATTGATTTGAATGTTAAATTAATTTAAATGATTTTGGAATGAAACTTATATACGAATTTGAATCAATATTTGAATTGTTTTAAATGGAAATTGAAATTGAATTATAAGATTTTGAAATTGTGAATTTGGAAGTTTTGAAACGCAAATATTGGAAATTGGTTTAGAAAGACAAATGAAATGTTGATTTACGAATTCTAATTGAATTGAAATTGATTTGGTTTTGAAATATATTAAACGACCAATCGGTGTAATAATTACGAAAGTTATTAAAGAGACCGGAATTCGGTTATGGATATACTCTCTATCTAAACCGAAAACCACTTTAATAACTATACGCGGAGTGATGATCCAGAATGAAGTGGTTGGAATGGTGATCGTGATGACTGAAGAAAGAGAACGATAATGGATAGCCTTGACACTTGTGTCAAATTGGAAATGACTAAAACAGGAGCTGTGCCGGGCCAATGGAGGATTAGCTACCTCAAGTGGACACACTTCTTCGAACTACTTATACTTGTTGTCGATTGGTGCACCCTTGATTTTGGGAGTGTTGTTTCACGGTGTTGCGGGCGCTGCGGCGTTGCGTTCTCACCAGTCCGGATCAGGCGAACGGTAGTATCACTACCTTGGGTATTGCCTCATGTGCCTTGTCATACTTGTATTCCATTTATACGCGACCACTACGATTTTGATTTGTACCTTTAGTATATGGATTGCCCTCTGGTGACTTCCGGTTTTGGGGAAACTACGGTCTTGTATATGCTTTTGGGAATAAAAATGTGTTAAGGGTGGAATGGGCCATGACTTAACGCTATTTCGATATCTTTTTATATTACTGATAGACATTATCTACTTAGCGTACATTACTACCTAGTAGATAGTTTAACGGATCCTTAAAGGATGGTTATTCCAAACATCCTTTGAGTTACTTGTATTTCAATTTCTATTTCACTTGAGTTGGATTTATTAATATAAGAATGTTAATCCTGACTCGAGTGTCTTGTGTTTTGCTTTACGCTCGGGTCAGACTGAGTAGTTCAGCTTTCGAGGCTCACCTTTGGAGTTGGAGCTTTGCTTGAAGATCCAGCCATCTATTCTGCTTTCAGTATTCGATGATTCCAGTGATGTATTCTGATTTGTATCTGATGTATCGTATTACTCTTCTGTTGTAAACTCTGATGTATTTTATATATTCATATAGTAGCTTCATGAACTACTATCTCTTTTAATTCCACTGCACTTATTACTCTGTGTCTGTGATCTGTGATTTTTATTTACTGTATATGTTCAGTTTTGCCAAATTTAAATTAACAACGCGGTATTTTGAGCAATTCAACTCCGGCATGAGTGTCTTCCTATACACTTATAATGGACGCAAATGGTCCAAAATATCGGGTCGTTACAGTTGGTGTCAGAGCTTTGGTAGCTCTAGGCAAAACTCAACATATAGGGTAAATGTATTTACAGAATCACTCTCATTCGAGTTTCAATCTCCTCCTTTGACTCAATTCCTTTGAATTTTGGAACGTTTCCCTCGGTTCCGAAATTCATTCGTGTCCTTCACTATTCGTCTTCTTTCAATTATGGAGCACCCCATAACTCCATTCTGAATATTATCTATAATAGATCGGCGGTCTCGCCAATATTCGAATGATTCGTAAAGGAGCAAAACTCCTTTATAATAGGCATCGATTTACCGGAGATTTCAGTATCCTTGGTTTACGATGCTATCCATCTCCTGCTATACCTGAATTCTATTTCTTGAGATTGAGTGCAGATTTGCCTTGGAATTCTGCATCGATCTTATTCTGAAGTCCCGGTCGACCCGGTTAAGGTTGCCCGTGAATTAAATAAAATCATCCATCTTACGATTGGGGTAATTGAATTATCTTATCTTCTGTTTCAAACTTATTTTCGAATCAAAATTCTCTTTGATTTGAGTCAACAAAAATTTGAATCCCTATCCTTATTTTGAAAATCCATCCCTGTATCGTCGAGTAAAGAAATGTATTTATAAATTTATATTAAAAATGTTGTTTTCAAATTTGATAAACAAAATAGTTTTGAATGATTATATTATATATAAATATAAGTTTTCTGAAATTAACTTTTAATAAATTTTTTGTCTGAAATAATAATATTTGATTTTTATTTATTGTTTTGTAAACCATTGATTATCGCATAATATAAATGAATTTATAAACTTGGTTATAAATTGATTGGAATTTGAAATGAATTTAATTCAGAAATTTGAGAATTTATTAGTTTCCGGTGATTTCGAACTTTGGGTTTTAAAATTTTAAATGTATATTATTAAAGGTATTTTCAAATAGAAATCGTTTCCAAAGAATTTTAAAATGTTGAAACCAATGCTCTTCTCTTTGTCGCTGGAAAATAATTTCGGTGATGGCGGCCGCATCATCGACATTCATTTTCGAGTTTCGAAGTGGAGAAACCATTCTGTAGCTTTGCTACGATTTTGTTTTGAAAAAAAAAATTTGATTTGAGTTTCTTCAGTATAATTGGATTATATATAGGTATCTTATTTTAAAATTTAATTTGATTTGATATAAATATATTGTATATAACTCTAAATTGTTTAAAGATTAATCGGAAATTTAATTCTTAAATTTTGTTAAAGGATGATTTTAACTATAAATAAAACCAAAATTTGGAATAAATATTTAAACTTGAATAATTGAATTGGAAAATTTTATTTGTATATTGTTCAACTGCATTCTAATACAACTTACCTAAATCATTCAGAAGTTGAATATGTAATTGGATAATATATAATATAAATTGAATTTATAAATAAAATTTGAGTGGTTATAATAAATGTTATACACTTAAATTTTAATTATAAAAATGCTAATAAAGATGATAGAATAATAAGTTAATTGAATGAGATAAATAAAGTAAATTTTGTTCTGAAAGAATTAACAAATTGAATTGAATCAGCTTAATGAAATACCTTGAATTAGATCAATTATTGAATATTAATTGATTTGAAATGAAATTTGTATGATTAGAATTAACGATTGAACTAACAAATTTAAATCGAATGACTATTTATTGCTTTAATATAAATAGATTTAACCAAATTGAAAAAAAAATATAAATTAATTTAAATTGGAATTTATATAGTTTAAATTAATTTATATGGGTTAAATATATGTGATTAGATATATTAGGTAGAATAAATTTAACAATAATTTGGAATAAAGAAGAATTTAAAATTGTTGAAGAAAATATGATTATAATAAAAGACTATTCAAATTTATGGTTTTAGAAATTTTAAATTTAAGAAAATGGGATAATAAGATAATGAATTTAGAAATAGTTGAGATTGATTTTAGTGAAATCAAATGGATTAAATCAATTATTGATTATCAATTAATTTAAATTTGAATCTATATGGTTTAAATTAATTGTTATTTTGTATTTCAAACCTGTTTTCTTTCTGGTTGTTTCTATTCTCCTACCTCGTTCCTTTTCGGGGACGAAAAGTTTTGAGTAGGTGAGAGTGTAACGACCCGTAAATTTCAACTGTTTTAATAACGTAATTAGTTGAAATTTTGTGAAATTTTAAATGATAAAATTTTAAAATAAAAATTTAATATTTGGTATACGTCTAGTTAAACATAGCAACTGGTAAATTTTCGTCCGAAAATATGAAAGTTTATTTCGCGCGTAAATTCACTTCAATTTAATCAGTTAAAAAGCGATGAAAATAAAATGTTTCCGAAACCAAAATATTTTTACAAAGAAAAATTCTAAACCATCTTCTGAGCAAGATGTCAGTTTGACGTTTTTCCAAATTCGGACATCTTTGGCTCCGTCGATCTTATTTTTCAGCGTTTTTCTTGCATTTTCCGCTATTAGAAAATTCGAATTTTTATAATTCAACCATACCACCGATATATATATATCGTTTTGATCGTCTCATCGTGCTGATCTTCACTGCATATTTATTTCTGCGATTTGGAGTCCGGTTCGCTGCGGAATCCATGAAAACGACAACCGTGTCGGTACCGGTTTCGTGTCCTTTTTTTCTTGTGACCATTCATTCTTCCACAGTATAAACCGAGCAGCTATTTGCTTTTATTATTCCTTGAATTCATGTGCGTGACTTTTACCCTTCCCTATAATATTTAATTTGTAGTCTTGGATTCGTTTAGTTGTTTGAGTCTCTTACCTCATTTGTTCTGCCATCCTCTCCTAGACTAAAATAAAAATAAAAATGACCTGTAGCCATTCTCTCATTTCAAATTACATGTAGCCCTCTGTTCTTCTCTCCTCTTCCCTTCTTCTTTTGGTTCCTCCCCTCGTTTCTAGCATCTCCGCCATCGCCACTTCCAACCTCCGCCCGAGCCTCCACACGACCACGAATCTCGGCCTTCACAACAGCCGATCATCCACCGCCTCCACTCGCCGGCGCCCTCACTTCCTCTCGTCGCTTGGCCCCGAGCCAACCCTTACATCCCTCCTCGGCCTCGCCTGCAACCAAGGCACCTCCCCTTGTCCTGCCGAACATCTCCACTTCCACTCCTCCGCCTTTCACGTTCGGCTCCCCTCCGCCTCCATTTGCCTGTCACCCACTCTTGTCTTCACAACCGAGATCCTCTTCCTCAGTCCTCTCTACTCCTCCACGTCGTCAGATCCTCCACGCGCTAGTGCCCAGGCCGAAGCCATTGTCACACCGAGATCTGATGCCGCCTACTTCGCCAACATCCACTGGCCGACCCCACATCACCACGCGGCAGCCTCACTAAGTTGATTTTCCTAGCCGAGCCTACCTGTAGCTTGTTCCATTTGTGTACATGCATGACCGTCTCTCTTTACTTCCTATATATAAGGTAGACATTTATATAATTATATTTATGTTTTGGTTCCAGTAATATGAGATCTGTTATATATGAAGCTTATACAAGTTTTATAAGATAAGTGGTTTATATAAGTAAAGCTGTTTATATATATTTATCTAATTATGGTTAAGTATATAATCTTTTATAAGTTTAGTATATTTAAGGGTTGCTGTCATGGAGGTTTAGAAAGGAAGTATGTATTTATTTCAAATCTATTATATGTCATTTTCTTTGTTTGTGTTTGGGTACGTATATATATAGATTAGAATGTTTAATAGTTTATATATACATATATATTTATATTAGTATATGTAGTAGAGTTGTTGAACATATAAGTTTTATATAAAGAGCGTACCTATTTTTGTGATAGATATGTGGTGGCCTGAGGCTTATTTACCTATATATCATTTATATGCAGACTTGTTAAGACATGTTAATTTTGTACGTTAGTATACATCTGATTTTAGATATGTTTACATAATAAGTACATTCGATTTGATTTTTATATATATATTACGTAAATTATATATAAGCTATTGATTTTAGTTTATACATTTTATATATTT
This sequence comes from Allium fistulosum, assembly GCA_030737815.1. Taxonomy (NCBI): domain Eukaryota; kingdom Viridiplantae; phylum Streptophyta; class Magnoliopsida; order Asparagales; family Amaryllidaceae; genus Allium; species Allium fistulosum. The sequence continues at coordinate 971,145,631 of CM060908.1, read as the reverse complement.
TTAAAGTATATAAAGTTATAAAAGTTTATAAAAGTTGTTTGTTATGTATATTTTAAGTTTCGGTTATGATTGATCTGTGTATCTGTTTATATTTATAAATCTATATAATCTATGGTATAGCATAAGTCGTATTAGTCTCTGTGTACGTGTATGAATGAGGTTTGTAGATAGGTTATAAACATTAGTTATATATATACAGTTGAGTAATAAAAGTTATGAAAGTTATTTAAAAATATATGTCTGTATATGGTTTGGTAGCTTATATATATGGGTCTGCATATATATTTCGTATCAGTTATTTATGGGTCTGTATTTATTTGGCTATATATTTTTGCATTCATATGTATTGTTTGTAAATTCTATATATACCATTTATACATGAATTTGGTGTTGAGTTAAAATATTGATTTGAAAATTTTATATATATATATATATATAGTTGTATATAAAGCCCACTTATCTTATTCATCTTCCTCGATCCAATTCTGATTTGAATTCGCCTATTTCTATTATCAGCTTTGTCCGTAGAATCCGTGTCCATCTAGCTTTGCTTTGGATTTCGTGCTTGGATTCGTAACTCATCTCGGTCTCATTCATCTCTAACCTCGAAAGGTGAGCACTCACTCACGATTAACGTTCTTTTATTTATTAAATTTGATTTCAATTGAAACGACAATTGAAATATTGCTGCTGTTTGATATTTACACTGTTATTACCTGTATCAGTTCACCTGTGACATCTGACACCATTATCTGTTAATTATTTATGCAATGATAATACAGTTTAACTGATAATTGATTGATTGTTGATGTTTATATTGGATTTTAAATTGTTAATGTTAAAATGATAAATAGTATGCAATTGAACTTGATATAGGATAGTTAAATGTTAAATTTGATTAATTGACATTGTATAATATGACCCCTTTAACTGTTAAATTTATTGACACGTATGATTTGTTTAATTACACTTTGAACCGCTGAATGTATGTTGTTAAATTGATGATGTATGAAATTGTAAATAGATGACAAGTGAAAACCATAATGTAATAATCTTTAATTTACACGAAATGATAGTGTAGATTCTAGAAATAATTATATTAATTCGTACAAATAACAATGCGAATTAATACGGTTATTTCGGGATTATTTAAATTGATTATTGGATTGTTATTGTTTGTTGTTATTGCTTGTTTATTTACTTTGACACCATCCCAGTTATCACACTGCAAGTTCCCTTTGTATGTTTTGATTTTGAATTGAATTGGAATCGGGTTGAAATGATAAATACCCAAATTGAACTTTGACCTAGGATAGAAAATTAAATAAAACCCGATTGGTCAATAATTTGATTTAAAAATAAAATGAAGATTTTATTTGAATAAATAATATGGTTTTGAAATGAAGTTGAAATTTGAATTTTTAATGAAAGGAAAATGTTAATATTTAATATTAACAATGTAATTGATGAAAGAATGCTGTTTAATTTGAGAAATTATATAATTAAGTTTGAAATTATAATTAAGTTTGAAATTATTAAACTTTGAAATGATTTAATAATTAAGTTTTGAAATTATAATTTAGTTTGAAATTATTAAACTTTGAAATTATTTAATAATTAAACTTTGAAATTATTTAATAATTAAGTTTTGAATTATTAAATTATTAAATAAGATTGAATTATTTAATGATTAAATTGAATTGAATTCTTTAATAAGTAAAATTGAACTTTTGAATAAGTGAATTTTGTTTCCTAAATGATTGAAATTGAATTTCTTTATTAAGTAAGTTTTTGGAAAATTATTTAAGAAAGTAAATAAGCGAAATGGAATTTCTTTAACAAGAAATGAAAATGTGATAGTTTGGAATAAATGTAAGACTTCTAATTGAAGAATTTGATTTGATGAATTTAATTTAATTCAATTTGTAAGTTTTGATATAATAAAGTTGAATTTAAATAATGGATTTAATGAATTGGAAATTTAATAGAAATTGTTTTGAATGGAAAATTTACTTAATGAATATTGAATGAAATTGATAAATGGATTTAAATTGATTTGAATGTTAAATTAATTTAAATGATTTTGGAATGAAACTTATATACGAATTTGAATCAATATTTGAATTGTTTTAAATGGAAATTGAAATTGAATTATAAGATTTTGAAATTGTGAATTTGGAAGTTTTGAAACGCAAATATTGGAAATTGGTTTAGAAAGACAAATGAAATGTTGATTTACGAATTCTAATTGAATTGAAATTGATTTGGTTTTGAAATATATTAAACGACCAATCGGTGTAATAATTATGAAAGTTATTAAAGAGACCGGAATTCGGTTATGGATATACTCTCTATCTAAACCGAAAACCACTTTAATAACTATACGCGGAGTGATGATCCAGAATGAAGTGGTTGGAATGGTGATCGTGATGACTGAAGAAAGAGAACGATAATGGATAGCCTTGACACTTGTGTCAAATTGGAAATGACTAAAATAGGAGCTGTGCCGGGCCAATGGAGGATTAGCTAACTCAAGTGGACACACTTCTTCGAACTACTTATACTTGTTGTCGATTGGTGCACCCTTGATTTTGGGAGTGTTGTTTCACGGTGTTGCGGGCGCTGCGGCGTTGCGTTCTCACCAGTCCGGATCAGGCGAACGGTAGTATCACTACCTTGGGTATTGCCTCATGTGCCTTGTCATACTTGTATTCCATTTATACGCGACCACTACGATTTTGATTTGTACCTTTAGTATATGGATTGCCCTCTGGTGACTTCCGGTTTTGGGGAAACTACGGTCTTGTATATGCTTTTGGGAATAAAAATGTGTGAAGGGTGGAATGGGCCATGACTTAACGCTATTTTGATATCTTTTTATATTACTGATAGACATTATCTACTTAGCGTACATTACTACCTAGTAGATAGTTTAACGGATCCTTAAAGGATGGTTATTCCAAACATCCTTTGAGTTACTTGTATTTCAATTTCTATTTCACTTGAGTTGGATTTATTAATATAAGAATGTTAATCCTGACTCGAGTGTCTTCTGTTTTGCTTTACGCCCGGGTCAGACTGAGTAGTTCAGCTTTCGAGGCTCACCTTTGGAGTTGGAGCTTTGCTTGAAGATCCAGCCATCTATTCTGCTTTCAGTATTCGATGATTCCAGTGATGTATTCTGATTTGTATCTGATGTATCGTATTATTCTTCTGTTGTAAACTCTGATGTATTTTATATATTCATATAGTAGCTTCATGAACTACTATCTCTTTTAATTCCGCTGCACTTAGTACTCTGTGTCTGTGATCTGTGATTTTTATTTACTGTATATGTTCAGTTTTGCCAAATTTAAATTAACAACGCGGTATTTTGAGCAATTCAACTCCGGCATGAGTGTCTACCTATACACTTATAATGGACGCGAATGGTCCAAAATATCGGGTCATTACAAGTAGTAGGCCACCATCTCTCAGTCAAAGACTCTACAATGTTGCGGTCTACATGGGAAAATCTAGGTAAAGATAGAAAGTCATCGAAAGGTGACGCAAGAAGTCTAGCTAAAATAGGCTTAGATAACTCATCATAATACTCAGACAAACAGCTATACCAACTGCCTCACATAGCTATGTGATGAACCTAAATATAATATTTAATACTGTTAACCTAAATAAACCAAATAACATTTGTATACCAGTGACGTGTTGTGCATTAAATAATAAAGATTTAAAAGTATACCGTGGCATTGCTATAGCTGAAGTAAGACGATGCGAAATAGTGACTGGCAAGTCGTGCAAAGATCGTAAACTGTCTGCGGTTACCGTAGCATCCGGAGGATTATGTACTAGTCCAATATCTACATCGGTCGCATAACGAACTATCCGTCTACCAACTCTAACCAGTCTAGATGGCATATCGATGTAATATTTAACAAAAAACCTAAAACTAAAAAAAAATAAAAGTTAAAAACTTTTAAACGTATGGAATGAGGAAAATGGGGTTTTAGCGCCACATATAGGCGCTAACCCTAAGCGCTTGTTCCAGAAGCGCCCAAGGGTCAGGCGCTTGTTGACCAAGCGCCTAAATCTAAAACAGTTAGGAAAACCAACACACCTTATTTTTGTAGTGTACATTTTGTAAGTTTGGCTTGCAAAACTGTTGGAGTTGCTCTTAGATAGAATTGTCATGATTACTGTAACGACCCAGAATTTTGAACAAATTAAATTGAAAATATTTAATTAATTTTAAATATTTGAACGATGATTTAATTTGAATCCCCAATATAACTTTGAATTTGGTGATTAAATTATAAAATTAATCTATTGAATGTTGAATAAAAATTTAAATCTTCAATTTTAAGCCAAAGAAAAATATTTCGAAAGCTTGTAAATTTATATTGATAATACTGAAGACAATAGAAGCTTCAGGAATTGATTTGGAAACAATTTGTTCAGTTTTGAATTTATCGTTTAAATCGATATTTAAAAATAGTGTTTTGGGGCGCAGTCTCGGAATTCGACGAAACCAGTTCCATTGGGTCCGTAATATTGTATTATTACCAGATTTCAAATTTCGTATTTTTCGGAGTTGTTTCGTGACCGTACGGTTAGGAAACGCATTGAAGTTTTAAAACGAATTCGATTTAAATTTAAATTTATAAACTTGGTCAAACTCAGCACGATACCTTCCCCTTATCTCACGCCTGGAATCACGTAATAAATCGTGTAACCCATGCCTCGTTCGATTTTAAGCATCTCGTTCTCATCCTCGTTTCATTTATTCGAATTCGTTTTGCTTCAAAGAAAAATGGCAGAATGAAGGAATTCAAAATCGAAATGAAATTTAAATATTTTGTCCCCTCCTTCAATCGAAAATCAAAACAGAAAATAATGGCCGAAGTCGAAAACCCTCCCTCTTATCAAAATCAACTCATGTAAATCTCGAGCCTGCCTCAGTTTCGATTCCAGTTCATTATGAAGGCGATTCAGGGGCGGCGATGGCAGCAGTTCGATGGCGAGCTAGGGCTTGGGGGTTTCAAGATAAATTGGGGCGTTCGTCGAGGCTGTGGCAAGGCGAGCGAAGGCGATTCGCGCTCGCGAGGCGCAGCGGCGTGTTCGTTGCGGGGGAGTGAAGCGTGGCAAAGGCGAAGTGGAATGGGTACGGCGGCGATGCGACGCGATGTGAGTTCGTTCACGAGAACGCGAGGCAGCGATCGATTGGCCCCTATAGATGGAAAATGGGCTGGTGGCGTGTCGAGGCTGAAGGTATAAATCAAGGAAGTCGAGCCGAAAAAGAGATGGATTGCAAAATTAATAGCTAAGGTGAGATTTTCTCACTCGATTGAAAAGTGGATTTTTTTTATAGTTATTGACTGATTGTTTGCTATTGGATGTGATATTAGATATAGTAGGATATATCTATATATATATAGCAATATATACATATTGACATATGTATATATTGGATTGATTGATTTCCCGCCTCGTATAGCAGATGAGACCCTATTGCGCCGTTAGTAAGCGGATGATTTTTATAAAACCCATATACCGCGATATTCCACCTCGAAGTGGAATGGGTATTGTGCTAACGTCTGTGGATGCAGGGAAACAGGTTGGAGGGATCCAACTGGATTCCTCACCAGTATTTATTTATTTACAGAAATTGTGATATTTTTGTTGATTATCATATTGATATATGATATTGAATGTTGTGATGGACTAATTGGTGCGTTGCATCATCGGGTTCACTTTTGAAATTTAAAAATAACAATGTCGATTTTAAAAGAGATTTTTTTTAAGTGATTTTTGAAAGTATACGTTTATTTAATTTTTGAATTTGTTTATAAACGTTCAACTTTTAAAGTTATAAAAATTATGATTTTTGTGAAATATAACCAAAGTGTCGTTTTTGAAATAAAAGTCGATTTATTTATAAAATGGTTTAAGTTGGGATTTTTGAATAACTATAAACGATTTGTATAAAAAGATTTATAAATTGATATTTATAAATCAAAGTATTGGAATTATAAAATGAGTTTTTTTTATAAGTGTTAAAAATGAATATTTATGGAATTCGTAAGTAAATGAAATTTATAGATTTATAAATTGTGAAGTTATAAAATGGATGAAACTGTAGAATGAAAGATTTATAAGAAATTAGCTTATAAATTGGATTTTTGCCTTTAAATGGATCTTGATTGAATTTGTTAGTAAAGGAGATTTATAAATCAAAGTTGTTAGAAAATAGAAATAGAATTTATAAACGTTGTTTATAAATTTGAAATCAATTGAATTTGATAAATTAAATGTAGAAGGTTATTAAAGGAAATATATTCGCGATTTTGGATAGCGAATTTTCATTGAAATAAAATGTGTAGAGAGTATTGAAATACAGTTAAGTGAATTATATTCACGATTTTGGACAGTGAATATATTATTGAATAAAATGGTTATGTTTGGGAAAGCAATATTTGAAATGAAGTTAATTTTTTTAAAAATGTTTTAAAATGTGGTGAATATCCAAATCATAGAATTCAACATTTATTGTTGAAATAGACGTTTTTGAGAAATAAGGAAATGGTGGACTATAACACTGTTGTTATAGTAAATGATTTCCGAAAGGAAATGTTTTTATGTAGTATTGGGATTTATACATCTATCTTAAAAATTCGAATCCCTATACTAGTGATTTTGAGTCGTCGTAACGATGTTTTACGCAACATTCGTTTTGACTCAAATAGATTTCCTTAAAGAATGAAATGTATACTTAATATTGTTTTAAGTATATTGAATATTTTCAAATGTTGAAAATAAATAGATTTGTGAATTACTTATTTTTAAATAAGTATGGAATTGCTTTTCCAATATGAAATGAACGTTTGAGAATTATTTTTCTAAAGATAAATTGAAATTGAATATTTGAAATCGATTGAAAATCGTATATCAGTAGATATTTGAAATATAAATTCACTATGGAATTTATAAAAGAAATGGGAATCTGTTTAAAAATAAATATTGATTTACTTTTGAAGTGTGGAAATTTTATATCTAGTAAAGAAATTTTGGAAAATAAATAATTTGGAAAATTATTTGGAATCTGATGATGTTGCGCATCTTTATTGATAGTTAAATAACCGACTATCAATAATTACCTTGAATGGGTATTTGTTGTGAATTGGATGAATTTGAATGCCACACTTATTTTTTGAATAAGCGCTCACTATTCGGGTTAGCCGGGAAAGGACCATGGGGTCGTATAACCCATTCCGAATACGTGAAACGTCGTTATGGATCGCATTTGCTGACCGGTGTTGAAGACCGAATATTTTTGAAAACGGAAGGATTACCGTCGAGTTACTCTACATCGGTTGATCTCCGATTTAGAGGTTTTATCACCTTTAGTGACCGGAAGTCCGGACGTGATTAGAAATTATCCGGATTTGCAAGGGCTTCGTGAGAAGTGCCTTCGGTTCTATTCGATCCCGGAACAGACTTGTATGGATTGTGTGTCTGACATTACACTTTGAGATATAAAGTTGATTTCTTTCAAATACATATCAGTTGGTGGCGGAGAATTTATTCTCTTAGCTTAACACCCTTCTCTGAGACGTACGAGCTCAGAGGTTATGTAGTTGAAGTTATCAGCGATATATCCCAATTTGGTAATGTGGCATGCTGAGTGTTGCTGTTTGATGATCAGTGTTTGATCCTTTGTGATATGATCATTTGTTTGATCATTTATCTTTGTGATCATAGGTTGATCATCTGTTGACCCAAAGCGTGGCTTTTTGAAAAAGCATAGCTTTGTGGACGTGACTTCGTCAGGGCCTCAACAACCCGGAAATTGTCGAAACAGGAATGTTGCAGCAAGGTTATGAGGGTCTCGCCCTTTAGGGTATGTCATTTCCTTCTGGAAAGGGGTGGTATCATGGTATGGAGCCCAGATACTTACTCATGTGGATACACTTTCTTTATGATGTGTGATGTTGGTTACCGAGCGCTCGGATAAAGGTCCCAAAGGACCGGGTGATGACATATTCGTGAGTTACCTGTTATAGGGGTAACCCGGTCTTGTTTGGCAGAGAGCAATTTGTCTCTCGGGACGTCCAGCCAGAGGCGATCCCATTCGGCAGTAGGAAAGGAAGTTCCTTAGCCTGACCATTTGTTGGAAATCCATTTCCCAATACGAAATTGTACGGTTTTAGTTGTAGAACCTGCCATTTACTTATGGTGGTCACCACTGTTTAGATGGTAGCTATAGTAGGCATAGTTCGGAATGTCTATGATGGCTAAGATTAATATTATACTTTCGAAATGTTTTCTACACTAGACATTAATAATAATATCCAATGGTTGGCGTAGTAAGCATATTTGACTATCATAAGAAGAAATCTCCTCCAATTCTGCATTTGCATTGTGTGTGTGGCGGGAGGTCTTATGGTAGTTTCATTTTCCAAAAAGCATTGCGAATCTATTTTATTTTCTTTGTGAAAAATAATTGTTTTACGATCTCACACCAGTCTTGCTATATTACAGCATGATAGGGGATTCTCGCTTCGCAGTTTGGTGGCGAATGGGAGACTCTTACCCCTACATGTCCCTGAGAGGTATGGGTTGGTTAGGCGAAGGCCGTGACAGTCGAGAGGCTGGCCGTAAAAGCAAGTTTGGGGTACCAGTTGTAAGCCACGGTGGGGCTGGGATGGTTGAAAAGCCTACCGGTTGTGACCGCTGGCTCTCGGGTCCTTACAGCGTGGTATTAGAGCATATGGTTAAGCGACAACCCTGCTCTGTTGGGTGTTACTCATTAGAGATAGAGTCAGTAGTACTCTAGAATGAGTGTGAGTGTAATAATATATATGAGCGCGTATTTGTTAGTGAATATAAAATTGTTTTGTATTGTGTTGACTTATCGGTTGATTGTTTATGAATTCTGGTCGGTGCAGTCTAGCTAACTGTAATCGATAGGGGTTTCTAAACTCTTAAACAAGATAAACTGACACAGTATTGTTTTAAAATAGGGTAAATGAAATAATTTTGCCCAAAACTATTTTTGTATAGAAAGGAAATGGTTTTCTATGAATTATCATAGTATATGGATGTTTGGCTGTTATAAAATAATAACATTGAATTATTAACATTGTTATATGAAATGGAATGAGAAATTAAAATAATAACCAAAGATTTGGAGATAAATTCAATTAACAAATAAAATTTATAAATGCGAATTGAAGCATAAGGAAATGAATTCATATACAAATGAATTTAAGAATATAAATTATAAATGGGATTTGTAATTTGAAACGGAATTCCAGAGAAGTTTTTGGAAAGGTTTTTGAAAAGAATTTGAAAATTTTGGAGATTTGGAAAGTTTAAATCTTTTTGGAGTTGAAAATGAATTTCAAAGGTTTTGAAAAGTATTCTGAAGGAATGAAAAGCTCTAAACTATTTTCGGTCGCTGGAAAATAACTTCGGTAATGACTGCAGCATCATCGATGTTCATTTTCGGGTTTCCAAAAGAGGAATTCCTACCAAATTGTTTTAAATGGAAGTTGTTTGGAAAATTTGGGTTTTGTTTTGGAAATTCAAAGGATAATTTGAATTGTTTTCAAAATGATTTTTGAATGTTGGTAAGGCTCTGGAATACTATATAAAAATATTTATGAAATATTATTAAATTGCTAACTTATACAATTTGAATTTTGATAGAATAAATTTAACTTAAAAGATAGAGTTAAATTAAAGAAAGTATAAGTGAATAAATTTGAATAAATGACAGTGAAATTGAAAGTTGAGATTTATTTTGAAGTTGTAAGCAATAGAAATGAATTGAATGGTTATAAATGAAAGATGAATTAAAATTCATACAAAATTTGAAATCCAGTTTAATATAAGTGGTTATAAACCAAAATAGTGAATTGAAAATAAATTTTGGAAATGAACAAAAGAATAAAACTGGAATTGAAACTGAATGTTGAAAATAAATTTGAATAAAGTGAATTAGAATTTGTGATGAATTAGTAATTGGAACTAATTTAAAATAGTGCAGTTGTGAATGAAAGTAAATTGATAGAAATTCAATATTCAGAAAGTAAACTAGAATCCAAATTAAATTGGAATTGTGAATTGAATTCAAATGGATATTGAAATGTAAACTTGAATGAAAAGAATATATAACTTCAATAGTGAATTAGAAATGTATAAGAAGTATATGTTGAAATTTTGTAATGGAATTTGCAAAATAATTTGAATGTTGTAACTAGATATTATGGCTAGTAGGATATACAGGTGTATAAAGGAATTGGAAATTTGATTTCAAAGATAAGATTTGAATTGCTCGACAAAAGGTAAGTGTTTCAATTTCAATATGAGATTTGATGATTTTCTTGTCTAGCCGCTTGGCTTTTTCTTTTTCTTTTTGAAATCTGAGAGTCTGTAGGAACGTTTTGTAGTCGTACCGTGTTAGCCGCGCAAAGGAGACGCTGGCGAAATTTTTCGAAAATATCGGGTGTTAGAAGTTTAAAGTTAAAATTTGAATTTGAATTTGAATTGAAAGTAAACAATGATTGTTTGAAACTTATAATTGAAGTTGGAAAAAGTTAGTTGAAATAATAACGAATCTTTAGTAGAAACATTTGTTTTGATAAATTGATAAAACTATTGGATTGTGAAAATAGTAGACGAGTTAAGGACAATTTTTCCTAACTTGTAATTTCGGGACGAAATTCTTTTAAGGAGGGAAGTTTGTAACGACCCAGAATTTTGAACAAATTAAATTGAAAATATTTAATTAATTTTAAATATTTGAACGATGATTTAATTTGAATCCCCAATATAACTTTGAATTTGGCGATTAAATTGTAAAATTTAATCTATTGAATGTTGAATAAAAATTTAAATCTTCAATTTTAAGCTGAAGAAAAATATTTCGAAAGCTTGTAAAATTTATATTGATAATACTGAAGACAATAGAAGCTTCAGGAATTGATTTGGAAACAATTTGTTCAGTTTTGAATTTATCGTTTAAATCGATATTTAAAAATAGTGTTCTGGGGCGCAGTCTCGGAATTCGACGAAACCAGTTCCATTGGGTCCGTAATATTGTATTATTATCGGATTTCAAATTTCGTATTTTTCGGAGTTGTTTCGTGACCGTATGGTTAGGAAACGCATTGAAGTTTTAAAACGAATTCGATTTAAATTTAAATTTATAAACTTGGTCAAACTCAGCACGATACCTTCCCCTTATCTCACGCCTGGAATCACGTAATAAATCATGTAACCCATGCCTCGTTCGATTTTAAGCATCTCGTTCTCATCCTCGTTTCATTTATTCGAATTCGTTTTGCTTCAAAGAAAAATGGCAGAACGAAGGAATTCAAAATCGAAATGAAATTTAAATATTTTGTCCCCTCCTTCAATCGAAAATCAAAACAGAAAATAATGGCCGAAGTCGAAAACCCTCCCTCTTATCAAAATCAACTCGTGTAAATCTCGAGCCTGCCTCAGTTTCGATTCCAGTTCATTATGAAGGCGATTCAGGGGCGGCGACGGCAGTAGTTTGATTGCGAGCTAGGGCTTGGGGGTTTCGAGATAAATTGGGGCATTTGTCGAGGCAGTGGCAAGGCGAGCGAAGGCGATTCGCGCACGCGAGGCGCAGCGGCGTGTTCGTTGTGGGGGAGTGAAGCGTGGCAAAGGCGAAGTGGAATGGGTACGGCGGCGATGCGACGCGATGTGAGTTCGTTCGCGAGAACGCGAGGTAGCGATCGAGTGGCCCCTATAGACGGAAAATGGGCTAGTGGGGTGTCGAGGCTGAAGGTATAAATCAAGGAAGTCGAGCTGAAAAAGAGAAGGATTGCAAAATTAATAGCTAAGGTGAGATTTTGTCACTCGATTGAAAAGTGGATTTTTTTTACAGTTCTTGACTGATTGTTTGCTATTGGATGTGATATTAGATATAGTAGGATATATCTATATATATAGCAATATATACATATTGGCATATGTATATATTGGATTGATTGATTTCCCGCCTCGTATAGCGGATGAGACCCTATTGCGCCGTTAGTAAGCAGATGATTTTTATAAAACCAATATACCGCGATATTCCACCTCGAAGTGGAATGGGTATTGTGCTAACGTCTGTGGATGCAGGGAAACAGGTTGGAGGGATCCAACTGGATTCCTCACCAGTATTTATTTATTTACAGATATTGTGATATTTGTTGATTATCATATTGATATATGATATTGAATGTTGTGATGGACTAATTGGTGCGTTGCATCATCGGGTTCACTTTTGAAATTTAAAAATAACAATGTCGATTTTAAAAGAGATTTTTTTAAGTGATTTTTGAAAGTATACATTTATTTAATTTTTGAATTTGTTTATAAACGTTCAACTTTTAAATTTATAAAAATTATGATTTTTGTGAAATATAACCAAAGTATCGTTTTTGAAATAAAAGTCGATTTATTTATAAAATGGTTTAAGTTGGGATTTTTGAATAACTATAAACGATTTGTATAAAAAGATTTATAAAATTGATATTTATAAATCAAAGTATTGGAATTATAAAATGAGTTTTTTATAAGTGTTAAAAATGAATATTTATGGAATTCGTAAGTAAATGAAATTTATAGATTTATAAATTGTGAAGTTATAAAATGGATGAAACTGTAGAATGAAAGATTTATAAGAAACTAACTTATAAATTGGATTTTTGCCTTTAAATGGATCTTGATTGAATTTGTTAGTGTTATCCCGCATTTTGGTCAAAGCCGGAATACCAAACAAATCGACAAGAAAGGATGGATATCAGGATTGGAAGTCGATTGGAAACAAGGCTGCGATGGATGTCGTCAAAATTTGACCGGGCTCCTATCAGGACGGAATCGATTGGAGATGATGATGAGGACTAGGAGAGGCTACGTTTCAAATTTCAGGTTAATCGGAGTTAATATGAAGGAGATATGGATGGATTACGATGTATAGGGAATGGTTCGAATCGATGTGCTTCGCATCGATCAAGAGGATGATGGTTCGAGTCGATGCGTTTCGTATCGACCATAAAGTAAGGACTTCGAATCGATACCGTTCGTATCGATTGGCACAGGTTCGACTCGATGGCAACACACCCAGGTTGTTAAACAAGCATGTAGAGGTTTTTTCGAATCGATACCCTTCGTATTGACCGGCATGGACTTAGATTAGTAGCTTCGTATCGATAAGAAGGCAACGGTTGATGATACACTTCGTATCGATCGTAGCTAGAATTGATACGAAGGAAGAACAGATGCGTATGGATACGAAGTACTTAGGGACAATGTTCGTATCGATCGTATTCAAGTCGATCATACGAAGGAAATAGCCGGAGCAACACGAATGGATGGATACGAACGAGTCTCAGTTCGAATCCATGATATGGTTGAATCCCTCGAATCCACTAAGTCACAACAGCTAAAAACTAGGATTCAACCCGGTCAACTCGGAGAAAAAGGAGGATCGACTCGAAGATTGCGCGCCACATCACCACGAGCGTGCGTGCCATGATCGATTCGACCTAATCGATTCGAAGGAAGATCGATTCGAACAGAGCACTGCAACCAGAAAAGCGACCTTGAATCGATCGTAACTCGAGATCTACACATCCAAATGCTATGAAATTTTCACAGTAGCTTGAGCACATGTTGAAGAATTTTCATGCCAAATTTCAGCTCGATTGGACAATTTCTTGATCGATTCGAACATAGCTTCGAATCGATCCCAAAGTGGGCCCAGATTTCCAAAAAGCGGGCATGTGGGCCCCCTCACGTGCCAGAACTGGTCTCCCTTCAATTTAGGCGAAATATCAGCCTCCTGCACCTATAAATAGACCCCCACATCATTCAGAAGGGGTCGGACAATTTTGAGAGCTTAAGAGCGCCTGGACTCTGCCAGATTTACTCCAGATCACCATTGCTACCTTAGATTCAGATTATAATCATAAAATCCGTTGTACTACGCGATAGGAAATTGTAATCTTCAAGCATCGATCAATAAAAGATAAAAACTTTGGAGTGGACGTAGGCCGGAGATAGCCGAACCACTATAAATCTCGTGTTTTTGTTCATTATTTCTGGATTGCTGTTTGTTGTTTGTTTAGATCTGAGATTTGTGTTTGAATATCACTGATTTGTATTCATACCCTGGTGCTTTCACAACATTCGGGGTTTGTGACCATTTTTGGCGCAAACAGTTAGTAAAGGAGATTTATAAATCAAAGTTGTTAGAAAATAGAAATAGAATTTATAAACGTTGTTTATAAATTTGAAATCAATTGAATTTGATAAATTAAATGTAGAAGGTTATTAAAGGAAATATATTCGCGATTTTGGATAGCGAATTATCATTGAAATAAAATGTGTAGAGAGTATTGAAATATAGTTAAGTGAATTATATTCACGATTTTGGACAGTGAATATATTATTGAATAAAATGGTTATGTTTGGGAAAGCAATATTTGAAATGAAGTTAATTGTTTTAACAATGTTTTAAAATGTGGTGAATATCCAAATCATAGATTTCAACATTTATTGTTGAAATAGACGTTTTTGAGAAATAAGGAAATGGTGGACTATAACATTGTTGTTATAGTAAATGATTTCCGAAAGGAAATGTTTTTATGTAGTATTGGGATTTATACATCTATCTTAAAAATTCGAATCCCTATACTAGTGATTTTGAGTCGTCGTAACGATATTTTACGCAACATTCGTTTTGACTCAAATAGATTTCCTTAAAGAATGAAATGTATACTTAATATTGTTTTAAGTATATTGAATATTTTCAAATGTTGAAAATAAATAGATTTGTGAATTACTTATTTTTAAATAAGTATGGAATTGCTTTTCCAATATGAAATGAACGTTTGAGAATTATTTTTCTAAAGATAAATTGAAATTGAATATTTGAAATCGATTGAAAATCGTATATCAGTAGATATTTGAAATATAAATTCACTATGGAATTTATAAAAGAAATGGGAATCTGTTTAAAAATAAATATTGATTTATTTTTGAAGTGTGGAAATTTTATATCTAGTAAAGATATTTTGGAAAATAAATAATTTGAAAAATTATTTGGAATCTGATGATGTTGCGCATCTTTATTGATAGTTAAATAACCGACTATAAATAATTACCTTGAATGGGTATTTGTTGTGAATTGGATGAATTTGAATGCCACACTTATTTTTTGAATAAGCGCTCACTATTCGGGTTAGCCGGGAAAGGACCATGGGGTCGTATAACCCATTCCGAATACGTGATACGTCGTTATGGATCGCATTTGCTGACCGGTGTTGAAGACCGGATATTTTTTAAAACGGAAGGATTACCGTCGAGTTACTCTACATCGGTTGATCTCCGATTTAGAGGTTTTATCACCCTTAGTGACGGGAAGTCCGGACGTGATTGGAAATTATCCGGATTTGCAAGGGCTTCGTGAGAAGTGCCTTCGGTTCTGTTCGATCCCGGAACAGACTTGTATGGATTGTGTGTCTGACATTACACTTTGAGATATAAAGCTGATTTCTTTCAAATACATATCTGTTGGTGGCGGAGAATTAATTCTCTTAGCTTAACACCCTTCTCTGAGATGTACGAGCTCAGAGGTTATGTAGTTGAAGTTATCAGCGATATATCCCAATTTGGTAATGTGGCATGCTGAGTGTTGCTGTGTGATGATCAGTGTTTGATCATTTGTGATATGATCATTTGTTTGATCATTTATCTTTGTGATCATAGGTTGATCATATGTTGACCCAAAGCGTGGCTTTTTGAAAAAGCGTAGCTTTGTGGACGAGACTTCGTCAGGGCCTCAACAACCCGGAAATGGTCGAAACAGGAATGTTGCGGCAAGGTTATGAGGGTCGCGCCCTTTATGTATGTCATTTCCTTCTGGAAAGGGGTGGTATCATGGTATGGAGCCCAGATACTTACTCATGTGGATACACTTTCTTTATGATGTGTGATGTTGGTTACCGAGCGCCCGGATAAAGGTCCCAAAGGACCGGGTGATGACATATTCATGAGTTACCTGTTATAGGGGTAACCCGGCCTTGTTTGGCAGAGAGCAGTTTGTCTCTCGGGACGTCCAGCCAGAGGCGATCCCATTCGGCAGTAGGAAAGGAAGTTCCTTAGCCTGACCATTTGTTTGAAATTCATTTCCCAAAACGAAATTGTACGGTTTTAGTTGTAGAACCTGCCATTTACTTATGGTGGTCACCACTGTTTAGATGGTAGCTATAGTAGGCATAGTTCGAAATGTCTATGCTGGCTAAGATTAATATTATACTTTCGAAATGTTTTCTACACTAGACATTAATAATAATATCCAATGGTTGGCGTAGTAAGCATATTTGACTATCATAAGAAGAAATCTCCTCCAATTCTGCGTTTGCATTGTGTGTGTGGCGGGAGGTCTTATGGTAGTTTCATTTTCCAAAAAGCATTGCGAATCTATTTTATTTTCTTTGTGAAAAATAACTGTTTTACGATCTCACACCAGTCACCATGACTGTCTCGGAGTTTATTGTTCCCTTCTAAACTCTGGGTGCCCACAAATTTCCACACGGGCAGTCTAGAGTTAGGTTATCAGGATATTCTGGAGCTTTGGAGATAAG
Source organism: Allium fistulosum (assembly GCA_030737815.1). NCBI lineage: Eukaryota > Viridiplantae > Streptophyta > Magnoliopsida > Asparagales > Amaryllidaceae > Allium > Allium fistulosum. The sequence continues at coordinate 971,128,970 of CM060908.1, read as the reverse complement.
CTGGATGACGAGACGTAGTATTTGTATCTGATAGCATTTATCCCGCTGTGTATTCTCTATGAGGACAAGTTTATATAAATGTCCATTGTTGTATATTGACTCTGATTGATGTATGTATAACTGATATAGTTCTTTGTTTTAAAAGACTAGTGATTATCTATTATATTTTGTTCCGCTGTGATATGTGAGATTCTGATATTGTTTATGTTCTGATGTTGTTCTGTTGTTCTTCTTCTCTTTTTCTTCTATCTTTTCTTCTACCTCTTCTTTTAAACCCTAAGAATTCGGTTTTCCGGCATTCGTTTGCTCGGCAGTTGATACAGTGGACGTATCGATGTCGATTTTCGAAAGTCGAAGAATCGGGTCCTTACAATTACCCCAGTAGCATACATGCATATGATCATTATGTTATTGTCTAACTATTGTGGTTGTAGGAGCATGATTATGATTAACATTAATTTAGAGGATACCGGTGAGGGGAAAACTCATTCCGCTCAGCGGCGTATTCTCACTACATATCCATTAACCGGGATGGCATATTATTAATCACACCAGACTTTTTATCTAACCCGAAGTTTTTATTTTTTCCCTTTTAACTCTTGGGTGCTCATTTGAGTAGTTCGGGTGTAAGGTTTTCAGGTTAGGTAGGCTTTGGTGAATAAAGATTTTGGAGATGTGCAAGAGGCAAAGCTAGCTATGTAGGAAATTGTTTACTATTTATGTCCGCTGTGTGATGTTATTTTGTTGTATGTATGTAATGGCAGAAACTATATCTGTCTAGTAGTAAACTCTAATGAACCAAAGGGGCATCTTCATATGTCGCTCTTAGAGTATTTTGTAATGATTATATTTTATCTGAACCTGGGCAACATTTGGGATTATGTAATGACTATGAAATATTATTTTTGAATGAAATGTGGAAGTTTTTTTGAAACTGTGTTAAGAAAATATCATATTCTTGTGCTTCTGATGTTATAGATACAACTAAGATTACCGCATTTTATCATCGGGAATTAATAATATAGATGACTGCAGCATCTATAGCGATTAGTTTCGGCCTCAATATAGGGATGTTATAGAAGCATTACAGGAGAAAGAACATATCTTAATAGAGTAAGTTAGGGTTTATTTCTTCTAAAATGTAAACCAAATGGAGTGAAGTTAAAAGTGGTAAAAAAGTATGAAACTCATTTGTATATTCTTTGATAACTTAAATGAAGTTTATGATAAAACTAAAATAAATTTATCGTAAAATTATCAAACTAAATAATCATAAAAACTATAACAATCAAAATTAATAAAAAGGAATAAAAATAGATGAACGATGAATAAGATTCCATCCATCATGTGTAAATTCATATTGTTCCAAACAACTATCAAACCAAATAACTACAATACGGTAAAACAATCAAAATTGACTAAAAACGAATTATGTAGGGAATGCATTATATTCAAATACATGAGAAGCATCGGAAGAGAGAGAACATACCTTAAAACATAAACCCAATGGGGTGAAGTTAAAAATTGTAAAACAACTAATTATAAGGAGGAAATAAGAAAAACTCGTTTGTATATAGTTTTTGATAACTTATAGAAAATTAAAAATAAAGTAGAATATATTTATTTTAATGGGTTAAATAGATGAACGATGAATGAAAGATTCCATACATCATGTGTAAATTCAAATTGTCCCAAACAATTACCAAACCAAATAATTGCAACACAGTATAACAATCAGAATTGAGTAAAAGAGAATTATGTAGGGAATGCGTTATATTCAAAGACATGAGAAGCATCAGAGGAGATAGAACGCACCTAAAAACATAAACCAAATGGAGTGAAACTAAAAATTGTAAAACAACAAATTATGAGGATGAAATAAGAGTGAAACTCATTTGTATATTCTTTTTGATAACTTATAAGAAATGTAAAATATGGTAGAATAAATTTATTTTAATGGGTGTTTGGTAAAGAATTGATTTCTACTGGTGTTTGGAAAGTGGATGAAGAATGGATTAATTTCTACTAGTATTTGGAAAGTGGAATAAGAAAAAATGTGCTATTAAAATTTGTAATTGTGAAACATTTATTAGTTAGTACAGTTATTGCTTTTTTCAATATTGAGAACTATAGACATTAATGGTATCATTAATATTTGCGATGTATGAAAATTAAATTATAAGATTGTAAATGTTAATGGTCCCTCAAATTTCTCAGAAATCAGTATACATAATGAGAGGAAATGTGGATAGAGTATACAATGAGTCATATTCTCTTTTATATATAATAGAACTAGTGTGAACTTATGTTATGCATACGGAGTCACCACATAATTTGTTTAGCAATATACTTTTAAATATTTTAAGTTACGAAGATGAAAGTGTATGTTTATAGATTTTATTCTTTTATATAGAGTATATTTTTCTTGAACATTATTGGCAAACATTTGCCGATAAGTCTATCTAAGTAATCTCAAAGCACACAACGTATAACTACTTCTTTTAAAGCACTGCGGTTTCATACAACATATGATAACATCAACCATTAATTATTTTTAACTTGGTAAGCAGTACATTACCATGCATCACTATTAGTTTTCAAATGTAAGCAACATATATTTAATATAGTTTTATTCTATATTTAACATCGAAATATATATATCACTACTAGAAACACTATTTATTGCGACGTCCATTTCTGACGGCCGCCGATGGCTCATCGTTTTTTTTTCTGACGGCTACCGACGGATAGTAATCACCATGACATTACTGAAAATAAAATAAACTAGCCGTCCGCATCCATCGGAAGCCATCATAAAAATATCTGTCGGCGGTCGTCGGAAGCCGTCGAAAAGTCACGAATACTTCAGCCCTAGGTCGGCACTTCTTCTTCATTATCTAAAACCCAAATTTCCTTCCCAAATCTCACCTCCACCACGTCTTTCACCTCCTCCACGCCGTCAGCAAGCCTCGATACCTCTAAGACTACCTCCATCTTCAATTTTCAAATCCCTCCATTAGATATTGCTCTTCTAAAAGGTTTAATTAATAAACCCTATTTAATTTTGATTTGGTAAATTAGGGTTAGTTTGTTGTTATAGTTGTTTATAATACCCCATTGATTGTTTGTTATACTCTATTGAATGCTAATTAGGTTGTTATTATAATTGTTTACATTTAAACGTTGAGAAAAATAACCTTTTTAGTGTATATGTGCGTTAATTGGTGTATATGTATTGATTAATTAGTGCATACGCGCGAGCTAGTTTTGATTAATTAGAGTCGATGCTTAGGGTTTAGTGTATGCATTTTTAAGATGATGAAAATGACGATTTAGTGTATGTGTTTCTTAGAATGTTAATAAATTATTATAAAAATTGTTGTATAATACGCTTTACTTTTTATAAATCCTTAGATAGTTTTTGGCCCCGTTTGACAAGTATTGTATATGATCGTTATATGTATATTCGTTTTTATCACAAAATGGACATTTATATTCATCTAATATAGTATTTGTCGGATTTGTTCCTGTATTGGAAAAGTTAAAAACACAATAAAATAATTATATTTCGCAAATCATTTCATTTTAAACGGTTCACAAAATTTTGTCAACACTTTCTTTTTGTTCCTTATGTACATGCATATGTGTACGATACAGGGAACAAAGGGAAAGTGCTGCCGAAATTTTGTTGAATCGTTTAAAATGAAATGATTTACAAAATATGATTACTACTGTGTTTGTAATGGAAAGTAGGATAACCAACCATCAAAGTGTGAAGCAATAACCTAAAAAATTAAGATTATATTCATATAATTTGTGTAACTCCATTTGAAAATAAAATTAAATAGAATAATATTATATATTTGCGAAAGTTTAAATGTATGATTTAATTGAAAAATAAAATGTCAATACGTAAATGCTTAATATGTTTTTATGTTTTAAAGTAGGAAAATGGTCAATTATTTAATCGATTGGAGCTGGATGTACCAACAAAGAAGAGAAAGTGGAGGCTCAATAAGTGAACAGTTTCTAAATGGCGTACACATCATATTGAATTCGCTTTAAGTAATAATGGGAACGATAAAGAAATTCGTTGTCCATGTCGTAGGTGCAGATTATTGAAGCATATGATACCGGATATAGTAATAGTTCATTTGCGCCAATATGCTTCGTGCCGAATTATTTATTGTGGGATCATCATGGAGAACTTATAGCACCTAATCCCGTACATTTGAAGGAGGAGATGGATAATGAAATTGTTCCGATGAATCTCATAGAAGATATGGTGAAGATGCAGCACGTTCAATGTTCCCTACTGTTGAAGTTGATGGTAACGATGTTAATGTCGTGGAAGAACCATGTATTGGAGAAATTTTTTTTTATTATTTATTGGATGCTGCTAAGAAACCCGTTTGGGATGGTTTTACAAGTGGTACTCAATTATCAGTAACAATAGAATACATTACGATGAAATCAAAATACAACTTCACAGAAGCTGGGTTTATAGTTATAGTACAAGTTGCAAAACGACACATGCCACCTGTTAATTTAATGTGCGAAAATCATTATGAAGTGAAAAAACTTATGTTTTCTTTTAGTTTGCCGTATCAAAAAATAGATACATGTTTAAATGGTTGCATGTTGTTTTAGAAAGAAGACATCGATATTAAGAATTGTAAAATATGTAATCAGGAAAGATACAAACCAAGAAAAAAGAAGGGAAATGAAGTTCCGTACATGCGTATGCATTACTTACCCATCACTCCTAGGCTTCAAAGGTTATATGCATCTTCTGTAACCGCACATCATATGAGATGGCACCATGTGAGAATATAGGAAGAAGGTACGTCAACCCACACAGCTGATGGAGAAGCATGGAAGCATTTTGATAAGACATACCCCGCTTTCGCAGCGAAGAGCCGTAATGTTAGACTTGGTTTATGTACGGATGGATTTTCACCGTTCTCTCAATTTGGTTCAATATATTTGTGACGCCCCACCTCTATACCCACGCTAGTCAAGGACACTACGGGGTAATGCCGTCAACTAGCACGGAGAATAAGGCTGTTGAGGAGCGACCATCCGTGTAATTTCTTTGTGCGAGCACCGATATGTCATATAGTATAGCATGTATTTCATTTGAGGAGGAAATCCGACATACCGATACAAACTCAAAGCTACTACACAGTAGCTATAAGGACTTCGGAAACAAATATAGAAATAAACATAACACAAATCAGTCACAGACAATTCATATCACAAAGGCGGAAATAGACATGAATATAACACATGAAAGTGTACATCAGAGTAGTGGTCAAATAAGATCCACAATAACACAAAAGAATAGATACAAGTGCAAGACAATAGAATATGAATACATCAAGGAGTCTAATCTCAAATGTATACAACAAAAACTACTAAACTAGAGTAGTTAGCCAAAAGTCACATGATGGTTCCAGATAGGAAGTCATGAAGAAGCACCTGTAAAATCTCAGTCTGACCCGAGTATTATTTAAGAAGAAAATAATAAACGGATCAGTCTAGCTATAATTATCAGATAAAATGAGATATAAGAAGAGATATAATAAAAACGTATGATAACCAAAAAGGTCATACCTCGACAAGTAAACATTCGAAAATCAACAAAGGAAAATCATACAAATATGTCACGAATCTCATAGCATAAAAAGAATGTCATATTCTTTATTTAATTCACCAAGCCACAATAAATGACATACATATTAATGCCAACTGAAAAAGGTGGTGAAACATAAATTCCAGAAATCACAACGAGAAATCCAGAAATCACAAGAAAAGAGGATGGCCAATCCCATAAATTGAACATCGACGCACCTAGAAAGATACGCCCCATGTAAAGTCTAGCATCGATACACCTAGAAAGATGCACCCCATGCAAAGTCGAACATCGACGCACCTAAATAGATACGCCCCATGCTCTAGCATCGACGCACCTTGAAAGATACGCCCCATACATAAATAAACATCGACGCACCTAGAAAGATACACCCCATGTAATGTCTAACATCGATGCACCTAGAAAGATACACCCCATGCAAAGCCGAACATTGACGTACCTAGAAAGATACGCCCCATGCATAGACGAGCATCGACGCACCTAAATAGATACGCCCCATGTCCCGACTTATTGAGCCGATTGCTCCACGAAGTAAATAAACATTGACGCACCTAAATAGGTACGACCCATGCGTGAAATTAAAATCGACGCACCTAAATAGGTACGACCCATGCGTGAAATAAACATCGACGCACCTAAATAGGTACGACCCATGCGAGAAGTGAGACGAAGCTCATTAAAATGAGGAACAGTCCTCCACGTGGACAAAGAGACATCGCACGTTGCTAGTCTAAACCATAAAGTGATCATCATCGATCATCAAGAAGTGTCAATCACACCAAGCTAGTAAATATATGAGTTTAGCTTCATGTCCCATAACCACTTGCTTAACTTAAATATTCACGAACAAGTTGTAGGTCTTCACTAGAAAATTGTCACAAAAGGGTTCAATCAAACAAGTCCAAGAGCTAACCGACAAAGTGAACGCGAGTGTTTCATACCACTCGTTTTACTAAGTCGTTTAATTCGATTTCTCATCCGAGTGAAGTAAAGGCTGGTATATACTAGTAGATTAGAAAACGGTTTGATAAACGAGTTTGGTATTAAAATAGAGTTGAAAACATTTTGATGAAAGGGTTTTGATATTTACTACTAGTATTAAAACCTTCGTATCTTTGGAGTGACAAGTCACAAAATGATTGTTGAAACAAATCGAATCACATAAATTCACATTCGAAGACGTGAGAAAAATCCAAAGAAACCAATTCCCAAAACCATCAAAGTATGAAGTTCGGTTGAATGTTTTTCAGATAAGATCCCCTATGGAGGGGGTCCAGGGGGGTGGCAACCCCCTAGGTGGGGGTGCGGGGGCAACGCCCATGCTTACGGTGTTCGACCTGACCGACGGGGTGCCTTACGGTGTTCGACCCGACCAAAACGGTACGACCTATCGGATAACCTTGAATCGATGGAAATTGAAATCTCGAGATAAATAGGCAAAAATAGGCAAAATAGAGCAGTTCACAGACTCTAGACGTCTGGGGTATATGCTCAGACGTCTGCAGCAAGTTTCGGGAACTTCCTGAAACAGACTCCAGACGTCTGAGCCTACCTGCAGACGTCTGGTGACGAGCTGAAATTGTTTTTCAGCCTACTGGGAGAGAAATCTCCCACACTTTCACCCGGTCGAGCAATGGAGTTCGGGGCTTTTGTCAATCGATAATATGGCCTTATAGACTCTCCAATTCACAACCAAAAACATGTTCACAATACAAAGCAAGGAGTTTCAAAGTTTTGAATTCAAAACATCAAAAATTGAAATGTTCGCCAAAGCAATTCAAACCAAAAGCAATTGAACATGAAATAGTGTTAGGAATTCATACCTAACAATCAAAGATAATTATAGGCTAAGATGTGAGATAAAAATCTCACCTTTGAACCCAAAAACAATGAATGAGAAGCTTGAAGACAAGGGAAAATCAACCACACTTCAATCTCAACACAAGAAGCATGAATCTAAGCTAAAAGAGAAACATTTCCCAAATTAGGTTTAGGAATTTTCTGAAATCAAAGAGAGAATGTGTTGGAGAAGAAGGACATGAAGCTTACCAATGGGTTCTCTTTCAATTTGGAGCTAGAATTTGGATTTGCAAGAGGAACTAGGGCTTGGAGTTTTAATTTCCCATTCCACTCACCATTGTTGCTCAAGAACAGAAATGAGGAGGAAGTGAGGGAGAATGGGGAGAAGTTGTTCAGATTTGGGGGTTAAGTTGGCAAAGGGGCTGAACCCAAACCCAAAGTGCAAATGGTCAAATTTTTGACTAGCTCCAAACATATCAAAGTTTATACTCAAAAAGGTCACAAACGACATTTTGAACTCAATGGAGGTGGTCTCGAGTCCTAATTCGACTGTTTGCAAAAAGTAGCTTTTCGGACTATAATCCGACTAACGATGAAATATTTAAATAAAATATTTAAATATAAAATCGATAAATATGCGGGTTGTTACAATATTAATCTTAGCCTATAATCTTTACACCTTACAATTTACCTCTGTGGATGTGTATGAAAACTCCGTATATGTTTCGTACTATTGTCATCCCTGGCCCTGATGATTCGACACAAGGAATCGACGTATATTTACAACCATTAATTGAAGAGTTGAAAACATTATGGTATGAAGGAGTTGAAACATACGACATTTCAAAAAAAAGAATTTTCATATGTTCGCTTTTCTGCTGTGGACTATAAGTGATTTTCTTGCGTATGCAATGCTTTTAGGTTGGAGTACGACTGGTTGTCTAGCTTGTCCTTATTGCATGGAAGGAACACGAGCAGTTTCTTTACCGCATGGGAAGAAAATTTCATAGTTTGACTGTCATCGGTGTTTTATCCATATTAATCATCCTTTTAGAAAAGATATTTTTTTTACAAGTAATAGACTTGAGACATTGCGACCACCAACGATTTGGTCAAGCGAAGATATTTATAACCTTGTAAAGGATTATCCAAAGATACATGAAACTGGCAAACAAATTGAAATTCAAGGTAGATGGATTATTCGTAATTGGTTCAAACAAAGCATATTTTGGGAGTTGCCTTATTGGAAAAATCTCCTAATTGGTCATAATATCGACGTGACGCACAATGAGAAAAATGTGCTTGATAATGTGTTTAACACAGTTCAGAATGTTAAAGGAAAGACTAAAGATGATTTGAAATCAAGACGTGATATAGAGGCAATATGCAATCGTTTTGAGCTTTATATGAAGCCAAATGGCACAAAAAAACCCAAAGCATGCTATGAGCTAGATATTAACCAAGTTAAAGTACCGTTAAAGTGGGTGGAAGGATTAAGATTTCCTGATGGGATTTCCTCTAATCTTGGTAGATGTGTCGACTATAAGAACGGTAAACTGAGTGGAATGAAAAGTCATGATTGTCATGTAATGATGGAGCATTTGTTACCCGTCGCTTTCAAAGAACCGTTGCCTACAAAAGTTTGGATGGTTGTAACAAAACTTAGTTTGTTTTATAAGGAGCTTTGTTTAATTACGTTAAAAGTTGATTATCTATGTAAACTTGTGGAAGAAATTCCTATACTGCTCTACAAACTAGAGAAAATATTTCCTCCGGGTTTCGTAATGGGGCATTTACCTGTTCATCTTCCGTTTGAAGCACGTCTTCGAGTTTCTGTGCAATATGGATGGATGTATCTGTTTGAAAGGTATTAATATTGAGTATGTTGAATATTAGTTTAATTACATGTAATAAAATTTAATTATAATTATTCTTAATAGGTACTTAAATCATCTAATGAAAAAAATGAGACAAAAATCACAAGTTGAAGGTTCGATATGCAAATCATATAAAAAAGAAGAAGCTTCATTCTTTTTTTCTCATTATTTCAGTGACTATGCGAGCTTATCATTTGAAAGTGCTACGTGAAATGATGAGGGTGTTGAACAAGATTCTTCTGAATCAAAGCTATCTATTTTTAGACAGCAGGGACCCCCTGTTGGAAAATGTGTGGAAGTATGCTTAGTCGAAAGAGATTACCATGTATTCTACACATATGTTCCTCATAACTGTGCAGAAATTGCGCCATTTGTTAGGTATTATTAAGTAACGCATCTAAAATTATTTACTTGAATAATACACGTGTGTATTAATTATAATGCAATATATTATCTATATATGCAATATTTACGAATCACAGCATCCAAGCGGCGATATCAACAAAAATTTTGCTACTTGGTTTTCAAACCATGTATATGATCCGGTAAATTGTGTAGTCGATGAAGAATTGAAACATCTTGTGATGGGACCGAAAAGAAAAGTCAAGGCATATCCAATATTCTTTGTCAATGGATACAAATTCAACACCAAAGAATATGGGGCTGAAAAATTAACTAACAATAGCGGTGTATATGTAAAAGGTGGTGTTGATTCGAATGATCGCATAAATGATTTTTTTGGCGTGTTAACTCAGGTTTTGCAATTAACATATTTCACCAGACCCGTGGAAGAAGTTTATTTGTTTAGATGCAACTGGTTCATTAATGTTCTAGGTTCTAGAATCAACGTGCACCAAAAATATAATATTATTGAAATAAAGCCTACATCACGTTATCATAAGTATGATCCGTTTATACTAGCAAAACAAGCCCTACAAGTTTATTATACTCCTTGTCCATCTATAAAAGGAGATAAAGCAGATTGGTCGACAGTTTTTAAAACGAAGGCAAGATTTATGTTTGATGGAAAGTATATTCCAAATGAAAAAGCGTACCAAGCGGATATCGAGGAAAATGGTGAAATTACAATAACAGATGATCAAACCAATTTTATACCTTTAAATGATGAATCAAATGTATTAGTAGAAGCATTTGAGACCACAGAGGAAAACAATATAGCGTACGAGACCGATTCTGAATCAGAAAACGACGAGGACCGATTATGTTGAAAAAAGGTAATTTATGGGAGTATTGATGTTACATTTTTTTGTATGTTATATGCAATTATTGATGTTAAATCTTGATATGTTTACTTATAATTGAATGAAATGTTCTACCATAGTAAAATAATATGTATATGACATGTATTATAGATGTCTTTCTTCAGGCATTGGAGTTCTTCTCAGTCGGGTTCCCCCTCTTCGTCTCAGAGCGGGACCGTCCATCGTAGAGGTGATGGCAGAGTCCCATCATAGCAGGTGGCGCATACGGTGGTCAGATTGCTACCAAAGGCAAATGGATCATAAGTATTAAATTTACTTCGGCATTATAAATATTTTGTATGATATGTTAGTCATGATTTGTCTATATCATATTTAATACAGGGGTTTTGAGCTTGAACCTTCGAATTTAGTTCTCAGCATTTCTAAGCAAGCATACATATGCTACTACGTGATGGCCCAAATGGAGTAGGATCTCAGAGCATGTATGGGAGAGCATATGGCAGGACTTCCTAGTAAGTGTAAATTTATATATCATTATATATAATCACTTTATAATTTGTTGACCAAGTATAAATGTATAACTTATATTTTTTTCAACATATAGGGGGTGGTAGACCTACAAGAAGAGGATGTTTCTATTTGCCAGTGCTACTAGAACTCTAAGATTGCAAAGAATTGCCGGGATACGATGTCTACCATCAGAAAATCTGGGAAGAACCCAAGCTGGATGGGCGCCAGGGATGCTTAGGTCACATGGTGGAGAAGCGATGAATTCAGGGTAAGTTTATCGGATATCACCTTAATTTTTTCGGTAGAGAATACATAATTTATACCTGTAAAATATAATCTTAATTTTTAGTTTACAGGCGGAGTCAGACAAAAACTCGGCGAACAGGTAGAAAAACTGTCATACACCGTGGTGGCTCGAAATCATTTCAACGTCATCGCGAGGACCTAGTAGATTTATTAATTGCAATTATGAATAGTTATTACATTTTTTGTATAAATTAGTATGAACAACAATAATATACACCAATTATTACAGGAAAGAGCGCGTGGGACTCCTATCTCGTATATGAACGTCTTTGCACATACCCATGCCGTCAGGCAGATCGACGACGAAGGATCGATGACGTATGCCTACCATGAGGATGAAAGCATATGCCGCACATTTAAGTATATTATAAGTTATAAGTTATTAATAATGATCATTTTAATTAATTGGTTATAAAATATTTTAATAATGTCATGTAATATTTAGTTGTATTTAGTTTTACGTCGTAGGAAAGATTTATGCAAGCACATGCGTAGACGCTCGAGCAATCAGGACGAGAGCAATTGACCCCTGATGAGGAGGACGCTATCTTCGACTCCGTTATGGACCAAACATAGCGAAATAGGCGCTATGGCAATGAAAATCAAGTGGTAATTTATAAAAATTAACTAAGTTGTAAAAATTGCTTAATTTTTATAAAAGTTACATAAATAACTTAAACGTATTTCGACTTGTTTTATAGGCTTGAACCTCACAAAAGGCTTATCAAAAGGCCCAGGACAAAGTTGAGATAAATGAGCTTTAACAACAATTTGCACAGCTGTAGAAGCAGGACCGCCTCCGAGCAGCGTAAATTGAGCAACTGAACCAGCATTTGGCCGAGTACATGGAGCAGCAAGGAGCATTCCCTTCATTTGGTGGTTCCGGAGTCGATGATGAGTCATGAGGTACGTTTTGAATTTTTTTTTGAAACTTGTGTATATATACAATGGGAGATGGTGAGGTTGATTTGTGGACATGTGGTTTTTGATGTGGTGTTTGATGTTGATTTGTAAGGTTGATTTGTTGGACTGATGTATTTGGTTGGCATTTTAGATGTTGTATATGTTTTACATTAATGTTGGATGTACATATTGTTGTTAGGTGTGTGAGATTGATGATGGACGGTTTGTTTTGTATTGATGGTAATGTTTGAGTTTGAGATTGAGAGTGTAATGTTTGAGTTTTATATTGTTATTGTTATTGATATTTATTTTAGCTTATATATCTAATATATATTGATTTTGATGTGTTGTGATATATATTGATATTGATTTGTTGTTTGGAATTCGAATGGCTGTTGTAATTTAAAAAAATCACCCAGATTTTCGACGGCTTCTGATGGTTTTCGATGGCTTATTGACCAAAAATCAACGACGGCTCCCGATGGCTCCAAACGATTTTCCGGTGATTTTTCAAGCCATGTGGGCGTCTTAACCGTCGAAAAGGCCGCCGAAATTGCCGTCAAAACAGCAATTGGAAGCCGTCGAAAAAACGTCGTCGTTTCCATCGGAAAAAGACGAAAGCCGTGTTCTCTATACCGACGGCATTTTCGACTGCTCCCAACGGCCGCCGATGGCTTGTAACCGTCGAAAATCACTGTATTCCTTGTAATGTATGTATATATATAGAAATACATACAAACACGGTTTTACTGATAAAAGTGTTTCAAACCTAACATAAAAGATAATGCTCAAATTGAAATATTGTTAACAATTTGGTTGAAATAAATAACATTTCAAATACAAAAAGCCCACTTTTTGACATTATCCTATATTAAGTCAATTAGAAAAATATTAAAGTTGCTTTAGCATACCATATTTCTTAATACATATATAGCATAATATGACATAAAAAATATTTGTAGAATATAAATATTATACAGTCAAATTTTCGAAACAACCAAATAATCCTTTCCATTACTTTAAATATTCATGCAAACGCAACAATTGAAACAATATAAAAATTAACATAATTCAATGTGAAATATTATATCATCGTATTATGGAATACTTGTAAATACACATAAAATAAATTTTGATGACATTTTACTACAAAAAAACAGCAATAAGATCACCTCATATGCAACTCAAAATTTGAAATATAATTGATTTAAATTCGACTTCTTTTCCAATCATTTCTAAATATCATCTTGTCTTTTTCATGTAATCAACCTTCATTCTTTTTACTCTACAAACAATATCATAGCTTCAAACATTGACCATGGTTTTTCTTTAGAGTTCGAGTTGGCAATTGTCCATGAATTTTGGTAGAAGTATTAATCCAACGTTAATATGAATGCATGCAATATTTTGTCTATACATCGAAGAAACTTGTAGCCTTACCTAACTATTATAGTTATGAGATAAAAATTATAATGTCTTTTACATTACACAGAATATATATAATGTTGCCTTTCAAGCATATGTAAACATTACCATAACAATATTCTATATAGTTTTTTAATGAAAATTTTCAACAAATATTTCTTTGCTCATTTATTTTATTCTTCTGCTGAATTTATTAATAAAAAATGTATTTGTTAGGAACCCGTATTGAGTTCCAATTTTACTACTTATATGCGGTACAAATATTTCCTAAAATATGGAAGCATTTGCTAATATTACAGAACAATTCGTACTAAATATCCGCTCATAAAGTCGAACTTACATTTCTTTAGAAATATTAGTGATAAAATGAATTAAGTGGTTATAAATTAATTCTCATTTGATTAGAATTATAGAGAAGTAATATGTAACTAATTCTCTCATTAAATTTAATTTTATTTAAGCAGAATTGACTATGATTAATTTTATTAGTTTGAATTCAAATAAAATATAATTGATAACAACTAATTTCAATTATTTGGTATGATCCTCTATTTGAAGTTAGTTTACTCATAAACATTATAAGTAACTACATGTCAAATCCTTAATCTATAAATATCTCCAAACTTTAAAAAATTCAAAACAACATAAGATTAATCTAACTTTGTAAAACAATAGATAAGTACCCTAATGTATCATAAGTACCCCATGAATTTAGTGTTAACTACGCACCTTAATGAAAAAGCTACGTTACTTATGAACATTTCATATTTTATAGAACACAATCGAAACATATATTAAATCCTAGGTTGACTAAGATGAATATTTAAGATTTTACAAAAGTACATTCATGTTGTGATAACCCGGATTTTTGGGCATCTGATAATTGGATAATTAAATGGTTTATTCAGTTGAACAGATTAAATTCTGGTATCTGAAAATATAATAAATTTGAATCTATAATAAATATTGAAATATAAATATCTAGGAATAATAAATTTTACAGTAAATTAACATATATATATAAATAGATATATGCAAACTCTATAATGATGAAAATCTTAAGTATATACATATATAAATCCATTGTTAATATATAATCACAGTAAACATATTAATATAATAATTCAACAATAATAATTTGATAACCTTCTTTATAATATTAAAATATTCTCTATATACATTGTGAATAGGAAGTTCTGGGTTGAATTTAATATAATAATTTTCAAAAGCTATTTCAAGTTAAAATTTAAATTTTTAAAAAACTCTAGAAATAAATATTTATTAATTAAAAATATGATAGTTAAATAGGATTCAATAAAAAGGCTATTATACTTTCTTTTTAAATTACACATGAACTAAATATAGTTTGTATATATAAAAATATAAAACAATAAAACATAAATTAATAAAAACATAAGAAAATATATAAAATTTTGGTTTTGACATTTGTGAGCTAGGAGTAACATGCAAAGACAAGTGGCATTTGTTTCTTTTAATTGAAAAATATTTGAGAAGAAGGCTGTATTCAGCTCAAAACTTTTTCATATACATTTCTCAATCTCTTCTTTCTTTCATCTTCTAAAGTCTTAAACTAAAAAGAAAACCAGATCAAGGAGGTAATAAAACCTGAGAAAGAAATCAGAGAATAAAAATCAAAACACAAACTATCTTCCAATTTTCAAACTAAAGCCAGCAAAAGGAAATCAAAACTAAAAACTATAGCAACTTCAACTGTTTCAATCTCAAACCTGAGCAATCATAGTTGATTCAAGTAGCAGATCAACTCAACATGTATTCAACTCAAATATCAAACTAAAAGTTCAAGTTCAGATTCAACTCAAACCAATCACGTAGCAAATGCAGATCAAAAATCAAGTTTCCAGATTTCAAACTTTCCAGGCTTCTCTGTTCAAACATTATAAAGGTGAGTAAATAATCTTTTTCAAAAGTTAAAAAGGAAATTAAATTTGCTTTTAAATGATTTCTGAATAGAGTATATATGCATGTTTATTTATATGAATGTTCTCTGTGTGTATGTAAGAATTGAATTGTGCATGTATGATTTAAGTGTTAGTTGCTCTGTTATCTTTAATTTGAGAAAAACTCTTCTTTATAAGACCTTGAACTATATATATATCATGATCCCAGAAGTATATATGAGATATCCTAAGAATGTTTGAGTGCATTTTAGTTTGCATGTTTATAAATATGTAAATATAAAGATATGTATGTCTGTTCATATTTATGTCTCTGTTTATAACAGTACAGGCTTTAGATTTTAATAGAAAATTCCTATCTTCCTATTTAATTGATTTTAGTCTAGAGTTTGTAAATGAAAAGAGTTTCTAACCATGTACTTTAAATTTTAAAAGAAGATTCGAGGATTTGTAATAAGTATTAACTCTAAAATTTAAAGTTTACAGTAGAACTCAATGAAATGGGTAAATTTCGAAAATGTTAATTTAAAACTTTGACTCTATAATCTGATTAGTAATTACAAATGATGAATTTAGAAAAAGAATTCAAGAATTTTTAGGTTGAAATGGTAGAGAAATTGTAAGATGAACAGAAATGACATTTTCGTCATTTTCAGACGAACGATGGGGCTGGGTTCATCGTGATTGATGTCGGAGATAGGTTGAAGGCTGTAGATGGTTGGAAAAATAGTGAATGGTTTTACTTTTTATCGTGGTGATCGATCGATGGGAATTTAGGGTTTAGTGAAGGTTTTGGGTATGGTCGAAATCGCGATTTTCACGAAGTCGTGGGTGATCTGGATGCTATCGCGCATGGGAGAATGGAAGCGTGGGTGAGAGCTGGAGCTTTGGTCGAAGTCGTGGGGGTGCTGATGGTCAGGGGTGGTCGGACGAGGTGATTCTTGGATGGAGTGATGTTCCAGGTGGTTGTCGAAATGGCTAAATTTCGATTGTCGAAATCGTTCGATGATCAGAGTTGTTGTGGTGTTCGAGAGTAAGATGAGCGACTCGTCGATGGCCGGAGAAGTGATCGGAGGTGGTTGGTCGTAGTGTGCACGTGCACGAACGTTTACGTGTGTATATCAGTGGGTTTGTGAAATGGGGAAGATGAAGTTTACTCGAGTTTCGTCTCGGGAAGAACTCGCGTGGATGTTGATTTGGCTCGAGTTTTCTTTGGATCGTACGCGAGTGTTTGAGTGTAACTGTTAAGTTTTTAACAGTTTTAAATTTTAAACAAACAGTTTAAAAATACTCGCGAACAATATCGGGGAAGGAAGGTTTTGGCTTGGGATGACTTCGGGTCGTTTGCAAGATTGAGGTAAACTGTTAAGTTTTTAAAACAGTTTAAAAATTTAAACAAAACTCTTTTATAAAAAGGAAAGAAGAAGATGTATTTGTCTTGATTCAAATACATATGAGTTAAAACCAAAGTAAGATGTTTAAATCAGTTTTTAAATTTAAATAAAGGTAAGTTTTAAATTTTAAATAATCAAGTTAAATAAATTTTCTTGAAAATTCATTTCTTTGTAATGAATGGATGTAATTAAAAAAAAAGGGAAATTATTTAATAAAGTAATTAGAGGATAATTATTTTATTAAATAGAAAGTGATTAAGGTTAATTACCTAGGTTATTAATTAAATAAATTATTTAATTAAAGGATTAAGATTAATTAATAAGGTAATTAATTATTTGTTAAGGTAATTAATTAATGGAAGTAATTAAGGGAAGTTAATTACTGGATTATAAATCAAAGGGAATTAATAATTATGGATTAATTAAGAATAATTACTTAATGTAATTAATAAAATAATTAAAGATGTAATTAAGGGTCATTAGTTTATAATTAATTAATGATGTAATTAAGAATTGATTAATTAAGATTAATTAATCAAATGATAAGTGATTGATTTTAATTAATTAAGGATTAAAGTTGTAACGACCCGACTTCCTTTGCCCAGAAAGTCGCATCGCTAATAAGAAAGAAAGGGGTAGAAAAGAGAAAAGAAGAGAAGAAAGAAAGAAACAACAACAACGATCTCATAGCGGAACGAATAAATTATATTAATAACATAAACTATTACATAGTATACAACAATTTACAGAGTTACACAGCATATACATCACTTACTAGACAGTTATAAACATCTGTCTAGACATTACAACTCAAATACAAGACAAGTCACTATCACAGATATCAACACAGCGGAATACTATATCTACGAACGCCGAAGCCTCCTGCTCCATTACTCCTCCAGAATATTCGTCAAAGCTAAACCTGAATCCCTTGGCTACTCGTAAAAATTTGAGTACCCAAGAGTTTAATAAAACAGAAAATAAACACTTGGGTCAGACATGGGTCTGGTGTGAGTAAACGGTTAGATTGCTTAACTTTGAAAACCTTTGAAAACAAAAGTATCACGTAAGACTCCCTACAAATAAACATGGGTAAGTTTTTACCTTACGCTAACTAAAACATTTGATAGGAAATCCGATTGTATTATAATAGGGTCTAGGGTTTTCAAGTAAAATACAGAAATAGCTGAAATGCTTACATCTCACATTCCAACATAGTTGGGCACAACTAATACGTACGGCACTTATTGGAGTTTGGATTCCATACAATGGCAGGGCTACTGGGGTACCGCCCGTCACAGTACGTGGCCTAGATCACCGTACCGAGGAGTACGCCCGCTCCCCTGCAACACAAAGCCGGAACCATCCCTTACTGGATAATTCCGAACAAGATAACCCCGTAGTTGGCGCGACCAACCACACACTAAGCCGAATAAAAAGAAAAGGGACCTCTAGACAGGGATCTATCTTGCTCTCAGTGGGTGCTACCCACGAAGCCTTGCTGCACCTCCCCTGTTTTAGCCATTCCCGGTTGATGAGGCTTGAGGTTACGATTACCTTTAATCAGAACATATCACTTAGAATGCTCATCGTCCGCCTGACGATGTGCTGAAAGCATTCAATCCATACAAGTTCGTTCCGGGTACGAACGAAACCGAAGGCATTATCTCGTTACACTCGTTTTGGAATCACCCTCAGAGTTAACGACAATAACCCTTGCACTCTGAATCTTCATCTTCACTTGATTCACGACCTATCGTAAATTTGGATCGATGTGGTATTCGGGTCTCCAGACCTGGAAATCCGGTATACGGAAACCCGATCCCGGTCTCATCGAAATCCAAAACGTATCTTTTAAGGCCAAGTTGTTTTAAAGGTTTAAACAATTTAACTTATCTATACAGATAGATAATTCACAAGTCACAATTGATAATCACATTATCATTTAAACAGATGATTCATAACCAAATAGGTAATCCATATCAACATCACAATAGTTAATCTATATTACCATCATAATGCAACCAAGCATTCATACCACACAACATTACTTATCTCATTTCTGAGATTACATCCATTCAAGACAAATCAATGTCATCCATTCTTATATAAGAAATGATTTACTTAATCATAACATAATTAATTTAAAATTGATTTAAATTAACTATCTCTATCTTTAATTAATTTAAAGTGAATTAAATTAATCACTTCATCTCTTAATTAATTTAAAATAAATTAAATTAATTACTTCATTATAAATCTTACTTATATAATCATTAATTAATTACAAATAAATTAATTAATCTTTCTCTAATTATCCACCTAATTAATCACCTTGATTAATTATACTTTAATTACATTTGAGTAATTATCTTTAATTAATTTCACAAATTAATTATCCTTAATCCAATACAGTAATTAACCTTTAATTACTTCATTAATTAATTAATTATAATCAATTACTTTAATCCTTAACTAATTACAATTAATCAGTTATCATTTGACTAATTAATCTTAATTAATCAACTCTTAATTACATCATTAATTAATTATAAACTAATGATCCCTAATTACACCTTTAATTATTTTATTAATTACATTAAGTAATTATTCTTAATAAATCCATAATTATTAATCACCTTTGATTAATATAATCCAGTAATTAACTTCCTTAATTACTTCCATTAATTAATTACTTTTTAATTAATTACCTTAACCAATAATTAATTATCTTATTAATTATTCTTAATCCTTTAATTAAATAAATTATTTAATTAATAACACTAGGTAATTAACCTTAATCACTTCTTATTTAATTACTTTCATAAAATAATTATCCTCTAATTACTTTATTAAATAATCTACCTTTACTAATTACATCCAGTAATTATTCCTTAATTACTTCATCAAGTAATTATACTAAATTAATTTATAAATGATTATCTCTAATTAATTATTAATTAATTAATTTAACTTAATCATTTAAATTTAATTAAATGATTCTTAACTTACTATATTAAAGGTTCTTAATTAAGAAACTATTATCTTAATTAAATCAATTATTTACCAATAACACTTGATAATTAAAATAATTTAATTATCTAAATTTCCTTTTCAAATTTAATTATCTTAAATTAAATCAACATTCTAAATACTTAAGAAAATTCTTATTTTAATTGATTACTAAATCTTAACCATTAAACCTTACTTAAATTAAAATATAAGATTTAGAAATCAATAAATCATTAAACACATTTTAAATTAAACCTTTAAATCTTTAAAACTTTTCCCAAGTTATTAAATATAATTAAATACAAATTTATTTCAAAATCTACTTATTTTATTTTGAAACTTAATATTATAAAATATATAATCTTGTTTAAATTTTTGATTTAACTCAGAAAATATTACAAAACAAAATTTCTTTTGATTTAAAAACAAAACGTTTCTTTTTAAAAATCTTTAATGTTTGCTCTAAAAACCAAACCCGAGTAAAACGTTCAGAAACTCGAAGCACTCTCGAGACACTCCACGTTCTTTTCTGCTTCGAGTCAAACTCGAAAAATCCCCGAAGTAAACCCGAGACCTGCTTTCTTTCCCAATCCCGTATCTCCAGATGCACGCCAACGTGCACGTTAACGTGCACACCCACGATGATCGGCGGCGATCTCTACGATAGCCTCCGACACATCACCTATGACCACGGCAACCTCACGCGATCCCCAACTGCCACGCTTCACGCAAGAAACAAAATTTAGATATCGAACCCATCAGTTCGAAACCCACATCGTCAGAAAATTCGACCACCACGGCAAACCAAGCTTCGAGAAAATCTACCGTCTCCACCCTAGCTTCCTCACGTTCCTCTGAACCTATCCCAACCATCGCGATCGCCTCCGGTTGTCCTTCGTTGCCGCGAAACCAAGATGAACGTCACGAGAAAAACAGGGTCTTAAACCCTAACTTGATCAATTGCGACCAACTCACTCTCCAATAAATTCACGAAAGATTTTTCCCAAGCTCACTACCTCCCCCTCCACCTTCGAGTTCGCCCACGGCACTTCGATCGTTGCCGTTCACCGTGAATTGGCCATAATGCCAAAAACAATCAAACCCCAAATTCTCTCGAAATACTAATCTAAAAAATATTAATTTAACCATTAAAAATCTTGATTTTCTATCACTATTCCAATCATGTAATCAAAACTAAGAATTGGATTTATAAAATTTTGACCCAATTCGAATTTTACTGTAAATTAGAAACTTTCGAGCTAATTACCTAAATTAAATACCTGTAATTATTTTTAAAAGTGATGTTAACTGATTTCAAACATCTTTCGTTTGTAAATCCTAAGTTATTAGAGATCAAGTGATGAGATACATATTTTAAAAAGAAAATCAAAACTGTCATCACTTTACAAAGACTAAGTTATCAACATACAAGCATTCAATTATAACTATACAGGCATTCAACACTCCTATACAACATGCATACAATTTCATCAACATTTCAGATAATAAAACATCACATGGTAAAAACTTAAATCCGTTTTTAAGATAAAATTTACTCACCTGTAATTTCTTTTAAACAGAGGAGCAGATTTTGTTTTCCAGGCTTGTTCCAGGTTTTTGAATTTGATTTTGAACTTCCTTTGTTAAATTTTAAATCCTGCTGTTTGATTTACTTTTCTGATTTTCAGGTTGTTTGAAGAATTTAAACTGCTATTTAAATTTGCCTCCATCTCCTTTAAGTTGCATTTGAATTCCAGATTTTTACATTTCTTCTTTGCAATTTGATTTCAGTCTTCTTTGATTCCAGCTTGCATGTTGATGTTTATATCTTGTTGCTAATTGTATTTGAAAATCTGAGGGTCTTGCATTTGATTTGGATTTTCTCGATTTTCATTTCTCTGATTTGCAGTTGAATTTCCATACTTTCTTCTGATTTGAATTTAAATTTCCAGTCTTCATTCTCTTAGCATTTTGATTTCCAGATTATATTTCTTTTAGATTCGAATTGTTTTTAGTTAAGAAAGAAGTGAAGGATGGATAATCTTAAACTGAAAAGTGAAAACATATTTTTCTTCTTTCATATTAATTTTATTATTTTAAAACTTTAATTAAAATATAGCCACTTGTCTTTTAAGTATTAATTTGCTTACACCTATGCTTACATTTTTACAAATGTCACTAAACCACCTTAGTATGCTTACAAGTATTAATTCTTATTTTAATTAATTTATTTAAGTCATTTATATGTATTTAAGAAATATTTATATGTATATAATGTATTTATCTCTTTTTATAAATAAGCTTTAGATTTTAATAAATATACAAATGTGAAAAACAATTATTTAAAATAACTTATGCTTTGATAAAATTAAATATAACATATTTTTAACATTAGCTTTTATAATTACTATATTGAATTTTATAACATAACTCCAAATAACAATATATATATACATATACATTATAATTTGAAAACTTATCCTTTTATTAAATTAAAGACTCCCTATTTATAATATATATACCTATATATATACATTATAAATATAAACACTTATATTAGTTTTACAAAGATAAATCTTCCCAATTTAAAATTGTTAGAAAAGATATTAATAAATATTTCCAATATTAAAATGTTATTAGTTTTCAAAAGAAATAAACTTGCCAATTTAAAATATTATTAACCTTTTAAAATGAATAAACTTGTCAATTTATAAAATGAAATCAACAAATCAATTTAATTATTAATAATGATTATTAAATTGATATTGCCAAATTTACGGGATATCACATTCCTCCCCCCTTAAAATAATTTCGTCCCCGAAATTTAAAAGCAAAGATAACTTAATAATCCAGCAAATTTTTAATTTTAAACAGCAACCATACATATCAATCATATTCTAACAACCATAGCAAACAATTTAATCAAACAAATTTAACTATCCAGACAAATTCTGGATAGAATTCCCTCGAGTTTCCCCAAGTATATATATATATACCGGGATACTCGTTCTACAAGATCTTAACTAACTATCTACAATAATCTAGAAATCCTTCCTTTCTAGATCACAAATCTGAACAAGATATCAGACTAAACTCAAAACCATCCCAACTACCAAATCCTTCTGAACTGCTGATCCCATAACCAGTGACAGAACATACACGTATTCCTCAGAGATATGTGAAATACAATGAATTCCAGTTATCCAAACTGGCAACTCAATCCTATAGATCAAAGAACTAATCCTCTTGAGAACACAGAAAAATCTCATAATACTTCCGGAGCTTGCACTCCAATCTTATCAAATTTTATATCTCCTTTTATTGGATACAACTTAAACAATATCCAAATTTCAACTTCAAATTCCAAATTCCATCAATTCTTAACTGTTTAACTCTCCTGACGATCCTGAGTCACTTCATCCTTCCTGATCAGCTTAGCCCTTACTGATGCCTCTTGAAACAGACTAGACCAACATCAAACCAATTTCCGGATCCTTCTCAACAAAATGGTTTCCAAAAATACGCCGAAATCCAGAACATAACTCTACTCCATAAACATTAGAGCACTTTGAACTACCTCTCCTATCTGTAATAGCCAAACAGTTACACTTGACAACCTTACCTCCAGATCCTGAAAAATCCTTCACACTTAGAGATACACTTGAATTTCTTATAGAAATACTCTACTCCAATAAAATCACAACTCCCGGTTGCTCCCACTCTAGAATAGCTGCTATCTTGCTTTCGCTGCACAACTCTGATCTTGAACAGATGAGAATGCCGTCGGAAAAACTCGAGCACAAACTTGATCATCCACAGTTCATCAGACCATAAAATCTTAGCGACTTCATTCCATTTGGTCAGAAACATCTCGCAGAAACTTCTCTAGAAAAACTAGGTGTGATCAATCCCTCTCCAAAGAATTCTGAGCTGCTTCACCAAATTCTTCACTCGGAGACATCCTTCTACTAAGCTGAACTTCCGGTAATCTCCACGAATCAAGTCGATACGGAATCTCAACATCCAATAATCCCAAGAGAATACCCGAACTATCGCAAGTCACTTTTGCGATCAGCCCAACCTAATTTCCACAGATACTGTTCTCTTTTCACAAATCAGAACAGCTCATACTTAACTATCCAATTCATCGAAGAAATGGATTCACTCTGCTGCTTCTGGACTCCAACTCAAAAAGACTGCTCAGCCAGAAAACTTCCTGCCAACACAGAACACTTCCGAGCCGTACTGCTGACACAGACGCCAAAGACTTCTTATCCGAAACTTCTCGAGAAACTCGGACTTCTAAGCAAACAGAAACACCCCGCTGGACCCAGCCACAAACACCGAAACAGATCTACTTCCTTAAACTTGCTTCAGAAGAAACATCTTCAGAAACGTCCATAGTCACCGCGTCTCACCACACAGCTACTACTTCTAGAAGTTACCAAATACCATTACTTGCTTCAGCTCTTCCAATAGATCTACTTTATTCATCCAACTTCAAAGATAAACTCCGAACCATAACTGGTTTCCTTCAAAGATCGGTGAAATCTTTACACCACAACAAAGTTCACTCGAGACAGTATTGGGTCTACAGTCTCGACAAATACACTTCCAACCTCAACACTCAGACTCTAATCATTGGTAATCGTGTTACACACACCACTACCTTATCTACCTCTATAACTCATATTGGAAAACCCGAACAGGTAACCCAACAAATAGGTAGAAATACATATATATATATATATATATATGTTTAAAATGATACTTTTTATATAGAAATTATTTCTAGGTAAAATTATTTCATCTACCTCTTTAAAACAATATTGTGTCTGTTGGCCTGGTTCAAGTGTTTAGAGATCCCTATCAATAACGTTAGCTACTCGTATTGACCAGAATCCATATACCACTCAACCGATCAATTAACACAATATAAAACCATTTTATATAACTAACAAATACGCGCTCTCGAATATATATATACACACTCAGACTCAAACAGGTTGCTACAGATCCTATCTCTAATGAATAATCCTTCCGAACCTAGGTATTCACTCAACCTAGTGTTCTGATATTCACTTAACCAAAAGCTTAGGTATTCGCTCAACCTATGCTCTGATACCAAATGTAACGGTCTAGGCTTTTCAACCATCGACAGCGGCCTCAACTGGTAGGCTTTTCAACCATCCCAGCCCCACCGTGGCTTATATTGGTACCTCGAATTTGCTTTTACGGCCAGCCTCTCGACTCGCAACCAACCCTCACAAGGCCTTTACCTCTCAGGGACATGTAGGGGTAAGAGTCTCCCGTTCGCCACCAAACCGCGAAGCGAGAACCCCCTATCACGCTGTAATGTAGCAAACCCGATCCCGGTCTCATCGAAATCCAAAACGTATCTTTTAAGGCCAAGTTGTTTTAAAGGTTTAAACAATTTAACTTATCTATACAGATAGATAATTCACAAGTCACAATTGATAATCACATTATCATTTAAACAGATGATTCATAACCAAATAGGTAATCCATATCAACATCACAATAGTTAATCTATATTACCATCATAATGCAACCAAGCATTCATACCACACAACATTACTTATCTCATTTCTGAGATTACATCCATTCAAGACAAATCAATGTCATCCATTCTTATATAAGAAATGATTTACTTAATCATAACATAATTAATTTAAAATTGATTTAAATTAACTATCTCTATCTTTAATTAATTTAAAGTGAATTAAATTAATCACTTCATCTCTTAATTAATTTAAAATAAATTAAATTAATTACTTCATTATAAATCTTACTTATATAATCATTAATTAATTACAAATAAATTAATTAATCTTTCTCTAATTATCCACCTAATTAATCACCTTGATTAATTATACTTTAATTACATTTGAGTAATTATCTTTAATTAATTTCACAAATTAATTATCCTTAATCCAATACAGTAATTAACCTTTAATTACTTCATTAATTAATTAATTATAATCAATTACTTTAATCCTTAACTAATTACAATTAATCAGTTATCATTTGACTAATTAATCTTAATTAATCAACTCTTAATTACATCATTAATTAATTATAAACTAATGATCCCTAATTACACCTTTAATTATTTTATTAATTACATTAAGTAATTATTCTTAATAAATCCATAATTATTAATCACCTTTGATTAATATAATCCAGTAATTAACTTCCTTAATTACTTCCATTAATTAATTACTTTTTAATTAATTACCTTAACCAATAATTAATTATCTTATTAATTATTCTTAATCCTTTAATTAAATAAATTATTTAATTAATAACACTAGGTAATTAACCTTAATCACTTCTTATTTAATTACTTTCATAAAATAATTATCCTCTAATTACTTTATTAAATAATCTACCTTTACTTAATTACATCCAGTAATTATTCCTTAATTACTTCATCAAGTAATTATACTAAATTAATTTATAAATGATTATCTCTAATTAATTATTAATTAATTAATTTAACTTAATCATTTAAATTTAATTAAATGATTCTTAACTTACTATATTAAAGGTTCTTAATTAAGAAACTATTATCTTAATTAAATCAATTATTTACCAATAACACTTGATAATTAAAATAATTTAATTATCTAAATTTCCTTTTCAAATTTAATTATCTTAAATTAAATCAACATTCTAAATACTTAAGAAAATTCTTATTTTAATTGATTACTAAATCTTAACCATTAAACCTTACTTAAATTAAAATATAAGATTTAGAAATCAATAAATCATTAAACACATTTTAAATTAAACCTTTAAATCTTTAAAACTTTTCCCAAGTTATTAAATATAATTAAATACAAATTTATTTCAAAATCTACTTATTTTATTTTGAAACTTAATATTATAAAATATATAATCTTGTTTAAATTTTTGATTTAACTCAGAAAATATTACAAAACAAAATTTCTTTTGATTTAAAAACAAAACGTTTCTTTTTAAAAATCTTTAATGTTTGCTCTAAAAACCAAACCCGAGTAAAACGTTCAGAAACTCGAAGCACTCTCGAGACACTCCACGTTCTTTTCTGCTTCGAGTCAAACTCGAAAAATCCCCGAAGTAAACCCGAGACCTGCTTTCTTTCCCAATCCCGTATCTCCAGATGCACGCCAACGTGCACGTTAACGTGCACACCCACGATGATCGGCGGCGATCTCTACGATAGCCTCCGACACATCACCTATGACCACGGCAACCTCACGCGATCCCCAACTGCCACGCTTCACGCAAGAAACAAAATTTAGATATCGAACCCATCAGTTCGAAACCCACATCGTCAGAAAATTCGACCACCACGGCAAACCAAGCTTCGAGAAAATCTACCGTCTCCACCCTAGCTTCCTCACGTTCCTCTGAACCTATCCCAACCATCGCGATCGCCTCCGGTTGTCCTTCGTTGCCGCGAAACCAAGATGAACGTCACGAGAAAAACAGGGTCTTAAACCCTAACTTGATCAATTGCGACCAACTCACTCTCCAATAAATTCACGAAAGATTTTTCCCAAGCTCACTACCTCCCCCTCCACCTTCGAGTTCGCCCACGGCACTTCGATCGTCGCCGTTCACCGTGAATTGGCCATAATGCCAAAAACAATCAAACCCCAAATTCTCTCGAAATACTAATCTAAAAAATATTAATTTAACCATTAAAAATCTTGATTTTCTATCACTATTCCAATCATGTAATCAAAACTAAGAATTGGATTTATAAAATTTTGACCCAATTCGAATTTTACTGTAAATTAGAAACTTTCGAGCTAATTACCTAAATTAAATACCTGTAATTATTTTTAAAAGTGATGTTAACTGATTTCAAACATCTTTCGTTTGTAAATCCTATGTTATTAGAGATCAAGTGATGAGATACATATTTTAAAAAGAAAATCAAAACTGTCATCACTTTACAAAGACTAAGTTATCAACATACAAGCATTCAATTATAACTATACAGGCATTCAACACTCCTATACAACATGCATACAATTTCATCAACATTTCAGATAATAAAACATCACATGGTAAAAACTTAAATCTGTTTTTAAGATAAAATTTACTCACCTGTAATTTCTTTTAAACAGAGGAGCAGATTTTGTTTTCCAGGCTTGTTCCAGGTTTTTGAATTTGATTTTGAACTTCCTTTGTTAAATTTTAAATCCTGCTGTTTGATTTACTTTTCTGATCTTCAGGTTGTTTGAAGAATTTAAACTGCTATTTAAATTTGCCTTCATCTCCTTTAAGTTGAATTTGAATTCCAGATTTTTACATTTCTTCTTTGCAATTTGATTTCAGTCTTCTTTGATTCCAGCTTGCATGTTGATGTTTATATCTTGTTGCTAATTGTATTTGAAAATCTGAGGGTCTTGCATTTGATTTGGATTTTCTAGATTTTCATTTCTCTGATTTGCAGTTGAATTTCCATACTTTCTTCTGATTTGAATTTAAATTTCCAGTCTTCATTCTCTTAGCATTTTGATTTCCAGATTATATTTCTTTTAGATTCGAATTGTTTTTAGTTAAGAAAGAAGTGAAGGATGGATAATCTTAAATTGAAAAGTGAAAACATATTTTTCTTCTTTCATATTAATTTTATTATTTTAAAACTTTAATTAAAATATAGCCACTTGTCTTTTAAGTATTAATTTGCTTACACCTATGCTTACATTTTTACAAATGTCACTAAACCACCTTAGTATGCTTACAAGTATTAATTCTTATTTTAATTAATTTATTTAAGTCATTTATATGTATTTAAGAAATATTTATATGTATATAATGTATTTATCTCTTTTTATAAATAAGCTTTAGATTTTAATAAATATACAAATGTGAAAAACAATTATTTAAAATAACTTATGCTTTGATAAAATTAAATATAACATATTTTTAACATTAGCTTTTATAATTACTATATTGAATTTTATAACATAACTCCAAATAACAATATATATATACATATATATTATAATTTGAAAACTTATCCTTTTATTAAATTAAAGACTCCCTATTTATAATATATATACCTATATATATACATTATAAATATAAACACTTATATTAGTTTTACAAAGATAAATCTTCCCAATTTAAAATTGTTAGAAAAGATATTAATAAATATTTCCAATATTAAAATGTTATTAGTTTTCAAAAGAAATAAACTTGCCAATTTAAAATATTATTAACCTTTTAAAATGAATAAACTTGTCAATTTATAAAATGAAATCAACAAATCAATTTAATTATTAATAATGATTATTAAATTGATATTGCCAAATTTCCAGGATATCACAAAAGTAATTGATTATAATTAATAATTAATAAAGAAATTAAAGTTTAATTACTATATTTGGTTAAGAATAATTAATTTGTGAAATTAATTAAAGTTAATTACTTAAATGTAATTAAAGAATGATTAATCAAGGTGATTAATTAAAGTGGATAATTAGAGGATGATTAATTAATTTATTGTAATTAATTATTGATTATATAAGTAAGATTTATAATGAAGTAATTAATTTAATTAATTTTAAATTAATTAAGAGATGAAGTAATTAATTTAATTCACTTTAAATTAATTTAAGATAGAGATAGTTAATTTAATTCATTTTAAATTAATTATATCGTGATTAAGTAAATCATTGCTTATGTATGAATGAATGATTAATGGTATTAAATGTTTGGACTGATTGATATCTCTAGTATGATAAGTTGTGATGTTCTGTGATATGAAATGCTTTGTTAACTGTGATAAATGTGGATTATCTATCTATGATGAAATGCTGTATTTTGAATTTTAAATTGAATTATATTCACTTAAACAACTTGACTTAAAGAAAGACATTGAATTCGAAGAGACCGGGGTCGGGTATCAACGATATCCGGAACCACTTCGATTAGTAATCTTTAATTCTTTATAGATGTGATTATGGAATCTAATAGGCTGGAATGAGATAAATTTAAGTAAACCAGACCATTTAAAACTAAGTAACGGTACTTAGTATTGTTTTGTGGAATAAGTATTGACCATAACTAGTTAAGAACTCGTACTAAGATACGAGTTACCCTGGGTTGCAAGTAAGTGTATAACTTGGCATTTCAAATTATATGGATTTACTCACGCTGGTTTCCAGCCTGACTCGGGTGTTACTTTGATGTAATGCTCGGGTCAGACCGAGTATTACAGATTTTCAGGTTAAGACGTTCTGAAGCTCAGGTGGCGAGCTGGATGGCTGAAACGTATGGAGTATTTACCGCTGTGTATAGTATAGTTGGCTTGGACATGTTGTTTTAAACTGTCCAGTGTATTGTAATGGGTGTAACTCTGATGTATAAATATAAGTGTATTGATACAGTTTTCTTTGTATAATTGATATTATTATGTGATATTATATTTTATCCGCTGCGAATGTGAGGTTTCTGTGTCTTGTTTCTATTTTCTTCTTCTTCTATCTCTTTCTTTTTCTTCTAACTATTTGGAAATTTTGGGTTCGAAATTTCCGGGTCGTTACAGTGGTATCAGAGCCGAAGGTTAAGCGAGAACCTTGGCTCTACTGGGATTACTCGTTAAGGATAGGGTCAATGGTACCCTAGAACGAGTTGAGTGTATATATATATGAGAGCGTACTTGTTATTTTTATATATAAAGATTTTAAATGATTTTATATAAGAATATATTTTGATATATAAAATGATATTTCTTTCTAATAAATATAAAGAAATTGGTTGTTAAAATATTGGAATTAAATTAAGTGGTAATAGAAATAAAGCCAAATTAAAATTGAATGAAGATAAGTTTGAAATGAATTCAAACTAAAATTAAAATCTTGAATTTGTAGAAATGTTATCAAGAATAAAGGTAATAATGAATTGGTTTCTAGATATGATAATCTTGGTTATTATCATAAATGGTAATTGTGTTTAATAATGAATATTGTTAATGATTTAGCAAAATGAAATGTTTAGGGAAGTAAACATTTAAGTGAGTATAACTTATAAATTGGAATTGAAGAGAATTTAAAATTGTGAAATTTTAAATCTAAATCCAGAAAACTTGAAATTGTTTTAAAGAAGTTGTTTTGAATTAAAACCAAAGGTGGTTTAAAAATTTAAAGTATAACTTGGTGTGTAAAGAAAATGTATATATGAGGAATTTAAGGAATTAAATCAATATTTAAAAATTTTAACTCGAATTTATATAATTCGAGATAGTTTAAAATTGAGATTTAAATTGAATTAGTTCAAACTGAATTTGATTTGAATAAATGGGAATTGTGATTTAATATGAATAAGTTTAAAATTCAAATGGAAAATTTGAATTGAATTAATTTAAAATAAAAATTGAAGATTGAATGAGTTCAAAAATTCAAATGGGAATTGGGATTAATTCATATAGAAATTGAAATGATTTGAAATTTAAGTGGATTCAATTTGAAATTAGTTTGAATAATTTGAAATTGTAATTAAAATGAATATGTTTAAAATCAAATGGAATTTGATTTGAAATTTGGAAAGGAATTAAGATTAATTCAACTTGAATTGGGATTGAATAAAATTCAATGGAAATTGAAGTATTGAGTCAATTTAAATGGAAGTGGAAATTTAAATTGAATTAATGGGAAATTAATTGGAAATGGAGATTGGGAAATTAAACAGTTTGGCTCTGGATTATTTTCAAATTGTTTTAATACAAGTATATGTTTCCAAACTATTTACTATACAATCTTTCTTCTTAAACCCCAAACTATCTTATACTTATTTTACAATTATTTTAAAACTATTTAACTATTTTGAAAACTGTCTTATAAACTAATTACTATTTTTCAGCTACTTATATGTAATCACTATTTTAAAAACTATTTTGCAATTATCTAACTATTTTTATACCTACTAAACTATTTTACAGCTATTTTACAAACTAATAACTATTTTTCAACTACTTATCTATTTTAAACTTTTTCAAGATATTTGTTTAAATTTAAATTGGTCAGAGTTCAAACTGTTTGTAATTGAAGTAATAACTCAATTGGAAATGGAAGCAATTGAGAATAAGTGAATGGAATTAAAGGAAATGTGAATAGAAAAGAGAATTGATTTGGATAATAACCAACAAAGATAAATACGTAGGATATACGTATATTATTCTATTCGTGTGACGACCGCCCATGACCCCTGCACCGAATCTAAAGATAAAGCGCTGTAAAGTGTGCCAGGCGACCATGGACGATTGTCAAAGTTAGAATAAAAACAACAGAATCTATCGTATTACTCACAGCGCATGGACAAAATACAATAGAACATATGTATAGTGAAGCTTTACAGAACAAAATGACATCATATAAAACTCCATAATAGTTGAATACAAGCATCCACATAGTCAATACATCCAGCCTCACTACAAAACTCTCAGAGAATACAAAACAGCGGAATATCCAGTACATATAATAAGAAGATAATATGCAACCCTCCAGCTCGTCTTCGATATCAGCATCGTGAGAAGAGAACAGCACCTGTCACCTGCTACCTAGTCTGCCCGTCCCAAAATGGACGAACAGCCCAAGGCAATAAGAATTAAAACATAAAGCCTTGAGTCAGACAACAGTCTTAGTGAACAGTAAATTAACTAACAACATACCAAAAGAGCATAAAGGAAAAGGAATAGGAATACAACCCTCCCACTCCAACCTCATTCTACAGTGATAGCCCCCAGACACACACTAAGCAGAAGCAAACATAGCAGAGCATACAATTTAAAGTAAAGCTATTATCACTCGAGTCAAGGGCGATGTTTTCCAAGTACCAAGGCCTAAATCAGATAAGCACCCAGAAAATACCGCTCTTGAGTCCGAAATGACGTTACAACCAAACATCCATGACTCTGGCTATCACTGTTATCATTGCTTCGATATCACCGTTAATTGAATGACCGGCACATTCTTTCAGCCGTCCGTCAAGGGCTAATGGAAACCCCGGTTCTAGACATAACTCCCGCACGTCGTCGCAGCCCGTGCCTAGGACTATCGAATCTGCCCAGAGTACTCGACCATCAACAGTTGGCCGTTGGGACTATCGAATCTGCCCAAACGTACTCTTGCTTAGAGCATGCTAGAACCTTCAACAACGATGCTATCCAAGCCTTCTAGTCATCCTCCTCGACGACTATTCTCATATCCATTCATTATCTTCAACTCGAATCATATCACCGAGTTATCAACATGCTTGGAATGATCCCGTCTGGATTAGACCAAGTCTTCATCACATGATTGCCTCGCTTCATTACATCCTCGCAAAGCCTCATCTCATCATCACATCATCAAATCTATGCATAAGAGCTTCATCATCCCGCTACATATGCCACGAGCAGCTTTTCCAATTCAAGAGCCTTTCCCTTAGCTTTTGAATCATCTTCGATCTAAATCTAATCATCAATCATCTAGTTCATAACAAGCAATCAAATCAAACATCAATCCAAGCAATCAAGCATTCAAATATGATCTAAGTAAACAATTATAACAATAATGGCATTTTCGTAATTAAAGAGTTGAAAGTCCAATAAGCATGAAAACATGGATTATATCTCTACAAACTTAATGAATGAACTTGCATAGGTTAACATATGATAAAATGGATGTAACATCATCATGAACAATGGATCTATAAGGATCTACACATAGGAAGAAGAAAATGCATGAAAATCTCTATTTTAACACCAAATCGAGCCAACAATCCGATATACTCCTTTGGATCCGTGTGAGAGATAATCACCACTCACCAAATCACCTAAACAATCCAAAAGATATCAACTTCAGATCTGGACAGCGAAGAACTAAGCTAGATCCGACAAGATCTCACTTCAAACGATGAAATTTCTCTTGAAAAGATGAAGATCTTCAATCTAAGCTCTTGAATCTTCAATCTTGATCTTCGATTTGGATGGATGGAAGCACTAGATTAGAGTGGAGAAAAGAAGTGAAGAAGTGTAGAAGTCGAGCTCTCAAAATGGCAGCACTTCGTCGCTTCAAAATCCGGATCCCAAAAAGTGAGAACAACCCCTTCTATTTATAGCAGAAATTTCCTTAAGTCGCTTAACTCGGCTATCTCCCTAGGTCGTTTCCGACCTAAGCCTCTTCGACCTAAGACTCTCCGACCTAACAGATAGACCTACGCGACCTAACACTTAAATTATCCTAGCGACCTAACAACTTAGCAACCTACGCGACCTAACAGTGTTACGACCTAACACATAGCCTAACTCCTTAGGTCGCCAACTTGTTAACTCCTTAGGTCGCCAACTTGTTAACTCCTTAGGTCGCCAACACGGAACCACTAGGTCGCTAACTCGGAACCACTAGGTCGCTAACTCGGAACCACTAGGTCGCTAACTCGGAACCACTAGGTCGCTAACTCAGAACCACTAGGTCGCTAACTCGGAACCACTAGGTCGCTAACTCAGAACCACTAGGTCGCTAACTCAGAACCACTAGGTCGCTAACAAGCTAACCCCTTAGGTCGCGAACTATTATAGGTCGCTAATCACTAGTTTCCTTAGGTCGCTGCCGACCTAAATATACTAACTCGGCACCACTAGGTCGCTCATCCCTAGGTCGTTAACTACTGGGTTTACTTAGGTCGCTACCAACCTATCTCTTAGGTCGCTAACACCTTAACTCGCCAGAAACTCTAAAGTCTCCTTCCTTTTAGGTCGTCTACGACCTAAACCCTTACCATCCATCACACGACCTAACTCCAAACCTTAAGGTCACCAATCCCCAACATTCTTAGGTACGACTTATCTCCTAAGTTGCCAACAATACTTAACTAACCTCTAGGTCGCGTACGACCTAGAACTTAGGCAAATTCAACCAAGATCTGGAACAACTAGGAAATGCTGAAAATCCCAGATTTTGACAAACTTTTCGATCCGTAAAATACGGGTCGTTACAATTCGCATAGTGATTTGATCCAGATTCGAACACAGAATTTCGAGATAGTATTATCGATCCGAGTTGGGATTTTTCGCTCGATTTTCGACGGCGAACCTGGATATGGATTTTTAATTGGTTCTGGATATTCTCTATCATAGTTGTGACTATGCAAGGAGAATGACGGTTTCTAATCAAGAAACCAGATCTGAGTCCGCACTAGGAAGTCGGGTGGACGATACTAGTTCGGAAGTGAAATTGTGTGATCGATTGAGCGATCAGATTGATATTGTGTACGGATGATATGTGTACATCGTACGGATTTGAATGAAATTGATATTAAAGATTTGTGGATAAGAACTGTAAAATGGTTTTTGAAAAGAAATATGGTTAATAACTTTATAAAAGATTTATCAAATGTGAATATTTGATTTGGAATAAAATAAAGTTATATATCCTTGTTGTATAAGGTAAATCTTCCCTTGTTGAATCTATTGCTAAAAGAAAAGGGTTTTGAAATATTTGAAGTATAAAAGAGGTTTTATACAAAGTTGAAATGATCCAAAGATTTTAAAAGTTATATATATCTATATCTATATATATATATATAAAGGATCTTATGAGAATGATTTTGGAAAAGGTTTTGGGAACCTATGAATTTGGGAAAGGCTTTTGATTTTTGGGAAAAATCAATTTTGGATTTTGAAAAGCCTAGTTTGAGAATTATCGATTTTGGTAATCGATTTTGTGTAAAAGAGATTTTGATAAATCATAAAGGGTATGATTTGAAGATACTATAAGTATATAGTATAAAGTGTTTTGAGAATAGCTCTGGGGAAAAAGGCGCTTCCTTGAAATGAACTTCTCAGGAGTACCACTGGGTGGTACTGCCTTGAGCCCCAAGGGGGGTTTCTAAAGTTGATCCTGTGAGGAGTCCGGACAAAACTAGTTCCTGAGGATTATTTGTGTAGCGAAAGTCGAGGGGCTGGTGCCCACAGAGGCATTTGAGTTATGCTGTGACAACAATTTAACTCAATGTCACTGCGATCTACTGCAGACCATAGCGGAAGTCATGTGTGCCGCTGAGAGCCAACTGTCTATGTTTGATTTTATATCGATAGACTGTGACACTATGGTAACATAGCGAAAGTCGTTTGAGCCGCTGAGAGCCAACAGTCTGCGTTTGATTTTATATCGGTAGACTGCGACCTATGTGGAGGAGTTTCATTTTGACAGCGAAATCGTGTGTGCCGCTGAGAGCCAATAGTTACATGGACTTTTGCTGCGACGGCAACGTAACCCTGGAATGTAACTGCGATCTGTTGTGGGTTCCATGCTGTTATCAGTTACATGGACTTTTGCTGCGATGGCAACGTAACCCGTGATGTAACTGTGACCATGGATGGGGGTGATGATTTCCAGAGCATTCTCACCAAAGATATTTCCTCTATTTTCAAAAACGTTTTCGATATTTTCAAATAAAGTATTTTCCAAATATTTTCACTGGGTGTTGAAAATGGGTCTGCTAAGTACTTATAGATTTTCAGTCTTACGCCTGATCAACGTATGACCGAATTTCTGTGAGAACGAGAATGGACTTGTTGAAACATCGAGTTATAAAAGTATTTTTATAAAAACTAATTTAGTAATATTATAAAGATTTTTTTTAAAGTATTTTAAAAAAATATGTTCAAAGAGAAAATTTATCAGATAATAGGTAAATAATAAATTTTGGCTTCGTTCCTTTTCGAGGACGAAAAGATTTTAAGGGGGAAGGAATGTGATAACCCGGATTTTTGGGCATCTGATAATTGGATAATTAAATGGTTTATTCAGTTGAACAGATTAAATTCTGGTATCTGAAAATATAATAAATTTGAATCTATAATAAATACTGAAATATAAATATCTAGGAATAATAAATTTTACAGTAAATTAACATATATATATAAATAGATATATGCAAACTCTATAATGATGAAAATCTTAAGTATATACATATATAAATC
Source organism: Allium fistulosum (assembly GCA_030737815.1). Lineage (NCBI taxonomy): Eukaryota > Viridiplantae > Streptophyta > Magnoliopsida > Asparagales > Amaryllidaceae > Allium > Allium fistulosum. The sequence goes on along the minus strand of CM060908.1, from coordinate 971,091,940 downwards.
CATTGTTAATATATAATCACAGTAAACATATTAATATAATAATTCAACAATAATAATTTGATAACCTTCTTTATAATATTAAAATATTCTCTATATACATTGTGAATAGGAAGTTCTGGGTTGAATTTAATATAATAATTTTCAAAAGCTATTTCAAGTTAAAATTTAAAATTTTAAAAAACTCTAGAAATAAATATTTATTAATTAAAAATATGATAGTTAAATAGGATTCAATAAAAAGGCTATTATACTTTCTTTTTAAATTACACATGAACTAAATATAGTTTGTATATATAAAAATATAAAACAATAAAACATAAATTAATAAAAACATAAGAAAATATATAAAATTTTGGTTTTGACATTTGTGAGCTAGGAGTAACATGCAAAGACAAGTGGCATTTGTTTCTTTTAATTGAAAAATATTTGAGAAGAAGGCTGTATTCAGCTCAAAACTTTTTCATATACATTTCTCAATCTCTTCTTTCTTTCATCTTCTAAAATCTTAAACTAAAATGAAAACCAGATCAAGGAGGTAATAAAACCTGAGAAAGAAATCAGAGAATAAAAATCAAAACACAAACTATCTTCCAATTTTCAAACTAAAGCCAGCAAAAGGAAATCAAAACTAAAAACTATAGCAACTTCAACTGTTTCAATCTCAAACCTGAGCAATCATAGTTGATTCAAGTAGCAGATCAACTCAACATGTATTCAACTCAAATATCAAACTAAAAGTTCAAGTTCAGATTCAACTCAAACCAATCACGTAGCAAATGCAGATCAAAAATCAAGTTTCCAGATTTCAAACTTTCCAGGCTTCTCTGTTCAAACATTATAAAGGTGAGTAAATAATCTTTTTCAAAAGTTAAAAAGGAAATTAAATTTGCTTTTAAATGATTTCTGAATAGAGTATATATGCATGTTTATTTATATGAATGTTCTCTGTGTGTATGTAAGAATTGAATTGTGCATGTATGATTTAAGTGTTAGTTGCTCTGTTATCTTTAATTTGAGAAAAACTCTTCTTTATAAGACCTTGAACTATATATATATCATGATCCCAGAAGTATATATGAGATATCCTAAGAATGTTTGAGTGCATTTTAGTTTGCATGTTTATAAATATGTAAATATAAAGATATGTATGTCTGTTCATATTTATGTCTCTGTTTATAACAGTACAGGCTTTAGATTTTAATAGAAAATTCCTATCTTCCTATTTAATTGATTTTAGTCTAGAGTTTGTAAATGAAAAGAGTTTCTAACCATGTACTTTAAATTTTAAAAGAAGATTCGAGGATTTGTAATAAGTATTAACTCTAAAATTTAAAGTTTACAGTAGAACTCAATGAAATGGGTAAATTTCGAAAATGTTAATTTAAAACTTTGACTCTATAATCTGATTAGTAATTACAAATGATGAATTTAGAAAAAGAATTCAAGAATTTTTAGGTTGAAATGGTAGAGAAATTGTAAGATGAACAGAAATGACATTTTCGTCATTTTCAGACGAACGATGGGGCTGGGTTCATCGTGATTGATGTCGGAGATAGGTTGAAGGCTGTAGATGGTTGGAAAAATAGTGAATGGTTTTACTTTTTATCGTGGTGATCGATCGATGGGAATTTAGGGTTTAGTGAAGGTTTTGGGTATGGTCGAAATCGCGATTTTTCACGAAGTCGTGGGTGATCTGGATGCTATCGCGCATGGGGGAATGGAAGCGTGGGTGAGAGCTGGAGCTTTGGTCGAAGTCGTGGTGGTGCTGATGGTCAGGGGTGGTCGGACGAGGTGATTCTTGGATGGAGTGATGTTCCAGGTGGTTGTCGAAATGGCTAAATTTCGATTGTCGAAATCGTTCGATGATCAGAGTTGTTGTGGTGTTCGAGAGTAAGATGAGCGACTCGTCGATGGCCGGAGAAGTGATCGGAGGTGGTTGGTCGTAGTGTGCACGTGCATGAATGTTTACGTGTGTATATCAGTGGGTTTGTGAAATGGGGAAGATGAAGTTTACTCGAGTTTCGTCTCGGGAAGAACTCGCGTGGATGTTGATTTGGCTCGAGTTTTCTTTGGATCGTACGCGAGTGTTTGAGTGTAACTGTTAAGTTTTTAACAGTTTTAAATTTTAAACAAACAGTTTAAAAATACTCGGGAACAATATCGGGGAAGGAAGGTTTTGGCTTGGGATGACTTCGGGTCGTTTGCAAGATTGAGGTAAACTGTTAAGTTTTTAAAACAGTTTAAAAATTTAAACAAAACTCTTTTATAAAAAGGAAAGAAGAAGATGTATTTGTCTTGATTCAAATACATATGAGTTAAAACCAAAGTAAGATGTTTAAATCAGTTTTTAAATTTAAATAAAGGTAAGTTTTAAATTTTAAATAATCAAGAAAATTTATTTCTTTGTAATGAATGGATGTAATTAAAAAAAAGGGAAATTATTTAATAAAGTAATTAGAGGATAATTATTTTATTAAATAGAAAGTGATTAAGGTTAATTACCTAGGTTATTAATTAAATAAATTATTTAATTAAAGGATTAAGATTAATTAATAAGGTAATTAATTATTTGTTAAGGTAATTAATTAATGGAAGTAATTAAGGGAAGTTAATTACTGGATTATAAATCAAAGGGGATTAATAATTATGGATTAATTAAGAATAATTACTTAATGTAATTAATAAAATAATTAAAGATGTAATTAAGGGTCATTAGTTTATAATTAATTAATGATGTAATTAAGAATTGATTAATTAAGATTAATTAATCAAATGATAAGTGATTGATTTTAATTAATTAAGGATTAAAGTAATTGATTATAATTAATAATTAATAAAGAAATTAAAGTTTAATTACTATATTTGGTTAAGAATAATTAATTTGTGAAATTAATTAAAGTTAATTACTTAAATGTAATTAAAGAATGATTAATCAAGGTGATTAATTAAAGTGGATAATTAGAGGATGATTAATTAATTTATTGTAATTAATTAATGATTATATAAGTAAGATTTATAATGAAGTAATTAATTTAATTAATTTTAAATTAATTAAGAGATGAAGTAATTAATTTAATTCACTTTAAATTAATTTAAGATAGAGATAGTTAATTTAATTCATTTTAAATTAATTATATCGTGATTAAGTAAATCATTGCTTATGTATGAATGAATGATTAATGGTATTAAATGTTTGGACTGATTGATATCTCTAGTATGATAAGTTGTGAGGTTCTGTGATATGAAATGCTTTGTTAACTGTGATAAATGTGGATTATCTATCTATGATGAAATGCTGTATTTTGAATTTTAAATTGAATTATATTCACTTAAACAACTTGACTTAAAGAAAGACATTGAATTCGAAGAGACCGGGGTCGGGTATCAGCGATATCCGGAACCACTTCGATTAGTAATCTTTAATTCTTTATAGATGTGATTATGGAATCTAATAGGCTGGAATGAGATAAATTTAAGTAAACCGGACCATTTAAAACTAAGTAACGGTACTTAGTATTGTTTTGTGGAATAAGTATTGACCATAACTAGTTAAGAACTCGTACTAAGATACGAGTTACCCTGGGTTGCAAGTAAGTGTATAACTTGGCATTTCAAATTATATGGGTTTACTCACGCTGGTTTCCAGCCTGACTCGGGTGTTACTTTGATGTAATGCTCGGGTCAGACCGAGTATTACAGATTTTCAGGTTAAGACGTTCTGAAGCTCAGGTGGCGAGCTGGATGGCTGAAACGTATGGAGTATTTACCGCTGTGTATAGTATAGTTGGCTTGGACATGTTGTTTTAAACTGTCCAGTGTATTGTAATGGGTGTAACTCTGATGTATAAATATAAGTGTATTGATACAGTTTTCTTTGTATAACTGATATTATTATGTGATATTATATTTTATCCGCTGCGAATGTGAGGTTTCTGTGTCTTGTTTCTATTTTCTTCTTCTTCTATCTCTTTCTTTTTCTTCTAACTATTTGGAAATTTCGGGTTCGAAATTTCCGGGTCGTTACACATGTCAACCAAGACCATAAAAAAATTTAATATACGTAGAAGAACCCATCGGACCAGTAAACACCTGAGGGGAATTAAGTTATGCCTATCTACTTCAACTCATGGCACCTATAACCCTTGGGTACTATTTTTTGTGAGAACATGTGTAAGGCAGGGCTCGAACCTGGGCCTAGTACCAAAGCTAGTCATCACTATTCCATTATGCCACACCTGCGGACCATACAACATATTTATAAATGAATAAGTACATAATTCATACTTAATAACAAATTTTAAAGTTGTCTACTATAACTAAAGCAAAAATTTTACTTATACGTTTATACTTTTTTCCTAAAATACAACATGAAAATTTATTGTTTGAATATTTTTCACTTTAGATGTAATGCTCTTCACCCACCTTAATCTTCTTATATAAGTTTGATAATAGAGATATACATAGAAACCCAAACAACAAAAGTAACAGGTAGTAACTTGATTATTGCTCTTCACCCACCTTAATCTAGTAGCATGTTTCAAATGATCAAATTTGTTTGTTCTGTAAAAGTTAAGTGAGAATCCTTACCTAACGGAGGGGGAGAATAAAATATTTATGTCGTTAACATGTTAGGACATACTTTATAAATCTAGATGTTGTTATTGTAGACATTAAATAAAGATTTATGAAGAAAATGGACTTTAGTGTAAAATTTAGGCTATAAATTATGAGAATTAAGTATTTGAGATACGAATTAAGGAGATGAGAGATAAATATTCTCTCTATATTTTACTTCTTATGTGGATAATTATAATAGATAGAAAAGTATTGTCAAATGTTCAAATAGAATTAGTTGAGCTTAATCATTGAGCTCCCATTTGAACCTTTAGATTTGAAATACACTATTTAGAAATCCATATACTAATCACCTATAAAGTTTAAATTATCCTTTCCTACATTAAGTAAAAGAACAATGTACTCGATCGTAGATAAGGAAGATTGATAAACATTCAGTTATTAGACAAACACACACCATACATATTTATATGCATATATTGAATTTCATAATTTGATATAATATTTGCAATAAAGAAATAGAGATAAGTTACCATAAATTGAAAAATCACTTGAAAATTATTCTTCAATTATTTGAATTATCGATTACATGAATTCAATCTAATACCTACAATAATTTAAATATAATGAATAAAGTCAATCCCCAATAAAGAAATAAAACAATTATTTGGATTTTTTTAATATTATAATATAATATCTTTTAATAAAAATAGAGATAAGTTATCACAAAATTTAAAAATTACATGAAAATCAATCATTGAATTCTCTAAGTTAATGATTGCATTAAGTACTATAACAATTTAGATACAAATAAAAAAGCTAACCCCAATAATAAATTAAACAAAATTAGTGATAGTGAGCCAAAAAAATCATTAATCATCATTTCTCAAAGTGGTAAACTTATATTAGAATGAACTAAACAAACGAAAGGAGATCAAAATACAAACATCATCAAACCAATAATCAATTTCAGACTTTTTAATTGCTTTCTTCTCGTCCGCTCCCTCCTCTAACTAATTATGTCAATCCACTTATCCTCCCTTCCCTCCTTCCATGCCTAGCACAAAATCTAACTATCCTCCGCTTCTTTCAGATGTGGTCTCGCCTACAACAACAAGATCTGGAAGTCCATTCAACTCAGTTTCAGCACCATTCGGTCCTCTCGTTGTTTCGGCAAGCAAACCCTCATCTTCGATTTCTGGTAATACTTCCATGCCTGCTTGTGTGCAATCTTCGAACCCCTTCGATGTTTTGGAAGCCTCGCCGCAGTGCTTTAACTCGTCCTTTATTTCTGGTCTACCTCCTGTAGCATTTTGTAACGATCCCGGATTTTCTATAAATTTAAATTGATAATTAATTTAGCTATGAATAAAAATTTGTGAAATTAATGGATAAATTGATGCAAGTTTCCCCGAGCACAAATAAAAATGTGTTAAATTATTTGAATTTAAAATCTTAAATATAAATGGTTTAAAAATAAATATAAATATAGACAATTGACACGAGTATTAGAATAAGTAAATAAATGATTTAAATTTTGAATTGGTGGTTTAAAATAGAAAAAAATAAACAAATAAATTTAAATTTATGATGGTTAATTTATAAAATAAATATAAGACAATAAATATTAAAGTAAAACAATAGTAATAAATTAAATTAGAAATAGAAATCAATATATAGAAGATAAATTATAATAAAAATATAAAGGAAAACATTAGCTCAAAATTTTAACAAACAAATTAAAATCTAGAAATTCATCTATATTACGTAATAAATAAATTTTATAGTTTTATCTAATGTAAAGTAAAATATAAATCTTAATATCATATTAATAAATCAATACAAAATAATACGAGTAAAATAGATACAAAAAAATATTAAAAGAAAAATAAAATAAAATAGAAGTCCATTTACATTATAAAGTAATGAAACAAATTTTATTTACAAAGAAAACAACTTACATTAAAAAATGTCAAAAGATAAATATGAAGACAAAACAAGACAAGGCAATTAATGCTAGCCTCCTTAGTACACAACATAAATTTATATCAGCCGCTAAAACAAGATATCAGCCTCCACAAAGAAAAATCTCTGATTTTGTACAAGGCCATATCATCATCCAATACAAATAAAAATAACATACCCTGTATATTTCATTTTCACATATCAATCTTCATCTTAGTTCATTCCATTCCAAGCTATGAAAACTGAAAGTAAAAATATCAGTTTAAACTTAAACAAAACATCAATACAAACAACAATACAAACTCAATTCAAGCTAGAGAATCAAGAAAAAGATTTCAACTTGCATTTCTCCAGCCTGTGTCAACGTAGAAGAATGCTCTGTTCTTCTTCTGAAACACTGTGAGTAAACTTTTTTTTTCCTTAAATTGAAACCTAAGTAGTTAGTTCATAAAATCTTGGGTTTGTTGTATATTGAAAAACTGTGTTCTGTATGATTTTTCTGTGATACTGGAAATTGATCTGTTCTTTTAAACTTTTGGTTTCAGAGCTAAAGTAAATGAGAAGCATCGAATAAATCTTCATACAAATGTTATAAACTTAGGATTTTAAACAAGATAAGTTTGTTTGAATTTAAACCATGGCCCAGAAATAAATTTAGCTCGAAATGAAAAGAATTGCCTCTGTAACTTGGTTTACAGAGAAAAAAATAAAATCATATGATAAGTTAAACTATTTTAAAACATTGATTTGATTACATAATTTGAATAAACATACAAAGTTATGATTTTTAAAAGCATTATGATGATTTTTACTTAAGTAGTCTAAGAGCAGTTCGAATTCAAACCAAATTTGCATTTTTCCTAATTTCTGGTGAACGATTCAATTATAAACATTGAAATTTGGTTTGAAGCTTGTTTGAGCTTCTGTGATGATAAGAAAATTGCTAAATAATTTTTCGAATGCGCGAATTTATCGAACGAACCCAAAGTAGGGTTTAAGTTCGAAGTTTGCAGTGAGTTGGAAGAATGGTGATTTCGTCGCCATTGAGCGATCGAGTTGCACGTGATGATGGGGGAGGGTAGTATGGAGCATGGACATGATATGGTCGAAGCCGTGGCGTCGCTGGTGGTCTGAGACGTGGTGGTGAGGCGATTTAGTTTGGGTATGTTCGAGCTTCAGTTCGACGAAAGGGTGGATTTTTTATTTCGAGATCTTTGGGTCGAATCAAAATTCGATTTCGAGTAAGGGTGAGAATTGCGACATGTTGAAGCTCGGGATGGCAACCAGAACGGCGGCGTGGCGACGTGCACGAGCACGGCGATGGAATTGGTGTCAACGTATGGGTTCTCGTGAGTAACCAAAGGGGTACTCGAGCAAATGAAGATTTTACTCGGGGTAGGACTCGGGTTCGTGGAGCGGTGAGTGTATCAGATTTTATACTCAAACTAAAAAAATATAGATGAAGAAGTATAGAAGCAGGGGAGGAACTCGGGAGAAATTAAAGGGAGCTCGGGTCTGAACTCGAGTTGTTTGGAATGTTTGCTTGAGTTTAGTTTATAATAAACTTGAGAAATTTTTAAGTTATTAAAATTTAAATAGATTAGATGAATGTTTTGATTTTAATAAATAGCAAGAGAATTAATATATGTTAAGTAATTTAAATCTTGAAATTTTAGACCAAATAAATGGTAATAAAGAAATTTATTACTAATTAAATGTAAATTAAATGAGCTAATTAAAGTAAATTCATAATTAAGGGTTAACTAATTTAAATTTAATTAAGAGTCATTAACTAAATCCTGGGGTAATTAATTAAGAAATTAGTGAATAGATAAATGGATACTTAAGTTTTAATTAATAATTAAGGATATTAATTTGATAATAAATTAAGACTAATTGATTAATTTGAAGGATAATTAAGAAATGATTAATTTAGAAATTGAAAATAAATGAATTAATTAGTCAATGATTTATTAATCAAGATTGTGGTTAATACTTAAGAAAACAATTTAATTTATTATATGTTGACTAAACTAATTATAATACATTGATGGTTTCTGTTGATTGACTTTGAATATCGGGATTGTGATGACTAATTAATAATTAATTTGTAAATTAAGGATTATTAATTTAATATTAATTAATAATTCAAGTTAATTAATTAAGTAATTAATGAATTATTAATAAAAAATGATTACTTGGTAAAATTAATTAAGAATAGGTAATTAATGATCAAAGATTAATTAACCAAGTAATTAAGGGTTAATTACATTAAAGAATAATTAATTAATGTGGTTAATTAATTAAGGTAATTAATTTAAGAATAATTAATTAAAGGTTAACTAGTTAAAGTTATTATGAAATGGTTATTAATAAAAGGGTAATTAATTATTGTAATTAATTAAGAATAATTAATTAAGGATTAATTATTAATTAAGGGTTAATTAATAATTGGTTAAAGGATAATTCATTAAATGTTTAGTAATTAATTGATCATTTATTTACCATGACTAGCAAATTTATTCATAGAAATTAATCTGATTTAAATCAATCAGATAATTAAATTGATCCTACTTATGGATGTTTGAATTGTATTGGATGTTGAATTGTTTGATATCCCTGATTTGTGATGCTTTGTGATATATCCTGACTTGTGTTGTGATCTGTAATGTAATCTATTTATCTGGGATGACTGTAATTTATTATCTGTGATATATATATATATATATCTGTGATCTGTGAATAAAAGATAAGCGTTATAGTTATACCGCTTATCATATATATTGTTGTATTTAATCTGTGATGATTGAATGATGTTGTACTACTGTGTGAAACCCCTGGACCACACTCTTACACAAACGAATATGGATTTCACGGGAAATCGGTTAAGTCGCAGATGATTTAAATTTAATATTTTTGAAATTGAAATTTTAATTTCAATTGATTTGGAAATGAATTTGGGTTAAATGTTAAAGCTTAGGAAAGGAGTTTTTAAGAGAATAGTTATTTTGAATAACTTGGTAAAGTTTCAAATTGAAATAATTTAATTTGAATTTAAATTCAAAATTTGGAATTGAATTCCATAATTGGAAATTTTGGTTCAAGATGTTATAAATGTGTTTATATGAATTTAAACCATTTTAAAAGTATGGTTTTGAGAATTTGAATTTAACCCAAGGACTTTAACTCGTATAAATGAATCAGATTTTCCGAAATGAAAACTATTTGTTTTCAAATAATAGAAGCTTTCATATAAGGAATGAATTTCCAGTTTGTGTCAAAAGAATTTCAAGTTTGAAATGAAAATGATTTTCCGAGTTATGAATAAATCTTTGTGAAAGATTGTTGAACTTTGTCTTGAAATTTGAAAAGTGTACCTTTTGTATAAAAAGTCGAAATGGAATTATTTTGAAAGCTATCAATTAAATCTTTGTTTTAAAGATTGGACGAGTTAATCCAAATTGAAATGGGAATCGATTAGAAAAACTATGAATAGATCTTTGTGAAACTGGGTAAACTTTGTGAATTGAATCTTTTTGTGTAAAAGATTAAAATGGTAATTTGTTTAAACCATTTGAAAGAAAAGTTTGAGTAATAAGTTGTGACTTAATTGAAATCCCATTATCCATATGTTTTTAAATATTGCGCTCATTATTCGGTTTAGCCGGGAGAGGACTTTGTGTCATATAACCCATTCTGAATAATGATACGACGTAATGGATAGCATTTGAAGACCGGTGGTGAAGACCGGATATTTTCGAAAACGAAAGGACAACTCGTCGAATGTCTCTACATCGACTGGTCCCCGGTATAGAGATTTTTGCACCCTTTGTGATGGGAAGTCCAGACGTGCTTAGAAATTATCCGAATTTGCAAGGGCTTCTTCGAAAGTGCCTTCGGTTCTATTCGAACCCGGAACATACTTGTTTGGTTGTATGTCTGACACTACACTTTGAGATATAAAGCTGATTTTTTCAAATACATTTCTGTTTGGTGGCGGAGATTTATTCTCTTAGCTTAACACCCTTCTCTGAGACGTACGAGCTCAGAGGTTATGTAGTTGAAGGTTATCAGTGATATATTCCCAATTTGGTAGTGTGGCATGCTGAGTGCTGCTGTGTGTTGCTGATCATTGTTGATCAAAGCATGGCTTTGTGAAAAAGCGTAGCTTTGTGGACGATACCTCATCGAGCCTCACAAACTGTAAATGGTCGAAACAGGAAAGATGCGGCAAGGTTTCAGGGGGTAGCTCCCATAGGGTATGTCCATTCCTTCTGGAAAAAGGTGGTATCATGGTATGGAGCCCAGATATTTACCTGTGTGGTTGCTCCAATCTCATTTACTGTGTGATTGTTGCTTTGTGATCGATGTAACGACCCAGAATTTTTGATAATTAAATTAGAATATTTAATTAATTTTAAATATTTATAAATGAAATTTATAAGTCGAGTAATTTATTTTTCGAATATTGGATTTAATTTGACAATTAAATCGATAAATTGAATAGTGAAATTCCAGAGATAATTAACAAATCGAGTTTAAAATGATTGAAAATGATTTGTAAGACTTTATTAAATCATACTGGAGTTATAGAGATGTTGCAGGACTTTTAAAACTGAATTTAAAGTTAATCTATGAAAATTGAATATTTTAATATTTAATTATCGACTGAAAATAGCCAATTTTCGAACAGTCTCAGAATTGAACGAGACCAGTTCCATTGGATCCGGAATATTGAACTGATATCGGATTTCGAATTTCGTATTTTTCGGACTTGCTATGTGTGCACACGATAGATAAACGCATTGAGGATTTCATCAAATTCAATTTAAATTTTTACAATTTAAATTCTTGCCCACATCAGAAGAAAAGCTGGCACGATACTCTTCCGTGAATCTCGCCTAAAATCACGATACTAAAACGTGAAACCCATACCTCCCTCGATATCAAATACTCTCCTTCGTTCAGTTCAAATCTAACGAAAAAAAAAATGGGCGCTCTTCGTTTTCCCTTACTCTTCCCAAATTCATTCGAACGAAGCCTCATTTCTATTCCTTTTTTTTTTCGTTCGAGAATTTTTTCTGAGTGAGACTAGGGTTCGCGAGGATAAAGGTCGCGATCTCGTTCTGGGTGGGATAAGGCTAGGACGTGGGGCGACGTTCTGATGGATGTTGGACTTCGGTGGTGGTGGTCGCGATTGAGATAGGGGCTGGCGGCCGCAAGTTTGATTTGGGCTTCGACCACGGCAAGGTTTGGGGCGCGTTCCAGGCACGCGCACGTGGCTCGTGGACGCGATGGTGGCAGTCTCGAGCATCGGCGGAGGCATTTTGGCTCGCGATTGGATGGAGCACAGCAGCGACTTCGTTATCTGGGAGGCATACGCGAGCGATTTCGTGGGCTTGGCCGCGAGTAGGAGGCGAACGACAGCAGGCATGGGTCGAGGCTGGTGAGGGGTTGTTCGCGAAGCTGGCGATCGACAGTGGAGTGAGGTATACCTAATTTATTTTTAATTTAATTCGTTAAATTTTGTAAATAAAAATAGGAATTTTGGTGAAGCTTATATTAGCAAAGTTGAAAATAAATTCATATGCAGAAGTTAGAAAAAAAAATGTAACTGTAATAATTTTTTGATATAGGCAGAAGTATTTAAAATAAATAAATGATGTATATGAGATTTATCAGTTAATTAGCTTATTATTATTTCTAGTTACTAAAGATAATTTATTTGCTAGGAAGATGAATTCATTTCTTTAGAAAAGTATGTATATATATATGGATTTTTAATGAGGTTTGAAAGTCATATAAAATCAGATTTCTATTTAAATATATATATGTAATAAAAGAAAAAGATATACTCATGCCTATTTGAGTTAATTTAAGAAATTGGTTTAGATAAAATCATAAGTTAATTTAATTATCAAATGAAAAATATTATTTATAAAGTGAATTTGTTAGAAGTTCAATCTATTAGGTGAAATAATTTATTAAGGGAAATTTAGTTTTAATTTAAATTTGGTTAGATAAATTTATTAAAAGAAAATTGGTTTAAAATAAAATCTTGGGATAATTAAAATTACCAAACGAAAATTTATAGTTTGATTTAATACGAGTATTGATAATTTGTGCAAATATTTATACAAGGTCAAACCGGGAAAAACCAAATCAGGATTAAAGTGAATGGATTGCAAATAAAAGGTGAGATCTTTCTCACTCAAAGGAAATTTGATTTTACAGTTATTATTGACTGTTTGATTGCTATGTTGATTGTGATATTAGATATTTTAGGATATATCTATATATAGCAATATATACATATTGGCATATGTATATATTGGATTGATTGATTTTCCCGCCTCGTATAGCGGATGAGACCCTATTGCGCCGTTAGTAAGCGGATTTATAAAAACCTATATACCGCGATAATTCCGTACTGGAGCGGAATTGGTATTGTGCTAACATCTTTGGATGCAGGGAAACAGGTTGGAGGGATCCAACTGGACCCCTCACATTGATTTATTTTATTTATACTGTGGTATGAATCTGTGAATGATTATATTGATGTTATTGATCATATCGATGTCTGGAAATTAATTGAAAGCTAAAAATTTAGCTGAATGGATGTTTGATATCATTGAATTCCAAAGATAAACGAAATTGAATTTTTGAAATTCAAGTAGAAAATTTCTAAGTGAATCAATTTTTTGAAATTGAAGAAATTTTGAAGAAAGGAATTTTTAAAGTATAATCGTATTGAATAAATTCCAGAATAAAGTGAAAATGCTAAATAAATGGTTTTCGTAAAATAGGGATTATAATTTGAAGAATTTAATTTAAAATTTGGATTTTTAAATAGATTGAAAGAAACAATTGAAATTTGTTTCTTTAAAAAGGAATTTATTTAAAAAGAGATAAGTTGGAAATCCAATTAGGAATTTAATTTGTAAATTGAAATAATTTGGGAAATCAATGTAAAATGATCTCAATTTGAAGAATCCCTTTAAAAACAGGATATTGAATAATTTGAAAAGAATAAGAATTTATTTTAGTAGTGAAAATAAATTTAGAAATCAAATTGTAATTGATTTGGAGTTAAAGTAGAATTAGAAATTAATTTGAAATCCGATTTTAGATTAAAAAGTGAATATTTGGAAAAATGAATCCAATTGAAATAAGGGAACGTGAATTTAAAATGGAAATGATGTTAAAATGATTTATAAAGGGATGAACTTTACAATTGTAAAGTTTTAAAAGAACGATTTCTGAAAATAAATGAATTATAAGTATTAACTTATAAGATGGACCGTTAGTATAAAAATTGAGTTATGAATTGAACTAGTTGATAAAGAAGATTTATAAATTGTAGTTTTATAAATGGAAATAGAATTTATAAACGTGTTTATAAATTCGAAATAGATTGAATTTGATAAATTAAATATGGGAGATTATTAAAGAAGATATATTCACGATTTTGGACAGTGAATATATTATTGAATAAAATGGATTCATTTTTGAAGAAGTGATATTTTAAAAATGAAGTTAAATAGTTTTTAACGATGTTTTAAAAATGTGTTAAATATCGAAAACATAGATTTCAACAGTTCTTGTTGAAATAGATGTTTTCGAGAAATTTAAGGAAATGGTGGACTATAACACTGTTGTTATAGTAAATGATTTCCGAAAGGAAATGTTTTGATGTAGTATTGGGATTTATATATCTATCTTAATTCTGAATCCCTATACTAGTGATTTTGAGTCGTCGTAACGATGTTTTACGTAACATTCGTTTTGACTCAAATAAAGGTGTTAAAAGAATATTTTCCTTAAAGAATGAAATTATACTTAATTTGATTTAAGTATATCGGATATTTTCCAAGTGTTGGAGATAAATGATTTGTGAAATACTTATTATTTAAATAAGTATGAAATTTCTTTTCCAAAATGAAATGAACGTTTTGAGATTTATCTTTGTAAAGATAAATTGAAAATGAATTTTTGAAATCGATTTGAAAATCGAATATCAGTAGATATTCGAAAATATAAATTCACTATGGAATTTATAAAAGGAATGGGAATTCGTTTAAAAATAAATATCGATTTATTTTTTTTAAATGTGGAAATTTTATATCGAGTAAAGATATTTTGGGAGATAAAATAATTTGGGAAAATTATTGGAATCTGATGATGTTGCGCATCTTTATTGATAGTTAAATAACCGACTATCAATAATTACCTTTAGATAGGTATTTGTTGTGAATTGGATGAATTTGAATACCACACTTATTTTTGAATAAACGCTCACTATTCGGGTTAGCCGGGAAAGGACCATGGGGTCGTATAATCCATTCCGAATATGTGATACGTCGTTATGAATTGCATATTGAAGACCGGTGTTGAAGACCGGATATTTTTGAAAACGGAAGGATTACCGTCGAGTTACTCTACATCGGCTGATCTCCGGTTTAGAGGTTTTATCACCCTTAGTGACGGGAAGTCCTGACGTGATTGAAAATTATCCGGAAATGCAAGGGCTTCGTGAGAAGTGCCTTCGGTTCTGTTCGATCCCGGAACAGACTTTTATGGATTGTGTGTCTGACGCTACAATTTGAGATATAAAGCTGATTTCTTTCAAATACATTTCTGTTGGTGGCGGAGAATTTATTCTCTTAGCTTAACACCCTTCTCTGAGACGTACGAGCTCAGAGGTTATGTAGTTGAAATTTATCAGCGATATATCCCAATTTGGTAACGTGGCATACTGAGTGTTGCTGTGAAATGATCAGTGTTTGATCATTCGTGATATGATCATTTGTTTGATCTTATATCTTTGTGATCATAGGTTGATCATTTTGTTTGACCCGAAGCAGGGCTTTTTGAGAAAGCGTAGCTTTGTGGACGAGACTTCGTCGAGCCTCACACCCCGGAAATGGTCGAAACAGGAAGGATGCAGCAAGGTTCTAGGGAGTAGCGCCCCTTAGTGTATGTCATTCCTTCTGGATAAAGGTGGTATCATGGTATGGAGCCCAGATACTTAACCTCTGTGGTTGCTGCAAAATTTATTTCTTTGTGGTTGTTGCGAATCGGGGATCCTCGGGAAGATCGGTGACGATCGGGGGATGGCATACGCGTGTCAGTAGTTACCTATTTTTGCAGAGGTAACCCGGCCTTGTGTTGGCAGAGATCCGGTTAGGTTCTCGGGTCGTCTATTCCAGGGACGTACCCATCGTGGATAGGAAGTTCCTTAGCCTGACCATTTGTTGGAAATCCAAAGAAACAATACGAGCCTTGTACGGTATTAGTTGTAGAACCTGCCATTCACTTATGGTGGCGCCCCACTGTTTGGATGGTAGCTATAGTAGGCATACGATACTGGTCGTATGTTGGCTAAGATTAATATTATACTTTCGAAATGTTTTCTACACTATGCACTAATAATAATAATATCAAAAATGATTTGATTTTGCGTAGTAAGCATCTTTGACTATCATAAGAAGAAATCTCCTCCAATTCTGCGTTTGCATTGTGTGTGTGGTGGGAGGTCTTATGGTAGTTTCATTTTCCAAAAGCATTGCGAATTGACATTAAAATTATTCTGCTGTTTATTTTTAAAGAATAACTGTTTTACGATCTCACACCAGTCACCATGACTGACTCGGAGTTTATTGTTCCCTTCTAAACTCTGGGTGCCCACCAATTTCCACACGGGCAGCCTAGAGTTATGTTATCAGGATATTCTGGATATTCTGGAGCTTTGGAGTAAGCTGGATGGCGAGACGTAGTATTTGTATCTGATAGTATTTATTCCGCTGTGTATTCTGTATGAGGACAAGTTTATATAACTGTCCATTGTTGTTTATTGACTCTGATGATATGATGTGATGTATGTATAAACTGATATAGTTCTTTGTTTTAAAAGACTAGTGGTTATCTATTATATGTTGTTCCGCTGCGATATGTGAGATTCTGATATTGTTTTCTGTTTCTGTTTTCTGCTCTTGTTCTGTTGTTGTTCTTCTTTCTTTTTCTTCTATCTTCTTCTTCTACCTTTTCTTTTTCTTAAAACCATAACTTTTCGGGTTTCCGGCATTCGATGGCTCAGCAGTCGATAAAGTGAGTATCGATGTTGAATTTTCGAAAGTCGAAAATTTCCGGGACGTTACATTTGGTATCGGAGCATATGGTTAAGCGACAACCCTGCTCTGTTGGGTGTTACTCATTAGAGATAGAGTCAGTAGTACTCTAGAATGAGTTGAGTGTAATAATAGATACGAGTGCGTATTTGTTAGTGAATATAAAATTGTTTTATATTGTGTTTGCTTATCCGTTGAGATGTTTGTGAATTTCGTTCGGTATGTGGGACGCCATATTATCGATAGGGATTTCTAAACACTTAAACGAGGCAAGACGACACAGTATTGTTTTAAATAGGGTAAATGAAATAATTTTGCCCAAAGCTATTTTGTATAAGAAAAAGAAATAATTTTCTGTAAATTATTATGATATATGGATGCATGGTTGTTAGGAAGTAATGATGTTAATTATCCCCCTTAATATATATGTGGAAATTGTAAATGAAATTGGAATTAAAACAAAGAACCAAGAAACAAATGCACATACTAATGAAATTAAAGAATGTAAATTATAATTGTGAATTGTAATTTAAAACGGAATTCCAGAGAAATTTTTGGAAATTTGGAAGTTTAAATCATTTTTGATTTGAAAATGAATTTCAAAGGTTTGAAAAGTATTGTAGAGAGATGAAAGCTCTAAACTCTTTTCGGTCGCTGGAAAATAACTTCGATGATGACCGCGGCATCATTGGTGTTCATTTTCGGGTTTCCAAAAGAGAAATTGCTGCCAAATTATTTTAAAAGGAAGTTGTTTGAAAAGTTGGGTTTTGTTTTGAAAGTTCAAGGGATGATTTGAATTGTTTTCAAAATGGTTTTGAAAAGGTTGAAAAGACTCTGGAATTGAGTACTGAATTATGAAAATAAATGAAAATTGTGAGTGAACGAATAAATTTGCAAGTGAATCAATTAAATAAAATGAGATTGAAAATTGAAATTCGTTTCAAATTTGTAAGAAATGAATTGAATTGAATAATTATAAATGAAAGATGAATAAAAGATAAAATTCATAATGGAATGTAAATAAGTTAATAACTTATAGAATATTGGGTAATTTGATAGAAATGAGATTTAAATTGAAAATGAATGAATTAGTGGATGAATGAATAATTTGCAATTGTAAATGAAATTGAAGACAAATTTGAAATTGTAAGTGAATTGGAAGTTGTAATGAGTTAGTAATTGAAACTAAGCTAAAAGAGCAATTATGAATGAAGGTTGTTTGGTTTATAGAATAAACCGAATGAAAATGTGAAATGCAAATTAAATTGAATGGAATCAATTGCAAATGAAGTAGAATTAAAATAAATTGAATTTGTATCAATTTAAATTGGTTATAAACTAGAATGGATATGAATTCATTTTGTTTAAAAACGAATGTAACTTCAACCGTAAATATATAAGCATATATTGAAAATTTTGTAATAGAATTTGCAAATTGGATTTGAATGCTGTAACTAGATATAATGGCTAGTAGGATATACAGGTGTATAAAGGGATTGGAAAATTTATTTCACAGAGAATTCGAATTTGCTCGAAAAGGTATGTATTTGAATTATAATATGAGTTTTTGATGATTTCTTGTCTAGCCGCTTGGCTTTTTCCTTTTCTTTTTGAAATCTGAGGGTCCGTAGGGACGTTTTGTAGTCGTACCGTATTAGCCGCGCAAAGGAGACGCTGGCGAAATTTTTCGAAAATTTAGGGCGTTAGAAAATTTTTGATAAAAATTTGAAAGTTTAAATTTGAATTTGAAATTTAAATTTGAATTGTTAAGTAAAACGATGTTGTTTTGAAACTTAGAATTGAAGTTGGAAAAATTTTAGTTGAATGATAACGAATCTTTAGTAGGAAGATTTGTTTTGATAAGTTGATAAAACTATTTGGATTGTGAAAAATAGTAGACGAGCTAAGGACCTTTCTTCCTGACTTGTAATTTCGAGGACGAAATTCTTTTAAGGGGGGAAGTCTGTAACGACCCAGAATTTTTGATAATTAAATTAGAATATTTAATTAATTTTAAATATTTATAAATGAAATTTATAAGTCGAGTAATTTATTTTTCGAATATTGGATTTAATTTGACAATTAAATCGATAAATTGAATAGTGAAATTCCAGAGATAATTAACAAATCGAGTTTAAAATGATTGAAAATGATTTGTAAGACTTTATTAAATCATACTGGAGTTATAGAGATGTTGCAGGACTTTTAAAACTGAATTTAAAGTTAATCTATGAAAATTGAATATTTTAATATTTAATTATCGACTGAAAATAGCCAATTTTCGAACAGTCTCAGAATTGAACGAGACCAGTTCCATTGGATCCGGAATATTGAACTGATATCGGATTTCGAATTTCGTATTTTTCGGACTTGCTATGTGTGCACACGATAGATAAACGCATTGAGGATTTCATCAAATTCAATTTAAATTTTTACAATTTAAATTCTTGCCCACATCAGAAGAAAAGCTGGCACGATACTCTTCCGTGAATCTCGCCTAAAATCACGATACTAAAACGTGAAACCGATACCTCCCTCGATATCAAATACTCTCCTTCGTTCAGTTCAAATCTAACGGAAAAAAAAAATGGGCGCTCTTCGTTTTCCCTTACTCTTCCCAAATTCATTCGAACGAAGCCTCATTTCTATTCCTTTTTTTTTCGTTCGAGAATTTTTTCTGAGTGAGACTAGGGTTCGCGAGGATAAAGGTCGCGATCTCGTTCTGGGTGGGATAAGGCTAGGACGTGGGGCGACGTTCTGATGGATGTTGGACTTCGGTGGTGGTGGTCGCGATTGAGATAGGGGCTGGCGGCCGCAAGTTTGATTTGGGCTTCGACCACGGCAAGGTTTGGGGCGCGTTCCAGGCACGCGCACGTGGCTCGTGGACGCGATGGTGGCAGTCTCGAGCATCGGCGGAGGCATTTTGGCTCGCGATTGGATGGAGCACAGCAGCGACTTCGTTATCTGGGAGGCGTACGCGAGCGATTTCGTGGGCTTGGCCGCGAGTAGGAGGCGAACGACAGCAGGCATGGGTCGAGGCTGGTGAGGGGTTGTTCGCGAAGCTGGCGATCGGCAGTGGAGTGAGGTATACCTAATTTATTTTTAATTTAATTCGTTAAATTTTGTAAATAAAAATAGGAATTTTGGTGAAGCTTATATTAGCAAAGTTGAAAATAAATTCATATGCAGAAGTTAGAAAAAAAAAATGTAACTGTAATAATTTTTTGATATAGGCAGAAGTATTTAAAATAAATAAATGATGTATAGGAGATTTATCAGTTAATTAGCTTATTATTATTTCTAGTTACTAAAGATAATTTATTTGCTAGGAAGATGAATTCATTTCTTTAGAAAAGTATGTATATATATATGGATTTTTAATGAGGTTTGAAAGTCATATAAAATCAGATTTCTATTTAAATATATATATGTAATAAAAGAAAAAGATATACTCATGCCTATTTGAGTTAATTTAAGAAATTGGTTTAGATAAAATCATAAGTTAATTTAATTATCAAATGAAAAATATTATTTATAAAGTGAATTTGTTAGAAGTTCAATCTATTAGGTGAAATAATTTATTAAGGGAAATTTAGTTTTAATTTAAATTTGGTTAGATAAATTTATTAAAAGAAAATTGGTTTAAAATAAAATCTTGGGATAATTAAAATTACCAAACGAAAATTTATAGTTTGATTTAATACGAGTATTAATAATTTGTGCAAATATTTATACAAGGTCAAACCGGGAAAAACCAAATCAGGATTAAAGTGAATGGATTGCAAATAAAAGGTGAGATCTTTCTCACTCAAAGGAAATTTGATTTTACAGTTATTATTGACTGTTTGATTGCTATGTTGATTGTGATATTAGATATTTTAGGATATATCTATATATAGCAATATATACATATTGGCATATGTATATATTGGATTGATTGATTTTCCCGCCTCGTATAGCGGATGAGACCCTATTGCGCCGTTAGTAAGCGGATTTATAAAAACCTATATACCGCGATAATTCCGTACTGGAGCGGAATTGGTATTGTGCTAACATCTTTGGATGCAGGGAAACAGGTTGGAGGGATCCAACTGGACCCCTCACATTGATTTATTTTATTTATACTGTGGTATGAATCTGTGAATGATTATATTGATGTTATTGATCATATCGATGTCTGGAAATTAATTGAAAGCTAAAAATTTAGCTGAATGGATGTTTGATATCATTGAATTCCAAAGATAAACGAAATTGAATTTTTGAAATTCAAGTAGAAAATTTCTAAGTGAATCAATTTTTTGAAATTGAAGAAATTTTGAAGAAAGGAATTTTTAAAGTATAATTGTATTGAATAAATTCCAGAATAAAGTGAAAATGCTAAATAAATGGTTTTCGTAAAATAGGGATTATAATTTGAAGAATTTAATTTAAAATTTGGATTTTTAAATAGATTGAAAGAAACAATTGAAATTTGTTTCTTTAAAAAGGAATTTATTTAAAAAGAGATAAGTTGGAAATCCAATTAGGAATTTAATTTGTAAATTGAAATAATTTGGGAAATCAATGTAAAATGATCTCAATTTGAAGAATCCCTTTAAAAACAGGATATTGAATAATTTGAAAAGAATAAGAATTTATTTTAGTAGTGAAAATAAATTTAGAAATCAAATTGTAATTGATTTGGAGTTAAAGTAGAATTAGAAATTAATTTGAAATCCGATTTTAGATTAAAAAGTGAATATTTGGAAAAATGAATCCAATTGAAATAAGGGAACGTGAATTTAAAATGGAAATGATGTTAAAATGATTTATAAAGGGATGAACTTTACAATTGTAAAGTTTTAAAAGAACGATTTCTGAAAAAAAATGAATTATAAGTATTAACTTATAAGATGGACCGTTAGTATAAAAATTGAGTTATGAATTGAACTAGTTGATAAAGAAGATTTATAAATTGTAGTTTTATAAATGGAAATAGAATTTATAAACGTGTTTATAAATTCGAAATAGATTGAATTTGATAAATTAAATATGGGAGATTATTAAAGAAGATATATTCACGATTTTGGACAGTGAATATATTATTGAATAAAATGGATTCATTTTTGAAGAAGTGATATTTTAAAAATGAAGTTAAATAGTTTTTAACGATGTTTTAAAAATGTGTTAAATATCGAAAACATAGATTTCAACAGTTCTTGTTGAAATAGATGTTTTCGAGAAATTTAAGGAAATGGTGGACTATAACACTGTTGTTATAGTAAATGATTTCCGAAAGGAAATGTTTTGATGTAGTATTGGGATTTATATATCTATCATAATTCTGAATCCCTATACTAGTGATTTTGAGTCGTCGTAACGATGTTTTACGTAACATTCGTTTTGACTCAAATAAAGGTGTTAAAAGAATATTTTCCTTAAAGAATGAAATTATACTTAATTTGATTTAAGTATATCGGATATTTTCCAAGTGTTGGAGATAAATGATTTGTGAAATACTTATTATTTAAATAAGTATGAAATTTCTTTTCCAAAATGAAATGAACGTTTTGAGATTTATCTTTGTAAAGATAAATTGAAAATGAATTTTTGAAATCGATTTGAAAATCGAATATCAGTAGATATTCGAAAATATAAATTCACTATGGAATTTATAAAAGGAATGGGAATTCGTTTAAAAATAAATATCGATTTATTTTTTTTAAATGTGGAAATTTTATATCGAGTAAAGATATTTTGGGAGATAAAATAATTTGGGAAAATTATTGGAATCTGATGATGTTGCGCATCTTTATTGATAGTTAAATAACCGACTATCAATAATTACCTTTAGATAGGTATTTGTTGTGAATTGGATGAATTTGAATACCACACTTATTTTTGAATAAACGCTCACTATTCGGGTTAGCCGGGAAAGGACCATGGGGTCGTATAACCCATTCCGAATATGTGATACGTCGTTATGAATTGCATATTGAAGACCGGTGTTGAAGACCGGATATTTTTGAAAACGGAAGGATTACCGTCGAGTTACTCTACATCGGCTGATCTCCGGTTTAGAGGTTTTATCACCCTTAGTGACGGGAAGTCCTGACGTGATTGAAAATTATCCGGAAATGCAAGGGCTTCGTGAGAAATGCCTTCGGTTCTGTTCGATCCCGGAACAGACTTTTATGGATTGTGTGTCTGACGCTACAATTTGAGATATAAAGCTGATTTCTTTCAAATACATTTCTGTTGGTGGCGGAGAATTTATTCTCTTAGCTTAACACCCTTCTCTGAGACGTACGAGCTCAGAGGTTATGTAGTTGAAATTTATCAGCGATATATCCCAATTTGGTAACGTGGCATACTGAGTGTTGCTGTGAAATGATCAGTGTTTGATCATTCGTGATATGATCATTTGTTTGATCTTATATCTTTGTGATCATAGGTTGATCATTTTGTTTGACCCGAAGCAGGGCTTTTTGAGAAAGCGTAGCTTTGTGGACGAGACTTCGTCGAGCCTCACACCCCGGAAATGGTCGAAACAGGAAGGATGCAGCAAGGTTCTAGGGAGTAGCGCCCCTTAGTGTATGTCATTCCTTCTGGATAAAGGTGGTATCATGGTATGGAGCCCAGATACTTAACCTCTGTGGTTGCTGCAAAATTTATTTCTTTGTGGTTGTTGCGAATCGGGGATCCTCGGGAAGATCGGTGACGATCGGGGGATGGCATACGCGTGTCAGTAGTTACCTATTTTTGCAGAGGTAACCCGGCCTTGTGTTGGCAGAGATCCGGTTAGGTTCTCGGGTCGTCTATTCCAGGGACGTACCCATCGTGGATAGGAAGTTCCTTAGCCTGACCATTTGTTGGAAATCCAAAGAAACAATACGAGCCTTGTACGGTATTAGTTGTAGAACCTGCCATTCACTTATGGTGGCGCCCCACTGTTTGGATGGTAGCTATAGTAGGCATACGATACTGGTCGTATGTTGGCTAAGATTAATATTATACTTTCGAAATGTTTTCTACACTATGCACTAATAATAATAATATCAAAAATGATTTGATTTTGCGTAGTAAGCATCTTTGACTATCATAAGAAGAAATCTCCTCCAATTCTGCGTTTGCATTGTGTGTGTGGTGGGAGGTCTTATGGTAGTTTCATTTTCCAAAAGCATTGCGAATTGACATTAAAATTATTCTGCTGTTTATTTTTAAAGAATAACTGTTTTACGATCTCACACCAGTCACCATGACTGACTCGGAGTTTATTGTTCCCTTCTAAACTCTGGGTGCCCACCAATTTCCACACGGGCAGCCTAGAGTTATGTTATCAGGATATTCTGGATATTCTGGAGCTTTGGAGTAAGCTGGATGGCGAGACGTAGTATTTGTATCTGATAGTATTTATTCCGCTGTGTATTCTGTATGAGGACAAGTTTATATAACTGTCCATTGTTGTTTATTGACTCTGATGATATGATGTGATGTATGTATAAACTGATATAGTTCTTTGTTTTAAAAGACTAGTGGTTATCTATTATATGTTGTTCCGCTGCGATATGTGAGATTCTGATATTGTTTTCTGTTTCTGTTTTCTGCTCTTGTTCTGTTGTTGTTCTTCTTTCTTTTTCTTCTATCTTCTTCTTCTACCTTTTCTTTTTCTTAAAACCATAACTTTTCGGGTTTCCGGCATTCGATGGCTCAGCAGTCGATAAAGTGAGTGTCGATGTTGAATTTTCGAAAGTCGAAAATTTCCGGGACGTTACATTCGAGGCCTCGGATAAAGGTTGCAAACGACCGGGGGTGGAATATCTCAGGTTTACTACCCGGGAAGGGGGTAACCGGCCTTGTGTTGGCAGAGAGCCAGGTGGTTCTCGGGGCGTCCTTCCAGAGGCGTTCCCATGTGGCATAGGAAGTTTCTTAGCCTGACCATTTGTTGGAAAATCCAAAGAAACAATACGAGCCCAGTACGGTTTTAGTTGTATAACCTGCTATGGAATGTGGCGGTAACCTGCTATTGAACATAGTAGCTATAGTAGGCATAGTTCGGAATGTCTATGCTGGCTAAGATTAATATTGTGCTTTCGAAATGTTTTCTGCAATATGCACTAATAATAATATCAAAGGTGTTTTTGCGTAGTAAGCATGTTTGACTATCATAAGGAGAAATCTCCTTCAATTCTGCCTTTGCATTGTGTGTGTGGCGGGAGGTCTTATGGTAGTTTCATTTTCCAAAAAGCATTGCGGATTTCAATGTTGAAAATTCTTTTGTCGTTTGTTTTAAAGATAAACTGTTTTTGTTTACTCACACCAGTCCCATGACTGACCCGGAGTTTATTGTTCTGTAACGACCCAGAATTTTGAACAAATTAAATTGAGAATATTTAATTAATTTTAAATATTTGAATGATGATTTAATTTGAATCCCCGATATAACTCTGAATTTTGCGATTAAACTTTAAAATTTAATCTATTGAATTGAATAAATTTTTATATCTTCAATTTTAAGCTGAAGAAAAATATTTCGAAAGCTTTTAAAATTCGTATTGACAATACTGAAGATAATTAAAGCTTCAGAATCGAGTTTGAAAGTAATTCGTTCAGTTTTGAAATTAAATCGTTCGAATCGATATTTCAAAATAGCCGTCTGGGGCACAGTCTCGGAATTCGACGAAACCAGTTCCATTGGGTCCGTAACATCGAATTATTGCCGGGTTTCAAATTTGGTGGCATTTGGAGTTGTTATGTGAGAATACGATGTGTAAACGCATCGAAATTTATTCGAATTCGAATTTAAATTTAAATTTAAATGGGTCAATATCATCCACTTTCGTTCCTAAAATTTCGCCTAATACCACGCAAGGAATCACGGAAGAAAATCGTGCATCCCATGTCTTCTGTCTTCCTCCACTCTTTTGAAATCATTTCCCTCTCTTCAATTAAAAACGAAATTTCCATCTCCAGTTAAAAGAAAATGGTGGCCGAAGAATTATTTTCTCCTCCTCTTTACAAATGAGAAACCCAGACTATCCAATTTAAATCACCTTCGGGTTCGTCGATTCGCGAATTAGACCATGAAATAGAACGAGATTGATTTTTCGTTCAAGCTGAGATTCGCGAGCAGGCTCTAGCCTATAGAAACTCTAACTCCACCGCCTCTGGGATATCGAAGATCCATTGTCGCGTGAAAAATCGCAATGCCTGCAGTGCGATGGATTCGAACTCGCATGCGCGAAGCAGTAGGGTCGCGAGGCGATCGAGCGAAGGCAACATCGAGGCGGCGACTTCGGCGAAGGGGCGTTCGAATTTGGGGAAACTCGAGCTGGTTGCTCGCGTCGAAGATGGCGAAACGGTCGTGGGCACGCGATCGATGGTGAAGGCGACGATGTTGATCGTTGGTACGGCGATGGGTCAAGTTCGTCGTGAGTGTGGTGGCACTGTTCGTCTCCAGTAAGGTAGCTGTTTTGTTTTTAATTTAAACTAGAGAATTTGTTGAATATTTTAACTAGAATTTTTAAACAGTGATTAGGTTATTCGAAACTTGATTTTTTATCTATATAGATTATTTTTAAATATATATAGATTTGAAGAAAGTAAAATATTACAGTAAGGAAGAAAAATAATAAATATACAAATATCTATTTAAATCACTGGCTTATTTTTAAATAATGGAATGGGTGAATAAATTGTTCAGTTAACCTATTTAAAATTTATTTTAATTACTAAAGGATTTTCAAAAAGGAGATTAGTTTGAAATTTAAATTATCCATTACATTTGAATCATCAGCTAGATTAAAGTAAAATAAATGGTAAAATGGAAATAAATTGTTCAATCAGTACAAATATTAATAAAATCATATAAATTGTTTATACAAGGTCGGAAACAATGAAAAAATGATCGGAATGGAAATGGATTGCAAATTAAAAAGCTAAGGTGAGATTTTCTCACTCGAAGGAAAATTTTGATTTTACAGTTATGATTGCTATTTGGATGTGATATTAGATATAGTAGGATATATCTATTTTATATAGCAATATATACATATTGGCATATGTATATATTGGATTGATTGATTTCCCGCCTCGTATAGCGGATGAGACCCTATTGCGCCGTTAGTAAGCGGATATATTATAAAACCCATATACCGCGATATTCCACCTCGAAGTGGAATTGGTATTGTGCTGACGTCTTTGGATGCAGGGAAACAGGTTGGAGGGATCCAACTGGACCCCTCATATTGATTGAATTTATTTATACTGTGATATGAATCTGTGAATGATTATATTGATGTTATTGATCATATCGATGTCTGGAAATTGTTTGAAAGCTATAGATTTAGCTGAATGGATGTTTGATATCATTGGATTCCAAAAATAAACGAAATTGAATTTTTGAAATTCAAGTAGAAATTTTTAAGTGAATTAATTTTAGAAATTGAATAAATTTGAAGAAAGAAGAATTTTAAAACATAAAAAGTTGATTTTAAAATCTTATCGAATTTATTTCTAGAATAAGGTGAAAATGTTAAATAAATGGATTCGTAAAATAGTGATTATAAATTGAAGAATTTAATTTAAAAAAATAGAATATTGAATAAATTGGAAAGAATAAGGAAATTATTTAGAAATGATAAAATTTTGGAAATCAATCTGTAATTGATGTAGTATTTGGAAATGATGTTAAAATGGGTTTATAAAAGGATAAAATTTCCAGTTTGTAAAGTTTTAAAAGAATGATCTTTGTAAATAAATGAAATTATAAGTATTTAACTTATAATATGGATTGTGGTATAAAAAATTGAATTGTGAATTTAATTGTTCATAAAGGAGATTTATTAAATTGAAGTTGTTAGAAAATAGAAATAGAATTTATAAACGTTGTTTTATAAATTCGAAATAGATTGAATTTGATAAATTAAATATAGAAGATTTTTAAAGAAGATATATTCGCGTTTTTGGATAGCGAATTTTTATTGAAATAAAATGTGTAGAAATGATTGAAATTGGGTTAAGTGATTATATTCACGATTTTGGACAGTGAATATATTGTTGAATAAAATGGATTCATTTTTGAAGATGTGACATTGAAAATGAAGTAAACATTTTAAAGATGTTTTTAAATGTGGGAAATATCGAAATCATAGATTTCAACATTTATTGTTGAAATAGACGTTTTCGAGAAATATAAGGAAATGGTGGACTATAACACTGTTGTTATAGTAAATGATTTCCGAAAGGAAGTGTTTTATGTAGTATTGGGATTTATATATCTATCTTAAAATCTGAATCCCTATACTAGTGATTTCGAGTCGTCGTAACGATGTTTTACGCAACATTCGTTTTGACTCAAATAGATGTTAAAATTAATGATTTCCTTAAAGAATGAACATATACTTAATATTGATTTAAGTATAGCGAATATTTTCAAATGTTGAAAATAAATAGATTTGTGAAATACTTATTTTTAAATAAGTATGGAAATGCTTTTCCAATATGAAATGAACTGTTTTGAGATTTTATCTTCAAAGATAAAATGAAATGTGGAAATTGATTTGAAATTGTTTTCAAACGGTTAAGTGTGGAAATTATATATCTAGTAAAGATATTTTGGAAAAATAAATAATTTGGAAAATTATTTGGAATCTGATGATGTTGCGCATCTTTATTGATAGTTAAATAACCGACTATCAATAATTACCTTGAATGGTATTTGTTGTGAATTGGATGAATTTGAATGCCACACTTATTTTTTTTGAATAAGCGCTCACTATTCGGGTTAGCCGGGAAAGGACCATGGGGTCGTATAACCCATTCCGAATATGTGATACGTCGTTATGAATTGCATTCGAAGACCGGTGTTGAAGACCGGATATTTTTGAAAACGGAAGGATTACCGTCGAGTTACTCTACATCGGCTGATCTCCGATTTAGAGGTTTTATCACCCTTAGTAACGGGAAGTCCCGACGTGATTGAAAATTATCCGGATGTGCAAGGGCTTCGTGAGAAGTGCCTTCGGTTCTGTT
The DNA here is from genome assembly GCA_030737815.1 of Allium fistulosum. Classification (NCBI taxonomy): domain Eukaryota; kingdom Viridiplantae; phylum Streptophyta; class Magnoliopsida; order Asparagales; family Amaryllidaceae; genus Allium; species Allium fistulosum. The sequence goes on along the minus strand of CM060908.1, from coordinate 971,063,261 downwards.
CGATCCCGGAACAGACTTGTATGGATTGTGTGTCTGACGTTACAATTTGAGATATAAAGCTGATTTCTTTCAAATACATTTCTGTTGGTGGCGGAGAATTTATTCTCTTAGCTTAACACCCTTCTCTGAGACGTACGAGCTCAGAGGTTATGTAGTTGAAATTTATCAGCGATATACTCCCAATTTGGTAACGTGGCATACTGAGTGTTGCTGTGAAATGATCAGTGTTTGATCATTTGCGATATGATCATTTGTTTGATCTTATATCTTTGTGATCATAGGTTGATCATTTGTTTGACTCGAAGCATGGCTTTGTAGAAAGCATAGCTTTGTGGACGAGACTTCGTCGAGCCTCACACCCCGGAAATGGTCAAAACAGGAAGGATGCAGCAAGGTTCTAGGGAGTAGCGCCCCTTAGTGTATGTCATTCCTTCTGGATAGAGGTGGTATCATGGTATGGAGCCCAGATACTTAACCTATGTGGTTGCTGCATTATTATCTATGTGGTTTGTTGGAAATCGGGGATCCTCGGGAAGATCGGTTACGATCGGGGGATGGCATACGCGTGTCAGTAGTTACCTATTTTTGCAGAGGTAACCCGGCCTTGTGTTGGCAGAGATCTAACCGTAACGTTAGGTTCTCGGGTCGTCTATTCCAGGGACGTACCCATCGTGGAAAAGGAATTCCTTAGCCTGACCATTTGTTGGAAATCCAAAGAAACAATACGAGACTTGTATGGTTTTAGTTGTAGAACCTGCCATTTAATATGGTAGCTATAGTAAGCATACTATAATGGTACCTATGCTGGCTAAGATTTATATTCTACTTTCGAAATGTTTTCTACACTATGCACTAATAATAATATCAAAAAGAATTTGATTTTTGCGTAGTAAGCATCTTTGACTATCATAAGAAGAAATCTCCTCCAAGTCTGCGTTTGCATTGTGTGTGTGGCGGGAGGTCTTATGGTAGTTTCATTTTCCAAAAACATTGCGAACTTGACTTTAAAATTATTTTGTTGTTATAAAGAATAACTGTTTTACGATCTCACACCAGTCACCATGACTGACTCGGAGTTTATTGTTTCCCTTCTAAACTCTGGGTGCCCATCAATTTCCACACGGGCAGTCTAGAGTTAGGTTATCAGGATATTCTGGAGCTTTGGAGATAAGCTGGATGACGAGACGTAGTATTTGTACCTGATAATATTTATTCCGCTGTGTATTCTTTATGAGGACAAGTTTATATAACTGTCCATTGTTGTATATTGACTCTGATTGATGTATGTATAAATTGATAAAATTCTTTGTTTAAAAGATTACTGATTTATCTATTATATATTGTTCCGCTGCGAATGTGAGATTCTGATATTGTTTTCGTTTCTGATGTTGTTCTGTTGTTGTTCTTTTTTTTTCTTCTTTCTTCTTCTGCTTTCTTCTTCTTCTCTTTTTCTTCTATCTTTTCTTCTATTTCTTTTTCTTAAACCCTCACTATTGGAGTTTCCGGCACTCGATTGCTCGATAGTCGATAAAGTGAGTATCGATGTCGAATTTTCGAAAGTCGAAAATTTTTGGTACGTGACAGCGTGGTATCAGAGCATATGGTTAAGCGACAACCCTGCTCTGTTGGGTGTTACTCATTAGAGATAGAGTCAGCAGTACTCTAGAATGAGTTTGAGTGTAATAATAGATACGAGTGCGTATTTATTAGTGAATATGAAATTGTTTTGTATTGTGTTGACTTATCGGTTGATTGTTTATGGATTCTGGTCGGTGCAGTCTAGCTAACTGTAATCGATAGGAGTTTCTAAACTCTAAACAAGATAAACCGACACAGTATTGTTTTAAATAGGGTGAATGAGATAATTTTGCCCAAAACTATTTTTGTATAGAAAAGAAATGGTTTTTCTATGAATTATCATAGTATATGGATGTTTGGTTGTTATAAAATAATAACATTGAATTATTATCATTATTATATGAAATTGAATAAGAAATTGAAATTGTAACTCCAAAGTTAAGAAATAAATCCATATACAAATGAAATTTGAGAATATAAATTATAAATGTGATTTGTAAATTGAAACGGAATTCCAGAGAAGTATTTGAAATGTTTTGAAAAGAATTTGAAAATTTTGGTGATTTGGAAAGTTTAAATCTTTTTGATTTGAAAATGAATTTCAAAGGTTTTGGAAAGTATTTTGGAAAGATAAAAGCTCTAAACTCTTTTCGGTCGCTGGAAAATAACTTCGGTAATGACTGCAGCATCACTGGTGTTCATTTTCGGGTTTCCAAAAGAGAAATTGCTGCCAAATTGTTTTAAATGGAAATTGTTTGAAAATTTTGGGTTTTGTTTTGGAAATTCAAAGGATAATTTGAATTGTTTTCAAAATGATTTTGAAGTTTGGTAAAACTCTGGAATACCATATAAAAATATTTATGAAATATTATGAAGTTGATAACTTGTAAAGTTTAAATAAAAATCTAACTTAAAGAGATGAATTCATATATGAATAAAATTGTGAATATAAATTGTAAAATGAATTTATAATTTGGAATGGAATTCCAAGAAGATAATTGAAATTAAAAGTCGTTAATGAAATGAGACTTGAATCAAGTGGAATAAATTCCAAACCTGAGAAAAATGAAATGGATTGAATTCAAATAAGCTACTTTGATAATTTATTAATTCACGAAATGCAGAAATGGAAGTGGAATTAGATAAATTAAAACTTGAATTGTGAACTAAATAAAAGGATGGTTCGAAATTGCAAATATATTCAAGTAAGCGAAAATAATTTTCCGAATAAATGAATGGAATTTACAGTTGCAAGTAGATAAAATTAAAGCTGAATGTTGGACTTTGTTTTGAAATTGTTAGTAAAAGAAATTCAAGCTAGATATTGAAAAAATTGAATTTGATTAGTAATAAACAAAGTGTAATATTGAAATAAGAAAAATTGTAAGCGAAGCTAAGCGAAAAAAATAGTGATATGAATCAGCTATAATTGAAAGATAAAATTCAATATTTCAGAATTGAAAGTAAATTGAATCCAAATTTAGTTGAAATGGGAAACTAAATACAAATGAATGGGAAATGTAAAATTGAATGAGAATAGATATGTAATTTCAATAGTGAAGTAAAAATGTATAAGAAGTAGTTTATATTAAAAATTTTGTAATTGAATGTGTAAAATAGGTTGAATGTTGTAACTAGATATTATGGCTAGTAGGATATACAGGTTATAAAGGAATTGGATTTGATTTCAAGGATAATTTGAATTGCTCGACAAAAGGTAAGTATTTAAATTTCAATATGAAATTTGCTGATTTCTTCTCTAGCCGCTTGGCTTTTTCTTTTTCTTTTTGAAATCTGAGAGTCCGTAGGGACGTTTTGTAGTTGTACCGTATTAGCCGCGCAAAGGAGACGCTGGCGAAATTTTTCGAAAATTTCGAGTGTTAGAAAATTTTTGAGAAAATTTTGAAAATTTAAAGTTTAAATTTGTATTTAAATTTGAATTGTTCAGGTAAACAATGTTGTCTGAAACTTATAATTTAAGTTGGAAAATTTGTTGAGTTGATAATGAATCTTTAGTAGAAAGATTTATTTTACAATTTGATAAAATTATTTGAAATTGAGAAAATAGTAGACGAGTTAAGGACCATTTTTCCTAACTTGTAATTTCGGGACGAAATTCTTTTAAGGAGGGAAGTTTGTAACGACCCAGAATTTTGAACAAATTAAATTGAGAATATTTAATTAATTTTAAATATTTGAATGATGATTTAATTTGAATCCCCGATATAACTCTGAATTTTGCGATTAAACTTTAAAATTTAATCTATTGAATTGAATAAATTTTTATATCTTCAATTTTAAGCTGAAGAAAAATATTTCGAAAGCTTTTAAAATTCGTATTGACAATACTGAAGATAATTAAAGCTTCAGAATCGAGTTTGAAAGTTATTCGTTCAGTTTTGAAATTAAATCGTTCGAATCGATATTTCAAAATATCCGTCTGGGGCACAGTCTCGGAATTCGACGAAACCAGTTCCATTGGGTCCGTAACATCGAATTATTGCCGGGTTTCAAATTTCGTGGCATTTGGAGTTGTTATGTGAGAATACGACGTGTAAACGCATCGAAATTTATTCGAATTCGAATTTAAATTTAAATTTAAATGGGTCAATATCATCCACTTTCGTTCCTAAAATTTCGCCTAATACCACGCAAGGAATCACGGAAGAAAATCGTGCATCCCATGTCTTCTGTCTTCCTCCACTCTTTTGAAATCATTTCCCTCTCTTCAATTAAAAACGAAATTTCCATCTCCAGTTAAAAGAAAATGGTGGCCGAAGAATTATTTTCTCCTCCTCTTTACAAATGAGAAACCCAGACTATCCAATTTAAATCACCTTCGGGTTCGTCGATTCGCGAATTAGACCATGAAATAGAACGAGATTGATTTTTCGTTCAAGCTGAGATTCGCGAGCAGGCTCTAGCCTATAGCAACTCTAACTCCACCGCCTCTGGGATATCGAAGATCCATTGTCGCGTGAAAAATCGCGATGCCTGCAGTGCGATGGATTCGAACTCGCATGCGCGAAGCAGTAGGGTCGCGAGGCGATCGAGCGAAGGCAACATCGAGGCGGCGACTTCAGCGAAGGGGCGTTCGAATTTGGGGAAACTCGAGCTGGTTGCTCGCGTCGAAGATGGCAAAACGGTCGTGGGCACGCGATCGATGGTGAAGGCGGCGATGTTGATCGTTGGTACGGCGATGGGTCAAGTTCGTCGTGAGTGTGGTGGCACTGTTCGTCTCCAGTAAGGTAGCTGTTTTGTTTTTAATTTAAACTAGAGAATTTGTTGAATATTTTAACTAGAATTTTTAAACAGTGATTAGGTTATTCGAAACTTGATTTTTTATCTATATAGATTATTTTTAAATATATATAGATTTGAAGAAAGTAAAATATTACAGTAAGGAAGAAAAATAATAAATATACAAATATCTATTTAAATCACTGGCTTATTTTTAAATAATGGAATGGGTGAATAAATTGTTCAGTTAACCTATTTAAAATTTATTTTAATTACTAAAGGATTTTCAAAAAGGAGATTAGTTTGAAATTTAAATTATCCATTACATTTGAATCATCAGCTAGATTAAAGTAAAATAAATGGTAAAATGGAAATAAATTGTTCAATCAGTACAAATATTAATAAAATCATATAAATTGTTTATACAAGGTCGGAAACAATGAAGAATGTAACGACCCGATATTTTCAAACATTCGCATCCATTATAAGTGTATAGGTAGACACTCATGCCGGAGTTGAATTGCTCAAAATACCGCGTTGTAATTAAAATTTGGCAAATCTCAGAATATACAGTAAATAAATATAATCACAGACACAGAGTAAAATAATGCAGCGGAAGTAAAAGAAATAGTAGTTCATGAAGCTACTATATAAATATATTAGAGTACATAAGATACAATAGAAGAAATAGAGTACAACGGAAGTATAAATAAGATAACCAAGTACAAGCTGAACAGAGCAACATAACTGAAGTCGATAGAACAAGACTAGCAGATAATCTCCAGCGATTCAAATCTCCAGAAGGTGGAAATCCAAATCTGTGAATACTCAGGCTGACCCGAGTGTAAAGCAAAACACAAACACTCGAGTCAGGACAATATATACTTATATAATATAAAACAACTCAAGTGAACTGTAATAAGGTACAAGTAACTTAAAGAATGCTTGGGACCGCCCATTCTTTAAGGATCCGTTAAACTATCTACTATGTAGTAATATTCGCTATTATAATAATGTCTAATCAGTAAAGTATAATCATATAGAAAATAGCGTTAAGGGGATGGAGAACCTTAACGCGGTCGGATCTTAAAATCATAATCGTAGTAAAGCTCGATATGGTAGGTGACACGGCACAACTAGGCAATGCCAGGGTAGATATACCAATTACGCATCCGGACTAGTGGTGACGCATAGCAGCCACTACCGCCCACCTCGAACAACACTCCCAATCAAGGGTGGCCACCAAATCAATCACAAGTAATAGAATGGTATCGAAGAAGTGTGTCCGATAAGAGGTGCTACCTCCTTGGTCCGTCAATCGCTCCTGTTTTAGCCACCTTATGCCAACTCACGGGAGTTGGGTCCACGTAACATACCTTAAGAACGTCGCCACCATCCTACTTCATTCTGGAATCTCCACCGCGTACACGGTTGTCAAAGTGGTTTTCGGTATCGACAGAGAGTATGTCCATATCCGATCCCGGTCTCTTTGCCAACCAATCGTTATTATAACCCGTGGTTATAACTTTTAAAAACAATACTTTACTTCAAAATAAGATATCATTTCAAAATCATGTCTTTATCAAAATAAAGATTTATCATTTCCAAATCATTTCAATATTCTAAAATATCGTATCCTTTCAAACTTCTTTTCAAATCATTTTAATACATCAAAATATTATATCTTTTCAAACTTTATTTCAAATCATTTTTATATATCAAAATATCATACCTTTGATAGTTATACTTCGAAACCAAAATCATTTTATTTCAAAACTATGTTCATTTCAAAACAACATCATTTCCATTTCAAACATATATTCACCTTTCAAATAGTCTATACTTTCAAAGTTATAACTCTTTTGAAACAAAACATTTGAAATCATTATACTTTGAAAATCACAGCATTTCGAAATCATATATTTAAAATCATCTTTTAATTCTATACATTTACAAACTTATTAAATTCAAACCATCAAATTTCAATTCAATTACAGTTTACCAACAAACTGTTTCAAATCTTATCAATTCCCAATATAGATTAAATCCACAAAATACAATATTCAATCTTTAGCATATTTCAAAACTTTAAATCTCCCACATTTCATAAATCCAATATCATTTATATAAACTCAATTAATATATACTTCAAATATTCATTTATCAAATAAATTAAATAAGTCAGAAATCAAGTATCATTTCAAACTCATTTCACAATATCAAAATATTATTCAAAACACCATTCATTTTTATTCATTTAAATACCATTTAAATCCATTCATTTTATTAAATTTAAATACCATTTTAAACTCACATTAGAAATCAAATTCTTCCACTTAAATATCTCTTCATTATCTTTAGAAATTTAACATTTAATTTCCCAAAATTATATCATTTTCCAGAGATTATTTTTCATTAAAATTAATTTAAAACAACAAAATATAGTTTCCGTAGCACTTATAAAATGCTACGTAAAGTTATAGTTTAAAACAGTTAATTAACAAAAGACAGCGTTAAATGCTGTAATAGATTTCTTTTAAGTTTCAATTAACTTACATGTTAAGTTTAACCACTATAGCACTTACAAAGTGCTATAATAGCCTTTATTTCAAATTAACCCTTTAGTTCATTTAAAACACTACAACATTTACAAAATGCTGTAATATCCTTTACATTACATTTCAAAATGCTGTTAAATCATATTCAGAGTTTTATTTACAATTCCACAAATAATTAACTTTTAATATAAATCATTTTAACTTATAAAATCATATATTTCACATTTAACACAATCATTTAAATACCTTTATTTCTATGATTTTATAAAGTCAAATTTCCATACAAAAATCAAATTTAATAACAATTAAATTTTCATTTCTTTAATTAAATTATTAACTTAACAACTAAGTTTAAATTTCCAAAAATATAGCTTATTTCCATTTATTTTACTTAATTAAAATTTCACTTTTAAACAAATTTCACAAAATTCAATTTAAGTTATATTTCCAAATTCAGCTTAAATGTTCATTTATTCCATATTTTAATTTATACAAAAGCAATAGCACCTTTAAAACATTATTATTACTTAATAAAAATCATTAAATTCATCTTTAAATCAAATTTGTCATATTTTCTTACTTTACAAAAATTCCATTTATAAACAAAATCATAAATTCCAAAATTAACTTATATTTCAAATTCTACTTCACCATTTACTTAATTCACTTATTTAATTTGTAGAAAATCACAAATACTTTATAGAAATCATTTTAATGAAATTTAAATCAAAATACCATAATATTTACATAAAAAAAAGTATTTTAAAAATTTCAGAAAAATATATAAACCACGGGTCTGTATATAATTTTCTAGCCTAGGTCAAGTGATACGGATATGTATCATTTCAATCCGCAGTTTACAAAGAAAAACCGGGTTTTATCATTTCAAACCCGCAATCCCAAGTAATATAAATAAATAAATAAAAACCGTTCAGGCCTATCATTTCAGCCCATAACGATTTTTCCTTATTCTAAAGTCCGTTCGGGTATGTATCATTTCAACCCATAGTGATTCTAATCTACAGGGAACTTGCAGTGTGATAAACTGATATAAATAAACAGAATAGCATGAGATAACAGTAATAGATGATATAACATATGTAATAACAGGGGTAAACATTATATGATCATAATATAACAGTTACAACAGGATGATATAATTTTACAGATTCAAATGGTGTCAGTTTACTAATTATATAAGTACACATTGTCTGGTGAGAATTACTCACTTGTTCAAGCTGGAGATGACAACCACAAACGCACAACAAAGATTTCCAGAGGCACGAGATCACGATAATTATTTGAGTGTGGGAGAGCCAAAGCTAATTGCCTTGTCACATTCAAACCAAACAATTACAAACAACATAAGATTTCAACCCAAAAATTCAATAAACAATGCTAGAAATGGATGCATAAACAAAGTCAAAGTGTTTGCACTTGCTTCCTACCACCTATGCTTCAGCTCCAGATCTCAAATGACACGGCTAAAGGCATGGTTTGGATCAGGTATGGTCTGGAAAAGGTGAGGCTACAAGGTGATGAAGGTGAGTGGAAGTTACAAGGTGTTGAAGGCAATGGAATACCAAAGGGTTTCAAGGCAAAGTGTGGCTTTTGTTGCACCATAGGGTTCGGCCCCTTGCTGATGTGGCTTGGCCATGGTATGTGGTGGTCAGGTGGTGGATGGAGTGTGGGCCAGAGGTGGTGGAAGGTCAGGTCAGAGGTGGTGGTGGTGGAGGTAGTGGTGGCAAAAGGTGGTAGAAGGAGGAGATGACAATTCTAGGTCATAAGTGATAGTTTGTGATGGTTTTTGGTGGATTTTGTGTAGATCTTGGACTTGGATTGGTTAGGCCTGAGGAGGAGGGTTGCTAGGATGGGTGATGGTCAGAGGAAGGGGGTCGTGGTGGTCGGCCAAAGCCTGGAGGAGGAGGAACCAAACTATGAAGGTAGAGAGCATATGCAGTTTCAATAGAAAAAACATAGAAAACAAGGAAGAAAGAAGGAATTTTTACCCAAAATTTTGAAGCCATGGCCGTGATTTTTTTGGAGGAGAAAGAGAAGTGTTTGCGTGAAAAAAATGAAAAGAAGTCCGTTGAAAAGAATAGGGTATGCATGGCCAAAAACATTGAAGAGAGGAGTTGAGAAAGTGAAAGGTCTGGAGGTGAAAAGCCATAGGAATTTCAATAGTTTAAAACTTTTCATATTTCCTCTAATTTCTTTTTAAGTTTTACATAACTGAAATATATATATATAAACTCAGATAAAATACGAAAATTTAGTAAATAAACAAAAATAAATTAATTAATTATTAATTATATAAAATTTAATTAAGTAAAACAGCAAAAATTGCAACTAGTCTTGAAAATATGAAAAATAAATGCAATGAACTTTGGAAAAATTTTATGGACTTGTAAAACATTTATAAACAAAGATAATAACATAAAATAAAAATGCATTCACAAAATGAATAAATAAATTTTAATTAAATATAATTTAATTGAAGAAAATAGTAGAAAAATAGAAACTAGCCTTTAAAAATAGAAAATAAATTCAATACGCTTTGGAAAAATTATAAAATCACTTTAAATTATTTAAAAGACAAAATTATACATAAAATAAAATACTAACACATATTAGAACAAAATATGACAAATAAAATATAATTTAAAATAGACAATATTGCTAAATACATCAGTTTACACACAATATTGAAATATACATAACTTTCACAATTTAACTCCGTTTCCAACGAAATGAAAAGCTGTATCCATGGAATTAAATCTATTTTCATAATAAAAGATAAAATTTAAGAATTTGAAATATTTAAATTTAAAGTTCAAAAGTCAAAGTTTGACCAGTTTCAATAGAAATTCACTTTTCAATGAAATATCCAATTTATACTAGTTTGAACTATAAATCACTTAATAGTCAACATTTATATTTAAAATGAAATGTTTGAAATAGAACAAGTTTAAAATAATTTAAAATAAAATAAAGTCAAAAATTAAAATATAGGCCAAAATCTAGGGTTGTTACACTCTCCCCCACTCAAAACTTTTCGTCCCCGAAAAGGAATGAAGTACGGGAAAACACAGGAAAGATAAAATTGAAATGAGATTAAGACAAGATGACAAAAGATTGAAATTATACCTGATAAATGTGGTTATAGGTAAGTTTAACAAGGTGGAGATGGTCTTCCCAAGATTCTCCAGAATCAGGAACACAAGTACGAAAAGATCCTCTAGAATCTGATTCACTCTTTCCGCTTGACCGACAGTGTGTGGGTGGAAAGCAGTGCTCAGATTTAAAATGAGTACCAAAGATTATAGAAAGATTTCTAAGCAAAAAGATTATAGATAGATGCCTATACCAGTCTGTAGCAAGATAAGGAAAAATAAGGACAACTAACAGACAGTTTGAAAAACAAAATTAGGTAATAAGTTTGAAAAACAAAATAAGATAATAGGTTTGAAATTTCCATGGTTTCAGCTTAACTGATAATTAATTTTACACAAGTTAAATAAATCTTAACTATCTCTAATTTCATTATCTTATCATCAAATTTTCTTAAACAAACAATCTCTAAAATCATGATTTGATTAAAATTAAGTGTATAACATTCAATAAATTTAATTCTTCTTTATTCCTAATTATAATTAAATTTATCCCTCTCAAATATTTTATCACATATGTTAAATATGCTTACACTTATTATAAATGTTTTAATTTATTCCTAATTCCCTTAACATCATTTGTATTGTAAATTATTCAATTAACCTTTTACTCTATTTACCTGTGTTAATCTTTTTATAACTAAAATTTAAGTGTATAATATTTATTATAACCACTCAAATTTTATTTATAAAAATCTTTTTATATTGTATATTATCCAATTACATTGTTAACTTCTAAAAATTAAGGTAAGTTATATTGGAATGCAATTGAGAATTATACAAATAAAACTTTCTAAAATTAATATACACTATAAACATCCTAATTCAATCATTTCAAGCTTGAATCATCTATTCAAAAATTTTGATTTTCTTATTATACTTGAAGTTATTATTTAAGATAGAATTTAAGAATAAAATCTCCGATTCCTTTCAAACCATTTAGAGATAGATAAATGTATGTACATAATTTGTCAAATCAAATTTAAATCATATATCTATATATTTTATAAATCAATCATATTTTAGAAATTTATATCAATCAAGTTTCCCAAAACAAAGCTGTAGCAAGACTACAGAATGGTTTCTTCACTTCGAAACTCGAAAATGAACGTCGATGATTGTGACGACCCGACCTTCTATCCACAGAAGAAGGCATCGACAATAAGAAAGAAAGGGGTAGAGAATAGAAAAGAAGAGAAGAAAGAAAGAAACAACAACAACTATCTCACAGCGGAAAGAATAAATTATATTAATAACATAAACTATTACATAGTATACAACACTTATCAGAGTTTACACAACTATACAACACATACTAGACAGTTATAAACATCTGTCTATATATTACAACTCAAATACAATACAAGACTCTAACACAGATATCAACACAGCGGAATACTATATCTACGAACGCTGAAGCCTCCTGCTCCATTGCTCCTCCACAATTCGTCAAAGCTAAACCTGAATCCCTTGGCTACTCGTAAAAATTTGAGTACCCAAGAGTTTATAAAACAGAAATAAACAACTTGGGTCAGACATGGGTCTGGTGTGAGTAACAGGTTAAACTTGTTTAACTTCAAAACCTTTTGAAAGAAAAGGTATCACGTAAGACTCCCCACAAATAAACATGGGTAAGTTTTTACCTTACGCTAACCAAAACATTTGATAGGAAATTCGATTGTATTATAATAGGGTCTAGGGTTTTCAAATAAATATGAAATAGCCGAAATTGTTACATTATTAAATTCCAGCATACATAAGTATACAATCAAATCCGTTATCACTTATTGGAATTTGGATTTCCATACAATGGCAGAGCTACCGGGGTACCGCTCATCACAGTACGGGGCCTAGATCACCGTACCGAGGATCACTCCCAATCCCCTTGTAACGACCCCAAATTTCAAATTTATTTAAATTAATAATTAAATGAATTTATGAATTAAATTGACAATTAAATAAATTTTTGAATAAAAATTGTGAAATTAAATTGATTAAATGGAGCGAGTTTCCCCGATATCCAAGTATATTCTGTATAAATCATTTGAGATTAAAATATTGTAAATAGTGTATATGTGAGTATATGTGTATATATTGAAGGTATATATATATTTAGGTATATACGAGCAAATTTAATATATATATTTAAATTGATGGTTAAAGATGGTTTGAGTTTATAAAATAAATATAAGACAATGAATATTAAGTAAATAATGATAATTAATATTTGAACTAGAAATTGAAATTAATATAAGGTAAGTTTTAATAAAAATAGAAGTAGAATATTGGTTAAAATCTAACAACAATTTAAAGTAGAACTTCTTTACATTTCAAAGTAGTAAGATAAATAGAGAAAACAAATAAACATAGAAATTGTCATTTTTTTATTTCTTGATAGATATATATATATATATATGTAAACAAAAGATAAAACGAAATATAAATACGAAGCAAAAATATAAACATCTTTCATTCGAATATAATATGTAAAACAACATTTAAAATAGAAACTTATTTACATTAACAAGTAAAAGAAACAAACAAGTAAGTAAACAAAAGTAAAAGAAGCAAGCGAATATAAATATGAGTATGCAAAGAAATATATTCAAGCATAAGTGTGAAAACAAATAACATAAAGAAATGAAGAAAATATGAACATGAAGACATAGAGTACCTTCAGCCGAAAACATGGCTAAGCATAGAAACCAAGTACCAGGCAATTAATGCCAAAGCATGGGTATGTACAAGTCATAAATGCAAATCTCCTTAGCCACCAAAAACAATATACCAGCAAACAAGAAAAGAAAAAATTCATGATGACTTGTACAAATCTATATAGTATCACTTGTACAGAAAAATACTTACAGTAAGCTTTTTCCTATATTAAACTCTTCACCATTTCAGTTCGATCATCTAAATACTAAGGAAAACTGAAGCAACTATCACCTTAAAAACATAAAACACAATTCAAGTTTCAGGCCTGAGCAACTCAAAGTATTTTCAATATCAAGCAACAGTTTTTACAATGCATTCAAACCTGGAAGCTTTAGAGTTGAAACCAAGCAAACCAAGAAAAAAAAATAGCTTTCAAAAGATTCAAACAAATCAAAACAGTGTGGTCAAATTCGAACAAACGCAGGTCCTCTGTTCTTCTATTACTTCTCTGCTCTGTGCATAATCAGGTGAGCAAATATAATTTTTTTTTTAGACCTCTTTGTTTCTTTTGCCTGTGAGTAAACCCGGGTCTCTCTTCAATCTTTTGTTGCTGTGAATGCTTGGATGATGTAGGAAAAACTTAATCTTTGATTGGTATGCAAGAATCTTGAGTATGTGTTTGAACTTTGGTCTGTGCATGTTGATTTTACAGAAAAAAAAAAGAAGAAAAAAAAATAATCAAGTTAAAAACATTGTTGAACCTGTATCTTATTTTAGTAATGTATTAAAACAATGTTCATAGCTCTTTCTTCCTGAAACAATGAAGTACTGTCACAAATTCAAATTTTTCAAGAAATTCAAACCTCACGAATTTCAACTTTAATAACACTATGTGAATTCCCTGTAAAAATGATGATTTTAAAAACAAAAATAAAAAATTTCCATTGCATATTTCTTTGGGAAATGGAAGTCGATCAGAAAGTGAACTTTTGACAAAATCTGATGATCTAGGAAGTTATGGGCTTCGAATTCGTGGGTGCAGCATGATTTAGTATTCGAGATCACCAGAAAAATGCTACTTAAATTTATAAAACGTTGAGTATTTGATTCGTGATCAAACTAGGGTTGAGAACCCAGATTTGTTCATATTGAAAGATCGGGTCGCGGATGAATCTGGGGTGCATCAAGTTGGACGAGGTCTGGGGGGACAGCTTCGTGGATGACCGGAGATGGTAGGGACGCGGTGGCGCGAGGTCAGGTGGACGGCGTCGTGGGGTCGAGGTGGATTTAGTAAAACAGTGGGTTCCAGTTTCTGGAGTGAATGGTTCGATTTTAATTCGAGGGGAGTTAGGGTGTTTTGGTGATTAGAAATGGTTGCGGAGTTGGTGGTTGACGTGCGGGGATGTTCGCCAGTTGTCGGAGTCGCCTCCGGTGCCGGTGCACGTGCACATGGGGGTGATGGTATCAGTGGCCATTGTTGGGAACGAAGGAAGATGAATTGAAGCGAACGCGAGGGAATTGGAAGAAAAACTCGAAGCAGATCTCGTGCCGTTTTGGAACTGCATCGAGCAGATTTTTGAACTTAAACAAATTTTACTCACGCGGGTTGATTCGAAGGGGAACTCGAAGCACAAGGAGACTGTTCTCGGGGACGACTCGAGTATGTCTCGGGTCAGGCTTGAAAGGAGAGTAAAGATCAGGTTTTGACAAACTTTGAAACATCGATTTAAAAACCTGTTTTTGGAGTAATGGCCCGGGATAAATAAAGTGTTTTAAAACTCAGATTTTAAAAATAAAATGGTTTGAAATTTAACTCGACAAAATGTTTAAGAAGTAAATAAATATTAAAGTTTTACTTAAAAATATATTTCTTTACAAAAAAATTAAATAAGGGTTTGAACCATTTAAATTTTGAAATTTTCTTTATAATTAAAAGTTGATTGATTTAAGAATGATCAAATAAATAAAAAAAAAAATTAAGATTTAAATAATTAAAATTAAGGGTTGATTAATTAATAGGAGTAATTAAAGAATAGTTAATTACTTAATGTTATTAAATCAGGGTGATTAAATTGATAAATGTGATTTATTTCTTAATTAATGGATAATTAACTAATGTAATCAATTAAGGATAATTGATTAAAGAAAAATTAATTAATTAAGAATAATTATTTTATAATTAAAGATCGATTTGTTAATTGAGATTGGTTAATTAATAATTTAAGGTTAATCAATTTATTTTTGAAGGTTGATTTATAATTAAGATGTGTAATTTATTGATGTTAATTAACCAGGATTAATAATTCATAAGAAATAAATCTGATTTGAATTTATCGGATAACTAACTGATCTTCCTTGTGAATGTTTGGATTCTATTGAATGATTTGATTGTTTGATATCCCTGATATATGATGCTTTGTGATACACCCTGATTTGTATTGTGATCTGTGATAAATTATCTGTGATGTAATTTATTATCTGTGATATATATCTGTGACCTGTACGATAAGCGTCGCTTATCAACTATATTTCTGTGTTTTAATCTGTGATGATTCATTGTGTTGCACTACTGTGTAAAACCCCTGGACTACACTTTTACACACACAAATATGGATTTCACGAGGAAATCGGTTAAGTCACAGATAATTTAAATTTAATGTTTTGAAATTGAAATTTTAATTTCAATTGATTTTGAAATTAGAAATTCGGGGTTAAAGTAAAAAGCTTTTGAAATGGATTTTCAAAAATAAAAGTTATTTTAAATAACTTAATCGAGTTTTGGAAAATTAAAAAAAATTAGATTTAAATTTGAATTTAAGTTTGAAATTAAATCTATGATTTGGAAACTAGGGATAAAAGATGATATAAATGTGTTTATATGAATTTAAACCATTTTAAAAGTATAAGTTGGGAATTTAGATTTAACCCAAGAACCTTAACTCGTATAAATGAATCAGATTTCCAAAATGAAAACTGTTTGTTTTCAAAGAATAAAAGCTTTTAGATAAGAAATGAAATTCCAATTTAGGTAAAGGAATTTCAAGATTTAATTGAAAAATGGTTTTCCAAGTTATAAATGAATTCTTTTCGAAAGCTATGAATTAAACCTGTTTATTTTTAACAGATTTGAAATGATGATTTGTTTAACCCATTCAAAATGAAATTGTTTTGAAAGCTATGAGTTAAATCTTTGATTTAAAGATTTAACGAGTTAATTAAATTGAAATGGAAATCGATTTGGAAAATCTGTGAATGAATCCTTGTGAAAACTGAGTGAACTTGGTGAATTAAATCTTTTTATTTAAAAAGATTAAAATGGAAATTTGTTTAACCATTTGAAAGAGAAAGTTTGGGTTTAAATTGTGACTTAATTGAAATCCCATTATCCATTTGTTTTTGAATATTGCGCTCACTATTCGGGTTAGCCGGGAAAAGACATCTGTGTCATATAACCCATTCCGAATAGTGATACGTCGTATATGGATCGCATTTGAAGATCGGTGTTGAAGACCGGATATTTTCGAAAATGAAAGGACAACCTGTCGAATGTCTCTGCACTGGGTAGCTCCCGGTATAGAGATTTATATCACTCTTTTGTGATGGGAAGTCTGGACGTGATTTGAAAATTATCCGGATTTGCAAGGGCTTCGTGAGAAGTGCCTTCGGTTCTGTTCGATCCCGGAACAGACTTGTATGGATACATGTCTGACATTACACTTTGAGATATAAAGCCGATTTCTTTCAAATACATATCTGTTGGTGGCGGAGAATTTATTCTTTTAGCTTAACACCCTTCTCTGAGACGTACGAGCTCAGAGGTTATGTAGTTGAAATTTATCAGCGATATATCCCAATTTGGTAATGTGGCATGCTGAGTGCTGCTGTGTGATGATCAGTGTTTGATCATTTGCGATATGATCGTTTGTTTGATCTTATATCTTTGTGATCATAGGTTGATCATTTGTTTGACCCGAAGCATGGCTTTGTGACAAAGCGTAGCTTTGTGGACGAAACTTCGTCGAGCCTCACACCCCGGAAATGGTCAAAACAGGAAGAATGCGGCAAGGTTCTAGGGAGTAGCGCCCCTTAGTGTATGTCATTCCTTCTGGATAAAGGTGGTATCATGGTATGGAGCCCAGATACTTAACCTCTGTGGTTGCTGCAAGTTTATTACTTTGTGGTTTGTTGGAAATCGGGGATCCTCGGGAAGATCGGTGACGATCGGGGGATGGCATACGCGTGTCAGTAGTTACCTATTTTTGCAGAGGTAACCCGGCCTTGTGTTGGCAGAGATCCGGTTAGGTTCTCGGGTCGTCTATTCCAGGGACGTACCCATCGTGGAAGAGGAAGTTCCTTAGCCTGACCATTTGTTGGAAATCCAAAGAAACAATACGAGCCTTGTACGGTTTTAGTTGTAGAACCTATCATTCACTTATGGTGGCGCCCCACTGTTTGGATGGTAGCTATAGTAGGCATAGTTCGAAATGTCTATGCTGGCTAAGATTTATATTCTACTTTCGAAATGTTTTCTGCACTATGCACTAATAATAATATCAAAATGATTTGATTTTGCGTAGTAAACATCTTTGACTATCATAAGAAGAAATCTCCTCCAATTCTGCGTTTGCATTGTGTGTGTGGCGGGAGGTCTTATGGTAGTTTCATTTTCCAAAAGCATTGCGGTTTTCAATGTTTAAATTCTTTTGTGTTATTTAAAGATAAACTGTTTTTGTTGCTCACACCAGTCCCACGACTGATCCGGAGTTTATTGTTCATTTCCTAAACTCTGGGTGCTCATAATTTTCTACACGAGCAGTCTAGAGTTGGGTTTTTCAGATAGTCAGATTAGTAGGTTATCTGGAGCTAGTTCAGTCTTTGGATCGGACTGCACTTGCTTATCTTGGTGTATCGTTATTGGGAGTTCAAGCTATTTCTGGATTGGCGCTTTGAAGATGGAGATTATCCGCTGCTGATGTTATCGCTTTCTTTTCCGCTGCTAATTGTTGTATCATATCTCTGATGTATATTGATATTCATTGTATCACTCTGTTGTATCAGATATTGTATATCAATGTATTATTCATTTCTTCCGCTGTGTTATTTACTTAACTGTGTTATAAGCTCCGGCGACTCGGATTTGAACGATCGAATCTGCGGCATTCGAGTACGATGTAAAGTATGGATGTCGATTTTCGAGCGGGCAAAATCCGTATCGTTACATTTGGTATCAGAGCTAAGGTTGAACTTTAGCTCAGGAGTATAACACGTTAAGTAGCTCATTAGAGATAGAGTGAAGTAAACTCTAGAATGAGTGTATTCTCAGATATCCGTCTGAACGTCTCAGTAAATTCTCTTACTATCCACTGATAGTAAGTATGAGTGCTAGAAGAAGACGAGATAGGGGACAGGGGAATACGACTATAAATGGTCAATACCCTACAACAGTGGAAACAATCTTTCTCTATCAATATTCTTTGATTCGTTTCCAAATACTTTTCATTTCTTCGTATCAGCTACAAGAAGTAGTTTCGGTGTAATGGTGGCCCTACAAATCGTTGTAGAAGATCTTACTTCGTATCTTCATCGGTTTCTTATCAGCTTTTTGATTTGAGTTTTATTGAAGTGGAATTGGAAATTTTAAATCGAATTAAATCGATTAATAGAATATGAGGATAAAATTGAATTAAATAAATTAAAACGATATGGTTTGAAACCAAATTTTGAAATTCTATTGAAATTTCTTTTGAAAACCAAAGTCCGAAGAGGGACAATTGGTATGTATTCTGAGATATTCCGACTTGAATTCGGAATCCGTATCTTGTGTTTGAGGAATTGTAGGAGATCGAATCTATCTATCTTCGTTGTTTTCGTGCCTGCGAATTTCGAGGACGAAATTCTTTTAAGGGGGGAAATTTGTAACGACCCCAAATTTCAAATTTATTTAAATTAATAATTAAATGAATTTATGAATTAAATTGACAATTAAATAAATTTTTGAATAAAAATTGTGAAATTAAATTGATTAAATGGAGCGAGTTTCCCCGATATCCAAGTATATTCTGTATAAATCATTTGAGATTAAAATATTGTAAATAGTGTATATGTGAGTATATGTGTATATATTGAAGGTATATATATATTTAGGTATATACGAGCAAATTTAATATATATATTTAAATTGATGGTTAAAGATGGTTTGAGTTTATAAAATAAATATAAGACAATGAATATTAAGTAAATAATGATAATTAATATTTGAACTAGAAATTGAAATTAATATAAGGTAAGTTTTAATAAAAATAGAAGTAGAATATTGGTTAAAATCTAACAACAATTTAAAGTAGAACTTCTTTACATTTCAAAGTAGTAAGATAAATAGAGAAAACAAATAAACATAGAAATTGTCATTTTTTTATTTCTTGATAGATATATATATATATGTAAACAAAAGATAAAACGAAATATAAATACGAAGCAAAAATATAAACATCTTTCATTCGAATATAATATGTAAAACAACATTTAAAATAGAAACTTATTTACATTAACAAGTAAAAGAAACAAACAAGTAAGTAAACAAAAGTAAAAGAAGCAAGCGAATATAAATATGAGTATGCAAAGAAATATATTCAAGCATAAGTGTGAAAACAAATAACATAAAGAAATGAAGAAAATATGAACATGAAGACATAGAGTACCTTCAGCCGAAAACATGGCTAAGCATAGAAACCAAGTACCAGGCAATTAATGCCAAAGCATGGGTATGTACAAGTCATAAATGCAAATCTCCTTAGCCACCAAAAACAATATACCAGCCAACAAGAAAAGAAAAAATTCATGATGACTTGTACAAATCTATATAGTATCACTTGTACAGAAAAATACTTACAGTAAGCTTTTTCCTATATTAAACTCTTCACCATTTCAGTTCGATCATCTAAATACTAAGGAAAACTGAAGCAACTATCACCTTAAAAACATAAAACACAATTCAAGTTTCAGGCCTGAGCAACTCAAAGTATTTTCAATATCAAGCAACAGTTTTTACAATGCATTCAAACCTGGAAGCTTTAGAGTTGAAACCAAGCAAACCAAGAAAAAAAAATAGCTTTCAAAAGATTCAAACAAATCAAAACAGTGTGGTCAAATTCGAACAAACGCAGGTCCTCTGTTCTTCTATTACTTCTCTGCTCTGTGCATAATCAGGTGAGCAAATATAATTTTTTTTTTTAGACCTCTTTGTTTCTTTTGCCTGTGAGTAAACCCGGGTCTCTCTTCAATCTTTTGTTGCTGTGAATGCTTGGATGATGTAGGAAAAACTTAATCTTTGATTGGTATGCAAGAATCTTGAGTATGTGTTTGAACTTTGGTCTGTGCATGTTGATTTTACAGAAAAAAAAAAAGAAGAAAAAAAAATAATCAAGTTAAAAACATTGTTGAACCTGTATCTTATTTTAGTAATGTATTAAAACAATGTTCATAGCTCTTTCTTCCTGAAACAATGAAGTACTGTCACAAATTCAAATTTTTCAAGAAATTCAAACCTCACGAATTTCAACTTTAATAACACTATGTGAATTCCCTGTAAAAATGATGATTTTAAAAACAAAAATAAAAAATTTCCATTGCATATTTCTTTGGGAAATGGAAGTCGATCAGAAAGTGAACTTTTGACAAAATCTGATGATCTAGGAAGTTATGGGCTTCGAATTCGTGGGTGCAGCATGATTTAGTATTCGAGATCACCAGAAAAATGCTACTTAAATTTATAAAACGTTGAGTATTTGATTCGTGATCAAACTAGGGTTGAGAACCCAGATTTGTTCATATTGAAAGATCGGGTCGCGGATGAATCTGGGGTGCATCGAGTTGGACGAGGTCTGGGGGGACAGCTTCGTGGATGACCGGAGATGGTAGGGACGTGGTGGCGCGAGGTCAGGTGGACGGCGTCGTGGGGTCGAGGTGGATTTAGTAAAACAGTGGGTTCCAGTTTCTGGAGTGAATGGTTCGATTTTAATTCGAGGGGAGTTAGGGTGTTTTGGTGATTAGAAATGGTTGCGGAGTTGGTGGTTGACGTGCGGGGATGTTCGCCAGTTGTCGGAGTCGCCTCCGGTGCCGGTGCACGTGCACATGGGGGTGATGGTATCAGTGGCCATTGTTGGGAACGAAGGAAGATGAATTGAAGCGAACGCGAGGGAATTGGAAGAAAAACTCGAAGCAGATCTCGTGCCGTTTTGGAACTGCATCGAGCAGATTTTTGAACTTAAACAAATTTTACTCACGCGGGTTGATTCGAAGGGGAACTCGAAGCACAAGGAGACTGTTCTCGGGGACGACTCGAGTATGTCTCGGGTCAGGCTTGAAAGGAGAGTAAAGATCAGGTTTTGACAAACTTTGAAACATCGATTTAAAAACCTGTTTTTGGAGTAATGGCCCGGGATAAATAAAGTGTTTTAAAACTCAGATTTTAAAAATAAAATGGTTTGAAATTTAACTCGACAAAATGTTTAAGAAGTAAATAAATATTAAAGTTTTACTTAAAAATATATTTCTTTACAAAAAAATTAAATAAGGGTTTGAACCATTTAAATTTTGAAATTTTCTTTATAATTAAAAGTTGATTGATTTAAGAATGATCAAATAAATAAATAAAAAAAAAATTAAGATTTAAATAATTAAAATTAAGGGTTGATTAATTAATAGGAGTAATTAAAGAATAGTTAATTACTTAATGTTATTAAATCAGGGTGATTAAATTGATAAATGTGATTTATTTCTTAATTAATGGATAATTAACTAATGTAATCAATTAAGGATAATTGATTAAAGAAAAATTAATCAATTAAGAATAATTATTTTATAATTAAAGATCGATTTGTTAATTGAGATTGGTTAATTAATAATTTAAGGTTAATCAATTTATTTTTGAAGGTTGATTTATAATTAAGATGTGTAATTTATTGATGTTAATTAACCAGGATTAATAATTCATAAGAAATAAATCTGATTTGAATTTATCGGATAACTAACTGATCTTCCTTGTGAATGTTTGGATTCTATTGAATGATTTGATTGTTTGATATCCCTGATATATGATGCTTTGTGATACACCCTGATTTGTATTGTGATCTGTGATAAATTATCTGTGATGTAATTTATTATCTGTGATATATATCTGTGACCTGTGCGATAAGCGTCGCTTATCAACTATATTTCTGTGTTTTAATCTGTGATGATTCATTGTGTTGCACTACTGTGTAAAACCCCTGGACTACACTTTTACACACACAAATATGGATTTCACGAGGAAATCGGTTAAGTCACAGATAATTTAAATTTAATGTTTTGAAATTGAAATTTTAATTTCAATTGATTTTGAAATTAGAAATTCGGGGTTAAAGTAAAAAGCTTTTGAAATGGATTTTCAAAAATAAAAGTTATTTTAAATAACTTAATCGAGTTTTGGAAAATTAAAAAAAATTAGATTTAAATTTGAATTTAAGTTTGAAATTAAATCTATGATTTGGAAACTAGGGATAAAAGATGATATAAATGTGTTTATATGAATTTAAACCATTTTAAAAGTATAAGTTGGGAATTTAGATTTAACCCAAGAACCTTAACTCGTATAAATGAATCAGATTTCCAAAATGAAAACTGTTTGTTTTCAAAGAATAAAAGCTTTTAGATAAGAAATGAAATTCCAATTTAGGTAAAGGAATTTCAAGATTTAATTGAAAAATGGTTTTCCAAGTTATAAATGAATTCTTTTCGAAAGCTATGAATTAAACCTGTTTATTTTTAACAGATTTGAAATGATGATTTGTTTAACCCATTCAAAATGAAATTGTTTTGAAAGCTATGAGTTAAATCTTTGATTTAAAGATTTAACGAGTTAATTAAATTGAAATGGAAATCGATTTGGAAAATCTGTGAATGAATCCTTGTGAAAACTGAGTGAACTTGGTGAATTAAATCTTTTTATTTAAAAAGATTAAAATGGAAATTTGTTTAACCATTTGAAAGAGAAAGTTTGGGTTTAAATTGTGACTTAATTGAAATCCCATTATCCATTTGTTTTTGAATATTGCGCTCACTATTCGGGTTAGCCGGGAAAAGACATCTGTGTCATATAACCCATTCCGAATAGTGATACGTCGTATATGGATCGCATTTGAAGATCGGTGTTGAAGACCGGATATTTTCGAAAATGAAAGGACAACCTGTCGAATGTCTCTGCACTGGGTAGCTCCCGGTATAGAGATTTATATCACTCTTTTGTGATGGGAAGTCTGGACGTGATTTGAAAATTATCCGGATTTGCAAGGGCTTCGTGAGAAGTGCCTTCGGTTCTGTTCGATCCCGGAACAGACTTGTATGGATACATGTCTGACATTACACTTTGAGATATAAAGCCGATTTCTTTCAAATACATATCTGTTGGTGGCGGAGAATTTATTCTTTTAGCTTAACACCCTTCTCTGAGACGTACGAGCTCAGAGGTTATGTAGTTGAAATTTATCAGCGATATATCCCAATTTGGTAATGTGGCATGCTGAGTGCTGCTGTGTGATGATCAGTGTTTGATCATTTGCGATATGATCGTTTGTTTGATCTTATATCTTTGTGATCATAGGTTGATCATTTGTTTGACCCGAAGCATGGCTTTGTGACAAAGCGTAGCTTTGTGGACGAAACTTCGTCGAGCCTCACACCCCGGAAATGGTCAAAACAGGAAGAATGCGGCAAGGTTCTAGGGAGTAGCGCCCCTTAGTGTATGTCATTCCTTCTGGATAAAGGTGGTATCATGGTATGGAGCCCAGATACTTAACCTCTGTGGTTGCTGCAAGTTTATTACTTTGTGGTTTGTTGGAAATCGGGGATCCTCGGGAAGATCGGTGACGATCGGGGGATGGCATACGCGTGTCAGTAGTTACCTATTTTTGCAGAGGTAACCCGGCCTTGTGTTGGCAGAGATCCGGTTAGGTTCTCGGGTCGTCTATTCCAGGGACGTACCCATCGTGGAAGAGGAAGTTCCTTAGCCTGACCATTTGTTGGAAATCCAAAGAAACAATACGAGCCTTGTACGGTTTTAGTTGTAGAACCTATCATTCACTTATGGTGGCGCCCCACTGTTTGGATGGTAGCTATAGTAGGCATAGTTCGAAATGTCTATGCTGGCTAAGATTTATATTCTACTTTCGAAATGTTTTCTGCACTATGCACTAATAATAATATCAAAATGATTTGATTTTGCGTAGTAAACATCTTTGACTATCATAAGAAGAAATCTCCTCCAATTCTGCGTTTGCATTGTGTGTGTGGCGGGAGGTCTTATGGTAGTTTCATTTTCCAAAAGCATTGCGGTTTTCAATGTTTAAATTCTTTTGTGTTATTTAAAGATAAACTGTTTTTGTTGCTCACACCAGTCCCACGACTGATCCGGAGTTTATTGTTCATTTCCTAAACTCTGGGTGCTCATAATTTTCTACACGAGCAGTCTAGAGTTGGGTTTTTCAGATAGTCAGATTAGTAGGTTATCTGGAGCTAGTTCAGTCTTTGGATCGGACTGCACTTGCTTATCTTGGTGTATCGTTATTGGGAGTTCAAGCTATTTCTGGATTGGCGCTTTGAAGATGGAGATTATCCGCTGCTGATGTTATCGCTTTCTTTTCCGCTGCTAATTGTTGTATCATATCTCTGATGTATATTGATATTCATTGTATCACTCTGTTGTATCAGATATTGTATATCAATGTATTATTCATTTCTTCCGCTGTGTTATTTACTTAACTGTGTTATAAGCTCCGGCGACTCGGATTTGAACGATCGAATCTGCGGCATTCGAGTACGATGTAAAGTATGGATGTCGATTTTCGAGCGGGCAAAATCCGTATCGTTACACCCCTGCAACACAAAGCCGGAACCATCCCTTACTGGATAATTCCGAATAAAATCACCCCACAGATGGCCGTCGCCAACTGCACCACTAAGCCGAAATAAAAGAAGGAACTCTCTAGACAGGGATGACCTTACTCTCAGTGGGTGCTACCCACGAAGCCTTGCTGCACCTCCCCTGTTTTAGCCATTCCCGGTTGATGAGGCTTGAGGTTACGATTTACCTTTAAATCAGAACACATCACTTAGAATGCTCATCGTCCACCTGACGATGTTCTGAAAGCATTCAATCCATACAAGTTCGTTCCGGGTTCGAACGAAACCGAAGGCATTATCTCGTTACACTCGTATTGGAATCACCCTCAGAGTTAACGACCATAACCCTTGCACTTTGAATCTTCATCTTCACTTGAGATTCACGACCTATCGTTAATTTGGATCGATGTGGTATTCGGGTCTCCAGACCTGGAATTCCGGTATACGGAAACCCGATCCCGGTCTCATCGAAATCCAAAACGTATCTTTAAGGGCCAAGTTGTTTTAAGGTTAATTCAATTCTTATCTATACACACAGATAGATAACTCAATAGATAATCTACATTATCATCCAAACAGATAGTTCATATTATCATTTCAATCCAACCAAACATCTATATCATAGATCAGCACATCTCTTATCAGAGATAACAACAATACAAAGCATTCTATATTATTCATCCATCCCTAAGTAATGATTTACCATTTCTAATTAATTTAAAGTGAATTAAATTAATTACCTCATTTATAAATCCTTCTTACTTAATCATTAATTAAACCAATTAATTAATCATATTTTAAGTATCATCTTAATTAATCAATCCTGATTAATTATACTTTAATTACCTTAAGTAATTAACTCTTAATTAATTTCACAAATTAACTTAAACCATTCAGTAATTAATCTTTAATTACTTCATCTATTAATTAACTGTATTTAATTACATTAATCCTTA
The DNA here is from genome assembly GCA_030737815.1 of Allium fistulosum. NCBI lineage: Eukaryota > Viridiplantae > Streptophyta > Magnoliopsida > Asparagales > Amaryllidaceae > Allium > Allium fistulosum. Next base: position 971,037,170 of record CM060908.1, on the reverse strand, counting down.
ATTAATTACAATTAATTAATTACTTTAATCACTTATTATTTATTAATTAATCTTAATTAATCAATTCTTAATAACATCATTAATTATATTAATTAATGATCCTTAATTATTCTTAATTAATTATCTTATTAATAATTAATTAATCACATTTATTAATCACCTTTGATTAATTCCATTTAGTAATTAACTACTCTTAATTACTACACTTCCTAAATTAATTACTCCTTAATTAATTATCCTTTAATTAATCCCTTGATTAATTATTAAAAGTACTAAACTCAAATTACTTTTATTAAACCACCTTTAGTTAATTATATCCACTAATTAACTTTAGTTATCTTTCTAAGTAATTTATACTTTCACTAATTACTTTTAAGTAATTATCTAATCACCCAGTGATTTTCTTAAATTAATTAAATAAATTAATTTAAACTTATCAAATTTATTTAATTAATTACCTTAAGTACTTTATTTCTTTAATTACTTTTATTAAGTAATTTATACTTAACCAATTTTTACAAATGATTATCATTTGTTAATAATCTACACTTATCTAATCTCATTAAGTAATTTGTACTTAAACAATTACCAAGTGGCTATCTTTAATTAATTAACAAATTAATTAACTTAAATTAATCACCTTCATTTTATAAATTAAAGCTGAGTAATTTATCCTTTAATTACTTCTTAAACCAAATTAATTAATCTTTAATTACAGATTAATTATTCTTTAATTACCTAATTAATTAGTCACTAATTAATTAATTTATCACTAATCATTAATTAATCAATCTTAATTTAAAAATCCTTAATTTCAATTAATTACCTTTAAGATAAATCATCATCTTTATTAATTACCCAATCACATTATTTAAAAACTTTTAACCTTTAATTAACATTTAATTATATTTAAAAATTTAAGTTTAAAATATCTTAAATTTTAACTTAACAAACATAAGTTAAACAATCATATCATTTCTTAATTATGGGTTAAAGAAACATTTAAAATAGGGAGGAATTATTTAAGAAAAGTTTTAAAACAAACCATTTTTATTTAAACCTGCTGTTAAACTCTCACGCGAACACGAGTTCATCCCGAGCCAAACCTTTTCCCACTCGAGTACCACTTCGAGTTATCCCTCGCCTAACTCACTTCGAGTAAACCCAAAAATACCCTGAGTCGAACCCGCGACCTTCCCGAGTCCTTCTTCGATCCCACTTCTTCTCCTTCCTGAAGCATTCACCAGACACAAAAATACACTCGTGCACGTGCACAGAGTCGCCTTCGCCTCCGATCACCTGACGATCATCGAGGCAAGTCGACGAACCTCATCACGTCAGACTCCGACCAACCAACCTTCGAATCTTCCCTGATCATCGAATTTTGCATTTGAACCCAACCTGGAAATCGATAACTTTCCTTCTCGAACTGTCAACGGCAACCACTCGTCACTCCGACCATCTGCAAGCTTCCACCTCCGGCCTCGACTTTGACATTTCCCAAACTTCCACCACCAGAAATTTCGAAACACTCGAACTAACATTTTGTTCACAGTGATCAATTTTTCCACCATTGTTAAAGCTAGGTTAAAAATTTTCAATTCAAAATCGCTCCTGCCTAATTGCATTAATCCCTTATTCAAAAATTTTCACAGATACTATGTAAACCCCTCTACCCCCTCGAGAAACCCCGGCCAACCCAGAGCTTCCGACCACCCCATTCTGACCCAAAACTCATTTCCCGTTCATCACAGCAATGCCAACTCATTTTATCACTAAAAAATATGATTCAAGTTTTAAAAATCCTACTTTTTATTAAGAAAGCAGTTTGTAAACTTGAATCGATAATTTATGATGTTTGAATTTTCCACTTTCATTGGGTATTACTGTCCTGAGTTTCTTTCCTGAACAGTTCATTCTTATTGGCATAAGCTTTATTTTAAAAATTCTCTTTGTACTTCCCTAAACATACTTTGTTTATATATTTTGTCCCAAAAACAAATAGGTTGAGCAACAAAAATTTTTGAAGTTTCCAGACTGTTAAAAAAAAAATTAAAACAGAGGCAACATCCAGATAGAAATACAAGCTTCACCTTATCAAAATTAAATGAAATGCATGTATTTCATATAACACAAATTCCTGATATTCATCACACAACTAAATTTGAAACTTGTAATATTTTTTAAAATATGAAGTTACTCACAAACAAAACATATAACAGAAACAAGCAGGCAACCAGAATCTTATATTAAAGTTTTAGAAATATTGTTACTCACCATTTAAAAGCAGAGAATCAGAGCTCCCTTTGAAACAGTTTTGATTTGCCTTGAAAACTTGAATTGCTAGCTGTTTAAATTTGTATGTTGCTTGATGTTACTGGATCTAGCATGCGTGCCATTTTCTTGTTGAGATATTGCTTTAGATCTCATGTTTTGTTTGTTTACAGAATCTTGCATGCAGACTGGAATGTGATTCCAGATTAAAGAAAATGCAGGCTTTGATTTTGAACAATACAGGCTTCCAGATTTGAAAGATATTGAAGGTTGTTGTTCTTAGTTTTATCAATGCAGGCTAAAAGCTTTGATTCCAGGTTTAGAAGAAAATGAACAGGCTTTTGATTGATTTGTTTTGGTTTGAGGAAAGTTTAGTTACAGATTATTTTGGAGATTGAGGAACTTGATTACTAATTTTGGTTGAGAGGATAGTTTGATTACAGATTATTTAAGAGGATTTTGTTTTGTTGAGAGAAGATTTGTTTCAGATTTTGTTTTGAGGATTTTAGTTTAGGCTGAAGTTTTCTTGTCTTTGAAAAAGAGAAAAAGAAATGTAGATAAGAACATATGTTTTATATAGAATAAAATGATTTAACAAATAAAAGAAAAACAAAATTACCTCATTTTGACATTTGTCATTATAGTGGTTAATTAGTTAACACTTGTTATAACAAAGCATTTGGAGAATTACACATGTCTTTTTATTTAATTTATATTTATTTTAAGTGTAAATAAATCTTTTTCTTTATTTTCTTAAACACTTATTACTTATCTATTTATATATATAAAGATAACTTTTTAAAGAACTAACCAATTATACTTATAAATAAAAGCTTATACATATATATTTAAAATCTAAAACTATTTAAATATTACCTCTTTTGAATTTCAAATTCAAATTCAAATTATATTCTTAAAATCCAATTTAAAGTAAATTTTAAACAACACATCCAATTTGAAAATAACAATCTTATTTTATTAAGGTCTTTTTATTATAAAAACAATACTTTATTAATATTGTTTGAAATTAACATATTTATCAATTTTAAAATAATTTATAAAGGAGATTATAAACTACTACTATTTATTAAATGAATTAACATCTCATATTTAAATTGTATTTTAAACTTTATATATATATATTCAAATCATATTTAAAAGCTATATTCAAAAATAAAATAAAACAATCTTTTTGCTAATTAATTTAAATTTAAACTTAAGCTAAAATCAATTTAAATCAATTAACAGTTACCTTGAGTATTTTAAAACTATATTGTTATTTATTTAAATAGCTTTTAAAAGCTTATATTGATTAATCCTAATTTCCAATTTATCAATATATATTAGAATTTAAAAACAAGATCTTATTTATTTTAAATTTTAAATCCAAGCTTATCTATTTACAATATATACAATTAAATATATATATTATAAATAGAAATCATTTTATTAGAAAAATTCACTAATTAAATATTTATTTAATTAGATTATTAATTCAATTCAAATTTTATTATCAAAAATTATCAATCAATTTAATTATTTAAACAGATTATTAAATTGATATTGCCCTAAATTTCCGGGATATTACATTCCTTCCCCCTTAAAATAATTTCGTCCCCGAAATTTAAAACAAAGGTAATTTAATAATCTATTTAAATCACAAGCATATATTATTATCTATATGCTAACAACAATAGCAAACAATTCTCCCAATCAAACAATTCTAATTATCCAGATAAAATTCTGGATAAAATTTCCTTGAGTTTCCCCAGGTATATATATATCGGGATACTCGCTCTACAGAATCCAACAAACAATACTACTAAGCTATAGAGCTTCTACTCTTCTAGATCTACAGAACTAAACAAGATATCAGACTACAGACGAGTCTGACTTTACAACCAAATCTTCCAGAACTGCTGGTTCCAAAACCAGAGATAGATCAAACACGTACTCCCTCAGAGATACGTAAAACACAATGAATTCCAGTTATCCAAACTGACAATTCAATCCAGTAGATCAAAGCACTTATCCAAATTAGATCACAGAAAAGATCCAAAACAATTCGGAGCTGACTTTCCAGACTTACCAAATCTTATTGCTCCCTTTAACCAGAGAAAAACTTCACAACCACGAAGTCTCCAATTTCGAATTTCAAATTCTATCGTCTCTTATCCACAAAATCCTTCAGACGATCCTGAGCTGTCTACAGATCTTTCCTGATCAACTCAACCTTCGCTGATGCTTCTAGCAATAACTGGACCAGAAATAACCCAATCAACAATGATCCTCTCAAGATCTACCAATAATCCAAAACACAACTCTACTTCACCATATCAGTAGACTGAACTAACTTCTCCTATCTGGAAAAGATAAACAGGAGCACTTGCCAAACTGCTCCCGCTGCACCACTCTGATCTGGAGTAGAAATGAAAATGCTGATGATGAACACAAGCACAGACTGGACAACACATTCCAGAAAATATCGGATAACTCAAAAGAATACTCAAACTATCGCAAGTCACTTTTGCGATCCACCCAGCCAAATAAAACTGTTCTCTCTTTACCAATCAGAACAGTTCACACTTGACTATCCAATCCATCGAAGAAATGGATCCTCTCTGCTGCTTCTGAACTTCACCTTCAGAAAAACTTCTGCCGAAAACAGAACACTCCGAGCTGCACTACTGTCACAGATGCCACAGACTTCTCAATCCAAAGTTCTTCGAGAAATTCGGACTTCAAACAGAACAAAAACATCTTGCTGAACTCAGCCTCGACACCGAAGCAGACACACTTCATTAACATGTTCCAAAGAAAACATCTTCGGGAACATCCATAGTCACTGCATCTCATCACGCAGCTACTTCTTCCAGAAGTATCAAGATACCATCACTCGCTTCTGTCCAACCGACAGCTCCAACTTTACTCATCCAAACTACAAAGATAAACTCCGAACCATAACAGTTTCCTTCGGAGATCGATGAAATTCTTTACCACAGTAAAGTTTACTCGAGACGGTATTAGGTTTACAGTCTCGACAAATATACTTCCAACCTCAACACTCAGACTCCTAATCTTAGATGATAAATTATTATCATCTCAACCAATCATTATAAATACCATATACTTTTAAAATGATACTTTTTATATATAGAAAATATATCTGGGTAAAATTATTTCACCTTCCCTTTTTAAAACAATATTGTGTCCGTTGGCCTGGTCCAGGTGTTTAGAGATCCCTATCAATAACGGTAGCTACTCGTATTGACCAGAATCCATATACCACTTAACCGATCAATTAACACAATATAAAACCATTTTATATAACTAACAAATACGCACTCTCGTATATATATACACTCGGACTCAAACAGGTTGCTACAGATCCTAATTGAACAACCCTTCCGAACCTAGGTATTCACTCAACCTAGTGTTCTGATATTCACTTAACCAATAGCTTAGGTATTCGCTCAACCTAAGCTCTGATACCAACTGTGACGACCCGACCTTCTATCCACAGAAGAAGGCATCGACAATAAGAAAGAAAGGGGTAGAGAATAGAAAAGAAGAGAAGAAAGAAAGAAACAACAACAACTATCTCACAGCGGAAAGAATAAATTATATTAATAACATAAACTATTACATAGTATACAACACTTATCAGAGTTTACACAACTATACAACACATACTAGACAGTTATAAACATCTGTCTATATATTACAACTCAAATACAATACAAGACTCTAACACAGATATCAACACAGCGGAATACTATATCTACGAACGCTGAAGCCTCCTGCTCCATTGCTCCTCCACAATTCGTCAAAGCTAAACCTGAATCCCTTGGCTACTCGTAAAAATTTGAGTACCCAAGAGTTTATAAAACAGAAATAAACAACTTGGGTCAGACATGGGTCTGGTGTGAGTAACAGGTTAAACTTGTTTAACTTCAAAACCTTTTGAAAGAAAAGGTATCACGTAAGACTCCCCACAAATAAACATGGGTAAGTTTTTACCTTACGATAACCAAAACATTTGATAGGAAATTCGATTGTATTATAATAGGGTCTAGGGTTTTCAAATAAATATGAAATAGCCGAAATTGTTACATTATTAAATTCCAGCATACATAAGTATACAATCAAATCCGTTATCACTTATTGGAATTTGGATTTCCATACAATGGCAGAGCTACCGGGGTACCGCTCATCACAGTACGGGGCCTAGATCACCGTACTGAGGATCACTCCCAATCCCCTGCAACACAAAGCCGGAACCATCCCTTACTGGATAATTCCGAATAAAATCACCCCACAGATGGCCGTCGCCAACTGCACCACTAAGCCGAAATAAAAGAAGGAACTCTCTAGACAGGGATGACCTTACTCTCAGTGGGTGCTACCCACGAAGCCTTGCTGCACCTCCCCTGTTTTAGCCATTCCCGGTTGATGAGGCTTGAGGTTACGATTTACCTTTAAATCAGAACACATCACTTAGAATGCTCATCGTCCACCTGACGATGTTCTGAAAGCATTCAATCCATACAAGTTCGTTCCGGGTTCGAACGAAACCGAAGGCATTATCTCGTTACACTCGTATTGGAATCACCCTCAGAGTTAACGACCATAACCCTTGCACTTTGAATCTTCATCTTCACTTGAGATTCACGACCTATCGTTAATTTGGATCGATGTGGTATTCGGATCTCCAGACCTGGAATTCCGGTATACGGAAACCCGATCCCGGTCTCATCGAAATCCAAAACGTATCTTTAAGGGCCAAGTTGTTTTAAGGTTAATTCAATTCTTATCTATACACACAGATAGATAACTCAATAGATAATCTACATTATCATCCAAACAGATAGTTCATATTATCATTTCAATCCAACCAAACATCTATATCATAGATCAGCACATCTCTTATCAGAGATAACAACAATACAAAGCATTCTATATTATTCATCCATCCCTAAGTAATGATTTACCATTTCTAATTAATTTAAAGTGAATTAAATTAATTACCTCATTTATAAATCCTTCTTACTTAATCATTAATTAAACCAATTAATTAATCATATTTTAAGTATCATCTTAATTAATCAATCCTGATTAATTATACTTTAATTACCTTAAGTAATTAACTCTTAATTAATTTCACAAATTAACTTAAACCATTCAGTAATTAATCTTTAATTACTTCATCTATTAATTCACTGTATTTAATTACATTAATCCTTAATTAATTACAATTAATTAATTACTTTAATCACTTATTATTTATTAATTAATCTTAATTAATCAATTCTTAATAACATCATTAATTATATTAATTAATGATCCTTAATTATTCTTAATTAATTATCTTATTAATAATTAATTAATCACATTTATTAATCACCTTTGATTAATTCCATTTAGTAATTAACTACTCTTAATTACTACACTTCCTAAATTAATTACTCCTTAATTAATTATCCTTTAATTAATCCCTTGATTAATTATTAAAAGTACTAAACTCAAATTACTTTTATTAAACCACCTTTAGTTAATTATATCCACTAATTAACTTTAGTTATCTTTCTAAGTAATTTATACTTTCACTAATTACTTTTAAGTAATTATCTAATCACCCAGTGATTTTCTTAAATTAATTAAATAAATTAATTTAAACTTATCAAATTTATTTAATTAATTACCTTAAGTACTTTATTTCTTTAATTACTTTTATTAAGTAATTTATACTTAACCAATTTTTACAAATGATTATCATTTGTTAATAATCTACACTTATCTAATCTCATTAAGTAATTTGTACTTAAACAATTACCAAGTGGCTATCTTTAATTAATTAACAAATTAATTAACTTAAATTAATCACCTTCATTTTATAAATTAAAGCTGAGTAATTTATCCTTTAATTACTTCTTAAACCAAATTAATTAATCTTTAATTACAGATTAATTATTCTTTAATTACCTAATTAATTAGTCACTAATTAATTAATTTATCACTAATCATTAATTAATCAATCTTAATTTAAAAATCCTTAATTTCAATTAATTACCTTTAAGATAAATCATCATCTTTATTAATTACCCAATCACATTATTTAAAAACTTTTAACCTTTAATTAACATTTAATTATATTTAAAAATTTAAGTTTAAAATATCTTAAATTTTAACTTAACAAACATAAGTTAAACAATCATATCATTTCTTAATTATGGGTTAAAGAAACATTTAAAATAGGGAGGAATTATTTAAGAAAAGTTTTAAAACAAACCATTTTTATTTAAACCTGCTGTTAAACTCTCACACGAACACGAGTTCATCCCGAGCCAAACCTTTTCCCACTCGAGTACCACTTCGAGTTATCCCTCGCCTCACTCACTTCGAGTAAACCCAAAAATACCCTGAGTCGAACCCGTGACCTTCCCGAGTCCTTCTTCGATCCCACTTCTTCTCCTTCCTGAAGCATTCACCAGACACAAAAATACACTCGTGCACGTGCACAGAGTCGCCTTCGCCTCCGATCACCTGACGATCATCGAGGCAAGTCGACGAACCTCATCACGTCAGACTCCGATCAACCAACCTTCGAATCTTCCCTGATCATCGAATTTTGCATTTGAACCCAACCTGGAAATCGATAACTTTCCTTCTCGAACTGTCAACGGTAACCACTCGTCACTCCGACCATCTGCAAGCTTCCACCTCCGGCCTCGACTTTGACATTTCCCAAACTTCCACCACCAGAAATTTCGAAACACTCGAACTAACATTTTGTTCACAGTGATCAATTTTTCCACCATTGTTAAAGCTAGGTTAAAAATTTTCAATTCAAAATCGCTCCTCCCTAATTGCATTAATCCCTTATTCAAAAAATTTCACAGATACCCTGTAAACCCCTCTACCCCCTCGAGAAACCCCGGCCAACCCAGAGCTTCCGACCACCCCATTCTGACCCAAAACTCATTTCCCGTTCATCACAGCAATGCCAACTCATTTTATCACTAAAAAATATGATTCAAGTTTTAAAAATCCTACTTTTTATTAAGAAAGCAGTTTGTAAACTTGAATCGATAATTTATGATGTTTGAATTTTCCACTTTCATTGGGTATTACTGTCCTGAGTTTCTTTCCTGAACAGTTCATTCTTATTGGCATAAGCTTTATTTTAAAAATTCTCTTTGTACTTCCCTAAACATACTTTGTTTATATATTTTGTCCCAAAAACAAATAGGTTGAGCAACAAAATTTTTTGAAGTTTCCAGACTGTTAAAAAAAAAATTAAAACAGAGGCAACATCCAGATAGAAATACAAGCTTCATCTTATCAAAATTAAATGAAATGCATGTATTTCATATAACACAAATTCCTGATATTCATCACACAACTAAATTTGAAACTTGTAATATTTTTTAAAATATGAAGTTACTCACAAACAAAACATATAACAGAAACAAGCAGGCAACCAGAATCTTATATTAAAGTTTTAGAAATATTGTTACTCACCATTTAAAAGCAGAGAATCAGAGCTCCCTTTGAAACAGTTTTGATTTGCCTTGAAAACTTGAATTGCTAGCTGTTTAAATTTGTATGTTGCTTGATGTTACTGGATCTAGCATGCGTGCCATTTTCTTGTTGAGATATTGCTTTAGATCTCATGTTTTGTTTGTTTACAGAATCTTGCATGCAGACTGGAATGTGATTCCAGATTAAAGAAAATGCAGGCTTTGATTTTGAACAATACAGGCTTCCAAATTTGAAAGATATTGAAGGTTGTTGTTCTTAGTTTTATCAATGCAGGCTAAAAGCTTTGATTCCAGGTTTAGAAGAAAATGAACAGGCTTTTGATTGATTTGTTTTGGTTTGAGGAAAGTTTAGTTACAGATTATTTTGGAGATTGAGGAACTTGATTACTAATTTTGGTTGAGAGGATAGTTTGATTACAGATTATTTAAGAGGATTTTGTTTTGTTGAGAGAAGATTTGTTTCAGATTTTGTTTTGAGGATTTTAGTTTAGGCTGAAGTTTTCTTGTCTTTGAAAAAGAGAAAAAGAAATGTAGATAAGAACATATGTTTTATATAGAATAAAATGATTTAACAAATAAAAGAAAAACAAAATTACCTCATTTTGACATTTGTCATTATAGTGGTTAATTAGTTAACACTTGTTATAACAAAGCATTTGGAGAATTACACATGTCTTTTTATTTAATTTATATTTATTTTAAGTGTAAATAAATCTTTTTCTTTATTTTCTTAAACACTTATTACTTATCTATTTATATATATAAAGATAACTTTTTAAAGAACTAACCAATTATACTTATAAATAAAAGCTTATACATATATATTTAAAATCTAAAACTATTTAAATATTACCTCTTTTGAATTTCAAATTCAAATTCAAATTATATTCTTAAAATCCAATTTAAAGTAAATTTTAAACAACACATCCAATTTGAAAATAACAATCTTATTTTATTAAGGTCTTTTTATTATAAAAACAATACTTTATTAATATTGTTTGAAATTAACATATTTATCAATTTTAAAATAATTTATAAAGGAGATTATAAACTACTACTATTTATTAAATGAATTAACATCTCATATTTAAATTGTATTTTAAACTTTATATATATATATTCAAATCATATTTAAAAGCTATATTCAAAAATAAAATAAAACAATCTTTTTGCTAATTAATTTAAATTTAAACTTAAGCTAAAATCAATTTAAATCAATTAACAGTTACCTTGAGTATTTTAAAACTATATTGTTATTTATTTAAATAGCTTTTAAAAGCTTATATTGATTAATCCTAATTTCCAATTTATTAATATATATTAGAATTTAAAAACAAGATCTTATTTATTTTAAATTTTAAATCCAAGCTTATCTATTTACAATATATACAATTAAATATATATATTATAAATAGAAATCATTTTATTAGAAAAATTCACTAATTAAATATTTATTTAATTAGATTATTAATTCAATTCAAATTTTATTATCAAAAATTATCAATCAATTTAATTATTTAAACAGATTATTAAATTGATATTGCCCTAAATTTCCGGGATATTACAATGATGCTGCAGTCATCACCGAAATTATTTTCCAGCGACAAAGAGAAGAGCACTTAATTTTTAAACTTTAAAATCCTTTAGAGACAAAAAAAAAATTTATTCAAAAATACTTTAAATAATATCCTTTTAAAAATTTTAAACACAAGGTTTGAAATCCATCGGAAATTAAACTCTTTAAATTTCTTTTTTTAAATTCATTTCAGTTCCCAAATAAATTTATAAACAACTATTTATAAATTCCTTTGTAGAACAATAAATGATAAATCAAGTATTATCATTTTAAATAATCAATTTAAACCAATTTATTAAGTTCCATAAATTTACTTATATATTAAAATTTATTTAATTAACCAAATTTTAAAATAATATTGTATCGGTTTGTTCTGTCAAAGTGTTTTAGAAATCCTATCGATAGCGTTGATCAGACGAATCGATCGGAAACCCAAATCGACATCAACAACTCAAACAACACAATATATAATAAAATATAGATTTAAAAGTACAATTCAAAATGTTGGAGATAGTTTAGAACAAAGACAAGATGATTAATTAACAAAATATGAAGATGGATAAGCTTAGATAAATCACGGGCAACCTTAACCGGGTCAACCGTGACTTAATGAATAAGAGAAAATGTGGATTTTCCTGGGGTAAATCTACATCCGATCTCAAGAGATAGAGTTTGGAATAACAAAAGATATTAGCATCTAAACCAAGGATAAATATAAATCTCTGGTGAATCGATGCAAATTTGTAAAGGAGTTTTCCCCCTTTTACAAGTCATTAGAATATTGGCGAGACCACCAATTCACTATAAAGCTCATTCGAAGCGGAGTTATGGGATACTCCAGAATCAAAAGAAGATGAATAGTGAGGGACAAGAATGAATTTTGGAACCGCAGGGAACGTTCCAAAAATTAAAAGGAAATTCGAATCAAGAGGAAAAGATTCAAACTCGAACGAAAGTGATTCTGTAAATAAATCTACTCTATATGCTGAGTTTTGCCTCAAAGCCAAAGCTCTGATACCAACTGTAACGACCCGATATTTTCAACCATTCGCATCCATTATAAGTTTATAGGTAGACACTCATGCCGGAGTTGAATTGCTCAAAATACCGCGTTGTAATTAAAATTTGGCAAATCTCAGAATATACAGTAAATAAATATAATCACAGACACAGAGTAAAATAATGTAGCGGAAGTAAAAGAAATAGTAGTTCATGAAGCTACTATATAAATATATTAGAGTACATAAGATACAATAGAAGAAATAGAGTACAACGGAAGTATAAATAAGATAACCAAGTACAAGCTGAACAGAGCAACATAACTGAAGTCGATAGAACAAGACTAGCAGATAATCTCCAGCGATTCAAATCTCCAGAAGGTGGAAATCCAAATCTGTGAATACTCAGGCTGACCCGAGTGTAAAGCAAAACACAAACACTCGAGTCAGGACAATATATACTTATATAATATAAACCAACTCAAGTGAACTGTAATAAGGTACAAGTAACTTAAAGAATGCTTGGGACCGCCCATTCTTTAAGGATCCGTTAAACTATCTACTATGTAGTAATATTCGCTATTATAATAATGTCTAATCAGTAAAGTATAATCATATAGAAAATAGCGTTAAGGGGATGGAGAACCTTAACGCGGTCGGATCTTAAAATCATAATCGTAGTAAAGCTCGATATGGTAGGTGACACGGCACAACTAGGCAATGCCAGGGTAGATATACCAATTACGCATCCGGACTAGTGGTGACGCATAGCAGCCACTACCGCCCACCTCGAACAACACTCCCAATCAAGGGTGGCCACCAAATCAATCACAAGTAATAGAATGGTATCGAAGAAGTGTGTCCGATAAGAGGTGCTACCTCCTTGGTCCGTCAATCGCTCCTGTTTTAGCCACCTTATGCCAACTCACGGGAGTTGGGTCCACGTAACATACCTTAAGAACGTCGCCACCATCCTACTTCATTCTGGAATCTCCACCGCGTACACGGTTGTCAAAGTGGTTTTCGGTATCGACAAAGAGTATGTCCATATCTGATCCCGGTCTCTTTGCCAACCAATCGTTATTATAACCCGTGGTTATAACTTTTAAAAACAATACTTTACTTCAAAATAAGATATCATTTCAAAATCATGTCTTTATCAAAATAAAGATTTATCATTTCCAAATCATTTCAATATTCTAAAATATCGTATCCTTTCAAACTTCTTTTCAAATCATTTTAATACATCAAAATATTATATCTTTTCAAACTTTATTTCAAATCATTTTTATATATCAAAATATCATACCTTTGATAGTTATACTTCGAAACCAAAATCATTTTATTTCAAAACTATGTTCATTTCAAAACAACATCATTTCCTGTTTGCACAAAAAATGGACAAACACCTCAAAGTTGTATGATTTAGTAGATCTTATGTTGTTCTTAGTGGTTTTGGAGGTTTATGCAAATATATGAAAAACAGGGGCTAAACTGTAAAAAGACACGCGGATTTATAGTGGTTCAGCCAGAATGTGCCTACGTCCACTTTATATGTTATTTCTCTTTTTTTCTTTTTGTGATTACAAGTACAAAGCTTTGATACAAGTAAAAGAAAGTTGTTTGAAAGTTCCTTCCGTGCTTGAGCTCTCAAACTTGTCCCCATTGTTGTACCCTTGCCCCTCTATTTATAGAGTGAGGCTAGGGGTAGGGGTCCAGGATATGTATAGTCGTTGATGGGCCTGGGCTGAGATGATCTGGCCTGGTATGCCTTGGTTCGGCATTGCTTGGAACGGCGTGGAGATGGACGTAGGTTGGACCGGTAGCAGTTGGTCCGGTAGTAGGATGGTTGGACCGGATAGCAGTTGGTCCGGTAGTAGGATGGTTGGACCGGATAGCAGTTGGTCCGGTAGTAAGATGGTTGGACCGGATAGCGATTGGTCCGGTGTGGAGACGGTTCGGTAGTTCTAAGGAGGAGGTGTATACCGGATGGAGTTGGTTCGGTATGGGTTCTAAGGAGTTTGGTAGGTTGATTCGGTCGGAGGCCTGGTTCGGCGATGGTGGAGCAGGAGTTGGTTCGGTGGGAGGCCTGGTTCGGCTCTTCCGGTCCGGGGTGAGAATTCACCCAACACTTGCCCACCAAAGTGGGGCGCATGCTGGTATACGGCCTACTTTGTTCCGTGATCGCCCTCATTCGGTCATTGAGTGCCGGACCATCTGATTTGGTGTCCCGTGTTTGCCTATAAGTAGGGGAGGTACGCCTTCGTCATTCCTTTCCAATTCTAGATAGCCGGACTGAATATCTCTACCGAATCAAGCTGTCTGCTTCAGAAAACACCGAACCAGGTACTTCTCTTTCCTTGGCCGAATGAAACTCGTATGTTTGTGCCGAATGAATTTTTAGTTATGACGATACCGAATGAGCCTTTAGCTATGACAATGCCGAATGAACCTTTAGCTATGACAATGCCGAATGAACCTTTAGCTATGACAAAGCCGAATGAACCTTTAGCTATGACAATGCCGAATGAACCTTTAGCTATGACAAAGCCGAATGAACCTTTAGCTATGACAATGCCGAATGAACCTTTAGCTATGACAAAGCCGAATGTACTATCGATTTGTACGACCGAATGAAACTATTGATTTCGAATTTTTAAGCGAAATTCCAGATTACGTTGCTTGTTTATTCCAATGATATACCTTTCCCATGTTTGCAGATAAAATGTCTCGAAAAGTTGAAACTCGATCAGATAAGAGGAGATCCGGGGGTGAAGGAGAGTCCTCGGCTGTGCCCCCAGCTCAATCAGGATCGGAGCGTCATGGGCCCGCCCCGAGGTCATTAGTGGATGGATATGGTCCCTAGGAGTTGCTGGATTCCCCGCCTGACTGCTTTCCTAGCCTTCTCAAAGAGGAGCAACTCGATGTTATATCTCGTTCCTTTGGGATTGATAGAGCCCTCATGCTGCTGCCGGGTCCAGGAGTCATGCCATACAGTCCTCCCGAAGGATACTTTGCTTATAGCAGGTACCATTGCATGTGTGGTGCCATCCCGCCTCTCAATGCTTGGATAGTCAGCTTCCTCACGTACCTGAAGGTGGCCCCATTTCAGCTTCAGCCCAACTCTTACGCCATACTGGTGAGCCTTTTCGTTATTTTTCGGAGGAAGTATGGTCGCGCTCCCTCCAACCGGGAGATCCGGTACTTGTACAATTTAAGGGGCTACAAGAAGGGGTCCCCATATATTAACTTGGAATCTGCTGTGACCTTCAAGCCAGTCCTGGACCTTTATTCCAAATTCAGCATGTTCAAGAAAGAGTGGTTCTTTGTTAGGGACGACTCCGTCTCTATCCGGCGCTTTACCTCTGGATGTAAGTTGATGCTTTTACTTATAATTTCTATCCTGATTGTGATGCTTCTTCTCATACTTTCTCATTTTTGCTAGCGACAGGTGGCTTTCCTGTTGTGGAGACTAACCGCCTGGTTCAGACGGCGGCGGAGATAGAAGGCATTCTTGGGAAATACAGATCGTCTGCTTACTTGATTAGAAATGCGATCCTTCTAGAATACAACTTGATCCTTCCGCAGCAGTCTGTAGTTAAGTTGAGGGAAACGGCGGAAGAGAGGGCAGCTGCTCAGGCCAAGGGAGGCGTTGCGGCAGAAGGTGGAAAGAGAAAACCATTCACGAAACCTCCAGCCGTTGGAGGTAAGAAACTTAAGAGGTCAGACGGTCCTTCTCCCAGCAATTGTCCACTTACTCAGGGGGAGATAGACGCGGAGGAGGAAAGAGGTGAGGCGGAGGGCGGAAGTGACGTTGAGCGTCTTGGTGACGAGGGTGGCGATGGACAGGGTGGTGATGGTTCCAGGGCTCTGTCTTCTGGGCAAGTAGGCGAGATGCAAGAGTGGACGGATGATGCTCTCCGTCAAGCTTTTGAGGGGTTGGGTGATGATCCGGCTTTGGTTGAGAAGACCGGGGAGGCGGACAAAACCGGGACTGGTGCAAGTGAGTCTTCTCCGACTATTCCGGCCAAGGTGGCTCTGACAACTCAAGGTGAACTCTTGACCCCTGCATGCTTCACTAATGATAGGGACTTAGGAATATTTTATGACCCGCTCCCGTCCTGGAATGAAATCCGGGACTTATTGCAGTATCCTACTCCTCCCCAGGGTTTGTACAACCACAGCTGTGTTTCTTTTCCTTTTCTAACTTGTAACCTACCGCGTTTCTTGAATCATATAGTAATGTAAGATTATGACACTTGTTCTTTATATCAGGAGCAGGCAAGACGCCCAAAGCTTCAGACCTTCGACACAGGCTCGAGCAATATAAACTTTCCAAAATTTCTGCTAAGCCGAAGCCCTCAGCCCAACGCTCCGGAGATGTAGTCGGGTACCGTCCTCTTCTTGGGGTCATCGAAGAGGGTATTCAACAGAGGAAGAGGAGTCATCTTTTATCCGAAACTTTGCTCGGTCCTCAGCCTCCGGCTCAGCCTATTCATGACATTACTGAGGGGGATAGCGAGTTCGTACCCTCTCCACACCCGTCCGGAAACCCTTCTGTTATTCATATCGACCGTCCCGACTTGGCCCGTAATCCCTTCGCGGGTCACCCTGATCTGGATCCAGGTTCTCAGGATATTACTTTTGACGAAGTTACTGGTGAACACCTTCTCCCCCGTAACCCCATGGTACGAGTACTTGACGAAGCCAAGTCCTTAGACCTCGATCTACTCACCACTCGTATAGTCACTATGGGAGATGAGGCCAAAGCTAATATTGATCGGGTGGCAGAGGAGGCCAAAAAGCTGATGGGGCATCACGCTCGGCTGGTTAAGGCCGGAGAGGAGATAGGGAGTGCCAATATCCGACTTCGATTGGTGGTCTCGGATCAGGCCAAGCAGCTTGCGGATCAGGCTATCCAGATTTCTCAGCATGAGGCTGCTACTGGGCGATTAAGGAGAACAATGGAAGAGGCCAGTCGGGCCGAATTGCGAAAAATGGAAGCTGCTTGCAAAGAGCGGATTGACATGGCTATTACCACGGTGGATGAGGTTCGGAGAGCGGATCTCGAGCAGGTGGAGGAATTGTCCGAGAAGCTTGGGGCTGCAGAGCTTGCTCAAGCTAAGTTGAGGGAAGAGATGGAGGTGATGCGGAGGTCCCTTCAAGCTGATTGCTCGAGATATAGACTGGAGAGAGATGCTGCCGTGGAAAGGTTGTCGGCCTCCGATGCCCGGATGAGGGAGTTTGAGGAGAACGAAGGAATGATGGATGACATGCTCCAGGACATGTATTTCCGGACTTGGAAGCAGGGTAACCTCTCTTGGATGGATGATTATCCCAGAGTCATGGCCAAGACATATCTTCGGGCTCTGGAGGAGGCTAAGGCTGATGCAGATAAAGAGGGTGGAACGGTCTTCAGTATGGATGTGGTCACTGCCCAGTTCACCAAGGAGGAGAAAGTGGCGGTAAAGGAGGGTATGCGGCTGCTTGCTGCTGAAGAGGCGGGTGTGCAGGTAGAGGATGACGACCAGGATGGTCAAGGAGCTAGTACTGGTAAGTCTTTCTTTCTAGTCTTTCTGTTAACTTGGTTACTCATCACTAACGAATCCTTTTTATGACCGGATAGGCGGGCAAAAGAACAAGGACAAGACTTCGACGCAACCAGCTCCATGACTGAACCTGAAAAATTCTTTTTGTAGGCTTGGCATTGTTGTATCTATTAGTCTTAAGACAGTAGAGTAACTTCTAAGTTGTAATTCTTGCTACTTGTAATAACATTATTCTTGACGTGTAATTTTTTAGCTCAAGTTGATTTTGTCGTTTTGAATATTTGTTGCTATTTCGACATATCGTATGAGAAATGTAGCTATGTATATTCTTGTAATTAAATTGTGTTTGATGTCAGATTCTGGTTTTAAATCATAATCTCATGACTTGCAATGTTAGCGTGTGGTGTGAAAAAAAATTATATTATAGTCATGTATTTGTACATAAAGGAAGAAAATACCGCCTTTCATGTTCTGTTTGTAAATGGCAGTTTCGAATATCTTGTATGACCAAGCACGGAAAGCAATTGACTGCCCTGCCATCTGATTGTGAATCTCTGCATCCATTGGCGGGTATCTCTTACCCTGCATCCTGTACTTTATGGTTTGTTATAGAGGATAGGAGGAAAGTTTTTTTTAAGTAAAATTGAAATATGTGAAATAGTAAAACTTCCAGTCACGGAAGGCCTTCGATGTGCTTAAGTTCGTGGCAAACGGGTTTTGTAGTCACTTTCCCTAGCTGTGGGTCTTGGAGACATTTGTCACCCATCTTACGCCTCCGCGGGGAGTTAATTCTTTTTTACCACAGCCGCACTTAAGACACACCGGAGCCGAGATCGCGCACAGTAACTACCCGGGCCATTATGGCCCGTACTCATGGGTATTATTCGACTTACTGTGGCCGGCTAGCGTGGGTGCCGATCGTCAACTGTGAACTGCCCCTGGCTGGCCACACCTTATGTTGGGGCTTATAATCGGTTCACAGTCGCCGGCGAGCCTAACGCCGTAATGAGCTGCCTCGGCTATAGTCGGCCTTCTCGGTGGCTTATAATCGGCTCATTACAGTTGGCTTTAAGGGCCGTCGCGAGCAATGAGTTAACCCGCAGCAAAGGGATGCTGGAGCAAAAGTGTCTCATTGGCGAGGGCATAGATTCGCATAGTACCTGTTGGGGCTTGTCCACGTGAAGTTGCATTGTGGAGTGCTTTGAATAGAAATGCTATATGCTCAGGATTTTGTTCAACAGAAAAGGATAAAGTTAACAAGCAGCCAAGATACAAAGGAACAAGTTAAAAAAGAGACAAGGCTTTTTTAAAGTGGTTCGGCACGAAAAAATGCCTACGTCCACTGATTCTCTTTGTTAATTCACTTCATATGGGCAATACAAGTTAAGAAAAGTATCGACGGAGGTGTTGGATGTTCCATGCCCTCTGGAACACCTCTCCGTCCACTGTTGACAAAATATAGGCTCCGTTGTGGAGATCTTTATGAATTACATATGGTCCATCCCAGATTGGGTCTAGTGCTCCGGGGCGAGGGAAGATTCGCTTGAGGACAAGATCCCCTTCTTGTAAGGTACGATGCTTGACTTTGGAGTTGTATTGTGCCGCCACCTTTTGCTTGTGGGCTGCTGTTTTTAGGACTGCATCATTCCTTCTCTCCTCGACTAGATCCAAAGACATGTTGAGGAGTTCTTCGTTTTCTTCTGGGTTATAGTGGATCCTACGGTGGGAAGGCACAATGGTTTCAACTGGGAGCATAGCCTCCGATCCGTATGCCAAAGAGAAAGGAGTGTGCCCTGTTGACGTTCTGAAAGATGTGCGGTAGGCCCATAGTGCCGTAGGGAGTTCATCCACCCAAGCGCCCTTTGACTTTTCGAGCTTCTTTTTGATCAGAGTTTTCAGAATTTTGTTGACTGCTTCGACTTGTCCGTTTGCTTGGGGATATGCTACGGATGAGAAGCTTTTGTGAATTCCATGTTCTTGGCACCAGTTGGCGAACTCCTCGCTGTCAAACTGAAGTCCATTGTCTGATATGATTTTTAGTGGGACTCCGTACCTGCACAGAACATTTTTGATTAAGAAGTTGATAACTTTCGCTGAAGATACTTTATTTAGAGGTTCTGCTTCCACCCATTTGGTGAAATAGTCGACTGCTACTATAGCATATTTGGCGCCGCCTCGACCCATTGGCAGTTCACCGATTAAGTCAATTCCCCATACTGCAAAGGGCCAAGGGCTGGTCATCTGAGTAATCTCGGTTGTTGGTAGCCGAGGGATCTTAGCAAATCTTTGGCATCTGTCACACTTCTTGACGAAATCTAAGGCGTCCTTGCTTAAGGTGGGCCAGAAATACCCGTATCGGAGTATCTTTTTTGCTAATGTTTGCCCTCCGGTGTGATCTCCGCAGCTTCCTTGATGAATGTTGGATAAGATTTCCTTGGCTTCCCTTCCGGCGACACACCTTAATAATGGGTTAGAGAACCCGCGCCGATAGAGGATGTCTCCTTGTATTGTGTAGCGGGACGCTTTCCTCAAGATTTTCTTGACTTCGTTACGCCCATCGGGTAGTGTGCCATTTTGTAGGTAGTCTCGGATGGGAGTTATCCAAGTTGCTTCTTCGGTTGCAGCTATCAGATTCACTTGTTCAAAACTCGGGATCATTTGCTTTGAGACAGTTACTGCCCCGAAGATGGCGACGTCTCTCATACTTGCTTGCTTTGCCAATTCGTCGGCCTCTTGGTTCTCTTCCCGAGGGATGTGTTTGACTAAGTAGTGGTCCAATCGGCTGAGAAGTAACTTGGTCTTCTTTAGATATGCTATGAGTCGTTCTTCTCGAGCTTGGAATTCCCCCAGTATTTGATTAACAATAAGCTGAGAATCGCTGTGAAGACACAAAGAATTGGCTCCGATCTCGATAGCAATTTCTAATCCGGCTATTACCGCTTCGTATTCTGCATCGTTGTTGGTGGCAGTGAACTCCAACCTTATAGCATAGTGCAGTTTATTCCCCCTGGGAGTGATGATTACCACACCTGCCCCCGAGCCTTGTTCGTTAGATGCACCGTCCACAAAGAGATTCCACTTGATATCTTCTGCTATTTCCAGTTGCTCCTTATCCTCGTTGGTAGTGAATTCTGCAATGAAATCAGCCATGGCTTGTCCCGTGATGGTGGTGCGAGGGTGATAGGTGATATCATATTGACTCAGCTCAATACACCATTTAAGTAGTCGCCCGGAAGTGTCGGGACGATGGAGTACCTGCCTTAGTGGTTGATCAGTTAGAACCTTGATGGAATGGGATTGGAAGTAATGACGTAGCTTTCGTGAAGTGATTAGTAAACAGTATGCTAACTTTTCAAGCTTAGGATATCTGACTTCTGCCCCAGTAAACCTTTTACTGACGAAGTAAACTGGTCGTTGCGTACGGTTATCTTCTCTTACCAAGGCAGCGCTTAGAGCGTGAGATGACACAGCAAGGTATAGGTATAATTCTTCGCCTTCGCTTGGGGTCGAGAGTACTGGTGGTTTCTGGAGGTGTTCGATTAGGTTAAGGAAAGCGGTCAAGCATTCGTCCGTCCATTCGAACTTTCCTTTATCTTTCTTTAGAGCTTCGAAAAAGGGGACGCACTTGTCCGTTGCTTTGGAGATGAATCGGCTTAGGGCAGCCACTTTTCCATTTAGGCTTTGCATTTCCTTTCGGGTGGAAGGTATCTTGATGTCTCTTAATGCTCGGACTTGTTCAGGGTTTGCTTCTATCCCTCGGGCATGGACGATGAATCCTAAGAATTTTCCTGATGACACTCCGAAGGAGCACTTTAGTGGATTCAACTTCATTCCATACTGTCGAAGTACCTGGAACATCTCGCCCAGGTGGCTTACGTGATCTTTGGCTTTCCGTGATTTTACCAGCATGTCGTCTACATATAATTCCATTGTTTGTCCTATTAGCCCTGCGAACATCTTGTTGACGAGGCGCTGGTAGGTGGCTCCTGCATTTTTAAGTCCGAAGGGCATCACTTTGTAGCAGTACAAACCCCGGTCGGTGATGAAACTAGTGTGATCTTGGTCGGGAGCATGCATAGGAATTTGGTTATATCCTGAGTATGCATCCATAAAAGACAGGAGTTCGTGCCCGGCTGTGCTGTCTACAAGTTGGTCGATTCTGGGAAGCGGGAAGCAATCCTTTGGGCAGGCGTCATTTAGGTTGGAGAAGTCAATGCAGGTCCGCCACTTCCCATTAGCCTTCTTTACTAGAACCGGGTTGGCGATCCATTCTGGGTAAATAGCTTCTCGTATGAAGTCATTGGCGAGTAGATTCTTTACTTCTTCATCGAGGGCCGCTGATCGCTCTGCCCCCATACTTCTCTTTTTTTGTTTTACGGGTGCCTTGGTAGGATCAATTTTTAATACGTGGCACGCTATGTTGGGGGAGATTCCGGTCATGTCAGCGTGTGACCAAGCGAATACATCCAAGTTGTGGCGGAGAAAATCAACGAGTTGTTCCTTCAATTCAGTTTTCAGCTGCGACCCAATTTTCAGTAGCCTACTTGAGTCGTGCTTGTCTACAGATATAAACTCCATAGCCTCTGCAGGCTCGGCGGTGGCCTCCTCCTCTTTGTCCCTAGGGTCTAATTCATTGAAAGGGTCGCTGGTGTACCGAAGAGGAGGGGCTCTCTTTAGTTGCTATGCTTCAAGGCGTTTTGTGCAGAGGGCAATCTCTACACCTTTCCCTTTATCTCTCCTGTGGTTATTGCGAAGTTCAGTTACATAGCAGTCTCGTGCAATATCTTGGTCGCCTTCCACTTCCCCTACCCCATTGTCTGTTGGAAATTTCATTTTCAGGCACCACGGGGCTAGGACAATCTGGAAGTCAGATAAAGCTGGTCTTCCTAGGAAGGCGTTGTAGGCCGAATGGTTTTCTATCAGCACAAACGTCTGTTTCCTTACAACGGAGCGGGGATGGCTTCCAATTTCAACGAAGAGGTCCAGCTGCCCGATGGGCATTTTCGCATCTCCAGTGAAACCGTGTAGCGGTTTACCGCAGGGAGATACGTCCTTCATTGACAACCTCATTTTGTCGAATGCGTGTTTGAACAGAATATTTACAGAGCTTCCAGTGTCTACCAGGATTCGGTAAACTTCGGCGGGACCGAGTCGGGCAGAGATAACCATGGGATCCATGTGAGGGTACTGTCTTCCTTCTAGGTCGCGTTTACTGAATGTGATGTCATCACTTTCTTTCCGCTTTGGGTGGCGCTCTTCTGTAACCGTATTGACACAGTCTCTATCGTCTCTGAGCGACTTCCCATATCTTTCCATCTCTTTCCAACTTCTGTCTGCGATGTGTGGACCTCCTGAGATGGTATGGACCACTATCTTCTCTTGACTAGAGCTGCTAGCGTTGCGGTCGCCTCTGCCGGTCCCTGGTGAGGGTAGCCTTGGGTTTTCATTGGCAGGAGCTGGAGTCCTGTCTTGACTTTTTACATAGCGCTCCAGTTTCTTTCTTCTGATGTGTTCCTCAATCAGATCTCGGAGATGATGGCATTCGTTGGTATCATGTCCGTGGGATTCGTGGAAGCGGCAGAATTTTCCAGATTTCTGTGCGCTATCTGATTCCTTCTTGTATGGTGGGCGTTTGTATCTAACTTCGCCTTGGGTGGCAAGGAAGATGTTTTCGACGGTCTCGTTCAAAGGGGTGTAAGAGTCGAATCTTGGTCCTGGCCGATATAGGCGTTTCTCTACTTTCTTGCCCCCAGCATTGTCTCTGGAATCATTTCTTCGAACATCCCTTGCCACAGCAGGGGCGTTGCCATGGGTCGTCTTACTTTGCTGTCCTGACTGCCCCTCAATGGCAGCATCCTCAAGCCTCATGTATTTCCCGGCTTCATGGAAGAAATCGGGTAAAGTAGCTGGTTTTTCTTTTGTCAATCTCCTAGCAAATTTAGTGTCCGGATGCACCCCACTGCAGAGGGCCATTAGGATAAGCTTCTCATCGGCATCTTGAACTGCGGCTGCTGCGGCGTTGAATCTGGTTAGGTATTGTTGCAGCTTTTCTCCAGGTTTCTGCTTGACGCTGGATAAGGAATAAGCGTCCTTAGGTTGCTCCACATGAATGCGGAACTGACTGATGAATTTTTCTTTCAACATTTCCCATGAGCTGATGGATCCTTGGGGTAGATGACAGAACCAGGAGGTAGCAAGATCTGCTAAGAAGAGCGGGAAGCATTTGCACATCACTCCCTCCGTTGCTCCACTCATGAGCATATGCTGCGTGTACCTCTGTAAGTGTACAACGGGATCGGAGGTTCCTTTGTAGGGTTCCATTGTTGGCATCTTCCATTCTCGGGGGGTGATAGCAATTTCGATATTGCGGGCGAAAGGGCTGGTTACCCTAGCGCCTATCCCTCGATCTCTTTGCTCCCTTTGGACACACTCTCTGAATAAGCGTGCCATCCTTTCATCAGAATTTGGAGCGGACAGAAATGAGTTTGGTTCCGTTCTGTGGGGTTGACTCCGACCAGACAACCTGTAGGGATGGTAACGTCTATCATTCCTCATATTTTCCAGTGGCTGCCTTTGATCTTCTGGGAGCATGCTTGGGTCAGCTACAGTTGGCCCTTGCCTTGATCTTCCCCTGTTGGGTTCTGATCTAAGCACTTCCTCGGGTCCAACTTCGGGCTGAACTCTAGCTCGGCCCCGTTCATTGGTGTTCCTGTGGTTAGGCAGCATGACCGGCTCAGCTGCAGTTGACCTCCGCCTGGTACCTTCCCCGTGGGGTTCGGCACCAAACGTTTCCTCAGGCCTAACTTCGGGCTGAGCTCGGTCTCGGCTCCTACCATGGCTACTCCTGCCGTTAGCTCCTTCGAAGAAGGAAGATCTTTGCTGTCTCTGAGATCCTCCGGATTGGGACTCGCCCCATGATTCAGTGTTGCGGTTGGATTCTTCAGCGTCCCTCAAGCGTGACATGAGATGGTCCACCAAGGCTTCCTGCTGGGACGTGAAGCGGTTAGTTACTTCAACAACAACTCTGTCCAAATCTGCCCTAGTAATTGCTGCAGGCTGTTCTGTGGCAGGAGTGGCTGGGTTAGCCTGTCCTTCATTTGTTGCCGTTGCTGGAGGAGGACGATTCACTTGATTCGCGGCAGCTGGATCAGGAAGGCTGCTGGATGCGATGTTTTTTCCTTTGTTAACATCTTTTCTCTGTTTGGGAGGCATGTTTTCCAAGTGGCGGACGATGCTGTTAGGAAAACTTGTTAAGCGGATGAAGCTGAAGCTTCGAGCTTCTAGCTCTCAATGAAAGCACCAAAAATGTTTGCACAAAAAATGGACAAACACCTCAAAGTTGTATGATTTAGTAGATCTTATGTTGTTCTTAGTGGTTTTGGAGGTTTATGCAAATATATGAAAAACAGGGGCTAAACTGTAAAAAGACACGCGGATTTATAGTGGTTCAGCCAGAATGTGCCTACGTCCACTTTATATGTTCTTTCTCTTTTTTTCTTTTTGTGATTACAAGTACAAAGCTTTGATACAATTAAAAAGAAAGTTGTTTGAAAGTTCCTTCCGTGCTTGAGCTCTCAAACTTGTCCCCATTGTTGTACCCTTGCCCCTCTATTTATAGAGTGAGGCTAGGGGTAGGGGTCCAGGATATGTATAGTCGTTGATGGGCCTGGGCTGAGATGATCTGGCCTGGTATGCCTTGGTTCGGCATTGCTTGGAACGGCGTGGAGATGGACGTAGGTTGGACCGGTAGCAGTTGGTCCGGTAGTAGGATGGTTGGACCGGATAGCAGTTGGTCCGGTAGTAGGATGGTTGGACCGGATAGCAGTTGGTCCGGTAGTAAGATGGTTGGACCGGATAGCGATTGGTCCGGTGTGGAGACGGTTCGGTAGTTCTAAGGAGGAGGTGTATACCGGATGGAGTTGGTTCGGTATGGGTTCTAAGGAGTTTGGTAGGTTGATTCGGTGGGAGGCCTGGTTCGGCGATGGTGGAGCAGGAGTTGGTTCGGTGGGAGGCCTGGTTCGGCTCTTCCGGTCCGGGGTGAGAATTCACCCAACATTTCCATTTCAAACATATATTCACCTTTCAAATAGTCTATACTTTCAAAGTTATAACTCTTTTGAAACAAAACATTTGAAATCATTATACTTTGAAAATCACAGCATTTCGAAATCATATATTTAAAATCATCTTTTAATTCTATACATTTACAAACTTATTAAATTCAAACCATCAAATTTCAATTCAATTACAGTTTACCAACAAACTGTTTCAAATCTTATCAATTCCCAATATAGATTAAATCCACAAAATACAATATTCAATCTTTAGCATATTTCAAAATTTAAATCTCCCACATTTCATAAATCCAATATCATTTATATAAACTCAATTAATATATACTTCAAATATTCATTTATCAAATAAATTAAATAAGTCAGAAATCAAGTATCATTTCAAACTCATTTCACAATATCAAAATATTATTCAAAACACCATTCATTTTTATTCATTTAAATACCATTTAAATCCATTCATTTTATTAAATTTAAATACCATTTTAAACTCACATTAGAAATCAAATTCTTCCACTTAAATATCTCTTCATTATCTTTAGAAATTTAACATTTAATTTCCCAAAATTATTTCATTTTCCAGAGATTATTTTTCATTAAAATTAATTTAAAACAACAAAATATAGTTTCCGTAGCACTTATAAAATGCTACGTAAAGTTATAGTTTAAAACAGTTAATTAACAAAAGACAGCGTTAAATGCTGTAATAGATTTCTTTTAAGTTTCAATTAACTTACATGTTAAGTTTAACCACTATAGCACTTACAAAGTGCTATAATAGCCTTTATTTCAAATTAACCCTTTAGTTCATTTAAAACACTACAACATTTACAAAATGCTGTAATATCCTTTACATTACATTTCAAAATGTTGTTAAATCATATTCAGAGTTTTATTTACAATTCCACAAATAATTAACTTTTAATATAAATCATTTTAACTTATAAAATCATATATTTCACATTTAACACAATCATTTAAATACCTTTATTTCTATGATTTTATAAAGTCAAATTTCCATACAAAAATCAAATTTAATAACAATTAAATTTTCATTTCTTTAATTAAATTATTAACTTAACAACTAAGTTTAAATTTCCAAAAATATAGCTTATTTCCATTTATTTTACTTAATTAAAATTTCACTTTTAAACAAATTTCACAAAATTCAATTTAAGTTATATTTCCAAATTCAGCTTAAATGTTCATTTATTGCATATTTTAATTTATACAAAAGCAATAGCACCTTTAAAACATTATTATTACTTAATAAAAATCATTAAATTCATCTTTAAATCAAATTTGTCATATTTTCTTACTTTTCAAAAATTCCATTTATAAACAAAATCATAAATTCCAAAATTAACTTATATTTCAAATTCTACTTCACCATTTACTTAATTCACTTATTTAATTTGTAGAAAATCACAAATACTTTATAGAAATCATTTTAATGAAATTTAAATCAAAATACCATAATATTTACATAAAAAAAAGTATTTTAAAAATTTCAGAAAAATATATAAACCACGGGTCTATATATAATTTTCTAGCCTAGGTCAAGTGATACGGATATGTATCATTTCAATCCGCAGTTTACAAAGAAAAACCGGGTTTTATCATTTCAAACCCGCAATACCAAGTAATATAAATAAATAAATAAAAACCGTTCAGGCCTATCATTTCAGCCCATAACGATTTTTCCTTATTCTAAAGTCCGTTCGGGTATGTATCATTTCAACCCATAGTGATTCTAATCTACAGGGAACTTGCAGTGTGATAAACTGATATAAATAAACAGAATAGCATGAGATAACAGTAATAGATGATATAACATATGTAATAACAGGGGTAAACATTATATGATCATAATATAACAGTTACAACAGGATGATATAATTTTACAGATTCAAATGGTGTCAGTTTACTAGTTATATAAGTACACATTGTCTGGTGAGAATTACTCACTTGTTCAAGCTGGAGATGACAACCACAAACGCACAACAAAGATTTCCAGAGGCACGAGATCACGATAATTATTTGAGTGTGGGAGAGCCAAAGCTAATTGCCTTGTCACATTCAAACCAAACAATTACAAACAACATAAGATTTCAACCCAAAAATTCAATAAACAATGCTAGAAATGGATGCATAAACAAAGTCAAAGTGTTTGCACTTGCTTCCTACCACCTATGCTTCAGCTCCAGATCTGAAATGGCACGGCTAAAGGCATGGTTTGGATCAGGTATGGTCTGGAAAAGGTGAGGCTACAAGGTGATGAAGGTGAGTGGAAGTTACAAGGTGTTGAAGGCAATGGAATACCAAAGGGTTTCAAGGCAAAGTGTAGCTTTTGTTGCACCATAGGGTTCGGCCCCTTGCTGATGTGGCTTGGCCATGGTATGTGGTGGTCAGGTGGTGGATGGAGTGTGGGCCAGAGGTGGTGGAAGGTCAGGTCAGAGGTGGTGGTGGTGGAGGTAGTGGTGGCAAAAGGTGGTAGAAGGAGGAGATGACAATTCTAGGTCATAAGTGATAGTTTGTGATGGTTTTTGGTGGATTTTGTGTAGATCTTGGACTTGGATTGGTTAGGCCTGAGGAGGAGGGTTGCTAGGATGGGTGATGGTCAGAGGAAGGGGGTCGTGGTGGTCGGCCAAAGCCTGGAGGAGGAGGAACCAAACTATGAAGGTAGAGAGCATATGCAGTTTCAATAGAAAAAACATAGAAAACAAGGAAGAAAGAAGGAATTTTTACCCAAAATTTTGAAGCCATGGCCGTGATTTTTTTGGAGGAGAAAGAGAAGTGTTTGCGTGAAAAAAATGAAAAGAAGTCCGCTGAAAAGAATAGGGTATGCATGGCCGAAAACATTGAAGAGAGGAGTTGAGAAAGTGAAAGGTCTGGAGGTGAAAAGCCATAGGAATTTCAATAGTTTAAAACTTTTCATATTTCCTCTAATTTCTTTTTAAGTTTTACATAACTGAAATATATATATATAAACTCAGATAAAATACGAAAATTTAGTAAATAAACAAAAATAAATTAATTAATTATTAATTATATAAAATTTAATTAAGTAAAACAGCAAAAATTGCAACTAGTCTTGAAAATATGAAAAATAAATGCAATGAACTTTGGAAAAATTTTATGGACTTGTAAAACATTTATAAACAAAGATAATAACATAAAATAAAAATGCATTCACAAAATGAATAAATAAATTTTAATTAAATATAATTTAATTGAAGAAAATAGCAGAAAAATAGAAACTAGCCTTTAAAAATAGAAAATAAATTCAATACGCTTTGGAAAAATTATAAAATCACTTTAAATTATTTAAAAGACAAAATTATACATAAAATAAAATACTAACACATATTAGAACAAAATATGACAAATAAAATATAATTTAAAATAGACAATATTGCTAAATACATCAGTTTACACACAATATTGAAATATACATAACTTTCACAATTTAACTCCGTTTCCAACGAAACGAAAAGCTGTATCCATGGAATTAAATCTATTTTCATAATAAAAGATAAAATTTAAGAATTTGAAATATTTAAATTTAAAGTTCAAAAGTCAAAGTTTGACCAGTTTCAATAGAAATTCACTTTTCAATGAAATATCCAATTTATACTAGTTTGAACTATAAATCACTTAATAGTCAACATTTATATTTAAAATGAAATGTTTGAAATAGAACAAGTTTAAAATAATTTAAAATAAAATAAAGTCAAAAATTAAAATATAGGCCAAAATCTAGGGTTGTTACAAAGAAATGATCGGAATGGAAATGGATTGCAAATTAAAAAGCTAAGGTGAGATTTTCTCACTCGAAGGAAAATTTTGATTTTACAGTTATGATTGCTATTTGGATGTGATATTAGATATAGTAGGATATATCTATTTTATATAGCAATATATACATATTGGCATATGTATATATTGGATTGATTGATTTCCCGCCTCGTATAGCGGATGAGACCCTATTGCGCCGTTAGTAAGCGGATATATTATAAAACCCATATACCGCGATATTCCACCTCGAAGTGGAATTGGTATTGTGCTGACGTCTTTGGATGCAGGGAAACAGGTTGGAGGGATCCAACTGGACCCCTCATATTGATTGAATTTATTTATACTGTGATATGAATCTGTGAATGATTATATTGATGTTATTGATCATATCGATGTCTGGAAATTGTTTGAAAGCTATAGATTTAGCTGAATGGATGTTTGATATCATTGGATTCCAAAAATAAACGAAATTGAATTTTTGAAATTCAAGTAGAAATTTTTAAGTGAATTAATTTTAGAAATTGAATAAATTTGAAGAAAGAAGAATTTTAAAACATAAAAAGTTGATTTTAAAATCTTATCGAATTTATTTCCAGAATAAGGTGAAAATGTTAAATAAATGGATTCGTAAAATAGTGATTATAAATTGAAGAATTTAATTTAAAAAAATAGAATATTGAATAAATTGGAAAGAATAAGGAAATTATTTAGAAATGATAAAATTTTGGAAATCAATCTGTAATTGATGTAGTATTTGGAAATGATGTTAAAATGGGTTTATAAAAGGATAAAATTTCCAGTTTGTAAAGTTTTAAAAGAATGATCTTTGTAAATAAATGAAATTATAAGTATTTAACTTATAATATGGATTGTGGTATAAAAAATTGAATTGTGAATTTAATTGTTCATAAAGGAGATTTATTAAATTGAAGTTGTTAGAAAATAGAAATAGAATTTATAAACGTTGTTTTATAAATTCGAAATAGATTGAATTTGATAAATTAAATATAGAAGATTTTTAAAGAAGATATATTCGCGTTTTTGGATAGCGAATTTTTATTGAAATAAAATGTGTAGAAATGATTGAAATTGGGTTAAGTGATTATATTCACGATTTTGGACAATGAATATATTGTTGAATAAAATGGATTCATTTTTGAAGATGTGACATTGAAAATGAAGTAAACATTTTAAAGATGTTTTTAAATGTGGGAAATATCGAAATCATAGATTTCAACAATTATTGTTGAAATAGACGTTTTCGAGAAATAAGGAAATGGTGGACTATAACACTGTTGTTATAGTAAATGATTTCCGAAAGGAAGTGTTTTATGTAGTATTGGGATTTATATATCTATCTTAAAATCTGAATCCCTATACTAGTGATTTCGAGTCGTCGTAACGATGTTTTACGCAACATTCGTTTTGACTCAAATAGATGTTAAAATTAATGATTTCCTTAAAGAATGAACATATACTTAATATTGATTTAAGTATAGCGAATATTTTCAAATGTTGAAAATAAATAGATTTGTGAAATACTTATTTTTAAATAAGTATGGAAATGCTTTTCCAATATGAAATGAACTGTTTTGAGATTTTATCTTCAAAGATAAAATGAAATGTGGAAATTGATTTGAAATTGTTTTCAAACGGTTAAGTGTGGAAATTATATATCTAGTAAAGATATTTTGGAAAAATAAATAATTTGGAAAATTATTTGGAATCTGATGATGTTGCGCATCTTTATTGATAGTTAAATAACCGACTATCAATAATTACCTTGAATGGTATTTGTTGTGAATTGGATGAATTTGAATGCCACACTTATTTTTTTTGAATAAGCGCTCACTATTCGGGTTAGCCGGGAAAGGACCATGGGGTCGTATAACCCATTCCGAATATGTGATACGTCGTTATGAATTGCATTCGAAGACCGGTGTTGAAGACCGGATATTTTTGAAAACGGAAGGATTACCGTCGAGTTACTCTACATCGGCTGATCTCCGATTTAGAGGTTTTATCACCCTTAGTAACGGGAAGTCCCGACGTGATTGAAAATTATCCGGATGTGCAAGGGCTTCGTGAGAAGTGCCTTCGGTTCTGTTCGATCCCGGAACAGACTTGTATGGATTGTGTGTCTAACGTTACAATTTGAGATATAAAGCTGATTTCTTTCAAATACATTTCTGTTGGTGGTGGAGAATTTATTCTCTTAGCTTAACACCCTTCTCTGAGACGTACGAGCTCAGAGGTTATGTAGTTGAAATTTATCAGCGATATACTCCCAATTTGGTAACGTGGCATACTGAGTGTTGCTGTGAAATGATCAGTGTTTGATCATTTGCGATATGATCATTTGTTTGATCTTATATCTTTGTGATCATAGGTTGATCATTTGTTTGACCCGAAGCATGGCTTTGTAGAAAGCGTAGCTTTGTGGACGAGACTTCGTCGAGCCTCACACCCCGGAAATGGTCAAAACAGGAAGGATGCAGCAAGGTTCTAGGGAGTAGCGCCCCTTAGTGTATGTCATTCCTTCTGGATAGAGGTGGTATCATGGTATGGAGCCCAGATACTTAACCTATGTGGTTGCTGCATTATTATCTATGTGGTTTGTTGGAAATCGGGGATCCTCGGGAAGATCGGTTACGATCGGGGGATGGCATACGCGTGTCAGTAGTTACCTATTTTTGCAGAGGTAACCCGGCCTTGTGTTGGCAGAGATCTAACCGTAACGTTAGGTTATCGGGTCGTCTATTCCAGGGACGTACCCATCGTGGAAAAGGAAGTTCCTTAGCCTGACCATTTATTGGAAATCCAAAGAAACAATACGAGACTTGTATGGTTTTAGTTGTAGAACCTGCCATTTAATATGGTAGCTATAGTAAGCATACTATAATGGTACCTATGCTGGCTAAGATTTATATTCTACTTTCGAAATGTTTTCTACACTATGCACTAATAATAATATCAAAAAGAATTTGATTTTTGCGTAGTAAGCATCTTTGACTATCATAAGAAGAAATCTCCTCCAAGTCTGCGTTTGCATTGTGTGTGTGGCGGGAGGTCTTATGGTAGTTTCATTTTCCAAAAACATTGCGAACTTGACTTTAAAATTATTTTGTTGTTATAAAGAATAACTGTTTTACGATCTCACACCAGTCACCATGACTGACTCGGAGTTTATTATTTCCCTTCTAAACTCTGGGTGCCCATCAATTTCCACACGGGCAGTCTAGAGTTAGGTTATCAGGATATTCTGGAGCTTTGGAGATAAGCTGGATGACGAGACGTAGTATTTGTACCTGATAATATTTATTCCACTGTGTATTCTTTATGAGGACAAGTTTATATAACTGTCCATTGTTGTATATTGACTCTGATTGATGTATGTATAAACTGATAAAATTCTTTGTTTAAAAGATTACTGATTTATCTATTATATATTGTTCCGCTGCGAATGTGAGATTCTGATATTGTTTTCGTTTCTGATGTTGTTCTGTTGTTGTTCTTCTTCTTTTTTCTTCTTTCTTCTTCTGCTTTCTTCTTCTTCTCTTTTTCTTCTATCTTTTCTTCTATTTCTTTTTCTTAAACCCTCACTATTGGAGTTTCCGGCACTCGATTGCTCGACAGTCGATAAAGTGAGTATCGATGTCGAATTTTCGAAAGTCGAAAATTTTCGGTACGTGACATGTTCCCTTCCTAAACTCTGGGTGCCCATAATTTTCCACACGGGCAGTCTAGAGTTGGGTTTTTCAGATAATCAGGGTTAATAGATTATCTGGAGCTAGTTCAGTTCTTGGAGTTCATGGACTGACGTTGCTCAGCTTTGTCAGACGTGATTGTGGTTCGAGCTTGATGTTGGAGCTGTTGAACGCATTCTCTTTTTCAGATCATTGGAGAGTTATCAGTTCTGTTATTTCCGCTGTATCATTATTTATCTCTGATATTGTGTGTCATATTGATATCATTGTTGTATATCATTCTGGATATTGTATTTATTGGAGTTGTATATGATATCATTTATTTCTTTCTTCCGCTGTGTTGTTATACTTAATGGTGTTATAAGCTCCGGCACGAGTCGAATTTCAATGATTGAATCTGCGGCATTCGAGTACAAGTGAAGTACGGGTGTCGATTTTTGATCGCTGAAATTTGGATCGTGACAGTTTGGTATCAGAGCTAAGGTTGAACTTTAGCTCAGTAGTATAACCCATTAAGTAGCGCATTAGAGATAGGGTAAAGTATACCCTAGAATGAGTAATCCCTAAGATATCTGTCTGAATGCCTCAATAAATTCTCTTACTATCCACTGATAGTAAGTATGAGTGCAAGAAGAGGATGAGATAGGGGACAGGGGAATACGACTATAAATGGTCAATATCCTGTAACAACAAGGAAACAACCTTTTCTTTGTCAATCTCTTTTGTTCAGCATCTTTTCTCAATTCTTTGATAGTTCCTGGTAGATCCAGGAAGAGATTTGATATATTTGTATGGGACATAAACTCCAAATATGCCAGAATTGTTTGTTTGGATGATTTGGTTGCTTTGGTTGCTATGGTTGATAGGTATACTTTAGTTTCTAAACTGAAAGTTTTGAAATTGTACCCAAAAATAGACAGATATATGAATACAATTTGTGTCCCAATATGTTCTACGAATGGTTAGTTATCCCTTCGAACTAACCAATGCAACTGCATATTTCGTAGATCTGGATAACCCGAGTATTTTGTGGAAAAATTAAAAAGATTCGTTCTTGTATCTATTATTGATATTCTGATTTGTTGAACCAAATGCAGAATAGATGTTCAGTTAATTTGATGAAACATTTTTCATCTATATTTGTGTCTCCCTGGCAAATTTCGAGGACGAAATTCTTTTAATAGGGAAGGTTGTAACGATCCCGGATTTTTTATAAATTTAAATTGATAATTAATTTAGCTTTGAATAAAAATTTGTGAAATTAATGGATAAATTGATGCGAATTTCCCCGAGCACAAATAAAAATGTGTTAAATTATTTGAATTTAAAATCTTAAATATAAATGGTTTAAAAATAAATATAAATATAGACAATTGACACGGGTATTAGAATAAGTAAATAAATGATTTAAATTTATAATTGGTGGTTTAAAATAGAAAAAAATAAACAAATAAATTTAAATTTAAAATTGATGGTTAATTTATAAAATAAATATAAGACAATAAATATTAAAGTAAAACAATAGTAATAAATTAAATTAGAAATTGAAATCAATATATAAAAGATAAATTATAATAAAAGAATAAAGGAAAACATTAGCTCAAAATTTTAACAAACAAATTAAAATCTAGAAATTCATCTATATTACGTAATAAATAAATTTTATAGTTTTATACAATGTAAAGTAAAATATAAATCTTAATATCATATTAATAAATTAATATAAAATAATACGAGTAAAATAGATACAAAAAATATTAAAAGAAAAATAAAATAAAATAGAAGTCCATTTACATTATAAAGTAATGAAACAAATTGTATTTACAAAGAAAACAACTTACATTCAAAAATGTCAAAAGATAAGTATGAAGACAAAACAAGACAAGGTAATTAATGCTAGCCTCCTTAGTACACAACATAAATTTATATCAGCCGCTAAAACAAGATATCAGCCTCCACAAAGAAAAATCCCTGATTTTGTACAAGGCCATACATCATCCAGTACAAATAAAAATAACATACCCTGTATATTTCATTTTCACATATCAATCTTCATCTTAGTTCGTTCCATTCCAAGCTATGAAAACAGAAAGTAAAAATATCAGTTTAAACTTAAACAAAACATCAACACAAACAACAATACAAACTCAATTCAAGCTAGAGAATCAAGAAAAAGATTTCAACTTGCATTTCTCCAGCTTGTGTCAACATAGAAGAATGCTCTGTTCTTCTTCTGAAACACTGTGAGTAAACTTGTTTTTTTTTCCTTAAATTAAAACCTAAGTAGTTAGTTCATAAAATCTTGGGTTTGTTGTATATTGAAAAACTGTATTCTGTATGATTTTTTTGTGATACTGGAAATTGATCTATTCTTTTAAACTTTTGGTTTCAGAGCAAAAGTAAATGAGAAGCATCGAATAAATCTTCATACAAATGTTATAAACTAAGGATTTTAAATAAGATAAGTTTGTTTTAATTTAAACCATGGCCCAGAAATAAATTTAGCTCGAAATGAAATGAATTGACTCTGTAACTTGGTTTATAGAGAAAAAAAATAAAATCATATGATAAGTTCAACTATTTTAAAACATTGAGTTGATTACATAATTTGAATAAACATACAAAGTTATGGTTTTTAAAAGCAATATGATGATTTTTACTTAAGTAGTCTAAGAGCAGTTCGAATTCAAACCAAATTTGCATTTTTCGTAATTTCTGGTGAACGATTCAATTATAAACATTAAAATTTGGTTTGAAGCTTGTTTGAGCTTCTGTGGTGATGATAAAATTGCTAAATAATTTTTCGAATGCACGAATTTATCGAACGAACCCAAAGTACGGTTTAAGTTCAAAGTTCGCAGTGAGTTGGAAAAATGGTGGTTTCGTCGCCATGGAGCGATCGAGTTGCACGTGATGATGGGGGAGGGTAGTATGGAGCATGGACATGATATGGCCGAAGCCGTGGCGTCGCTGGTGGTCTGAGACGTGGTGGTGAGGCGATTTAGTTTGGGTATGTTCGAGCTTCAGTTCGACGAAAGGGTGGATTTTTTATTTCCAGATCTTTGGGTCGAATCGAAATTCGATTTCGAGTAAGGGTGAGAATTGCGACTTGTTGAAGCTCGCGATGGCCACCAGAACGGCGGCGCGGCGACGTGCACGTGCACGGCGATGGAATTGGTGTCAGCGTATGGGTTCTCGTGAGTAACCAGAGGGGTACTCGAGCAAATGAAGATTTTACTCGGGGTAGGACTCGGGTTCGTGGAGAGGTGAGTGTATCAGATTTATACTCAAACTAAAATATATATATATATATATATGAAGAAGTATAGAAGCACAGGAAGAACTCGGGAGAAATGAAAAGGAGCTCGGGTCTGAACTCGAGTTGTTTGGAATGTTTGCTTGAGTTTAGTTTATAATAAATTTGAGAAATTTTTAAGTTATTAAAATTTAAATAGATTAGATGAATGTTTTGATTTTAATAAATAGCAAGAGAATTAATATATGTTAAATAATTTAAATCTTGAAATTTTAGATCAAATAAATGGCAATAAAGAAATTTATTACTAATTAAATGTTAATTAAATGAGCTAATTAAAGTAAATTCATAATTAAGGGTTAACTAATTTAAATTTAATTAAGAGTATTTAACTAAATCCTGGGGTAATTAATTAAGAAATTAGTGAATAGATAAATGGATACTTAAGTTTTAATTAATAATTAAGGATATTAATTTAATAATAAATTAAGACTAATTGATTAATTTGAAGGATAATTAAGAAATGATTAATTTAGAAATTGAAAATAAATGAATTAATTAGTCAATGATTTATTAATCAAGATTGTGGTTAATACTTAATAAAACAATTTAATTTATTATATGTTGACTAAACCAATTATAATACATTGATGGTTTCTGTTGATTGACATTGAATATCGGGATTGTGATGACTAATTAATAATTAATTTGTAAATTAAGGATTATTAATTTAATATTAATTAATAATTCAAGTTAATTAATCAAGTAATTAATAAATGATTAATTAAAAATGATTACTTAGTAAAAGTAATTAAGAATGGGTAATTAATGATCAAAGATTGATTAACCAAGTAATTAAGGGTTAATTACTTTAAAGAATAATTAATTAATGTGGTTAATTAATTAGGGTAATTAATTTAATAATAATCAATTAAAGGTTAATTAGTTAAAGTTATTATGAAATGATTATAAATAAAAGGGTAATTAATTATTGTAATTAATTAAGAATAATCAATTAAGGATTAATTATTAATTAAGGGTTAATTAATGATTAATTAAAGGATAATTCATTAAATTTTTAGTAATTAATTGATCATTAATTTACCATGACTAGCAAATTTATTCATAGAAATTAATCTGATTTAAATCAATCAGATAATTAAATTGATCCTACTTATGGATGTTTGAATTGTATTGGATGTTGAATTGTTTGATATCCCTGATTTGTGATGCTATGTGATATATCCTGACTTGTGTTGTGATCTGTAATGTAATCTATTTATCTGGGATGACTGTAATTTATTATCTGTGATCTGTGAATAAAAGATAAGCGTTATAGTTATACCGCTTATCAAATATATTGTTGTATTTAATCTGTGATGATTGAATGATGTTGCACTACTGTGTGAAACCCCTGGACCACACTCTTACACACACGAATATGGATTTAACGGGAAATCGGTTAAGTCACAGATTCTTTAAATTTAATATTTTTGAAATTGAAATTTTAATTTCAATTGATTTGGAAATGAATTTGGGTTAAATGTTAAAGCTTTGGAAAGGAGTTTTTAAGATAAAAGTTATTTTGAATAACTTGGTAAAGTTTCAAATTTAAATAATTTAATTTGAATTTAAATTCAAAATTTGGAATTGAATTCCATAATTGGAAATTTTGGTTCAAGATGTTATAAATGTGTTTATATGAATTTAAACCATTTTAAAAGTATGGTTTTGAGAATTTGAATTTAACCCAAGGACTTTAACTCGTATAAATGAATCAGATTTTCTGAAATGAAAACTATTTGTTTTGAAATAATAGAAGCTTTCATATAAGGAATGAATTTCCAATTTGTGTCAAAAGAATTTCAAGTTTGAAATGAAAATGATTTTCCAAGTTATGAATAAATCTTTGTGAAAGATTGTTGAACTTTGTCTTGAAATTTGAAAAGTGTACCTTTTGTATAAAAAGTCGAAATGGAATTGTTTTGAAAGCTATCAATTAAATCTTTGTTTTAAAGATTGGACGAGTTAATCCAAATCAATGGGAATCGATTGGAAAATCTATGAATAGATCTTTGTGAAACTGGGTGAACTTTGTGAATTGAATCTTTTTGTGTAAAAGATTAAAATGGTAATTTGTTTAAACCATTTGAAAGAAAAGTTTGAGTAATAAGTTGTGACTTAATTGAAATCCCATTATCCATATGTTTTTAAATATTGCGCTCATTATTCGGTTTAGCCGGGAGAGGACTTTGTGTCATATAACCCATTCCGAATAATGATACGACGTAATGGATAGCATTTGAAGACCGGTGGTGAAGACCAGTGGTGAAGACCGGATATTTTCGAAAACGAAAGGACAACTCGTCGAATGTCTCTGCATCGACTGGTCCCCGGTATAAAGATTTTAGCACCCTTTGTGATGGGAAGTCCGGACATGATTAGAAATTATCCGGATTTGCAAGGGCTTCTTCGGAAGTGCCTTCGGTTCTGTTCGAACCCGGAACAGACTTGTATGGTTGTATGTCTGACACTACACTTTGAGATATTAAGCTGATTTCTTTCAAATACATTTCTGTTTGGTGGCGGAGATTTATTCTCTTAGCTTAACACCCTTCTCTGAGACGTACGAGCTCAGAGGTTATGTAGTTGAAGGTTATCAGTGATATATTCCCAATTTGGTAGTGTGGCATGATGAGTGCTGCTGTGTGTTGCTGATCATTGTTGATCAAGGCATGGCTTTGTGAAAAAGCGTAGCTTTGTGGACGATAACTCATCGAGCCTCACAAACCATAAAAGGTCAAAACAGGAAAGATGCGGCAAGATTTCAGGGGTAGCTCCCCTAGGATATGTCCATTCCTTCTGGAAAAAGGTGGTATCATTGTATGGAGCCCAGATATTTACCTGTGTGGTTGCTCCAATCTCATTTACTGTGTGATTATTGCTTTGTGATCGAGGCCTCGGATAAAGGTCGCAAACGACCGGGGTGGAATATCTTAGGTTTACTACCCGGGAAGGGGGTAACCGGCCTTGTGTTGGCAGAGAGCCAGGTGGTTCTCGGGGCGTCCTTCCAGAGGCGTTCCCATATGGCATAGGAAGTTCCTTAGCCTGACCATTTGTTGGAAAATCCAAAGAAACAGTACGAGCCCAGTACGGTTTTAGTTGTATAACTTGCAATGGAATGTGGCGGTAACCTGCTATTGAACATAGTAGCTATAGTAGGCATAGTTCGGAATGTCTATGCTAGCTAAGATTAATATTAAACTTTCAAAATGTTTTCTGCACTATGCACTAATAATAATATCAAAGGTTTTTTTGCGTAGTAATCATGTTTGACTATCATAAGGAGAAATCTCCTCCAATTCTGCGTTTGCATTGTGTGTGTGGCGGGAGGCCTTATGGTAGTTTCATTTTCCAAAAAGTATTGCGGATTTCAATGTTGAAAATTCTTTTGTCATTTGTTTTAAAGATAAACTGTTTTTGTTTACTCACACCAGTCCCATGACTGACTCGGAGTTTATTGTTCCCTTCCTAAACTCTGGGTGCCCACAATTTTCCACACGGGCAGTCTAGAGTTGGGTTTTTTCAGATAATCAGGGTTAGTAGATTATCTGGAGCTAGTTCAGTTCTTGGAGTTCATGGACTGACGTTGCTCAGCTTTGTGAAACGTGATAGTGGTTCGAGCTTGATGTTGGAGCTGTTGAACACATTCTCTTTTTCAGATCATTGGAGAGTTATCAGTTCTGTTATTTCCGCTGTATCATTATTTATCTCTGATATTGTTGTATCATATTGATATCATTGTTGTATATCATTCTGGATATTGTATTCATTGGAGTTGTATATGATATCATCTATTTCTTTCTTCCACTGTGTTGTTATACTTAATGGTGTTATAAGCTCCGGCACGAGTCAAATTTCAATGATTGAATCTGCGGCATTCGAGTACAAGTGAAGTACGGGTGTCGATTTTTGAACGCTGAAATTTGGATCATGACACATTTTATCCATATTGTCATTGATGCTTGTTGCAAGTTATGGGGCACATCAGTGGCAGATTATTGATACTTCTAATATGGTAGTTGAAGATGTGTCAGTTGGTGATGTGTTGGATGTAAAGATTGAAGAGGAAGGTCTTGCAAAAGAAAATAGTGATAATTGCAAGCCTGGTGCTTGCATTATTAAGAAATCCAAAATTTTAAATTTTGGAGTTGCTACTTCTTCTAATGAGCATGTTTTTGTGTCTGCCAATCCTTCTCAGATTGCTCTGCAATCTTTTAGTAAAATTAGCAGTTCAAATGCGGATGCTTCCTAGATTGCTAATGCTACTGTGATCAACTTTAACACGTGGTTATCTCTATTCGTTCATTGCCTAGGAATGCTGGGTAATATACTCCCCGATCTTTTGAAACGACTGAAGTTGTTGGAGTGATGGTCCCCCATCAGAGGTAATTCAAGCAGGTGTAGATTACTGGTCGGAATATTTGGTTGGTTTCTTCCTTGATTCCAACCCCACTTATTATGTTTTTAAGGATCAATGTCAGCATATTTGGAAGCTTAGGTGTGGGTTGCAAGTGCACTATGACAACTCTATTTTTTACTTTAAGTTATCTAAGCCTATGGAGAGGCTTCGTGTTCTCGAAGCCAATCCTTTTTTCATTGAGGGAAAGCCATTTATTATTACCACTTGTAGTGTGTCTATTGATAGTTCCAGGGCAAGTGTCATATATTCCTATCTGGGCTCATATCTTTCACATTCCTTCTGTTTTGCAACTGATGATTAGTTTAGACTGGCTGGCAAGCCTAGTGGGCAAATTAAAGTGTTTTGATGTAAATACACTCACTAGGAAAAAGCTTGTTTAGGCTAAGGCATTAATTGAAATTACTTCAAATAAGCCTCTCCCTTCTAAGCTTAGAGTTTTCCCTACTTCTTGCCATGTGGCAATTGTTGATGTTCGCTATAGTTGGAAGCCTGATATTTGTACGATGTGTTACTCTTTCGGTCATTTAGCTGATACTTATAAGCATAGTAGTCATGATATCTCTCCTTCGGTGGGTGACGTGCCAATGACTTTCACTGTTAAGGTCCCTCTTCCTCATCCTACAACTTGAAAGTGAGTTCTAAAGTGTAAATCTGTAAAGATGATTGTTTCTATTGATCCTGTGACATCTTCCATTATTTCCCATTGGTAGTCTCAACGCCAGCACTTTTGTGCCTCTTGATAGTCCTTCTATTCCTCAAACCACAATGGATCTAGTGGTGGTTCCTTTCCCTCTTGATTTTTAATAGAATTCGTTTGAGCAATTGTGGGTCCATGAGCATTCAAAGATGAGATATGAGTCGTCTAGCGGAATATTTTACAAATATGTAGGTGTAGAAGGTGAGGAGAGATGCATGTTCTATTTGGAGGACAGTGAAGTGCTTTCTTTATGTGTTCTAGGTGAGCTTGGTGATAGTAGTACGTCCTTGTTGGTTGATGTCAGTTGGAATAAGATGAATTTGTATGGACCTGGTTCGGTGGATTATGTTCCTTCTTTAGTTTGTCTTTTCTCTAGGTACTTTCATGTCATTGGCCCTGACTCGTATGAGGATGGGAGTGGAGCATCCACTTTGGAGGGGGCCTACTATAGTCTGTATTAGTAGTGTAGGCATTTTTTCTATATCCTATGCTTGTATTTTGTTTAGCTGTTCTTGTGCATGTACCGAACACATGTTCCTTAATTCTTTTATAATATTAGACGACCCACTATAAATTCAGCTAGCTTTGCTAAAAATCAAATAGAAGTAGATTAATTGAAATTAACGATATACTATAATCATTAAGGGTATAACTAATATCCAAGATATAAGAAAATGGAATTATAAGAGTGTAAATGTTAATAATCCCTCAACCATTGAGAATTTAGTATACATGATGAGATGAACTATGAAAAGAGTGCACAAAGGGTCAGATATTCTGTTTTATATATAAACAAAAAAAATCAATCATAAATAATTAAACAAAATTAGTTGATAATGCCAAAATCCGTTCATTAACTATTATTATTTTAAATGGAAACTCAATTTGAATGGAATAAACAAATGGAAGGAGGTTACATGAAATTAATGGTACACTATAACCATTATGGTATCACTAATGTCTAAAATGCATGAAAAT
This sequence comes from Allium fistulosum, assembly GCA_030737815.1. Lineage (NCBI taxonomy): Eukaryota > Viridiplantae > Streptophyta > Magnoliopsida > Asparagales > Amaryllidaceae > Allium > Allium fistulosum. Next base: position 970,994,241 of record CM060908.1, on the reverse strand, counting down.
GATATTATAAGGGTGAAATAATCCATCAAATCACTAATAATTCAGTGTATGGGATGAGATGCATTATTAAAAGAGTATACGAAGGGTCAAATATTTTATATATATATATAATAGAATAGATTTTATATACAATAGGTGTTTCTATTGAAATGGAAAGAATTAAAAATTTCAAAACATAAAGGAAGCAAGCCATCTAGTTGAAAATTATACACATTCGACATAAGCATGCACTCTTAAACACGTTCAGCTAATGAACTGCTTCAAAAGATGAAAACTGAAACATATAACATAATAAGATGATCATGGAATGGAATTACCTATCATCAATCTAGGGTCTTTTAGTTCATTCATCAGTTGTAATCTATACTCCTATACAAATAAGATATAAGCCTAATTTAAAAAAATTTATGGACAAAAATTGAAATTGTTCAGTGATATATCAAATAAAACCTCTATAAAATGATATTAAAACCCGCAAATAATTCACTTGCATCATTTATTTATATTAGAATCGGGCTACTTCAGTATGATTTATTATGTCATCGTACCTAACAGTGGAAAGTTGCAATTGGAAAAAAAAAATCAAAAAGTCAAATCAATTAGCAAGGGTCAAATTCTATGAAGATAAAGCAACCAAAAAAGGGAAAGAAATAAGATGTATTTAATTGACTTTTTAAGATCCATTATTTTATTACATTGAAATAATACATATTACTTTAATTTTGCTCACAAAATTGAGAATGATAAAAACATTGAATCAGGAAAACAAATAAAATGTAGTGATAGTTGTAATGATTACTGAAATTAAGCTTAGAAATAGAGTGTTGTTTAACTGAGGAATTGAGGAGTTGATGAAGAATGAAAGAAACGGTGGCTTAAAAACGAATATAAAGGAAGATGGTAAGAAAGAGGTAAGTTGAGAGTACACCATTAATACTTTGGGTTAATGTTTAAAGACAAAAACAAAATAATTGATGGGTGAAAATGAAAAATGGACTTTAAACAAAAGAGAAATCGCTATAGAGCTTGAGAATGACTGTGGGAGTAGATAACGAAAAGTCATATATTTAAATTTATATATAATAGAATAAGTGTTTTATATAATAGATATTTTTATTGAAAAAGAAATAATTGAAAATTATAAGACACTAAGAAAGCAAGTCATCAAGTAGAAAATTATATATGTTCAACATAGGCATGGGATCTAAACATGTTTAACTTATGCATTGTGTCAAAAGATGAAAATGGGAATGTATAACACAATAAGTTGATCATGGAATGGAATTACCTTTCATCAACCTAGGTCATTCAATTCATTCATCAATTGTAATCTATAGTCCTATACAAATTAAGATATAAGTTTAATTTAAATGTACCACAGAAAAAAATGTAATTGTTAATCGATATGTCAAATATAGCCTCTAAAAAAAGGATACCAAAACCAACATATTATTTGCTTACATTATTTATTTAGATTAGAATCAGGCTACTTCAATATGATATATTATGTCATCATACCTAATGGCGAAAAAGTTGCAAATGGAAAAAACTCTAAAAGTCAAATTAGTTAATAAAGATCAAATTCAATGAAGATAAAGCAACAAAAAAACCAAAAACAAATAAGATGAACTTAATTGACTTTGAAAGATCCATTATCTTATTACATTGAAATAATACATATTAGTTTTGTTTTTCTCACAAATTAAGTAAGATAAAAGTACTGAATCAAGAAAACAAATAAAATATTGTAGTAATTGGAATGAGTACTGAAATTAACCTTAGAATTAGAAATAAGGTGTTGTTTATTAGAGGAATTGAGGAGTTGATGAATAATGAAAGAATCCATAGCTTAAAAAATGAATATAAAAGAAGTTGGTAAGAAAAAGGTAAGTTGAGGGGTCACATTTAAACTTAGGGTTAATGTTTGAAGGAAAAAAATTTGAAGGCTCAAAGGAAAAATGGACCTTAAACAAAAAAGAATTCGGTATAGAGCTTGAGAAGGAATGCAAGGTAGATAATGAAAAATCATATATTTAACTTTATATATATAAAAAAATAGAATAGAATGGTAAGAAAAAGATAAGGTGAGAGGACCTAATAAAACCTAGAGTTAACGCATGAAGATAAAATTAAAATTGTTAAAGGGTGAAAAGGAAGAGTGGACCTTAAACGAAGAAGAATTCGGTATAGATCTCGAGAAGGAATGTAAGAGTAGATAATGAAAAGTTGTATATTTAACTTTATATATTATAAAATAGATAGATTAGGGATAAGGGTTTAATATTTTCAACATTGTTTTGCACTAGGACCGAGCTCTTGTCAAAGTTAATATTATGTCTTGAAAGCATTTTGAAACTATATAAAACAAGTTTAAGAGTTGTGATGTGTTAGGGTAGATGTGAGGTTAAAAACATGATGCCATCAGCGAATTACAAAATTGAAAGACCCTTGCTAATGATCTCATTTCCGACACTACATAGAATCCCACTAGTAATATATAATTTTATGATTCTAGAGATTACATCCACGACTAGGTTGAATAATAAAGATGTAATAGAGTCACCTTGTCTAAGTCCACGTTTAGATTGGATTTTATTTCCTAAAAACCACCAACTATAATATTAGAATTTCCGGTTTTTAATTAATAAAGACATAATCCAACCAACCCATATTGAACTAGGTCCCTAGAAAAGAGAAGGTCATTTAGAATCACCCAATCAGTAGAATCGAAAGCTTTAGCAAAGTCTATTTTTAACATGGCACAAGTGATATTATTTTTACAGCAATAATTTACAAATTCTTGGACTATAACGACCCCATCAATAATATTCCCACCCTTTATATAAGCAATTTGCATTATATCGATTAAGTTGTTCATTTTATTGCCTAACCTATTAGCTAATGCCTTAGAAATAATTTTGACTGAACAATCTATTAGTGAGATAGACCTAAAATCTTTGGGTTCTATAGCACCAACTTTCTTATGAAGAAGGATTAAGCTGGCGAAGTTATATCTTCCTAAATGAAGATTATCATTATAAAACTCGTTGAACATTCTAATTAGGTCATATTTACAACATACCAAAATTTCTTATAAATCAAAATGGGAAACCATTCGGTCCATTCGATTTATCACTAGGCATATCACTAATAGCCTTAAGATCTCTTCTTTGGTAAATAGGAAATCCAAGTCATCAAATTCAATTGTAGCATTAGCATCATATAATTCGTTCCATTTAGCTCTAATTCTATGACATCCACTGATTCTAAAGATATATTTGTAGCAGTTAGTGAATGTCTTGTTGAGCTCATTTTGATCAAAAATTGCCACATTATTAATAAATAAGGAGCTTATAGTATTACTACACTTGTGACCATTAGCTATTTTATGGAAGAAGTTAGTATTCTTGTCTTATTCATCCATCCACTTTAGCATGGACCTTTGCTTCCACATTTTTTCCTCGAGTATGATAACTTTGTCAAGTTTTTCTTTAAGGTTTAAAAAAACATTTTGCTTAGAAGAATTTATGGTTCTAGTTTCTTCACATTCGTTTAACTTTAGGACTTCAGAAAGCAGTTTTTCCTTTCTGATTCTAATGTTATCTAAAACATTTCTATTCCTATTTTTAAGAAATAACCTGAGGCCCCTGAGCTTACTGACAAATGGTTTGGCTATATTTCTTGAATATATAAAGTTATTGTTACTCATAGAAAGCCTTGTAACAAAAACGTTGAAATTAGATTCTACAAGCCACATCTTTTCAAATTTAAATGATTTATGCATTAAGTGTTAGGCCTCACAAAATAAAATGATAAGAAAGTGACCAAAAAATACAGGTGGAAGCCCATTAACCTGCAAAAAAGGAATCTATCTTCCATTCCTCGCTAATGAATAGACGGTCAAGGAGAGCTAAAGAAGGATTTTCCCTTGAGTATAACCAAGTAAATTGCTTATTGTTAAGCGGCAATTCAATTAACTTAACAATGGTAGTTGTATCGAACTAGGCTTATCGACACTCGAAAATCGACACTAATTCATTCACTTTATTGCGTGCCGAGCAATTGAAAGCTGAAAAATCCGATTGTTAAGGAAAAGAAAAAAGAAGAAGACAGGAAGAAACTAAACAATAGGAATCTCATAGCGGAATGACCAATCTATAATGTACAATAAATCTTTACATAAAAACAAACTTTAATATATATGTAGACAACAATCAGAGTATACCAATTACCTATTTCAGCCCAGACAGTTATAACAACCTGTCCTCACACTTGCTGATAAATACAACAATGAATGCAGCAGAAAAATAATTATATACGTGAATACGTCTCTGGGCTTCTAGCTCGTCTTCTAGAGCTTCGAGCATCCAAACTAAATCTGTAATATGCTCGGTATGACCTGAGCATTATAATAAAATAACACTCGATTCAGTCTGGAAAACTAATGTGAGAAAACACACCCAACTGAATTTTAAAGCTATTAAAATTTTAAAATCAAAAGTATCTCGTAAGACCACTCCGCACATAAACACTGATTGGTTTTTACCTTATGATAACCAAAACATTTTCTATAGGAAATCCATTTATATTATAATAATGTCTAGGGTCAAAGTAAAATATAAATATAGTTGAAATGCTTGCATTTCACGTTTTAGCGTAGTTAGGCAAAACTAAGTTCGTAAAGCTCATATTGGAGAAAGGATTCCATACTATGAGAAGGTAAGGAACACCTTCCGATGGTACATTTCTAGATAAAACGCACTAGGGTGTGACAAGAACATCTTGTACCCCTGCCACATAGGACTGGCCTACCACTTGACCAGTAGTACCAAATATGATCACCCCTTGGTTATTGGGCCCTGAAGCGCACACGAGTGGATAGTAATCGATCTAGATTTGGGTTGACATACCCTGACGGGAGCGACCCACTTGGCCCTGCTGCATACCCGATTTTTGTCATTTCTTAGTTGATGAGACTTGAGGCTATGTTTTAAATTTATATAGCACTTCCACTTGGAATGCTACATTGCCTTCCAATCAATGACACAATATCAGCATTCATCCATACAAGTTCATTCTGGGACTGAACGAAACCGAAGGTACTACTTCTACTACATCCACCTTGGAATCACTTTTAGTATTAGTAGCGAACAACCCTTGTACTTCAAAGAGCTCCGTCTTCAAATTTCATCATCTTCAAGATGTCTTCACGTCAAAACGCTTGAGTTGGATCAAAGTGGTTTTCGGATAACATATCTGATCCCGATCACTTTCGAAACAACATTCGATAGTTTTCGGTAAACTTAATCCCGGTTCTTTAGGAAATAAACAGGCAAAGATAAGAGCGGAGATCACCACCTAACCGCTAGTGTACAAATTTCCTTATCATGTGTCCTAGGAGAATGAAACAAGATTTATACGCACAATAAAGCATCATTGGAGATGACTGTGCCATATAACTCCCGTGTTTCTCCTAGATATTTCCAAAGTTACATTTTGGGTTCATATTTGATAGTCAGTTATTTAGCTATCAAAAAACACACATTCAGATCAGGGATTAATTCCATAAGGAAACCCAACATTAGTTCAGCACATAAGCAACCACTAGCCTCCTTAATTAATATTTTTATTTATTAAATTCATCTTGTAAATACTTGTATCAATATACCTTTACAAAGGTATATTCACAAATCCTTATTTTTCAACACTTGGAAAAATATCCATATACTTATCTCAACGGTATTAGTATTTTTATTAACAGAGAAAGATTTCCTTTTTATACAATTCTCAAATCATCTATAAATTCCTTTAAAAATCTCTAAAATCATTTATAAACTATTTATGAATTATTTCTCAAGTCATTTATAAACCCTTTATAAATCTGTGCAACTATTTTGTAAAATTCCTCTTATAACTCTATAAACCCATTTCTAAAATTCTTTTATAAATATCCAAAACCATTATAAACTCATTTTACCCTTTAACTACTCTTCCTTAGGTCTTCGAACCATTTTATAAAACTCCTCATATAAAACTTAAGTTTGTTTATAAAACTCTATTTATAGATCTCCAAAGCATTTATAAATAAATAATAATCATTTACTTCAAACACTATTATATAATAATAATTATTAACAATAAACATTATAAATAAATAATAATTACTAACTTCAAAACATCTTAAAAATAATATTTAATAATTCAATAACATTGTTAAATAACAATAACAATTAGTCTTTAACATTATTATAAATAGTAATAATTTTTTTCCAAAACATTTTTAAATAAATCTTTATTAATTTCAAGCCATTTTAATTACTTAAATAATTAACTTCTCAAAATATTGAAATACTGATAAATAATTTAAATCAACATTAAATATAAATAAAAAAATTTAAAAAAATATTAAATATAAATAAATAATTAAAAAAATATTAAATATAAATAAATAACTTAGAAAAAAAGGGATAAACGGGTTTATAGAGTTATCTCAATGGTGTAAGTATATTTATAACAAAGAAAGATTTCCTTTTTATACGATTCTCAAATCATCTATAAATTTCTTTATAAATCTCTAAAAACATTTATAAACTATTTACTAATTATTTCTTAAGCATTTATAAATCCTTTATAAATCCATGCAACTATTTATAAAATTCCTCTTATTATTCTATAAACCCATTTCTAAAATTCTTTTATAAATATTCAAAGCCATTTATAAACTCCTTTACTCTTTAACTACTCTTCCTTTTGGGTCTTTGAACCATATTATAAAACTCTTTTATAAAACTCAAGTATGTTTATAAAACTCTATTTATAGACCTCTAAAGCATTTATAAATAAATAACAATCATTTACTTCAAACACTATTATATAATAATAATTATTAACTTAAAAACATCATAATAATAATATTTAATATTTTTGAAAACATTGTTAAATAACAATAATAATTCATCTTTACCTTTTTATAAATAGCAATAATTTATTTCCAAAACATTTTTAAATAAATCTTTATTAATTTCACGCCATATTAATTATTTAAATAATCAACTTTTCATAATATTGAAATATTGATAAATAACTTCAAAACAACATTAAATATAAATAAATAATTTTTAAAACAATACTAAATACAAATAAATAATTTTTAATACAATATTAAATATAAATAAATAACTTAGAAAAAACGAATAAACAGGTTGGAGTAAAATAGAAATTAAATCCTTTAAAACAAAATATTTCTAAAACCCAACTTCGAATTAAAAACCATTTCCTATCTCAAAAACCAACTCCAACTCAAATGGCGATTTATAGTATTTTTAAAAATACTAAATTTGAGGCAATAGCCACGCAACTCTTCGATTTTCTATCACCACATGGTTTAAGTGTTGAACATATAACAATTTCATAGCCCATAGTACCAACAATCACGTTTAATATCAAATAATTCATATGACAGGATTATTAATGAACTTAAAATCAACAATGGCGGGAATCGTGTTAGATCCCTCCTACCTGTCCTCCTGCATCACAACTTATATGTATCAGCACACATATATGTAAATAAAATCAATAGTGGTGAGGAATCTTGTTGGATCCCTCTAACCTATTCCTTCTGCATCACAATAGCATATAAATATATAATATTGGTCATCCTCTACTAGGCGGGTATATATATAAGGTCATCCGCTCCAAAGGCGGGAATAAATCAAAACCAATAAATAAAAAGTAAATCACCTAAACTTCCAATCATCCAATAAATAGTTTTTATCGACTATAAAACATTACTAGTTAATCAAAAAGGTGAGTTTAACTCACAATTATTCCAGTTGTTATTGAGGCGTTCTGGTTTTCATCTAAATCGAATGCGCGAAATTCAACTAGCTCCAAATCAATCCAATCCAACTCTATGTCATAGTTCTCGTTCATACGAATGTAATACAACTCATCACGCTCGTTTCCGAGCCCGTATGAATTAGTTATTGCATTATCGAGATTCATAAATTAAATAATATAATTATATATACTAATCACATCATTAACTAATTACCATTATTAACATATATTAATCCTTCTTCCTCGTTCTAAAACGCGCAGTGAAAACTTCACCGTCGCAACCTCCCACGGCCAGTAGAGCCCATCGCGCCACCACTGTGGGTCGCCCTATCCACGCATGCCCTCGTACCACCCTCACTTCGCTTCCGCTGCCCCCTAATCGTCGCTGAAACCCACGAAAACTGCCCCGACGTCGAGCTGCTCCTTCCATCGCCACTATTATTCATTCGCTACCAAACTTCACCATGACGTAGCCCTGACTTCCCTCCGCATCTTCCCTTCAGATTCCATCGACTAAAGCTCGACGACATCGCCGTAATTCGTCATAATATATTCGACATTCAACTGAGCGCCGTCGCCGTCTCGCCTCGAATGACAACGATCCAACTGTTGAACTTCCTCGTTTCGATGCCGCAAACATATTCTTACGCTCAACTACTCCGTTTTGTTGTGGAGTTCTTGGAAACGAAAAATTGTGAGTAATTCCCTTCTGATTACAGAATTCCTCAAACTTCTCATTTTCAAATTCACCACCGTGATCACTACGAATAGTGATGATCTTGGAAGACAGTTGGTTTTGAACTCTTTTTGAAAAACTTTTAAAATAATCAAAAGTATCACTTTTATGTTTCAGAAAGATTGTCCATGTATATCTGGAATAATCATCCACAATTACAAAGACATATTTACTATGGTTGATTGATTGAATCTGAGATGGACCAAATAAATCTAGGTGAAGTAACTCAAGAGGTTTTGAAGTAGAAATCATATCTTTAAGTTTAAAGGAACTTTTTCTAAGTTTTCCTAATTGACATGCATCACATATACTATCTACTTTAAATTGCATCTTAGGGAGGCCTCTTACTAGATCAAGTTTGGATAGTCTAGATAAGAGTTTAAAATTCAAATGTCCAAATCTCTTATGCCAAGTCCAAGGGTCACTTGTATTGGCCAAAAGACATAGATTATCATTTGAAATTTTCATACTGAGAATATAGATATTCTTTTTCCTAACTCCCTCAAAGATAATATTAGATTTATTATCTTCGATGTGACACTTGTCTTTTTCAAATTTAATCCTATATCCTTTATCACATAACTAACTAATACTAAGTAGATTATGTTGTAGATTTTTAACTAACAAAACATTTGAAATAATAGGAGTTTCAGAATTACCTACATTACCGATGCCAACTACATAACCTTTTGAATTATCCCCAAAATTAACCAATCCTCCATCCTTGTAAATAATGTCATTGAGTATCTCTGGATTTCCTGTCATATGTCTTGAACATCCACTATCAAGTATCCACTTGTTTTTCCTTATTTGCACAACTTTTCCATTGTGAATAGATTCATTTGTCGCCATGAAGCAAGATTCCTGCACAGTGAGCAACTTTTGTAGATTACCTGATTCTATATAACTATCATGCATCAATTTATGAGACCACAATGATTTGATCATTAAAGAATTATTTTTAGGAAACATTTCAAACTTAGCCATGAACTTTTCAAAAATCAGATTATGAATACTTTGAAAAACTTGCTCTGATACCAAATGAAAGGAACGCGGAATATGATCTTAAGACTATTTAACACTAGAGGGGGGGTGAATAGTGTTTTAAGAATTTCTTTAAAACTTCTTTGATTTAAATTGATTTAACTAACTTAATGCAAATACACAATCACAGATCAAATCACAGAATCACAAACAGATGCAAATATAAATAAAAAGCAAGTAAAGGAAAGAACACACCAGGAATTTTATACTGGTTCGGTGTTACCCTACATCCAGTCCCGCACAACTCGTACGGCTTTCTATTCAATAATAATCTAGATTACAATCCCTCGATTCCAAGGCAACGAGGTACACCCTCCAAATTCTCAGGTCTCTGGGTAGAACCACTTGATTCACAGGACACAAGTTCAGCCGATCGATTTCCAAGGACACGATCACACCTTTATAACCCTAAACAAGTTTCTTTGAGTACAAATGTATCTATAACTCTGATAAGCACTGAGATTCTTTGAAGAGAGTGGCAGAGAATCAAACTAGAGATATTCTGGATTGATTCACTTAAGATTTTGGCAGAATATGGATAGGATGATTAGAAAATAAGATAAGAGAATAAAGAGGAGAGAAAATAAAGAAAGTAGTTACTGGAAAACGTCCATAACAGTCTCTATTTATAGAGAATGAATGGATGTGTCCATTCAAAGAGATTTAAACGAATAGACACTTCTTTTGAAAACAACCTTTGCTATAACGGGAAGCATGTCGACATGACGAGTAACTATGATGTCGACATGGTCTAGTAAAAATGATGATTTGCTTTTCTTTAAAAATGATGATTTAAAACATATGCAACTTTATTCAAATGGACTCTATGTATTTGTAGAAGGTATTTAGAAGTAGAAATACTTATGAATATATATATGTATATATACTAAAATATATTTAAAATCAAAGTAAATAAACTAAAGTAAATATAATATTAAAATAGATTTTGAGGCTAAAATATCAAGGACAATTTTGAAATCAAAATATAACAAAATGATAAATATGATTTTGAGGCTAAAACATTTTTGGAAATGCGAACGAAGGTTTTTCTTTTGAAAAGGAATATTTGAAAATCATTTTATGAAACAAGAGATAATTTTGAAAATCATTTTGAATCAAAATTAGTGGATAACAAAATAGGGCTACTATCCGTTCCACTAGATATTTCGTGAGTTCCATCTCACTAGGGTTCCATCCCTTTAACAAGAACGAAGTGGATTCCATTCCACGAGTAAATTGGATAAAAAAGAATGATAGTGCTTTCAAGGAGTTTTAACAAATATCTAACCTAACTATATTATTTGTCTTGAACTCTTGAATATCTTGAAACTCATGAGTCTTCAATCTTGAACTCTTGATCTTTGTCTTCTTTACTGTACAGTCTTCTTTTGTTGATACCTGCATATAGATTTCCTGCACATATATATTTTATAACACTTCTATAGTTGTTGTCATCAAAACCATTATCCTATAGACTAACATTCTCCCCCTTTTTGATGATGACAACCTTTGTTTATAAAATATTTATATTCTCCTTATAACTCCCCCTAAATCTAATAACTCCCCCTTAATCTATGCCTAACTAACCTATTTTATACTTCTCCCCCTTTGTCATCAACAAAAAATATGACACTAACTCCCCCTAAATCTATGATATTAATGATAGTGTTATCATTAATAATACTAAAACTAGATATAACAATGCTAAATATTGTATACTCAGAATGATATATATGAGTAATATAAGAATGAGAATAATAAGTGTAACCACAGATTATTTTATTCATTTCAATATTACTATATACATGACTATTTAATCTTATAAACACATAAATAACTAAAACAAGAAAATAAACAACTCAACGGTTGTTTTTGATGATGGGAGACTTGTGGACAGGACAATTTGGGTAATGGAAACAGAAGTTTCCATGTTGTTCCACAATGTTCCCATAAGCATCAAAACAAACTTCCCCTACACATAATGCTTCATCATCAGTTTCTTCCTCCATTGGTTCTTCCTCTTCTTCTTCGTCTTCGTCTTCTTCTCCTTCTTCATTTGCTTCTATGTTAGAAGAATCTTCAATTACAATTGGATTGGCATGATTATCCATGAGGAATTTTTGAAGATTCCTCAGAATTTTCCCTTGTTTCTCTTGCCATTCTCAATTGTTGAACTTGCATTTCAGTTAACATCTGCAGCGAATCATCAACTTTCTCCTCTATTTTGATGACACGAGCAAGTATGGAGTTTTGGAAAGGGCCTTGTGAAGGAAAAGGGAAAGGAACCGGTGAAATTTGATTAGGATTGGATGTGGAAGCCATGGATTTGATGTTTCCAGAAAGTAGTATGAAGAAATAATGATTGGAGGGAAGAGAAACTCGGAATGGGTGAGTTAAATAACCACCCATTCAAAAATTAGAGGGAAAAATGAATTGTCATTTTTACCGTTTCATGTCGACATGACGCATGAATACTATGTCGACATGGTGTTGTAAAATGCTATGGTTAAGAAATCATTCATATATACCCTATGTATACTACTATACTATATACTATATTTCAGAAAGAGAACATATACCTAATTCTCTTCTTAACTTGGTGAAGACAGGTTCTCCTAAAGGTTTGATTAAAATATCAGCTATTTGATTTTCAGAATTAACGAAATCAAGAGAAATTTTCTCTTTATTTACGTTATCTCTTAGAAAATGGTGTCTAATGTCAATATGTTTAGTTCGGGCATGGAGAGTTGGGTTTTTGGACAAACTAATGGCACTAGTGTTATCACAGAAAATTGGAGATTTTGTGATAGATATACCAAAATCATTCAAGGTTTGTTGCATATACAAAACTTGAGAACAAGCTAAAGCAGCAGAAACATACTCTGCTTCAGTTGTTGATAGGGAAACAGTATTCTGCTTTTTACTTAACCAGGAAATTAAGGAATGACCTAGAAAGTGACAAGTTCCACTTGTACTCTTTCGGTCTGACTTACACCCAGCATAGTCAGCATCACAGTAGGAAACTAATTCAAATGAATCATTCTTAGGGTAGAACAATCCATAATCAAAGGTGTGTTTAACATATCGAATGATACGTTTCACAGCTTTTAGATGAGTTTCCTTGGGTTGAGATTGATATCTTGCACAGAGACAGACACTGTTCATGATATCTGGTCTACTAGCAGTTATATAGAGAAGTGATACAATCATTCCTCTATACAAGGTTTGATCTACGTCTTTGGATAGATCATCCTTACTTAACGCTATATTGGTTGCCATGGGAGTTGGTTTTCCACTCACATTGGTCAAGCCAAACTTACTAACTAACTCTCTCGCATACTTCTCTTGACTGATAAAGATACCATTATCTAATTGTTTGATTTGTAATCCTAGGAAAAAGTTAAGTTCACCCATATGACTCATCTCAAACTCTTTTGTCATAATGTCAGAAAATTCTTTGTTCATGTAATGACCCGTAAATTTCAACCATTTTAATAACGTAATTAGTTGAAATTTTGTGAAATTTTAAACGATAAATTTTGAAATAAAAATTTAATATTTGGAATGTGTCTAGTTAAACATAGCAACTGGTAAATTTTCGTCCGAAAATGTAAAAGTTTATTTCGCGCGTAAATTCACTTCAATTTAACAAGTTAAAAAGCGTTGAAAATAAAATGTTTTCGAAACCAAAATATTTTTACATAGAAAAATTCTAAACCATCTTCTGAGCAAAATATCAGTTTGTCATTTTTCCAAATTCGGACATCTATTGCTCCGTCGTTCTTATTTTCTGCAAATAGCAGCATTCTGGTACCGATATCGATTTTTATCGGATGATCGTACCACTGATATCTGTATACCGTTTTGATCGTCTCGTCGTGCTGATCTCTACGGTATATTCAATTGTGTATTTTGAAGCCCGGTACACATTGGAATCCGTGAAAAACGATTTTATGTCGGTACCGATTTTTAACCTTTTGGGTTCCTGATCTTTCATCTACCCAACCGTCGAAATCTAATAGTCACTTGTGTTTCATATTCCCAAAATTTTAATTTGACCGTTCTTTTTCTTGGTTAGCTCATTTTCACGGTTTCATTTCAATAAAATTAAATATAGCCTGTTCATTTTTCATCTTCATTTAGTTCGTTCACTCTCTTCCATTCCCTTGCTATTTTCTTCTGCTTCATTTCTGTACATTCATTTCAAACATGCATCAACCTCATTTCGCCTCCCTCTTTTTTCTGTTCGATCCCTTCATGCTTAAAAAAAAGTATATATATAGTTTATATATATGGTTCATCTTGTTTCTGGAAGCCTGCTCCCACCACATCTCCACCAACCCGAGCTCAAGCTACCCAACCAACCGCCGCGTCTCCATCCGCCTATTGCTAAACCCAACGATGGCCTGCTACTCGAAGGGTTGCTGAACCACACAATGACCTCTCATGTCGACGGCCACGTCCACCGACCTCCCCTCCTCCATCCTCCCAGCATCCTCACCAAGCCATCAGCAACTTTGCTCCACCCCATCGCCTGCAGCTCCTCTTCTTCCCGAACCTACCCATGCAAACACCATCCGCAACCTCCGGCCTCGGCCACCTCCGACCAAGCATAGCCCCTCCTTCCCATCGGCAGACCCAATCCCCTCAGCTTCCTCCCCTTACCTCCGCCTCCACCATCACCTTCATCCTCCGCCGAACCCACCACGGCCACCGCCCAAGCCTCCATCCCTTCTCCTATTCTTCTTCCCTTCGCGTCACCTACTTCCTCCCGAATCCTCAGGCCAAATTCCACAATTCGATGTTCATCGCTTCACACTCGTGCATCTCTTTCCCTCAGCAAGCCGAGCCTTAGCCTTTGATTTACGCAGAGGTATTAAATTTTACATATTATAAGTTATTAGATATATAAAAGGGTATACATGTGTTTCGAATATACATATATATTATATAAATGTTTATTTTATGTTATATATTGGTTATTTATATACGGGTAGATACTTAATGTACTGTTTTGTACATGTGCTATTTATAATAATAAATTAGAGTCTGTTATATATTAGCTATACATGTTTATATATTTGTTGTTATGAAAGTTATACATATATATAGTTGATAAAATTTGTAACCTGTTTTGAATTTAAACAGATTTTTGTAATATTAATATATATTGGTTTAAATTATAGGTTTAGATGATGTTATTTTAGTATTATATTATATCTTTAGATTCTGCAGCAAGTTATATATATATATATTTGTTTTACAGGTTTGATTTTTTTTAGTTATCTGTCTATATATCTATTTTATACCATATTATATATATAGGGTCATATGGGTAGGTATAGAATATGTTGCAGTGATATATTACAGGAAGTACAATTTGCTACTGAGTCTAGGTATATATGTGTGTTATATACGTATGTATATTTTGTTGAAAGTTTATATGGAGTCTACATCTTGTCTGCATAGGTCTGTCTGCATGTTTTAATATATATATTTTATATAGACTTGTTAGTATGTATGTGCAGTATGATATATTTAAGGGTAGCAGTGTATATGTTGAGTACATGTAGGTGTAACAGTATATATTCTATAATATATGAGTTGGGTACTCTGTCAGTAAACATAATTCAAGTTATATTATGGATTAGCATTTGTTGTGTTGATAATATATGTAGAAAGTATGATTTTAATATGTTAAAATTGTTATTTTGTATATACATATATATACGTGTATATATATCTTATTTCAAATTATGTTATGTAGATATGTCGTTTGTTTTTGTGTTTTATTCAAACCAATGATTTTGAAATATATTTAATTTTAAAATGCGATTTAATTTAATATTGATTTGAAAATAAAATAAAGTATATATTTTCCGCTTCTATCAACCCGATCTGATCCGTTTTCATCAATTTCTGTTATCAGCTCGGTTGTTCGTCAAATTCGTGCTTGGATTCAAAACTCATTCCATCGTCAAATCTATCTAGCCTCGAAAGGTGAGCACTCACTCACGATTAACGTTCTTTTATTTATTAAATTTGATTTCAATTGAAACGACAATTGAAATATGCTGCTGTTAGTTAATTACACTTTTATCAATGCTATTGCCTGTATCAGTTCACCTGTGACATCTGACACCATTATCTGTTAATTATTTATGCGATGATAATACAGTTTGGCTGATAATTGATTGATTGTTGATATTTATATTGGACGTTAAATTGTTAATGTTAAAATGATAAATAGTATGAAATTGAACTTGATATAGGATAAACAAATGTTAAATTTGATTAACTGACATTTGTATAATATGACCCCTTTAACTGTTAAATTTATTGACACGTTGGATTTGTTTAATTACATCTTGAACCACTGAATGTATGTTGTTAAATTGATGATGGATGAAATTGTAATAGATGACAAGTGAAAACCGTAATGTAATAATCTTTAATCTACATGAAATGATAGTGTAGATTCTAGAAATAATTATATTAATTCGTACAAATAACAATGCGAATTAATACGGTTATTTCGGGATTATTTGAATTGATTACTGGATTGTTATTGTTTGTTGTTATTGCTTGTTTATTTACTTTGACACCATCCCAGTTATCACACTGCAAGTTCCCTTTGTTATGCTTTGATTTTGAATTGAATTGGAATCGGGTTGAAATGATAAATACCCAAATTGAACTTTGACCTTGGATATAGAGAATTAAATAAAACCCGATTGGTCAATAATTTGATTTAAAAATAAAACGAAGATTTATTTTGAATAAATAATATGGTTTTGAAATGAAGTTTAAATTTAAATTTTAATGAAAATAAAATGTTAATATTTAATAATCTGGAACAAATATTTACAATGTAATTGATGAAATGTTGTTTAATTTGAGAGATGATTGAATTAAGTTTGAAATTATAATTAAGTTTGAAATTATTAAAGTTTGAAATGATTTAATAATTAAGTTTGAAATTATTAAACTTTGAAATTATTTAATAATTAAGTTTTGAATTATCTAATAATTAAATAAGATTGAATTATTTAATGATTAAATTGAATTGGATTCTTTAATAAGTGGAATTGAACTTCTTGAATAATTCAAATTGAGTTTCTTTATTAATTAAGTTTTGGAAAATTATTTAAGTAAGTAAATAAGTGAATATTGAATTTCTTTAACAAGAAATAAAATGTGATTTATTGAAATTAATGTAAGACTTGAAATTTAAAGAATTTGATTTGATGAATTTAATTTAACTCAATTTGAAAGTTTTGATATAACGAAGTTGAATTTAAATAATGGATTTAATGAATTGGAAATTAAATAGAAATTGTTTTAAATGAAAATTTACTTAACGAATATTGAATGAAATCGATAAATAAGTTTAAATTGATTTGACGGTTAAAATTAAGTTAAATTTAAATGATTTCGAATTGAAACTTATATATGAACTTGGATCAATATTTGAATGGTTTAAAATAAAAATTGAAATTGAATTATAAGATTTTGAAATGGTAAATTGAAGTTTTGAAACGTAAATTATCGGAAATTGATTTTGAAAGACAAATGAAATGTTGATTTACGAATTCTATTTGAAATTGAAATTGATTTGGTTTTGAAATAAATAAACGACCAATCGGTGTAATAATTACGGAAGTTATTAAAGAGACCGGAATTCGGTTATGGGTATACTCTCTATCTAAACCGAAAACCACTTTAATAACTATGCGCGGAGTGATGATCCAGAATGAAGTGGTTGGAATGATGTACGTGTTGACTGAAGAAAGAGAACGATAATGGAAAGCCTTGACACTTGTGTCAAATTGGAAATGACTAAAACATGAGCTGTGCCGGGCCAATGGAGGATTGATACCTCAAGTGGACACACTTCTTCGAACTACTTATACTTGTTGTCGATTGGTGCACCCTTGATTTTGGGAGTGTTGTTTCACGGTGTTGCGGGCGCTGCGGCGTTGTGTTCTCACCAGTCCGGATCAGGCGAACGGTAGTATCACTACCTTGGGTATAGCCTCATGTGCCTTGTCATACTTGTATTCCATTTATGCGCGACCACTACGAATTTGTTTTGTACCTTGAGTATATGGATTGCCCTCTGGTGACTTCCGGTTTTGGGGAAACTACGGTCTTGTATATGCTTGTGGGAATAAAAATGTGTTAAGGGTGGAATGGGCCATGACTTAACGCTATTTTGATATCTTTATATTACTGATAGACATTATCTACTTAGCGTACATTACTACCTAGTAGATAGTTTAACGGATCCTTAAAGGATGGTGATTCCAAACATCCTTTAAGTTACTTGTATTTCAATTGCTATTTCACTTGAGTTGGATTTATTAATATAAGAATGTTAATCCTGACTCGAGTGTTTTGTGTTTTGCTTTACGCTCGGGTCAGACTGAGTAGTTCAGCTTTCGAGACTCACCTTTGGAGTTGGAGCTTCGCTTGGAGATCCAGCTATCTATCTAGCTTTCAGTATTCGATGATTCCAGTGATGTATTCTGATTTGTATCTGATGTATCGTGTTACTCTTCCGTTGTATCTGGTTTAACTCTGATGTATTGTATTATTCTTCTGTTGTAAACTCTGATGTATTTTATATATTCATATAGTAGCTTCATGAACTACTATCTCTTTTTATTTCCGCTGCACTCTGTGTCTGTGATCTGTGATTATTTATTTACTGTATATGTTCAGTTTTGCCAAATTTAAATTAACAACGCGGTATTTTGAGCAATTCAACTCCGACATGAGTGTCTACCTATACACTTATAATGGATGCGAATGGTCCAAAATGGCGGGTCGTTACAGTTGGTATCAGAGCTTTGGTAGCTCTAGGCAAAACTTAACATATAGGGTAAATTTATTTACAGAATCACTCTCATTCGAGTTTCAATCTCTTCCTTTGACTCAATTCCTTTGAATTTTGGAACGTTCCCCTCGGTTCTGAAATTCATTCGTGTCCTTCACTATTCATCTTCTTTAAATTCTGGAGCACCCCATAACTCCACTGTGAATGATCTTTATAATGAATCGGCGGTCTCGCCAAACTTCGAATGATTCGTAAAGGAGCAAAACTCCTTTACGATTGGCATTGATTTACCGGAGATTTCTGTATCATCGGTTTACGATGCTATCTATCTCCTACTATTCTTGAATTCTATTCTTAAGATTAAATGTCATTTTGCCTCGGAATTCTGCATTGATCTTAACCTTGAAGTCACGGTCGACCCGGTTAAGGTTGCCCGCGATTTATATAAACTTATCCATCTCTCGATTTTGTTGTTTAAATCATCTTATCTCTGTTTCGAACTTATATTCGAATCAAAATTCTCTTCGATTCGAGTCCATCAAGTTTGAATCTCTATATTCTATCCTTGGAATCCATTCTTGTATCGTCAAGCGAGGTAGTGCATTTGTTATTAATATAAAAATGTTTTCTTTATTGTGTTGTTTGAGTTGCTAATGTTGATTTGGGTTTTCGATCGATTCGTCTGATCAACGCTATCGATAGGATTTCCAAAACACTTGAGCAGAGCAAACCGACACAATATCGTTTTCAAAATTTGATAAATAAAACAAAATAGTTTTGTATGATTATATTATTTATAAGTTTCTGAAATTAAATTATTAATGAATTTGTTGTCTGAAATAATAATATTGATTTTCATTTATTGTTTGTAAACCATTGACCATTGCATAATATAAATAAATGAATTTATAAACTTGGTTATAAATTGATTGGAATTTGAAATGAATTTAATTCAGAAATTTGAGAATTTATTAGTTTCCGGTGATTTCGAACTTTGGGTTTTAAAATTTTACAGTATATATTATTGAATGTATTTTCGAATAGAAATCGTTTTCATAGAATTTTAAAATGTTGAAATCAGTGCTCTTCTCTTTGTCGCTGGAAAATAATTTCGGTGATGGCGGCCGCATCATCGACATTCATTTTCGAGTTTCGAAGTGGAGATACTATTCTGTAGTTTTGCTACGGTTTGTTTTGAAAAATATTTTGATTTGAATTTCTTCAGTATAATTTGATTTATATATATATAAGTATCTTATTTTAAAAATTTAAATTTGATTGATAAATATATGATATATATCTCTAAATTGTTTAAAGTTGATCGGAAAATCTAAATTCTTAAATTTTGTTAAAGGATGACTTTAATTATAAATAAAACCAAAATTTGGAATAAATATTTAAACTTGAATAATTTAATTGAGAAAATATTATTTGTATATTGTTCAACTGCACCCTAATACAACTTACCTAAATCATTCAGAAGTTGAATATATAATTGGATAATACATAAGTTAAATTGAATTTATAAATAAAATTTGAGTGTTTATAATAAATGTTATACACTAAATTTGGATTATAAAGATGTTAATAGAATTAGATAGGATAATAAGTAAACTCAGTTAATAATGGAATAAATTTGTTTTGAGAAAAATTAATAAATTTGTTTTGAAAGAATTAATAAACTGAAATTTGATCAACTTATGAAAATAACTTGAATTTAAAAGCAATTAGTAAATATAAATTAATTTAAATCGAAACTTTTATGTTTTAAATTAATTTATATAGGTTAAATATATGTGATTAGATATATTAAGTAGAATAAATTTAACAACAATTTGGAATAAAGAAGAATTTAAAATTGTTGAAGAAAAATGATTATAATAAAATACTATTCAAAATTATGGTTTTAGAAATTGTAGATTTAAGATAATTGGATAATAAGATAATAAATTTAGAAATTGTGAGATTGATTTTTAGTGAAATCAAATGGATTAAATCAATTATTGAATATCAATTAATTTAAATTTGAATTTATATGGTTTAAATTAATTATTATTTTGTATTTCAAATCTGTTTTTCTTTCTGGTTGTTTCTATTCTCCTACCTCATTCCTTTTCGGGGACGAAAAGTTTTGAGTGGGGGAGAGTGTAATGACCCGTAAATTTCAACCATTTTAATAACGTAATTAGTTGAAATTTTGTGAAATTTTAAACGATAAATTTTGAAATAAAAATTTAATATTTGGAATGTGTCTAGTTAAACATAGCAACTGGTAAATTTTCGTCCGAAAATGTAAAAGTTTATTTCGCGCGTAAATTCACTTCAATTTAACAAGTTAAAAAGCGTTGAAAATAAAATGTTTTCGAAACCAAAATATTTTTACAAAGAAAAATTCTAAACCATCTTCTGAGCAAAATATCAGTTTGTCATTTTTCCAAATTCGGACATCTATTGCTCCGTCGTTCTTATTTTCTGCAAATAGCAGCATTCTGGTACCGATATCGATTTTTATCGGATGATCGTACCACTGATATCTGTATACCGTTTTGATCGTCTCGTCGTGCTGATCTCTACGGTATATTCAATTGTGTATTTTGAAGCCCGGTACACATTGGAATCCGTGAAAAACGATTTTATGTCGGTACCGATTTTTAACCTTTTGGGTTCCTGATCTTTCATCTACCCAACCGTCGAAATCTAATAGTCACTTGTGTTTCATATTCCCAAAATTTTAATTTGACCGTTCTTTTTCTTGGTTAGCTCATTTTCACGGTTTCATTTCAATAAAATTAAATATAGCCTGTTCATTTTTCATCTTCATTTAGTTCGTTCACTCTCTTCCATTCCCTTGCTATTTTCTTCTGCTTCATTTCTGTACATTCATTTCAAACATGCAGCAACCTCATTTCGCCTCCCTCTTTTTTCAGTTCGATCCCTTCATGCTTAAAAAAAAGTATATATATAGTTTATATATATGGTTCATCTTGTTTCTGGAAGCCTGCTCCCACCACATCTCCACCAACCCGAGCTCAAGCTACCCAACCAACCGCCGCGTCTCCATCCGCCTATTGCTAAACCCAACGCTGGCCTGCTACTCGAAGGGTTGCTGAACCACACAATGACCTCTCATGTCGACGGCCACGTCCACCGACCTCCCCTCCTCCATCCTCCCAGCATCCTCACCAAGCCATCAGCAACTTTGCTCCACCCCATCGCCTGCAGCTCCTCTTCTTCCCGAACCTACCCATGCAAACACCATCCGCAACCTCCGGCCTCGGCCACCTCCGACCAAGCATAGCCCCTCCTTCCCATCGGCAGACCCAATCCCCTCAGCTTCCTCCCCTTACCTCCGCCTCCACCATCACCTTCATCCTCCGCCGAACCCACCACGGCCACCGCCCAAGCCTCCATCCCTTCTCCTATTCTTCTTCCCTTCGCGTCACCTACTTCCTCCCGAATCCTCAGGCCAAATTCCACAATTCGATGTTCATCGCTTCACACTCGTGCATCTCTTTCCCTCAGCAAGCCGAGCCTTAGCCTTTGATTTACGCAGAGGTATTAAATTTTACATATTATAAGTTATTAGATATATAAAAGGGTATACATGTGTTTCGAATATACATATATATTATATAAATGTTTATTTTATGTTATATATTGGTTATTTATATACGGGTAGATACTTAATGTACTGTTTTGTACATGTGCTATTTATAATAATAAATTAGAGTCTGTTATATATTAGCTATACATGTTTATATATTTGTTGTTATGAAAGTTATACATATATATAGTTGATAAAATTTGTAACCTGTTTTGAATTTAAACAGATTTTTGTAATATTAATATATATTGGTTTAAATTATAGGTTTAGATGATGTTATTTTAGTATTATATTATATCTTTAGATTCTGCAGCAAGTTATATATATATATTTGTTTTACAGGTTTGATTTTTTTTAGTTATCTGTCTATATATCTATTTTATACCATATTATATATATAGGGTCATATGGGTAGGTATAGAATATGTTGCAGTGATATATTACAGGAAGTACAATTTGCTACTGAGTCTAGGTATATATGTGTGTTATATACGTATGTATATTTTGTTGAAAGTTTATATGGAGTCTACATCTTGTCTGCATAGGTCTGTCTGCATGTTTTAATATATATATTTTATATAGACTTGTTAGTATGTATGTGCAGTATGATATATTTAAGGGTAGCAGTGTATATGTTGAGTACATGTAGGTGTAACAGTATATATTCTATAATATATGAGTTGGGTACTCTGTCAGTAAACATAATTCAAGTTATATTATGGATTAGCATTTGTTGTGTTGATAATATATGTAGAAAGTATGATTTTAATATGTTAAAATTGTTATTTTGTATATACATATATATACGTGTATATATATCTTATTTCAAATTATGTTATGTAGATATGTCGTTTGTTTTTGTGTTTTATTCAAACCAATGATTTTGAAATATATTTAATTTTAAAATGCGATTTAATTTAATATTGATTTGAAAATAAAATAAAGTATATATTTTCCGCTTCTATCAACCCGATCTGATCCGTTTTCATCAATTTCTGTTATCAGCTCGGTTGTTCGTCAAATTCGTGCTTGGATTCAAAACTCATTCCATCGTCAAATCTATCTAGCCTCGAAAGGTGAGCACTCACTCACGATTAACGTTCTTTTATTTATTAAATTTGATTTCAATTGAAACGACAATTGAAATATGCTGCTGTTAGTTAATTACACTTTTATCAATGCTATTGCCTGTATCAGTTCACCTGTGACATCTGACACCATTATCTGTTAATTATTTATGCGATGATAATACAGTTTGGCTGATAATTGATTGATTGTTGATATTTATATTGGACGTTAAATTGTTAATGTTAAAATGATAAATAGTATGAAATTGAACTTGATATAGGATAAACAAATGTTAAATTTGATTAACTGACATTTGTATAATATGACCCCTTTAACTGTTAAATTTATTGACACGTTGGATTTGTTTAATTACATCTTGAACCACTGAATGTATGTTGTTAAATTGATGATGGATGAAATTGTAATAGATGACAAGTGAAAACCGTAATGTAATAATCTTTAATCTACATGAAATGATAGTGTAGATTCTAGAAATAATTATATTAATTCGTACAAATAACAATGCGAATTAATACGGTTATTTCGGGATTATTTGAATTGATTACTGGATTGTTATTGTTTGTTGTTATTGCTTGTTTATTTACTTTGACACCATCCCAGTTATCACACTGCAAGTTCCCTTTGTTATGCTTTGATTTTGAATTGAATTGGAATCGGGTTGAAATGATAAATACCCAAATTGAACTTTGACCTTGGATATAGAGAATTAAATAAAACCCGATTGGTCAATAATTTGATTTAAAAATAAAACGAAGATTTATTTTGAATAAATAATATGGTTTTGAAATGAAGTTTAAATTTAAATTTTAATGAAAATAAAATGTTAATATTTAATAATCTGGAACAAATATTTACAATGTAATTGATGAAATGTTGTTTAATTTGAGAGATGATTGAATTAAGTTTGAAATTATAATTAAGTTTGAAATTATTAAAGTTTGAAATGATTTAATAATTAAGTTTGAAATTATTAAACTTTGAAATTATTTAATAATTAAGTTTTGAATTATCTAATAATTAAATAAGATTGAATTATTTAATGATTAAATTGAATTGGATTCTTTAATAAGTGGAATTGAACTTCTTGAATAATTCAAATTGAGTTTCTTTATTAATTAAGTTTTGGAAAATTATTTAAGTAAGTAAATAAGTGAATATTGAATTTCTTTAACAAGAAATAAAATGTGATTTATTGAAATTAATGTAAGACTTGAAATTTAAAGAATTTGATTTGATGAATTTAATTTAACTCAATTTGAAAGTTTTGATATAACAAAGTTGAATTTAAATAATGGATTTAATGAATTGGAAATTAAATAGAAATTGTTTTAAATGAAAATTTACTTAACGAATATTGAATGAAATCGATAAATAAGTTTAAATTGATTTGACGGTTAAAATTAAGTTAAATTTAAATGATTTCGAATTGAAACTTATATATGAACTTGGATCAATATTTGAATGGTTTAAAATAAAAATTGAAATTGAATTATAAGATTTTGAAATGGTAAATTGAAGTTTTGAAACGTAAATTATCGGAAATTGATTTTGAAAGACAAATGAAATGTTGATTTACGAATTCTATTTGAAATTGAAATTGATTTGGTTTTGAAATAAATAAACGACCAATCGGTGTAATAATTACGGAAGTTATTAAAGAGACCGGAATTCGGTTATGGGTATACTCTCTATCTAAACCGAAAACCACTTTAATAACTATGCGCGGAGTGATGATCCAGAATGAAGTGGTTGGAATGATGTACGTGTTGACTGAAGAAAGAGAACAATAATGGATAGCCTTGACACTTGTGTCAAATTGGAAATGACTAAAACAGGAGCTGTGCCGGGCCAATGGAGGATTGATACCTCAAGTGGACACACTTCTTCGAAGTTTCGAACTACTTATACTTGTTGTCGATTGGTGCACCCTTGATTTTGGGAGTGTTGTTTCACGGTGTTGCGGGCGCTGCGGCGTTGCGTTCTCACCAGTCCGGATCAGGCGAACGGTAGTATCACTACCTTGGGTATAGCCTCATATGCCTTGTCATACTTGTATTCCATTTATGCGCGACCACTACGAATTTGTTTTGTACCTTGAGTATATGGATTGCCCTCTGGTGACTTCCGGTTTTGGGGAAACTACGGTCTTGTATATGCTTGTGGGAATAAAAATGTGTTAAGGGTGGAATGGGCCATGACTTAACGCTATTTTGATATCTTTATATTACTGATAGACATTATCTACTTAGCGTACATTACTACCTAGTAGATAGTTTAACGGATCCTTAAAGGATGGTGATTCCAAACATCCTTTAAGTTACTTGTATTTCAATTGCTATTTCACTTGAGTTGGATTTATTAATATAAGAATGTTAATCCTGACTCGAGTGTTTTGTGTTTTGCTTTACGCTCGGGTCAGACTGAGTAGTTCAGCTTTCGAGACTCACCTTTGGAGTTGGAGCTTCGCTGGGAGATCCAGCTATCTATCCAGCTTTCAGTATTCGATGATTCCAGTGATGTATTCTGATTTGTATCTGATGTATCGTGTTACTCTTCCGTTGTATCTGGTTTAACTCTGATGTATTGTATTATTCTTCTGTTGTAAACTCTGATGTATTTTATATATTCATATAGTAGCTTCATGAACTACTATCTCTTTTTATTTCCGCTGCACTCTGTGTCTGTGATCTGTGATTATTTATTTACTGTATATGTTCAGTTTTGCCAAATTTAAATTAACAACGCGGTATTTTGAGCAATTCAACTCCGACATGAGTGTCTACCTATACACTTATAATGGATGCGAATGGTCCAAAATGGCGGGTCGTTACAGTTCATGTCAGAATTGGTTGATCCAAAAATAATATCATCTACGTACACTTGTACAAGTTGAATATCATTTTTGTTTCTTTTAATAAAAAGTGTGTTATCTACTTTACCTATTTCAAAATTAGATTGCAAAAGATGAGACCTAAGTCTATCATACCAAGCTCTAGGAGCTTGTTTTAGACCATACAGGGGTTTCTTTAATTTAAAAACATGATTTGGAAATTTTGTATCTTCAAAGAGAGGAGGTTGTTCAACATAAACTTCCTCTTTTACAAAACCATTTAGAAAGGCACTCTTGACATCCATTTGAAAAAGTTTGAAATTATTGAAATTAGCGAAAGCAAGCAGAATTCTAATAGCTTCTAATCTTGCTACGGGTGCAAAGGTTTCGTCATAATCTATACCTTCTTCTTGACAATAACCTTGTGCAACGAGTCGAGCCTTATTTCTAACGACCTCACCTAATTCATTTAATTTATTTTTATATACCCATTTAGTGTGATATCCCGGAAATTTTGGGCAATATCAATTTGATAATCTGTTTAAAAATCAAATTGATTTAATAATCTTTGTTAATAAAGATTTAAATTGGTTTAATAAACTTCTTTTAATAAATATATGATATGGTTTTTAAAATACTCAAGATAAATGTTAATTGTTTAAATTTATTTTAGCTTTAGTTTAAAATACAAACTAATTAACAAAAAGGTTTGTGTTATTTTATTTTTGAATATAGCTTGATAAATATAATTTGAATAATATATATATATATAAGTTTAAAATACAATTTTACAAATGAAACATTAATTCATTTGGTAAGATAAGTAAAATAAGTAATTTATATTAAGGGATAATTTCTTTTATAAATTATGTAAGATTTGATAAATTGTTATTTCTAATTGAATTTGTGTAGTTATATGTGTATATATATAACTTGATTTTTTTTTAGATTTTCAATTTTTATTTGAATATGAGTTTGGATTTATAATGTAAATTCAAAATATAAGATTTAATAAAGGTTTTAATTTGTTTTCTTTTAAAAAGTAATTAAACTAAAATGGTTTAAAATAAGCTTTCTTTTTAAATATCTTTTGAACTAAATATAGTTTGTTTTACTCTATTTCTTTATAAAGAATTATTATTTATATAAATTTGAATAAGTATATAGTTATTAGGAATTTATTAATAAAAGCTTTATTCACTTTTATAAATTATTTTGCATGTAAAGTTACAAATGTAAGCTAATAATCAATCTAAGCATATGTGTTAATTAATGAACAAAGGTATATGACAAGTGTTCATCTTTAAAACAAGTGGCATTTTTTTAGATTTAATTTTCTTTTATTTTTATTAAATGATTTTCAGCCTAAATACATATACTTTTCTTTATCTATTTCTTTTTCAAATTCAAAGGCTAAGAAACTAAAACCCTGTACAAATTTCTCAACAAAATCAGTAATTAATCCTCCCACAATCTGAAATCAATTTCCTTAAACCAGATCAAAGCCTATTCATTCATTTTCTAAAAGCAAGTCAATAAGTTTGCAAACCAGAATCTATACATTTTCAAAATAAAAATCAAGGCCTGCATTCTTCTTCAACCTGAGACAATCAAAGCAAGTTCAAAACAAAAACCTGGCATTTCTTCAACCAGAGATCATGTTCAAATCAAACCTTGAACATCTGCATTTTTCAAAATTAAAGCAAGAACCAAAATCCTGAACTTCATTTCAAATCTGAGATTTTCAAATGGCCCGCAAGCATTTTCTTCAACTTTAAATCAAAACAGTCTCATTTCTTCATCATGTCTCAGTAACAAGAATTCAAGTTTTCAAAGCAAAACTCAAGCATTCAAGTTTAAAGTTTCAACAGAAATGGCAATACAAGTTCCCAGTTTTAAACAATTCCAGATTTAAAAGCTGTTCTCTGTTTTAACAGGTGAGTAAATTTTATTTTTTTAAAAACAGTTTAATCTGGTTTTAACTAAAATGCATGTGATGATATTGGTTGGTATTGAGGTTCTTCAACTCGAATTTATCTGGATTTGTATATATATGTATGTGAGTATGTCTGTTTATACATATATCCTGTTCTCTACTTTTAGAAAGGGTGAGTAAACCTTAATTTTAAAACAGTTAAAAATCTGTGAGCATATCTAGATGTTTGTGATGGATTGTATTAGGAATATGGATGCTTATATATATGAATGCATGTATGTATATATATAGGATGTGTTGTGTGTATAGCTGGATGCATGCCTGTAAAAGGATGTTCATTTTTCTGTTTTGATTAACAGGCTAGAAACAAGTTCAAAAACAAATACCTTTCTTCTCAATCCTTATCTGGCTATGAACATAAAATAGGAAATGATTTTACAATGCAAAATTTTTGTAAAAAAATAGTTTTCGGAAAAATTATTAAGTCTTTAGTTTGAAAATTTGTTTTTTTCAGTAGAAATCAATTTAACCAAAAAAAAAAAAAAATCAAACATCTTAATTCCCTGATTTGAATTTATAATCTGATTTATTATTGCCAATAATGAATTTAGAGATAAAAATCTTGATTTTTAGATAAGAGATTGTGGAGATAATCTGAGATGAGCGATTTTGGGATATAGACAATTGCCGACGATCTGTGTCGTGATGGAGCTTAGGGTTGACGTCGAGGGTGGCTGAAGGGTTGTCGATCACTGGAAAATTGATCGGAGATTTTGTAGTGTGTTGTAGAGGCCAGGGAAAGAGGATCTAGTGTTCGAAGACCTGCTTGAACGATGGTATAATTGGAGTTCGTGTGATGTCGTTGGACCATCGGAGATGATCGCGAATGATGGGATAGTTGCAGGGATCAATGACGATGCTGTGGTCGGAATGACGTGGGTTCCAGTCATCTCAATCGTCAGCGGCGAGTGGATTTCTTCGATGTTGTTTTGTTCTAATTTTCGATCGTGAAGCTCGATTGTGTTTTGATGGAGGAATTGATGATTTGGGTGGTCGGAGGAATTGGTGAGATGGTCATCGACTGGGGAAGGGTCGCGACGTTGATTGGTGATGGCCGGAGTGATCGTGCATGTGCACGTGTGCACGTTTGTTTCAGGCGAAACGTTGAATCTGGGGAAGAAGCAGTTGAACTCGGGTTGGTCTCGAGAATTCGTGAGTGCGACTCGAAGAGAAGAAGGTACGAGAGATATTTGTGAGTTGCTCGGGAATTTTGGTGAAAGACTCGAGTAGGAACTCGAGTGGAACGTGAGTGTTAACTGTTATGATTTTTAACAGTTTTGAAAAGCAAAGTTTTGAAATTTTAAAATGAATTTGTTTTAAACTCTTCTTAAATAAACTTCTTTCCATACAAATTTATTCTTTATCATTGATTAAAAGTTATATGATGGTTTTAATTTAAATATGTAAGTAAGTTTTTAGTTATTTTAAAGTATATTCTAAATTAAGTTATAGAAGAAATGTTTTAAAAATAATATGATTAGGAAATAAATAAAGGAAGTGTTTTATCTTAGGACAATTAAAGTTTTAATAATTTGAGATTAATAAAGTAAATAAAGTAATTTAAGTATAATTAAATAAATTAATTTATTAATGATTAAGGAGTAATTAATTTATTAATTAAAGATTTTAATTTATTATAAATAGTAATTAAGATTTGATTAATTAATAATTAGAGATGAATTAATCAAGTGATTAAGATTTATTAATTAATGATTAAGAGATTAATTAATTTAGTAATTAGAAATTAATTAATTAATAATTGGAGGTAAATAAATTAGTAATTAAGAAGTACTTAATTTGTAATTAAGTTTTATAAATTAATAATTAGGTTTTATTAATTATTAATTAAGGGGTGATTAATTTTGGATTAATCAATGGTAATTAAGGGTAATTAATTACTGATTGAAGATTAATCAAGGTGATTAATAAATGTTGTTTAAAGATTAATTACTTAATGTAATTAATTTAATTGAGTAAGTAATAATTAAGTTGTAATTAAGGATCATTAATTAATATAATTAATGATGTAATTAAGATTGGTTAATTAAGTAATAATTAATAAATGAAGTAATTAATCAATGTAATTAATTAAGGATTAATGTAATTAATTATAGTTGATTAAGTTAATTAATTTTAGTAAATTAATTAATGAAGTAATTAAAGGTTAATTACTATAAGTGGTTAAGGATAATTAATTTAAATAATTAATTAAAGATAAATTACTTGGATGTAATTAAAAGATAATTAATCAAGATGATTAATTAAAATGAATTATTAAAGGATAATTAATTAATTTGTAATGGTTAAGTAAGCAGGATTTATAGAATGAAGTAATTAATTTAATTCACTTTAAATTAATTAGAGATGATATAAATCATTACTTATGAATGGGTGATAATATTGAATACTTGGCATTGATTGATATCTCTGATGAGATATATGCTGTATGATATGGATGTTAGTTGAATTATATGGATTATCTGATAATGTTAATTATCTGTTGTGAATTATCTTTCTTTGTGTATAAAGATAATGAATTGAAATTGTTTTAACCTTTAAAACAACTTGGCCTTAAAAGATACGCTTTGGATTTCGATGAGACCGGGATCGGGTTTCCGTATACTGGAATTCCAGGTCTGGAGACCCGAATACCACATCGATCCAAATTAACGATAGGTCGTGAATCTCAAGTGAAGATGAAGATTCAGAGTGCAAGGGTTATTGTCGTTAACTCTGAGGGTGATTCCAAAACGAGTGTAACGAGATAATGCCTTCGGTTTCGTTCGAACCCGGAACGAACTTGTATGGATTGAATGCTTTCAGCACATCGTCAGGCGGACGATGAGCATTCTAAGTGATATGTTCTGATTAAAGGTAATCGTAACCTCAAGCCTCATCAACCGGGAATGGCTAAAACAGGGGAGGTGCAGCAAGGCTTCGTGGGTAGCACCCACTGAGAGCAAGATAGATCCCTGTCTAGAGGTCCCTTTTCTTTTATTCGGCTTAGTGTGTGGTTGGTCGCGCCAACTACGGGATTATCTTGTTCGGGATTATCCAGTAAGGGATGGTTCCGGCTTTGTGTTGCAGGGGATTGGGAGTGATCCTCGGTACGGTGATCTAGGCCACGTACTGTGACGGGCGGTACCCCGGTAGCCCTGCCATTGTATGGAATCCAAACTCCAATAAGTGCCGTACGTATTAGTTGTGCCCAACTATGTTGGAATGTGAGATGTAAGCATTTCAGCTATTTCTGTATTTTACTTGAAAACCCTAGACCCTATTATAATACAATCGGATTTCCTATCAAATGTTTTAGTTAGCGTAAGGTAAAAACTTACCCATGTTTATTTGTGGGAAGTCTTACGTGATACTTTTGTTTTCAAAGGTTTTCAAAGTTAAGCAATCTAACCGTTTACTCACACCAGACCCATGTCTGACCCAAGTGTTTATTTTCTGTTTTATTAAACTCTTGGGTACTCAATATTGTATTGAGTAGTCAAGGGATTCAGGATAGTCTTGACGAATTCTGGAGGAGCTGAGGAGCAGGAGGCTTCAGCGTGTAGATATATAAAGTTTCCGCTGTGTTTGTATTAGTCTGTATTGTACTGATGTACTTGTGTTGTATAATAGACAGAAGTTTATAACTGTCTATTCTGTGATGTATAAGTTGTGTAACTCTGATGTAACATGATACTATGTAATATTTTATGTGATATATTATATTTTATTCGTTCCGCAGTGAGATTCTGATGTGTTGTTCTTTCTTCTTTTCTATCTTTTCTTCTTCTATCCCTTTCTTTCTTAATTCATGATACGTCTTTCTGGTGGTAGAAAGCCGGGTCGTGACAGTTGGTATCAGAGCAGTAGGTAGAGTGAATACCTAGGCTCTGAAGTGGTGTCTATCTTGAGAGCGCGTAATTGTTAGTTATATAAAAATGATTTTATATTGTGTTAATTGATCGGTTGAGTGGTATATGGATTCTGGTCAATACGAGTAGCTAACGTTATTGATAGGGATCTCTAAACACTTGAACCAGGACAACGGACACAATATTGTTTTAAAGAGGTAAATGAAATAATTTTGCCCAGAAATAATTTCTATATAAAAATATATCATTTTAAATATATATATTTATGTATTTCTACCTATTTATTGGGTTACCTGTTCGGGTTTTCCAATATAAGTTATAAAGGTAGATAAGGTGGTAGTGTGTGTAACACAATTACCAATAGTTGGAGTTTGAATGTTGAGGTTGGAAGTGTATCTGTCGAGACTGTAGACCTAATACTGTCTCGAGTAAGCTTTGCTATGGTAAAGGATTTCATCGATCTCCGAAGGAAACTGTAATGGTTCGGAGTTTATCTTTGAAGTTTGGATGAATAAAGTTGGATCTGTCGGTTGAACAGAAGTGAGTAATGGTACCTTGATACCTCAAGTAATAGTAGCTGTATGATGAGATACAGTGACGATGGATGTTCCTGAAGATGTTTTCTTTGGAACAAGATTAAGGAAGTGTGTATGCTTTGGTATTGTGGCTGAGTTCAGCATGGTGTTTCTGTTTGGTTTGGAGATCGAGTTTCTCGAAGATCTTTGGAATAGGAAGTCCTTGGCATCAGTGTCAGCAGTGCAGCTCGGAGTATTCCGTGATGACAGGAAGTTTTCTGGATGAGCAGTTTTTCTGGAGGTGAAGTTCAGAAGCAGTAAGAGGATCCATTTCTTCGATGGATTGGATAGTTAAGTTGAGCTGTTCTGTTGGGTAAAGAAGAACAGTTTTTCTTTGGAATTAGGATGGGTTGATCGTAAAAGTGACTTGCGATTGTTTGAGTGTTCTCTTGGGTTGTCAAAATTTTTCTAGATGTCTTCAGAGAAGTCAGAAGTTTGTCCGCATCTGAAGGTTGAGTTTTCTTATCGACTGGATTCCATGAGTGATACCGGTGGTTTAGTCTAGTGGAAGGATGTTTCCTAGAGATGGAGTTGGTGAAGCAGCTCAAGTTTTGCTGAAGTATCCGAGTTTCTTTATGGATCAGTGAACCTTATTTCTAGAAGTGAGTTGTCCAGTCTGTGCTCGAGTTCATCGACGGCATTTTTATTTTCTCCAGATCAGAGTGGTGCAGCGGAAGCAAGATGGCAGCTGTTCTAGAGTGGAAGCAACCGGAAGTTGGAATGATTTGGGATTAGAGAATTTCTACAGGAAATATTTTTAGATTTGAGTCCAGATTGGTGAGTGTATCTGTTTTGTCTTTTCCGGATAGGAGAAGAAGTGGTAGCCTACTGATGGTGGAGTAGATTTTCGGTAAATCTTGAGAGGATCACTATGTTGAGTTATTTTTGATCCAATTTGTCTCTGGAAGCATCAGTAAAGGTTGAGCTGATCGGTAAGGATGTAGGCAGCCAGGATCGTCAGAAGAGTCCTGAAGATTAGAGACGGAGGAATTTGGAATTCGAAGTTGGAGACTTCATTATTATAGAAGTTTTCTCTGGTAAAAAGGAACTATAAGATTTGGTAAGACTCGGAAGTCAGTTCCAAAATATTTTGGATCTTTTCCGTGTTCTGATTTGGATAAGTGTTTGATCTACCAGTTTGGATAACTGGGATTCGGAGTATATCGCGTATCTTTGAGGAAGTACGTGTTTGATCTATCTTTGGTTTTGGAACTAGCAGTTCAAAGAGATTTGGTAGTTGAGTCAGACTCGTTTGTAGTCTGATATCCTGTTTAGTTTTGTAGATCTAGATGAGTAGAAGCTCTGTAGCTTCGTAGTTTAGATTGTTTGTAGAGCAAGTATCCCGGTATATATATATACTAGGGGAAACTCGAGGAAATTCTATCCAGAATTTTGTCTGGATAGTTAGAATTGTTTGTTTGGATGATTGTTTGCTATGGTTGAAAATATATGATTGTGTTTTAAAAATTAAATCTTTAATGAGATTATTAAATTACCTTTGTTTTAAATTTCGGGGACGAAAATATTTTAAGGGGGAAGGAATGTGATATCCCGGAAATTTTGGGCAATATCAATTTGATAATCTGTTTAAAAATCAAATTGATTTAATAATCTTTGTTAATAAAGATTTAAATTGGTTTAATAAACTTCTTTTAATAAATATATGATATGGTTTTTAAAATACTCAAGATAAATGTTAATTGTTTAAATTTATTTTAGCTTTAGTTTAAAATACAAACTAATTAACAAAAAGGTTTGTGTTATTTTATTTTTGAATATAGCTTGATAAATATAATTTGAATAATATATATATATAAGTTTAAAATACAATTTTACAAATGAAACATTAATTCATTTGGTAAGATAAGTAAAATAAGTAATTTATATTAAGGGATAATTTCTTTTATAAATTATTTAAGATTTGATAAATTGTTATTTCTAATTGAATTTGTGTAGTTATATGTGTATATATATAACTTGATTTTTTTTTAGATTTTCAATTTTTATTTGAATATGAGTTTGGATTTATAATGTAAATTCAAAAGATAAGATTTAATAAAGGTTTTAATTTGTTTTCTTTTAAAAAGTAATTAAACTAAAATGGTTTAAAATAAGCTTTCTTTTTAAATATCTTTTGAACTAAATATAGTTTGTTTTACTCTATTTCTTTATAAAGAATTATTATTTATATAAATTTGAATAAGTATATAGTTATTAGGAATTTATTAATAAAAGCTTTATTCACTTTTATAAATTATTTTGCATGTAAAGTTACAAATGTAAGCTAATAATCAATCTAAGCATATGTGTTAATTAATGAACAAAGGTATATGACAAGTGTTCATCTTTAAAACAAGTGGCATTTTTTTAGATTTAATTGTCTTTTATTTTTATTAAATGATTTTCAGCCTAAATACATATACTTTTCTTTATCTATTTCTTTTTCAAATTCAAAGGCTAAGAAACTAAAACCCTGTACAAATTTCTCAACAAAATCAGTAATTAATCCTCCCACAATCTGAAATCAATTTCCTCAAACCAGATCAAAGCCTATTCATTCATTTTCTAAAAGCAAGGCAATAAGTTTGCAAACCAGAATCTATACATTTTCAAAATAAAAATCAAGGCCTGCATTCTTCTTCAACCTGAGACAATCAAAGCAAGTTCAAAACAAAAACCTGACATTTCTTCAACCAGAGATCATGTTCAAATCAAACCTTGAACATTTGCATTTTTCAAAATTAAAGCAAGAACCAAAATCCTGAACTTCATTTCAAATCTGAGATTTTCAAATGGCCCGCAAGCATTTTCTTCAACTTTAAATCAAAACAGTCTCATTTCTTCATCATGTCTCAGTAACAAGAATTCAAGTTTTCAAAGCAAAACTCAAGCATTCAAGTTTAAAGTTTCAACAGAAATGGCAATACAAGTTCCCAGTTTTAAACAATTCCAGATTTAAAAGCTGTTCTCTGTTTTAACAGGTGAGTAAATTTTATTTTTTTAAAAACAGTTTAATCTGGTTTTAACTAAAATGCATGTGATGATATTGGTTGGTATTGAGGTTCTTCAACTCGAATTTATCTGGATTTGTATATATATGTATGTGAGTATGTCTGTTTATACATATATCCTGTTCTCTACTTTTAGAAAGGGTGAGTAAACCTTAATTTTAAAACAGTTAAAAATCTGTGAGCATATCTAGATGTTTGTGATGGATTGTATTAGGAATATGGATGCTTATATATATGAATGCATGTATGTATATATATAGGATGTGTTGTGTGTATAGCTGGATGCATGCCTGTAAAAGGATGTTCATTTTTCTGTTTTGATTAACAGGCTAGAAACAAGTTCAAAAACAAATACCTTTCTTCTCAATCCTTATCTGGGTATGAACATAAAATAGGAAATGATTTTACAATGCAAAATTTTTATAAAAAAATAGTTTTCGGAAAAATTATTAAGTCTTTAGTTTGAAAATTTGTTTTTTTCAGTAGAAATCAATTTAACCAAAAAAAAAAAAAAAAAATCAAACATCTTAATTCCCTGATTTGAATTTATAATCTGATTTATTATTGCCAATAATGAATTTAGAGATAAAAATCTTGATTTTTAGATAAGAGATTGTGGAGATAATATGAGATGAGCGATTTTGGGATATAGACAATTGCCGACGATCTGTGTCGTGATGGAGCTTAGGGTTGACGTCGAGGGTGGCTGAAGGGTTGTCGATCACTGGAAAATTGATCGGAGATTTTGTAGTGTGTTGTAGAGGCCAGGGAAAGAGGATCTAGTGTTCGAAGACCTGCTTGAACGATGGTATAATTGGAGTTCGTGTGATGTCGTTGGACCATCGGAGATGATCGCGAATGATGGGATAGTTGCAGGGATCAATGACGATGCTGTGGTCGGAATGACGTGGGTTCCAGTCATCTCAATCGTCAGCGGCGAGTGGATTTCTTCGATGTTGTTTTGTTCTAATTTTCGATCGTGAAGCTCGATTGTGTTTTGATGGAGGAATTGATGATTTGGGTGGTCGGAGGAATTGGTGAGATGGTCGTCGACTGGGGAAGGGTCGCGACGTTGATTGGTGATGGCCGGAGTGATCGTGCATGTGCACGTGTGCACGTTTGTTTCAGGCGAAACGTTGAATCTGGGGAAGAAGCAGTTGAACTCGGGTTGGTCTCGAGAATTCGTGAGTGCGACTCGAAGAGAAGAAGGTACGAGAGATATTTGTGAGTTGCTCGGGAATTTTGGTGAAAGACTCGAGTAGGAACTCGAGTGGAACGTGAGTGTTAACTGTTATGATTTTTAACAGTTTTGAAAAGCAAAGTTTTGAAATTTTAAAATGAATTTGTTTTAAACTCTTCTTAAATAAACTTCTTTCCATACAAATTTATTCTTTATCATTGATTAAAAGTTATATGATGGTTTTAATTTAAATATGTAAGTAAGTTTTTAGTTATTTTAAAGTATATTCTAAATTAAGTTATAGAAGAAATGTTTTAAAAATAATATGATTAGGAAATAAATAAAGGAAGTGTTTTATCTTAGGACAATTAAAGTTTTAATAATTTGAGATTAATAAAGTAAATAAAGTAATTTAAGTATAATTAAATAAATTAATTTATTAATGATTAAGGAGTAATTAATTTATTAATTAAAGATTTTAATTTATTATAAATAGTAATTAAGATTTGATTAATTAATAATTAGAGATGAATTAATCAAGTGATTAAGATTTATTAATTAATGATTAAGAGATTAATTAATTTAGTAATTAGAAATTAATTAATTAATAATTGGAGGTAAATAAATTAGTAATTAAGAAGTACTTAATTTGTAATTAAGTTTTATAAATTAATAATTAGGTTTTATTAATTATTAATTAAGGGGTGATTAATTTTGGATTAATCAATGGTAATTAAGGGTAATTAATTACTGATTGAAGATTAATCAAGGTGATTAATAAATGTTGTTTAAAGATTAATTACTTAATGTAATTAATTTAATTGAGTAAGTAATAATTAAGTTGTAATTAAGGATCATTAATTAATATAATTAATGATGTAATTAAGATTGGTTAATTAAGTAATAATTAATAAATGAAGTAATTAATCAATGTAATTAATTAAGGATTAATGTAATTAATTATAGTTGATTAAGTTAATTAATTTTAGTAAATTAATTAATGAAGTAATTAAAGGTTAATTACTATAAGTGGTTAAGGATAATTAATTTAAATAATTAATTAAAGATAAATTACTTGGATGTAATTAAAAGATAATTAATCAAGATGATTAATTAAAATGAATTATTAAAGGATAATTAATTAATTTGTAATGGTTAAGTAAGCAGGATTTATAGAATGAAGTAATTAATTTAATTCACTTTAAATTAATTAGAGATGATATAAATCATTACTTATGAATGGGTGATAATATTGAATACTTGGCATTGATTGATATCTCTGATGAGATATATGCTGTATGATATGGATGTTAGTTGAATTATATGGATTATCTGATAATGTTAATTATCTGTTGTGAATTATCTTTCTTTGTGTATAAAGATAATGAATTGAAATTGTTTTAACCTTTAAAACAACTTGGCCTTAAAAGATACGCTTTGGATTTCGATGAGACCGGGATCGGGTTTCCGTATACCGGAATTCCAGGTCTGGAGACCCGAATACCACATCGATCCAAATTAACGATAGGTCGTGAATCTCAAGTGAAGATGAAGATTCAGAGTGCAAGGGTTATTGTCGTTAACTCTGAGGGTGATTCCAAAACGAGTGTAACGAGATAATGCCTTCGGTTTCGTTCGAACCCGGAACGAACTTGTATGGATTGAATGCTTTCAGCACATCGTCAGGCGGATGATGAGCATTCTAAGTGATATGTTCTGATTAAAGGTAATCGTAACCTCAAGCCTCATCAACCGGGAATGGCTAAAACAGGGGAGGTGCAGCAAGGCTTCGTGGGTAGCACCCACTGAGAGCAAGATAGATCCCTGTCTAGAGGTCCCTTTTCTTTTATTCGGCTTAGTGTGTGGTTGGTCGCGCCAACTACGGGATTATCTTGTTCGGGATTATCCAGTAAGGGATGGTTCCGGCTTTGTGTTGCAGGGGATTGGGAGTGATCCTCGGTACGGTGATCTAGGCCACGTACTGTGACGGGCGGTACCCCGGTAGCCCTGCCATTGTATGGAATCCAAACTCCAATAAGTGCCGTACGTATTAGTTGTGCCCAACTATGTTGGAATGTGAGATGTAAGCATTTCAGCTATTTCTGTATTTTACTTGAAAACCCTAGACCCTATTATAATACAATCGGATTTCCTATCAAATGTTTTAGTTAGCGTAAGGTAAAAACTTACCCATGTTTATTTGTGGGAAGTCTTACGTGATACTTTTGTTTTCAAAGGTTTTCAAAGTTAAGCAATCTAACCGTTTACTCACACCAGACCCATGTCTGACCCAAGTGTTTATTTTCTGTTTTATTAAACTCTTGGGTACTCAATATTGTATTGAGTAGTCAAGGGATTCAGGATAGTCTTGACGAATTCTGGAGGAGCTGAGGAGCAGGAGGCTTCAGCGTGTAGATATATAAAGTTTCCGCTGTGTTTGTATTAGTCTGTATTGTACTGATGTACTTGTGTTGTATAATAGACAGAAGTTTATAACTGTCTATTCTGTGATGTATAAGTTGTGTAACTCTGATGTAACATGATACTATGTAATATTTTATGTGATATATTATATTTTATTCGTTCCGCTGTGAGATTCTGATGTGTTGTTCTTTCTTCTTTTCTATCTTTTCTTCTTCTATCCCTTTCTTTCTTAATTCATGATACGTCTTTCTGGTGGTAGAAAGCCGGGTCGTGACATTTAGTGCCTATAATGGATTTATCCTCAGGTCTAGGAACAAGTTCCCAAACATCATTTCTGGTGAATTGATTCAATTCTTCTTGCATAGCAAGAATCCATGAATCATCAGTTGATGCTTCTTTTGGATTTTTAGGTTCTATTGAGGATATAAAAGCAACATGACTCATACTTTTTAATTGATTTCTAGTTTTAACAACAGATTGCATATCTCCTAGAATATTTTCTACAGGGTGATCTTTTAAAAGCCTAATCTTTTTATTTGGATGAAAAGTTTCATTTGTAGCATCTACAGATTCATGATTAGAAATAACTAAGTCATCCTCATCATTAGTCTGATCAACTTCTTTGAAATTTTCATCAAAGGAAACATGTAAAGTTTCTTCAATAGTGTTTGTTCTTAGATTAAAAACTCTATAAGCTTTACTCCTGTTAGAATATCCGATAAAGATTCCTTTGTTGGATTTAGGATCAAACTTATCTAAATTTTTTTTTGTATTTAAAATAAAACATTTACTTCCAAAAATTCTGAAATAAGATACCTTAGGTTTCTTATTGAAAAGAAGTTCATAAGGTGTTTTATTGGTAAGAGGTCTAATTAGAATCCTATTCAAAATATAACAGGCTGTTGCAACTGCTTCAGCCCAAAAATGTTTTGGTAATTTACTATCAGAAAGTAGAGTTCTCGCACACTCTTGAATCGTCCTATTCTTACGCTCAACTACTCCGTTTTGTTGTGGAGTTCTTGGAAACGAAAAATTGTGAGTAATTCCCTTCTGATTACAGAATTCCTCAAACTTCTCATTTTCAAATTCACCACCGTGATCACTACGAATAGTGATGATCTTGGAAGACAGTTGGTTTTGAACTCTTTTTGAAAAACTTTTAAAATAATCAAAAGTATCACTTTTATGTTTCAGAAAGATTGTCCATGTATATCTGGAATAATCATCCACAATTACAAAGACATATTTACTATGGTTGATTGATTGAATCTGAGATGGACCAAATAAATCTAGGTGAAGTAACTCAAGAGGTTTTGAAGTAGAAATCATATCTTTAAGTTTAAAGGAACTTTTTCTAAGTTTTCCTAATTGACATGCATCACATATACTATCTACTTTAAATTGCATCTTAGGGAGGCCTCTTACTAGATCAAGTTTGGATAGTCTAGATAAGAGTTTAAAATTAAAATGTCCAAATCTCTTATGCCAAGTCCAAGGGTCACTTGTATTGGCCAAAAGACATAGATTATCATTTGAAATTTTCATACTGAGAATATAGATATTCTTTTTCCTAACTCCCTCAAAGATAATATTAGATTTATTATCTTCGATGTGACACTTGTCTTTTTCAAATTTAATCCTATATCCTTTATCACATAACTGACTAATACTAAGTAGATTATGTTGTAGATTTTTAACTAACAAAACATTTGAAATAATAGGAGTTTCAGAATTACCTACATTACCGATGCCAACTACATAACCTTTTGAATTATCCCCAAAATTAACCAATCCTCCATCCTTGTAAATAATGTCATTGAGTATCTCTGGATTTCCTGTCATATGTCTTGAACATCCACTATCAAGTATCCACTTGTTTTTCCTTATTTGCACAACTTGTCCATTGTGAATAGATTCATTTGTCGCCATGAAGCAAGATTCCTGCACAGTGAGCAACTTTTGTAGATTACCTGATTCTATATAACTATCATGCATCAATTTATGAGACCACAATGATTTGATCATTAAAGAATTATTTTTAGGAAACATTTCAAACTTAGCCATGAACTTTTCAAAAATCAGATTATGAATACTTTGAAAAACTTGCTCTGATACCAAATGAAAGGAACGCGGAATATGATCTTAAGACTATTTAACACTAGAGGGGGGTGAATAGTGTTTTAAGAATTTCTTTAAAACTTCTTTGATTTAAATTGATTTAACTAACTTAATGCAAATACACAATCACAGATCAAATCACAGAATCACAAACAGATGCAAATATAAATAAAAAGAAAGTAAAGGAAAGAACACACCAGGAATTTTATACTGGTTCGGTGTTACCCTACATCCAGTCCCGCACAACTCGTACGGCTTTCTATTCAATAATAATCTAGATTACAATCCCTCGATTCCAAGGCAACGAGGTACACCCTCCAGATTCTCAGGTCTCTGGGTAGAACCACTTGATTCACAGGACACAAGTTCACCCGATCGATTTCCAAGGACACGATCACACCTTTATAATACTAAACAAGTTTCTTTGAGTACAAATGTATCTATAACTCTGATAAGCACTGAGATTCTTTGAAGAGAGTGGCAGAGAATCAAACTAGAGATATTCTGGATTGATTCACTTAAGATTTTGGCAGAATATGGATAGGATGATTAGAAAATAAGATAAGAGAATAAAGAGGAGAGAAAATAAAGAA
This sequence comes from Allium fistulosum, assembly GCA_030737815.1. Lineage (NCBI taxonomy): Eukaryota > Viridiplantae > Streptophyta > Magnoliopsida > Asparagales > Amaryllidaceae > Allium > Allium fistulosum. The sequence continues at coordinate 970,952,494 of CM060908.1, read as the reverse complement.
AGTAGTTACTGGAAAACGTCCATAACAGTCTCTATTTATAGAGAATGAATGGATGTGTCCATTCAAAGAGATTTAAACGAATAAACACTTCTTTTGAAAACAACCTTTGCTATAACGGGAAGCATGTCGACATGACGAGTAACTATGATGTCGACATGGTCTAGTAAAAATGATGATTTGCTTTTCTTTGAAAATGATGATTTAAAACATATGCAACTTTATCCAAATGGACTCTATCTATTTGTAGAAGGTATTTAGAAGTAGAAATACTTATGAATATATATATGTATATATACTAAAATATATTTAAAATCAAAGTAAATAAACTAAAGTAAATATAATATTAAAATAGATTTTGAGGCTAAAATATCAAGGACAATTTTGAAATCAAAATATAACAAAATGATAAATATGATTTTGAGGCTAAAACATTTTTGGAAATGCGAACGAAGGTTTTTCTTTTGAAAAGGAATATTTGAAAATCATTTTATGAAACAAGAGATAATTTTGAAAATCATTTTGAATCAAAATTAGTGGATAACAAAATAGGGTTACTATCCGTTCCACTAGATATTTCGTGAGTTCCATCTCACTAGGGTTCCATCCCTTTAACAAGAACGAAGTGGATTCCATTCCACGAGTAAATTGGATAAAAAAGAATGATAGTGCTTTCAAGGAGTTTTAACAAATATCTAACCTAACTATATTATTTGTCTTGAACTCTTGAATATCTTGAATCTCATGAGTCTTCAATCTTGAACTCTTGATCTTTGTCTTCTTTACTGTACAGTCTTCTTTTGTTGATACCTGCATATAGATTTCCTGCACATATATATTTTATAACACTTCTATAGTTGTTGTCATCAAAACCATTATCCTATAGACTGGTGAAACGTATTAAATATGCTCGTGTCCTAGTAGAGATAAAAGCAGACACTGAACTGCAAAAAAAAGTTAAAGCAATAGACAAACACGATAACACCTATATGCAGGAAGTGGAATATAAGTTTGTGCCTCCTAAATGCAGTGAATGCAAATGTTTTGGACATAACTATCAGCAGTACAATAATTACACAGAGAAGACTGCACAGATATGAGTGGAAAAGACAAAAACCACCAGCCCAAAAATTGAAACACAAAGCAACCTTGACACTAGTAGTTTAAAAAATGGAGCAACAACAAAAAATTACATACAAATTGCTGCAATTAGAGCTTCCCACTACCAGTTAGTCATATCTCAATCAGTGAGAAGGGCTCTGAATCAGAGGTAACAACTTCTCCAGTTCAGGATCAGGTCTTCCATCCTGAAGCACATCCACTCCCAAATAATGTTCCTCCTGATGATCAAATTCCAAATGGTGGTCCCCATTATGAGAAGATGGAAGATGAGGTGATGCCTGAATCTCTGAAGGAAATCCACCAGTTGAATATCCAACTGGAATCATCTGATGAAGAAGAAGGTGAGGTAGAGGAAGAAGACATTAAAATTTTTACAGAGGTAAATGAACTTTATAATAAACAATTTGTCTCAAAAGGAGGAAGTAGTGCTGCTAAAACAGTAATAGGTTTTGCTCCTCTAACCAGGAGAAAATCTATTAAAAATTAATGTCTATTTTATATTGGAATGTGAGAGTTCTAAATAATGACATTCGTCAGTTAGACCTCCACAACTTTAGAGCCATATACAGGCCTTCTATTATAGCTTTGCTTAAAAACAAGTTTACTGAAGACAATATAAACATGTTTAAGAATTAGTTAGGGGATCAGTGGAATTTAACTCGCAATAGTACACACCAAGTCAAAGGCAGAATTCTCATCTTATGGCAATACAACAACTGGATTGACACAGTAATGAATAAAGATGACCAGCAAATGACCATTCACTTTAAAAACATAGGTGGGTTGGAAATTATTATCACAATTGTTTATGCCAAGAACCTTGCTTTAGAAAGAACCAAACTATGGCAGCAAATAATTACAAACACTAAACAAATTGACCTACCTTGGCTCATAATGGGGGATTTTAATGTTGTGTTAAGCAGTAGTGAAAAGAAGGGAGGACTTATATTGAAGCTATCCCAGGTAGCAGAATTCAATAACTATGTACTTGCTAGCGGATTGATTGAGACATTCCATTCAGGCATGAAATATACATGGAGAAGTGGTGAAGCAAATAAAATTACATCAAGATTGGACAAAGCTTTAGGAAATATAGAGGTTGTTCAACAAAAATCCTGGTTTGAAAACTACTATATTGACAAGTTCTACAAGTGATCATTGTCCACTCCTCGTCCAATTTAATAATGATACAAACAATACAAAAGGGAAACCTTTCAGATATGCAAATCATTGGATAATGATGGAAGGTTACAATGAGACAGTTGATTTCAATGCTATAGTAATTCCCCCAGGAAATCACATGTATAAGTATATCATGATCGTTAAAATGATGAAAAATAGAATAAAGGATTGGAATCGTAGAAGACCAAAACATAATGATGAAGTTCTTAAAATTCAAAGTCAACTTTAGTAGGTTCAAATCAAATTGGATGAGGATCCAATGCACGAGGGACTAAATGCAGATTTTTACTCACTTCAAAAGAAGCTGAAGGATGAACTCAAAAAACATGCTACAGATATTAAACAAAAAGCTAAGGGGAAATGGTTTACTCAGGGAGATGAATGCAATAAATTATTTTAGACTAAAATGTCACAAAGGACTCATCACAATAACTTACTTAATTGCCTTAATGAACAGGGAAATTCAACTGACAATATAAGAGAAATAAAAGAAAAAGCAATATCTTACTTTTCTGACTTGTACAATGGTGAAACTGAGCAAAACTTACCAGAAATTCACTACAGAAGGAAAGTTTCCGAGGAAGGAAGTGCCATGTTGACAGTTGGGATTCATGAAAGGGAACTGGATAAAGCCGCTTTCTCCATCCATGATGATTCCAGCCCTGGCACTGATGGAATTGGGGCAGCGGTCTTCAAAATGCATTGGATACACCTGAAAGACCACATGCTTAAAGCTTATCAAGAAGCCTTTGAAAATGATGAGTTTATTCAAGAAATTAATCACACTTTTATATCTCTGATTCCTAAAGTTAAAAAACCAGAAAGAATAGAAGAATATAGACCAATAGCATGCTGCAATGTCACCTACAAAATCTTAAGCAAAATCATATGCATGAGGCTGAATAAGGTACTGCCAGATCTGATATCTCAATGTCAAAGTGCTTTCATAAAGGGAAGATTTATTTCAGAAATATTATTAATGGCTCATGAACTTACTAGAGAATTCAATAAACATGGTGCTGATAAAATGTGTTTAAAGGTTGACCTACAAAAGGCTTATGGTAAAGTGAATAGGAAATTTATAATAAACATGCTGAAGTCAATGGTTATTCCGTACAAACTCCTGAAACTAATTGATCATTGTTTATCTACTCCTACCTACTCTATACTTATTAATGGGATCCCTAAAGGCTATATTCATAGTAATAGAGGGATTAGGCAAGGGGATCCTTTATCCCCCTATCTGTTTGCTGTTGCTATGGAATGGTTCACTCTACAAATGAAAATAACATGCCTCCACAAAAAGATCCTTCCATGATACAAGGTTGAACCTATAGTAACACATTTAATTTATGCAGATGATCTAATCATTGTTACAAAAGCTACCCTAACTGCCATTAATACTTTAAAGGGAATTTTCCAATAATTGGAAACAATAGTAGGATTGAAACTCAATGCAGGTAAAACTAAATGTTATTTTAACAAGTACTACGGAGATAATGAAAATCTTTTAAGAAATACTGGAGTTACTGAGGTATCTCTCCCTGTCAAATATCAAGGAGTACCTTTATCAAACAACACCATAACTGATAGTGAATGTCGGAAACTAATTGACAATATCAGAGAAAAATTGCAAGGTTGGAGATCAAAGTTCCTATCTTTCGCTGGGAGGATTGAGCTTGTACATGCAGTAATCACCTCTAAGGTCAGATTTTGGTTGCAAATATTTCAGATACCAGATTGCTCAACTGTAAAAATAAATGTTGTCTGTGCTAATTTTATTTGGAGGGGAAAGCTTCATAAAGTTAGTTAGAAAGAATTATGTAAACCAAAAATGGAAGGGGGTGTTGGGCTAAAAAATTTGTTTGAGCTAAAAAAAGTTTATGGACTAAATTGGCTTGGAAAATCTTGGTGTCAGATAATCTATGGCTTAGGTGGATGCGTGAAAGATAACTAAAGGTTAATTTCTGGACAACTAAAATAGACAATAGTGCATCAGTTATTTGGAAAAACATTCTGAAACTTAGAAATGGACTGAAGTCTCTAATTGAAAGACAGATAGTTAATGGCACAGCCACTGACCTTTGGAAAGACCCTTGGCTTAATAGAAAAAGTTTCATAGATAGAGTGGGTTGGGAGGTGTACTCAGTTTATGGTAATGTTATATGAAAATTATGTAGCATAATAAATGGTACAAATTGGAATTGTGATAACCAGCTAATAACCAAGAACTTCAAAGATGAAATCCATGGTATTCCTATCCATAGTGAGAGAAATGAGGATACTTGGATCTGAAAAAGTTCACCTAAGGGGCAATTTCAGATGCATAATGTCTGGGAAGATATTAGGGGGAAATATCCTACTGTTCCTTGGCATAAAACTGTCTGGAGCAAATCAAACAACCCTAAAATGGCACATACAGTACACAACGCCTTGTTGGGAAAACTACCTACGAAAGACAGACTACATAATTGGGGGATACTGGATGATACAACATGCAATCTATGTAATGTAGAAATTGAAAGCCATGAACATCTATTTTTCAACTGCACTTACAGTAAGAGAATATGAAGCCTTCAAAAACTCAAATGCGTGCAAACAGACGAAGTCAAAATACTAAAGGAGGAAGTATATTACCTTAACCAGTGGGGTTACAAGTCGAACTTAGTGCAGGAGTTGCTCAAAATTTGCCTCACAGCTACCATTTGGCATCTCTGGTGTGAGCGTGCCAGCAGGGCTTTCAATAATCAGAAAAAAGTAATCTTGTCATTAAACGCCCAAATCAATAGAGACAGGAGTATCATAATAGACCGAATCGCAAAGAAAACGCTTTCCAACTTAACAGAACTAGAAAGACAAGCAATGGCGAGGATGAGCTGGAAGGCTAAGAACGGAGCAGATCGATCAAAGACCTGGGAGCCGCCATGAAAACTCTTCCCTAAAAAAGGAATGTAGTCAATTAAATTATACTTCTGTGTAAAATATGTTTTTGTATTTATGCGATATTGACTTCGGAAGCTTGTAGTTGGGCTTTAGCCCTTTTGAGGTTTGTAATAAAATTAACCAATTTTAATATATATATATATATATTCAAATACCTAGCTCGATGCACTCAAAAATCTCAAACCCCAAACGAGGTGGGACACCTAGCATTCTATATGTAATTAGGCCTGCCAAACGGGTTGGGTTGGGTCAAAATGGATTGGGTCGACTTTGACCCAACCCATTTATGACCCATTCTTTTTTACCCATTATGCCCCCAACTCATTTATGACCCAGCCCACTTAATAAGCGGGTTACCTATTTAACCCATTTAAAGATTAAATTAAATTTGACTAATAAAAAACAAATAAATATAAAATAATTCTAATTCTAAATTTTATGTTTTGAGTTTCGATCAAAATTTAAAATTCTAATTTTCATCAAAATTCAAATATGGAGATGCGGTAGCCTGTTATTTTCTAAGTACAACTTTCAGTCCCCTTGGAGAACTACAGTGTGCGTTCACATGATGAAGTATCCGAGTGTTCCATACTGTCCGTAATTTAGGTGGGAGTTAATCGGTAGAAGTCTCGCCTGATTCTGAGCTAGAACGAAGGAGTTATTGCAGTCGGAACAAAAAAATAGCTGCTTCTGCACTAGGCGGAGTTCAAATATGGGGATGCGGTAGCCTGTTATTTTCTAAGTACAACTGTCAGTCTTCATGAAAAACTACAACGTATGTTCAAAATTCTTATTTTTCAAATTTATATTAAAATTTAATGTTTTTAATAAATGGGTAAATGAGTTACCCATTTACAACCCTTTTAAAAATGGGTCAATCCAACCCATAACCCATTTAATAATATTCATAAGTGGTTTGACCCAACCCATTTATAAGTAGGGTAAACGGGTTGGGTTAATGGGTTGGGTCATATTTTGACAGGTCTATATGTAATACTCCTATTTTGAACACAATAGAACTAGTTTCGAGACCTAGTTCGATCATATGCAGAAGTTAACTTTTCAAACCCAGTTATATTATATTAATTTCTGTAATTAGTTTCTACATGTTTCGAACTCTCACGACCAAAAGATACCCCCGATTGCCATGAAATTTCACTATTACGGATCCAATGGAATTAGTTTCATCTAATTATGCGATAGTCCCCCAGAAGGCCATTTTCACACGTTAATTAAAATGAGTTATTATTAAAACGAAATAAAGTACCTTTAAATTCATGTTTAAAAGTCTATTATCCCATTCTTGTTTATTCTGAATTTAAATAAGATTTTGAAATCCTTTTCACTAACATTAAACCCCGGATTCAATTATTTACATATTCCAATTAGTTACATTCACTATTTAATATCTTAAATCAATCACCATTTATATATTCAAATAAATCCCTTTTATATGAAATTTAAGCCATTTTACTTATAAAATTAATATCTTAATATTTAAAATTAATTAAATATTTGAAAATCAATTGACTAAGATTCTGGGTCATTGCAGTAATAAACTGGTCGAACTTCTCTATGGCAGAAATATTCCCTTCTTTAGGCCAGCACTCACCTAAAAATCCAGTGACGTTGAAATCCCCCCAAAATCCAAGGACCAACGGTAAAGGATTTAAACTATAAACAATCGCTCAAAAGGATTCTCCTATGAATCTTATTGCATGGCCATACATATTTGATACATTCAATAAGGATTCATCTTTTAAGTCGGTGAAAATAAGATGCATCGAATAAGCTTTAATAATGAATTGTATGAGCTTATTTTAATAAATGAAGACATTTGATATATGTAAGATAGAAAAATTTGTATTCTAGCGATACATAGAAATAATTGTTAGAGTTATTTTAAGTCTACTACAATTTAAATTATTGCCATGTTTATAGCGCTAATTATTAATTTCAGAATCTGTTCGTCATCATTGTATCATTAATTTAAATATATGTCTCAAGTGTTGGATTCATTCAGTGCAATCTTTAAGTTGTAAGGTTTGGATAGTATTATTATTTTACTTATAAACTTATGTATATTTAGCATTGATCAAAGTAATTTGTTGGAACGTGAAAATGATGTTGGAGCAAGAAAAGAAACATATGGTATATAATTATATAATCTCGAGGGTGTACTTACTTGTAAGCAACTAAATGTATTAAAATATTGTTGCATTAGAATGATTTGCATATACAATATATATTTACACCATTGTTGTTTTTGACATGGGTTTTTTAATATATTCAAATTTATAAGTTAGTGTTAGTTAAAGAAAAATATAAAGGGAATTTATATTAGGATAAAAATTGGAGGCATGGTTAGAGACACGATGGATCTTAACCATTGGATTGCGCTCTACTTTCAACTCCTAATGTCAACATAAAGAGATCCAACATTCAAGATCTATTGTGTCGCATTTATTGTTTTATTTTGTATCCAAATAGCCACCCTAAATATAAAACAATTGACATGAATTGGTGGACATACAACACCAAACACATTAAATTAGTAAGAAAACAACATTTAAATAGAAAATAAACAAAAAACAACACTTGATTAACTTTTGAAAATATATATAATCTTAACAAAAGATATAATAATAGATATCGAAGGCGAAAATTATGAAAAAGCCAAAGCATAAACATAAACAACATCCATTATGTTCTTCCCACTTCATCTACATATTCATAGATTGTAGATGAGTTAGTACTTTTATCATTATGATGTTCTAGTTGCAAACAAAGTTAAGACAATCCCAATGACAAATTTTCATCTTAAGCCTTCAAGTCACTTAATGTTGCATGCATATCAACTTCTGTGCATTCTCATTTCCTTCCACTATCCACCATGTTCATTCATTTTTAGCATCTTTGGAAAGCATATCCCAAAAAGGAACAAGATTCTCATCCAATATTAAGAATTCCAAAATATGATGAAATATATTATCATTAGCATATACAATTTACAAAAATGTCACATAACAGAGAAGAACAATCAAGTTAGACCAAATTATGTCTAAATGATTTTGATATGAAGTTTCAGTATGGCGGAACAATAAATAGCATAAAAGGACGATTAGAAAGTGCATCCTAATAAATGAAAAGGTAGCAACCTATTCTTTATCATTTTATCATACCAATTGTTAGGAAGGTTTGTCTGTTGTAGGCTTGTAAAACCAAATTGTGTGAAGCCATATAAAAAATATACATGTCTTTAATATGTCTCCCTAAATCTCATCAGTGCTGTTAAATTCGTTCTCTCTATAAATATCTCTTTAAACCTCTTCAATTAAATCCCTTTAGTGCTATTTAATTTGTTTTCCCCGTAAATGTCTCCGTAAACCTCTTCAAATTTAAATTTTCTCCAACATATTATCATTTGACGTTTAACTAAAAATAAGGAAAAACTATATCAAATATTTTTTCCATGAAATTTTGCGATTGAATGGTAGGTTCCCACCATCAGGCGATTGTACTAGTATTTTGTAAAACGAAGACCTTTTTGTGAAAGAGAATTTTTTTTTCTAACACTAAATTGTGAAGTTTGAACAACCAAGCTGCCATTCTCTTGATTGAAATTTTTTTAAGTTTTCAAATCTCGTATGAATAAGTACTAAATTATCAAAACATATCAATTATTACGAACTTTCTTAAAAATAGGTTTCCTTATATATATTTTATCTGGTAAATCATTACTTTTATAAATGTCAAGTAAATTTATGCATTTAAAATTTTAAATTACTTTAAATATCTAACATTGCAAGGAATAATTAATGGAATAATTTAATTACAAATTAAATTAAATTTGCATCTTAAGGAAGCCAATTAATTGCATTTAAGGAATTCTTATTTTAAAAATAATATAGTTAAGTAAATCTAATGTAAAAACAATAAATATTAACTGATAATAGACAACCACATTTAGTTATCAAGGCAATAGAGTAATGAGAAAACTATGACCATATGAATAAAAGGCAATTTAAAGAAAAAATCACCTATATTTATGCATTACATGATTTGAAATTAGCAATATCTTATAAAATCTAATCCACTTAAGAAATTCTATTATTAGCAAATTAAGCGCTTAAGGAAACTTGATGGAAGAATACATTATATAATATGTGTGCTATATTGTTCAATTACATATACGCTTACCTATTGCAAAAGAGAGAAGAGAAAGAAATGAAAACTAACAAAATTTAGCACTTAGTTTAGGCTTTTCCAAAATCGTACTATTTACTCCTTATCAAATCTTATCATTGTTTTCATAAATGCCAACAATATTTAATTTTACCTATTTTTGATGTGTACTTGAACATTGCCATGCATATTATGCGAATTTTTAAGAGTAATGCATTAAAACTAAAGGGAAAAATATAAAAGATGTTTCTTGCGTACTTCTAACTATGTTGAAATATTAGTAAATGAAATTTATGAAAACATCACCACATAATAGTAAAGAATAGTCAATTTATAACAAAAGCATATTAGTTTGATATTTGGAACTTTGTATGACTAATCATTTATTGGGAGTTAACTATAAATTAACTAAACCAATTTGTTGCTCAAATTTCTTGCAAGTATAATTAACAAACTAGTTCGGCACAACCCATCCCAATTAAAGCTGGTCTAGCACACCTATGCCCGACCAATTCACGTCAACCCACGCTCAACCTGGCCCCAAGCCAGCCCATCAAATCTGGAGTACCCTAGGTTTATTGATGGCTGGCTCAACTCAAGACAACTTCAACAACCAACCCTTTAGACAAGGCCTGGCTCAAGCGTGACCCGCCTTTGGCCTGACTTTATCACAACCCACATTTGACCAATCCCAAGCAGCTTATCTCATCATCCCTTAGCGAATCCAGCACATACTTTGCAACTTGGTCCTTAAAAACACTCGGCTTTCCTCAACAAGCGACCGACCAGCAAAGCCTAGAAGAATATAATCATCCACTCTGCCATAGATACAAAAGTAAACGACAATCCATATAGCCAACCTTACTAGGTACTGTAGCATCACTGCTAAAAGCATGCCTACTCCTGTAGCACATTGCATCATTAAATGCAAAGCACATGGTATGGAGGGACAATTGGCATACTTCTTAGCTACACATTACACACCATCATTACAACTATCTTCCATCTGCCTATGCAACTAAATCAACGGCTAGGCACGTTTCCTGCCAGTTTTACTAGCAATCTCAGCCATCCATCATCCATATCTACTACTATAAATACCCTATATTATGCAACATTAAAGGAGTTGATTTTTATGTTCAAACTTCACAATTACAACAAGAAAACCACCTAAAAGGTCTTCTAGTTTAGAATAATTGTAAACTAAGTGTTAAATTTCTTATTATTCTTTTGGAATTCCTTATAATCGTAAGAGATAAAAAAATAAGAGATCTTCATAGTGGATGTAGGCAAATCACTGCTAAACCAATCTACAACTTTGTGTCATTTACTTTAATTTTCTTATCTCCCCTATTTTACATTTTAAACATAGTGTTAGCAAGTGAACTTCTCTTTTACAAGGGCAATAGTCTAATTTCAAGATTGGCTAATTTATTAGTCAGCTTTTTGGTACTCGAAGGAGGGCCTTCCCTTAAAGCTCTCACCTTTCTTCAGTGTTTTCTTCTCTATGCACCCTTGTTACATTTCACCATGTCAGATCCTAGTGGTGTGACAGAACTCATTAACTCTAATGGCTATGGAACTAATGATAACACGGTCACCAACGCTGCTAGTCTCATCCTAGGGCTCGGCAATGACATATGGGAAAGTGTGCTCCAAAGCATGAATGGCGTGGGAACTCTAGCCCGTGAGGTAAATGAACTGAGAACGAGGTTGGATCCCAGATGTTACCCGGCTGCTTGGCCCGGCTACAAGGCAATAGTTACAAAGGGTATGGTTAGATCTAGACGGGACTCAAGCCAAGAGAGGACCGGAAGGTAAGAGATCGGGATATCTTGTTTGGATTAGCCTGTATATGTGGTTCGACCATGGTGGGTCGGCACGAAGTGGTTCGGCCTAGGTAGCTCAGTGTAAATGTGAACCGACATACATGTGTGTCTCGGCAAGCATGGCTCGATACGTCTAGGACGGTGAATATAGATCGCTAGGTATGGCTCGCCTTAGTGCAGCGCATGTCCTTCGGCCTAGGTTCAATAAGTATTGCTCGGCTTTAGTGGTTCGGCATGTCTCAATCGGCTTGGTGGGGTCGGCATATGCCGCTCTGCACTTGTGGGTCAGCAACTTAGACCCAGGCATGGTGGCTCAACGTACTTGGGTCGGTATGCATCAGGGGAATTAAGATGGGTCGGTCAGGTATGGGTCTACCTTAAAACAGCACGTGTGGATCGACAGCTGGGCTCGGTTATAATGGTTCAGCATATCTGGTTCGGTGCATATCAGGGAAGTTAACAGCTTATCAGGCATGCAACAAAGTGAGGCGCTCGGCATTTCTTCGCTTCGGGTCACAGTACTATTTGGTTTGAGTCCCTTGAGAGTTTACTTCGAGTCACTTACGAGGAAACCCTGGGCCAGCAACAGGTGAGTCGGTCATGAAGGGTTCGGCATGCCTGGATTGGTCAACCTAACCTATCAACTTTGGGCCGAGTTATCTTAGTCATGGGCCTGGACAGCAAAACCAGCCTATCTTCGTCTATAAATAGAGAGGCAACGGTCCAGTTGAAGGGACCTTTTTTTTGTAGAACTCTAGGGAGACTCTGCCATTTTCTATACTGAACTTCTTCTTACCCAAACTTGTATTCAAGCCGTTTGTTTACGGATTGTATTTGTATTCAATTATTTGAAGGAGCAACAAAGATTACATTCAAAGTGGACGTAGGTAGTTACGTCGAACCACTATAAATCTGGTGTTCCTGTTTCTGTTGTTGTTTTTGCATTCTACTGTGATATTCCTCTGTTTTAATTTACTTTCTTTATTAATCTCTCTACATAAATCAATTTAAGGGTGTTAGTGACCAATTTTGGTGCTTTCATTGAGAGGGTGCATTCTCAGGCTTTTAGTATCTACTTTGTCGCTACTGGATTGAGGAAACCCCCAAAGGAGATGCGAGTTTATTCTCAAGAGCTCATAGATTCTACTCAGAGTTCCTACATATAACTCTAAGATGGCAAGACCACGTACCAGATCCGCCTCCCACAACGCGGATGCTAATGAGACCGCCATCGTCCAGCAAGTAGGACCCAGCAATCAGCAAGCTAATGTAGGTGTAGAGCCTGCCACCATCCCAAACCAACCAGAAGCTGTCACGAGGGCAGAGTTCAATGAGCAGATGAGGGAGATCGTGGAAATTAAGAGACAGCTTAGCGAGCAGATTCAAACGAATAACAACCTAATGACCCAGATCGCTCAGTAACAATGTCAGAACACTGGAGGAAGCCCTGCTTCCTACTCATCATCTGACAGCTCCATTTTGTTAGATTAACACCCCAAGCGTAGAAGTCGTTGGATCGAAATGGCACAAACTGGTGCAATAGAGCAATTGGTGACGACTCTCCAAGAGCAAACCAACAGAAATGTTCTAGATTCCCTACCTGGAACCGTTGCCCCTCATCTGCACCTGGGGAGTCGCTCCCAACCTGGAGTGGGAAACTTAGGATCTAGAGCACGCTTGGGAGCTGGTCCACCACCTCGCCAAGGTCGTGGTGAAGTGGGTCCTCGGGATGTGCACTTAAATGATCGCCTGCCAAAATGGCACCAGCCGGAATGATCGCGCAGGACGGATACCGACTTGCCACCTCCCATCCAAACTCCGGTTTTGTCAGCCATGGTCATACAGCTAATGAGGGAGAATCAGGGCTTAACCAATGATGATTGGGGCATACCTAGGAGACATACTCCATTTACGGATACCATCCTACAAGCCGAGTTCCCCCAAAAATTCAGCGTGCCTACTATTCCAGCTTAAGAAGGGAAGACCAATCCCCGACGGCACAAAATGAGATACGAGTGGATGATGGACTCGGCTAGGGCTAATGATGCGACCAAATGTAGATGCTTCCCAATAACCCTATCCGGAATCACTACCATGTGGTTCACCAGACTTCCCCCGTGATCGATCTCCAGGTTTGATGAGTTAGTGGCAAAGTTCGTGGAGTAGTTCAGGATCCATGCCACTCGCCCAAAGGACGTGATGTCGTTGTCCAGTGTGATCCAGGCTCTAGGAGAGTCATTGGAGGATTATTTGCAAAGATTCGATGTTGTTGCTACCGAAGTTAGCAATTCGAATGACCATGCTATCCTTATGGCCGTGATGCAAGGAGTAGATCCGAACTCAGAGTTTGGTGACTGGTTGGCAGGCAAACCACCGACTACCCTAGAACGCTTTTATTCAAAGGCGAACCAATTCATGAGAAGAGAAGTGACTAGGTGGTCAAGACGGAGCAGTGCACCAGGGCCCAGCAAAGAAGCAGTACAAACCAACATCATGGTAAAGCAATCTGGAGAAAGCTCTGGCAAGGTTCAAGTCAATGTTCAAAATAAGCCGGAGCAGTCTAAACGATCCGGAGGAGGAAATTCCGGACGAAAGAGGGAAACAAGAAAGTGGAAATCGAGAATCCCGACCTATAGCGAATAAACACCTCTGCATACATCTTTGGAGAATATTTATCTATCAACTTGTAATACATTCCAATACCGAAAGCTGCGCCCAAAGGAATCCACTGAAGAACAAAAGCAGACTAGAAAGTATTGTCGGTTTCACAAGACTTACGGGAACAATACTGAAGAGTGCAGACACCTCCTTGATGCTATAGAAAAGCTGATTTTCTAGAAGAAGTTACAGCAGTTTGTTAAGAATCCACAGGAAGGCGGACAGGGGACATCCGACCCAATCACAGGCAAGCTTCACATTGACCTAAGGAGCCCGCTCGGACCGAAGGAAGGCTGGTCATAAACATGATAATCGGTAGACCTCATCCGGCAAACAAGAGTTGGCAAGAAATGGAACGCTATGCCAATTACCTAAAGCATGTAGGTTTCAAATGCTGCTCGAACACAGAAGACGGGACTCCAGCGAAGTAGCAGCGAATGATGACTGATGATATAGTGTTCAGGAGCAGGGATGCCGATCAGGTGGAGGCACCTACCATTTACCCAATGGTAATCTCAGCTACGATTGGATCGACGCTTGTGAGAAGGATACTAATTGATTGTGGAAGTTCTGTTAATATTTTCTTCAAAAAGGCATATGACCAAATGAAGATGGAGGCGAAGGATCTGAAACCATCTAAAGCCCGCATTCACGGCTTTAATGGTGCATCTACAGATGCAATAGGTTTGTTGAATTGCCAGTTGAACTAGGAAAAGGTGAACGCAGGAGGGTACAGATCCTACCGTTCATTGTTTTGGATGTTGATTCCCCATATAATGTTTTTATGGGACGACCGGCCCTGGTGGAATTTAGGGTAGCTTTGGCCCCGTGGTGTTTAACCTTGAAATTTCCAACTAACAAAGGAGTTGGTATAGTGCATGGCGATCAAGCGACTGGTCGTGCTTGTTATGTGGTTGAGCTGAGAGAAGCCCAGTAAAGAGAGAAAGGAAAGAGTGTGGACAACCCTGTCTGCATCCATGTTGCTGAAGATTGAGAAGTAGCGCCTGAGCCTTGGCTTGGGTAACACAGTCGGACCTATAGAGACATAGTTCCAAGAGATGATGACGAAGAACCCAAGGAGGCCAAGGCGGCACTGGCTGAACTGACGATTGACATTCCAGTCAGCCATGATGGCCCGTCATGAGTGCTTAAGATTGGATCACAGCTTAACCCCTCGATGATAGAGGATCTTACTAATTTCCTCAAAGCGAATCTAGATGTTTTCGCTAGGACCTATTCTGATATGTGTGGGATTTCTCCCACCATGGCAAGTCATATGTTGAACGTTGACCCGAAGTATGTGCTAGGGAAACAAAAGAGGAGAGGCATTGTAACGACCCGTATTTTTACGGATCGAAACATTCGTAAACTGTTGTCATTAGAACGATAGTATTGTTAAGTCGTTTGAAGCTTGAGTCAAGTAGTAGCTTAAGTCGTGGAGCGACTTAAGAGATAGAAGGGACCTAAGGAGTTTGGTCATGTTGGAGCTTAGGTCGTGAAGGAGGTTAGGTCGTAGACGACTTAAGGGAATAGGCGACTTAAGTTAGTAAGCGACTTAAGAGTTTGGTGCGACTTAAGAAGGTAGACGACTTAAGGATTAGCGGCATAGGTGTAGCGACTTAGGAGATTGGGTGAGTTAACGACCTAAGGGATAGGTCGGTTGGTGACTTAAGAGTTAGCGACTTAAGGAGGGTAGGTCGGCAACAACCTAAGGAGGCTGGTGGAAGCAGTGAGCGACCTAAGGAAGTTAAGTCGTAGACAACTTAGGAGTTAGGTCGTAAGTTGTTAGGTCGCTAAGAATTAGGTCGTAAGGTGTTAGGTCGTAACCTAGTTAAGTCGCGTGGTTATTGAGTCGCTAGGTCGCGCATTGGTTTTAGGACATGACATTGTTAGGTCGTGGCTTCCATTAAGTCGTTAGGTCGGAACTGTTGCTAGGCCGCGTCTCAGTTAAGTCGTAAACCAGTTAGGTCGTGGACGAGTTAAGAAATTAGGTCGTGTAGCGTTAAGACGCTAAGCTGCTTATGTTGTTAGGTCGTGTCCCGGTTAGGTCGTAAGTCGCGTGCGTGTTATGGCTTAGGTTGTTGAACCGTTAGGTCGTTAAGTCGTAGGATGGTTAAGTCGTAAGTCGCGGATGCACATGGGCTTAGGTCGCTAAGACTTAGGTCGTGGGGTTTCTTAGGTCGTAGGTCGCGAGAGTTAGGTCGTGGGCGACCTAAGGTGGCGGACGACCTATGAAAACTGCCTATAAATAGGTGGGTTTTTCTTCACTTTTTGGATCCGGATTTCGAAGCGACGAAGTGCTGCCATTTTGAGAGCTCGACTTCTACACTTCTTCACTTCTTTTCTCCACTCTAATCTAGTGATTCCTTCCATCCAAATCGAAGATTAGATTGAAGATCCAAGAGCATAGATTGAAGATCTACATCCATTGAAGAGGGATTTCATCGTTTGAAGCGGATTGGTGATAGATCGAGTTAGATCCTTCGCTGTCCAGATCTGAAGTGGGTTTCTTTTGAGGTGTTTAGGTGATTTGGTGAGTGGTGATTATCTCTCACACGGATCCAAAGGAGTATATCGGATCGTTGACTTGATTTTGTGTTAAAGTAGTGATTTCCATGCATTTTTGTAAACCTAAGTATAGATCCATATAGATCCATTGTTCATGATGATTTGACATCCATTTTACTACATGTTAACCTATGCAAGTTCATTCATCAAGATTATAGAGATATTGCTCATGTTTTCATGCTTGTTAGACTTTAGACTCTTTATTTACGAAATTGCCATTATTGTTAAAATTGTTCGTTAGATCATATTTGAATGCTTGATTACTTGGATTAATGTTTGATTTGATTGATTGCTATGAATTAGATGATTGATGATTTGATTTAGACAAGGTGGTCGAAGATGATTCAAAAGCTAAGGGAAAGGCTCTTGAATTGGAAAAGCTGCTCGTGATATATGTAGCGGATGATGAAGCTCATATGGATAGATTTGATGATGATGTTGAGATGAGGCTTTGCTATGGTGATGATGAGGCGAAGTATGATATGAGATAGCCTTGGTCTAATCCAGACGGGATCATTCCAAGCATGTTGATAACTTGGTGAAATGGTTCGAGTTTGAGGATAATGGTTTGCTCGAGAGGCGCTTGAGCTAGTATGGAAATAGTCGTCGAGGAGGATGACTAGAAGGCTGAGATCTCATCGTTGTTGAAGGTTCTAGCATGCTCAAAGCAAGAGTACGTTGGGCAGATTCGATAGTCCCTGAAGGCTACTGATTGGTAGTCGAGTACTCTGGGCACATTCGATAGTCCTAGGCACGAGTCACGATGACGTGCGGAGTTTAGAACCGGTGTTTCCATTAGCCCTTGACGGACGGATGAAAGAATGAGCCGGTCATTCAATTAACGATGATATCGAAGCAATGATAACAGTGATAGCCAGAGTCATGGATGTTTGGTTGTATCGTCATTCGGTCTCAAGAGCAGTGTTTTCTGGGTGCTTATCTGATCTTGGTTTAGGCCTTGGGGGTTTGTACTTGGAAAACATCGCCCTTGACTCGAGTGATAATTGCTTTACTTTAAATTGTATGCTTTGCTATGTTTGGTTCTGCTTAGTCTGTGTTTGGGGGCTATCACTGTAGAAAGAGGTGGAGTGGGAGGGTTGTATTCATATTCCTTTTCCTTTATGCTCTTTTGATATGTTGTTAGTTAATTTACCGCTCACTAAGACTGTTGTCTGACTCAAGGCTTTATGTTTTAACTCTTATTGCCTTGGGCTGTTCGTCCATTTTGGGACTAGCAGACTAGGTAGAAGGTGACAGGTGCTGTTCTTGCTTTCCACGGTGCTGATGTCGAAGACGAGCTGGAGGCTTGCATATTATCTTCTTACTATATGTACTGGATGTTTCGCTGCTTGTATATTCTCTGAGTGTTATGTAGTAAGGCTTGATGTATTGACTATTCAGATGTTTGTATTCAACTATTATGAAGTTTTATTGATGAGATTCTATTCTGTGAAGCTTCACTATATATATATTCTATTTTATTTTGTCCATGCGCTGTGAGTAATACGATGGATTCTACTGTTTTAACTTACCCTGGCAATCGTCCATGGCTACCTGGTACACTTTACAGCGCACTATGTCTAGATTCGGTGTAGGGGTCATGGGCGGTCGTCACAGGCATGGACCCGGAGGGGTCCGTTGCTCTCAGAGAGGAGGTGGATAAACTCAAGACCAATGGGTTCGTCCGCGACGCCCTCTATCCTGAATGGGTATCAAATCCCGTACTGGTGAGGAAGGCAAACGGGAAGTGGAGGACATGCGTTGATTACTCGGACCTGAACAAGGCATGCCCTAAGGATAGTTTTCCTTTGCATTGAATTGATCAGCTGGTTGACTCGACAGCAGGACAAGAATTGTTGTCATTTATGGATGCGTAATCGGGGTATAATCAGATCCCGATGCACATTCCAGATCAGAAGCATACCAGTTTTGTAACGGACGTTTGACTGTACTGTTATGTAGTGCCTTTCGAGTTGAAGAACGCAAAGGCAACTTATCAATGTTTGGTGAATCAAATGTTTAAAGACTAGATTGGTAGAACGATGGAAGTTTATGTGGATGATATGCTCGTGAAGTCACGACAGTCAAACGACCACATTTGAGACTTAGCTGAGATTTTTGATATACTCAGATTTTAGGGAATGAAAATTAATCCACTAAAATGTTCCTTTGGCGTTGCATCGGGGAAGTTTTTGGGTTTCTTTTTCAACGGGATCGAAGCCAACCCTAAAAAGATTCAAGCTATTCGAGACGTACAAGCACCCAGAACTATAAAATAAGTGCAAAGCCTGAATTGGAAAGTCACCTCGTTGAGTCAATTTATATCCAGAGAAACCGACAAGTGTATTCATTTCTTTGATGTGATAAGGAAAGGGAAAAGAAATTTTGAATGGACATCGTATTGTGAGGACGCGTTCTGAGCTCTTGTGAGACACTTAGAGAGGCCGCCAGTTCTGCTAAAGCACGTGGACCATGAAGAGTTGTATGTTTACTTAGTTGTATCTCAGTATGCCATCAGTGCAGCTTCGATTCGTGAAGATTACCGAATCCAAAAGCCAGTGTACTATGTTAGTAAGCGCTTAACGGGGGCAGAGAGAAATTATCCTAAGATTGAGAAGCAAGCCTACTACTTGGTGATCGCATCATGCATGCTCCGCCCATATTTCCAGGAACATTCGGTCGATATTTATACCGATCAACCTCTGCGGTAGGTGCTCCAAGGACCAAAGACTTCTGGAAGGCTACTCAAACGGAACATTGAGCTGTCAGTTCGATATCACTTACCTGCCACGAAGGGCAATCCAAGGGTAAGCGCTAGCAAATTTCATTGCAGAGTTCACCATATTAGACGAGTCAAGTGGTAGTAATTTAGTTCCCGCTGTTTGATGGAAGCTATATACCAATGGAGCATCCAACGACCATTGTTCTGGGGCTGGTGTGATTCTTGTAACTCTCGAGAACCGATCAATTTGTTATGCTTTGAAACTTCATTTCCTCGCTACGAACAACGAAGTTGAGTATGAAGCATTGATTGCGGGCTTGAAGCTTACCAAAGAACTTGGAGTGAAATCCATTGAAATCTTTTATGACTCACAGTTGGTGGTGTACCAGGTGCGGGGGGACTATCAGGAAAAGGGGCAAAGGCTTGCCCCATACCTCGCTTGGGTTCAAGAATTGTTAGCGGACCTCGAATACTATGATATTTCGCACATTCCACGTGAAGAAAATGTGGGAGCCGACTCCTTGGCAAAATTCTCAAGTACTGGTGATGCACAACAAATGGGCTTGGTTCCCGTCGAAACCTTACACACCCCGAGTATAAATGAGATGGAAGTAGATCTTGTGTTAGGGACGGAAATTGAAAGGGAGTCGTGGATGACCCCGTTCAAAGAATACTTGCTACATGGAACCATGCCCGAGAGAAAGAATGAGAGACGACAAGTCATTCGCAAGGCCTCACGGTATATAATGTAGGATAGAGTAATGTATCGAAAGGAATTCTCCGTCCCCTTGCATAGGTGTGTCACTCACAAAGAGATAAAGCGGGTCTTAAGAGAAGTCCATGAAGGAGAATGTAGCGATCATACTGGGGGCAAACATTAGCCAAAAAGATCCTTCGATATGGATACTGTTGGCCGACCGTGAATCGGGATGCCGCGGACTATGTAAGAAGATGCGACAAATGTCAAAAGTACGCAAAGATCTCGATGGCACCGCCGACAGAGCTCACACAAATGGTTAGTCCATGGCCGTTTGCAATATGGGGGATCGATATAATCGGTTCATTGCCAATCACCAAAGGTGGTGCGAGATACGCAATCGTCGCTGTCGATTACTTCACCAAGTGGGCAGAAGCAGAGCCACTGGCTACGATCTCCACCAAAATGGTTGTTAACTTTGTTGTGCGAAACATTATATGCCGCTTCTGTCTCCCACGGACTATCATTACTAACAATGGAACTCGATTTGAGAGTAAAGAATTCAAAGAGTTCTGCCAAAAATATTGCATTGAGAAAAGGTTTGCAGCAGTCGCTCACCCTAAAGCCAATGGGCAAGTTGAAGCCATAAATAAGATAATCAAGTCCATCATGAAAAAATGTTTGGAGAAGGATAGAGGTAAGTGGGTGGATGAGCTTCCAATAGCACTCTGGGTGTACAGAACCACCCACAAGTCCGCGGCTGGCCATACTCCATTCGCCTTGGCATGAGATACCGAAGTTGTTATACCCGTGGAACTTGAAGTTCCCTCTCACCGGGTGACTCATTATGTTCCTATAACTAATCAAGATCTTTTATTGGAGTCGTTGGACTTTGTCGACGAGAAATGTGAAGAACCTGATTTAAGGGCGGCTGCATATCGGCACCGAGTCGCTTGATATTATAATGAAAAAGTTCGACCGAGAACTTTCGATGTGGGCGACCTAGTTTTAAAGCGAGTTTTTCTGGTCCTATCACATATGAATCCCACATAGGAAGGTCCCTAAGTCATCGAACAAAAGCTTGGAGAAAGAACCTTCAAGCTAGCGACTGTTGATGGCATGACACTCCCCAGAGCATGGAATGGCGAACATTTGCGCCGTTATTATACTTAGTCTATTTCTTTTGCATTTTAGTAGCGATTGTTTCCAGTATGTGTTTCTCTTGTTGTTCTCTGTTTTTGACATGTAATAAAACAATTCAGTTTGTCCCTAACTTTTACAATCAATAAAGGCTTGAAGCTATTTTTGTATGAACTATTGATGTTCCGTATGTTATAACTCTATGACAAAGTAAAATTGCATTAATCTGTCTGGCGTATGAATGCACACACAAAATTAAAAGTCGATTAATAAACGATTCAAAAAATCTCTAACTCCCCGGAGCACGGACTAGAGTATAAACGATTCAAAAAATCTCTAAGTCCCCAGAGCGCGGACTAGAGTACTCCGAGTCCTCGAAGTGCGGATTAGGGTATAAACGATTCAAAAAATATTTAAGTCCCCAAAGTGCGGACTAGAGTACTCTGAGTCCTCGGAGTGCGGACTAGAGTATAAATGATTCAAAAAATCTCTAAGTCCCCGGAGCGTGGACTAGAGTGTTCTTAGTCCCCTGAGTGCAAACTAGAGTATAAATGGTTCAAAAAATCTCTAAGTCCCCTGAGCGCGAACTAGAGTACTCTGAGTCCCTGGAGTGCAGACTAGAGTATAAACGATTCAAAAAATCTCTAAGTCCCTAGAGCGTGGATTAGAGTATCTGAGTCCCCGGAGTGCGGACTAGAGTATAAACGATTCAAAAAATCTCTAAGTTCCCGGAGCGTGGACTAGAGTACTCTGAGTCCTCGGAGTGCAGACTAGAGTATAAATGATTCAAAAAATCTCTAAGTCCCCAAAGCGCGGACTAGAGTACTCTGAGTCCCTGGAGTGCGGACTAGATTATAAATGATTCAAAAAATCTATAAGTCCCCGGAGCGCGGACTAGAGTACTCTGAGTCCCCGGAGTGCGGACTAGAGTATAAACGATTCAAAAAATCTCTAAGTCCCCGGAGTGCGGACTAGAGTATTCTGAGTCCCCGAAGTGCGGACTAGAGTATAAATGATTAAAAAATCTCTAAGTCCGCGGAGCACGGACTAGAGTACTCTGAGTCCCTGGAGTGCGGACTAGAGTATAAATGATTCAAAAAATCTCTAAGTCCCCGGAGAGCGGACTAGAGTATTTGAAGTCCCCATAGTGCGGATTAGAATATAAACGATTCAAAAGTCTCCAAGTCTTGTGAAAGCGGACTGGAGTCCACATGACCCACAAGACTCTGGATTTCAATCAGATTAAAATATAAGCTAAGCGATGAGAGTCTGAAAATACGAAGAAGCAAAATTTCATTTATTAATCAAAAATGAAGTTTCATTACAATTCTCCGAAGTCTGGAGCCAAAATCTATCTACAATAAAAAAAAGGGAGGAGGAAAACAACTACATGGTACTACGTTACTTAAGTTGAGCAAAATGTAGCAAGGCAGCAGTTACTTCTTTTGTTTCCTTTCCTTTTTTAGCTTCTCCGAAGTTTTGCTCATCCGAGCGCCTCTTTTTGGTCCCTTTGCTTCCCAACGACGAAGTATTCGATGGAGGAGGAGGAATTTCCAAAGGTGTGGTCCCACCAGGGAGAATGACCTTCAAGGGCCTATTTAGGGGATCTTCAAGTTCCACCACTTGAGAATCTATCTTAACTTTTGTTTTCTTTTTCTCCTCCTCCTCGATTTGCTCTTTCATGCTGAGCTTCGAAGTATGCTCGGAAGCACCTGTGATTTCGACCTCGTCGTGTTCATCTACAGATGAGGGATCTTCAAGTTTATCCTCTTCTAGTGCCCCGATCACTTGAGCATCGGGACCAGGGGTATCTCCGGTGTGAGGTGCCTTAGCCTTTTTCTCTTCCCGCTCTGTGGCGACATCGCTCCTTGAAATTGGTTCGGGTTCAGAGTGACCTATATGAGTTCAAGAAAAACATGGAACACATTCATTACTCGCCAAAAGCGATGAATTCCTGAACTCCATAAGGTGAAGCTACATATCAGCTTCCAACTGACTTTCATTGGTCCTCGGAGTATCACCCATAGGGATTGGAGATAAAATGTGAATGCCAAGTCCAGGCTTCTCCGGGTCATAGCCGACGTGCTGCTCGGGAGGCCCAAGTGATGAACTATCGGTCAATTGAACGGGAAGAGGAACTGGAGACTCAGTTCCGGATGGGCCAGCATTATCATCTTTACCCTTCGATGATGGGGAGTCTCTTCCAAAAGGGCTTTCGCCATAGATAGATCTGAGGGTTCGTTGCCCCGAAGCAGTTCCCTTACCAAAGCCTCTTCATCATCTCTTCAACACCCAGCTCCATTTTTTTAATTCTAATCAAAATATCCAATGCTTCAGCGAGTGACTCGAGATAATTCTCACCCAAGAAAGACAAGTCATGATGCATAAGGACTCGTGCATTAAACTCGGCAATGAGCGGGTCGAATAAACATTCGATTTCTTCTCTACCGGCTTCGGTAGCTACCTCGAGTTGAGAGTTGGCCTCTTTAAGCGCTATCTTCTTGCCCTCTTCATGAGCTGCTTCTTTTAGTGCTTCAATCTTGGATAGCTCTTCGTCTAGTTTTGTCTTTAGAAGCTATGTTTCGACGATTTCGTCGCAGTATCTTTGTGACTCTTCTTGCGCTACAATTTTGTCTTCACTCTCTTCAGAGAGCAACTCCTCTAGTTCTTTGACACATCGATCGAGAATGTCCTTTTCCTTTCGGATAGAGTCTTTCTCCAAAGCCAGAGCATTGCTGCGTTGGACTGCCTCATTAAGTTCTTTCTTGTGAGTGGCATCCAAGAATCTAACTACCTAGGCTGTCTCCTTTGCATTTTTCTGGGCTGTCTCAAGCTGAGATTTGTATGAGGATAGTTCCTCATCCTGACCCTTAATGATGTCTTTGTCATGAATAGCTTCGATTTTGAGGTGATCAGTCTCATGTTGGCGTTCAATGGAAACCTCTGAAACTTTTTCTACCAAGTGTACGAACGCATCGTGCTGAAAATAAACATCGTTGATGCAAGCAATGGCACTCTGTTTAACATGTCCGGGGATAGGACGAATCGCGCGGAGAAATTTTAATCCATTGAAACATATCTTCGGGAATGTAGGCTTGAGCTTGGCTAATTTTTCCGCTTTCGACGAATCGTGTGTGGAGGCAAGAGGGGTCTGCCTAACCGGAGTCACGGATTTCTTATAAGATTCACGAGATTGCTTAGTACTCGACGAGCCAGAATGTTGGTCATGAGGAACTTCGGACTGGGATCCCTTCTGAGCAGACTTCTCCCTACTATGCTCCGAGCGAGGGGGAGGATCGTTTGGATATGAAGAATGGCTATAAGTTCTGCTTCTAGAAGATGACGACTCTCTGGTACGATAATCTCTATCACCGCTGTCATCCATGTCTCGACGTTTACCTGATCTTGAATCTCGACTAGAATGGTAGAAGAATGAGGATCTGCGAAGGCGCTCAATGCCTTGTGTATGCCCCATATCACCTGCACATAAAACCAAATGAGGACTAGTTAGTAGTAATCACACGATGAGTGAAATTCAAGTGCATGGTGGAGTGTAAGTGTTTGTGTGTGTCCAAGTGCAACCCCCCGATGGACCAGTATTTTTCGCTTTACTCATTGGAGTTTTCTCTCCCTGATGATGAGTCTGGGCGCCTTCATTGCTTTTCACGGGCGAATTAAATCCCATACCGTCGGGGTTATTGAAACCGTAATTCAGTATATCGTTAGGAATGGTCAAGTCAGATAGGCCCTTTAATGAGCATTATAAATTTTGGGAAGATGACTTTTTCTCAATCGGAGTTATCGTGACCTTTGAAGTTCCGCCAACTTTTTTATTTTTCAGCTTGTAAGCTAGACTCTTTTTCTTTTTTGAAGGAGGCGGTGGTTCGTCGGTGCCGGGTGCATCAACTACTGGCGCTTGGCCGAAATTTATATTCTCATCAGTCGCAGCTGGCACCTCAGTTTCTTTAATCTCGCCTTCCTCGGTGGTATCAAGGGCCCCTTCGGCAGGGGGCACCGAAGGTCCAGCTTCTTCTTTGCCCGTTTCCGTAGTCGTTCTTGCTATAGTGGCTCCAATTGGAAGGCTAGTCCGACAGCCCTCTTCCAGTAATTCGAACTTTGAGAGCTGTTCGTTGGTAATTACAGATTTGATGTCCCGATCTCCCATGGGAGTAGCTCGGATGACCTCGACGGCCTTAGAGTACCCGACGCCTTTGGGTCGTGGGCGGATATCTATAATAGTTGAAAGAAGTTTAGAAAAGATGCACTTCGAGCCTTAAGACAAAGATTGGGATAAAAATGAGACTTACTCCCTTCTAGCCATCTTCTCGCGAAACTGGGAGGACAGCGTACGTAGAACCACTCTTGTTTATACTAAGAAAATTTACTCCATGCACCAATCAGGACTTGACATTTGGGGTGTGGCTCGAGGAATATGTAAGAGGGAATGTCAGTACGTCTCTTGAAGCGGTAAATGTAACGGATATCCTCGGGAGTTGGAGGTCTGAATAAGACGCTCATGAAAAGAATGCATGTACCGTGAATAAATGCATGGCTATTAGGGTGTAGTTTTGCTGGAGCAATCCCTATATACTGCAACACTTCATGGATGAATTAATTGAAAGGTGGCACACTTCCGGCCCAGCACATAAATTTGTTGCATGCAGTATATTCGGTTGGGGGAAAGTGAGGCCGATCTTGTGCCTAAGGAACCAGAAAGTCTTCGAAGGGGATTTCGTGGATAGAACATAATCGATGGAGAGAAGATTCACCGATCTTCGAGGCATGAGAGTCGATGGGTCATCTAGAACAACGTCCTCATCTACAACATCGGGAGCCGGGCCTATAACTGCGATAGGTGGGTCCGGAATGCCGGGTGTGGAGGCTGATGAGGGGTTTAGAGTCCCCACTGCCTCCTGCCGAGAACTTGGCTCGGGCTTGTCAGAAACAATAGTGGAGCTTGATTTTTTGGACATCTCTAAAGAACGATTGGTGTGAATAGATACCTGTTTAAACTATACTTGAAAGATAATAGATACCAAATATAACAACAAAATATTCCCCCCGTGTGGTGTGTGAACTAGTGCAACCATTCAAGCATGAATATAAAAGAATTAAAGTTTTCAAGACTGGTAAAGCGTGATTGAGCTTTAAACTATCATCTTCGGAGACCGTCATTGTTGACCTTCTCCGACAGCCAGTCCTATGTCCGGTAGCGGAAGTCTTGGAGTCGGGCATTGGCATCATATATTGTGAAGGTTGTTACTTGCATTTTTTGGGTTAGATTCATGTTTAAAATTATTTAAACTGTGAAGTTGTTAATCCAAATTAAGCCCATAGGCTTATGTGCTCTGGTCCTTGTCATTGTTCATCATATTATGTTTAGGCGTAGAAATGTATGGTCCTGATATATGCGGTGTTTGGATTAAGATGGTCCTGATAGCTAATGCCGACCCCAACACTTAGTACCGATCCGATCCCTAATTCCTGTAACCTACCATACCGACCGACCCTCTAAACAAAGACAATTGAACCACTAGCCCACAGAATACTGACCCACTCTCTTTCTTCAATCACCGACCCACTCACTCTCAAGTCGCCAAACGGCCTTACCATAGCGTATGCCGAGCCACTGCCGCTTAAGAGTCCGACCCACTCTATTACCAAACTCCTACCGAACCAGCTCAACTCCAATAACCTACCGACCTTCTCCCTCGATCGTATGATAAGCTGGAGCCTACAACTAACACACCAACCCCTATATATTACCGAGCTTTCTTCTTCTCCACATTGTCAACTTTGAAGTTAGGGCTATAACTACTTCTCATATATCCTAACTCTTATTCGTCCCTCTCTTTGCCAACTCCTACTAACTCCTATTTAGGAACCCATGAACTCGGACTTCACATGAGACTCCAAACTTAGGGAGATGAATTGAATGAATGATTCGTACCTATATGCAAGAGTTGAGGCTTTTGAAGACTGTTGGGTTCGGGTCAAGATTTATTTGGATTCGTTGGCAGGTGGAGTTGCAAAGTGGGAGGTCTGGATTTGAGAGGAGGAAGGATTGAGTGCTAAGCCAGACTTGGAGGAGAGAAAGTAAAGAGACTTGAAAAGGTAAGGTAGAAATGAGCAGAAGAAGAAGGAGTGTGGGCTTTTATATGGTAAAGGGGAAGATGAACGGGCGTATCCCTGATGACCCGGTCACCATGCTTCAATGGGTCGGAAAAATGACAAGCCGACCCAACCCAGATAACCGTTCGAGTGGATCGGCTTTAGTATGCCGATCCCTCCATTAAAAAAAATAACATAAAAATAATAAATAATAAAATATATATACATACGGATGTGTACACATATAGTGGTAGTTGAGGATGGTGTGTGATAAAGAGACGGGTACTACTTGATAAGTGGAGAAGCGTGAGTTTAGGAAACCCACTATGATTTAGCCTTCTAAAGGTTTTAAAAATTCAGTTTTTGAAAAGTTAAAATAGAATTTCAAGAACCTTTTTGGGACTGAGCTAGTATGTTAAGACGGCACAGAGTTTCATCGAATGCCAATGAAAAAGCGACAGTTAGTTATCATTCTGGATGAGTTAGCCTCCAGAAGCAGGGATTACTCGTTGATTCAAAGTGCGTCATGTTGATTCACACAACGGACTTTGGGGGGCAAATGTTACCCGACTGCTTGGCCCGGCTACAAGGCGATAGTTGCAGAGGGTATGGTTGGATCTTGACGGGACTCAATCCAAGAGAGGACCAGAAGGTAAGTGATCCGGATAACTTGTTTGGATCGGCCTGTATATGTGGTTCGGCCATGTTGGGTTGGCACGAAGTGGTTCAGCCTAGGTAGCTCAGTTTAAATGTGGATCGGCATACATGTGTGGCTCGGCAAGCATGGCTCGATACATCTGCGACGGTGAATATAGATCACTAGGTATGGATCAGCCTTAGTGTAGTGCATGTCATTCGGCCTAGGTTCAGCAAGTATCATTCGGCTTTAATGGTTCGGCGTGTCTCGATCGGCTTGGTGGGGTCAGCATATGCCGCTCTATACATGTGGGTCGGCAACTTAGACCCAGGCATGGTGGCTCAACGTACTTGGGTCAGTATCCATCAGGGGAATTAAGGTGGGTCGGTCAGGTATGGGTCGGCCTTAAAACATCACGTGTGGATCGGCGGCTGGGCTCGGCCATAATGGTTCAGCATATCTGGTTTGGTGCATATCGGGGAAGTAAACAGGTTATCAGGCCTGCAACAAAGTGAGGCGCTCAGCATTTCTTCGCTTCGGGTCACACTACTATTTGCTTTGAGTCCTTTGAGAGTTTACTTCGAGTCACTTACGAGGAAACCCTGGGCCGGCAACAGGTGTGTCGGTCATGAAGGGTTCGGCATGCCTGGTTCTATCAACCTAACCTATCAGCTTTGGGACGAGTTATCTTAGTCATGGGCCGGGATGGGAGAACCAGCCTATCTTTGTCTATAAATAAAGGGGCAGGGTCCAGTTGAAGGGACCTTTTTTTGGGATACTCCAGGGAGACTCTGCCATTTTTTGTACTCAACTTCTTCTTACCCAAACTTGTATTCAAGCCATTTGTTTACGGATTGTATCTGTATGCAATTATTTGAAGAAGCAATAAATATTACATTCAAAGTGGACATAGGCAGTTACGCCGAACCACTATAAATCTGGTGTTCCTGTTTCTGTTGTTGTTTTTGCATTATACTATGATATTCCTCTGTTTTAATTTACTTTCTTCATTAATCTCTTTACATAAATCTATTCAAGGGTGTTAGTGACCAATTTTGGTGCTAACACCAAACAACTGTGAGCTTTATTCGACCACCCCTTCAGTGCTTGAATTAACTCCCCTCAAACCTGTTCTCTCTAATGCTTATGGCCTCATCAATATTGCTAAGGGCTGTGGTATGCTGGTGCCTGAAACCCCGGTTATGGATGTTCATGCCCATCCAAGAAGACATGTGTGTGTTTCAAGTCTCGTTACTAACATTGACCCAGAGATAGTCGTACATAGGGAACCAAAACATCACCGATGTCTTTCAGCAGAATGGTAGTTAGTTTTTGAATGCCTCTGAGTAGCAAATGAAGCTCGAGACTTGAGGTATAAGTGCCTTAGTGGCGGTGCCCATGCCATCAGTGGAGAGCCAAGATGTGATGACCCGCCTTTTCAACCCTAGAAAATCGACACTAGTACATTCACGGTATTCACATGCCGCAAATTCAAGTGCCGAAAAGGAAGATAACCATGGTTTTATAAGAATTAAAGGAAGAAAATAAAATAATAACAGAATCTCACATCGTATTAAACAACATAATTTTACAGGTGGAAAGTACATATAATCAATTCAAGTGATTCATCAAAGTTACTATAAGTACTAACCCAACCTAGGATATTTATAACTGCATATCCTTGTATAGGCTGGTAGATACAAATTACATGATACGCGATGCAGCGGAAAGTTGAAAATAGATAACTATGGACAATGGATCCTCTAGTCTTCATACTCTGGACTCCTTCCAAAATGCTCCAATCTACCTGACTACTTGACTGCCTGAAAAATAGGGCAACTAGAGTTTAAGGGAAAAGAAAAATAAACTCCGGTTTAATCATGAGTCTGGTGTGATAAACTCAAAATATGGATGTTTGAAAACAAAAGGGTATCTCATAAGACCACGCCGCACATAAACACAGAATGGGTTTTTACCTTATGATAATCAAAATCTTTGATACACAAATTTTTAAAATATTATTTTTAATACATTCTTCTGAAAACATTTTCAAATAAACTTATAAATCTTTGCTGAAATTCTTGCATCTCACATTTCAGTATTTGCACAACTAAGTCCGTACGACACTTATTGGGTATTGGATTTCCAACTAAAGAGCGAGGTAAAGGACTACCCATCGTACAGTTCATTTTTTGAGGAATGCACCCGAGGCCCCTATGTTGTCATTATGCGAATAAAGACCAGCCTATCCGAAAATTACATGAATAACATGGAGTATTACATCACTCGGCTATTACCGACCTATCCGGGATCCCAAGCATACACCACATAATTTAAACCTGACGTTATAGCGAGTATAAATTTTATAGATCTAGAAGGTGAATTCATACACTGATTGGTTGCAAGTCACTTAGCCTTAAAGCATCCCATATTTCACCATTCCTAAGTATGAGGCTTGAATTAGTGATTACCTTTTTTACATAGCACATCTTTCAATTTGAATGACACTTTGCCATTGCACAATCACACAACTAATTTCTACAAATATATAACTTCTGAGCTCAAACGTCTTAGCAAAGGGTGTTAAGCTAAGAGAAGTTGCCTTCTCCATCACAAATAAAATGATAGGTTCATAGAGATCGATCAATATGATTCAAAAACGCAACATCTGAGATTTGTCTATACTATTTATCCAGGAACAGGACAAAACAAAGTCACTTTCCTACCACATCCTCTCGAGATTATCCCTAGGATTAGTAGATAATAGTCCTCGTGTTTTAGATATTTCCAAAACGAAGGGACCACTGCTATTTATTTATCTTGGGAGCTACCCAGAGATTATCAACAAGTAATCCTTCTGAAATGAAGATACCTTGTATTTTAAAATCATGGTCTTCAATATATCTTCTTCACTTTTGGATGTATAATGGTTCAAAGCGATTTTCGAATAGAGATTATCCAAATCTGATTTCGGTTTTGGAAAACCAATCATCGATAGAAAGATGTTAAGTGGGTGCATAATAAATATTCCATTTATTTGTTTTCTTTTTATCCAAAGACATATTTTAGAGATTTTTATCTTTTGAAAACCAATTTTTTCAGTATATACGAAATTCATTAAACCTCCTTAAGAATATTTACTAAATCATTTTCATAAATTATTTTAGAATACATTATTGAGTAAAATAGGGTTAAATAGAAAATGTACTATTTTACTTAATTTTAATTTCCATATTCAACAGGTACTATGGGTAGAATAACGATGAAATCACCTTCCAATTTCCAAGAATGGTATGATTTCCCTCCTCAGAACTTAACACCAAGTATAAGAAGATTATGTCTATACGATCCAAGTTGTTTAAATTTGAAAAGTGTGATCTTTTATACTTAACTCGTTTCCAACATTTCGACCTTATCTATCCCTCATCTGGGGGAGGCCTGGTGAGCTAGGGCATTGGTTGCTTGTGGACATCCTCTTAGTTTAAGCATCTCAACTAGATCTCACGAATAGAAAAATCAGGTATACTCGTAGGCTTATTAAAGCCAAGCTTAAATCATTTGCTTATAACAGCTTTACTTCAATTTATTTATTTAAACTTCTTTAAATAAACTATAAAGCTTTAAATAATTTTAAAACATTTATTTACTTATTAGAAAATATTTATAAAAGTTTGGAAAAGAATTGTGAAGTTTGAAATCATATTTTTAAAAGTTATTTAAAAAGTGCTGCAAAAAGTGCTATGAAAGATATTTTAAAAGCTATATTGATTAAAACGACTTTTATATCATTTGGAAATTTATATATATAACTCAAATCTATTTTAAAACATTGTAAACAATTTATAAGATTTACCTTATAATTTTAAACATTTAAAATATTCGTTTTAAATCATTTTAAACTTTGGTCATTAAATTGCAAAACCGTGATATTTTTGAAAACTTGTTTTGGACTTATCTGAAACTCTATAAGATGAAAACTTGATTTTCTTTCTTTGATTGAAAACTATCTATATAATAGTTAGGAAAATTACTGCTATGAAATTTTGAGCTATATTCCACTTTTATATACTCATTAGAATTCTACAGCGTGAAATCGTGAACTACCATTACACGACGCGCATAGTTTTGACTCCATTATTAATTTTCATTTAAAACTTTTCAACACAAGTTCAAATGATTGTAAAATGTTTATATAACATTTCTAATCATTTTCAAGGGGTTTAATGATTCATATTTACTTTTATAAATTGATTCAGAAAGTGATTTCCTTGTGTAATATCGACATGTATTTAACGTTACTTGTTAAACAACCATAATGACAATCAATACTTGATGAACAACATATAAACAAGCATCCATGACAATCATTTCACATCATCGCATACACATATATATAATAGAGTGTCTCACCCTAGAATAAAACGATTAACTAGAAAATGGATTATCATTCTAACTCGAATTGAAGTTCACGAACACTCGTATCGAAGCACTTATAGGGTTCTACCTTGCTTGTGAAAAGGGTAGGGTTTCATGGCCTTGGTTTATGAGGGTGGCTTGCTCAGCTAGGGTGGTTGGCTATTGGTTTAAAGAGAAAGAGGAAGAGTATGGGTGAGTTTTGAAGTGCAATATGTTTGTGTATATAAACACACACATACACACTATATATACACGATATAAATTTAGATATAATTTGCTACAATTTTCTTTATATTTTTTTAGATGGAAGCCATTAAAATATGGAGGAAACTTTTAGAAAAATGAAGAAGAAGATGAATGAATGAAGTGAAGAAGTGAAGTGGTATTTATAGGCAAATGGAAGATTGTAAACATCTCCTCCTTACATCACCACACATCATCATGACACCTTCTTCCTTGCATCACCGTGCGCTGGCCACCTCCCCTCTATGAACGGTTATGATTACATCATGGAGGGGCAAGGCCATGTGCCTTTTCGATTTGACATTTGATGGTGATAATATGTGAAAATTAGTTTACATTCTCACTCCACCACCACATTCTCCACCTCCTTTCATCATTACCTTATGCCTGGCTACCTCCTTCCACCACCACCTTCGCTCGGTCATGTCCCCTCTATCACCACCTAGCTCAGCCAAGTCACATCAAGCCATGTGCTTTAATAGATGTGATGTTTGATGGTAAGGGTTGATTGCTTAAGTGAGAAGGAGTTGTTTATAATATTTATATGTTTATATATTTAGTATATATGTGTATATATAAATGTTCATGTACATGTGCACATGGTTTCTTGGCTGGGTATATGGATGTATTCAATTGGATGGCACATATAATTCACAACGTTCTACTACTTCTATACATTGAATCTTTATGAATTTCGATTTCGATTTCTGGTCATATTTTCACTTCTTATTTAATATAAATATATTTGTAAACAAAGTTTGAAAATAATATTTCTATTATTATTTTTAACTAAAGTGCTTTTAAGTTTGATTTAATAAACATTATTTAGTCATTTATACTAATTTTTTCTATTCAATCATATTTTTATAAGTGATGAATTTATGGGTTGTTACACAAGGGCCCCATCTGTGCAATCCCGATCCTGTAGGGGTGCGGCTAGGCCTAGATCAAGAGAGAGATGTATCGATCATTCATGATCGCCCTTTGTGCATAAGAAGAGGAGGCCTTCACTCCAGCTTATTGTTGTCGTCGTCATTTTCCTTTCCAATATTGGTCTTCCACTCCATAAGACATCGGCTGAGTCTGTTGTCGATTGTTGGCCAGATAATCCTGCAGCAGGCCGATGCCGGCATTCATGGGAAATGAACATCCTTCATTGGTTGCTCAATAGAATGCAAGCCGGAAATGATGGGGATGAAGCATTCTCTAATGATGAGAATGGAGAGCCATTTTCCAAGAAAAACTTGAGCACTTACATCCACCACAGTATGCATCGCCGCCTATTGACAATTTTGATGGGAATGCTGACCCATCTTATCCAATTATCGCACTCAACTCCATCAGTCTTGATGGCCAGCTTTCCAGTCCAGCAAAGTGCTTACTCTTCCATTACACTCTAATAGGACTAGCCTCCCGCTGGTTCCTACAGCTGCAACTGAGCAACATCCATTTTTGGGCCTAGCTATCTGTGGAAATCAAGACCATATTCTTCAATTTAGATACCCATGTTCTGATGGCTAGCGAACTTGGTAACATCATACAAGGGCCAATTGAGAGTCTTCGGTCGTATGGTAATCGTTTTAACAAAGAATCCACCAGGGCAAGTGGTCCTACCATAAACAGGCTGGTTGTGGCCCTCTACTTAGAGGTTAGTATA
The DNA here is from genome assembly GCA_030737815.1 of Allium fistulosum. Taxonomy (NCBI): domain Eukaryota; kingdom Viridiplantae; phylum Streptophyta; class Magnoliopsida; order Asparagales; family Amaryllidaceae; genus Allium; species Allium fistulosum. The sequence goes on along the minus strand of CM060908.1, from coordinate 970,918,387 downwards.
AGTCGAGAATGTGGAAGGAGCTTCAAAATAAGCTAACTACGACCCTAACTGAGTTTAATCAATGGAAGAACCACATAATGAGGATGGAGGATGCAGATATTTCTAATAACAATAATGAAACCAGATGTACCACTTAAGCCGGTCCTTGTAAAAATATCGACTGTCGACCAAATGGTCAGCAAAATAACACCAAGAGGCATATAGAGACCGACACCAAATACAAGTCCAGGTACGCTAACTATGCTACTTTAAATAGGGATATGGAGATAATATATCTCACAACCCAAGACCTAGTGCAATTTCAAAGAGCAAACCCCATTAGAGGCAGAAGATAGGAGGAAAATCGCGGTGATGAAAAATACCACTAGTTCTATCAAATTAACGGCCACTCCACCAAGAGGTGTAGGGTGCTCAATGTACTGACCTGTATTTTACCTATCGGGCGATTATAAAATATTATTTTTTAATTCCTATAAGGTCATATGACTCTAAAACTTTGGAAAACGACTACTGAGGACATTTTCCCCTTTAGGATTTTAATCAGATATTTTGGACCTATAAATTCTTGCAAGGCCTATGCATTTTTATAGGGGTTGAATTTGGGTTTAAAACCACTTCCATTAGATCAGGCTTGTGGTTTTTCTTTCTGTAAAGTGGTCGTAGTAAAAAAATGGACTTACTATTTGTGAGATATGGCCAATTTAAATTATATTTGCTACTGGACATATTATGTAATTAAACTAAGCCCATACTTAGGCCCACTAATTAATTTCGAGAATTATGCCTGATTAGGGTTCTAGGGACTAGTCTTATTCATTTTCCTCTTTTCCAAAATAATTCCTAACCTCCATTAAATCTAATTTCATCAAAAAGCTTATCTTTTCCATACTAATCTTAGCCAAATCCATCATTAGAAGGTTAATTAATAAAAAGGATCATAGATTCATCATTTTGGTGCTTGGAAATTCATGCTCTTGGCTGTTCATATCAGACTTGGGGATCTAAATGGTAACTAGGGTATTATGTGAGTGATTCTTGATCTCTCACTATTCTATGCTTGTCATATAGTTAACATAGATGTCTTTGACATGATTTGATATTAAAATGCTTTCTAACTGTAATTACACTTTCATAAATGTTTATGGCTGAAATTAAAAAGGTTTAAAATGTTTTTTAAATGGTTTTGCAACCTCTCTTGATCATGTTTCCATGTTAGTATAAATATTAGATCTACACTAAAATTTGTATGTTTATCATGTTTGGATTGCTTACATATGTTTGAAGGTTGCTTATTATTGATATGTAAGCTTGGATGAATTTTTTGATATGGTGTGCTAGTGTTTTAGTGAAGTTAGGAAAGGGGTCGTCCATTTGGGCAAAATGAATGCGAAAGTGGTCGGAATTGGACGAAACTTAGAGGATGGTCTCAAGAGGAGGTAGGGATCCCAAGGTTTTGATCACAGGTCATATGGAGTTAGTTTGGAATTTCGATGATGAGATGAATCTAAGTTTGGTGGAGTAAGTTCCAGGTTTGTTGAGTGATGAGACGATGCTTTGGGGAAAAAGCTATGAAACTTTGAGTCAAGCTTCAGGACGTAGTCAGAAAGGAACTCCAGAAGCCAAAGTTTGAAAAGTGGCTAAGTGTGGACGTCAGTACCGTCCACTACTAATTTGTACTAAGCACTTTTTATGGTGTGTGGATCGACCTTGGAGCTTGGGGGCTTGGGAAATAAAGCAAGGGGTTCTAAGCATGCCGAAAAGAAGAGATCGGGAAGGAAAACACTTAGCCAAATCTTCTCTATGTATAAGTCAAGGATCCCTTATCGGTATCGACCTCTTTTGATCGGTACCTACATGAATTTATGGAGCAGGGTATGTGGAATTTCCAAAGGGGGTTGTAGGGACACTATAGGTTGTGCTGAAGACATTTATTTGTTTGCTTTGGTTTGATGGCAATATGTAGGCATGATAAATGATGATAGCTTCGGGACTTCGATAATGGTAATTCGATGGTGAACGGAGTTAGGTTTCGATGAGGGCGACTTGATGTCGAATGAAGTCGTGAAAAATATTATCCATAAAAGGCAGGTTCTAGGAAAGGTGACCCATGGATGGAATGTTGAATGGTTCTATTGTTGAAAGAAAGGAACATTGAATGGTTCCTTGAGGATAATGAAAACTAGATGGAGCAAGAAAAAGCTCAGATACACTTGCTAAGGATTCTTTTATACTCGAAATGTTTTCTGATGTACTCGAAAGCAGGCGTATGGCGAGGACGCTCATTAGGTACTTGGAGTGGCTACCCCATGTCAATGGGATGGATCTGTATACCTTGGATTGATGGAATGGATCTAGTGTTAACTTTAGGCTGTGAGTAAGTACATTGAAAATTGGGATTTATTCACTAGTCCCTGGTAGAGGAATAGAAGTCATACGTGTTATCATATATCCATGGCACATTGAGTGATAGCGAAGATTGTTTGATGGATGCTATGTTTGTTTTGTTTATTTTCTCCCGTGGTCTATCACTCTAGAGAGGTCACTTGAGATAGTATCGTGGATAGGTATACTTGGCACCCGCCATTGTACTTAGGTTATAGTACACTTTAATGATGTTGTACACTAGCATATTGTGTTCATTGTGTGCTAACTCCTTGGTTGCAGGGATAGGTTAGGTATGGTTTGTATACCCTCGTTCCTTACTATATTAACTTGTACGTTATCTAAGATTTATTTAACGCTCATACCAAAGGTATGACTCGAGGTTTTATGCTTTGCTTTTTATTTGTAGACTAGGTAGCAGGTCTAGGTAACATGCAGTGGTTGTGCAAAGGACGAGCTGGATAGGGCCTTCTTGTATTATGTAAGGATATACTATTACTTATTCCACTGTGCAACACTGTAGAGCCTAGATAGTGTTTTCCTTAATATTTAGATAGTTTTATTTTAGTTTATTTCCATTTGTGTAAACTTTATTTCTATATTGTATAACTTTGCAAATCTGTGTTATGATATTTGGTTCACTTAGTTATTACTGTCTCCCTTGTTTTATATATATGATGTATATTATACTTTATTCGATGCATTGTGAGATATACTATAGGTTCTTTGATGTTTTATTTAACAGACGGGATTTTCGACCCTCGAAAAGGACACTAATATATCCACTGTATTACATGCCGAGCAATCGAATGCCGAAAAAGCCGATAATTAAGGGAAAAGAAAAGGAAGAGGTAGAAGAAAAAGAAATAACAACACAGAATCTCATAATTGCAGTGGAACAATATATAATAGATAATAACATTTCTTTATACAAAATGAACTATAACTGTTATTTATACATTACATCTTCAAAGTACAATAAATCAATAACTCAATACTGGACAGTTATAATAACTTGTCCTCACTAGTGCTAAATATACAGCCTATAATACACAGTGGAATATAATCAATTATGTGTAATACATCTTCATCATCCTGCTTGTCTCCTGAGCTCCATAGCATCCTAACCTGAATCTGTAATACTCGGTCTAACCCGATCATTATAATAAAATAACATCTGAGTCAGTCTAGAAAACCAGCGTGAGAAAATACACTCAATTTGAATTATTAAAGTTATCAAAATCCATTGAAAAACAAAGGTATATCGTAAGACCACGTCACACATAAACACGATGGATTTTTACCTTACGATAACTAAAACATTTTATATCAAAATCATCTGATATTATAATAGTGTCTAAGTACAAATACTTATTCAAATAACCGAAATGCTTACATCTCACATTTCAACATAGTTAGACACAATCAAAACCGTACATCGCTTATTGGAGAATGGATTCCATATAATGACTAGGCACTGGGGTACCACCTATCACAGTACACGTTTAGAAAAATGTACCGAGGACCTCGCCGGGATCCCCTACAACACAAGACCGGCCCTATCCCTAACCTGGATAGAACCGAATATGTTACCACCCCGGGTGTTCCCACCCTTATCGAGAGCTCTTTTTCCTTGCACCACCGTATCAATAATTTATAATATATCTGAGGTATCTAGAAAGGTGATAACATACCCTAATTGGGTGCGACCCGCTTAGCCTTTCTACATCTCCCAGTTATTCCAGTTGATGAGGCTTGAGGCTACGATTACCTTTTTAAGGAATTTTCACTTAGAATGCTCATTATCCTCAAAAGAAAATGTACTGATAGCATTCATCCATACAAGTCCATTCCGAGTCTAAACGAAACCGAAGGCACTATTCCTACTACATCCATTTTAGAATCATCCTCAAGATTAGTAGCGATTATCCCTTGCACTTCGATACTCCATCTTCGATTCCATGCTCTTTTCTTCACTTCGAAAACATATTCGTTGGATCGAAGTGGGTTTCGGATAACTTATCTGATCCCGGTGTCTGTGAAACAACGTTCGATATTTTCGGTAAACTCAACACCGGTTCTTTAGTAACTAAACAGACGAAAATAAGATTGGAGATCATCTCCGAACCGTTAGTGGATGGATTTCCTTATCATCGTCCTAGAAGAACGAAACGAGTTTATACGTACATTATAGCACCTTCGATGGTAACTATACCATATAATTCCCATGTCTCTCCTAGATATTTCCAAAGTTATGTTTTTGGTCCAGATTTGATAGTCGGTTATTCAACTATCAAATAAAAAGTCATTCAATCAAAGATTCATTTCCCACTAAAATCCCTAAGCCTTATTTATTTTAAATTTCAATAAATTAAATCCTTTATCAAAAAGGCATATACTTATCTTATCGGAATAAGCATGTTCACAAACCATTTCCTTCGAAAATATTTGAAAAACCTTTTAAAATAAAAATGGAAAGCACCACGCGGTATCAACCATGGATTTGCAACTCAATGATTGTGTCTCTATCCTAGAGAAATCCAAACTTAACTGTAGGCAATTTTTGCCTTTCGATTTCGCCATGAAAGTATACCATTACTTTTTGATAAATTTATTTAATAATTATATATACTTTTAAACAATTAAAAAAATACATATCTTTGAAATAATAATTAATTCTGATTTATTAATAAAATTCTAATCGATTTATAAGACTTGTTTATAAGACTTATAATTCATTTTAACTATTTAAAAATATTTAAATAACTAACTTTCTGAAATATTTTTATGCTAAAACATTTTTAAATTACCTAGTTTAATAATTAAAAATCCTCTTTCTAAAAACAAACTCACCTTCTCGATAAAATATAATTTTCAACTCTAATATAACCAATCTAATATTTATAAATCTCTCTAGATTTATCACCAATCGATTAACGTCCCCAATTTCATAAATCCCCCTTTTACATTTCCAAAAGAAAATCTATCATTCCCTTTTAGACCGATTTACCTGTCTCGTTATAAAATCTTACCATGAATTTATACCTTCAATATATCAAATGGTAATCAATTCGCTTTATTTATAAACATTGTTCATAAATCCCATAGTCTCATTTCCAGTTTATAACGGTTCCACATCACCTAAATCCGTTATAAATCGATTTCTAAATTAAATTCCATTTATAAATCAATTTCTTTAATAACCCAAGCTATATTCCAAAAACCAACCAAATCTCGATTCTACTTCCATTTCGTAATTTGGAAATCTTCTTTAAGATCTAGTATACCCAATTTATACTTATTTCCAAATTTCCTTCTATTCTCCCAATGTATTTAAAATCTTGATTTTTAAAACCTTTTATATTTAAAACAGGTATCACCTAAGAATTATATTTAAAATCCTTTATTTACATTATTCCAAAATCTCCATTTCAAATATCACGGAATAGTCAAGTACAAAGTCAAACCGTTTATTTTATCCAAATCAATTTCTTTTAACTAATCCAAAATTCTATATAAATACTTCACCTCTAAATCCTTTTTTTCTGTAATTCTCTTTTCAAATTCAAAATATATATTTATGGTATTTTAAAATAACAAAATCTAGGCCAGTGCTACCATAGCATCAATAAATTTAAATCACACTATAATCTATCACAGATTATTCAAACATATCATATATCACTGTATATGAAATTAAATTCAACATTTTTGAGCAATCCAGTTGGATCTCCAACCTGTCTCCCTGCAACCACAGATGTTAAAACAACATACGAATACCAATTCCACTTAGAGGGGGATATTGCTGTAATATAGGGTCATCCACTATTATGCGGGGTGCAAAAGGTCGCATCCACTCCGATAGGCGGGAATAATCAATCCAACTACTAATATATACTACTATATAGATATTATAACATCCAACTGATAATAATAATTATCAAATCACCCAATCAACTAATAATTAAATTTTCAACATTTTAAATTGAACTAGCAATCCGAAAATGAGTGAGATTTACCCACTTTGATTTTTATTGTCGTTTTTGCGTTTTGGTTCAGATTTAATTCGAAAGCGTTTGAATTTATTTGAAAATTCTGCAAGCTCCAAATTTGTTCAAACTATTATATTGCAAAGTGCTCATTATTATGATCGCAATGCAAAAAATCTCGTCCCAATCGGACCTTGTATGCAGGAGTTATACATTTTATAAGTTCGATATTTGAATATAAATTAAAATACTAATATGACCTTATTAATTAAAACCCTTACCCCACACAGACTTAAAACCCGGTCCCGCCATCTGCTTCAGCCTACAACATCATCTTCTTCTCCCTTTTACTCTTGCCTGTACACAAGAACAAACAACCCACTCTTCCGCACGTTTATCACTTACACGCTCCACCACCTTGCCATCGACCAAACCGGAAGCACGTACGAAATCCTCTCGTTGAGCTCGTCTAATCCCACCTCAACACAACACGCCACTGCCACCCAATTAAAACGTGACACCCCTCATCGACCAGCGAACCCAAATTGTTGCAGCCACCAAAACACGACCGGCCTCCACCAAAATTAGCACAAAGGTGCGCCCCATCATACCAAACCCAAAAATTATCTCCATTGCTCGATTTGATGACTCGAAACTCCATAAAACTAAACCCTAGTTCGCTGCCTTCAATCCAATCCCATGCAAACACAACCGCATCTACCAATACTTATACCAGATCGAAGAGAATGGAAAATTAGGATTTAAGAAAGTTGTTTGGTATTTTTTTTAGTTGAGTATAATTTGAGATATAATTTTTTTAAAGTTTGCTTTCCCCTTTTTTTTCTGAACTGTGCTCGGTTGTGTTTTTAAAAAAGGATAGGGAGACGTGTTTTAGAAGGCATAATAGGTAGTATGGTGGCTTGGAATTGAAAGAAAAGCAGCTGATGTGAGGGGTTGACTGGCCAATATATATTAATTAATTTTAAAACGTCTCGATTTACGCAGCTCAAAATTTCAAACCCCTATGGAGGTGTGCCGCTAAGCGTTCATAATGTTATACCCCTAATCTGAACGCAATGGAAAATGTTTCGAATCCTAATTCGATCGTATGGAGAAGATAGCTTTTTGAACCCAATCATTATATTGAATTTTCGGTATAAATTCTGATGCGTTTCTATTCCGTACGACCAAACGATAACCCCAAACGCTACAAAATTTGAGATTCGATAATAGTATATTATTACGGATCCAATGAAACTATTTTCGTCGAATTCCGAGACTGTGCCTCGGAAGGCTATTTTTATATGTTATTTTTAAACCAGCTATTTTTAAAATCGAAGAAATCACTTTTAAATTCATTTTTAAAAAGTTTTATTATCTTCATTCTTATTAATATAAATTTAATAACCTTTAAACTATTTTATTATCAAGCTTAAAACTCAAGATTCAATTATTTATGTAAATTCCAATTATTGAATTATCCAATAAACCACTATTTTTTAAATTAAAGTTATTTAACCTATACAATTAACTTTTAAATATTTAAAATCAATTAAATATTCCAATTTCAAACATCCAAAATTCTAGTTGTTGCATATTTCTTTTCAACCTTTGACAATCGTCTACATCGATAGGGTACCGCAGCAGCGCGTTATTTAGTTATATTGGGTGCCGGAGATGTAGGGTAGTCGTCACACTCAAAGAAAAAACTGAAAGATTGATCCTGGACGGTATGCTTTTAGAGTTTATTTGTCATCAAGTGGGGTAAAGGATGGCTCAGAATAACCATCCGGCATTACCTAGCAACCCAACAATAATGTATTGGCAATAAGCAACATCTTGACTATATACAGAGGCCTGCATATGGCCACGAGCAAGTGGGGAGCAAGTGGGTTCATCAAGTTAGGTATATTCCTTAGAGTACCGAGCATCCAAAACAGTTAGGCTAGAATCTGTTCAGCCCATCCTTTCACTGTCAAGGACAGGGAAGCATTCTCTTACCTCCATCATGATCTTGTAGTCATCACTCTTGCAATGGCCAACTCAAATATGCATCAGGCCTTCGTGGATGAGGTAGCTTAGTTGATATCATGTTCAAGTATGTCTTCAAGGCTCTCAAGCTTCGTGCTTCTAGCCTCACCCCCTACGCCATTCCAATTTACCACTTTAGGGGTATTGGAATTGTTCTAATGGGTACCACCATGCTCATGACAACATTCAGCCAAGAACCCCTTATAGAAAATACTTAGATAAATCTCTACTACTAATAAAGAGAATTCAATAAATAAGATTTGCACGGTGTCTTTTTGAAATTCCGAAAATACCCCCATCCACCAATGGAATCCTACCGTCGGTATACAACTTCCACCACCACTCCTTCTCGACTACCCATCAACGGAATTTTAGTATCAATTTACCACCAACACAACCAACAATACAACTTGAAATAAAAGTATTGTGATTATCAAAATATTTGCACTTACAATGCACATCCGTCCACTTTTTTTTAATTAAATAAAAAGTAAATATTTGTAGCTACTAGATGCACGTACGTGTAGTTTATACTAGTTTTAATAGTTGATTTCCCATCTTCTTATAATCTCTTGAGAGGGCAGCCGATACTTGCAGAAATGGATGTGATCATCTTCTACAACTAGCTCATCATGAAGTTCTTTGTCCCAAATAGAGTCAGGGAAATCCAGGGCAATCACTCGAAAGCCAAGAAATTTAATGGGGTTTACCTCAAACAGGCAAAGAAGGGTGCTCTCATGCTTCAATAAGAAATTGCAACGCTCGACAATGTATCACCAAAGGGAGTGCTTGACACTCACGTCAAGACCGTCCTTGCCCTTGAAGATACAAATGTTAATAGTGTGTTACACGAGAGTCCCCTCGAGCCTAGAAATGCTCAAGGTAATGTTGGGACCACCATCAGCCAGAAGCTGCATTAACTGGCTATGTGTTACTAGAGGGTACCCTTGAGCCCAACAACACTCAAGGTTATGCCGAGATGGCTGGCCACAATAAAGACTGGTTAAGGATTTCAGCTCCTTGGTCACTCCCAAAGAACAAAAGAGCTCATTACAGCATGGAATGAGCAAGTCATACCCTATAGGTAAGCGGGGACATCCTGATAGAGTTAGGGATATGCTCGAGGGGCAAAGATGTAATTTGTTACATATATCTTATTCAATAACCAATCTTGTTTGAAATAAAAGGTGTTTTCTTTCTATTATATACTTAGTATAATGTGTTATATTAATTAATTAATTTAATTAAAAGTGTATTCAATAGAAAATCCATAAATGGTATGACCATAAGTAGTTTATCATAATGAAAATAAACATACTGTTTTATATATTCCTAGTCAAGATGTCTCACGATTGAATATCGATGCATCCGTTGAGACTATAGTCTTTAATGCTCTCTAAATGTTGGGCATTATATCACTAATGACTATTGGGAGGCACCAAGTGGTTACGTACTTGTAACAACCCTGGTTTAGATGACTACCTATAATATTAAATTATAACGGTGATTATAATTTAATATTGTGAAATAAAAATTAATTGAAGATTTAAAATTGTTTATTTTAAACAAACAGTAGGTTTTAAAATGTGAAAATAAAGTTTTGGAACTTTATTTTGAGGGCTTGGATTAAAATGAGCAAAGTATGGTTTTAAGTTTGATAAATGCAATAATTTTGGTAATTATTGCCAAATGTTTCTTTTATGTATTTTTTAAAAAAAAGAAACATTTGATTTAAAATTTTGTTTATTATAAATAAAATGAGAAATTTGGTTTAAAAATAAGTTTTGGTTGTAAAAATGTTGAAAATATGATTTGTTATATTTAATAACACAAGAAAATAAAATTTATGTAATTTTTGAAGTTAAAAACGAAGTTTCAAGTAATAATTGTGTAATTTGTGCATTTTAATTAAAATAAGAGTTTTAATTAATGAAAATAAATTTTTAAAGTTAAATAATCTTTAATTTTGATGTAAAATAAATTTTTGGTACATAAGAATATGTTGTATGATTTTATATAAGTGAAAGCATTGTATGTATATAGTATAACTTGTGTTTGTGTTGTGTATAATAAAATTGTGTTCTAAATTGTTTTTGGGCTAATTAATTGTGTTATTAGGGTCTAAGCCCATTTATTCCTTCACCGGGAAAAGAGAAAAAGACTTTTCTCATTTCTTGTACGTACTCAAAATAGCTTCTTTCCATAAACTAACAGAGAAAGAGAAGTTTCATCTTCCTCCTTCAAAAGCAAAGCCAAATCTCCATTTTTTCATCAAATCCTTGCTGTAATTTAACAAATTAAATCAATTTAGATAGGTAATCAATTTCTAAACCTAATTCCTTCATCAAATTTCAATTTTGAAAAAGAGTTGTTTACTGTAATTGAAGAATTGGGTTTGCATGTCTCTTTACATTTCATTCTTAGGTTGTTAAAGCCTCTTGAAGCCATTCCAAAGCCAAAGCTCGCCTCTTTGCACCAAATTTGATCTTATAGCTTAGGTATTTGAAAGTTGAGTATAAATCTCACAATAGCTAGCTTATGCAATGCCAAAAATCACAAGCCGAAGTGGAAATTTGCTTACAATAAATCGTTTCTGAATTGTTTTGATTTTCTATGTAAACTGTTTTGAGTAGCACCTTTGTGCAGTCATATCTCTCTATTCCGGCAATGAAATGCTGCCTGATTTTTTTTTGGATGGTAGACCAAGTTTTGTAGATTAAGCATACTAAATTTCAGGTCATTTTGACCTATGTAGGTTATAGAGATATGCTTCCAAACTTTGATTCGGAGCATGTTTTTACCCAGATTTTTACAGTGAAAACACTGCCTGAGTTCAACTTTGAGACATCATAACATTCTCATAGCTTGTTCAAATTCCGCAATTATTTTTCCAGTTTCAAATATGAGTGTTATATATTATGCATACTAACTTTCAAGTCATTTCGATCTATGTAGCTTATAGAAATATGCTGCCGAACTTTGATTTGGAGCATGTTTTTACCCAGATTTTTACAGTGAAAACACTATCTGGGTTCAGCTTTGAGACATAATAACTTTCTCATAGCTTGTTCAAATTCCGAGTTTCTTTTTTTAGTTTAAATTATGAGTGTTAAACATTATGTGTACCAAATTTTAGGTCATTTAGATCTATGTAGCTTATAGAAATCTGCTTCCACACTTTGATTCAGAACATGTTTTTGCCTAGATTTTTACAGTGAAATCACTGCCTGGTTTCAACATTGAGACATCATAACTTTCTAATACTTTTTCCAAATTACATGATTCTTTTTCCAGATTAAATTATAGTTGTTGAAATTTATGCATGTCAAATTTCAGGTCATTCCAACCTATTTAGCTTATAGAAACGTGCTGTCAAACTTTGAATTGGAACATGTTTTGCTCCAGCAGTTGACTGAAATCTGGCTGTGAGTCCAACTTTGAGAGACTATATCTCTTGTTTCTTGTCCGATTGTATCCGTTCTTTTTTTTATTTAAATTAGAGTTGTATGAACTCTATGTTTGCAAAATTTCAAGACTTTTAAACCTTTGTAACTAGTTGAAAATTTGCTTGGAACTTTGAATCAGAGCATGTTTTGCTCCAGCTGAACATTTGAATTGTTTTACATGGATTTTTTTCAATGATTTTTTTTGATCGGCCTGATCCTAAGATGGAAGAGCAAATATTACCACTTATCCGTATTTCAGATTGGTGTGTTTTTATGAGATATTCGTATGATGATTTTACGAATAATTTCATTGAATTTTTGTTAATATTTGTTGTTTCTTTGCACATGCTTTCTAACCCGTTTTCGGAAGATTTTTTTTCTCTTTCGAAATAAATATTTTACAATATTTATAGTTACTTTAAAGCTAATAAAATTATATATTCTCTATAATAAGAGAATTTCAAAAGTTATTTCCAAACGATTTCTAAAATAGTTTTAAAAGCTTGTTTTCTATAATAAATTATTTTCTATATAAAAATACACGTTTTTGCACTATTCGAGTGAATGAGAATGATAATTAAATGATTCGGTAAAGCACATGGTATGGGACACGTGCGTTTACCTTTTCGGTTAATTCCTGACTTGTCCGTTTGAAAGTTTTGACCTTCAGGTCGTGTTTGCCGATAAGACGAGGCAAATATTTTTACTACTTTCTAGTGTGGCATTGACTAGCGGTTAGGAAACCGTTAAGTGAAAACGTGTGGTATGGGATGCACTGTTATCACTTTTCAAGTTCCTCTCAGGGAGTTTGTGACACATTCATGAGTGATTGTCAGTACTTAGACTGTTGGGTCGCTTATGGACTGTTGGGTCCTATGTGCATATATACAGCTGTCGGGCTATCTATGGACTGTTGGGTCCTAAAGAGACTATTGGGTCTCTTATGCACAAGTACTTGGCAAGCTGTTTGGCAATCCTATGGACTGTTGGGTCCTATTTATTATAGTTGTTGAGCTACATTTTGGACTGCTGGGTCCTTTCCTTATATTTTGTTTTCTAGATTTCTTTGTGATGATTTCTAGAATTTTGATGACCTTTTTATATGTTTTCACCATAAATCGCCTTTGTTGGCTTACTTACATAGCCTGGGTGCTACCACCTTTATTATATGGTGATTACATATGGTGTTTTGAACTCGAAGTCGAGTTCTATTTATATTGTGATTCATGTTGCTATATTTTGGTAATTTTCAGATTTATAATCTCCTATTTAGGAGATATCATTGGAGATAGCCATTATATTGGCTAACGATCTTGCCGATGATACGAGGCAAGAATTTATGGATACTTGATTTTATCATTGATGATTATTTAGTACTTATTCACTTAAGACCCTTATGACTTGATACTTAGCTCATACTCATATTATTTCTTCTCATTTGAGAAGAGTGTTTACCACATTATCCTTATATTATACTTCATCTTATATATGCTAATCAGTTGTTTAAGCTAGACTGACCCATGTATTTTATATACTCAGGTCAGACCGAGTTGCAGGTTAGGTCTTTTGGGGTTTTGCATAGCTGTTCATTTTGGACTCATCTTTCAGCGTTTTGGATTAGTTGCATAGTTTTTTATAGTTACTTTGTTATATGACGTACTTATGTATATTCTTTTGTGGGACTGATGTATGTATATATTATGGTTGTAATACCACTTCCGACACTGTATTATATCTGATGTATATGTATGTATTCGATTGTGTTTACTGTTTTGTGATCTGTGTTATCTATATTGTGTTTTGTTCTAAATAAATCCTGTAGCCACCATAGTTTTGTAATAAGCATTTATTGAATATGTCGATCTAGTTGAGAATGAAAAAAATGGAGCACCAAATCGACGTATTTAATAGATGTTTAAGACAAAGATATGGATGGTCGCTCCTAACCAGCTCTATTCTCTGCATTAGCAGACAGTATTACTCGGTAATACTCTTTGTTAATATGGGTCTCAGGGTGGGGCATCACAGTACTAATCGTTATTGGATGACTATGGTATGGCTCACTTGATAGTTTTCTGTTGGTTAATATAACTAAGGTCAAACAGAAAATATCGAAGGGACTAATTTAAATAATTCTCTTGACTTGAGAATACTATTGATTTTCAATATGAAAGCTCCACTTTGATTATAATTAAACCACAGCATCGCATCCATCGAACAACTATGGTTGGATCAAGTGGAAGTGTTGGAAGTGAAACACTATTCAAGAGAGGATTCGTCTCCTCGGTTATATAGGGTTAGTATCATAGTCAACTAAATTCAATTCAAAGTCAAAATCTCTTAATAGAGTTGTTTGGTTAATTACGTCATTATTGTTGAAACAAGGACTTTGTGTTGGACAATAGTGTTGAATACGGACGATATTGGAATTTTGACCACAACCAAATTTCATAATTCCAAAGTGATACAGTTTTGATGAAGAGAATTGGTCTAATTGTCACTGCTGGGTAATGCTTGAAATTGTAAAAATTGAATTTTTTACCAAAGTTATATAAGCGATAAATTTGACGAAAATGTCACACCACTAGCAAGGTGAAGTATGAACATTGAGATTCCAATTGTTCGGTATTAACAAGTGACTAATTTACACCTAGATAGTCAATACAACCGCAATATTGAATCCTTTATCTACCACTTGATTTAATTAAATTATAAATGTTATAATTAATTAATATTTATGAAATATTAATTATAATTTTTTAATTGTGTTGATCAGTATTAAACATAGCACGTAAATAAAAGTTATGTATACACTTATCGATATATGATCGATGTACGTTTAAATATGATTTAAATGTAAAATATCTGATCTATCTTGAAGTGATTTGAGACCCAATAGGGAAACAAGTTTGGTCGGCCATGAATGGGAGTTTGGTTTGGAATTTGATTCCGAAAGGTATGTAAATGACTAAGGAAAAGAAATATATGTTTCTATCTTTGACCACCTCCTTTCCTATGCTATTGCAACACCTCATGCCATTTTTTCTACCTTTTTCTAGGGTTTGTTGCCTTATAATATGATGCACTTGCAACTTTTTATTAGAGTATATTTGGATAAAATCATAATATATGTTAAGTATTATTTTAGGCATAAATGTCTTTATTATGTCAATTAATATAATTAAAGAGAGAGAAATAAAAAGTTTCTCTCTATCTTTATACACTCACCTTCCCTTAATTAATTATGCAAATTAAGAATAGTAAACAAAAGGATTTCATCTCTAAAAATTTACATGTTTAGGTACACATATATAAACTGATTATATGCCACACTCACACTTCAAACATATAAATGTATTTGATACATTCGTTCTAATACATAAAAATTAAAATTAAAACTTCCCTTTGACCAAATTAAATAAAATATGATTTTATTTAAAATTAGATTGGATCTAAAGTATCTTTAGATTTCATAGGCCCAATAAATCCAATAAAGGAATTTGTTTGAAATTTACCCTTTAACTCCGCTTCGCACTAGCCAAGTTCCAATAATGATATCAGAGTCCAATAGCCTATGCAGTCTAAATTAGTCCTGGTATTGCTAATTAATTACGCTAGCCCACTTAGTACAATGTCTAGAAAGGAAATGTCCAGGATTGTAATATCAAGTACTCTGTCCTACCTAGTTACCAACCTGGCCTGAAAGGTAAAATGCGCCTAAAGGTTGCCCCTGATAGAATAGGCCCAATTTGAATTGGAACTTGGGCTAATTATCAAAATTGTTTTGAAAACTAAATTAAAGATTTTTTATTTAAAAGTTAAATTTAAAATGAAATATGTTTATTATAAAAGTTATGTTATAACATAAGTTTTCAAATGTTTTAAAAGATAATGAAATTTTCAAAGTGTTTGAAAATTTAAAATTTAAGCATTGATTTCAAAAACTAATTTATTAATAAGATTAATAAAATAAATAAATTTAATAATTTAATTAATTAAATAAGTTAATTAATTATATATATATGCATGTATTATATATATATATATATTGACGATATATGTTATATTATCTTAAATGTTTAAGATTGTATAAACATACATGTATATATATAAAACGACTTACGAAATTAATGTAATTTAATTAAAATTGTTTAACTAAATGAGTTAATTAAAATTTAATTAATTAAACTAAAATACATACATATACATACATAAATACACATATATATATACATATATATATATATATATGTATATGCTACTATAAAAGTTATGGTATATATATATATAAATTCAATATAATATGTTAAAATTAAAATTAAACAATTAATTAAAGAGTTAATTAATTAAATATAATTTAATTAATATAAAGTTTTACATAAGATTATTATATGAGCTAATTAAAATATAAAAGTCGTATAATAATGAAACTTATATAATACGAATGTATAAACTAAAGGTGGAACATCATAGAAACCTTAAATAGACTTAAGCAATAAATACATACGTAAATGTATGTATACCGTGATTCCCGATGTGTTTGACACTTGAATCATAAGGGTATTTCATAATAAATACATTATTCCATAAGTCGATATCACTCAATATAATATATTAAAGCACTACGCCATAGATTGCATACTGCAACACCAAAGAAGTGATGCAGGAAGTGCCAAAAAATGTTGCCGTAGGCTAAAAAAGGGCAAAGACAACACTTTCTCGGTGATGCATTTTGCCGCGTTGCCGCAGACCTCAAAGGCAACATTTTGACTATCTAAGGCAACATAAGAAATATTGTTGCAATAGAACCATATTTGGGTCTATAGCAACATCCATAGGTGTCTGTACCAACATTCCAAAATGTTGCTATAGGTATTAACTTTCTGAATTTGTGGGGCCCACAATGTAGAGCATATTTGATTTTTTAATAGAAATAAATATTTATTTAATAAAATGCTATTGCATAGAATTTGATATTCAAACAGTAATTTATTTAAATAAATATTTTATTTCAACATTTGAAATAGTACAAATTCCTGACTCCACTATTTTACAATTCAATGATATATAACACTGATATTCACATATACAGATATTCCTCACTACATCACTCAGTTCACTCATTACATATACAGTTTCAATTTATACAGACACCGACACTGACAAATATATGACGAGCCGAGTGCCGAGCCGAAGGCGAGCCGAGTGTCGAGCCGAAGGCGAGCCGAGAAGCGGGTCCGGGCGCAGCGCCGGCGGGAGTCCGGGGCACCGCAGTCCCGGCGGGGATCGACCTGATTCATCCGATTTCGGAAGATCGAGCCTTCTTTGAAACGACGTAAAATGATGCACAAATGAATCAGCATGCACAAGTCCTATATGCACTGCTCCCTTGACTATAACTATGCCGAATAAAGACAGCAAAATATAACGAACATCTAGAACTCCAAATATGAGCGATAAGCAAAGGTTTGATCCCTTTAAACCTGAAAATCATATTATTAAAAACATAATTTTTATCACATTATTTTCTATAAAAAAGAAACATTGCTTGACTAATAAAAACTTCACCTTTGATAGGGTTTCCTCCCATTATCAGAGTGGTAGCAGGAATTGCTCCATCACTGCATTGAATAATTTGGAAAATAATCAACACCAGCTAAGTAGAAAATGCCTTAATAATGAAGCAGAGTCTTGAATTACACGAACAGGAGCACCTTCACCAATCAATGTGTTTCTGATTTGAGGTATTAGTCCAATGACAAAACCAACAATCTATAAGAAGACAGTGTGATCAAACATGTTGAATATCATACAATAAACCAGCACTGCCTTCATACATCACCATTCAACACTTCCTTCATCCCACCTGAAACTACCCAAACCCTCAAACCACCTCATAGCATTCACGACACCTACATTCATAGTCTACCACCACAACAGCCTTCACTTTGTCTACATCGACCATCTTCTCAGCAATCCCGACCACCAATTCAAAAAAAACAAAAAAACACAAAAAATCCGAACGACCTGAACCGGATTCCATTAGCGACTTCATTCAAACCACAAATCATCAATCCACAAATCGCCGATTGCATTCGCGACCAGACCCAATTCACGATCTCCAAATCGAAAACCACCTCCGTGCCCCCTCTAATTCCAGAAGCTCTTAAACCGCAACCTCAAATTCTTAGAACCCTAAACCTTAAATCACCTAATTCGCCTGAATCAAACAATTTTATTTTGATTGAGAATTTTTTCTGGGTGCGAACAAGTTTGGATTGAGTGTTTTTTATTTCGATTTGAGAAATACACGTTCTATCGCGATTTGAGAAATAGGGCGGCAGAAGAAGAGGGCGTTGAAAGAGGAGAGGGCTACAGATTCCATGATTTGAACGGTGATGTTTGCGATTCAAATCGATGAACACAGTGCGAGTAATCATTTTAGGATTTTCGAAATTCCATTGAAGTATTCTATTTGCTTTTTGATTTGAGAAATGAAAAACGAAAGAGATCTACTGGAGTTCAGGCGGGAAAACGAAAATTTGGGGGCAAATTGTAGCGGTGATCCATTTTTACAATCAGATTAAATATAGACCGTTGGATCGTATTCATGCGGATTGCTAATTTTATTAATTTTTTGATTTGAAAACATCTATAGCAACACTATATAAAAATGTTGCATCGTGTTACACTTGTTTAGCTAGAGCAACACATTTTTATGGCTATGGTAACACCAAAAATACAACGTTGCAGTAGGACCAAAAGCTTATATCTATCGCAATATTTTAGCTGGCAACACCTTGCAAAAATGTTGCAGAATGTCATCTATGGCGTAGTGAAGATTATGAATCTTTAATATAAAGTTGTCCACCTTTTATATATTAATAGATTGATTGCATACTCTCTAGTTATTGACATTCCTTACACTAGAGATGTTATGTGCAACACTATTAATATATTGGCTAGAGGAGGTAAGATACATGCACGTATTTGTTGATATTCCTCAAGGTATATGCATTGTACTTAAGCCGTCGTGATATGGTAGGTATTGGTGAATAATTTCTTTTGATACATTGATATTCCTTAAGCGAGATGAGATTAGGACAAAGACCATGGGTTAGGAGTTGTATTTAATACAATCGGTAAAGTGTTATCCATCGCTTTTAGGCCTATGATTTATTGATATTCCTCAAGGTCAAAATCTAACGCAAGTGAATCTTAAAACACATTAGAGAAATAAAATGATTTCTATGTTTTTCTTAGGGTTTTGATAAATATAAAATCTAGTGGGAACCTTATTAAAAAAATGAAATGGTAACATTTAACCTTTTTAATATTGTAAGGATATTTGTTATATAATTTTATTATAATCTACATTGATAAATTTGTGCATTTGATATAAGTGATAAAAGTTTGTAAATTAAAATATACAAATGAACTGAATTGATGTTAATAAATAGAAATACACTTACTATAAATACTTCTTACATGTTAGTGTTTTCTATGCCCATGCAAGTACATAATTTTACAACTACTAAATACATTCGTAATTTTATAGCTTAAATGTTTATTTGCCTAAGACGGTGTAATGCTTTCCATGAGTTTCGAACTCTAAAAGCAATACATGGCTATAGATGTGATTCATATACCATTGTATATAAGTATTATATGGAGAACTGTGACGACCCGAAATCGACACCCTCTGAATCCGACAATAATCCACACATATCCGACCCAAAGTGCACCGATTGCAGATGATCATGAGAAAGAAAAGAGAGGGTGAGAAGGAAGAGATAAGAAAGAAGAAGAGAAGAGAATAATAAGAGAGAAATAGAACCAAAACAATACAAAATCTCACATCGCAGCAGAATAACATATAATAGAGATCAATGATCTTTTCAAAGAGAAACTGTAATATACATAAATCAATATCAGAGTACACAATAAATAATCATCAGCTTGAACAGTTATAATAAACCGTCCCCACAAATGCTGATGATTTACAACAACAACAATGCAATGTAATGCAGCGTAATAATAAATAGATACGTGTATACGACATGAAGATCCCCAGCTCGCCTGCTGAAGCTTCAAAATCACCAAATCTGAACCTATTAATATACTCGGTCTGACCCGAGCATTGGAAAGGAAGAACGCTCGGATCAGTCTGGCAAACCAGCGTGAGAAAACACACCTCAACTAAATTTATAAAGTTATCAAAACTTTTCCTTAATCAAAACAAAAGGTATCTCGTAAGACCGAGTCGCAAATAAATACCGACAAGGTTTTTACCTTACGATAACCAAAACATCTCATATCAAATTCTTGTTATATTATAATAGCGTCTATTGCACATAAATAATATTAAAATAGCTGAAATTGCTACATTATTAAATTCCAGCATGCACCTTGTAATACAAGGCTTTCTACAATAGAAAATGGCAGGTACGTATTGGATTTTGGATTTCCATACAAATGACTAGGTAAAGGGACTACCTTTTCGAAAACTCGGTACACCTCTAGAGGGATGTACCTAGGGTCGAGATATTCGGTGCCTAAACCAACATTAGATTGGCCTTCCCATATCTGGATAGTACCGAATATGTCATCACTCCGGTCGTTACCGACCTAAAATCCATGGCCACAAGCATACACAACAATAATCAAATACACGACGTCATAGCGTGTAAAGATATATCAAGAAGAGTGATGACATCTCCTAATGGGAGCGACCCATTTTAGCCTTGCTGCTTCTATCCCTGTTTTAGTCATATTCTGGGGAGTGATGCCAAAAAGGTATCGATTACCTTACACATATCACATATCACATCATCTTTGAATGCCACATTGCTATTTCCATTGACTACTAATTGCCTTCCACAAAATACAACCCTTGAGCTCGTACGTCTCAAGGAAGGGTGTTAAGCTAAGAGAAGTTGCCTTCTCCACCACCAAACAGATGTACGTTTGTAAAAACCAATGTATGTAATCATAAAAATGCAGTGTCAGACACTCATCCATACAGGTTGTCTACGAACTGGACAAACCAAAGGTACTTTCCTACCACATCCTATCGGGAAATCCCTAGGATTAGTAGCGAATAGTCCTTGCAATGGATATTTCATAACGAAGAGACTACTGCTACTATATGTAAATTGGGATTTTAACCCCAAATGGTCAACAAGCAGTCCTTCACTATGAAAATCCAAAACATCAATATCATCGGCCAACCAGCACAATCGTCATATATATGTTTGTCCGAAGTGGTTTTCAGATAAATCTGATCCTGGTCTCTTCGCACCAACAACACAAAAGCGTTTTTCAACCTCACACAAAAACTAAGTCTCATAGACTTATCACATTTCCAACTTTCAACTTGCTATCCTTCGGCCAAGAAGGAAGCTCGATAGATTGGAGTAATCACTCCGCCTATATGAAACAACACTCTCAACACAAACGATAATCAAGCCTACACAGTCAGCTACGTACTAAGTGTACGACTAATTAGTTTCCACATCAAATTGAGGAACTAAAATGGCCAATTTTGGTAGTCGGTTATTTAACTATCAAAGCAACAAACAAAATCTAGCACATAAGTAATCACTAGGCCTGATTTCATTAATCGTTTATAATTCAAAACACTTCCCAATTATTCACTTAAAAATATCTTTTTAAAAAGATAATATTCACAATCATTTCCCTTATTGGATATTTGAAAAACATTTCCACATACTTATTTTAATAATAAGTAAATTTACAAATCATCTTATTTTCAAACCATTTAAATTCCTTTTTTATAATATCACATTCCAAAACATCCATTTTATATAAAGGATTATTCACTGTCCAAAATCGTAAATAATTCTCTTACCAAATTCATTCTTCTACACATTTTATTTAAAGGATTATTCACTGTCCAAAATCGTGAATATAATTCCTCTTACCCAATTCAATGCTTCTACACATCTAATTTAAAGGATTATTCACTGTCCAAAATCGTGAATATAATTCCTTTAATATACTTGCATATTTAACTTATCAAATTAAATTGATTTCACATTTATAAACAATGTTTATAAATTCTATTTACATTTTATAAACTTCCATATACAAAATTCCTTTACTAATAAATTCCATTTATCTCTCATTTATATGTCAAAATCCAATTATAAGTTAATTTACTTATAAATCTCTCATTTACAAATTCATTCTTTTTATAAATTTTTAAATCTTATTTACTTATAAGATTCAGCTATAACTCAATTTTAACACTTGCAAAATTCATTCATAATGCCATTACTTTTTCTTTATAAAATATCAATTTTATAAATCTCATATATATAAGCCATTTATAATAAGTTAAAAAATCCCAATTTAACTTATTTTAACAATTTTATAAATCTTATAAATAAACCATTTATAATAAATTCAAAATTCTCATTTTAACTCATTTTTAACAAAATAGTTAACTTATATTTCCAAAACCATATTTTTGAATATATTTCATAAAGCTATAATTTTTATAACATAAAGATTATAACTTTTATTTATTTAAAATAAATCCATTTCCTTAATTATTCAAAAATTATATATTTTCAAAATCACTTTGAAATCCTTTTTAAATTGAAATCATCATTTTAATATTTTAAATTTCCAAAATATGGCCCAATGCTACAACAGCACTAGATAAGGAGATTCACATCAATCATGGCATCCAAATATCATATATCACATGATAACAATATATATATATATATCAATACTGTAAATAAAATCAAAACTGGTGAGGAATCCTGTTGGATCCCTCCAACCTGTCACCTGCAACAAATATACATATTAGAAAATATGTACAATGTCCGCTTCGAGCAAGACGCGCGTACAAAGGGTCATCCGCTCATACACGAGAACGTATAGGTCTCATCCGCTAAAATATACAGGAATATATCCAAACCAATCAATATATATATATAATATATCATATCTCATCCAAACAATCACCAATCATCATATATAAAATTTATTCTCACTTATATAAAAATATAAGCGAGAAAGAAAGAGTGAGTTGTACTCACTTTGGTTGCAGTCGTCGTAATAGCGATTTATCTCGAATAAAATTAAACAGGCATTTAATTTTACCCAAAATTTTCACTAGCTCCAATCAACTCCAAACCAGCTCCATCACATAGTGTTCGCAAATACGAACCCAATGCAACTTGTTTCATCCGATTTCGACCTTATATGAAAAGGTTATACAATTTATAAGATTTCACAAATTAAATTATTTTTAATTTACAAGTTCTTTTTTTTTACTTGAATCATCTGGGCCATTAGAATTGCTTCACAAAATCAAGGTCGTGCCCTTCTTCTCCTTCGTTTCCCTCCAGGTGAAACCGTGAGCAACGAACCCAATAGCTGCCTTTAAACCCTATATATCGCGACCTCCTCGTTCATCTATACGTTGATCAGGAACCACCATTTCGAAGCTCATCACCCACTCCATCAATGCCCAAAGGCTGGTCAAGCTCGACCACCTTCTCCTCTATGAATTTCCCTTAAAACTTGACAACTTTGAGCCCAAATCGTGGCCATTCCACTAACCCAAACACCATCACAACCGTTGAGATCCTAGATCTCATCGCCCTCTACAATCTTCCATTAGAAATCGAAGCTTGAAAATGTATGGATTGAGAGAAAATGGAGGAAGAAATTTCGAATTTTCTGGCCATTGAATAAAACTGGCGGCTAGCCCTAGGGGAATTAGGGTTTTGGCAAAAGTGAAGAGAGTGTGGCCTTTTATAGAAAATATCCCAACACTATTCACCCGAAAATATTTTGAACTCAAATCGAAGCGTGCTGCCTGGCGTTTATAATGTTTTACCCCTATTCCGAACACAATGGAATATATATCGAGAACCAATTCCATCGTATTTGGAAGATAGGTTTTCGAATCGAATTATTTTAACTAAAATTCAGTTAAATAAATTTTTACGTGTTTCAGCTTCCCACGACCAAACCGTAAGTCCAATCGACACGAAATTCGAAATCTTATAATAATATAACATTACGGTCCAATGAAACTAGTTTCGTCGAATTCCGAGACTGTGTGAAAAATGACTATTTTTACGCGTCAATTAAATATTAAAATATCCAATTTCTATAAATTAACTTTTAATTCAATTTTAAAAGTTCACTAATCATATTCTAACTCAAATAGAATTTAATTCAACTGTATAAATCATTTTCATTCTTATTAAATTCAAATTTCAATTATTTCTGCAATTTCAAATATTAAATTAACAATTTAATTATCCAAATAAATCGCTTTATTCAAAATATAAGTTATTCAATTTATAAAATTTACTTCTCAATATTTAAATTCAATTAAATATTCCCAATTAAGACAACTGAAAAACTGGGTTGTTACATTCTTCCCCCCTTAAAAGAATTTCGTCCCCGAAATTACTAAGTAAGAAAAGATGCTACAACTCCATTAAATTTTCAAAACAATTTAGTTGAAATAGATTACCAAATTATCTTAAGTGTTTAACTTTCACCAAATCAATTAGTCACAACTTCGGTATTATAATTTTATAAAAAAAAATTCTTAAGTTTCTAAATTCATACTTAGTTATTTACTAATACCATTCCATAAATCAACTAACATAATTTCGAAAACCAACAAATCTCATTTCAAATTATAACTCAAAAATCACATTTTTCTTATCAAAAATTTTCCAAAATTTCTAACGCCTTAAATTTTCAGAAAAAATTGCCAGTCTCCTTTGCGCGGTTCGATCGTAGTAAAATCACAATATATATATATATATATAATCATAAATATACATCTCATCTTCGAGGATGAGGCATCCCGTAGGGAAAAATGTGTAAAAGTACGATATGTAATCCGAGATATGTACATTATATATTATTAGCGAGCATATACGGCTAATATAGCGCGAAAGCGAGCTCCAAATGTGAAGCAAATGCCATCCACACCTACTGAACACTCAACAACCAAATGAGAACACATATATGGAAAGCAATATCAACATATATAACATATGTTATACAACAATCATATGCAAGTGAAACATATGCAACATAAGAAACCATCCAACAAATTTACTACCAAATTGATTCATAACCTGTAACGACCCCAAATTTTCTATATATTTAAATTAATAATTAATTGTATTTTTGAATAAAATTGTAAAAATTTATCGATCAAAGTGATGCGAGTTCCCCCGAGTCCAAATAAAAATGTATTAAATCATTTTAAATTTAGAAATTATATCTGTATATGAATCTATATAGTTGGGCCTATATGAATAGATTTGAAATAATAAATATTGATAATTGAATTTAAATCTTAATATAAATGGGTTAAAGATAAATATAAAAAAAATAGATATATATATATGAATAAAATATATACATGAATTAGTTTACAAAAGAAAACTAGTACACATAAATTTTAAACAAGTTAAAAATATACTTCATTTATGTTACAAGACATAAGAAGAAAATGAACAACAAACAAAAATAACAAAAGAAAAATACATCCACATATGAACAAAAGGATAAGTATGAACACTTATAAAAGTAAAGAATTGTACAAAGTAATAAATGTTAGCCTGAATTGTATTCTATCAGCTACCAAAATAAACACCACTTCAGCCTCCCATTAAAACAAAAATCTCTGTATTTGTACAAATCATAACATCACTGGTACAAGCTTGCAAAATGAAGAGCCGAAACAAAGCAAGGTCAGGCAATATAAAAAGAAAAGATAAAAAATAAAACATCTTTTGTACAACTAAGATAATCAAAGAAGACATAGGGTACATATGCATTGAATGCTTTCATCTCTAGCATAAACAAATGGTCAATTCGAAATGCATCAGCCACCAAAAGATAAAATATCTCCGGCATAGTTGTACAAACGAGAAAAATGTCAACCTGTACAAATATTATCTCCATCCTGTAACTTCACTTTCCATATATCAATCTTCATTTCATTCTCATTCCATTCTAGCTGAGAAAAAAAATGAAGGGAATGTCATTTGTAAACAAAACAAAAGCTCAGACCAAATCAAAAAAACATCATGCTCTTTTTCTTCTCTATTCTTTTTCTTGGAAAATCAAAAGCATCAGCATTCAAGCAAGTTTTCAAAAGATTCAAAGGACTTTTCAAATATCAAGCAAAATCCTAAAATGAAATCATCACTGCAAGGGGTTCTGTCCTCTATTCTTCTTGTCCTCTGTCCTTCTCAATAACAGGTGAGCAACCCTTTGACCTTGTTGTTTATTGCTTGAAATTGCATTTTGAGCTATGATGTAGTTATGCTAATAGGGTGTGTGAATGTGACTGCATGTTGAAATGTATGTGTGCATGTTATAGGAGAAATATCATCCCTGTTTTCACCATACAGGTTTAAAGCCTGTCCATTTTTTTCGATCTACTTGTTATTTGGATTCAGTATTAAAACAAAAGTTGGTTGTTATGGTATAAACTTGAGATTAAAAATTTATATAAGTTAAAACCAAGTTTAACTTTCTCTGGAAAGCAAGATAACCCAGCTAATTTCAAAAAGAGCAAGAATTCAAACTTCGTAAATTATGAATACAGATGTATAAATGGGATTGTTATACTTTAATATGATTTTTAAAGCTAGAATAAAAAATTTTAGAGCTAGGATTAAGCTGCAGTTCCGGGATGAACGAAAATGGGTTATGGTCGATTTTTGGGTGATCTCTGCAATCTGAAGGGTCGGGTTTCTTCTAGTGGGTAGAGGAGTGATCAGTGAAGCTTGGAAAAATATTGAATGGTGATGCATTGCATCGAGGAGGCAGTGGTGGCAGAATTCTTTCTGGAACCCTAGTTTCAACTAGGCAATTTGTTTTGGTCGATACGACCTGTAGGAATGATCGAGTTAAACGAGGTCTTGACAGATGGAAGCTGGGTCATGGACGAAAGCATGGCCGAGGTTGCTGGGTGGTTGGTGGTCGGAAGGCCGTGATTGTGGCGATGACAGGTTTGGGGTTGGTGATGCTCTCGCGTGTTCCAGGTTTGGGGTTTTATGCTCAATTTTGACTCAATGATCTTCTCACGCGTTTGGGTGGTGGCGGGGCTTCAAGGCGACATGGTGGATTTGTTGATGATCGAAACTGTGGCTGGAGAAGTTTGGGGTTCGCGTGCATGTGTACGGTGGTCGCGTGCACGATGGGATGGTCTGGGTTTGGTCCATGAATGGATGCACGAGTAAATGGAGTTGATGCTTCGGGTTTGCATTCGAGTTTGTTTGAGCGAGTTACTGATGCTTTGATTCATGAGTTAAGAACAAAAAATTTAACTACTGAAAGAAAAAAAAGAAGAAGAAGATGATTCAGGGAACGTCTCGGTGATATGGGTGGGGAACTCGAAGTGTAACTCGAGTAAACATGGAGGAAGCCTCGGGTTTTGTTATTTTCAACCGCAGTAATGTTTGTGAAAGGATTTCCATCAAGTTTAAAT
This sequence comes from Allium fistulosum, assembly GCA_030737815.1. Lineage (NCBI taxonomy): Eukaryota > Viridiplantae > Streptophyta > Magnoliopsida > Asparagales > Amaryllidaceae > Allium > Allium fistulosum. The sequence goes on along the minus strand of CM060908.1, from coordinate 970,891,025 downwards.
ATTGCAAACTTATCAAGTGTTTAATTTATTTGTAATTAAAAATTGATGACAATTAATTAAAGATAATTGATTACTTAAGATAATTAATTAATGAAGAATAATTAATTGATGATTAAAGTTGATAAATTAGGTAATTAAAGGACAATTACTCGATTTAATTAATTTGTGATTAGAATAATCACTTATTGTAATTAATTAAGAATAATAAATTAAATGGCAATTAATTAAGGGTTAATTAATGTGATTGATTTAGGTTAAATTAATATAAGTAATTAAAGGTAATTAATTACGTGAAGATAATTACTTAATTAAAAGTAATTAAATAATTAAAATTGATTTAATTAAATGATTAAAGAATAATTAATCAAAATGATTTGTATTTAATTACTGTTAATTAACCAGGTTTAGAAATTCATAAGTAATTAATCTAATTTGAATAAAATCAGATAATTAACTGATCTTACTTATGGATGTTTGGATCCTATTGAATGCGAATGGTTTAATATCTCTGATTGTGATGCTTTGTGATGTGAATTGCTTTGTGCTGAGCTGTTATATCTATGATGAATATAATGTTATATGAATATGAAAACCCTTTTTGACCCGTAAAACGGCACTTGAATTTCGATGCGACAGGGAGTCGGATTCCAGTTGGTTATCCGAAACCCACATCGAATTGTAATGATGAATCATTGTGACTGATAAATTTATTTTATCTGTGAATCTGTGAATGAAGATAAGCGTTACCGATTATACCGCTTATCTATATATCTGTGATGATTGTATGATGTTGCACTATTGTGTGTAAAACCCCTGGACCACACTCTTACACACACAAATATGGATTTCACGTGGAAATCGGTTAAGTCACAGATGATTTAAATTTGATATTTTTGAAATTGAATTTTAGTTTCAATTGATTTTGAAATTGAAATTTGGGGTTTTATGTGAAAAGCTTTTGAAATGGAATTTCAAAGATAAAAGTTATTTTGAATAACTTAATCGAGTTTTGAAAATTTAAATAATTTGATTTAAATTTGAATTCAAGTTTGAAATTGAATTCTATGACTTGAAACTAGGGATTAAAGATGCTATATAAGTTATATATGGGTTAAACCATTTTAAAGTATTGATTTGGGAATTTGAATTTAATTCAAGGTTTTTAACTCGTGTAAATATAACTGGATTTTTTCTGAAAATGAAACTATTTGTTTTCAAATAGTAAAAGCTTTCACATAAGTAATGAACTTCCAATTTATGTTGAAAGAATTTCAAGTTTGAAATGGAATTGAAATGTTTTGAAAACTATGAAATGAGTCTTTGATTTCAAAGACCGGATGAGTTAATCTAACTTGAAATGTAATTGTTTTGAAAGGCTATGAATGAATCTTTGGAAACGAATTTTAAAAAGCTATAAGTTAAATCTTGATTTAAGGATTTAACGAGTTAATCCAATTGAAATGGAAATCGATTTGGAAGTCTATGAATGAATCTTTGTGAATGGGGTTAACTTTGTGAAATAAATCTTTTTGTTTAAAAAGATTAAAAGTGTGGAAATTGTTTAAACCATTGAAGGTTTTTGAAATGAATCTTTTTGTTTAAAAGATTGGAAATGGTAATTTGTTTTAACCATTCGAATGAAAAGTTTTGGGCTTTAAGCTGTGATTTAACTGAGACCCCAGTATCCATATGATTTTTAATTGCGCTCGTTATTCGGTTTAGCCGGGAGAGGACCTTTGTGTCATATATCCCATTCTGAATAGTGATACGACGATATGGATAGCATTTGAAGACCGGTGGTGAAGACCGGGTATTTGCGAGAGCGATAGGATGACCTATCGATTGTCTCTGCACTGTGTAGCTACGGTATAGAGATTCCCTAAGTGATGGGAAGTCCGATCAGGATTGTGAATACCCGGATTGCAAGGGCTTCTTTGGAAGTGCCTTCGGTTCTGTTCGAACCCGGAACAGACTTGTATGGATGTGTGTCTGACATTACACTTTGAGATGTAAAGCTGGTTTCTATCAAATACATTTCCATTTGTCACGTACCGGAATTTTCGACTTCGAAAATTCGACATCGATACTCACTTTATCGACTGCCGAGAAATCGAGTGCCGGAAACTCCAATAGTGAGGGTTTTAGAAAGAAGAAATAGAAGAAAAAGAGAAGGAGAAAGAAGAAAAGAGTAGAAAGAGAGAACACAGAACAACATCAGAACAGAAAACAATATCAGAATCTCACATATCGCAGCGGAACAATATATAATAGATAATCACTAGCCATTTAAAACAAAGAATTATGTCAGTTTTTATACATACATCAATCAGAGTCAATATACAACAATGGACAGTTATATAACTTGTCCTCATACAGAATACACAGCGGAATAATACAAAAATATAGGTGATACGTTTCGCCATCCAGCTTGCTTCCAAAGCTCCAGAATATCCAGAATATCCTGATAATATAACTCTAGGCTGCCCGTGTGGAAATTGGTGGGCACCCAGAGTTTAGAAGGGAACAATAAACTCCGAGTCAGTCATGGTGACTGGTGTGAGATCGTAAAAACAGTTATTTATCTTTAAAATAAACAACAGAAAACTTTTAAAGTAAATTCGCAATGCTTTTGGAAAATGAAACTACCATAAGACCTCCCACCACACACACAATGCAAACGCAGAATTGGAGGAGATTTCTTCTTATGATAGTCAAAGATGCTTACTACGCAAAATCAAATCATTTTGGATATTATTATTAGTGCATAGTGTAGAAAACATTTCAAAAGTATAATATTAATCTTAGCCAGCATAGGCATTCCGCACTTATGCCTACTATAGCTACTATGTTCAATAGCAGGTTACCGCCACATTCCATAGCAGGTAATACAACTAAAACCGTACACGTCACGTATTGTTTCTTTGGATTTCCAACAAATGGTCAGGCTAAGGAACTTCCTATTCACGATGGGTACGTCCTTGGAATAGACGACCCGAGAAATAACCTAACATTACGGTTAGATCTCTGCCAACACAAGGCCGGGTTACCTCTGCAAAAGTAGGTAACTACTGACACGCGTATGTCATCCCCCGATCGTAACCGATCTTCCCGAGGATCCCCGATTTCCAACAAACCACATAGTAAAAATGCAGCAACCACATAGGTTAAGTATCTGGGCTCCATACCATGATACCACCTCTATCCAGAAGGAATGACATACACTAAGGGGCGCTACTCCCTAGAACCTTGCCGCATCCTTCCTGTTTTGACCATTTCCGGGGTGTGAGGCTCGACGAAGTCTCGTCCACAAAGCTACGCTTTCTACAAAGCCATGCTTCGGGTCAAACAAATGATCAACCTATGATCACAAAGATATAAGATCAAACAAATGATCGTATCACAAATGATCAAACACTGATCATTTCACAACAACACTCAGTATGCCACGTTACCAAATTGGGAGTATATCGCTGATAAATTTCAACTACATAACCTCTGAGCTCGTACGTCTCAGAGAAGGGTGTTAAGCTAAGAGAATAAATTCTCCGCCACCAACAGAAATGTATTTGAAAGAAATCAGCTTTATATCTCAAATTGTAACGTCAGACACACAATCCATACAAGTCTGTTCCGGGATCGAACAGAACCGAAGGCACTTCTCACGAAGCCCTTGCATATCCGGATAAATTTCTAATCACGTCCGGACTTCCCGTCACTAAGGGTGATAAAACCTCTAAACCGGAGATCAGCCGATGTAGAGTAACTCGACGGTAATCCTTCCGTTTTCAAAAATATCCGGTCTTTAACACCGGTCTTCAAATGCGATTCATAACGACATATCACATATTCGGAATGGGTTATACGACCCCATGGTCCTTTCCCGGCTAACCCGAATAGTGAGCGCTTATTCAAAAATAAGTGTGGCATTCAAATTCATCCAATTCACAACAAATACCATTCAAGGTAATTATTGATAGTCGGTTATTTAACTATCAATAAAGATGCGCAACATCATCAGATTGCAAATAATTTTCCCAATTATTTTATCTTCCAAAAATATCTTTACTAGATATAAAATTTCCACACTTAACCATTTGAAAACAATTTCAAATATTCACTTTTCAATTTATCTTTAAAAGATAAAAACTCAAACAGTTCATTTCACATTGGAAAAGCATTTCCATACTTATTTAAAAATAAGTATTTCACAAATCTATTTATTTTCAACAATTAGAACATATTCGATATACTTAAAATCAAAATTAAGTATATATCTCATTCTTTAAGGAAATCATTCTTAAATCACATTTATTTGAGTCAAAACGAATGTTACGTAAAACATCGTTACGACGACTCAAAATCACTAGTATAGGGATTCGAAATTTAGATAGATATATAAATCCCAATACTATATAAAAACATTTCCTTTCGGAAATCATTTACTATAACAACAGTGTTATAGTCCACCATTTCCTTATTTCTCGAAAACGTCTATTTCAACAATAAATGTTGAAATCTAAGCTTTCGATATTTCCCACATTTTTAAAAACATCTTTAAAATGTTTAACTTCATTTTTAATATCACTTCTTCAAAAATGAATCCATTTTATTCAACAATGTACTCACTGCCCAAAATCGTGAATATACCTTACTTAACCAAATTTTAATCTTTTCTACACATTTATTTCAAAGATAATTCGCTATCCAAAATCGCGAATATATCTCCTTTAACAACCTTCTATATTTAATTTATCAAATCCAATTGATTTCGAATTTATAAAACAACGTTTATAAATTCTATTTCTATTTTCTAACGACTTCAATTTAATAAATTTCCGTTATTAACAATTCGATTCATAACTCAAATCTTATACCAACAATCCATATTATAAGTTAAATACTTAATTCCTTTATCTTATAAAATCATTTCCATTTATAAGTTCACAATTTATAAATTTCATTTATTTATAAATTCTTAAAACTTCATTTTAACGCTTATAAAAACTCGCTTTATAATACCCACATTTTAATTTATAAAATGTCAACTTTATAAACCTTTTAAGTAAATCGTTTATAATATTTTAAAAATCTCAATTTAAAACATTTTATAAATCAATCAACTATTTATTCCAAAAATCACTTTTCGGTTATATTTCACAAAGATCTTAACTTTTATAACTTTAAAATTTGAACGTTTATTTATTTAAAATAAATCACTTCAAAAATTTAATAAAACGTATAATTTCAAAGATCACTTTAAAAATCTTTTTAAATTTAAAAGTCGTTATTTTTAAAACTTGAATCCGATGATGCAACAGCACCAATTAGTCAATCACAACATCAAACATCATATATCAACATATGATAACAGAATATACATCAATATCTGTAAATAAATAAATACTGTTGAGGAATCCAGTTGGATCCCTCCAACCTGTTTCCCTGCATCCACAGACGTTAGCATAATACCAATTCCACTTCGAGGTGGAATATCGTGGTATATGGGTTTTATAAAAATATCCGCTTACTAACGGCGCAATAGGGTCTCATCCGCTATACGAGGCGGGAAATCAATCAATCCAATATATACATATGCCAATATGTATATATTGCTATATATAGATATATATCCTACTATATCTAATATCACATCCAATAGCAAACATATCAATCAAAACTGCAATTAATTTTGAGTGAGAAAAATCTCACCTTGATTTCAATTCCGATTTCAGCATTTATTTCGAATAAAATAAACGCGCGTTTAATTTTACCCGAAATTCAAACTAGTTCCAAATGACTCCAATCTAGTTGCATCGCGTAGTGCTCGTCGAAACGGTTCCAACGCAAAAAATTTCGTCGAATTCCGACCTCTTATGAAAAAGTTATGATTTTTAGAAGTTTATACGATTTTAAATAAACAATTTCAGCTTTTTTTTATTATTTTTCTAACCCTAGAATTCATCTCAGCCATTGATTCCATCAGCCCTAGATCCTGGTCGTGCTCCCCTTTCTTCCCAGCAAAGTGAAAACTCACGTACACAATAACCCATGCCGCCACTTAACCCTAGATAGCCGCGACCTCCTCGATGCGTTTGAAGTCGATCGGTGACCACCACCTTTTAGCCCATCCCCTATGCTACACTCGGCCCAAACAAGGTGGAGCTCGGCCTCCCCCATGGCCAGAATTTCGTGCTCGAGCTGATGGTAAACGCGCCCCCTAGCGATCAATCTACAACTCCAATTCCGATCATGACCGTTGATCTGATAGTACTCGACATTCTCTACAAGTTTGTAGTTGATAACTTTTTGTAATTGCTGATGGATTTGATGAAAAATGAGGGAGAAGAAGAACGATTTTCAGCCATCGTTTTCTGAAAGTGGCGGCTGGGCATAGAAGATGAAACCCTAGTTTTATTGTTTGCAAATGAAGATAGTGAAGTGCTTTTATAGAAAATTGCCCAATTTACTATTCATCGAAATTTTCCGAACTCCAAACGAAGCGTGCCGGCTGGCGTTTCTAAGGTTTACCCCACATTCCGAACGCAATGGAACATGTTTCGGAGGCTAATTCGGTCGTATGTGTGAGATATGGCAATAAACGATCGATTTAAATTAAACCGATTTAAATCGATTTCGAGGCGTTTTAATTCGTACCGGACAAATGGTAAATCCAAAAATTACGAAATTAGAAACCATGAAATAATATCACATTACGGATCCGATGAAACTGGTTTCGTCGAAATCCGAGACCTTTTGAAAAATGACTATTTTTAACTCGACGATTTTAAAATTAAAACGATATCGATGCGTTTCGAGCTGCCACGGTCAATCGACAACTCCGATTGATATGAAAATTGAAATCCGATAATAACTAACTATTACGGATCCAATGGAACTGGTCTCGTTCAATTCTGAGACTGTTCGAAAATTGGCTATTTTTCAGTCGATAATTAAATATTAAAATATTCGATTTTCACAAATTAACTCCAAATTCGATTCTGAAAGTTCTATAACCTTTCTATAACTCCAGTATGATTAAATAAAATTTTCCAAATTATTTTCAATCATTTTAAACTCGATTTACAATTATTTCTGGAATTTCAATCATTAAATTATCGATTTAATTGACCAAATTAAATCCAATATCCTTTAAATAAATTATTCGACTTATTAAATTCATTTATTTATATTTAAAATCAATTAAATATTCAAATTTAAATTATCAAAAATTCTGGGTCGTTACAGACTTCCCTCCTTAAAAGAATTTCGTCCCGAAATTACAAGTTAGGAAAAGTGGTCCTTAACTCGTCTACTATTTTTCACTATCTAAATAGTTTTATCAAATTCTTTCAAAACAAATCTTTCTATTAAAGATTCGTTATCATTCAACTCGTTTCTAACTTCAACTCTAAGTTTCAAAACAACATTGTTTAACTTCTCAATTCAAATTCGAGTTTAAATTCAATCATTCAAAATTTTCTCAGAAATTTTCTAACGCCCTAAATTTCCGAAAAATTTCGCCAGCGTCTCCTTTGCACGGCTAATACGGTACGACTACAAAACGTCCCTACGGACTCTCAGATTTCAAAAAGAAAAAGAAAAAGCCAAGCGGCTAGACAAGAAATCATCAAAAACTCATATTATAATTCAAATACTTACCTTTTTCGAGCAATTCAAATTATCCTTGAAATCAAAATCCCAATTCCTTTCATATACCTGTATATCCTACTAGCCATAATATCTATTTACAACATTCAAACCAATTTGCAAATTCTATTACAGAATTTTCAATATAAACTGCTTATACATTCTTTACTTCACTGTTGAAGTTATATATCTATTTCATTCAATTTGAACTCTCATTCCAATTCATTTGTTACTACTCCAATTTATTTATTCAAATTCGATTTCAACATCATTTTCAATTCCATTTATTTGTTAATGAACTTTAATTCCAATCACATTTACATATTTTACATTAACAATTTCTATTTGTATAAGTTATCAATTCAATAATATTCCATAAATATTCTTATAAACTATTCCAAAGTCCTTTCAACCTTTCAAAACCATTTTGAAAACAATTCAAATCATCCTGGAATTTCCAAAACAAAACCCAAATTTTCCAAACAACTTCTATTTAAAATAATTTGGCAGCAATTCCTCTTTTGGAAACCCGAAAATGAACATTGATAATGCTGCAGTCATTACCGAAGTTATTTTCCAGCAACCGAAAAGAGTTTAGAGCTTTCATCTCTCTAAAATACTTTTCAAAACCTTTGAAATTCATTTTCAAATCAAAAAGATTTAAACTTCCAAATCTCCATAATTTTCAGATTCTTTTCAAAACATTTCCAAAAACTTCTCTGCAATTCTGTTTTAAATTATAAGTCACAATTATAATTTATATTCTTAAATTCCTTTTGTATATGAATTTATTTCTTAACTTTGGAGTTACGATTTCAATTTCTTATTCAATTTCATATAATAATGATAACATTTCAATATCATCACTTTCCTAACAACCAAACATCCATATATTATGATAATTCATAGAAAATCATTTCTTTTCTATACAAAAATAGTTTTGGGCAAAATTATTTCATTTACCCCATTTAAAACAATACTGTGTCGGTTTATCCTGTTTAAGAGTTTAGAAACCCCTATCGATTACAGTTAGCTAGACTGCACCGACCAGAATCCATAAACAATCAACCGATAAGTCAACACAATACAAAACAATTTCATATTCACTAAAAAATACGCGCTCATATCTATTATTACACTCACACTCATTCTAGAGTACTACTGACTCTATCTCTAATGAGTAACACCCAACAGAGCAGGGTTGTCGCTTAACCATATGCTCTGATACCACGCTGTCACGTACCGGAATTTTCGACTTCGAAAATTCGACATCGATACTCACTTTATCGACTGCCGAGAAATCGAGTGCCGGAAACTCCAATAGTGAGGGTTTTAGAAAGAAAAATAGAAGAAAAAGAGAAGGAGAAAGAAGAAAAGAGTAGAAAGAGAGAACACAGAACAACATCAGAACAGAAAACAATATCAGAATCTCACATATCGCAGCGGAACAATATATAATAGATAATCACTAGCCATTTAAAACAAAGAATTATGTCAGTTTTTATACATACATCAATCAGAGTCAATATACAACAATGGACAGTTATATAACTTGTCCTCATACAGAATACACAGCGGAATAATACAAAAATATAGGTGATACGTTTCGCCATCCAGCTTGCTTCCAAAGCTCCAGAATATCCAGAATATCCTGATAATATAACTCTAGGCTGCCCGTGTGGAAATTGGTGGGCACCCAGAGTTTAGAAGGGAACAATAAACTCCGATTCAGTCATGGTGACTAGTGTGAGATCGTAAAAACAGTTATTTATCTTTAAAATAAACAACAGAAAACTTTTAAAGTAAATTCGCAATGCTTTTGGAAAATGAAACTACCATAAGACCTCCCACTACACACACAATGCAAACACAGAATTGGAGGAGATTTCTTCTTATGATAGTCAAAGATGCTTACTACGCAAAATCAAATCATTTTGGATATTATTATTAGTGCATAGTGTAGAAAACATTTCAAAAGTATAATATTAATCTTAGCCAGCATAGGCATTCCGCACTTATGCCTACTATAGCTACTATGTTCAATAGCAGGTTACCGCCACATTCCATAGCAGGTAATACAACTAAAACCGTACACGTCACGTATTGTTTCTTTGGATTTCCAACAAATGGTCAGGCTAAGGAACTTCCTATCCACGATGGGTACGTCCCTGGAATAGACGACCCGAGAAATAACCTAACATTACGGTTAGATCTCTGCCAACACAAGGCCGGGTTACCTCTGCAAAAGTTGGTAACTACTGACACGCGTATGTCATCCCCCGATCGTAACCGATCTTCCCGAGGATCCCCGATTTCCAACAAACCACATAGTAAAAATGCAGCAACCACATAGGTTAAGTATCTGGGCTCCATACCATGATACCACCTCTATCCAGAAGGAATGACATACACTAAGGGGCGCTACTCCCTAGAACTTTGCCGCATCCTTCCTGTTTTGACCATTTCCGGGGTGTGAGGCTCGACGAAGTCTCGTCCACAAAGCTACGCTTTCTACAAAGCCATGCTTCGGGTCAAACAAATGATCAACCTATGATCACAAAGATATAAGATCAAACAAATGATCATATCACAAATGATCAAACACTGATCATTTCACAGCAACACTCAGTATGCCACGTTACCAAATTGGGAGTATATCGCTGATAAATTTCAACTACATAACCTCTGAGCTCGTACGTCTCAGAGAAGGGTGTTAAGCTAAGAGAATAAATTCTCCGCCACCAACAGAAATGTATTTGAAAGAAATCAGCTTTATATCTCAAATTGTAACGTCAGACACACAATCCATACAAGTCTGTTCCGGGATCGAACAGAACCGAAGGCACTTCTCACGAAGCCCTTGCATATCCGGATAAATTTCTAATCACGTCCGGACTTCCCGTCACTAAGGGTGATAAAACCTCTAAACCGGAGATCAGCCGATGTAGAGTAACTCGACGGTAATCCTTCCGTTTTCAAAAATATCCGGTCTTCAACACCGGTCTTCAAATGCGATTCATAACGACGTATCACATATTCGGAATGGGTTATACGACCCCATGGTCCTTTCCCGGCTAACCCGAATAGTGAGCGCTTATTCAAAAATAAGTGTGGCATTCAAATTCATCCAATTCACAACAAATACCATTCAAGGTAATTATTGATAGTCGGTTATTTAACTATCAATAAAGATGCGCAACATCATCAGATTGCAAATAATTTTCCCAATTATTTTATCTTCCAAAAATATCTTTACTAGATATAAAATTTCCACACTTAACCATTTGAAAACAATTTCAAATATTCACTTTTCAATTTATCTTTAAAAGATATAAACTCAAACAGTTCATTTCACATTGGAAAAGCATTTCCATACTTATTTAAAAATAAGTATTTCACAAATCTATTTATTTTCAACAATTAGAAAATATTCGATATACTTAAAATCAAAATTAAGTATATATCTCATTCTTTAAGGAAATCATTCTTAAATCACATTTATTTGAGTCAAAACGAATGTTACGTAAAACATCGTTACGACGACTCAAAATCAATAGTATAGGGATTCGAAATTTAGATAGATATATAAATCCCAATACTATATAAAAACATTTCCTTTCGGAAATCATTTACTATAACAACAGTGTTATAGTCCACCATTTCCTTATTTCTCGAAAACGTCTATTTCAACAATAAATGTTGAAATCTAAGCTTTCGATATTTCCCACATTTTTAAAAACATCTTTAAAATGTTTAACTTCATTTTTAATATCACTTCTTCAAAAATGAATCCATTTTATTCAACAATGTACTCACTGCCCAAAATCGTGAATATACCTTACTTAACCAAATTTTAATCTTTTCTACACATTTATTTCAAAGATAATTCGCTATCCAAAATCGCGAATATATGTCCTTTAACAACCTTCTATATTTAATTTATCAAATCCAATTGATTTCGAATTTATAAAACAACGTTGATAAATTCTATTTCTATTTTCTAACGACTTCAATTTAATAAATTTCCTTTATTAACAATTCGATTCATAACTCAAATCTTATACCAACAATCCATATTATAAGTTAAATACTTATAATTCCTTTATCTTACAAAATCATTTCCATTTATAAGTTCACAATTTATAAATTTCATTTATTTATAAATTCTTAAAACTTCATTTTAACGCTTATAAAAACTCGCTTTATAATACCCACATTTTAATTTATAAAATGTCAACTTTATAAACCTTTTAAGTAAATCGTTTATAATATTTTAAAAATCTCAATTTAAAACATTTTATAAATCAATCAACTATTTATTCCAAAAATCACTTTTCGGTTATATTTCACAAAGATCTTAACTTTTATAACTTTAAAATTTGAACGTTTATTTATTTAAAATAAATCACTTCAAAAATTTAATAAAACGTATAATTTCAAAGATCACTTTAAAAATCCTTTTAAATTTAAAAGTCGTTATTTTTAAAACTTGAATCCGATGATGCAACAGCACCAATTAGTCAATCACAACATCAAACATCATATATCAACATATGATAACAGAATATACATCAATATCTGTAAATAAATAAATACTGTTGAGGAATCCAGTTGGATCCCTCCAACCTGTTTCCCTGCATCCACAGACGTTAGCACAATACCAATTCTACTTCGAGGTGGAATATCGCGGTATATGGGTTTTATAAAAATATCCGCTTACTAACGGCGCAATAGGGTCTCATCCGCTATACGAGGCGGGAAATCAATCAATCCAATATATACATATGCCAATATGTATATATTGCTATATATAGATATATATCCTACTATATCTAATATCACATCCAATAGCAAACATATCAATCAAAACTGCAATTAATTTTGAGTGAGAAAAATCTCACCTTGATTTCAATTCCGATTTCAGCATTTATTTCGAATAAAATTAAACGCGCGTTTAATTTTATCCGAAATTCAAACTAGTTCCAAACGACTCCAATCCAGTTGCATCGCGTAGTGCTCGTCGAAACGGTTCCAACGCAAAAAATTTCATCGAATTCCGACCTCGTATGAAAAAGTTATGATTTTTAGAAGTTTATACGATTTTAAATAAACAATTTCAGCTTTTTTTTTATTATTTTTCTAACCCTAGAATTCATCTCAGCCATTGATTCCATCAGCCCTAGATCCTGGCCGTGCTCCCCTTTCTTCCCAGCAAAGTGAAAACTCACGTACACAATAACCCATGCCGCCACTTGTGACGCCCCACCTCTATACTCACAATAACAAAGAGTATTAAAAGAAATACTGTCTGTTATTATGAAGAATAAGGCTGGGTAGGAGCGGCCATCCGTAGTTGGCCTTACACTAGTATTGGTTACCTTGATAGGAGTGGTATATATTTTAAATTTTTCATCTCTTATTTATTCACTCCCATCGACATATCCAATTCTAGTATAGAACGAACTACGATGGTTCATAATGGTTTAGGACAATATATATAAAAACAACACAGATACACAAAGAATGCGGAACACAGATAAAAACAAAAGTCTCATATATATATAACTGATGTCAGTTACAATACAGTTGATATAATACATATGATACAACTACAATTGTCGACTCTGGACGTTATATATACACGTACATTATCAACTAATATACATGAATACATATCAACCTATACTATGACACGATTACTCCAAAAGATGTGAAAAGTCTTCATAGCTCAAACAGCAACTCAAAGCAGGAAATCTACAACCTGAAATAACTCGGGTCTGACCCGAGTATTACATTCAAAAGAAAATAATACACGGGTCAGTCTAATTCAAACTCAGTTATTAGTGCATAGAAGCAATAATAATCAATACCAAATAGTTGACAGTCACAGAAATCTCGTATATCCAACTTCTCAATAAGAGAATCGGATAACGGCAATTATAACACTAAATAGTGTTAATCAGCGAATCAGCAAATCCAAATCAGAATACAACTTCAAAACATTGAAACCAACCAACGAAACAATTTAACAAATCGGAACGTCAATTTAAAACTGTCAAAGCTGATAGGGCTGCAGTACACGCACGCGTGTACTGCCTCGCCACTATCGCAAGAGATACCCTAAAGCTCAGTGAAAGTCAAGAATGATCACAAGGTCAAACCCAGATCGGATTCAACTCAGGTATAATTCGAAAATCAAATTCGAATACAATCAAGTGGTCAAAACAGTCTACCCAAATTCAAGGAGGCACCAAACAACAACCAATTTGCAAAGTGTTCAAGACTGGTCAGAGAAAACAGTTTGAACAAGTGAATATAGGAACAGTCGATATCTACATGGATGCAAGCATATAATACTAAGGCCAGAATGTATGCTTCAATATGAACAAGGCAGTGAAGCCAAACTCAAGAATGAGCATAGATGAGTTAATGACAATAATGCAACAGGATCCAACTACAGACAATCAAACCGTGACAATATGGTACAGTGAAGACCAACATGAAATAAAGTCTGTGTGCCAAAAGGTCAGAGGCAATACGAGTGTAGACGGGATGAACCAAATGCAAGAAAAATGCACTGATCAAGGCTACAATATGCAAACTCAAGCTTATGGAGAACTAGTGCATATGCTCTAGTGGAGTCAACCATATTTAAAGTGAATGCCAGACAGTGATCTAACAACCCAAATCAGTTATACATATGGATGAACCTATGGCCAAGAAAATAACATCTAGACCATAACTATATAAAACTAGTATGGTCGAGGTCGAATACCAGAAACAAAATGGCATCAACTCACTCAGAAGAGAGTCAAGTGCAATAGAAATGCATAGCGACATGCACAAGTGACTCGAACTAGTGAGTCAAGTACAAGTCAAGGCAGTGTACAATATTGAAACTGCAATTTCCAAAATGAAGCAAGGAAACTCAATATGCAGAGAAACTGCAATCCCAAATGAATGCGAGGGCAAACTGCACAAAAGAAAGCAGAAACAACTGCACAATAAAACTGCAGTTGAAATAGGTACAAAGACAAGGGCAGACTGCAACTATACTACAGTCACCACAATGTCAACATGACTCGAAATGTAAATGCAACAGTAAATGGTCAAAGTCGAGCACATGAACGACTTCGACCTACGATCAGTGGCAGGCATGCAAATGCAGACCACGAAGGCAAGGCCTTAACATCAGATATGAGGCAAAGAACAAACACATATGCGCAAGTCAAGGGCACCAGTACAAAGCTCCAAAACAACAGACTCTAATACAAAGTAATGCCACAGGTGACAATGGAATGTAACTGGCAACAATGTAGGCTACAGATGGAAACTTTCTAAATGTCAGACTCAAAACAGCGACAAGTACAACCTGAATCCAAGTTTATATGCAAATAATAGTGCAGTGATAAAAATGAAGTGGTATGCAATGGTGAAGTATTGGATTTCGAGTGAAGCAATGGGCCGGAACAATAAATGCTAAGCAATACCAATACGACAGAAACCAATCAAGACAGTGACAATAAGGCACTGCAAATACAAGGCAGTGACCGTGTGCAAGGGTAGCCAGCACTTCTCAAGATTCGAATACAGGCAACTATCTAATGCAAGAGTGCAGACCTAAATGTCAAGACACTGCTAATGTAACAGGCAAGTAATGAATACAATTAACTCAAATTGGGTTAAAGTGCATCAGTATATGACACAACACCAGGCTACATGAATGCAGATTGTAGCAGTGAATGTAATAGACCCAAACACGTATGTATCCTCATCCCAACAAAGGCAGTAACGATGCAGTCTGTTCTACATGAACTCCAACTAAATACCAATGCAAGCCCAAATGTACAAGACTCTAGAATAATAGCATGATGACATTAAGCTAATGGAATTTGACTCAAGACCACACTATCAATGAAGCAATGCAGCTGTGAGTGGTAACAACACCTCTGTAAACTGACAACAATTAAATCAAAGCACTAAAGTTTATCAAGCAATTCGAGGCTGTCAAGAGATAATAGTAACCAACGAAAAAGGGACCGGTACAACGTGAAATAATCGAACTGCAGTAATGGCCAAAAATCAAAATCAAAGCCGTGGAAATCATGGTGTCAACCAAGTTCTAAATCAATGCCGAGAAAACCAAGAAATCATCATATATACTCATATAAACAAGCCAGGAAAATCACGAGTATTCAGAAATAATCGAACAACAAGCCATAGAATTATCAGGCGAAGCCATGAAATACCCACAACGAAAATAAGGGCTTCAAACCCTATATGAACAGAAACACCAAAGGCAACACACGAGTTCAAACGCGAAAGTCTCGAATGTAATCAATCTCAATATTAAACGAAATCGAATAGCCAAGAAAACCAAGCATCTGAAGTAAGAATTAGATGTGAGCAACTCACCATTTCTCGACGAGGAAGGGTAGCCCTTAATTTGTGAAGCCCTAGTTTTCGGGGAGACGAACGAAAACACCGAGCATGCCCCAATTTGATTGAAGAACGAACGAGAGAAATCATGAGCAGCCATCATCTCTCAAAGGAAATCGAGTCGAAGCCCTAATTCGCCAGGACGAGACCGCCATTATTTTGTTTTTCTTAGACTTAGGGTTTTGATCGAACGAAAACAAATTGAATCAGGGTCGGGTCTTCGAAAATGAAGGAGGTTATACATGATTATCTCGGCCACAAAAGAAGTGGATAATTAAATTTTTGAAGCCCAATAATACCAAACCAATTTTTCTCAAAGAATTTCAACTCGAATTAAAACTCCAAATAGCAATTAACAACCATTTTTATCGTCATTGGACGAATATAAATCGTTATAAAACTCTGGGTTGTCACAGACTCCCCTTCTTATAGAAATTGCGTCCCCGCAATTTTCATAATTAAGGTCATCACTAACAATAAATTTTTTAACATGAATTGGTAAAGCTAGAAAAATAAAGGTTGGGAATACAAACGCCAAAGAAATCTTTTATTTTCAATAAGAGAAATTCACAAATTCTCAACAAAATCTAATCATCAAATAGATAATCAGAAAACATCAAAACTGGATAAATGCAATTGTCAGCAATATTCAATTATCAATTAGATAATTAGAATACAAAAATCACAAAACATCAATTTAATATAATCAACATAATCTAGAATCGGTTAGAGACTAGAAAATCTTATAATCAGCAAAATTAGCAACTGCCTATTTATCAAAACGATAATCAGAAATCCCAAATCAACAATTATTCAATTATCAAAACAATAATCGATTCTCAAATCAACAAATATTCAATTATCAAAAAGGATAATCGAATCTCAAATCAACAAATATTCAATTATCAAAAACGATAATCGAATCTCAAATCAACAAATATTCAATTATCAAAAATGATAATCGAATCTCAAATCAACAAATATTCAATTATCAAAAATGATAATCGAATCTCAAATCAACAAATATTCAATTATCAAAAACGATAATCGAATCTCAAATCAACAAATATTCAATTATCAAAAACGATAATCGAATCTCAAATCAACAAATATTCAATTATCAAAAATGATAATCGAATCTCAAATCAACAAATATTCAATTATCAAAAATGATAATCGAATCTCAAATCAACAATTATTCAATTGTTCAATACAGTATACATGTACACATACTCTTATGGAATTAACTCATTTTAATTCCATAGCTCAGCTCTAAATCTCGATTTATCAATTTAATTTGGTCATATCTCTTTGCCATTGAACACCATGTGTGCATTGCAAGGGACTCAATTCTGTTAACCCTTGCACAAAGGCCTATAGGACTTAAACAAGTCATGCACATACCCATCATACTCCTTATGATGAATAGATCAAGGCTTCTCTCCTAGATTAGTTTTATAATCTAGTGACCAATCTCATTTCTTATTTCAGAAAATCTCAACTGTCCATACTTTCATTCATGAAAATAATGTTTTATTTCATTTTTCCAGTTGTCTCATTCAAAATTTGTTTTATCACTTGCATATCTCCTATATTCAAGAATGTCATGATCTCTTAAACAAATCCAGTAGAATTCTATAAAAATTCTTATACTCAATTCTATTGTGAACATAGGGTAAGGTTTTAAAGAAAAACCTATAAAACATTTTAGCTTTAGATCTGAACAAATCAGCACATAAATAATTTATTGCATTGTTCATCTCCAATTTAAAACAATCTAGACATAAGCATGAACCTCATTTGTTCACACTGCCTAGCTTATTTTCCAGTTCCATTTTACATTTTTATATGGTCCAAACTCTTGCCTTTGAACACAAAGTGTGCATTGCAAAGGACTCAATTCTGTTAACCTTTGCACAGAGGCCTTCAGGACTTTAACAAGTCATGCACATACCCACCATCCACCTGATGATGAGTAGATCAAGGCACCTCTTCTAAATTACTTGGTAATTTAGAGACCATACATATTTATTCATTTAAGGAATTTTTCCTTTTTAACTCCAGAAATACTCTTGTAATCTTTTCTTCATTTCATAAGTAGGGAATTTTAATTTCTTATAAAAACTGAGTTACAAACTCATTTCTGTAATCGGGTTATATGATTGATTAAACAATTTTTAAAAAAAAATTAGTCAATGCCAAAAGCAAATCAAAACAGTAACCAAAAATTCAACCAAACTGTCATTCATGATCATCATATATTTATTCAGAGAAATAAAGATTAACAGAAATCATAATATGATTTTTATATAAAATAATTGGTTGCCCTTACTTGGGGCTTAATGCCATAAATCTCATAAGTGATTATTACTTACTTTCCTCTTCTTTTGAAAGTGCAAACTGTTAGAAATTTTTATAAAACAATTTTCATTTTAAAACGATCTCCCAATTATGTGGTTAAAGAAGCAATATTAGTAACAATTTCGATAAGGAAATTGTACTTCTCAAATACCGTAAAAACGGGTCACAAATCAGCATTGCGGTATAACCGCTTGAAAATCTACTTTTAAAATTTGACGGTTACTGAAGCCAAAGCGACAGTAATTTTTAAACGTCAAAATCTCATCAAAACAATTTACTCTACAATGTAACACCAGTGAATTTTCATTCATAAAGAATTTCAACTAAACATCGTGCTTCAAAATATAGCACTAGTGTAAAAATCCCGTTATAAAGGTAACGGCAACAAAATACGTTTCATAACCAAGCATCGGTTCAACGTAAAATTAATGCAGTAACGTGCAACTCAAATTTGCACGTATTACAAAAAGAACAAAGAAATCTTTCGATTATATCTTCAATGAAGACAATTCAAAACAGCAAAATCTAATCAATAGATGATTAGTACAAAAGAAAGCCAGCGGAAATTTCAACAAAAATCACATAACTGTAATTTCTTCGAATCCTCAATTCGGATTCGAAATTCTCAAAGAAACAAAATAATTACAGCTATGTAAACAACCAATGAAATTTTAAATTTCATATTTCAATTTTTAAATCAAATAGATTATCAGTTGTACTTAGCGAAGACAGCTTCACTGTTTCCGCTGCGCACTCTGATAAACAGTACTCAAATCAATCAAATCATCAGAACACAAATTCGCTTTTTATTTTTAAATAATAATATTTAAAAACTTTCATCAAAAATTTTAATCTTTAGTTTTGACTCAAAACACAAAGAAAACATCGACAAATAGTTGTAACACATGTTCCATCTAAGTTATGTTTTATATTATGTCCATAAACCCCAAGCTCTGATACCAACTGTGACGCCCCACCTCTATACTCACAATAACAAAGAGTATTAAAAGAAATACTGTCTGTTATTATGAAGAATAAGGCTGGGTAGGAGCGGCCATCCGTAGTTGGCCTTACACTAGTATTGGTTACCTTGATAGGAGTGGTATATATTTTAAATTTTTCATCTCTTATTTATTCACTCCCATCGACATATCCAATTCTAGTATAGAACGAACTACGATGGTTCATAATGGTTTAGGACAATATATATAAAAACAACACAGATACACAAAGAATGCGGAACACAGATAAAAACAAAAGTCTCATATATATATAACTGATGTCAGTTACAATACAGTTGATATAATACATATGATACAACTATAATTGTCGACTCTGGACGTTATATATACACGTACATTATCAACTAATATACATGAATACATATCAACCTATACTATGACACGATTACTCCAAAAGATGTGAAAAGTCTTCATAGCTCAAACAGCAACTCAAAGCAGGAAATCTACAACCTGAAATAACTCGGGTCTGACCCGAGTATTACATTCAAAAGAAAATAATACACGGGTAGTCTAATTCAAACTCAGTTATTAGTGCATAGAAGCAATAATAATCAATACCAAATAGTTGACAGTCACAGAAATCTCGTATATCCAACTTCTCAATAAGAGAATCGGATAACGGCAATTATAACACTAAATAGTGTTAATCAGCGAATCAGCAAATCCAAATCAGAATACAACTTCAAAACATTGAAACCAACCAACGAAACAATTTAACAAATCGGAACGTCAATTTAAAACTGTCAAAGCTGATAGGGCTGCAGTACACGCACGCGTGTACTGCCTCGCCACTATCGCAAGAGATACCCTAAAGCTCAGTGAAAGTCAAGAATGATCACAAGGTCAAACCCAGATCGGATTCAACTCAGGTGTAATTCGAAAATCAAATTCGAATACAATCAAGTGGTCAAAACAGTCTACCCAAATTCAAGGAGGCACCAAACAACAACCAATTTGCAAAGTGTTCAAGACTGGTCAGAGAAAACAGTTTGAACAAGTGAATATAGGAACAGTCGATATCTACATGGATGCAAGCATATAATACTAAGGCCAGAATGTATGCTTCAATATGAACAAGGCAATGAAGCCAAACTCAAGAATGAGCATAGATGAGTTAATGACAATAATGCAACATGATCCAACTACAGACAATCAAACCGTGACAATATGGTACAGTGAAGACCAACATGAAATAAAGTCTGTGTGCCAAAAGGTCAGAGGCAATACGAGTGTAGACGGGATGAACCAAATGCAAGAAAAATGCACTGATCAAGGCTACAATATGCAAACTCAAGCTTATGGAGAACTAGTGCATATGCTCTAGTGGAGTCAACCATATTTAAAGTGAATGCCAGACAGTGATCTAACAACCCAAATCAGTTATACATATGGATGAACCTATGGCCAAGAAAATAACATCTAGACCATAACTATATAAAACTAGTATGGTCGAGGTCGAATACCAGAAACAAAATGGCATCAACTCACTCAGAAGAGAGTCAAGTGCAATAGAAATGCATAGCGACATGCACAAGTGACTCGAACTAGTGAGTCAAGTACAAGTCAAGGCAGTGTACAATATTGAAACTGCAATTTCCAAAATGAAGCAAGGAAACTCAATATGCAGAGAAACTGCAATCCCAAATGAATGCGAGGGCAAACTGCACAAAAGAAAGCAGAAACAACTGCACAATAAAACTGCAGTTGAAATAGGTACAAAGACAAGGGCAGACTGCAACTATACTACAGTCACCACAATGTCAACATGACTCGAAATGTAAATGCAACAGTAAATGGTCAAAGTCGAGCACATGAACGACTTCGACCTACGATCAGTGGCAGGCATGCAAATGCAGACCACGAAGGCAAGGCCTTAACATCAGATATGAGGCAAAGAACAAACACATATGCGCAAGTCAAGGGCACCAGTACAAAGCTCCAAAACAACAGACTCTAATACAAAGTAATGCCACAGGTGACAATGGAATGTAACTGGCAACAATGTAGGCTACAGATGGAAACTTTCTAAATGTCAGACTCAAAACAGCGACAAGTACAACCTGAATCCAAGTTTATATGCAAATAATAGTGCAGTGATAAAAATGAAGTGGTATGCAATGGTGAAGTATTGGATTTCGAGTGAAGCAATGGGCCGGAACAATAAATGCTAAGCAATACCAATACGACAGAAACCAATCAAGACAGTGACAATAAGGCACTGCAAATACAAGGCAGTGACCGTGTGCAAGGGTAGCCAGCACTTCTCAAGATTCGAATACAGGCAACTATCTAATGCAAGAGTGCAGACCTAAATGTCAAGACACTGCTAATGTAACAGGCAAGTAATGAATACAATTAACTCAAATTGGGTTAAAGTGCATCAGTATATGACACAACACCAGGCTACATGAATGCAGATTGTAGCAGTGAATGTAATAGACCCAAACACGTATGTATCCTCATCCCAACAAAGGCAGTAACGATGCAGTCTGTTCTACATGAACTCCAACTAAATACCAATGCAAGCCCAAATGTACAAGACTCTAGAATAATAGCATGATGACATTAAGCTAATGGAATTTGACTCAAGACCACACTATCAATGAAGCAATGCAGCTGTGAGTGGTAACAACACCTCTGTAAACTGACAACAATTAAATCAAAGCACTAAAGTTTATCAAGCAATTCGAGGCTGTCAAGAGATAATAGTAACCAACGAAAAAGGGACCGGTACAACGTGAAATAATCGAACTGCAGTAATGGCCAAAAATCAAAATCAAAGTCGTGGAAATCATGGTGTCAACCAAGTTCTAAATCAATGCCGAGAAAACCAAGAAATCATCATATATACTCATATAAACAAGCCAGGAAAATCACGAGTATTCAGAAATAATCGAACAACAAGCCATAGAATTATCAGGCGAAGCCATGAAATACCCACAACGAAAATAAGGGCTTCAAACCCTATATGAACAGAAACACCAAAGGCAACACACGAGTTCAAACGCGAAAGTCTCGAATGTAATCAATCTCAATATTAAACGAAATCGAATAGCCAAGAAAACCAAGCATCTGAAGTAAGAATTAGATGTGAGCAACTCACCATTTCTCGATGAGGAAGGGTAGCCCTTAATTTGTGAAGCCCTAGTTTTCGGGGAGACGAACGAAAACACCGAGCATGCCCCAATTTGATTGAAGAACGAACGAGAGAAATCATGAGCAGCCATCATCTCTCAAAGGAAATCGAGTCGAAGCCCTAATTCGCCAGGACGAGACCGCCATTATTTTGTTTTTCTTAGACTTAGGGTTTTGATCGAACGAAAACAAATTGAATCAGGGTCGGGTCTTCGAAAATGAAGGAGGTTATACATGATTATCTCGGCCACAAAAGAAGTGGATAATTAAATTTTTGAAGCCCAATAATACCAAACCAATTTTTCTCAAAGAATTTCAACTCGAATTAAAACTCCAAATAGCAATTAACAACCATTTTTATCGTCATTGGACGAAAATAAATCGTTATAAAACTCTGGGTTGTCACACCACTTAACCCTAGATAGCCGCGACCTCCTCGATGCGTTTGAAGTCGATCGGTGACCACCACCTTTTAGCCCATCCCCTATGCTACACTTGGCCCAAACAAGGTGGAGCTCGGCCTCCCCCATGGCCAGAATTTCGTGCTCGAGCTGATGGTAAACGCGCCCCCTAGCGATCAATCTACAGCTCCAATTCCGATCATGACCGTTGATCTGATAGTACTCGACATTCTCTACAAGTTTGTAGTTGATAACTTTTTGTAATTGCTGATGGATTTGATGAAAAATGAGGGAGAAGAAGAACGATTTTCAGCCATCATTTTCTGAAAGTGGCGGCTGGGCATAGAAGATGAAACCCTAGTTTTATTGTTTGCAAATGAAGATAGTGAAGTGCTTTTATAGAAAATTGCCCAATTTACTATTCATCGAAATTTTCCAAACTCCAAACGAAGCGTGCCGGCTGGCGTTTCTAAGGTTTACCCCACATTCCGAACGCAATGGAACGTGTTTCGGAGGCTAATTCGGTCGTATGTGTGAGATATGGCAATAAACGATCGATTTAAATTAAACCGATTTAAATCGATTTCGAGGCGTTTTAATTCGTACCGGACAAATGGTAAATCCAAAAATTACGAAATTTGAAACCATGCAATAATATCGCATTACGGATCCGATGAAACTGGTTTCGTCGAAATCCGAGACCTTTTGAAAAATGACTATTTTTAACTCGATGATTTTAAAATTAAAACGATATCGATGCGTTTCGAGCTGCCACGGTCAATCGACAACTCTGATTGATATGGAAATTGAAATCCGATAATAACTAACTATTACGGATCCAATGGAACTGGTCTCATTCAATTCTGAGACTGTTCGAAAATTGGCTATTTTTCAGTCGATAATTAAATATTAAAATATTCGATTTTCACAAATTAACTCCAAATTCGATTCTGAAAGTTCTATAACCTTTCTATAACTCCAGTATGATTAAATAAAATTTTCCAAATTATTTTCAATCATTTTAAACTCGATTTACAATTATTTCTGGAATTTCAATCATTAAATTATCGATTTAATTGACCAAATTAAATCCAATATCCTTTAAATAAATTATTCGACTTATTAAATTCATTTATTTATATTTAAAATCAATTAAATATTCAAATTTAAATTATCAAAAATTCTGGGTCGTTACACTGTTGGTGGCGGAGAATTTATTCTCTTAGCTTAACACCCTTCTCTGAGACGTACGAGCTCAGAGGTTATGTAGTTGATGGTTACTAGTGATACATTCCCAATTTGGTAATGTGGCATACGAAGTGGTGATGATCATTTGTTAGTCAAAGCGTGGCTTTGTGAAAAAGCGTGGCTTTGTGAAAAAGCGTGGCTTTGTGAAAAAACGTGGCTTTGTGAAAAAACGTGGCTTTGTGGACGAGACTTCGTCGAGCCTCACAACCCGGTAATGGTCGAAACAGGAATGTTGCGGCAAAGGTTTGTAGGGGTAGCGCCCCTAGGGTATGTCATTTCCTTCTGGATAAAAGGTAATATCATGGTATGGAGCCCAGATATTTTACCTATGTGGATGCTGCACAGTTATTATACTTTGTGGTTGTTGCTTTATGATCGAGGGCCCTCGGATAAAGGTCGGTAACGACCGGGGGATGACATGACTCGTGTGTTAGTTACCTAGTTACAGCTGTACAGCGTGAGGTAGCGTCAGTGTGTTAGTTACCTAGTTACAGCTGTACAGCGTGAGGTAGCGTCGGCCTTTTGTTTGCAGAGATCCGGTTAGGATCCGGGGCGTCTTTCCAGAGGCGTTTCTATTTCGATAAGGAAGTTCCTTAGCCTGATCATTTGTTGGAAATCCAAAGAAACAATACGAACCCTGTACTGTTTTAGTTGTATTACCTGCTATGGAATGTGGCGGTAACCTGCTATTGAACGTAGTAGCTATAGTAGGCATACGATGAAATGTTGTATGCTGGCTAAGATTAATATTATATTTTCGAAATGTTTTCGACACTATGCACTAATGATAATAATATCGAATGATTTTGCGTAGTAAGCATTTTTGACTATCATAAGAAGAAATCTCCTCCAATTCTGCATTTGCATTGTATGTGTGGTGGGAGGTCTTATGGTAGTTTCATTTTCGAAAAGCACTGCGGATTTCAATGTTTAAGAGTCTTTTGTGTTTGTTTAAAGATAAACTGTTTTTGTTTGCTCATACCAGTCCCATGACTGATCCGGAGTTTATTGTTCGCTTCCTAAACTCTGGGTGCCCATCATTTTCCACACGGGCAGTCTAGAGTTGGGTTTTTCAGATATTCAGGTTTAGTAGATTATCTGGAGCTAGTTCCGTTCTTGGAGTTCATGGATTGACGTTGCTTATCTTGGAGCATTCTATTGGAGACATTCTATCCGCTGCTGGTGTTATCTATTTTCTTTCCGCTGCTATTTCTTGTATCATATCTCTGATGTATATAGATATTCATTATATCATCATTGTATCTGGATATTGTATCAGATGTTGTATATCTATATTCTTTTTCTTTTCCGCTGTGTTATTTACTTAACTGTGTTATAAGCTCCGGCGACTCGGATTTGAACGGTCGAATCTATGGCATTTGAGTACGATGTAAAGTATGGATGTCGATTTTCGAACGCGAAAATCCGTATCGTTACATTTGGTATCAGAGCTAAGGTTGAACTTTAGCTCAGGAGTATAACACATTAAGTAGCTCATTAGAGATAGAGTGAAGTAAACTCTAGAATGAGTAATTCTCAGATATCCGTCCGTATGCCTCAGTAAATTCTCTTGCTATCTTCTGATAGTGAGTATGAGTGCAAGAAGAGGATGAGATAGGGGACAGGGGAGTACGACTATAAATGGTCGATAATCTGTAACAACGAGGAAACAATCTTTTCTCTATCAATCTCTTTTGTTCGTCATCTTTTCCTCTGTTCTTCGATAATTTCTGGTCGATCCAGAAAGGAAATTCGATATATTAATATGGACATATACTCCGGGTGGGCTAAAATTGTTTGTTTGGATGAATTGATTGCTTTGTTTGTTATGGTTGATAGGTATACCTTAGTTTCTAAAACTGAAAATTTTGAAATTGTATCCATAGATCTATCTATTCTTTGGGTCCCGATATGTTCTACGAATGGTTAGTTATCCCTTCGGACTAACAGATGCCATTGTATATTTCGTAGATCTGGATAACCCGAGTATCTTCTGAAGTGTTAAAACAGATTCGTTCTTGTATCTATTATTGATATTATGATTTGGTAAGCCAAATGCAGAATGGATATTCAGTTTGATTTGATGAAATCTTCTTCATTTATTTTGTGTCTCCTTGGAAATTTCGAGGATGAAATTCTTTTAAGGGGGAAGTCTGTAACGACCCCAAATTTTCTATATATTTAAATTAATAATTAATTGTATTTTTGAATAAAATTGTAAAAATTTATCGATCAAAGTGATGCGAGTTCCCCCGAGTCCAAATAAAAATGTATTAAATCATTTTAAATTTAGAAATTGTATCTATAAGTGAATCTATATAGTTGGGCCTATATGAATAGATTTGAAATAATAAATATTGATAATTGAATTTAAATCTTAATATAAATGGGTTAAAGATAAATAAAAAAAATATAGATATATATATATGAATAAAATATATACATGAATTAGTTTACAAAAGAAAACTAATACACATAAATTTTAAACAAGTTAAAAATATACTTCATTTATGTTACAAGACATAAGAAGAAAATGAACAACAAACAAAAATAACAAAAGAAAAATACATCCACATATGAACAAAAGGATAAGTATGAACACTTATAAAAGTAAAGAATTGTACAAAGTAATAAATGTTAGCCTGAATTGTATTCTATCAGCTACCAAAATAAACACCACTTCAGCCTCCCATTAAAACAAAAATCTCTGTATTTGTACAAATCATTACATCACTGGTACAAGCTTGCAAAATGAAGAGCCGAAACAAAGCAAGGTCAGGCAATATAAAAAGAAAAGATAAAAAATAAAACATCTTTTGTACAACTAAGATAAGCAAAGAAGACATAGGGTACATATGCATTGAATGCTTTCATCTCTAGCATAAACAAATGGTCAATTCGAAATGCATCAGCCACCAAAAGATGAAATATCTCTGGCATAGTTGTACAAACGAGAAAAATGTCAAACTGTACAAATATTATCTCCATCCTGTAACTTCACTTTCCATATATCAATCTTCATTTCATTCTCATTCCATTCTATCTGAGAAAAAAAATGAAGTGAATGTCATTTGTAAACAAAACAAAAGCTCAGACCAAATCAAAAAAACATCATGCTCTGTTTCTTCTCTATTCTTTTTCCTGGAAAATCAAAAGCATCAGCATTCAAGCAAGTTTTCAAAAGATTCAAAGGACTTTTCAAATATCAAGCAAAATCCTAAAATGAAATCATCACTGCAACGAGTTCTGTCCTCTATTCCTCTTGTCCTCTGTCCTTCTCAATAACAGGTGAGCAACCCTTTGACCTTGTTGTTTATTGCTTGAAATTGCATTTTGAGCTATGATGTAGTTATGCTAATAGGGTGTGTGAATGTGACTGCATGTTGAAATGTATGTGTGCATGTTATAGGAGAAATATCATCCCTGTTTTCACCATACAGGTTTAAAGCCAGTCCATTTTTTTCGATCTACTTTTTATTTGGATTCAGTATTAAAACAAAAGTTGGTTGTTATGGTATAAACTTGAGATTAAAAATTTATATAAGTTAAAACCAAGTTTAACTTTCTCTGGAAAGCAAGATAACCCAGCTAATTTCAAAAAGAGCAAGAATTCAAACTTCGTAAATTATGAATACAGATGTATAAATGAGATTGTTATACTTTAATATGATTTTTAAAGCTAGAATAAAACTTTTTAGAGCTAGGATTAAGCTGCAGTTCCGGGATGAACGAAAATGGGTTATGGTCGATTTTTGGGTGATCTCTGCAATCTGAAGGGTTGGGTTTCTTCCCGTGGGTAGAGGAGTGATCAGTGAAGCTTGGAAAAATATTGAATGGTGATGCATTGCATCGAGGAGGCAGTGGTGGTAGAATTCTTTCTGGAACCCTAGTTTCAACTAGGCAATTTGTTTTGGTCGATACGACCTGTAGGAATGATCGAGTTAAACGGGGTCTTGACAGATTGAAGCTGGGTCATGGACGAAAGCATGGCCGGGGTTGCTGGGTGGTTGGTGGTCGGAAGGCCGTGATTGTGGCGATGACAGGTTTGGGGTTGGTGACGCTCTCGCGTGTTCCAGGTTTGGGGTTTTATGCTCAATTTTGATTCAATGATCTTCTCACGCGTTTGGGTGGTCGCGGGGCTTCAAGGCGACATGGTGGATTTGTTGATGATCGAAACTGTGGCCGGAGAAGTTTGGGGTTCGCATGCATGTGTACGGTGGTCGCGTGCATGATGGGATGGTCTGGGTTTGGTCCATGAATGGATGCACGAGTAAATGGAGTTGATGCTTCGGGTTTGCATTCGAGTTTGTTTGAGCGAGTTACTGATGCTTTGATTCATAAGTTAAGAACAAAAAATTTAACTACTGAAAGAAAAAAAAGAAGAAGAAGATGATTCAGGGAACGTCTCGGTGATATGGGTGGGGAACTCAAAGTGCAACTCGAGTAAACATGGAGGAAGCCTCGGGTTTTGTTATTTTCAACTGCAGTAATGTTTTTTTTATACCAAAGTGAAAGGATTTCCATCAAGTTTAAATATTGCAAACTTATCAAGTGTTTAATTTATTTGTAATTAAAAATTGATGACAATTAATTAAAGATAATTGATTACTTAAGATAATTAATTAATGAAGAATAATTAATTGATGATTAAAGTTGATAAATTAGGTAATTAAAGGACAATTACTCGATTTAATTAATTTGTGATTAGAATAATCACTTATTGTAATTAATTAAGAATAATAAATTAAATGGCAATAAGGGTTAATTAATGTGATTGATTTAGGTTAAATTAATATAAGTAATTAAAGGTAATTAATTACGTGAAGATAATTACTTAATTAAAAGTAATTAAATAATTAAAATTGATTTAATTAAATGATTAAAGAATAATTAATCAAAATGATTTGTAATTAATTAATGTTAATTAACCAGGTTTAGAAATTCATAAGTAATTAATATAATTTGAATAAAATCAGATAATTAACTGATCTTACTTATGGATGTTTGGATCCTATTGAATGCGAATGGTTTAATATCTCCGATTGTGATGCTTTGTGATGTGAATTGCTTTGTGCTGAGCTGTTATATCTATGATGAATATACTGTTATATGAATATGAAAACCCTTTTTGACCTGTAAAACGGCACTTGAATTTCGATGCGACGGGGAGTCGGATTCCAGTTGGTTATCTGAAACCCACATCGAATTGTAATGATGAATCTTTGTGACTGATAAATTTATTTTATCTGTCAATCTGTGAATGAAGATAAGCGTTACTGATTATACCGCTTATCGATATATCTGTGATGATTGTATGGTGTTGCACTATTGTGTGTAAAACCCCTGGACCACACTCTTACACACACAAATATCGATTTCACGTGGAAATCGGTTAAGTCATAGATGATTTAAATTTGATATTTTTGAAATTGAATTTTAGTTTCAATTGATTTTGAAATTGAAATTTGGGGTTTTATGTGAAAAGCTTTTGAAATGGAATTTCAAAGATAAAAGTTATTTTGAATAACTTAATCGAGTTTTGAAAATTTAAATAATTTGATTTAAATTTGAATTCAAGTTTGAAATTGAAGTCTATGATTTGAAACTAGGGATTAAAGATGCTATATAAGTTATATATGGGTTAAACCATTTTAAAGTATTGATTTGGGAATTTGAATTTAATTCAAGGTTTTTAACTCGTGTAAATATAACTGGATTTTTTCTGAAAATGAAACTATTTGTTTTCAAATAGTAAAAGCTTTCACATAAGTAATTAACTTCCAATTTATGTTGAAAGAATTTCAAGTTTGAAATGGAATTGAAATGTTTTGAAAACTATGAAATGAGTCTTTGATTTCAAAGACCGGATGAGTTAATCTAACTTGAAATGGAATTGTTTTGAAAGGCTATGAATGAATCTTTGGAAACGAATTTTAAAAAGCTATAAGTTAAATCTTGATTTAAGGATTTAACGAGTTAATCCAATTGAAATGGAAATCGATTTGGAAATCTATGAATGAATCTTTGTGAATGGGGTTAACTTTGTGAAATAAATCTTTTTGTTTAAAAGGATTAAAAGTGTGGAAATTGTTTAAACCATTGAAGGTTTTTGAAATGAATCTTTTTGTTTAAAAGATTGGAAATGGTAATTTGTTTTAACAATTCGAATGAAAAGTTTTGGGCTTTAAGCTGTGATTTAACTGAGACCCCAGTATCCATATGATTTTTAATTGCGCTCGTTATTCGGTTTAGCCGGGAGAGGACCTTTGTGTCATATATCCCATTCCGAATAGTGATACGACGATATGGATAGCATTTGAAGACCGGTGGTGAAGACCGGGTATTTGCGAGAGCGATAGGATGACCTATCGATTGTCTCTGCACTGAGTAGCTACGGTATAGAGATTCCCTAAGTGATGGGAAGTCCGATCAGGATTGTGAATACCCGGATTGCAAGGGCTTCTTTGGAAGTGCCTTCGGTTCTGTTCGAACCCGGAACAGACTTGTATGGATGTGTGTCTGACATTACACTTTGAGATGTAAAGCTGGTTTCTATCAAATACATTTCTGTTGGTGGCGGAGAATTTATTCTCTTAGCTTAACACCCTTCTCTGAGACGTACGAGCTCAGAGGTTATGTAGTTGATGGTTACTAGTGATACATTCCCAATTTGGTAATGTGGCATACGAAGTGGTGATGATCATTTGTTAGTCAAAGCGTGGCTTTGTGAAAAAGCGTGGCTTTGTGAAAAAGCGTGGCTTTGTGAAAAAACGTGGCTTTGTGAAAAAACGTGGCTTTGTGGACGAGACTTCGTCGAGCCTCACAACCCGGTAATGGTCAAAACAGGAATGTTGCGGCAAAGGTTTGTAGGGGTAGCGCCCCTAGGGTATGTCATTTCCTTCTGGATAAAAGGTAATATCATGGTATGGAGCCCAGATATTTTACCTATGTGGATGCTGCACAGTTATTATACTTTGTGGTTGTTGCTTTATGATCGAGGGCCCTCGGATAAAGGTCGGTAACGACCGGGGGATGACATGACTCGTGTGTTAGTTACCTAGTTACAGCTGTACAGTGTGAGGTAGCGTCAGTGTGTTAGTTACCTAGTTACAGCTGTACAGCGTGAGGTAGCGTCGGCCTTTTGTTTGCAGAGATCCGGTTAGGATCCGGGGCGTCTTTCCAGAGGCGTTTCTATTTCGATAAGGAAGTTCCTTAGCCTGATCATTTGTTGGAAATCCAAAGAAACAATACGAACCCTGTACGGTTTTAGTTGTATTACCTGCTATGGAATGTGGCGGTAACCTGCTATTGAACGTAGTAGCTATAGTGGGCATACGATGAAATGTTGTATGCTGGCTAAGATTAATTTTATATTTTCGAAATGTTTTCGACACTATGCACTAATGATAATAATATCGAATGATTTTGCGTAGTAAGCATTTTTGACTATCATAAGAAGAAATCTCCTCCAATTCTGCATTTGCATTATATGTGTGGTGGGAGGTCTTATGGTAGTTTCAGTTTCGAAAAGCACTGCGGATTTCAATGTTTAAGAGTCTTTTGTGTTTGTTTAAAGATAAACTGTTTTTGTTTGCTCATACCAGTCCCATGACTGATCCGGAGTTTATTGTTCCCTTCCTAAACTCTGTGTGCCCATCATTTTCCACACGGGCAGTCTAGAGTTGGGTTTTTCAGATATTCAGGTTTAGTAGATTATCTGGAGCTAGTTCCGTTCTTGGAGTTCATGGATTGACGTTGCTTATCTTGGAGCATTCTATTGGAGACATTCTATCCGCTGCTGGTGTTATCTATTTTCTTTCCGCTGCTATTTCTTGTATCATATCTCTGATGTATATAGATATTCATTGTATCATCATTGTATCTGGATATTGTATCAGATGTTGTATATCTATATTCTTTTTCTTTTCCGCTGTGTTATTTACTTAACTGTGTTATAAGCTCCGGCGACTCGGATTTGAACGGTCGAATCTACGGCATTTGAGTACGATGTAAAGTATGGATGTCGATTTTCGAACGCGAAAATCCGTATCGTTACATAACCAAATCAATATACATTCCAAATTTTATTAACATTCACATGATTTGGTTTTCAATTTATTCACATTCATTCATCACAATTGATTATATTCAATTTAGCTATATTCACTTTAGAATCAATTCATATTTACTTAGTTTTCATTCACTAATTTATATCCAATCCAATTCAAATTTATTAACATTCATTTGTTATTTACATTCAACTTCATTTACATTCACCTTCATTACTTAGTATATTTCTTATAATAATAATATCGCTTATGATTTTTTTCCAAAATCACTTACTTAAGTTCAATTTACATTTTTTTATACAACATTTCTAATGTTTATTATCAATCCACAACTTAAGTTTATTTCCAGTTTTATCCAACAACATTTCAACTTATATTCAATTCATTTATATACTTAAGTTGAATTTCATTTATTAACTCAAGCTCATATTCATTTCAATATGCATATACACATTCAATTGATTTATATTCATTATTCACATTAGCACATAATCACATTCAATTAATTACATTGATTCTTCCTTAGTATATTTCTAATAATACTATATACACTTAATAATGATTACATAGATTCTTTCTTAAGTTCATTACAACATTTAGATATAACACTTCGTTATGTTCACCATCACTTCTTAACTTAAGTTACATTCCATTTTAATAAGCAATCATTCCAATTCATATTCAATTAACTAATTTATTTTCATTAGTTCAATTCAATTCATTTTATTAATTCAATTCCTAACTCATTTTACAACTAAGGTTGAATCTCATTATATAAATAACTATTCTTAGTTTATAAGTTATAAACTTATTTACTTAAGATCCTTGAATATTTACTTAAGCCTATTCACATGCTACATTTCAACTCATATTTATATAATCACTTTATGTCTTAAGTGTATATTCATTTTTATTTGATTAATTTCAAATATCGATCTAATTCATTTCAAATTCAATTCAATTTCATATATAAGTCAAAAACTCATTTCACTTATACCTATCAATTTCAAACTTGGATTTTAAATTCAAATTTGTTTATGACACTAAAATTAAATTTTCAATTTACTATTAGTAACAAATCCATTACACAAAAATTCAAAAATGATAATGATGATGTTGTAGTCATCACCCTTATTATTTTCTAGCAAATGTAGTGAATTCAATGTTTTTTATTTCTTTTAAACTCTTTTTTTTACAAATCACATTTATAAATTTATACTTATATAATTTCACTTATTAACTTTACTTATATAAGGTCATTTCAAATTTATTTATCTTATTGTTTAGATTTTAATAATAACAACTTTTTATTAAGCACAAAAATTAATAACAAATGATAATAATCAAATATTACCATTCATTAACAACCAACTAATTTATATACTACTATATAAAATATAATCAAGGTAAAATTATTTCATTTACCCAATTTCGAAAATAATATTATGTCCAATCTTCGCGTTCATGTGTTTAGAGATCCCTATCGATAACGTTAGCTAGACACAACGATCAGAACCCATAAGCCACTCAACAGCTCAATCAACATAATATAAAACATTTTTATATCACTAACAAATACGTGCTCATTATATATAATACACTCAAACTCAATCTAGGGCACTACTGACCCTATCTATACTGAGTACACATCAAAGCCTAGGAATATACTAAATCTAATCTCTGATACAACGTTGTGACGACCCGAAATTGACACCCTCTGAATCCGACAGTAATCCACCCATGTCTGACCCATAGCGCACTGATTGCAGATGATCATGAGAAATAAAAGAGAGCGTGGGAAGGAAGAGAGAAGAAAGAAGAAGAGAAGAGAAGAAGAGGAGAGAAGTAGAACCAAAACAATACAGAATCTCACATCGCAACGGAATAACATATAATAGAGATGAATAATCTTTTCAAAGAGAAACTGTAATATACATAAGTCAATATCAGAGTACACTATAAATAATCATCAGCTTGGACAGTTAAAATAACTTGTCCCCTCAAATGATGATGATTTACAACAACAATAATGCAGTGGAATAATAAATAGATACGTGTATACGACATGAAGATCCCCAGCTCGCCTGTAGAAGCTTCAAAAGCACCAAATCTGAACCTGTAAATATACTCGGTCTAACCCGAGCATTGGAAGGGAAGAATGCCCGTATCAGTTTGGTAAACCAACGTGAGAAAATACACCTCCACTAAATTTATAAAGTTATCAAAACTTTTCCTTTATCAAAACAAAACGTATCTCGTAAGACAGAATCGCAAATAAAAACCAACAAGGTTT
Organism: Allium fistulosum; assembly: GCA_030737815.1. Lineage (NCBI taxonomy): Eukaryota > Viridiplantae > Streptophyta > Magnoliopsida > Asparagales > Amaryllidaceae > Allium > Allium fistulosum. The sequence continues at coordinate 970,856,410 of CM060908.1, read as the reverse complement.
TTACCTTACGATAACCAAAACATCTTATATAAAATTCTTGTTATATTATAATAGCATCTATTGCACACAAATAATATTAAAATAGCTGAAATTGTTACATTATTAAATTCCAGCATACACTTTGTAATACAAGTTTTCTATAATAGAAAATGGCAGGCACGTATTGGATTTTGAATTTCCATACAAATGACTAGGTAAAGGGGCTACCTTTTCGAAAACTCGGTACACCTCTAGAGGGATGTACCAAGGGTCAAGATACTCGATGCCTAAACCAACACAAGACGGGCCTACCCATACCTAGATAGTACCGAATATGTCATCACTCCGGTCGTTATCGACCTAAAATCCGTGGCCACAAGCATACACAACAATAATCAGATACACGACGTCATAGCATGTAAAGATATATCAAGAAGAGTGATGACATCTCCTAATGGGAGCGACCCATTTTAGCCTTGCTGCTTATATCCCTGTTTTAGTCATTTTTCGGGGAGTGACACCAAAAAGGTATTGATTACCTTTCACATATCACATATCACATCATCTTTGAATGTCACATTTCCATTTCCGTTGACTACTAATTACCTTCCATAAAAATACAACCCTTGAGGTCGTACGTCTCAAGGAAGGGTATTAAGCTAAGAGAAGTTACCTTCTCCGCATACGTTTGTAAAAACCAATGTATGTAATCATAGAAATGCAGTGTCAGACACTCGTCCATATATGTTGTCCAGGAACAGGACAAACCGAAGGTACTTTCCTACCACATCCTTTCGGGAAATCCCTAGGATTAGTAGCGAATAGTCCTTGCAATGGATATTTCATAACGAAGAGACTACTGCTACTATATGTATATTGGGATTATAACCCTAAATGATCAACAAGCAGTACTTCACTATGAAAATCCTAAACATCAATATCATCGGCCAACCTGCATAATTGTCGTATGTATGTTGGTCCGAAGTGGTTTTCAGATAAATCTGATCTCGGTCTCTTCGCACCAACAACACAAAAGCGTTCCTCAACCTCACACAAAAACGAAGTCTAAGAGACTTATCACGTTTCCAACTTTCAACTTGCTATCCTTTGGCCAAGAAGGAAGCTCGATAAATAGGAGTAATCACTCCGCACTATACGAATCAACACTCTCAACTCAAACGATAATCAAGCCTATACAGTCTGCTACATACTAAGTGTACACCTAATTAGTTTCCACATCAAGTTGAGGAACTAAAATGGCCAATTTTGATAGTCGGTTATTTAACTATCAAAGCAACAAACAAAATCTAGCATATAAGTAATCACTAGGCCTGATTTCGTTAATTGTTTATAATTCAAAACACTTCCCAATTATTCACTTCAAAATATATTTTTAAAAAGATAATATTCACAATCATTTCCCTTATTGGATATTTGGAAAACATTTCCTTATACATATTTTAATAATAAGTAAATTTACAAATCATCTTATTTTCAAACCATTTAAGTTCACTTTTTATAATATCACGTTCCAAAACATCCATTTTATTTAAAGGATTATTCACTGTCCAAAATCATAAATAATTCTCTTACCAAATTCATTCTTCTACACATTTTATTTAAAGGATTATTCACTGTCCAAAATTGTGAAAATAATTCCTCTTACCCAATTCATTACTTCTACACATCTAATTTAAAGGATTATTCACCGTCCAAAATCGTGAATATAATTCCTTTAATATACTTGCATATTTAACTTATCAAATTAAATTGATTTTACATTTATAAACAATGTTTATAAATTCCATTTATATTTTATAAACTTCCATATACAAAATTCCTTTACTAACAAATTCCATTTATCTCTCATTTATATGTCAAAATCCAATTATAAGTTAATTTACTTATAAATCTCTCATTTACAAATTCATTCTTTTTATAAATTTATAAATCTTATTTACTTATAAGATTCAACTATAACTCCATTTTTGTAAAGACCCGAAATTTTTGATAAATTAAAAATAGTTAATTTAATATTGATTGTGATTTAATGGTGGAAGAAATAAAAATTTGTGATTTAATAATAAGAATATAACTAGAATAAAATATAATAGTATTTATTTAAGGTAATTGATAATTGCTTTAAATGTAATTCCAATTAATTTAAAATGATTTAAAAAGTTATAATTGGTTATAGATTGTAAATCTATTATGATAATGTAACGTCCCGCCATCCTACGTCCAGGAAGACGCATCGTTTTGAAGAAAAGAAAGAGGTGCAGCAAGGTTAGTGGGTAGCACCCAAGTAGGACAAGATTATCCCTGTCTAGAGGTCCCTTCTTATTATTCGATTGAGTGGGCAGTTGATTGCAACAACTGCTGGGATATCTTGTGCGGGAATTATCCAGTAAGGGATGTTCCGGCCTTGTGTTGCAGGGGATTGGGAGTGATCCTCGGTACGGTGATCTAGGCCACGTACTGTGACGGGCGGTACCCCGGTAGCCCTGCCATTGTATGGAATCTAAAATCCAATAAGTGCCGTACGTATTAGTTGTGCCCAACTATGTTGGAACGTGAGATGTAAGCATTCCAGCTATTTCTGTATTTTACTTGAAAACCCTAGACCCTACTATAATAATACAATCGAATTTCCTATCAAATGTTTTGGTTAGCGTAAGGTAAAAACTTACCCATGTTTATTTGTGGGGAGTCTTACGAGATACCTTTTCTTTCCAAAAGGGTTTTGAAGTTAAACAAGTTTAACCTGTTACTCACACCAGACCCATGTCTGACCCAAGTTGTTTATTTCTGTTTTATAAACTCTTGGGTACTCAAATTTTTACGAGTAGCCAAGGGATTCAGGTTAGCTTTGACGAGTTATCTGGAGGAGCAATGGAGCAGGAGGCTTCGACGTTGTAGATATAGATAGTAGTTCCGCTGTGTTAATCTCTGAATAGAGTTTTGTGTTGAGTTGTAATAACTAGACAGATGTTTATAACTGTCTAGTATGTGTTGTATAATCTGTGTAACTCTTACTTAAGAGTTAATTATCTAATCTTGCTTAATCAATCATTAATTAATTACAACCTTTAATTAACTCATTAAATATTAATCATCCTTGATTAATTATTTATTAATTACATAAAGTATTTATCCTTTAATTAATTTTACAAATTAATTATTCTTATTCATTAACAGTAATTAACCTTTAATTACTTTCATTAATTACATTAATTAATGATCCTTAATTAATTACTTCCATTAATTAACTATAATTAATTACATTGACCTTTAATTAATTACTTTAATTAATTAAACTTTAATTAATCATTTCTATTAATCCACCTTAATTAATCATAAATAGTAATTATCATCCTATAATTAATTACCCTAATTAATTAACTCCTTAATTAATTATATTAATCCATTAATTAATTACACCAAGAAATAAATCCTTAATTACTTCTTCTAAGTAATTATCCTTTAATTAATTACATCTTGTAATTATATATTAATTACTTACAGTAATTACACTTATTAATTTCATGGTGTAATTAATTAATGGATTAATATAATTAATTAAGGAGTTAATTAATTAGGGTAATTAATTATAGGATGATAATTACTATTTATGATTAATTAAGGTGGATTAATAGAAATGATTAATTAAAGTTTAATTAATTAAAGTAATTAATTAAAGGTCAATGTAATTAATTATAGTTAATTAATGGAAGTAATTAATTAAGGATCATTAATTAATGTAATTAATGAAAGTAATTAAAGGTTAATTACTGTTAATGAATAAGAATAATTAATTTGTAAAATTAATTAAAGGATAAATACTTTATGTAATTAATAAATAATTAATCAAGGATGATTAATATTTAATGAGTTAATTAAAGGTTGTAATTAATTAATGATTGATTAAGCAAGATTAGATAATTAACTCTTAAGTAATTAATTTAATTATCTTAAATTAAATTAATTTAACTTGCTTTGCTTTTTTTTTTAAAAACTTAACTTTTGCTTTTTAAAACCTAGACTGGATTTTCTTTTAAAAATTTAAACCTGGTTATCATTTTTTTATAATTTAAAATCTTAATTTCCTCGGGTTCGTGCTCGAGTACTGGTGAATATATGCGTGTATGGATGCTAATATCTGAAATGCCTCTGTTCCCAGATTCAAGACCAGTATTTTTGTTCTAAATTCCCCTATCTCATGATCTAAGCATTGTTATGAATTATGATACAAACAAAAATTGTTTGGGTGATTATAAGTTTAAGCTTAAAAATTTTAGTTAAGTCAAATTAAAATCTGAGTGTCTCTGAAAGCCTAAAATATCAATGCATGTTAAAATAAAGTAAAACTTAACTTTGTAATTTATAAATTCAAGTATATGTGATGTGTAATCTGTGTAACTCTGATAGATGATGTATATGATATTATGTAATATTTATGTGATATATTATATTTCGTTTCGTTTCCGTTGTGAGTATCTGTTGTTGTTTTCTTTTCTCTTCTTCTCTTTTCTATTTCTCACCCCTTTCTTTCTTTCTGTCGATGCGATTTTCCGAGAGTGGAAAGTCGGGTCGTCACACGTGGTATATATATACATTATAAATAGAAATCAATTTATTAGGTTTGTATTTAATTTACATATGATATGTTAATTCATTTAGTAATAGAAGTAATTTATAATCTCCTTTATAAATTATTTAAAATAGTCAAATTTGATATTTTCAAATAATAATTATAATACTTTGTTTTTATAAACATAATAGATAGAATTGATATTTTAAAATTAAATAGTAGTTATATATGCATATATATAACTTGATTTTAAATTGGATTTTGAAATTTAAATTGAATATGAATTTGGATAAGCTTTTAATTTTATATAATTTGTTTATTTACATTTTCTTTAAAAGAGAAATGCATATATACATTTAGATAAGAATGTATAAATTAAGTATAAAAGTTATTATTAACATTTTAAAAAATATACTCGTAAAAATTTGAGTACCCAAGAGTTTATAAAACAGAAAATAAACACTTGGGTCAGACATGGGTCTGGTGTGAGTAACAGGTTAAACTTGTTTTCTTTCAAAAGGTTTTGAAGTTAAACAAGTTTAACCTGTTACTCACACCAGACCCATGTCTGACCCAAGTTGTTTATTTCTGTTTTATAAACTCTTGGGTACTCAAATTTTTACGAGTAGCCAAGGGATTCAGGTTTAGCTTTGACGAGTAATCTGGAGGAGCAATGGAGCAGGAGGCTTCGGCGTTGTAGATATAGATAGTAGTTTTCCACTGTGTTGATCTTTGTATTGATCTGTATTGTGTTGAGATGTAATAACTAGACAGATGTTTATAACTGTCTAGTATGTGATGTGTAATCTGTGTAACTCTGATAGATGATGTATATGATACTATGTAATATTTATGTGATATATTATATTTCGTTTCGTTTCCGCTGTGAGTATCTGTTGTTGTTTTCTTTTCTCTTCTTCTCTTTTCTATTTCTCACCCCTTTCTTTCTTTCTGTCGATGCGATTTTCCGGGAGTGGAAAGTCGGGTCGTCACAGATAAACAAACATTTATATAACAGAACTGTTCTCTGTTTCTTTTTAACCTGATGAGCAAATCCCTTGATTTTGTTATTATATTGTGATGGTTGGATTGATTCGTAAATTATGTGATGAAGATTAGTTGCATGGTGTTAGAAATACATGTAGGACTGTATATACACACACAAATAAGTGTGTACATGTCTGTTTTATGAAATCATGTCTCTGTTTAGTTCACAGGCTCAACTCCCTTAAAAGAAAAATTCAATTACTCTTTATCTAGTCGATTTTAGGCTAAGATCTTTAAATGAAAATGAGTATAACAATGTAATATCAATTTTAGAAATAATTTCAAGAGTTTAAAGTTAGTTTTTATTTCGAGATCAGGAAGTTATAGATAATGTGTATTAATTGATAATTTAAATGCTGTATTAATTAATGAGGTAAGGTGTAATAAATTGTAATTGAATAAAATTAGTATTGTGGTAGTAATTATAACACTGGTTGTGGATAATAAACTTATAAGATGTGATTTAAAGTTAATGGTGACAATTATTATATGTTACCTATTTATTTAGTTTGGTAAATTAAATTGGAAATCAATTGCAATTAATTCACTTAATTGGTGCTGTTAATGTAGATTAAATTGGTAATCGTAGAATATTGATTCAATAATATGTAACCCAGTGTAAATTTTATTCATAATATGACAATTGATTTAATAAAAGAATTAAAATCAAGTTTGATCAATTTATTGGAATTTAAATTATATTAAATGGATTGTTGAAATTAAATGTAATTAAATGCTACGTTAATGAAAACTAAGATGATAATGGTAACATATTAGTGTAATAAGTTATGAACAAATGTTAACAATGTCTATAAAGTAATAATCGATCGAATAAAAAGATTTAAATCAAACTAAATCAATTTATTCGAATTAAATTATAATTAAATTGGATTTAATCACATTGAATTGATATGTAAATTTGTTTTAAACTATTATAAATGTTTAAGTAATCAAATCATTCTCGGTCGTTCATTGGGTTGCGATCGACTTCAGCGGATCGTCGATTGGAAGGTACTGGGTTGTTGTAACAACCCGCATATTTTTACGATTGTATATTTAAATGTTTTATTTAAATATAACATCGTTAGTCGGATTTTAGTTCGAAATGTCACTTTTTGCAAACAGTCGAATTAGGACTAAAAACCACCTCCATTGAGTCCAAAATGGCGATTGCGGCCTTTTTGAGTATAAACATCTATATTTTGGAGTTGAGTGAAATTTTGATATTTTCATTTAGGGCCTTGGGTTTGGGTTTCAGCCCAATAACCTAACACCCAACCCATCTAATACCCTAACTCCAACTCAACTCCTCTTCATTCCTTCATAACATTTCCTAACACTCAAGCTAAAGTAAAAATGAGGGAAGAGCATAGAAATCAAAATTCCTAAGCCCTAGTCTCTATTAGGAATTCAAGCTCTAGCTCCAAAATCAAAGAGAAGCTTAGATTGAAGATTCTAGAGGTGTTGTTGAAGAGAAATCAATCTTTGCTTGTTCTAGAGCTTCTCATTTGTTGTTTTGGGTTTAAAAGGTGAGTTTTTGAACTCACATCTATGTCTATATCTTTTATAGTTGTTAGGTAGTAATTCATAACATCTATTCCTTTTCCATTTGCCTTTGAATTGAATTGGTTTGATGAATTTTCCAAATTTTGGTGTTTTGAAGTCAAATCTTTAAAAATCCTATCTTTGATGTTTGAACACGTTGTTGGGGTGTATCGAAGAGCCTATAAGGTTGGGTTGTCGCTTGGCATAAATCCCTAGTCTCCGTTGCTCGCCGATCACTTCCATTTGGATTTTTGCCCCTTCTTGGGCTAGGTTGAAAATACTGCAAATGGCAGTTCAGTCGACTGAACCTGGGAGCAGAAAGCTTCTGTCCATCCATCAGTCGACTGGCAGTCGACTGAACCTGGGAGCAGAAAACTTCCTGTCCCTGTGTCAGTCGACTAACCATATAGTTCAGTCGACTGAACCAGGAACCCGTGAGTTTCTGGCCTTGTATCAGTCGACTGACCTACTGGTTCAGTCGACTGAATCTGGGAGATGTGCTTTTTGCCTATTTTAGGCAGTTTTGTGTGGATTTCCGATTTTTAATCGATTCTTGATGATCTGATTTGTTGTTATCATTTATCAACTTTAATGACTTCTTTTTTTTGGATTTTTGGAAATATCCATTTTGATGGATTCGGTATCGTTTTCTATGGTTCTAATTCACAATTTCGTATGTGAATTTTTGGTGATTGATTGTTTCTACAATCATTTTTGTGATTTGTCACTTTAAAATACAAAGGTTTCTATACTAGTAGTAAATACTCAAACTCTTTCACAAAAATGATTTCAACACTACTTTTAAATTGTAACGACCCGTATTTTACGGATCGAAAAGTTTGTCAAAATCTGGGATTTTCAGCATTTTCTAGTTGTTCCAGATCTTGGTTGAAATTTGCCTAAGTCCTAGGTCGTACGCGACCTAGAGGTTAGTTAAGTATTGTTGGCAACTTAGGAGATAAGTCGTACCTAAGAATGTTGGGGATTGGTGACCTTAAGGTTTGGAGTTAGGTCGTGTGATGGATGGTAAGGGTTTAGGTCGTAGACGACCTAAAAGGAAGGAGACTTTAGAGTTTCTGGCGAGTTAAGGTGTTAGCGACCTAAGAGATAGGTTGGTAGCGACCTAAGTAAACCCAGTAGTTAACGACCTAGGGATGAGCGACCTAGTGGTGCCGAGTTAGTATATTTAGGTCGGCAGCGACCTAAGGAAACTAGTGGTTAGCGACCTATAATAGTTCGCGACCTAAGGGGTTAGCTTGTTAGCGACCTAGGAGTTGCCGTGTTAGCGACCTAAGGGGTTAGCTTGTTAGCGACCTAGGAGTTGCCGTGTTAGCGACCTAAGGGGTTAGCTTGTTAGCGACCTAGGAGTTGCCGTGTTAGCGACCTAAGGGGTTAGCTTGTTAGCGACCTAGGAGTTGCCGTGTTAGCGACCTAAGGAGTTAGCTTGTTAGCGACCTAAGGAGTTAACAGTTGGCGACCTTAAGAGAGGCTATGTGTTAGGTCGTAACACTGTTAGGTCGCGTAGGTTGCTAAGTTGTTAGGTCGCTAGGATTTAGGTCGCGTAGATCTATCTGTTAGGTCGAAGAGTCTTAGGTCGGAGAGGCTTAGGTCGGAAACGACCTAGGGAGATAGCCGAGTTAAGCGACTTAAGGAAATTTCTGCTATAAATAGGAGGAGTTGTTCTCACTTTTTGGGATCCGGATTTTGAAGCGACGAAGTGCTGCCATTTTGAGAGCCCGACTTCTACACTTCTTCACTTCTTTTCTCCACTCTAATCTAGTGCTTCAATCCATCCAAATCGAAGATCAAGATTGAAGATTCAAGAGCTTAGATTGAAGATCTTCATCTTTTCAAGAGAGATTTCTTCGTTTGAAGTGAGATCTTGTCGGATCTAGCTTAGCTCTTCGCTGTCCAGATCTGAAGTTGATATCTTTTGGATTGTTTAGGTGATTTGCTGAGTGGTGATTATCTCTCACACGGATCCAAAGGAGTATATCGGATTGTTGGCTCAATTTGGTGTTAAAATAGTGATTTCCATGCATTTTCTTCATCCTATGTGTAGATCCTTATAGATCCATTGTTTATGATGATGTTACATCCATTTTATCATATGTTAACCTATGCAAGTTCATTCATCAAGTTCGTAGAGATATAATCCATGTTTTCATGCTTATTGGACTTTCAACTCTTTAATTACGAAAATGCCATTCTTGTTATAATTGTCTACTTAGATCATTTTTGAATGCTTGATTGCTTGGATTGATGTTTGATTTGATTGATCGTTATGAACTAGATGATTGATGATTAGATTAGATCGAAGATGGTTCAAAAGCTAAGGGAAAGGCTCTTGAATTGGAAAAGCTGCTCGTGGCATATGTAGCGGGATGATGAAGCTCTTATGCATAGATTCGAGGATGTGATGATGAGATGAGGCTTTGCGAGGATGTAATGAAGCGAGGCAATCATGTGACGAAGACTTGGTCTAATCCAGACGGGATCATTCCAAGCATGTTGATAACTCGGTGATATGATTCGAGTTGAGGATAATGAATGGATATGAGAATAGTCGTCGAGGAGGATGACTAGGAGGCTTGGATAGCATCATTGTTGAAGGTTCTAGCATGCTCTAAGCAAGAGTACGTTTGGGCAGATTCGATAGTCCCAACGGCCAACTGTTGATGGTCGAGTACTCTGGGCAGATTCGATAGTCCTAGGCACGGGCTGCGACGACGTGCGGGAGTTATGTCTAGAACCGGGGTTTCCATTAGCCCTTGACGGACGGCTGAAAGAATGTGCCGGTCATTCAATTAACGGTGATATCGAAGCAATGATAACAGTGATAGCCAGAGTCATGGATGTTTGGTTGTATCGTCATTCGGACTCAAGAGCGGTATTTTCTGGGTGCTTATCTGATTTAGGCCTTGGTATTTGGAAAACATCGCCCTTGACTCAAGTGATAGTAGTTTTACTTTAAATTGTATGTTCTGATATGTTTGCTTCTGCTTAGTATGTGTCTGGGGGCTATCACTGTAGAATGAGGTTGGAGTGGGAGGGTTGTATTCCTATTCCTTTTCCTTTATGCTCTTTTGGTATGTTGTTAGTTAATTTACTGCTCACTAAGACTGTTGTCTGACTCAAGGCTTTATGTTTTAATTCTTATTGCCTTGGGCTGTTCGTCCATTTTGGGACGGGCAGACTAGGTAGCAGGTGACAGGTGCTGATCTCTTCTCTCGATGCTGATATCGAAGACGAGCCGGAGGGTTGCATACTATCTTCTTATTATATGTACTGGATATTCCGCTGTTTTGTATTCTCTGAGAGTTTTGTAGTGAGGCTGGATGTATTGACTATGTGGATGCTTGTATTCAACTATTATGGAGTTTTATATGATGTCATTTTGTTCTGTAAAGCTTCACTATACATATGTTCTATTGTATTTTGTCCATGCGCTGTGAGTAATACGATAGATTCTGTTGTTTTTAATCTAACCTTGACAATCGTCCATGGTCGCCTGGCACACTTTACAGCGCTTATTCTCTAGATTCGGTGCAGGGGTCATGGGCGGTCGTCACATTTGGTATCAGAGCATTGGTTAATCGATTTTACCCAACGCTCGCTGAAGTAACTACGTATGAGAGACGTAATTGTATTTTGATGGATGATTACTATATATAATATAGTAGCTTAGTAGGGTTTGAGTCCTTTATGCAGTTGTTTCTCTAGATGTTCTAATCATTCCTTTTTATAGATATTGAGAATGAGTCGAAGAGGGAGACCAGCTGCTAGGGAAGGCCGTGCTACTGAAGAGACTGCTGATTATGCAGCCATGTTCGAAGCTATGATGACTTCGATCATGAGGAGGATACCAGTTCCGGGGGCGGCAGTAGATGTTGGAGTTCAAGTCCAAACTCCGAAACCAGTGGATTTTGCTAAGTTGTGCAAGGATTATACTGCTCTTGGAGGGAAGGTTTTCTTGGGAACAGAATCTACCATTGAGGTCCAGAGGTGGATAGATGCTTGTAGAAGGATCTTTGGTGATTTGGGAATTGATGATGCAACTAAGAGGAAGTTGGCATCGAGGCAGCTTCAAGGGAGAGCTTCTGATTGGTGGAACTCTATTACCATCACTACTGCGGAGGAAGAGATTACTTGGGAGCAATTCCAAGCTAGATTTGAAGCTAAGTTCATTTCTACAGCTCAGAAGTCTGTTCTATTCAAGAAGTTTGTGGAGCTCAAGCAAGGTGGAAGATCAGTTCTTGAGTATGTTTCTGAGTTCGAAGCTTTGTCCAAGTATGCCCGGTCGTATATTGAATCTGCTTATCAGAAGAATGAGAAGTTTGTGACCGGCTTGGATAGTTATCTTGGGAGACAGTTGGTGGATCATTTGGACGATTCATTTGAGAAGCTTGTGGAGAAAGCTCTCAGGCATGAGAGTCTGTTTCCTAAGGATGGATCTGTTGTTGCTGTAACCAAGGAAGAGTCTAAACCCCAGCAGGGTGGAAACAAGAAGAGGAAGCAGCAGCAGCAGAAGGGTAAGGATGGTCAGAAGAAACCGAAAGGCGAGGTGACTTGCTACAACTGTCAGCAGAAGGGCCATTTCTCGAAGGATTGTAAGAATCCGAAGGCACCGATGAAGTGTCACAACTGTGACAAGCCGGGGCATTTCAGGAAGAATTGTCCAGAACCAAGGAAGGACAGGCAGATTGTGCAAGCCTATGCTTTAGGAGCTGTTCCGTCGTCTTCGAAAGCTCCTACTGCTGAAGAGAAGGGAAAGAGTGTGGTTGTTCAAGGTACTCTTTTCCTATGTGGTGTTCCAGTTAGAGTTTTGTTTGATACTGGAGCATCGCATTCGTTTGTTTGTAATGAACTAGTAGGCCGGTTAGGTTTGGAACCGGATATTGTTGATAGGCCATTGGTTGTGACTAATCCAGTTGGGGGTTCGTCTTGTTTGTGTATGTTATGCCGTGGTCTAGTTGTATCGAGTCATGGTTGCTCTTTTGTTTGTGATTGTTTTGTTCTGAACTTTGCGGGGTTCGGGATTATCTTGGGTATGGACTGGCTTAGGAAGTATGCGGCTAAGGTTGATTGTGAGAGGCTGGAAGTGACAGTCGAGAATGTGGAGGGGCGAAAGATTGTGATACGATGTAAGCATGAAGAAGGCGTCTTCATGAGCTTCATGTATTCGCTAGTTGTTCCACGGGATGGACTGTCTTTAGTGCCAATCGCAAATGGATTCGAGGATGTCTTTGACGAAGTCAAAGGGTTGCCGCCGCATAGAGAGATCGAGTTTCGTATAGATCTAGTTGAAGGAGCCAGACCTGTTGTGATGCCTCTTAGGCGAATGGCGCCTAGGGAACAGCAGGAGTTGAGGGTGCAAGTTGATGATCTTTTGCAGAAAGGATTCATTCGGCGTAGTGTGTCCGAGTGGGGTGCACCAGTTGTGTTTGCAACCAAGGCAGATGGGTCGTTGAGATTGTGCGTCGATTATCGTGAGCTGAATAAGGTGACTAAGAAGAACAAGTATCCATTGCCGAGAATAGATGACTTGTTTGATCAACTTCACGAAGCTAAGGTGTTTTCTCAGATGGATTTGGCAATGGGATTTCACCAGCTGAGAGTGGCTAAGGATAGTGTGCCGAAGACTGCTTTTAGGACACCATCTGGTTTCTTTGAGTGGCTGGTAATGCCGTTTGGATTGACTAACGCGCCAGCATATTTTGTGGATCTTATGAATAGAGTGTTCAGAGATCAGTTGAACAAGTTCGTACTTGTGTTCGTGGATGATATTCTGATTTATTCCAGAACGGAAGAAGAGCACAAGACGCACTTGCGTATTGTTTTGGAGATCTTACGGAAACATCAGCTGAAGGCTAAGTTTTCGAAGTGTCACTTCTGGAAGAGTGAAGTGAGGTTCTTAGGCCATGTGATTTCTGGAAGTGGAATAGCGGTTGATCCCGCTAAGGTGGCAGCAATCCAGGATTGAGTTAGACCTAAGAATGCATCTGACGTGAGAAGTTTTCTTAGATTAGCAGGGTACTATCGACGGTTTATCAAAGACTTCTCCAAGATAGCTACACCGTTAACAGGATTGACGAAGAAGAATCAAGTGTTCAGTTGGGATGCTAAGTGTGAGCAAGCTTTCGGAATCCTGAAAGAGAGATTGACGAGTGCTCCTGTTTTGACTATTCCAAGTGGGAATGATGAGATGGTGGTTTACACCGACGCATGTGGTACTGGACTTGGAGCAGTGCTGATGCAGAAGGATAAAGTTGTTGCATATGCCAGTCGACAACTGAAGCCGCATGAAAGGAATTACCCGACTCATGATTTGGAGTTAGCGGCGATTGTTTTTGCTCTGAAGATGTGGAGACACTATCTATTGGGAGTTCGATTCGAGTTGTTTACAGATCATAAGTCGTTGAAGTATCTTTTCTCCCAGAAGGATTTGAATCTTCGGCAGCAACGTTGGCTAGAGTTTTTAGCATCATATGATTTTGGTATAGCTTATACTCCGGGAAAAGGTAACGCAGTGGCAGATGCGTTAAGTCGAAGACATGCAGGATTGGGAGCCATGTTTTCAGAATGGAAGAGTCTCGAGTATTTAGCTGGATTTGACTTCAGGCCTAGATGTGAATTGGAACCTGAGATGTTGGCAAACTTATCGATAAGACCCACTCTTGTGGAAAGGATTGGCGAGGGCCAAAAGCGAGATGATAAGCTTGTCAAGATTATCCGTGATTTGGAATTTGGATTGGATCCAGAAAAGGATAAAGGATTCGAGGTCGATCGAGAGGGTTGGCTTCGGAAGCAAGGACGACTAGTTGTTCCCGATATAGATGAATTGAGGAGTGAAGTTTTGAAGGAAAGTCATCACTCGAAGTTGACAATTCATCCAGGTGGAAATAAGATGTATCGGGATATGAAGAGAACCTACTACTGGGAAGGTATGAAGAAGGATGTTGGGAATTTTATTTCCAAATGTATGAACTGCCAGTTGGTAAAGGCTGAACAAAAGAAGCCTAGTGGATTGCTTCAGCCATTAGAAGTTCCTACATGGAAGTGGGAACAAGTGACGATGGATTTTATCGATGGATTGCCTAGAACCAGATCGGGAAATGAAGGAATTTGGGTCATTGTGGATCGTTTGACTAAGAGTGCACGATTCATTCCTGTTCGATCGACTAGGACCGCATCAAAGTTGGCTGAGTTGTATGTTAAGTGGATAGTTCGTTTCCATGGTATTCCGAAGAGTATAGTGAGCGATCGAGATCCATTGTTCACTAGTGGATTTTGGAAGAGCTTCCAGGAAGTTTTGGGAACCGAGTTGTGTTTGAGTACAGCTTATCATCCCCAAACAGATGGTCAGACCGAGAGAGTCAACCGAGTTTTGGAAGATCTCCTCAGAGCTTGTGTTTTGGATTTCGGAGGATCATGGGAAGATCACCTTCATTTGGTGGAGTTTGCGTACAACAATAGTTACCAGTCAAGCATTGGTATGGCACCGTATGAGGCATTGTATGGAAGACCGTGTAACTCTCCAACATGTTGGTTGGAAACTGGAGAAAAGCTGATGCTTGGGCCAGAGATGATTCGTCAGACTTCAGATTGCATAGAGATCATTCGGCAACGAATGAAGACAGCCCAAGACCGTCAGAAGAGTTATGCTGATAAGCGTCGGAAGGATTTGGAATTCGACGTAGGAGATATGGTTTTTGTGAAGATTTCTCCACTGAAGAATGTTATCCGATTCGGGAAGAAAGGTAAATTGACTTCGAGATTTGTTGGACCATTCCCGATTATCGAGCGAATTGGAAAGCTCGCCTATAGGTTGGAGTTACCTGAAAAGATGTCGGGTGTGCACAATGTTTTTCATGTATCTTATCTACGGAAGTATGTGCACGACTCGAATACAGTGGTTTCTGCTGATAGCTGTGAAGACTTAGAAGTTGATCCAGTTGATAGAAGACCTCGTAAGCCGCTTCGTGTTGTTGAAACCGACACGAAACAGCTCAGGAGGAAGGTAGTTAAGTTGCTCAAGATACAATGGAGTGATGATGATAACGACTGTACGTGGGAGGTGGAAGAGAGGATGAAGGCAGCTCATCCTGAACTCTTCAAGGTATGGCCCTAAGGTGTCGTCTCATCTCGCGATATTGTAACTTGTTCTAAGTCTTAGAATTCTGTACGCTAAGCTAGAATTGGATGCATGGTTTGTTGATTGCTATGGATGGTAGGCGTACAGAATAGCCTTTGATTGCCTTGTTTGCTTGGAATTTCGGGGGCGAAATTCCTAAGGGGGAGAGAATGTAACGACCCGTATTTTACGGATCGAAAAGTTTGTCAAAATCTGGGATTTTCAGCATTTTCTAGTTGTTCCAGATCTTGGTTGAAATTTGCCTAAGTCCTAGGTCGTACGCGACCTAGAGGTTAGTTAAGTATTGTTGGCAACTTAGGAGATAAGTCGTACCTAAGAATGTTGGGGATTGGTGACCTTAAGGTTTGGAGTTAGGTCGTGTGATGGATGGTAAGGGTTTAGGTCGTAGACGACCTAAAAGGAAGGAGACTTTAGAGTTTCTGGCGAGTTAAGGTGTTAGCGACCTAAGAGATAGGTTGGTAGCGACCTAAGTAAACCCAGTAGTTAACGACCTAGGGATGAGCGACCTAGTGGTGCCGAGTTAGTATATTTAGGTCGGCAGCGACCTAAGGAAACTAGTGGTTAGCGACCTATAATAGTTCGCGACCTAAGGGGTTAGCTTGTTAGCGACCTAGGAGTTGCCGTGTTAGCGACCTAAGGGGTTAGCTTGTTAGCGACCTAGGAGTTGCCGTGTTAGCGACCTAAGGGGTTAGCTTGTTAGCGACCTAGGAGTTGCCGTGTTAGCGACCTAAGGGGTTAGCTTGTTAGCGACCTAGGAGTTGCCGTGTTAGCGACCTAAGGAGTTAGCTTGTTAGCGACCTAAGGAGTTAACAGTTGGCGACCTTAAGAGAGGCTATGTGTTAGGTCGTAACACTGTTAGGTCGCGTAGGTTGCTAAGTTGTTAGGTCGCTAGGATTTAGGTCGCGTAGATCTATCTGTTAGGTCGGAGAGTCTTAGGTCGGAGAGGCTTAGGTCGGAAACGACCTAGGGAGATAGCCGAGTTAAGCGACTTAAGGAAATTTCTGCTATAAATAGGAGGGGTTGTTCTCACTTTTTGGGATCCGGATTTTGAAGCGACGAAGTGCTGCCATTTTGAGAGCCCGACTTCTACACTTCTTCACTTCTTTTCTCCACTCTAATCTAGTGCTTCAATCCATCCAAATCGAAGATCAAGATTGAAGATTCAAGAGCTTAGATTGAAGATCTTCATCTTTTCAAGAGAGATTTCTTCGTTTGAAGTGAGATCTTGTCGGATCTAGCTTATCTCTTCGCTGTCCAGATCTGAAGTTGATATCTTTTGGATTGTTTAGGTGATTTGGTGAGTGGTGATTATCTCTCACACGGATCCAAAGGAGTATATCGGATTGTTGGCTCAATTTGGTGTTAAAATAGTGATTTCCATGCATTTTCTTCATCCTATGTGTAGATCCTTATAGATCCATTGTTTATGATGATGTTACATCCATTTTATCATATGTTAACCTATGCAAGTTCATTCATCAAGTTCGTAGAGATATAATCCATGTTTTCATGCTTATTGGACTTTCAACTCTTTAATTACGAAAATGCCATTCTTGTTATAATTGTCTACTTAGATCATTTTTGAATGCTTGATTGCTTGGATTGATGTTAGATTTGATTGATCGTTATGAACTAGATGATTGATGATTAGATTAGATCGAAGATGGTTCAAAAGCTAAGGGAAAGGCTCTTGAATTGGAAAAGCTGCTCGTGGCATATGTAGCGGGATGATGAAGCTCTTATGCATAGATTCGAGGATGTGATGATGAGATGAGGCTTTGCGAGGATGTAATGAAGCGAGGCAATCATGTGACGAAGACTTGGTCTAATCCAGACGGGATCATTCCAAGCATGTTGATAACTCGGTGATATGATTCGAGTTGAGGATAATGAATGGATATGAGAATAGTCGTCGAGGAGGATGACTAGGAGGCTTGGATAGCATCGTTGTTGAAGGTTCTAGCATGCTCTAAGCAAGAGTACGTTTGGGCAGATTCGATAGTCCCAACGGCCAACTGTTGATGGTCGAGTACTCTGGGCAGATTCGATAGTCCTAGGCACGGGCTGCGACGACGTGCGGGAGTTATGTCTAGAACCGGGGTTTCCATTAGCCCTTGACGGACGGCTGAAAGAATGTGCCGGTCATTCAATTAACGGTGATATCGAAGCAATGATAACAGTGATAGCCAGAGTCATGGATGTTTGGTTGTATCGTCATTCGGACTCAAGAGCGGTATTTTCTGGGTGCTTATCTGATTTAGGCCTTGGTATTTGGAAAACATCGCCCTTGACTCGAGTGATAGTAGTTTTACTTTAAATTGTATGTTCTGCTATGTTTGCTTCTGCTTAGTATGTGTCTGGGGGCTATCACTGTAGAATGAGGTTGGAGTGGGAGGGTTGTATTCCTATTCCTTTTCCTTTATGCTCTTTTGGTATGTTGTTAGTTAATTTACTGCTCACTAAGACTGTTGTCTGACTCAAGGCTTTATGTTTTAATTCTTATTGCCTTGGGCTGTTCGTCCATTTTGGGACGGGCAGACTAGGTAGCAGGTGACAGGTGCTGATCTCTTCTCTCGATGCTGATATCGAAGACGAGCCGGAGGGTTGCATACTATCTTCTTATTATATGTACTGGATATTCCGCTGTTTTGTATTCTCTGAGAGTTTTGTAGTGAGGCTGGATGTATTGACTATGTGGATGCTTGTATTCAACTATTATGGAGTTTTATATGATGTCATTTTGTTCTGTAAAGCTTCACTATACATATGTTCTATTGTATTTTGTCCATGCGCTGTGAGTAATACGATAGATTCTGTTGTTTTTAATCTAACCTTGACAATCGTCCATGGTCGCCTGGCACACTTTACAGCGCTTATTCTCTAGATTCGGTGCAGGGGTCATGGGCGGTCGTCACATAAATACAAAGCTCGTTTTTAAAACCGTTTTCCAACCTATTAGTATATACAAACCTTTACCTCACTCGTATGAGAAATCTAATTAAACAGCTTAGCAAAACAAGTGGTATGAAACGCTTGCGTTTACTTTGTCGGTTAATTCTTAGACTTGTTCGATTAAAATCTTGTGACAATTTTTGAGTGGAAATCTACAATTTGTTCGTAAATATTTAAGTTAAGCTAGTGGTTATGGGACATGAAGCTAAACTCATCTATTTACTAGCTTAGTGTAATCGACACTTCTTACTGATCAATGGTGATCATTTTGTGATTTAGACTAGCGATGTGCGATGTCTATTTGTTTGTGTGGGGACTAAAAACCCCGTTTGTGGAACTTCGATGCAATTTGGTGGGGTAGCGACCCATGGTCTTCGAGCCGTTTGTGGAGCTTCGGCTCAAAAATTGATAGTTAGCGACCATGGAATAGCGTTCTGTTTGTGACACACGTGTTGGTGAGTTTTCATGCTCCCGTTTGTGATAGGCCTTCCCCCCTTTATGATTTCTGGATTTCTAGTTGATGATTTCTAGAATTTGTGTTTCACCAATTTTCGTGGATTGAATTGATAAGCTCTATCAATATTTGTGTTTTGGTGAATAATTTAAAGAATATGACATTCTTTTGGTGTTTGAGAATATTTGAGATATTGTATGATTTGTTGTTATATGATGTATACTTGTCTTAGTATGGCATTATTGTTATCATACGTTTTTGTCATATCTCTTATCCTATCTCACTTTATATGATATTTATAGCTAGACTGATTCATTTATTATTTTCTTCTTAAATAAGACTCGGATCAGACCGAGGTATTTCAGGTGCTCCTGCTTGACTTCTTATCAGGGTCCGTCGCTTGGCTTTTGGCGAACTACTTTAGCATAGTAGTTTTTGTTAGTATACATTTGAGATAGAGACTCCTTGTTGTATACTTATTCTTTTGTCTAGCACTTGTATCTATTCTTTTGGGATGAAGTGGATCTTGTATAACCACTATTTTGATGTACACTTCTATGTGATATGTTCATATCTGTTTCCGCCTTTGTGATATGTATATCTGTGACTGATTTGTGTTATGTTTATTTCTATATTTGTTTCCGAAGCCCATATAGCTACTGTGTGGTAGCTTTGAGTTTTTATATGATATGTCGGATTTCCTCTTGAAATGAAATGTAAGTTATATTATCTGACATATCAGTACTCGCACAAAGCAATTACACAGATGGTCACTCCTCAACAGCCTTATTCTTCTTGCTAGTCGACGGCATTACCCCATAGTGTCCTTGGCTAGTATGAGTATAGAGGTGGGGCTTCACAGCTTGGTATCAGAGCAAAACTTTGGAACAATGTAGAATAATCTTGCAAGGATCATTGTCCTAAGTCTTTCTTAGGAATCGTGCCATAAGATTTAATTCGAGTCTTCGTACCGTTCTATCCTATTTCTTTTTATGATGCCTTGTTTTATCAATCAAGTTTGTTTGATATTCATTCTGAGAATAACCTTTTTCCTCTTCTTTCTTTCTTTCTTAAAGAAGAGAAATGGTTAGACCTGGCCGTCCCAGCGCCGGTCAATCCAGTGCTACTCCTCAGGATGGAGTATTTATGTCTGCTCAGCAACTTCTAGATCTTATGAAAAATGCTCAAGCTATCGGACCCATTACAGAGCCTACTCATCCTAAATCTGGGTTTGCACGCTTGTGCAGTGATTACACCAACTTGGGTGGAAGGCCTTTCAAAGGTTCCGAGAGCGTTATAGAAGCCCAAGCTTGGCTTAGAACATGCGATCGCATCTTTTCCCGCATGAATCTTATTGATCTACATCAAGTCCAAGTGGCTTCTAGCATGCTCCATGAAAGAGCATTAGGTTGGTATGAGCTTCTGATCTCGGAAATTATTAAAGCGGGTCTTACTTGGGAGCAATTTCGGGAAAGATTCGAGTTAAAATTTATGCCAGAAGCTGAAAAGGTATCTTTAGCCTGACGTTTTATTGACCTTGTTCAAGGTGAATCTTCTGTGACGGATTACGTCGCTTCTTCCGAATCTCTATCTAAATATCGGGTCGAGTATATTAATACCCCATTGAAGAAAAATCAGAGATTTGTTTATGGGTTGAATAAGAACCTCAAAAAGCCATTACTTCTGAAATTAGAAGTTTCTTTCGATAAGCTTGTTGATATCGCTCTTCGACTCGAAGAGGCCGATAAAGAAAGTTATGTTGAAGTTGTGGGAGCCAAACAAAACATCAGTAAGAAGAGGCCTTTTAAGTTCAAGCCTTATCCCAACAAGAAAGGGAAACAAGCAACTTCGGTAGCAAAAACTCCTACCTCTAGTCATAGAGAATGTTACAATTGTGGTTCTAAGGACAATTATGCGAACAAGTGTCTGAAGTCTCTTAGTTGTCGCCATTGCAAAAGTTCGGGTCATACTATATCTTTATGTCCCAAACTCCAATGCAAGAAGGAAGGCAGGCTAAATGTTGTGCAAGCCCCTACTAACACTTCTCTTGGTCAAGGTATTTCTCATTCTATCCTTGATGGCATTATTATATTTCGTGATTTTCCTATTCAAGTTCTTTTTGATACGGGTGCATCTCACTCTTTTATATCAAAAGAACTTGTTGATGCTTTGTCTTTAAATGTTATTGGCTTAATGACTTCATTGAGAATTGCGATTTCGGTTGGTGGATCCGCAACACTCAGTTTACTGTGTAAAGATGTCGACATTATTTTATGTGATTACTCTTTCCGTGCCGATTTGCATGTTATGCGTTACTTAGGCTTCGGAATGATTTTGGGAATGGATTGGCTTAACCGTTATGAAGCCCATATCCTATGTCCTGAGCGGACTATATATCTTTGACATCCTCAATTTGTTATGCAGATTTCTCTTATTCTGAAAGATTTAGATTCCAATTCGAAAGCATCTCTGTATTCTCTAAATCATCATGATGACGATAATGATGATGAGGAAGATGTTATTTCTCTCATTCACATTGTTCGTGAATTTCCCGACATACTTGAGCCTGTATTATGATTACCACCTAAGCGAGCAATTGATTTCAGAATTAATCTAATCCCTGGAGCTCTACCTATCACTCGTCCTCCTTATCGTATCGTATGTCCAATAAGGAAAATGAGGAGATGCATAAACAATTATCCGAATTGGAAGCAAAACAGTTCGTTAGTTATAGTTCCTCTCCATGGGGAGCTTCAGCTATTTTTGTGAAGAAATCCGATGGTACACTTAGGCTTTGCATTGACTACCGCAAGCTTAATGATCTCACCATCAAGAATAAATATCCCTTACCTCGGATTGATGATCTATTCGATCAACTTAGTGGTGCTAAAGTCTTTTCACAGTTAGACTTAGCAATCGGTTTTCATCAGCTCCGTATTGCAGAGGATAGCATTCCTTTGACATCGTTCCGTACTCGTTATGGATCTTATGAATGGCTTGTTATGCCATTTGGTTTAACGAATGCTCCAGTTTATTTCGTTGACCTTATGAATCGAGTTTTCAAAGACTTCCTCGATCGATTTGTTTTCATCTTTATAAATGATATTCTTGTTTATTCTAAAACCGAGGAAGAGCATGAAAATCATTTTCGGATTGTGTTGGAAACTCTTAGGAGCAACCTATTGAAAGCAAAATTTTCTAAGTACCACTTTTGGCAATCTCGTGTGAAATTTTTGGGGCATATTATATCTGAATCTGGAATTTTCGTGGATCCTTCAAAGATTGAAGCGATTCAAAATTGGAAGAGACCGGAGAGTGTGATGGAAATTCGTAGCTTTCTCGGATTGGCGGGCTATTATTGTCGATTCATAAAAGACTTTTCTAAAATTTCCGTACCTCTCACTAGTTTGACAAAGAAGGGAGTTAAATACATTCGGTCAGACAAATGTGAAGCTTCATTTCATAAATTAAAAGAAATCCTTTCCAATGCTCCTATTCTTGTGATTCCCGAAGGAAACCAAGATTTTATTGTTTATACCTATGCTAGTCGTGTTGGTTTGGGTGCCGTTCTCAAGCAAAGGGAACGTGTTATCGCTTATGCTTCTAGGCAATTAAAGCCTGCCGAGACTAGATATGACACTCATGATTTAGAGCTCGCAGCTATTGTTTTTGCTCTTAGAATTTGGCGTCATTATCTTTTGGGATAGAAATTTGTTCTCTACACCGATCATAAATCTTTGAAGTATTTATTTTCTCAAATGGAACTTAATTTGCGTCAACAAAGTTGGCTCGAGTTCTTTGCATCTTATGATCTAGATATTCTTTATACTCTCGGAAAGGGATATCGTGTTGCCGATGCCCTTAGTCGAAAGCAACAAGCGGTTGTTTCCATGTTGATATCCGAATGGAATGATCTCGCGACTTTATCCACTTGTGAGATTCGAGATCGTGAATCCAATTCATGTTTATCTCTTGTTTTATGTAGCCTTGAGGCTCATCCTTCTCTTTTAGACCGCATTCTTGAAGCTCAAAAGCATGATCCCGAATTGGTTCTTCTTAGCCAAAATTGTAGGGATAAAATTGATATTGAAGGTTTGAAAGACTTTGATATTGATGCTCGTGGCGGTATTCGAAAATTTGGTAGACTTATTGTGCCAAATATTATTGATCTTCGTAAAGACATTTTAGAAGATTCTCATCATTCTAAATTTACCATTTATCTCGGTAGTAGTAAAATGTACGCGGATATGAAGCTACTTTATTATTGGGATGGAATGAAATCTGATATTGCTAACTTTATTAAGCGTTGCATGACTTGCCAACTCGTGAAGGCCGAGCATCAAAAGCCCGGTGGGTTATTGCAACCTTTGGACATTCCAGTTTGGAAATGGGATCAAATTTCCATGGACTTTATTGACGGTCTTCCCCGTTCTCGTTCGGGTCATGATAGCCTATGGGTGATAGTTGATAGACTTACAAAGTCCGCCCATTTTATTCTCGTTCGGTCCAATCGGACCATACCTCTTTTGGCCAAACTCTATGTTAAGGAAATTGTTAAATTACATGGAGTTCCTACTTCTATTGTTAGCGATCGTGATCCATTGTTTACTTGTGGATTTTGGAAGGGTCTTCGAAAAGCTTTGGGAACAAAGCTTAATTTTAGCACCGCTTATCATCCTCAGTCCGATGGAGAAACGGAGCGTGTAGATCAAACTCTTGAAGATCTTCTTCGTGCATGTGTTCTTGATTTTGGTGGAAGTTGGGAAGATCATATTTCTCTTGTTGAGTTTTCCTATAATAATAGCTTCCAATCTAGTATTGGTATGGCACCTTTCGAGGCACTCTACAGAAGGCCATGCCAATCTCCTTCGTGTTGGCTTGAAGCCAGTGAGAAGCTGGTTTTAGGTCCAGATTTTATTCGTGATGCCACAGAAAAGATTTACCTTATTCGTCATAGGATGAAAGAAGCTCAAAGTAGACAAAAATCCTATGCCAATAATCGAAGAAGGAAATTAGAATTTTCTGTGGGAGATTTTGTGTTTATTCGTGTTTCACCTATGAAGGGTGTTGTGCATTTCAATCGATCGGGAAAATTAGCACCTCGATATATTGGTCCATTTCCCATCCCTGAACGCATTGGTTCCGTGGCTTATCGCATTTTATTACCGGCTCAGTTTTCTGCTATTCATGACGTATTCCACATCTCTCAACTACGGAAATGCCTTCGAGATTCCGATTCTATTCTTGAGCCTGGTATTATTGAAGAAATTGAAGTTTCGCCTAATTTGACTTACGAGCAACATCCTATTTGTATCATTGCTACAGAGGTTAAAAGCCTTTGAAATA
Source organism: Allium fistulosum (assembly GCA_030737815.1). Classification (NCBI taxonomy): domain Eukaryota; kingdom Viridiplantae; phylum Streptophyta; class Magnoliopsida; order Asparagales; family Amaryllidaceae; genus Allium; species Allium fistulosum. The sequence goes on along the minus strand of CM060908.1, from coordinate 970,832,341 downwards.
AAGATGTTCCTCTTGTGAAAGTTCAATGGTCCTTAAATCCTAAGGATTGCTCTTGGGAATCTAGAGAATTCATCGAGCGAACACATCCGGACTTACTCTCTCGTGCTCCTTAAGGTGAACTTCTCATTTCAAAATTTCTTCTTTTTGTGTTGTTATGCCTTTGTATGGTTGTTACTTTTTATTTCTTTTTCTTAAGTATTGCGAGGACGCAATTTCTTTAAGGAGGGGAGTCCGTAACAACCTGCATATTTTTACGATTGTATATTTAAATGTTTTATTTAAATATAGCATCGTTAGTCGGATTTTAGTCTGAAATGTCACTTTTTGTAAACAGTCGAATTAGGAATCAAGACCACTTCCATTGAGTCCAAAATGGCATTTGCGACCTTTTTGAGTATAAACATCGATATGTTTGGAGTTGAGTGAAATTTTGATATTTTCATTTAGGGCCTTGGGTTTGGGTTTCAGCCCAATAACCTAACACCCAACCCATCTAATACCCTAACTCCTCCACTCCTCTTCATTCCTTCATAACATTTCCTAACACTCAAGCTAAAGTAAAAATGGGGGAAGAGAAAATAAATCAAAATTCCTAAGCCCTAGTTTCTATTAGGAATTCAAGCTCTAGCTCCAAAATCAAAGAGAAGCTTAGGTTGAAGATTCTAGAGGTGTTGTTGAAGAGAAATCAATCTTTGCTTGTTCTAGAGCTTCTCATTTGTTGTTTTGGGTTTAAAAGGTGAGTTTTTGAACTCACATCTATGTTTATATCTTTGATAGTTGTGAGGTAGTAATTCCTAACATCTATTCCTTGTCCATTTGCCTTTGAATTGAATCGGTTTGATGAATTTTCCAAATTTTGGTGTTTGGAAGTCAAATCTTTAAAAATCCTATCTTTGATGTTTGAACACGTTGTTGGGGTGTATCGAAGAGCCTATAAAGTTGGGTTGTCGCTTGGTATAAATCCCTAGTCTCCATTGCTCGTCCGAACACTTCCGTTTGGAGTTTTGCCCCTTCTTGGGCTAGGTTGAAAATACTGCAAATGGCAGTTCAGTCGACTGAACGGTAAGGTCAGTCGATTGAACCTGGGAGCAGAAAGCTTCTGTCCATCTATCATTCGACTGGCAGTCGACTGAACCTGGGAGCAAAATACTTCTTGTCCCTGTGTTAGTCGACTGACCATATAGTTCAGTCGACTGAACCAGGAACCCATGAGTTTCTAGCCTTGTATCAGTCGACTGACCTACTGGTTCAGTCGACTGAATCTGGGAGATGTTCTTTTTGCCTATTTTAGGAAGTTTTGTGTGGATTTCCGATTTTTAATCGATTCTCGATGATCTGATTTGTTGTTATCATTTATCAACTTTGATGATTTCTTTTTTTGGATTTTTGGAAATATCCATTTTGATGGATTCGGTATCGTTTTCTATGGTTCTAATTCACAATTTCGTATGTGAATTTTTGGTGATTGATTGTTTCTACAATCATTTTTGTGATTTGTCACTTTAAAATACAAAGGTTTCTATACTAGTAGTAAATACTCAAACTCTTTCACAAAAACAATTTCAACACTACTTTTAAATACAAAGCTCGTTTTTAAAACCATTTTCCAACCTATTAGTATATACAAAACTTTACCTCACTCGTATGAGAAATCTAATTAAATGGCTTAGCAAAACAAGTGGTATGAAACGCTTGCCTTTACTTTGTCGGTTAATTCTTAGACTTGTTCGATTGAAATCCTGTGACAATTTTCGAGTGGAAATCTACAATTTGTTCGTAAATATTTAAGTTAAGCTAGTGGTTATGGGACATGAAGCTAAACTCATCTATTTACTAGCTTAGTGTAATCGACACTTCTTATTGATCAATGGTGATCATTTTGTGATTTAGACTAACGATGTGCAATGTCTATTTGTTTGTGTGGGGACTAAAAACCCCTTTTGTGGAACTTCGGTTCAATTTGGTGGGGTAGCGACCCATGGTCTTCGGGCCGTTTGTGGAGCTTCGGCTCAAAAATTGATGGTTAGCGACCTTGGAATAGCGTTCCGTTTGTGACACACGTGTTGGTGAGTTTTCATGCTCCCGTTTGTGATAGGCCTTCCCCCTTTTTGATTTCTGGATTTCTAGTTGATGATTTCTAGAATTTGTGTTCCACCAATTTTCGTGGATTGAATTGATAAGCTCTATCAATATTTGTGTTTTGGTGAATAATTTAAAGAATATGACATTCTTTTGGTGTTTGAGAATATTTGAGATATTGTATGATTTTTGTTGTTATCTGATGTATACTTGTCTCAGTATGGCATTATTGTTATCATACGTTTTTGTCATATCTCTTATCCTATCTCACTTTATATGATATTTATAGCTAGACTGATCCATTTATTATTTTCTTCTTAAATAATACTCAGGTCAGACCGAGGTATTTCAGGTGCTCCTGCTTGACTTCTTATCAGGGTCCGTCACCTGGCTTTTGGCTACTAGTTTAGCATAGTAGTTTTTGTTAGTATACACTTGAGATAGAGACTCCTTGTTGTATACTTATTCTTTTGTCTAGCACTTGTATCTATTCTTTTGGGATGTAGCGGACCTTTTATGACCACTATTTTGATGTACACTTCTATGTGATATATTCATATCTGTTTCCGCCTTTGTGATATGAATATCTGTGACTGATTTGTGTTATGGTTATTTCTATATTTGTTTCTGAAGCCCACATAGCCACTATGTGGTAGCTTTGAGTTTGTATATGATATGTCGGATTTCCTCTTGAAATGAAATGTAAGATATATTATCTGACATATCGGTACTCGCACAAAGCAATTACACAGATGGTCGCTCCTTAATAGCCTTATTCTTCGCGCTAGTCGACGGCTTTACCCCGTAGTGTCCTTGGCTAGTATGAGTATAGAGGTGGGGAGTCACAGTTGTAGAGAGGGGCAAGGGAAGCTCATTTGTGTTGGTGGCGCGGCGAATTAATGGCTTGATCGTCGTTAAAAATTGATTAGGGTTCCATTTCTTTTCGGCGGCGGCTGTCTCGTTTTGCGATTGCGGTGACTGGAATGGTGTCGCAGGTGATCGAGAGGGCTCGGGGAGGTCGGCGTGCGATAGTCTGACAGGGCTTCATGGCCCTAGCAGCGGTGATGAAGGATAGATAGTGGCGGCGTATGAGCATTTCAGGGTTCGAACGAAGAAAGCATTCTAGGGTTTCGTTGGAAAAGGTGATGACGTGTCATGTTATTATATTATTTTATTAATTTATATTATAAAACGTATAGTGTTCTAATGACGATAACTTTTACGTACGAGGTCCGATGCACGCACAGTTTGTTTCTTTAGGATCGTATCAAAATTTCGGACATTACGAAACTTGTTTTGACAAATTCTGAGACTATTGAATTTTAGACCTCATTTTGGATTACAAATCGATTTGAAATCAAAGATGAGTGTTTTTACCCACTCACAACTTCTAGATTATCTTATGTTAATTAAATTAAATTTATGATGTGATTAGAAATTAATTGATTGATGTTTGCTATGTTTAAATTGTCATTCTAGTTAAATTTGACTTTTATTGCATTTAATCATCATTTAATCTAATATTGAATTTAGTTGTCAACTTAATACCTGTTAATGATAATCAGCTTTCTATTGATGTTTATTGGTTGATTTGGATGATGATTGTAATGGATGTTTGATTGTTGATACTAGATGATTGGATGTTGTATTTTTATATTGTTATAACACTACAAGTTCCGTATGGGTTGAAATGATACATACCTGAATGATCTATAGATTATGGAAAAATTATTATGGGTTAAAATGATAGACTCGAGCGATTTAATGGATTTTATTTAATTCGGGATTGCGGTTTGAAATGATATATAACCATAAAATTTTAAACTACGGATTGAAATGATAAATATCCATATTACTTGACCCTAATATAGAAAATTATATACGGACACTAGGTTGGTTAAATTAAATGATTTTATTCTTTAAGTTTTGAATTCAGTTAACTGGCATTTTGAAATAGAAATTTATTTACATAAGTTGAATTATTTTCGATAATCCGAGCGTTAATGCTGAAATTGGAATTGATTTAATGAAATCGTTTGAAGGATTTAAATTGGAATTTCAAAGTGAGGTGTCAAATATAAATGAATTTATCGGAATTGAGTTATTCAAAATATTTGGATATAAGTTGAAAATCTATTTTAAACTAATTTAAATATTTTAATTAATATAAACTAATTTAATCAAATTAAACTGTTTTAATTTATTTTAATCTATTATAACCTATTTAATCCAAAATTAATCTAATTTACCTATTTTAAATCTATTTAATATAATTTAAATCTATATAATCTATTTTAAATTTATTTAATCTATTTAAAACCTACTTAATATAATTTAAATCTATTTAACCTATATTTAATCTATTTAAATCATTTTTAAATCTTTTTAATCTATTTAAATCATTTCAAATCTAATTAAATGAAATTTAAATCTATTTAAACTATTTTTACTATTTAAACTAATTTAATATATTTAAATTATTTTTGAACTATTAATGTATTGACCCAAGATTTTAGGAATTTATCTTGGAAAATATAAATAAGATTAAAATAATTTTTAAGTAGTTTTAAAAACCATGTTTAAGGGAAAGATGGAATAGCTTGATGTGGTATAATAAAATGATGTGCATTTGTGCACAGAAAATACACATGAGTAAAGCTAGATCCCTAGATACTATGAATGAGTACATGATGCTATGTATGGAAAATGTATATATATATATATATATTTACTGATAAATAAAGAAAACCCTCAAATGTGCTATATGCAGAAATATAACTAAGTATACATGTGCATATGTGTATCAGTATAAAATGATATAGATGTATAGATGTATATAAGTTATTGTCTGTAAAACATATATGTAAGTATACTAACTAAGTATTAGAATTTAAACTAGTAAGATGAAACACACAAATATGTTTTTCCTCTGGTGGATAAATAAAAAGGAAACACCAGATAATAAAGTGAAGGCTAAAAATAGAAAATGGGAGGAAAACAAAAATGTATTTTTGTATGGGCTGAATTAAGAAAGAAAGAAATATGTGTATAATATTGCTGGAAATCAGATCACACATTTAGCATGCAAATAGACAAGAGAAAAAGCATTTTATGGAAAAGCAAGATTTCTGAAAATAACCAAAGTAGATAACCACTTTTATCTTCACCAAATTAAGCCGGGGAGGGTAGCATCTTGGGTTCAAATAAATGCAGATAACATAACTTTCTGGTGGGCAAAAATGGCTTTAGCCAATACCCAAAACCCTAAGGAGAACTCTGTATATATATAAGCAACAGCCTCCTCTCCTTCTCAAAAAAGAACTTTGAAAAAAAAACACCATATAAAAACATAAGGCAAGTGAAGGAAAAAGAGCTTGAGGCTAAAGGCAGAAGTTATCAATTAATTAAGGAAGCAAAGAAGAGAGATAGGTGAGAAAACTCCCTCAACAACTTAAGGCACTAAGTCCTAATGAAGGCAGCCAGTTATAAATTAATTTTTCTTAAAAGTGTATGTGATTGTCTTTCAGAAATTAAGGATGCTTTAATGCTAAATGGTTGCTCTGGTTGTTTTATTTTGTGAATATTCTAAATATGATCAGTATGCATGAATAAGTATCTTAAAAACCCAGATCTCTTTCTGACATGATACTGGTTAGAAATATAAATAAATACCCAGAAAATAAAATGTTGAATATAAGCAAGTAGTGTTGGTTTTGGCTCAACCCAGAAGAATTGATGAGCATATGGGCTGCAATATACATATGTATATGTGCTGAGGCTTAAGATAAAAAGGAATTAGGAGTGCAATAGGCTTTCCTATGTGCTGATATTCCTAATTCAAAGAAAATATACAATAACCACCTAGCAAATAGATTTTGTGATTTAGGAAGCTTGGTCAATCTGAGTTTAACTAAAGCACAGATGTTTGCAACCAAATCTTCCCATAGAGCCATAAACCAATGTTAGTTGTCTATACCTCTTTTAAATTGCAAAAACATGCTTTAATAAGTACCAATACTTAAATTGCTTGATTGCCTCTGTTTGTTTATGTGAATGATGAGGAATGCTATGAGATGAATGCTTGTTTTTGTAAAATGACTCACTGCTTGGGTTTGCCCTGAAAAAATTAAAAAGAGAAAGTACCTGAGAACTTGATTAGGAAATGGGGTCAAGATCACTACAGGAATGACTTGTGTTCTTGAGTAGTGCAAGTTGACACATGGCTTGTTTAAGTCCTGAGATCTTTGTGTAATGGAGTGAATTAGTTCATTACAGTGTGTCCATTGATTCATAAAATTGCAGATGAGACCAGGGTAGATAAATATATCAAGGGAAGAATATTTGACATGATGAGGAACTAGAGTTTTCCCAGAAATGAAATATGAGGAAGGAATAAATGATTTAACTCATGTTGGTTATTTTTCTATTTTGTGTGAATGATTATTTGATTTATGACTGAATTGTATGCCTGAATGTATGTGCCATATCTATATAAAGCCTCTGGAAAGAAAGATTAAAGTGCGCACATGCACAATGACACAGAACATGCACACAAGTATTACTTGTTTTCAAAAGGGCAGAACTATATGTATATGTACTTATTTCAATTTTAACTTAATTAATTAATCGCTTTAGTGGATTTTCTCATACCAGACATGTGTCTAACCCTAGTGTGCTAATGGCATCTAGGGTGTCTCATTTAAAATGAGGCAGCTTCAAATGCTTTTTCAGGAACAGCAGCCTCTAGGTAGGAGTAGAAGCAAGGCATTGAGGAGAAGATTATAGCATGCTAGAATTAGATAGATAAGAGCTTAAAAGATGAAATTTTCATGTATTGATATTTAAAAAAAAAGAAATTTTCATTGTAGTAAGTACTGAGTGATGTTGGATATTTGGTTAAGTATTTTAAGAATTTGACTTGTAACTGAAATTTAAAATGTCTGAGTTTCATTATCTGGAATGTTGAAAAGTTTTATCTATAATTTTGTAAGTTAGATCCACAGTAGGGATTTTATAGGAGGGTGAAGTTAGATCCATATTAGTAATTTTATACATGTTCAGCCATGATTTGTTCAAATATTGTCACACCAGTACCTTTGTAATTTTAACTTGAATCTGAATTTCTTTTTACTAAAGTTTTGGGCAAAATGCATTTTAAGGCCCTCTGAAATATGCCTGAATAGAGAGTCTATTTAACCCATGTTTTTTTTCTTTGCTGAGTATCCATATATCCCAGGAAACTCACCCCGGACTGCATTTCATTTAGTCTAGTATCTTGGTATCAAGGAATCAAGCTTCTGGAATATGATAATTCACTTAAGAATATCCCAGATATGAGTTTGCATATAAGGTAGATTTTATAGGAAAGCAAACATAGAAAATGATAGAAGCTTATATCATTTTCAGGGCACAGACACTACACTATTAATTTTTATAGATAATCATAACATAATTATCTGGTTTTTATGGATCATATTTCATAGAGGATCCAGCAAGCTATCAAGGATTAAAAATCATACTGTTACCTATATGAATAAGATTTTATTACATAAATAAAAATTAAGCTATGTGGGGATTGATTAAATTTAATCAATCAATGTAACCTCTTGTTTGCCATAACCTGATTAAGCAAGAGGGGCACATGCATCTTCATATGTGTGTGCATATCCTTGTGGTTGCACTGATATATCTATATTGGTAAAACTTTTGATCCTGGATAAAGTTTGTTTATTGGAAAAAGAAAAATGACCCTGGGGAAATATATTTGTTAATAAATGATATATATATATATATATCACTTTGTAAAAAAAATCCTTACAAAATGAAGGTAGAAAAGAGAGGGTCATTCCATTTGGTATCAGAGCTATGTTATTAAACATAGCAGAAATAAAGATCAAGTTCTCTGATAGAAATAAAATTTAAAGAGACTAAATGTATAACAATGTTTTCAGTGTAAATAAAACCACTGAAATAATAAAATTACCAATCAAACTAACCAGCTATGTAAATTATTATTAGCAAACTATGGTAGGAAGACCACCAAATCAGGGAGCAGGATCTTCCAATGCACCACCAATGGTCAATCTGCAAGACTTGGTGAGAGCATTTAGGGATGGGGCAGGACAAAGGCAAGAAAATCCCTATGAAGAACTCTCAAAATTACTTAAGACATATACTCATTTAGGAGGCAAAAGCTTTGAAGGGACAGAGAGTATTATGGAAATTCAAGCATGGTTGAGAACATTGGATAGAATTTTTAATGACATGCAACTTGATGACCAAAGAAAGAGGCAAGTGGCTTCGAGACAGCTAAAAGGAGTAGCTTTAAGCTGCTGGGAAGTAATCATTGCAGGAAGAAATGAGAATGAAATCACTTGGAATCAATTCAAAGAGATGTTAGAAGTAAGGTTTGTACCAGCATCAGCTAAGACTACCTTGCTAGAAGAATTTATTAGACTTAGGCAAGGAACTATGACTGTCACAAAATACACTCAAAAGTTTGAAGGGCTTTCCATATATGGAGCAATGCTTGTGGCAGATGAAGCATCCAAAAATGATAGGTACATAAAAGGTTTGAACCCAGGACTTAGCAGAGCTATGTTACCTTATGCTGACAGGACCTTTGACCACGTGATAGACTTAGCTTTGAGATTGGAGCAGCATGACAAGGAAAGGGAAAAATTCAGAAATTTCAAGAACAATAACAGTAAGAAGGGTAAGGGGAGATATCATCCTTATGATAAGAAGAAAAAAGAGGCCAGTACTAAGTCGACTGTGGATATTAAAGCTAAGGAAACCAAGAAGATTGTGTGTCATCAATGTGGAAAAGAAGGACATATCAAACCAAGATGTCCAGAATTGAAAGGAGGAGCTTTCAAGTGTTATTTATGTGGGAAAGAAGGGCACATGAAAAGAAATTGTCCTGAGAATAAGCAGCAAGGAAAATTAGCAAACTTGGAAGAAAAAGGCAGAACAGTGGAGATCAATGCTGAGAAGCACAGTCAAGTGGAAGGTACACTATTTATTTGTAATGTACCCATAGCAGTAGTATATGATACTGGAGCAACTCATTCCTTAATTTCCTATGAATTAGTTAAAATTTTGAAATTAAGTTGCATATTGGTTGAAACCCCTTTACATATACAAAGTCCACTGGGAAGTTCTAGTGTTTTAAACATGATCTGTGTGGATATGGGATTAAACATAGGAGGAGATACTTTTATTTCCAATTTATATGTTTTAAATTACCCAAATATAGGTGTTATTTTGGGAGTAGACTGGTTAAGGCAATTCAAGACCATAATTAACTTAGACTCATCCACCATATCATTGCAAAACCATGGAAGCCAGAGGATCACAATTTGGTGTGAAGTGTCCAAGGGAAGAAAATTGTGTCATTTGATTGATTTGGGTAAAGATTTCAATGAACATATTATTGAGGAAATTCCCATAGTCAATGAATACTTGGATGTTTTTGAGGAGGTTAATGGTGTTCCAAACCAGAGGCCAGTGGAATTCCAAATTCATTTAGTTCCAGGAGCAAGCCCAGTGATTCAAAAGCCAACAAGAATGGGGCCAAATGAACTAAAAGAATTAAAGAAACAATTAGAGGAATTAGAAAATAAGGGTTTTATAAGACCCAGTAATTCTTGCTGGGGGGCACCAGTGGTGTTTGTCAAGAAACAAGATGGTACCTTGAGACTCTGCATAGATTATAGGGAATTAAACAAGGTAACCATTAAAAATAAATACCCACTGCCAAGAATAGATGATCTTTTTGATCAATTGGCTGGGGCAAGAGTATTCTCTAGGCTAGATTTAGCATCTGGTTTTCATCAAATGAAGGTGGAAGAATCAAGCATCAAGTACACTGCCTTTAACACTAGATATGGGTTGTATGAATTTTTGGTTATGCCATTTGGCTTGACCAATGCACCATCATACTTTGTAGATTTAATGAACAGAACCTTTAGAGATTATTTAGACAAGTTTGTGCTTATTTTTATAGATGACATTTTAATTTATTCCAAAACAATGGAAGAGCATGAAAGTCATCTGCACATGGTTTTGTCTAGACTAAGGGAAAAAGACTTAAAGGCAAAATACTCAAAATGTGAATTTTGGAAAGAGGAAGTGCATTTTCTTGGCCATGTTATATCTGCCCAAGGAATTTCTATGAACCCCAATAAAGTAGTGGCTATTCAAGCATGGAAGAGGCCAAGCACTGTGAGTGAAGTGAGGTCATTTATGGGGATGGCAGGGTATTATAGGAGATTTATAAAAGATTTTTCAAAAATTTCTACACCACTTACTAACCTAACCAGGTAGAACCAAGCTTTTGTTTGGTCAGAAAAATGTGAAAAGTCTTTTGAACAGTTGGAGGCATTGGTGAATGCTCCAATTTTAAAGGTACCTCATGGAAATGAAGAATTAGTTGTATACACTGATGCTAGTGGGTTTGGCTTGGGTGCAGTGTTGATGCAACAAGGCCAAGTCATTGCATATGCATCCAGACAACTTAAACCCCATGAAGTTAGGTATGCCACACATGATCTTGAATTAGCAGCAGTGATCTATGCTTTGAAACTTTGGAGACATTATTTGTTAGGCACTAAGTTTGAACTTTACACTGACCACAAGTCTCTAAAATATTTATTTTCACAAAAAGATTTGAACATGAGGCAACATAGATGGGTGGAGTTCTTAGCTGCCTATGACTTTGACATCCTCTATACACCAGGCAAAGCAAACAAAGTTGCAGATGCTCTAAGTAGACAGCATGCTAAATTGGCTATGATGATGATAGAAGAATTTAAGGACTTGTCTTTGCTAACCGAGTTAGAAATTGGGGAGAATGGTTGTGTGCACATTGATGAGCAGATGCATGGTGCACAAGAAAATAAAGGGAAGTTAAGCTTAATGACACTTCAACCAGATTTAATTCTGAAGGTAGAAAAAATGCAAGAACAGGATGCAAACTTATTAGAGAAGAAAATTCTCCTCTTAAAAGGGGAGGAAGTGATGAATTACCATATTGATAAAAATGGTTATATGAGATACCAAAATAGGATGTGTGTGTCAGAGGACACCGAATTGAAGAAAGAGATATTGAATGAATATCACAGAAGTAAATACTCCATACACCCAGGCAACACAAAAATGTACCAAAATTTAAAAAGAGACTTCTGGTGGAAGGGGATGAAATCAGATGTAGCTAAATACATTGCCAAATGTATGACTTGCCAACAAGTCAAGGCTGAAACCCAAAGGCCATCAGGGTTGATGCAGCCTCTTAGTGTACCACAGTGGAAGTGGGAAGATATATCTATGGATTTCATAGATGAGCTGCCTAGATCTAAGAGAGGAAATACAAGTATATGGGTGATAGTTGATAGGCTAACCAAAGTAGCACACTTCATTCCAGTCAAGTCAGAAAGGACAGCACCAAAATTAGCTCAAATTTTTATGAAGGAAGTGGTAAAATTGCATGGCATTCCCAAAACCATTGTGAGTGATAGGGATACCATCTTCACCTCAAAATTCTGGAGAAGCTTTCAAGAAGCAATGGGAAGTGAACTATGTTTAAGTACTGCCTACCATCCTTAGTCAGATGGGCAGACTGAAGTAGTAAACAAGGTTTTGGAGGACATGTTGAGAGCATGTGTATTGGATTTTGGGGGCAGCTGGGAAGATTATCTTCATCTAGTTGAATTTACATACAACAACAGCTATCAAAGCACCATAGGAATGGCACCATTTGAAGCCTTATATGGTAAGCCTTGTTTGTCCCCTGTTTGTTGGGTAGAAGCAGGAGAAAGGGCTATTTTAGGGCCTGAGTACACAAGAAACTAAGGAGAAAATTGAGTTGATAAGGAGAAGAATGGCAGCACCACAAGATAGGCAAAAGAAATTTGCAGACAAGAAAAGGAGGCAGGTAGAATATGAAGTGGGAAATTTTGTTTTCATCAAAATCTCACCTATGAAAAATGTGCTGAGATTTGGGAAACAAGGCAAGTTAACCCCAAGATATATTGGACCATACAAAATTCTGGAAAGAATTGGTTCCTTGGCATATAAGTTGGAATTGCCAGAAAACATGCAAGGCATACATGATGTTTTTCATGTATCACAACTGAGAAGGTGGGTGCATGACAAGGCAGAAATTCTGGAGACCCCAACCCAAGTGCAGATAAATCCTAATTTGATTTATGAAAATGATCCAGTAGGGATTTTGGCAAGGGATGTGAAGAAATTAAGAAATAAATCACTGAAACTTGTGAAAGTACAGTGGAGTCTTGATCCCAGTGATTGCACGTGGGAATTAGAGGACAAGGTTAGGATGAACTACCCTAAGCTATTTCAGATTAGAGGTAAATCTAATTTTTTTTAATTTGCTTTTCTTTTGGATGCATGTATTTTTAGTTATTATCATAGAACTAGAAATCTAAGTGGTTGAGGAATACTTGTTCTCTGATTTAAGCTTGGAAAATTGTGGGACACAATTCCTAAAAGGTGGGGTGTATGTAATGACCCAAGATTTTAGGAATTTATCTTGGAAAATATAAATAAGATTAAAATAATTTTTAAGTAGTTTTTAAAACCATGTTTAAGGGAAAGATGAAATAGCTTGATGTGGTATAATAAAATGATGTGCATTTGTGCACAGAAAATACACATGAGTAAAGCTAGATCCCTGGATACTATGAATGAGTACATGATGCTATGTATGGAAAATGTATATATATATATATTTACTAATAAATAAAGAAAACCCTCAAATGTGCTATATGCAGAAATATAACTAAGTATACATGTGCATATGTGTATCAGTATAAAATGATATAGATGTATAGATGTATATAAGTTATTGTCTGTAAAACATATATGTAAGTATACTAACTAAGAATTAGAATTTAAACTAGTAAGATGAAACACACAAATATGTTTTTCCTCTGGTGGATAAATAAAAAGGAAACACCAGATAATAAAGTGAAGGCTAAAAATAGAAAATGGGAGGAAAACAAAAATGTATTTTTGTATGGGCTGAATTAAGAAAGAAAGAAATATGTGTATAATATTGCTGGAAATCAGATCATACATTTAGCATGCAAATAGACAAGAGAAAAAGCATTTTATGGAAAAGGAAGATTTCTGAAAATAACCAAAGTAGATAACCACTTTTCTCTTCACCAAATTAAGCCGGGGAGGGTAGAATCTTGGGTTCAAATAAATGCAGATAACATAACTTTCTGGTGGGCAAAAATGGCTTTAGCCAATACCCAAAACCCTAAGGAGAACTCTGTATATATATAAGCAGCAGCCTCCTCTCCTTCTCAAAAAAGAACTTTGAAAAAAAAACACCATATAAAAACATAAGGCAAGTGAAGGAAAAAGAGCTTGAGGCTAAAGGCAGAAGTTATCAATTAATTAAGGAAGCAAAGAAGAGAGCTAGGTGAGAAAACTCACTCAACAACTTAAGGCACTAATCCTAATGAAGGCAGCCAGTTATAAATTAATTTTTCTTAAAAGTGTATGTGATTGTCTTTCAGAAATTAAGGATGCTTTAATGCTAAATGGTTGCTCTGGTTGTTTTATTTTGTGAATATTCTAAATATGATCAGTATGCATGAATAAGTATCTTAAAAACCCAGATCTCTTTCTGACATGATACTGGTTAGAAATATAAATAAATACCCAGAAAATAAAATGTTGAATATAAGCAAGTAGTGTTGGTTTTGGCTCAACCCAGAAGAATTGATGAGCATATGGGCTGCAATATACATATGTATATGTGCTGAGGCTTAAGATAAAAAGGAATTAGGAGTGCAATAGGCTTGCCTATGTGCTGATACTCCTAATTCAAAGAAAATATACAATAACCACCTAGCAAATAGATTTTGTGATTTAGGAAGCTTGGTCAATCTGAGTTTAACTAAAGCACAGATGTTTGCAACCAAATCTTCCCATAGAGCCATAAACCAATGTTAGTTGTCTATACCTCTTTTAAATTGCAAAAACATGCTTTAATAAGTACCAATACTTAAATTGCTTGATTGCCTCTGTTTGTTTATGTGAATGATGAGGAATGCTATGAGATGAATGCTTGTTTTTGTAAAATGACTCACTGCTTGGGTTTGCCCTGAAAAATTTAAAAAGAGAAAGTACCTGAGAACTTGATTAGGAAATGGGGTCAAGATCACTACAGGAATGACTTGTGTTCTTGAGTAGTGCAAGTTGACACATGGCTTGTTTAAGTCCTGAGATCTTTGTGTAATGGAGTGAATTAGTTCATTACAGTGTGTCCATTGATTCATAAAATTGCATATGAGACCAGGGTAGATAAATATATCAAGGGAAGAATATTTGACATGATGAGGAACTAGAGTTTTCCCAGAAATGAAATATGAGGAAGGAATAAATGATTTAACTCATGTTGGTTATTTTTCTGTTTTATGTGAATGATTATTTGATTTATGACTGAATTGTATGCCTTAATGTATGTGCCATATCTATATAAAGCCTCTGGAAAGAAAGATTAAAGTGTGCACATGCACAATGACACAGAACATGCACACAAGTATTACTTGTTTTCAAAAGGGCAAAACTATATGTATATGTACTTAATTCAATTTTAACTTAATTAATTAATTGCTTTAGTGGATTTTCTCATACCAGACATGTTTCTGACCCTAGCGTGCTAATGGAATCTGGGGTGTCTCATTTAAAATGAGGCAGCTTCAAATGCTTTTTCAGGAACAGCAGCCTCTAGGTAGGAGTAGAAGCAAGGCATTGAGGAGAAGATTATAGCATGCTAGAATTAGATAGATAAGAGCTTAAAAGATGAAATTTGCATGTATTGATATTTAAAAAAAAAAATCATTGTAGTAAGTACTGAGTGATGTTGGATATTTGGTTAAGTATTTTAAGAATTTGACTTGTAACTGAAATTTAAAATGTCTGAGTTTCATTATCTGGAATGTTGAAAAGTTTTATCTATAATTTTGTAAGTTAGATCCACAGTAGGGATTTTATAGGAGGGTGAAGTTAGATCCATATTAGTAATTTTATACATGTTCAGACATGATTTGTTCAGATATTGTCACACCAGTACCTTTGTAATTTTAACATGAATCTGAATTTCTTTTTACTAAAGTTTTGGGCAAAATGCATTTTAAGGCCCTTTGAAATATGCCTGAACAGAGAGTCTATTTAACCCATGTTTTTTTCTTTGCTGAGTATCCATATGTCCCAGGAAACTCACCCCGGACTGCATTTCATTTAGTCTAGTATCTTGGTATCAAGGAATCAAGCTTCTGGAATATGATAATTCACTTAAGAATATCCCAGATATGAGTTTGCATATAAGGTAGATTTTATAGGAAAGCAAACATAGAAAATGATAGAAGCTTATATCATTTTCAGGGCACAGACACTACACTATTAATTTTTATAGATAATCATAACATAATTATCTGGTTTTTATGGATCATATTTCATAGAGGATCCAGCAAGCTATCAAGGATTAAAAATCATACTGTTACCTATATGAATAAGATTTTATTACATAAATAAAAATTAAGCTATGTGGGGATTGATTAAATTTAATCAATCAATGTAACCTCTTGTTTGCCATAACCTGATTAAGCAAGAGGGGCACATGCATCTTCATATGTGTGTGCATATCCTTGTGGTTGCACTGATATATCTATATTGGTAAAACTTTTGATCCTGGATAAAGTTTGTTTATTGGAAAAAGAAAAATGACCCTGGGGAAATATATTTGTTAATAAATGATATATATATATATATCACTTTGTAAAAAAAATCCTTACAAAATGAAGGTAGAAAAGAGAGGGTCATTTCAATTAAAACTATTTATGACTATCTAAACTATTTCCTAAAATTTCAGACTGTGTAAAGTTGAGGTATTTATATTTAAATCCTTGATGATGATACAACCTAAGTTGGAATTTTGAATTGATACCATTTTTTGAATTAACATATTTGAGTAAATATGATGATTTTGGAACTAGGATTTAATTAACCTATCTTATCGATAAATCGAAAAGTGAAATTGTTTTTGAAAGTGAATATGGTTTTGAAAGTGAATATAATTTAGAAGGAAATATAATTTGAAATCAAATCGAATATGATATTTTGATACCAATTGTGAAATTGACTTTTTGAAATATAAAAGAACCATCCGGTGTGTAATAAGTGTTTGGTTGTTAAAGAGACCGGGATCGGATATTGTCATACTCTCTACCAATACCGAAAACCACTTTAACAACTGTGTACGTGGTGGAGATTCCAGAAATGAAGTAGGATGGTTTGGCGAACGATTTCTGTATGAGGTATTTACGTGACCCTGACTCTCGTGAGTCAGCTTAGATGTGACTAAAACAGGAGCTATACCTTGGCCAATTGAGGTCATTCCTCCGATCGGATATGCTTCTTCGATACCATATTATGACTTTGCGATGATTTGGTGACCACCCCTTGATTTTGATTATGGGAGTGTGTTTCGAGGTGGGCGGTAGTAGCTGCTATGCGTTACCACCAGCCCGGTTCTGCAATTGGTATATCTACCCTGGCATTGCCTCGAGTGCCATGTTCACATGCCCTAGAGCGCCTTCTACGAGTTTGTTTTGAACCGTACCTATGGGGTGTCCTCTGGGTAAACCACCGGTTTGGTGGAGCCTACGGCATTGTATAGACCATGGGAATATATAAAATGTGTTAAGGGGGATATGGGTAACGCCTTAATGCTATTTTAATACTTTACTTTATTGTAGACACTATTATAATAGTGTATTGTACTACATAGTAGATAGTTTAACGGATCCTTAGGATATGGAAGTCCCAAACATCTCCTAAGTTATTGCACTCACGTTTGACACTGGATAGGAGATGTGAAACCCTGTAAACATCTCTGACGTCGTTACACTCATATTTATTTACTGTTGATTTAACTTACATAAGATCTTTTAGTTCTGACTCGAGTGTTGTCTTTTCAATTCGCTCGGGTCAGTCTGAGCTTTTCAGTTTATCGAAGATTGCTTTCTGGAGGACGAAGACGAAGATAGAGTACTATTATTATCTGTTTATTTATTCCGATGCATCATGTTGTTCCGCTGCATTTATTATTTATTCCTGTTTATGTAACTATGATTTTGTGTTGTAAAAGAATAATCAAATGTATTGTAAAACAGCTTCATGAACTATTATTTGATTATTATATTATTGTCATTCCACTGCGAGATTCTGTATTTGTTTTCTTTCTTTCTCTGCTTTTCTTATTTACCCTATAACAATCTGCCTCTTTGAATGGTTTGAGTCTGACGTGTGTGGTTTATCGTCGATTTAAACCGTCCAAAAAGGCAGGTCGTTGCAATTTTAACACTTACAAAATTCGTTTATAATGCCATTACTTTTTCTTTGTAAATATCATTTTATAAATCTCAAATATATAAACCATTTATAATAAGTTTAAAAACCCAATTTAGCTTATTTTAACAATTTTCTAAATCTTATAAATAAACCATTTATAGTAAATTCAAAATTCTCATTTTAACTTATTTTTAACAAAATAGTTAAATTATATTTCAAAAACCATATTTTTGAATATATTTCATAAAGCCATAATTTTTATAACATAAAAATTATAACTTTTATTTATTTAAAATAAATCCATTTCCTTAATCATTCAAAAATTATATATTTTCAAAATCACTTTGAAATCCTTTTTAAATTGAAATCATCATTTTAATATTTTAAATTTCCAAAATATGGCCCAATGCTACAACAGCACTAGATAAGGAGATTCACATCAATCACGGCATCCAAATATCATAAATCACATGATAACAGCATATATATCAATATCTATAAATAAAATCAACACTGGTGAGGAATCCAGTTGGATCCCTCCAACTTGTCACCTGCAAAAAATATACATATTAGAAAATATGTACTTTGTCCGCTTCGAGGCAGACGCGTGTACAAAGGGTCATCCGCTCATACATGGAACGTATATGGTCTCATCCACTAGAATATGTGGGAATATATCCAAACCAATCAATATATATATAATATATCTTATCTCATCCAAACAATCACTAATCATCGTAAATAAAATTTATTCTCACTTCTATAAAAATATAAGCGAGACAAAAAGAGTGAGTTGTACTCACTTTGGTTGCAGTCATCGTAATAGCGATTTATTTTGAATAAAATTAAACAGACGTTTAATTTTACCCAAAATTTTCACTAGCTCCAATCAACTCCAAAACAGCTCTATCACGCAGTGTTCACGAATACGAACCAGACGCAATTTGTTTTGTCCGATTTTGACCTCGTATGAAGAAGTTATAAAATTTATAAGATTACACTAATTAAATTATAATTAATTTACAAATTCTTTTTTTTTATTTACTTGAATCATCTGGGCCATTAGAATTGCTTCACAAAATCAAGGTCGTGCCCTTCTTCTCCTTCGTTTCCCTCTAGGTGAAAACGTGAGCAACGAACCCAATAGCCGCCTTTAAACCCTCTATCTCGCGACCTCCTCATTCATCTATACGTTGATCAGGAACCACCATTTCGAAGCTCATCTCCCACTCAATCAATGCCTAAAAACCGGTCGAGCTCGGCCACCTCTTCCTCCACGAACTGCCCTCAAAACGTGACGACTTCAAGCCCAAATTGTGGCCATTCCACCACCCCAAACACAATCACAACCGTTGAGATCCTAGATCTCACTGCACTCTACAATCTTCCTTTCAAAATCGAAGATTGAAAACATATGGATTAAGAGAAAATGGAGGAAGAAATTTTGAATTTTCTGGCCATTGAATAAAACCGGCGGCTAGCCCTAAGGGAATTAGGGTTTTGGCAAAAGTGAAGAGTGTGTGGACTTTTATAGAAAATATCCAAACACTATTCACCCGAAAATATTTCGAACTCCAATCAAAGTGTGCCACCTGGTGTTTATAATGTTTTACCCATATTCTGAACATAATGGAATATTATATCAAGAGCCGATTCCATCGTATTTGGAAGATAGGTTTTCAAATCGAATTATTGTTATCAAAATTCACTTAAATAAATTTCTACGCGTTTCAGCTTCCCACGACTAAACCGTAAGTCTGATCGACACGAAATTTGAAATCCTACAATAATATAATATTATGGATCCAATGAAACTAGTTTCATCGAAATCCGAGACAGTGTGACAAATGACTATTTTTATGCGTCAATTAAATATTAAAATATGTAATCTCTATAAATTAACTTTTAATTCAATTTTAAAAGTACACTAATCATATTCTAACTCAAATAGAATTTAATTCAACTTTATAAATCATTTTCATTCTTATTAAATTTCAATTTCAATTATTTCTACAATTTCAAATATTAAATTAACAATTTAATTATCAAAATAAATCACTATATTCGAAATAGTGGAAATTAGCCACAGAGGCCTCTTTATCAAGTGGAATTAGTTTCTAGGACACACAACTGAAATAATTACTTTCAAGGACAAAACGTAAAATAATTGGTTTCTAGGGCCTAAAAACCTATGAAATTATGTCCTTGAAAGTAATTGGACTGCTAACTTTGTCCTTGAAAGCAATTATTCTGCTGATTTTGGCCTTGAAAGTAATTTCTCTGAATGTGTGTCCTAGAAACTAATTGGACTGCAAAGTTTGTCCTTCTGGTGAAATGCCCCTTCGAAATATAAGTTATTCAATTTATAAAATTTACTTTTCAATATTTAATTCAATCAAATATTCCAAATTCAGACGATTGAAAAATTGGGTCGTTACAAGAACCGTCACAGTTTGCATTATATAATACTTCGATGAAATTAGTTCATTCAAAGGAAGTAAACAAACTGTACTATGAGAATGAGTATTCAATCTGAGTGATTGCAATGAAGATCATTTTCCATTTAATGTAAAACTAGAGAAAACTACAAGACAAATCTAAGAATTCGATTGTTGAAAGTCGGTTTTGAACTATTTACGCGAAGTGCAACGTAGCTGATATCCTTAAATATTAAGGATGATCGAATGCACTTTTGTAAAGAGTTAATTATGATATTGTAGTAAAGTTTTTTCTTTTGATTGGTTCGATCGCTTAAAAGAAATCGAATGTACAAGAGTGTACGTGATTTTAGGTACAATGGGGATGAAGAAAGTGAATTGTCACTTCTCTTCATAAAGAAACATCTAAAACAAAAATTACATAATAATAATTGATACTTTAAATTGGAATAAGAAATATTATTTCTATTCCGAAATGTATTTTCATATAGAAAATCATTTCTATGAATTTTCATTTGATTTCAAGATAATCAATCAAAGAACTCCCCTTTGTGAACTAGTTACAGTTTATGAAATAAATAGTCTATATTAAATGGATAATGGACCCTCGTATTTAGTATGCTATTATAATGGCGGAAATAGTGGTTGCATGCCACATAGCACTTATTGATTGCATCAAGTTACGAAAATTGTTTTTGTAAGATGTACCGCATATTATTTATGAAATAATATATGTTCTTCTTTGATGGTTGGAGATTAGACATAGTTTTATTTCAATGAGAATATTATGAATATTCATTATGAGGTAAAACTATAATGTTGTATTTTTTTTCTAACAAAAGTGATGCATTGGAAAATACCGAAGTATCTAAAATTATTTACAATTATTTTGGAACTTTAGACTAAGCCATAGTTTTGAGAAATAATTTTTAATATATGATTATGAATCATGTGAAACTGGTTAATTATATTTCAGACAGTTAAGGGTAAAGCACCTATTCGGTGGGAGCGGAAAAAGAATTTATGAACTCTTCGGATTGATACATATAGACGTATGAAATCACAAGTATAATATTACAAAAACGAATCCACGCTCCTCCTTGTATACACCGATGAATTATCACAAACAATAATATGTGTATTTGATACATATGGAACGTGTCTATGATAGGTTCATAGAATATAAAATGGATGTAATGAAATAACATGCAACAAAATGATTTGATTTGATCGAATAGGTAAGTATATTGGAAAGAGTTCCAAATGTACTTAAAATGAATATAGATTCAGTCTAAAGAGTCACTCACCCCAAATACATAATGATGTATTGATAAGGAGTAATTGAACTTTTTTGGACAAATCACAATTAATATTGACTGAAGTTGAGTTGAATTCTTTCTATATAAGATGTTACTTGAGAGTAGCACACAAGTTCAAAATTAATATCACCAAAAGTTAGTTTGCAAAATCATACAAGATGAGGGTTTATAAGAAACCCCATCATTTCCTAGGCCAAAGAGTTGGCAGGTTGTGTGAGTCGAAAGATTACACATAATAATTGTATGTAAGGGATCTTGTGTGAATCACAACAAAAGAAGTTTGCTATAATGTCATTGGATGACTGATTTATGTTATGAACATAAATATTGTGAACTGATATTAAATTATTATTATGTAAGGAAATTCATAAAATGTTTATGAATACCCATTCTGTTCCAACAAGAAACAACTGTTGTTTCTAGAAATACCAACTTCGTAGCAAAGGAATTTCTTTGAGAAATTATTGGTAGTAAAATGGATACGAATACGATCCAAGGTTAAAACTAATTCCAAGGGATGAAATGAAATTAACTAAACCTAAATGAACGGAACACATTATAATGTCTAATGAGTATTCTTGCACATCAATAAGAAACCATGAGTTTCTTGTCTATATCAAAAATAAGTTATCCTCATTGTTGAATTAAACCATTAAGAGTATTGACTCTATAATGTGGTACGATGCACAAATCCGAAACAAATTCCAAGTACACTATTAAAATATAATTTTGATAGTTGTACCCAAAGAGATATGATCCATCGGTCACAAATGTGTCTTTTAAAAGAAAGACAAATGGGGTGGAATATAATGAGCCACATTGGTAAGAATAACATCATGAATTTCAAGTGATGAAACTAGCATGACGGATTAGCCATTTAATGTCCACGAGTTCATTTGGATTTACTCACAAATTATTGCCTAGTATAACTTTGTGTTTTAGTGCATATTATTGAAATAGAAAATTCTAGATAAAGATTAAACTAGACCGTTTGCATATAACAACCAAAGTGTCTCGAAGTCAGGGGTAGCGATATTGAGTTTGTGGGTTTTTGGATATGATCTAAGAGCTGATACGAAAGTATCATTCAATAAACATCAAAATTGAATAAGTATTTTGATAGAAGTATCAAATATTTGATTTCAGTCAAAATGCAGAGGAAGTATGTGTCTATAAGAAAGAAAGTTGAAGGTCATTAATATTTCTAAACATAAGAAAACAACTTGCTACTGATTGTTAATGATGTGCTTACGTTAAATCAGCTATTCATTCTTTTAATACTCGACGTTGGATTTGCAAATGATATATCTTATAATGAGTATAAAGGACGTTAGGAATGTCCCAGAAAATATGCAGAAACACCTTATTAAAATGTTTAGTAAGAAACACGTAAGATGGATTCCTTATGCATTGGCAATAGGAATTATCATACACATTATGTTGTCTACAATATCATGATTTGTTTATGTATTTGATACATGAAGTAAATATCAAATCCAGAATAAGGTCACTAAATGTTAGTTTATAGTGTTCTCGTGTATTTACGAAATAAAGGAGAAATGTTTATAGGAACAGTGAACTACTTGTGAAGGATTATTCAGACTTAGACTTCATATGTGATATTGAGTACAGGTGTCAATATAAAATTCATGTCCAAATCTTGGTTAAAAAGCTTTAAGTTGGAAATGTTCCAAATGAGATATTATGACTGATTCAATAAAAGGTCAAGTACATCGCCTTGAATAGCAACATAATATAAGCAATGTATATACATAACGAATGCACCAGTTTATAACTGAACTGAAGGTGATTCAAATGTTGGGAATCTCATAATATTTTTATACAATAGAAATGCCATGATTTAGTTCATAACAGAACATAGAGCTCACTTGAAGTCGAGAGACTTACTCCGAATTGTTCCACATGATAAAGGTAGTTTATAAACATTGGAGAGAGTTGATATACATAGTAGATAATTGAAATACAATAGCATACCCATTCACTGTGGGACTTACCTGATTGGATAAGTTGGAATAAGATTCCATAATTGACCCCAAGTGCAAGTGGGAGATTAATAGAGTTGGGGGCATACCCTAGGGGAAATTATGTAGTTTGTTACATATATCTAGCACGATAACCAATCTTGTTCAAAAAAAAGGTGTTTTCTTTCTATTATACACTTGATATAATATGTTATCTTAATTAATTTAATTATAAGCGTATTTAGTAGAAAATCCATAAGTCGTATGTTTTTGTGATAGTAGTTAAAAAAGGTTATAACCATGAGTAATTTATCACAATGAAAATAAAAATACCATTTTAAATATTCCTATTCAAAATGTATCGAGACTGAATATCGATGCATCCATCGAGACTAGAGTATGTAACACTCTCCCAATGTGGGCATTGTATTACTCATGACTGCTGGAGCCACTAAGAGGTTACATGATTATAGTTATTAGATGACTATGGTATGACTCACTCGATAGATTTCTGTTAATTAATACATATGGTCAAACAGAAAATATTGAAGTGGCTAATTTACATTGTTTTCTTGACTTCAGAATACTATTGACCTTCAATATGAATGCTCCACCTTAAATATAATTAAATTGTGACATTTAATCCATCGAATGACTATAACTAGGTTGAGTGGAAGTATTGGAAGTGAAACACTATTTTAGAGAGGATTCATCTCCTCGGTTATACAGGGTTAGTATCATGGTTAACTGAAGTCAATTCAAAGTCAAAATCTCTTATCATATTAGTTTGGTTAATAATAGTTGTTATTATTGAACCAAGGACTTTGTGTGTGGACTATAGAGTTGAATGCGGACGATACTGGAATTTTGACCACAACCAAATTTCATAAGTCCAAAGTGATACAGTTTTGACGAAGAGAATTGCTGTAAATAATTGTCACTACCGGGTAATGCTTAAAATTGTAAAACTTAGATTTTCACCAAAGCTATGTAAGTGATAAATTTGCCCAAAATGTCATAGCACTAGCTAAGGTAAAGTGTGAACATTGATATTCGAATTATTCATTATTAACCGCTGACCAATTTACACCTAGAGAGTCAATACAACCGCAATGTTGAATCCTTTGTCTACCACTTATTTAATTAAATTATAAATGTTATAATTAATTAAATTAACTAATATTTATGAGATTTTAATTTTTTTTTAGTTATGTTGGTAAGTACAAAAATAATGTGTATATAAAAGTTATGTACACACTTGTCGATATATAATCTATGTACTTTTAAATATGATTTAAATGTAAAATATCTGACCTCCCTTGAAGTGATTTGAGGCCTAATAGGAAAGCGGGTTTGGTTGGTAATGATGGGGGATTTTGGTTTGGAATTTGATTCCAAAGGTGTGTACATGGCCAAGAAAAAGAAATATATGTTTTTATCTTTGACCACCTTGTTTCCTTCAAACACCTCTTGCAATTTTTTTTCTAATTTTTTTTCTATGTTTTGTTGCCTTATGCACTTGCATTTTTTTACCATAGTATATTTAGATAAAATCACAATATATTTAAAGTGTAATATTAGGCATAAATGCCATTTAATATGTCAATTAATATAATTAATGTTTGAACCAAAAAGGCTTGAACACCTAATAGATTGACTAGAGAAATAAAAAGTGAAGAAGATAAATGAAAAATGAGTAAGAAATAGAACAAATGAGATTTATAGTGGTTCGGCGTAATCTAGCCTACATCCACTTCATGTTTTCCTTTATTATATTGTTGTTTACAGGTAGGAGTTCTTACGAGTCGGTACAACTTCGTTACGGGTCGGTATAACTCCGACAGAGATTACAAGAAATTAAAGAAAGGAGAGCATAATCTAAATGATGGTGAAAAATGAGCGCTACCTCTTTATTTATTGAGGTAGGGAGCATAAAATCTTGCCCAGAAGATCTCCACATAGTTTTCCATGCCAAAGACTAGTTCCCTAAGAAAATAGGTCGCCACATCATCAACTTCTATGGGTTGGTACAACTCCATGGATACAGGTTAGTACCGACCCATAAGAATGCTAAATTAACTACCTTCAACTCTTTATGTTGGATCGTCTTATGGTCATCTTCGTGATTCCATAGTTGTTTGCATCAATAATAGCTTGTTTCGGAGTTCAAATGACGGAGTTGTAGAAGAACAGAGTTGTAGATTCAAGAGTTCATGGAGATCAATAGGGAATTGCATTGAATCGACAAAATAGTACTAGAAATAGGTTTCTAACATCAAATAGTGTAGGTAGGCAGAAGGTGGGGTCCACCAGTGGAGAAAAAACAGGACGGTACCAACCCATAATGATGGGTCGGTACCGACCCACAACTTGGGTGGATTCCATCTTTTGTTCTCTCCAGATTTCTTGGTATTTGCCTCTTGGTTCCGTTTGCATTTGAGATATGGGCTTCATGGTCACCTCTTCGGGCATCTTTCCTTGATAACTTTGAAGATCGAATCGTCGAGTTTTTTCTTATCCTGCCTTATCAAAAGGCGGGATAACACTTGCCCCCCTGTAACAACTCAAAATTTAAGAAGGAATTAATAAATAATTATAAGTGAAAATAAATAATATTTATAATTAGAATTCGTTTGAAATTAGTATTGAAATTAATTGGCAGTAGATTTATTGAAAAGTTTCAATTAGAAAGGGAAAAAGGAATTAAATTGTAATGATTGAGTTTAATACAAGAACTTCCATTTGTGTCAAAATGGAATGAACATTTGAAATAAAAATAAATGCATGTTTTGAGATAAATAAAATAAATTTCTCGTTTTTGAATATATGAATGATTTTATAAACAGGGAGTTTGTTTTGTTACAAAAGTGTGACGACCCGACTTCCTACGCCCAGAAAGTCGTATCGTTTTGAAGAAAAGAAAGAGGTGAGAAAATAGAAAAGGTAGAGAAGAATAAGAAACAACAACAGAATCTCAACAGCGGGACGAATAAAATATAATATATCACATAAATATTACATAGTATCATATACATCAGAGTACACAGATAATACAACACATACTAGACAGTTATAAACACCTGTCTAGTTAATACAACTCACACATCACAGAGATACAACACAGCGGAAATACAGAATAAACTCTAACACAGCGGAACCAATATATATATCTATACGCTGAAGCCTCCTGCTCCATTTGCTCCTCCAGAACTCGTCAAAGCTAACCTGAATCCCTTGACTACCCGTAAAAATTTGGGTACCCGAGAGTTTATGAAAAACAGAAATAAACTTCGGGTCAGACATGGGTCTGGTATGAGTAACAGGTTAAAGTTGCTTAACTTTTGAAAATCATTTGAAACAAAGGTATCACGTAAGACTTCCCACACATAAACATGGAAAAGTTTTTACCTTACGCTAACCAAAACATTTGATAGGAAATCCAGTGATATTATAATAGTGTCTAGGGTTTTCAAGTAAATAGAAAATAGCTGAAATTGTTACATCTATTAAATTCCAGCATACTAGCCACAACGTGGGTAATACAATCAAAACCGTAGAGTCACGTAGGGAAATTGGATTTCCATCAATGGCTGGGCTACTGGGGTACCGCCCGTCACAGTACGTGGCCTAGATCACCGTACCGAGGAGTACGCCCGCTCCCCTGCAACACAAAGCCGGACCCGTTCCTTACTGAACAGTTCCAAATAGAATAACCCCGCAGATGGCTGCAGACCAACTGCCACTACCGAAATAAAAAGGAACCTCTAGACAGGGGTATATCCTACTCTCAAGTGGGAGCTATCCACGAAGCTTTGCTGCACCTCCCCTGTTTTAGCCATTCCCGGTTGATGAGGCTTGAGGTCACGATTACCTTTATAGAATTCATCACTTAGAATGCTCATCGTCCACCTGACGATGTTTTGAAAGCATCCAATCCATACAAGTTCGTTCCGGGTTCGAACGAAACCGAAGGCATTATCTCGTTACACTCGTATTGGAATCACCCTCAGAGTCAACGACAATAACCCTTGCACTCTGAATCACCATCTCGAATCTATAAGTACTATCACCGTCAAACTCATTACGGAATCACCCACAGAGTTATACTGACATATAGTTCTTATACCTCGAGTCTTCACTTGCTCCATTTGAATTTCACGACCTAACGTTATTTTGGATCGATGTGGTATTCGGGTCTCCAGACCTGGAATCCCGGTATACGGAAACCCGATCCCGGTCTCATCGAAATCCAAACCGTGTCTTTTAAGGCCAAGTTGTTTTAAAAGTTTTAAACAATTTCAATACATTATCTATATCAATACAGATAGATAATTCACAGCATCACAATAGATAATCAACAAGATCATTGCCATAGATAATTCATATTATCATCATAACAGATAATTATCATACTCCAACCAAACATCAATCATATAGCATCAATTATCTCATATCAGGGATATTAAACCATTCAACAGTAAATATCATCCATATATAAACAAGAGTTAAATAACCATACAATAATTAATTTAAAATGAATTAAACTAATTACTACCTCTTTAATTAATTTAAAGTAAATTAAATTAATTACTTCATTTAACCTTGCTTACATATCCATAAATTGATTTATCAATCATCAGTTACTTAATATACCAATCAATCATCTTGGATTAATTTAAACTTTACTTCCGTTCCAGTAATTTCCCTTAATTTATTTACAGAGATTAACTTTTGAGTAAATCCCTTAATAAATTATATTTATATTGATTTTATTATATTCAATCACTTTATTGATTTATTATTGCCAAATTAAACCAATTTCCAATTATACCATTAATTATAGTAATTAATGATCTTTAATTAATTATTTTATTAATTAATTATTTTTAAGAAGAACTTAATCTTCAAATTTCATAATATCAATCATTTCTGGTTTAATCCATATAGTAATTAACTTCCCTAAATTACTCTTCAAAATCACTTGATTAATCCCTCGATTAACTCCAAGTAATTAAACTCCAATTACTTTTATCAACAACATCATCCAATTGATTACCTCTAGTAATTTCTCATCAATTACTTCTCCGAGTAATTTTACATCAAATCACAAGTGATTAATCCAATAATTCAACTCGAATTAAATCAATCTGCTCCATTTATTTAATAAGTAACTCATCATTCGATCATTAATAAATCTTGATTTCTCTTTTAATTAATTACTTAATCAATAATTAATTCCATTATTAATAAATCTTTAATTTCTTTAATTAATTAATTACTCAGTATTTGAAATGAATCAAATTAAACAATATAAAGTGATTATTCGATAAATTACTTTCACAATTATTTCTTCATAAGTAATTATTTCTTAATTTTATTCAATTATTAATCATTAATTACTTATTAAGTAATTACACTTAATTAATCCATAATTAAGTGATTATTTAATTTAAGTAAATAATTAACTAATTATTTAACATTTATTAAACAATTACTTAATTGTCTTCTTATATTTCTGATTTCTAAATTTAATAAGAAACATTGTTTAAATTAAACTTACTTATGAACAAATACATATTTAATTAATTTAATTAATTATTCATAAGTTAATAACAAAGATAAATCAGTCATATTTATCTTTATTAATTAATTATTTGAAATTAAACCAAATTTAATAACTTCAACAAAGCATTCTATTTAAGTTTTCAAAAAAAATCATATTAATAATCTTCTTGAAAATAAATATTTAGAAATCGATTTCAAAATTAAGTTCTGATTTAAATTTTTAAAGTTAACTTTGTATAAATCTTTCTTAACAATTTAGGTTTCATTTTTGAATTTCACTCCCTTTTTAAATATACTTAACTATTAACACTTTAAAGTATTTAAAATAATTTAAATATAAAACTTTATTTTCCAAATCAGTCTTTAACTATCTTGAATTCACATAACTAAACATTTATTCTAAAACTTGGGTTAACTTGATTTTAAGTTTAAACCAGAATTTTAAATTTTGTAAAAACTGTTAAAAATAGAACAGTGTTTTAAAAACTGGACAACATTTCCCGCGTCTTCCGAGATCACTTCGAGTTACCCCGAGAAATTCACGTGCCTGCTCCGAGTAAAACCATATATTAACCCGTGTTCTTCTCTTCCAAACCCAGTGCAAAGAAACCAGACCAAGCTAATTTTGCTCGTGCACGTGCACATGGCCGTTGGCCAACTTCGATCGCCACCAATACTTCGAGCACGTCGCATCCCACCTCAGCTCCGCTTCCAGTCACCCACTTCGGTCAGATCGCCATTAAATCTCAAATTCGAGAATGACAGCACCTGGAACAAAAAGGTACCTTGCCATGACCAACCTGTCAACGTGAAGTTCTTAACCTTCCGACCATCGAACGCCACTAAACTCCGGTCACTGTTCCGCCTATCCTCCCTCTACCTTCCTACCAATTTTCGTCGAACTCGATACACTGTCGACGCCACGCGAGGAGGAACAGTGGCCATCCCAATTTCTAGGTCACCAGACTTCGCTTCCCCTTTGCCGCCACCATGGCCATCGCTCTACCATCAATGAAATTTTCCGGTGACCACCCTAGACTCCTCTATCTCCCCAAAGCAACTCAACCTCTCTCGACCATCACTCAGCCGGCAATCAATCAAAACGTCGACTCCGTTCAACCTCGAACTGCTACCAGACCACTACACTAAAAATCACGAATCTCATCTTAAAAATCATCGTTTTTGATATAGGTTCTAACCAGATACCTGAATCAACGATCGGTGCCATTCGAGATTTGGCCAACTCTAAGTTTTTTTTTCAAACATTTGGGTTTCCAGAGAAGAATTTTGAGTGTTTTAATCTTAACAATTTTTTAAGGCTTAGCTTATGATGATACAAGCAACCTTTGTTCTAATTTCAAGTTCAGCTCTTAACTCGAAACTGAGTAATTGATTTTTTTTATCTTTTGATATTAACAGTTTTGAGTTTATGGTCTGAGAACAGAGATAATTCAATCAACAGCAAACATCACATACTTCCAGCTACCATATACATATATATACAGATAATCATATAAACCAAATTTTAAACACTTTAAGTTTTAAAGAAATTTGTTACTCACCGTTTTCAAAGAACAGAGCACTTCTTGTTTGCAATAGCCTGATCTTTAAAACTGACAGGTGATTTCTTTGACCTTCCTCCAATTCTTCTTGTTTCTGTTGTATTGATTTGTTGAGTGTAGTTTTAAACTGAAGCTTTGTTTTAATTTTCTTAAATGGAAGTTTACTTCAGTTTGTATTTCCTTAGCTCGAACAAATATGAGGATGATATATGAAAGAAAACAAACAGGGATATATGGAAAAGAAAATAGGCAGGGTATCAAATATTGTACAACTTGCAGTGATATTTTCTCTTCTCATTCGACTGTGTAGATTCTTCTTGGCAAAATAGAGGCTGATATGAGATTATGGTGGCTGGCATTAAATATTTTGTACAATCCCATTTGTTTATATTTTCTTTCTTGTTCACTGCCTTCTTGTGCAAGCTTGCTTGGTTGTTTATTTCTTTATGTGAGGTATTCGTATACATATATGTCAAATATTGAAATGTATTTCTTCTTGTCCTTTTAACTTGGTGGCTAACAATTAAATGTCTGTTTTGATTTATATTTACCAAGTATTTTATGCTCCTTCAAGTTTCAGCCTGCACACTTTTTATTTGTAGTTTGTTACTAACTTGTATATATATTTGTTTATGTTAGCTAGCATTATTTAATTTCAGTTTAAATGGTTACTTTGTTATTGTTTTAAAGCTACTAGCCTATGTATGTTGTGAATATTACTTGTTTTATATACTATTTTATCAATGTAAGAAGTGTTATTTTCTTCTTGTTTTATATTTTTGAAGTGTAAAGGAGATGTTATTTTAATATGTTGTTTTAAGCACTTATAGTGTATTTATAATTTACAAAACAATAAATTTAACTCAGGTATATTTTTAACTCATCGATGTATTTAACTTATCACTAGAATTTTACATTTCCATATATATTTATTTTATTAATATTACTTTAAAACAACACATTTGTAAAAAAAAAAAAAGAACTATCTTTTATTATAAACCACTTATTTTATAAAGATATCAATGTATCGTTTGACAAAAGTATATAAAACTCATATATATATTTAAATCAGATTTTTATATCAAGCTTTATTAAAAAGAAAACAAAATAAATCTTTTTATAAATAAATTTTAAATCCACTTAAACTAAAACAATTTATTAAAGCTATTTTTAACATTTACTTATGTATTTAAAACCATATATCCATTTAATAAATAGCTTTGAAAAGTTTAATATTAAATAAAACAAAAATTTCCAATTCATATAAATGTATATTACAGCTTTGAAAGCACAATTTATTAATTCAGTAAAACAAGCTCAACTATTCACAATGTATACAAATATATACATTTATAAACAGAAAATAACTAATTTATTTTACAAATAAAATTTACCAATTAAATATTTATCAAAACAAAGTATCAATTTAGATTATATTTACAAAGATTCAGCAAATCAATTTAATATTTAATACAGATTATTTAATTGATATTGCTCGAAAATTCCGGGATGTCACATTCCTCCCCCCTTAAAAGAATTTCGTCCCCGAAATTAAAAGCAAAGGTAATTTAATAATCTAATTGAAAATTTAGTTTTAAAACACAAGTTTATATCAATCATATGCTAACAATCATAGCAACCAATCAAACAAATCTAACCAGGATAGAACTCTCTCGAGTTTCCCCGAGTATAAATACCGGGTTACTCGCCCCACAGAATCCAAACAGTTCATACTACTAAGCTATAGAGCTACCACTCATCTAGATCAGCAAAACTAGACAGATATTAGACTACAGACACGTCTGACTCAGTCATCAAAACTCTCTGAACTGCTGGTTCTATACCCAGAGATAGATTATACACGTACTCCCTCAGATATACGTGAAACACATCGAATCCCAGATATCCAAACTGGCAATTCACTCCAGAAGATCAACACTTAACCTTTCCTGAACATAGAGAAGATACAGAACATCTCGGAGCTAGCTTCCCAGACTTACCCAATTATAGAGCTCCTTTGAATTAGAGAAAATTTATTCAAAATCAAATCTCCGACTTTTAAATCCAAATTCTCCCGTCTCTTATCCACCAAACTCTTCAGACGGTCCAGAGCTGCTTCCATCACTACTGATCAACTCAATCTCCACTGATGTCTCTTAGAACAATCTGAATCCAGTAGAATGATCTTCTCAAGATCAACAAAAATCAAGAACAAAATCACTACTATCATCAGTAGAAAACAACTTCTCCTTTCAAAAGAACAGCAGATGTACTTCCAACTGCTTCCGCTGCACAACTCTGATATGGGTAGATGAAAATGATGATGACGCACATAAGCACAACTTCCACTGATACCAAATGTGACGGACCTAGGCTTTGCAACCGTCGGTCAGCGATCACAACTGGTAAGCTTTCTCAACTATTCCCGAAATATGGTTCAACAGATCTTCAAGGAGAAACTCAGAAATTCCACGGTAGCCTGATCTGCTTAACCAAAGATATCTCCCTAGGAATCATCCTCAACTAGCTGGACTCTCGGTACCATTCTTGGAATCCCAGTCGATACCACTCAATCTCCCAATGCTGACAAAACTCTTCGAAAACACAAGAGAACACTCAGCTCTAGATGCTCAGGCAACCACTGATTTTCCCGAAGACATTCAGAAAGATTTTGACAAACCAAGAGAACACTCAACTATCGCAAGTCACTTTTGCGATCAACCCAGTCTAATATCCAAAGAAAACTGCCCCTTCTTTACCAATAAGAATAGCTGAAGCTTATCTAATCAATCCCTGAAGAAACGGACCCACAAAGCTGCTTCCGAAGTTCACCACTAGATACTACCGACAGAAGACCTCCAAGCTAGTCCACAGAACAGTCTGAGCTGCAACACTATCGCATGTGTCCAAGATTTCTTAATCCAAGATTCCTCGAGAAACTCGGGCCTCAAAGCCAAACACAAACCCCAGCTGAACTCAGCCTCAACACTAATGCAGTTACAGTTCCATATCCCAAAGTTCTTGAGAACATCTTCGGATACAAGTCATAGCTACTGCCTCTCAACATACAATCACTATTTCCCGAGCTACCAAGATAACCTTTCTAGTTTCTGCTCAACTGACAGAATCCAAAATCTACTCATCCAACTATACATCTCAAGATGATCTCCGAATCTAAACAGATTGCCTCCAAAGACTTGGTGATATCCTTTCACCATCCAAAACTCACTCGAGAAATACTTGGGTCTACAGTCTCGACAGTTACACTCCCAATCTCAACAAATTCAACTATGGGTAGTTGTGTTACACACACCACTATCCTATCCACCCTTATACTTATATTGGATAACCCGAACAGGTAACCCAACCGGTAGGTAGAAATAGATAAATATATATATATATATATATATCAAAATTACAAATACGCTCTCTCAGGATAGACACCACTCCAGAGCCTAGGTATTCACTCAACCTAACGCTCTGATACCAACTGTGACGACCCGACTTCCTACGCCCAGAAAGTCGTATCGTTTTGAAGAAAAGAAAGAGGTGAGAAAATAGAAAAGGTAGAGAAGAATAAGAAACAACAACAGAATCTCAACAGCGGGACGAATAAAATATAATATATCACATAAATATTACATAGTATCATATACATCAGAGTACACAGATAATACAACACATACTAGACAGTTATAAACACCTGTCTAGTTAATACAACTCACACATCACAGAGATACAACACAGCGGAAATACAGAATAAACTCTAACACAGCGGAACCAATATATATATCTATACGCTGAAGCCTCCTGCTCCATTTGCTCCTCCAGAACTCGTCAAAGCTAACCTGAATCCCTTGACTACCCGTAAAAATTTGGGTACCCGAGAGTTTATGAAAAACAGAAATAAACTTCGGGTCAGACATGGGTCTGGTATGAGTAACAGGTTAAAGTTGCTTAACTTTTGAAAATCATTTGAAACAAAGGTATCACGTAAGACTTCCCACACATAAACATGGAAAAGTTTTTACCTTACGCTAACCAAAACATTTGATAGGAAATCCAGTGATATTATAATAGTGTCTAGGGTTTTCAAGTAAATAGAAAATAGCTGAAATTGTTACATCTATTAAATTCCAGCATACTAGCCACAACGTGGGTAATACAATCAAAACCGTAGAGTCACGTAGGGAAATTGGATTTCCATCAATGGCTGGGCTACTGGGGTACCGCCCGTCACAGTACGTGGCCTAGATCACCGTACCGAGGAGTACGCCCGCTCCCCTGCAACACAAAGCCGGACCCGTTCCTTACTGAACAGTTCCAAATAGAATAACCCCGCAGATGGCTGCAGACCAACTGCCACTACCGAAATAAAAAGGAACCTCTAGACAGGGGTATATCCTACTCTCAAGTGGGAGCTATCCACGAAGCTTTGCTGCACCTCCCCTGTTTTAGCCATTCCCGGTTGATGAGGCTTGAGGTCACGATTACCTTTATAGAATTCATCACTTAGAATGCTCATCGTCCACCTGACGATGTTTTGAAAGCATCCAATCCATACAAGTTCGTTCCGGGTTCGAACGAAACCGAAGGCATTATCTCGTTACACTCGTATTGGAATCACCCTCAGAGTCAACGACAATAACCCTTGCACTCTGAATCACCATCTCGAATCTATAAGTACTATCACCGTCAAACTCATTACGGAATCACCCACAGAGTTATACTGACATATAGTTCTTATACCTCGAGTCTTCACTTGCTCCATTTGAATTTCACGACCTAACGTTATTTTGGATCGATGTGGTATTCGGGTCTCCAGACCTGGAATCCCGGTATACGGAAACCCGATCCCGGTCTCATCGAAATCCAAACCGTGTCTTTTAAGGCCAAGTTGTTTTAAAAGTTTTAAACAATTTCAATACATTATCTATATCAATACAGATAGATAATTCACAGCATCACAATAGATAATCAACAAGATCATTGCCATAGATAATTCATATTATCATCATAACAGATAATTATCATACTCCAACCAAACATCAATCATATAGCATCAATTATCTCATATCAGGGATATTAAACCATTCAACAGTAAATATCATCCATATATAAACAAGAGTTAAATAACCATACAATAATTAATTTAAAATGAATTAAACTAATTACTACCTCTTTAATTAATTTAAAGTAAATTAAATTAATTACTTCATTTAACCTTGCTTACATATCCATAAATCGATTTATCAATCATCAGTTACTTAATATACCAATCAATCATCTTGGATTAATTTAAACTTTACTTCCGTTCCAGTAATTTCCCTTAATTTATTTACAGAGATTAACTTTTGAGTAAATCCCTTAATAAATTATATTTATATTGATTTTATTATATTCAATCACTTTATTGATTTATTATTGCCAAATTAAACCAATTTCCAATTATACCATTAATTATAGTAATTAATGATCTTTAATTAATTATTTTATTAATTAATTATTTTTAAGAAGAACTTAATCTTCAAATTTCATAATATCAATCATTTCTGGTTTAATCCATATAGTAATTAACTTCCCTAAATTACTCTTCAAAATCACTTGATTAATCCCTCGATTAACTCCAAGTAATTAAACTCCAATTACTTTTATCAACAACATCATCCAATTGATTACCTCTAGTAATTTCTCATCAATTACTTCTCCGAGTAATTTTACATCAAATCACAAGTGATTAATCCAATAATTCAACTCGAATTAAATCAATCTGCTCCATTTATTTAATAAGTAACTCATCATTCGATCATTAATAAATCTTGATTTCTCTTTTAATTAATTACTTAATCAATAATTAATTCCATTATTAATAAATCTTTAATTTCTTTAATTAATTAATTACTCAGTATTTGAAATGAATCAAATTAAACAATATAAAGTGATTATTCGATAAATTACTTTCACAATTATTTCTTCATAAGTAATTATTTCTTAATTTTATTCAATTATTAATCATTAATTACTTATTAAGTAATTACACTTAATTAATCCATAATTAAGTGATTATTTAATTTAAGTAAATAATTAACTAATTATTTAACATTTATTAAACAATTACTTAATTGTCTTCTTATATTTCTGATTTCTAAATTTAATAAGAAACATTGTTTAAATTAAACTTACTTATGAACAAATACATATTTAATTAATTTAATTAATTATTCATAAGTTAATAACAAAGATAAATCAGTCATATTTATCTTTATTAATTAATTATTTGAAATTAAACCAAATTTAATAACTTCAACAAAGCATTCTATTTAAGTTTTCAAAAAAAATCATATTAATAATCTTCTTGAAAATAAATATTTAGAAATCGATTTCAAAATTAAGTTCTGATTTAAATTTTTAAAGTTAACTTTGTATAAATCTTTCTTAACAATTTAGGTTTCATTTTTGAATTTCACTCCCTTTTTAAATATACTTAACTATTAACACTTTAAAGTATTTAAAATAATTTAAATATAAAACTTTATTTTCCAAATCAGTCTTTAACTATCTTGAATTCACATAACTAAACATTTATTCTAAAACTTGGGTTAACTTGATTTTAAGTTTAAACCAGAATTTTAAATTTTGTAAAAACTGTTAAAAATAGAACAGTGTTTTAAAAACTGGACAACATTTCCCGCGTCTTCCCAGATCACTTCGAGTTACCCCGAGAAATTCACGTGCCTGCTCCGAGTAAAACCATATATTAACCCGTGTTCTTCTCTTCCAAACCCAGTGCAAAGAAACCAGACCAAGCTAATTTTGCTCGTGCACGTGCACATGGCCGTTGGCCAACTTCGATCGCCACCAATACTTCGAGCACGTCGCATCCCACCTCAGCTCCGCTTCCAGTCACCCACTTCGGTCAGATCGCCATTAAATCTCAAATTCGAGAATGACAGCACCTGGAACAAAAAGGTACCTTGCCATGACCAACCTGTCAACGTGAAGTTCTTAACCTTCCGACCATCGAACGCCACTAAACTCCGGTCACTGTTCCGCCTATCCTCCCTCTACCTTCCTACCAATTTTCGTCGAACTCGATACACTGTCGACGCCACGCGAGGAGGAACAGTGGCCATCCCAATTTCTAGGTCACCAGACTTCGCTTCCCCTTTGCCGCCACCATGGCCATCGCTCTACCATCAATGAAATTTTCCGGTGACCACCCTAGACTCCTCTATCTCCCCAAAGCAACTCAACCTCTCTCGACCATCACTCAGCCGGCAATCAATCAAAACGTCGACTCCGTTCAACCTCGAACTGCTACCAGACCACTACACTAAAAATCACGAATCTCATCTTAAAAATCATCGTTTTTGATATAGGTTCTAACCAGATACCTGAATCAACGATCGGTGCCATTCGAGATTTGGCCAACTCTAAGTTTTTTTTTCAAACATTTGGGTTTCCAGAGAAGAATTTTGAGTGTTTTAATCTTAACAAATTTTTAAGGCTTAGCTTATGATGATACAAGCAACCTTTGTTCTAATTTCAAGTTCAGCTCTTAACTCGAAACTGAGTAATTGATTTTTTTTATCTTTTGATATTAACAGTTTTGAGTTTATGGTCTGAGAACAGAGATAATTCAATCAACAGCAAACATCACATACTTCCAGCTACCATATACATATATATACAGATAATCATATAAACCAAATTTTAAACACTTTAAGTTTTAAAGAAATTTGTTACTCACCATTTTCAAAGAACAGAGCACTTCTTGTTTGCAATAGCCTGATCTTTAAAACTGACAGGTGATTTCTTTGACCTTCCTCCAATTCTTCTTGTTTCTGTTGTATTGATTTGTTGAGTGTAGTTTTAAACTGAAGCTTTGTTTTAATTTTCTTAAATGGAAGTTTACTTCAGTTTGTATTTCCTTAGCTCGAACAAATATGAGGATGATATATGAAAGAAAACAAACAGGGATATATGGAAAAGAAAATAGGCAGGGTATCAAATATTGTACAACTTGCAGTGATATTTTCTCTTCTCATTCGACTGTGTAGATTCTTCTTGGCAAAATAGAGGCTGATATGAGATTATGGTGGCTGGCATTAAATATTTTGTACAATCCCATTTGTTTATATTTTCTTTCTTGTTCACTGCCTTCTTGTGCAAGCTTGCTTGGTTGTTTATTTCTTTATGTGAGGTATTCGTATACATATATGTCAAATATTGAAATGTATTTCTTCTTGTCCTTTTAACTTGGTGGCTAACAATTAAATGTCTGTTTTGATTTATATTTACCAAGTATTTTATGCTCCTTCAAGTTTCAGCCTGCACACTTTTTATTTGTAGTTTGTTACTAACTTGTATATATATTTGTTTATGTTAGCTAGCATTATTTAATTTCAGTTTAAATGGTTACTTTGTTATTGTTTTAAAGCTACTAGCCTATGTATGTTGTGAATATTACTTGTTTTATATACTATTTTATCAATGTAAGAAGTGTTATTTTCTTCTTGTTTTATATTTTTGAAGTGTAAAGGAGATGTTATTTTAATATGTTGTTTTAAGCACTTATAGTGTATTTATAATTTACAAAACAATAAATTTAACTCAGGTATATTTTTAACTCATCGATGTATTTAACTTATCACTAGAATTTTACATTTCCATATATATTTATTTTATTAATATTACTTTAAAACAACACATTTGTAAAAAAAAAAAAAAAGAACTATCTTTTATTATAAACCACTTATTTTATAAAGATATCAATGTATCGTTTGACAAAAGTATATAAAACTCATATATATATTTAAATCAGATTTTTATATCAAGCTTTATTAAAAAGAAAACAAAATAAATCTTTTTATAAATAAATTTTAAATCCACTTAAACTAAAACAATTTATTAAAGCTATTTTTAACATTTACTTATGTATTTAAAACCATATATCCATTTAATAAATAGCTTTGAAAAGTTTAATATTAAATAAAACAAAAATTTCCAATTCATATAAATGTATATTACAGCTTTGAAAGCACAATTTATTAATTCAGTAAAACAAGCTCAACTATTCACAATGTATACAAATATATACATTTATAAACAGAAAATAACTAATTTATTTTACAAATAAAATTTACCAATTAAATATTTATCAAAACAAAGTATCAATTTAGATTATATTTACAAAGATTCAGCAAATCAATTTAATATTTAATACAGATTATTTAATTGATATTGCTCGAAAATTCCGGGATGTCACAAAAAGAGAACAAACAAAGGGTATAATAGTGTATTTAAAAAGAAGGCATCCACTTTTATAAATTTAGATGATGATGTTCAAATGAGATGGGTTATTGTAAATGAGAAAAAATGTAACCATATATTTATAAAAAGAAGGCACTTAATAAAATAAACGTTATATTTTGAAAAGAAAAGGCAAGAGTGTATTATGGAAGGATTACATTTGTTGCAGAAAATATAAGGTATGTTATTTCTTTGTTAGTAAAGAATAAGGGTTAGTTTGATTTTTAAACATAAAAACATTAATATCAATCAATTAATGTAATTGATTGCTCAATTTAAAGGTAAAGAATTAGGTTACTAATTAATACACAACAAATATACACGTTTGTGGACATATATTATTTATCTAATTACAACAGATGTGAATATGGAAAAAAATGCAGACATAACAGTTCACATGTTATTTAATGAATTGAGATTTGAATATATAGAATATTGAGATGTTAATTTACTTATTTCAGATATAAATGTGGAAAGATATTGATATGTTGTTTATTTATTTATTTTAGAGGTAAACATGTAAATTAAATGGGATGTTTAAAACTGAAAGAAACATGCGAATAAAGAGAGACGCATGGAAATTTAATATGAAATAAAATGTCACAAATTAGAAATTAATTGAGGAGAAGAAAACGTTATTTATAGTTTTTATATTATTGGGGGTGTAATTAATTAAATGAAATATAAGATAAGGCGCTGACAAGGCGCATTGTAAGATTTAACATAGCAATGAGTCAGCAGAAGTTTCTAGAGATTCTAATCTACTGTTGAAAGCACACCTAAAACACTATAAATAGGACCTAAACTAACCTAAGTTTTCACTCTAAAATCAAATCCTAGCCTCCATTTCTCTCTCTCAAATATTTACCTACATTCTTCATTTATAAAATAAAAATATATTATATATATACATTGAAATAAAAGATGGAGTTTGTACAAATTAGAAGAGATTTCTAGAGAATTTTGTCTGCTGTAAAAAATAAGAGATTATAGCTTTTGTCTCAGGTGAGTGATTGTAATTATTTTAAGATTTCTTTAAGTAATTTAAAATAATAGGGTTTCCACTAGTTGTAGTTTTAATACGATTTTTGGAATAACCTTTTTCGCAGTTTTATTTACAGATTTTATAATTATTTTCAGTCTATTTCTTTCTAGCTATTTTTTTCAGTTAATTTTAGTTATTTCTGTTAATTATAGCTTTCCCATTTATTTATAGTTTATTTACAGTATTTTAATCTATTTACTGTTATTTATGCGTTAGTTACATCTTTTTCCTACGTCTTGGATTTTCTTCTATTTTCAGTCTTCTTTTATTTATCCTTCTTCTTCGCGTATGGATTAGAATAGAATTAACGCGAAATTGGATTAAATTATAAGAATTTTGAAACAACAAAAAATAAGAGGTAAATTATAAAGACTGTAATAAAATGGAATTAAGAATGAAATTATGCCTAATTATGATATTAATTGGACTGAATTAAAGAGATTGGCCTGTTTATAATTATGAGAAGTAAATTATAAAGACTGTAATATAAATGGAATTGGACTGAAATTATGCATATTTATGATTTGAATTGGACTAATTAATTGGCTTAGTTATAACGTAGAATTATAACTAAAAAAGAGAAAAGATGAAAGAGCTTATTTTCACACTTAAACCTTGGATTAAGTAATAAGCATGATTATAACGTAGGTTATAATAAGAAAAAGAATAGAATGGGGCTTATTATAAGACTTGGGATAAATTAATAAGCGTAGAAAGTAAAAATGATAATAAAGGCTTATTTAAATAATATATCTAAGTTAGTAAGCAAAGTTGAAAGTAGGACTTGTACTAATAGCACTCCCTATTAGACAAAAATGGGTCTCACATTAGTCTGAAGTGAGATGAGGGCACGCTTATGCTAAGAATGGTATTAATTGGTCAAATAGAAGTCTAAATCATGGGGGATTTGGATAAGGGGCGCAACTAGATATTGTTTGGATGAAGGGCCAGCACCAACAGCATTTCCCTTATTTTCTATGGACATATGGCGATCTCACATTAGCCTGAAGTGAGATGAGGGGCACGCTATGCTTGAAGTTCGAGGTAATAAGAAGACCCAATAGGTGGAGCAAAAGGTATCTTGGGCATGGTGGCAGTTACGCATGCGACTTCCATTCGGGTGCTTAGTAATTGCTATGAGTTCCAAGCGCTTAGAATGAGTGTATTTCGTAGACACCATTGCCTTCTGTGTAGGGAGCTATATATGTCGTCCGGATCCACAATGGTTGCTCTGTGCATCTTTCATAGATAATATTGGCTATTGTGTAGGGAGTTATATAGCGGTTGGTCCACAAGTCTATGGAGTAGCAGGCCGATCAAAAAGGGTAGAATTAGTGTTACATCCTAATTACAGGATTA
Organism: Allium fistulosum; assembly: GCA_030737815.1. Classification (NCBI taxonomy): domain Eukaryota; kingdom Viridiplantae; phylum Streptophyta; class Magnoliopsida; order Asparagales; family Amaryllidaceae; genus Allium; species Allium fistulosum. Next base: position 970,790,290 of record CM060908.1, on the reverse strand, counting down.
GGAATTCAACCTAATCAAAGCAGAAATCAAGGACAAGTGCAAGAAATCAAAGTTAACCTATCTTATAAATTGAGCAATATTTAATCGTACTTATTTCCATTTTATTTCTTTCCTATTTCCTTTGTTATCCTTATTTATGCTAGAACTGTTGTAGAGTCTATTACTTTTATCTTGCTTAAAGACTCTAGTAATTACTATCATTCACTAGACTTTTAGTCTGACCCACCCCTCTATTTTCCCCTTTTGCCCCCATAGGCAATCAAGGGAGAAGTCAGTAGATTGCATTTGCAAGGCGGTCTTCTAGGAGGAGTTCTCTGCTATGTATTTCTTTTATTTTCAACTTTTGTTCTTTCTATGTACAGGCTTATTATGAAGGATATTATGTACTCTAATTTTATAGACTATGAGTTTTTGTTTCATGAGACATATTGGATTTTTAGACATGTATTTGGTATTTGGTATTTGACCTATTTTTGAAGCTTGTTTTAATTAAGTTATTATTTTAAGTGTCCACTTTTTTATCAATTTTTGTCTTGTGAATCTTAGTCTCTGTTAGTTTTAGTTATACCTACAACTCACCATGCCTCTTATGTGTCCTTTTGGGTATATTAAGGGGTGTGGGGGGTTTCACTCGGTATCAAAGCCTAAGTTACATGATTCCTAAAAATTTGTTTTCAAAAGTAAAGTATTTTCCAAAATAACTTGTTTTAAAAGTATTTTTTAGAAAAGAACTCTTAGAAATAGTTTTTAAGTATATAACAGTTTTTATAAAAAATCCCATCAAAGTCCAGTTCAAACTTCTTTCGATTCTTTCGAGCCTAAGTTTCCTTTTCTTTGCATAGAATGGCTGGCTAGTTCCGTAGAACTACGGTACCAAAGGCGTAAGGGCAAGCGCCTAATACAGCATCGGTAGGTGGAGGTCCCTTTAATCCATCTACAATAGCCTATTTTTCTAAGATATGCAAGAACTTCGCTAGTCTAGGAGGCAGAATGATTTCTGGCACAGAGGATTTCATGGAGGCACGAGCTAGGGTGGAGGTTATGAAGCAAAGGTTTAGGATGTTAGATTTAGAGGACCTCAGAAGTGGATCAAGAAAAGCGGGAAATGCAATAACTATGGACGGGTTGGTCATTACGCAAGGGACTATAAGAATAAAATGATGAAGGGGAGGTGTTTCAACTATGGACAGCCCGGTCATCTTAGTAGAGCTTATCCTTAGAAAACAGGGCAGAGAGCAAGCGCACCTACGGCGCAGGTACAAGCTTTGGATGCAGCACTTTCTGGCAGTGATTCAGGTAGAGGTAGGAAAATCTCTTTAGAAGGATTAATCTCTCTTTCTGATTTTCCCTTTCGAACTCTTTTCGATTTTGGAGCATCACACCCTTTCATTACGAGTTCTTTAGTAGATTTTTTGCGCTTAGACACCTCTTTAGTAGTAGACCCCATTGTTGTTTCAAACCCCATATGAGGATCGACACACTTGTCTATGATTTGTAGGGGTTTGAAAAATTTTATACTAGGCGTAGAGTTTGATTATGACTCCTATGTACTGGGATTTTCGGGGTATGGGATGGTTTTGGGGATGGACTGGTTATCCACTTATAGTGTGATATTAGACTGCGAGAAGGGAGTCGTTAGATTAGGGACATGTAGCGGACGGACTCTCGAAGTTTCTTGTGACCCATATGGGTCAGTCATATTAAGCTTCCTTTATTCCCTTGATTCATCACTATGAGAGCTAGATTTTGTTCTAGTCATTAAAGATTTCCCGAACATTTTGAGGAGGTTCTTTGTACACTTTGCATTCATCGGTTGAAGGCAAAATTCTTCCAGTGTCACTTTTGGAGTAACGAAGGGCATTTTCTGGACATAGAGAAGGTTAACTCATTGAAAGAGTTTGAGAAATAGTTTTGTACATTTAGGTTCAGATAAACGGATTTAACGGTAGTGCATTAGAATAAATATGAGCATAAAAGAGGAATTGGAGTAAAAGACTAGTAAGGAAATGAGATTTCCAAGATTTAGGAAGGGTACTCCTAGGCTAGTAAGAAGAAAATCCACTTTATGCCTAGCCCAATAAAATGAAATAGTTAGAATTGAAAAAATTGAAACATATAATTATCAATATTTTTGAAGAAGTAAATATTGGATTTTTGAAAAAAAAGCGGTATGAAATTTAAATTGATTTTTATATGATGTAAATTTTGTTAAAAGTGAAATTCTTTTTGAAGAATTATAGAGCATATATAGCTTGCTGGTTTCTTTATAGGTAAACAAAAATTTTAAATATAAAAGCATAGAGTGTATTAAGTATCGAAAACATAGGTTACAACATTTATTGTTGTAATAGATGCCTTCGTGGAAAATAAAGGGAGCACAGGCTATAACAATATTGTTATAGCAGGTGACTCCGAAAGGAAATGTTTTTACATAGTGTATGAGGTTTATTAGTATTTATTTTTAATTAAATTCATACACTAGAAATTTTTGGGTTGTAGTAATGGTGTTTTACGCAACATCCGTTTTAAACCCAAATAAAAATGAATTTTAAAAAGATAATTTTTCTAAGAATAAAAGTAAAAGTGATTTGTAAAATACAATTATTATAAGGAAATGTTTTTGGTTATATTAAAGCAGTTTTGGAGGTGAGTTTTTCTGAAAAGAAAAGAGTAAGTTAGATATTAGAAGATGTCTATCATAAGAGAATGTAAATTAAACAAACTTTAATCTATTGGAATGAAAAAAAGTAATGGTATAATTTTCTATGAAACCAATAAAAATGTTTTGTGCAAGTTACAAGGAATACATGAAAGAGATGTACAAGGTATGAGAAGTAACATATTTTTTATAGCCTATTTCGAAAAGTATAAAATAAGTTCCTTGTAATTTCACATAAACTTGAAATTTACTTTTAAAAGGTTCATAGAAGATTTTAGCATTAATAATTTCTCATTTGAGAAAGTAGTTCCAATATATTAAGTTATGAGACCATAAGGTATCATAAGAAGATGTTTTGAAACACATAAAAACAGTTAAAGGATATTTTAAAGATATTTTAAAGGAAAATGGTTTGGTGAAAAAGTAAATAAGTTTTTGAAATGAAAAACTTAATAAAAGTAAAATTTGAAAATTCAAATTTTTATAGAAAACTGTAAAAGTCTTAAAAAGAAAGAGAGATATAAGTTTTAAACTTAAAAATTTGGAAGTTTTTCCCTCTAGGTTTGGGGAATAATGTTCAGTAACCAAGTACTTTTGAATTTAGTAGGAACTTAAACATAACACTTTTAAAGACAAAGATTTTGGGATTTGATGTTTTAAAAATTTAGAAACCTCATTTTTTTTAAATAAAGTGATAAATACTAAACCAAGCTCTTAAATGTTGAGTAGATAGGAACCATTTCCTAGGTGTAACAGAAAACGTGTAAGGCTACAAAGGAGACAGCAGTAATTACTTTTGGAAGTAAGAATAAAGTTTCTGTAGAGTGTATAGGACCCTAGTGAGAACCTAGGAATGTTGATTCATGTGAGCAGACTAAAGAAGAACAGTAAAATGGAGTTAGTAAAATTGTAAGACACGCATGGTTAGGAATGGATATTCCTGATTTTGGAAGAACTTGGGAAAAGCATCTTTCTTTAGTGGAATTCGCATAAGATAGTAGTTCTCAAGCTAGCATTGGAATGACACCTTCCGAAGCTCTTTATGGAAGACCGCGCAAGTCGCTTTCATGTTGGATAGAGGCCATAGAGGTCAAAAAGACTTCGGAGAAGATTAAATTTATTAGGAGAAAATGTGTACTTGTTATCCACATCTCTCTTTGATAGTAAATATCGAATTTCCTATTTCCATCTTTAGTTTTGAATAAGTTCTTTCCTTTATCATCCCTTGGGAGGGTAGAACTTTGGATTTAACATATGGATGATAGGATGTGACGTAAATGTGTTATTAGAACATGTTATGTATGATGGATGCTAGTGGTTGCAAGTGTTTGCTAGTGGATGCTAATGGACACATATACTTACACTAGGCAATATTATCTTTTAGGGATCGGCCTAACAAGGACACTAGAGCATATGCATATGGATGTGTGCACATTTGCATTTTATTTTATTCCATGGTTGCTATAAATGGATGATTATCATATGATTGCTGCATTTGGATAATGATTGTAGCACGCATATAGAACTATCAGTTATCAATAGGGAATTTTTGCATTCGTTTGGATACATAGCACGGACATGATTGCATAAAAGGAGGTCAACTGAATCAGTGGACCACCTAATCTTTTGCATTAGTTAGGGACATTGAAACTACACTAATTGCATAAGTATCATAAATCGCATTAGAAAAACTTAAGGACAATGGATGTAATGGGTGATGGTTGAGTAGTTGGTTGTAGAACTTGGATGAAAACTTTTATTTCATTCTTTTATCCTTAGAGATTTCGGGGACGAAATCCCTTAAGGAGGGGAGAATGTAACAACCCAAAATTTAAGGAGGAATTAATAAATAATTATAACTGGAAAGAAATAGTGTTTATAATTAGAATTCGTTTGAAATTAGTATTGAAATTAATTGGGAGTAGATTTATTTAAATGTTTCGATTAGAAAGGGAAAAAGGAATTAAATTGTAATGATTGAGTTTAATATAAGAACTTGCATTTGTGTCAAAATGAAATGAACATTTTAAATAAAAATAAATGCATATTTTGAGATAAATAAAATAAACTTCTCATTTTTGAATATATGTATGATTTTATAAACATGGAGTTTGTTTTGTTACAAAAGAGAAAAAAAATGGTGTAAAAGTGTTTTTAAAAAGAAGGCATTCACTTTTATAAATTTAGATGACTATGTTCAAATGAGATGGGTTATTGTAAATGAGAGAAAATGTAACCATATATTTATAAAAAGAAGGCACTTAATAAAGTAAACATTATATTTTGAAAAGAAAAGGCAAGAGTGTATTATGGAAGGATTACATTTCTTACAGAAAATATAAGGTATGTTATTTCTTTGTTATTAAAGAATAAGGGTCAGTTTGACTTTTAAACATAAAAAAATTAATACCAATCAATTAATGTAATTGATTGCTCAATTTAAAGGTAAAGAATTAGGTTACTAATTAATACACAACATATATACACGTTTGTGGACATATGTTATTTATCTAATTACAACAAATGTGAATATGGAAAAAAACGTAGACATAACAATTCATATGTTATTTAATGAATTCAGATTTTAATATATAGAATATTGACAAGTTAATTTACTTATTTCAGATATAAATGTGGAAAGATATTGATATGTTGTTTATTTATTTATTTTAGACGTAAACATGTAAATTAAATGGGATGTTGAAAACTGAAATCATGCGAATAAAGAGAGACGCATGGAAATTTAATATGAAATAAAATGTCACAAATTAGAAATTAATTGAGGAGAAGAAAACGTTATTTATAGTTTGTATATTATTGAGGGTGTAATTAATTAAATTAAATATAATATAAGGCGCTGGCAAGGCGCATTGTAAGATTTGACACATCAATGAGTCAGTAGAAGTTTCTAGAGATTCTAATCTACGGTTGAAAGCACACCTAAAACACTATAAATAGGACCTAAACTAACCTTGGTTTTCACTCTAAATTCAAAACCTAGCCTTCATTTCTCTCTCTCTCATATTTACCTACATTCTTCATTTATAAAATAAAAATATATTATATATACATTAAAATAAAAGATGGAGATTGTACAAATTAGAAGAGATTTCTAGAGAATTTTGGTTGTAAAAAAAAGAGATTCTAGCTTTTGTCTCAGGTGAGTGATTTAATTATTTTAAGATTTCTTTAGGTAATTTAAAATAATAGGGTTTACAATAGTATTAGTTTTACTATGATTTTTGGAATAACTTTTTTGGCAGTTTTATTTACAGTTTTTATAATTATTTTTAGTCTATTTCTTTCTAGCTATTTTTTTCAGTTAATTTTATTTATTTCTGTTAATTATAGCTTTTCCATTTATTTACAGATTATTTACAGTATTTTGATCTATTTACTGTTATTTATGCGTTATTTACATCTTTTTCCTATGCCTTAGATTTTCTTCTATTTTCAGTTCTCTTTTATTTCTCCTTCTTCGCATATGGATTAGAATAGAATTAACGCGAAATTGGATTAAATTATAAGAATTCTGAAATAATGAAAAATAAGATGTAAATTATAAGGACTGTAATAAAGTGGAATTAAGAATGACATTATTCCTAATTATGATATTAATTGGACTGATTTAAAGAGATTGTCCTATTTATAATTATGAGATGTAAATTATAAAGACTGTAATAGAAATGGAATTATACTAAAATTATGCCTAATTATGATTAGAATTGGACTAACTAATTGGCTTAGTTATAACGTAGTATTATAACTAAAAAAGAGTAAAAGATGAAAGAGCTTATTTTCAAACTTAGACCTTGGGTTAAGTAATAAGCATAATTATAACATAGGTTATAATAAGAAAAAGAATAGAATGGGGCTTATTTTAATACTTGGAATAAATTAATAAGCGTAGAAAGTAAAAATGATAATAAAGGCTTATTTAAATAATTTATCTAAGTTAGTAAGCAAAGATAAAAGTAGGACCTGTACTAATAGCATTCCCTATTAGACAAAACGGTGTCTCACATTAGTCTGGAGTGATATGAGGGCACGCTTATGCTAAGAATGGTAGTAATTGGTCAAATAGAAGTCCAAATCATGGGGGATTTGGATAAGGGGCACAAATAGATATTGTTTGGATGAAGGGCCAGTACCAATAGCATTTCCCCTATTTTCTATGGACATATGGCGATCTCACATTAGCCTGAAGTGAGATAAGGGGCAAACTATGCTTGAAGTTGGACGTAATAAGAAGACCCAATAGGTGGAGCAAAAGGTAGCATGGGCATGGTGGCAGTTACGCGTGCGACTTCCATTCGGGTGCTCGGTAATAGCTATGAGTTCAAAGCGCTTAGAATGAGAGTCTTTCATAGACACCATTGCCTTCTATGTAGGAAGCTATATATGTCATCCGGATCTACAGTGGTTGCTCTATGCATCTTTCGTAGATACCATTGGCTGTTGTGTAGGGAGTTATATAGCGGCTAGTCCACAGTAAGGTCTATGGAGTAGTAGGCTGATCGAAAAGGGTAGAATTAGGTTTACATCCTAATTACAGGATTAGGAATTCAGCCTAATCAAAGTAGAAATCAAGGACAAGTGCATGCAATCAAAGTTAACCTATCTTATAAATTGAGAAATATTTAATCGTACTTATTTTCAGTTTATTTCTTTCCTATTTCCTTTGTTATCCTTATTTATGCTAGAACTATTGTACAGTCTATTACTTTTATCTTGCTTAAAGACTCTAGTAATTACTATCATCCACCATACTTTTAGTCTGTCCCACTCCTCTATTTTCCCTTCCCCCCCATAGGCAATCAAGGGAGAAGTCAGTAGATTACAGTTGCTTGGCGGTTTTCTAGGAGGAGTTCTCTTCTATGTATTTCTTCTATTTTCAGCTTTTGTTCTTTCTATATATTGGCTTATTATGAGGGATATTATGTACTCTGATTTTTGAGACTATGAGTTTTTGTTTCATGAGACATATTGGATTTTTAGACATGTATTTCATATTTGGTATTTGAATTATTTATGAAGCTTGTTTTAATTAATTTATTATTTTAAGTTTCCGCTGTTTTGATCCATTTTTGTCTTGTGAATCTTAGTCTCTTTTAGTTTCAATTATACCTACAACTCACCACGCCTCTTAATGTGTCCTTTTGGGTATATTAAGGGGTGTGGGTTGTTTCACCCCCAAAGCATGCCTTGCGAATGAAAGGTGTGTTTGCTCAAGAATAAATGTGATGTCAATCTTGGATATTTGAGCTCTTCGGCTACTTCAACCTCGGTTAATCATCTAGTTTCTTTGGATTCTCCTGTAAGCCAACGGTCATTCCAAACCTATCATATCCTAAGGCTCTAGACTCTGCGTAAGTGTTGTCTATACATCATAACAATTCCGACTTCATTTGGAGTCATTATATCACATATAAAAATCGCCCCATGTTCATCCGGGATTTACCAATTCTGTTCTGATTACAAGGCATTTAAATCCTTTTATCAAAACCAATATACGTTTTAAAATTTGATCTCTCTGGATTGTTTCATATTTAGTTTAATGTACAATCTCTCTGTATCGTTTAATGTTTAAGTTAAGGGGACGATCCTTTCTAATTGTTAATCAAATTCATGGCCGTTCAAGGCCAATAGTTAAATATGCGACTTCTCTGGATCATTAATTGAGGTTATGGTCGTTCGAGGCTGGCAAGTAAATTCGTGGTCTTGCTGGACCGTAAATCAAATCCTTGGCCATTCACAGCTGATAATAAAATATGTGGTCGTTCGAGGCCGATAATCAAATCCATGGTCTCTCCTGACCCTTGTTGAGCCCAATCTGGTCGCTCTTCGGCAAGTGGACTCAACGGCAAGTAAGCCCATCCATTCGCTCCCCGACGACGTGACCTACTTCCTTCACTTCGGTCCCAACTCTCTGCTAAGGACTTAACGCGATCAAAGTCCATGGTCTTCCAGGACCCTTGCTAAGCCTAATCCGCTCACTCTCCGGTGAGGGGACTCAACGACAAGTAAGTCATCCCCCCACGCTTCGGTAAGGGGACTTGCTTCTTGCACTCCGGTCCCATCTTTCCGGATGGGACTTAAAGGTATTTATAACATTCATCACGTTCAAGTGGGTTTTATTGATAAAAGATTTATCTAATGGAATCAAACTCAAATATTAAGAAACATTAAATCAAACACTACGATATTTGCCTCTTCGGGCATTACAACCTAGCATCCAGCTTAGAGCAAGCCTAGGGACCATTTGGGATCCCATATATGAGTAATTGGCTAGACTATATTATTGCATTTTTTATTAAAAAGGGGAAATAGAGTGCGAGAACCAAACCCGATTCCCTACCATCCCAGTCAAGAGATGACTATCCATGACCTTGATCCAGGGCCATTTCCATTCGCTGCAGTTGATGGCTGCTCTACTCCATCACCGCAGCTTGGTTTCTCACATATCATTGTAATTGGCTATCTCTAACATATTCCTTGATCAGATCCCACCAGTGTCTGAAATCATTTGTGTTATGCCCATCCAGCTTATGGAATATGCAGTATTTTCCAAATGCCTTTTCATACTCCATGGGTTCTCTTATTGCCGGCTTCCGATAGGGGATCTATCCTCTATTGTCTAGATAAATCCGCTTCGGGGTGTCATTTACCTCTGTGTATAAAGAGAATTTTAGTTCCCTTCTTTTTTGCTTCGATCCTTTAAAGCCATCATCCATCTTTCCTTTTCCTTTGTCCTTACTAGATTCTGCTCCATGCGATCCTTCGCCATCCAAAGCATTAACTGCTTCCTCATCCGCTTTAGTGTCCTGGCATAATAACCTTTTAGCCTCATGAAAAAACACTATAAGATCGCTCGAAAGATTCCATTCGAAAGTAACCTCGAAATTCGTCTTTGCGACTATTCTTGAGACCACTGCCATCAAGAACATCGAAGTTTCTGGCTTATTTACCATGACTGCTGCCACATTGAACCTTGTTAGAAAACTCCTTAGGGTTTCCCTGACCCTCTGCTTTATGCTTGCTAACGTAATTACATTCTTCGGTCGTCAGATATGGATCTGAAATTGTTTCACAATTCTATTTGCCAACTCAGTTCATGTGCTGATGGAGCCATTCTACAGTTGTCTATACCATAATGCCGCCAAACCTGTCAAATATAAAGAGAAACACCATCCCATAAACTCCTCATATGCACCCAACACCTCCATGTGCCGGGTGTACCTCATCAAATGAACCGTTGGATCCGTCTCCCCATCGTACGTCTCCAGCATAGGTGACTTGAAATCATGTGGATTCCAAGTGTACCGAATGTTTGGAGTGAATGTACTCTTGTTCACATCCTCCAAGCTCCGGTTATGCAATTCACCCCTCATAGCTCATCTCACCATCTCAACAAGTCTGTCTCTGTCATCCAAATGACCTCCCAAGTTTGCATTCTCAGCCTGCCCTTCAACTCTGGGAGGGAACTTCGGTACATACTCCTCCAGTCATGCTTCTGCATTCTAATTCGTGTTCATATGCTCTACATCATCTCCACAATGAGTATCATCCCTTCCTCGGCCAGGATGACCCATGCCCCCGATCCTTTGTAGGTCGGTACCTCCTATAAGTTTGGCTCGGGGTTTGTCCCGGTTGTCCTACTCCACTTCTCGTTACCTATGCTCTGGCTTCTGTCTTTGATTCTAATTTGCAGCAACTTCAATTGCTCTCATCTTTCCCATTGTCTTAAAGAAATTCTACATTTTCTCTTCCTACTTATCTTATCCTACAATCCATTTATCATGGTTTCCATTTCATGCATGGTTATGTAGATTGAATGAGGGTTAGCTCCTGAGGATGCCTTTTGGTTGCACCCTCATTGATTTCCTCTATGGTTAGCCTTCCTAGTTGATTGTCTAGTCATTCTGAATCTTCCCAAGTCTTAAATCAGCGAGTTCAAGTGTTTCTTAATGAAAGCACCAAAACATTTGTACCAAAATGGCACAAACACCCAATAGATTGAGTAGAGAAATAAAAAGTAAAGAAAATAAGTGAAAATGTGCTAAAAATAGAAAATACGAGATTTATAGTGGCTCGGCGTACTCTGACCTACATCCACTTCAAGTTTTCTTTTATTATACTATTGTTTATATGTAGGAGTTCTTACGGCCTGGTACAACTCCGTTACAGGTCGGTATAACTCTAACAGAGATTAGAAGAAATTTAAAAAAGGAGAGCAAGAGCCAAATGATCTTGAAAAATGAGCCCTACTCCTCTATTTTTAGAGGTAGAGAGCTTAAAATCTCGCCCATAAGATCTCCACATAGTTTTCCATGCCATAGACTAGTTCCCTAAGAAAATAGGTCACCACCTCATCAACTTGTTTGGGTCTGTACAACTCTTAGGGTATGGGTTGGTACCGAACCATAAGATTGCCAAATTGGCTGCTTTCAACTCTTCATATTGGATCGTCTTATGGTTAGTTTGGTGATTCCATAGTTGTTTACATAAATAATAGATTTTTTCGGTGTCAAAATGATGGAGTTGTAGATGATCAGAGTTGCAGATTCAAGAGTTCGTGGAGATCAATGGGGAATTGCATTGAATCTACAAAACATTACTGGAAATATGTTTCTAACATCAAATAGGGCAGGCAGGCAAAAGGTAGGGTCCACTAGTAGAGAAAACACAGGTCGGTACTGACCACCACTTGGGTGGATTCTGTCTTCTGTTCTCTTCTGATTTCTTGGTATTTTCCTCTTGGTTCTGTCTGCATTTGAGTTTTGGGCTTCGTGGTCATCTCTCTGGGCATCTTGCCTTGATAACTTTGAAATTTGACTCGTCGAGTTTATTCATATACTTCTTGGTCAAAAGGCGGGATAACACTTGCCCCCCAAAGCATGCCTTATGAATGGAAGGTGTGATTTGCTTAAGAATAAATGTGATGTCAATCTTCGATAGTTCGGCTCTCTAGCTACTTCAACCTTGATGAATCGCCCGGTTCCTTCGGATTCTCCAATAAGTCAAAGGTCATTCCAAACTCGCCATAGCCTAAAATTCTAGACTCTACAGAAGTGTTGTCTATACATCATCACTATTCCAATTTCATTTAGAGTCATTACATCACATATCAAAACCATCCTGTGTTCATCCGGGATTTACCAATTCTATTCTGATTAAAAGGCGTTCAAATCCTTTTATCAAAATCAATATATGTTTTAAAATTTGACCTCATCGGATCATTTCATATTCAATTTAATGTATGATTTCTTAGAATCTTTTAATATTTAAGTTAAGGGTATTATCCTTCCGAATCAACCAAATTCATGGTCGTTCAGGGCCGAGGTTAAATTCACGACCTCTTTGGATCGTTAATTAAGTTTATGGCCATTCGAGGCTGGTAAGTAAATTCGTAGTCTCGTCGGAACGTTAATCAAATCCATGGCCAAGTGGGGGCGATAATCAATCCATGGTCTCTTCAGACCCTTGCTGAGCCCAATCAGCTCGCTCTCTGGCATGAGGACTCAATGACAAGTAAGCCCATCTAGCCGCACTCCAGCGAAGTGACCTATTTTTTATACTCTAGTCCCAACTCTCCGGTCGAGTCTTAACGTGATCAAAGTCCATGGTCTCCTTGGACCCTTGTTGAGCCTAATCCGCTCGCTCTCCGATGAGGGGACTCAACTACAAGTAGCTAATCCGCTCATGCTCCAGTAAGGGGACTTACTTCTTACACTTCGGTCCCATCTTTCTGGAAAAGATTTAAAGCAATTAATATCAGCCATCACGTTCAAGTGGGTTTTAATGATAAAGGACTTATCTAACGCAGTCGAATTCAAATACTGATCAACATAAAATCAAAAATTATGGTATTCGCCACTCAGGGCATTACAGCCTAGCATCCAACTCAGAGCATGCCTAGGGACTGTTCAGGATCCCATACACAAGTAGATGGCTAGACTATATTATTGCATGGTTTATTGAAAAGGGGAATTAGATTGCGAGAACCAAACCTAATTCCCTGCCATCCCGATCAAGGAATAGCTATCCTTGACCTTGAACCATGTTAATTCGATGTATTTTCTATCTATTAGAAAACCGTCGTTAAAATATAATCGTTATAAAACCGCAAACGCACGACGTACAATCATAGTATGTATGCGAGTACGGGTCGATCCATAGGGAAAGAATTAAATTTCAATATCACTCAATCAAATTACCCCAAAGTTTTGAAGTGGTTTTAAACTAAGAAAAATTATAGAAAATAAGCTAGAGGAAAAGTGAATAAAAACTATGATATTAAGGAGCAATTTTGAGGCAAATCCACTTCCACTCATTCATATAAATCAACACAAAATTCATTTATAATCTCTCATTAAAATATTAAGTAGAAATGATAGATGTGCTTATTGTAAGTATGATTTATTTTTTCTATTAATTAGCACAACTTAAATTATCAAACTCTAACACACCATTCAAACCCCACTTATCAACATTCATGAAAATGAAATAAAATTAAAAATAAAATCTATTTTAAGTATGATCTATTACTATGATTAGTAATATAAACCATATGATTCTAGCTTGACTTTCATTATCAAAATCACTTAGGAAAATGATCAAATAGTTTATGTTTACAATGGAATAAGCATAGCCTATTTGAGATGTGAACATAGACTATCAAACTACTAAAAAAGAGACATAAACCACCGTCATTCAGAGTTTCCATTAAGCACAAAAGAGAGACAATAAATGAAATTATTATGTTAATTTGATATGTTTCATGAGAGCTTTATTACCCCTAAATTGAAGGGGTTTAGCTACTCATATTTGAATACATGTTAACTTAAAATGATTTCAACATAAAAAACAAGGAAAATGAGAGCTAATTAAAAGAAAAGAGAGCTAACTACTTGTATTCGTCGACAGAAATTCTATCGGTTTAGAAAACCGTCGAATTAATTTATAACAAAAATAACCGCAAGCGCACGGCGTACAATTGTTAGTACGTGGCGAGTATGGGTCGATCCACAAAGAATTGTTAGATTTTAAATTTTCTACTCAATCAAATTAAACCAAAGTCGAGAGAATGTTGTTAACTACTAAAAATTGCAAAAGCTAACTACTACAAAAGTGAATGACAACTATGAGAATAATATAACAATTTAGAGATAAATCCACTCTCTAGATCACATAGTTCTACAAAATGAGATTATGATCTCTCTTTTTTGTCATTAGTGAGTTTAATTGATGTGTTTATCATAAGTATGACTTATTTGTGCTATTAATTAGCTCAATATAAGCCATCAAACTATAACACACCCCTTAAATCACTTGCTAGTTCTCATGAAAATGACAGCAAGTTGAAAGTAAAATCTATTTTAAGCATGGACTATTAATATTAATTAGAAACATAGACCATCAAATTTTGATTTCAACATTCACTTCATTACCATAATCATACGTAGATGAAGAGGTAATTTGTGTTTAGTGATTGTTTAAGCATAGCTATTTGGTGTCAACTATATAGGATATCAAATTCAAAGCAAAAACAACAAGTTAAACCACTTCAAGCATTGTCATTAAGCATAAAAATAGAGCAATAATTATCAAAATGTTGAAGCTACATAATTAAAGAGCTTCATTACCCCTAAATTGAAGGGGTTTAGCCTCTCATCTTTGTTATCATATTAACAATTGTAGCATGCAACATAGAATAAAAAGAAGAGGAAAAAGAGAACTAGTTAACAAGAAATAAACACTAATCTACTTGCGTGAAAGATAAATTTACACTATTAACATGAAAGGAGAAAGCATGTAAAAGAAAAGAGCATGTATTAAATTGCATAAAAAAATTACATAAAAGAAATGGCTAAGTAGCCATGAAAAGAAAGAGAGCTCTTATTTTAGCATGTGCATTAGCTCTAATTTGTACATTAAGGTAGGTGGGTAGGTGGGTTCCTCCATGATCATGACTTTGAATTATTTTCATCTTCATTCCTTTGTATCTTCTTTGTGAATGCATATATCTTCATGAAACCATTTATATTTGAGTACAAATTACTACAAAAATAATATAGAAATCTTCAATTAAATTTTCTCAAATTAATATATGCACAAAAATGACCATTTTGCCCCTATATGAAGATGAATATGTGACGATTTGAAAATAATTTGAATTTTGGTTTAAGCATGTTAAAACACCCAATATGATCATTTATTTAATTTAATTCGATAAGATATGGTAGCAAAAAAATGCACATTTACGTGCGCATCAAATACCCCCACACTTATTTTTTTATTCGTCCTCGAATAAAGAAAAACTAAGATAAACCTGTTTTTGTAGGGAGCATGATTGCATTGAGCGTATGCAACAAGCCGTTAAACCTCAGGGTGTCCCCAGCAAGACGAGTGTTGTCTCATGAGGGTTTTCAGCGGATACTACCCACAAAATCCAAATGCAAATTGAAAATATTTACAAAATGAAGGATTTACTTTTAAATTGACAGGAATAAGTTAAATACAGGTTTTGCTCATTATCAGAAAATTTAATTCCATTAACATGTCAAAATTTCCAATAAAAATAAAGTTATCATAACAAATAGACTATAGTTTAACTTGTTGTTTCGGTTGATAACATAGTGTAGCTATGAAATGGATCCTTGGTTGATTATCAAAGTTTTTTAAAGTGGTATTTTCTTTTCAATAACAAGTCAAATCAAATAAGTTAAAATAGTGCTTGGATTTCATTTGCTTACTCTTTCTTATTTTGAAAATTTTATTGATATTTACAATATTTACATATGCCTAACTCAGAAAAATTGAGGCCAGATATATTACCTATGCACTGCCTTCCGGGCTTACGTGAGAGGAATACAGAGCGTGGCGAGTGAACACACGAATGTGAGCACTTATCGACTGTAGGCGTTATTAATAAAAGAATTTTTATATGCATAAACATAACTCAGATAAACTGAGACCCGATATACCGATCGTGCACTGCCTTTCGGGCTTATGTGAGAAGGCTACAGAGCATGGCGTGTGAACACACGAGTGTGAACACATGACTCTAGGTGTTTATTAAGAAAAATATATGTACAAGAAATATATTTTTTTTTGTTTTTTTGAATATTTTTTGTTTTGTTTTTTTTTGAAGAGAGAGTTTTGCAAAATCATCTTAGCACAATTTAACTTAGAAGACAAAAAAATTGTTATAGCCTTTTATTTAAATCCACCACTTTTAAACAAAGATTTTCAATTAGGATATAATTCATAATTATCACTATGAATCTTCTTGTATACTAGTAAACCATAGTTATTTGTAATCAAACTTTTTTTTATTTTTGTTGAGACAAATAAATTTTCAAAAATTTCAATTTAATTAACCAAAACCGTATATTTATCCTATAATGTTTCTTTAAAAATAAATAAAAAATGCTAAAAACAAACTTTTTTTTGTTTTAGAGATTTTTTTTAAACTAAAAAAAATTTGGAAAGAAAATGTAAAAATAAACCATGAAAAATTAAAATTGAAAATGAGACTCCCCCCACACTTGATTTTGACTATGTCCCCACAGTCAACCCAAGTGAAAGGAGAAAAATGAAACAAAATTAAAAATGTGACCTATATTTACATGAAAGTGAACGGTATTTGCACGAGATCAAAAAGTATATCGTCAAAGAGTAAATGAAACGGTCTCCCAAAAACCGATTCATTTGTCTTGTCAAGTATACGAGACACAACTTAAGCTCGGAAAAGCAAACCGTAAAAGATTTTGGAATTGAAAGTTGATTTGGAAAAACAAATGTCGTTTTATTAAAAATCGCTCGAGTTGTTTTATTTATGATGATTTTGGGGGTAGATAAAACAATTGATTGAAATTCAAGTTTATTTTCACCAAATTAAAATTCAAACTTATCATTGAAAACTTCTTCAGAATTATCGAATTCAAAATCAAAATGGTGATTTAACTCCTCCCCTTGAGAATTTAACAACTTATTTTCAAAAAGTCCAAAGAAATCATGTTTGTTGAATTCGTCTTCCTTTGATGTATTATTAACAACTTCATTGCATATATCATTTTCAAAATCCAAAGTTGTTGTATTCAAATTTTCAAAATCGGGAAAAGGAAGATCAAAATTTAAATCGAGTTTCTTACCCTCAAAAGAATTGAAATCCAACTCAATTACTGTGTTTTCAACAACTTCATTAAGATCATCATTTTCAATTTCAAAAGTTGTTATTTGAAAATCGTCGATTTGGGTAAAATGTGGATTATCACTTGAATCGCCACACATTAGGATTTGATTTTGTTTATAATGTAATTTTTTATATGTTTCAATCAACAAATCCGTGTGATCATCGTAAATTTCGTTCATTTGTTCAATAAAATCTAATTTATAATTATTAACTTGAGGATTTTCAATTTGGACTTGTTGAGAACAAGAATCGTCAATTTCGATAAATGGTGGATTATTATTTGATTTTGTTTCTCACGAAGTTTTTGTAGGTTTCAAGTAACAAATCCCCGCAGTCCTTTTCCATTTGCTTAACTAAATCAAATTCATGATTATTAGTTTGAGAATTTTCAATTTGAATTTGCTGAGAACAAAAATTATCAATTGCACCAAAATTAAAACCATTCCCATTGCAAAAAATCATTAGAAAAGTGATTCAAATTTCCATTGTGATTTTAAAATTCATTTTGGAGTTCGAAATTGTTTTGACATGGGTTATAATCAAAATCATTGGAATTTTGAAGTAAACTAAAATTTTGATTATTTTGAAATGAATTACACAAATCATTCATTACTTGATTTTGTTGTGTTAAAATTTCAAGTAAAGATTTCATTCTCTTTTCAAAAGTTGAGGAATCATTTTGAAAATTTTGTGGTTCAAAATTCAAATTGTTTATACAATAGTTGTTGTTGAAATATCCATAAGAATTTGAAGTGAAATTATATGGATTATAATGATTTTCACAACTATCATAAAATTCATGTGAGTAGGGAAATTCAGATATTTTTTACAATGTTTTTGGGTTTTTTTTTATAAAGGAAAAATATTTACAAATAGAATTTATTTTTCAAAATGGAAAATTGATTTTTGTTTTGTATTTTGGTTTTTCAATTTTTTTGTTTTTGAAAAGGTTTTATAATTTTTTTTTATTTTTTATTTTCTAACAAAAAAAACTAAGTAATTTTTTTTTTGGATTTTTGATTTTGATTAAAAAAAAGGTTTTAAAAACTAAGTTAAGGAATATCTACAATCTTTAAAAAAAATATGCGTGAACTAATGCAACTGAGTGAATGCAAGGGTTTAATTACGAATTATTTATCCTAAGCCAAAATTGTATAATCACCCATTGTCCTAAATAAACATGATAGTTCTTGACCAGGTAACGTAGACGATTTATTGGTGCACCACGAATCACCGTAGCAATGCAGCCAAAGGTTTAAGTATCTTCAGAGAAACAATTTGGTATAATATTTACGAATTACCATAATATTTATAACTGATTATTGCTCTGCCATAACCTAGACACCAAGAAAGTAAATTATTCAAAGAAGACAACTTGTTGATATACAATTAAGAGCTGTCGATGTCTAACCGTTATTATTAACAAATTCTATGATGAAATGCAAAGCAGAAATTAAACGTGTATTAACAATGCAACTACAATGAAATTGTTTTTGTTTTTGAATTTTTTTTTTAAATGCAAGCAAACAACAATGCAAGGCAAATAAAACAATAGATAGGGATTAAAAGCAGCAAAAAAATTTATAAGCAAGCAAGCAGTTATTTTTTTTTGGGCAAATAGAGTGAAGCAAGCAATTCCTCTCGATTTTATGCTTTGGCAACCTGAAACTAAAAACAACATGTATATACGGTTTTTTTTATAACAAAGAAGAGGTAAAACAAACCAAACCAAAACAAAATAAATGAAAACAAAATAAATTGAAACCAAATAAATTGAAAATATAACAGTTTTCTTCTTTTTTTTTCTTTTTTTTTGAATATCAAAGAAGCAACTTACAACAAATGAAATCAAAACGAATTAAACTAAAACAAAGTTTTTTTTTGGAAATTTTGAAAAATAAATAGCTTCCACAACAAAAGCCCTTTTTCATTTTCAACTTAAAACAATATCAAAAACTAGCCTGGCCCGTATAACCCAAAGCCCATTATACCCTTTAAACCAAACCCGCAAAAAAATTTGCCTAAAGTTTAACCTCTTTTATTTTTTCGTTAAAACAAAACGCATCAACTACCAGAAAAATAAAAGAAAGCGTATTTCTCAAATCAAACACAAAAAACTCGAAGTCGAGTTCTCAATTCACGTTTTAGTTTTAATATCGAAGGTGAAGGCAGGTTGCAATTCTCGATTTTGTGGTTGTGGATGAGATTGGTTGCGGGTGAGGCGATTGTGATGCAGAAATTCGAGTATGCTTGTTCAATGCTCACGGGTGAAGTGCTTTCGGTGGTCAACGATGTTGGATTGGCGACTTAAGTATGGGATTTTGGGTGATACTCGATTTTGTTTTGGTGCAGGTTGAAGGTTGGATTATTGAGGAGACCGAATGGAGGTGGAGAAGAAGGTTTTGGGTGTTGCTGTTGTATGGAAGTGTGGGCAGGCTGTTTATTGACAGCAAGCAACGTAGTGCGTTGAGTAAGGAGGTTAAACAGATTTTTGTTGTCGAGGAAGTTTGGCACGTGTTTAAACTTGTTTGCAGATTTTGTTTGAACTATGTATGTCGCTTAGTGGCTGGAGCAGCGAATTTGTGATGGTCATGCAGTTTGGCTAGAAGTGAAGTGATGACTGTATGGTAAAGATGAAGTCAGTAGACAGTATGGTGTGGTAGCAACTGTTAGGTTGAAGGAAGGAGCAAAAGTCGACAGTGAAGGAAGGAAGGAATAAGAGTGATGATAACAGAAAATGTGTTGTGGCGAGGAGGCAACTGAAGTGAATGGTTGTTTGGTATGTTGTGTGAAGTTGAAGTATTGACTAGGTTGTGATGTAGCAGTGTTAAAGTGTAACGACCTGTAAAAATTTAATGGTTTTAAAAGTATTTTAACTGGAAATTTGTGAAATTTTAAACAATAAAATTTGAAATTAAAAATTTATTATTTGGAATATATCTATTTTAATATAGTAACTGGTAAATTTTCATCTGGTAAGATTGAAGTTTATTTTCCTGTGAAACTTCATTTCAAATCAAACCGGTTAATAACAGTGAATTTATAAGTTTTCCAAAACCAAAATATGTCAACAGGAGAAAATTTATTCAGATCATTCTGAATCAGACTGCGAAATTCGTTTTTCCAAATTTGGACTTCTACTGCTCCGTTTATCTTATTTCTGGTAATAGCAGCATTTTCGGTACCGATTATCGATTTTTGATCCGATGATCGTACCACCAATATCTGCATACCGTTTTGATCGTCTTATCGTGTTGATCTCCTCAGTATATTCATTTGTGTGTTTTGAGCTCCAGTACGCGATGGAAACAATCAAACTGTGCATCGTACTATTACCAAATTTCACGACTTTTGACTTTTTTTTTTTTTTCTTTTCAATTTAGAACCGTAGCCACGAAATAAATCACTTTAAATTGTTTTAATTAATTTGCTGAATTAAAGGGTGACCATTTCCATCCATAACCATTTTGAAAATCAAAACGTAGCAATTTATATACGTTGTAGTCATTTTGAACGGTTCTTTTGTGTGCCTATTCATTTCTTCATTTATATTTGCTTTGCTGTCATCCATTCCTTACTCACGTCTATCATCTTCCTCTCCTCTATTATACTTCTGTAGCCGAACCCTTCCAGATCTATATAAAAAAAAAAACCTCTTCCCAACCATCTCCTTACCACCCGAGCTTCCCTCCTCCTCTCACCAGATCCAACGCATCCATCTCCACTGACCTCCCCTTTCTCAAACCCCACGCAACCTTGCTTCCACCAAAACCCAACCGGAACACCCACGCACGGCCTCTCATCGACCCCTCCATTTGTCCCACCAATAGCCACGTTACAGCCGCGTCTACAGCCAGTGCTATGCTGTTTAGCCACCGCGGTACATCGCCTGCAAGCCGTGCCTATTCTCCGCTTGCCATCCGATCCGTCGCTTCTACTCGACCTCTCCGCCTTCCTCTGCCAAAGTCTCGGCCCAACTGAGCTGCCTCCACGTTAGTTTGAGCCCACTCACTCCACAACTTCCAACAGAGCTTTCCTCTTAGCGTTTCGTGGCTCTCGCTTATATTATAGGTTAGTTTGTTTACGTCTTATATATATATATATTAGTTTTATATCTATCTATGGTATAAATTTATATGTTGATAAACTATACAAATATAAATTCAATTGTATATTAGTCTAGAAGGTTACAATATTATATTGATGATGGTAGTATGTAAGTGTATATATAGGTCTGCCTGTATATTATATTTTTTATGTTAGGGGTTAAAATTATATATAAGTAGGCATATTTTATAGTTTATATACATATGTAGTATATCATATGCATTCAGTTTGTATAAATATACTTTTCGAATGTACTTGCTTAGTGACCATATATATGTAAGTTTGTATATGTTATTTATAAGTGTGCTGACATGTGTTGTAGTATAAAACACAGGATTATAGTGGTCTATTGTCTGTTATAAAAGAATTTTAGTAAAAGGAAATATCATATGTTGTCTTACAGGTTATGCGTTTATATATATAAGTGTTGTTATACATTTGGGTTATAGAAGTTGCATATACTTTCATTTTTAAGCTGCTGCTTACTCTTGTTCGATTTTTTTTATAATTGCATAACTTAAAATAATATCTTTAAATTTGAATATATATATACACTAGTTTACAGTTACTTTACATATATATGTGAGTATTGTTTTAAGTAATACGTATGGTTGCTAATTCATAAGGTTATAGCAGATTTTTATTAGAAGAGAAATATTGTTGATTGTTTTACAGTTTACATTTATACAGTAACATGTTAAAATGTATATATTATTAATTTACCTTTTATACCGTAGGTATGTTTGTATATGGAATCAAGCTCTGTTTATTCGATATATCACATCGTTGTCAAAGAAGTATTATCCATTATATTAATAAGTTGTTTATATATATGTTTATACAAATTTGTATTGATTTGTTTACAGAATAGACAAATTATTATAGTAAGTTGGGATTGGCTTTAAGAAAAATATTGATTATAATGATAACAGTTTATATATATACTCTATTTGCATCAAGCAAATTTAATTTTTTCCCATCGATTCTGTTATCAGCCTTGTTCATCGAAATCGTGTCTATCGTGCTTTGCTTCGCAATTCGTGTTTGGATTCGTAACCGACTTCATTATCTATCTGGCCTCGAAAGGTGAGTAATCACTCACGATTAACGTTCTTTTATTATTTAAATTTGATTTCAATTGAAATAGCAATTGAAATATGCTGCTGTAGTTATTTACCTGTTATTACTATTATTTGTATCTGTTCACCTGTGACATCTGACACCAGTATCTAGTATTATATACCTGTTATTACTATTATTTGTATCTGTTCACCTGTGACATCTGACACCAGTATCTAGTATTATATGCCTGCTATTACTATTATTTATATCTGTTCACCTGTGACATCTGACACCCGTATCTGTATTTATACTGATGATATATGCCTGCTGTTATATATTTTTAGTATCTGTTATCACTCTGCAAGTTCCCTGTTAGTATAGAATTCACTATGGGTTGAAATGATACATACCCGAACGAACTTTAGAATAGGAGAATTTTGTTATGGGTTGAAATGATAAACCCAAGCGATTTTCATTTGAATTAAAATTGGGATTACGGGTTGAATGATATCTACCCGTATATATTTAAATTACGGATTGAAATGATAAATATCCGTATCACTTTACCATATATAGAAATATATACAAACACCGTTGGTCCATATGTTTAAATATTTTGAAAATAAAATTCTATGGAGTTGGGAAGAAAAATTTATATTTTATAGATTTTGGTAATAATTTGAACAAATTAAGGTTGGGAAGAAAATTTGAATTTAGTTGAAATGTATTCATTAAAGAATTTTATTTAATTAAAACGATTTGAAACTTATTGAAATTGGAATTTAAGATATGACTTATAACTTGGTTTTGATTTAAGTGACTTAATAAATATTTCTTGTTTAAAATAAAGTTAAGGAAATATTTAGTAAAAATGTAATTTAAGGCTAGTTAAATGATATTGAATTTATTAAGTGAATATCCCCTGATTAAATAATAAATGAAGTTAAATCAAGAGCTATATGAAAATGTTAAATTTAACTTTGAAATTGTTGAATATTAAAGCTTTGAAATTTATATTGGAATTTAAATGACTTATTTTGTGATTCAGATCTGTATTTGAAATCAATATAAATTGAATTTGTTATTTAGAAACTGAATTGAACTAAATGGAAATTTTAGATTGAATTAAATTGGAATTTGAAATTTGAGTTGATTTGAATCGATTTGTGAGACTTGAGGAAATTGTAAATGCTTTACCTTATAAATTATTTAATCTATATATACTATTTTGGAAATAGATATATTTGAAATGAAAATGATATCTTGATTTTTGAAGTATAAATAAATTTGAAATGACTACGGTGTTATAGTGTATATTTCCACCTTGTAGATAGTTCTGAAGATCCTTAGAGGATGGTTATCCCAAACATCCTTTAAGTTACTTGTATTTCAGTTGATATTTCACTTGAGTTGGATTTATGAGTATAAGAATGTTAATCCTGACTCGAGTGTTTTGTGTTTTGCCTTACGCTCGGGTCAGACTGAGTGATACAGCATTTGAGACTCACCTTTGGAGTTTGGAGCTTCGTTTGGAGATCCAACTATTGATTCAGCTTCCAGCTTTCCAGTTGGTTCGTTCCCAGAAGTCATCTGTTTGGATTGGAGACTTCACTGTATTTGAGATATTCTGTTGTATTTTATTTCTAACTCTGATGTTTATATAGTAGCTTCATGAACTACTATTTTATCTATTCCGCTGCGTATTATTGTATTACTCTGTGTCTGTGATTCTGTGATTGATTTATTTACTGCACATGCTGGGTTTTGCCAAATTTTTTTATTACAATTTGTTATTTTGAATTATTCAAGTCAGACATGTGTGGATTATTGTCGATTTGAATGGTCCAAAATAGCGGGTCGTTACAGTTGGTATCAGAGCTTTGGCTCTAGGCAAAACATAGCATGTATGGTAAACTGATTTGCGGAATCACTTTCGTTCTGGCCTCTCCCTAATTATATTCTTATTTGAGTATATCCATCTTCTCTTCTTGAATTTTAATTATCTCATCTTCGTTCGAGTCCTTTCCCTTTTGTTTTGAAACTCCCTTTGATTTAATTTCCCCTTAAATTTTGAACTTCTATCTTGTTGATTTTTGACTCATTGAATATTTGAATGATAGGAAACTATCTTGTAATGGCAAAATCAGAAGAGCAGAAAGCAGCCCGTCGGGCACGAAGAGCACTGGCCCGTAAGGAACGGGAGGAAGCAATCGAGGAACAAGAGAGGCTGTGGAGAGAAAGAGCAGAACCGGGTCCTTATGACCATGTCATTTGTTATCGGTGTCAGGAAAAGGGACACTATGCAGTCATGTGCGGGAAAAGGAATGTAGGAAAGAAGAAGGAGGGCAAGCGTTTTCGATCCAAGATCTTCTGTTTTAGATGCCGTAGTGAGGGGCACTTTCCCAGTCGCTGCCAGAAGGTGAAGAAAGTGAAATCTGCACACACTACATCTGTCGACCTATCAACCATTTGCTATCACTGTAAGAGGCCTGGGCATATAGCCAGGAATTGTTCTGTGCGAAAGTATGGAAAGAAGGTTGCGTACCCGCAGTTCATTAAGGAAGATGGGAGTGTAGTGCACCTATGCCAGAAATGCAGATGTTGGGGGCACATTGAGGGGGAGTGTTCTGGACCCGTTGATGTACCACCTGGAAGAATTAATACTGATGCTTTGTTTATGTAGGAGTGGTAAACCTGTGGACCTTTTGTTATCTGTTGTATGTTAGGTTGCTTTAAGCGAACTCTATTGTATCTTTTGCTTAACTGAAGTTGTCAAACTGGAGACATTTATGCTTCTGTTTTCGTATGTTATGAATTCGAGTCTTTCCAAATTTTGAATGGAAATTCTTTTGTATCGATATAGGTTATGTATCTCTAATCTTGGTGGGGATTTGCTTCGATTAGGATTCCTCTGAACTTTGGAACGTTCCCTACGGTTCCAAAACTCATTCTTGTCTCTCCCTATTTGTATTCTTTTGATTTTGGAGTGTCCCATAACTCCACTTCGAATGATCTCTATAAGAATAGGGTCCCACCAATCTTTGAATGAGTGTGAAGGGGTGAAACTCCTTCACAATTGGCATTGATTCACCGGAGATTTTTATATTTTTGGTTTAGATGTCGCTATCTCTTGCGATCGAATGTTGATTGCCTTAGATTTCCGCATCAATTATATTCTTGAAGTCACGGTTGACCCGGTTAAGGTCGGCCGCGATTTATATAAGTGTATCCATCTACTGTTTTGTAATTAATTATCTCATTTTCGTTCTAACTTATTTTCGAATCAGAATCCTATTTGATTAGTGTCCCTCTAATTTGAAATTCTATCTTTGTTTTGAAATCCATTCTTGAACCGTCCTTTGAAAAATCAAGCTTGTTTATATTTTAAAAATTGTTTTATATATCGAAATTATTATATTCTTTATATAAAAGTGAAATGTTTCCGATAAAGATTATAAACCCTTTAAAATAAGAATTTGAGGTTTCGAAAGGATTCGTAATTTTGAAAAATTATATAAGAAATTGAGTTATATAAAAATGATTTATAACTGAAGGGTAAAATTTGAAATTCGAGAATTGAATTCCGGTATTTTGAAATTGGTTTTAAGATTTTGGAAAATATATGAAAATAATATGATTTAAAAGTATTTTCTGAATAAGAAATGTTCAAATGATTTTATAAGTTCTGAATGATTTCAAAGACAATTTCAAAGAAGTTTGAGAAAATAAAAGTCCAGAACTCACTTATGTCGCTGGAAAATAATTTCGGTGATGAGTGCACGCATCATCGACATTGATTTTCGAGTCTCAGAGTGAGGGAAAGATCACTTTAGTAGCATTGCTACGCGAGTGATTTTGCGAAACAATTTTTGATTTCAAAATTCAGAAGTAAGATTTGATATTCGAAAGATATATGTATATATATATATATTTGAAACGATTTGAAATGAACCGGTGTTCAGTCCTCGAGTTTGGATTTGATATAACCCTATCTATATAAATTGATTTACTGATTTGTTGCAGATTTCTAACTCTTGAATTTTAAAATGATTTCTTCAGCTATTTTGAAGGTTCGAACACTTCCAAATCAAGGTTAACTTTTCGAAGCTAAGAAATTTTGAAAAGTATTTTGATAAAGTATATAAGTTTGTTTTGAATGTTTAAGTATGAAGTAATACGATTTAAATAAGTTGAAACTGTTTGGTTAAGTAAATGAATAAGAAAATTTTAAATTCTCTAATATGAAATTTAGATTTGAAATGTCTTGAGAAGAAGTTGGTCTTCAAAATATTTTGAATAAAAGTTAGTTTAAATGTTTTAATTTAGTAACCTCTTTATGAAACTATATATTTAACTAGTTGGAATAAATATATAAGTTGTACGTATGCTGTTTTATTCGCATAATTAATTTGATCCTTATATAAGATGGACCTTACATAAGTATAAGATGGTTTTGAAAACATATGATTTTGGAAGTGAATTGATATTGAAACAAATTGAAATTTGAGAACCTTGTATTACTAAATACTTGATTTGGGAGTTGTCGAACTTATATAAAATTGACTTGTATGAGTATGAAATTGATTTGAAAACTATAGATTTGAAAGGATACTCAATTTGAAAGTGAAATCTTATATAATTGAAGTCTATATAAGTATGATTTGATATACTATTGATTTTGGAAAGTAATGGATTTGAAAATTTAATCTTATATATAATGGATTTTATATAAGTATGATATTTGAAAGTGATTTGAAAAGGTACTATATGATACATATTTTCGAAGTAAAGATATGGAAAGTGCCTTCTGCTTGATATCCGATTTGTGGCCACATCTTGGATTCATTCTATCGATATTATTCTCTCTGATTTTTGGTTTTCCGGATATGATACTCGAGTGTCCTTCGAATTCCATGGCGTTACCCATGGTCTTATGTTTCTCTCGTGACTGCATAGCGCAAATGCCTGGCTGAGTCTTGCCTAGGGGTACGGATTGTTTCCTGGGGGATCCAGGCGTAACCATTGTGTATCCTGCAATCTGTGTAGGTCGCGAATAGTAGCGCAAATGCTTGGCTGAGTCTTGCCTGGGGGTACGGATTGTTTCCTGGGGGATCCAGGCGTAACCATTGTGTATCCTGCATTCTACTAGTCATCATGGCGTAACTCGCAGGGCTGAGAAAGCTTACGGATATGGATTGTTTCCTGGGGGACCCAGGCGTAACCATTGTGTATCTGCGAACCATGGTTGGACAAAGGTTTTGTTCGTTTTGTTTGGATTGTACTTTCCATATCTGTTTTAAAAGTTTTTCCAGTATTTTCACTGGGTGTTGAAACAAGTCTACTAAGTACCTGGAGAATTCTAGTTTTGCGCCTGATCAACGCACTACCAGAGTCTACAGGAACAAGGATAAACTTGTTGAAACATCGAGTTATAAAAGTATTTTCGAAAGAAAATTTGTTCGACTATAAAGGTATTTTATTATAAAAGTATTTCCAACAAAGAAATTTTTTATTAATATTTGAAATTGAAATTCTTATGGTTCTAATTTACTATTCGTGCCCGATACTATTGTTTTGAATCTATCTTATCTACTCAGCTTATTTATTCACTTATTTGTTTCCAAATCCTCCTCCTTTTCCTTGTTGGCTATATTCTTTTAGAACATTGTTTAATTATAGACTACATGATTCAATAGAAAATTTTAGTGTTATAAATATTTTAGAAGTTATAAATTAAATAAAACATATTTAAAGTAAATGATTATTGACTTATTAATAATATTTGAAAAGTATTTTAGATGGAATTAATAAATTTATGAACTGGATTTAATGTTTCAATTAGCTTCTTTGTAAAAATAAGTAATAATAAATAATTGTTTTCAAATGATTTTCATACATTTATAAAGGTGTCATTTAAAAATACAAATAGTATTTATAAAGGAAGCAAGAAATTTTACAAATGGATTTTTGAAAGGTTTTAAAGTATATAAGATAATTGAATTGCAAATGAAGTTTTCAAATTTTAAGTAAAATTTATATAGTTTAAATTAATTGTTTAATCTGACTTTCAATCTATCTTTTCTGTCTGGTTGTTTCTATTCTTCTACCTTCTTCCTTTTCGAGGACGAAAAGTTTTGAGTGGGGGAGAGTGTAACGACCTGTAAAAATTTAATGGTTTTAAAAGTATTTTAACTGGAAATTTGTGAAATTTTAAACAATAAAATTTGAAATTAAAAATTTATTATTTGGAATATATCTATTTTAATATAGTAACTGGTAAATTTTCATCTGGTAAGATTGAAGTTTATTTTCCTGTGAAACTTCATTTCAAATCAAACCGGTTAATAACAGTGAATTTATAAGTTTTCCAAAACCAAAATATGTCAACAGGAGAAAATTTATTCAGATCATTCTGAATCAGACTGCGAAATTCGTTTTCCCAAATTTGGACTTCTACTGCTCCGTTTATCTTATTTCTGGTAATAGCAGCATTTTCGGTACCGATTATCGATTTTTGATCCGATGATCGTACCACCAATATCTGCATACCGTTTTGATCGTCTTATCGTGTTGATCTCCTCAGTATATTCATTTGTGTGTTTTGAGCTCCAGTACGCGATGGAAACAATCAAACTGTGCATCGTACTATTACCAAATTTCACGACTTTTGACTTTTTTTTTTCTTTTCAATTTAGAACCGTAGCCACGAAATAAATCACTTTAAATTGTTTTAATTAATTTGCTGAATTAGAGGGTGACCATTTCCATCCATAACCATTTTGAAAATCAAAACGTAGCAATTTATATACGTTGTAGTCATTTTGAACGGTTCTTTTGTGTGCCTATTCATTTCTTCATTTATATTTGCTTTGCTGTCATCCATTCCTTACTCACGTCTATCATCTTCCTCTCCTCTATTATACTTCTGTAGCCGAACCCTTCTAGATCTATATAAAAAAAAACCTCTTCCCAACCATCTCCTTACCACCCGAGCTTCCCTCCTCCTCTCACCAGATCCAACGCATCCATCTCCACTGACCTCCCCTTTCTCAAACCCCACGCAACCTTGCTTCCACCAAAACCCAACCGGAACACCCACGCACGGCCTCTCATCGACCCCTCCATTTGTCCCACCAATAGCCACGTTACAGCCGCGTCTACAGCCAGTGCTATGCTGTTTGGCCACCGCGGTACATCGCCTGCAAGCCGTGCCTATTCTCCACTTGCCATCAGATCCGTCGCTTCTACTCGACCTCTCCGCCTTCCTCTGCCAAAGTCTCGGCCCAACTGAGCTGCCTCCACGTCAGTTTGAGCCCACTCACTCCACAACTTCCAACAGAGCTTTCCTCTTAGCGTTTCGTGGCTCTCGCTTATATTATAGGTTAGTTTGTTTACGTCTTATATATATATATATTAGTTTTATATCTATCTATGGTATAAATTTATATGTTGATAAACTATACAAATATAAATTCAATTGTATATTAGTCTAGAAGGTTACAATATTATATTGATGATGGTAGTATGTAAGTGTATATATAGGTCTGCCTGTATATTATATTTTTTATGTTAGGGGTTAAAATTATATATAAGTAGGCATATTTTATAGTTTATATACATATGTAGTATATCATATGCATTCAGTTTGTATAAATATACTTTTCGAATGTACTTGCTTAGTGACCATATATATGTAAGTTTGTATATGTTATTTATAAGTGTGCTGACATGTGTTGTAGTATAAAACACAGGATTATAGTGGTCTATTGTCTGTTATAAAAGAATTTTAGTAAAAGGAAATATCATATGTTGTCTTACAGGTTATGCGTTTATATATATAAGTGTTGTTATACATTTGGGTTATAGAAGTTGCATATACTTTCATTTTTAAGCTGCTGCTTACTCTTGTTCGATTTTTTTTATAATTGCATAACTTAAAATAATATCTTTAAATTTGAATATATATATACACTAGTTTACAGTTACTTTACATATATATGTGAGTATTGTTTTAAGTAATACGTATGGTTGCTAATTCATAAGGTTATAGCAGATTTTTATTAGAAGAGAAATATTGTTGATTGTTTTACAGTTTACATTTATACAGTAACATGTTAAAATGTATATATTATTAATTTACCTTTTATACCGTAGGTATGTTTGTATATGGAATCAAGCTCTGTTTATTCGATATATCACATCGTTGTCAAAGAAGTATTATCCATTATATTAATAAGTTGTTTATATATATGTTTATACAAATTTGTATTGATTTGTTTACAGAATAGACAAATTATTATAGTAAGTTGGGATTGGCTTTAAGAAAAATATTGATTATAATGATAACAGTTTATATATATACTCTATTTGCATCAAGCAAATTTAATTTTTTCCCATCGATTCTGTTATCAGCCTTGTTCATCGAAATCGTGTCTATCGTGCTTTGCTTCGCAATTCGTGTTTGGATTCGTAACCGACTTCATTATCTATCTGGCCTCGAAAGGTGAGTAATCACTCACGATTAACGTTCTTTTATTATTTAAATTTGATTTCAATTGAAATAGCAATTGAAATATGCTGCTGTAGTTATTTACCTGTTATTACTATTATTTGTATCTGTTCACCTGTGACATCTGACACCAGTATCTAGTATTATATACCTGTTATTACTATTATTTGTATCTGTTCACCTGTGACATCTGACACCAGTATCTAGTATTATATGCCTGCTATTACTATTATTTATATCTGTTCACCTGTGACATCTGACACCCGTATCTGTATTTATACTGATGATATATGCCTGCTGTTATATATTTTTAGTATCTGTTATCACTCTACAAGTTCCCTGTTAGTATAGAATTCACTATGGGTTGAAATGATACATACCCGAACGAACTTTAGAATAGGAGAATTTTGTTATGGGTTGAAATGATAAACCCAAGCGATTTTCATTTGAATTAAAATTGGGATTACGGGTTGAATGATATCTACCCGTATATATTTAAATTACGGATTGAAATGATAAATATCCGTATCACTTTACCATATATAGAAATATATACAAACACCGTTGGTCCATATATTTAAATATTTTGAAAATAAAATTCTATGGAGTTGGGAAGAAAAATTTATATTTTATAGATTTTGGTAATAATTTGAACAAATTAAGGTTGGGAAGAAAATTTGAATTTAGTTGAAATGTATTCATTAAAGAATTTTATTTAATTAAAACGATTTGAAACTTATTGAAATTGGAATTTAAGATATGACTTATAACTTGGTTTTGATTTAAGTGACTTAATAAATATTTCTTGTTTAAAATAAAGTTAAGGAAATATTTAGTAAAAATGTAATTTAAGGCTAGTTAAATGATATTGAATTTATTAAGTGAATATCCCCTGATTAAATAATAAATGAAGTTAAATCAAGAGCTATATGAAAATGTTAAATTTAACTTTGAAATTGTTGAATATTAAAGCTTTGAAATTTATATTGGAATTTAAATGACTTATTTTGTGATTCAGATCTGTATTTGAAATCAATATAAATTGAATTTGTTATTTAGAAACTGAATTGAACTAAATGGAAATTTTAGATTGAATTAAATTGGAATTTGAAATTTGAGTTGATTTGAATCGATTTGTGAGACTTGAGGAAATTGTAAATGCTTTACCTTATAAATTATTTAATCTATATATACTATTTTGGAAATAGATATATTTGAAATGAAAATGATATCTTGATTTTTGAAGTATAAATAAATTTGAAATGACTACGGTGTTATAGTGTATATTTCCACCTTGTAGATAGTTCTGAAGATCCTTAGAGGATGGTTATCCCAAACATCCTTTAAGTTACTTGTATTTCAGTTGATATTTCACTTGAGTTGGATTTATGAGTATAAGAATGTTAATCCTGACTCGAGTGTTTTGTGTTTTGCCTTACGCTCGGGTCAGACTGAGTGATACAGCATTTGAGACTCACCTTTGGAGTTTGGAGCTTCGTTTGGAGATCCAACTATTGATTCAGCTTCCAACTTTCCAGTTGGTTCGTTCCCAGAAGTCATCTGTTTGGATTGGAGACTTCACTGTATTTGAGATATTCTGTTGTATTTTATTTCTAACTCTGATGTTTATATAGTAGCTTCATGAACTACTATTTTATCTATTCCGCTGCGTATTATTGTATTACTCTGTGTCTGTGATTCTGTGATTGATTTATTTACTGCACATGCTGGGTTTTGCCAAATTTTTTTATTACAATCTGTTATTTTGAATTATTCAAGTCAGACATGTGTGGATTATTGTCGATTTGAATGGTCCAAAATAGCGGGTCGTTACATAAAGAGTGGTCAATGGACGGTTATTGTTGAGGCAGTTAAATTAGTGAGTAGTTGAGTGCCATGAATTGAGCAATTGGATGGGGTGATGAAGCGCGAGTGGTAAGCTGTAGCTGCTGTGGCAACATATGGTACTGGCGTGGTGAACTGGAATGTTTGAATGATGTGGTGTGGTGGTTTCATGTGGATATTGTCGTTGAGGCAGGGGTGGTAGCTGATGATAGTATGCAGTGGTTCAGGTGGTTGAGCTTGATATCAGAAGGGAAGATGTTGTATTGAATAATGGTGGTGGTGTTGCTCTGGGTGACTGCAGTAAAAGGTGTAGCAGAGAAGGTAGTGTAGCAGAGGTGTAGCAGAAAAAGTTGTTTCAGTAGTGTTCAGTAGTGATGAAAGAAATGTTTGAATTGGTTTTGGGTAGATGATGGTTGATGTTGGAGATGGGGTATTGGCGGATGGTAATGGATTGTGCACAGATATGTGCACAGCAGTTGCAAAGGGGAAATAAAGATGGCACTAATTTTTTTTAAATACCAATGTAATTGCAAAAGAAATGAAATAAAATTCTTTTTTTAAATGAAATTGTGTATGATTTTTTTTAAATAGAAATGAAAATGCAATGCAAATAGAAAATATGAAACAAGCACACAAATAAAATCACAAAACAAACACATACACAACAAAAAATTTTTAAATGCAAACAAACACACAATAAAATCAAACGAGAAATACTTCGAAGAATAGAAAACTAAAATCAAAACAATTCCCCGGCAACGGCGCCAAAAACTTATTCGTCGACGTAAATTCTATCGGTTTAGAAAACCATCGAATGAATTTATAATAAAAATAACCGCAAGCGCAAGGCGTACAATTGTTAGTACGTGGTGAGTACGGGCGATCCGCGGGGAATTGTTAGATTTTAAATTTTCTACTCAATCAAATTAAACCAAAGTCGAGAGAATGTTGTTAACTACTAAAAATTGCAAAAACTAACTACTACAAAAGTGAGTGAGAACTATGAGAATAAAATGGCAATTTAGAGATAAATCCACTCTCTAGATCACATAGTTCAATAAAATGAAATTATGATCTCTTTATATTGGTCATTAATGAGTTTAATTGATGTGTTTATCATAAATATGGCCTATTTGTGCTATTAATTAGCTCAACATAAGCCATCAAACTATAACATACCCCTTAAATCACTTGCTAATTCTCATAAAAAATGACAACAAGTTGAAAGTAAAATCTATTTTAAGCGTGGACTATTAACTATTAATTAGAAATATAGACCATCAAATTTTGATTTCAACATTCACTTCATTACCATAATCATACGTAGATGAAGAGATAATTTGTGTTTAGTGATTGTTTAAGCATAGCTATTTGGTGTCAACTATATAGGCTATCAAATTCAAAGAAAAAACAACAAGTTAAACTACTTCAAGCGTTGTCATTAAGCATAAAAAGAGAGCAATAATTATCAAAATGTTGAAGCTACATAATTAGAGAGCTTCATTACCCCTAAATTGAAGGGGTTTAGCCTCTCATCTTTGTTATCATATCAACAATTGTAGCATGCAACATAGAATAAAAAGAAGAGGAAAAAGAGAACTAGTTAACAAGAAATAAACACTAATCTACTTGCATGAAAGATAAATTTACACTATTAACATGAAAGGAGAAAGCATGTAAAAGAAAATAGCATGTATTAAATTGCATAAAAAATTACATAAAAGAAATGGCTAAGTAGCCATGAAAAGAAAGAGAGCTCTCATTTTAGCATGTGCATTAGCTCTAATTTGTACATTAAGGTAGGTGGGTAGGTGGGGTCCTCCGTGATCATGACTTTGAAATATTTCCATCTTCATTCCTTTGTATCTTCTTTGTGCATGCATATATCTTCATGAAACCACTTGTATTTGAGTTCAAATTACTACAAAAATAATATAGAAATCTTCAATAAAATTTTCTCAAATTAATATATGCACAAAAATAACCATTTTGCCTCTATATGAAGATGAATATGTGACGATTTGAAAATAATTTGAATTTTGGTTTAAACATGTTAAAATAACCAATATGATTATTTATTTAATTTAATTCGATAAGATATGGTAGTAAAAATATGCACATTTACGTGCACATCAACTTGCATGAAATAAAACTAAATTAATTACGAGAATTAAATCTATGCTACTAACATTAAACAAGAGAAGCATAAACTAAGTAGGAGTGCATGAAATATAAAATAGCATGAAAATAAAGCATAAAATAAAAATTGCATGAAAGTAAAAACAAGGTAAAGATGCCATTAAAGAAATTTTGATTTCATTTTAATTTTTGGCTACAGTATTGCATAAAAGGAAGAAGATGATTACATGAAACATAAGGGGTATTTATACATGCTTAAAGCCCTAATTGATATTTTAGGGGACTATCTAAAATGCCCTTAAGAAAGTGTGACCTCCAAGTAATCATTAGGGAATTAATTAATCCCCACTAACATGACTTTATCCCTCCATTAACATGTGCATGTGCTTTTAATTATGGACCATATGTTAGTGGGTGTGTGGGCTCCTCCATGTTGCATGAGTTCTTTTATTCCCATTCTCCATTTACCTTCAACATATGTGCATGCATACATCCATGAAACCTCCTCATATTAGCACTTCATTCCCTACAATTAAAAATAAAAATGTGCAAATAAATTTTCTCAAATTAAATCATACACAAAATTACCATTTTACAGTCCAAATGAAGATGAATAAATGATGATTTGTAAATAGTTTAAATTTTGGTTTAAACGTGTAAAATACCCTAATATACTCGTTTGTTTAATTAAAAAAGATTAACATGGAAGTAACAATATACACTTTTATGTGCACATCAAATACCCCCACACTTATCTTTTTATTCGTCCTTGAATAAACTAAAATTAGGATAAATTTGTTTTCATAGGAAACAAGATTGCATTTAGTATATGCAACAAACCATTAAACTTTTAGGTGTCCTTAGGAGGACGAGTGTTGTCTCATAAGGGTTTTCAGTGGATACTACCCACAAAATTCAAATGTGATATGCAAAAATGAGACTACATGATGCAAGTTTCCAAAATATTTACAAATGCCAAATTTACTTTTAAATTGATACGAGTAAGTTAAATATAAGTTTTGGTCAATATCAAGAAATTTTAGTCTTTTTACTCATCAACTCTTCGAACAAAAATTAAGATATCATCACAATTAGACTCTAGTTTGGCTAGTTATTTCGGTTGATAATATAGTGCAACTATGAAATGGATCCTTTAGGTTATTATCAAATTTTTGCAAAGTAGTATTTTTATTTCTTTTGAATAACAAGTCAAAAAATAAGTGAAAATAGTGCTTGGAATTCAATTGCTTGCTCTCTCTATTTTGGGAAATATTAACATTATTATTATTTACACATCTAACTCAGATAAACTGAGGCCAGATATACCGATTATGTACTGCCTTTCGGGCTTAGGTGAGAAGAGTACAGAGTGTGGCGAATGTATACACTTGCATGTGAACACCTGATTCTAGGTGTTTCTTATTTTTATAAAAACTTTTCTTTTTATTCTTTTTTTTGTGTGGAATAGGAGAGTTATGCAAAATCATCTTATAACCACTTAACTTAGAAGATAAAAATGTTATCGCCTTTACTTTAAATCAACCACTCTTTTAAACAAAGATTACAATTAGGACATACTTCATAATTATCACCCATGAACCTTCTTGTATACTAGTTAAACCATAGTTACTTATAATCAAACTTTTATTTTCATTTTTGTTGAGACTAGTAATTTTTCAAAAATTTCAATTAATAACAAAAAACGTATACTTATCATATCGTGTTCCTTCAAAAGTAAATCAGTATTGCTAAAAAGAAAAAAAAATTTTGGAATTTTTTTTTTGTTTTTCTTGGAAAGAGAATGCAAAAAAAATAAAACATGAAAAATCAAAATAAACATGTGACTCCCCCCACACTTGATTTTGACTGTGTCCCCACAGTCAGTTCATGATATAATGAGTGTAATGGAGAAAAATATGTACATATTTACAAGAGAGGGTTAAAATTTCTTACTGGACATAGAGTAGCTCATGAAGAATTATGAGCTCCCCATCTCGATCACTCGCCAACTCCAAGTAATGTTTTAAACAATGACCACTGACTTTAAAAATCGATCTATCCCTAGGGTTTTCTATTTCTATGGCACCGTGTTGAAAAACAGTATGCACGATGTATGGTTCTGTCACCTTGATTTTAAAATGAAGTTGAGAGTCAGACAAAAGAACTTTTTGGTTTGGCGAAAATGCTTTCTTTAGGACTGACTTGTCATGAAAAACTTTTTGTTTTTTTTTGTAAATTTTCTTGTTTTCATACGCATCGTTCCTAATATCCTATAATTCATTGAGTTTCAATTTTCTATTTTCGCCAGCTTTTCAAGATTAAAGTTTACGTTCTTAATTGCCCATAATGCTTTGTGTTCAAGTTTGACGGGTAAATGGCACGCTTTGCCATATACTAGCCTAAAAGGAACATCCCAAGATTGGTTTTATATGAAGTTCTGTAAGCCTAAAGCACATCTGTCAATTTTTATGACCAATCATTTCGAGTTTTATTCATAGTTTCCTCCAAAATTTGTTTGAATTGGCGATTTGAAACTTCAACTTGACCACAAATTTGAGGATGATAAGGAGTGGATAACTTGTGGGTTATCGAGTATTTTTTCACTAGAGTTTCAAATGAACAATTATAGAAATGAGTTCCATTATCGCTTATTATTATGCGAGGTGTTCCAAACCTCGAAAAGATGTTTTCTTTTATGAATTTCACATCAACTTTGTGGTCATTTGTTTTACAAAGAATGGCTTCAACCTATTTAGAGACGTAATCAATAACAAGAAGTATGTACAGATTTCCAAAAGAGTTGGGAAATGGTCCCATAAAATCAATACCCCATATATCAAAGATTTCGATCGTAAGAATGGGGTTCAAAGGCATCATGTTTCGTTGAGAGATTTTTCCTAACATTTGGCAGCGATCACAAGTTTTACAGAACTCAGATGCATCTTTGAAAAGCATAGGCCAGTAAAAACCACATTGAAGCAACTTTTCCACTATTTTCTTAGGACCAAAGTGACCACCACAAGCTTGGTCATGACAAAACGAAATAACACTCTTTATTTCACGATCTGGGATGCAACGTCGAATGATTTGGTCGGAACAGTACTTAAACAAGTATGAATCATCCCAATAGAAGTAATTGACTTTGGAAAGAAATTTATATTTATCTTGTTTTGACCAAAATGAAGAAGTTTTCTTATTGACTAAATAGTTCACTATATCGGCATACCATGGATTGAAAGAAACAGAAAGGATTTATTCATCAGGAAAGTTCTTGTTGATCGGTAAAGAAGATGGTGCATTTGGAAGACGTGATAGATGATCAGCAATTGCATTGTCGGGTCCTTTTTTATCTTTGATCGTGAGGTCAAATTCTTGGAGTAACAGGATCCAACGGATTAAACGAGACTTAGCGTCTTTTTTAGCGAAATGTACTTAAGAGCGGAATGGTCAGTGTAAATAGTAAAGTGTGAGCGAATCAAATAAAGTTGAAACTTTTCGAGTGCAAAAACTACCGCTAGAAGCTATTTTTCAGTAGTTGTGTAATTGAGTTGAGTATCGTTTAAAGTCATACTAGCATAGTAGATGACATGAAGAATTTTGTTGATGCATTGTCCTAAGATAGAACCAAATGCGAAGATAGAGTCGTCGTACATTATTTCGAAAGGAAGATCCCTATTGGGTAAGCAAATGATGGGAGCAGAAATGAGTTCATTTTTGCTATGTTCGAAAGCAGAAACACAATCAGAATTAAAGTCAAATAGAACGTCTTTTCCAAGAAGAGTTGTCAGAGGTCGAGTAAATTTACTAAAGTCCTTCACAAAGCATTGACAGAAACCAGCATGCCCAAGAAATGAACGAATGTCCTTGACAGATTTGGGAATGGGTAGATTTGCAATTACGTCAAATTTGGCTTTATCTACCTCGATGCCTTTGTTTGAAATGACATGCCCAAGGACAATGCCATGTTTGACCATGAAATGACATTTTTCCCAATTTAATGTTAAGTGTTTGTCCTTGCATCGGTTCAGAACCAACTCAAGATGGTGTAAGCACTCGGAAAAGAGTTTCCAAGGATGGAAAAATCATCCATAAATACTTCTAAAAAGCATTCGATCATGTCGGAAAAGATGCTGACCATGCATCTTTGAAAAGTAACAGAAGCGTTGCAAAGGCCAAATGGCATGCGTCGATACACAAAGGTGCCAAAGGGATACATGAAAGTCGTTCTCTCTTGATCTTCAGGAGCGATTGGAATTTGGTTATAACCGGAATAACCATCAATAAAGCAATAGAATTCATGGTCGGCTAATCGTTTAAGCATTTGGTCGATGAAAGGAAGAGGAAAGTGATCCTTACGTGTTGCAGCATTTAATTTTCGATAATCAATGCAAACATGCCAACCCATTTGAGTACGAGTTGGAATGAGTTCGCTAGCATCATTTTTGATAATGGTATGTCCAGACTTTTTAGGCATGACATGAATTGGGCTAACCCACTAACTACCAGTAATGGGGCATATGATTTCGTTATCGAGAAGTTTAAGAATTTCGTCACGAATCGCATCCTTTATTTTTTGGATTAAGCCTTCATTACAAGTCACAAACATGCTTGGCTTCGTCAACTAAGCGGATGCGATGTTGAACAAAAGCGAGACTAATATCCTTTATATCGGTGATTGACCATCCAATTGCTTCTTTGTTTTTTGACAGAATTGAAAGAAGGGAAGCTTCTTGATCAAGAGAGAGATTTGAAGAGATTATAACAGGAAACATTTTGTTGTCACCTAAGTATGCGTACTTAAGGTGATCAGGAAGAGCTTTGAGTTCCAACTTAGCGGGTTGCTTAATCAAAGAATTCGGTTGAAGTTCTGACTCAACGGTGAGGGGTTCAAACAAAAGCTCATTTTCAACTTCGTGAGGCTCATCTTAAATCAGTTGTTCATATTCAGCCTCACGTTCGTTGTTAAGGTCAACTATTTTGTAGTCAAAATTTTCTTGAATGGAACTAACTTTCAACGTTTGGTCAAGTGATTCGTTCGATTGGTTTTCAAGATGAAGATGTTAAGATCCAAAGTCATGTTTCCAAAAGAAATTTTCATCGAACCATTTCGAAATTGATTAGAGCATTTGTTAGCCAAGAAAGGTCGGATTAAAATCAATGGAATTTGACTCATTGGATTGTTCACAGGTTGTGACTCTAAAACGTTGAAATCGACAGTGAATATAAATTGACCGATTTTGATGAGTACGTCCTCGAGTTCTCCTACGGGTTTCTTTATTGAACGATTGGCAAATTCAAGAGTTACTTTTGTCGATTTTAGTTCGCCCAAGCCAAGTTGCTGGTAAACTGAATAAGGAATCAAATTGACACTAGCACCCAAGTCTAGTAAGCACTTATTAATCATCTTATCTCTTATTGTACACAAGATCGTCGGACATCCAGGATCTTTGTATTTAATGGAAATTGATTGGGACAAGACTTCGCTAAGACCGGCAGCTAAGAAACATTTCTTAGGTACAAGAGTGTGTCGTTTTTGAGTACACAAGTCTGTGAGAAACTTAGCGTAAGTTGGGACTTATTGAACAATGTCAAGAAGAGGAATGTAAACTTTGACTTATTATAAATTTCCAACATCTTTTCCATTTGATCAGAGTGTTTCATCGGTCAAAGATGATGTGGAAATGGAACACGATACTCAGTAGGTCGGTCTACTTGAGTGTAAGAAGAATTCAGATTGGCATTTGATTCAATATTTGGCTCAATGTTTTGTTCTGAATTGCTTGTCGTTTTAGAAGTTTCAAGAGGAGCTACCAGTAATCGTTTGGATTAACAACTTGGTTATTGATTTATTTACCGGAACGCAAAGCCGTGATAGCATTCATTTGGTTCACATTATTAACTTGTACAACATGGGTTTGACCCAAATTCGTATTTTGATTTCTCGGATTTGTGACTGGCTGACTTGGAACGTGCCTCCTTCACGTTAACTCACAAACATGGCTAATTGACTCGTTTCCATTTCAAGTTTAGCAATCGATTGACTTGTATTCTGCATGTATGAGGTTAACAGATTTTGCAAATTGCTATTTGACTGGAGGTTTTGAGTGGTTGCTTTAGATAAAGTTTCAAGACTTTTCTCAAGTGAAGTCAATCGTTTACTGTCTTGGGGAGCAAAAATTGTTGTGGTTGATTTTAAGACAGACCCGCAAAATTTTGTTGAAAGTGATTGGGTTGAAAGGGAGGATTTGAAGCATTGTTCGGAAATGCTTGAAAATTGGGATGAACCAAATTTGTGTTAGAATTATTTTGTTTCCATGCAAAATTAGGATGATTTCTCCAACCAGAATTGTACATTGGAGAAAATGGGTAATTCTTAACAATGTTAAAAGCATTGAGTTGTTCTATCGAATTTGGACATTGATCGGCTATGTGATTTAGATTGTTGCATTTATAACACATTGGTTGGGAAGCTTGGTTCATTTGGTTGGATGAGAAAATGTTGTCGAATTTATTGATAATTGCATCGATTTAACTTCAAAAGCCAAAGATGATCCTATTGAGTGTGCGCTCGAGCGTGAATAAATGGATTTTTCGTTAGAACGTTCCCATTGGGATGACTTTTCAGCCAAGTTTTCAAGGAATAGCCAAGCATCGTCATGATGTTGGGCGAGAAAATTGCATTGGCACATAGATTCAAGCATGGTTCGTGAGCTATTTTCAAGTCCATCGTATAAGATTTGGTAAAGAGTCCGTTTTTCGAAATTATGGTGTGGAAATTTTATCAAAAGCTCTTTAAATCTTTTAAAATATTTTCTGAAAGGTTCACCCCTGAACTGATGAAAATTTACAACTTCATTTCGGATTTTAGTCGTTTTTTCGAAGGGGTAAAAATTTTTTAGAAAACTTCAACGAATTCTTCACAAGTTTTGATTGAGTTTGACGATAAGTCGTATAACCATTTTTCAGCATAATCGGTAAGAACGAATGGAATTAACCAAAGTTTGATTCCATCATCGCATAATTGTTGGAGTTTAATAGTTGCACATACTTGTTCAAATTTTGCTAAGAAGATGTAAGGGTCATCGTGTTCAAAATTTCCAAATTTCAGGAGCGTGGCAATATGATTGGAATGAATTTCGAAATGATTACCCGTTGGGGCGGGTAATGTGATACAAAAAAGAACAGAAACTCCATCGGGAAAGATTCTATCCATGAGAGTTTGCGAAGGATTTCCATTCTCCATCGTTGGAGAATCGTTCGTTCGAGTTAAACGATTTGTTGTTGTGTTAAGAGTCCAAGTACTCATGCACAAGTGAAAAGGTCAAGGAGAGAAAGAGGCGAGAATCAAGTTAAGAGAATGAAACAAGGTTTAGAAAATGAAATGAAAATTGTTTTTTATATATTTTTTAAAAGAAAAATATTTACTAAAAAGAATTTACTTTTAAAAAAAAGAAAGATTTGATTATTGTTTTGTTTTTTTTAGATTTTGAAAAAAAACTATTTTCTTTCTTTTATATGTTTTTGTTTTGAAAAGATTCTTTTGTTTTTGGATTTTTGTTCTTCTAAAAAAATAACTTAATTAAAATGCTTGATTTTGGATTTTTGATTTTGTTTGATTTTTTTTCTTTTTTTTCAAAGGAAATGATTTGAAAAGATTTTTTGGATTTAAAAAAAAACTAAGTTCGGTAAAATGTGAAAAAGTTCTACTTTTGGATTTTGTTCCTTTTTAATGTTTTTTTTATATATGCATGAAATAATGCAACTAAATGAATGCATGGACTTAATTACAAATTTTCTATCCTTAGTAGCTCCTGACCCAAAATTGTATAGTCGCACTTTGTCTTAATTCAACAAAATAGTTCTTAGTTAGGTAACATATAGAAGTTATCGGTGCACCACGAATCGTCGTAGCAATGCAGCCGAAGGTTTAAGTACCTTTAGAGAAACAATCACTATAATATTTACGAATCACCATAATATTTATATATGACTATTACTTTGTCGTAGCCTAGACACCAAGAAATTAGATTGTCGAAAGAAGACAACTTGTCAAGGTACAATTAAGCCCTAGATGAGCTCGTGACACCCTTAAGTCTAACGTCTAACCGTTATTATTAGTCAAATTCTATGATGAAATGCAATTTGTGGGCCAAGGAAGGGATGATGAAAACCCCCACCTTATGTGGATTTGGATGTTGCCCTTAGAAAATAAAAACAAGATGAAATGAATGCAAAACAAAATTTAATGTGATTTAACAATGCAACTATGAACGAAATTTGATTTTTCTTTTGATTTTTTTTTAAATGTAAGCAACCAACAATGCAACGAAAATAAAAACATGTGATAAGAGCATGATACTGGAGCGTGCAAAATTATTTGCAATTTTATTTTAAAGCGGCGATTTTTTTATTATAAGCAAGCAGGCAAAGCAGTTATTTAGCAAGCATAGCAGGGCAATTTGTCTGCTTCTACTTTTGATTTCCTACAACCTGAAATTTGCATCTGAAAAAGAGTTGAACAAAAATATATAGAGTTTTGCTTTTTTTAGTTAACCAAAAGAAAAATGAACTTAAGAAAGTAAAACTAAACAAAAAAATAAAAAATTAAACTCAACCATTTGAAAACAAAGCCCAATTCCTACTTTAATTTATGCGATTATAAAACTTTGCTTCTCACTTTCAATAAATCATACGTAAAGTCTCAAATTAACAAAT
The DNA here is from genome assembly GCA_030737815.1 of Allium fistulosum. Taxonomy (NCBI): domain Eukaryota; kingdom Viridiplantae; phylum Streptophyta; class Magnoliopsida; order Asparagales; family Amaryllidaceae; genus Allium; species Allium fistulosum. The sequence goes on along the minus strand of CM060908.1, from coordinate 970,747,057 downwards.
TCAGCAACAATCCAAAATCCGAAATCAAATTCCCAAATTCCAAAACTTGTTCGCATTTGGCAATTAGGCTTAGGCGATTGGCGTTCGATGAGTGTGGCGCGACTTCTTGGTGCTTGTTTGCGATTGATGCTCGAAGACTGTAGTAGGATTTTCAGGTTATTGGATGGTCGCAAGTTTTCTGGTTGATGGTCGCGGAGGGATTGCGGTAATGGGATGTTGCAGATTGGGAATTGGAATTTCCTGATTCGTTGTGATGCTGAAGGTGCAGTTTTCTGGTGTGTGATTTGGGATTGTTAAGATGGTTCACGGCTATATGAGTTTTAGGAGATGGAGTTAGCGGTTATAGTATCAGGTGATGGATTTGTGGTCAGTCTTGGGTTGCGATTGGGTGATTTGGTGGTTGTGTTAACCATTAGGAGATTAGGTAAAGGAGGTTGGTGGGTATGAAGGTTCACCGGAGATTGAAGTTTGCTGTAAATGGTGATTGTGATTGGTTATTCTCTGGTTGGTGAGGCAGTGGGTGATGTCTGTATAGGAGATGGAGTAGGTTGTGGGTTTGAAGTGATTGGAGTGCAGTAGATGGTTCGGTTATTGATTGCTGATACTGGTGTAGATGGTTGTGGGGGAGTTGCAGAGGTAGCAGGTGGATGAAAGAGATGGAGGAAGTGCCGATGGTAGCAGTGGTTGGAGATTGCAGTTGCTGAGGGTGGTACCGATTGTCTATTTGCATTTTACAGTGGGTGTGTGTGACGACCGCCCATGACCCCTGCACCTAATCTAGAGATAGAGCGCTGTAAAGTGTGCCAGGCGACCATGGACGATTGTCAAGGTAAGATTTAAAACAACAGAATCTATCGTATTACTCACAGCGCATGGACAAAATACAATAGAACATATGTATAGTGAAGCTTTACAGAACAAAATGACATCATATAAAACTCCATAATAGTTGAATACAAGCATCCACATAATCAATACATCCAGCCTCACTACATATCTCTCAGAGAATACAAAACAGCGGAATATCCAGTACATATAAGAAGAAAATAATATGCAACCCTCCGGCTCGTCTTCGATATCAGCATCGTGAGAAGAGAACAGCACCTGTCACCTGCTACCTAGTCTGCCCGTCCCAAAATGGACGAACAGCCCAAGGCAATAAGAATTAAAAACATAAAGCCTTGAGTCAGACAACAGCCTTAGTGAGCAGTAAATTAACTAACAACATACCAAAAGAGCATAAAGGAAAAGGAATAGGAATACAACCCTCCCACTCCAACCTCATTCTACAGTGATAGCCCCCAGACACACACTAAGTAGAAGCAAACATAGCAGAGCACACAATTTAAAGTAAAGCTACTATCACTCGAGTCAAGGGCGATGTTTTCCAAGTACCAAGGCCTAAATCAGATAAGCACCCAGAAAATACCGCTCTTGTGTCCGAATGACGATACAACCAAACATCCATGACTCTGGCTATCACTGTTATCATTGCTTCAATATCACCGTTAATTGAATGACCGGCTCATTCTTTCAGCCGTCCGTCAAGGGCTAATGGAAACCCCGGTTCTAGACATAACTCCCGCACGTCGTCGCAGCCCGTGCCTAGGACTATCGAATCTGCCCAGAGTACTCGACCATCAACAGTTGGCCGTTGGGACTATCGAATCTGCCCAAACGTACTCTTGCTTAGAGCATGCTAGAACCTTCAACAACGATGCTATCCAAGCCTCCTAGTCATCCTCCTCGACGACTATTCTCATATCCATTCATTATCCTCAACTCGAATCATATCACCGAGTTATCAACATGCTTGGAATGATCCCGTCTGGATTAGACCAAGTCTTCATCACATGATTGCCTCGCTTCATTACATCCTCGCAAAGCCTCATCTCATCATCACATCATCAAATCTATGCATAAGAGCTTCATCGTCCCGCTACATATGCCACGAGCAGCTTTCCCAATTCAAGAGCCTTTCCCTTAGCCTTTGAATCATCTTCGGTCTAAATCTAATCATCAATCATCAAGTTCATAACAAGCAATCAAATCAAACATCAATCCAAGCAATCAAGTATTCAAATATGATCTAAGTAGACAATTATAACAATAATGGCATTTTCGTAATTAAAGAGTTGAAAGTCCAATAAGCATGACAACATGGATTATATCTCTACAAACTTGATGAATGAACTTGCATAGGTTAACATATGATAAAATGGATGTAACATCATCATGAACAATGGATCTATATGGATCTACACTTAGGATGAAGAAAATGCATGGAAATCTCTATTTTAACACCAAATCGAGCCAACAATCCGATATACTCCTTTGGATCCGTGTGAGAGATAATCACCACTCACCAAATCACCTAAACAATCCAAAAGATATCAACTTCAGATCTGGACAGCAAAGGATGAAGCTCGATCTATCACGAATCCGCTTCAAATGAAGAAATCTCACTTCAAAGGATGAAGATCTTCAACTTTAGCTCTTGGATCTTCAATCTTGATCTTCGATTTGGATGGATGGAAGAACTAGATTAGAGTGGAGAAAAGAAGTGAAGAAGTGTAGAAGTCGAGCTCTCAAAATGGCAGCACTTTGTCGCTTCAAAATCCGGATCCCAAAAAGTGAGAACAACCCCTCCTATTTATAGCTGAAAACTGCCTAAGTCGTAACTCGGCTAACTCCATAGGTCGTCTCCGACTTACGACCTAAGATTCCCACCGACCTAAGCCTTAGCCAACAACTCCGATCTAACAGACAAGCCTACGACTTAACATGCACGCGACCTAACTTATTCGAGCTACACGACCTAATACACGCGCGCTCCCTCCTAAGTCGCCTGGACGACTTAACATCTTAGCACCATTCGACTTAACACTTAAACGACTTATAAAACCTTGCGACCTAACAACTTAGCAACCCACGCGACCTAACAGTGTTACGACCTAACACATAACCTCTCTTAAGGTCGCCAACTTATTAACTCCTTAGATCGCTAACCCACCCAGTCGACTTAACTACTAAGTCGCTAACCTGCTATCCCAGCTCCTCTAGGTCGTTGCCGACCTAACTATAACTACATCCTATAGGTCGCTCGAAACCTTAACTCGAACTGCCGACCTAACACTTAACACCCAAACACTTAGGTCGCTCACAACATTCTCTTAGGTCGTTGCCGACCTAACTCTACCCCAGAATACTTAGGTCGCCTACTACTCTTCCTTAGGTCGCCTGAACCTCTTAAGTCGGTCACGACTTATCTCCTAGGTCGGTCACTACCTTAAGTCGGTCAACCATACTCCCTTAACTCGGTGAATTCCTTGAGTCGGCAATTCGACCCAGACTTACCTCTTAACTAGCCAAACCCCTGAGTCACTCCTATCTCCTAAGTCGTATACGACTCACGACTTATGCTAAGTCGTGAACGACTTAGGACTTAGGCAAAATTTGCCTAAAAGCTGAAATGGCCCAAAACACTAAAACTCCAGATTTGACGAACTTTTCGATCCGTAAAAATACGGGTCGTTACATTCTCTCCCCCTTAGGAATTTCGCCCCCGAAATTCCAAGCAATCATAACAATCAAAGACTATTCTGTACGCCTACCATCCATAGCAATCAACAAACCATGCATCCAATTCTAGCTTAGCGTACAGAATTCTAAGACTTAGAACAAGTTACAATTTCGCGAGATGACGCGACACCTTAGGGCCATACCTTGAAGAGTTCAGGATGAGCTGCTTTCATCCTCTCTTCCACCTCCCATGTACAGTCGTTGTCATCATCACTCCATTGTATCTTGAGCAACTTAACTATCTTCCTCCTAAGCTGTTTCGTGTCAGTTTCAACAACACGAAGCGGCTTACGAGGTCTTCTATCAACTGGATCAACTTCGAAATCTTCACAGCTATCAGCAGAAACTACGGTATTCGAGTCATGCACATACTTCCGTAGATATGATATGTGAAAAACATTGTGCACACCCGACATCTTCTCCGGTAACTTCAATCTGTAGGCGAGCTTTCCAATTCGCTCGATGATCGGGAATGGTCCAACAAATCTCGGAGTCAATTTTCCTTTCTTCCCGAATCGAATAACATTCTTCAGTGGAGAAATCTTCACAAAAACCATATCTCCTACGTCGAATTCCAAATCCTTTCGACGTTTATCGGCATAACTCTTCTGACGGTCTTGGGCTGCCTTCATTCGTTGCCGAATGATCTCTATACAATCTGAGGTCTGCCGAATCATCTCTGGCCCAAGTATCAGCTTTTCTCCAGTTTCCAACCAACATGTCGGAGAGTTACACGGTCTTCCATACAATGCCTCATACGGTGCCATACCAATGCTTGACTGGTAACTGTTGTTGTACGCAAACTCCACCAAGTGAAGGTGATCTTCCCATGATCCTCCGAAGTCCAAAACACATGCTCTGAGAAGATCTTCCAAAACTCGGTTGACTCTCTCGGTCTGACCATCTGTTTGGGGATGATAAGCTGTACTCAAACACAACTCGGTTCCCAAGACTTCTTGGAAGCTCTTCCAAAATCCACTAGTGAACAATGGGTCTCGATCGCTCACTATACTCCTCGGAATACCATGGAAACGAACTATCCACTTAACATACAACTCAGCCAACTTTGATGCCGTCCTAGTCGATCGAACAGGAATGAATCGTGCACTCTTAGTCGGACGATCCATAATGACCCAAATCCCTTCATTTCCTGTTCTGGTTCTAGGCAATCCATCAATAAAATCCATCGACACTTGTTCCCACTTCCATGTAGGAACTTCTAATGGCTGAAGCAATCCGCTTGGCTTCTTCTGTTCAGCCTTTACCAACTGGCAGTTCATACACTTGGAAATGAAATCTCCAACATCCTTCTTCATGCCTTCCCAATAGTAGGTTCTCTTCATATCCCGATACATCTTGTTTCCACCTGGATGAATTGTCAACTTCGAGTGATGACTTTCCTTCAGAACTTCACTCCTCAATTCATCTATATCGGGAACAACCAGCAATCCTTGCTTCCGAAGCCAACCCTCTCGATCGACCTCGAATCCTTTATCCTTTTCTGGATCCAATCCAGATTCCAAATCATGGATAATCTTGACAAGCTTATCATCTCGCTTTTGGCCCTCGCCAATCCTTTCCACAAGAGTGGGTCTTATCGATAAGTTTGCCAACATCTCAGGTTCCAATTCACATCTAGGCCTGAAGTCAAATCCAGCTAAATACTCGAGACTCTTCCATTCTGAAAACATGGCCCCCAATCCTGCATGTCTTCGACTTAACGCATCTGCCACTGCGTTTCCTTTTCCCGGAGTATAAGCTATACCAAAATCATATGATGCCAAAAACTCTAGCCAACGTTGCTGCCGAAGATTCAAATCCTTTTGGGAGAAAAGATACCTCAACGACTTATGATCTGTAAACAACTCGAATCGGACTCCCAACAGATAATGTCTCCACATCTTCAGAGCAAATACAATCGCCGCTAACTCCAAATCATGAGTCGGGTAATTCCTTTCATGCGGCTTTAGTTGTCGACTTGCATACGCAACAACTTTATCCTTCTGCATCAGCACTGCTCCAAGTCCAGTACCACATGCGTCGGTGTAAACCACCATCTCATCATTCCCACTTGGAATAGTCAAAACAGGAGCACTCGTCAGTCTCTCTTTCAGGATTCCGAAGGCTTGCTCACACTTAGCATTCCAACTGAACACTTGGTTCTTCTTCGTCAATCCTGTTAACGGTGCAGCTATCTTGGAGAAGTCTTTGATAAACCGTCGATAATATCCTGCTAATCCAAGAAAACTTCTCACGTCTGATGCATTCTTAGGTCTAACCCAATCCTGGATTGCTGCCACCTTAGCGGGATCAACCGCTATTCCATTTCCAGAAATCACATGGCCTAAGAACCTCACTTCACCCTTCCAGAAGTGACACTTCGAAAACTTAGCCTTCAGCTGATGTTTCCGTAAGATCTCCAAAACAATACGCAAGTGCGTCTTGTGCTCTTCTTCCGTTCTGGAATAAATCAGAATATCATCCACGAACACAAGTACGAACTTGTTCAACTGATCTCTGAACACTCTATTCATAAGATCCACAAAATATGCTGGCGCGTTAGTCAATCCAAACGGCATTACCAGCCACTCAAAGAAACCGGATGGTGTCCTAAAAGCAGTCTTCGGCACACTATCCTTCGCTACTCTCAACTGGTGAAATCCCGTTGCCAAGTCCATCTGAGAAAACACCTTAGCTTCGTGAAGCTGATCAAACAAGTCATCTATTCTCGGCAATGGATACTTGTTCTTCTTAGTCACCTTATTCAGCTCACGATAATCGACGCACAATCTCAACGACCCATCTGCCTTGGTTGCAAACACCACTGGTGCACCCCACTCGGACACACTACGCCGAATGAATCCTTTCTGCAAAAGGTCATCAACTTGCACCCTCAACTCCTGCTGTTCCCTAGGCGCCATCCGCCTAAGAGGCATCACAACAGGTCTGGCTCCTTCAACTAGATCTATACGAAACTCGATCTCTCTATGCGGCGGCAACCCTTTGACTTCGTCAAAGACATCCTCGAATCCATTTGCGATTGGCACTAAAGACAGTCCATCCCGTGGAACAACTAGCGAATACATGAAGCTCATGAAGACGCCTTCCTCATGCTTACATCGTATCACAATCTTTCGCCCCTCCACATTCTCGACTGTCACTTCCAACCTTTCGCAATCAACCTTTGCCGCATACTTCCTAAGCCAGTCCATACCCAAGATAATTCCGAACCCCGCAAAGTTCAGAACAAAGCAATCACAAACAAAAGAGCAACCATGACTCGACACAACTAGACCACGGCATAACATACACAAACAAGACGAACCCCCGACAGGATTAGTCACAACCAATGGCCTATCAACAATATCCGGCTTCAAATCTAACCGGCCTACTAGTTCACTACAAACAAATGAATGCGACGCTCCAGTATCAAACAGAACTCTAACTGGAACACCACATAGGAAAAGAGTACCTTGAACAACCACACTCTTTCCTTTCTCTTCAGCAGTAGGAGCTTTCGAAGATGACGGAACAGCTCCTAAAGCATAAGCTTGCACAACCTGCCTGTCCTTCCTCGGTTCTGGACAATTCTTCCTGAAATGCCCCGGCTTGTCACAGTTATGACACTTCATCGGCACCTTAGGATTCTTACAATCCTTAGAGAAATGGCCCTTCTGCTGACAATTGTAGCAAGTCACCTCGCCTTTCGGCTTCTTCTGGCCATCCTTACCCTTCTGCTGCTGCTGTTGCTTCCTCTTCTGGTTTCCACCCTGCTGTGGTTTAGATTCTCCCTTGGTAACAGCAACAACAGGTCCTTCCTTAGGAAACAGACTCTCATGCCTAAGAGCTTTCTCCACAAGCTTCTCAAATGAATCGTCCAAGTGATCCACCAACTGTCTCCCAAGATAACTATCTAAGCCGGTCACAAACTTCTCATTCTTCTGATAAGCAGACTCAATATATGACCGGGCATATTTGGACAAAGCTTCGAACTCAGAAACATACTCAAGAACAGATCTTCCACCCTGCTTGAGCTCCACGAACTTCTTGAACAGAACAGACTTCTGAGCTGTAGAAATGAACTTAGCTTCAAATCTGACTTGGAATTGCTCCCAAGTAATCTCTTCTTCCGGAGTAGTGATGGTAATAGAGTTCCACCAATCAGAGGCTCTCCCTTGAAGCTGTCTCGATGCCAACTTTCTCTTAGTCGCATCATCAATTCCCAAATCACCAAAGATCCTTCTACAAGCATCTATCCACCTCTGGACTTCAATGGTAGATTATGTTCCCAAGAAAACCTTCCCTCCTAGAGCAGTATAATCCTTGCACAGCTTAGCAAAATCCACTGGTTTTGGAGTTTGGACTTGAACTCCAACATCAACTGCTGCCCCCGGAACTGGTATCCTTCTCATGATCGAAGTCATCATAGCTTCGAACATGGCTGCATAATCAGCAGTCTCTTCAGTAGCACGGCCTTCCCTAGCAGCTGGTCTCCCTCTTCGACTCATTCTCAATATCTATAAAAAGGAATGATTAGAACATCTAGAGAAACAACTGCATAAAGGACTCAAACTCTACTAAGCTACTATATTATATATAGTAATCATCCATCAAAATACAATTACGTCTCTCATACGTAGTTACGACAGCGAGCGTTGGGTAAAATCGATTAACCAATGCTCTGATACCAAATGTGACGACCGCACATGACCCCTGCACCTAATCTAGAGATAGAGCGCTGTAAAGTGTGCCAGGCGACCATGGACGATTGTCAAGGTAAGATTTAAAACAACAGAATCTATCGTATTACTCACAGCGCATGGACAAAATACAATAGAACATATGTATAGTGAAGCTTTACAGAACAAAATGACATCATATAAAACTCCATAATAGTTGAATACAAGCATCCACATAATCAATACATCCAGCCTCACTACATATCTCTCAGAGAATACAAAACAGCGGAATATCCAGTACATATAAGAAGAAAATAATATGCAACCCTCCGGCTCGTCTTCGATATCAGCATCGTGAGAAGAGAACAGCACCTGTCACCTGCTACCTAGTCTGCCCGTCCCAAAATGGACGAACAGCCCAAGGCAATAAGAATTAAAAACATAAAGCCTTGAGTCAGACAACAGCCTTAGTGAGCAGTAAATTAACTAACAACATACCAAAAGAGCATAAAGGAAAAGGAATAGGAATACAACCCTCCCACTCCAACCTCATTCTACAGTGATAGCCCCCAGACACACACTAAGCAGAAGCAAACATAGCAGAGCACACAATTTAAAGTAAAGCTACTATCACTCGAGTCAAGGGCGATGTTTTCCAAGTACCAAGGCCTAAATCAGATAAGCACCCAGAAAATACCGCTCTTGTGTCCGAATGACGATACAACCAAACATCCATGACTCTGGCTATCACTGTTATCATTGCTTCAATATCACCGTTAATTGAATGACCGGCTCATTCTTTCAGCCGTCCGTCAAGGGCTAATGGAAACCCCGGTTCTAGACATAACTCCCGCACGTCGTCGCAGCCCGTGCCTAGGACTATCGAATCTGCCCAGAGTACTCGACCATCAACAGTTGGCCGTTGGGACTATCGAATCTGCCCAAACGTACTCTTGCTTAGAGCATGCTAGAACCTTCAACAACGATGCTATCCAAGCCTCCTAGTCATCCTCCTCGACGACTATTCTCATATCCATTCATTATCCTCAACTCGAATCATATCACCGAGTTATCAACATGCTTGGAATGATCCCGTCTGGATTAGACCAAGTCTTCATCACATGATTGCCTCGCTTCATTACATCCTCGCAAAGCCTCATCTCATCATCACATCATCAAATCTATGCATAAGAGCTTCATCGTCCCGCTACATATGCCACGAGCAGCTTTCCCAATTCAAGAGCCTTTCCCTTAGCCTTTGAATCATCTTCGGTCTAAATCTAATCATCAATCATCAAGTTCATAACAAGCAATCAAATCAAACATCAATCCAAGCAATCAAGTATTCAAATATGATCTAAGTAGACAATTATAACAATAATGGCATTTTCGTAATTAAAGAGTTGAAAGTCCAATAAGCATGACAACATGGATTATATCTCTACAAACTTGATGAATGAACTTGCATAGGTTAACATATGATAAAATGGATGTAACATCATCATGAACAATGGATCTATATGGATCTACACTTAGGATGAAGAAAATGCATGGAAATCTCTATTTTAACACCAAATCGAGCCAACAATCCGATATACTCCTTTGGATCCGTGTGAGAGATAATCACCACTCACCAAATCACCTAAACAATCCAAAAGATATCAACTTCAGATCTGGACAGCAAAGGATGAAGCTCGATCTATCACGAATCCGCTTCAAATGAAGAAATCTCACTTCAAAGGATGAAGATCTTCAACTTTAGCTCTTGGATCTTCAATCTTGATCTTCGATTTGGATGGATGGAAGCACTAGATTAGAGTGGAGAAAAGAAGTGAAGAAGTGTAGAAGTCGAGCTCTCAAAATGGCAGCACTTCGTCGCTTCAAAATCTGGATCCCAAAAAGTGAGAACAACCCCTCCTATTTATAGCTGAAAACTACCTAAGTCGTAACTCGGCTAACTCCATTGGTCGTCTCCGACTTACGACCTAAGATTCCCACCGACCTAAGCCTTAGCCAACAACTCCGATCTAACAGACAAGCCTACGACTTAACATGCGCGCGACCTAACTTATTCGAGCTACACGACCTAATACACGCGCGCTCCCTCCTAAGTCGCCTGGACGACTTAACAACTTAGCACCATTCGACTTAACACTTAAACGACTTATAAAACCTTGCGACCTAACAACTTAGCAACCCACGCGACCTAACAGTGTTACGACCTAACACATAGCCTCTCTTAAGGTCGCCAACTTGTTAACTCCTTAGATCGCTAACCCACCTAGTCGACTTAACTACTAAGTCGCTAACCTGCTATCCCAGCTCCTCTAGGTCGTTGCCGACCTAACTATAACTACATCCTATAGGTCGCTCGAAACCTTCACTCGAACTGCCGACCTAACACTTAACACCCAAACACTTAGGTCACTCACAACATTCTCTTAGGTCGTTGCCGACCTAACTCTACCCCAGAATACTTAGGTCGCCTACTACTCTTCCTTAGGTCGCCTGAACCTCTTAAGTCGGTCACGACTTATCTCCTAGGTCGGTCACTACCTTAAGTCGGTCAACCATACTCCCTTAACTCGGTGAATTCCTTGAGTCGGCAATTCGACCCAGACTTACCTCTTAACTAGCCAAACCCCTGAGTCACTCCTATCTCCTAAGTCGTATACGACTCACGACTTATGCTAAGTCGTGAACGACTTAGGACTTAGGCAAAATTTGCCTAAAAGCTGAAATGGCCCAAAACACTAAAACTCCAGATTTGATGAACTTTTCGATCCGTAAAAATACGGGTCGTTACCGTGTGGTTGTGTTTGGAGGAGGTTATTATGTTGGCTGATGTAACAACCCTGTATTTTACAAATATTTTTTTTATTATTGATTTTCCAGATTCAAAGGGTTTATTTATGAAAAAGAATAAATTTTGTTATTTTAAGTATAAACTTTGATTTTGATGTGGATTAGAATTCCAAATATGACTGAATAGAATAATTTTCCAAAAGGTGAATTTTGGTTAAAATAATCAAACTTTGACTTTTAAATTTAAATTTTAAATATTTGAAATTATAAATTTTATCTTTTTTTATGAAAATAGATTTAATAACATGAATACTGCTTTTCGTTTTGTTGAAAACGGAGTTAAAATGTAAAAGTTATGTACATTTCAATTTTGAGTATAAACTGTTTATTTAACAATTTTGTCTATTTTAAATTGTATAAATTACTTTTTCTTTGTTATATTTTATTTTAATATGTATCAATATGTTAATTTATGTATATTTTCATCTCTAAATATTTTCAAAAATAATAATAGAATTTTTCCAAATTTACTATGATGATTTCCTATTTTAAAGGCTGTTTCCCTATTTTCTGCTATTTTCTTCATTAAAAATTATATGTAAATTAAATTTTAAATATTTATTTTGTGAATATATTTTTATTTTATGTTATTATTTATGTTTAGAAATATATTACAAGCTCATATGAATTTTTCTAAAATTTATTCTATTCAATTTCAAATTTTCTAGACTAGTTTACTATTTTTACCTATTTTCTTAATTTAACTTTATATGATTGATAAATATTTATATAAACTATTATATTTTGATAAAATTTCGAAATTTTATCTAGGATTATTATTTTTTCTAGAAATATAAAGTTATAAAAATAAAATAAAGTAATATGAAAGGCCCTAAACCTTCTATCTTCCTATGGGCTTTTATAGTCCACCTTCTTTACGTTTTAACCTAACTTATCATCAATTAGACATTACTATTCCTCATTCTTTTTGTTTCAGCCGACTTCCCCATATTATTCACGAATTTTCAAGCTCCAAAACCCTAAAAATAGTCATGGCCTCCATCTTGAAAAAAATTAGGTAAATCCCTCTTTTCTTTCTACTTTTCTTTCTTACTTTTTCTATGCAATTTTGTCTTGCTTTCTCCCTTGTTTAGATCGGCCTCTCCCCCTTGTTCCACGGCCACCACCTCCTTCCATCTCTTCCAGACCACCACCAGCATCTACCCCACCAGATCTGACCATGGCCGAACCCCCTTGATGGCCAAACCCCTCAAACTACAACCTAGATGCTTAGATCCATGCTTATTTCACCTCTACATGCTCATCCACTTCAACCACCACCCAAACCACCACCATAGCCGCCACCACTCCCCTGACCTGACCTCCACACACCCCTCCCCACCTCTGTCTAGTCATGATACACCACAGGCCGATCCCAATCCCCATGGCCGAGCCCTTGTTTTGACCAAAAACCACCTAGTTGCCTTCAAAACCACATCACCTCCTCATGTACAAACTCCACCTTGTCTTGCCTTGAACCTGAGCTATGTTAGCCCAAACCTGACCCAAAACTTGACCACATCTAAACCACATCAGACCCCAAAGAAATACCAAACAATAGAGAAGGCAAAGCAAAAGACTGTGTAGTCGTATCTCCTTTTATTTCAATGTTATTGCATTTTAAAGTCGTATTGAATTTTGTTGTTTTGATTGTTTGTTTTGGGTTGTACACAAGAGTTGTAGATTGGATTCGCTCTCCACTCAAGTCCGTAGTCTTGTCATCGTGCTTTTGTTTCCATTGTGTCATTGGTTTTGATATCTCCAGCACAAACAAGTGAGTAAATCTCACTAGACTAATATGTACTTATATAGTGATAAACTGACATCACTTGAATCTGTAAATGCATATCATCCTGTTATAACTGCTATATTATAATCTTATGATGTTCACCCATGCTTATTTATCTGTTATACCATATGTTACTTTTTATTATGTTATTCTATTTATTTATATCAGTTTGTCACACTGCAAGTTCCCTGTAGATTAGTAATCACTATGGGTTGAAATGATACATACCCGAACGGACTTTAGAATAGGGAAAGATCGTTATGGGCTGAAATGATAAGCCTGAGCGACTTTTTATTTATTTTATTTAATTTGGGATTGCGGGTTTGAAATGATAAAACCCGGTTTTTCTTTGTAAACTGCGGATTGAAATGATAAACATCTGTATCACTTGACCTAGGCTAGAAAATTATATACAGATCCGTGGTTTATATACTTTTCTAAAATTTATAAAATATTTTAAAAAAATATAAATATTATGATATTTTGATTCAAATTTAAGTAAAAATGATTTTTTTGAAATATTAGTGATTTTCTATAAATTAAATAATGAATTAAGTACATGGTAAAGAGGAATTTGAACTATAAGTAAATTTTGGAATTTATGCTTTGTTTTAAAAAGGAAATTTTATGAAGTAAGAAAAATATAATATTTTGATTTAAAAATGTAATTTAAATGATTTTATAAAATTATAATGATTTTTGAATAAGTTAAAATGTTAAATAAAATGAATGTTTAACTAAATTTTGAAATATGGCTTAAAATTGGAAATTTTGAATTTTGTTAAAAGTGAAGTTTTATTTAAGTAAAATAAAGGGGAATAAGCTATATTTTGGGAATTTAAACTTATTGGTTAAGTTAAGAATTTAATTAAAGAAATGGAAATTTAATAATTGAATTTAAATAAGTAAATTGTTATTTAATTTGATTTTGTATGGAAATTTGACTTTATAAAATCATAAGAATAAATGGTATTTAAATGATTGTTTTTAATTGTGAAATTATATGATTTTATAAGTTAAATGATTTATATTAAAAGTTAATTGTTTGTGAAATTGTAATTTAACTCTGAATTTGATTTGACTATATTTTTGAAATGTAATTGTTTAAATGAACTAAAGGGGTTAATTTGAACTAAAAGCTATTATAGTACTTTGTAAGTGCTATAGTTGATAAAGATAACTAAAGTTTAGTCGAAAATAAAAGAAATCTATTACCGCACTTAAGCGCTGTCTTTTGTTAAATAACCGTTTTAAACTATAACTTTACGTAGCATTTTATAAGTGCTACGGAAACTATATTTTGTTGTTTTAATATATTTTAATGAAAATTAATCTTTGGAAAATGATACAACTTTGGAAATTAAATGTTAAATTTCTAAAGATAATGAAGAGACATTTAAATGGTTTTAAATGGAAGAATTTGATTTTTAATGTGAGTTTAAAATGGTATTTAAATTCAATAAAATGAATGGATTAAATGGTATTTTAAATGAATTAAAATGAATGATGTTTTGAATAATATTTTGATACTTTGAAATGGATTTGAAATGATATTTGATTTCTGATTTATCTAATTTATTTGATAAATGAATATTTGAACTATATATTATTTGAGTTTATTTAAATGATATTGGATTTATGAAATGTGGGATATTTAAGCTTTGAAATATAATAAAGATTGAATATTGTATTTTATGGATTAAATCTATATTTCAAATTGATAAGATTTGAAATGGTTGATGATAAACTGAAATTAAATTGAAACTTTGGAAATTGAATACTTGATTTGAGAATATAATAATTACATTTTTTTAATGGTTTAAATGAATTATTTTGATTGAAATATAAACTATTTAAAAGGGTGACTTGAAATGATAATAAATGAATGATATCTTTAAATTTAAAAAGTATTTAAAGTTGAATATTTAGATTTAAACTCGAATGATATTTGGTATATTAAAATGATTTGAAATGAAGTTTTGGAAAGATATGATATTTTGATATATTGAAATGATTTGAAATGAAGTTTTGAAATGATATGATATTTTAAATATATTGAAATGCTTTGGAATTGATTTAATCTTTATTTTGATAAAGATTTGGATTTTGAAATGATATTCTATTTTGAAGTATAAACTGTTTTTAAATTATAACCACGGGTTATAATAATGATTGGTTGTTAAAGAGACCGGGATAGGATATGGACATACTCTCTGTCGATACCGAAAACCACTTTGACAACTGTGTACGCGGTGGAGTTTCCAAAATGAAGTAGGATGGTGGCGACGATCCTAAGGTATATACGTGGACCCAACTCCCGTGAGTTGGCATAAGGTGGCTAAAACAGGAGCGATCTCGGACCAGTGAGGTAGCACCTCTTATCGGACACACTTCTTCGATTCCATTCTATTACTTTTTGATTTTTGGTGGCCACCCTTCGATTTGGGAGTGTTGTTCGAGGTGGACGGTAGTGGCTGCTATCCGCTTCGTCAGTCCGTGTGCGTAATTGGTATATCTACCCTGGCATTGCCTTGTGTGCCGTGTCACCTACCATATCGAACCCACTACGATTATGATTTTAAGATCAGACCGCGTTAAGGTTCTCCATCCCCTTAACGCTATTTTCTATATGATTATACTTTACTAATTAGACACTACTGTATATAACGTATATTACTACACAGTAAATAGTTTAACGGATCCTTAAAGAATGGGCGATCCCAAGCATTCTTTAAGTTACTTGTACCTTTATTACAGTTCACTTGAGTTGGTTTACATTATATAAGTATATATTGTCCTGACTCGACTGTTTTGTGTTTTGCTTTACGCTCGGGTCAGCCTGAGTTATTCACAGATTTGGATTTCCACACTCTTAGAGATTTGAATCGCTGGAGATTATCTGCTTGTCTTGTCCTATCTATTTCAGTTCCGCTGTTCTACTCAGCTTGTACTTGGTTATTTTATTTAGACTTCTGTTGTACTCTATTTCTTCTGTTATATCTTATGTAACTCTGTTATATTTATATAGTAGCTTCATGAACTACTATTTCTTTTACTTCCGCTGCATTATTTTACTCTGTGTCTGTGATCTGTGATTATATTTATCTACTGTATATTCTGAGATTTGCCAAATTTTATTTACAACGCGGTATTTTGAGTAATTCAATTCCGGCATGAGTGTCTACCTATACACTTATAATGGATGCGAATGGTTGAAAATATCGGGTCGTTACAGTTGGTATCAGAGCTTTGGCTTTGAGGCAAAACTCAGCATATGGAGTAGATTTATTTACAGAATCACTTTCGTTCGAGTTTGAATCTTTTCCTCTTGATTCGAATTTCCTTTGAATTTTTGGAACGTTCCCTGCGGTTCCAAAATTCATTCTTGTCCCTCACTATTCATCTTCTTTTGATTTTGGAGTGTCACATAACTCCACTTCGAATGATCTTTATAGTGAATTGGCTTTCTCGCCAATATTCTAATTTTCTGGTAAAGGGGGAAACTCCTTTACAAATTAGCATTGATTCACCAGAGATTTATATTTATCCTTGGTTTAGATGCTAATATCTTTTATTTTCCAAACTCTATCTCTTGAGATCGAAGGTAGATTTACCCCAGAAAATCCACATTTGATCTTATTCATTAAGTCACGGTTGACCCGGTTAAGGTTGTCCGCGATTTATCTAAGCTTACCCATCTCTCTACTCTGTTTAACCATCTTGTCTTTTGTTTCTAAACTATTTCCAAACATTTTGAATTGTACTTGTAAATCTATGTTTTGTTTTATATATTGTGTTGTTTGAGTTGTTGATGTTGATTTGGGCTTCCGATCGATTCGTCTGATCAACGCTATCGATAGGATTTCTAAAACACTTTGACAGAACAAACTGACACAATATTATTTTAAAAAAATTTGGTTAATAAAATAAATTTTGATATAAGTAAATATTATGGAACTTAATAAATTGATTTAAATTGATAATTTGAAGTGATAATACTTGATTTATCATTTATTGTTCTACAAATGAATTTATAAATAGTTGTTTATAAATTTATTTGGGAACTGAAATGAATTTAAAACAAGAAATTTAAGAATTTAATTTCTAATGGTTTCAAACCTTGTGTTTAAAGTTTTAAAAGGACATATTATTTAAAGTATTTTGAATAGAAATGTGTTTCCAAAGAATTTTAAAGCTTTAAAATTTTAGTGCTCTTCTCTTTGTCGCTGGAAAATAATTTCGGTGATGACCGCGGCATCATCGACTTTCATTTTTGAGTTTCGAAGTGAAGTGACCGCTCTGTAGGCTTGCTACAGTGTTGCTTTGAGAATTTAATTGATTTGAACTTCTAAAATATGATTTGATTTATATATAGATATATGATTTAAAATTGATTTGACATATTATGTACATATATTTATTTATCTCTAACTGGTTTAAAGGAAATCGAAAATTAATTCTTACATTTTTTTTCTTCTTAAAGAATAATTTCAATTATAAAAAGAAAAATCAAAAATTTGGATAAATGATTCAAACTTGAGATAATTGAATTGGAAAGTTTTATTTGTATAGCACACAACTTCATTTCCAATATAACTTACCTAAATTACACAGAAGTTGAATATGGAATTGGATAATATACAATATAAAAAGGATTTTTATAAATAAAATTTGAGTGGTTATAATACATGTTATACACTTAAATTTTAGTTATAAAAGATTAACAGAGGCAAATAGTGAAAAAGGAATTTAAAGAGATTTTATTTAAATAACTTAATAATCAAATTTGATTTACTATGGAACCTTAAGTCTAACCTAGGAATTTTAATAAAGGTTATTTCCTAAAATGAATATGTTGTATAATAAATAATGTATCTTTGAATAGATAAAATAAAATACATTTGAATTAGACATTTTGTAATAAAGTTTATTTAACTTGAATTCATAGTTTAATTGATGTCTAAATGAATAAATGTGTAAAGAAATTTGATTGTTATATTTGCTATGATAAATATTTTATTTATGAAATTGATATGTCTTGAAAAATGAATAATTATGATTTAAATAGTTAAAATGTATTTTAACATCACTAAAAATTGATAATTGAGAATTTGGTTTTCAAATGGAATTTTAAGTGTAACTTATTAAAGGAATATCTATTTATGAAATGGGTATTTTAAATAAAGAGTTAGGTTATGTGTTAAATTAAGAGTTAAGTAAAATAGTGAACTTTTGACTTAATAAACGAAGTATAGTTTAATTTGGATATTCCATTCATAAAGGTTTGTTTTAATAAGTCATAAGTTAAAAGATATCCAAATGAATATTTTTGAAATTGAACTGATTTGAAATACTAATATATCTACTGTAGCATTTTATAAGTGCTACTATTTTGAAAATACAATGTTTTGGAAATTTTTATAATTGAATGAACGTAGAAATGTTACAACTTTAAAATGAATATTATTTGACCTTGAATTAAAATGGTTTAAATAAAGATTATTTTTAAAAGGTGTTATGATCTTCTAAGTATTATGTTTTTTTTTAAAGAATAACATTTCCAAAGTGTTATGATTTTAGTAGTATGATTACCAAATGATAAACATCCCTAAATTATTATGATTTCAAAGCATTATGGTTTCAAATTTATTATCTTATTTTGTTTTTCAAACTACCTTTTGGTTGTCCTTATTTCTCTTATCTTGTTACAGAATGGGAAGGCTATTGCTTATACCAGTCCGTTTAGAAATCTTTCTGTAATCTTTGATAATCTTTGTTACTCATCTGGATCTGAACACTGTTTTTCCATTCATAGACCGTTGGTCAAGTGAAAGGGGTGATTCAGACTCTAGAGGATCTTTTTTGTGCTTATATTCTTGATTTGATCACCTCCATCTTGTCAAACTTACCTATAACAATAGTTATCAGGTGTAATTCCAATCTTCTTATCATCTTGTCTTAATTCTATTTCATTCTATCTTTTTCTATGCTTTCCCGTACCTCGTTCCTTTTCGGGGACGAAAAGTTTTGAGTGGGGGAGAGTGTAACAACCCTGTATTTTACAAATATTTTTTTTATTATTGATTTTCCAGATTCAAAGGCTTTATTTATGAAAAAGAATAAATTTTGTTATTTTAAGTATAAACTTTGATTTTGATGTGGATTAGAATTCCAAATATGACTGAATAGAATAATTTTCCAAAAGGTGAATTTTGGTTAAAATAATCAAACTTTGACTTTTAAATTTAAATTTTAAATATTTGAAATTATAAATTTATCTTTTTTATGAAAATAGATTTAATAACATGAATGCTGCTTTTTGTTTCGTTGAAAACGGAGTTAAAATGTAAAAGTTATGTACATTTCAAT
The DNA here is from genome assembly GCA_030737815.1 of Allium fistulosum. Classification (NCBI taxonomy): domain Eukaryota; kingdom Viridiplantae; phylum Streptophyta; class Magnoliopsida; order Asparagales; family Amaryllidaceae; genus Allium; species Allium fistulosum. The sequence goes on along the minus strand of CM060908.1, from coordinate 970,727,773 downwards.
TTTGAGTATAAACTGTTTATTTAACAATTTTGTCTATTTTAAATTGTATAAATTACTTTTTCATTGTTATATTTTATTTTAATATGTGTCAATATGTTAATTTATGTATATTTTCATCTCTAAATATTTTCAAAAATAATAATAGAATTTTTCCAAAATTTACTATGATGATTTCCTATTTTAAAGGCTGTTTCCCTATTTTCTGCTATTTTCTTCATTAAAAATTATATGTAAATTAAATTTTAAATATTTATTTTGTGAATATATTTTTGTTTTACGTTATTATTTATGTTTAGAAATATATTACAAGCTCATATGAATTTTTCTAAAATTTATTCTATTCAATTTCAAATTTTCTAGACTAGTTTACTATTTTTAGCTATTTTCTTAATTTAACTTTATATGATTGATAAATATTTATATAAACTATTATATTTTGATAAAATTTCGAAATTTTATCTGGGATTGTTATTTTTTCCAGAAATATAAAGTTATAAAAATAAAATAAAGTAATATGAAAGGCCCTAAACCTTCTATCTTCCTATGGGCTTTTATAGTCCACCTTCTTTACGTTTTAACCTAACTTATCATCAATTAGACATTACTATTCCTCATTCTTTTTGTTTCAGCCGACTTCCCCATATTATTCACGAATTTTCAAGCTCCAAAACCCTAAAAAAAGTCATGACCTCCATCTTGAAAAAAATTAGGTAAATCCCTCTTTTCTTTCTACTTTTTTTTCTTACTTTTTCTATGGAATTTTGTCTTGCTTTCTCCCTTGTTTAGATCGGCCTTCCCCCTTGTTCTGTAACGACCCGGTATTTTTGGACTATTCAAATCGACAATAAATCCACACATGCCGGACTTGAATAATTCAAAACAATGGATTGTAAATAAAATTTGGCAAAACTCAACATATACAGTAAATAAAATAATTACAGATCACAGACACAGAGTAATATAACAATAATGCAGCGGAAACAAAAGGATAGTAGTTCATGAAGCTACTATATATATAATAGAGTTAAACAAGATACAACAGAAGTCTCGAATACAATAGATGTCTCAATACAATAATCAAATACAAGATCTGAATACATCATTGGAATCAACTGAATAACTGAAAGCAGGATCGATAGATAGCTGGATCTCCAAGCGAAGCTCCAACTCCAAGGTGAGTCTCAAATGCTGTATCACTCAGTCTGACCCGAGCGTAAAGCAAAACACAAAACACTCGAGTCAGGATTAACATTCTTATATTCAATAAATCCAACTCAAGTGAAATATCAACTGAAATACAAGTAACTTAAAGGATGTTTGGGATAACCATCCTCTAAGGGTCCGTTAAACTATTACTATGTAGTAATATTCGCTATTATAATAGTGTCTAAATAAGTAATGTATAATCATATAGAAAATAGCATTAAGGGGATGGAGAACCTTAATGCGGTCGGATCTTAAAATCGTAATCGTAGTAAAGCTCGATATGGTAGGTGACACGGCACAACTAGGCAATGCCAGGGTAGATATACCAATTACGCACACGGACTGATGGATACGCATAGCAGCCACTACCGTTCCACCTCGAACAACACTCCCAAATCGGAGGATGGCCATCTAGTCAAATCACAAGTAAGAGTATAATATCGAAGAAATGCGTCCGAGAAGAGGTGCTACCTCACTGGTCCGAGATCGCTCCTGTTTTAGCCACCTTATGCCAACTCACGGGAGTTGGGTCCACGTGACATACCTTAAGAACGCTTCCACCATCCTACTTCATTCTGGAATCTCCACCGCGTACACGGTTGTCAAAGTGGTTTTCGGTATCGACAGAGAGTATGTCCATATCCGATCCCGGTCTCTTTGCCAACCAATCGTTATTATAACACCGTGGTCATTTCAAAATAGTTTATACTTCAAAACCAAAATGTCATTATCATTTCAAGACCCAATTTAATACGATATCATTTTTCACTTCAAATATATCCATTTTCAAAATCATATCACTTTCCAAAGTTACAACGCTTTCGAAATCAGTCTTTTTAAAAATCAAAACACATTGGAAATCACAGCTTTGAAATCATAGTATTTTGGAAATCATAACACTTTTCTTTTAAATAGTTTAGATATTAAAATTTCTTTATAAAATAAAATTGTTTCCTCAAATTTCACAAATCGATTCAAATTAACTCGAATTCCAAAAATTTAATTTAATCAAATCTCAAATCATCAGTTTCAACTCGATTCAGCTTCTAAATAAACCATTTCAAATTATCGATTTCAAATACATATCTGAACCGTAAAATAAGCCATTTCAATTTTAATATATTTCAAAGCTTTAAATATTCAACATTTCAAAACTAAATTCGATAAATTTATATACATATCAAATTCACTTTACAATTATTTAGTTTTAAATATTAACTTAACATTTCCATAACATTTGAATATAATTTCAATTTACAATTTAAATAAACAAAATATCTCATTTAAATATTTATACGTTTGAAATATCCACTTAAGTCACCTTTAAAATTTCAAGTTGTAAATCACTTCTTTAAATTTCAAATTCAATACATTTCAAATCAAACTTATTTAAGTATAATTCTTAAATAAATATAATTTCAATCAATTTCAAATCATTATAAATTCTATATTTGAAGATATAGATATTAAATAAATACTTAAACATATTATTTATCAATTTTATTAAATCAACTTTAATAAATCTTTAAAATCAATATTTATCAAAACATATATTTCTTTTCAAAACCAAAGAAATCATTTTTAAAACATTTATATATAGACCAACGGTGCCTATATAAAATTTTCAATCCTATGGTCAAGTGATACAGATATTTATCATTTCAATCCGCAATTTAAAATATATATACGGGTATATATCTTTCAACACGCAATCCCAAATTCAATTAATTGAAAACCGCTTGGGTTTATCATTTCAACCCATAACGATTTTTCTCCTATTCTACAAGATCGTTCGGGTATGTATCATTTCAACCCATAGTGATTCTATACTAACAGGGAACTTGCAGAGTGATAACAGATATGATAATAAGAATAACAATAGTAACAGGCAATATATCATCAATATAAATAACAGATAATGGTGTCTGATGTCATAGGTGAACAGATACAGATAATGACATATATATAACAATGTGAATAACTAACTGCAGCATATTTCAATTAACGTTTCAATTGAAATAAAATTTAATTAATATAAGAACGTTAATCAGAGTGATTTGCTCACCTTCCGAGGTTAGAGATGAACGAGACTGAGATGAGTTACGAATCTAAGCACGAAATCCGAAGCAAACCTAGATGGATACGGATTCGACAATAAGCTGAAAAATTGGGAATTGACGAAATCAAATCAGAACTGGATCAATGATGATAATAGAATAAGTGAATATATATATAAATTATATATAACTATGTATATACCAGATCATATTCTAAAGACAAACACAATTTTAAATTAAATATATATTCCAAAATCATTGGTTGTATTAAAACATGCATGTCAAAACCACACAGCTCTTATACTAGTCTATATAAACCTATGTAAAAAAATCTTATTTTCTCTATAATATGTACAAGCAACCAAATATATATTCGATCCTAACTGTAAATAATGCTTATATTTTCAACCAATTATACATCATCAGTTATACACGTATACTAGAAATCAATGATATAACTTATAGAGTAAAATACCAATAAAAACATATATAATATAACATTCAAACGTGTTAAATAGATTGAATATTGGCTACAGTCTTAACTATATACTTATGTAACAAAATAGCTTACTTATAAAACAAAATGTATATATACGTATTATACATATAACTGCCATATCAACTTGTACAACATCTCATTAAACAATGCATAAATTATATACTATGGATGGGGACGCAAGCTTACTCAAATGTAAATTATTAATGCCTTAGTTCAAATATACACTGTAAACAAATTTCCAAACATAGAATATAACATTTTAACTATGTATCACTATATGCTAATATAATTTATAGAATCAAAATACCTTGCTGAAAAATCTCTGAAACTGAACATACCATATATAAATACTTTATAGATAAATACATTTATATATATTTTAAAGAACTATCATGTACTGAGATGAACAAGAATATACACTTAAGTAACCTAGTATATATCACACGTCAGATGTATTACAACCAAAATATAAATATACAAAAATATGAAAACTTGACATATATATATTCATAACAAAACACTAATATATATATATATATATATATATATATGTACGTATAATTCCTTAAGATCAATATTTATTAAGACATCAATTTATACTGGCCTAGGCTTTAATATATACAATAGGGAGATTAATAGAAAAATGTTTAATATTTTAGTACTTCATTGTACAACCTCTCTTATACAATATGTACTGTTAAGCCTATATGTATTGTTGTGACAATCTACTACTGCTATAAAACAATGAATACAGCAACATAAGTACTTCTTTAAATGTACCTTCACATCTAATATGATATATACCCTATATATTTAATATTTTAAAACACATATAGGTAGCATATATATACTTATATTCATAGATACGAAAGCAATAATATATATACCCTAGAACATAGATTGATATATGGAAAACATAAGTAACTCACATCACAAAGAGAAGGTGGGGGCGAGTTGCATAGATCGGCCAGCGGAGAGAACAAGGAGGCGAGGTGGAAGGCTATGACAGCCTGGGAGATGGGTGGATCTGGATTATGCGGATGGGTTGCCATGGCTAAGCTTGCGATTCGGTTCGCAATGGTTGATGCAAACCATGTGCATAGGGAAGGAATACTCGTGTTTCAGGTCGGCGGTTCGGTGCTGTTCAGGGTGTGGTGACTCGGTGGAGGCAGGGCGGTCGTGGGTTATGAGGCACGAAGTAGGGAGAGGCCGGGAAGGTGAAGGTTGGAGAACGATTTATGGCGAAGAGGTGGTTGCGTAAGTGAAAATGGAAAAGAGCAGATGAAGGAATGTTAGATCTCAAATGCACAGACTTATTTTGTATCTTGGTTTTATAAAATGAAGAAGACGGCACCGAGAAAGAGTGAACGAAAGGAGCAGAAGAAACGTTCCACCGTAATTTTAGATATAAATTCAAAAGCCAAAGGGACGTGCAGCCCATTGATTTAGCAAAAGTTTTTAAAGCAATTAATTGAGATGCTTGGACAGCACGCCATCAGATTTTGAAACCAAAGAAATAATAAAGTCACGATTTATGATAACGATACAACGAACGTTTTATAGTTTTTGGTGCGTACCGGACCTCAAAATACAGGAATAAATATACCGTGGAGATCAGCACAGCGAGACGATCAGAACGGTATATGGATATCTGTGGTACGATCATCCGATCAAAAGTCGATATCGGTACCCAAAAATGCTGCTATTTTGCCAGAAATAAGATAAACAGAGCAACAGAAGTCCAAATTTTGAAAAACGAAAGATGATTACTTACTCAGAAGATGATTTAGAATTTTAATATATAAAAATATTCAAGTTTGGAAAACGTTTTATTACCATCAATTTTAACTGATTAAATTGATGTAAATTTACGCGCGAAATAAATTTTCATATTTTCGGACGAAAATTTACTAGTTGCTATGTTTAATTAGACGCATTCCAAATATCAAATTTATATTTCAAAATTTTAACGTTTAAAATTTCACAAAATTCAATTAATTAAATAAATAAAACCACTGAAATTTACGGTTCGTTACACTCTCCCCTACTCAAAACTTTTCGTCCCTGAAAAGGAAGGAGGTAGGAGAATAGAACCAACCAGAAAGAAAATTGGCTTTGAAAACAAAATAAACAACTGATTTTAAAACTATATAAATTTCAAATTAAACTAATTAATATCCAACATTTTGGTTAAATCCATTTGAGTTCACTTAAGTTAAATCAACCTATCTGTTTCTAAATTCATTATCCTTTTTATCTAGTCATCCTAAGTTAACAATTTCTAAATCATCAAATTTGTATAATCATTTATTATACACATGTTTATTCAACAAATTTAATTCTTTTATTCTAAATTATTATTAACTTTATTCCACTTAATATCTCCTATCACATATATTTAAACCATATAAATTAATTTAAACCATATAAATTTCAATTTAAATTAACTTATATTCAGCAATTGATTTTAAATTCAAGGTATTTCCATAAGTTAATCTAATTTCAATTTATTAATTCCTTCAAACAAATTTATTTGTCTCATCTATTATTCAATTAACTTATTATCCTATTTATCTCTATTAACATCTTTATAATAAAATTTAAGTGTATAACATTTACTATAACACTCAAATCATTCCTTATAAAGTCATTTTATATTGTATATTATCCAATTACATTTTTAACTTCTGAAAATTTTTAGGTAAGTTATATAAGAATGAAATTGGGTATTATACAAGTAAAAATTTCCAATTTAAATATTTATTCAAGAATTTAAGATTTTAAATTTCCGATTTCAATTTAAACCATTTAGATATAAGTATATATACTATATATATCAAATTATATATGATCATGTACCAATATATATATATATATATATATTATAAATCAAGTCATACTTCGGAAATACAAATCAAATTAATTTTTCAAAACAAAAATGTAGCAAATCTAGAGTATGGCCTCTCCACTTCGAAACTCGAAAATGAATGTCGATGATGCGGCCGTCATCACCGAAATTATTTTCCAGCGACAAAGAGAAGAGCACTTATTTAAACATTTAAAATTCTTTGAAAACCCTTTTATTCGAAAATACTTTAAATAATATACATTTTAAGACTTTAAAACAAAGTTTGAAGTCACCAGAAATTTAATTCTTAAATTCTTAATTTAAATTCGTTTCAATTCCAAATAAATTTATAAACCACAATTTATAAATTCATTTATATTACAATAAATGATAATCAAATATTATCATTTCAAACTGCCAATTTTAATTAACTTATTAAATCGCAGAAATTTTTTTAATATATAATAAAATCATACAAAATTCATTTCATTTACCAAATTTTAAAATAATATTGTGTCAGTTTGCTCTGTTCAAGTGTTTTGGAAATCCTATCGATAACATTGATCAGACGAATCGATCGAAAACCCAAATCAACATCAACAACTCAAACAACACAATATATAAAACATTTTAATATTAATACAAATACCAATACACTCCCTCACACGATGATCCCAGAATTGGATTCCGACAAAAGGATAGAGATCCAAATATAGAGGGACTCTAATCAAAGAGAATTCTAATCTAAAATAGATAGGCTCAAAACGAAGGTTAGATGATTGCATTTCAAACAGGAAGATGGATAAGGTTGTATAAATCGCGGGCAACCTTAACCGGGTCAACCGTGACTTCATAGATAAGATCGATGTAGAATTCTGAAGCAAATCGATATTCGATTACCAGAGGTAGAATTCGGGTATAGCATAAGATAGCAGCATCGTAAACCGAGGATACAGAAATCTCCGGTGAATCAATACCAATTATAAAGGAGTTTCACCCCAGTACAAATTTATTCGAAGATTGGCGAGACCGCCGATTTATTATAGAGATCATTCGAAGTGGAGTTATGGGATACTCCAGGATCAAAAGACACGAATGGGGAGACACAAATGGACTTTGGAACCGAAGTGAACGTTCCAAAATTCAAAGGAACCGAGTCAAAGAAGAAGGAATTCAAGCTCGAACGAAAGTAATTCTGTAATTTAATTTACTACATATGCTGAGTTTTGCCTAAAACCAGAGCTCTGATACCACATGTAACGGACCGCGTCAGTGGGGTAACGCCCACCGTAGCATACAGCAGTACCTGTGTTCTGCCTTTACAGCCAGCCTCTCGACTGAACCAACCCCGCAGGGACATGTAGGAGTAAGAGTCATCCGCTTGCTACCAAACCAAATGCGAGAACCCCCTATCATGCTGCACCCGCCAAGTGCATAGGCAGACACACATGCCGGACTTGAATAATTCAAAACAATGGATTGTAAATAAAATTTGGCAAAACTCAACATATACAGTAAATAAAATAATTACAGATCATAGACACAGAGTAATATAACAATAATGCAGCGGAAACAAAAGGATAGTAGTTCATGAAGCTACTATATATATAACAGAGTTAAACAAGATACAACAGAAGTCTCGAATACAATAGATGTCTCAATACAATAATCAAATACAAGATCTGAATACATCATTGGAATCAACTGAATAACTGAAAGCAGGATCGATAGATAGCTGGATCTCCAAGCGAAGCTCCAACTCCAAGGTGAGTCTCAAATGCTGTATCACTCAGTCTGACCCGAGCGTAAAGCAAAACACAAAACACTCGAGTCAGGATTAACATTCTTATATTCAATAAATCCAACTCAAGTGAAATATCAACTGAAATACAAGTAACTTAAAGGATGTTTGGGATAACCATCCTCTAAGGGTCCGTTAAACTATTACTATGTAGTAATATTCGCTATTATAATAGTGTCTAAATAAGTAAAGTATAATCATATAGAAAATAGCGTTAAGGGGATGGAGAACCTTAACGCGGTCGGATCTTAAAATCGTAATCGTAGTAAAGCTCGATATGGTAGGTGACACGGCACAACTAGGCAATGCCAGGGTAGATATACCAATTACGCACACGGACTGATGGATACGCATAGCAGCCACTACCGTTCCACCTCGAACAACACTCCCAAATCGGAGGATGGCCATCTAGTCAAATCACAAGTAAGAGTATAATATCGAAGAAATGCGTCCGAGAAGAGGTGCTACCTCACTGGTCCGAGATCGCTCCTGTTTTAGCCACCTTATGCCAACTCACGAGAGTTGGGTCCACGTGACATACCTTAAGAACGCCGCCACCATCCTACTTCATTCTGGAATCTCCACCGCGTACACGGTTGTCAAAGTGGTTTTCGGTATCGACAGAGAGTATGTCCATATCCGATCCCGGTCTCTTTGCCAACCAATCGTTATTATAACACCGTGGTCATTTCAAAATAGTTTATACTTCAAAACCAAAATGTCATTATCATTTCAAGACCCAATTTAATACGATATCATTTTTCACTTCAAATATATCCATTTTCAAAATCATATCACTTTCCAAAGTTACAACGCTTTCGAAATCAGTCTTTTTAAAAATCAAAACACATTGGAAATCACAGCTTTGAAATCATAGTATTTTGGAAATCATAAAACTTTCCTTTTAAACAGTTTAGATATTAAAATTTCTTTATAAAATAAAATTGTTTCCTCAAATTTCACAAATCGATTCAAATTAACTCGAATTCCAAAAATTTAATTTAATCCAATCTCAAATCATCAGTTTCAACTCGATTCAGCTTCTAAATAAACCATTTCAAATTATCGATTTCAAATACATATCTGAACCATAAAATAAGCCATTTCAATTTTAATATATTTCAAAGCTTTAAATATTCAACATTTCAAAACTAAATTCGATAAATTTATATACATATCAAATTCACTTTACAATTATTTAGTTTGAAATATTAACTTAACATTTCCATAACATTTGAATACAATTTCAATTTACAATTTAAATAAACAAAATATCTCATTTAAATATTTATACGTTTGAAATATCCATTTAAGTCACCTTTAAAATTTCAAGTTGTAAATCACTTCTTTAAATTTCAAATTCAATACATTTCAAATCAAACTTATTTAAGTATAATTCTTAAATAAATATAATTTCAATCAATTTGAAATCATTATAAATTCTATATTTGAAGATATAGATATTAAATAAATACTTAAACATATTATTTATCAATTTTATTAAATCAACTTTAATAAATCTTTAAAATCAATATTTATCAAAACATATATTTCTTTTCAAAACCAAAGAAATCATTTTTAAAACATTTATATATAGACCAACGGTGCCTGTATAAAATTTTCTATCCTATGGTCAAGTGATACAGATATTTATCATTTCAATCCGCAATTTAAAATATATATACGGGTATATATCTTTCAACCCGCAATCCCAAATTCAATTAATTGAAAACCGCTTGGGTTTATCATTTCAACCCATAACGATTTTTCTCCTATTCTACAAGATCGTTCGGGTATGTATCATTTCAACCCATAGTGATTCTATACTAACAGGGAACTTGCAGAGTGATAACAGATATGATAATAAGAATAACAATAGTAACAGGCAATATATCATCAATATAAATAACAGATAATGGTGTCAGATGTCATAGGTGAACAGATACAGATAATGACATATATATAACAATGTGAATAACTAACAGCAGCATATTTCAATTAACGTTTCAATTGAAATCAAATTTAATTAATATAAGAACGTTAATCAGAGTGATTTGCTCACCTTTCAAGGTTAGAGATGAACGAGACTGAGATGAGTTACGAATCTAAGCACGAAATCCGAAGCAAAGCTAGATGGATACGGATTCGACAATAAGCTGAAAAATAAGGAATTGACGAAATCAAATCAGAACTGGATCGATGATGATAATAGAATAAGTGAATATATATATAAATTATATATAACTATGTATATACCAGATCATATTCTAAAGACAAACACAATTTTAAATTAAATATATATTTCAAAATCATTGGTTGTATTAAAACATGCATGTCAAAACCACACAGCTCTTATACTAGTCTATATAAACCTATATAAAAAAAATCTTATTTTTTCTATAATATGTACAAGCAACCAAATATATATTCGATCCTAACTGTAAATAATGCTTATATTTTCAACCAATTATACATCATCAGTTATACACGTATACTAGAAATCAATGCTATAACTTATAGAGTAAAATACCAATAAAAACATATATAATATAACATTCAAACGTGTTAAATAGATTGAATATAGGCTACAGTCTTAACTATATACTTATGTAACAAAATAGCTTACTTATAAAACAAAATGTATATATACGTATTATACATATAACTGCCATATCAACTTGTACAACATCTCATTAAACAATGCATAAATTATATACTATGGATGGGGACGCAAGCTTACTCAAGTGTAAATTATTAATGCCTTAGTTCAAATATACACTGTAAACAAATTTCCAAACATAGAATATAACATTTTAACTATGTATCACTATATGCTAATATAATTTATAGAATCAAAATACCTTGCTGAAAAATCTCTGAAACTGAACATACCATATATAAATACTTTATAGATAAATACATTTATATATATTTTAAAGAACTATCATGTACTGAGATGAACAAGAATATACACTTAAGTAACCTAGTATATATCACACGTCAGATGTATTACAACCAAAATATAAATATACAAAAATATGAAAACTTGACATATATATATTCATAACAAAACACTAATATATATATATATGTACGTATAATTCCTTAAGATCAATATTTATTAAGACATCAATATATACTGTCCTAGGCTTTATATATATACAACAGGGACATGAATAGAAAAATGTTTTAGTACTTCATTGTACAACCTCTCTTATACAATATGTACTGTTAAGCCTATATGTATTGTTGTGACAATCTACTACTGCTATAAAACAATGAATACAGCAACATAAGTACTTCTATAAATGTACCTTCACATCTAATATGATATATACCCAATATATTTAATATTTTAAAACACATATAGGTAGCATATATATACTTATATTCATAGATACGAAAGCAATAATATATATACCCTAGAACATAGATTGATACAGGGAAAACATAAGTAACTCACATCACAAAGAGAAGGTGGGGGCGAGTTGCATAGATCGGCCAGAGGAGAGAACAAGGAGGCGAGGTGGAAGGCTATGACAGCCTGGGAGATGGGTGGATCTGGATTATGCGGATGGGTTTCCATGGCTAAGCTTGCGATTCGGTTCGCAATGGTTGATGCAAACCATGTGCATAGGGAAGGAATACTCGTGTTTCAGGTCGGCGGTTCGGTGCTGTTCAAGGCGTGGTGACTCGGTGGAGGCAGGGCGGTCGTGGGTTGTGAGGCACGAAGTAGGGAGAGGCCGGGAAGGTGAAGGTTGGAGAATGATTTATGGCAAAGAGGTGGTTGCGTAAGTGAAAATGGAAAAGAGCAGATGAAGGAATGTTAGATCTCAAATGCACAGACTTATTTTGTATCTTGGTTTTATAAAATGAAGAAGACGGCACCGAGAAAGAGTGAACGAAAGGAGCAGAAGAAACGTTCCACCGTAATTTTAGATATAAATTCAAAAGCCAAAGGGACGTGCAGCTATCCATTGATTTAGAAAAAGTTTTTAAAGCAATTAATTGAGATGCTTGGACAGCACGCCATCAGATTTTGAAACCAAAGAAATAGTAAAGTCATGATTTATGATAACGATACAACGAACGTTTTAAAGTTTTTGGTGCGTACCGGACCTCAAAATACAGGAATAAATATACCGTGGAGATCAGCACGGCGAGACGATCAGAACGGTATATGGATATCTGTGGTACGATCATCCGATCAAAAGTCGATATCGGTACCCAAAAATGCTGCTATTTTGCCAGAAATAAGATAAACGGAGCAACAGAAGTCCAAATTTTGAAAAACGAAAGATGATTACTTACTCAGAAGATGATTTAGAATTTTACTATATAAAAATATTCAAGTTTGGAAAACGTTTTATTACCATCAATTTTAACTGATTAAATTGAAGTAAATTTACGCGCGAAATAAATTTTCATATTTTCGGACGAAAATTTACCGGTTGCTATGTTTAATTAGACGCATTCCAAATATCAAATTTATATTTCAAAATTTTAACGTTTAAAATTTCACAAAATTCAATTAATTAAATAAATAAAACCACTGAAATTTACGGTTCGTTACATGTTCCACGGCCACCACCTCCTTCCATCTCTTCCAGACCACCACCAGCATCTACCCCACCAGATCTGACCATGGCCGAACCCCCTTGATGGCCAAACCCCTCAAACTACAACCTAGATGCCTAGATCCATGCTTATTTCACCTCTACATGCTCATCCACTTCAACCACCACCCAAACCACCACCATAGCCGCCACCACTCCCTTTACCTGACCTCGACACACCCCTCCCCACCTCTTTCCAGTCATGACACACCACAGGCCGAGCCCAATCCCCATGGCCGAGCCCTTGTATTGACCAAAAACCACCTAGTTGCCTTCAAAACCACATCACCTCCTCATGTACAAACTCCACCTTGTCTTGCCTTGAACCCGAGCTATGTTAGCCCAAACCTGACCCAAAACTTGACCACATCTGAACCACATCAGACCCCAAAGCCATACCAAACAATAGAGAAGGCAAAGCAAAAGACTGCGTAGTCGTATCTCCTTTTATTTCAATGTTATTGCATTTTAAAGTCGTATTGAATTTTGCTGTTTTGATTGTTTGTTTTGGGTTGTACACAAGAGTTGTAGATTGGATTCGCTCTCCACTCAAGTCCGTAGTCTTGTCATCATGCTTTTATTTCCATTGTGTCATTGGTTTTGATATCTCCAGCACAAACAAGTAAGTAAATCTCACCAGACTAATATGTACTTATATAGTGATAAACTGACATCACTTGAATCTGTAAATGCATATCATCCTGTTATAACTGCTATATTATAATCATATGATGTTCACCATGCTTATTTATCTGTTATACCATATGTTACTGTTTATTATGTTATTCTGTTTATTTATATCAGTTTGTCACACTGCAAGTTCCCTGTAGATTAGTAATCACTATGGGTTGAAATGATACATACCCGAACGGACTTTAGAATAGGGAAAGATCGTTATAGGCTGAAATGATAAGCCTGAGTGACTTTTTATTTATTTTATTTAACTTGGGATTGCGGGTTTGAAATGATAAAACCCGGTTTTTCTTTGTAAACTGCGGATTGAAATGATAGACATCTGTATCACTTGACCTAGGCTAGAAAATTATATACAAACCCGTGGTTTATATACTTTTCTAAAATTTATAAAATATTTTAAAAAAATATAAATATTATGATATTTTGATTCAAATTTAAGTAAAAATGATTTTTTTGAAATATTAGTGATTTTCTATAAATTAAATAATGAATTAAGTACATGGTAAAGGAGAATTTGAACTATAAGTAAATTTTGGAATTTATGCTTTGTTTTAAAAAGGAAATTTTATGAAGTAAGAAAAATATAATATTTTGATTTAAAAATGTAATTTAAATGATTTTATAAAATTATAATGATTTTTGAATAAGTTAAAATGTTAAATAAAATGAATGTTTAAGTAAATTTTGAAATATGGCTTAAAATTGGAAATTTTGAATTTTGTTAAAAGTGAAGTTTTATTTAGGGTACTTTTGGCACAGGTCCTTGTTAAGTTTCAAAATTCACGAAAAGTCCTTCACTAAATTTCAGTGTAAATTAGGTCCCTGTTTTTTATTCACGATTATTGTAGAGCATGATGCAACATTTCATAAAAGTTGCTGACATTTCCGCAACATTTCTGTACACTGTGAACGTAGTGTATGAAAGTTGCTGAAATATCAACACTTATTTATAAAAGTTGCTGATATTTCAGCAACATTTATGTACACTGTGAACACAGTTTATGAAAGTTGCTAAAATATCAGCACTTATTTATAAAATTTGCTGACATTTCAGCAATAATTTTTCTTTGTTTTTACAATAAAACTTTGATACAAATAGTTGCTGAAATATCAGCACTTATTTATAAAAGTTGCTGACATTTAAGCAATAATTTTTCGTCGTTTTCAGAAAACAGGGACCCGTTTTACAATGAAACTTTGACAGGGACCCGCTTTACAATATGAAAGTATGATAGGGATGCTTCCCTAATTTCCACTTTTATTTAAGTAAAATAAAGGGGAATAAGCTATATTTTGGGAATTTAAACTTATTGGTTAAGTTAAGAATTTAATTAAAGAAATGGAATTTAATAATTGAATTTAAATAAGTAAATTGTTATTTAATTTGATTTTGTATGGAAATTTGACTTTATAAAATCATAAGAATAAATGGTATTTAAATGATTGTTTTTAATTGTGAAATTATATGATTTTATAAGTTAAATGATTTATATTAAAAGTTAATTGTTTGTGAAATTGTAATTTAACTCTGAATTTGATTTGACTGTATTTTTGAAATGTAATTGTTTAAATGAACTAAAGGGGTTAATTTGAACTAAAAGCTATTATAGTACTTTGTAAGTGCTATAGTTGATAAAGATAACTAAAGTTTAGTCGAAAATAAAAGAAATCTATTACCGCACTTAAGCGCTGTCTTTTGTTAAATAACCATTTTAAACTATAACTTTACGTAGCATTTTATAAGTGCTACGGAAACTATATTTTGTTGTTTTAATATATTTTAATGAAAATTAATCTTTGGAAAATGATACAACTTTGGAAATTAAATGTTAAATTTCTAAAGATAATGAAGAGACATTTAAATGGTTTTAAATGGAAGAATTTGATTTTTAATGTGATTTTAAAATGGTATTTAAATTCAATAAAATGAATGGATTAAATGGTATTTTAAATGAATTAAAATGAATGATGTTTTGAATAATATTTTGATACTTTGAAATGGATTTGAAATGATATTTGATTTCTGATTTATCTAATTTATTTGATAAATGAATATTTGAACTATATATTATTTGAGTTTATTTAAATGATATTGGATTTATGAAATGTGGGATATTTAAGCTTTGAAATATACTAAAGATTGAATATTGTATTTTATGGATTAAATATATATTTGAAATTGATAAGATTTGAAATGGTTGATGATAAACTGAAATTAAATTGAAACTTTGGAAATAGAATACTTGATTTGAGAATATAATAATTACATTTTTTAATGGTTTAAATGAATTATTTTGATTGAAATATAAACTATTTAAAAGGGTGACTTGAAATGATAATAAATGAATGATATCTTTAAATTTAAAAAGTATTTAAAGTTGAATATTTAGATTTGAACTCAAATGATATTTGGTATATTAAAATGATTTGAAATGAAGTTTTGGAAAGATATGATATTTTGATATATTGAAATGATTTGAAATGAAGTTTTGAAATGATATGATATTTTAAATATATTGAAATGGTTTGGAATTGATTTAATCTTTATTTTGATAAAGATTTGGATTTTGAAATGATATTCTATTTTGAAGTATAAACTGTTTTTAAATTATAACCACGGGTTATAATAACGATTGGTTGTTAAAGAGACCGGGATCGGATATGGACATACTCTCTGTCGATACCGAAAACCACTTTGACAACTGTGTACGCGGTGGAGTTTCCAAAATGAATTAGGATGGTGGCGACGATCCTAAGGTATATACGTGGACCCAACTCCCGTGAGTTGGCATAAGGTGGCTAAAACAGGAGCGATCTCGGACCAGTGAGGTAGCACCTCTTATCGGACGCACTTCTTCGATTCCATTCTATTACTTTTTGATTTTTGGTGGCCACCCTTCGATTTGGGAGTGTTGTTCGAGGTGGACGGTAGTGGCTGCTATCCGCTCCATCAGTCCGTGTGCGTAATTGGTATATCTACCCTGGCATTGCCTTGTGTGCCGTGTCACCTACCATATCGAACCCACTACGATTATGATTTTAAGATCCGATCGCGTTAAGGTTCTCCATCCCCTTAACGCTATTTTCTATATGATTATACTTTACTGATTAGACACTACTGTATATAACGTATATTACTACATAGTAAATAGTTTAACGGATCCTTAAAGAATGGGCGATCCCAAGCATTCTTTAAGTTACTTGTACCTTTATTACAGTTCACTTGAGTTGGTTTACATTATATAAGTATATATTGTCCTGACTCGAGTGTTTTGTGTTTTGCTTTACGCTCGGGTCAGCCTGAGTTATTCACAGATTTGGATTTCCACACTCTTGGAGATTTGAATCGCTGGAGATTATCTGCTTGTCTTGTCCTATCTATTTCAGTTCCGTTGTTCTACTCAGCTTGTACTTAGTTATTGTATTTAGACTTCTGTTGTACTCTATTTCTTCTGTTATATCTTATGTAACTCTGTTATATTTATATAGTAGCTTCATGAACTACTATTTCTTTTACTTCCGCTGCATTATTTTACTCTGTGTCTATGATCTGTGATTATATTTATCTACTGTATATTCTGAAATTTGCCAAATTTTATTTACAACGCGGTATTTTGAGCAATTCAATTTCGGCATGAGTGTCTACCTATACACTTATAATGGATGCGAATGGTTGAAAATATCGGGTCGTTACAGCGAAGTTGTAGAGGTGTTTGCAATGTGGAAGGTTTATTGGTTGTTGAAGGAGTTAGTGGTTGTTTTGAATGTGGAATAAAGGAGGAGTTGTAATGGAGGTCGTTGAGGTGAATTTGCTATTTGGTTGTGATGTAGGGGATATTGATGAGGGTGTTGAAGGAGGGTACGCTTGTGATTATAGTGATGTTTCAGGCAAACGGTGTAGTGATAATTGGAGGCGGTGGCAGTCGATGCTGTTGGTGGTGATAGGGAAGTAGGTAGTAGAGTGGTTCTGAGAATGTGTTGAAAGAGTGTTTTGCTAATGGGAGGAAGTTGACGATTGATGTGTTCTGAAGGAGTGATGACAGTGAGCTGCTATGTTTGTGCTTGGCGGTGAGATGAATGTTTCAGTGGATGGTTTTGAAGGTGTGGTGTTGGTGATGTGCAGCAGGTTGTTGCTGGCAAGTAGGTAGAAGTGGATGAAGGTGGTTTTGTTTGTTCAGGAATGTAAATAGGAGATGGTGAGATTTGGTAAAACAAAGAATGTAATGATGATGCAGTGTAGTATGTAAATGAGAATAGAATTGAAATGTATGAAAATAGAGAAGAATTTGTACAAATGCAAATGTGTAACAACAGTTTTTTTTTTACTTAAATGAAAGTAAAATGCAAATTACAATGGAATGCAACTATAACAGTAAAACTGAAATTGTAAATTCAAATGCATATAAAATGCACAGTGAACAGAAAAAAATGAAATGTAACAAATGATCAAAATGCACAGGGATGAACAATAACAAATGCAAACTAACAAGTGAAATATTGATGTGAATTTTTTATAATTTGAAGAGTAAAATTAAAATTAAAATCAATTCCCCGGCATCGGCACCAAAAACTTGTTAATTCGATGGATTTTCTATCTATTAGAAAATCGTCGTTAAAATATAATCGTTATAAAATCACAAGTGCACGGCACACAACCATAGTTCGTATGTGAGTATGGGTCGATCCACAGGGAAAGAATTAAATTTCAATATTACTCTATCAAATTACCCCAAAATTTTTAAGTGGTTTTAAACTAAGAAAAATTATAGAAAATAAGCTAGAGGAAAAGTGAATAAAACTATGATATTAAGCAGCAGTTTAGAGGCAAATCCACTTCCACTCATTCATATAAATCAACACAAAATTCATTTATAGTCTCTCATTAAAATATTAAGTAGAAATGATAGATGTGCTTATTATCAGTATGATTTATTTGTTCTATTAATTAGCACAATTTAAATCATCAAACTCTAACACACCATTCAAACCCCACTTATCAACATTCATGAAAATGAAATGAAATTAAAAGTAAAATCTATTTAAGGTACAATCTATTTACTATGAATTAGTAATATAGACTGTCAAATTTTGATTCTAACTTGACTTTCATTATCAAAATCACTTAGGCAAATGATCAAATAGTTTATGTTAACAATGGAATAAGCATAGCCTATTTGAAATATCAACATAGACTATCAAACTCGCTAAAAAAGAGACATAAACCACCATCATTCAAAGTTTCCATTAAGCACAAAAGAGAGATCATAAATGAAATCATTATGTTAATTTAATATGTTTTATGAGAGCTTCATTACCCCTAAATTGAAGGAGTTTAGCTACTCATATTTGAATACATGTTAACATAAAATGATTTCAACATAAAAAACAAGGAAAATGAAAGCTCATTAAAAGAAAAGAGAGCTAACTACTTGTATGAAATAAAACTAAACTAATTACAAGAATTAAATCTATGCTACTAACATTAAAAAAGAGAACCATAAACTAAGTAGGAGAGCATGAAATAAAAAATAGCAGAAAAGAAAGCATAAAATAAAAATTGCATGAAAGTAAAAGCAAGACTAAGATGCCAATAAAGAAATTTTTATTTAACTTTGATTTTTGGCTACAATATTGCATAAAAAGAAGAAGATGATTACATGAAACTAAGAGGTATTTATACATGCTTAAAACTCTAATTCATATTTTAGGGGACTACCTAAAATGCCCTTAAGAAAGTGTAAGCTCCAAGTAATCATTAGGGAATTAATTAATCCCCACTAACATGCCTTTAAGCCTCCATTAACATGTCCATATGCTTTTAATTGTGGACCCTATGTTAGTGGGTATGTGGGCTCTTCTATGTTGCATGAGTTATTTTATTTCCATTCACCATTTGTCTTCAACATATGTGCATGCATATATCCATGAGCCTCTTTATATTTGCACTTCGTTTCCTATAATTTAAAATAAAAATGTGCAAATAAATTTTCTCAAATTAAACCACACACAAAATTACTGTTTTACCCCCCAAATGAAGATGAATAAATGATGATTGGAAAACAATTTAAATTTTGGTTTAAATGTGTAAAATACCATAATATGCTCATTTATTTAATTAAAAGAAAATTAATGTGGAAGTAAAAATATACACTTTTACATGCACATCAATCCAGGGCCATTTCCATTCGTTGCAGTTGATGGCTGCTCTTATTCCATTACCGCAGCTCGGCTTCTCGCATATTGTTATAATCAGTTATCTCTGACTTATTCCTCGATTAGATCCCGCCAGTGCATGCAATCATTTGTGTTATGCCCATCCAGCTTATGGAATATGCAGTATTTTCCAGATGCCCTTTCACGCTCTGTGGGTTCTCTTCTTGCTGGCTTCCGATAGAGGACTTGTCCTTAGTATCTAGATAAATCCGCTCCAGGTTCTCATATTAATCTAGGTAAGAAGATAATTTCAGTTTCCTTCTTTGCCATTTCGATTCTTCAAAGCCATCATCCATCTTCCTTTTTCCTCTATCCTTGCTAGATCCTGCTCCAAGCGATCCTCTGCCATCCAAAGCATTAACCTCTTCCTTATCAGCTTCAACATCCTCCTAGCGTAGAAACCTTTCAGCCTCATGACAAAACTCTACAAGATCCCTCATAGGATCCCATTCCAAAGCAACCTTGAAATCCATCATTATGGCTATTCCTGAGACCGCTGCCATCAAGACCATCGAAGGGTATAGCTTATCAACCGCGGCCGCCGCCACATTGAACCTTGTTAGGAAACTCCTGAGGGTTTCTCTAGCCCTCTGTTTTATGCTTGCTTACGTCATTACATTCTTGCGTCGTGAGATATGGATCTAGAACTATTTCACAAATCTATTTACTAACTCATCCCATGTGCTGATAGAGCAGTTCTCCAGTTATCCAAACAATAATGCCACCAAACCTGTCAAATATAAAGGGAAACACCATCATATAACCTCCTTGGATGCACCTAACACCTCCATATGCCAAATGTACCTCATCAAATGAACTATTGGACCCGTCTGCTCATTGTACGTCTCTAGCATAAGTAACTTGAAATCAGACGGATTCCTAACGTATTGAATGTTTGGAGTGAATTGACTCTTATTCACATCCTCCAAGCTCCGGTTAGGTAATCCACTATGAAGACCCAAAATTTTTGAGATAGAAATAATTCTGAAATGAAAAGAAAATTAAATTAGTTAATAGAAAATAATTGAAGAATAAAATAATTTGAAAATAAATATCAAAAGGGAATGAGAGAAACAAGCAAGGGAATAATTATTCCAATAGATAATGATGAGAAGCAAAATAGCTAAAGTATGAATGAATTTTTAAGTTCACATATCTCATGAATATCACATACATATGTAGTCAGAAAAATATAAAAGTGATAGAATAACTCCTTTTGATAATTAAAATGCATAAAAACTAGTTAAGTAATATTTATGAGTATAAATGCATTTTTGAAATAAATCAAGAAAGCAGCAAATGGTAAACTATGTTAGTTAAAAATCAAGTTATAGAAAGAAACATGAGAAATAACCCAGGTATAATAAAATACATTGCGAAGTTGAGTCATATGAAAACAATGTGTAGATAAAAATCATGCAAATAGCATGTACCCAGAAAAGAGAAAAGCAAACTGTTTTACCAGAAATAGAAATCAAGAGAAAATGGCACCTTTAGCCATAATTATACACATATGATTCTCTTAGTAAGGTAAGGATAGAATGGGTTTTTCCTCCATTAAAACCCTAGCAAAATGATTTAAATCAAGGGAGGGGCAACAGTTGTTTCTGGGGAGAAAACAGAGGAAATAAAATTAAAAATAAAATAAACTCACATTGTCTTCAGGCCTGAGTATTCTCGGGGAGGAGCAAAGAAAGGTGAGTGATAATCACTTATGGGATTTGAGGCATTAAAACCCATGCTAAGGGCAGCCAAGTTATTTTCATATATAAATTCTATCATAATTTTCTGTTTGATTTTATTCTCTGAAAAAATGCATGTTGATCATGGATGGTATTTTGATTGAACTTTTGGTTGAAGTTTTGAGCTGTCTTGATTTGATAAGATTGTTTCAGTTTTTGCTTTAAAATACAAGTAATCAAACATGTATCTAGATCATAGAAGTGGATTTTATGATACAGTTTTATGTGAGAAATGAATTGAATGTTTTACTGAGAAATAGGGTATCAAAGGAAAATAAGTAGGCAGTGTGAATAATGAGATTTATGCTTATGCCTAGTTTATATTAAAATGATATGAACAATGCAGTATCATGTATAGGTGCTGAGTTGTTCCTATTATAAGTTAATATGTTTTTATGGGTTTTTCTCAAAGAAAAATTATGTCCTGTGTTCTCAGTAAAATAAATGAATAGGGTATATAACTTCGTCAGATTTATGTGAGACATAGGAATACTTCTATAGATAAATATGTATGCAGGTTTCAGAAAATATGATTAAAATAAAATAACCTTGGAATGGGATTTATTGCATGGAAGCTTGATATGTCTGACTAAAACCCCTGAGAGAGTTTTATAACTTTTGATTCATGAAAGGAAGAAAAGAATGCAAAGCATTTCAAGTGATAATAAAATTCTCAGAAGATAAATAAGCATGGTCTCTAAATTATAAGAATAATTTAGGAGTAATGCCTTGATCTGCTCAGCATCAGGTGGATGATGGGTATGTGCATGACTTGTTTAAGTCCTGTAGGCCTCTGTGTAAAGCGTTAAAAGAACTGAGCCCCTTTACAATGCACACATGGTGTTCAATGGCAAGGAGTCAGACCAAATAAATAGGTAGAGTGAGATTGAGAAATCAGGCTATGGAAGTTAGGAGTTAATCCATAGGAGCATGTGCATGAATGTCTGGATGAAATGATTGGATGAATGTTTGGGTGTATGATTGGGATATAAACTTACATATGCTCAGATTTTTGTATGAAATGGTGTCTTGTTAAAATAGGATTTCTATGCAGATTAAAGAATTTACAAAAGATTTTAATATATGATTTCACTCATACCAGAATTTATTTCTGACCATATTTGTTGCCTTTGCAATATTTGGGGTGTCTCATTTTATTGAGGCGGCTCAAAATGTTGTTGCAGGAAAAGATGTATGAATAGCTTGCTTGCATGGATGTTTGAAGATCTGGTTGCTTTTAGAAATGTTTTTAGAAAATGCAGTGGTTTCATTGTAATAAATAAAGCTAGGCAAATTTTCTTATGCCCTATACAATTTCTCAAGACTGATATTTGCTTATTTTTCTGTGTAAAGAATAAGTAAAAACTTTAGTACTATATGTGTGGTTGTGAGTTTCTGTTTTAAGCAAACTGATCTGGATAATCTCTGGTGAAGTATGATATAGGAGATCATGCCATATAAATTGATATGTGGTCATATCTTCCTTGGCAATGTCTGATGAACTTTTAATTGTAAAGTAGAAATAGTTTTAGAAAGAAAAAAATAAAGAACATGCAATAAATCTTTTAAAGATTGAGTTGAACCTAGACCGGGCTAACCAGAAAAGCATGATCATGACTTGTAATTGATATAAGTATATGTCAAGCTTAAAAATGGAACCTGTAATTCTTAATCTGGGCATTTGATTTACGGTAGAAATTTGCATTGCCTTGTGTAGTAGGTCCATATGCATTTTTAATACTTGTAGGTCTCACAACAACTATACTTAACACATCTTAATATCTAGATACATGACTCAAGTCTGGATGCATTTGGTCATGACCAACCTGAGGCAGTTTAAAGTAACTTGTAGTCTTGTTTGTAATAGGCATGACCATCACTTCACAACACCTTAGTCACTACCACTTATTGCTTAAGAGAACATCAGCTGTCTACCTAATAAGTTCACTTGAGAATTTTGTATTAATTTGATTTATAACATAGCTTTGATTATCTTGTCCTCAAATATATGCTAAGCCTCCATTTGATATGATAGATTGAGTCTGCATTTTTGTTCAAATGTATTATCTTCACTGCATGGTGTTTGAACTAATTTCTTACCCTGATATCTACCTGATCATATCATATTCTGAGCATTTTTCTTAAAAAAAATTGCTTGAGTTTAAAAGCAGAACCCCGGGCTAAACATATATGTATGAATTGATCTAACACCCTGTATCAGTCAAAATATCTAGTATTAAATCCCTAAATTCTATGGATCAAATAGCTAGGTTGTAAATCAAGAAATTAATTAATATAAGTTATAGCACAAGCTAGGAAATTAGATAAGAAAATGATGTGATCATTTTAGGATTTAAAAATCAAGTCTAAGTTAAAAAAAAATAGATAGAATGGCTATGTGACACAAAAGTCTCTCAAATATGAGAAACATTGCGTGAATGAGTTTCTTTGCTATTTTAATTACTCTGATAAGCAAAGAACCATTTATATATCTTCATATATATATGACATGATTTAGTTATACACTGATATGTTTATATTGGTAAGATTCTGGATCTTGGGAGAATGAATTAAGAGAAGTGATCTATTGTAAAAAAAATCACTGCAAACAAGTGATCAGAGAAGTGGGTCACTTCATCCACCCCCTCATAGCTCGTCTCACCATCTTAGCAAGTTTGTTGTTGTCTTCCAAATGAACTCCCAAGTTTTCATTTTCACCCTACCCCCCAACTTTGGGAGGGAACTCCGGTGCATACTCCTCTGGTTGCACATCTTCATTCTGATTTGCGTTCATATGCTCTGCATTATCTCCAGGACGCATATGATCCCTTCCTCGGCCAGAACGACCCATGCCTCCGAGCCCTTGTGGTTCGGTACTGACCCGTATGTTTGACTTGGCGTTTATCCCAGGACATCATACTCTGCTTCCAGTTACCTGTGCTTCGGCTTTTGGTCTTTGATTCTGATGTGCAGTAACTCTGACTATTCGCATCTGTCCTATTCTCCTGAAGAAATTCTCCATCATCTCTTCTTGGCAAGCAATCATCATGTCTTGCTATCCACTCATCATGGTTTCCATATCATCCCTAGTTATGTAGATTGATAAGGGATTAGCTCCTGAGGACGCTTCTCAGCTACCCCCTTATTGATTTCCTCCTGTTACGGCCTTCCTAATTGATTGTCTAGTCATTCAGAATCTTCTTAGGTCTTAAATCAGCGAGTTTTAGTGTTTCTTAGTGAAAGCACCCGTTTGAACCAAAAATGGCACAAACGCCCAGCAAATTGAGTAGAGAAATAAAAAGTAAAGAAAATAAATGAAAATCGAGCCAGAAATAGAACACACGAGATTTATAGTGGTTCGACGTACTCCGGCATACATCTATTTAAATTTTTCCTTTATTATACTGTTGTTTTCAAGCAAGAGTTCTTATGGGTTGGTGCAACTCCATTATGGGTCGATATAACTTCGAAAGAGGTTACAAGAAATTAAAAAGGAGAGCAAGAGCCCAAAGATCATAAAACATGAGCCATATCCCTCCATTTTTAGAGGTATGGAGCCTAAAGTCTTGCCTAGAAGATCTCCATATAGTTTTCTGCGCCATAGACTAGTTCCCTAAGAAAATAGGTCGCCACCTCGTTAAATTGTATTGGTCGGTACAACTCCAAGGGTACGGGTCGGTACTGACCCAAAAGATTGCAAAATTGGGTGCCTTTAAATCTTCATGTTAGATCATCTTATGATTAGCTTCCTGATTCCGTAGTTATTTGCATTAATAATAGCTTGCTTCGGAGTCCAAATGATAGTGTGGTAGAAGAACATAGTTGTAGATTCAAGGGTTCATTGAGATTGATAGGGAATTGCATTGAATCGACAAAACATTACTGGAAATAAGTTTCTAACATGAAGTAGGGTATGTAAGCAGAAAGTGGGGTCCACCCGCGGAGAAAACAAGTGTCGGTACTGACCCATAATGATGGGTCGCTACCGACCCACCACTTGGGTGGATCCGTCTTTTGTTCTCTCCGGATTGCTTGGTATTTGCCTCTTGGTTCCATTTGCATTTCAGCTTTAGGCTTCGTGGTCACCTCTTCGGGCATCTTCCCTTGATAACTTTGAAATTTGACTCATCGAGTTTGTTTGTATACTACCTGGTCAAAAGGCGGGATAACAATTAAAGAGAGAAAAGTGAAAGGTTTCTCTCTCTATCTTTACAACCTCATCTTCCTTAGTTAATTATACATATTAAGAGAAGGAAACAAAATGTTTTCATCTCTAAAATTTTACATGTTTAGGTACACATGTATACACTGATTATATGCCACACTCACGGTTCAAATATATGAATGTATTTGATACATTCATTGTAAGACATACAAATTAAAATTAAAATTTAAGCTTCCCTTTGACCAAATTCAATAAAATATGATTTTATTTAAAAATTCATTAGATTGGATCTAAAATCTCTTTAGACTTCATAGGCCTAATAGATCCAATAAAGGAATTTTTTTGAAATTTACCATTGAACTCCGCTGCTGGCTGACGCGGTTCTAACACATGCCACATAGCACTCCTACCCTCTTAACATTGATAGACTTAGAGCCGGTGGCAACATCAACACCCTAACTCTAGCAAAGATGTATGTTCCTACCGAGGATATCATAAAGTGTATGATTTATGCTCTAGACTGATGTGACTTGGAAATAATCTCAGATCTCGATGACAACCCGCTTGACCACCACGTGGGAGATTCATACGTTGAGGGATGGTTCCACTTCATTAGAGTCATTATTATCAAACTGTGTCGACCTAGTAAATTTGTTTAAATCGCACAAAGCTCTACATGGAAGTTAGAGATGATCTGATCAAATTCCTACAGTAAAAAATAGGATGTCTTTGCGTCGGGGCACATTGACATGACTGGCGTTCATTGATCTCAAAATCATTTGCCATGCACTCAACATTGATCCCGAAGCCATCACTGTTTGTCAAAAGTGTCGACCACTCAATCCAAAAAGGTGCTAAGCCCTTAAAAAAGAGGTAGAGAAGCTGTTAGCCAATGACTTTGTTTAGAAGGAAGAGTATCTGGTCTTGGTAGCTAACCCAGTGCTGACCAGAGAACCAAAAGGGTCTTGGAGAATTTGAATCGACTTCTTCGACCTCAGAAGAGCCTGCCTTAGAGATAGCTTTCCATTGCCTCGTACCAATATGCTAGTGGTGTGACTAATGGACAGATCTCCTCACTTTCGTGGATGCTTATTCTGGTTATAATCAGATTTCCATGCACTACCCAGGCTAAGAGCATACTCCTTCATCACAAATGTCGACCTGTACTACTATAGTGCCATGCCTTTTGGGATATGATAGGCGAGCGCTGCTTATCAGCGCCTCGTTGACTGCATGATATATGAATAAATCGACCGATCTATAGAGGTTTATATGGACGACATGATCGTAAAGTCTAGGAAGGCCATGGCTAAGACTTTTGGCATACAGCACCAGTACAACATGAAGTTGAACCTAAAGAAGTGCTCCTTCCTCATTAGGTCTGGTAAATTCCTTGTCCATGTCGTAAGCGCTAAGTTTATAAAAGCTAACCCTAACAAAATCCAAGCCATCTAAGACATGCAAATCCCTAGAGCTATAAAGCAAGTACAAAGCTTGAATGCGATGGTAGCAGCATTAAGCCGGTTTGTGTCAAATGCAACCGACCGTTGTCTCCCCTTTCTTCGACCTCATCAAGAAGAGGAAGCAGTTTACTTGGAATGATGAATGTACAAAGGCATTCAAAAAGCTAAAGTAGCATTGGCTAATCCTTCGATACTGTTCAAGCTTGTTGACAAGGAGGATTTGTATCTGTATTTGGTAGTGACTGACTATGAGATCAACGCTGCCTTGAATAAAGAAGAAGAGAAGATCCAGAAGCCAATCTACTATGTCAGCAAGAGGTTGTCAAACCCAGAAATGAGATACACAAAGCTAGACAAGCTTGCCTTCTGCCTACTCATGCAATCCAAAAACTCCAACCATATTTTCAAGCCCATCACATCAAAGTCCCGACCAACTAACATTTGAAGAAATTCCTTAGGTGACCCAAAATAGCCGGTCGATTATTAAAGTGGTTTATCAATCTTAGGCAACATCACATATCATTCCAGCCTCGCACTTCTATCAAGGGCTAGGATGTTGAAGATTTCATTGTCGAGTGCTTAAGCTCGGACAATAAAGAAGAAAAAACTGTCACTAGCCAGCAAGTTTGGCATTGTATGTGGATATGGCATCAAAAGAGAAAGGGGCAGGGACCAACAAGGCCCTTGTCATTCCCTAAGGAAAAGAACTATGTTTTGGGGTTCGCCTCACCTTCAAAACAACCAATAATGAAGTCAAGTATGAAGCTGTACTAACTAACCTCTAGATGGCAAAATAGTTACAAAGCGATTCCATTCATGTTTTCAACGACTCGTCACTGGTCGTCAATCAAATCGGTGGTTCCATTTAAGTCAAGGGTAGGACATTGGTCATGTATGTTGCTAAGGCAAATAAGATAATCAACATGATCATCGAGTTCAAGATAGAGCATATATCCAGAGAGCATAACACCGAGGCCGACCAGTTGGCCAAGGTAACGAGAAACCCTGAATAAGTTAGTCCTTGGGTCCCCTTAGAGATTCGAAGCACCCCTTGCTATGAGTCGAGGCAATAGCGATGGAAATCAATGTACCGTCCATGGATAATTGGATGGCGCTCCTTATTAAGTACTTAACAAGTGAGTAACTTCTTGCCGACTGAAAGGAAGCCAAGAAGATTCTATTCTGGGATCCCTACTACACGATTCTTGATGGAAAGCTCTACAAGCGAGGGGTACTCCATACTACTTTAGCGATAAGTGTCTGAAGATGAAGCTAGCCAGATCTTGAAAAAGTTGAGTAAAGGGTTTGGTGGGATTATGTCGGGGTGTTAAGCCTAGAAAAATGGCTGCTCGGCAAGGCTACAATTAGCCTATTATGAACAAAGATTCAATAGATAACATCAAGAGGTGCAACCAATGTCAACAGTTCGCCAAGGTCCCAAGAACCTCTCCTACCTCCTTACCACCATGACTTCCCTATGGTTGTTTGACACATAAGGAATTGACTTAATAGGAAAGCTACCTAATGCCAAGGGAGGGTACAATCATGCCATTGTGCCATCGACTACTTCACCAAATTGTTTGAGGCTAAGCCCCTTACTGGTGTCACCATCCTCACGATATTAAGCTTCATCAAAAAGAACATCATCTGTCATTTTAGGATACCAAGTAAAATTATCACCGACAATAGCACTCAGTTCGAGAGCAACCACTTTCAAGACTTCTGCAGTCAAGAAATTCTTCTTTTCTATTGCACATCCTTAAGGAAATGAACAAGTCAAGGCTATCAATAAAACTATCAAATCAACACTTAAGAAAACCTTTACAAAAGCTAATGGGAACTAAGTTGAAGAATTGCCGCTTATTCTTTTGTCTTATCACACCTTTACCTGCACTTCAACCGACTGTACTCCTTTCTTGCTTTCCAATGGGTACGAAGCTATGCCACCCATCGAGGTAGAGTTCCCCTCACTTCAACGTCTTACCTACAAGCCTAAACAGAATGGCAAGCAACTAAAGCTTGAGCTTGACACAGTTGAAGAATGAAGAGCCAAAATCGAACTCCGCACCGAAGCTTACAAAAGGAAGATAGCTAAGCATTACAACTCAGAAGTAAAGCTCCAACAATTCATTGTCAGTGATCTAGTTCTATGTTAGGTGTTTGCAAATATGAAGAACTCGACTGAAGGAGTGCTCAATCTGAACCGAGAAGGGCTATATGTTTTTGGCGTCGTCTCGTCAAATGGTGCTTACTGTCTCTCTCACCCGGACAAAATGTACATTATCCGCACTTGGAACACCATGCACCTTCGTGCATATCGTATATAAGAACTAGATACAGTTATAAGACAATGCAATATATAATTGTCAAGAATAAATCGAAAACTTCAGAGCCAACTTTGTTGAACACGTCTACTAAGGCTATCTAATGAGGATGAGTTAATATGTGCTCATTACCTTATTTATGGACTGTCAGCCTCTACCACCAAGGACTGCACGAGCCATTCAACGATCCCCCTTGCTGATCGGGTATCCATGAGGGTAAGTTATTGTGCATTCGATTCCTTGCTTCTGGACTACCAGACTGAATGGCATGTCACCCGAGAGAACCTTCAAACCCACGCTCAGGTTCTTGCCCAGGACAGCCCACCACCTGTATAAGTTATCCGACATGGATGAGTTATTTTGATCATTACCTTATTTGGGGACCGCTAACATTTACTGCCAAGGACTGCACAAGCCTCACTCCCTTCCATGCTGGCCTGCTATCCATGAGGGTGAATTACCGTGCATTCACTTCTTGTTTATGGACTACTAAGCCATACAACAAGATTGAATCATCATGCATTCACTTCTTTGCTTTGGGACTATCCACCTTTCCTGTGAGTTTGGGTAAGATGTCACACCCTTTTGTGTCGGGGTGCATTGATGATATAAGACGCGGCTATAGCGGTCTCGTATCCTTAACCATAATGTCACCCATCCCTCACACGGGATGGGGAACGGTTGTCGAGAATGGTGTGTGTTGATGCCAAAAATGCCACAACACCCAAAAACCTTTAAAAATATCAAGATCCAAAAAAATTGAATGTAAAGTAGTAAAAACACTAGATTTTTATAGTAGTTCGGCAATCTTCGGCCTACATCCCCTTTATATTTTATTTATTATAAATTTGAGAGAGATTGAAATCACAAGTGCCAGGAATTGATAGGTTCTTAAGCCTAGAACTGCCAATAATGTCTGCCGCGGTAACTATTGTGAAGGGAGATACGGATGAAGAAGAAGAAGTGCCAAAAGTTCATTCCTAGTTGCAATAGGGTATGTATTTATAGGGGAATTCGTTGGTTGAATCGGAGGACCATGAAGTGCAAGAACAAAATCCTAGCCCAACGATGAAGGAGAGTAGTAGCCAACCTAATCATCAATTGAAACCACTCGGTACTGAGTGGTTCCTCTCGGTATCGAGAGGTTTGTGTTGGTGGAAGTTTCCATCTTCTTCTGATCTGCCTCCTATTCCCAATCCACTATGTTCTGAACAATTTTTCCTAACGTTCCTGATAACTTCTTTGATATTGCTTGTCTTTTCCTACTTTCTTTCCATTCTTCTCGAGAAATCCTTAGAGTAGCTCATCTATTCGTTAAGAAAAGTACTCTATGAAAGTAGTACTCGAAGTGTAAGAGTTTGGGGTGCCAAGTAGAGAAATTTCATCTCAGTACCGAGAGGTCCACTTAGCTTAAATCCTTAAAAATTTTGAGTTCAATCTTCTTGCTTTTCTAAACATGCTCCCAAGTCCGTGAATCATTTCATAGTCATCTTGATGTTCTAACTCTAGTTGAAAATCCGCTTGGTCGAAAAGCCAGTTAACACTTTCCTCCCAAAGTACGCATTATGAATTTAAGGTGTGCTTTGCTCAAGAACAAGTTTCAGCATTAGTCAATTTTTGGTAGTTTAGCCCTCCAGCCATCCATCGATCCTGATCCTGGCAAATCATTTGGTTCCTTTGGATTCCCCTACAAAGCAAAGGTCGTTCTAGACCCGTTATATTAAGGACTCCAGCCTTTGCTTAAGTGTTAGCCATGAATCCTGATCTGCCTGTCCTTATCTGAAGATATCATATTATATAGCAAAATAATCCCATGTTCACCCATGATTTATCTATTTTATTTTGATTAAAATTCATTCAAATCCTTATATCAGGTCAACGTCCATTCCAAGGTCCGATCTCACTGGATCATTTATCATCCAAACAATGGTTCAATCTTTCCGGATTGTTTAACATCCAATCTAGGGTTCGATCTCTCTATATCTTTTAACCTCTAATCTAGGGTTCGATCTATCTGGATCCTTATTGAGTCCAATCTGTTTGCTCTCCGACAAAGGGACTTAAGGTCCAAGCAAGTCCATATGCTCACTTTCCGGTGTAGGGACTTACTTTTGATCTCTTTGAGCCCAATCCGCTCACTCTCCAGCAAAGGAAGCTCAATACCGAAGCAAGTCCATCCTCTCACTCACCGGTGAGGGGACTTACTAGTGATCTTTTTGAATCCTTGCTGAGCCCAATCTACTCGTTATTCAATGAGGGGCTCAACGTCCAAGCAAGTCCATCCATTTATTCTTCAATAAGGGGCTTACTTCTTGTGGTCATCGCCTTATCTCTCCAAACGGGACTACCATGGTCAATAACAGCCATCATGTTGAAGTGGTTTTCAAAAATCAAATATTCAAATCAATGCAATCAACCAACCATTCTAATTATTCATCTGAAACATCTGACTAAGAGTGTGTCTAAAGACCAATCGAGGTCTTATACATGTGTAAGCAGTCTGAGGTTATTATCGTATTAACTATTCAAAATGGAAAGCAATGTGTAGGAAACGAACCTGACTCATGTCTATCCCGATGATGGGATTACGAATCTCGACCTAGATCTATGGTCGCATCATGATGCATTCGTTGTAGATGGTGGTTTCTCCAACCACAACATTCAAGTATGGTTCCTTACGTACTATTGTAGCTAGTTACTCCAAATAACTCTTCTGTCAAATCATGAAGGTGTTGGAACTCATTTGTTTCATGTCTATCTAGCTCATGGAACAAGCAAAACTTTCCAGACCTTCTATTCTAATTTGTGAGTTCCCACTTAGCTGGCCTCTGATAGGTGATATGCTCCCTAGTTTCTAGGTATATCCTCTTTAGAGTTTCAGTTGGATCAATGTAGAAAGAGAACCTTGATTCCCTTCTTTGCCATTTCGATCCTCTGAAGTCATCATTAGCTTTTTGCTTCCCTTTGTATTTACCATATTCTGCTCATGATGGTCCTCCCTCATTCACAGCATTTACCTCAGCATTCTCAGCTTCAGCGTCCTTCTAACGCAAATACCTCTCTGCCTTTGATAGAACTTTGTATGATCCATTGGTGGATTCCTTTCCAGAGCAATTTTAAAGTATGTCTTATTCTTAACTCCTGAAACATCCGCCATCTAAACCATTGATCGATCCAGCTTATGAACTACAGCGACCGCTGCGTTAAACCTAGTCAAGTAACTCCATAGGGTCTCTCCATCCCTCTGCTTTATGCTTGTTAGTGTCATCACATTCTTTGGTCATGAAATGTGAACCCTGAACTGTCTCATAAACCTATTCAATAACTTGGTCGAAATGGTTATGAACCTATTCTCTAGTTGTCTGAACCACATCATTACCAAATCTGTTAGACATAATAGGAAGCACCACCTCATCACCTCCTCAGAAGCACCCAACACCTCCATATGTCGGATGTACCTCATTAGATGAATGTTGGATATGTCTGTCTATCGTACATTTCCAACCTCAAAAGCTTGAAATTGGGAGGATTCCTCACATACTGGATGTTAGGGGTAAATGGATTCCTATTTATGTCCTCCAAACTCTAGTCTGATGGTCCACCTCTCACTATCCTTCTTACAAGCTTAGCTATTCGTTGGTTGTCGTCCAATGGAGGCCTTCGATCAATGGCTGCATTCTAACCCCCCCCCCTCTTGTGGAGGAACTCTGGCACATACTCTTCTGGCAGAAAGTTTGCATTCTGATCGTCATCTCCAGCTTCATTCTGCCCCTTATTTCTATAGTGAATCTATGGCACATACTCCTTTGGTCTATGTGCATTTGCATTCTGACTTACATTTATGGCTCCAACATCATCTGTTCTTGACATCCCAGCTCGCCCTAAGATTGAACTAATATTGTCCCCGAGTGATTTCCACTCGGTGCTGATTGGATTGAGGTCGGTAACGATTAGTTTTGGTTATGGGGGAATGTTTCAGTTTTCTCCACTCCAATCCCAGAGGAACATGTTCCTGCATTGGCTTTTGACCTTTGGTTCTGAATCCCAACAGCTCTAGTTGTTGCTTGTTGTCCAATCCTTCTGAAAAATATATGTAACATCTCTTATTGTTGAGCCATTATTCCATCTTGCATTTATTTCATCATTCTCTCGATCTCCTCTCTGCCCACATAGATGGATGGATTGATTAGAACTTGAGGACACCTTCTGGTTGCCCCCATGCTCTGGTTGGCTCCCTCCAATCATAGATCTAGTGTTAGGTCTCTTCATTTTCTCTAAACTTTAGCTCCAAGCTTTAGGTTGTCTAATCTAGCTCTTTCTTAGTGAAAGCACCGAAATGTTGATGCTAAAAATGACACAACACCCAAGAACCTATAGAAATATCGAGATCTGATAAAAAATAAATGTAAAGCAGTAAGAGCATTGAGATTTTTATAGTGGTTCGGGAATCTCTGACTTATGTCCACTTTATATTTTATTTATTAGAGATTTGAGAGAGATTGAAATCACAAGTACAAGGAATTAACAGGTTCTTAACCCTAGAACTACAAACAATGTTTGTCTTGGTGACTATTATGAAGGGAGATAAGGGATGAAGAAGGAGAAGTGCCAAAAGTCCATTCCTAGTTGAAATAAGGCCTTTATTTATAGGGGAATTTGCTAATAGAATCGGAGGTCCATGAAGTGCAAGATCCAGATCAAGCCCAAAGGTGGAGGAGAGTAGTAGCCAGCCCAATCGTCAATTGAAACCATTCGGTATCAAGAGGTTCCTCTCATTATCGAGAGATTTATGTTGGTGGATGTTTCCATCTTCTTCTTCTTCCATCCTACTTCCTATCCCCGATCCACTATGTTCCAAACACTTTTCCTTGAAGATTGAGTTTTTTCTGATAACTTCTTTGATATTGCTTGTCTATTTCTACTTTCTTTTCTTTCTTCTCGAGAAATCTTTAGAGTTGCTTATCTATTCTTTAAGAAAAGAACTCCATGACGATTGTTTGAAGTATTACTCAAAGTGTAAGGAGTTTGGGGGTCCCAAGTGGAAAAAATTTCTCTCGGTACCGAGCTGTCCAATTAGCTTAAATCCCCTTAAAACTTCTTGAGTTCAATCATCTTGCTTTTTAAAACATGCTTACAAGTCCGCGAATCATTTTGCATTCATCTTGACATTGTAATTCCAGTTTAAATCCGCTTGGTTAAAAAGCCAATTAACAGTATGGTTATCCCTAGTGACATCGAAGTCCAGCAGCCATAGTGCACCCACATAAAAATAAGCCGGGCTCTACATAAACTAGTCACGTGTCACCTTGGAGAACCTTCGAGTCACTCAACGCTCAGGTTTGCACTGGGACCGCACACCACTCAATCTTTCCATGTGTTGCCTAGGAGAACCTTCAAGCCACTTAGTGCTCAGGTTCATGTCGGGACTGCCTGTCACTCAATCTTGCCACATGTTACTTAGGAGAACCCTTGAATGACTTAGTGCTTAGGTTAGTGCCAGGACCGCCCAATAAGAAAACAACACAGAGAGGCCTGACTATCATATGCTATCCTTGGCATTTGATAACCAACCAAGTTTCGTGAACGATGATCGTACCTGAGTCCATTAGTCAATCCGACCCATCAATTAAGGTGTAGATACATAGGGGCTATAATGGCTACTCGAAGTATGCTACCTTAAAAACTATGCACGGACAAACAAGAACAAATAAAGAAGTAAAATACTCAAAAAATTATAACGAAATAATTTCATTCATACATAAAATACAGGCCACAAAGCCTATCTCGCTAGGCTTACAAAAAGAAAGAAAGCATTTACAATGCTGGTTCACTAGTCGGTCGAGTCAAGGAGTCAATCTGCACCCTGGTCAAAATGATTGGCATGACCATCCCAACCACTTCCATCTCGGCAGCTACCTCAACCAAGGATGCTACGAGCGCCTTGATGTTAAGAAGGTGGATGGAGGTCAGTAGATTATAGTTTTTCATAAATAGAGCCTTAATCATGTTCTTAAGCCAGTTCTGCCATACAGTCTCCTCTGCCACCCGAGCAGGCTCCACGTTAATGGATGACCGGCACTTGATTGTGTGCTGAGTCAAGTCATTCTACAGTGCTTTAATCTCCTTCTCGGCTCTCTCCAGCTTTTCTTGAGATCATCATCCGCCTTCTTTGCCCTGTCCTTTGCTCAACCACATCCTTCGCTACCTTCTCGGTCATCGTTGCCGCCTTTTAAGTCTCCCTCCTAGCCTGACTGCATTTTTGAGCCTCATCTTTGAGCTCCAGAAAGTCATCATAGACAGCGATGGATGACAATATAAAAAAATTAGGTTAGAGAAATTCCATAAAGCAAGAGAAGTTAGGAAGCTTATAAAAGGGCGTCTCGTGTGTGGGCGTCAATCGCAATCTCCTTGGAGTGCTAGCTCCATTCAGATAGGGCCCAATGGGTTAATGCTAAGATCTCAACAGACATCATTTGAAATGAATTTAGTGATAGATCCAGGTCATCATGTTCTGAAGCCTAGTTCATCTCTAGGGACACATACCCCACTGACACCCCCTTACTCCTTTGGCCAGACCCTCCACATCATAGATAGGTGCCTGCCTGGTAAAAGGAGCATGGGACTCAAAAGATGGCTCCTCCCTAGCCCTCTTTCTCCTCCTCCTCATTTCATCAGATTGCAGAGACATGTGCTTGAGGTAGGGAAGCGACTCATTGATGTCCTTGTCACTCCCATGTCCCTTGGGCAGTCATGATGGTTTGGGCACCGGGGTCAAGGTTGTCAACGGCATACCATTTGTAAACTACCATTTGTACTGGCCAAGCCTTAATTTCTTAAAAGTGGCGGGCATGATAAGGTTGAGTTGCATACATTAGTTTGATTTGTCTTGCCATGATGCTCACCCGACGGCACAACTTTATATCCAGGATACAAAGGGTCATACACCAAAATTTGCTCAGAGGAGGGACCTACGTCCCAACCGACACTTTGCTTTTGTAACCTGCCCCTAATATTGCTTTCCTCGAAGCTTGCCTTAGTATCTTAGTCAATGGGTGGCGTCTTACATAGAGGGACCAGGACATTAACTAACTATTGTGGGTTGTATTCTTCCCATTATGGCGTTGGCACAACATCACTTAGTTTATCAAGGCCTACTTATTGCCACTCCTCAAGTTCCTCACCCATAATGATGTCGTTATATCGTCTTTCCACCTCAGTGATCAACCTTACCATGTCGTTTTGATAAAGATAAATATAGTAAGATATGTTCATAGAGGGTAGGAGATTCTCAAACCACTCTACATCTTTGTGTCATTTGCTTTAATTTATTTGTCTATTCTTATTTTATATTTTTAAGCCTAATGTTAGCAAGTAACCTTTGATTTCAAAAGTGCATTACTCTAATTCCGAGATTGGCTAATTTATTAGTCAGTACTATCATTAGGTATGAACTTTAACGAGATATTTATTGTATTATGTCTTGATCATCATTTTACTACATGCAAAATTAGTATATATACTTACAGAAACTCAATTACTTAACAATATTGAACATTGTAAGGAATAGTGGATTGTTCCATATAAATATGGATTAATGTAAATTCATATGTTAAGAAAATTAATCTACTACGATTAACAAAATTCAATCTTAACAAAAATATAATTAGGGAAAGCCAAGAGAAAATATAGAATATAATACTGGTGATATATCATTCAATTTCATATAAACACACAGGCTCACCAATTGTAAGAGAGATAAAAGTTTTTTTGTATGTATAATGGTGAATTACTAATCTTGAACTTTTCTAAAGAAATCATTGCATATGTGTGTTACGTAATTTGATCATGAACTTTCATCACTTAAGGAAACCTAATACGAATATGGAGATCTAATCTTATAATAAGAAATAATGTACTCAAGGTTCTTCTAAAAACTAATGTACTTAAGGAAACTACTACATCAATGTATAAAATATTATTGCTAACATGTTGTTCAGTTAGTATTCTTTATCTATAACAAAAGAGAGAGGAGAAGATATGTACAAATGTTATTTAATACTTATCATTTAGTGTAGACTTTCTTTATAAATTTACTATGAGTAAGTGTTGCACATATGTTTTCCTATAATAAAAAAGGGAAGAGATTATATGAATAAATGCTAGTTAGTAAGCCTTACCATTAAATGTAAACATTTTTTAAAAACTTACCATGCATGAATGCCTAAAGAATTAAATAATAGTTAAGAAAGCATTAAAAAAACTTGCACCTCTTATAAGTGTATTTTTAGGTCTACACTTGTCAAACATTTAATTCATACCCTCATTATGTTATTCAGCCTCTACCTAAATCAAGGGTAAATAAGGGTGATATTCAAACATCCGTTCGAAGAAATAATAATAAATAGACCTAATTGAAGTCAAGGCAAATAAAATATTTATTTGGTTCGTATATTATGAAGTATATTCCAAATAAAGTTATTTAAAGAACATGTAAAATCCCTAAACCAAACTCTTCTAAGTCTACACATATATCATGGCATCAACATTTGTTGAGCCCATCGAAATCTACCTATTAATTCCTATTAAAGTGTTCAAAGATGTGTGACTACAATATGAAATATAAAAAGAACTATTAAATTCCGTTGAAATAACAACATTATGCATAATCAAAATAAAATAAATGAAAATCCATATTTGTGAAAATTTAGTTGACAAATCCAGAAATCTACAAGGAAAGGAAAACTTGAACTAAGACATATATGGCTTTGGCTCCTTCAATTCACTATGCCTTAATGACCAATTTATTCATTCGACAAGTTGCTTCTCAATTTCTTCTATGATTTCATGTTAAATTGGGACAACTAATTTAGGGTTTCAGCATGATTTAACTCCATGATTCGAGGATGATTAGAGATTAGGGAGGAAGAATGAAAATTTTGACCAGTGATAATTTTCTGAGATGTATATGGTAGGTTTTGTATAGTAGGATGTAAAAGAAAGAAAAAGGGAAAAGATCGTGTAAAGAGAGGAAGTTTTCAAACCACCTTGAAAACAAGTAGGGTAGTGGACATGACTGTAAAATTAATTACCATGCAAGTCTTTGAGCCATTAGATATCTTTAAAATTTGAATTGAGATCGTTCTTTGTCCCAATAGTTTTGTCCTAGTTAGCAAATTCGAGCAAATTTGTCATATAGATATTAATTTATTATAATATTTATAATTTATTAAGATATACATATATATATATATATAATTATTTATTATTTAACCTTTTAATTAATATAAATGTAACATTTATATTTATGCAAAATTTAAAATAATTTTAAATTTGCATTCTATTACTTTTTAAAATTTATTTTACTTAAATTTAAAACTTTTAAGTTTAAATTTAAAGTATTCAAATATGCAAGAATCAACCTAAGGCATAAAACAAGTTTAGGCCTTCCACTAAGGGCATACATTTGAAATGGACCACTTTATGAGCTATGTAAGGGCCAAGAGATTGGAGCTTCTCCATCCATAAGAATGTTGCTTAATTATAGTATCCTACTCCTAAGTTAAACAACCTTACCTTAGGCACTCATCTAATTGGATTTTTCAAGTGACTATCTAGCGCACTGATTATGAGTAAGCGGAATAGGGATCTTAAGGCTAAATTAAAAATAAAGGGAGGGTGAATAGTGTTTAATGGATTATATGAATATTTTTCAAATTATTTAAGATTCTACTTGGAATGATGTAATTAACAATCATAGAATCAAAGTGCATATAAAAGTAAATGCAGTAAAAAGGAAAGAACATTCTAGGATTTTATACTGGTTCGGAGTTACCCTACTTCCAGTCCCACACAATTCCTTGCACGGATTTCTTTCCAAATAGTAAATGCAAATACAATCTCGATTTCAAGACTACGTGACACATCCTCTAGAATCCCGACCTTTGGATAGAGTCACTTGATTTTCAGGCTACAAGCACACCCACTAGACTTATGGGCTACTAAGCACACCCAATTGATTTCACGGGCTACAATCACATCCACAAGTATAGCAGTATGATTTGATAAAGTTTTACAAAATCAGATCTTTGATCTTGATTACAATTGATCCTATAACTCTTGAATAGCACTTTGATCTTGGTTTGAGTGAGAGAGATGAGAGAAATCATATATTGGATAAAGGAGAATCAAACTAGTTATGGTTGAATTTGATTCTGATTGAATTTTGCTAGATTTTGGGTAGAAATTGATTTAGAAATCAAGAAACTAAAAAGAGGAGAGAAGAACAAGAAAGTAGTTATTAAAATTCGTTTGGAAGTCTGGTATATGTAAGGAAACAACGGTCAAGTCCATTCGCCAAGAGATACGACGAAAATACACATCCATTCAAATTTGATTTTGAAAATTACGGCCACTATGTCGACATACATGGATAGGATATGTCGACATATCCCTTTGTATTTTGAAAAACACTTTAAAAAACTTATTTCTAAAATCTGTTGCTTTGTAAAATAATTTGATATTTTGTAGAATTATTTATATATAGTTTATACACATTTTAATCAAAATAAAACTTTATAATAATTTTGAAAGATTTAATAGGAGTATTCAATAATATATAAAAAATCAATATAATTATAACTTGTTAAAGTATAAACAAAAATTTTATATATACATATACACTTAAAAACATTAATATAATATTTACAAGTATAAGATATTGAAAATCATTTTGAGAAATATTTTGAAAAGATTATTTTAAAACTAAAACAATTTAAAACAGAATTAGAGAAGGAGAGAGATCAGGAAAGTGCTATTGAGGTTTTAACATAAATTCTATGACTCTGCAACTTATTTGGAATATCTAGAAACCTTGAATTCTTCAATATTCATGAATCTTCAATTATCATCATCTTGAATCTATGCTGGATATTGTACATTCTTCTTAATCAACTTCTGTTTAATATCATGCACTATATATTATATATTTCTTGATAAAAAAATAGCATCTATATTTTATATAATGTCCTATAGTTGTTATCATCAAAACCAAAACCTAAGGTACTAACAATCTCCTCCTCTTTGATGATGAAAACTTTTTATATAAAATATAATATAACTCCACCTGGGTTAAAAAACTCCACCTTAATCTATGCCTAGATTTTATATATTTCTCCCCCGTTGCCATCAGCAAAAATAACCAACTAAAACCATAATCCTAACACTAACTCTTACTCTAATTCTAACTCTAACTCCTCCTAAATAAAATACTACTTGATATATATATATATATATAAGATTTATATATAATGATGATGATGATGATTCTATAAAAACAATAAGTGATATTTAAAATGAGATAATAATGGAATAATAAGAATGATATATAAGAAATGATAAGTGATGACATGAATCATTAATGGTAGTCAAACCAATCTATATATTCATTCAATGCCACACCATAATCCAATCACATCTTAAAATATACATATGAGAAAATAATACAATTATTAAATTAAAGTAAATATACACACCACACAATCAAATTAACGAAGAAAAGTACTATCCTAACATGATTTCCTAATGATCGGGGATCTGTGAATAGGATAATGAGGGTAATGAAGGCAAAAGTTCACCTTTTGTTCGATGAGATTTCCATCTCGATCGAAGCATACTTCTTCAATGCATCGAATTTCGTCATCTTCCTTTGTATATTCTTCTTCTTCTTCTTCCTCTTCTTCCTCGTCATCATTTCCTTGAATGGGGTTATGAATAGCCAAATTTATAGAATCGTCTTCAGTAACTATTGAATTCGTAGGATTATCCAATAGATATTTTTGCAAATTGTGAAGAATTCTACTTTGTTTCTCTTGTTCTTTGGACATACAAAGTTGTAGAACTTTTATTTCAGTCAACATCTCTAGGACATAATTCATTTCTCTTTCCAATTTAATAACTTTAGCCATAATTGAATTCTGGAAGGGGCCTTGGGTAGGAGAAGGGAAGGAAAATGATGTATTCTCTATAGAATGTTTGGGATTTAAGGAAGCTATGGTCTATTTGTTTCAGAAGTTTAGAACAGAGAGAATACATAAAAATGAAGAAGAAAGTCGAAATTTGGTTATTATATAATCACCAATTTGAATTTTAGAATGAAATTTTAAAAACAAAAATTACTGTTATATGTCGACATAGGGGGTTAGGATATGTCGACATACATGTTATAATTTTGATTATTTTGTTTTTCTTTATATTTTGTAATTTTTACTTCATTATTTTTTATATTTCTGATAGAGGACAAATTCCTAACTCTATTCTTAACTTAGCAAAACATGTTTGATTCAATGGTTTTGTTAATATATCAGCTATTTGATTTTCAGTGTTTATAAATTCAAGTGATATTATTTCTTTGTTTACATTGTCTTTTAGAAATAGTGTCTTATATCAATATGTTTAGTTCTAGTATGATGAGTTGGACTTTTAGATAGATTGATCACACTTGTATTATCACAGTATATTGGTGATTTAGTAAAATTTAAACCAAAATCTTTTAGTGTTTGTTGCATATAGATAACTGGTGAACAGGCTAATGCTGTTGAAATATATTCTGCTTCTGTCGTAGACAAAGATATAGAGTTTTGCTTCTTACTAAACCAAGAAATAAGAGTGTCCCAAAAAGTGAAAAGTTCCATTTGTACTTTTTCGATTTGATTTGCAACCAGCATAGTCAGCATCACTATATGAAATTAATTCAAAGGAGTCTTCTTTTCGGTAAAAGAGTCCATAATCCAATGTGTTGTTTACATATCTCAAAATTCATTTTAGGGATTTTAAATGAGTTTCTTTAGGCTGAGATTTATATCTTGCATAGAGACAAACACTAAGCATTATATCAGGTCTACTAGCAGTTGTATAGAGTAGTGATCCAATCATTCCTCTATATAATTTTTGATCCGCATCTTTTGAATTTACTTTTTTATTTAATTTTTCATTAGTTGCCATAGGAGTTGGTTTATCACTGTTATTTTACATACCAAATTGCATAACTAAATCTTTACATATTTTTCTTGACTAATAAAAATTCCATTATTTAGTTGTTTTATTTGTAATCCTAGAAAATAATTTAGTTCTCCAATATGACTCATTTCAAATTCCTTAGTCGTTATTTCTAAGAATTCCTTATTTAATTTATCGTTGGTAGATCCAAAAATGATATCATCTACGTATATTTATATTATCTGAATATCATTTTTATCACTTTTAACAAAAAAAATGTATTATCTACTTTGCCTATTTCAAAATTTGATTGTAATAGATAGGATTTAAGTCTGTCATACCAAGCTCTTGGAGCCGGTTTCAGACCATACAAAGCCTTCCTTAACTTGTAAACATGATTAGGTAGTTTTTCATCTTCAAAAGGTGAGGGTTGTTCTACATATACATCTTCTTTAAAAAAACCATTTAAAAATGCACTTTTAA
The DNA here is from genome assembly GCA_030737815.1 of Allium fistulosum. Taxonomy (NCBI): domain Eukaryota; kingdom Viridiplantae; phylum Streptophyta; class Magnoliopsida; order Asparagales; family Amaryllidaceae; genus Allium; species Allium fistulosum. The sequence goes on along the minus strand of CM060908.1, from coordinate 970,684,667 downwards.
CATCCATTTGATATAACTTAAAATTATTATGATTTTCAAAATCAAATAAAATTTGTATAGCTTCTAATCTTGCTACGAGTGCAAAGGTTTCATCAAAATCTATTCCTTCTTCTTGATATTAACCTTGTGCCACTAGTCGAGCTTTATTTCTCACAACCTCTCCTTGTTCATTCATTTTGTTTCTATATACCCAATTAGTTCCTATTATGGATTCATCCTTAGGTCTTGGGACCAATTCCCATACATCATTTCCTATAAATTGATTAATTTGCTCTCGTATAGCAAGAATCCATGAATCATCAGTTGATGCTTTCTTTGGATTTTTAGGTTCAATGGTTGAAATAAAAGGTCTGTTACTCATTTTATTTAGTTGCATTCTAATTTTAACAACAAATTCAATATTTGCAAGTATGTTTTCTATAGGATGATCTTTCACGTATCTTGTTCTTTTATTTGGATATGAATTTTTTGAATTATTATTATTTTTGTTTTTGGTAATCTTATTATTACTAGCTTCGTTTGGGTTATCAATGTTTTCTTCTTCATCAATATTTTGATTATAAACTTAAAAAAATTCATCAAATGAGACATATAATGTCTCATCAATAGTATTAGCTCTAGTATTGAAAACTTTATAATCTTTACTTCTATTTGAATATCCAATAAAGATTCCTTAATCTGATTTAGAATCAAATTTATCCAAATTATCTTTAGTATTTAAAATAAAACATTTACTACCAAAAACTCTAAAATATGATACTTTAGGCTTTTTATTATAGAATAATTCATATGGTATTTTCTTAGTTAACGATCTTATTAAAAGTTTATTCAATATATAACATACAGTGCCAACTGCTTCAGCCCAAAAAAATTTAGGTAAATCACTAACATTTAGCATAGTTCTAACGCACTCTTGAATGATCCTATTTTTCCATTCTACCACTACATTTTGTTGTGTTGTTCTTGAAAATGAAAAATTATGAGTTATACCTTTCTTATTACAGAAATTATCTAAATTTTCATTTTTGAATTTTCCACTATGATCACTTCGAATAGTTTTAACTTTACTGGTAATTTGATTTTGAATTCATTTAACAAAGATTTTAAATATTTCAAAAGCATCACTTTTATGTTTTAAGAAAATCATCTAGGTAAACCTAGAATAATCATTTATGATTACAAATACATATCAACTGTGATTTATAGACTGTATCTGTGAGGAACTGCAAAGATCTAAGCGAAGAAGTTCAAGAGATTGAGAGGTAGAAATCATATCTTTTAATTTAAAAGAAATTTATTCTAAGTTTTCCTAATTGACATGCATCACATAAATTATTAACTTTAAAATTCAATTTGGGAAGACCACTAACTAGATCATTTTTAGCAATTTTAGATATTAGTTTGAAATTCAAATGACCGAATCTTTTATGCAAAATCCAAGAAACACTTGATTCAGCCAAAAGACATAAATTATCATTTGAGATTTTCATACTTAATATATATATATATATATATATATTTGTTTTGTTTCCTAATACCTTCAAAAATAATGTTTGACTCATTATCTTCAATGTGACGTTTACCTTTTACAAATTTAATTTTGAAACCCTTGTCACACAATTGACTAACACTGAACAGATTATGCATTAAATTGCTAACTAACAAAACATTAGAAATAGTATGAGTTTTAGAATTACCGACATTGACGATGTCAATCACATATCCTTTAGATTTGTCTCCAAAATTTACTGATCCACCATCTTTATTAACTATATCTTTCAAAATCTCCAGATTTCCAATCATGTATCTTGAGCATCCACTATGCAATATCCATTTTTCCTTTTTTGATCTATAGAATTTGATCATCAGGTGTCTATTCATCAAAAGCCATGTAACACATCTATTCCTGCAATTTATACCTTTTCAAAAGATCACATGGTTTTTTTATAATAGAACAGATGCAAATTTATGAAACAACATTACGATGATTTTGAAACTTATCTTTTCGAAAATAGTGTCAAAAATATTATCAAAATTTCCTTTGAAACTTTTTCAAAAACAAGATTATGAATACTTTGAAAACCCATGCTCTGATACCAAATGAGAGTCGGCAGAATAGGGATCTTAAGGTTAAATTAACAATAGAGGGGGGGTGAATAGTGTTTAATAGATTATATGAATATTTTTCAAATTCTCTAAGATTCTACTTGGAATGATATAATTAACAATCATAGAATCAAAGTGCATATAAAAGTAAATGCAGTAAAAGTAAAAAGGAAAGAACACATCAGGATTTTACACTGGTTCAGAGTTACCCTATATCCAGTCCCGCACAATTCCTTGTATGGATTTCTTTTCAACTAGTAATTGCAAATACAATCTCGATTTCAAGGCTACGAAACACACCCTCTAATAACCCGATCTCTGAGTAGAGTCGCTTGATTTCCACGCAATAAGCACACTTACTAGATTTACGAGCTATTAGGCACGCCCATTGATTTTACGGGCTACAATCATACCCATAAGTATAGAAGCATGATTTGATAGAGTTTTATAGACTCAGATCTTTGATCTTGATTGCAATTGATCCTATAACTCTAGAATAAAACTTTGATTTTGTTTGAGTGTGAGAGATGAGAGAAACTGGAGATTAGATAAAGGAGAATCAAACTAGTTATGATTGAATTTGATTTTAGTTGAATTTTGGTAGAGTTTAAATAGAAATTGATTTAGAAATCAAGAGAGTGAAAAGTGGAGAGAAGAATAAGAAAGTAGTTATTCAAAATTCGTTTAGAAGTCTAGTATATATAGGAAAACAACGGTCATGTCCATTCGTGAAGAGATATAATGAAAAGACACTTTTATTCAAATTTGAATTTTGAAAGTTACGGCCAGTATGTTGACATACATGGATAGGATATGTCGACATATCCCTTTGTATTTTGAAAAACACTTTAAAAAACTTATTTTGAAAATCCATTGCTTTGTAAAATAATTTGATATTTTGTAGAATCATTTAAATATAGTTTATATACATTTCAATCAAAATATGACTTAATAAAACTTTATAAAATAATTTTGAAAGATTTAATAAGAGTATTCGATAATATATATATATATAAATCAATATAATTATAGCTTGTTAAAGTATAAAAAAAAGTTCAATATATACATATATGTATATAAAGTTAAAAACATTAAATAATGTTTATAAGTATAAAAGATTGAAAATAATTTTTAGAAATATTTTGGAAAGATTATTTTAAAACCAAAACGGTTTAAAACAAAATTAGAGAAGGAGAGAGAGATCAGAAAAGTGCGATCAAGGTTTTAACATAAATTCTATGACTCTATAACTTATCTGGAATACCTTGAAATCTTGAATTCTTTAATACTCATGAGTCTTCAATGATCATCATTGTGAATCTACTCTTGATACTGTACAGTCTTCTTAAACAACACCTGTCTAATATCTTGCACTATGTACTATATATACCTTGATAAAACATTAGTATCTATATTTTATATAATGTTCTATAGTTGTTATCATCAAAACAAAAACCTAAGGTACTAACACTGGTTAATCATTCATGTTAATATAATGTGGCTCTAATGCCATTATTGGATCAGATGCATTGACTGCATAGGAAAAATGAGTAATTTTAAGACAATATCCTTTTATTAATTCCACACTAATCTTTATTTTGTGTTTACGTGAATAAATCACTTGCACTATATCATTTTTAGTGCATATTTGTTAAAATGAGAGTTTGTTATTTCAATTTAATTATGTGTTGTTTTATTTTAATATTTTATTTATTAAAATATATATCAAAACTCCAATTTTGTTTTACTAATTTAACTTTAATTTGTAATTCAATTAGTTATATTTTACTTTTTGGAGATTCATATTCATAATATTAATATTACAATATGATAATAAAATATAGTCTAATTGTAGCATGTATATATATACATATACATAGATACGCATACATACATATATTTGTGTGTGTATTGTGTGTGTGTGAACATTGGGATTAATGGTCATATTACATAAATTGATCATACAATATCAATATTCAACATAATATTAATACATTTGTGTATGTATATACAAATATGATATATTCAATTTAGTTTCCAACCAATAATAAATTTTTATCCAAATATATAATAAAAGTTTTTTAAACTAAACTTTCGATTAAAAGTATTAAATAAATATAGTTTATTAAATAATATTATATATATATTTAAATTTTTAAATTTCATTTATTCTATTTTTGGCAAAAAAAATACAATTTTTTACTTGCATGTATATATATACATAAAAATATATTTTAAAATTTGTATATGTGTGTGTATATTAGAAAAGATTCAAACAAAGGCTGAAAGGAATAAACATTTTTTTTATTAAACCATGAGCAAAACACACACAAACACACACACATATACACACAAATACATACATACATACATATATAATTTATGATTATATATGTATATAATTAAAATATACATATAATTTTTTTAAGTTTAGTTGGAAAGGAAAAAATTTTAAAAAATTGTTTATACGTGTACAAATAATATATATAAACACACATATATGTAAATATATTTAATATAATTTAATTTTAATTTTTAAATGGTCGAAAGCATATATGATAAAATAAATCATCTCAAAGTGAATATTTGCCTTGGACCTATAGGTTGTTGACACGTTGTGATGTTATCAATTCCTCCTCGAACTGTAGTTCTTTCTTCCTTCTGGCTTAGTGTGCAAATCCTAGCTTCAAGGCTCAAACAAGTTAACTGGAGGTTAGGGTTATTTTCTTTGTATCAAGAGAGAAGGTGGGGCTATTTATAGCCACCAAATATCACAAATATCTCCAACTTTTCTTCTTCTTTTAGATCTGGACTTGATCTAAGTCAAAGTGAATCATCCAAAGCCCTATCCCCTTATAGTTTTTACTCCCACCCTCCATGATGTTGGGCCTAATTAATATCATATATATTGATTGATTAAATATTTATTTAGTCAATATATTAAATTAAATTAATACATAACAATTACATGTTATTTTAATTAATTTTAAGGCCCAAATAAATTGATAAAAGCCATAATACTTTAACACAACACCGATTCAAAAAAAATTAACACAGCATTTGTATTAACATTTACTATTAATTTATCGCATCTATAAAGTAGTTTAACCATGTTAAAATCAAAAAATTGCTAACGACATTATTGTGTTGAATCCTTAATACGAACTCTATCTATATTAATATTTAAACATTTTAAATACTAAAGTATGTTAAGACATTGCTGCAGTACGGTATTAGGCATGATTTTATCTTCTTATAGATCATTTAGGCGAAATCCAATTTCTAATCTTTATTAAGCTATATCCTATATAACGATATTTTGTGCTTTCTTTCGTCATCATTATAACTAAGATATCTAGAGCTTGGTCAATAGTCAAAAAATCCAATAATATCTGTAGTTAATTGCATAATGGCACTTTAAATCCCTTGGTTCAATTCGATAACATTTATCGATTAATCGATTTACCTTTGCTAGAAAATTTTACATTAAGTCGTCTACCAATTACTATTATACTAACCCTCTACAATCCTGTTTGGGTAATGTTCATTTCAAGTAGTTCAATGTATACCTAACGATGGTCGTAACATGATCGTGATATCATGTGATTGACCACAATCAAAGCACAATTCATATTTAAGATAAACAACATTCTCAAGTCCAAAGACTATTGTACATCATTACATGAGATATTCTATCATTATATAATATCTTCTATTTTGATTTAGTTGTTTTAACCTATAGAAGACTCTTGTTGATTCGTTCCTTGATTGTTCTAAACAACCATAAGTACGTAATTCCTTGATGTCCATAAGGATCACGAATAATTCACCATCCATCTTATTAAGATCATTATGTACAATAGTGTCAACAAATGTATCTATATCCTTTTCTCGCTACGTCTTGACTAGAAATTGTTGAATGATAAGTGTAAAAAATATTCGATTCAAAACTCATGTTCGTAACTACAATCAATTAATCACTTTACCTATGGATTTTCTATTTGTATAATTAATGTATTTGGATCATTTCTTATACCAAATATAATAAAATGTACAGTAGAAAACAAACTAAAAGGCATAATTTATTTCAAATAAGATTCTTTTTTTGGCAAAGCTAGCAGGGTTAAATGGGCCCCTACCATTTTATTAAATAAAAATAAGATACAGGGAGAGATGGTATACGATCCTAAAATACATGACCATTACTAATACCTACAATATAAGTTGAACAAATTATGGTCTAAATTGATTTGAAATAGAGAGGAGAAATACATGTTTAGTAGTAAAATGACCACTAAACACTCTATTGTTCCTCTCCATCCAAATAAGGTAAATAGCCTTCTTAAGCACCCCTAACAATAGCGAACCCTTAATAGACTTCCATCTCGTTGCTTTGGAAATGCTATACCATTCCAAAGAAGAATTTATTTTAGGTTTATGTAAATTCAGAAGCTTCGAAGTGCTATCCCATATAAAGTAAGTAAACTCACACTCAGAAAACAAGTGAGAGGCATTCTCCTCCTCCTTACCACAGAACAAGTAGTCAGAATACTGCACAATTCCTTTAGCTTTAAGCTTTTCAAGAGTCTATACCCCATTTCTTAATACCTTCCATAGGAGAATATTATCTTTAGGAGTAGAGGAAGATGTCCATATCCAAGTATACCATGGAAACCTATTAAGTTGACATATTTTAACAAGGGACTTATAGACAGATTTGATAGCATGAGGTTTGCCACACCACAGAGCATGCTCATTATCACTGTTATAAGAATTGCCTTAGATGATGTTCCAAATAGCCCAAACTGTGAAGGAACTAGAGTATGGGAGGTTAATCAAACCATCGGTCCAAAAACTAGCAACAGTTGCCTTCTCATTGATGCCAGTCATTGTTCTTAGATTGTAGTTAATAACTTCAGCAAGAACAACCCCTTGGGTCGACCAAGGATCAAACCAAAAAGAGAGCTCATGCATATTTTTCATGCAACTTTGAAATATGGGTATAAAAATCGATCTGCTTCAAAGAATATTCCTCCAAGTCCAGCTACAATCAGCAGGAGGAATCATAGTCTAGAAATTATATTTCGTGATCAAATTATTTTTACTCCATGTAGCCCATAGATTACTATCATACTTCAAAAGTTTGTCAATGCGAGTAAAAAGAGCAGCCTGGTTCCATTTCTTGATGTCCATAATATCAAGGCCACCATTCTCATAAGGGCAGCAAATAGTTTTGAAAGCAACAGGGATAAGCTTTCTGGAGAAAGGGTTTCCATGCCAAAGGAAGTGATTCAAAGCTAAATTGATCATAGAAATAAGCTTGCAAGGCAGTATGAATATTCTAGCATAGTAAAGGCACATGGAAGTGGCTATGGACTTGACAATGACAAGCCTACCTGCCATTGAAAATTTAGAACCTGGCCAAGAGGAGATCTTAGATGTAATCTTTTCGAAAAGCTAAAGACATTGACTAGTCCTGACTTTGGAGGAGCACATGGAGCACCAAAATATTCTTCATTATCATCAAAAGGAGATAATCTAGATAATGAATAAATAGCAGCCATGTCAAGATCATTCATACCTGCTATCCTAATTTTTGATTTGTTTCTTTTGATTGATAATCCAGTCTTTTGTCTAAAAGCATTTAAAATATCCAATACTCCATTTATAGATTGAACATTAGGCTTAGTGAATAGCATGAGATCATCAGCAAATAACAATGTAGATATCCCACTATTCTTGCATAAAGGATGGTAATCCAAAATATTATAGACATAGCATCAAAAGTGAGGCAGGTGAAAAGTTCCATCACACAAACAAAGAGATAAGGTAACATAGGATCACCTTGTCTTATACCCTGAGTAGCATCAAAATAGCCAAATGTATTACCATTTAAACTAAGAGAGTATTTGACTGAAGATATACAAGTGTAGATCAAAGATAGAAAAGGAATGGGAAAGTTCATTTTATGAAGAATGTATATGATAGATTTCCATTGAATGGTGTCATAAGCTTTGTATATGTCTAATTTTAAAACACATCTTTGAGAAATATTTTTCATGTTATAACCTCTCAAGAGTTCATTAGATAGGAGAATATTATCAGTGATGTCTCTCGAATTAAGGAATGCACTCAGATTTGGAGAGATCACATCAGCAAGCACAATCTTCATCCTAACTTCCATAGTCCTAGAAATACATTTGTATATTACATTACAATGGCCTGAATTGATTAACAGAAGAAGACCGTTGAATCTTGGGAATTAAGGCAATTCTGGTAGCACTTATACCAGAGACCATTCTACTATGTTTGAAGAAGTTTTTGATAGCTTTGACTGCATCATCACTAATAACAGTCCATGTTACCTTATAGAAATAGGCATTAAATCCATCTGGTCTAGGAGAACTAGATGAATTCATACCAAAAATAGTGCTCTTGATTTCATCCCCAGAAATATCCTTAATCAAACTATCCTTGTTGTAATCAGAAATGATTGGGAGAGATGGATGTGTAAATAGTTGCATGTGGATACCAGGGTTATCTTGGTTAGCAAGAAGGTTATTAAAATAGTCCAAAAATGCAGATTGTATGGCATCTGGTGAGGAACATGGATTGCCATCTTTATCAAGAATATTGGTAATATTTGCATTAGCTTATTGAATTTTGTGGGATTCATGGAAGACAACAGAATTCTTGTCTGCATGAAGTTGCCATTTAATCTTTGTCTTTTGTTTAGCCATCTTATTTTCCTCCACCAGAGCTTTAGCAAGCTTTTTGTTCAGAATAACTTCTTGTTTTGCAAGATTTGCAAGATCATTATTAGCAAGGCAAATTTGAATGTCTCTTTGTACCTAAAATAAATTTTCTCTAATAGAAGATGATAAGCTGCTGCCATTCCCAAATGTATCATGAGCCCACTTCCTAAAATTTTCTTTAAGATGTCTAAGTTTTTCCTGTAAAATAAACATAGGGTTTCCAAATACATGTTTTCTCCAACAGTCAGTAACAATCTTTAAGAAATCAGGTTGATCGGACCAAATATTAAAACTTGAAAAAGAGGAATGTCTTCTCACAAAGTCCTTGCCCCAATCCATAACCAATTAGGAGTGGTCAGATAATGATGGAGGAGGGATAATGGTGTTAAGATTTGGCCAATTCAGAATAGAAGTGAAATTTTGGTAGGATCTATCAAGTTTGTAGTAAGTCCTCTTACCAGATCTGTTTGAGTCATTCCAAGTATAGAAACACCCACTAGCAGTTACAGGTAAAAGGTTAGAGTCAAATATTGCATTATTAAGAGGTCTAGTTTGTTGATAAGACAGTGGGACACCTCCACTTTTATCGGATGAGAACTACATACAATTCCAGTCCCTAATGCATAGCAATGGAGAGTTGGAGGGTTGCAAAGAAGGGAGCTTATCAAGGAAGTATGCACACTACTATTTTCAGCATAAACAACGGTCAGGAAAAATGATGAAGAAGAAGGGATGTGGGTGATTTCAGAGTGAATGTATTGCCTAAGAACACAAATAGGAGAGATTGAAAAAAATGAGAGGATTCCACAAAATGAGCAGTCTTCCAAAAGAAGCCTGAGATAGGTTATGAATGTATTTCCAGTGATGTTTAATAGTAGAGGCAGTTCTGATAGTGTTAACATGATTATGTTTTGTTTCTGCAACAGCCATGAGTTGAATTTAATATGAAGAGATAAGGTTATTGATTTTAATTTGTTTGGCTATGGAGTTAGCTCCCTAATATTCCAAAACCCAATTCTATCAATCATCATAATAAATTTGATGTAACAGCTATAGTTTTAACCCTAGAGGAAGAAGCAGAAGGATCAACAACATGTGGCATTGTTATTAAAGATTGCTCTAAAGAGTATTGAACTCCTTTGTCTAAATCAGAAGATGTTGTTTGAAGACTAATCACTTTCTTAGGCCTTTCCCTTTTTTTCTTAAATGAGGATTCAGGATAGCAGGCAAGGATGGAGATTGTTTATAGATAGATTGAACGAGAGGAAGTTTGTTTGAGTCAACGGCCTCAATATCATTGAAGATTTGATTGGGAAGAGATATGGATATATATGAAGAAGGGGAATTTCCTGAAGGTAGAGGGTTCAGTTGTGTGGTTGGAAGATTAGGAAATGAAGAACGTTGTTTTTTATGTAGATGGTGCACATCACTGTGCATGTCACTGTGCATGTCCAAGCAATTATCTTGTGAATGTTTTGTGATTTTTCTGGTTCTTTGCAATTTATATTGATAGGAAGACTGTTACCATTCAGGGAAAGTAAATCTTCCTCAGTTCCTTCATTTTCATTATTAAATTGTTGGAGCATAGAGAATGTATTGTGTGTATCCACAACACAAATTTTAGAAGTCAATATGATTGAGCTAACCATTGAATTACAATTATTATCTTGTTGCTTTGCTTCAGAAACATAGTTATTATCCTGCCTTTCGGAAAAGCCGGGACACCAAGGAATCGAATGGAGATCAAAGGCAGCTCATCCCGAAGAACGGTTATACCAAGGTTCGTTATGGATGCTGGTAATTTTGCCCGAGTCCGGATCGAGCTACAATTAACATGACATGACAATCAAAGCCATAAAAGCCAATGTTCCAAGTTTCAAGTCAATCAGATTTTGTATGCTCAAGTTACGATCAATGCAAATTAGGGAAACCCACTCATTCGTATCGATCGTTCCGCCTCTGTTCGCATCGGTCCACTTCGTATCCATCGGTAAGCAAGCTCCACATTGTATCCGTCGGTAAGCAAGCTGCACTTCGTATCCATCGGTAGGCAAGCTCCGCTTCGTATCCATCGGTAGGCAGTCCCACTTCGTATCCATCCAAACTCGCCTACTTCGCATCCATCTGCAGTAACACATGAGTCCATTTCGTATCGATCCACTATCGAAGACGCTTCGTATCGATCGACCACAGATCGATACGAAATCAACACCCCTATCAATGAGCAATACGAAATGGCCTTAGGACTATCGATACGAAGAACGTGAGTTCGTATCGATGCGAAGCAAGCTGTAAAGGATCGATGCGAAGTTCGATGCGAGGGATCGATGTGATGCTGAACGCTATAAAGCGATACGGAGGAAATGTCCTGGATCGATACGAAGAAAGCACCGTCAAGTGGAAGGCTCGATCACTCGGCATAAAAAGTGGATCGATCCTAAAGGTTAGCGCCACGCCAACTAACATCACGTGCAGAATCATCGATACGAAACGATCGATCCGAACAGTATCGATTCGAAAGCAGCAGTGTTTTGCAAATCTGAACTTGCATCGATCATAACTCAAAATCTACAAGTCCAAATGCCACCAAATTTTCACAGGAGTTTGCGTGCATCTTCAGGAATGTTCATGATCGATCTCGACTCAATTGGACTATTGCGTTCGTATTGATCATTGATCGACTCCAAACGATCAGGGATCGATCGCGTGGACCCACGAACATAAGAGAAGAGGTCTTTCGAGATCTGAGCGGGATATTTGCAGCCTACGCCTATAAATAGCAGCCCAGGACCTACTGAAAAAGGACTTTTGGCTCCTCTACGTCCAAACTCTGCCGAAATCACCATTGTACTCGAATTTTACTGTTGTAACTCATTGTAACCAGCAAGCAAAAATCAATAAAGTCAATCATTTCATAGTGGACGTAGTCCATACGCTGAACCACTCTAAATCCGTGTGTTTCTGTGCGTTTTTCTTGCTCATTATTGGTGTGTTTGTTAGATTTTCCTCTTTTTCCATTTATATTCTTCATTTTATCTCTTCAAACACATCTGAAGAGTGTTGTTCCCAATTTTGGTACAAACACTTTGGTGCTTTCATTGAGAGAACCCGGTTTTTCTCCTGCTCATTGGATCTAGTGCCAATATCGGATTGCAAGAATCCAAGAAGAAGATCCAGATTTCAAGTCTAAAGTTCTTTCATCCTATTCAGATTTGCATCAAGTCTAGGAAAGAGCTTCGCTATTCATCATGGTTAACACTAGGACTACTTCAACTGCCCAGATCTAGAAGGACATGATAGACAGAACCCCGTACAACTACCTACTGTCGATCAGAATGATGTCGGACCATCAGATCCGCAAGGACCTGTCACCAGGGAAGAATTTCAATTGCTAATGCAAGAGCTGACACAAAGCCACCAACAGCTTACTCAGCAACTTCGTGCCAACGCTGAATTGACCAATCAACTGAATCGTCAAAGACGAAGGAGATCTAGAAGGGATCAGGCTTCCTTTTCATCCACCGAGAGTTCAGCCTCTTCTAACTACCACCATAGATCCACACGCCCATGGCTGGATGGAAGCTATACACAAGCTACTGGACAGCAGCGCACCTTGAGTCTTGGGCAACCGAGGGTAGGCCCGTCAACTAGCCATCAGACTGGACCCTCCTCTCAGGGAGGTATTGTTCCTTATTATACTATTGACGATCACGCTGCCACCGCTGCCATTGATCTGGGAGTTGATGCCCGAAACTGGACAGATCTGAACCATCGCCAAAATGAATACACTCCTGAACCATATATCCCCGAGAACCTAGAACCAAGGAGGCGAGACATGGACCGTCGACCACGACCGGCCCATCCTCGCATTGTGGAACCCGACCACACCTTGGCCCAGTAGGCTTATAATGTCCAGATGTCGGACATTCCAACGATGATCCGTCAGAAGATCCGTGAAAGTCAGGGTCTCATCAACGACGACTAGGGAATCTCCCGGAGTCATAACCCTTTCACTGATGATATACTCTATGCTGAACCACCTCGACGATTTAGGATGCCGACTCTACCTATTTATGAAGGGAGCTCTGATCCCAATCATCATATCTTAAAGTACGAATGGTTGATGAATGCTGCACGAGCCGATGATGCAGTCAATTTCTGAAGCTTCCCGATTTCCCTAGGGGACATAGCAACTATGTGGTTTACCCGTTTACCACCTCGATCTATCTTGTGTTTTGACCAGTTGGCAACAATGTTTATTGAGCAGTTTCGCATGCATGTCACAAGGCCGAAAGATGTTAATATTTTGTCTAGTGTCACTCAAGCTCCTAGAGAGACACTCAGATGTTATCGGGAGAGATTTCATGCTACATGCGTTGAGATTAGTAATCCCAATGATAACTCAATTCTAATGGTACTAACTAAGGGGATCGATCCTGATTTCGAGGTCGACAACTGGTTGGCCAGAAAACCTCCTGCTTTATTGGACCGTTTCTATTCCAAGGCAGCCCAATTCTTGAGAAGGGAGGATGCGAAATAGTCTAGGAAGAAGGATGACGCAGGACCCAGTGTGGAAGGAATCCAGAGCAATGTTGTTGTTAAACAAACTGGGGAGAGTTCTAGAAAGGTACAACTGAATATACAGAATAAACAGAATCAACAGAAAGGCAATGGAAATCAAAACAGGAAATGGGATCAGAATCGTGGGCCACGACGTAGGGCTCCCATGTTTGATAACTATACTCCTTTGAATACGTCGCTGGAAAATGTGTACTTACAGACTTGCATTACTATTCAGTATAAGAAACTTGCCCCAAAATAATCATCGGAAAAACAGATTCAAACAGGGAAGTTTTGTAGGTTCCACGATAGCTATGGCCATAACACGAACGAGTGCCATCATTTGCAGGATATCATTGAGAAGTTGATACGTGAAAGAAAGTTGGAGCAGTTTGTGCGGGTGCCACAGTCAGGAGGTGCAGGCCCATCGAATCAGAACCATATGCCGAATCAGGCAGGACAAGAGGAACCTACTCGTACCGGTGGGAGGTTAGTGATTAATACTGTTAGTGGTGGTCCTCATCCAGCAGACTGAAGTTGGAAGGAAATGGAGTCGTATGCCAGTTCTATTAGGCATGTGATCTTCGAATGTTGTAGTAGTTTGGAAGATGGGGCTCCGGCCAAGCAACAAAAAACGATGACTGAAGACATCGTATTTCGAGATAGAGATGCCGACAGGGTCGAAGCCCCAACCATTGATCCACTTGTCATATCAGCTCAGGTAGGTCCTGCATGGATGAAGAGGATCTTAGTAGACAGTGGAAGCTCAGTGAACATATTGTTCAAGCGAGCCTATGATCAGATGAAAATGGAAACAAAGGATTTGAAGCCTTGTCAATCTCAGATTCATGGCTTTAATGGGAGTGCTACTATACCCACTAGAGTGGTGGGGCTGCCAGTGGAGTTGGGAATCGGAGAATGCCGGAGAGTCCGGATATTACAATTTGTTGTATTGGACATAAATTCGCCATACAATGCTTTCTTGGGCCGACCGGCCCTAGCTGAGTTCAGGGCTGTCATTGCCCCTTGGTGTCTTCTTTAAAATTCCATACCGACAATGGAGTTGGAGTCGTTCAGGGAGACCAGGCTGCTAGATGAGCCTGTTATGTTGCTGAGCTGCGGGAGGCGCAGCGAAAATAAAAAGGAAAGGGCGTAGAGGAATCTCTCTACGTCCGCTTTGCGGAAAATTGACAGCTAACGCTTGGGCCTAGGCTCGGGCAGCCCAACCATTTCCCAAGGGTTCTTGACCCGAGAGATACTGAAAGTGAAGACGAAAGTAAAGACAGTCAAGCTTCCCCGGCCAAGCTGATGATCGATGTTCTGATCGACGATAGTGACGATTCTAAAATGATAAAAATTGGATCCCAGCTAAGCCAACAGATGCAGGATGAATTTGTTGAATTTCTCCAGGCAAACCTCGACGTGTTTGCCTGGACACATTCTAACATGTGTGGAATCTCCCTGGACATCGCGAGCGACACATTGAATATTGACCCGTGGCATATCCTGGTCAGGCAAAAAAGGCGTGGTATGGATCTAGAGATATCTGGCGCCCTTAAGGAAGAGGTTGGAAAACTTAAATCAAATGGGTTTATTCGAGATGCATTATACCCGGAATGGGTATCCAATCCTGTACTCGTCCGAAAGCCAAATGGGAAATGGAGAACATGTGTTGACTACTCAGACTTGAATAAAGCTTACCCTAAAGACAGTTTTCCACTTCCCCGAATCGATCAGCTCGTAGACTCAACGGCTGGACATGAACTCTTATCCTTCATGGATGCGTATTCTGGCTACAACCAAATACCTATGCACTTACCTGACCAGGAGCATACCAGCTTCGTAACCGATCTGGGACTTTACTGCTACAAAGTTATGCCTTTTGGACTCAAGAATGTTGGAGCAACTTATCAATGGTTAGTTAATTGAATGTTCGCTAACCAGATCGGAAAAACCATGGAGGTATATGTGGATGACATGCTAGTGAAGTCGCGATTCTCCACTGATCATATCAAAGACCTGGAGTCAATGTTTAATATCCTCCGAGAATATAGAATGAAGCTCAACCCGTTGAAATGTCACTTTGGGGTCGCATCTGGAAAATTCCTTAGGTTTATCATCAATGTTCGAGGAATTGAAGCCAATCCCGAAAAGATCTAGGCAATCAGAAATATTGAGACCAAGCAAGTCCAAAGCTTCAATGGGAAAGTAGCGGCACTGAGCAGGTTCGTTTCAAAATCTACTGACAAATGCATTCCCTTCTTCGATCTGATCAGAAAAGGAAAAAGAACTTTGAATGGACTACAGAATGTGAGGGCGCATTCAGAGCACTGGTTCAACATCTCTCTACACCACCCATTCTGTCAAAGCCTATTGATCACGAGAGGTTGTACATCTACTTGGCGGTGTCAGAAAACGCAATCAGCACTACCCTAGTTTGGGAGGAAGATCAGATACAACAGCCAGTATATTACATTAGAAAGCGACTGACCGGGGTAGAGAGAAATTATCCGAAGCTGGAAAAGTTGGCTTATTGTCTTTTTATTGCCTCAAGGAAGCTCCGTCCATATTTTCAAGCTCATCCTATCATTGTCTACACCGACCAGCCATTACGATAGGTCCTTACGCGGCCTAAGACATCTGGAAGGTTACTCAAGTGGAATATCGAGCTAAGACAGTTTGACATTACTTACACTCCAAGGAGAGCCATCCAAGGATAAGTCCTAGCAGATTTCATAACTGAATTCACTATCCCAGAGGACTTGCCCGAAACCAGTGAATCTCCAAAATATATCTGGAAATTGTATACCGATGGTGCATCAAATGACCATTGCTCAGGTGCAGGGGTTGTACTTGAAACTTCTGAAAGTCGATTTATATGCTATGCTTTAAAGTTCAATTTCCGTGCGACCAACAACGAAGCCTAATATGAAGCCCTACTTGCCAGATTAAGGCTTGCTAGAGATTTAAGAATCATTACTGTGGAGATTTATTGCGATTCGCAATTGGTCGTGTGTCAAGTTCGGGGGAGTACCAGGCCAGAGATAGAAGGCTGGCTACTTACCTAGCTCGGGTCCAGGAGATATTGAATCAGTTCGATTATTATGCCATTTATTGCATACCCCGAGAGCGCAACCAAAAAGCCGATTCATTAGCAAAGTTAGCCAGTACAGGTGAGGCACGGCAAATGGGAATCGTTCCCATGGAAACATTATCTTCCCCGAGCATTGATCAAATTGAAACAGATTGGGTATTTGAGGTCATTCCCGATAAGGGGTCATGGATGACTCCGTTCAGAAACTATCTCGAGCATGGGACCTTGCCGAAGCACAGTAGTGAAAAGAGACAGGTTCTTCGAAAAGTTTCGTGGTGCACTATTCAGAATGGAGTCATGTATAGAAGAAGGTACTTTGTTCTTTTACTCCGGTGTATCGCTCGCGATGAAATCAAATGAGTATTGCATGATGTGCATGAAATAGAATGTGGCGATCACACCGGGGGGCAAGCTCTTGCCAAGAAAGTGCTCCGATATGGATACTATTGGCCGACTATAAATCGCGATGCATCGGATTACGCTAGAAAGTGTGACAGATGTCAGAAGCACACTCGAATTCCAAGAGCCCCACCTACTGAAATAACTCAGATGGTTAGTCCATGGCCGTTTGCAGTATAGGGCATCGACATTATTGGTTCTCTACCTCTAGCCAAAGGTGGTGCGAAGTACGCCATCGTCGCAGTTGATTACTTTACCAAGTGGGCGGAAGCTGAACCCCTTGCTACAATCACGACAAAGAAAGTGATCAACTTTGTAGTGCGCAACATTTTCTGCCGATTTGGTCTCCCACATACCATCATCACCGACAACGGAACCCAATTCGATAGTGTTGAATTTAAGAACTTCTGTCAACGATTCCACATCCAGAAGAAGTTCTTCGCAGTTGCACACCCTCGAGGGAATGGACAGGTTGAAACTGTTAATAAATTTAGAAATTCTATTCTGAAGAAACGACTGGAAAAGGCCGGGGGCAAATGGGTCGATGAACTTCCTGTAGCTCTATGGGCTTATCGAACAACCCATAAATTCGCGACCGGCCACACTCCTTTCTCTCTTTCTTACGGCTCAGAAGTCGTTATTCCAGTTGAGATGGAAGTACCTTCTCATCGTTTGACTTATTATGATCCGAAGACAAATGCTATATTACTGCCGAATCTCTGGATTTATTAGAAGAGAAGCATGAAGAGGCTGATTTGAGGGCAGCCACATACCAAAGTCGAGTTGCCCGGTTATATAATGCCAAGGTCCGACCCCGAACCTTTGAACTTGGCGATCTCGTCCTCAAAAGAATTTACCCGGTTCCTTCACATATGAAACCAACGTGGGAGGGGCCATATGTCATTGAACGAAAGCTCGGAGATGGCATATTCAAATTATCGACCATTGACGGTCTCCTTCTACCAAGAGCCTGGAATAGCGAAAGTCTACATCGCTACTATACATAATAGGCTCTGTTTATTTATTCAGTCTATTTTTCATTTGCAATTTGTTTATGCATTTCGAAATTTTAATTTGTAATAAGGCAACTGACTGTGCCGTATTTTCTTATTTCAGCAATAAAATGCAATCTCTTCGAGCCAGAGCTGTGATTTTTTGAAATGCGTCATACGACCATCACTATGCACAGAGAGCTAAGTTCCATCATACGATGGTATTTATTCAAATAGGGAGTGACTATGATACGACCAGTCACTCACTAAGTGAAACCCGAGCTCGGGGACAAGTCATCACACCGAAGCCAAAAGAGGATTGATACATGACAATCCTCTAACTAACTCCAGATTCCCAGAGTGCGAACTGGAGTATAAACCTCTAAATGCGGTTTTGAAGAGGGTGGATCCGTCCACCTAACGACTTCGCCCGTATTTAACCAAGTTTGAGGAGGATGGATCCGTCCATCTAACGACCTCGCTTGTTAACTCAGGGTGGATGTGAGCCAACCATCCACGATCCTGATAGATTTGTCGTTCCTGGAGTGCGAACGAAATCCTAAAGCATTAACAGATGTGACTGACCATCTTTCAGCCAACTCCAGATTCCCATAGTGCAAACTGGAGTATTAACATAAATACCAAGCGGGTGAAATTGACCACCCATCAACTAACTCCGGATTCTCAGAGTGCGAATCGGAGTATAAACATTAAATAACTCCGGATTCCCAGAGTGTGAACTGGAGTATAAACATCGACTAACTCTAAATCCCCAGAGTGCGGATTGGAGTATAAACGCAAGTCGGGTGTGACTGACCGCCCGCGAATCAATCTAAGACCCCAGAATGCGGACGAAGTTCTGAATATCAAACGGGCGTGATTGACCACCCATAAAATAACTTAAGTCCCCGGAGCACGGATGGATCTCAAAACCTTGTGCGGGTGTGACAGGCAATCGATCTACAAGTGCAATCCCCGGAGTGTGGATACGATCGCAAATAGACGAGCAAGTGTGTTTTGACTACCTGAGCTCGTCTTGTTTCAATTCTGCTTCAGTGAAGTTAAGCTCGATGTATTAAAAGTAATCAAAAATTGTTAACCAATCTTTTAAACTTATCCCCGGAACTGGGGGCAGAACTTAAATGCCAGCCACTGATTGAGACAGTGCAATATCGGAATTCGACTTAGCGCTCGATCGCGACCCGAAACTGTGACTCCGGAAGCAACTAAACCCGGGTCCGATTTAAAGACCAAAACTCCATAATGTATATTGAATGGAAGTTTCAGGCGTCGAAGCACTTTAACAAATGAACGCAAACTGAGCTAGAGACAAAATGAAATTTTATTTCAACTATTCTTTGAGAGAAAAGGATAAGTACAAAATTATACCAAAAATCCTACTAGCGGGAGCCAAAACCACGTCTATAGACGGCCTACAGAAAGCAAAAGTAGATTCCTATCTATCTACCAAAAATGAGCCAAAGAGGCATATTTATTCTTTCTTTTTTCTCAGCTTCTTCTTCGGCGTTGACCCGCTGGATTCGCCGCTTGGCTTTCTCTTCAAGCCCTTACCTTTTGGCGGTTGACCTCCAGTCGGGGGGGCATTATGTTAACCTCCTCCTCCGAACTCACGTGAATTGGAATGCTACCTGAAGGCGGAGTTGGAGGGATATGATCAATTTTAGCAGGCGGAGGAGGCACACTCGTGTCGACGACCTTGCCACCAGGAGAAATAATCTGCAAAGGGGCTGGGCCAGGTCCCGCCATTCCACTTACAAAGCCACTGCCCCGCGCAGCTGCTTCCATCAGGGCGTTGATTTCAGCCAGTATCTCCTCTTCGTGAATTGTTTGAGCATCGCCAGGGAAGTTAGCAATTCGGCCCGAAGAACTGGTCACTGGTGCACCTCCACCCATAACAAACGGCAGATCAGCAAAGGGTTCAGTGTGATGACCGAGAAGTTCCTCCATCATCTGTTCATCGAAAGTAAGTGTGCTTCCTTGTACCCCATCTATAGGTGCAGTAGCCGTTGTCGTGGTCGCTTCCATTATGATAGCCTCCTGCTCGTGGTGCAACTCTTGGGTTGCAGGAGGCATGGCGGATGAAGCTCCTATAGGACCGTGGTCGATCAGGATTATATGCAGGAATAGACTGAGGATCAACCGCAAATGTAGATTCAGGCTGGGTTGGCACAAGAATTTCAGAACCCACATCGTGGTGCTCAATACCAGAACCCTCTCCAGCTTCCAAATGCTGAGTACCAAGTTACTCCTTTTCGTACGTGATCGTGATATCATGGAGAACTTTTCTTTCATCTTCACTCAACACCCGGTTCTCAAGCTTGAACTCATCGACTGATTCCGCTTGTCGTTCGGCTTTTTTATCTTCCACCAATAGGCCCCAAGCGTTATCCAAGTGAGTGGGATAGCTATAAAGCCAGGTTAGGTTTCGGTGTTTTAGGACGTTAGCATTATATGTGACGAGAAGATCATCGATGTCAGTCTCTAACCTGGCCTCCGACGCTTTTACTTCATCCTCAATCCTGGCCTCGGCCTCCTGAATCTTAAGTGTTGCCGCGTCTCTCTCATTCCGGAGTGCTACAGCTTGTTCACACACCTCTTGGGCGGTTTTGTTCACGTCATCTTTTTCCTTGATGATTTTAGCAAATTTGGCCTTAAGATCCTCGAGATCCTTCGGCGCGTCATCCCTTTCGGCCGTAACAGTTGTGTTTCGATGGCCCATCTCCTCAACTAAAGCAAAATGCATCTGTCGCATCCTTTCCATGGACCGATTTGCCTCATCAGCTTTCTTAGTGGCCTCTATTTCCGACTTCCTGAAAGATTCAGCCTCATTGTTAAGCACTTGTATTATACGGTCCTTTTGAGCGATATCGGTTTCTAATTTCTCGATTACTTTTGCCCGCTCAAAGGTCACCGCTGATGCTTTATCTGCGGTCTTCATCCACTCCCTATATTGGTTGTAAACATCATGGATAGTCATGCATAGTTTGTTCCGCCTCAATTGGGATCCTCTTTAAATGCGGAGGGAAGATGAAGCCGTCAAAACAAATGTTTGGGAAGTCTTTTTTCAACTGAGAGATTCTGATCACTCCTTCTCCAGTGGGCTCGGTGACCGCTTGTTTAATGATAGCGGGAGTTTCAGCCTCGATTCTACGGCACTATGAATCAGACCTGGGAGCTTAAGAAGATGGTTTTTGGCGTGGAAGCTCTAAGGGTTGTTTCCCATGACCGGAGGGTAGTGTTGGAGCTCGAGGAGGTGGAAAACGTGATTGGGATCGATGTCTGTACTCCCTATCTCTATCCTTCTCCCACTCATAACATTCCTAGCTGGAATAACCACGATCGTGGTCTCTATCAGCTCCCCTCCTACGGGACTCATAGTATGAACTAGATGACTGGCGTGCAGAGCGAAGGCTTCCAAACATAGATTCACGCCTAGTCATCATATCTGTAAAATAGAAAGAAAAGCAGAATCAGTAATCTCCAGAAATGAGTAACTTATGATTGGAAATTGTGTAGTGCCGTGAAGTGTATGTATGCATGTGTTAAACCCCCCGACCAACCGGATATGTCGGCCACACTTGTAGGAAGTGACTCGCTTAAATCTAAGGCACTTTGAAGCCCTTCTAATCCGGTGTCAAGTTGGAGCGACACATAGTTCGGAATTGGAATGTCGGCGAGCCCTTCGAAAGGATTCTCTATTTGCGAGGAAGGAGCCTCCGAAATTCTAACACCAGAGGCTGGTAGGGACATGACTACGGATTTCCATCTCGAAGACTTATGACGCTTATGTGCTACTGCCTTGCCTTTTCTCCTTCCCTCTAAATCCTGAACACTGTCGGGCGGCCCGGCAATGGGTTCGTCGTCAATGGGTGTAAATTCTTCATCGCCCTCCTTAGCTATTACAATCCCAGGCGCTTTATGTTTAGCCCGTCTCGTCGGGGCTGCCCTAAGCGGTCCCTCAAGTCTTATGCTCTGGTTTGGATCGATTAGCTCAACAATTTTCAAGTTCCTATCGGTAAGCACCGAATCAATTTCTCTCATCTCGCTCGGCACTTCCTGAAGAATCTGTATTGTTTCTTTAAAGTGAGCACCTTCGAGACGCGGAATTGCGGCTGTAAAGGAAAGAAGATATTAGTTTCAATGTCATTTATGACTATCTCGTTAGCTACTGGTAAAAGTTACAGCACTTACGTCTGACTAACCATCGACTAGCAAACCTTGGAGGACATCGGACGTAGAACCACTCCGTCTTAAAGTAGCTGAGCCTGGTCTAGGATCCCAACACCACTTGGCAATTCCTAACTGCCTCTAGAAACGTGAATGAAGGATTGTCTCTCCGACTCTTGACATTAAACAAGTATCTAACTTCTTCCGGAGTTGGGGGCCGCAAGAGATGTTCCATGAAAACAATAAATAGGCTGTTCAGCAGTGCATATCCATTTGGATGTAATTGTGACGGAGCGATTCTAAAGAAAGTTAACACTACTCGAATATACTGGTTGAATGGAGGAAGTGTTCCTGATGTACACGAATGTCGATTAAAGGCTGTGAATCCTTCTAGGGGAGCGTGTGGCCTGTCATTTGGCCCAGGAAGTAAAACGTCATCTAATGGTAGACCATGTCGTAGGCATATTCGCCCCAACATATCTTCAGAGATATTGGATGGCATAGAATCTTGGGGATTCGCGAAAAAAGTTGCTCCTAGCAGCTCGTCCAGAACTGGACCAATTACTTCGGCTGCAATGGTCGGCATCTCTATTATCGGAGAAGATGAACTTTGAGTTTCCTACTGTTGAGAATTCCCGGGTTCTAAAACTAATCAACTCGGTAAAAACCATCATTAGATGATAATAAGCCCGTGTGTTCCCTAGTGTGAAGGCGTGAATGCGCTGTGCAGTGCGGTACAGTATAATGCTTAAGAAATTTTACATAATTAAAGGAAATGTTCAGATGACAAGACTTCAGAATTCAATTGGAGTGACCGTCATCGCTGACCGTCACAACCATGCTATCTGGACTTTAGAGACCGATCTGAGTTAAAGTTTGTTAAATTTTGTCAAGTTACAGTTCCATCGACGAGCTTCGAAGGGCAGTCAAATATGAAGTTTAACAGTTAAGTCCAGATATGCGAAGGTGAAGCTCATCTGAGTCAGATTCGAATATGCACAAGATTTCGTATCAATCATGGTTTAAACTTAGATCGTTCAACAAAAGTTCAATTTCGTATTGGTCAGGTAAGACTGGGCTTCGTATCGATCTAAAACCTTCGACTTCGTTTCGATCTGAAACCTTCGGCTTCGCATCGATCGTCGGTCTAGACTTCGTATTGATCACCGTGGCCAGGACTTCGTATCGATCACAATTCCTAAGTCTTCGTATCGATCATTCCAGATCGATACGAACTCTTACCATTCTCGATCGATATGAATCTCACCCTTCCATTCAGCACTTCCAGATCGATACGAACTTCTAATATTCCCAGGTCGATACGAACTACTTCCCAATGTTGCAACATTCCGCTTCGTACCCATCAGTCGACCTTCTTCCCCAAGCTGCTTAAATGCCAATACTCCTTCCTTAACCTTGCTCCGACCTAACTCTGGTAACGATGTTGTCGGAATCGGCTGCGACTTTGAACGAATTGGCATTGAAACTCGAGTCTCATCATTTTAGAATGGAATGGATTGGTTAATTACCTAAGTTGAACAATCGGTTTGAAGGAATGAATAGTTAGTCAATTTGAGACGAAGATAGTTCTCGTGTCTCGAATGCTCTATCGATACGAAAGCAGAAAGTAAAATAATGGCAAGTGAAATTTTTTCTAAGTCCTAAAAGTATTTATATTGGTACGAACCTAAGGAAACGATTCGCCTCCTGGTTATGTTAGCCGATAAAGAGCGATACCCCATGCCATCGATACGAATAGTGCTTCGTATCCATCTACCACCGAACTATAGCTGCAATTGTTCGTAACCATCGATTAAAATAGGTTCAAAACAGGCATTTCGTACCCATCAATGTGAAGCCCATCGATACAAAAGTCACAACAGGATCATATTTGGAACACTACACTCCATCGATACAAAACACAATTTTCGTATCCATCAATTCAAGAACACACGTGTTATATCGGTCGATACGCAGAATGCCGTACTTGATCTATTTCGTATCAATAGCCATCAGTAAGAAATCCACATCCAGACATCATAGATCGATCCAGGAGAGGATCGATGCGAAGGAGTGGATATAAACGAACAACAAGCGTTGTTACAACTCGAATTTCACATTGATTCAGGAGAGGATCAATTCGAAATTTGATGCAAAAAAAAACTGACAACGAGTCGTGAACGTGCGAACGTTAATGAGAGTCAGGTTAACATACATGCATGTATGTCGGACTAATATTCAATTTTCAAAATTCACAGAAGTTGAATGCTTACCTGGTGACAATTACAATGACGGACAACAGTTTGCTATCATTCAATACTCAATTACAACAGTGCACAGTACAACAATTAGCAGTCAACAATTTATTATTTATATTACTGAAGATCAATCAAAGGTTACATCTTTCAACGAGAAGACGACAACCATTCAAACAAGTCAGATAAAACTATTTAGAATGAAGATTGCAGCATTTCAAAGCACGTCATGTTCTCGCAAAACGTACTTCGGGGGGCAAATGTTATCCCGCCTTTTGGCAAGCCGTGACACCAAGGAATCGACTAGAGATCAAAGGCGGCTCATCCAGAAGAACTGTTATACCAAGGTTCGTTATGGATGCTGGTAAATTTTGCCCGAGTCCAGATCGAGCTACAATTAACATGACATGACAAACAAAGCCATAAAAGCCAACATTCCAAGTTTCAAGTCAATCGAAGTTTGTATGTTCAAGATACGATCGATGCAAATCAGGGAAACCCACTCATTCCTATCGATCATTCCACCTTTATTCGCATCGGTGCACTTTGCATCCATCGGTAAGCAAGCTCCGCTTCGTATCCATCGGTAGGCAAGCTCCGCTTTGTATCCATTGGTAGGCAAGCTCCGCTTCGTATCCATCGGTAGGCAGTCCCACTTCGTATCCATCGGTAAGCAATTACAACCTTTTTACCCCAATCATCCTTTTTAATTTTTCTCCAAGTCTTTTGCACTAGTTTCATTTTTCTTCTATCTTTAACAGAGTAAACTATTTTTACCTTCCCTACTTGTCCTTCCTTACTTTCTGAAATCTCATCTCCAGCAACCTGATTATTAACACCTTTCATTTTAGAGTTTTAATCTTTCTCTGGCTCAATTAACCTTTCACACTGATTTTTAGCATGTCCAAATAATTTTCAGTGGGTGCAAATGAGAGGTTTCCATGAATATTCTACCAAAATAAAAGGATTTGAGTCACTCCCACTGCTAAATATTCAGGCAATTCTCTATCAGGTGATATTTTTATTAAACATTTCGCATACTCAAATCTCTTCATCCTTTCAGTATTTTCGTTAAAGCAAACCAGTCTTCCCAGATGACAGGCCAACTAATTAATGCCCAAAACTGACCATGTCAATATTGGAATTCTATATAAATGTACCCATATAGGTACAGTTCTAACGGCTGCTTGGGCAGAAGCAAAAGAAGGATTCCATTTTGAAATAATAAACATCTGACCTCTAATAAATAGAGGATCCTACATAAGAACTTGTAACTTGTCTTCTTCATTTGAAAATTTGAGGTAATAATTTTGCTGTCAAAAAATATTTCATATGAACCTTTAAGCTTCCATGGTTTATCCAAGTGAGCCTTAACTGCCATGAAATTCACTGTGCCAGCCAAGAGAAAACCAACCAGATAGCCTGACCATACTTTAATGCCTCATTGAAAACTTCCTAAGGTGGTTCAATTGGTGTGCCACTATAATGGATATCAAAATGCACTGGGATATAGGCACCAGCATTTCTAGGCTTAGAACTGAAGAGAGAAGACCAAGAAGAGACAAGTTGGCAAGAGAGATAGGATCCAAAGGAGCAAGTCCTATAGAAGAAAGAGGAGAGGATGCTGAAATAAGAGGAGGGAATGGGTCAGAGCAAGGCAAGGAAGAGGGACAAGGAGAAGGGGAGATTGAAGAAGGAAGGATAGGCAGAGAAGAGGAGGTAGGATCTGCTGGAGGAGGAGGAGGGATAGGTGGGAGTAAATGATCAGAGAAAGGGCAGGTAGGAAGATGGTAGGCAGGTGGAGACATGGAAGGGATGGGAATGGGTATGGAGGCAAGCACGGCATGAGAGGACAAGAGAAGGAGAAATGTTGATATTAATTTTTTATGATATGGTAAATTTTCCTTCAAATAAGATTCTTATATAGGAGGTAAATTATATAATAAATTACATAATATCTCTTAAGGAACACTCTTAACTCTATCACTACGAATATTATTAAAGTTTTGACCGTTGACCAAGCTTTAGATAATGAAATGACAACGAAGAGAAAACGTGCATAATATATTATTTTTTAAGGTATAACTTAAACGGTTAGAAATGGGATTTTACCTAGATGATCTATAAGCAATTTAACTCATGTCCACTACCGTGCTTCTACAAATTCTATACACGGTTTAACATTAGAATTGTTTAAATATTACCAAGAACTGATTCCAAAACAGGGAGTCACACAAACAATGTTGTTAGCAATTTTTCGAATTCAGCTTGTTTAAATTAACTTATAAATAAAAATATTTAAATGTTGTATTAATTTTTTTATGGTTTTTAATTATTTATTTTTCGGACTTATACTTAATTAGAATAATATATAATTGCTATATATTAATTTAGTTAAATATATAGACTGAAATAAATATTTATTCAATTAATATATATGTAATAATTAGGCCAACTTATGGAGTGATATAAAGGAGGAGCGGACATAGAAGGAAATGGATGGGGATTTTGATATTTCTCTTTGACTTTATGATATAAAGAATAAACATAGGAGCAAAATGTTGAGATAGTTATGATATCTAGTGGTTATACATACTATATCTTTTTTCTGTTATATATAGACAATCACACTCAAACCATATCCCCTCTTAACAATTAGTTATAGCATATAACTAGGAATTGCACATCAAACTAGGAGGAAGAAGGAACCATACCTTGAGTGAAAAGGCTAGCAATACAACGTGTTCGAGAGAATTAGTGGTATGCCCTATGGGCAATTATATAATTTGTTACATATATCTAACTTTGTAATCAATCTTGTTTGTAATAAAGGTATTTATTTTCATATATACACTTTGTTATATTGTTAATTAATTAAGTAAATAATTTAAAGTATATTAACAAGAAAAACGTAAATAATATGTTATGTAATTGTAGTTGCAAATAGTTGCAATTGTGAGTAATTAATCAGAATGTGAATTAATATTTTGTTTTAAATATTCTTAGCCAAGATGTTCATCCCTTGAGACTAGGGTACCTAATGCTCTCCAATTGTTCGACAACGCATTACTCATGGCTGTTGGGGCACCAAGGGGGTACGTACCCACAATTATTGGATAACTATAAAATGACTCGTTCAAGAGTTTCCTATTAGTTAATAACAACTAGCCGAATAGGAAATTTCGGTGGACAATGTTACACAGTTCCCACAACTTGAGAATACCATGGAACTTCAGTATGAATACTTCACTTTGATTACAGTTAAATAAAGGCATAGTGACCATGAATGACTATGATTGGGTCTAAGTTGAACCATTCACAGTGAAGCACTATTCAATAGAAAATCATCTCCTTGGTTTTATAAATTAGTACGACGATCGGCGATAGTCAACTCAAAGTCAAAATCTTTGGCTAGAGTAGAACCGTTAACGATAAATGTTATTATTGAACCAAGGACATTTTTATGGACTTATAAAGTTATATGTGGATAATATTAGAGTTTTGATCAATATCAAATTCCATATTCCCTAAAGTGATATAATGTTGGCAAAGAGAACATGTGTAAATTTGTCACTATTGGTACCGCATAAGGTGATGTAAAATATGATTTTACTAAAAAGATCTATAAGTGATGAATTCAGCCAAACTATCACACCATGTAACATGAGAATGTTAATATTTGAATTGTTTAATATTAATTGCGGACTTAATTCACACATTTGAGCCACACAACCGTATTTGTGAATTCTTCAAAATACTACACGATTTAATTAGTTTATAAAGTCTTATAAACTTATCAGATTAACTAATATTTAAGAATATTGATTATTAATGTATTTTTTGTTTGTAGTGTTAATATTAAGTAGGGTAGCTTCTAAAGATGTTTCAGGTGCTATTAGTAATTATTTAGATGTGTATATAAAAGTTATATATGCATTTATTGATATATGATACCGATATATATTTAAACATGCTTTTAATATATTTAATTATTTAAATAGGTTTTGGGATTTTTTTTCCATGCAAGATGCATGTATGGCTTGTTATAGAAAGGGAGATATAGCTTAGATATTTGGTTTAGATCTAACTAGGAATAAATGAGGAAGGTTTGTAAGAGAGGAATGAGAAAAGGTTTCTTTTTCTCCATAAAAACAAAACCTTCCACAATAATTCATTTTTGATTCCTTTTCCACCCCTCCTTTTCATGGCCACCACTCTCATGCCCTCTTCCTCAATGGCCAATTCACCTAAATAAACATCAAATGAAATAAAACATTATGGTTCATTGGATGAACCTAGCAACATCGGGTGTTGATTCAGCCAATCTAAAAGAGATTCTCAAATCAAGGTATTAGAATGGGAAAGATCTGTTCAGGTTTAATTCTATTATATATTATTTATTCATAATGCATATTTGATTATTAATGTATATTTGGTTTTAGCGAAATAAAACAATATACATATATATGGTCTATAACTTTAATTTATTTAAAATAATTTATATGATATTCAAATATTTAAATTTTATATAAACATCTTATGTTATTTGAAATAATAAACATTTTGAATTGAAATAATTGGTTAAGTCAATCCAGATTTCAAACTAAAATATTTTAATCTTTTATTATTCAACCAAATCTATTTGAACTTTAGATTTATTAATTAATTTCTAATTATAATCACCGTTTCAAATCTCATTTATCTCAGCCGAGATCTCGCTCGAGATCTCATTTTTGGATTTAAGAAAGACAAGATTTAGCGAAACAAGGCATTAAATTTTGTTTATAGATTAGTTGATACTCATCTCGTCCAATATATATTAAGATCTCAATTGAAGATCTCATACAAAGTTATGTTTATTCATTTACAAATTTATTTTACGTTTTAACTAGCTTTCTAGTTCTATTTTTTATTTTTTAACGAGTGAGTAAAATTAAAGAGATTATATTTATGTTATATATTTAATCCTCAGATGAGCAGAATCCATTCACTTAATACCAAATCAATCATGTTACCACTCTCCTCTAAAATGAAAATTAATATTATCGTTTTATATACAATATGCATGTTAAAAGTTTATACTTTGGTAACAATTACTATAAAAATATATAAAAAGTTAACTTTAGACACTTGAGTTACCCCAAGATAGTCTTGAGATGGACTGTATCAACCCGCATATTTTACGATTATATATTTAAATGTTTTATTTAAATATAGCATTGTTAGTTGAATTAAAGTTCGAAATATGACTTTTTGTAAACAGTCTAATTTGGACTGGAGACCACTTCCATTGAGTTTAAAATGACGTTTACAACTTGTTTGAGTATAAACATCGATATGTTTGGAGTTGATTAGGATTTTGGTATTTTCATTTAGGCTTTGGGTTTGGTTCTAGCCCACCAACCCAACATGATAACCCATACTCCTCTACCTAATAACTCCCAGTCCACTCCTCTTCATTCATTCATTACACTCGTAATTTTCTAACACTCAAGCATTAGGAAGAATGGTGGGAAGAGGAAATTAAAATTCCTAAGCCCTAGTTTCTCTTAGGATTCAAGTTCTAGTTCTAAAATCAAAGAGAAGCTTAGGTAAGCATCCTCTTCATCTTCTCCATCTCAATCCCTCTCCAATTTTCAGAAATTCCTATAACCTAACTTAGGAAATCTATGCATTTGATAATAGATTGAAGATTCTAGAGGTGTAGTGAAGAGGAATTGGTCTTGCTTTGTTTTAGAGCTTCTCATTTCTTGTTATAGAGTTTAAAGGTGAGTTCTTGAACTCACATCTATGTCTATAGTTTTCATTGTTGTTAGGTATGAATTCCTTACAACTATTTCATGTCCAATTGCTTTTGATTTGAATTGATTTGGTGAATTTTCCAATTTTTGGTTTTGAAGTCAAAATTTATGAAAATGCTACTATGGATGTTTAGACATGTTATTGGTGGTGCATCGAAGAGCCTATAGGGATGGGTTGTCGCTTGGCATAAATCCCTAGCATCCATCGCTCGTTCGATCGCTTTCGGTTTGGATTTGCCCTCTTTGGGCTAGGCAAAATTTTGCAAAGCTGAACCAACCAGACGTCTGGTTGAAAAATCCAGACATCTGGTATGGGCCTCTGGAAAAAAATTATACAACGAATGCAGAAAAAAATGGCAGAGCCAAAATCCAGACGTCTGGTTAAACCCAACCAAACGCCTAGCAAGCTTCTGGAATTAAAAAGAAAAAGGAGAAAAAATATATATATATCCAGAACCCAGGGCCAGACGTCTGGCTAAACCTACCAGACGTCTGGTTCTGTTCAATTTTGCCTATTTTGCCTATTTTTGAGTGGATTTCCAATTTTTATCATTTTTTGTCGATCCGGTTAGTTGTTGTCATTTATTATCAACTTTGATGACTTTATTTCTGGATATTTGGGTATATCCATTTGATGGATTTGATATCGATTTTCACGGTTTTAATTCACGTCGTCGAATGTGGATTTTTGGTGATAGATTGTTTTTATAATCATTTATATGATTTGTCACTTTAAAATAAAAAGGTTTTTATACTAGTAGTAAATACGCAATCTCTTCCACAAAAATGATTTCAATATTTCTTTTAATACAAAGCTCGTTTTTAAAACTGTTTTCCAATCTACTAGTATAAACAAACCTTTACCTCATTCGTATGAGAAATCTAATTAAACGGCTTAGCAAAACAAGTCGTATGAAATGCTTGCATTTACTTCGTTGGTTAATTCTTGGACTTGTTTGATTGAAATCTCGTGACAATCTTCGAGTGGAAATCTACAATTTGTTCATAAATATTTAAGTTAAGCCAGTGATTATGGGACATGAAGCTAAACTCATTTATTTACTAGCTTAGTGTAATTTACACTTCTTATTGATCAATGAAGATCATTTGGGATTTAGACTAGCGATGTGCGATGTTTCTTTGTTCGTGTAGGGGACTATACCCCGTTCTGTAGAGCTTCGTCTCATTTTTATGGGCTAACGACCCATGGTCTTTTAACTGTTTTATTGAGTTCGATTCATCGGGCGTATCGCTGTACTACGTCGTTGTTCCGGCTTATTTGAATTTCAGGTTCATCGGGCGTATAGCTGTACTACGTCGTTGTTTCGGCTTATTTGAGTTTTAGGTTCATCGGGCATATCGCTGTACTACGTCGTTGTTCCGGCTTGTTTAAGTTTCAGGTTCCTCGGGCGTATCGCTGTACTACGTCATTGCACCGGCTCAATGGGTTAGCGACCCGTAGGATAGCATCTCGTTTGTGATACACGTGTTGGTGAGTTTTCATGCTCACGTTTGTGATATGCCTCCCCCATTGTGTTTTCTGGATTTCTAATTATTGATTTCTGGAATTTGTGTTTCACCAATTTTTGCGATTTGCATTAATATGTTTTGTCTATATTTGAGGTTTGGTGAATAAGTAAAGAATATGATATTCTTTTTGGATATTTGAGGAGATTTGAGATATTGTATGATTTTCATTGTTATCAGATATATACTTGTCATAGTATGATGTTATTGTTATCATATATTTTTGTCATATCTCTTACCGTATCTCATCTTGTATGATAGTTATAGGTAGACTGATCCATTTATTATTTTTCTTCTTAAATAATACTTGGGTCAGACCGAGGTGTTACAGGTGCTTCCACTTGACTTCTTAGCAAGGACTAGCTTCTGACTTTTGGCTATCTACTTTAGCTTAGTAGTTTTTTTTTATACATTCGAGATAGAGACTCTTTGATGTATACATAATCTTTTGTCTAGCACTTGTACCTATTCTTTTGTGATGTAGTGGATCTTGTATGACCACTACTTTGATGTTCACTTCTATGTGCTATATTCATATCTGTTTCCGCCTTAGTGATATGAATGTCTATGACTGATTTTGTATTATGCTTATTTTATATTTGTTTCCGAAGGCCACTTAGCCACTGTGTAGTAGCTTTGAGTTTGTATTTGATATGTCGGATTTCCTCTTGAAATGAAATGCATGACCTTCTATCTGGCATATCGGTACTCGCACAAATCTATTACATAGATGGTCGCTCCTCAACAGCCTTATTCTTTGTGCTAATCGACGGCATTACTCCATAGTGTCCTTGGCTAGTGTGAGTATAGAGGTGGGGCGTCATAGCTTGGTAACAGAGCCAACCTTCGGAACAATGTAGAATAATCTTGCAAGGATCATTGTCCTAAGTCTCTCTTAGGAATCGTGCTGTAGGATTTAATTCGAGTCTTAGGACTCGTTCTATACTATTTCCTTTTATGATGCCTTGTTTTATCAATCAAGTTTGTTTGATATTCATTCTGAGAATAACCCTTTTCCTTTTCTTTCTTTCTTTCTTAAAGAAGAGAAATGGTTAGACCTGGCCATCCCAACGCCGGTCAATCTAGTGCTACTCCTCAGGATGGCGTATTCATGTCTGCTCAACAACTTTTGGATCTTGTAAAGAATGCCCAAGATGCCGGACCCATTCCAGAGCCTGCTCATCCTAAATCCGGGTTTGCACGCTTGTGCAGTGATTATACCAATTTGGGTGGAAGGCCATTCAACGGTTCTGAAAGCGTTATAGAAGTCCAAGCTTGGCTTAGAACATGCGATTGCATCTTTTCTCGCATGAATCTTGTGGATTTACATCGAGTCCAAGTGGCTTCTAGCGTGCTCCAAGAGAGAGCATTAGATTGGTAAGAGCTTTTGATTTTGGAAATTGTTGAAGCGGATCTTACTTGGGAGCAATTTCGAGAAAGGTTCGAGTTAAAGTTTGTGCCGGAAGCTGAAAAAGTAACTTTAGCCTAGGAAGATGAATCTTCTGTGATGGATTATGTCGCATCATTTGAATCCCTCTTTAAATATGGGGTCAAGTATATTAATACCCCATTGAAGAAAAATCAGAGGTTTATCTATGGTTTGAATAAGAACCTCAAAAAGGCTTTACTTTTGAAACTAGAAGTGCCTTTCGATCAGCTTGTAGATATCGCTCTTCGACTTGAAGTGGCCGATAAAGAAAGTGATGTTGAAGTTGTGGGTGCCAAGAAGAACTTCAACAATAACAAGAAGAGGCAATTCAACAGTAAGTTCAAAGGCCCTAATCCAAACAAGAAAGGGAAGCAAGCAACTTCGGTATCAAAGAATCCTACCTCTAGTCCTGGACAATGCTACAATTGTGGTTCTAAGGACCATTATGAAAATAGTTGTCCGAAACCCCTTTATTGTCGCTATTGCAAAAGTTTGGGTCATCTTATATCTTCATGTCCTATACTTCGAAGTAGGGAAGAGGGAAAGCTGAATGTTGTGTAAGCCCCAGCAACACTTCTCTTGGTCAAGGTATTTCTCATTCTGTCCTTGATGTCATTATTATGTTTCATGATCATCCTATTCGAGTTCTTTTTGATACGGGTGCGTCTCGCTCTTATATATCAAAAGAACTTGTTGATACTTTGTCTTTAAATGTTATGGGCTTGATGACTTCATTAAGAATTGTGAATCCGGTTGGTGGATCCGCAACACTCAGTTTATTTTGTAAGGATGTTGAAATTATTTTATGTGATTATGCTTTCCTTGCCGATTTGCATGTTATGCGTTACTTAGGTTTCAGAATGATTTTGGGAATGGATTGGCTTAACCATTATGAAGCCCACATCCTATGTCCCGAGAGGACTATCCATCTTCGACATCCACAATCTGTTAAGCAGATTTCTATTGTTCTTAAAGATTCAGATTCCAATTAGGTGGCATCCTTATATTCTCTAAATCCACATGATGATGATAATGATGATGAGGAAGATATCATTTCCCTCATTCATGTTGTTTGTGAATTTCTCGACATCTTTGAGCCCGTTTTAGGATTACCACCTAAGCGAGCAATTGAGTTCAGAATTAATCTAATCCCTGGAGCTCTACCTATCACTCGTCCTTCTTATCGTATGTCCAATAAGAAAAATGAGGAGATACATAAATAATTATCCGAATTGGAAGCAAAACATTTTATTCGTTCTAGTTCCTCTCCATGGGGAGCTTCAGCTATCTTTGTGAAGAAATTTGATGGTACACTTAGGTTATGCGTTGACTACCGCAAGCTTAATGATCTCACCATCAAGAATAAATATCCCTAACCTTGGATTAATGATCTATTCGATCAACTTAGCGATGCTAGAGTCTTCTCACAGTTAGACTTAGCAACCGGTTTTCATCAACTTCGTATTGCAGAGGATAGCATTCCTTTGACATCGTTCCGTACTCGTTATGGATCTTATGAATGGTTTACTATGCCATTTGGTTTAATGAATGCTCCAGCTTATTTCGTTGACCTTATGTATCGAGTTTTCAAAGACTTCCTCGATCGATTTGTTCTCATCTTTATCGATGACATTCTTGTTTATTCTAAAACCGAGGAAGAGCATGAAAAACATCTTCGGATTGTGTTGGAAACTCTTAGGAGCAATCAATTGAAAGCAAAATTTTCTAAGTGCCATTTTTGGCAATCCTATGTTAAATTTTTAGGACATATCATTTCTGAATCCGGAATTTCCGTGGATCCTTCAAAGATTGAGGCAATTCAAAATTGGAAGAGACCGGAGAGTGTGATGGAAATTCGTAGCTTTCTTGGATTGGCGGGCTATTACCGTCGGTTCATAAAAGAATTTTCTAAAATTTCCGTACCTCTTACTAGTTTGACTAAGAAGGGAGTTAAGTACATTTGGTCAAACAAATGTGAAGCTGCTTTCCATAAATTAAAGAACTACTTTCCGATGCTCCTATTCTTGTGATTCCTAAAGGGAACCAAGACTTGATTGTTTATACCGATGCTAGTCGTATTGGTTTGGGAGTTGTTCTCATGCAAACGGAATGTGTTATCGCTTATGCTTCTAGGTAATTAAAGCCCGCCGAGACTAGATATGCCACTCATGATTTAGAGCTCGCGGCCATTGTTTTCGCCCTTAGAATTTGGCGTAATTATCTTTTTGGAGAGAAATTTGTTCTCTACACCGATCATAAATCTTTGAAGTATTTGTTCTCTCAAAAGGAACTTAATTTGCATCAACAATGTTGGCTCGAACTCCTTGCATCCTATGATCTTGATATTCTTTATACTCCCAGAAAGGGAAATCGTGTTGCCGATGCCCTTAGTCGTAAGCAACAAGTTGTTGTTTCCATGATGATATCTGAATGGAATGATCTCAAGACTTTGTCCACTTGTGAGATTCGAGATCGTGAATCCGATTCATGTTCATCTCTTGTTTTATGTAGCCTTGAGGCTCATCCTTCTCTTTTAGACCCCATTCCTGAAGCTTAAAAGCAAGATCCCAAATTGGTTCTTCTTAGCCAAAGTTCTAGGGATAAAATTAAGGTTGATGGTTTGAAAGACATTGATATTGATGCTCGTGGAGGCATTCGAATATTTGGTAGACTCATTGTGCCAAATATTAGTGATCTACGTAAAGACATTTTAGAAGATTCTCATCGTTCTAAATTTACCATTCATACCGGTAGTAGTAAAATGTATGCGGACATGAAATGACTTTATTATTGGAATGGAATGAAATATGATATTGCTAACTTTATTAAGTGTTGCATGACTTGCCAACTCGTAAAGGCCAAGCATCAAAGGCCCGGTGGGTTATTGCAACCTTTAGACATTCCCGTTTGGAAGTAGGATCAAGTTTCCATGGACTTTATTGATGGTGTTCCCCATTCTCATTCGGGTCATGACAGTCTATGGGTGATTGTAGATAGACTTACGAAATCTGCCCATTTTATTCCCATTCAGTCCAACCGGACCGTACCTCTTTTGGCAAAACTCTATATTAAAGAAATTGTTAAATTGCATGGAGTTCCCACTTCTATTGTTAGCGATCGTGATCCATTGTTTACTAGTGGATTTTGGACAGTTCTTCAAAAAGCTTTGGGAACAAAGCTTAATTTTAGCACCGCTTATCATCCTCAATCCGATGGACAAACGGAGCGTGTGAATCAAACTCTTGAAGATCTCCTTCGTGATTGTGTTCTTGATTTTGGTGGAAGTTTGGAAGATCATATTTCTCTTGTTGAGTTTTCTTATAATAATAGATTCCAATCCAGTATTGGTATGGTACCTTTCGAGGCACTCTATGGAAGGCCATGCCGTTCTCCTTCGTGTTGGCTTGAAGTCGGTGAGAAGCTGGTTTTAGGTTTAGATTTTATTCGTGATTCCATAGAAAAGATTGACCTTATTCATCATAGGATGAAAGAAGCTCAAAGTAGACAAAAATCCTATGTAGATAACCGAAGAAGGAAAAAAGAATTTTCTGTGGGAGATTTAGTATTCATTCGTGTTTCACCTATGAAGGGTGTTGTGCATTTCAGTCGATCGGGAAAAATAGCACATTGATATATTGGCCCATTTCCCATCACCGAACGCATTGGTTTCATGGCTTATCGTCTTTTATTACCGGCTCAATTTGCTTCTATTCATGATGTATTCCACGTTTCTCAACTACGGAAATGCCTTAGAGATTCCGACTCTATTCTTGAGCCCAGTGTTATTGAAGAAATTGAGGTTTCACCTAATTTGACTTATGAGCAACATCCTATTTGTATCATTGCTACGGAGGTTAAACGCCTTCGTAATAAAGATGTTCCGCTTGTGAAAGTTCAATGGTCCTCAAATCCTAAGGATTGTTCTTGGGAATCGAGAGAATTCATCGAGCGAACACAACCGGACTTACTATCTCATGCTCTTTAAGGTGAACTTCTCACTTCAAATTTTTCTTTTGTGTTGTTATGCCTTAAAGTGGTTATTACTCTTTATTTTCTTCTTAAGTATTGCGAGGACGCAATTTCTTTAAGGATGGGAGTCTGTAACAACCCGCATATTTTATGATTATATATTTAAATATTTTATTTAAATATTGCATTGTTAGTTGAATTAAAGTCCGAAATATGACTTTTTGAAATAGTCGAATTTTGACTCGAGACTACTTCCATTGAGTTTAAAATGACATTTACAACTTGTTTGAGTATAAACATTGATATGTTTGGAGTTAATTAGGATTTTGGTATTTTCATTTGGGCTTTGCGTTTGGTTCTAGCCCACCAACCCAACAAGATAACCCAAACACCTCTACCTAATAACTCCCACTCCACTCCTCTTCATTCGTTCAGTCCACTCATAATTTCCTAACACTCAAGCCCTAGGAAGAATGGTGGGAAGAGGAAATTAAAATTCCAAAGCCCTAGTTTCTCTTAGGAATTCAAGTTCTAGTTCTAAAATCAAAGAGAAGCTTAGGTAAGCATCCTCTTCATCTTCTCCATCTCAATCCCTCTACAATTTTCAGAAATTCCTATAACCTAACTTAGGAAATCTATGCATTTGATAATAGATTGAAGATTCTAGAGGTGTAGTGAAGAGGAATTGGTCTTGCTTTGTTTTAGAGCTTCTCATTTCTTGTTTTTGAGTTTAAAGGTGAGTTCTTGAACTCACATCTATATCTATAGTTTTCGTTGTTGTTAGATATGAATTCCTAACAACTATTTCTTGTCCAATTGCTTTTGATTTGAATTGATTTGGTGAATTTTCCAATTTTTTGTTTTGAAGTCAAAATTTATGAAAATCCTACTATGGATGTTTGGACATGTTATTGGTGGTGTATCGAAGAGCTTACAGGGTTGGGTTTTCGCTTGGCATAAATCCCTAGCAACCATCGCTCGTTCGATCGCTTCTGGTTTGGATTTGCCCTCTTTGGGATAGGCAAAATTTTGCCTAGCTGAACCAACCAGACGTCTGGTTGAAAATCCAAACATCTAGTAGGGGCCTCTGAAAAAGAAAATAAATATAATGAGTGCAGAGAAAAATGGCAGAGCCAAAATCCAAACGTCTGGTTAAACCCAACCAGACGTCTGGGAGGCTTCTGGAATTAAAAAGAAAAAGAGAAAAAATATATATATATCCAGAACCCAGGGCTAGACGTCTGGCTAAACTACCAGACGTCTAGTTCTGTTCAATTTTGCCTATTTTGCCTATTTTTGAGTGGATTTCCAATTTTTATCGATTTTTGTTGATCCGGTTAGTTATTGTCATTTATTATCGACTTTGATGGTTTCTTTTCTAGATTTTTGGGTATATCCATTTGATGGATTTGATATCGATTTTCATGGTTTTAATTCACGTCGTCGAATGTGTATTTTTGGTGATAGATTGTTTTTACAATTATTTCTATGATTTGTCACTTTAAAATAGAAAGGTTTTTATACTAGTAGTAAATACGCAAACTCTTCCACAAAAATGATTTCAACATTTCTTTTAATACAAAGCTCATTTCTAAAACCGTTTTCCAATCTACTAGTATATACAAACCTTTACCTCATTCGTATGAGAAATCTAATTAAACGGATTAGCAAAAAATGGTATGAAACGCTTGCGTTTACTTCGTCGGTTAATTCTTGGACTTGTTCGATTGAAATCTCGTGACAATCTTCGAATGGAAATCTACCTTTTGTTCGTAAATATTTAAGTTAAGCCAGTGGTTATGAGACATGAAGCTAAACTCATTTATTTACTAGCTTAGTGTAATTTACACTTCTTATTGATCAATGAAGATCATTTGGGATTTAGACTAGAGATGTGCGATGTCTCTTTGTCTGCGTGGGGGACTGTACCCATTCTATAGAGCTTCATCTCATTTTTATGGGCTAATGACCCATGGTCTTTTAACCATTTTATTGAGTTCGGTTCATCAGGCGTATCGCTGTAATACGTCGTTGTTTTGGCTTATTTGAGTTTCAGGTTCATCAGACTTATTACTGTACTACATCGTTGTTCCGGCTTATTTGAGTTTTAGGTTCATCGGGCATATCGCTGTACTACGTCATTATTCTGGCTTATTTGAGTTTTAGGTTTATCGGGCGTATCACTGTACTACGTCGTTGTTCCGGCTATTTTGAGTTTCAGGTTCCTCAGGCGTATCGCTGTACTACGTCGTTGCACCGGCTTTATGGGTTAGCGACCCATGGGATAGCATCTCATTTGTGATACACGTGTTGGTGAGTTTTCATGCTCACGTTTGTGATAGGCCTCCCACTTTGTGTTTTCTGGATTTCTAATTATTGATTTCTGGAATTTGTGTTTCACCAATTTTTGCGATTTGCATTGATATGTTTTGTCAATATTTAAAGTTTGGTGAATAAGTAAAGAATATGATATTCTTTTTGGATATTTGAGGAGATTTGAGATATTGTATGATTTTCATTGTTATCAGATACATACTTGTCACAGTATGACATTATTGTTATCATATATTTTTGTCATATCTCTTATCCTATCTCATCTTATATGATATTTATAGCTAGACTGGCCCGTTTATTATTTTTCTTCTTAAATAATACTCGGGTCAGACCGAGGTGTTATAGGTGCTTCCACTTGACTTCTTAGTAGGGACTAGCTTCTGACTTTTGGCTAACTACTTTAGCTTAGTAGTTTTTGTTTTTATACATTCGAGATAGAGAGTCTTTGATGTATACATATTCTTTTGTCTAGCACTTGTACCTATTCTTTTGTGATGTAGTGGATCTTGTATGACCACTACTTTGATGTTCACTTCTATGTGTTATATTCATATCTGTTTCTGCCTTAGTGATATGAATATCTTTGACTGATTTTGTGTTATGCTTATTTTATATTTGTTTCCGAAGGCTACATATCCACTGTGTAGTAGCTTTGAGTTTGTATTTGATATGTCAGATTTCCTCTTGAAATGAAATGCATGACCTTCTATCTGGCATATCGGTACTCGCACAAATCAATTACACAGATGGCCGCTCCTCAACAGCCTTATTCTTCGTGCAAATCGACGGCATTACTCCGTAGTGTCCTTGGCTAGTGTGAGTATAGAGGTAGGGCGTCACATGGACTTTAAAATCCAAGATGTCATGCCGAGATGTACACCCAAGATACACTCATCCCGCTCAAGATCTTATCTAATACAAGATATTAGGTGTAAAATTCCTGAGATGAAACATGATTGGAATCCGAGATTTAAAACCTTGATAAAAATATACATACATACATACATAGATATATATATATATCTGTGTGTATGTTTGTGTGTGTGTATGTATGTATGTATATGTGTGTGTGTGTAAGTGTATATGGAATGTTGTAACATCCCTCATTTTGAGGCCCGAGAATAAGCGTTGTCGATGCTGCAGTCATCGATAGTATTACTCTTCGGTGGTAAAATGAGATCAGTTAATACTATCGTTAACATCAGAAGCACAGGAATACAAAAAATTTTAAGACACGTTTCATTAATAATTTTCATATTCATTACATAATCCTAAAACGCTGTCCAGGTTTGGATAAAATATAATTATTACAAAATACTTCAAGAGTGACATATAAAGATGCCCCTTGGTAGATGAGAGTTTACTACTAGACAGATACAATTTCTACCATTACATACATTCAAACAAAATTATAACAACATAGCGGACATAAATAGGATCCTCTATAGCTAGCTTCGCCTCTTGCACGTCTTCGAAAGCTTTATTTGTCAAACATAAAACTTGGAAACCTTACTCTCGAACTACTCAAATGAGCACCTGAGAGTTAAAGGGAAAAAACTTCAGGTTGGACAAAATTTTTAATGTGGATAATAATGTGCCATCTCGATAATAGATGTCTAGTGAGGCCACGCCGCTTAGCAGAACGGGTTTTCCCCTCACTAATATCATTTGTAAATATGTTATTTACAGTCATGCTCCTACAATCACAATGATTAAACAAACATAAAATAATCAAATGCATGCATGTTACATGGGTAATCCTGACCAATTTGTCTCAGTCAATTAATTGTCTGTCTCTACTTCATAGTTTTCTTGCGGTTACTACAAAACTATATGGCTGATTCAGGCCTAGCAAATATATCGAATTCTCTAACTTACAGATAGAAGGAAACTAGACCGTCTGTCCAAACACAATCATCTTAGTGTAAACCTGACTGTTTGTCAATCTCATAGTTTTTCTAGCCTCACTATGAACCTAATAGTTTTGCAGGCCAACCAATAACATATCTAAGTTATAAATTCCTTTTAGTGCATAAATCTACTTTTAGTTTTAAACTTAACCAAGCCCTATGCACTGGAATTGTGGTCAAATGTCAACTAAGGGCTAACAGTTGAAGTATAGGGCGCTACCCTACACCAGTCCCATTATCTGGTTCTCTATTCTCTAATCCTTGAGTTAATTTATTCTATCACAATTTAGCTAATGCTTATACGAACAATAATTTCACTAGTAAAATTCTAGGCTAATTACCCTCTTTATTTCCTGGAATACATAATTCTTTATTAATGATTTAACCCTTGAAATCATACTTAAAACAAGGAAATTATAGCCCATTATTTTGTCCAAAATATTATGCCAAGATATATTCTTTTATAAAATAGCTTTGGTTAACTTTGAAATCAATTTGAGGTTGTGCACCTTTAAAACCTTGAGCTATAAAGCCATATAATAAAGCTAATTGAATTAATAAAGTGTGGCATTAATATTGCCGACATGGGTTGTCGCACTCCTCTATATCGAAATCATGTTAAAGCATTCTGATTTATAAAACATAAGGTCATAGGGCAAAAATCATTTACGTTGCATAGTATGCGATATAGGTTGCCGAAGCTATGAAGTATAAAATTTGATTTGCATAAAACAAAGTCATCCAGCCCAATAAATAGGAACGTCGACATTGATGTCCTTCGACATCATTGTTTATAAAACAACTGAAATCAATTTCATAAAGCTAGGCTAATATGCCCCTTATAAACGACTGTCGGAATTGAAAAATAGCGGCATTACTGCCTTAATTATTAATGTCGAACTTAAGATTGGCGGCATCATTGCCATTTAATGTCAATGTCAAAAACATATATGTGAGGCATCATGGCCAAAACATAGTTGATATAGGAATAGAAATAGGTGGCATCATTGTGGCCAATATAAAAATATGTATCATTATTACTATTACTTAAGGGTTGACAATATAAAACACGTGGCATCAAAATCTCAAGGAGTTGATATTGTAAACTAGCGGAATCATTAATGCCGACATAGATAGGTGTGGCATAAGTAAGTGGCATTGATAGCTGCGGCATGAATGGACATCGGCATTGATTAATAACGACGTGGCAATCTCGTAATTAACATAAAAACTGCTTTATTTCTTTAGAAAACATTTTCTTTCCACCAACTCAAATCCTTTATCAAATTGCTATTAGATAATAAACTTCTTTATCAAATCCTTTTTAGAAAACTACTATAGATCAGAATTATCATTTCCAAAATAATTTGCAAACCTTTAAATTTATATTATTATTTTAATACAATTATTAAGCCTTTCAAGCCAAATAAATTAGTATAAAATCATAAACACTTGGTAAAAATCACCAAAAATCACAATTAATTAGAATTAACGTATTATTTAACATATAAAAATTTCAGGACCAAAAAATCATTTGATTATTTTTTTAATAATTAAAATCCGAAATAAATCATTTTCTCACTTAGGAAATTCATAAAATACTCATACTTGCTGGAAAATTATGAAATTAAAAACCCACATCTAAAATAATGTTATAAACATCATATCTGAATTTTAAATCAATTGGATGTCATAAACTAGGTTTTCACTCTTAAAACCTATTAAATAATTCCATAATAAGTCCAATAGTTCATCATTCAAGCATATAATCAACTAACCAATCATACATGGCATAATAACAGCATATGATTTGGGTTTAGGAATAAAACCAAATTAAACAAGCAAATAGTGAGAAGGATAACTATTATTCACTTTGATTAGATAATGAGATTGAGATTTAAGTGTTGATTTGATCCTTCTAAGCTTTATCCTTTAATTTCCTAGCATTTTCTCTTCTTAGATCTCTAGCAATGGTCAGCCTCTCT
This sequence comes from Allium fistulosum, assembly GCA_030737815.1. Taxonomy (NCBI): domain Eukaryota; kingdom Viridiplantae; phylum Streptophyta; class Magnoliopsida; order Asparagales; family Amaryllidaceae; genus Allium; species Allium fistulosum. Next base: position 970,641,363 of record CM060908.1, on the reverse strand, counting down.
TCTCATTTTCATTTGTATGTAATGTTATGTAATGAGGATAATGAGAGAATGAGGGTTTAAGTTAGGAAATCATGATCTATTCGCCTTTTACCCTTCACATTATTCCTCCTTTCTTTCTACGATTTAATTAACCTTATTAACCAATTAATCAAGGCATGACCAATTTAATTATCATTCTCATTCTTCGCATGTCAATACATTATCCTATTTAATTTATCTAATTAAATATTTAAAATAATGTTAATCAAAATTAGGGGTGTTACAAATGTTTTAATTAATTAATTCAAATTGTCAGAACAAATTTAATTATGACGCTGTTTCAAAGTGATCGAGTTTGTATATATTTTATGTGATGTTATCCCGCCTTTTGGCAAGGCCGTGACACCAAAAAGTTGACTGGAAAACTAAAGACAGTTCGTCGTAAAAGATCGTTATACACTGATTTGCCATGAATATCGATGAATTTTGCCCAAGTCCGGATTGAGCCACAATTGACAAGACATGATAAGCAAATCCGTAGAAACCAGTGGTTCAAGTTTCAAGCCAATCTGAGTTCGTATGCTCAAGTTATGATCAATTCAAGATAGAGAAAATGACCTTACTTCGAATCCATCCTATGAATCCATCCTATGACCTTGCTTCGAATCCATCCTATGAATCCATCCTATGACCTTACTTCGAATCCATCCTATGAATCCATCCTATGACCTTGCTTCGAATCCATAGGTCGAGCCTTAGTTCGAATCCATAGAACGAGCCTTAGTTCGAATCCATAGGCCGAGCCTTAGTTCGAATCCATAGAACGAGCCTTAGTTCGAATCCATAGGCCGAGCCTTAGTTCGAATCCATCTAATGAGCCTTAGTTCGAATCCATAGGCCGAGCCTTAGTTAGAATCCATAGAACGAGCCTTAGTTCGAATCCATAGGCTGAGCCTTAGTTCGAATCCATAGAACGAGCCTTAGTTCGAATCCATAGGCCGAGCCTTAGTTCGAATCCATAGAACAAACCTCAGTTCGAATCCATAGAACAAGCCTCAGTTCGAATCCATAGAACAAGCCTTAGTTCGAATCCATAGAACAAGCCTCAGTTCGAATCCATAGAACAAGCCTCAGTTCGAATCCATAGGCCAAAACATATGGATTCAAACCATATCGATTCGAACGAATCCATAGGACGAAGAGCACGAAAATCTTCAACTTGAATCGATCATAACTCGAGTTCCACAAATCCAAATGCCATGAAATTTTCACAGAAGCTTGAAAACATGGTGAAGAATGTTCACACCAAATTTCAGCTCGATTGGACAATTTCTTGATCGATTCGAACATAGCTTCGAATCGATCCTAAAGTGGGCCCGGATTTTCAGAAAGCGGGCATGTGGGCCCCCTGACGTACCAGAACTGGACTCCCCTCAGTTTAGGCGAAATATCAGCCTCCTACACCTATAAATAGAGCCCCTGGTCATTCAGAAAAGGGGTCAGACAATTTTGAGAGCTAAAGAGCGCCCAGACTCTGCCAGATTTACTCAGAATCACCACTGCTTCCTTAGATTCAGATTATAATCATATAATCAGTTGTACTACATTACAAGAAATTGTAATCTTCAAGTGAACATCAATAAAATCATCAACTTTAGAGTGGACGTAGGCAAGATCGCCGAACCACTATAAATCTCGTGTTTCTGTTCATTATTTCTGAATTGTGATACTCTGTTTACTTAGATTTGAGATTTGTGTGTGAATATTGTTGATTTATATTCATACACTGGTGCTTTCACAACATTCGTGGTTTGTGACCAATTTTGGTGCAAACACTTTGGTGCTTTCACTGAGAAGGACAAGGGAATCTAAGATCTGAAGTTTATTCTATATTAGAAAGAAGATCCAACTCCAAGATCTAAAGGAAAAAATTTAGATCCAGAAAACAAGTTCTTAGATCTAGCTTTTAGAAGACGAAGAAGCCTCATACAAGGAAAAACGCTATGGAAGGAACTCAGCAAGGGGGCAGCCAAGAGGCGTCCTCTCATTCAAACTTTCCTCCTATCATGAAGCAAATAGCTGGGGGCAACCTCCAAGAATCGGAAACAATAGGCATGCAAAGCCCCTCACTCAGATAAGTATCGGACTCTAGGGTCTACTAATAAAAGAGAAATTACCATCAATTGATTGGGATAATGACGAATAAATAGCAAACTCCACACCAACACGATTTATTCATTTACACATGTACAGGACCGCGAACGATCCTCAGGCATGCTCTGATACGACTACTAATCGCAACGGTGTAGGTGTTTGCACTTTGACGTCCCTATTTTACCTTTATTTTCCATTTCTAATGTTTGAACCTTATTTTGTTCAACATCTCTGTTGAAAAAATCATTTTGAACGAAAATCCACTACCTATGATTCCACAACGGCTAAGCCACTTACACATGTAAGGGATCGCGAACGGTCCTCAGGCATGCTCTCAGATGGTGATGAACCGCCCTGAAAAACGATCCAGGAACCCACTCGAACGTGAACCTGGTATCGATGATACTAAGTCCCCCCGGGCACACTCATTCGCCTCGAACGGCACCCGACCTCGAACGGTCACCATTTTCCTCGAACGGCACTCGACCGCGAACGGTCACACTTCATCTAGTATAACATTCGATCACGAACGATCACACTCTGCCTCGTACGGCACTTGACCACGAACGGTCACAATTCACCTAATATGACATTTGATCGCGAACGATCACATTTTTGCCCCGTACGGCACGCGATCGCGAACGATCACATTTTTGCCCCGTACGGCACGCGATCGCGAACGATCACATTCCTCTTTCCATGTCACCTGACTGCGAACGGTCATAGTTCGCCTAGAACGACACACGATCACGAACGGTCGCAACTCGTCTAGAACGACATCCGACCGCGGACGGTCCCATTTCTTTATTTGCCGCGAACGGCATCCGACCACGAACGGTCCCATTTCATTATTTTCCATGAACGGCAACTGACCTCGAACGGTCACATATCATCTCAAATGACATATGGTCGTGAACGATCGTCATTCATGGTCAAGAAAGACTATAATTTTCTTTACAGGTCATCAACAGGATATGAACATCCGGCTTATGGCATTACAAAACACACCTTCCAATCGCAAGGCATGTTTTGGGGGGCAAATGTTATCCCGCCTTTTGGCAAGGCCATGACACCAAAAAGTTGACTGGAAAACTAAAGACAGTTCGTCGTAAAAGATCGTTATACATTGATTCGCCATGAATATCGATGAATTTTGCCCAAGTCCGGATTGACCACAATTGACATGACATGATAAGCAAATCCGTAGAAACCAGCGGTTCAAGTTTCAAGCCAATCTGAGTTCGTATGCTCAAGCTATAATCAATTCAAGATAGAGAAAATGACCTTACTTCGAATCCATCCTATGAATCCATCCTATGACCTTGCTTCGAATCCAACCTATGACCTTGCTTTGAATCCATCCTATGAATCCATCCTATGACCTTACTTCGAATCCATCCTATGAATCCATCCTATGACCTTGCTTCGAATCCATAGGCCGAGCCTTAGTTCGAATCCATAGAACGAGCCTTAGTTCGAATCCATAGGCCGAGCCTTAGTTCGAATCCATAGAACGAGCCTTAGTTCGAATCCATAGGCTGAGCCTTAGTTCGAATCCATAGAACGAGCCTTAGTTCGAATCCATAGGCCGAGCCTTAGTTCGAATCCATAGAACGAGCCTTAGTTCGAATCCATAGGCCGAGCCTCAGTTCGAATCCATAGAACAAGCCTCAGTTCGAATCCATAGAACAAGCCTTAGTTCGAATCCATAGAACAAGCCTCAGTTCGAATCCATAGAACAAGCCTCAGTTCGAATCCATAGGCCAAAACATATGGATTCAAACCATATCGATTCGAACGAATCCATAGGACGAAGAGCACGAAAATCTTCAACTTGAATCGATCATAACTCGAGTTCCACAAATCCAAATGCCATGAAATTTTCACAGAAGCTTGAGAACATGGTGAAGAATGTTCACACCAAATTTCAACTCGATTGGACAATTTCTTGATCAATTCGAACATAGCTTCGAATCGATCCTAAAGTGGGCCCGGATTTCCAGAAAGCGGGCATGTGGGCCCCCTGACGTACCAGAACTGGTCTCCCCTCAGTTTAGGCGAAATATCAGCCTCCTACACCTATAAATAGAGCCCCTGGTCATTCAGAAAAGGGGTCAGACAATTTTGAGAGCTAAAGAGCGCCCAGACTCTGCCAGATTTACTCAGAATCACCACTGCTTCCTTAGATTCAGATTATAATCATATAATCAGTTGTACTACATTACAAGAAATTGTAATCTTCAAGTGAACATCAATAAAATCATCAACTTCAGAGTGGACGTAGGCAAGATCGCCGAACCACTATATATCTTGTGTTTCTGTTCATTATTTCTGAATTGTGATACTCTGTTTACTTAGATTTGAGATTTGTGTGTGAATATTGTTGATTTATATTCATACACTTGTGCTTATACAACATTCGGGGTTTGTGACCAATTTTGGTGCAAACATGTGATATTTCAAACATAAAATTCTAATGTTGAAATAATTTTAGTTATGGATAACTATGGATCACACTTTCTTTTTCATCTAGAGATTAGATCTAGATTTAATTTGGAGTTTGTAAAAGAGGAAGGTGGAATTGTTTAAAGATATTTCTATTTCCTCTTTCCTCTTTAAATACATATTTGATTAGATAATGATCCAGATCTTGTGTATACATATTTCCATTTCCTCTTAAACACTAAACCTTCACCGCTGTTTAAAGACACCTATTTTTAATTATATAAATTTTCTTTTAAATATGTGTGTGTGTATGTGTGCGTGCGCACGCATGTGCGCATGTGTGCACGTGTGCATGTATGTGTCTAAACTATATGTGTGTGCGCGCGTGTATGTGTGTGCTCGTCTGTGCTTGTGCGTGTGTGGTCTGTGTATACAAACCATATACATATACTGTAGTAATTTATACATATTTATAAACTTAGACAATTATATTCCAAATATGCATACGAATTCATGATATGTATATGTAAGTATTATATGTATGTGTATATGATAGATATAAATCCCAGTATCCATGTGCGTGTGTGTGTGTATAATTATACACCTGCGTTTGTATATTATTATGTCATCATGTCAAGTTATGAATATATATGGTATATTCAAAACAAGCATTAAATTATTTATTACAATGATTAATTAAATAAATAAATAATATTTGGAAATAAATATGCTTTTTTTTCTAATAAATACATTGATCTAATGCTAGTAAATAGATAACATAAGATTTGATCATAGGATCTCTTATTCCACAGTTGAGTTATTCACATTAAACTATAATATGAAATAGTTGAATGTAAGCCTCATGGAGCTGCTCAATATGTTGAGATCAGCCAAATCTTCATCCAAGGATTAAGGCATGGTGCTCGTAGTTAAGGCTAAAACATCATCTTAGAATGGTTCGAAGAAGCAAAAATGGGTAAATAAGAAGGATAAGAAGACCACTCTAACTGATAAGGGTGAATGTCATCACTATCACAAGAAGGGTTATTAGAAACAGAATTGTCTAGAATACCTAATGATTGTCAGTGAGAAGAAACAAAATGGTTCTTCTTCTCCTACATGTATATTTATGAGTTAAAATTGTTTTGCAATCAATAAATTATCTTGGGTTTTAGATACTTGATTTGGAACTCACATATGTAATTCATTATAAGGACTTAGGAACAGGCGTCATGTGACAAAGGGAGAAACGAGACTTGAAATAGCTAATGGATCTCTGGTAGATGCAACTGCGGTTGGATATTATTATTTAGTATAATGGATTGGTTTGAACTTCAAAAAATTAATATTATGTGAAAATATTTATTTGTGGAATAATTTCAGTATCTAGACTATTGAGACTGGGTATAATTTGCATTTTGTTTATAATGTTATGAACATTATTTTGAAAGGAAATAAAGTTTGCAATGGTGTTTTGGACGATGATATTTATGTTATTAGTACTAATTATGCATGTGCTATGAATAACACTTTAAATGTTGACATTAATAATAACTACTTATGGAATTATAGGCTAGGTCATATAAGTGAGAAACGACTACACAAATTGAGAATTGAAGGTTTTTTTACCACCGTTTGAGTCTGAATCATTTAAAATGTGTAAGTCGTGTCTAAAGGGAAAAATGACAAGGCACCCCTTTGGAGGAGCAATGAAAGGTTAATGAACTCTTAGATCTCATACCTATTGATGCATGTGGTCTAATGCCTATAGTCACCAAAGATAATTCTTTTATTTTGAAATCTTTACTGATGATTCGTTAAGACTAGGATATATATACCTTATGAAGAACAAATTCGATGTTTGTGAGAAGTTTATATAATGTAAAATAAGGTCGAAAAAATAGATGAACCATAAGATTAAAATACTTCGATGTGATCGAGGAGGTGAGTATGTTGGAAAAAATCTCCAACAATTCTTAAAAGATAATGAGATTATATCCCAGGTTACTCCACCCTATACTATGCAACACAACGATGTTTCAGAGTAAAGGAATCAAACCCTATTAGATATGGTTTGTTCCCTAATCAGTAAATCTTAGTTACCTCTTTCCTATTGGGGATATGTGCTAGAAATCATAGTGCATACGTTGAATTTGATACCTATGAAATCTATGTCTAAGAGCCATAGGAGATGTGGCATAGGAAGAAAGCCCACCTCAAACGTTTGAAGGTGCAGTGTTTTCCAGCCCACGTTAAGAACGTCGGTCCTAATAAACTTGAGGTAAGATCGATCTTGTGTAAACTCATAGAATATCCTAATTCTATGAGATATATCATCTACAATACCAAAGTTGTAGATTTGGATGAGAACCGATAGACTAACATAGAGGCAGAACTGGTGGGAGAACCAAATTCATCCATATATGAAAATACCCAATATATTAGAAAATATAATAGGGAATCTCGCATACCAAAAAGATACTACAGTTTTCTTATGGACATCAAGAAAAGAGTATTGCATCTTAGATAAGGACACTCCTCTCTCTTTCTAACAAGCACTGTAAAGTAAAGACTCTACACTATGGCTTGGAGCTATAAAAATGGATTCCATGTATGGAAACAAAATATGGACTTTGGCTAACATACAAAAGCGATAAAACCTAACGGATGCAAATTGATTTTTAAGAAAAAGCTGAATGTAGATGGATAAGTGCAGACTCACGAAGCAAGGCTTGTTAGTTCCACTGCTGCATTCTCTGATAACAAAATATGGAAAATGGATGTGAAAATAGCATTTCTAAATGGTGATTTACAAGAGACCATTTACATGTCGCAGCTTGAGGGTTTCAAGCTCAGTGGGAGTGAGGGAAAGACTTACAAGTTGTTAAGATCCATTTATGGACTTAAACAAGCTTCAAGGAGTTGGAATAAATGTTTTGATAAGTTAATCAAGCAGTTTAGTTTTTATCATAACATAAAGGAAGTTTGTGCATATCGAAAGGAACAAGGAAGTGCTGTGGTGTTCTTAGTATTATATGTCGATGACTTATTATTGATTAGCAACGACATTGTGTTTTTGCGACTAGTGGAAGCTTGGCTTTCCAAGAATTTCTCCATGAAGGATTTAACAGAAGCGAGTTATATACCAAGTATAAAGCTCTACGGAGAAAGATTTAGGAGGCTATTGGGATTATCCCAATCCATGTATGTAACGACCCCGGATTTTAATTAAATTTAAATTGATAATTAATTTAGTTTTGAATAAAATATTGTGAAATTAATCAATAAAGTGATGCGAGTTTCCCTGAATTTAAAAAAATCTATATAGATCATTTAAAATTAAAATATTGTATATATATGTATATATGTGAATATATATATGTATTTGAGCATATATGAGTAAATTTGAAATAATATATATATATATATATATATTAATTTGAATTTAAATCGTAAATAAATAGTTTGAAAAATAAAAATACAAATTATATAAGATATAAAAGTATAAAATAAATACATTGGATAAAATCTAAGAACAAATAAAAATATAGAAATTCACCTATATGACAAAATGAATATAAAAATAATTAGTATTAAATTTAGAAGTAAATAATTGAGATAGAAATAAATATAAAAATACATAAGATAAATTATATATAGTTAAACAAATTAGTTAAATTAAAAAATATATTAAAATTAGAAATTCATCATAAATTATAAAACAAAATAAAATGAATACATTAGATAAATTATAACAACGTATTAAATATAGAAATGCATTCAAAAAAAAATAGAATCTCACTTATATTATAAAGTGATAGAACAAACAAAAGAAAGAAACAAAACAAATACATATGAAAAATATGAAACAAGTAAACAAAAGAAAATAAAATACATATACAAGAGCTTGTAAAAGAAGCCACATCAAACTATCTTCATTTTGTACAACCGATATAAAAAAATAAGTTGTACAATGCTAATTAATGCATCCCCAAACTAGTATATCCATCAGCCTACAAACAAGAAAAATCCCTGCTAACTAGTACAAGAAAATTTTGTCACTTGTACAACATAATCCATCACCCTGTACAAAACAACATGCCCTGTAAACCTCATTTCCTATATACATTTACAAACTTCATTCCAGTTTTTCGTTCACCATTTAAAACTGAGTAGAACCAAAACAATATCATCTTGAAATCAAACAAATATCAGTCAAACAAACATCTCAAACTAAAACATCAAAGCCTGGGAGATAAGAAAGCCTGGGATCTTCAGTTCTCAAATTCAAAAACCCAGACTTCAACTTGGCTAAGAAATTCAAGAAGGCTTCAAATTTTTAATCTGGAAAACTTCCGGGATCTAAAATGTTCAAGGTGAGTAATATATATTTATTTAAACCTGAATGTATGTTGCCATTGCTCTGTTTGCATATACATGTACCAGTGTTCTTCCTCTCTGTTATTTCACAAAGCACCGGGCAACATCAAAAATTCAAGTTCTTCTTTTCTCATCAATATTAGGCCTTGCTTTTAAAAACAAATATGTATGTTTAAGTTTGAGTTGCCATCTAAAAATAGTTGTATGGCATAAAAATGCATGTAGAATGAAAACTCAAGTTTTTTACAGTGAAAAACTTTGTTTCTGGAAATTTCAAATATCACGAAACATTGATTCAAGAACATGAATCGAATCCCTGGACCAAACTATGATTTTTAAAACTAAAACGATGATTTTTAGTTGCGTGATTTAAGAGCAGTTGATTTTTGGTTGAAAATTGAGTTTTGATCGATTTCCGGCGATCAATAAATATGTGGATGTCGGGGTTGGTTGTGGAGATGGAGGAGGCTATAGGGATGCCTGGAAAAATGGTCGGAGGTGGCGAAAATGATGGTGGCGACAGCGGCATGGGATTTTTATTTCTAAACCTAGTTTTAGGTGAGTTTACAAATTCGATTCGTTCGATGTCCACGATGGATCGAGTGTCGCGGGGTTTTGGGGAGTGGTAGCCTGGTCATTGACGAAGGCAAGGCCGGAAGTTGGGGTTGTCTGGTGGTCGGAGCGCCGAGGATGGGGCGTTGACAGGTTTTGGTGGGGTGATGGTCTGGTTGTTTGCAAGTGCTCGAAGTTGTTCGAATTCGATTGATCGAGTCGATAATCGATCTGGGTGGTCGGAGCGTTAGTGTGGGTCGTTGGCGACCTGTAGGGGGTGTCGAAGTTGGTCAGATCGTCGTCGATCAGATGTGCACATGCACGAGCCTTAGAGTGATAGCCTGGGTGTTGTTGCCTGGGAAGAACAGAGGAGATTCACGCGTGTTTACTCGGGTAAATCGAGTTATTTACTCGAAACAAGGAATAGAGGGCTCGGGTCAAAACTTTTGTTCCAGGTTTTCAAACCTGAACCCTGTTTTCTGTTTTGAAATTCAAAACTAAATTTAAATTTATCAAGCAAAGTTTTAAACTGAGGTTTAAATCAAAATGTAAATACAATTCAAGTTGAATTGGAATTTAGTTTAGACATAAATAAAGTTTAAAATTCAAATTGTTTAAATGACTTAAAAACAATTAAATGTATGAAGAATTTGAATTTAAAATAGAATTGAATTTGTAAATGAAAATTTAAACAAGTTGAAATTTAAAAGTTAAACCTGGGATTAATTCTAAAATCTGATTTCAAGATTTTGAAATTGATTAAGTTTTATAACTTTAGTGTTTAAAATAAGTTAAATAAATTGAAATTTAAGAAAGAAGAAAAAATTTAAATTTAAACTCCTTAAGAATTCCTTTATGACCAATTGTTATCTTAATATGTAAATTTAAAAATGTTAATAAATTTTGTTTTAAACTTATTTGAAGATAAACAAGAATCTATTTCAATTTTGAATTTAAATTGAAATTTAAAAAGAAAATTTGAAACAATGTTTTCAATATATTGTAAATAATCATTAAATTATAAATATGAATGTGTTACTTTAAAAAAATGAAGATTTATGATTTAAAATTCATTAATGAATGAGTTCCTAATGGTTAATTAATTTATAATCAATAATGATTAATATAAGAAATTTTCTTTAAAAAGGTTATTAAAGAAATTTAATAGTTAATGAAATCATTAACTAAGATTATTTGAACAATTAATTAATGTGATAAATTTTAACAATAAATTTAGATAAATTAATTTAATAATGATCATGTGTGGAATCATTAAGTATAATTACTGAATATAAGTAATTAAGAAATTAATTATTCAGTGTAATTAATTGAGTTAATTTGATTTGTTCAAGTTAATTACTTAAGTTTGAATTAATTCAGAATAATCACTTGATAATTTGGGAAGATATAATTACTTAGAGAAGTAATTAATAGATAATTACTGAATGTAATTAATTGAATGATGATTTGAAATTTGATTAAATTATTTGTTAATAAATTAAAGGATTAAATTAATAATGGTAATTAATTAAGATTTATTTAATAATTAAATATTAATTGATTCATTAATTAAAAATGATTAGTTAATAATTAGGGTTAACTAATAAGTTTGAAAGGAGGATTTATTTCAAATAATTTGTAATTAACTTATGATAATTAACCCGGATTAAAAATTGATACATCTGATTTAAATTAATCAGTTGATTAATAAATTTACTTGTAAATGTTTGGACTTGACTAAATGATTGAATTGTTTGATATTCTGATCTGTGATGCTGTGTGATATATATTCTGATTTGTGTGTGATCTGTACTGTAGTTATTTATCTAGGATGAATGTAAATTATTATCTGTGACTTATATATCTATGATCTGTGATCTGTAAATAAAAGATAAGCATTATAGTTTATACCGCTTATCAACTATATTTCTGTATTCTGATCTGTGATGATTGGATGATGTTGCACTACTGTGTGAAACGCCTGGACTACACCATACACACACAAATATGGATTTCACGTGGAAATCAGTTAAGTCGCAGATTTTTGACAATTTTAAAGATTGAATTCTTGAATCCACATAGTTTTGGAAATTGGAATTAAGAGCTTTGTAAATGAGATTAAAATGTAAAAGTTATTTTAAATAACTTAATAAAACTTGATTTTTTTTAGTAATTTGATTTAAATTTGAATTCAATATTTGAAATTGAATTCAATGATTTGGGAAACTAATTGTTTTCACCTAATAAAAGCTCTCATATAAGAAATGAATTTCCAATTTGAATTAAAGGAATTTCAAGTTTGAATTGAAAATGGTTTTCCAAGTTACGTATAAATCTTTGGAAATGATTTCGAAATCTATAAGTTAAATCTTTATTTTGAAGATTTAATGAGTTAATCCAATTGAAATGGAAATTGATTTGGAAAATCTATGAATGAATCTTTGTGAACGGGGTGAACTTTGTGAATTAAATCTTTTGTTTAAAAGATTAAAGTGTGGAAATTGTTTAAACCGTTGAAGGTTGTTAAAATGAACCTTTTTGTTTAAAGATTTGAAAATGGTAATGTGTTTAAACCATTTAAAGAGAAGTTTTGGATAACAAGTTGTGACTTAACTGAAATCCCAATATCCATATGTTTTTAAATATTGCGCTCATTATTCGGTTTAGCCGGGAGAGGACCTTTGTGTCATATAACCCATTCTGAATAATGACACGTCATATATGGATCGCATTTGAAGACCGGTGGTGAAGACCGGGTATTTGTGAGAACGATAGGATAACTTATCGATTGTCTCTATCCTGAGTCGCGCCGGTATAGAGATTTCCTAAGTGATGGGAAATCCGATTGGGATTGTGAATACCCGGATTGCAAGGGCTTCTTCGGAAATGCCTTCGGTTTTGTTCGAACCCGGAACAGACTTGTATGGTTGTATGTCTGAGACTACACTTTGAGATATAAAGCTGATTTCTTTCAAATACATTTCTGTTTGGTGGCGGAGAATTATTCTTTAAGCTTAACACCCTTCTCTGAGACGTATGAGCTCAAAGGTTATGTAGTTGAAGGTTATCAGCGATATATTCCCAATTTGGTAGTGTGGCATGCTGAGTGCTGCTGTGTGTTGCTGATCATTTGTTGATCAAAGCATGGCTTTCGTGTAAAACGTAGCTTTGTGGACGAGACCTCATCGAGCCTCACAGAATGGAAATGGTCGAAACAGGAAAGATGCGGCAAGGTTTCAGGGGTAGCTCCCCTAGGGTATGACCATTCCTTCTGGAAAAAGGTGATATCATGGTATGGAGCCCAGATATTTACCTATGTGGTTGCTCCAATCTCATTTACTCTGTGTGATTGTTGCTTTGTGATCGAGGGCCCTCGGATAAAGGTCGCAAACGACCGGGGGTGGAATATCTCAGGTTTACTACCTGGGAAGGGGGTAACCGGCCTTGTGTTGGCAGAGAGCCAGGTGGTTCTCGGGGCGTCCCTCCAGAGGTGTTCCCATGTGGCATAGGAAGTTCCTTAGCCTGACCATTTGTTGGAAAATCCAAAGAAACAATACGAGCCTAGTATGGTTTTAGTTGTATAACCTGCTATGGAATGTGGCGGTAACCTGCTATTGAACATAGTAGGTATAGTAGGCATAGTTCGAAATGTCTATGCTGGCTAAGATTAATATTATACTTTCGAGATGTTTTCCACTATGCACTAATAGTAATAATATCGAATGATTTTGCGTAGTAAGCATTTTTGACTATCATAAGGAGAAATCTCCTCCAATTCTGCGTTTGCATTGTGTGTGTGGTGGGAGGCCTTATGGTAGTTTCATTTTCCAAAATCATTGCGGATTTCAGTGTTTAAAATTCTTTTGTTGTTTGTTTTAAAGATAAACTGTTTTTGTTACTCACACTAGTCCCATGACTGACTCGGAGTTTATTGTTCCCTTCCTAAACTCTGGGTGCCCACAATTTTACACACGGGCAGTCTAGAGTTGGGTTTTTCAGATAATCAGGTTTAGTTGACATTGGAGCTAGTTCAGTTTTGGAGATCATGACTAACATTGCTTACCTTTTTCTTACGTGATGATGGTTGGAGCTGATGTTGGAGTGGTTGGACTCAGCCTCTCTGACTGATCATTTGGAGTTATCATTTCTATTATTTTCGCTGTATCATTATTTATCTCTGATATTATTGTATCATATTAATATCATTGTTGTATATCATACTGGATATTGTATTCATTGGAGTTGTATATGATATCATCTATTTCTTTAATCCGCTGTGTTGTTATACTTAATGGTGTTATAAGCTCCGGGAAGCCTGATTCGGCGTTTGAATCTACGCCATTTGAGTACAAGTGAAGTACGGGTGCCGATTTTCGAAGGCCGAGTTTCAGGATTCTTACAATGTACATAGATACCATATCGAAATGGTTCGATATAGAGAATTTTAAGCATAGAAATGTTCTAACGCAACAGGAATGTTCCTTTCTAAGGTGGACGCTCCTTAAGCCGATAAAGAAAAAGAGCATATGAAGTGATACCTTATGCATCGACAATCAGTCAATAACATACGATACGTTATGTACTAGATCAAATGTGGCTTATATATTAGAATGCATAAGACGATATTAGTCTAATCCTAGAGAAAATCATTGGACTACGGTAAAATATACTTAAGTATTTAAGAAAATCTAAGGACTCATTCCTTATGGGAATTGAGACTTCCTTATGAAGGGGTATATGGACTTTAGCTTTCAAAGTGACATTGACGATAATAAGTCAGTGTCAGCTTACGTCTTTACCTTAAATAGTGGGGTTGTTAGTTGAAAAAGTTCCAAAAAGAAAACAGTAGCCGATTCCATGATGGAGGCCAGGTACATTGCCCTTAATAAAGCAGCTAAGGAAGCGGTCTGGATGTGCAAATTTATGAGTGAGTATTTTGTGACAACAATGCAGCGATGCATATCGCAAAGGAGCCTATAGTACATAAGAAATCGAAACACATTCTCCAAAAGTTCCACCTCATTAAGTAATTTGTGGAGAAAAAAGAAGTTGTGGTTCCAAGAATAGCTACAAAGGGCAACATAGTAGATCCATTCACGAAGGGACTAGCTTGATCAGTTTTCATCAAACTAATCAAAAGGATGGGATTAAGATTCCATAATTGGCCCCAAGTGCAAGTTAGAGATTGATAGAGTTATAGGTATGCCCTGTGGGCAACAATGTATTTTACTGTAAATTATTAACTCTATAATAAAATCTCATTTGAAATAAAAAGTATTTTTCTTAATGTATACTTATTATAATGTGTTATGTAACAACCTGCCATTTTCAAACCTTGGATTTAACCCCCGAACCGACATTAATATCTTGAAGTCCGAAAAAGACAAGTCGTTCTGATATGATAGCAAGCAAGCAAAGCGGAATCTAGCTAATGACTATCTGAACTTGCTATGGAAGGAAACAACATTTAATATAAAACTCATGTACACAAATTATAAATCCAAATACATATTTAGATTCGTACAATAAATCTGAATCCAAACCACAACACAGAAATATACTATTACATGTTATATTTATAACTTATACAATATTTACAATCTAAAGTCTTTGCCACCATTTCCACCATGCCACTTGTGTCCATCAACTTAGTGATATATATAAAAGAAAAAATAAGAGGGGTCAGACATAAGTTTGGTGAGCGAAACAAATTTATCTCATATATAATACAAAAAGACTGAAAAAACATCATTAGTGTCTCCTAACTCATAAACATACACTAACCAATCTATACATATACCTTAACCTAACTACTTGCACCCGTGGAGTAATATCAACACTAAACCAAGGTTGACTACTCGATTTAGGTCAAATTCGATTTTGTCTTATGTTATACACAATTTATATACTCAACTAATGGAGTTTATCAATTCCATATCCCGATGGAACACCAATTTCTAAATAACAATGTAAACTATCACTAGAGGAACAACCATTTTCCTGAAACATCTATTTCCAGAGTCAATAACATGGATACTGAGCAAATAACCATTTCCCCAGAACGGCTTTTTTTTGAATACCTAGAGAACAAAAATTTCACTAGGACAAATATTCCTTGGACTATGTGTGCCTCCTATACACATTCAATGCCCATGATCAAATATCTAACTACTCAATGATCAATAGCACATCAAGTGCACCCAACATCCAATAGCCAATAATACATCAATAAAATTCGACTATTCATACATATATATTCTTATATTTCACATATACACACACATATTCATCCATATATATGTCCAAAGCATTCCAATTCAATAAGGTTAATAAGTCACTTCAAAACATCACTTAATCGATGTCCAAAACCCAAAGGAAAAACCCGGAATTGAATTAATTTATTAAACTTAGCCTTATTGGCCTAGGTTTATTGTGCGGTTTTTCTTTACACGGGTGGAATGATATGCTACATACCGGAGGACTGGTGTACATGAAAATTACAAAATCTTGATAGTTCACATAAAGTTATATACATACATACATACATACATGCATATATATATATATATATATCCAAATTTTCATTTGATCATATCTTCTTCATTTTTCACTCATTTTTGAACCCGCTTTCTTCTAAATTGAAACTAAAGTCTCTACTATTCATCTACTTCAAAATCATTATAAGTTCAAGTTGAAACCATTTCAAAAATTGCTCTAAAAGTCAATGAATACAAATCTAGTTTTTAGCTTTTATAAATATACTTTCTTGTATATATACACCAAAATATACTATGGAATAAAATAAATTCTTATTAAAAATAATATTATCCCTAAAATAACATTTGGCACTTCATACACACACAGTGTGTAACATCCTGCTATTTTTAACATCCGAAATCAATTACAACCACTATAAAATATGATTGTAACTAATTTCTGATATAAAAGTAGTGGATCGTTTATTTTACAATTTAAAATTTCAGAACTACAAAAAAGAAAGTCTTGTAGCAGAATCAAATATCAATATAAATATACATTAACTTAATGATACAATAACCTTACAGCGTTTATTACATTAATTTTCATTCCAATACATCAATTATCAATATCTCATGGGCAATATAAAAACGGTATAAAAGAATATATTAATTCAGCTATCCATGATATAGCCTTCATCCACTTTTCCATTCCCTTTTTTGCTCCTACCTTCAACTTCACACCTATACAAGATTATAAAATAGAAGGAAAATGGTTTCAACTATGTTTAGACTGCGCGTAGCCCTATACATTACAACCATAGACTTGATAGCTATTGCATAGGAAAAGACAGCCAACGTACCCCTTTAAGGTGATCAAGCCCATGTAGTTCTATTTATCGCTCTTCTCTTGCATCTAAATAGTCCTTAGCACATAACAATCATAGCATCTATGAAACCATCTCAACTAATGCAATCATTGCAACCAACACAATCAATACAACTAAAGAAATTAGTGCAAGTAGAAAAAACTACTCCTACGAAACCATTTCAATCAGTCACCATAAATATGGGAGAACAACAATAATAGCACACTTAGACATTAAATATTACAATCATTTCACAATACACAACGTCAACCCCAAACATCAAATGAGCCAATCACAACATGCATATACCCATATACTAATTACTAACTATTAGCAATACATCGTTAATGTAAGTATAAACGATTCAAACCTATACTAAACCGCTATATTTGTAACAACCTATATTTTTAGGGTGCTTTGAATATTTAAATATTGGATATTTAAATATTTAATTGATTTATTTTATCGATGAGCGGGAAAACTCGATTTTCGTAGAAGGATTTTTTAGAACTTTGGATTATTTCCATTGGGTCCAGATGGTCCGAGCGAGCTAGAGTGAGTATAAGCGTCGATATATTTCGACTGTTTGGTTTCGAGTTAGAAGGTCGAGTTTGGTTCGTAAATCGAGCGACTTAGAAAGCTAACTTTTGTATACGTTGGAATTAAGTCCCAGAAATAGTTCCATTGAGTTCGAAATAGGGATATTTGGCAGGAGACGTCAGTCATGCCTTGTTTGGAGTTCGAGATTTTGGGGGTGAATAGTGTTGGAAAATTTTCTATATAAGGACCTCACTTTCTTATATTTTCCAAAACAAAACTCTAACCCTAAAATAAACTCTCCAACCTATGGCCAAGGATCATCTGCGCCACTATAGGCTGATCCAGGCTTGGGCATCAACTAGGAAAAGGTGCGGGATAGTGAGATATAGAAGATGGACGGTCGGATCATCATCGATCGATCCACGGCGGCGTAGATCTGGGAGTGAATGACGGTGGCCATTCCCGTTTATTCTCAACGATGGAGACATTTCAGGTGGCAAAATTTGTGGCTGCGGGTGCATCTCGGTTGGGGCTATCCACGACGGTGGTGCGGCGGCTTCTGGTGAGGTGAGGCGGCGGCGAGGTGGGTTTGAAGCAGTGGCGATTGATTTCATTGATCGATTAGGGCTCGAATGGGTTAGAGAGGTAAGTAACAAATTAAACTCGATTAACTAAGTTAATTTTTAATTTATTAATCTTGTGATGTTCTAATGATTATATCTTGTTCATACGAGGTCCGATCGAGTAGCCATTTCGTTGTTGCATTCATATCTGGATTATCTATGAAATGAAATTGGATTGGTTGAGACTGGAGCTATTGGAATGTTGCGCTGATGGAACCGTAATGCTTTGGCGGAAACTAGAATTTTAGTGAGTTAAACTCACATTTTTGGTTGATCAGTATGTTGTGTAGTAGATAAAAATTATTAGGTGTATGCTTGGATGTTTTATTTGTTGGTTGTTTGGTTTGGATAAATTATCATTTCTAGAAATGGATAATGTATAAAGTGATATTGAATGACATTTGTTTAGCAGAATAAATCCTCATTCCGCTATTATATTAATTTGAACATTTATTTAAGTGTTAGTTGATTAATAATGGATAAGTGATGTGTTAACAATTAATTATTAATTACAGATTTGGTTTACATATATGTCTGCTTATATAAATACCAATTTAACTTGGGAAGTTAAATTTAATAAACTTGTGGCTTGTTTAAGTACCATTGGGGTCGCTAAGCCTCTTTCCGAGTTTGGAAAGTTATGGAGTTGAATTAACTTCAATTTTATAATTTGAAGTAAAGTGATTATTTAATTATTATTTTAACAAAGTGTTTTATATAATTATTTCTGTAGTAAAATTAATTATTATATTATTCAAAATGTTTTAAAGTTAATTATTATATTTATAATGTTTTAGAATTAATTATTGTATTATTGTTGTTTAAAGATACCTAATTATTTATTAAGGTTGTTTAAAGATAACAAATTATTTTATTATTAGTTATTTAAAGCTAGTTAATTATTTTATTAGTAACATTGTTTGAAAGTTAAATAATTATATTTTTAAAAGTTGTTTAAAGTTATTTTATTATACTATTAAAATGTTTTTAAAATTTAATTATTTTATTATTTAAATGTTTTTAAAAAGTTTTACTATTATATTTTTAATAACTCTTTTAAAGTTTAATTATTATATTACTAAAAATGTTTAAAGTTTATTTTTATAATGTTAAAGTTTTATTCATTATAATTAAATAATAGATTGTTTATAAAAGGATTTATTTAAAGAAGTTTACAAATTTGAATGGGATTTGGAATTTTAAAAAAAGTTGGGTTTTGAATGATTTCAGAAAAGAGGTTTAAAAATGGTTTAATGATTTGAAAGGGAAGTTTTATAAACAGGTTTTTGAGTTTTATAAAAGAGTATTTTTATAAATAAAACTTGGAGATTTATAAAGAAGTTTTATAAATAGATTTTGGAAATTTATAAAGGAGGTACGTAAAAAATAAAAGAGATTTATGAAAAGGATTGGTGTTTTGGGTTATTAATATCTTCATTTTAATGACATATGGGGTTTTGACCAAATTAATATGATTTTGAAATAGAAAATCTTTCTGAATGTTTTGTGACTATATGTAGACCGCTTTAGAAGTATATGGAAAAGTTTTTCCAAGTTTTGAAGGTTTGTGAATATACTTATATTGGTGCGATAAGTATACAAATATTTTGGAAAGAGATTTAATTAATGAATGATTAATCTAAGAGGCTTGGTGATTTCCATGGGAAATGTAATCTCTATTTGGAATGCTTGTTTATTTGATAGTTAAATAATCATCTATCAAAATCTTGGCCTAAATATGCAATCCTTCTTAATTTTGGTGGTACGAAAATATTCTTTCCCTAGTTAACACCGAAGGATTTTACTATGGAAATATCTAGGAGAACACAGGGATTATATGGTACAGTGACCATTGGAGGTGCTATATTGTACGCATAAACTCATTTTGTTCTCCTAGGATGAATGATAAGGAAATCTATCCGCTTAAATGGTTAGGAGGAGATTTTCGCTCTTATGTATTGTCTGATTATTTCCAAAAGAATTGGTTTTGAGTATTTTGAAAATCGATCGATTGGTTTTGAAACATTCGATAAGCTGGGGAGTTTACTTATGTGAGATGGCTCAAAACAATAACCACTCCAAAACCATATATGGGTTATATGCTTGGAGGAGATTCGAGTTTTGTTCGAAATGTGGGAATCCATGTGTGATTCCGAGATCTATTTTGGGATGTGGGGATCCATGTGTCATTCGGAGACTCACTGGGATATGGGAATCCATGTGTGGTTCTGAGATCTATTTGAGATGTGGGAATCCACGTGTGATTCCAAGACCCATTGAGGTATGGGAATCCATGTGTTGTTCCGAGATCTATTTCAGATATGGGAATCCATGTGTGATTTTGAGACCTGTTGAAGTATGGGAATCCATGTGTGGTTCAGAGATCTGTTCGAGTAGAGACTTGTGTGCTGGAATGCCGAACGTAGCTTCACCAGTGGTAAGGCCCTAAACCAATAATAGGATGCATAGCCAGAGGTTTAGCAAACCCATAAAGGTGCCGACGTCTCCTTCCTGGAGTTACCTATAGTTGTTATGCATGCATGGAGCAATGCATTGGGCCTGCATGGCCAGCTATGTATTTCCTACTATACATCACTAGGGATGTATTGTTTCTTCGAAAGGATAACTCTGATCCTTATGTAGAAGGACCATTCTTGAAGTACTAAGGGCACCTTCGTGGAATTCTACACAATTAGCAAATGCGCCTTTGCAGTTTTTGATTATACCTATAATTGTTGTGATGTACACTCACGAGCATCACATGTGAGGACCCATTTCTTCGACTCTCGGATTGACACTAATACATCCTCGGTATTCGTGTGCCGTGAATCCAAGTGTCGAAGAAGCGGATTCTCAAGGGTAAGAAAGAAAATAAAGACAGAACAGAATCTCGCATATTTTATTTCAATATAAACTTTACAGCAGAAATTAAAATACAT
Organism: Allium fistulosum; assembly: GCA_030737815.1. NCBI lineage: Eukaryota > Viridiplantae > Streptophyta > Magnoliopsida > Asparagales > Amaryllidaceae > Allium > Allium fistulosum. The sequence continues at coordinate 970,620,406 of CM060908.1, read as the reverse complement.
TTATCAGAGTTAAACATGGACAGTTATAAATTTCTGTCCCTACAATTTTCAGAATATTAGTACAAGAGTGTGGTGGAAATATGTAAAAATCTTCTTACTCCATGTTTCGAGCTCCATCCTAATTTCTTCTAAACTAAACCTTACTACTAGCTGCTCGAAAAAATTAGGGCACCCACAGTTTAAGGAAAGGAAAAAATAAACTCCGGGTCAGTCATGGGACTGGTGTGAGAACTAAAATTACGCGTTTTGAAAACAAAAAGGTATTTCATAAGACCATGCCGCACATAAACATTGAACGGATTTTTAACTTATGATAACCAAATCTTTATTATGTAAAAATAAGGGATATTATTTTTAATGACATATCTTTGAAAACATTTGCAAGTAAACTTATTAATCTTAGCCGACAATATTACATAATTAAATTCCAGCATACTAACCACAAACGTGGGTTCTACAAACAAAATGGCAGGCGCTTATTGGAGAACTGGTTTCCATACCAATGACTATGTGAAGGGACTACATTTCGGTCGTACATCTCTAAAGGAATGTATCGAGGCCCAACTGATGGTCCTCTACCAACACAAGACCAGCCTACCTCTTCCTAGATAGTACCGAATATGTCATCACCCCGGTCATTACCGACCTATCCGTGCATGCTCTAGCATACACCACATTAATTTAGAAGCTGATGTACTAGCAGGAATAAATATATCTGGAAGGGGATGATTATACCCTAATGGCTGCAAACTACATAGCATTGCCGCGTCTACCCTGTTTCGGTCATTTTCGGGTATGAGGCTTGAGGTAACGATTACCTTTCACTTTGCACATTTCACTTTGAATGCCACATTGCCATTCCATCGATCAATGTTGCTTCCACAAACATACAACCTCTAAGCTCATAGGTCTAAGAGAAGGGTGTTAAGCTAAGAGAAGTTGCCTTCTCCACCACCAAACAGATGTATATTTGTAAAAGTCAACGATGAAATCTCAAGAATGCAATGTCAGACATCCATCCATACAAGTTCATTCTGGGACTGAATAAAACTGAAGGCACCCTGCTACCACAACCTATCGGGAATTAACCCTAGGATTTGTAGTGAGAAGTCCTTATAACCCAAAGAGTTTCAGAAATGAAGGGACCGCTGCTACTTTAGTATTTGGGAGCTAACCAGAATTATCAACAAGCGGTCCTTTCACCCCGAAAATCCTTGGTCTTCATCCTTCATTTTCTTTATGAAGATTTCAATTTTCGAACGCATACATTTGTTCGAAGTGGTTCCCGGATAGGAATTACCCCAAATCCGACCCTGGCTCCTTCAAACCAATCATCGATAAAAAGAGATTCTGTGAATAGGGAATCATTCTTTAATTTATTAGTTCTTTTCTTTTTCTTTTATCAAAATCTCTTTTGGGGATATATATTTCTAAGACATTCTTTTCGGTATATATGGAATCATCAAACCTCTCTTTCAAATCCTTTGATTACTTAAAATCCTTTTTTAATCTTGGAATAATTCCAAATCATTTCATTTTTTTACTTAGGAAAAGATTTCCAAATTATTTCATCTAGATCTTAAAAATGATTTCTTAATTCAAAACTCATAATTTTGATTGAGTTAAAACCATGTTATCTAGGATGTTAATCCAAAACCAGCCAATATTAAATGAGCAGAATCTATAAAAATCATCTAATTCCACTAAATATCAATTCCCGTATTCAACGAATACTATAAGCGGAATAATGGCAAAATTACCTTTTAAATTCCACAAATAGTACGCGTTCCCTCTATGGGTTTTAATACCGAGTATAAGAAGATCATCTCTATAAAATCAAGGTTGTGTTTAATTTAATTTAAATCTTTTTATACTTGACTCGTTTAAGACATTTCAACCTTATCTTTCCCTCGCCTAGGGAAGAAGCCAAGTGAGCCAGGACACTAGTTGCTCCTGAACATCTTCTTAGTTTAAGCACCTCACATCCGGATCTCACGAATAGAGAAATCCAGTCTATTCGTCGACTTTTAGAGCCAAGATTAAACCACTTATTTATAATAGCTTTTCTTTAAACATTTATTTAAACTCTCTAAATGAGCTAGAAAACCTCTAATCACTATTAAAACACTTAGTTGTCCTTTTGAAAACATATATAAAAGATTTGGAAAAGAATCGTTAAGTTTAAAACCAAAATTTAAAAGTTATAGAAAAGTGCTACGGAAAGCGCTTTTATAAGCTATATTAATCAAAACGACTTTTTATTATTTGAAAATTCATTTTTATAGATCAAATCGCTTTTAAAACATTTTAAAATATTTATAAGATTTATTCCACATATTAAACAATTTTAAACATCATTTTCTAAGAAATCCAGTTTTGGATCCCGAACTGCAAAACCGTGATTTTTCAAAAAGCTTGTTTTACTCTTAACTCAAAATATCCTTATCGAAATCTCGATTTTATTTTTTCATTGGAAAACTATGGACATAAAAGTTTGGAAAATTCTTATTGTTTGTACCAAAAATGGGCACAACACTCTTCGGAAGTCTTTGAAGAGATAAACGTGTAGAATGAAAATTAAAACTGTGGATTATCTAACAAAAACTCCAAATAACAGAAAGTAAATTGCAAAGACAAGCGATTTAGAGTGGTTCGGCTTTTTAGCCTACGTCCACTATGAAGTTTGATGATTTTATTGCTCGACACTCGAAGATTACAATTGTTTATACTGTATTACAACTGGTTTTATAAGCTAATTCTGAAACTAAAGCAGTGGCGGTGATGCAGAGTAAATCTGGCAGAGTCTGGGCGCTCTTTAGCTCTTAAAATTGTCCGACCTCTTTTCTGAATGACCAGGAGCTCTATTTATAGATGTAGGAGGCTGATATTTCGCCTAAAATTCGGGGAGACCAGTTCTGGTACGTGAGGGGGCCCACATGCCCACTCTTTGGAAATCCGGGCCCACTTTGGGATCGATTCGACCCTTGCTTCGAATCGATCAAGATTTACTCCGATTGTGCTGAAATTTGGCATGGACATTCCTTAGGTCGCCAGTTATCTCCTGTCCAAATTTCATAGCATTTGGACTTGTAGATCTCGAGATATGATCGATGCAAGTTGGTCCATATCGATTCGACCCTTGCTTCGAATCGATCAAGATTTGCTCCGATTGAGCTGAAATTTGGCATGGACATTCCTTAGGTCGCCAGTTAGCTCCTGTCCAAATTTCATAGCATTTGGACTTGTAGATCTCGAGATATGATCGATGCAAGTTGGTCCATATCGATTCGACCCTTGCTTCGAATCGATCAAGATTTGCTCCGATTGAGCTGAAATTTGGCATGGACATTCCTTAGGTCGCCAGTTAGCTCCTGTCCAAATTTCATAGCATTTGGACTTGTAGATCTCGAGATATGATCGATGCAAGTTGGTCCATATCGATTCGACCCTTGCTTCGAATCGATCAAGATTTGCTCCGATTGAGCTGAAATTTGGCGTGGACATTCCTTAGGTAGCCAGTAAGCAACTGCAAAAATTTCATAGCATTTGGACTTGTAGATCTCGAGATATGATCGATGCAAATTAGGTTTTCTCGACCGTGATCGATCAATATCTTGAGCATACAAACTCCGATTGACTTGAAATTTAGGATGTTGGATTTCTTAGCTTTGCTTGTCATGTCATATCAATTGTAGCTCGATCCGAACTCGGAAAGAATTTACCGACATCCATAGTAGACCTATGTATAACCGATCTTCAAGACGAACTGTCATTGGTTTCTAGTCAAGTTCTTGGTGTCACGGCCTTGCCAAAAGGCGGGATAACATTTGCCCCCTAAAGTACGTCTTGTGTGAACATGACGTGCTTTGAAATGCTGCATCCTTCATTCTAAAAAAGTTCTATCTGATTCGTTGAGTAGTTGCTATCTTTTCGTCAAAAGATGTAACCTTCGATTGATTTCCAGTATTATAAATGTTGATTGAACCACTGTCAGTGGTTATGTAGTGCAATGTTGTAACTAAGTGTCGAGTGCTAGCGATTTGTTGTTCGCTGTTGTAATTGTCATCAGGTGAGCATTCAATTTCTGTAAATTTTGAAAATTGAATGTTAGTCTGTCATATATGTACGTATGTTAACCTGGCTCCCGTTAACGTTTGCATGTTCACGAGTGATTGTCAAGTTCTTTAGTTTTTGTTTGGATTGAGTTTCGTATCGATCCTCTCATGGATCGAAGTGAAATTCAAGTTGTAACAACGTTTGATGGTTGTCTTTGAATGCTCCTTCATAACGATCCTCTCCTGAATCGATGTGAAGGGTTGGAATGTATGCTTCGTATTGGTGGATACGTAATATTGGATCTCGGATTGATGGATACAAAAGTAATGCTTTGTATCGACAGAGTCAAACGATCCAGACATAATCATGCAGTGATGCTTCACGGAGGTTATGCCATTCCTTATTCGTTTATTCAATAAGAATCCCCGATTGTGGATAATCTTTGATAGGAGTCATCCATGATTCTTCTCCTAGATCCATCTCTAAGATCTAGTTGATCTTCATATGTCAATGCTTGGAATAATAAGCATTTCAACTGGGATAAAGTGTTTTTTCCATGCATCCCCGGAACTGGCTAGCTTGGCTAGTGACTTAGTTTTTTCATTTTGTCCTCCGAGGAGGTGTGTAATGGTGTAATTGTCGAAGTCGACTAGTAGCTTTTGGACCCAGCTAGGATGAGGAGCACGATGTTGCCCCCTAGTTCAATAATCTTCCCTGACTCGGTATACTACTAACCAATAATCACATAATATATGCAAAGTTTCCACTCCTAGTTTTCTTGTAAGTTTGAGTACCAAGGCTTCATACTTAGCTTCGTTATTTGTTGTAGGGAAGTTGAGTTTAAGGGCGTGGCAGATCGATCGTTCCTCAGTAGTCATTAACGCAATTTCAACGTTAAAAAAGCCGATTATTGGAAGTTCCATCTATGTACGTCCTCCATCGGTTGGACGGTTCGCCACTGTTCTTCGGATAGTCGTCTGATGTGGTGGATTCAGATATGAAGTATGCTAATGTTTGATCATGGAGAGCTCTCCGAGGGAGATATGTGAAATCAAATTGGCTTAGCTCGATATCCCATTCGAGTATCCTTTCAGACATCTAATGTTCCCATTGGATCTAGCGTTCTCAAGTTTGAATCCAAAGAATGCAGTATAGCACTACAGGTCCGGATCTGTGATAAAATAGTTGTATTCCTGGTCTAGGACATGTTTCAGTATCTGATTGCATCTAGAGTTTGCATCCATGGATGAGAGTAATTGATGTCTGATGGTTAAGTCAATTTGATGATTGATCGTTGGATGTGGAAGCTATGCTTTGCCATGCCTCATGCAAATTTGGGTAGTCGGTGTATGTTCGCCACTCTCCTTTTGTTTCTCTCATAAGCAAAGGATTGAATACTCATTTTGGGTAGAGGACATCGCGGATAAACCTATTGGTTTTGAGTAGATTTGCCTCCTCCTTAAGTGTATCAGATCTTTCTGGATCCATGTTGCTCTGTTTTTATTCACCGAGACATGCATCGGGTTGGCACTTAGTGCAGGGTTCTTAATGGTGGGTAAGAGTCCATATATACACATGAGATTGAGTCCAAGCGAACATATCAAATTCACCTGAAGCAATGCAGTCGACTCTTGCATTATCATTGCGTAGAGTTGTGATCTGATCTACAATACACGTGAAGGGTTGTAGGTGCCTCATGTGTTTATTTTCAACGGTAAATGATCAGGCTTATAAGGATGTTAAATCAAAGGATTAGTAGAATTTAGCCTTGTACTGCACGCTGCTACATAGCTGGCTCCAGCTTTGAGATTGAATTCTCATGTGTTTCTGAATGATGCGCTTTTCATTCAATGTACCCGCGATCCATTGCTCATTGGAAGGGTCAGAATGATGATCAGTCACCCATGAGTTCGGGTATTGATTTGATGATTCTATCTCTGGGCATCCTTTCGGTCGCAACCTAGAGTTGTTATGAATATCAAGCATGGTTCATAGGTTCAAATTGTTATAGTCAACTCTTGGATAATCACTCGTTTGCCCCCAGTCTTAGGTTGGCGGATGCATTACGCGGATGGTCTAGCCTCGTCCTAGCTGTGTTTATACTGTAGTTCAAGCTTTAAGAATCAGAGTTGATTGATGAATGGTTGAATCATATTACTCTTATCTTCTTGCTTGTTCCCCCAAGTCTGGGGAGTATCTCGATAAGTGGCAAGGTAGACAATGTCCGCTTCAATTTTGTATTGTATTCCATTGAACCATAGGATCAAATTAACGGACGGAGGGCCGAGTCGTGCCTATCATGCATTATGTTCTAGTTCTTTCCTCTAGGCGGAATACATCGTTACTTTGCCGACATTCGGACATAAGCTAGATTCTGGATGGTCAACGACATTCGCTCTGCTGCTTATGTCGCCATACTTTGGGCAAAAACTGAAGAGTGAATCGTCTAGTCAGATCCAATGCAGGATTGGTGCTTCCCTTGTCGAATCTAGAGTAAGAATCAGTGTGCAGATGTTTAGGTTGCACTTGTTTCGAATCGTTCTTTTAGCCGGATCATGGTAAGAGTCAATGAATGAATGGTCGCGTTGCATTCATTTGGAGTTGGCTGATCAACCATGTCCATTTTGATTTACGTTCTCCCGTTAGATCTAGGGATAAAGTCAGCTCAAATGCAGTCATGTCATGCTCATTTGGTCTCATGCTCTTCCTGACGGATCGAAGGAAGGCGACGAAGGACGAATGGTCAAGTCACACTCATTCGTGGTTTATCCTTTTATCCGTGCTATGCTGGTCGAAGATATTCGATGCATGCTCGGGTCACATCGATTTGTAGTTGAAGAGGATTGATATTGACCGTCGATTCGACGGCATGATGCAGAATGCTCGGACCTCATTTCCTGTCAATCCGATGGTATGATATGAAAGGCGCAGATCGACATTGCCCGTCGATCCGGTGGTATGATATGATTGGTTGCTTGTAACTTTGGGCGTCATTATGTTTGGTTGGCATTAAGGCCTCCTTGCAGTCGTTGCTTTAAGTTTTAATGGACGCTAAGCCGGAGAGGCAGCGAGTCACCTTTCTCTTCTTTCAGTAATTTGTACTTCTGCCCCCAATCTTGGGGATAAGTCATAATAGGTGTTATGCAATATTGTTCACTGCTTAATTTTAACATCCACACTCTGGGGACTTGTATCTTTATGACAGCTGTTGATCACTCATTTTCATGTGTTGAGTCTGCGCCTATGCTCGGGGAATGAGTGATGTAACTTGGTTGAGATGCAGTCGAAGTTGTTAGGTGGACGGGTCCACCCTCCTCGAGGCCGTACTTGATGGAGATGTAGTCAAAGTCGTTAGGTGGACGGGTCCACCCTCCTCGAAGCTGCATTGAATGGAGATACGGTCGAAGTCGTTAGGTGGATGGATCCACCCTCCTCGAAGCCGTAGTTGGTTGTAGTTTATACTCCGGCTCGAGCTCTCGGAGTTCGGAGTTAGTTTATGTTTATACTCCAGTTCGCGCTCTCGGAAGCTGGAGTTTGTTGATGTTTATACTCCGGTTCACGCTCTCGGAATCCGGAGTTAGTTAATGTTTGTACTCCAGTTCGCGCTCTCAGAAGCTGGAGTTTGTTGATATTTATACCCAGCTCGCGCTCTCGGAGTACTCTGGGGTTTTGTGAATGTTTATACTCTGTCTCGCGCTCTGGGAGTACGGAGTTGAATAAATGTTTATACTCCGCCTCGCACTCTGGGAGTACGGAGTTAAGGAATGTTTATACTCCGCCTCGCACTCTGGGAGTACGGAGTTAAGTAAAAAGTTTGTACCCAGCTCGCGCTCTCGGAGTACTCTGGGGTTTTAGGAAAATGTTTATACTCCGCCTCGCACTCTGGGAGTACGGAGTTAAGTAAAAAGTTTGTACCCAGCTCGCGCTCTCGGAGTACTCTGGGGTTTTAGGAAAATGTTTATACTCCGCCTCGCACTCTGGGAGTACGGAGTTAAGTAAAAAGTTGTCGTGTATCAGCCCGTTTCTGGCCTGATGTGAGGGCTTGTCCCTGAGCTAGGTGTTTCGCTTAGCGAGTGATCGGTGGGATCCCGATTAACTTCCACTTATAGGCCCCTCAACAAAGGATGAGGTTTAGAGTATGGACGGTTAGATCGCGTCCATGTTCATTTGGATTGCGCTTTTGCCAGGCCTAAGGAGTAAGATTAGTGTTCTGGCAAGCTTTGTGCTCGAGCATAGGAAAGGATGGTCGAACTACATCCACTTTGAGTTGTATATTTTCCCTTAAGTCGGGTGCAAGAAATGGAGAGCAGACAGTCGAGTCACATCCAATTTATACTTTGCATTCTTTCGATCGAGCTAAGGAAGAGAGTTGAAATGACGGCTCATGATGGTTAGTGAGTAGACAATCAGTCGTTGATGACTTTAAATTGAGGGTTGGACCTTTAAACATGTGTTCCCTCAAATAATCCCAAATGTCTAATGTAGGATTGGATGCATGGATGGTGACATCACGTCCACCCTTGATGTGATTCCGATTTTATTGGACATTAGAAGAAGCATAAGTATTTTGGCAAGCTTTAAGTATGAGATGGAGAGTACATTGTTGGGATATATTACTCCAAGTCTTTCCTAGATCTATAATTAAATTGCGTAGGCAGATGAGTGGATGGTCAGTTGCATCCACTTTGTACTAAAGTCCTGACCTTGTCGGTCTCTTCCGCTTTGATGCCTTGCCCCCAGTCAGGGCATATAGTAGTCGATGAGTGGTCGAATCATGCTCATCACGATGATACCTAAATGATTTGATCATGGTCCACGGAGGTTGTTTTGCACCCAATCTTAAGTACTCGGTTACCTGCATCATTTGCAAGTTGTTTAATTCAAGTAGGTCATATTTCGCAACGTAAATGAAATTGAATTAGAAATAATTCAAAAGAGATCAGATCAAATCTCATTGATAAGTGAGGCAGCGTCGTATGCTCGCTATTGCACATCATTCCATCCCTTCTCAGTTGGAAGTCTAACGCAAATGGTTCAATTTGATCAAAGTCCTTGATCGATAGGGGTCGGATGTTCCCGGTCCTTCGTTTTATGGGGCTTGCATATATGGTCGGAGCTATCCTTCCCGGAGAAACCTTATGGCGTTGGCGTTCACGGTAGCCATTTAGAGAAGAGGAGTTTTCCGATCTAGAGTATGGAGCAGGTCCCCTCCTTATCCTGCTATGTTGATCCTTCATCTGATTCATCAACTCAAAATTTGCCTAGACATGTTGGTGCAGTTGTCGGCGGCGGTCTACCAGTTCTCTTGTCAAAGTCTGGAAATAAGCGCCGGTGATTAACTCATTTATGGGTATCGGCAGCAACTGGCTGCGGGCTTTGGATAAATTCGTTGGCTGCCAGCTTCTTCATTCACTTCAACAATATAAGAAGTAGATCTGGTATGTCTAACCACGATTGACAATGTTCTTTGAGGAATGGGGGAAGACAGCTACATTTGATAGCAGTCATCACTCTTGGTGTAAGCCATGCGCAATTCTCACTTCATGAGGTAGTGCCGGGGGTTGTATTTCCATAACACACCGACATAGTTAACATGTTGAATTTTCATTGGAAGTTCTACATGTAGGATGGTTTCAACGAATAGGTCTCGACTAGGAAAGATTCCCCAATCGGCATTATGATCAGGCTCATTTTATTGCCCAGGGGTCTTGTAACACTGGTCAATGACGTATGCATGATTGAGTTCGAGTTGTTTGCAATGCCGATAGGACGGTGAGTTGGTTAAAATGGGCTAACAGATTGGTGTTTATCCCAAACTTTCATCCAGATAGGGGACCTATATAGGGTATTAAGGAAGTCTTCTTGAGGTTGTATGCCATGCTTTTAGTCATGTGGACGTAGAATGATTAAGATGCAGGCATTTGAAGATGGTTCAGCGCTGACCAGCTATGCTTTGAGTCGGTAGAGTAGACAGTGTAGGGGAGTCGTCATATTAGCCGTCGTACCATAGTTGTCAACTCAGGAGTTTGAAAGCAGGTCAATTGGAGGAAGTTGCATTCCACCTTAAAAGCATGATATATTAATCAACCCCAGTTCTTGGCATACTAACTAGGTTCTCCAGCCTTTGGGAGTACGGTTGAGTAGTATTTCTTTACCCATTCCTTGATTGCAACTCAACATTTGTTGTTGTGATCTCCTATGTCTTGTTCAGTCATGGAACAATCAGAAGCATGGATGGAATGTTCCTTCATTAAATTGGTGATTGAATCGACAATGCGGGTGCCCTGCGCTGCGGCTAGGCTCTTTTTAGGAAATCTGGGTCGTACCCGAAATTTTTTTTTTTTTTTGATATTTCGTATCGATACGAATTGGACACAATTGGATCGATTCGAATTGCAGTTGAGTATCGATACGAATTAGGTGAAGTTGGATCGATTCGAATTGTAGTTGAGTATCGATACGAATTGGGTGAAGTTGGATCGATTCGAATTGCAGTTGAGTATCGATACGAATTGGGTGAAGTTGGATCGATTCGAATTGCAGTTGAGTATCGATACGAATTGGGTGTAAATGGATGGATACGAAGTAGCGCACCCTGATGGATACGAAGTAGCGCACCCTGATGGATACGAAGTAGTGCACCCTGACAACGCACCCTGATGGACACGAAGAAGCGCATCCTGATGGATACGAAGTAGCGTACCCTGATGGATACGAAGTAGATGGATGCGAGGGTCTTGTGTCTCTGATCGATACGAAGACAATGGATTCGAAGTGAGGCTATGCTTATGGATACGAACGCTCGGTCCAGATGGGTTTGAAGACATGGATATGAAAATCACCATATTTTCATGGATTCGAAGACATGGATACGAAAATCACCATATTTTCATGGATTCGAAGACATGGATACGAAAATCACCATATTTTCATGGATTCGAAGACATGGATACGAAAATTACCATATTTTCATGGATTCGAAGACATGGATACGAAAATCACCATATTTTCATTGATTCGAAGACATGGATACGAAAATCACCATATTTTCATGGATACGAAAAATTGCATTTTTTCTGGATTCGAAAATATGGGTATGGAATTCATGATGAATGTAGTTCCTCTTAGATCTGGAGCAATCTGAATAGAATAGAAGGAACTACTTATGAACAGATCTGGATCTTCTCCTTAGATTTTTGCAATCCAACGACGGTAGTAGATCCATAGAGCAGGAGAAAAAACTGCGTTTTCTCTCAGTGAAAGCACCAAAGTGTTTGTACCAAAAATGGGCACAACACTCTTCGAAAGTCTTTGAAGAGATAAACGTGTAGAATGAAAATTAAAACTGTGGATTATCTAACAAAAACTCCAAATAACAGAAAGTAAATTGCAAAGACAAGCGATTTAGAGTGGTTCGGCTTTTTAGCCTACGTCCACTATGAAGTTTGATGATTTTATTGCTCGACACTCGAATATTACAATTGTTTATACTGTATTACAACTGGTTTTATAAGCTAATTCTGAAACTAAAGCAGTGGCGGTGATGCAGAGTAAATCTGGCAGAGTCTGGGCGCTCTTTAGCTCTTAAAATTGTCCGACCTCTTTTCTGAATGACCAGGGGCTCTATTTATAGATGTAGGAGGCTAATATTTCGCTAAAATTCGGGGAGACCAGTTCTGGTACGTGAGGGGGCCCACATGCCCACTCTTTGGAAATCCGGGCCCACTTTGGGATCGATTCGACCCTTGCTTCGAATCGATCAAGATTTGCTCCGATTGTGCTGAAATTTGGCATGGACATTCCTTAGGTCGCCAGTTAGCTCCTGTCCAAATTTCATAGCATTTGGACTTGTAGATCTCGAGATATGATCGATGCAAGTTGGTCCATATCGATTCGACCCTTGCTTCGAATCGATCAAGATTTGCTCCGATTGAGCTGAAATTTGGCATGGACATTCCTTAGGTCGCCAGTTAGCTCCTGTCCAAATTTCATAGAATTTGGACTTGTAGATCTCGAGATATGATCGATGCAAGTTGGTCCATATCGATTCGACCCTTGCTTCGAATCGATCGAGATTTGCTCCGATTGAGCTGAAATTTGGCGTGGACATTCCTTAGGTAGCCAGTAAGCAACTGCGAAAATTTCATAGCATTTGGACTTGTAGATCTCGAGATATGATCGATGCAAATTAGGTTTTCTCGACCGTGATCGATCAATATCTTGAGCATACAAACTCCGATTGACTTGAAATTTAGGATGTTGGATTTCTTAGCTTTGCTTGTCATGTCATATCAATTGTAGCTCGATCCGAACTCGGAAAAAATTTACCGACATCCATAGTAGACCTATGTATAACCGATCTTCAAGACGAACTGTCATTGGTTTCTAGTCAAATTCTTGGTGTCACGGCCTTGCCAAAAGGTGGGATAATACTTATCTCGAAGAATTCAGAGCTATATTTGATGCAGCGCAGCCCTCGTTTGTCCAAGGTATAAGTCGTGACCGACTTAACATGATAGAAGATTTCAAAGACATAAGTCGTGACCGACTTAAGGAAGGAAGCATAAGTCATCCACGACTTAAGGAAGAGGCATTGAGTCATCTTCGATCTAACAGCGCAGATGATAAGGAGCTACGACTCAACTGGAAAGAAGACCTAACTCGTAACCGACCTAGTAAAACGATAAGTCGTGACCGACTTAGCATAACTCAGCAACGACTCAGTAAAGACAGTAGGGTTAGCGAATTTCTTAAGTCGCCAGGACGACCTACCGGGTTACTCAGTAAGAAGGCAAAGCAAATTGATGAAGAGATAAGTCGTAAACGACTTAACGAGCCAAGTGATAAGTCGGAAACGAGTTACGACTTAGTTAAGTCGCACAGTTTTAAAGCGAACCATCTTATGTAGCTGAAACCTAAAGCCATGGATTTCCTGCCGAGTTAATCTGGACCATTGGTTCTGAAGTCACTGCTATTGATGAGTCGGGATATGTTGTTAAGTCGGCAACAACCTAAGTGAATAACTGTCTATTGTAATTTCTGTTATAAGTCGTAAGTCGGCATGGGCTTAAGTCGACAATTCGTAAGTCGTTCTGTACATGTCTTGAGTCGTTTGATTTTTAGGTCGTAGCTTTTGAGTCGTAAGTCGGCAAGGCTTGTATTGTGTTGTAAATTTTAAGTCGTATGTCGTCTGTAATTCTTGAGTCGTACGAGATAAGTCGGTTCCGACTTAGGACTTGTGCATATTTTGTACCGCATGAGTTGTAGCCTATAAATAGGCAAGTTGGGTCATTTGTACGGGGTTGATTTTTGAATAAAATTCTCTTTTGATTGCTGTGTGCTTTCATCTAAATTGGTAGTTGAGTGTAATCTCCTATCTCATCTTTCGGTTAATCGAGTGCGCTCGATTCAACGATTGTAGAAGCCGATTCGCGGAATCAAGTGCGCTTGATCAACGCTTGAAGAATTGAAGATCTTTGAACCCGGTATCGTGTGCGATCAACGAGTTCGGGATAGCTAGAATTCGGTATCTTCGGATCAACGAATTTGGGCATTTCAGTATCTTCCAATCCACCGATTACTACTTTCACCGATTGAAGATTGTTTTGTTTAATCCGCTGCGCCAGTTTTTGGTATTAGAGCTTGTTCTAGCCAATCATAGCTAGATCGAGACTTGGAGCCTATTCATTTTGAAGTTGAAGTAATAGCCGAGAGCTTGAAGTGTTGAGCCGTGATCAAGTTGAAGTGTTCAACTTTGTATTGAAGTGTGGAGATCGGATCTTAGCATTTGGAGAAGTTGTGTTCATCGTGTCCATCGCTATTTGCAACAAGTGTGGAAGTTTCGATCCATTTCAATTTGGATCAAAGTTCGAATTGTGTTTGAATTTGAAGTGTTTGTAAAGTTTTTAAGTATGCCGCCGAGGAGAGCTAATCGTCACCAAAACGTAGAAGCTTTGTATCGAAGAGAAGAAGCTGATGAGATGGAGCAAAGAATCAATGAAAACTTTAGTGAAAAGCTTAATGAAGGGATTGGACGATTAGAGAAGATGATGTTAGAGATGAATCAAAATCGGAGAAGGGTTTCACCTGAATCTAACCATGGGGAAAGTAGAGTCTCACCACAATCCAATCGAGAAAGAAGTGTTGACAATGATCAAGGGCGTGGGAGGAACGTGAATGATCGTGAACGGAGGAATGTAGATAGAAGGGATGATGGTGGTAGACGAGAAGGTAGTAGAGATGTGGGTGGACGAGATAGACAATGATATACATCTAATTTTGAAGAGGAGTATGATGGTGGTAGTGTTCGAGGACAAGGACGAGGACAAGGAAGAAATCACTCTGAGTATGATCACAAGTGGGAGTCGGGGATGAAGACTGAGATTCCTGAGTTCAAAGGTGGTATGCAAGCGGAGGAGTTTCTAGATTGGATGGCTAATGTAGAGGAGATTTTTGACTTCAAAGAAGTTCCAGAACATCGTAGGGTGAAGTTGGTTGCTACGAGGTTGAGGGGTAGAGCTTTGGCATGGTGTCAGCAAACCAAACTTACACGTGAACGAATGGGAAAGTCAAAAGTTGAATCTTGGGAGAAGATGAAGAAATTAATGAAAGCAACATTCTTACCTTATAACTATCAATCGCTTATGTATCAGAGATTGCAAAACTTGAGACAAGGGACGAAATCTGTGAATGACTATGCTGACGAATTTTATCAACTTATTGCGAGAAATGATATTATGGAAACGGAAGAGCAGCTGACATCTAGATTCATTGGGGGATTGAGAATGCAGATTCAGGATATGGTTAACATGTTTGATCCTAGATCTGTGGCAGAAGCACATCAGAAAGCGTTGGCTTGGGAAAAGCAAGGAAGACGAGGAGGTGGTGTGTTTACTAATTCCAACAATCAAGTAAAGGGTGTTAGTGGGAGTTCTAATGTTTCAAGAGCTGTTGCAAAACAAGTTGTGAATGAGATTGGGAAGGTGAAAGTCAATAATGGTTTCAAGTGTTATAATTGCCAAGAAATGGGCCACAAAAGTAGTGAATGTCCAAAGCCGAAGAAGAGAGCTATGATAGCGGAGGTTGAGGATGAGGATGAAGAAGCTGAATGTTCCAATTCACCACCGTATGAGGAGGAAGAAGAAGTGTCGGGAGACGAAGGTTATAATCTCATGATGAAGAGGTCCTGTTTAACACCAAAGCAAGAGGAGGATTGTAGTTGGTTGAGGAGCAATATTTTTCAGTCAACATGTACTATTCTGGGGAAAGTTTGCAAATTTGTTATTGATGCTGGAAGCTGTGATAATATAATTTCTTCGGAGGCTGTGAGGAAGTTGGCATTGAAGACTGAGAAACATCCGAAGCCATACAAGCTAGCTTGGTTGAGGAAAGGCGGGGAGGTGAAGGTTGGACGAAGGGCTCGTGTGAAGTTTTCAATTGGGAAGAAATATAAAGACGAAATCTGGTGCGATGTGGTAGATATGGATGTCTGTCATTTGTTGCTGGGAAGACCGTGGTAGTATGATAGAGCAGTACAACATGATGGGCGTACCAACAGTTACAGTTTCCTGTTTGAAGGCACAAAGATTACTCTAGTTCCAAAGAAGCGACAACAGGAGGAAAACAAGTTGGAGGAGATTGAAGAGCTCAAAACTTTGTTATCTTTGAAGGAGTTCGTGAAGGAAATAGAGGAGGAACCTGAAGTGTTTTTGTTGATTGGACGGGAGAGTCAAGAAGTGGTTGAAATCCCAGAAGAATTAAAACCAGTACTGAAAGAATTTGACGATGTATTTCCAGAGGAGTTACCAACGGAGTTACCACCATTGAGGGATATTCAACATCAGATAGATCTTGTTCCAGGTGCTGTGTTGCCACACAGACCACATTATCGAATGAGTCCGAAGGAACATGAAGAGTTGCGAAGGCAAGTGGAAGAATTGCTTGAACAGGGGCATGTGCAGGAGAGTTTAAGTCCTTGTGCTGTACCAGCCTTATTGGTACCCAAAAGGATGGAACGTGGAGGATGTGCACTGACAGTCGAGCATTGAATAAGATTACTGTGAGATATAGATTTCCAATGCCGAGGTTGGATGACTTGCTAAATCAAATAAGCGGAGCTACTATCTTTTCGAAGATTGATTTGAAGAGCGGATATCCTCAAATTCGTATCAGACCAGGCGATGACTGGAAGACTGCTTTTAAAACCAGGGAAGGTCTATACGAATGGTTGGTTATGCCATTTGGCTTATCAAATGCACTGAGTACTTTCAAGAGAGTGATGAATCAAATTTTTCGACCATTCATTGGGAAGTTTGTGGTGGTGTACTTCGATGATATTCTGATATATAGTGGAAGTCCGGAGGAACATTTGAATCATCTGAGAGAAGTGCTAATGGTATTGCAACAAGAACAATTTTATGTTGCAACGAAGAAATGCGTGTTCATGACGCATAGTGTTTTATTTCTGGGGTATGTTGTGTCGGAAGAAGGAATACGAGTTGACCAAAGTAAAGTCGAAGCGATTAGAGATTGGCCGCAACCCAAGACGATAACGGAAGTTCGTAGTTTTCACGGGTTGGCTTCATTTTATCGAAGGTTTATTCCACACTTTAGTAGTGTGATGGCGCCTGTGACTGATTGTATAAAGGGTAAACATTTTACATGGACGGAGGGAGCAGGAGTTGCTTTTGAACGAATCAAGGAGTTGTTGACGACAGCGCCAATTCTAACATTACCTGATTTTCAGTTGTTGTTTGAACTACATACTGATGCATCGAAGGTTGGAATTGGAGGGGTGTTGAGTCAAAGGGGACGTCCAATTTCATATTTCAGTGAGAAGTTATCAGGAGCGAAAATGAGATACAGTACATATGATGTGGAGTTTAATGCTGCTGTGCAAGCTATTAAACACTGGAGACATTATCTATTCCAAAAAGAGTTTGTTCTTTACACTGATCATGAGGCGTTGAAGCATTTACAAGGGCAAGACAAGATTTCAGCGAGACATGCATCGTGGATTGCATATCTGCAACAGTTTACTTTTGTTGTGAAACACAAATCGGGGGTGACAAATCGTGTGGCTGATGCTTTGAGTAGGAGGAATCATTTGTTGACAACAATGAAGGTTGAAGTGACGGGGTTTGACATTTTGCCAGAATTATTTGTGGAAGATCCTTACTTTATGAAGTTTGCTGATAAAGTCAAGAATGGGGAAACGAATGAATTCGTGATGATAGATGGTTTTCTGTTCAAAGGAAATCGATTGTGCATACCTGATTGCAGTTTGAGAATGAAAATTGTGAAGGAGCTACATGAAGAAGGACATGTTGGGAGAGACCGTACATTACAGTTGATTTCACAATCTTACTTTTGGCCATCGATGAGGAAAGAGGTAGAGAGGTTTGTGGAACGTTGTCATATTTGTCAGGTTTCGAAAGGAACTGCGACTAATGCTGGTTTATATATGCCGTTACCCGTGCCTGTAAAACCATGGGTGGATATCAGTATGGATTTTGTTTTGGGTTTGCCTAGAACTCAAAGGGGAAATGATTCTATATTCGTTGTGGTGGACAGATTTTCGAAAATGGCACATTTTATTGCTGGTAAGAAGACGGCAGATGCTGTTCATGTTGCTCAGTTGTTTTTCAAGGAGATCTATCGACTTCATGGACTGCCAGAATCTATTGTGTCGGATAGAGATACTCGATTTTTGAGTCACTTTTGGTTAAGTCTATGGAAAATGGTGGGAACGAATCTGAAGTTTAGTAGTGCTTATAATCCGCAAACGGATGGACAAACCGAGGTTGTGAACAGATCATTGGGGAATTTACTGAGGTGTCTTGTGCAAGACAATCTGAAGAGTTGGGATGTGAAGTTATGCCAGGCAGAGTTTGCCTATAATCATGCTGTAAATCGAAGTACTAGGTTCAGTCCATTCCAGATTGTTTATTCGAGCTTACCGAAAGGGCCCTTGGATTTAACGGTAATACCACACTCAAAGAAGACAGTTAAGAAAGCTGCTGATTTTGTTAATGGATTAGCGGAATGTCACAAAATCGTTCAGGGACGATTGGAGAAAGCAAATGAGAAATATAAACGAACTGCAGACTTGAAGCGAAGAAATGATGAGTTTAATGAAGGAGATATGGTTTATGCAGTGTTAACGAAAGATCGTTTTCCAGTGGGCGCTTACAACAAGTTGAAAGCCAGAAAAATTGGTCCTGTAAAAGTCATACAACGAATTAACGAAAATGCTTATAAGTTGGAGCTGCCAGAAGATGTGTACACTTCTGATGTGTTCAATGTTAAACATCTCGTACCATATCATGGGGATGAACGAGCTGATGTGGAAGAATTTACAAATTCGAGGTCGAATTTTTCTCAACCTGGGGAGGATGATGCAGCGCAGCCCTCGTTTGTCCAAGGTATAAGTCGTGACCGACTTAACATGATAGAAGATTTCAAAGACATAAGGCGTGACCGACTTAAGGAAGGAAGCATAAGTCATCCACGACTTAAGGAAGAGGCATTGAGTCGTCTTCGATCTAACAGCGTAGATGAAAAGGAGCTACGACTCAACTGGAAAGAAGACCTAACTCGTAACCGACCTAGTAAAACGATAAGTCGTGACCGACTTAGCATAACTTGGCAACGACTCAGTAAAGACAGGAGGGTTAGCGAATTTCTTAAGTCGCCAGGACGACCTACCGGGTTACTCAGTAAGAAGGCAAAGCAAATTGATGAAGAGATAAGTCGTAAACGACTTAACGAGCCAAGTGATAAGTCGGAAACGAGTTACGACTTAGTTAAGTCGCACAGTTTTAAAGCGAACCATCTTATGTAGCTGAAACCTGAAGCCATGGATTTCCTGCCGAGTTAATCTGGACCGTTGGTTCTGAAGTCACTGCTATTGATGAATCGGGATATGTTGTTAAGTCGGCAACGACCTAAGTGAATAACTGTCTGTTGTAATTTCTGTTATAAGTCGTAAGTCGGCATGGGCTTAAGTCGACAATTCGTAAGTCGTTCTGTACATGTCTTGAGTCGTTTGATTTTTAGGTCGTAACTTTTGAGTCGTAAGTCGGCAAGGCTTGTATTGTGTTGTAAATTTTAAGTCGTATGTCATCAGTAGTTCTTGAGTCGTACGTGATAAGTCGGTTCCGACTTAGGACTTGTGCATATTTTGTACCGCGTGAGTTGTAGCCTATAAATAGGCAAGTTGGGTCATTTGTAAGGGGTTGATTTTTGAATAAAATTCTCTTTTGATTGCTGTGTGCTTTCATCTAAATTGGTAGTTGAGTGTAATCTCCTATCTCCTCTTTCGGTTAATCGAGTGCGCTCGATTCAACGATTGTAGAAGCCGATTCGCGGAATCAAGTGCGCTTGATCAACGCTTGAAGAATTGAAGATCTTTGAACCCGGTATCGTGCGCGATCAACGAGTTCGGGATAGCTAGAATTCGGTATCTTCGGATCAACGAATTTGGGCATTTCAGTATCTTCTAATCCACCGATTACTACTTTCACCGATTGAAGATTGTTTTGTTTAATCCGCGTCGCCAATATTCCATTCTTTACACTCGTTTGACTTTTATGGCGCGAAATCGCAAACTACCGTTACGCGACGCGTCTATTTTTGACTGAATTTCCCATTTCTTTTGAAACTTCACCAAACTTGATGATGAAAGCATATATATTCAACAAAATCCTAACCCTAAAATAAACTCTACAACCTACGGCCAAGGATCGTCCGCGCTGCTATAGGTCGATCTAGGCTTGGCTGTCAATTAGGAAAAGGTGTGGGATAGTGAGATGTAGGAGATAGACAGTCAGATCGTCATGGATCAATCCACAACGGCGTAGATCTGGGTGTGAACGACGATGGAATTTCCCGTTCATTCTCAAAGACGAAGGCATTTTAGGCAGCAAATTTTGTGGCTGGGAGTGCATCTCAGTCGGGGCTATACACGGTTGTGATGCGTTAGCTTCTGGTGAGGCGAGGCAGCAGCAAGGTGGGTTTGAAGTAGCAGTGGTTGGTTTCTTTGATCGATTAGGGCTTGAATGGATAAGAGAGGTAATTAATGTGTAACCGAATTAACTAAGTTAATTTTTAATTAAATAATCTCATGATGTTTTAATGATTGTATCTTATTCATACGAGGTCTGATCGAGACGTCGTTTTCATCGCTGCGTTCATATAGGGATTATCTACGCAATGAAATTGGATTGGTCAAGATTGGAGCTATTAGAATGTTGCACTAGAATCGAACGTTGTTTGATTTTATATAGAACCGGAATACTTCCGTAATAACTGGAATTTTGGTGAGTTAAACTAATCTTTATGGTTAATCAGTATGTTATATAGTAGATAAAAATTATTGGTTGTATGCGTGGATGTTTTATTTGTTGGCTGTTTGGTTAGGATAAATTATCATTTTTAAAAATGGATAATGTATAAAGTGATAAAATAATATTGATTTAATATAATTACGTTTTTTAAATAATTACGTAGTTAATTTAGGCATAGTTCTTTGGTGTTATCTATTTGGCCAAATAAACACCGTCTAATAATAAATGGAAGAGTTTATTTTAAATGACATTAGATTAGTAGAATAAATCATCATTCTGCTATTATATTAATTTGGACATTTATTTTAAGTGTCAATTAATTAATACTGGATAAGTGATGTGTTAACAATTAATTGTTAATTGTGGATTTGGTTTACATATAGCATGCTTATTTAAATACCGGTAATTTAACTTAGGAAGTTAAATTGAATAAAATGGCAGCTTGTTTAAGTACCATTGGGGTCGCTAAGCCTCTTTCCGAGTTTGGAAAGTTATGAAGTTAAATTAACTTCAATTTTATAATTTAAAGTAAAGTGATTATTTTATTATTGTTGTTTAAAGATAACTAATTATTTATTAAGGTTGTTTAAATATAATAAATTATTTTATTATTGATTATTTAAAGCAAGTTAATTATTTTATTAGTAATATCGTTTGAAAGTTAGTTAATTATATTTTTAAAAGTTGTTTAATGTTATTTTATTATACTTTTTAAAATGTTTTTAAAAGTTAATTATTTTGTTATTTAAACATTTTTAAAAAGTTTAATTATTATACTTTTAATAATTCTTTTACAGTTTAATTATTATATTACTAAAAATGTTTAAAGTTTATTTTCATAATATTAAAGATTTTATTCATTATAATTAAATTATAAATTGTTTATAAATGGATTTCTTTTATAAAAAGGATTTATTTAAATAAGTTTAAAATTTTGAAAGTAGTTTGTAATTTGAAATGAAGTTGGGTTTTGAATGATTTTAGAAAAGGGGTTATAATTGTTTTAGCGATTTGAAAGGGAAGTTTTATAAATGGGTTTTTGAGATTTATAAAATAGTATTTTTATAGAAAAAACTTGGAGATTTATAAAGAAGTTTTATAAATAGATTTTGGAAATTTATAAAGGTGGCATTTATAAAATAAAAGAGATTTATGAAAAGGATTGGTGTTTTGGGTTATTAATATCTCCGTTTTAATGACATATAGGGTTTTGATCATTTTAATATGATTTAAAAGTAGAAAATCTTTCTAAATGGTGTGTGATTATACTTATACCATTTTATAAGTATATGGGAAAGTTTTTCCAAGTTTTGAATATGAATATACTTATACCAATGAGATAAGTATACAAATATTTTGATAAATATTTTGGAAAGAGATTAATTAATGAAAGATTAATCTAAGAGGCTTGGTGGTTTCCATGGGAAATGTAATAACTATTTGGAATGTTTGTTTATTTGATAATTAAATAACCAACTATCAAAATCTTGACTTAAATATGTAATCCTTCTTAATTTTGGTGGTACGGAAATATTATTTCCCTAGTTAACACCAAAGGATTTAACTGTGGAAATATCTAAGGGAAACACAAGGCCGTTGATGGTGCTATACTGTACAAATAAAATCGTTTTGTTCTTCTAGGACGAATGATAATGTAATATGTCCGCTTAGATGGTTAGGCGATAATCTTTGCTCTTATGTATTATCTGATTATTTCCAGAAGAACCGGTATTGAGTATTCCAAAAATCGATCGATTGGTATTAGAACACCCAGTAAGTGGGGTAGTGAACTTATATAAGATGACTCGAAACCATAACCACTCCAAAACCATATACTGGTTCTATGCTTGGAGGAGATTCGAGTTTTGTTCGAGATGTGGGCATCGATGTGTGATTCCGTGCCACATTTGGGTTTGGGAATCCATGTGTGATTTTGAGGTCTATTTTGAGATATGGGATTCCATGTGTGATTCCATGACCAATTGGGGCATGGGAATCCATGTGTGATTCCGACACCCATTGGGATATGGGAATCCATATGTGATTCCGAGATCTATTTTAAGATGTGGGAATCCATGTGTGATTCCATGACCCATTGGGGTATGGGAATCCATGTGTGATTTCGAGATCTATTTGAGATGTGGGAATCCATGTGTGATTCTGAGGCCTTTTGGGGTATGGGAATCCATGTGTGATTCTGAGATCTATTTAACATGTGGGAATCCATGTGTGATTCCGAGACCTATTAAGGTATGGGAATCCATGTGTGGTTCTGAGAACTGTTCAAGTGGAGTCTCGTGTGTTGAAATGCCGAACGTAGCCTCACCAGCGGTAGTGACTAAAACAGAGATAAGATGCATATCCAGGGGTTTAGTTAACCCATAAGAGTGTAGTCATCTCCTTCCTAGAGTTACCTATAGTTATTATGCATGCATGGAGCGATGCATTCGGCCTGCGTCGCCTTCGGCCTGCGTCGCCAACTATGTATTTCCTATTGACATCACTAGGGATGTATTGTTTCTTCAAAAGGATAACTCTGATCCTTACGCAAGAGGACCATTCTCGAAGTACTGAGAACACCTCCGTGGTATACTACATAATTAGCGAACGCGCATTAGCGGTATTGTTATATACCTATTATTGTTGTGATGTACACTCACGAGCATTACAACTACTTGATTATTGATATTTTCACCCTTAGACATTATTATAATATAAATGGTTTGGTTATCGTAAGGTAAAAACATATCAACGTTTATGTGTGGCGTGGTCTTACAAGATATCTTTTATTTTAAAAGGGTTTTATAGAAATAGAAATCAATATGCTTTGATTGAGTTTTCTCACGTTGGTTTACCAGACTGATCCGGGTGTTATTTTATTATAATGCTTGGGTCAGACCAAGCATATTTATAGATTAAGTTTGTATACTTGGAGAATCAGGATACGAGCTGGATGCCTCCAAGTCATATTCAAGTATATTTTATTTCTGCTGCATTAGTTGTTTTATTTAACAGCATTTATGAGGATAGGTTGTTATAATTGTCCAGGCTGATGGTTTGTTTAGTGTACTCTGATTAATGTATGTATATTATAGTTTTTCTTTGTGTAAAGATCTATTGTATATTATATATTATACGTCATGATGTGAGATTATGTTCTATCTTTTTCTTTGTTTTTCACCAAAAATCTGTCTTTCTAGCACTTGGATGTTCGACATGTTAATACCACAGATGTATTAGTGTCGACTACGTCGAAAAAGCATATCATTGTAATATTAATAAAACAAACACCAACAATAAAACAATAGTTGACCATACACACAAATAAATAATGGTAAAATATCGCACACACATCCAAATGTGATCTCATCATCATAAAACAACATATATGATAAATAAAATCAACCATTAATCCCATATTACATCCATTCGAAACACCCTATTTACGACCATTATTTTTTCTTAGGTATAAAATCATTTTATTATTTGTTAATTATAAAAGTCTTTTATTTATCTGGAAACAATAATAATTCTCCCAAGTTAATAATATACCTCAAAATATTTTATTGTAATATCATTACTTCAAATCCCTTCAAACATCATATTTTATTTCAAAAATAGAGGCTTTCACAAATACCATACTATTGTTTATAAAATCTCATTTTATTAAATAATAATAAGCTTTCCAATTTTAGTTTAAAGTATATTTTTCGTTATTATTTGAGAATTTTCCCAAAAATTCATAAATAATAACCTTTATTAAATTTCTTCCATTAATTTTATTTAATTCTCTAAACCACATTATTTGCAAACATCATGCAAAAACTGTAAATATCCTTATTTATCACTTATTTACCTAATCTTTCCATTATTATCCCTTTTATTTCAATAAATTATTTTCCAATTCAATCAATAATAAATTATAATCAAACACCAAAATATGACAAACAACAATAATTATCCAGTTAAGACATAATTCATCCAAAATATTATAATAACCCAACAGTCATCAGTAGAACACAATATATATGGAATATTTTCCATCAATAGATACATATTTTATAATTTAAAATTCAATTAATAAATTATATAATCCACACAATGTGCTTTTTCCAATAGCCTCCAAACTCAACAAATCTAGTGCCATATCGTTTGGAATTCCACCATGAATCCAAAGAAAGAAACTGTGCATGAATCGGAGTTCATATGTGGAAGATATTCATGTTTCCTCAATCTTTGTGATGTAATCGATATCAATCTCGTTAATGCTTGGAGACTGCAAAACATCCACTAGTATGATTCCCAAATCCATGCATCACTAGAGCTTGACAATATGGCTAATGAATCAACATTCGTTCTTTCCTCTTCGAGGATGTGCGTTACCGTGCAATGCTCGATATCGTGTAGTAGCTTTAACACCATGGATATGTAAGGGGTAAGTCATGCACCATTAGCCTAAAATTCCTTTCCGTTTGGTCAACCACCAGTTGGAAGTCACTGTTGATGTATAATGTTCACATTCCTAATTCTTTAGCAATATTGAGTTCTATATCAGTGCTTCATGTTTCATTTCATTATTCGTCGCACAAAACTCAAGTTTCAATGCATAACATGCCCATAGACCTTGTGGTGTTACTCGAACTACTGCTTCCGCAGAGTCATGGTCAAAGGATGCTTCATCGCACATGTTTGAAACCAAATTGGTCACAAACACCCGAGAATAGATTTGAGTAGTGAAATAAATGAAGAAATTAAATGAAAAATGAGGAGTAACACTAAATATTCAAGAAAAAGTAGCAGAAAGTAAAAACAACAGGATTTATAGTGGTTCGGCGTTAATTGCCTACATCCACTCTAAATGCTTTCTTTATTGCTTTATCACCCAATTGATTACAGTTATAATCCACAAGAAATAGCTTGAGAAAAAGTTAGAACAAAAGGAAACTGATTGCCAAAATGGCAGAACTTCGCTTGTTAGCCAGAAAAGAGGATCCCCAAAAGTGGCCCCCTGCCCCTGTATTTATAGATGGAGGCAGCGTTCAACCTGACTGACATCTCAAGGCCTGGACAACCTGACCACTTGGGCCCACCATGAGGAAGGCTCGGCCTAACATACTATGCTGATCTATATCATCATGCCTACCCGACCATCTTTGTATGCCGACCCGGTCTATATTAGCATGCCGACCCCACAATCTTCAAATCCTATGCCGATCCCCCTGACTTTGTATCCTATGCTGAACCGATCCACTACACTTATAATGCCGATCCAATGAATGACATACACTATGCCGACTCCAACATTCCAGATGCTATGCCGACCTGATATCGTGTTGATCCCTTTCCATAACCACTATCATGTCGATCCCTCCATACTATGCCGATCATACATATTATGCCGATCATACATGCTATGCCGATCCCCCCAACATGCCGACCCACTCATATTATATAATTTGCCAATCTAACCTTTACTATACACTACGATGACCCACCTGGGTTTCATTGAATTTGCCTAATCATCCACTCTGGTTCCCAATTCAACCAAACTAAATTCTAAGACTTCGACATCCAATGTTATCCACTTGTCGACCTTATTTAGCCTGGGCTGGATATGACTGTTCAAACATTATACCCTGGTCACGCGGATGTTGCCTCGTGATCGTCCTTCCCATCAATAGTCGAATTTGGACTTCATGATCAACTTTACGTAGCTGGGTTATTGTATCGAGTAACACCTGCCCCCTAAAGTAAGTCTTGTGAATAAAATGACGTGCTTTGAATCGGAGAAAACCAAGTTCCCGGAAATAGGCCCATTCAATTCACCGGTTGGTTATTGTTCTCCTATCAACTTTCGATGAAACAGGCCGGACGTCTCGTTCCATTAAATTCACAAATTTGGTCATATGGAGTTTCTAGGCTTCTCTCTTATTTAACCTTTCAAAAGGTCGAATTGATTAACTCCTCTCGTGCATGCTCATACATATATTTCTATTGTATCTTAGCCATCATGGTACCGGTTGTCATTTGAATTCTCCAAACATTAGTTGTTGCCTTTTGCTCTTCTTCTTATCTCATGCACATTTCTCCCCTTCTTTCACCACTCAATATATACCATTGCCACATCATCTTTCTTCAATATTATTTTACACATTTTTTTTCTTCTTTTTTAAAAGAGGTGTCGGCATTTGGCATGTCGATCCCTCAATGGATCTAAATGGATAGGGGTCGGCATACATAATGGTCGACCCCTTCAAATATTGTGACTGGTTCTCTTGGATGAGACCGGTTCACCTTCCTACTACCTCTCCCATATATAAACCCATACCTTCTTTTCAATTTTCTTTTACTTCTATTTCTCTAAACTTTATTTTCTTTGCACTCTCATGCTTCCCTTTACCGAACCCTCATCACCATAAAAACTCCGCTTCCAACAAACTTAATTCCTTCAATTTCAAACTTAAAACCGAATACAAATATGGTTGGTGAAGGCTCAATATGGGACTGAGTAATGGCTGAGTGAGGTGTCGGTGAGGAAAATGTAGGAGATGAGGTCGGTAGGATTAGGGATCGGCATTCTAGTTTAGGCGTAGTGTTCGGTACATGTTATTTAAACAAGGGATCAGTGTGTATAGGTCTAGCAAGGGATCGGTATTCAATATTAAGTGTAGGGGTTGGTATATGCCAGGAAAGGAGGGATCGGTATAGAGGCTGGAGAGGAAGGGGTCGGCATATGTCAAGATGAAAGGAGGGATCTGTATTTAGCTTTGGATAGGGTTTGGCATTCCTATATGAGTCCAAGTCTAGGGATTGGTCATGGGGTTAGGACATAGGGATCGGCATAAGTGGCTGGGATCGGTGTTGACAAATTAAAACCATCTTAGCTCGAGTTATTCGAACATATGATTGCATACTGCCTTGCCCAAGCATAAAGTGACTAACAACAACAAGACCAGCATATAAGAATCAATGGATATAAACTTGAACAAACAAATTCCCAATCTACTCAACGCGAGTCAAGTATAAAACTAACTCAATATATTCAAACAACGGACTTTATAATCCTGAACGTCAACACCCGATTCTAAAGCTTTTATCGTCGATCATTCTTTACGCCGTCTGATACGGTCAGCAATTACGGTCTCTTCGGACGAAACCCCTAAGCTTCGACATTTCACTTTCGCTTTTCTGATTTTAAACTGCTTATATTCATTTCATATTGCATTGCACTAGTTCACGCATAGCACGGGGCGATAGGTTATTATTTCTAATATTGATTGTCTACTGAATATAGCTGAAATAGATCCTGAGTCATACGAAGTGTTCAACTGCAATGCCTTCTAGATTGGATATGAAATCAAGTTCTGCTACCTTGTCCGACAAGCCTATACCAAGCCAGCAAAGAAATGAAGTAGAGACATTTGATCCACAAGCAAATCTTTTTTCCAATATCCCGATTCTTCCTACAAAAGTTATAGGCCCAGCTCCTAACGCTGCGGAGGATGCCATCGTTTTGAATAATCCGGCCGACTCATAGGCTTCCAAAATCGGTGAAGCTACACTTCGTCGATTGTGTTCTATCCATGGGATTCCTTTTGAAGGTGTCTTGGTTCAATCAAGGCAAGATAGACCTCACTTGCCCTCAGTTGGATATAACGCGTGTAATAAATTCATGTGTTGGGCCGGATGTATGCCACCGTTCAACTCTTTTATTCGCGAAATGCGGAGGTACATGGGAATCGCTCCCACTCAACTGCACCCCAATAGCTACACTTTTATCCATGGTACTTTCCTTTTCTTCATGAATGTTCTATTTTGTCCGCCAACTCCCGAGGACATCCGGTACATTTATTACTTCAAAAGACGAAACGACGGTCCTTCACACATCTTCCTCGAGCCCATGCCCAAATTTCAAGTCTTAATGGGTGCATGGAACAAACTCTCCTTGTTGAAACATGAACGGTTCTACTACGATGACCTCCTGGCTTCACGAGAAGGTGGTTGGAAGGACGTAAGTACTATTCCTGCCTTTGCCCTTAGTTCAAGAATTCAAATCGCATCTTCTTCCTTAATCGTATGAATTCTTTCAACTTTTTCAGGTGTTCGCTCTCGGCCTGAAGGCATTAGATATTCCAGGGTTGTTGAGGCAATCCACGCTACTTCAGTGGAGGATAGAGAAATC
The DNA here is from genome assembly GCA_030737815.1 of Allium fistulosum. Lineage (NCBI taxonomy): Eukaryota > Viridiplantae > Streptophyta > Magnoliopsida > Asparagales > Amaryllidaceae > Allium > Allium fistulosum. Next base: position 970,591,822 of record CM060908.1, on the reverse strand, counting down.
AAAATCCTTATCAACGATGAACTGCTCTCACTATTCGGGCTATTAGAAGACGACCGCAAAATTGGTCTTCCGTGAAGTAGAGCAATCCCAAAGGTTGTCTTCGAGAGATGGGGAGAACTAAACGACCCCATGGTGCCCCCTGCTGAGGGAATCCAAGAAGGCATCGAAGAAGGGGAGATAAAGTAATCAGAAGACGCGGGGCCAAAAAACGAAGATGCAGGCCTTGGACAAGCGCCGGCAGTCGATGCGCCACTCACTAGCCAATTGCAACCTGCCTCCAAAAAGGGAAAAAGTCTGGCTTACAGAATTAAGAAAAAGAAAGCCGGGGAGACCCCAAAAATTTTCATAACTCTGGTCGAAAAGGGTTCATCTTCTCAACAAATGGAGAGCGCATTGAAGGGATTTTCTGACATCTCGATTCCAGATGATTTTTTGAATTGTGACTTTACTAACCTTGCCTTTGAGGGGTTTAACTCGCCCACGAGGAGCAGTGAAGGCATGCAAACTTCCAATCAAGAAGAAGGAACTCCTATGAGTAAAGCAAATATTACTAGTCCACCGGGGGTACACACTAGGACACAAATAAGCACTTGCACCCCACCATTCACTTGTAATTAACTCTCGACATAGCAACTTAATATGTTCTCATTTGGTTATTTTACAGGTGCAATGTTTTACTCACATACTTTCGATCACCTTCGTGGTTCTTCCACCTTCCATCATTCGAGTTGGGATTTCGAGTCTGAAAGACGCTGAGAGAGAGACGAAGGATGGGAGGAAGATTATCATTCTCGAGAATCATCTTCATCATCCATAAGGAAGTCCCAAGCACATGCTTCACGTCAAAGCGACCAAACTAACCATCCTGCACGCAGTGGAGATAACTCCACGCACCAAGGCTCTCAATCTGACGCTCATGGTGACCAACATTCTGGACATCAAGCACTAGGCGGTCCCGTGAGCAGCGTAAACAAACGCTGGTCACATCTGAACAAATTCCCCCGGTTCCTGCCCACGATCCGACTACAGTGGAGAAACTAGCTGAGCTTAAAGCTACCTTTCTAAAGATTTGTTTTGATGGGCTTAAATTCCTCCCTTCTATACATATAATCCCCAGAACTGCCAAAGAGAGCTCACTAGCATGTGTGAATGATGTGTATGTACAACATAAAGCGTTCATTCATTTAGTCGAAAAGTCTCCGAGGTTTCTATTGAACGTGAACATGAGATTGATCGCCTTATGCTGGAGGCCATCCATGATAAGGACATTATTAGACATCAAGACACTGAACTACTCGCATTCAAAGCTCAACTTGACGAGGCGAAGAAGAATGCAAAGGAGACGGCTGAGGCAGTTAGTCGCCAACAGGCTTCTCGTAAAAAGGAACAAGATGATGCACTCCACCGCAGCGGCACCTTTGCTTTGGAAAAGAACTCCTTACAAAAGGAGAAAGACATTTTAGCCCGCCGCATGGAGGAGTTAGAAAAAATGCTATCCAAGGAGAGGGAGGAGAAAGTCGAGGCGCAAGAGGAGTCACAAAGGTATTGTGAGGAGATCGTCGAAACAAGAAACCTCAAAACGAAACTTGATGAGAAACTCTCCCAAATTGAAGCCTTGAAAGAAGCCGCTCGCGAAGAGGGAAAGAAAGCGTTGCTTGCAGAACCCGACTCTCGAATTGAGGCAGCGACTGAGTCCGGTAGGGAGGAAATCTAGTGCTTATTTGATCCACTCATTGCCGAGTATAATGCAAAGGTCCTCCTCCACCGCGACTTAACTTTCCTAAGCAAAGGCTATCTTGAGTCGCTTGCCGAGGCTTGGGATATTATCACCAAAATTAAGAAACAGGAGTTGGGGGTAGCAGAGCTTAACGAAGGGGCACTTGCACGGGAAGTGCTCCGAGGAAATGAGCCATCCGACTTGGCCGCCGTAAAGCTTCAATTTGGCAGAGCTCCCACATAGTCCAAGTATAAGGAAGATATCGTTGGGTCGTCTGGAACTGAGCCATATGGTCCTTCTCCCGTTCAGTCGGCTAGGATTTCATCTTCTCATCCTATCGAGCAACACGACGGTTATGACCCGGACAAGCCTGGACTTGGTATACACACGTTATCTCCTATCATCGAAGGGAGTACTCCGATGACTACCGAGAGTCAACCGGATGCTGGTACCATATAGAGCCCTTTTTAATCTAAAACGTTGTTGTTCTCGATAAATAACATCCATATCTAACATTTGCTTTTTACGAAACTTTGTAGTTCATCCTGGTCCTGAGTCAACTCCTAGGAGCGATGTCGCCGTGGAGCAGGAAGGAAAATTTGCCGAGGCTCCGACTGCCGCAGATATCCCAGGGCCCGATGCTCAAGTGATTGAGGTGCTTGATGAGGACAAACCTGAAGACCCATCACTTACAGAGGAGCATGACGATGTTATAGTTACGGGTGCTTCTGAGCACACTGCTAAGTTCAGCCTGAAGGATCAGATTGAAAAGGAGGAGAAATCAAAGCTCGAAGTTAAGGGTGAACCCGATGTGGTGGTGGTTGATGACCCTCTCCATATGCCTTTACAATTCATCCCTCCCGGCGGGTCCACTCCTATTGCGGTTTCTCCTCCTTCCTCAAGTACTTCTACTCAAGGCGGTAAAGGGTCTCGAAAAAGACGCTCAACCGATTCGACCCCCGAAAAGCCAAAGAAGGAGAGGAAGTCAAAGAAATAGTTCGGGTCTTGTATTATTGTGCTTAGTCCAAATAAGTTAGACTCATGTCGTTTATACTCTAGTCCGCACTCCGGGGACTTAGAGTACTCTAATCCACACTCCGGAGACTTAGAGATTTTTCTCAAGTCATTTATACTCTAGTCCGTGCTCCGGGGACTCGGAGTACTTTAATCCACACTCCAGGGACCTAGATATTTTTCTCAAGTCATTTATACTCTAGCCTGCGCTCTAGAGACTCAAAGTACTCTAATCCTCACTCCGGGGACTAAGAGATTTTTCTCAAGTCGTTTATACTCTAATCCATGCTCTGGGAACTCACAGTACTCTAATCTGCACTCCGGGGACTTAGAGATTTTTCTCAAGTTGTTTATACTCTAGTCCATACTTTGGGGACTCAGAGTACTCTAATCTGCACTCCGGGGACCAAGAGACTTTTCTCAAGTCGTTTATACTTTAGCCCACGCTGCGGGGACTCAGAGTACTCTAATCCACACTCTGGGGACTTAGAGATTTTTCTCAAGTCGTTTATACTCTATCCTGCGCTGCGGGGACTCGGAGTACTCTAATCCGCACTCCGGGGACTTAGATATTTTTCTTAAGTCGTTTATACTCTAGCCCATGCTCCGGGGGCTCAAAGTACTTTAATTCACACTCTGGGGACTTAAAGATTTTTCTTAAGTCGTTTATACTCTAGCCCGCGCTCTGGGGACTCAAGGTACTCTAATCTGCACTCCGAGGTCTTAGAGATTTTTCTCATCGTGAAAATTGCCTTTTTCGATATGCTCATGGAAATCGCTAGCTGACCAAACTCACCAAATAATCCCCCTTGTTTATTTTCAGCGGGGGTCAGTGTAACTGGTCGATTTTTAGTTCTATATGTGTGTTCATACACCACATATGTCATTATTAATCAATTCCAACACATAATTATCATAATATGAAATAACAGTAGTCCATGGAAAAGAAGCTTCAAACTTTTATTTATCATAAAAAATAGGGACATAATAACTTGTCTTATTACATATCAAAAACAAAATCAAATACCAAAGCAAACACTGAAAGAAAATACTACTGGAATTTGAAAGAAATAATCTAGGCGAAATAGCGACGTAAATGTTCGCTATTCCACGCTTTAGGAAGCATTACACCATCAATAGTCACTAGCTTGAAGGTTCCTTCTCCAAGCCACTGTTCGATGACGTACAACCCTTCCCATGTCAGGTTCATGTGTGATGGGACCGAAAAGATTTGCTTCAGGACAAGGTCGCCAACATCAAAGGTACTTGGTCGGACTTTCATATTATAGTACCGGGTGACTCGTGCCGATGTGTGGCCGCTGTCAAATCAGCCTCCTCATGCTTCTCATCAATAAAGTCCATCGACTCTAATAAGAGATCTTGGTTTGTTCTCGGATCATAGTAAGTCACCCGATGGGAAGGGACTTCGAGTTCCACGGGAATGACTGCTTTGGCTCCATAAGCCAGGGCGAATGGAGTGTGGCCAGTCGCAGACTTATGAGTGGTCCTGTAGGCCCAGAGCGCGGTAGGAAGTTCGTCCACCCACTTGCCTTTAGCCTTTTCCAAACTCTTTTTCAAGATGGACTTTATAATCTTTTTTATAGCTTCAACCTATTCATTCGTCTGAGGGTGAGTGACTGCTGCAAAACTTTTCTCAATACGATATCTTCGACAAAACTCCTTGAACTCAGCATTATCAAATTGAGTTTCGTTATCAGTTACGATAGTTCATGAAAGAACGAAATGGCATACAATGTTTCGAACAAAAAAGTTAATGACATTCTTAGTTGTGATCATTGCTAATGGCTCTGCTTCGGTCCATTTGGTGAAGTAGTCAACCACGACAATTGCATATGTCGCACCACCTTTGGAAATCGGTAAGGAGCCAACAATATCGATTCCCCATACTGCAAACGGCCATGGACTAACCATTTGCGTGATATTTGTCAGCGGTGCTCTTGGGACTTTTGCATATATCTATCATTTGTCACATCATCTCACATGATCTACGGTGTCCCGATTCACGGTCGGCCAGTAGTACCCATAACGGAGTATCTTTTTAGCTAACATTTGCCCCTAGTGTGGTCGCCACACTCTCCTTCATGGACTTCTTTCAAGACCCGCTTTATCTCTTCATGGGCGATACACCTGAGTAAGGGAATAGAGAATACCTTTCGATACATAATTCCATCTCGCATAATATACCGTGAGGCTTTATGAAGGACATGTCGCTTTTCATTCCTTTTCTCAGGTAAGATTCCACGCAACATGTATTCTTTAAATGAGGACATCCATGATTCCTTTTTGGGTTCCGTTTTCGGTACTTGATCAACTTCCATTGCATTTATACTTGGGATATGTAGGGTTTCGATCGAAACCAAGCCCATCTGTTGTGCATCGCCAGTGCTTGCGAACTTTGCCAACGAGTTGGCTTCCCCGTTCTGCTCACGCGGGATATGTGAAATGTCATAGTATTCAATGTCCGCCAACAATTCCTGAACTCGGGTAAGGTATGGGGCAAGCCTTGTCCCTTTGCCTGGTAGTCCTCTCAAACTTGGTACACCACTAGCTGCGAGTCACAAAAGATGTCGATAGATTTCACCCCGAGCTCTTTAGCAAGCTTTAATTCAGCAATCAATGTCTCATACTCGGCTTCATTGTTCGTAGCAGGGAAATCAAGCTTCAAAGCATAGCAAATTGATCGGTTCTCGGGGGTTACAAGAATGATGCCAGCTCCAGAACAATGATCATTAGACGCTCCATCGGTATATAGTTTCCATCGTACAGCGGGAACTACGTTGCTCTTAAGTGGCTCATCCTGCACGGTAAATTCTTCTATGAAATCTGCCAACGCTTGTCACTGGATAGCTCTTCGAGGAAGATGGGTCATGTCGAATTGACTGAGCTCGATGTTCCATTTAAGCAACCTTCCAGATGTCTCGGGCTGTTGCAGGACCTGTTGCAAAGGCTGATTGGTGTAGATATTGATTGGATGTGCCTGGAAGTACGGGCGAAGTTTGTGCAACGTGATCACCAAGCAGTACGCCAACTTCTCTATCTTTGGGTAATTTCTTTCTGCCCCCGTTAATCATTTGCTGACGTAATACACGGTCTCTGGACCCAGTTCTCCTCATGAATCAAAGCGGCACTTATGGCGTGGGGTGATACAGCTAGGTAAATATACAGCACCTCATGATCTACGGGCTTCGACAAAATAGGAGGCCTCTCCAAATGACTCACCAAAGCTCGGAACGCGCCTTCACAGTCTTGTGTCTATTCAAAATTCCTCTTCCCTTTCCTTATCAAATCGAAGAAGAGAATGCATTTATCGGTTGCCCTGGAGATGAATCGACTCAAAGCAGCGACCTTCCCGTTCAGGCTATGTACTTGGTTAATAGTTTTGGGTGCTTGTATACCCCGAATGGCTTGAATCTTCTCTGGATTCACTTCGATTCCTCACCCATTGACAATGAAGCCCAGGAACTTTCTTGATGCAACGCCAAATGAGCATTTCAATGGGTTGATTATCATGCTATAAAATCGAAGGATATCGAACATCTCTGCTAAGTCTCAAATGTGTTCGTTTGATTGCCATGACTTCACGATTATATCATACACATAGATTTCCATCGTCCTGCCGATCAGATCTTTAAACATTCGGTTAACCAAACGCTGATAGGTTGCTCCTACATTCTTTAATTCAAATGACATCACTACATAACAGTATAACCCAACATCTGTGACAAAACCGGTGTGCTCCTGATCTGGGACGTGCATTGGGATTTGGTTGTACCCTGAGTATGCATCCATAAATGAGAACAATTCATGTCCCACGGTCAAGTCAACCAGCTGATCGATTCTAGGCAAGGGAAAACTATTCTTGGGGCATGCCTTGTTCAGGTCCGAATAGTTAACACATGTCCTCCATTTCCCATTTTCCTTCTTTACCAGTACAGGGTTAGATATCCATTTGGGATAAAGGGTGTCGCGAATAAACCCATTAGCTTTAAGTTTATCCACCTCCTCTTCAAGAGCAACGGATCTCTCCGGATCCATGCCTCGTCTTTTTTGTTTTATAGGGACGTACTTCGGATCAATATTCAATATGTGGCTCGTGATGGCAGGCAAGATCCCACACATTTCGAATGAGTCCAAGCGAATACATCAAGATTCGCTCGGAGAAAATCAGTAAGTTCCATCATTATCGAAGGGCTGAGTTGTGATCCGATTTTCAACACTCGTGATGGATCGTCGTGGCTGATTGTGATATCAATCGTCAATTCAGCCGGTGCCGCCTTGGCCTCCTGAGGTTCCTCCTCATCATGCCTTGGATCTATGTCTTTATAGAACCGACTGTGGTGCCCAAGCCAAGGCTTAGGCACTATTTGTCAATCTTTAGTAACTTGGATGTGAACATACTTGTCCACACCCTTTCCCTTTTCTTTCCGTTGGGCCTCTCTCAACTTAGCTACATAACAAGCATGGCCAGTCGCCTGATTGCCATGCACAACACCCACTCCATTATCTGTAGGGAATTTCAAAGTCAAGCACCATGGGGCAAGGGTTGCCCGAAACTCAGCCAGGGCCGGACGGCCCCGAAAAACATAGTACGGTGAGTCGACATCTAAGAGAATGAATGGTAGGATCCGCACCCTCCTACGTTTACCTTCTCCCAACTCAACTGGTAACTCGACAGAACCTACCGCTTCAGTAGCCACACCGTTGAAACCGCGTATATGAGCTTTAGATGAATTCAAATCCTTAGCCTCCATCCTCATTTGATCATAAGCCTTCTTAAAGATGATGTTCACAGAACTTCCACAATCAATCAATATCCTTCTCACCAGCGCAGGGCCAATCATGGTAGAGATAACCATTAGATCAATAGTAGGAGCCTCCACTCTATCGGCATCTCTACTTCTCAACACTATATCATCCATCATTGTACGCTGCTGCTTGGTCGGGATTCCATCCTCCATGTTCGAACAACATTCAAAGTCCACATGTCTCATCAAACTAGCATAACGCTCCATTTCCTGCCAACTTCTGTCCGCAGGATGCGGTCCACCAACTATCGTGTTTATTACCAACCTTTCGTCGGTCTGAGCGGGCTCCTCGAGCGGCTGCGAAGCTAATCCTCGATTGGGATCAGACGTTCCTTGTCCGCCATCCTGCGAATTCTTGACAAACTACTGCAACTTTTTCTGGTGAGTTAATTTCTCAATGGCATCATGGAGATGCCTACACTCATTAGTGTTGTGCCCTTAGGATTCATGAAACCGACAGCACTTCTCGGTTTTGCTTCTGTTCCTCGGTCGATTCCTTCAGACGCGGCTTCCTATACTGGAAAGTGTTACTGGTGGACAGGTAGATGTTTTCTAGAGAGGCATTTAAGGGTGTATAGTTGTTATAAGTAGGAATTCGTGGCTTCCACTTTTCGGGCTCCCTCTTTTGATCAAAATTTCCTTCTCCGTTCCTTTTTTGTTGACCTGGCTCGTTTTGAACATTGACCTGAACCTTTCCAGAGCTTTCACTTTGCTTTACTACAATGTTGCTTTGTACCGCTTCTCTACTTGGTCCTGTAGCATTGCTCCTTCTGGACAATCTGGCCTCCTCCTTTCTCATGAACTGGTTTGCCTTTGAGTAAAAACGCTCCACCGTGGCCGGCGGTTTTCCAACTAGCCAATCACCAAACTCGAATTTTGATTCAATCCCCCTTGTCACATCCATAAGTATGGTGTGGTCATTTAGATTACTAACCTCAGTAGCAACAACATGAAACCTCTGCAAGTAATCCTTTAGTGATTCCCCTAGAGCCAGGATTACAGTGACATCATGACTTTGAGGTGAGTAGCGTGAATCCGGAACTGCTCCACGAATCTTGTAGCCAACTCATCAAATCTCGAGATTGATCATGGGGGTAACCTTGTAAACCATATTGTAGCAATCCCAGACAAAGTTATAGGAAAGCATCTACATTTGGTTGCATCATTCGCCCTGGCCGAGTCCATCAACCATTCATACCTCGTGACATGCTGCCGGGGGTAAGTCTTCCCTTCGTAAGTAGGCATTGTAGGCATGTTAAACCTCCTGGGATATTCAGCCTGTAAAATGTTGTCGGTAAATGGAGTATGACTCCTAGAGACACCCCAATCATCGTTAGTCAAGCTCTGGTTCTCCCTCATCAGGTGCTTAACCATTGCAGATAAGTCCAGAGTCTGGATAGGGGTGCCAGGTTAGGCTCCATCCTGCATGAATGTTCTGGCCAGCGTCTCAAAGGCATCTCACACCGTCTTGGCCTATTGTCCTCCAGATGCGTATCTTGAGGATTCACTTCATTATCATCCTGGTGAGGTAATTGATCAACATCCAAGCATGCTCCAGTGCCTAAGTTCCCAGTTCTAGGTCGAGCACGACTTCCCAGATGCAGTTGAGGAGCCATCCTCCTGGTTAAGGGATCAGTACCAACCCCAATTGACTGCCCACGGTGGTCTACCACAAGTTGCTCCGTTGCTCCAGCTCGTGTCGTTTCAATTCTGTGACGCCTTTGTTGTCCGTCTGATGAAGTTAAGCTATTAGACGCCGAGTCTGAAGTGGGACTTCCTTCGTCGTTTTGACGCTGCTGTTGAGCAATCTGGTTCATCAGGTTGGCATTTGCCTGGATTTGCTAGTTTAGTTGTGTACGGCTCTCTATTAGCTCCCTCATCAAATCATTAAATTTGGCCCTGGTAACGGAATCAGTGGGATTCTGGACTGCAACGGGCTCCACATTCGCATTAGCAGGCTGGTTGCTTGGCGCACCTTGTTGGACACTAGCAGTTTCGTTGGCGTCAACGTTCTGGGATGTAGATCTGTGCGCCTTACCATCTTAGAATCCTTTGCTTAGATCTTTGAAAATCTAAATAGTATCTGCAAGCTTTTGAAAACAAAACCGGATCTCCTTTGGGGGATTTCCTCAATCTAATAGCAACAAAGGTGATCCTAATAGCTTGAGAATTGAGTTTCTCAGTGAAAGCACCAAAATGTTTGCAACCAAATTGGTCTCAAACACCCAAGAATAGATTTGAGTAGTGAAATAAATGAAGAAATTAAATAAAAAATGAGGAGTAACACTAAATGTTCAAGAAAAAATAGCAGAAAGTAAAAACAACAGAATTTATAGTGGTTCGGCATTGATTGCCTCTGTCCACTCTGAATTCTTTCTTTATTGCTTTATCACTCAATTGATTACAGTTACAATCCACAAGAAATAGCTTGAGACTAAGTAAGAACAAAAGGAAACTAATTACCAAAATGGAAAAGCTTTGCTTGTTAACTAGAAAAAAGGATCCCTAAAAGTGGCCCCCTGCACCTATATTTATAGATGGAGGCAGCGTTAACTTGACTGACATCTCAAGACCTGGACCCCCCTGACCACTTGGACCCACCATGAGGAAGGCTCAGCCCAACATACTATGCTGATCTATCTCATCATGCCGACCCGACCTTCTTTGTATGTCGACCCGGTCCATATTGGCATGCCGACCCCACAATCTTCAAATCCTATGCCGATCCCCCTGACTTCGTATCCTATGCCGACCCGATCCACTACACTTACAATGTCGATCTGATGAATGCCATACACTATGCTGACCCCAACATTCCAGATGCTATGCCGACTTGATATCGTGCCGATCCATTTCCATAACCACTATCATGTCAATCCCTTCATACTATGCCGATCCCTCCAACATGTCGACCCACTCATATTATATACTTTTCTGATCCAACCTCTACTATACACTATGCCGACCCACCTGGGTTTCATTGAATTTGCCTAATCATCCACTCTGGTTCCCAATTCAACCAAACTAAATTCTAAGACTTTGACATCCAGTGCTATCCACTTGTCGACCTTATTTAGCCTGGGCTGGATATGATTGTTCAAACATTATACTCTTGTCATGCGGATGTTGCCTCATGATCATCCTTCCGATCAATAGTTGAATTTAGACTTCATGATCAACTTTACGTAGCCGGGCCATTATACCGGGTAACAGCATATAGTTTCCATTAAGAAACATTGACTAGTTTTTCTTTCATTTCATCATCCCGGATGGTGAATTCAGTAATGAAATCTACTAAAGCTTATCCTCGAATCGCCTTCCTAAGAAGATAAGTAATTTTGCACTAACTTATCTCAACGTTCCATTTCAATAAACGATTCGAAATCTCGGGGCAATGCAATACTTGTCTTATGTAACGACCCGATATTTTCAACCATTCGCATCCATTATAAGTGTATAGGCAGACACTCATGCCGGAGTTGAATTGCTCAAAATACCGCATTGTAAATAAAATTTGGCAAATCTCAGACTATACAGTAAATAAATATAATCACAAATCACAGACACAGAGTAAAATAATGCAGCGGAAGTAAAAGAAATAGTAGTTCATGAAGCTACTATCTAAATATGTCAGAGTTACATAAGATACAACAGAAGAAATAGAGTACAACAAAAGTCTCAATAAAATAACCAAGTACAAGCTGAGTAGAACAACGGATATTGAAATAGATAGGACATGACAAGCAGATAATCTCCAGCGATTCAAATCTCCAAGAGAGTGGAAATCCAAATCTGTGAATAACTCAGGCTGACCCGAGCGTAAAGCAAAACACAAAACACTCGAGTCAGGACAATATATACATATATAATGTAAACCAACTCAAGTGAACTGTAATAAAGGTACAAGTAACTTAGAAGATGCTTGGGACCGCCCATCCTCTAAGGATCCGTTAAAATATCTACTATGTACTAATATTCGCTATTATAATAGTGTCTAAATAAGTAAAGTATAATCATATAGAAAATAGCGTTAAGGGGATGGAGAACCTTAATGCGGTCGGATCTTAAAATCATAATCGTAGTAAAGCTCGATATGGTAGGTGACACGGCACAACTAGGCAATGCCAGGGTAGATATACCAATTACGCATCCGGACTAGTGGTGACGCATAGCAGCCACTACCGCCCACCTCGAACAACACTCCCAAATCAAGGGTGACCACCAAATCAATCACAAGTAATAGAATGGTATCGAAGAAGTGTGTCCGATAAGAGTTGCTACCTCATTGGTCCGTCAATCGCTCCTGTTTTAGCCACCTTATGCCAACTCACGGGAGTTGGGTCTACGTATATACCTTAGGATCGTCGCGACCATCCTACTTCATTCTGGAAACTCCACCGCGTACACAGTTGTCAAAGTGGTTTCCGGTATCGACAGAGAGTATGTCCATATCCGATCCCGGTCTCTTTAACAACCAATCGTTATTATAACCCGTAGTTATAATTTAGAAATAGTTTATACTTCAAAATAGAATATCATTTCAAATCCAAATCTTTATCAAAATAAAGATTAAATCAATTCCAAACCATTTCAATATATTTAAAATATCATATCTTTTCAAAACTTCATTTCAATATATCAAAATATCGTATCTTTACAAAACTTCATTTCAAATCATTTTAATATATCAAAATATCAAATCTTTCCAAAACTTCATTTTCAAACCATTTTTATATAATAAAATATCATATCAGTTCAAATCCAAATATTCAACTTTAAATAGCTTTTAAATTCAAAGATATCATTCATTTACTATCATTTCAAATCACCTTTAAATAGTTTATATTCCAATCAAAATAATTCATTTAAACCTTTTAAAAGTGTAATTATTATATTTTCAAATCAAGTATTCAATTTCCAAAGTTTCAAACCATTCTGAGTTCGTTTACTAAGTCAAAAACCCTAATTATTAAGATTTCAGCATTTCACAGCATTTAAAAACAACTGCTAGAAGTTATATTTGAAAACATTTTTAATTCAGCAAAGACAGCACTTAAAACTGCTGTTAAAACTCAGTTTTAGTTGAATTATAGTTCAAAACAGAAAAGACAGCACTTCAGAAGTGCTGCGGTAGTTCAGATTTCAAAACAAGGGTTAAATTTGATTTCAACATAGACTGCAGATCATTATAGCATTTCCAGAGAATGCTATAATAGGCCTGAGTTCAATATTAGCCTACAAGTTCAACTACAGCAACTACAGCATTTCAGAAATGCTGTAATAGCTCTTTTTACACAATTTTAGTTCAAAACAGAATTCTATAGCATTTCTGAATGCTATTAAAAGTTAATTTCAGGTGTTAGTGTATTTCCAACAATTAAATAACTTTAATTTAAAACACATAAACATTTTAAAAATCATATTTTAACATTTAAAATGTTCATTTACATATCATTTAACATATATCTCTTTTTTCACAATAAATTTCTTATAATTAAATCCAATTTTCAACAATTTACTTAATAAGTTTAAGTGTAAAAGTTCCAATTCTTCACATTTCAACAAATAGACTTAACACTTCAAATTTAAATTACCACTTCACAATTTAACAAAATTTCCAATTTTATTTAATTAACTTAACCTTTAATTAAAACCAAATTTCACATTTCCTAGTCAAGTTATATTTTAAAAGATCACTTTTAAACATTCATTTATTTAACCACTTAAATTCATAGAAAAATCAATAATACTTTAATAAATCACTTAAATTCAAATTATCATATTTACCATTTTACAAATATAATTAAATTTTTATTTTTATTTATATAGCTTAAATATCATTTTAACCAAAATTCCAAATTTCCAACTTAGGTTATATTTAAAAAATCCAGTTAAACCATTCATTAATTACATTTTTAACACATAGAAAAAAAATCATACTTTCTTTATTTTAAAACATTTCAAAATCTATTTAAATCAAATTCCATAAATTTATAATTTTTAAAATACTTAAAAATATCCAAAACACTTTATAAAATAACCACGGGCCTGTATAAAATTTTCTAACTTAGGTCAAGTGATACGGATATGTATCATTTCAATCCGCAGTTAAAAAGAAAAATCCGGGTTCTATCATTTCAAACCCGCAATCCCAAGTTAAAATAATTTATATAAAAATCGTTCAGGCCTATCTGTAATACCCCAAAATTTTGTGAAAAATCATTTTTGTAAAATGATTTAATTTTTGAAATATTTAGATTTAAATATGGTGAAATTTCTGGAATAAATGGTGTGCAAGTATATGTGTGCACGTGCACACTGAAATGGCACAAGGAAGAACTCCAGATTTCTTGGATTTAAAACAAGAATTAAAAAGCAATACAAACATGATTTTGCAACATGGATATTTGATTTCTGGAATTATATGGATCATCTTAGAAAATAAGAAAAGTAAGTTTTACTTTAAATCAGTAAACAGATTTTATTTAAAACCCAGAAAAGAAAATTATACATATATATGTTATAAGGATTTGTAAACCTGTATACATATAGGTGCATATGTTTCTGAAATTAAAGAGGAATTAAATAAGCCTAGATAAGATATGTATACAAATATACATTTTTAAATACTGAAAAATATATATATATAAGCAAGTGAAACTATAACATTAAAATGACATGAAATGTGATACAAGTCAATATGCTTGTATAGGCAAAAATAGCAAAGGGGATTCTCAGAAATAATTAAAATATAAAATAGGAAAGTCACACTTTTAACATGATTAGGTGAGTGGCCATTTTCTGAAAAGTAAAAGAAAGAAAATGCAGCCTTTAAATTGGTTAATATGGCCGGGGTATTATGAATGAAAAATGCATGGTGCTAGCCAGGACAGAAATGGAATTCTGTTTTAACAAAACCCTAGTGGAAAAAAAATGCATATAAATAGGCAGTTTAGCCAGTAGAATTATTTTTACCCCGAGCTGCACAAAAATAAGAAAGGAAGAAAAATATTGGAAGGAAGAAGAAAACACTCATACAAGGATTTTCTGGATTAATAAGAAGAAATATTTAGGTGAGTAACCTCACTGAGTTCATGGCATTAAGACCTGAGATGAGGCGGCCACTTTTTTTATTGCCATTTATATATATATTCTGGTTTTGATGTATATGATTTCATCAATGCTTTTTGGATGTCTTATTTTAAATCTGATATGATTTAATATGGATGATTTTGATGTTCTTTGATTGGTTGAGACATTTGTCTTTGGATGTGTATCATACTGTTTTATTTATACTCATAAATGTTAAAGTCTAGGATCTTAAAATTATATAGAGAATACTCTCAACTGTTATAGATCTATGGCATGGAAACTTTACAAAAAAAATGTTGGGAGCTGCATTATACTTGGTATAAGTGCTGAGGCTTGAAAAGAAAAAAAAAATGTTAAGGGTGCAATAGAAATTTTCTAAGTGCTGAGCCCTTAATCAAAAAAAAAAAAAAGAAACTCACAAGCTAAAATTATGATTGAACCAGATCTTGAATCTGAATCAATCATAAAGGCTTGCAGATCAATATAACATGTCATGCCTCTTTTACAGTTGAAAATGTTCTTATATTTTACTAAGATCAAGACATATTGACCCCATTTAGGAAATAACTGTCTGCTTATTTCTGAGGAGAATTATGCTAGGAAAGATTATGGATGTTTCCATGTTTGCAGTGACATGTTCACTTAGCATATTTGATGATAGGATTTAAGACAATACACTAGTAAATAAACTAGGGAAGGGAAGGCCAAGAAGGCTGCTGGAATGCTTGTCATATTTGAAGTATGCAAGTTGGCACATGGTTTGTTTAAGCCCTGAGATCTTTGTGCAATGATGTGAATTAGTTCATTGCAATGTGTCCCTGTGATTCCTTATTAGCAGATGAGGCAGGGATTTAAATTGAATTATACAACCTATAAATGAAGAAATAGGAATATGGATATTTCTTAGGTTGAATGGTATGGAACCAAGATGGTTCCAGTGAATGCAATTGTTGCAAATAGATAATTATGTTTGCATGATTATGTATGCAAGTGTAAGAATGATAAATGAATATATCATACCTGGAACAACTTAATTATACTATGTTAAAGTAATTGATTGCAGGAATTTGCTTAAATAACTAATTGGTGCTCTTATATTCTCTATTGCTTAATATCATGAATGTATTGATGTTACTCATACCAGATCATAGATCTGACCCTTGTTTGCTCATGGCATATGGGGTGTCTCATTTTAAAATGAGGCAGCCACTCATGCTCTTTCAGGTAACCCAGGCACTAAGTAAAAATGAAGTTATGGCTATTATGGAGGAGTGAATGAACATGCTAGCTAGTTTCAATAAGAGCTTAAATTGATTATATCTGCATGTATTCAGGAAAAATTTTATGTTTCTAAGATTTCCAGTCATGTAATGAATTCTATTATGGTTAGATGGACTAGTTGTATCATGTTAAATATATTGTTATGCACTAAGGTTTAAAAATCTAAAAGAAATATCTGAGTGGGGAACAAGGAAATGATTTTAAGTATTGACATGGATGCTTGGAAAAGAAATATGCATATGTAGGTGAGCTATTGTTTTGCATAATTTATATTATGTATTAGTTAATCTTGAGACATAACAGAGCACTGAGTTTTAGAATAAAATCTGGATTTAGCTAGAAGTAAACTTATAAGGATTGTAGTTTCTTTTTACTGAAATGTTTTGTAAATAAGTTTGAATTCATTTCTGAATCGTATTGAGAAAAGTAAAATGTTTTTAAAAGGCTTCAGACAGAATGCAATGAATGGTATCTCCATTGCTTGAACTAGTGTGTAGCAGATACAGGATACATGAGTTAACCAGCTTCAAATAAATGATGTATTGGTTGATCATGATAGATTGTATTTTGAAAATAAAAATGCATTTCAAAAGCTTAGTACATTTAGCAATTGTTTCACCACAATCATCTTTAAAAGATTAAGACAGATAAAGCAAGGTAAACTGGTTTAAACAAACAAAACCTGGCTACACTCCATATACTCTGAAGTTCAGGCAGATTCTAGTTTGTAAAATGCAAATAAAAGAATGGTCAGATTAACCACATGGTTAGACCATAGGTCAGGCAAATTGTTCACTTCAAATCAATGAAGCATGGAACCATTTGAACCCAGTTTTCTGGAAAATGAGCAAAGTTATTGACATGTACATGTATATCTGTGTACATGTTGATATTTGGGCAAAATATAAACCTAAATTCCTAAAACAGTTGTAGGAAGGGGTTTCAAAAATGATAAAGTAAGAAATATTGTTTTGTATGTTAGATTATAGGCAAAAATTAAATATCTATGTGCAGATATAGGTAGATATCAGATTTCAAACCATACAGGAGAAAAAAAAATAAAAAATTGTGTTTGAACCGACCAGCATAGCACTCGAACTCGTGACCTCTCATGTATAAGTTAGGCGCGTTTCCATTACGCCTAGATGTTGCTTGTGTTCACTTATGATCCACTTTCTTTTAGCCTGAGCTTGATACTATCCATACTTTAACACAATCAACCATATTATATGCTTGCTTTCCACTGATTATTACTTGATCATTGCTTAATTATAATAACAGACTAAAGTACATGTTTCCATTGGATTCTATGGTCAAAAATCAGGATACAATAATTAATCTTTTAAAAGGAAATTATCACATTTTAATAGATTTAAAAGGATTTCTACTTACATATTATCATACTCTGATTCTAGTAGAATATAACATAGATATCTTCATATATGTATGTTAGGAATGATTTAGATTTAAAACAATATTTTTATATTGTGAAAGATCCTGGATATATTTTGTTTATTGGAGAAAGAAAATGACCCTGGGAAATATATTTGTAATGAATGATATATCTATATATCATCTCTTAAAAAAAATCCTTATGAAATTAGGGTGGAAATAGGAGGGTCATTTCAGTTGGTATCAGAGCACTTGGTTGCATTGATTGTTAAGTATTATAGAAATGTATTATGTCTGTTTGTTTTGGATGAAATAATTTAGATAAGAAAATAGAAATTATAGAAGTACTCATAATATACTAATACCATTTGCCCAGAATTTAGTTAGCAGACCATGGTAGGAAGAGGATCTCATCACAATGCAGGACCCAGTGCACCTCAAATGCTTGATATGCAAGAATTTGTGAGGGTTTTAAGAGATGGAATTGGGCATAGGCCTGAGAACCCACATGAAGAGCTTTCAAAACTATTGAAGACTTATTCCAATTTGGGAGGCAGGAGTTTTGAAGGAACTGAGAGTGTGATGGAAATTCAAGCATGGTTGAGAACACTTGATAGGATTTTCAATGACATGTAGTTGGATGACCAAAGGAAGAGGCAAGTAGCTTCTAGACAACTGAAAGGGGTAGCTTTAAGCTGGTGGGAGGTGATCATAGCTGGAAGAAATGAAAATGAAATCACTTGGAATCAGTTCAAGGAGATGTTGGAGGCAAGATTTGTACCAGCATCAGCCAAGACCATTTTGCTTGAAGAATTTATCAAACTTAGGCAGGGAACTTTGAATGTCACTGAATACACTCAAAAGTTTGAGGGGCTATCTAATTATGGAGCAATGCTAGTGGCAGATGAAGCATCCAAAAATGATAGGTATATAAAAGGACTGAACCCAGGACTTAGCAGAGCTATGCTACCATATGCAGATAGAACATTTGATCAAGTAATTGATCTGGCCTTGAAACTGGAACAACATGACAAAGAAAGAGAGAAATATAGGAATTTTAAGAGCAACAACAAGAAGGATAAGGGAAGATATCACCCTTATGATAAAAAGAAGGAGGAGGCAGACAACAGGAAGAGTAAAGATACAAAAGCCAATGATACTAAGAAGAAATTGGTTTGCCATCATTGTGGAAAAGAAGGACACATCAAACCAAGGTGCCCAGAGTTAAAAGGAGGAGCCTTCAAATGCTACCTATGTGGGAAAGAGGGGCATATGAAGAGGAACTGTCCTGAGAATAAACAGCAAGGGAAATTGGCAACTTTGGAAGGTAAAGGCAAATCTGCAGTGAAAATTGATGCTGAAAATCATGGCCAAGTGGAAGGTACATTACTCATTTGTGCCATACCCATACCAGTAGTATATGATACTGGAGCAACACACTCTTTGATTTCCTATGAATTAGTTAAAGTGTTAAAATTAAACTGCATATTGGTTGAAACCCCATTGCTTGTACAAAGTCCCCTAGGGAGTTCTAGTGTTTTGAACATGAATTGTGTGGATGTGGAGTTAAACATAGGAGGAAATATTTTTATTTCCAATTTATATGTTTTAAATTACCCAAATATAGGAGTTATATTGGGGGTAGATTGGTTAAGGCAATTTAAAGCCATAATTAATTTAGACTCATCCACCATATCATTGCAAAATTCTAGAGGCCAGAGGATCACAGTTCTATGTGAAGTAGCTAAGGAAGGGAAATTGTATCATTTAGTTGACTTAGAAAAAGATCTGAGTGAACTAACCATTGAAGAAATTCCCATAGTTAATGAATACTTGGATGTGTTTGGGGAAGTTAAAGGTGTTCCACACCACAGACCAGTTGAGTTCCAAATTAATCTCATTCCAGGAGCAAGTCCAATAATCAAGAAACCTTATAGAATGGGGCCAAGTGAACTGAAAGAATTGAAAATTCAGTTGGAAGAATTAGAAGGCAAGGGATTTATAAGGCCAAGCAATTCCTGCTGGGGTTCTCCAGTAGTGTTTGTAAGAAAACATGATGGTACCTTGAGAATGTGCATAGATTACAGGGAACTAAATAAAGTAACCATCAAGAATAAATACCCATTGCCTAGAATAGATGATCTCTTTGACCAACTCAGTGAAGCTAAAATATTTTCTAGGCTAGACTTAGCATCAGGATTCCATCAAATGAAGGTTGAAGACTCAAGTGTTAAGTATACTGCATTTAACACAAGATATGGCTTATATGAATTTTTGGTTATGCCATTTGGTTTGACAAATGCTCCTTCATATTTTGTTGATTTAATGAATAGAATATTTAGAGATTATTTAGACAAGTTTGTACTGATTTTTATTGATGACATTTTGATTTATTCCAAGACAGTGGAAGAGCATAAAAATCATTTGCATTTAGTTTTGTCAAGGCTAAGGGAAAATGATTTAAAGGCAAAATTTTCAAAATGTGCATTTTGGAAAGAAGAAGTGCATTTTCTTGGGCATGTTATCTCTGCCAAAGGAATATCAGTAAACCCTAATAAGGTAGTGGCAATCCAAGCATGGAAAAGGCCTAGTACCATCAGTGATATTAGATCATTTATGGGGATGGCAGGATATTATAGGAGATTTATAAAAGATTTCTCAAAAATATCATCAACACTTACCAATTTAACTAGAAAGAACCAAGCCTTTGTATGGACAGAAAAATGTGAGCAAGCTTTTATCAAAATAAAGGAAGCTCTTATTAATGCACCAGTATTGAGAGTGCCAGAAGGAAATGAAAATTTGGTTGTGTACACTGATGCAAGTGGCTCTGGGTTAGGGGCTGTGTTGATGCAGCAAGACCAGGTGGTAGCCTATGCATCTAGGCAATTAAAGCCACATGAAACCAGATATGCAACCCATGATCTTGAACTAGCAGCAGTTGTGTATGCTTTGAAACTTTGGAGACATTATTTGTTAGGTGCCAAATTCATTTTGTACACTGATCATAAGGCACTGAAATATTTATTCTCACAAAAAGATTTGAACATGAGGCAACATAGATGGGTAGAGTTCCTAGCTGCCTATGATCTAGATATACTGTATACACCAGGAAAGGCAAATAAAGTTGCAGATGCCTTGAGTAGACAACATGCCAAGATAGCCATGTTAATGATGGAAGAGTTTAGGGATTTGTCTATACTTACTGATTTGGAAATTGAGGAAAACAGTGGGGTACAAATGATGTCCATTGAAGAAGGTGAAGGTAAAGGGAAATTAAGTATGATATCTCTGCAATCAGATTTACTTCTTAAGATTGGGAAAATGCAGGAACAAGACCTAAACATGGTGGAAAAGAAAATGCTCATATCAAAAGGGGAGGAAGTAATAAATTATCAAGTTGATAAAAATGGTTATTTAAGGAATAAAAATAGGATATGTGTTCCAGAAAATATAGAATTGAAGGAGGAAATATTAAATGAGTACCATAGGAATAAGTACTCCATACACCCAGGTAGCACCAAGATGTATCAAAATTTGAAAAGAAATCTTTGGTGGAAGGGGATGAAGTCAGATGTGGCCAGATATGTTGCAAGGTGCATGACTTGCCAACAAGTCAAGGCAGAGACACAAAGGCCATCAGGACTATTGCAACCCCTTAGCATACCACAGTGGAAGTGGGAGGACATATCTATGGATTTCATAGATGGTCTGCCTAGATCTAAGAAGGGAAACACAAGTATATGGGTAATAGTGGATAGGCTAACTAAGGTAGCACATTTTATCCCAGTTGGAACAGAAAGAAATGCTCCAAAATTGGCTCAAATATTCATGAAAGAGGTAGTAAGGTTGCATGGCATACCCAAAACCATTGTGAGTGATAGGGATACCATCTTCACCTCAAGATTTTGGAAAAGTTTTCAAGAGGCCATGGGGAGTGAATTGTGCTTAAGCACTGCCTACCATCCACAATCAGATGGTCAAACTGAGGTGGTGAACAAAGTCTTAGAGGATTTGTTGAGAGCATGTACACTGGACTTTGGAGGCAACTGGGAAGACCACCTCCATCTAGCTGAATTCACATACAATAACAGTTACCAAAGCACCATAGGGATGGCACCATTTTAAGCCTTATATGGCAAGCCATGTTTATCACCTATATGCTGGGTAGAGACTGGAGAAAGGGCTGTTCTTGGACCTGAATATGTTAAAGAAACTACAGAGAAAATTGGGTTAATAAGAAAAAGAATAGCAGCAGCTCAAGATAGGCAAAAGAAATTTGCAGATAGGAAGGGAAAGCAAGTGGAATATGAAGTGGGAGACTTTGTTTTCATCAAGATTTCACCTATGAAGAAAGTCATGAGATTTGGCAAGCAAGGTAAGCTTACACCAAGGTATGTTGGACCCTATAAAATTCTGGAAAGAATTGGTTCATTGGCTTACAAATTAGAACTACTAGAGGAAATGAAAGCAATGCATAATGTTTTTCATGTGTCCCAACTTAGAAGATGGGTACATGATAAAGAAGACATTTTGGAAGAGCCTACCAAAATTCAAATAAATCCTGACTTGGTTTATGAAAAAGAACCAGTGGGGATTGTAGCCAAGGAAGAAAAGAAATTAAGGAGCAAAACCTTGAAACTAGTTAAGATCCAGTGGAGTAGTGATCCTAATGACTGCACATGGGAGTTAGAGGATAAGATTAGAATGGATTATCCTAAGCTTTTTGCAAATTAAAAGGTAATTTTTTTTTTCTGGAAAATTTTGTTATGCATGGTTGATATGGTTGAATTTGTTTGCTTATGCATATGTTTGATAAGTTTTCAGAAAAGAAAATAATGCTTGTTATAAATGTTAGAAAAATTGTGAGGACACAATTCCTAAAAGGAGGGGTGAATGTAATACCCCAAAATTTTGTGAAAAATCATTTTTGTAAAATGATTTAATTTTTGAAATATTTAGATTTAAATATGGTGAAATTTCTGGAATAAATGGTGTGCAAGTATATGTGTGCACGTGCACACTGAAATGGCACAAGGAAGAACTCTAGATTTCTTGGATTTAAAACAAGAATTAAAAAGCAATACAAACATGATTTTGCAACATGGATATTTGATTTCTGGAATTATATGGATCATCTTAGAAAATAAGAAAAGTAAGTTTTACTTTAAATCAGTAAACAGATTTTATTTAAAACCCAGAAAAGAAAATTATACATATATATGTTATAAGGATTTGTAAACCTGTATACATATAGGTGCATATGTTTCTGAAATTAAAGAGGAATTAAATAAGCCTAGATAAGATATGTATACAAATATACATTTTTAAATACTGAAAAATATATATATATAAGCAAGTGAAACTATAACATTAAAATGACATGAAATGTGATACAAGTCAATATGCTTGTATAGGCAAAAATAGCAAAGGGGATTCTTAGAAATAATTAAAATATAAAATAGGATAGTCACACTTTTAACATGACTAGGTGAGTGGCCATTTTCTGAAAAGTAAAAGAAAGAAAATGCAGCCTTTAAATTGGTTAATATGGCCGGGGTATTATGAATGAAAAATGCATGATGCTAGCCAGGACAGAAATGGAATTCTGTTTTAACAAAACCCTAGTGGAAAAAAAAATGCATATAAATAGGTAGTTTAGCCAGTAGAATTATTTTTACCCCGAGCTGCACAAAAATAAGAAAGGAAGAAAAATATTGGAAGGAAGAAGAAAACACTCATACAAGGATTTTCTGGATTAATAAGAAGAAATATTTAGGTGAGTAACCTCACTGAGTTCATGGCATTAAGACCTGAGATGAGGCAGCCACTTTTTTTATTGCCATTTATATATATATTCTGGTTTTGATATATATGATTTCATCAATGCTTTTTGGATGTCTTATTTTAAATCTGATATGATTTAATATGGATGATTTTGATGTTCTTTGATTGGTTGAGACATTTGTCTTTGGATGTGTATCATACTGTTTTATTTATACTCATAAATGTTAAAGTCTAGGATCTTAAAATTATATAGAGAATATTCTCAACTGTTATAGATCTATGGCATGGAAACTTTACAAAAAAAAATGTTGGGAGCTGCATTATACTTGGTATAAGTGCTGAGGCTTGAAAAGAAAAAAAAATGTTAAGGGTGCAATAGAAATTTTCTAAGTGCTGAGCCCTTAATCAAAAAAAAAAAAGAAACTCACAAGCTAAAATTATGATTGAACCAGATCTTGAATCTGAATCAATCATAAAGGCTTGCAGATCAATATAACATGTCATGCCTCTTTTACAGTTGAAAATGTTCTTATATTTTACTAAGATCAAGACATATTGACCCCATTTAGGAAATAACTGTCTGCTTATTTCTGAGGAGAATTATGCTAGGAAAGATTATGGATGTTTCCATGTTTGCAGTGACATGTTCACTTAGCATATTTGATGATAGGATTTAAGACAATACACTAGTAAATAAACTAGGGAAGGGAAGGCCAAGAAGGCTGCTGGAATGCTTGTCATATTTGAAGTATGCAAGTTGGCACATGGTTTGTTTAAGCCCTGAGATCTTTGTGCAATGATGTGAATTAGTTCATTGCAATGTGTCCCTGTGATTCCTTATTAGCAGATGAGGCAGGGATTTAAATTGAATTATACAACCTGTAAATGAAGAAATAGGAATATGGATATTTCTTAGGTTGAATGGTATGGAACCAAGATGGTTCCAGTGAATGCAATTGTTGCAAATAGATAATTATGTTTGCATGATTATGTATGCAAGTGTAAGAATGATAAATGAATATATCATACCTGGAACAACTTAATTATACTATGTTAAAGTAATTGATTGCAGGAATTTGCTTAAATAACTAATTGGTGCTCTTATATTCTCTATTGCTTAATATCATGAATGTATTGATGTTACTCATACCAGATCATAGATCTGACCCTTGTTTGCTCATGGCATATGGGGTGTCTCATTTTAAAATGAGGCAGCCACTCATGCTCTTTTAGGTAACCCAGGCACTAAGTAAAAATGAAGTTATGGCTATTATGGAGGAGTGAATGAACATGCTAGCTAGTTTCAATAAGAGCTTAAATTGATTATATCTGCATGTATTCAGGAAAAAATTTATGTTTCTAAGATTTCCAGTCATGTAATGAATTCTATTATGGTTAGATGGACTAGTTGTATCATGTTAAATATATTGTTATGCACTAAGGTTTAAAAATCTAAAAGAAATATCTGAGTGGGGAACAAGGAAATGATTTTAAGTATTGACATGGATGCTTGGAAAAGAAATATGCATATGTAGGTGAGCTATTGTTTTGCATAATTTATATTATGTATTAGTTAATCTTGAGACATAACAGAGCACTGAGTTTTAGAATAAAATCTGGATTTAGCTAGAAGTAAACTTATAAGGATTGTAGTTTCTTTTTACTGAAATGTTTTGTAAATAAGTTTGAATTCATTTCTGAATCGTATTGAGAAAAGTAAAATGTTTTTAAAAGGCTTCAGACAGAATGCAATGAATGGTATCTCCATTGCTTGAACTAGTGTGTAGCAGATACAGGATACATGAGTTAACCAGCTTCAAATAAATGATGTATTGGTTGATCATGATAGATTGTATTTTGAAAATAAAAATGCATTTCAAAAGCTTAGTACATTTAGCAATTGTTTCACCACAATCATCTTTAAAAGATTAAGACAGATAAAGCAAGGTAAACTGGTTTGAACAAACAAAACCTGGCTACACTCCATATACTCTGAAGTTCAGGCAGATTCTAGTTTGTAAAATGCAAATAAAAGAATGGTCAGATTAACCACATGGTTAGACCATAGGTCAGGCAAATTGTTCACTTCAAATCAATGAAGCATGGAACCATTTGAATCCAGTTTTCTGGAAAATGAGCAAAGTTATTGACATGTACATGTATATCTGTGTACATGTTGATATTTGGGCAAAATATAAACCTAAATTCCTAAAACAGTTGTAGGAAGGGGTTTCAAAAATGATAAAGTAAGAAATATTGTTTTGTATGTTAGATTATAGGCAAAAATTAAATATCTATGTGCAGATATAGGTAGATATCAGATTTCAAACCATACAGGAGAAATAAAAAATAAAAAATTGTGTTTGAACCGACCAGCATAGCACTCGAACTCGTGACCTCTCATGTATAAGTTAGGCGCGTTTCCATTACGCCTAGATGTTGCTTGTGTTCACTTATGATCCACTTTCTTTTAGCTTGAGCTTGATACTATCCAGACTTTAACACAATCAACCATATTATATGCTTGCTTTCCACTGATTATTACTTGATCATTGCTTAATTATAATAACAGACTAAAGTACATGTTTCCATTGGATTCTATGGTCAAAAATCAGGATACAATAATTAATCTTTTAAAAGGAAATTATCACATTTTAATAGATTTAAAAGGATTTCTACTTACATATTATCATACTCTGATTCTAGTAGAATATAACATAGATATCTTCATATATGTATGTTAGGAATGATTTAGATTTAAAACAATATTTTTATATTGTGAAAGATCCTGGATATATTTTGTTTATTGGAGAAAGAAAATGACCCTGGGAAATATATTTGTAATGAATGATATATCTATATATCATCTCTTAAAAAAAATCCTTATGAAATTAGGGTGGAAATAGGAGGGTCATTTCACTATCATTTCAGCCCATAACAATTTTTCCCTATTCTAAAGTCCGTTCGGGTATGTATCATTTCAACCCATAGTGATTCTAATCTACAGGGAACTTGCAGTGTGATAACAGATATAAATAACAGAATAACATTAAATAACAGTAACATATGATATAACAGGTGTAATAACAGGTGTGAACATCATATGATAATAATATAAGCATATATAACATGATAATATATTTCTACATATTCGCAGGGTGTCAATTTACTAGTTATATAGGTACATATTGTCTGGTGAGAATAACTCACCTGTTTGTGCTGGAGATATCAAAACCAATGACACAATGGAACAAAAGCACGATGACAAGACTACGGACTTGAGTGGAGAGCAAGATCCAAAGCTACAACTCTTGTATTACAACCCAAAACATACATCAAAACAAACACAATTTCAACGCACTTGAAATGGAATAACTTTTAAACGAAAAGAGATTTGAATGTCAAATCTTTTGCCTTGCTTCCTCTATTTTTTTTTGCATGGTCAAGGGTTGGTTTTGGCTCTGATTTGAACAGGGAATGGCTTAGGTATGGGCATAAGAATGCATGGCCAAAGTGGTGAAGCATGGAGAAGAAGTTGCAAAGCATGAAGGTGAAGGGGCTTATGCAACATAGCATGGTTTTGGTTCACCAAAAGGGCTCGGCCATAGGAGTTTGGGCTTGGCCATTCAAGTCCAGATCTGGACAGAGGTTGGAGTGGTGTGTAAGGGTCTGGTCAGAGATGGTGGTGGTGGCCAAAGGTGGTGGTGGTGGTGGAAAATGAAGGGGAGGAGGTGATAAGGTGATGGCTTGCATAGTTAAGGGTTTTCAAGGCATGTTGCATAGTTTTTATAGAGTTGTTCATCATGGAGTGGTGTGGCCTGGTCAAATCAGAGGGGTAGGTGGGTGATGGTGACAAGGAGGAGGTAGTGGAGGTGGTGGCCATGGCAAGCAAGTGGTGGCCGAGCAAACAAGCTAGAGAATCAAGGCAAAACCATAGGAAAACAATGGAAAAAGAAGAGAAAAAGAAGAAAAAGAAGGAGAGGCCATTACCTATTTTTGGATGAAGCCATGAGAAATGAGGAGCTGATTTGTTTTCACGTGAAAAGATGAGAAACAAAAAGTGGCGGCTACACTAGGGTTTTAGATGGCTAGGGCAAAATTTGAGGAGTTAAAGAAAATGAAGGGTTTGGACAAAAAAGGGCTTAAGTTTCAAAGTGTTTTACAACCTTTCATATTTCTTTTCTTTTTAATCTTTATATAAACAAAAATATTCAGAAAAATACTTTACAAACCGAAATCAATTATAAATATGAGAAAACAAAAAATAAATTTTGGAAAAATATAAAAAGAATGAAGAAAATTACTTAAAAATACCAAACAGTGTTCAAAAATTATAAATAAATCACTATCAGTCTTGAAAAACTATACACTTCATTATAAAAATATTATGAAGTGAAAATTTGAATTAAAATAATTTATTTATCATTTTCAAAATAAAATATATAATTAAATTGGAGAAAATAGAAAAAGGATTAAAGAAAATGTTTAAAATTTACAAACAGGGCATGGAAATTTGCAAGAAAAATACTACTAACTCTGGAAAAATTCCTACCTTACTTTAAAAATATTTAAAAGCCAAAATATATTTTATAAAACATAAATGTACAAATTAGAATAAAATATATCAAATAAAAATGTCATTTATATAATTTTAAAATAAAGAATATTGCTGAATAACCCAATATACACACAATATTGAAAACAGTATAACTTTTGCAATTTAAATCCGTTTTCAACGAAACGAAAAGCAGTATTCAAGTTATCAAATCTATTTTTATAATAAAAGATAAAATTCATAAATTTCAAACTTTTAAATTTTCAAGTTAAAAGTCGAAGTTTGATTATTTGACCAAAATTCACATTTTCTGGAAATATTAAATTTAGTCATATTTGGAATTCAAATCCACATACAAAATCAAAGTTTTTATATTTACAATAAAAAAATTTATTCTTTTCATAAATAAAGCTTTTAAATCTGGAAAAATCAATTTAAAATTAATTGTAAAATACAGGGTTGTTACATCTTAGGAGATGATCTATCAACACTCTTATCATATGAGCCTAAAAGTGTGATCTCAACTTCCTCTATGCTATCAATAACTAAAACTCCAACATCTCTAGTTGTGGATATTGTTTCTCTACTTTAGTGAATCGCTTATTGATATAATAAACCAACCTTTGGATCTTACCTTCCATGCCCTATGTCGCGCTCAATGCATGGGCTGACACTACTAGGTAAATATAAAGATCTTCTCCTTCCATAAGCTTGGGTAATATAGATTATTTCCTCAGATGTTTTGGTAGATTCTGAAAATCAGCTTCACATTCGTTCGTCCATTGGAACTTAAATTTTTTCTTCTTGAGGGCATCAAAGGATGGTATGCACTTTTTGCTCGCCCTTTAGATAAACCAACTCAAAGCGGTGACTTTACCTTTCAAGCTCTACATTTCCTTCCTTATCCATGGAGCTATAACCTTCTTCAAATCTTATATCTAGTCTAGGATTTCTTCAACTACCCTAGAGTTCATGGTGAACCCTAAAAACTTGCCTGAATGCGAAGTTAAAGGAACACTTAAGTGGATCAAATTTCATTCCATCTTTCCAGGACACATCAAACATTTCTAAAAGATCACATATGTAGTCGGTAGTTTTTTTGACTTTACTAGCATATCATCTATATATACCACCATTGTCCATCTGGTCTGTCCTTTAAACATCTTGTTAACCAAACACTAGTGATTAGCTCCCACGTTCTTCAGACCGAACAACAGCACTCGGTAGCAATATAGTAGGGTGGACGATTCGACCGTTTATGTTAGTTTTAAGATAAAAATGTAAAACTGAATTAGGACTGATAAAATCATTATCGAACTGAATCAAATCGAATTAATTTCGGTTAATTCAATCGATAATCGATTTTTTCAAACTGAAAAGGTAACTAAGAGAAATTATCATATATTATTATTCAAATTATTGATTTACTTAAAGAAAAACTTAAATTTATACTTGGAGAAACTTTATGAAGTATTTTTAAATTTTATAAGAAAATTTGACCTATTTTCAATTGAAAAGACAATATGACTATTCTAGGGTAATCAAGTACCCTTGTCAAACTATTATTAGTAAGGTTATACTAGTGTATTAAGAGTCTTAGATAAATATTATACTATGAACTTTATGGACCATGCTATGATTAGTAAGGTTATACTAGTGTATTAAGAGTCTTAGATAAATATTATAAGGTCTCCTTGAGTATATATGCATACACGAATTCATATACACAAAATCAGCATTAAAAAACATTCAAAATTGGCATTAAAAAAATTATAATCTGAAAATGCCAGCCACATACGTCGGTGGGAAATCCACAGACATTTGTGAATTGGTTTGGGAAATTCCGTCCTGAAGCCCCAAATGTTTGTGGTTTCCCTACAGACAACTGTCATATGAAAACTGCTATAACCTGAAAGGTTGCTTCGTTTCACATTAATAGATGCTTCTGTTAAATTGAATAAACTCATATCTTCATCAAAAGGTTGCAGCCATTAAATTGAATAGAGTTTATCTAACAATAGTAACTTCTCATCTGCATCTCTTTAAACCTATACTACAAAGATTGAGATTAACATTAATCAATTCTCTTTATTTCTTATTACTCACTATTTACATATCTGTGCATCCCTTACTTACATATTCTCAATCTATCATAACCAAAATATCATTTTGGTTAAACCACTTCCTACAACGCAAAGCATTCACATTCATATGCTTAAAGGAGATCATAGGAAGATTTGTACTATTAGTCAGAATCCGTGTTATTTGGAATACAAGATTGTCAGAGATATACTTTTGTATTAGCCTATTCCTTCGGGCGAAGCGAGGGTTAGTTGGTTAAAGGAAATACCGAAGAGGAGCTTCGGGACTGGATGTAGGAAGGGAGGTCCGAACCGGTATAAATATCTAGTGTGCTCGCCTTTATTATTTACCTTATTTATATTCAATTATTATTCTCTGCTTAATATAGTTAGTAATATACACTCTCACACGTGTATATATATATATATAAGTTGCATTACTTAAAAAGTTCTTATAGACTTTCATTTGGTATTAGAGTCTGGGATTCTAGAGATCGTAACAACATCCTAGAATAAATGGCCATAAAGAGATCTAGTCAAGGCAATAGAAAGAGGAAGAGCAATAAAGAAGAGTCAAAGGAGCAAATAAGCAAATGCTTCATGGCTAAACACATATCACAATTGGTATGCTTAGATTCTTTATATAAAGCTCTTTTGCTAGCACATGATGAATTATTAAAAAATTGTAAAACTTTGAAAAAGATAATAGAATTGCATTAGCTAAGTTAAAAAATTATGAGCAAGAAATTTCCAATTTTAAAGAGGAAAATAAATTTTTGGTAAAACAAACTAAATTGTTTGAAAATACGGTAGAAGAACTTGTTTTACAAAAAGAATTTCAACAAAAGAAAATGAGCAATTAGAAGCAAAATAATGATCTTTTGAAGGAAATCGACGTATTGCAAAATAAAAATATATTTTGGAAAATTCTTTAAATAATTCTAGCTCTTTAATTTTGTCTCTTGAAAAAGAGAATAAAACATTAATTAAAAAGAACTTAGAATTATTTAAAGGATGTATAATTTTAAAAGATAATAGTAATATTTTGCAAAAAGATGTTTGTGATTCTAAAGCAAATTTTGAAAGATTAAATAAAAAATTCGTAAGTTTTAACAAAGGTAAAGATATCTTATCTTCCTGCGGTTTAGGCTATAAACAAGCTAAAAGTAAATATAGTACTAGATATACATTCATGTACACTAAGTTTAGTGCTAGCACTAGTAAACATGATAGTCCTAAAACTACTTACAGTAATAATAGTACTTTGTTTAGAAATGATAGAAAAAAATTTCAAGTACCAAGCTAATAATAAATAGTATTAAAATATGGATTCCTGCTAATATGATGGATCATAATAAACAACTTTATATTAGCAAGTATTATAAGAATGTGATTTATAATGAAAACTATATTTATAAAGTTTCAACTACACCTAAATGGGTATGGCTTCCCAAGACCTAATCCCCGGACCCTAACAATGATGTGGGTACCAGAACATATATCTCATTTTTTGCAGGTACACCACATATAAATAGGGAGTTATATTCCAAATTTTCTAATACTTATGGAAATGAAGCCACAAATGTGATGTTGTAATGGTTAAAATTGTGTCTATGGTAAGTGGTATGTTCTTTAAAATCTTAAACACAATTTTTTAAATACTTTTCTACACCTATGAATTTATATTAGAGAGTTCTACCCATATAATCATTCATATTACCGATATTGATATCTATTTCCTTTTTGTCGATGATAAAGGGGGAGAATAACTATACGACCATATCAATATGGGGAGTATTAACTTAGGGAGAGAATGTTTGAGCTCCTATTTATTTATTTATTGTTGAACTCAGGTTAGTTTATTGTTCAATTATGTTATTTGTGTTTATGTATGATCTATCTATGTGTTGTTCATATCTATCTATCTCATTTTGCTGTGTCTATATATTTATGTTTCTCTTATTTTATTTTTGATAATGACAAAGGGGGAGAAATATATGCATATACATAGGAGAAGATTAAATTAATGGAGAGTTATTTCGTCATGACTAACGATTATATAGTTGTCATCATCAAAAGGGGGGAAGAATGTTAGAACGTCCATTCTATGGTTTCAATGACAATAACTATACAATCGTATATATTATATATCATATCAAGATTACATGAATATACTAAAAGAGATCGTCATGCTCAAAGATATCAAGACTCGAAGACAAACGGAGATTTATGGACCATGCTATGATTAGTAAGGTTATACTAGTGTATTAAGAGTCTTAGATAAATATTGTAAGGTTTCCTTGAGTATATATGTACACACAAATTCATATACACAAAATTGGCATTAAATAACATTCAAAATTGGCATTAAAAAATTATAATCTGAAAATGCCAGCCACAGACGTCTGTGGGAAATCCACAGACGTCTGAGAATTGGTTTAGAAAATTCTATCCTGAAGCCACAAACGTCTGTGGTTTTCACACAAATGTCTGTCATTTGAAAACTTCTATAACCTGAAAGGTTGCTTCGTTTCACATTGAATAGATGCTTCTATTAAATTGAATAAACTCATCCCTTCATTAAAAGGTTGCACTATTAAATTGAATAGAATTTATCTTATAGTAATAACTCCTCATCTGCATCTCTTTAAATCTATAAATAATACAAAGATTGAGATTGACATTAATCAATTCTCTTGATTTCTTATTACTCACTATTTACATATTTGTGCATCTCTTGCTTACATATTCTCAATCTATTATAGCCAAAATTTCATTTTGGTTAATCCGCTTCCTACAACTCAGAGCATTCACATTCACATACTCAAAAGAGATCATAGGAAGATTTGTACTATTAGTCAAAATCTATGTTATTTGGAACACAAGATTGTCAGAGATATACTTTTGTATTAGCCTATTCCTCCAAGCGAAGCATGGGTTAGTTGGTTCAAGGAAATACTGAAGGGGAGCTTCAGGACAGGAGGTTCGAACCAATATAAAATATCTGGTGTGCTCGCTTTTATTATTTACCTTATTTATATTCAATTATAATTTTCTGCTTAATATAGTTAGTAATATACACTCTCACATGTATATATATGTATATATATATATATAATTTGCATTATTTAAAAAGATCCTATAAACTTTCATTTGGTATCAGAGCATGGGTTTCTAGAGATCGTAATAACATCCTAGAATAAATGGCCATAAAGATTAAATAAGGTAATAATAATTGAATATAAACAATTGATTAGTACGGGAGGTCGGAACCAGTATAAAATATCTAGTTTGCTCATTTTTATTATTTACCTTATGTGTATTCATTTATTATTCTCTGCTTAATATAGTTAGTAATATACACTAGCTATTATTACCTTATTTAATCTTTATGGTCATTTATTATAAGATTTTGTTACGATCTCTAGAGTCCCAGGCTCTAATACCAAATGAAAGTCTATAGGATCTTTTTAAGTAATGCAACTTATACACACACACACTCACACACGTGTGAGAGTGTATATTACTAACTATATTAAGTAGAGAATAATAACTGAATATAAATAACGTAAATAATAAAAGCGGGCACACCAGATATTTTATACTGGTTCGGACCTCCCGTCCTACTTCCAGTCCCAAAGTTCCCCTTCGGTATTTCCTTTAACCAACTAACCCTCGCTTCAAGCGGAGGAATATGCTAATACAAAAGTATATCTTTGACAATCTTGTGTTCCAAATAACATGGATTTTGACTAATAGTACAAATCTTCCTATGATCTCCTTTGAGTATGTGAATGTGAATGCTTTGAGTTGTAGGAAGTGGTTTAACCAAAATGATATTTTGGTTATGATAGATTGAGAATATGTAAGCAAGAGATGCACAGATATGTAAATAGTGAGTAATAAGAAATCAAGAGAATTGATTAAGGTTAATCTCAATCTTTGTACTATTTATAGGTTTAAAGAGATGCAGATGAGGAGTTGTTACTATTAGATAAACTATATTCAATTTAATGGCTGCAACCTTTTGACGAAGAGATGAGTTTATTCAATTTAACAGAAGCATATATTCAATGTGAAACGAAGCAACCCTTCAGGTTATAGCAGTTTTCAGATGACAGACGTCTGTGGGAAAACCACAGACGTTTGTGGCTTCAGGATAGAATTTCCCGAACCAATTCACAAACGTCTGTGGATTCCCCACAGAGATTTATGGCTGGCATTTTCATATTATAAATTTTTTAATGCCAATTTTGAATGTTTTTATATGCCGATTTTGTGTATATGAATTCGTGTGTGCATATATATTCAAGGAGACCTTACAATATCTATCTAAAACTCTTAACACACTAGTATAACCTTAATAATCATAGCATGGTCCATAAATCTCTATTTGTCTTCGAGTCTTGATATCTTTGAGCATGATGATCTCTTGTAGAATATTCCTATAATCTTGATATGATATATAATATATATGATTGTATAGTTGTTGTCATTGAAACCATAGAATGGAGGTTCTAACAATAAGGTGTAGTAAGATCAATGGTTGCCCCTAAAAGAAAAGGCCCAATTTGAATTGGGCTAAACTAATTTTCGAAATTGTTTTAAAACTAAAATAAAATTTTAAATTTAATATATTTTAGAAATTTTAAAATATTAGTTAGATTAATAAATTAAATTAATTAATTAGTTAATTAATTAAAGTGTATAAATACATATAATGATATATGTTACATTATCTTGAATTGTTTAAGATGATGTAAGAGAGAGTGTATGCGTGTGTGTTTTTGTGTTTATATTCGTAAGAAATTTTAAAAATTTATTCCATAACAAATACAATTTTCCGTAAGTCGATATCGCTCAATTCAATATATTAAAGATTATGAATCTTTAATATATAGTTGTTATGTACCATTTATATATTAACTGATTACTTGCATACTCCTTAGTTGTTGAGCTTTCCTCAAGTTAAGGTTGTTATGCATAGTACTATTAGTATATAGAATAGATGAGGTAAGATAATTGCTCATTTTTGTTGAGTTTTCCTCAAGATATGTGCATTATACCTAGGTAGTTGCGAAATGGTAGACATAAGTGACAAATATCTTATTATTTGTTGAGTTATCCTTAAGGTAAAGATGAGATTAGGACAAAGACCACATGGTTAGGAGTTGTATATAATATAACCGATAATGAGTTACCCATTGTATGTGGGAGTTGTATTTGTTGAGCTTTCCTTAAGGTCAGAATCCCCAAGGCATACGAGTCCTAACACCACTAATGAAGTCGAAAGACTTCTATGTATCGTCATTAGAGTTTTGAGAAACATAAATATTTAGTGGGTGCTAATTAGTAAAAATAAATGTAATGTTTAACCTTACTAATATTCTAAGAACATCTACTATGAAAATGTTCTAATCTACTAAGTTAAAATTTGTAGAAAAATGTCTACACCCAAGTTGTTTCTGAAAATGAAAAATTCACCGGACCTAACTATGTTGGTTGACTAAGGGAAATAAAGATAATATTAACTTATAAACGTCTTTGGTCATCGATAACCAACCTCCTAAGGTTAGACCAGGTGATGATGCAGTCCTCGAAATATGATTAGCCTATAGAAGATGGGTCTCAAACCTTGAAATCTCCTAAGTTTTCATGATGTCTACATTAAACAAGCGGTTGCAGAGGCAACATGAAAACATGTCTATCCAAGAAATTTTCAATAGTCTCAAAGCTCTATTTGGGGAACAAACTCATTCCGCAAGGTACAAACTTACGAAGAAACTGTTCAATACGGACAAAGGGAAATAAAGTGGATGGTTATGTTTTAATGATGAAAGGCTATATCGATAGATTTTCTCCGTTAGACATATTGTAGGCAATGAGTTGCAAGTATATTTGATTCTTAGGTCTCTTACACACTAGCATGAGTCGTTCATACTAAATTATAATATGAACTAGTTGAACATAAGTCTCGTCAAGCTCCTCAATATGTTAAGGTTGGCCAAGTCTTTATCCAAGGATCAAGGGGTGTATTTGCTATTATAGAGAATGGATCATCTTTAAAAGGTTCGAAGAAGCAGAAAAGGGTCAATAAGAAGAAGAAGAAGATTGCTTCGGCTGACAAGGGTAAATGTCATCGATTTCACAAGAAGGACATTTGAAATGAAATTGTCTAGAGCACTTAAAGATTATCAAAGAGAAAAAACAGAATGGTCATGCTACTCCTACAGGTGTATTTATGATTCAAACTTATTTTGCAATCAATAAATTATCTTGGGTTATAGATATTGGATCTGGAACTCATATCTGTAATTTGTTACATGGTCTTAGGAATAGGTGTCATGTGACAAAGGGAGAGATGAGGATTCAAGTTGCTGATAGATCTCTAGTAGATGCAACGACAGTTGCAGATTTTAATTTAAGTTTGCCTAGTGGATTTGTTTTGATGTTAAATAGTTGTTGTTATGTATAAGACTTTATTTGTGGGATTATTTCTTTCTCCAGATTATTTGAGACTGGTTATATTTTTCATTATGTTGATAATGTTATGAGCATTATTTTAGATGGTAATAAAATCTGTGACGATATTTTAGATAATGGCATTTATGTGATCAATACAAATTATGTCTATAATATGAGTAATTCTTTAAATGAAAATATAAATAAAAATTATCTTTGGCATTATAGGTTAGGTCATATAAGTGAGAAACGACTTCACAAATTGAAAATTGAAGGTTTTCTACCATCATTTGATTCTGAACCATTTAATATGTTTGAGTCGTGTCTCAAAGGGAAGATGAATAAGCACCCCTTTAGTGGGAGCAATGAAAGAGTTGATGAACTTTTGGGTCTCGTACATAGTGATGTATGTGGCCCGATGCTTGTAATTACTAAAGATAATTGTTCTTATTTTGTAATCTCTAACAATGAGTTCTCGAGACTAGGATATGTGTATCCTAGGAAGAACAAATCTAATGTCTGTAACAAATTCATTGAATATAAAATGGGTTGAAAATCAGATAAATAGAAAGATTAAAATACTTTAATTGGATCAAGGAGGTGAGTACATTAGACAAAAACTCTAACACTTAAAAGATAATGGGATTATCTCTAAGATTACTTCACCGTATACTTTTAACACAATGGTGTTTTGGAGTAAAGAATCAAACCCTATTAGATATGGTTCGTTCCATGATGAGAAGGCTAACTTACCTCTGTCCTTGGGGATATGCTCTAGAAACTGTAGGGCTTGTTGAATTTGTTACCCACTAAGTCTATGCCTAAGATGCCATATGAGATGTGGCATGAGAAGAAAACCCACCTCAATTATTTGAAGGTGTGGGGTTGTCCAGCCTAAGTTAAGAACATCGGTCTTAATAAGCATGAGGCGAGATTAGCTTTGTGTAAGTTCATAGGATATCCTAAAAATTCTAAGGGATGTATTTTCTACAACATAGAGAAATAAAAGTTTATTGTTCTACATAAGTTGTCTTTTTAGAAAAGGAATTTCTATCAAAATAAATTAACAGTGAAGTTGTAAACTTGGATGAGATCCGAGAAACTAACATAGAGACCGAACTAGTATGAAAACCAGGTTAACCCATATATGAAAACACGCAAACTATTAGAGGGTCTGGTAGGGAATCTTGCACACCAGAGAGATACTACAGTTTTCTTGTGGATGGCGAGAAGGAGGACCGTGTCTTAGATGATGATACCCCTCTATCATTCCAATAAGTACAACAGAGTAAAGACTCTGCACTTTGGCTTGGAGCAATGAAATTTGAGATGGATTTCATGTATGAAAAAAAGTATGAACTTTGTCTGACATATACAAAGGGATAAAACCCATCTACTGTGAATGAATTTTTAGGAAAAAGCTAAATGCAGATGGATAAGTGGAGACTTATAAGGCTGGCTAGTTGCGAAAGGATTTCATCAAATTCAAGACATTAATTATGGCAAGACTTTTTTTCCCTTAGAAATTCTTAAGTCTAATAGGATAATGCAAGATATTGCTGGATTCTACGACAAACAAATTTGGCATATGGAGGTAAAGATGACATTTCTAAATGGTGATTTAGAAGAGGTCGTTTATATATCGTAGTCCGAAGGTTTCGAGGTCAGTGAGGGTGAAGGCAAGGATTGTAAGTTGTTAAGTCCATTTATGAACTTAAACAAGCTTCAAGGAGTTACATAAGCATTTTGATAAAGTGATCAAATAGTTTAATTTTTATCAAAACAAAAAGGAAGCATGTGTATAGTGAAAGGAATAAGGAAATGCTATCATATTCTTAGTACTATACATTGATGATCTTATGTTGATTAGCAATGATGTTTCATTATTACAATCAGTGAAAGCTTGACTTTACAAGAACATCTCTATGAAGGATTATTTGAGAGAAATAAAATATATACTAGGAATAAAGATCTATAGAGATAGATTTAAGAGGCTGTTGGGATTGTCCCAATCCTTGCATATATACCATACTGAAAATGTTTAGTATGGAGAATTCCAAGCATGGAAATGTTCCAACGCAATCTGGAACTGTTCTTTCTAAGAAGGACGCTCCTCGTACTGATGAGGAGAAAGAGTTTATGAAGAAGATACAGTATGCTTCAACAATAGGTTTCATAATGTACGCTATGCTATGTATTATATTGGACATGACATACACAATAGGATGCATAAGTCAGTACCGGACTAATCTTGGAGAAAAACATTGGATGGCTGTAAAATGTACACTAAAGTATTTAAGAAATACTAGAGACTTATTCCTGACATATGGGAATAGAGACCTGCTTAAGAAGAGGTCTACTTATTCTAGCTTTCAAAGTGATATGAACAATAGCAAGTTAGCGGTGGGTCATATTTTTACTATTAACGACGGGGCTGCCAGTTGAAAAAGTTACAAACATGAGACGATAGATGATTCCACGATGGAGGCCAAGTACATCACCCTCAATGAAACAACTAAAAAAGAGGTTTGAATGTGCAAGTAAGCTCGAAGTGATTCCCAACACAGAGAATACAATGACATTGTTTTGTGACAATAATGTAGCAATGTAGATCGCAAAGGAGCCTAGAGCAGACAAGAAATCATGGCATATTCTGCAAAAGTTCCACCAAATTAGAGAATTCGTTGAGAAGAAAGAGATTGTGATACAAAGGGTAGATACCAAGGACAATATAGATAATCCTTTCATGAAGGGTCTAGCTCGGTCGGTGCTCATCAAGCTGATCAAGCGGATGAGATTGAAATTCCATAAATAGCCCCAAGTGCAAGTGAGAGATTTCTAGAGTTAGGAGCTGCCCTAGGGGAGATTTTGTAATTTATTGTAAGTTATTAACTCTATAATAAAATATCATTTGAAATAAAAGATGTTTATTTTCTTTTATATATAATTATATTGGTTAATATATCTGAGGTAAAACTAAAAATATCTATGTGACAATATTACACAATTCTCTCAACTGGAGAATACTGTTGGGCTTTAATGTGGAAATGCCACTTTGATTATAGTTAAATCATGGCAACCGTCCATCGAATGACTTTAGTTAGGTTGGGTGTAAATATTGGAAGTGAAACACTATTCAATAGAGAATTCATCTCCTCGATTATATAAGGTTAGTATCACGATCAATTAAAGTCAACTCAAAGTCAAAGTCTCTGGCTAGAGCAGATTAGTAAATAATAGCTATTATTATTGAACCAAGGACTTTGTGTTTGGACTATAAAGTTGAATATGGACAATATTGAAATTTTGACCATTACCAATTCTGTAAGTCCTAACGTGATATAGTTTTGACGAAGATAATTAGTGTAAATAATTGTCGCTATTGGGTAATGCTTAAAATAAGTAAAATTGGATTTTACCAAAGCTATCTAAGTGATAAATTTGGTTATAATATCACAATACTAGCTAAGATGATGTGAGAACGTTAATATTCGAATTGTTCGATATTATTCACGGACCAAATTTACACCAAAGAGTCTCACAACCGAAATGTCAAGTACTTCGACTATTACTTGATTTAATTAAAAGTATAATTGTGATAATTAATTTAAATTAATTAACATTTATGAAATATTAATTATAAAATTTCATTCCATTTGTGTTGATCAATAATAAAAATAGTGCGTATATAAAAGGTGTATACACATATATCGACATATAATATCGATATGCGTTCAAATTAGATTTAAATGCATATTTCTCTAATTGGGCTTGACACAACTTGAAGGCCCAAATATGGGCAAGCATGGCTGGCCATAGGGGGTGGAATAAGGGGGGTAAATATTGATTCAAAAAGGTTTGAAATAGCAAAAGGAGATAATGGAT
Source organism: Allium fistulosum (assembly GCA_030737815.1). Classification (NCBI taxonomy): domain Eukaryota; kingdom Viridiplantae; phylum Streptophyta; class Magnoliopsida; order Asparagales; family Amaryllidaceae; genus Allium; species Allium fistulosum. The sequence continues at coordinate 970,551,730 of CM060908.1, read as the reverse complement.
CCGAATCCACTTTTAGGTCATGTATCCATCCGCTATTTAAACACATTTATCCCCCACTTTTGCAACTCTTGTTTTTGCCTCCCCCACTCTCATTTTCTGGCCGAACTCCCCTCTTAGCCTCCTCTATTGATTCAAGTTGTAACAACCGGGATTTTACCCAAAATTTTAATCATCAATAAACGATTTGTGTTGGCAGCTAAATTGATGATGTTGTTGGAATTTTTATAACAATTAAATTTTCGTCAACTGACAAACTAATACTGGTTGTTAAATTTGAATTGGAAATTTTAAATCAATTAGAATTCTTTTATCAAATTTTATAAATACGAAATGAATAAATACACATAGAAAATTTTTAACAACAAATATAAAATAAAAAATAAATAAACTTGTATTGGCCCATACCTCACCCATACCATCCCCCACGACCTTACCCCTTTCTTCTGTTAAACCCACGTCGCACCCCTCCCCCTCTCTCTTCATTATTCAGCAAATGAAAATCATACGAAAGAAAAAAAGAATGGCGGCTTCGTTCTTCGATCTGGAAAACGTAGGGCTTCAGAAAAATTGGGGCTTTCGTTCGTTCTTTCGATGCTTGCTAGGGCTTCGTCTTCGATTATCTCGCACGCGACAGCTTCGATTTGGCGAATAAGGTGAGCAAAACTCACATCTAATTCAACTCTGCAGCTCATGTTTTGGGTTTGAACTCCTCGTTTTCGTTCGTATATGATTTTGAATGGTGATGGTTTGGATTTCTCGACTTGTTCGATTTCGTTCCATGTTGTTGTTTTAGCTCTGCCACGTGACCTTCGTTTTGAATTCTTGAAATGATCAATGATTTCTTCGATCTTTGGTATGGTCATTGTTTCCTCGGCTTTGATGGATTTCGTGAGTTACCTTGATTTTGTTCGTCTGAAAACGTTCACTAAATGATTTCTGATTTTTATTCGAATTCATGTGTTTCTGACTCGTTTAAATTTGGGAATTTTCGAGGTGGATTATTAGTGCTCACGGTTGTGACTTATCTTGTTAAAACAGTGACATGCTTTGAAGTCATCCCTACTATATTGTTTTAAAACTACTTATATGATGAGATTTACCTCGGCTTTGACTTCGAAGTTGTCTTCTCGTCCTTGATGCATTGCTTCTCGGTTGTCCTTGATTCCGAGTCATTGAGCAGTGGTGTGTCACTTGATTCTACTGAAGCTCGAGTTGCACACTGCTGCGTTTCTTTACTTGGTTGTATACTTGGGCTTTTAGCATTGAACTGTACTGATGCATTAGTTCATTTTTGTTGTTAATATACTTCACTGCATCTTCATTTTACTTGTTGTACGTGTAGTGTATTGATCTTCTGCATTGAGGCTGCAGTGTTACATGCTCACGGCATGTGTTTTTCACCTTAGTAGTCTGCATACATGAATATTTGAATTCGACCACTTGATATTGGGAATGCGAATTCACGAATTTATATTAGAGTTAGCCATCACCATTGTTTTGGGTATTGCCTTGATTTTCTTTTTACTGGGTATCTGGTATTACATTCTCAGTAATCTTGTTTTTGGGACTTATGTCATTTGACCTTGATTTGAACCCGGCTTCGATAATTGATTGTGAACCGCATATTATTTTACTTGTGTTCGTCCTTGACTTCTGTTCCCACTAGAAATTGCTACTGTGTTTTAGAACAGCAACTCGACATCGAGTCTGTTCAAATACTTACGGCTTTGATTGGCATTTTGGGATAATGTGGACTTTAAACTGTTCGAACTTGCTCTAGTTGACTTCGACATTGCCACTGCTAGTTGAAACCCCCGTCTTTGTTCGAAACTGCTATGACTTATTGCTTTAGGAGAACTGTCAGGGTATCTGTACACAAGTGAGATCTGGTGGCAATGTTGTTTCATTTGTTTTCTGGCTGTTGAGGTAGTGCCATTGCCAGTTGAGTCTTCATTTGAAAGTTATATTTACCTCGAATACCAGGTTGCCTTCACCTTGTAGTAATTGCATTCAAATGTTAGTTTCATTGACATGTCAGTAATCTCTTTGTTGCTTTTGTATCCTAGTCTTGATACATTCTTTTAGTGCAGTGTCCATATTTGTTGTGACAATGCTTGTCCACCGTATATTCTGGTCTCTGACTTGCTGGTTTGAGTTCGAGACTTGTACTGTATTTGAATCTTGTAGCTTGTATTCTCTGCTGCATATCAACTTGTTCATGTGCATGTGTACTTCCACATTTTTGTTGTCCACTGTTTGGACATTTGAGCTCTTTGTAGCTGCATTTTCATTTGTGTTGGCATTACACTTGTGTTGAACCCGATTTTAGGGTTTGACCTTGTGATCATTTGTGACTTTCACTGAGCTTTTGTGCATCTCCCGCGCTAGTGGCGAGGCAGTACACGCGTGCGTGTACTGCAGCCCTATCAGATTTGACAGTTTTAAATTGATTTAGTCGATTTGATAAATTGTTTATTTATCTCTGTTCATAATTTAAATCTACCGATTTTTGGTTAAACACTGTTAAGTGTTATATTGACCGTTATCCGGTTTCTTTGTTTAAAGAATCGGATAGACGGGAATTATTGTGACTGTCGCCTATTTAAATTATTACTGCCTATATGCACTAATAAACTGGTTTGAATTAGACTGACCTGGGTATTATTTTCTTTTGAATGTAATACTCGGGTCAGACCCGAGTTATTTCAGGTTGTAGATTTTCTTCTTTGAGTTGCTGTTCAGGATATGAAGACTGTTCACATCGTCTGAAGTTGTCAGTGTCATTTTGTAGTAGTCGTGTCATTGTATAGAACGATATGTATTCATGTATATTAGTCGATAATGTACTTGTATATATAACTTCTATAGTCGACAGTTGTAGTTGTATCATATGTATTGTGTCAACTATGTATTAACTGACATCAGTTATATATATATGAGACTTTGGTTTTTATCTGTGTTCCGCATTTATATTATCTGTGTTATCGTTATATCTAATGTCCTAAACTATTATGAACTATCGTAGTTTGTTTTATACTGATAATTGGATATGTCGATGGGAGTAAATAAATAATAGATGAAAAATAAAAAGTATATACCACTCCTATCGAGATAACCAATATTAGTGTAAGGCCAATTACGGATGGTCGCTCCTATCCAGCCTTATTCTTCGTAATAATAGACAGTATTTCTTTTAATACTCTTTGTTATTATGAGCATAGAGGTGGGGCGTCACAGTTGGTATCAGAGCCAGGTTGTTTATGGACATAATATAAAACATAACTTGGATGGAACATATGTTACAACTATTGGTTGATGTTTTATCTGTGATTTGAGTCAAAACTAAAGTTTTGAAATTTGGATGAAATTTTTAAATAACTTTATTTAAAAATAATAGTGAAATTGTGTTCTGATGATTTGATTGATTTGTGTTCTGTTTATCAGAGTGCGCAGCGGAAACAGTGAAACTGTCTTCGCTGAGTACAACTGATAATCTTTTTGATTTAAAAATCAAAATACGAAATTGAGATGAATTTCATTTGTTGTTTACATAGCTGTAATTATTTTATTTCTTTGAGGACTTCGAATCCGAATTGAGGATTCGAAGAAATTGCAGATATGTGATTTTTGTTGAAATTTCCGCTGGCTTTCTTTTGTACTAATCATCTATTGATTAGATTTTTGCTGTTTTAAATTATCTTCATTGAAGATACATTTGAATGATTCCTTGTTCATTTTGTAGTACGTGCAAAAATTTATATTGCACGTTACTGCATTTATTTACGTTGAACCGATGCTTGGTTATGAGACGTATTTTGTTGCCGTTATTTTTGTAACGGGATTTTTACACCAATGCTAGATTTTTTGAAGCACGGTGTTTTGTTGACAATTTTAAAGAATGAAAATTCACTGATGTCACATTTAGATGTGAATTATTTTGATGAGATATTTGATGTTTTAAAATTACTGTTGCTTTGACTTCAGTAACAGTCAAACTTTTAAAAGTGGATTTTCAAGCGGTTATACCGCAATGCTGATTTGTAACCGTTTTTACGGTATTTTGAGAAGTACAATTTCCTTATCGAAATTGTTACTGATTTGCTGCTTTAATCACGTAATTGGAAAATCGTTTTAAAATGAAAATTGTTTTATAAATTTTTAACAGTTTATGTTTTCAAAAGAATGAGAAAGCGACTTAAACGATTCAGCAAAATCGAGGATTATGACCCCTTTCTTTTACTGTTTCGCTTAACTCCGGACTTGTCCAGTTGAGAATGTGAATTGTTATTTTTACAAAATAAATAAAATTGTTTTCAGAAATTTTAACAGTTTGCGCTTTCAAAAGAATGAGGAAGCGATTTAAACGTTTCAGCAAAATCGAGGATTATGACCCATTTCTTTTGCTGATTCGCTTAATTCCGGACTTGTCCGTTTGAGAATGTAAAGTGTATTTTTACAAAATACACAATTTCACACTTTCAAGGAAACGATGAAGAGAATCAAACGATTTAGTAAAACACGTGGTATGGGACATGTGCGTTTGCTATTTCGGTTAATTCCGGACTCGTTAATTGAAACATTTTGATGCTTTCGTGTGCTTTCGAGCCACTATGAGGACCTTCGGGTCATTTGTTGGACCTTCGGGTCATTTGTTGGGCTTTCGGGCCACTCTGCGGACCTTCGGGTCAAATACCAGTACTAGACCTTCGGGTCACTCTGCGGACCTTCGGGTCAATCTGATGGGTGCCAAAATTATGTTGAGTACTTGGTAGGCTTCGGCCACTCTGAGATGCACGTGCGGCGAATTAAAAACTCGCCATCTGATGGGATCGATCCAAGCTTTTATGTTGATTTTCTAGTCTTCTTAATTGATTTCTAGATAATTGTTGTTTCCAATTATCTGCAGGTAATTGGATATTTGTTGATATGAGTTCTGATTATCGTTTTTGATAATCAGATATTTGTTGTTTCTAATTATCGCTTGTGATAATTAGATATTTGTTGATATGAGTTCTGATTATCGTTTTTGATAATCAGATATTTGTTGTTTCTAATTATCGCTTGTGATAATTAGATATTTGTTGATATGAGCTCTGATTATCGTTTTTGATAATCAGATATTTGTTGTTTCTAATTATCGCTTGTGATAATTAGATATTTGTTGATATGAGTTCTGATTATCGTTTTTGATAATCAGATATTTGTTGTTTCTAATTATCGCTTGTGATAATTAGATATTTGTTGATATGAGCTCTGATTATCGTTTTTGATAATCAAATATTTGTTGTTTCTAATTATCGCTTGTGATAATTAGATATTTGTTGATATGAGTTCTGGTTATCGTTTTTGATAATCAGATATTTGTTGTTTATAATTATCGCTTATGATAATTAAATATTTGTTGATATGAGTTCTGATTATCGTTTTTGATAATCGGATATTTGTTGCTTTTAATTATCACTTTAGATAATTAAATAATTGTTGCTTTGTTGTTTTAATTATCGCTTTAGATAATTAAATATTTGTGCTTGGAGATTTAATTATCGCTTTAGATAATTAAATATTTTCTGATTTGGAATTTAATTATCGCTCTTGATAATTAAATATTTGATGATTTGAGATTTAATTATCGTTTTTGATAATTAAATATTTGTTGATTTGAGATTTAATTATCGCTTTTGATAATTAAGTATTTGTTGATTTGAGATTTAATTATCGCTTTAGATAATTAAATATTTGTGCTTTGAGATTTAATTATCGCTTTAGATAATTAAATATTTGTTGATTTTAGATTTAATTATCGCCTGAGATAATTAAATAATTGTTGATTTGTTGTTTTAATTATCGCTTTAGATAATTAAATATTTGTTGCCTTGAGATTTAATTATCGCTCTAGATAATTAAATATTTGCTGATTTCGAATTTAATTATCGCTTTTGATAATTAAATATTTGCTGATTTGAGATTTAATTATCGCTTTAGATAATTAAATATTTGTTGCTTTGAGATTTAATTATCGCTTTAGATAATTAAATATTTGCTGATTTCGAATTTAATTATCGCTTTAGATAATTAAATATTTGTGAATTAGAAATTTGATTATCGTTTGTGATGATCGAATATTTGTTAATTTGAGAAATTTGATTATAGCTTGGGATAATCAAATATTTGTTAAATTTAAATTTTGATTATCATTTTGATAATTGAATATTTGTTGATTTGAGAAATTCAATTATCGTTTTGATGATTGAATATTTGCGATTCTTGAGATTTGAGCTTCGTCTTTTTCTCTGGCGATTCAGGTGAGTAATTTGATTTACTCACATTCAATTCGTGCTCTGTAGGGGATTTTTGCTCTGTTTTTCCTTCTCTTTTAGTTGCTGGAACTCGATTGTTCTTGCTTTTGTTAGTCGTCTGATTTTGATCCCTGATTCCCACGAGGTTGATTCTTTTGATTTGAAGCAGTCGAACCTTTTGATTTCTTATCTCATACTTCCCCGCTGGCACTTGCTTTGCTTATACATTCGACATTGCCATGCTCTTTTGGTTGTTACCTTTTTCCCATTTATTCCCTATGATTGCGTGGACGCAATTTCTCTAAGGAGGGGAGTCTGTAACAACCGGGATTTTACCCAAAATTTTAATCATCAATAAACGATTTGTGTTGGCAGCTAAATTGATGATGTTGTTGGAATTTTTATAACAATTAAATTTTCGTCAACTGACAAACTAATACTGGTTGTTAAATTTGAATTGGAAATTTTAAATCAATTAGAATTCTTTTATCAAATTTTATAAATACGAAATGAATAAATACACATAGAAAATTTTTAACAACAAATATAAAATATAAAATAAATAAACTTGTATTGGCCCATACCTCACCCATACCATCCCCCACGACCTTACCCCTTTCTTCTGTTAAACCCACGTCGCACCCCTCCCCCTCTCTCTTCATTATTCAGCAAATGAAAATCATACGAAAGAAAAAAAGAATGGCGGCTTCGTTCTTCGATCTGGAAAACGTAGGGCTTCAGAAAAATTGGGGCTTTCGTTCGTTCTTTCGATGCTTGCTAGGGCTTCGTCTTCGATTATCTCGCACGCGACAGCTTCGATTTGGCGAATAAGGTGAGCAAAACTCACATCTAATTCAACTCTGCAGCTCATGTTTTGGGTTTGAACTCCTCGTTTTCGTTCGTATATGATTTTGAATGGTGATGGTTTGGATTTCTCGACTTGTTCGATTTCGTTCCATGTTGTTGTTTTAGCTCTGCCACGTGACCTTCGTTTTGAATTCTTGAAATGATCAATGATTTCTTCGATCTTTGGTATGGTCGTTGTTTCCTCGGCTTTGATGGATTTCATGAGTTACCTTGATTTTGTTCGTCTGAAAACGTTCACTAAATGATTTCTGATTTTTATTCGAATTCATGTGTTTCTGACTCGTTTAAATTTGGGAATTTTCGAGGTGGATTATTAGTGCTCACGGTTGTGACTTATCTTGTTAAAACAGTGACATGCTTTGAAGTCATCCCTACTATATTGTTTTAAAACTACTTATATGATGAGATTTACCTCGGCTTTGACTTCGAAGTTGTCTTCTCGTCCTTGATGCATTGCTTCTCGGTTGTCCTTGATTCCGAGTCATTGAGCAGTGGTGTGTCACTTGATTCTACTGAAGCTCGAGTTGCACACTGCTGCGTTTCTTTACTTGGTTGTATACTTGGGCTTTTAGCATTGAACTGTACTGATGCATTAGTTCATTTTTGTTGTTAATATACTTCACTGCATCTTCATTTTACTTGTTGTACGTGTAGTGTATTGATCTTCTGCATTGAGGCTGCAGTGTTACATGCTCACGGCATGTGTTTTTCACCTTAGTAGTCTGCATACATGAATATTTGAATTCGACCACTTGATATTGGGAATGCGAATTCACGAATTTATATTAGAGTTAGCCATCACCATTGTTTTGGGTATTGCCTTGATTTTCTTTTTACTGGGTATCTGGTATTACATTCTCAGTAATCTTGTTTTTGGGACTTATGTCATTTGACCTTGATTTGAACCCGGCTTCGATAATTGATTGTGAACCGCATATTATTTTACTTGTGTTCGTCCTTGACTTCTGTTCCCACTAGAAATTGCTACTGTGTTTTAGAACAGCAACTCGACATCGAGTCTGTTCAAATACTTACGGCTTTGATTGGCATTTTGGGATAATGTGGACTTTAAACTATTCGAACTTGCTCTAGTTGACTTCGACATTGCCACTGCTAGTTGAAACCCCCGTCTTTGTTCGAAACTGCTATGACTTATTGCTTTAGGAGAACTGTCAGGGTATCTGTACACAAGTGAGATCTGGTGGCAATGTTGTTTCATTTGTTTTCTGGCTGTTGAGGTAATGCCATTGCCAGTTGAGTCTTTATTTGAAAGTTATATTTACCTCGAATACCAGGTTGCCTTCACCTTGTAGTAATTGCATTCAAATGTTAGTTTCATTGACATGTCAGTAATCTCTTTGTTGCTTTTGTATCCTAGTCTTGATACATTCTTTTAGTGCAGTGTCCATATTTGTTGTGACAATGCTTGTCCACCGTATATTCTGGTCTCTGACTTGCTGGTTTGAGTTCGAGACTTGTACTGTATTTGAATCTTGTAGCTTGTATTCTCTGCTGCATATCAACTTGTTCATGTGCATGTGTACTTCCACATTTTTGTTGTCCACTGTTTGGACATTTGAGCTCTTTGTAGCTGCATTTTCATTTGTGTTGGCATTACACTTGTGTTGAACCCGATTTTAGGGTTTGACCTTGTGATCATTTGTGACTTTCACTGAGCTTTTGTGCATCTCCCGCGATAGTGGCGAGGCAGTACACGCGTGCGTGTACTGCAGCCATATCAGATTTGACAGTTTTAAATTGATTTAGTCGATTTGATAAATTGTTTATTTATCTCTGTCAGGCTTTTAAATCTCCCCGAGATGGCCGAGATGAAAAATCCAAGATATCAGCCAAAATCCGAGATTTGGCAGCCTATTTAGTTATAAGTGTTTTAAATATCGCCCGAGATAGCCGAGATATTTTCCCGAGATATTGGCCAAAATCCGAGATTTAAAACACTGATCTCTGTTCATAATTTAAATCTGCCGATTTTTGGTTAAACACTGTTAAGTGTTATATTGACCGTTATCCGGTTTCTTTGTTTAAAGAATCGGATAGACGGGAATTATTGTGACTGTCGCCTATTTAAATTATTACTGCCTATATGCACTAATAAACTGGTTTGAATTAGACTGACCTGGGTATTATTTTCTTTTGAATGTAATACTCGGGTCAGACCCGAGTTATTTCAGGTTGTAGATTTTCTTCTTTGAGTTGCTATTCAGGATATGAAGACTGTTCACATCGTCTGAAGTTGTCAGTGTCATTTTGTAGTAGTCGTGTCATTGTATAGAACGATATGTATTCATGTATATTAGTCGATAATGTACTTGTATATATAACTTCTATAGTCGACAGTTGTAGTTGTATCATATGTATTGTGTCAACTATGTATTAACTGACATCAGTTATATATATATGAGACTTTGGTTTTTATCTGTGTTCCGCATTTATATTATCTGTGTTATCGTTATATCTAATGTCCTAAACTATTATGAACTATCGTAGTTTGTTTTATACTGATAATTGGATATGTCGATGGGAGTAAATAAATAATAGATGAAAAATAAAAAGTATATACCACTCCTATCGAGATAACCAATATTAGTGTAAGGCCAATTACGGATGGTCGCTCCTATCCAGCCTTATTCTTCGTAATAATAGACAGTATTTCTTTTAATACTCTTTGTTATTATGAGCATAGAGGTGGGGCGTCACACAAGTCATTAACTACAAATTTAAAAACAGTACATCAGTGATTAGTTCCATCAGTCTAGTAGCTCTTTCTTGAAGTTTTGGATACATATTCAAGGAGTCAACTGATTCAATGTTTCAGTGTGTTACATCTAGGCAATAGTAAGGTAATAGTTTTATTTACGTTCAAACACAAACACACACACACATAAATTATATATATGTGTGTGTGCATATATCATTCGACCGGAAAAAAAACTTTTTATTTTAATTTTCAAAATTCATTAATATGATAAAATCTTTTATAACAAAAATTATTTTAAAATATAAATATAAGTGTATTATATATATATAATTAAAATGAGAGGAACTCTCTTCGCAAACTCTCTTGAGAGAGGAACTCCAAAATAGGAGAATTAAAATGAGAACCATTTTCAAATCTCAAATTTAGTATGGTTTCCGGTTTAAAATTGATTATCCATGGAACTTTCAATGTTTAAAATTTTGGATGTAAAAGGTTGGCTTGTCGTTTTTGAAAAGATTTATTCTTTTTTAATTAAAGAAAAGTCTCCTACGCTGGTAGATATAGCGTGTTGGATCTGGTTACAATCTTAGGGTGCGTTTGCAACAAATGAAAACGTAGAAAAATTGAGCGGAACTTCTGAGCGGGAAAGTTGAGTGAATGGGTTAAGTGTTTATGTGTTGCGAGCAGAGAATTTGAAAGGGGATGGGGAGGAGAAAAGAAATTAATGGCCAGTGATGTTAACCATTGAGGCGCGTCCGACGGGTCGGACGTCAACGTACCTTCCTCCATCATTCTCACGACGAAGCTTGTTAGATGATAGTGATACTTCCCAAAGACCGAAATCTTGATCAATGGAGGAACCATATTACCATTTTTGTTCAAAAAGATACCAAAATGGATGATTGAGTCATTCCATACTCCACCATTCTCATGACGAAGCTGGAAATGGGGCAAACGCCGTTGGACGCGACCCCAACAGGAACAGGCCAAAATATGGCTGTGAACGGAACCTTGGTGCATTCAGGAGGCGAATCTTGATGTCTATTTCCCTCTCCATATCTGGAATTAATGCAAGAACTTTAATATTGATGGGTTATCACTCACTAACCCTATATATTAGGGGAGTTTGATTCTCAAAACCAATAACCTAATGGTTTCAAAATTCGCGAGTCATAAACACAGGTGGAAGTCTCGTTTGTTCCATATCTGAAATTCGATTTGCAAAACATGATTAAGAGGGACATGAAAATGAGTTTGAAGTAGTGGCTACTGGTAGCAATGTTAGATCTAAGTTGGGAGTATGGAGCATGAGCGGCAATTGATGGATGATATCATGAAGTCTCCATTACAGTAGCACCTCACGAATTGGCGATTCAAGCATCATCACGTGAGAGCGGTTGGGGAAGAAAGACGTCACGTGAAGCGGATAACCCGAAAGTACATTGGAGACGTGGTCATATGTGGTTTCTAAGTGTTTTGGAAAGCTATAATGGGCCTTGATTCATCAACAAAATGTAAACCAAAGGCCTGGAAGGAAATGGATTCATCATGGATCCTACTAGAAAAATGCTTTATTTATTTTATTGATGTGTAGAAGTATTGTAATTTATGAGTGTGGGCTTAATGTATTAGTATATTATACTTTGTATTTTCCTATATGGAAATCAATAAAGAACCAAGTTTCAATACATATAGTGTGGGTATTTAATAAAAATTATGTAAATGTTTTGAAATTTTTTTAGAAAAAAACTTTATAAGGAATTCTGCACGGAAATTCTTTAAATTAAAAAAATGAAACTGCAAGGTTTAATAAAGAAATATATTTTATTTTGTTAACTATTATAATGGCCATATGTGTGTATTTACATTAAAACACACACATACACATGTATATATTGTTATTTGAAATTAAATTCCTAAACATTAATATAATATAATATATATACGATTATATATATATATATATATATATATATATTTCACATAAACAAATTATTTTTGCAATTTATAAACATATACACTACAAGGAATACAGTGATTTCGGATGGCTCCAAGCTATTGGTGACCATCGGAAACCGTCAGAAATGCCGTCGGTATAGAGAACATAGCTTTTGTCCATTTCCGACAGAAACGACGATAGTTTTACGACACCTTTTTCTACAGCAGTTCCAACGTTTTTTCCGACGGTGTTGATGTCTACATGGCTTAATAACACACCAGAAAACCGTTGGACGCCGTCGGAAGCCGTCGGAGTTTTGACCGGTTAACCATCGGAAGTCGTTGGAATATTTTGACCTATAAGCCGTAGGAAATCGTTGGTAGCCGTCAGAATTCTGGATAATTTTTTTTTTAGCAACCCAACAACACATCAATATCAATATATATCACAACACGTTAAAATCAATATATATCAGATATAAAAGCTAAAATCAATATCAATATCAATAATAATATAAAACTCAAACATTTCCAATCAATACAAAACGAACCATCCATCATTACCTAACTGCAATATCTACATCCAACAGCAATGTACAATATATAGATCCAACATCAAACCCCACAAATCAATATCAAACGCCACATGTCCACAAATCAACCTCACCATCTTTCATTGTATATATACACAAGTTTCAAAAAACAAAAACTGCAAAACGTACCTCATGATTCGTCATCGGCTCCGGAACCACCAGCAAAAGGAATTTTCCATGACGCTCCATATACTCGGTTAAACGCTGGTTCAGTTGCTCCATTTGCGCTGCTCGGAGGCGGTCCTGCTCCTGCAGCTGTGCAATCTGCCGTCGAAGTTCATTAATCTCAACATTGTCATGAGCCTTTTGATATGCCTTTTGTGAGGCCCGAACTTATAAAACAAGTCGAAATATGTTAAGTTATCATGTAACTTCCATAAAAGTTAAGCAATTTTTACAACTTAGTTAATTTCTATAAATTACCGATTGATTATCGTAGCCATAGCGCCTATTTCTCTGTGTCGGATCCATAACGGAGTCTAAGATAGCGTCCTCCTCGTTAGTGGTCAATTGCTCCCGTCCCGAATGCTCAAGCGTCTACGCACGTGCTTGCATAAATCTTTCCTGCAACGCAAAATTAAATTCAAGTAAATATTACATGACATTATTACAATATTTTATAACTAATTAATTAAAATGATAATTATTAATAACTTTTAACTTAAAATATACTTACATGTGCGGCGTATGCTTTATCACCATTATACCAGGCATATGTCACTGATCCCTCGTCGTCGGTCTGTCTGATGGGTCTGCTTGACGACATGAGTATACGCCAATACGTCCATATACGAGACAGAAGCCCTACTCGCTCTTTCCTGTAATAATTGGTATACTATTGTTGTTCATACAAATTTATACAAAAAATGTAATAATTATTCGTAATTGTAATTGATCAATTTACCAGGTCCTCCAATGATGCTGAAATGATTTCAAACCACCACGGCGTGTGACTAGAATTTTCTGCCTGTTCGTCGAGTTCCTATCCGACTCCGCCTGCAAATTAAAAATTAAGATTTTATTTTACAGGTATAAATTATGTATTCTCTACTGAACAAATTAAGGTGACATCTAAGAGTTACAATGAATTCATCGCTACCCCACCATGCGACCCAAGCATCCCATACGCTAGCGTCCATCCAATTTGGCTTCTTCCCGGATTTTCTGATGGTAGACATCGTATCTCGGTAATTCTTTGCAACTTTGGAGTTCCAATGGCGCTGGCAAAAAGCAACATCCTCCATTTGTAGGCAAAGAGCAAAACTCTAAGGGATTTATAAAAAGTAAAGCGTATTATACAACAATTTTAACAATAATTTATTTACATTTTAAGAAATGCGTACTCTAAATCATCGTTTTCGTTATCTTAAAAATGCATACACTAAATCCTGAGTATTGACTCTAATTAATCCAAACTAGCCCTAATGCGCGTATGTACTAATTAATCAACACAGATACACCAATTAACGTACATATACACTAAAAAAAATTTCTCGACATTTAAATGATAAACAAATATAATAACAACCTAATTAGCATTCAATAGGGTATAACAAACAATCAATATGATATTATACAACTATAACAATAAATTAATCCTAGTTTAACAAATCAAAATTAATTAGGATTTAAGAATAAAACCTGATTGAAGATTGATGAAGGGCCTAGGCTTGTCGAGAGTGAAGAATGATGAAGTTAGAGATGATCGGGGAGGCGCGGGGGCTGGCTCACGACGGAGAGGAGATGGTGGAGTTAGAGATTTGGTTGATTTTGGGGGAAATGAGATAATGAAGATGGCTCTCGGCCTGGAGCCTGTATACACGCTTTTTTCTAATGGCTTTTGACGGCCGCCGACGGCTAATTTACGTCAGTTTTCAACGGATTGCGACGGCCACTATATTTTATTTACGAAAACGTCACAGAGATCGTCATCCGTCAGTAGCCGTCGGAAAATGCCGTTGGCGGTCGTCGGAAGCTTCTGTCGCTATATACTGTTGTTCTAGTAGTGATATATTTAAAAATAATTTATTGATTTTGAATTTGAAATTAGTAGATATTTTATTATGCAGATCTAAATTTAAAATTTGAATTTAAATACAAAATTATTTATACTAATATTTACAATTATTTAATGCCCCACAAACACACAAATGTAATTTTATATTGTATTAAAGCTATATGCATACATACTTATATATTGAAATTAGTAGATATTTTATTATGGAGATCTAGACAAAACACGTGTATATGAAGAGGCTAAAATGTCCGTTGTGGTGTATCCCAGCACTTATACACGAGCATGTGAAACAATGTACGCTGTATATGTTACACACACACATACACACACATGTGTATATGATACCCGTGTTATATATATTATATAATATAAATATAACATTAAAATAAAACTTTGTTGACAAATTAATAAAATGTTAGGTTTTATTTAAAATTAATTTAGATTGATCAAAAATGAATTTAGACTTCATAGGTCAAATAAGATTTCAATTTTTTTTTTTTTTGAAATTTAGTCATTTAACTCGCTGCATGTTGGTCCGGATCCATCCTGATATTGGTAGCATTAACAAAGACATGAATTCGTGAAAGGTTTATTAGTTAGTAGCTTAACAGTTAACTGTTTACATCATCAAATGTGAACCCATGAACTCTTTTATAAAGAGTAATTACTGAGAGTAATTACGAGGCATGAACATTATCTACTGTTAAATTTTAATGCCTTATGTACTGTCGTTATAAAGCCTCGTAATGGTTATGTTCGTGAGTTCACGGCTTATGTATTCATGAGGTCATGCCTTACGTACATAACAGTTTACTATCACTGACATTCTGAACTCATGAACTTTTCACACAGTGTGAAGTTCACTGTAAATTTGTAATATCAGTTTACCATCGCTGACATTATCTTAACTGTATCATGGACTCGTGAACGTTATCTTAACAATATCAGTTTACATTGTAGATAATGAAATTATAGTTGACATTGATAACTATTAAGATATCAATATACTTCACAACGGTATGTTACGAACTCATGATTCATGAACTCACAAGCAGTTTGAAATCATCATATTAACGATATATATTAATAGTAATAGAGTAATTGCACTGATTTACACTCAATATATGCAGTGGCGGCCCAACTAATTGGCTGTCTGAGCCACAATTGGTTTTGATTGCCCTCCAACACATATTTATACAAAATATATTTTCATAAAAGGACCTTATTTTTTTTGACTAAACATAAGAGGGCTATTGTTTCGGGTCTTTTTAAAAAAAATTAATAGGTTAATACATCTCTACTACATTTTGAAACGTAATTCAAGTCTCTATCACCCAAAATTAATCAAAATACCCCTAAATTGAATATATATTTTTTTCAATTAGCTGTTTTATTTCAGCTAAAAAAAAGTGTTCTGACTCAACTGAATTTTAATATAACAGCATATTTCAATTGCAGTGTACAAATTATAGCTCAATCCTGATAAGAGTTGGATTGTACTCTACAAAATGCAACTCATTCCTGAAATTATATACCATTTCACAAATTAAAGCATAAACCACTCCAAACTTTGCTATTATTCCCAAATATCATTTCACTAATTAATTAAAACATTAACATTAACCAATTCAATTTCCAATTTGAGCAGTTTAAATCATATGCAAATTTAAAATAATAAAAAAGCATAAAATTTACCTTGAATCTCAAATTTTCAGTTTGAAGAAGGTGAATGACAAGAGTCTAGAGAGGCGCAGAGGCTAGGTTGCTGACGGAGTATGATGAAATGTTAGATTCGCACCTTCGGTGGAGCTGTGGAGCGGTGAAGGTGACTATTGAGTGCTGATGGAAGTCTGAAGGAGACGCAAAAAAAATTGAAACTGAAAGCCCTAATGTTTTATCTGGAATTGGAGACTAAAGAGTAGAGGGTGCGTGTGTTTCATTTTCTTTGGAGCTGCTGGCTGCTGCTACTTTATTTCAGGCTGGACTTTTCTTTTTTTTGGTTGCCCCTGCCTAGTGGGTTGCCTCAGCCCGTGGGCTTGTTGGGCTGCCCACTGGGCCGGCTCTGAATATATGCTAATCTTATGTTAACATTACTGCTAATTTATACTCATATAATAATAGAGCATATAAAGTATGAACAATATAAGAAGTTAGAAGGGCTAAATCTTTGGACAAGATACTATAATTTTAGGCCCACTCCATCCTAAAATAAGAAAATTAATGAATGGATATGATAAATAGAACAAAATCATCAAACGATTTACTATTTTATCATCGTTCAAAACAAATTCGGTAATACTATGTTGAAAACTGAAAAGAAAAACGACATACGGTCTATTGAAACTAAATACGAAAAGGTCCGATCAAAAAGAAAATCATAAAACGTTGAAGATTCATCGAAAAAGTTGTACATCGAAGGAAATAACGCAATTATATTCGATTTTTGTTATGGAAAGATGAATTTTTTTGATACTCCTCGTAACAATTTTGAAAATATAAAAAACCCGGAATCTCTTTAACAACACTGTGTGAAAATCATCATATATTATCACTTAAAAAAGTTGGACATGTAACCTTTACAACTTGAGAATCGATTAATTAAAAATTGATTCTAGATTGGTATAACTTAATTATACTCGCATGCTTTCTCTTCCTTTTCGATGCCATTGTTTTCGACAACAACTCATATGAAATAGTTGATGAACAACTCTAATGGAGGTTTAAAGCTAATGTCATGACTTGATGAGGTTCGAGGTGTCGACAATTAACAATTTAGCAGCCCTATGGGTTCGACTTTTCGTACTTATTTTAGTTTTACTTCTCGGAGAACTCAAAATTCGTGAGAGATTAAGGCACGTAGCATTATATATTTTGAATTTTGTAATGGGATGCTAACTGGCTAATTGGGCTTTTTTTCTCGGTTAACGATTGACCGATCGATCAAATTTTGTTAAATGTTAACGGAAACGGAAGTAGTCAGTTATGGCGGTGGTTAACTAATGATGTCACTTAACCATATATCGGTTAAATTGGTTCGAGTAATGTCGGTTAAATGTCATCCTAACTTCATGCGTTTTCGAAAAGGAATTTTTTTTTTTGTAAAGGAGACGTTCTGATCCGTCCGTAGAATGAAATGAAAAACACGTGTTTTCATATACAAGTGCATCTCCCTCATTTGTATCAATAAGCTCCTAAGCGCCTACTTGACAAATAAAGATTGGTTGTCACATATCCACCTGCTAAAACATTAGTTCAATTAAACATCTTCGTGAGATTTTTAAAGTAGAAATATATATTATAAAGCAGATTTCACTAAAATGCCAAAACCAGTTTTGCAAATTATTAAATACCATGACAATATTTTCCGGATAAAGCAGCGTAACTCAACACGTTATTTTTAAAACAGTTTTATGTCGAGTATCCGTTAATAGAAAGGAAAAAAAAAAGCTCTTTCATATTATTGTCTTCCCCAAGTTTTATAATTCGAACAATAAGTATGCATATCCTAGTGCAAAATTGTTTATTTCAGTTAAACTTGAAAAAATAGAGAAAGCTGAATGATACATTGTAAAAGAAAATAATTAAAGGGCATGAAGAGGAAACATAAGAGATAATACTATCTCAAAAAACTGTACGTAAACACTCTTTCTTCCTCTCAATAAACGCAACAATAAAACAACCGCAAGTTGTGGGGCGGTGCAATAATCGAATACGCCATTGGTTTTTCCTATTATTTACTGTTCTGCCACGATGCTTCCCGATCAACTAGAAAGTCGGCATTATTCTTAAGCTGAAAAGAGAAAAGAAAAGAACAGAAAAGTAAATAAAAACTAGAATTATATATCATTTCTCTCTCTCGTCGATTCATGTATGTAAGTTTCCGATCGTTCTTAATTGAAAGTTATTGAGAGGTCTTCTTTTAGTGTAGAGATAAGATTAGTTTTGTAGCTTTGTAGTATGATTTGTGAATTTATTGTCCTGTCAAGTGGGTGGCTTTTTTTTTGGCCAATTTCGATTGTTTTTAGGACTTGCTCACTTGGTTCGGTTTAATTTTAATTGTATATATACTAGAACTGCATAGATCTGGATTTGAATTATGCTTTTTTGTAAGAAAATTTAATAATTCTTATGTTTGTTTATTTTACATTAAGGTTTGATGCTCATATTGAAACCTACCTACGAAGAAGGTGTAAATAAGACTGAACTCTGATTGAAAAATAGTAACATGGAAAGAGAAGCTCCTATTTTTCTTCATCAGCCAATTCCAATCCGATTTCATGAAGCTCCAGTATTAGTTAAAAAGAGAGATTTTCCATGGCAATCACAAAATATTAATCATAGTAATACCCAACAAGCTAGTCACTGGATTGCGAATCAGAACACGTGGAACCAAAATTTATGGGAATGGGACAGCCAGAAATTTGTTGCGAAACCCGCTTCCGATTCACCAGAACTACCAGACAAATCTGTAAAAGTTCAAAATATGTCTAAAAAATTGGAAGTTGAAGGCCAAAATCTAGCACTGAAGCTTGGAGTAGCTGAGGAACCGGTTGTGAGGCCATGTAAGAGAGTACGAGCAGGCTCACCAGGCAGCTCTGGCAATTACCCAATGTGTCAAGTGGATGACTGTAAAACAGATTTATCAAATGCGAAAGATTATCATAGAAGACACAAAGTGTGTGATATTCATAGTAAGTGTAGTAAGGCAGTTGTAGGGAATCATGTGCAGAGATTTTGTCAACAGTGTAGCAGGTACAATTGAGCTAAACCTGAAATCAGAAATTCTCTTTATTGTTTAATTTAGCCATGATGTTGAACAGAAAATGTTTTGATTGTCTTTGCCTTTTGGTTACATTTGTATAGTCCATTGAGTGAACCTTGTGGATTTAGATTTTACAACCAAAATGTTCGTTTAGATAGATTTAATATAGTTTTGGAAATTATCTGCATCCCTGTAGTGTATGCCTGTTTTTAGTGATGCTATTTGAACAATTATTTGTATATTTCATTACTCACACCATTTTTTTAATAGTAGACAATTAGTCATTTAATTTTTTTCATACAATTCATCTCTTTTTGAAATGATTTATTTTTAGATTTCAAGTAACGATTAACTATATTTTTCATGGTGTAGATTTCATCCCCTCTCAGAATTTGATGAGGGCAAAAGAAGCTGTCGACGTAGATTAGCGGGGCATAATAGGAGAAGGAGAAAGACACAACCAGAAGATGTTTCCTCTAAAAATGCACCTCCAATTAATAATGTCAACAATAATATCACCAATTCAAACTTGGATATTGTCAATTTGTTGTCTATCATCACTAATTTACAGGGTATATTTTCCATCTAGATTATGGATTTGAAGTTTGAAACGATTATGTTTTTCTGTGATTTTGTAATCATTCTGAGATATTCATGATTTTGCAGGTAATAATGCAATCAAGCAGACAGATTCCACTGCTCTTCCTGATAAAGAAAGTCTAATCCAACTTATTAGTAAAATAAACACAATATCTAATAGTTCTTCACAGAAATTGACTGGGTTGGATCTAAATGTTGCACTACCACAAGAATGTGTTGACCAATCCTGTAAAACCAATGAACATCCAACTGCTGCTTCAACAGTTGACTTACTTACAGTTCTATCGGCTGCTGTATCAAATCCTAATGCTCTTACTTCTTTATCTCAAGGGAGCAGTTATAGCAGTGGCGACGACAAAGCAAAAACATCCACTGATGCCAACATGACTATGAAACAACCCCCTAAACAGAATTTGCCGCTACAACTATTTGGTTCTGGTGAAGACACCAGTCCTCCAAAATTTGCTGCTTCTGTAAAATATTTCTCTTCTGAGTGTAGCAATCCAATGGAAGATGGATCACCTTCTTGTTCCCCTCCTGCAGTACAAAAGCTGTTTCCAATACATTCTACTATTCATGAAAAGCATGAAAGAATGTCTGTTTGTCGGGAAGATGATGATAATATGGTTGAAACAAGCACAAGTCAAGAGTGGAATACTCGTTTAGAGCTTTTCAATGAGTCAAATAGACGAGCAGAGAATAATGCAGGTCATAATAATCAATATCAAGGGGGCGGTTATGCATCATCTTCTCTATCAAATCATTCACCATCCAGTTCAAGTTCCGATGCTCAGGTACCACATCCTTCCATTTTTCTTCTTCTACTAATATTGAATATTTTGGCCTGACATGGATAATTTATTTAATATAAGGATCGAACTGAAAGAATCATTTTCAAGCTTTTTGACAAAGATCCGAGTAAAATACCTACTACTCTACGGACTCAGGTGAGTCAACATATGAAATTTGCCGTATGTCTTTGAATGATCTGGCATTTTTTTTTCTTTTTCTGTTTTACCTAGTAAAATTTGTTCTCTACAGATAGTAAATTGGCTAGCCCATAGTCCATCTGAGATGGAAAGCTATATACGGCCAGGATGTGTTGTTTTATCCATTTATGCATCAATGCCATCTATTGGGTGGGATGAAGTGAGTAATACTATTTATGTTTAGGGCAATGTTTGTTGTTTTTGTGATACAATAACTGACCGTGTTTGTGAGAAATATTTGTATTTGTACGATGATAACATAGTTAACTGGTAAAATATTACTTGGTTGTAGCTTGAAGAAGATCTTCATCAACGTGTCTCGTCACTAGTTGAGGATTCTCAGTCAGAATTCTGGAAAAAAGGGAGGTTTTTAGTTCGGACGAGTAAACAACTTGCATCTCATAAAGATGGTATGAGCTGTTGATTTATTACCATTTGAATGCATTTATCATTTATTTATATGACTATTTTTAACCGTTGTAGGGAAAATACGTCTTTGTAAGTCATGGAAAACATGCAGTGCTCCTGAGGTTGCTTCTGTATCGCCTATTGCAGTTGTTAGTGGGCAAGAAACTTCACTTGTTCTTAAAGGTCGCAATTTAACTGTTCCTGGAACCAAGTAAGATTTCATATCATATTATAATATGTTATTTTAGTGAATGCTTGCTCATTGCAATAGCGTGCACATTGCAGAATACATTGTACTTTTATGGGGAGATATACTTCAAAAGATGTTCTTGGTCCAGTGCATCCTGGTACAGTTTATGATGATTCTAGCTTCGAGAGTTTCACTTTTCCTGGAGGATTTCCATCTGAATTTGGTCGTTGTTTTATCGAGGTAAATATTTTTGTTTGAATGGGTAAACTATTTTGAGTTTTTAACCACCACATGTTTCTATGCACATGCAACACATATACACAGGCATACACGTGTGTACACACACACACACACACGTATACACTTATACAGAAAGGGATCCACATTTTGGTTTTTATGTATCCCCTGATTTGTGCTGAACAAGATTTTAGGCATTTCGATCATATGAAGTTGATAATTTTCTGTAGGTGTGATTTACATATTATCTATATAAACTCTGCAAACAATTACCTTATTATGATAACTTCTGCCCCTAAACATAAATTCTTTCTTACCAATGATTATTATATATATTTTTATTAATTATATATATATATATATATATATATATATATTGCATACTTAATTTTGATGGAATAAAAGTTTTGAAATAAGATAACTGTTTGTAGAGATGATGTTGATGATAAGTATAACATCTACAAAAATTATCAAATTTCGATAATCGTACATACTTTAAATCAATTTGGAGATACGAAAGAATGTGGATGCGGTTCCCTTCCTGATGTATGTATGTATGTATATGTATATATGCTTATTTGAGTGTGTGTGCGCACATAGATACATAAATACGTGTGGATGTCTTAGTGTAACACATAAAAGTTCATGAGATGAATACCTCTTTTTTCAAGACCAGTAGAAGCCTTTTTGAACTTTGAAACACAGTTGAGTGTTACGTCTACCTGAGAACTATGCAGTTTTTAATGTTCTACCCTAGAAAAAAATCTGAATATAAGAAGCTAAACGCTTATACCTTAATCATACTGCAGGTGGAAAATGGTTTCAAAGGAAACAATTTCCCCATCATTATTGCTAATTCAATGATATGCCAAGAGCTAAGATCCCTTGAATCTGAATTCAAAGATGGAACTAGAACCAGTGATGTGAATTCTGAAGATCAAATCCAATATACTGGTCAACTAAGATCAAGAGAAGATCTTTTGCATTTTCTTAACGAACTAGGATGGCTTTTCCAAAGAAAGAGCAGTCAAGACCCTCACTCTCTAGAATTCTCTGCTACACGGTTCAAGTTCCTACTTACATTCTCAGTCGAGCGAGACTGGACAGTACTGATCAAAAAACTCTTAGATACACTCGTCGAGAAAAGTTTGAATTGTGAAGCCTTGACTCAAGAATCATTAGAAATGCTTCTGGAAACACAGTTATTAAGCCAAGCTGTGAAAAGAAAGTGCAGGAAAATGGTGGACTTGTTACTAAATTATTACGTAATAAAGGATAGTAATTCAAGAGTGCATTTATTTACTCCCTCCTCAGTTGGTCCAGGTGGTTTGACTCCTTTACATATTGCTGCATCCATGGATGATTCAGAAGATATAGTTGATTCCCTAACAAATGATCCGGAAAAGGTACGAGCTTATGTTTTGTATTTGATTGAGTTTCTTCTATTTTTTTTCTCTGGATCACACACGTATGCATGTACATATGTTGGTACTAGGAGGAATCTAAGATCCCCTCTTATTTACCACCTTTGTCTTTTTGTGCAATTTTTTTTCCCAATTGAAGTAGGTTTTTGTAGATATTCGTAGTTCATTAGCATATCATTTATGCTAAATTTGAAATCGTTCCTACACTTCTATCCCCTTCAAAATTACATTTCAAATTGATGGTTAGATAAATATTTTCAATGTTTATAATGAGCATAGAGGATCTTGGTAATGAGTAAAAAAATTAACTTATGTACAAAAACTCACTTCGATCTGGAATTTTTTTGCACTAAAGGATGGGGAGGGATTTACAAGAAAGGGGATATTGATCCTTCTCATGTGTGTGTATGTGTATGCGCATGCGTGCCTGTGTGTATATACATAAGAGCGTGTCTATACACACATTTATACAATCCAAAGAACCAAGTTTCTTTAGTAAACTCCGAGAAAGTGTGCTTCCAACTGTCAAGTGACAACCCTACATAATCCATTATCTTATTAACACAAGGTTACTATATTCAGATTGGCATGAACCGCTGGGATTCAATATTGGACGAGAGTGGTCAGACTCCGTACATGTACGCTTCACAAAGAAATAACCACTCTTATAACAAGCTCGTGTCCAGAAAGCTTGCTGATAAAAAGAACGGACAAGTATCGATAAATATTGGAAATGACACATCCATGGACAAATCATGGATTGTGCCCGATTCAAGGAGACTTAAAGTAGGGTGTTCAAAATGTGCATTTATGCAGAAGGTACAAGGAAGGCCAATGGCACGGGCACGAGGGCTTTTAGGACGGCCATATGTGCATTCCATGCTTGCCATAGCTGCTGTATGCGTTTGTGTCTGCTTATTATTTAGAGGCTCGCCTCAAATTGGCTCTGTTGCACCCTTTAAGTGGGAAAATCTGGATTTCGGTCCAAGCTAATCGAGTAAATAGTATTGTGTTGTTTTATTTTTTGCGATTGCATGCTTAATATCTTCTTTTTCTTGGACATAGCGTTTTTATTTGCGATGTTTTTACATGTGTCAACATTACATAGTGATAAGAGTAAAGTTCCTTCTTTTTTGTTTGATGTGTATTTTGGTATAGGTTGGATTGTTTTGACTCCGACCTATTCGTTTGTTGTTTGCATATGCATATCTTCGCACTTGTGTACTTTTGCCTGACGAAATAACCTAATTTATTATCATATCACATGAGAAAAAAGATGTATATAGAAAAGTCCATGATGGACAGTCCATAACCAATCTATCGGCGAATGCGATGCCGATTGAATTGTGGCTTACAAACCTAAATTTATACTAGGCTTCATAGTTGAATTGCACTACGTTTCCCAGTATATTAGGTATGGAAGTATCGAGAAATTTAAATCACGAGGGATTTTAATGTAGTATAGCAAGGGAGGGAGTAAGGGCTGTCTAAGAAAATTTTAGGATGTTCAATCTACACTTTGGATATAATGTCCACAAAAAATAAAATTATTTTGGAACTTTTTTCATGTTCAATATATCACCCATTACAACATTTATATTAACAACCGTTTAGGAATATTATTCTGAATATGTTAGATTATTCTGATTAATCAAAAATTTTGAAGACGATCTTAAAACATGTAAAAACATATCTACACCTTGCTTGATTTCAAATTGTGTAGCTCAAGAAATTACAACGATGCAAATTTGATGTGTCGAAGAGGGATGCGATAAAATCCGTCTCATATAGGATTTGGATTTTGCTATATTCATCTTTCGCTACACCTTATTCTACAGCTCCACGGTTTTTAGTTCTGCAGTATTTGAAAATCAATGAAGTAACAAGGATTCTCAATGTACGCAATGAACATCACATCGATAAAAAAAGTAGCCCATGTTTAATTTTCTAACATTTTTAAAATGTTAAGTCAATATCAAACATTTAAAGCGTTTGATTTAAAATATTATTTTGGACATGTTAGGATAATTCAAATTAAGTAAAAAATTTGAAAACAATTTTGATGCACGTAAGCACAAGTTTATAATTTATTTTCTCGATTTCAAATTGTCACTACGCCATAGATGGCCTACTGCAACGAAATTACATGGTGTTGCTAGCTATAATGTAACGATAGGTATGCTGATTTTTGTCTATTACAACACTCGCTTCAAGGTGTTAGCATAGGTATCAACAAGATGTTGCAGTAGCTATAGATGTATACAAATTAAAAAATTAATAAAATTAGCAATCCGCGTGAATACGATCCAACGGTCTACATTTAATCCGACTGTTAAAATGGATCACCGCTGCACTTTTTACCAAATTTTCGTTTTCCCGCTTATGTTAGTGTAGATCCCCTTTCAGTTTACCATATTCACGAAATCCCCAAATTCATACTTCCAGCAAATTCACGAAATCCCCAAATCAAAAAACAAATTCACGAAATCCAGCAAATTCACGAAATCCAGCAAATTCATACTTCCAATTCGCTGTTGCTAACAAAATAAAAAAGGCACTGTAACCAGAAGCTGCCTTCAATGCTAGGTCAGATCTAAATTTCCTATGCCTGAATCTTGTAGTTGCTGATTCCACCTAATGCCTGATGAGTTTTGTTGTTTACTGCCGCCCATTTGATCTTTGCTCGTTGTTGGATCTGGATCTAAGCAGAAGTTCGTCGTTGTTCGATGCAGCCGCCTTGAAGAAACGCGATGCCTCGTTGTTCTGATGGAGTCGCTTAAATCGCAATGAAGTTTTTGCCTCTGACTTCGCTTGAATTGAAGACGTTTCCTCAGCTTGCGTTTTTGTCAGTGTTCGTGCTCTGACTGCGGCTCTATTGATGATGTTTGTGGTTCTTTGACACTTAGGGTTGAACTTGAAAGTGTTGGTGTTCAGATAATGGTTTGCCAAACTTTGGATTGCAATGGTGTTGGTCTTAAACGTGGAGAAGGTTGTGTGCTAATTGCCCACTGTCCAGATTTTGGTCTTATTGGTGATTGCTGATGTGTTGAGCACTGTCGTGATGATGATCTCTTGCTGCTGATGCTGAAATCGATTGTGTAGTTCAATGCTTGCCGTAGTTGATAGCCTGATGTCTTGAATCTGGAAGCGATTCCTAAGGTTGATGTAAGACTTTCGTTTGTTAACATGAACTGGTGCTCCAAGTCATGCTAACCTTATATATTTGGTCTGGACTGAACTGGTACCATGCTAACCTTATTCTTTAACATGAACTGCTCCAAGTCCTTTGTATATCATATTACTGCCTATGTTTCTCTTGTACATGCCTGATGCATTCACTGTTTTTGCTTGATAGGCTGCCTATGTGTTGATGATGTAATTTGATGAGGCAGTGAGTGGGTGTTTTGTGAAAGAGGTTGGGAGTGTGGTCAGTGTTTGGTAGATGGTCAGTGTTTCAGGTAAGTGGTAGATGGGCAGTAGTTCCGATGGGTGATGAAGTTGCTGAGGATGGGGTTTGCTAAGTTCAGTCTTCATTTGTGCATCATTTTACGTCGTTTCAAAGAAGGCTCGATCTTCCGAAATCGGATGAATCGGGCGGTGCCCACTTGTTCGACCTAACCGGGTAGGTCGATCCCCGCCGGGACTGCGGTGCCCCGGACCCCCGCCGGCGCTGCGCCCGGACCCGCTTCTCGGCTCTCCTTCGGCTCGGCACTCAGCTCGTCATATGTTTGTCAGTGTCGGTGTCTGTATAAATTGAAACTGCATATGTAATGAGTGAACTGAGTGATGTAGTGAGGAATATCTGTATATGTGAATATCAGTGTTATATATCATTGAATTGTAAAATAGTGGAGTCAGGAATTTGTACTATTTTAATTGTTGAAATAAAATATTTATTTAAATAAATTACTGTTTGAATATCAAATTCTGTGCGGTAGCATTTTATTAAATAAATATTTATTTCTATTAAAAAATCAAATATGCTCTACATTGTGGGCCCCACAAATTCAGAAAGTTAATATCTATAGCAACATTTTGGAATGTTGGTACAGACACCTATGGATGTTGCTATAGACCCAAATAGGGTTCTATTGCAACAATATTTCTTATGTTGCCTTAGATAGTCAAAATGCTGCCTTTGAGGTCTGCGGCAACGCGGCAAAATGCAACACCGAGAAAGTGTTGCCTTTGCCCTTTTTTAGCCTACAGCAACATTTTTTGGCACTTCCTGCATCACTTCTTTGGTGTTGCAGTATGCAATCTATGGCGTAGTGTGTGTAGCTCAAAAAATCATCAGGGTATTAGATACGGTGTAAGAGAGAGTGCCGAATTGGAAACCCCGCTCTCTCTTTTCACACACAAACACACACACACGCACGACCTACTACACCCCCTTTCGTAACAACTTTCTACAATCCTACAGTTTCTATTGCTACATTATTCGAAATCAAATGGAATATATTTTGGGGATACTCAATCTACACTATGAACATCATGTCAATAAAAGATGAGATTATTTCGAAAGTTATAGCATGTTCAAATGTTAAATCAATATTAGTCTTTAAAACACTTATTTAACCATCGATTAGAAATATTGTTACAAATACGTCAGAATTCTTCAAATAACCAATTATTTTTGAAGATGACTAAAGCATGTAAGAACATATCTATACCTTTCATTTGATTTTAAATTGTGGAGCTCAAAAACACATAGCAGTGCAAATATGCGTGTATCAGAGAGGGATGTAACCAAGCCATTCCTATAAAGGATAAGGATTTGCTACATCCATCTTTCGCCACAACCTATCCTACACCTCTAAAAATTTTAGTGCTACAATATTCAAAATTAAATAAGCACTGAGGATGCTTAATGTACATTACAAACATAATGTTGATAAAAAATGAGACAATTTTGAATTTCCTAACATTTTCAAAATGTCAAGTCAACATTGACCATTTATACATTTATTAACATTTGATTTAAAATATTATTTGAATATCTTAGGGTTATTCAAATTAATTTTTTTTGATGATTTTGATGCATGTAAGTGCAAACTTATAAAGAGTTGTTTGTACGGTCTCAAATTGTATAGCTCAAAAAATCATAGGGTATAGAGGAAAAGGCTGTATACTAACACTCTACACTCCTAAAAAAATCGTAGGGTATAGTGGAAAAGGCGGTATACTAACACCCTTTCTACACTCCTAAGATCTTTATCGCTACACTATTCAAAACCAAATGAAATATATTTTGGGGATACTCAATCTACACTACAAACAAATCTCAACAAAAAAGAGATCATCGGAAGTTCTAACATGTCCAAAATGTTATGTCAATATTAACTATCAAAATATTTATTTTAACAGTCGATTGGAAATATTAGTTTGAATATGTTAGGATTATTCAAATTAATCAAATCTTTTTTAGAGATGATCTTGAGGACATATCCACACCTTTTTGTTTGATCTCAAATTTTAAAGCTCAAAAACTCATAGTAGTGCAGATGGGGTGTATCAAAGAGGGATGCAGCGAAACCATTAAGGGTATGAATCTGCTTCATCCATCTTTTACCAGACCCCATTCTGCACCACTATTACTTTTAGTGCTACAATATTCAAAATCAAATGAAGCACTAAGGATGCTTAATATACAATACGAACATCACATTGATAAAAAGCAACAATTTTGAATTTTCTAACATTTCAAAATATTATGTCAGTATCATCCATTCAAACATTTATTAACCTTCAATTTAATATATTATTTTAAGCATGTTAGAATTATTCAAAATAAATAAAAATTTAGGAGATGATTTAATTGCATGTAAATACATTTCTATTTGTTCGATTTTAAATTGTGTAGCTCAAAAAAGCATATGGATATACATGAGGTGTAGTGGTGAGCACTATATTGGAACTCTTCACACACATACACAATATATAGAACCTAGTGCACCCTCTTTCATTAACACCCTTTCCACACTCCTGTTACTTTTAGTGCTAAAATCAAATGAATTATATTTTGGGGATTCTTAATCTAAAGTATGAGCATCATGTCAACAACAAATGCGATCATTTCGAAAATTCTAACATGTTCAAAATATTAAGCTAATATTAATCGTTATTTTTTTGATTTATCATCAGTTGGAAATATTATTTTTAATATGTTATGGTTATTCAAATAACCAATGATTTGTAAAGACGATCCTTGCTGCTCGATTTTCTCCTAATGGCCGGTCCCACCAATTAAGCGCCCGATAACATAGGCCTGTATCACACTGCCTCGGCGACGATAGCCGGTCTAGCCCACTACTCGCTTAAGCACCTCAACATTAACCTATGACAGATATTGACACCTCGTTAGCTATTGGGTCCGGACAACGGCCTACCATATCATCGTTGACAAGAAGACCGAAGCCTCGCAAACAACCCTGGCCTGCATCATCATCAAACGGTCAGTTCACAACATGAGAGCCTCACCTCCCGCTCGCCTTTCCAAGCCTCCCAACTCTTCCCCCTCATCCCTCCCTAAGTCACTCCGACCGCTCCCCCATTCTACTTTCTCTTCACTCAACATATGTCTAACAAAAGGTCTGGTCGCCTATGGATAAAGAATTAATTACTTTGTATTGTTCCCCGATAAGATCATTATAAAACGACATTGTTCATATGAGAAAAGAAACACTGTATAACAAACATCCTCTATCCTTCACAGTCCACATGACAATGATGTCTCCATTCACCAACATCAGTTTGTCCCTATATCGCCTTTTTGATAAAAATACGCCTTGGTACGGCCTGCCAACTGACCCTCATCCGAGCCATTCCTTCCATCTAATATCCTAGCTAGCCTACATTTGTACCATACAACTTCATTGATGGGTACGAGGATTCCCAAAGACCGATGCTTTAATTTGAGCCCTTCAAGCCAAAACTCAACTACTATAAATACAGTTTTACATGCACATGTACAAGGGTAAAATTTTCATTTCTTGCATGAAATATTGCTCTTGTAACCATACTCTTGTAACCAAACATAACAATAAAAATTAGTGCTATAGTGGACGTAAATCTTCATTATGATCGAATTACTAAATCTTGTGTCTTTTACCTTACTTGCATTATAGCTCATAATTCTTCATTTTTCATTTTATAAGCACGGTGTTAGTAAATAACCTTTGCTAATCTCTACGTTAAAACATATTTTCAAAGTTGGCTAGAAATATAGTCCATAATCTTGATGCATATTGTTAGAACATGTTAACAAATTTTTGTTTGGTTTGAATCATGTTGCTCAAAAAATCATGTGAGTGTTGTGGGAAAGGGTATAGAAAAACCTTTTCAATATAAGTATACATATACATATACATATAAATGGCCGAGGTTATCCCTAGTCTAGTGAAAGAAGATGAAAACGATAAGTGTTTGCACGTGAGACTGGTTAAAACCCCAATCGATTTAAACGAAATTATAAAGGTAAGAACTCGAAAGTAAAGAGAAAGAACACACATTTTTACAGTGGTTCGGCCAAATCAAGTGCCTACGTCCACTTTATAATATTTTTATGGTTAATTTCGCAATTACAATCAAACTACAACTCAATTTTAGATCTAGAATTGGCTGGTTTCGAACTTGACAGCAGCTCCATGCAAAATTCAAAAAAGAGATCTAAAAGTCCCTTTTCGGTATTGTGAGATGCCCATTATAGATAAATTTCTACATCAGAATCACCGAAATTTCAGTTAAATTTCCCAAACATCTAAATCTGACTTTCCAGCATGAAGAACAAGTCAAATTTATACTTTTTCCAAAATCTTGATCGATCGATACTAATCAACAAAGACTGATGCTGATTAATATGGTTGACCAATGCTTGCCTCTTTCTTCAAAAAGGCTAAAGTCTTCAAGATTTTGTTCTTTAGGGGCAAAAGCGTCAACAATGATTGATTAATACTGATCGATGCCACTTCAACTAGGCTTATCTTCTTTTGCAACCTTGCATGTTGAGCCATAGATAGAGCAAAATAAGATCCACTTCATGCTTTTGGTCGATCGGTGTTGATCCATGGGTAGATTGGTACTGATCGATAGTGGTTGCCCCATACTTAACTAAATTTTATGAATCTTCTTTATTGATATCTTTCAAGCTTCTTGATCCATTTCTTCATCATTATGTAGTCATTAAAGCATCGGTTGGTTTATATAGTTTATATTGCTTGCCCTCAAAGTATGCTTATGTCAAAACAAAGCATGCTGTGGATCAAGAAAGGCAAATGACTTCAAATCTACAAAGATGTTTCTATCATCTGAATCGTCATGATACGTAGAATCTTCTTTGAGAATATCGGCATGTCATTCCAAGTACTCATCAAATCACATCTTTTCAACAGATATAGTGCTAAAGTATTTGAAGTCGTTAACCATCACCGAGATTTTCTACAAGCTATTTTATTCCTTGGCCAGGTAGATCTCTATTCCACATTCCTTTTTTTATTTAAGTCTTCATATGGTTCGATACCAGTCGATATTTATTGACACCGATCGATTTTATCTTTACCATATTAAAGAAAATTTTGGAAAAGATTTCTAAGTGCTTTCCGTTTTCCAATCCTTATATTTTCTAAGCTTTAGCTACCATAACTTCATCTTCCATTTTGATAGTATTGATCCAAGCTGTCTACCGTTGCTCCTTTTAGATCTCGACAAACTTCTCAGGCCCTGATCTATTATTACTTATCCATCTCTCGGATCGAGTTCAAATTATCATCATTCTTCATTCCAATACAGTTTTTAGATCTTGGCCATCTATAGGTAGATGCGACTTATGCCTATAAGCTTGAATTTCCACTGCAATTTCACGTCATTGAATGCCTATGCCACCACGGATCCATCCTCCAACCGTCGCTGATCTTCAATGCTGCTACCCCACTACCAATCTCACTGTCGTGATTTTTTAAAGAGGAGAGGAGCAGTGATGGTGAAGAAGAAAGGTTTTTCCATGGCCTTATCTTGATAATGGGTTGATTTTGACTTTCGATGGAGTTTGTTTGAGAAATCGCCTCGTCAAATGCACTCCGGCACTCGGTGAATTTGAGGGTCGATATGTCTTAGAACGTTCGTCCAATCGATGCTCGAATTTGACCATCGAATATTTGCTGTCCTACAAAGAAAAGCTCTGTACTGCCTTGAATTTCATACAGCCCCATTAACTTAAATCCTACGTTAGAGGGTAATATCTGACACATAGTTCCATCATATGTCGGGGCTCATTTCCCAACATGAGTGGGTAATCTACACATAGTGCTTCTATACACTATGTCAAGGACACACATTATGTAGACTGATACGCAACGCTGCCCAGGTTGATGTACAAAATCCGATTAGTTAACACATGTCGACATCCATCGGATCCTATATATCAGCCACACATGGGGTTTATTCAAACTAAATATAGAGTTTGAAATTATCCGACCAAGCTCGTTCTCAAGATTTTAGTCTAAAATGGAATTCCTCAGATGTTTCGAGCGTCTTTCTACCTCTATTGCAGCTATATGCACTTTTACCTCCACTCCTTCAGTAGAAGCTTTTACCTCTTCCCTGGCTTCTACTCCATCTAGAGCTCAACGACCCCGATGCCACTCTAAACAACCACCACCAATTTCTCCTTATTTAGCTAGAGAGGATCACAACGACATTGCTTGTAACGCCAATCTAGCAGGCATCATTGTTCTTGACAACCTCCTGTATTCCTCGACTTCGAGGTTAAAAATCACATACTTGAGGAGAATCTGTGAACGTCGTGGGATTCCTTGAGAGGAGACCTTTCTTCCTTTGCCTTTCCAGTGAGCTCACAACCTTCTACATGGTTACACTAACATATGCTTGTCTAGGGTCTTTCTAGTGAGATTCAACCCCTTCCTCAAGCATGTGCTTCAATTCATGAGATTGGCTCCATCCTAACGGATATGCCGCATTCTCTTGCTTGCATATGGTCCTTGTTGGGCACTTAGGCAGGAAGCCCACCTTCAAAGAGATCTGATACTCATATAAATTTAAAAAGAGATCTGACTATCCATCCCTCTTATTCCTTAAGGCATTTCATAGCTGCAAAGTCATCATCGAGCTTCATGACAAACAAAGCTACTTTAAAGACCAATACCTCGTCGTTAGGTGCATTAATGGCTTGGCCAAATGGTGGTTGTCTAGATGTGAGAAATTCCATAACTTCCATCTTACTCAAGGTTACTCCACTTAAATAACTAATCCTCCTTTACCTCTTGTTGTAGATAACTTTCAAAGGATAGTAAACAATTTCCTAGTATAGATACTTCGATGCCTTAGGGAAATCCTAGCTAATGAAAGAAAAATGGCATTTATCATCTCAGATCTTCGGCTGCGCCAATTTAGACTTCTATACGATGACCAAAGAATCACCTATGCTCAACCTCCACCCAATATTGCTCGAGCTGCCCTACATGTCTCTCTTCAATTTGAGATAGATCCTCCAACTTCAGCTCATTGTGAGATCCTTGATGTGTTGGAGGAGATCCTTAGCATGACATGGGAGGAAGATGAAGAAGGCGAAGAGAAAGAAGATGAGGAGGGAGAAGACAGAGGAGATAAAGGAGAAGAAGAGGATGTCGTAGATGAGAACGAATACTAGTCGACCGCGTAGACGATTGAAGATAAAGGGACTTCAAATCCAGCCTCTAACCAAAACGAATCAGGATAATGTCCTTTAGACAAGTTCTTAAGCCTCATAAGAGTCCAATTAGAAGGTCATCCCCACTCTTGACACTTGAGGAAGTCTATCTCTCACTGGAGAACTTAGGGGATATAAATCTCTAAGATTTCAACATGGATAACTTCCTTACCTAAAATTCTCTAAACTTAACTCAAAACTTCATTCTTGTGCCCCTACATTCGAAGGGAAAATGATATTCCATTTGAAACCCCGACCGAGCATGGTCTATAGATTCAATAGGGCACACCAATACTACATGCTCCACTCAGGATCACAAGCACGTCCGCTATGTACATACTCTTATCTGATTCCCAAGTTCTAATCCAACACTCTCTTATTTTTAGGTACAATGGGAAAATCTAGGTCAACACTATGAAAAAAAGGACAAGTAGTGGCTATCTCTCTTTCCACTAATCCAGCTCACACTCACGACTTGACTCCTATAAGGAAATAGAAAGCGAAAGAGCTAGAAGGAAAGAGAGGGAGAGGTGAAAAGAAGAAGAAAGGAGGTGCTACCCTAAGCATTAAAGATCTAAGGACCGCTCCAAGTCAAAGAGAAGTTCTTGCTATCTACACCGCACACAATGTCCCTTACCTAAGTATATGGATCCATATTCCAAAAGGGATGATCATTTGAGGAGATGAAACCCAATATTACCTCCTACTTCTAAGGCTCCAGCCACCGACTTCACTCCGCCTTCTTAGGCCTTGGCTCCTACCCACCAAAAATCAAAAGCTGCACATTATTCTACCTCAGTTTCGCTACAGAAGATCATGCAAGGAACATATTACTAGCAATGCCACTTTACTATCCACTCCTGAAGTCCCATCCATCGAGGCTTTATTAGAGCGAGAGTTCTTACATCTCATTATGGACTTAACCAAGATCTAGTTTATATACAACTTGGAGCATATCCCCCAAATGATCTGAACATGGGTTTGTTAATTCACAAGAAGTTGGTGGAGTAGTATATCTTATGGAGAAAACTATCCAAGAGTCTGGCCAATCTCAATAGGAAAAACCACCTTAAATAGCAATGATGGAGAAGGAGAGTGACAAAGATGAAAAAATCAAGAAAATCTTTTCCAATCAACTAGATAAGGCCGAGAAAGAGTTAACCGCTAAAGAAAAGGTAGTCAAAGAAGCTGAACAAAAGCACTAGGCTGATATTCGAGCAATGGAGGCTAAGGTCAATGTGCTAGATGAAATGGTCTAGGCAGCTCCTCGATATACATATGTGATATCAAATAAACACGCACACATACATATATACATGCATGCATGCATGTATATAGTTTTAATACATATAAAATTACATTTGTGTGTGTAAATATATTTGACACTATAAAATATAAATAATTGTTAATATCAATATAAATAATTTTGAATTTAAATCATTTTTAAATTTTGAATTTTAAATCTAGATCTTCATCATAGAATATCTACTAATTTCAGATTCAAATCAATATTATATATATATATATTTATATATTACAAAAATATTTTTTATGTGAATACATATATATATATATATTAAATTAATATTTAGGAATTCAATGTAAATAACAATATATATAGAAATGTTTTAATGTAAATAAATAAATAAATATACATATATACATACATACATATATATATATATACGACCAATATAATTTTTAACAAAATGAAATATTTTTTTATTAAAACCTACGGTTTCAGATTTTTTAATTTAAATAATTTCTATGTGGAAATCCTTATAGAAGATTTTAATTTTTTTTGAAACAATTTCAAAACATATATATAATTTTTATTATATATACATATACAAATATTTTATAGTATATATATATACTTTAAACTTCTGTATTATATTTTAAAATAAATTATGTATAAATACATATGGATTTTAATTATATATATATATATATATATTTTTGAAAAATCTATCATTTACTTATATACTTTAAAATAAGTTTTTTTATAAAAGCTTTTAGACTATTAATTAATTTTAGAAATTAAAATAATTTTTTTTCTTAATTTCTAACCAAATGATATATGTGCGTACACATATATAAAAAAATTTCTAATACACACACACACACACACACATTTACCCAATGTTGACAGCACAAACATATGTGGATTCGTGATAATATACATGCAGTTTAAAGCACTAAAATAACATGATAAACAAATGTATATATTGAAAGTGGGTGTAATTTTATTAGGGCATTTCAGCCCAGAAGGATCGGCCTACAACCATAAGTCAATACAACAAAACAACAAACATACAAATTGACACTTTACAACTGGAACATTCCTTACACAACGCATTAATTTTCAAATCTAAGTCGAAAAAGGGAGCCCCAGCAAAGCATTCATAGCAGAAGGAAATGGTAGCTTGTACTTCGGGTTTCTCCCGATGGATGCGCCGGATCCACTTCTCCAGAACTTCCTTCTACTCGTCCCCGGCTGCTGGCAAGCTTCATCACCCTACTCTGTTTCATAACCAAATTCATGTCCAAGAAAGCTTATTTAATGATTTCATGTGCCCCGCATCTCTTCCTTTGGAACGTTCGACGATTCCTCTCCTTCCAAATCCACCAAATAGCCACTGTCAGGCAGATGCTATACACTTTGGATTTGAGGTCTTTTCATTGCCAGATAATTACCAGGTGAGTGATGATTTGCTATAGATTTACCTCTTGGAATGTAAAATTAGTATCTCGCTTGCATTAGGCTCAAACTGATTTCTAAAAATCACACCAAAAAACAAATGGCTGTGAGATTCCATTTTATTCCATAGAGGCAGCCTGTCGTATCATTGATAACACCCTACTTAGCTAAACGGTCTTTAGTTGGCATCCTGCCAAGAATGGTTTTGTACGACGTAAGAGCCATATATATATATATATATATATATATATATATATGTGTGTGTGTGTGTGTGTGTGTGAGAACATAGTATTACATGTGATGGCCTAGATGTAACATGTTGTAGCATTGAATCAGTTGAATCTTTATCCAAAACTTTTAAAGAGACCTACCAGACTGAAAGCACCAGCCACCGTTGTATTATTTTTATTTAAAATTTGTTTTAAAGTTTTGAATCAGTAGAGGAGGCTAAGGGGCAGTTCGGCCAGAAAATGACAGAAGGTGAGGCAAAAACAAGAGTTACTAAAGGGGGGCCAAAGGTGTTTAAATAGCGGAGGGATATAGGAGCTAAAAGTGGATCTAGATCCACTATTTCCTCTTGCTATTTCAAACCTTTTTGAATCAATATTTACCCCCTTATTCCACCCCTTATGGCCGACCATGCTTGCCCATATTTAGGCCTCTAAGCTTCTCCAAGACCGATCAGATAAATATGCATTTAAATCTAATTTAAATGGTCATCGATATCATATACCAATATGCGTGTATATAGCTTTTATATACGCACTTTTTTTAATACTAATCAACACAAATTAAATAAAATTTTATAATCAATATTTCATAAATATTAATTAATTTAATTAATTAAAATAATTATAATTTTAATTAAATGAGAGTATTCAACATTTCGATTGTGAGACTCTTAGGTGTAAATTTGGTCAGCGATTGATATCAAACAATTCAGATATTAACGTTCACACATCACCTTAGCTACTGGTGTGACATTATTCCCACATCTGTCGCTTACATAGCTTTGGTAAAATCCAATTTTAGTTATATTAAGCGTTATCCTGTAGTGATAATTATTTACACCAATTCTCTTGGTCAAGACTATATTGCATTAGGGCTTATAGAATTTGATAATGATCAAAATTCCAATATCATCGTATTCAACTTGATAATCCAAACACAATGTCCTTTTTTCAATAAAAATAGTTATTATTAACCGAACTGCTTCGACTAGAGACTTCGACTTTGAGTAGACTGTGATACTAACCTCATATAATTGAGGAGATGAATTCTCTATTGAATAGCGTTTCACTTTCAATATTTCCACTCGACCCAACTATAGTCATTCGATGGATGTTGTGCCACAATTTAACTATAATCAAAGCAGAGTTTCCACATTGAAGCTCAACAGTATTCTCAAGTCGAGAGAATTTGTCACATCGATATTTTCTGTTAGACCTTTGTATTATCAACTGATTCATTCCATAGTTATCCAATAACTATCAGTATATAACCCCTTGGTACCCCAACCATAAGTAATACATTGTCCAGCATTTAGAGAGCATTAAGTACTCTAGTCTCAACAGATGCATCAATATCTAGTCTTGATACATCTTGAATATGAATATTTAAAATGATATATTTATTATATTGTGATAAGTTGCTTATGATTACAACATCTTATAATTACTATCATAAAACACACCATTTATGGATTTTCTGTTAAATATACTTAAATTAAATAAATAAATAATTATATTATAACAAGTAAATATCAAAAAGCAAAACACCTTTTATTACAAATGAGATTTTATTGCAAAGTTAATTATTTATAATAAATTACAGAATTAGCCCTAGGGCATACCCATAACTTTATCATATCTTGCCACTATTAATAGATAACTATACATTGCTAATTTATATTATAGCTTAATTAATAATACAACATTCTGATCACTCTTTATATTACTATTTAGGCTGAAATAGGTAATGATGATGCTTTATTAGACAAAGATTGGTTGGAAGAAGAAACAAAATCATGATGAAAGTGAGGATGAAGAAGAATCAGTCGTAGAACCTAACTTTGCAAGGAAGCCTTTGGTAAATCCTAAGCACAAAACCTTTGCTAGAATACCTTCTATGGTATGGTAAGTCCTTAGTGTAGTTATAATTATTGTTATGCATAATTTGCTTGTGATGGTAAAGAAAATGGCACTTTACATATCATATAAGACAATCTTATAGGTCAATTCCTTGTGAAAGCGACAAAAATAGCTTTTGCAAAAAATAGTGGAAGTGAAGTAAGTAACACCCTTGTTACATGGACATTCAATAAGGACGAGTGTAGAAAATCTTTAGCTCGAATAATAATTATTGACGAGCTTCCTTTTAGTTTAGATGAGGGTGAAGGGTTTATTGATTTTTGTTGGAACATCTATCCTAGTTATAAAGTTCCTTACGTAGAATAATCTATAGGTGCATACATAGCTTATATGGAGACACACAAGATTAACTAAAAATCGTGTTTTCTAATTAATTGTATGGAGTATGTCTTATTATCGATACATAGACTACTTGTTGAAACATGAATTATATGGTTTTAACTACACACTTCACTGATAACAATTCGTAACACTACTTGTTGGATCATATGCATTGGCAGAGGGGTAAAAGCGAGAAATTTTAGAAAATATAATATTTTTATTTTGCACTAGATCTTAGTTTGTGTTTACATGAATGATATATTTATACTTAACCATATTTAGTGATTATTAATAAGGAAGTTTAGTGTTTTAATTTTAATTTAATCAATTTGTCAAGGACCATTAGCAGACTAATCTATGGTATACATGTAAATAATAGATGACATATGCATGTAAGTAACCATTGTCATCTATGGTTATTATATATGATAAAGTGTCAAGGGTTGATAAATTTTCACATGGGAAATATCATGCATATAATCAATAAATAATATATATATATATATAATTTATTTAATGTTTTTCTGGTCATTGACTAATTATTTCATATGTATTAAATATTAGTTATATATACATATATTTATAGGGCTCGGCTATTTGGATACAAATAAAACATAATTGGTGACACAATATGTCTGGACTGTTGGAGCTCATTTTGTTTACACAAAGGGTTGAAATCGAGGAGCAGTCCAATAGTTGAGGTTCATTGAGCACCATTTTATATGCCAATAGATTTTCCCAAATATATATATATATATATTAGTATATACATACATATTTGAATATATGTTCAGTTTTAAAATAATTTTTTGTTTTATTTTAAGTGAATACCGAGATACATACTGACGCAGCAGCGGAATAACAAAATGATGATTCTGTGAAAGTAGCAGTCGATGGAATGAAGAATACTGAATGGCCCAAATTCGTTGATCCGAAGATACCGAATTCTAGCTATCTTCGTCACGTTGATCGCGCACGATACCGTGAAAGAAGATCTGCAATTCTTCAGACGTTGATCAAGCGCACTTGATACCGTGAATTGGCTTCTACGATCGTTGATTCGAGCGCACTCGAATGCCGAAAGAGGAGATAGGAGATCACACTCAACTACCAATTTAATGAAAGCACAAAGCTAACAAACAAAAGTTTTATTCAAAATCAATGTAAACTTTACAAATGAGACCACCTGCCTATTTATAGGCTTACAATTCACAACACAAAACTGTACAACACTTAGGTCGTTTACGACCTAACAAACCAGCGACTTATGACCTAAACATCACAAGCGACCTAATAGACGCGACCTACGACTTATATACAAACGACATAAGAAAACACTTTACAACACTTTACAACATACATCACAAAGCCTTGATGACTTACGACCTAACATATGAGTGACCTAAAAATGTAAGGCAGCGACTTAACTTCTCAGCGCACAAGGTCGAGCGACCTAAGGTGGATGCGGCTTAACCCTCGGCGACTTAAGAAATCAGCTTCTGGGATTCTTCACGCGACCTAATTCTCCTGGCGACCTAACTTAGGTCGTAACTCGTTCACGCGACCTAACTTAGGTCGTAGCTCGAGACAGTTTTCACTCGAAATATTGGAGCGACTTAAAGGAATGAAAGCTTCGTTAGGTTGTTCGTTCTCCTCGCGACCTAACTTAGGTCGTAACCCCTCTTCGCGACCTAGCATAGGTCGTATCTCGTTCCAGTCCATACTTGAAAGATCGGAGCGACCTAATGCTTGTTCACTTAGCTCGTTTAGTTGCTTGCCTTCTTTAACACTGATCTCATTAGCTCGGAAGCGACCTTCACTAGGTCATAAACGACCTAAAACTTCACTAGGTCGTGAGCAACCCAAAACTTCACTAGGTCGTGAACGACCTAAAATCCTGGAACGACTCAAATCTGAACAGTTAGTAGATCGCGCTGCATCATCCTCCCCCTGTTGACAAAAATTTGACCTCGAATTTGCACTTTCCTCTTCCCCAACAATCTCATCTCCATGATACGGAATCAAATATTTGACATTGAAAACATCAGATGTATGAACATCATCCGGCAATCTCAACTGATATGCATTCTCATTGATTTTCTTCAAAATTTCCACTGGACCGATTTTCCGAGCTTTCAACTTATTGTAAGTTCCTACTGAAAAACGATCTTTTGTCAACACGGCGTAAACCAAATCACCTTCTCTGAAATTCACATTCCTTCGCTTCTTATCCGCCAGTTGTTTATACTTCTCGTTTGATGTAAGAAATCGTTCATGAACAGTTCTATGGCACTCCTGCAACTCAGTCACAAAATCACTAGCCCGCTTTACAACTCCCTTCTGATATCGCACTATTGTCAAATCCAATGGACCCTTCGAGCTTGCTGAGTATACAACTTGGAACGGACTGAAACCCGTACTACGGTTAACAGCGTGATTATGTGCAAACTCTGCTTGACATAATTTCATATCCCAACTCTTCAAGTTATCCTGCACAAGACATCGCAACAAATTTCCCAATGATCTATTTACCACTTCCGTTTGCCCATCTGTTTGCGGATGATAAG
The DNA here is from genome assembly GCA_030737815.1 of Allium fistulosum. Lineage (NCBI taxonomy): Eukaryota > Viridiplantae > Streptophyta > Magnoliopsida > Asparagales > Amaryllidaceae > Allium > Allium fistulosum. The sequence continues at coordinate 970,510,249 of CM060908.1, read as the reverse complement.
CGCTACTAAAATTCAGCTTCGTTCCAACCATCTTCCACAAACTTAACCAAAAATGGCTTAGAAATCTAGTATCCCGATCTGAAACGATAGATTCAGGTAGCCTATGTAATCGATACACCTCTTTAAAGAATAACTGAGCAACACGGACGACATCAGCTGTCTTCTTGCAAGCGATAAAATGTGCCATTTTGGAAAATCTATCTACCATAACAAATATAGAATCATTTCCTCGCTGAGTTCTAGGCAAACCCAAAACAAAATCCATGCTGATATCAACCCACGGTCTAATAGGCACAGGTAGTGGCATATACAATCCCGCATTCGTCGCTGTCCCTTTCTTATAGTGACAGATATGACATCTCTCCACAAATCGTTCAACTTCCTTTCTTATAGTAGGCCAAAAATATGATTGCGAAATCAACTGTAATGTACGGTCTCTCTCCCCACATGACCTTCCCCATGTAACTCTTTCACAATCTTCATTCGTAAACTACCCTCTGGTATACACAATCTGTTACCCTTGAATAGAAAACCATCCACTAACACATACTCATCAGTCTTTTCTTCATTGACTTCATCCATGATCTTAGCAAAGTAAGGATCATCAACAAAAAAATCTGGCAACACATCAAACCCTGTCACCTCTACCTTCATTGTAGTCAACACATGATTCCTTCGACTTAATGCATCCGCCACTCGATTCATAATTCCCGACTTATGCTTCAACACAAATGTAAATTGTTGTAAGTATGCAATCCACGAAGCATGCCTAGCTGCAATCTTGTCCTGTCCCTGCATATGCTTCAATGCCTCATGATCAGTATATAAAACAAATTCTTTATGAAACAAATAATGTCTCCAGTGTTTCACAGCTTGCACGATAGCGTAAAATTCCACATCATATGTATTATATCTCATCTTTGCTCCCGATAGCTTCTCACTGAAATATGCAATAGGTCGTCCTTTCTGACTCAACACCCCTCTAATCCCAACTTTAGATGCATCAGTATGTAACTCAAACAACAACTGAAAATCTGGTAAAACTAGAATTGGTGCTGTCGTCAAAAGTCCTTTGATTCTCTCAAAAGCAAATCTTGCTTCCTCCGACCATGAAAATTGTTTCCCTTTCATACAATCAGTAACTGGAGCAATCACGCTACTAAAGTGTGGAATAAACCTTCGGTAGAATGATGCCAAACCATGAAAGCTTCTAACTTCTGTAATCGTCTTGGGTTGTGGCCAATTTCTGATTGCTTCAACTTTATTCTGATCCACCTGTATACCTCCTCCCGATATAACATACCCCAAAAATAAAACACTATGCGTCATGAACACGCATTTCTTCGTTGCAGCATAAAATTGTTCCTGTCGCAGTACCATCAACACTTCTCTCAGATGTTGCAAGTGTTCTTCTGGACTTCCACTATATATCAGTATATCATCAAAATACACCACTACAAACTTCCCAATAAAAGGTCTAAATATTTGATTCATCACCCGCATAAATGTACTCGGTGCATTTGAAAGACCAAACGACATAACCAGCCATTCGTACAATCCCTCACGTGTCTTGAACGCTGTTTTCCATTCATCCCCTAGTCTGATTCGAATTTGATGATAACCGCTTTTCAAATCAATCTTCGAAAAGATAGTAGCTCCACTAAGATGATCCAACAAGTCATCCAATCTAGGCATAGGAAATCTATATCTCACAGTAATCTTGTTCAGTGCCCGACTATCAGTGCACATCCTCTACGTTCCATCCTTCTTCGGTACTAACAAAGCTGTCACCGCACAAGGGCTCAAACACTCCTGAACACGCCCTTGTTCCAGTAATTCCTCCACTTGTCTTCTCAACTCCTCATGTTCTTTTGGACTCATCTGATAGTGTGGTCTATGAGGTAACACAGTTCCTGGAATAAGATCAATTTGATGTTGAATGTCCCTCAACGGTGGTAACTCCGTTGGTAGCTCCTCAGGAAATACATCGTCAAAATCTTCCAGCACTGGTCTCACTTCTTCAGGAATCTTAACTACTTCTTGACTCTCACGTCCAATCAACAAGAATACTTCAGGCTCCTCTTCTACCTCCTTAACAAACTCCTTCAAAGATAGCAAAGTTTTAAGTTCTTCAATCTCCTCCGACTTGCTTTCTTCGTGTTGTCGTTTCTTAGGAATTAAAGTGATTTTAGTTCCATAAAACATGAAACTGTAACTGTTAGTACGACCATCATGTTGCACAGCCCTATCATATTGCCATGGTCTTCCCAGAAACAGATGACATACATCAATGTCCACGATGTCACACCAAATTTCATTCTTGTATTTCTTCCCAATTGAAAAATTAACACAAGCCCTTCTTCCAACTTTCACCTCCCCACCTTTCCTCAACCAAGCCAACTTGTAAGGTTTCAGATGCTTCTCTGTCTTCAATGATAACTTCTTCACAGCTTCTGTAGAGATAATATTATCACAGCTTCCCGCATCAATGACAAACTTGCAAACCCTTCCTAAGATAGTGCATGTTGATTGAAAGATGTTACTCCTCAACCAGCTAGTTTCCTCCTCCTGTTTTGGTGTCAAGCACGACCTCTTCATCATTAATGAATACCCTTCATCTCCCGACACATTTTCTTCCTCCTTATCATGTAGTGAATTAGAACAGTCAGCCTCTACCTCATCTTCCTCTGCTTCAGCAATCATAGTTCTCTTTTTCGGTTTCAGACATTCGCTGCTCTTGTGTCCCACTTCTTGACAATTATAGCATTTGAAATTAGTGTTGACCTTTGTCTTAGCCACTTCATGAACAACAGGCTTATTCGATGCCTTAGGAATATTAGAACTACTTCCCGCTCCTTTGTTCTATCCTGTAAAACTTGGAAACACACCTCCCCCACGTCTTCCTTGTTTCTCCCAAGCCAACGCCTTTTGATGTGCTTCTGCCACAGATCTAGGGTCAAACATGTTCACCATATCCCGGATCTGTGCTCTAAGTCCACCCACAAACCTAGCGGTCAATTGTTCTTCTGTTTCCATAATGTCATTTCGAGCAATCAACTGGTAGAACTCATCTGCATAATCAGTAACAGTCTTCGTCCCTTGCCTCAGGTTCTGTAATCTTTGATACATTAATGATTGGTAATTGTAGGGTAAGAAAGTAGCCTTCATCAATTTCTTCATCTTTTCCCAAGCAACAATCTTTGACTTTCCCATCCGCTCTCTAGTAAGTTTGGTTTGCTGCCACCATGCCATAGCTCTCCCCCTCAACCTAGTAGCAACCAACTTCACCTTACGATCCTCCGGAACCTCCTTGAAGTCAAATATTTCCTCAACATATGCTAACCAATCAAGAAATTCCTCAGCTTGCATACCTCCTTTAAATTACGGTATTTCAGTTTTCATCCCAGACTCCCACTTGTGATCATACTCCGAATGATTTCTCCCTTGACCTCGTCCTCGTCCATGAACACTACCCCCATCAAACTCCTCTTCAAAATCTGATATATATCGATGTCTATCCCGACCACCAACATCTCTACTACCATCATTTCTTCCACCAACATCCCTTCGATCTACATTCCTCCGTTCACGATCATTCACATTCCGATCACGACTTCGATCATCATTGTTTCTATAACAATCTCGACTCACACTTCTATGATCATTATCGACACTTCTCTCTCGATTGGACTATGGTGAAACTCTACTTCCCCCATGGTTAGATTCAGGCGAAACCCTTCTCCGATTTTGATTCATCTCCAACATCATCTTCTCTAATCGACCAATCCCTTCATTAAGCTTCTCACTAAAGTTTTCATTAATTCTTTTCTCCATCTCATCTGCTTCTTCTCTTCTATATAAAGCTTCAATATTTTGATGTCGATTAGCTCTTCTTGGCGGCATTGTCAAATGAAACAACTTCAACTCTCGACTTGTACAAATCAAAATGATGTCAAATGAGGCACGGCCTTCAACTTCAAATTTGAGCTTCACACTTTAACTCAACTCTCAGCCTTGATAAAATGATGCACGGCTTCTCTAGCTCTCGGCTCTAAACTTCAAAACTCTTCAATAGAATTGGCTCCAAGACTCGGCTTAGCTATGATTGGCTAAGTCTAGCTCTGATACCAAATGACGCAGCAGCGGAATAACAAAATGATGATTCTGTGAAAGTAGTAGTCGATGGAATGAAGAATACTGAATGGCCCAAATTCGTTGATCCGAAGATACCGAATTCTAGCTATCTTCGTCACGTTGATCGCGCACGATACCGTGGAAGAAGATCTGCAATTCTTCAGACGTTGATCAAGCGCACTTGATACCGTGAATTGGCTTCTACGATCGTTGATTCGAGCGCACTCGAATGCCGAAAGAGGAGATAGGAGATCACACTCAACTACCAATTTAATGAAAGCACAAAGCTAACAAACAAAAGTTTTATTCAAAATCAACGTAAACTTTACAAATGAGACCACCTGCCTATTTATTGGCTTACAATTCACAACACAAAACTGTACAACACTTAGGTCATTTACGACCTAACAAACCAGTGACTTATGACCTAAACATCACAAGCGACCTAACAGACGCGACCTACGACTTATATACAAACGACATAAGAAAACACTTTACAACACTTTACAACATAGATCACAAAGCCTTGATGACTTACGACCTAACATATCAGCGACCTAAAAATGTAAGGCAGCGACTTAACTTCTCAGCGCACAAGGTCGAGCGACCTAAGGTGGATGCGGCTTAACCTTCAACGACTTAAGAAATCAGCTTCTGGGATTCTTCACGCGACCTAATTCTCCTGGCGACCTAACTTAGGTCGTAACTCGTTCACGCGACCTAACTTAGGTCGTAGCTCGAGACAGTTTTCACTCAAAATATCGGAGCGACTTAAAGGAATGAGAGCTTCGTTAGGTCGTCCGTTCTCCTCGCGACCTAACTTAGGTCGTAACCCCTCTTCGCGACCAAGCATAGGTCGTATCTCGTTCCAGTCCATACTTGAAAGATCGGAGCGACCTAATGCTTGTTCACTTAGCTCGTTTAGTTGCTTGCCTTCCTTAACACTGATCTCATTAGCTCGGAAGCGACCTTCACTAGGTCGTGAACGACCTAAAACTTCACTAGGTCGTGAGCGACCTAAAACTTCACTAGGTCGTAAACGACCTAAAATCCTGGAACGACTCAAATCTGAACAGTTAGTAGATCGCGCTGCATCACATACACGCACACAATGATATATATATATATATATATATATGTATATGTATATTATAAAATGTTTAATTTTAAAATTTAAATGTATTTGACTTAGTAAAATACTTAATTTATTTTATTCAACAAAAACCAAAAGGTAAAAAAAATTATATAAAGTTTAAAGTATAAATATAAATACATATATATTTAATTTAATTTAATTAATTTAAAATATATGTGTGTATATATATATAAACTGTTAAATCTATAAAAAAATTAAATCGAGAAAATAACATCAATTTTTTTAATAAACCGAAAAGATTAATATATATGTTAATTTGAAAAACCAAAAATAACATATGCATACATACATATGCATACATATATATATATTAATATAAATATTAATTATCATTTTTGGAAATTAGAAAGTTTGTTTTTTAGGGTCGAAAGAAAATGGGTGATGATTGATAATTTGTTATATATATATATATAAAATAAAAACATGTACCTTTTTTGTGATCCTACCAATTGTCGACACCTTTGTTGTTAGCAATTCTTCTCCAAACCCCTAGTCCTATGCCCTCAACTACAGTGTGTGAGTGCGTCTTTTAGGCTTCACCAATTTGGTAAGAATGGAGGGTAAGGTTTTCATTTTTTTTGTATAGAGAACATAGAGAGTGTGGCTATTTATAGCCAACTAGATATCAAATATCCAATACCTCTATCTCTAAATCCAAAGACCATGTCTTTGACCCCTTCTTACCTCATTGGCCACCATCGGTCCCTCCATTCTAGGCTTCCAAATTTTGAGCCTAATAAATATATCATATATATTAATTATTTAACCCATATAATTGATTGAATCAATATATAACAATTATATATTATTGTAATAAATTTTAAGGCTTCAAATAGGCCAAATGCTATAATATTTAAATAAAAAATTTGTATTAATTTATAACATTTATAAATTAATTTTAACTTAGTTGAACTTGGAAACTAGCTAACAACGCGATTGTGTTGACTCCTTGGTATGAACTAGGTCCTCAATCATTATTTAAACAATTTAAATATTGAAGCATATATGGGCTTTACTGAAGTACAGTATCAGACATAAATTAACTCGCTTATAGATCAATTAGGTGAATTCAATTATAACCTTTATTAAGCTATACATTGTCACGATATTTTGTGCATGTTTTTTCGTCATCACCGCATCAGTAAGATATCTACAGTTTGGTCTAAGGTCAAACCAATAATACCTTAGTTAGTTTCGTAGACCACATCAAAGTCATTGGTTCAATCTGATAACGTCTACTAGTTGACCAATTTACTATGGCCAGAGATTTTGAATTTAGGTTGACTACCAATTATGGTGATCCTAACCTTCTACAATGATGGAGAAGAAATTTCTCTTGAGTAGTGTTTCACTTCAAGTAGTTCAATGTATACCCAACTATGATCGTAACATGATCGTGATGTCATGTGGTTGACGTAAGTCAAAGTATAGCCTAGTTACTTAAGATCCAAAATATCCTTAATTTTGAGGACTACTACACATCATTAGATGAGATCCTCTATTTTGACTTAGTTATATTTACCTATAAAATCCTCTCATTGAACCATTTTTTGATTGTTCCAAACAATCATAAGTATGTAATTACTTGGTGTCCCCAACCATCATGAGTAATTCACTTTCAATTGTATAGAGTGCACTGCATAAACCAGTATCAATAAATGTGTCAATATCTTTTCTCGATACATCTTGGTTAGGAACATTTAGGAAATAAGTGTTTGAATAATGATTCTAAACTCATGGTTACGAACACATTCATAATTGCAATCGATAAAATACTTTTTCTAAGGATTTTCTAATTATATATGGTTAATTTGTTATTATCATTACTTATATTTCTATATAACAGCACCTATAAAAGAAAATAAAACAAAAAGCATACTTTATTTCGAACAATATTCCTCATAAAAGTTAAACATAACTGTTTACATAATGTCCCCTAGGGCACGAAATTAGCTCTATCAATATCCCATTTTCACTTGGGGCCAAGTATGGAGCCTTATTCCCATACCTTCGATTAGTCTGCCTGAATTAGATTGAGAAAGCACTTTAGTGGATGGATCTATGATGTTATCTTAAGTATCCACTCTTTTGATTATGATCTCTTCATCATTGATAACCTGCCTTATCATATGTAATTTGCAGAGGATGTATCTCGAATTCTTATGACCTCACGGTTCCTTGACAATCTGTATTGCCATGTTATTGTCGCAATATATCAGCATGGAGTCTTCAATGCTTGGGATCACTCCTAGCTCCTTAATGAATTTTCACATCCACACTCCTTTTGTGGAATTGTTCAAGGCAATGTACTTAGCTTCCATGGTTTAATTGACCACAACTTCTTATTTGGAACTTTTCCAAATAATGACCTTTCCGTTGAGGGAGAAAATGAAACCTGAGATTGATTTGTTATAGTCAGCACCATTCTGAAAACTCGAGTATGAGTACCCCTTCATAAGGAGTTCATTGTTTCCATATATAAGAAACAAATCCTTAGTATTTCTCAAATACTTAAGGATGACTTTAGCTCCTATCCAATGGCTTTCACTTGGATTTGTTTGATATTGGCTAATGAACTAGTGCAAAAGCAACATCTGGCCTAGTAAATAGCCTAGCGTACATGATGGATTCTATTGCTGATTCATATGGAATCCTACTAGTATGGAGTCTTTCCTCATCGTAGATGGGGATTTCTTCTTAGAAAGTAGAATTCCATGCTGCACTGGAACATTTTCACGCTTGGAATTTTCTATACTAAATCTTTTTAGTAGGGTATCTATGTACATTGATTGAGACAATCCCAACAACCTTTTAGATCCATCTTTATAGACCTTTATATCGAGTACTCCTAAATCATTTACTAAAAAGTTATTGGACAACCAAGTTTTGTAACATTGGTACATCGTTACCAATTATTAGTAAATTGTTAATGCATAAACTAAGAACATTATAGCATCATTTTGTTCTTTCCTATGTACACATGCTTCCTTTGTGTTTTGATTGAAATCAAGAAATTTGATTACCTTATCGAAATATATATTCCAACTTTTAGATGCTTTCTTAAGTCCATAGATTGGTCTTAAGAGTCTACATGCCTTGTCGTCGCTCCCACTTACCTCGAAACCCTCTGGTTATGACATGTAGTTGGTCTCTTCTAAATCACCATTTAGAAATTCTATTCTAATATCCATCTTCCATATTTCATAGTTATAAGAAATAGCAATTACAAGTAAAATCCAAATTGATTTAAGCATGGCGATTGGTGAAAACGTTTCGTCATAATCAACACCTTTAATTTAATGGAAACCTTTCACCACCAAGCTTGCTTTACCGGTCTTAACTTTCACATATACACCGATCATTTTCTTAAATATCCAATAGGTGATGGGTTTCACCCCTCCAAAGGCCAAACATTATTATTGTACATGGAATCCATTTTAGATTTCATCGCATCAGGCCACAAAGCAAAATCTTTACTCTCTAATGCTTGTTGGTATGTGAGGTGATCGTTGTCACAGATGACGCAACCCTTATTCTCCCTAATAATGAGAAAACCATAATATCTCTCTAGCACACGAGTTTCCCTACCAGACCTTGTAATAGGTTGCATGTCTTCTGCAAGTGTTGAATTACTATCTAAATATTTAGTTTCTACAGAAGTTTCTTGGATCTTATCCAAGTCTATCTTACCACCACTAATTTGTTGAGATAGAAATTCATTTTCCAAAAAGGTGACATGTCTCAAAATAACAGATTTTTTCCTCGATATGGTAGAATATGCATCCATGAGAATTTCAAGGATACCCTATGAACTTGCATAACACTGACCTTGCCCTAAGTATACTGGATTTTACGAGAATTTCAAGTATGCTTGTAAATTGGATCCATGATAATTATAGTATGGTTTCTAATTATTCCATAACTCGTATGAGGCCTTAGGTACGTATTTTAATGGCACAGAATTCCACATGTATGTTGCATTTTCAAGCACATATCCCCAAAAGGAAAGAGTCAACTCAGTATCACTCATCATTGACCGAGTTATCTGTAAAAATTTCAATTTCTCCTTTCTGAAACACCATTATGTTTAGGAGTACAATGAGGATGACTTAAGAGAGAATTGCATTCTCCTTTAGGTACTTTTAAAGCACATATTCAATGTACTTAATGAGTCACCACCTTGATTAGTTCAGAGTATTTTCATTTTCATTTTTGTCTAGTTATCTACTTCATTCTTATATTCTATGAATTTATCATAGGCATCTGATTTGTATTTCAAAAGATACACATATCCATATCTAGATAAATCATCAGTGAATGCAACTAAGTAAGAGGTTTCACCTTTGGTAGTTGTACATATAGGACAAAGAGAGTTAGGTTTATGTGCTAGGGGTAATTATGTAATTTGTTTCATATATTTATATCGATAACCAATCTTCTTTGTAGAAAAGGTATCTAATTTCTATATACTATGTTATATTGTGATATAATTAATTAAGTAATTAATTTAAAATATATTATTTAGAAAATCCTTAAATGATAGGTTCTGTGATAATAATTACAAGGATTTGTAATCATGATAAAATTATCGCAATATAAAACAACATATTATTTTAAATAGTCCTGGTCAAGATGTTTCAAGAAATGGATATTGATACTCCGTTGAGACAATGGTACATTATTCGCTCCAAATATTGGGAAGTGTATTTCTCATGGCTGCCGCAAGCACCAAGGGGCTACGTACTGATAGTTATTGGATAACTAGGAATGACTTGCTCAAGAGTTTTCTGTTTGTTACTCAATTTTTTCATAAGCAAGAAGCTAGACTAATCAAGGTATCTTAGCATGGGCTGGTCCAGTCCAAGTCGACTTGGTCCAAGTCATCTCTCAGCAGATCGATTGGGTTTGCTATGTGCGATGATAGCTTGAATCCAGCCTAGGCATGCATCGCCTTTTCTGCTCAATTGCACGTCAAGCCTTCTACTGGCGAAGCCTCCCAGTGCAGCAACCCCAGCAACTAGCTTGCCCATTAAAGAAAAGTGCAAGCTCAGCTCTGCCCATCTCCCATTAGCCAACCGACTCTCTCTCTCTTTGATCTGCTTGCAATCCGACAATAGGCAGCTTTCTTGCTCAAGCATCTCTCCCTCAGCTATCTCCCAATCAACATAGTTTGACTATCTTGAGTGTGGCCCATCACTGATCTAGCTTAATACTGCCACCTAGGACCTGCATTCTGTCTTACATGACTCGGCTCAAACTCTTGGCATTCACTAGGTCCCCATATCCTTTATGGTCTCAGCAGACTAGCTCGGCCCATCCTACCACCTAGGCATATGGGAGCAAAGCGATAAGAGATACATCCAGGCGTACCTACTTTTGACAAAAAGCATGTCATATTTTTTACAAGCATACTTGTAGTATAAACGGGTTTAATGCAAAGCGTGGTGAAGCATGCCCTGGTACAGTTCTGCTTGCCTTTATCTCAGCCATGCATTCCTTTCTTTCGCTAGCTATCTCTCATCAAGTCCAATCAGACAGATTGATGGCCAAGCATGCTTTATGCCTATTTTGCAACATGATCGTATCTATCCAAATATTAGTTCAATTGCTATACGATCTCGATGCAGCCATTTCAAAGGGGTAGGGCCCCAGTTGGTTGGGATCCGATTAATTGGAACCTAGAAGGCCAGAACCCTTAATCTGCCACTCACATCTCATGATACAGCGGCTCCCTAAGATTACCAGCTTCATTAGTCTTAGGTTAATCATCTCTTCTTAGTATTCTCTTGTAATTCCTTGTAATTGTAAGAGAGGCATATAATAGAGAACTTCATAGTGGACATATGCAGCTTCATCAAACCACTTCACCTCTTGTATCATTTACCTTTAAATGCTCTTTTCCTCTTATTTTTCCATCATTAATCCCAGTGACCAACAAGTAACATTTTCTCTTCATAATGCATTATCATAACTTTGAGGTTGACGAAAATATCATCAACATTCTAGAGCTAGAAGGAGGACCACCTCCAGTTTGTGGTTAGAATTTTCCTATATAGCTCTTTCCTCACTCGGTACCTCGCATCCAGCATCAACAGTGGTAGTGGTGAATGGTGCTCCTGCACCTCCTCCAGTCACCAAAAAGAGTACTCGACTGTCTCAGCTTGGCTTCTTATCATGCGCAATTGCTGTGCGCGCCCGCTCATCTCCTTACATTGTTGCTACTATCAACCAAATTGTGGAAATCATGCATATGCCTAGTATGAGGGCCACACCTATCCTCTACGATGCCTGCCTCAAGATTTAGACCATCCTTGTCAACCCGCTTCATGGAAAAACCCAAGGGCAGGGTAACCCCTAAAAATTCTTAGCCGTCCCCCGAACACCCCGCATAGAAATCCTGAAGACCAAGCACCCCTATTAATGTCCAGAGAAGCCCCCTAAAGGGTCGTCAAATAGTTCTCATGCATCTTCATCCTCAACGTTGCATGAAATTGGCATGCCTGCATGTCTCAAGACCCCAAGACTCGATCATTGGTGCCTTTCTCAAGCTTGCTTCTATGCTCGTAACCTCTTATAAAGAATGGTTCAAAGATCTCAGATCCTCGATCGTTCAACACCTTCACCAAAGCTATTCAATGAGGACGAGTTATCATGTACTCATTACCTTGTTTGGGGACTGTCGGTCTTTTCCATCGAGGACTGCACGAGCCGTCGCTCCCTTTTCATCCAACCGACATCTACGAGGGTGGGTTATCAAGAATCCATTTCCTTGTCGGGGACTGCCAGGCTATCCAGCAAGCTTGGATCACCATGCATTCAATTCCTTGCTCGGGGACTGCCCACTGCCCTGTGAGTTTGGGTGAGACATCTCTCCCTTTCATGCCAGGGCGCATCAATGATCGGGTACTTGACCGCAACAGTTTGTACCCCTCACCCGTGATATTGTACTTCCTTTATATTGGATTGGACACTATTGTCTGGACCAGAGCTATTACCCCGAGTGATGCTGAAGTCCGGCATCCATAGTGCGCCTATATAGAAATAAGCCGAGCCCATCTTCTTATTGCAATGTGTGACCTTGAAGAACCTTCAAGCCCCTCAATGCTTAGGTTCGAGCCGGGCCTTCCTGTTGCTCCTTATTACAATATGTCACCCTGGAGAACCTTTAAGCCCTTCAGTGCTCAGGTTCGACACAGATCTGCCTATAGCTCCTTATTATAGCATGTCGGCATGGACAGTCTTCAAGTCCCTCAACACTTAGGCTCAAGCCAGGCCCGCCTGTAGCTCCTTATGACAACATATCACCACGGAGAACCTTCAATTCCCTTTGATCTTCAGTTCAAGCCGGGCCTTCTTATAGCTCCTTATTACAACATGTCACCCTAGAGAACCGTCAAGTTCCTCAGTGCTTCGTTTGAGTCAGGCCTGTACTTGGAGAACCTTCAAGCCCCTCAAAACTTAGGTTTGAGCCATGCCCGCCTGTAGCTCCTTATTGTAGCTTGTCACCTTGGAGAACCTTCAAGTCCCTTAGTGCTTAGGTTTGAGCCGGGCCTGCCTGTAGGTACTTATTGAAGTGTGTCACCTTGGAAAACCTTGAAGCCCCTTAGCGCTTAGATTCCTGCCGGGACCGACTACAAGAAAAGTAACACACAGATAAGTTCACTCTTTACCATTTATGTCTGCCAAATTCTCATGAGCGACGACACTTGCTGCTCACCTTACCTTATACCATACCCTTATGCATGAATGTACGAGCCAACCATGCACCCTAGTTTGAATTGGGAAACAAGGTTGCCTAATGATAGGCGACATATCACCCAAGATAACCCTCGAGCCCCCATGCACTTTGATTCGAACCGATCCTATCCTTCACTCTACACCTGACCGCTTGTCACCCAAGAGAACCCATAGGCCAACATGCACTTTCATTCTACGCCAATGCTACCCACCACTTTGTACCTGACCGACATTTGGCTCTTATTCGCATGACATTATTACCACTTAGCATTTATTAAACAGGAAAATTTTCCTAAATATAATGCAGTTGCTCCTCCTGACCTTCTGTTACCCTGGAGAACTTCAAGCCCCTCGATGCTTAGGTTCATGCTGGGACTACCCATCAACAAAGTAGCACATCGAAGCTTAACTGTCAGTTGCCTGCCTCAGCACCTTACGAGTGACCGGGTTGCTTGGTCAATGCTCTCTTTTGAGCCCATTAGTTGGCCGGGCCTATCAGTGAAAATAGCTTGGTCAGCTTAGTGCAAGGGACTTTGCTAGCTATCCAAGACATGCTACCCTATCAGTGGCAGGAAACAATTTGAGGCAACTATTTCATAGAAAACAAGTTTTAAATAAAAGATCTATTCTTATCCATTTTAAAAGAATGCAGGGGCACAATGCTTGCCCCAGTAGGTTTACAAAGGTTTTTAATTGCTAATTAGTTAAGAAGAGGAAAAAGAGAAAGGGAAGAAAAAGCACGTCAATAGTGTTTTTCAGAGGTAGGCCGACCACGACTCTTATCACCCCCAGACCGCACTCGACTACATTGATTGCACTCCCCCAACACTTCAAGCGATTAAGAACTTGTTGAAAAATACCAAGGTTGCCGCCACCTTCAAAGCCATTTGCATCGAGCCTCGTAAGAGACCCTAAAAAGCTACAAAACAACCTCGCCAAGGAGTAAACCAAGGCTTTGGCCATGGCAAAAATAGCAGGGGTGATGGCCAATATTCTTTCCATTAAGGCATTGAAGCATCCTAATCGACCTGAGGTCGGGAATGTTAGAGCATCAAAGTAAGGAAGCCCCTAGATTCACATGAGGTCCGAGATCAATGAGAAATTACCATTAAAAAATGGTCGAAAAGTGTAAGCATATGTCTAAGGTAATAGCAAGATTGATCTTAAGAAGCATAAATCCAAGCAAGTGATCTAAACTACAATCGACAAACATATTTTGTACCCCCAAAGAGCCTCTTCCTTTCTTTTAATTCCAACCAAATTTGATAAAAACCCAAGCGCTCTAAAGCAATGGGAGAGGAAGAGGAAGGCGGAGTAATCTATTTTTATCAATAGAAAACCATGCAAAGTTTGAGCTTGCTAAAGAAATTGCATGATGTAGATCCATGGGTTCAAAGGCGAAGAATACAGTATTTATACACCTCTCCTTTAAACGTAGCTATTATGATCAAAAAGGGACTTAGCCGTTCAAGCGTGATAAGCATTGTGTCACACCACCTACATGAGCAAAACGACACATCTCTGCCACGTCTTGAGAAGCACCACTGCCACCAGCCAAAGGTGCAATGCCACGTGGGCGGTGCATTAATTGCATAGCAGAATCAACAATCGATGGAGTCTTTGTGATTTTACAGCCCATACATGCTCACAAGCATGGACTTAGGGTGAAAAACATTACTCAATTTTTTCATAAGATAGAAGAAAGACTCATCAAGGTATCTTAGCCTGGCTCGGTTCAGTCTATACCAATTGGGTCCAAGTCATCTCTCAAACAATCCACGGTATGGGGCATATCGATTAGGTTTCCTGTGTGTAATGATAACTCAAATCCAACCTAGGCCAACTTTGGCTCCTCTACTCAATTGCACATTAAGCCTTCTATTGGCGACCCCAACAACTAGCTCACCCGTCAAAGTAAGGCGCAAGCCCAACTCGGCCCATCTCTCATTGGTCAACCACCTCTCTCTGGCCCACTTGTAATCCGACAACCCGCCAGCTTTCTTGCTCAAGCATCTCTCCCTCGGCTATCTCCGAATCGGCATAGTTTGAGACTATGTCGAGGGTGGCCTATCTTCGATCCAGCTTCGATATCGCCCATCTGCGACCGACACTCCATCTCGTCTCACTTAGCTCTAACCCTTGGCTTTCACCAAGTTACTGTCACCATTATGGTCTCAACAGATTAGCTCGGTTGTCCTACCACCTAGACTTACGGGAGCAAAGCGACAAGATGTACAACCAGGCATACCTACAACTGACAATATGTCCCATTTCCTACAAGCATACGACAAGTATAAGCATGTTTAATGCAAAGCATGGTGAAGCATGCCTATGGTACAATTCTGCTAACCTTCATCTCAGCCATGCATTCCTTTCTTTCGCTAGCTGTCTCTCATCAAGTCCATTCAGCTAAATCAACGGCCAAGCGCGCTTCACGCCTGTTTTGTTGAACAATCTTAACCATCCAAGCATTGGTTTAACTGCTATAAGAACCCCATGCATAGCCACTTCAAACGTTTGGGCCCTTGATTGGTTGGGAGTCTTGGGATCCGGTTGGTTGGGACCTAGTTGACTAGGACCTGGAAGGTCAGAACCCATACTCTACCACTCAAATCTATTGATACAACAGCTCCCTAAGATTAGCACCTTGATTAGTCTTAGGAAAATCATCTTTTCTTATTATTCTTATGTAATTCCTTGTAATGGTAAGGGAGCCATATAGTAAGAGAACTGTAAAGTGGACGTAGGTAGCTTCATCGAACCACTTTACCTCATTTACCTTTAATTGCTCTTTTCCCCTCATTTTCCATCATTAATCCTAGTGATTAGCAAGTAACCTTTGCTCTTCATAACACATTATCATAACTCCGAGGTTGATGAAAAATATCATCAATACTATTGGTTAATAATAACTAAAGGCAAACAAATAAATACAAAGTGACGATATTACATAGCTCTCTCAACTTGAGAATACGATTGAACTTCAATGTGGATACTCCACTTTGATCATAGCTAAATAGTGGCATGGTGTCAATTGAACAACTATGGTTGGGTCTGAATTGAAGCATTAGAGGTGAAACACTATCAATAGAGAATTCATCTTCTCAGCTATATGGGGTTAGTATTGCTGTTAACTATAATCAAGTTAAAGTCAAAGCTTCTATCCAGAGTTGTATAGTTAATAATAAATA
Source organism: Allium fistulosum (assembly GCA_030737815.1). NCBI lineage: Eukaryota > Viridiplantae > Streptophyta > Magnoliopsida > Asparagales > Amaryllidaceae > Allium > Allium fistulosum. The sequence goes on along the minus strand of CM060908.1, from coordinate 970,494,031 downwards.
TTATTATTAAATTGTGGACTTTGTTTAAGGACTAACCAAGTTAAATATGGATGATATTGGAATTTTGACCAAACCAAATTCCACAAGACCTTAAAAAGTATAGTGTTGACGAAAAGAATTAGTGTAAACAATCGTTACAAACAGGTATGGCTTAAATTTTAAAATTGAATTTTACTAATAAGTTGCATAAGTGATAAATTTGGCCAAATTGTCACTCTACTAGCTTCATGATGAGTTATTCGAATAGTTTGATATTAATCGCTGACCGAATTTACACCTATGAGTTACATAACTATTTTGGTGATTTCTCCAAAATACAATATGATTTAATTGATTTATAAATTATTATTATTAATTAATTAATTAATTAATATTAATGAAATATTAATTATTCATTTATTTGATGTATTAGGTCCTATTATTATTTTTTGGGTGCCATTGGTAATTAACTGGGTGCGTACGTAAGAGTTATATATGCATGTATCAATATACAATTTCAACACACATTTAAATACGATTTAAATGATAATAATTAATTAATAGGTTTGAGGTATTTTGATGGTCCATCGGTCCTATCTTTTGGTCGATTTTGATTTGCAAAGGAGAGAAGATATTTTGGTTATTTTAATTCTAGATATAGCTCTAGAATTGGTAAAAGAAGAATTAGTAAGAGGAGGAAAATTTTTCTCCTCAATTCTCCTATTTAAACAGCCATGCCCCTTCACTTTATTTCTTCTCGGTTGCCCTCTTCATGGCCATTCGGTCCTTTATCCCCCTTTGGTCGAAATTCATTTAACTTAAATACATCAAAAAAAATATAAAGAGTGATGCTCTTAGCTGTTACAAAGCTAGGAGATCAATTCATTGTGAATATAGGAGAACTAATCAATCGACATTTTCTTAAAGGCATCATCATTAACGAAGGATCCGGGCATGTCGAAAGCAAGCGAAACAGGGAGATTTTAGAAAAATTACTATTTCGGATCTATTAGGATTATGAAGTCTAAAGTGATTTTAGATCCAATGTAAACTATTTTAAAAGAAATCTTTATTTTATTTTATTTTGTTTTAAAAAGGTTTTAATTATTTATGTTTTAATCAATATAAGGTTTATATAAAATAGAGTACATCAAATATGCTTTTATATGTATGTGTGTGCAATTCAATTACTTATTTAATTTAATCTAGAGAAGGAAACCTTTCGTTTCTCTCTCTAAAACTTATTCAATTAACGAGGGAAGATTTTGTTTTATTTGGAGAGAGAAACCTTTGCTTTCTCTCTGTTTAATTAAATGATTGATAATAAATGACAACAAGGACCAAATTTAGACTTGGCATATATTGTGAGTTTATCCAAATATACTCTAATTTATATTCTGTAAGTGTAACATATCGAAATGTATAGGTAGTTGATGTGTACATGTTTGGGTGCTTGATTTTACACCGTAGCAGATACATTCTTCCTTTATTTATGCATTGGTTGTCCAAAACATTGTTTAAAGTTATATTTATATATATGTTTAAATATATTTTAAAATTATATATATAAGTATTATTTATAAATCGTTTAATAAATTTAAATTAATTCAACCAAGTCAACCATTTCGAATTCAAGATTTTGTTTCCAAAACATGTAGTGCTTGATTTAGTGAAACAATTTGAAAACGTATCTTAATCTATAAATCCATATATAACCTATGTGTGTATGTTAATAATTTAAAGTAAGATAAAATATAGATATTTGATAAACAATAATAATTTTCCATAAGTATATTTTATTTAACAATACTACTATGCTAAATTATGTTTACTTATACATTAATAAAATCCTCCTTTGTTATTTGTATGTATATTTATATATTTTTAACAGGTATTTAATGCAAAATAATTTTAAATTATATATATATATATATGCATGTATGTATGTATGTTTGTATGTATGTATATGTACATATGTATGTATGTATATATATACCTATATACGTGTGTATCTGTAAATAGAAAAACCAATTTGTAATTATTAGAAAATATCATTGACAATTGATTAATTAACTGTACAAAATAACAATTTAATTATCGAATCTATATTTAGTTCAAAATCTATAGAAATTATTAATGAAACTGTTAGTAGAAATTATCATTATCCATTCAAAACTAAATTAAATGAAATACGTTATAATACTTCAAGATCCGCACCTATATATTTTTAAGGGACAACAAATGCATATGTAAATTTGCTAAAATGAACTAACTAATAGATCAACAATATCATGGAATGTATAGATAAAAAAAACTAAATTTTACCTTGTTGATGTTGCCTTTTGATTTGCACCTTGAATAAAGAAAGCTCTCGGATCTAATTGGATCACCTCTAGAAATTGCAACAATCTGAAGCGTCACCTTTGTATTTATTTGGTTTGATTTTTGGGAAATTTTTCCATGGAAGCTATTATACCGCCTTTTGGCCAATGTAGTATATCATGGATTTGGCCAAATGGATTTCATGATCATCAAGGGAGGAAGCCCGGTGAGATGATTATTAGGATCAGAGATCGGTTATAAACAAGGCTATGGATGATGGTCGAGCGGATTCAGACGAATGACACTCTGGAATTGGCTAAGTATGGAATTAACACTTCCCCTAGTGAAGAGATCAGATCAGAATACTTCCCATAGACAAGGGATCAGATTGGATTAATATGGCTATGGATCACTTGGATTGGCAGCACAACTCAACAATGACCGCTCAATAACTCAACGAACAACGCATTAACTTGGGAACCAACTTTGGAAACAAGAAGTAGGCAACCTGGGGGACCATAGAAGGAGTCGCATGCCACCATGTGGCATGGAGAAGGGATCGGGGCTAACCCCTCTATAGGGGTGCGATCTGTCTGGATTTTTTTGGTTCGAGTCATCTTGGCTTGGAGATTCCAGATCTGAATTTTGAGCGAGATATTTGCACATCTCCTCCTATAGATATAGCAGGCTTGGCATTCATTCGGGGATCTTCGGGCTGGCTATTTTTCACCACTCTTTTCTCTTCCTTCATTAATTTTCTAAGGTAAGGCAAGAACAACTGCACTTGTAATCTTATAGTATAAATAACAAGATTATTGAAGTGGACGTAGGCCAAAGTTTGCCGAACCATTATAAAATTCGAGTGTTCACTTACTTTTCTGTACTGAATCTGTGATCTGTGAACTTATATTATTCTTTGATTGGTATTATTATTGGACTGGTGGTGCTTTCACATTACTTGGGTGCTGTACCATTTTTTCCATCAACATTTTGGTGCTTTCATTGAGAAGGTTAACACCCGTTGATTTAGCAAAGATTTGGAGCTTAGATTTGGATCGATGGTGAGGCAATCAGCAAGGAGACCGTTAGCAGAAAGGAGTCATCATGAAGGAAGTTAGCAGGCTTCCTTAGGAGCTGGAGCTAATCAAACCTCCGTTTATATTACAAAGGATGAGATGGAGACTATGATCGAAGCGATGCAAGAGCAGATGGTGAAGAGGCAAGACGAGATGATGCAAAATTTCCTCAAGCGACTTAGACAAGCTGGAGCACAAAATCAAGGATTTGGAGTAGCCGGAAATCTGGATCAAGGAGTTGAAGCAGCAGGAACTGCTGGAAATCAGAACGGAGGGCATAGAAATGGAGCAAATAGGTAGGAGAACGGAGAGGAGCAATCGAGGGTAGCCCTTGGCCAATGGGAAGGGATCGACGTCAATCCCTCCAGAATGGTCAAAATCAATCCCCAAGAGCACGGGGGCATGCCCCTGGATCTGGTCGGTCAGGATTCTGGTGGGCCTACGGTCAATCCTGTGGAGTTTGGTGCGAATCGGAATTTGGATGCTAGTCCGGAGGAGTATGTTCCGGAGTACCCTAGTGTAGTCAGGAGGCAGGCTATTAATTTGGATTGGAGGCCCTATGGATGAGACTGAAAGGATGGCGGTGCTATTACGGCAGATAATGAGAGGCATATTTCCCACCAGGAGTCTGGAGGATGTAATTCAGAGCCCATTCACTCCGAATATCAAGCGGGCTAGAAATCCATCGAAATTCAAACTACCCGCACTATAGGTGTATGATGGAAAGTCAGATCCTATAATGCACTTGATGAGGTATATCCGGTATATAGAAGTGCTGGGAGCGTCGAAGGAGGTCATGTAAGGTGTTTTCAACTTTATTTGACGAAGATCCTACATTTAAGAACATGGAGCGAGTTAGTAGATCGGTTCATGAGGCAGTTTTGGATCACATCACGAGACCTAAGAATGTTATGACATTGACGACACTGAAAAAGAAAACAGGAGAGTCTTTGAGGAATTTTTTAACATGGTTTTGTGCGGCAGTTGCTTTGGTGGATCGGCCGGTGTAATGACCCGCCTTTTCAAAACTCAGAAGTCGACACTAATACATCCACAATATTCATGTGCTGAACAACTAAGTGCCGGAAAGACAGATTGTTAGGGGAAAGAAAGGAGAAATGAGATAGAAGAAACTAAACAATCATAGAATCTCACAACGCAATGGAATAACATATATTATCAACATAATACTTTATAAAGTCATTTCAAAAATGATACATCAGAGTCATACTAAAACAAATTCTAGGACAGTTATAACAGCCTATCCCTACCTAACTGATATAAGATACATATAATACAGTGGAAATAAGATAATAACTACCTATCGATGAAGCCTCCTACTCCAAGCTCCTCCAAAATGCATCCGTGGGAAAACCTGAACTACTTAGCTGCCCATAAAAATTTGAGCACCCAAGAGTTTTAGAAAAACAAAATAAAATTCCGGGTCAGACATGGGTCTGGTGTGAGTAAACTCAAACAACTGAATTATTATGTTTAAAACCCTTTTAAAATCAAAGGTATCACGTAAGACCATGCCACACATAAACATGGTTTTTACCTTACGATAATCAAAACATTTTTTATAGAAAATCCGGTAATATTATAATAATGTCTAAGCATTCAAAATAAATATATGAAAATAGCCAAAATAGTTACCATTATTAAATTATAGCATACTAGGCTCTACAATCAAAACCGTAAAGGCATGTATTAGAGATTGGATTCCATACTATGATAAGGCACCAGGGTAACACCTATCATGGTACACATCTAGAAATTGTACCAAGGACCTCGCCATGATCCCCTGCCAACACAAGATTAGCCTACCCCTTATTGGATAGTACAGAATATTTCATCACCCCGGTTGCTTTGCAACCCTTTTTATTGAGATCTCATGCACAACCAATCCATAAATATGTAAATGTATCTAGAAAGGTGATGACACACCCTAATGGGAGCAACCCACTTAGCCTTGCTACATCTCCTCTGATTTTAGTCATTTCCGGTTGACGAGGCTTGAGGCTACGCTTACCTTTTGAATAGCAATCCCACTTGGAATGCTAACACTGCCTTCTAGGCATTAATGCAGTGCCAACATTCATCCATACAAATTGTCCAGGATAAGGGCAAACCAAAGGCACTACTTCTACTACATCCATTTTAGAATCACCCTAAGGACTAGTAGTAAGTAGCCCTTGCACTTCAATGCTCCATCATCGATTCCATGTTCTTCAAGATGTCTTTAGTTTGAAATGCTTGAGTTGGATCAAAGTAGTATTCGGATAACATATCCGATCCAGGTTTCTTCGAAACAACATTCGATAGTTCTCGGTAAACTCAACCCTAGTTCTTTAGGAAATAAACAGGCAAAGATAAGAGCAGAGTTTACCACCTAATCGTTTATGGATGGATTTACTTATCATTTATCCAAGAAGAATGAAACGAGATTTATACGCACAGTATAGCATCACTGGGGATGACTATGCCATATAACTCACGTGTTTCTCCTAGATATTTCCAAAGTTACGTTTAGGTCCATATTTGATAGTCGGTTATTTAACTATCAAATAAACAATCATTCAACATTGGTTTGATTCCATATGAGATCCACTAAGCCTTTATTAATTAATCTTTAATTAATTAAAATCACTTTATAAACATTGGATCAAAAGAAACTTTCAAAACACTATTCCCAAACACCTTACATCCCTTTTATACTTGGAGAGCATTTATACTTATCCTAGGGTTATAAGTATATTATCAAAATATTTGGAAAATTCCTCCTTTTAAATTCCTTTTTGAAAAAATTAATTACTATAAACCGATCCCCTTAACCTTTAAAAAAATTTCCCTTGTAAAAGCTCACTTCGCATTTAAATACCTTTATTAATTTCCAAAATCAATTTATAAAACACTTTTATAAGTCTACAAGTCAATTTACAAAACCTCTTTACAGACTTCTAAATCTTTATAAAACATTTCCTATTTAAAACTCCTTTAATAAATCTTCTTTAAGACAAATCCTTTACAAAATATCCTTTGCAACTCATCCTTCTAAATCACTTTAAATAAACCTTTTTACTTAGTAAAACTTTAATTTAATTATAAATGCTTAGTAAAACCCATTTTTATAAACAAATTATTATTTATAAATACCTTTATATAATAATAATATAACTTAAAAAATCATTTATAAACCTTAAACCCCAAAATTGATTAAAGAATTGAAGTTAATTCAAAACCATACTTTATAATTTCAAAAAGAGCTTAGCAATCCCAATGGTAGTAATTTAAGTTACCATTTAACATCAATTTCACCTCCGAGTCACTTAACCATTTATTTACATAAGTCAACATATATGTAAATGCAATTCATATCCAAATCAGAGGATAACATGTCAATACAACTCAACTAGCATATACATGTCCAAATAACATAATAGCAGGATGGTGATTTGTCCTGCCAAATAGGTGTCCAACAATCAAACAATTAACTTTTAGCAGAATGAGTATTTATTCTGCTGATACATATGTCCATACAATTGAACAACCAATCTATAGTAAAACGGGGATTTATTCTGCTAACACATATCCACACAATCAAACCATTTACATAACTCAATCATAATTGTTTGTCTACTTAATGGTATCAACATTTGAATCCCTTGTGTTCAAAACAATCTTTGAAAAAGAATTACCTTTAAAACAATTTGGTTCTCGAAACAAAGGATTTAAAACATAAAACTCCCTTTGAAAATGATTAATTACAAGTTAAACTCTTTATTTAATCATAATTAATCATTATTAAATTTGAACTTAATTTAATTATAATTTAATAAATAATTAAACCTTTAATAAATAATTAATTTATAAATTAAACCCTCAATTAATCTTTTATTAATTATTAAATAATAATTAAAAACCTTTATTAATAATTAAATATTAATTAATCTTAATTAATTAATTAAATAATCTTCTAATTAAAACTTAAATAATAAATTAAACCTTTAATAAATAATTATTTTAAAATTAAACCTTAATTCATTTATCATTAAAAATAATTAACAATTGATTTATTAAATAAATAAATAATGACCTTATATTTGATTTATAAGTAAGTAAAATAAATCATGTACTTAACCATAATTAATTAAAAATTAATCTTACTTTTAAAAGATAATTTATTAGTACTAATCTTTAATTAATTAAAATTAACAAACCTTGTTTAGTACTTAGTTGATTATTAGTTATCAAAACTAATTAATTATTATTAAATTCTTAATCAACTTTTCTTAATCATTATTATTATGTTTTTAAAAATTTCAGAACACTTTAAAATATAAACATTAACTTTTCAAAAATTGGACATTTTATCGAACTACATTCATAGCGACTATCGCTAGGGATACCATAACTTCCAAACTTGACTGCCATCTCAAATAGTATTTTAAAACACTTACTTTTTGACTTTAACTTACTTTATAGACTTAATATAAAATTTTGGAAGCAAAATAAAACGTTAGAAACTTTAGGAAAGTTTTTTTTAAAGCAAAGTAAGTAATCAAATTTAGGAACTCAAAGGATCGCTATGTCGAACACAAACACCTTTCAAGTGCTAACCTTGCTCACTAACTTTTCAAGTAACTAACTTTACTTACTAACTTTCCATATCACATCCAATCATAAGACAAAGATCACAACTTTATAACCAAAAACATCACTATAGCATTCGATTCACAAATCTACGCAAAACCATAAACTAGCAACATATGTACATCCAAACCATATGACAATTCAACCATCCAAACAATATATTCTACAACCAAATAGGCAGCATAATAAAGGTTGAACCTTTCCACAAAAATATATAAGTTTAATCACCAAAATTTTGCAAAATTCTTTTGAAAAGTTGAAATACTTAGAACTTGCGAAGCTACGAAAACCATAAAAAGCAACTCGAAAATGGGTCAATTTCCCCTCGACTTTCTACCACGTTCCTCTCATAAATTTGGAAAGTGGGCAAAAGAAAAGTTGTTGGAAATTCTTTTCTCTATCATTTTAGAAAAATAATCACTCAATTTGGATTTTTTGAGGGAGATATGGTCAAAAGAAGAAGAGGTATTTTCAGACTTGAAAATATGGGCAGAAAATGGGTATGAATGAAATGAGTTTTGGGTATAACTAAACTCAAAATTTGAAGAAGTCAGACAAATAAATTTGTAGCTACTGAAATTTTACACAGGTTAAAAAAAATATAAATCTCCATTTGGTTTGGAGATGAAGAAAATATGATAAGAGGAAGAGGAGGAATATTTGAAGAATGGAAGACTATTTATAAGCAATAGAAAAGGTAAACTCCTAAACTACCCTTGCACTTCTACCCTCCACATTATTTTTCCCCCTCAACAACCTCCATCACACATGCCATTTCAGCCTCCACCTTGTCGTCCCTCATTATGTTAAAGGAAACATGTATGTACTCGAGTCAACAAAGTGTCAAATCATGTCTCTTAAGGCATCTTTTAGTATATACATGCATATACTTAAGTATATATACCTACGCATATACTAATATATATTAACTAATTTACATTCTTAACCATTGAAATGTTGTTTCAAATATAAACAAGGCTCATAACATTTCAAAAAACTTTTACACGGTGAAACATCGAAAATTTGGAAAAAGGTTTTCGGTCACATTTTCTATTTTTTATCGAACTAAATATTTTTGTAAACAAAATTTGAAAATGGTTTCACCATCATTACTTATTGTTAAAATAGTTTTTATTTTCATTATAAAACCTATTATTTGAATTTTTAAAATTAATTAAATATTTGCAAATGAAAGTAGTGAAATTCCGGGTCGTTACATTCTTCCCCCTAAAAGAATTCCGTCCCCAAAATTACACCTCAACCTAACCCAGAAAACACTTTTGCATTATACATCTGTTTTTATGATGTACATAGATCATTCATATACAAAGTCTGATTCGATCACTACTCGAATACATAACTTCACTTTCGAAGTAGTATCGCTCACTCGATTTTCTAAGGCGGACTCTGGTCAGGCTCCTTAATTTAGAACCTCTATTCCCTTTATATAGCTGTAACTATAATTGAAAACATTTGTCCCGTATCAAAAACCCTCATCAAGTATTCATCGTCAAAAATTCAAGTAATAGATCCTTATTTGGAATGGTGTGAATCACCTTAAAGTGATGTACTCGAATCTTAGACCAAAACTATATGGAAGGAGAAATGATCTACGTCCATCCTACACACTTATTTAATTGGTTCTCACTAATACCAACTCTATTTCCACTAAATTATTTATGAAAACATTTCATAAAACTAAACTTAGGTTCAACTTGGATACTACTCCACTACATCCTAAGAGTATATACCTCTATATGATTCAATTATTCCATTTTATATTTATCTTCCTAAGAAAACTCAAGAGCTAAATACCCGGTCTTATTTGAATTTTTTTAAATGAAACTTTTATATATATTAATCACAGAAATATTTATAGCCCGAGTAACTCCAAATGATACTAAGGAACTGGGTACTACCAAATAGTATCATACAATCTCTTACCACGAAGGTAATACTCAAGAGAAGTGTTTACCATCCGAACACATCTCTTTCCCAATTTTAAGTTATTTCCGAGCCGCTTGAACTAGTTAACTTAAAAATATTACTTTTATTCTAAATTCAATTTTGAAACAATACTTTTCATTTTTCCAACAAAACATTTATCACCTACTCGCTTTGGGTTCGTTCAGGGTTTGAACTTGTTTCAATTATACAATGACAAAGAGAATGATTTACTAAGTGCACCACAACATTCGCCTAGGCAAACATCCGATCATAACTTAGAAGATTATTTAGATCATCACCAATAATCAAGACTCATTCCCCTAACCAATCCAAAGAAAATATTTCTTATTTAACATTCTCACTCCCAAAATTTTTATTCTTGCATCAAAATTGCTTTCAAATAATACTATTATTATCTATCAAAACATTAAAATATTTTCCAAAAGCCTTCGGGAATTAAGTTCTCAAGTTTTCAACTTAAATTCTTTTTAATCCAGGACACATTCCTATAAATCCATTTTTATAAATCAACTTTTAGAAAACATTTTCCAAATATTTATTTCAAAAATTCTAGCTTTTAATAAAATTTTTTATTAAATCAAAATTAACCCCACATTATCAATTGAACGCCTTATAGTCAAATTATGAACATAATTCATAAGGTGTTCGCTTCAATGTTATCCCTATTTCTACTTACCCAACCCATATCCTAAAAAACGAAGCTACCTACACACACTAGGAATAGTTAATGTTGAACAGGACAAGCATGACTAACAAAATCCTAATTGATAATAATAGAATATTATTATCTCCTAATAACAATATCTGAAAATAATATAATATTTTTGAAATCATTCTTTATATACAAAATATATTTCTAGGTAAAATTATTTCATTTACCCAATTTCAAAACAATACTGTGTCAGTTTGCCCTGTTCAAGTGTTTAGGAAACCATATCAACACTATGGCATCCCATGTCTCGACCAGAGTTCTTAAGCCACTTAACAGATAAATCAACATAATATAAAACATTTTACATCACTAACACATACACGCTCTTATATATAGTACACTCATACTGATTCTATGGTCTTACTTACCCGATCTCAAATGAGTTTACTCCACCAGGGCCAAGGTTCTCGCTTAACCTTGTGCTATGATACCATGTGTAACGACTCGCCTTCTCGAACCCAGTAGTCGACACAAATACATCCACGGTATTCATGTGTCGAACAACTAAGTGCCGAAAAGGCAGATTGTTAGGGAAAAGAAAGGAGATAGGAGATAAAAGAAACTAAACAATCACAGAATCTCACAATGCAATGAAATAACATATATTAATCAACATTATACTTTACAAAGTCTTTTCAAAACTGATGTATCAGAGTCATACTACTACAGATTCTACCCTGGAACAGTTATAACAGCTTGTCCCTACCTAATTGATACAAGATACATATAATACAGTGGAAATAAGATAATAACTAGCTACCGATGATGCCTCCTGCTCCAAGCTCCTCCAAAATGCATCCATGGGAAAACCTGAACTACTTGGCTGCCCATAAAAATTTGAGCACCCAAAAGTTTAGGAAAATAAAATAAAACTCCAGATCAGATATGGGTCTGGTGTGAGTAAACTCAAACAATTGAATTATTATGTTTAAAACCCTTTTAAAATCAAAGGTATCTCATAAGACCAGGCCGCACATAAACACAGACGAGTTTTTACCTTACGATAACCAAAACACTTTTTATAGAGTATCTAGTATTATTATAATAATGTCTAAGCATTTAAAATAAATATATGAAAATAGCCGAAATTGTTACCATTATTAAATTCCACCATACTAGGCTCTACACTCAAAACCTTAAAGGCACGTAATGGAGATTGGATTCCATAGTAGGACAAGGCATCGGGGTACCACCTATCATGGTACACGTCTAGAAAATATACCAAGGACCTCGCCAGGATCCTCTGCCAACACAAGACCGGCCTGCTCCTTACTAGATAGTACTGAATATACCATCACCCGGGTTGCTTTGCAACCCTTTTTATTGAAATTTATGTACAACCAATCCATAAATATGTACATGTATTGTAACACCCCACCCCGAGACCCACATTAACAAAGAGTATTACTGGGTAATACTGTCTGCTAATGCAGAGAATAGGGCTGGATAGGAGAGACCATCTATAGCCTTGTCTTAAATATATATTGAATACGTCGACAATGCCATATATATATATTTTATGGATCGACATATCCAATAAATACTTAATACAAAGCCATATGTGGCTATGGGATCTATCAGGAACAAAACCCCACACCTTGGCTTGGCCCATGAGGCGGAGGTGACTAAGTTGGGGACAATATCTGCGTTAAGTGAGGAGCGGGCTGTTACATGTATCTAGAAAGGTGATGACACACTCTAATGGTAACCCTCTTACCATGTTGCGTCTCCCCTGATTTTATTCATTCCCGATTGATGAGGCTTGAGGCTACGCTTAACTTTTGAATAGCAATCCCACTTGGATTGCCTTCCAAGAAGTAATGTAATGCAAGAATTCATCCATACAAGTTGTCCAGGATAAGGACAAATTGAAGGCACTACTTCTACTACATCCATTTTGGAATCACCCTCAGGACTTAGCAAGTAGTCCTTGCACTATAATGCTCCGTCTTCGATTCAAAATTCTTCAAGATGTCTTCAGTTCGAAACGCTTGAATTGGATTGAAGTTGTTTTTGGATAACATACCCGATCCAGGTCTCTTTGAAACGACTTTCGATAGTTCCCGGTAAACTCAACCCCGGTTCTTTAGGTAATAAATAGACAAAGATAAGAGCGGAGTTCACCTCCTAGTGGATGGATTTCCTTATCACTTATCCTAGAAGGACAAAACGAGATTTGTAACAACCCATATTTTTAACAATTATTTTAAATTACATTTATTTGAAACTTTGATTTTTAAATCATTTAAAATTGAATTTTTGAATTTTCCAATGTAATTTTGGATTTTGTTTGTAATTTATTTTCCAAATATAATAAAACAATTATTTTCTGGAAATTTTATATTTTGGTCAACTTTGGTCAAACTTTGATTTACAGTTTAAATTTCTAAATTTGAATTTTAAATTTCTAATCGTTTTCTTTGAAGCAGTATTTGTTTCTAATATTTGTCCTACTTTTCGTTTTGTCAAATTCTGTTTTATACTTTTAAAATTTGATAAATATTAGCGTTTTACACGCAGTTATTTTCTGTAGTTTATTTTCTATTTTCTACGTTCATTTTTCTATTTTCTTATGTTCATTTCTCTATTTTATTTTCTATTTTATTTTTGTTTAGACTTTGATTTATTTATTGGATTTTATTTTTATTTTTTTGGCTTTGGAAATTTCAAGAGACTTTGGTTCCACTTTATATAACTTATGCCTTTTCATTTGCCTAGCTCTTCACTTCCTTAGCCGTGCATTTACATCCCTATAGCCGTGTAAAACTTCATTTGTCACGCACAAAAACATCTCACTTCTCATCTCCTTCCATTTCTCATTTCCTAACAAAAATTATATACAAGTTTTCATGGCTTCTTCCTCCTTCTTTTCATTTTCTTTTTCTCTTTTGTTTTCTTTCTCCTATGCTATGCTCGGCCTCCACCTCTTCTAGCCGTCCACAATCTCCACTCCACCGTCACCATGACCGGCCACCACCATCTCATCATCACCCCATGCATAGCCGTGAACCCTAAGTCAAAACTCCACCACCAAAACAAGTTCAAAGCCTAGTCGAGCCATGTATATTCATCCTCCTCCCCTATTTAGCTTCGGCCACACCAATCAACCACCTCCTCCATGCCTTGCCTTGACCAAACATCCCCTTGCCGTGACCACTTGACCCAAGCCTAGCCAAGACCGAACCCCTTTGCACCATGGCCGAACCAAATGTGTGCATGATATTTCAATTACCTTGCCTTTTTGCCTTCCATCATTAGTAACTTGCCACTCCTCTTCATTACCTTACCTAACCGTGCATTGCTTGACCCAAAGACCATCATGGTCGAGCCTACTTCTCTTGAATTGTTATCTCCAGCTTTAAAGGGTGGGTTCATCACTCTCAACATTCGTATTTATATAAATTGTGAAAACGATCACAAGTGAATATGTAGAAATTAATATGCTATGTTAATAAATTAGTACATGCCTGTGATATGATTTTATGATGTTATAATATGATTTTATACCTGTTACATCACCTGATCTGATATTATGCCATATTGTAATTTTATTTTCTGTTTCTCACACTTCCAGTTCCCTGTAGAATAGAATCACTATGGGTTGAAATGATATATACCCGAACGGACATTAGGATAAGGGAAAATCGTTATGAGCTGAAATGATAGGCTCAAGTGATTTTTATTTATTTTGTTTGACTTGGGATTGCGGGTTTGAAATGATAGAACCCGGATTTTTTTTATATTTCGGATTGAAATGATATATTATCCGTATCACTTGACCTAGGTTAGAAAATATTATACAGACCCGTGGTTATTTTTATATATTTTCTAAAATTTATTAAGTATTTTCAAAAGTAAAAATATGATATTTTAACTTGAATTTGGGTTTAAATGATTTAAAGAAAGCTTTAGTGATTTTTGTAAGATAAAATGTAAAAGAAATAAATGGATAAAATGCACCTTATATTTTGACTTATTTTGATGATTGGAAAATTTAGTTTTCAAATGGAAATTTAAGTTTGACTTATTAAAGAATATCTTATTTGTGAAATGGGTATTTTTTTTATAGGTGTTGAGTTATTGGTTAAAATAAAAGGTAAGTAAAATAGTGTATTTTGACATAATAAATGAATTATGGTTTTAATTGGATATTTATTTATAAAATTTATTTTATTTAAATCATAAGTAAAATGATATCAAATGAATATTTTCTAAAGCGTGAGATATGATTTTATAAGTTAAAATGGTAAAATTTGAAGTTTTAATGTTTCTGAAATGTTATAATAAAATCTGGAAATAGTATTGGTAGCATTCCAAAAATGCTGTGGTTTTAAGACAGCGTTTGCTAAGTGCTATCATTTCTGAAAATAAACTATATTCTGAAACAAATAAAAAGCTACTGTAGCCTTTGTAAGTGCTGCTGTTTCTAAAGATGAACTGTTTTGAAACTAATATACCTACCGTAGCACTTTGTAAGTGCTGCTGTTTTTGAAATTAAACTAAGTCCTGAAATAATAATAAACCTGTTGTAGCACTTTGTAAGTGCTGCTATTTCTAAAGATGAACTATTTCGAAACTAATATACCTACTGTAGCACTTTGTAAGTGCTGTTGTTTCTGAATTTGACAATGTTTTGAAATTTTTGTAATCGAATGAATGAACTCAGAAAATGTTATAATTTGGAAATTGAATAATTGATTTGAAAGTATATTGACTTCATATTTAAATGGTTTAAATGAATATGTTATGATTTCAAAGTGTTATGAAATTACAAGGTTTGATTTCCAAGGCGTTTCGATTTTTAAGACTTATGATTTTGAAAACATTATAACTTTGGAAAGTGATATGATTCTTGAAATGGATATAACTGAAGAGAAAATGGTATTGTTTTGATATGGTTTAAATGAATATGTTGATTTGAATTATAAACCATTTTGAAATTTATAACCACGGGTTATAATAACGATTGGTTGTTAAAGAGACCGGGATCGGATATGGACATACTCTCTGTCGATACCGAAAACCACTTTAACAACTGTGTACGCGGTGGAGATTCCAGAATGAAGTAGGATGGTGGCGACGATCCTATTAAGGTATATACGTGGACCTAACTCCCGTGAGTTGGCATAAGGTGGCTAAAACATGAGCGATTCTGGGCCAATGAGGTAGCTCCTCTGATCGGACACATTCCATCGTATACCATTCTATTACTTTGTGATTGATTTGATGGCCATCCTCGATTTTTGAATTGGGAGTGTGTTCCGAGGTGGGCGGTAGTGGCTGCTATGCTTTACCACCAGTCCGGATGCGTAATTGGTATATCTACCCTGGCATTGCCTAGTTGTGCCGTGTCACCTACCCTAGCGAGCCTTGTACGAGTTTGGTTTTGTGCCGTAGCCTGTGGAGTATTTAGGGTAGCCACCCGATCTGGAGGTACGCTGATACTGGATAGACTACTGGGACTATTTATGTGTTAAGGTGGAAAATGTAAAGCCTTAACGCTATTTTAAAAGTAAGTTTATTATACTATTAGACACTATTATAATAGCGTATATTATTACATAGTAAATGTAACAACCCTGAGATTGCAATTACCGAATAATAAATTAAAATTATGATTTTAAGTTGAAAAGGGTGCTAAAAAAAAATTTGGGAATTTAAATTTGCAATTGGTTTGCAAATTAAAGTATTTTGGGTTTAAAATGGGAAAATTAATATTTTTGGAATTTAATATTTAAAAGGGGAATTTTTAAATGTAATAATGGGTTTAATTGGCTAATGAGACAATTATATGGTTTTGATTAAAACTAGGTTACTACTTAGGATTTTTGTTCAAATGATAACATTAGAAAATTTTCTTTTAAATTTACATATGCACTTAAGTAATTGAACTAAGCCTTATTGGGTTGTAAAACCCTCATAACAAACCCATTAGCCTACCCACTCTATATAATATCTTAAACCCATTTCATAACCCTAACCCTCATCCTCTTCATAAATTCCTAAACCTAAACCTAAGCAAAACTAATGGCCTCCCTTTAGAAGATCCATCTCCTTCTCTTCATAATTAAATTAGTTTAAATCCTAAAAAAGAAGAAGAAGAAGAAGAAAGGTAATGCAATCTCTCCTAATCTCTAATCCTTCTTAATCCTTATTTCATCTCTTCCATCTTGTTGTAATCATTGTTTTATTTTTGTTGATTTTGGGTTCTTGAAGTTTCATGATCTTATGCTTTGAGATTGAGGAATTGGCTTGCTTGATATTGCACACAAGCTATTTGATCCATTGCTTCATTAAGGTAATTACTATCTATTAGTAATTATTGTTAGTTATACCTATTAGTAATAATTGCTAGCTAATTTTGGTGAAAATTTGATGCTAAAAATTGAAAAAAACACCCCAAATCACCTAAAAACTGCAATTTATGTTGGCTGTTTTGGTTCAGCCTGAAAACAGGCTGAAAATTTGGTCTAAGAGCACAGAACAGACCTGGGTTGCACCCAGGCTGCGGCCCAGGCGTAGCAGGCCAGCCCTAGTGGGCTGGCACACAGTGAACCTCGCGGGTCCGCACTAGGCGGCCCGCTAAACTCCCCAGCCCGCATGGGCTGGGACTTAAGGTTCCCAGCCCAGGCGGGCTGGGACTTAACCTTCCCAGCCCGTGTGGGCTGGGACTTAATTCCCAGCCCAGGCGGGCTGGGACGGATCCCAGCCCGCGTGGGCTGGGATTTAATTCCCAGCCCAGGCGGGCTGGGACGGATCCCAGCCCGCGTGGGCTGGGACATTACTCCCAGCCCACAGGCTGGGACATAATGGATCCCAGCCCGCGTGGGCGGGATTTAATTCCCAGCCCAGGCGGGCTGGGACGGATCCCAGCCCGCGAGGGCTGGGACATTACTCCCAGCCCAGGCGGGCTGGGCCAGCCCGCGTGGGCTGGGATTTAATTCCCAGCCCAGGCGGGCTGGGGTGGAGAAAAAATCTCCCCAGCCCGAACGGGCTGGGGCAGGCTGACGCGGGCCGAAGCCCGCGTCGAAAAAAAAAAAAAACTGCATCCAAACTGTCTGTTTTTAGATTTTTGCCTCCACTTCGCGATGCCGCCACGATCGCATCCGAAGTCGGAATTCAACGTTTTGGGTCTCGTTGGAAAGGTGGAGTTTCGAACTCCGCCTTTGGAAAATTTGGGCATCATCGGAATTCGTTTGATACTTTGAATTTCGTGCCGAAGTCGAACTCTGGTCGCTGTTGGTAAACAGTGTGAATCTTGTTCTGGGTCCAACTTTGAGACGTCGCTGCCACTTCGTCTCAACTCGGAATCCAGAAATTCTTTTTGCATCTTAAAGTAGGAATGTTGTACTACATGCCTGCAAATTTTCATGACATTTGGACATAGTTTGCTGGTCCAAATAAATTGCCGAACTTGGGTTCGCAGCTGTTTTTGAATGTTTACAAACACTTAGAATATTTTTGAGGATTTTCTGGTTTTCATTGATTTCTTTGAAATTTGTCTCTAGATTTCGTACACGGGTTTTATGAATCCTTTTCAAAAGATTTTGCACTCCTAAATGGCTTTCGAAATTATTATATAATATTATTTTTAATTATTAAATTAATTACAGACTCTGGTCACTCTTGGGATTATTGCCTATGGGCATCTTTTTATAGCTTTGGCTACGCCGATAATATGAGGCAATTTTATTTATTCTACACTTTGGTGTTGATTTCTCTTTGGAGATTTTCATTATTTATTTATGATTAGGGATCGTCATTATATTCATGTGGTTCATAATATACTTCTCTTTGGATAAGTACTGTTTTATTATGTACCGCATTATTATATATCTCAGTTATTACTGATTGTTTAGCTAGCCTGACCCGAGTGTTTTCGCTCGGGTCAGACCGAGTTGTTTCAGGTTAGGTCTCTGGACTTAGCTGCTCTGTGCTTCCGCTTTGGACTTATCTGCTATGCTTTTGAGATAGCTTATCTTAGTGTCCGCTTATGTTATTATTCAGACTCTGATATGTACATATTTTTGACTCACATGAGTGAGCAGTGGCTTTGTACCCACTTATGATATTTGGATCTGTATTGACGATGTATTGTTCTGGGATTTTATATCTGTTATGTGATTCTGTTCTGTGATGTTTTATCATTTTATTACTATGCTTATTCTGATAGATCTTTAGCCATTTGTAATTTCGTTATAAGTATTTACCGAATATGTCGAACCACCTGATTGAGAAAAATTTAAATAGATTCCACCTTTCGACGTACTCGGTAGATAGTTATAGCTTGATTATAGATGGTCGCTTCCACTATACTCTATTCTCCGCTTTAACAGACAGTATTACTCCCGTAATACTCTTTGTTACAGTGGGTCTCAGAGTGGGGCGTTACAGTAAATAGCTTAACAGATCCTTAAAGGATGGGCGATCCCAAGCATCCTTTAAGTTACTTGTACCTTTATATTACAGTTCACTTGAGTTAGTTTACATTGTATAAGTATGCATGTCCTGACTCGAGTGTTTTGTGTTTTGCTTTACGCTCGGGTCAGACTGAGTTGTTCCAGTATTCAAGACTCACCTTTGGAGTTAGTGTTCCTCTTGGATCCATCTATTGATTCTGCTTTCAGTCATTCAGTTGATTCCATTCATGTATTCAGATCTTGTATTTGACTATTGTATTGAGACATCTTTGTATTCATAATTTTGCTGTATCTTGTTTAACTCTGTTATATATCGTAGCTTCATGAACTATTATGCTTTTGATTCCACTGCATTATTGTTATATTACTCTTGTCTATGATTCTGTGATTCTATGATTATTTATTTACTGTATATATTGAGTTTTGCCAAATTTTAAATTAACAATATGATATTTTGAGTAATTCAAATCCGACATGTATGGATGCTAATGGTTGAAAATATCAGGTCGTTACAAGATTATACGCACAATACAGCATCGTTGGGGATGACTATGCCATATAACTCACGTGTTTCTCCTAGATATTTCCAATGTTACATTTAGGTCCAAATTTGATAGTCGGTTATTTAACTATTAAATAGACAATCATTCAACATTGATTCGATTCCATATGGGATCCACTAAACCTTTATTAATTAATCTTCAATTAAGTAAAATCACTTTATATACATTCGATAAAAAGATCTTTTCAAAACACTATTCCCAAACCCCTTACATCCTTTTTATACTTGAAAAACATTTATACTTATTCTAAGGGTATAAGTATATTATCAAAACATTTGGAAAATTCCTCCTTTTAAATTCCGTTTTGAAAATGTTACTTACTATAAACCGATCCACTTATCCTTTATAAAAGTTCCCTCTGAAAAGCTCAATTCACATTTAAATACCTTTATAAATCTCAAAATCAATTTATAAAACGCTTTTATAAGTCCACAAGTCAATTTACAAACCTCTTTACAAACCTCTAAATCATTTATAAAACATTTCCTATTTAAAACTTCTTTGATAAATTTTCTTTAAGAAAAATCCTGTACAAAATATCCTTTGCAACTCAACTTTTTAAATCACTTTAAATAAACCTTTTTTACTTAGTAAAACCCATTTTTATAAATAAGTTATTATTTATAAATACCTTAATAAAATAATAATATAACTTGAAAAATCATTTATAAACCTTAAACCCCAAAATTGATTAAAGAATTGAAGTTAATTCAAAACCATACTTTATAATTTCAAAAAGAGTTTAGGAATCCCAATGGTAGTAATTTAAGTTACCATTTAACATCAATTTAATATCTAAGTCACTCAACCGTTTATTTACATAAGTCAATATATATGTAAATGCAATTCATGTCCAAATCAGGGAATAACATGTCAATACAACTCAACTAGCATATACATGTCAAAATAACATAATAGCAAGATGGTGACTTGTTCTGCCAAATAAGTGTCCAATAGCCAAATAATTAACTTATAGAACGATGATTTATTCTGTTGAGACATATGTCCATACAATCGAACAACCAATCTATAACAGAACGAGGATTTATTCAGCCAACATATATCCGCACAATCAAACCATTTACATAACTCATTCACAATTGTTTGTCTACTTAATGGTATCAACACTTGAAGACATTGTGTTCAAAACCATCTTTGAAAAGGAAGTACCTTTAAAACAATTAGATCTTGAAACAAAGGATTTAAAACTTAAAACTCCTTTTAAAATGATTAATTACAAGTTAAACTCTTTATTTAGTCATAATTAATCTTTATTAAATTTGAACTTAATTTAATTATAATTTAATAAATAATTAAACCTTTAATAAATAATTTATTTCTAAATTAAACCCTTAATTAATCCTTTATTAATTATTAAATATAATTTAAAACCTTTATTAATTATCAACTATTAATTAATCTTAATTAATTAATTAAATAATATTTTAATTAAAACTTAAATAATAAATTAAAACTTTAATAAATAATAATTTTAAAATTAAACCTTAATTAATTTATCATTAAAAATAATTAACAATTGATTTATTAAATAAATAAATAATTGACCTTATATTTGATTTATAAGTAAGTAAAAATAAATCATGTACTTAACCATAATTAATTAAAAATTAATCTTACTTTTAAAAGATAATTTATTAGTACTAATATTTAATTAATTAAAATTAGCAAACCTTTTTTAGTACTTAGTTGATTATTAATTATCAAAACTAATTAATTATTCAATTCTTAATTAACTTTACTTAATCATTGTTATTAAGTTTTTAAAAAATTTCAAAACACTTTAAAATATAAAAATTAACTTTTCAAAAATTGGACTTTTTATCGAACTGCACCCATAGCGACTATCACTGTGGATATGATAACTTCCAAACTTTACTAACATCTCAAACAGTCTTTTAAAACACTTAATTTTGACTTTAATTTATTTTATGGACTTAATATAAAGTTTTGGAAGCAAAAAAAAAAGTTAGAAACTTTAGAAAACTTTTTGTTTAAAGGAAAGTAAGCAATCAAATTTAAAAACTCAAAGGATCGCTATGTCGAACACAAACACTTTTCAAGTACTAACCTTGCTCACTATACTCCATTTACTAACATTACTTACTAAATTTCCATATCACATCCAATAAAAAGACAAAGATCACAACTTTGTAACCAGAAACATCACTTTAGCATTCGATTCACAAATCTACACTAAACCATAAACTAGAAACATTTGTACATACAAACCATATGACAATTAAACCATCCAAATAATGTATTCTACAAACAAATAGGCAACATAATAAAGGTAGAATCTTTCCACAAAAATTTATAAGTTTACTCACCAAAATTGTGCAAAACTCTTTTGAAAACTTGAAATATTTAGAACTTGAAAAGCTTGGAAAATCATAAAAAGCAACTCAAAAATGAGTCAATTTCCCCTCGACTTTTCACCATGTTCTTCTCATAAATTTGGAAAGTCGTCAAAAGAAAAGTTGTTGGAAATTTTTTTCTCTATCATTTTAGAAAAGAATCACTCAATTTGAATTTGTTTAAGGGAGATATGGTCAAAAGAAGAAGAGGTATTTTCGAACTTGAAAATATGGATCCGAAAATAGGTCTGAAAGAAATGAGTTTTTGGTATATCTAAACTCAAAATTTGAAGAAATCATACAAACAAAAGTTGTAGCCACTAAAATTTTACACGGTTTTAAAAAATAAAATCTCTATTTGGTTTGGAGATGAGAAAAATATGATAGGAGGAAGAAGAGGAAATTTTGAAGAAGTGGAGTCTATTTATAAGCAATAGAAAAGGTAAACCCCTAAACTACCCTTGTTCTTCTACAATCCACATTGTTTTGCCACCTCAACACCTTCCACCACACATACCATTTCACCCTCCACCTTATACCCCCTCATTATGTCAAAGAAAACATGTTTAAACATGTTTGTACTCGAGTCGCCAAAGTGTCGAATTATGTCTCTTAAGGCATCTTTTAGTATCTACATGTATATACTTAGGTATATATACCTATGTATATTGGTATATATACTAACTAATTTACATTCTTAACCATTTAAATGTTGTTTCAAATATACAGAGCTCATGATATTTCAAACAACTTTTATATGATGAAACTTCGAAAATTCAAAAAACGGTTTTCGGTCACATTTTCTGTTTTTCATCGTACTAAATATATTTTTAAACAAAATTTAAAAATTATTTCACCATCATTAATTATTATTTAAGATAGTTTTATATTCATTATAAAACCTATTATTTTAATGTTTAAAATAATTAAATATCCAAAAATGAATGTAGTGAAATTCTGGGTCGTTACTTCGGATCGATCGATGGTTTTGATGGCGGCGGTATCTAGAATTGCCGATGACACAAATTTCAAGGTTGCATTGGAACAGGATCTACTAATGGATCTTAGGGTATTTTACCACAAGGCTGAGAGGTTCTTGTGGCAGGAAGATGTATGAACCGATAAACAGGAAGTGAATGCTATGAGAGGTGAAGGACCGTTTGGATAAGGTCTGAGTAAGGAAAAAGGTGTATAGAAAATGGATGATGGATATGATGGATCAAAAAGGCAAAGGAAAGAGCGGGAGCCGAAGTTCTCCTCTTATTTGGATTTGACGAAAGGTTTGAAGCGGATTTACCTAGACACAAGGGGGCAACTCCTCTATCAGAAATCAGCTAGTAGGGATCTTACGGAGAGGGAACGTAGGTCTGGAAAGTACTGCTTGTTCCACAAATTAGATGGGCATACTATGGATGAGTGCAGGCATCTTCGAGATATGATTTAGAATAATGTCGGGGATGGTAGGATACCACAATATGTGTGGACTCGAGCTGCGGTGGTGGAGCAGGAGTGGCCACCGTCTGCATCAAATGGAAATGGCCTGGGATTGAGCCATCGGATCGTCATACCTTAATCGGGATGGCATAAAATAAAAATAAACTCCATAATAAAACGGCTTAGTCATTTACACATGTATGAGATCAAGGCAGGTCCTAAGGCATGCTTTGAGATGATGATGAACCGTCACGCCCGGAGAGGCACCTTTTGGTTTTCTTGCTTTTTGGACTTTTGGTTGTACGAACTCTTATTCGTTAATTTATTTTTGATCTGCATTAATGCGATGAATAAAACAGGTTGTGGTTATTGTCCTGACCGGAGAGATAGGGCAATAACCGCAAGGTGTGAGTCGCTTCACCGGAGAGCGACGAGATGGACTCGTACATGGATTAAGCCCTCGATTGGAGAGTTATGGCCGGAGAAAGGAATTCAATATGGAATTGATCGCTTTATGTCCTTGGCCAGAGAGTCAGGGACCAGAGTGAAAGAAGCGAGTTGCTTACTCACTTATCATTGTTCCCCCTTCGTCGGAGAGTGACTAGATAGGGTCCGGAAAGAGCACGGAGAGGCTATGATCGGCCTAGGATGGCCATGACATCGCTTAATGTTCAGGGACACTGAACCGAAGTGCAGGAACTAACGCTGCTTCGACGGAGAACGCAGGATCAGCTTACTTGTCATTGTTCCCCCTTCACCGGAGAGTGACAAGATGGGGTCCAACAAGAGCCCGAAGAGGCTATGATCGGTCCAGGAGAATCATGACATCGCTATATACCCTAAAAGGGTCGATGTTCAAGGGGTGAGTTACTTTGTCGGAGAGCGACAGGATTGGCTTACTCATCGTTAAGTTTGAATTAAGCTTTGGAAGGGTCCAAAGAGACCATCGATTGATTTGGAGGGACCATGAACTTGGATAATGATCCAGTGAGATCGCATACTAGCTTACTGACTTCCAGGATTAAAAATGGTTATGGATTTGGATAAAGACCCGGAGTGGTCGCGAACTTGGATATTGACCCGGAGAGGTCACAGACTTGGATATCGACCTGTGGAGGCCATGGGTTTGGCTAACGTTCCGGAGAGATCGCAGACTTGGAATAATGACCCAAAGAGATCAAGGCTTTGGACCTGGAAAACAATCTGGTCAGATTATAAACTTGGTTATCGGCTTTGGATGGACATGGACTTGGTTACAGATTCAGAATGGATTCAGAATAGGCTATCGACTCGGAGCAGTCATGGGTTTCATTAACAAACTCCCGGACGGACACGGAACAACTTATGGCAATTTGGCTTGGCAATGGATCAGACTCTGGGTTGGAAAATATGACTATCAATGGATTCTGGACTTCAAGCTTATGGTGATTCAAAACACGCCTTCCTACTACAAGGCTTGTTTTGGGGACAAATGTTATACCGCCTTTTGGCCAAGGAATTATATCATGGATATAGCCAAATGGATTTCATGATCATCAAGGGAGGATGTCCGAAGAGATGATTATCAGGCTCGGAAATCACCTAAAAACTGCAATTTATGTTGGCTGTTTTGGTTCAGCCTGAAAACAGGCTGAAAATTTGGTCTAAGAGCCCAGAACAGACCTGGGTTGCACCCAGGCTGCGGCCCAGGCGTAGCAGGCCAGCCCTAGTGGGCTGGCACACAGTGAACCTCGCGGGTCCGCACTAGGCGGCCCGCTAAACTCCCCAGCCCGCATGGGCTGGGACTTAAGGTTCCCAGCCCAGGCGGGCTGGGACTTAACCTTCCCAGCCCGTGTGCGCTGGGACTTAATTCCCAGCCCAGGCGGGCTGGGACGGATCCCAGCCCGCGTGGGCTGGGATTTAATTCCCAGCCCAGGCGGGCTAGGACGGATCCCAGCCCGCGTGGGCTGGGACATTACTCCCAGCCCACGGGCTGGGACATAATGGATCCCAGTCCGCGTGGGCGGGATTTAATTCCCAGCCCAGGCGGGCTGGGACGGATCCCAGCCCGCGAGGGCTGGGAAATTACTCCCAGCCCAGGCGGGCTGGGCCAGCCCGCGTGGGCTGGGATTTAATTCCCAGCCCAGGCGGGCTGGGGTGGAGAAAAAATCTCCCCAGCCCGAACGGGCTGGGGCAGGCTGACGCGGGCCGAAGCCCGCATCGAAAAAAAAAAAAAACTGCATCCAAACTGTCTGTTTTTAGATTTTTGCCTCCACTTCTCAATGCCGCCACGATCGCATCCGAAGTCGGAATTCGACGTTTTTGGTCTCGTTAGAAAGGTGGAGTTTCGAACTCCGCCTCTGGAAAATTTGGGCATCATCGGAATTCGTTTGATACTTTGAATTTCGTGCCGAAGTCGAACTCTGGTCGCTGTTGGTAAACAGTGTGAATCTTGTTCTGGGTCCAACTTTGAGACGTCGCTGCCACTTCGTCTCAACTCGGAATCCATAAATTCTTTTTGCATCTTAAAGTAGGAATGTTGTACTACATGCCTGCAAATTTTCATGACATTTGGACATAGTTTGCTGGTCCAAATAAATTTCCGAACTTGGGTTCGCAGCTGTTTTTGAATGTTTACAAACACTTAGAATATTTTTGATGATTTTCTGGTTTTCATTGATTTCTTTGAAATTTGTCTCTAGATTTCGTACACGGGTTTTATGAATCCTTTTCAAAAGATTTTGCACTCCTAAATGGCTTTCGAAATTATTATATAATATTATTTTTAATTATTAAATTAATTACAGACTCTGGTCACTCTTGGGATTATTGCCTATGGGCATCTTTTTATAGCTTTGGCTACGCCGATAATATGAGGCAATTTTATTTATTCTACACTTTGGTGTTGATTTCTCTTTGGAGATTTTCATTATTTATTTATGATTAGGGATCGTCATTATATTCATGTGGTTCATAATATACTTCTCTTTGGATAAGTACTGTTTTATTATGTACCGCATTATTATATATCTCAGTTATTACTGATTGTTTAGCTAGCCTGACCCGAGTGTTTTCGCTCGGGTCAGACCGAGTTGTTTCAGGTTAGGTCTCTGGACTTAGCTGCTCTGTGCTTCCGCTTTGGACTTATCTGCTATGCTTTTGAGATAGCTTATCTTAGTGTCCGCTTATGTTATTATTCAGACTCTGATATGTACATATTTTTGACTCACATGAGTGAGCAGTGGCTTTGTACCCACTTATGATATTTGGATCTGTATTGACGATGTATTGTTCTGGGATTTTATATCTGTTATGTGATTCTATTCTGTGATGTTTTATCATTTTATTACTATGCTTATTCTGATAGATCTTTAGCCATTTGTAATTTCGTTCTAAGTATTTACCGAATATGTCGAACCACCTGATTGAGAAAAATTTAAATAGATTCCACCTTTCGACGTACTCGGTAGATAGTTATAGCTTGATTATAGATGGTCGCTTCCACTATACTCTATTCTCCGCTTTAACAGACAGTATTACTCCCGTAATACTCTTTGTTACAGTGGGTCTCAGAGTGGGGCGTTACAGCTTGGTATCAGAGCCTGGTTTCAGGAATAAGCATAATAAACACAGAACAGTAACACTTAGTACAATACATCCTAGTATGATTCGAATATTACAAAGCCCTTTCCTCATGACATTGGATAGATAAGTTAGGAATATGTTTAGGAATACATTTATATTCCGTAGTATTCCATTTGAATTATCTATCTTTGAATCGTGCTTAACTCGCATCTTCATCTCAGCCTCGAGGTACGCATCCTTCCGTTCTCGAAGGTTCTATTTTATTTCACGATAAATCTTTTAGAGTTTTTTTTGATACGGGTGTCTCTCGCTCATTCGTATCAAAGGAACTAGTTGATACTTTATCTTTGGATGTTACTTGTATGGTTTCTTCACTAAGGATTGTGAATCCCATTGGTGGATCCACGACCCTTAGCTTGCTCTGTGAGAATATAAATATTGATCTTTGTGGATTTTCTTTCCGTGCAAAAACTTGTATTATCTGATGATTTTTATATCCATTCGAGTACCGCCATTCGGTGTTGGTTCTATGGAACCATACGATGTAAGTGCGATTTCCTTGTGGATTCACGGTGTCTCTGGACACTGCTTTTCATTGTTGGATTTCATTGACTTTTCAGTATATCCCCATTGCTCTTTGGAGCATCGATCTTTGCTTGGGCATTGATTACAGACTCTGGTCACTCTTGGGATTATTGCCTATGGGCATCTTTTTATAGCTTTGGCTACGCCGATGATATGAGGCAATTTTATTTATTCTACACTTTGGTGTTGATTTCTCTTTGGAGATTTTCATTATTTATTTATGATTAGGGATCGTCATTATATTCATGTGGTTCATAATATACTTCTCTTTGGATAAGTACTGTTTTATTATGTACCGCATTATTATATATCTCAGTTATTACTGATTGTTTAGCTAGCCTGACCCGAGTGTTTTCGCTCGGGTCAGACCGAGTTGTTTTAGGTTAGGTCTCTGGACTTAGCTGCTCTGTGCTTCCGCTTTGGACTTATCTGCTATGCTTTTGAGATAGCTTATCTTAGTGTCCGCTTATGTTATTATTCAGACTCTGATATGTACATATTTTTGACTCACATGAGTGAGCAGTGGCTTTGTACCCACTTATGATATTTGGATCTGTATTGACGATGTATTGTTCTGGGATTTTATATCTGTTATGTGATTCTGTTCTGTGATGTTTTATCATTTTATTACTATGCTTATTCTGATAGATCTTTAGCCATTTGTAATTTCGTTATAAGTATTTACCGAATATGTCGAACCACCTGATTGAGAAAAATTTAAATAGATTCCACCTTTCGACGTACTCGGTAGATAGTTATAGCTTGATTATAGATGGTCGCTTCCACTATACTCTATTCTCCGCTTTAACAGACAGTATTACTCCCGTAATACTCTTTGTTACAGTGGGTCTCAGAGTGGGGCGTTACAGTAAATAGCTTAACAGATCCTTAAAGGATGGGCGATCCCAAGCATCCTTTAAGTTACTTGTACCTTTATATTACAGTTCACTTGAGTTAGTTTACATTGTATAAGTATGCATGTCCTGACTCGAGTGTTTTGTGTTTTGCTTTACGCTCGGGTCAGACTGAGTTGTTCCAGTATTCAAGACTCACCTTTGGAGTTAGTGTTCCTCTTGGATCCATCTATTGATTCTGCTTTCAGTCATTCAGTTGATTCCATTCATGTATTCAGATCTTGTATTTGACTATTGTATTGAGACATCTTTGTATTCATAATTTTGCTGTATCTTGTTTAACTCTGTTATATATCGTAGCTTCATGAACTATTATGCTTTTGATTCCACTGCATTATTGTTATATTACTCTTGTCTATGATTCTGTGATTCTATGATTATTTATTTACTATATATATTGAGTTTTGCCAAATTTTAAATTAACAATATGATATTTTGAGTAATTCAAATCCGACATGTATGGATGCTAATGGTTGAAAATATCAGGTCGTTACAAGATTATACGCACAATACAGCATCGTTGGGGATGACTATGCCATATAACTCACGTGTTACTCCTAGATATTTCCAATGTTACATTTAGGTCCAGATTTGATAGTCGGTTATTTAAATATTAAATAGACAATCATTCAACATTGATTCGATTCCATATGGGATCCACTAAACCTTTATTAATTAATCTTCAATTAAGTAAAATCACTTTATATACATTCGATAAAAAGATCTTTTCAAAACACTATTCCCAAACCCCTTACATCCTTTTTATACTTGAAAAACATTTATACTTATTCTAAGGGTATAAGTATATTATCAAAACATTTGGAAAATTCCTCCTTTTAAATTCCGTTTTGAAAATGTTACTTACTATAAACCGATCCACTTATCCTTTATAAAAGTTCCCTCTGAAAAGCTCAATTCACATTTAAATACCTTTATAAATCTCAAAATCAATTTATAAAACGCTTTTATAAGTCCACAAGTCAATTTACAAACCTCTTTACAAACCTCTAAATCATTTATAAAACATTTCCTATTTAAAACTTCTTTGATAAATTTTCTTTAAGAAAAATCCTGTACAAAATATCCTTTGCAACTCAACTTTTTAAATCACTTTAAATAAACCTTTTTTACTTAGTAAAACCCATTTTTATAAATAAGTTATTATTTATAAATACCTTTATAAAATAATAATATAACTTGAAAAATCATTTATAAACCTTAAACCCCAAAATTGATTAAAGAATTGAAGTTAATTCAAAACCATACTTTATAATTTCAAAAAGAGTTTAGGAATCCCAATGGTAGTAATTTAAGTTACCATTTAACATCAATTTAATATCTAAGTCACTCAACCGTTTATTTACATAAGTCAATATATATGTAAATGCAATTCATGTCCAAATCAGGGAATAACATGTCAATACAACTCAACTAGCATATACATGTCAAAATAACATAATAGCAAGATGGTGACTTGTTCTGCCAAATAAGTGTCCAATAGCCAAATAATTAACTTATAGAACGATGATTTATTCTGTTGATACATATGCCCATACAATCGAACAACCAATCTATAACAGAACGAGGATTTATTCAGCCAACATATATCCGCACAATCAAACCATTTACATAACTCATTCACAATTGTTTGTCTACTTAATGGTATCAACACTTGAAGACATTGTGTTCAAAACCATCTTTGAAAAGGAAGTACCTTTAAAACAATTAGATCTTGAAACAAAGGATTTAAAACTTAAAACTCCTTTTAAAATGATTAATTACAAGTTAAACTCTTTATTTAGTCATAATTAATCTTTATTAAATTTGAACTTAATTTAATTATAATTTAATAAATAATTAAACCTTTAATAAATAATTTATTTCTAAATTAAACCCTTAATTAATCCTTTATTAATTATTAAATAATAATTTAAAACCTTTATTAATTATCAACTATTAATTAATCTTAATTAATTAATTAAATAATATTTTAATTAAAACTTAAATAATAAATTAAAACTTTAATAAATAATAATTTTAAAATTAAACCTTAATTAATTTATCATTAAAAATAATTAACAATTGATTTATTAAATAAATAAATAATTGACCTTATATTTGATTTATAAGTAAGTAAAAATAAATCATATACTTAACCATAATTAATTAAAAATTAATCTTACTTTTAAAAGTTAATTTATTAGTACTAATATTTAATTAATTAAAATTAGCAAACCTTTTTTAGTACTTAGTTGATTATTAATTATCAAAACTAATTAATTATTCAATTCTTAATTAACTTTACTTAATCATTGTTATTAAGTTTTTAAAAAATTTCAAAACACTTTAAAATATAAAAATTAACTTTTCAAAAATTGGACTTTTTATCGAACTGCACCCATAGCGACTATCACTGTGGATATGATAACTTCCAAACTTTACTAACATCTCAAACAGTCTTTTAAAACACTTAATTTTGACTTTAATTTACTTTATGGACTTAATATAAAGTTTTGGAAGCAAAACAAAAAGTTAGAAACTTTAGAAAACTTTTTGTTTAAAGGAAAGTAAGCAATCAAATTTAAAAACTCAAAGGATCGCTATGTCGAACACAAACACTTTTCAAGTACTAACCTTGCTCACTATACTCCATTTACTAACATTACTTACTAAATTTCCATATCACATCCAATAAAAAGACAAAGATCACAACTTTGTAACCAAAAACATCACTTTAGCATTCGATTCACAAATCTACACTAAACCATAAACTAGAAACATTTGTACATACAAACCATATGACAATTAAACCATCCAAATAATGTATTCTACAAACAAATAGGCAACATAATAAAGGTAGAATCTTTCCACAAAAATTTATAAGTTTACTCACCAAAATTGTGCAAAACTCTTTTGAAAACTTGAAATATTTAGAACTTGAAAAGCTTGGAAAATCATAAAAAGCAACTCAAAAATGAGTAAATTTCCCCTCGACTTTTCACCATGTTCTTCTCATAAATTTGGAAAGTCGTCAAAAGAAAAGTTGTTGGAAATTTTTTTCTCTATCATTTTAGAAAAGAATCACTCAATTTGAATTTGTTTAAGGGAGATATGGTCAAAAGAAGAAGAGGTATTTTCGAACTTGAAAATATGGATCCGAAAATAGGTCTGAAAGAAATGAGTTTTTGGTATATCTAAACTCAAAATTTGAAGAAATCATACAAACAAAAGTTGTAGCCACTAAAATTTTACACGGTTTAAAAAAATAAAATCTCTATTTGGTTTGGAGATGAGAAAAATATGATAGGAGGAAGAAGAGGAAATTTTGAAGAAGTGGAGTCTATTTATAAGCAATAGAAAAGGTAAACCCCTAAACTACCCTTGTTCTTCTACAATCCACATTGTTTTGCCACCTCAACACCTTCCACCACACATACCATTTCACCCTCCACCTTATACCCCCTCATTATTTCAAAGAAAACATGTTTAAACATGTTTGTACTCGAGTCGCCAAAGTGTCGAATTATGTCTCTTAAGGCATCTTATAGTATCTACATGTATATAATTAGGTATATATACCTATGTATATTGGTATATATACTAACTAATTTACATTCTTAACCATTTAAATGTTGTTTCAAATATACAGAGCTCATGATATTTCAAACAACTTTTATATGATGAAACTTCGAAAATTCAAAAAACGGTTTTCGGTCACATTTTCTGTTTTTCATCGTACTAAATATATTTTTAAACAAAATTTAAAAATTATTTCACCATCATTAATTATTATTTAAGATAGTTTTATATTCATTATAAAACCTATTATTTTAATGTTTAAAATAATTAAATATCCAAAAATGAATGTAGTGAAATTCTGGGTCGTTACTTCGGATCGATCGATGGTTTTGATGGCGGCGGTATCTAGAATTGCCGATGACACAAATTTCAAGGTTGCATTGGAACAAGATCTACTAATGGATCTTAGGGTATTTTACCACAAGGCTGAGAGGTTCTTGTGGCAGGAAGATGTATGAACCGATAAACAGGAAGTGAATGCTATGAGAGGTGAAGGACCGTTTGGATAAGGTCTGAGTAAGGATAAAGGTGTACAGAAAGTGGATGATGGATATGATGGATCAAAAAGGCAAAGGAAAGAGTGGGAGCCGAAGTTCTCCTCTTATTTGGATTTGACGAAAGGTTTGAAGCGGATTTACCTAGACACAAGGGGGCAACTCCTCTATCAGAAATCAGCTAGTAGGGATCTTACGGAGAGGGAACGTAGGTCTGGAAAGTACTGCTTGTTCCACAAATTAGATGGGCATACTATGGATGAGTGCAGGCATCTTCGAGATATGATTTAGAATAATGTCGGGGATGGTAGGATACCACAATATGTGTGGACTCGAGCTGCGGTGGTGGAGCAGGAGTGGCCACCGTCTGCATCAAATGGAAATGGCCTGGGATTGAGCCATCGGATCGTCATACCTTAATCGGGATGGCATAAAATAAAAATAAACTCCATAATAAAACGGCTTAGTCATTTACACATGTATGAGATCAAGGCAGGTCCTAAGGCATGCTTTGAGATGATGATGAACCGTCACGCCCGGAGAGGCACCTTTTGGTTTTCTTGCTTTTTGGACTTTTGGTTGTACGAACTCTTATTCGTTAATTTATTTTTGATCTGCATTAATGCGATGAATAAAACAGGTTGTGGTTATTGTCCTGACCGGAGAGATAGGGCAATAACCGCAAGGTGTGAGTCGCTTCACCGGAGAGCGACGAGATGGACTCGTACATGGATTAAGCCCTCGATTGGAGAGTTATGGCCGGAGAAAGGAATTCAATATGGAATTGATCGCTTTATGTCCTTGGCCAGAGAGTCAGGGACCAGAGTGAAAGAAGCGAGTTGCTTACTCACTTATCATTGTTCCCCCTTCGTCGGAGAGTGACTAGATAGGGTCCGGAAAGAGCCTGGAGAGGCTATGATCGGCCTAGGATGGCCATGACATCGCTTAATGTTCAGGGACACTGAACCGAAGTGCAGGAACTAACGCTGCTTCGACGGAGAACGCAGGATCAGCTTACTTGTCATTGTTCCCCCTTCACCGGAGAGTGACAAGATGGGGTCCAACAAGAGCCCGAAGAGGCTATGATCGGTCCAGGAGAATCATGACATCGCTATATACCCTAAAAGGGCCGATGTGCAAGGGGTGAGTTACTTTGTCGGAGAGCGACAGGATTGGCTTACTCATCGTTAAGTTTGAATTAAGCTTTGGAAGGGTCCAAAGAGACCATCGATTGATTTGGAGGGACCATGAACTTGGATAATGATCCAGTGAGATCGCATACTAGCTTACTGACTTCCAGGATTAAAAATGGTTATGGATTTGGATAAAGACCCGGAGTGGTCGCGAACTTGGATATTGACCCGGAGAGGTCACAGACTTGGATATCGACCTGTGGAGGCCATGGGTTTGGCTAACGTTCTGGAGAGATCGCAGACTTGGAATAATGACCCAAAGAGATCAAGGCTTTGGACCTGGAAAACAATCTGGTCAGATTATAAACTTGGTTATCGGCTTTGGATGGACATGGACTTGGTTACAGATTCAGAATGGATTCAGAATAGGCTATCGACTCGGAGCAGTCATGGGTTTCATTAACAAACTCCCGGACGGACACGGAACAACTTATGGCAATTTGGCTTGGCAATGGATCAGACTCTGGGTTGGAAAATATGACTATCAATGGATTCTGGACTTCAAGCTTATGGTGATTCAAAACACGCCTTCCTACTACAAGGCTTGTTTTGGGGACAAATGTTATACCGCCTTTTGGCCAAGGAATTATATCATGGATATAGCCAAATGGATTTCATGATCATCAAGGGAGGATGTCCGAAGAGATGATTATCAGGCTCGGAGATCAGTTATAAACAATACTATGAACAATGGTCGGGCGGATTCGGACGAATGACACTCTGGAATTGGCTAAGTATGGAATTGACACTTCCCCTAGGCAATGGATTGGATCAGAATGCTTCCCGTAGCAAAGGATTAGATCATATTAATGGATCGTTCGGATTGACAGCACAACTCAAAGATGATCGCTAAATAATTCAATGAACAACACATCAAATCGGGTATCAACTTTTGTTGGACGAAGTTCACCGGACCAAAACCACCGAATCAATCCCACTCCACTCCCCTCTCATCACCGAACCAACATGTCTCTAGGGCCTTGCCGAACCAATCCATCCTACATGCACTACCACCGAACCAACCCATAACCAATCCAACCTACATGCACTACCACCGAACCAACCCATGACCGAACCAACCTACTCCACTGCCTACCGGACCAGCCTTCACCGAACCAACCTACTCCACTGCCTACCGGACCAGCCTTCACCGAATCAAAACCATCACCGGACCAAGTGCTACCGGACCAAGACGTGACAGGCAAGATCACATCAGCCCAGGCCCACCAGCGGCTATACACATCCAAGACCCCTACCCCTAGCCTCACTCTATAAATAGAGGGGCAGGGGTACAACAATGGGGGACAAGTTTTGAGAGCTCAAGCACGGAGAGAACTTTCAAACAACTTTCAGATACTTGTATCAAAGCTTTGTACTTGTAATCTGAAGAAGAAAGGAGAAATAATATATAAAGTGGAAGTAGGCACATTCTGGCTGAACCACTATAAATTTGCGTGTCTTTTACAGTTTAGCCCCTGCTTTTCATATATTTGCATAAATCACCCAAATCACTAAGAATAACATAAACTCAATTAAATCATACGACTTTGAGGTGTTTGTCCATTTTTTGTGCAAACATTTTTGGTGCTTTCACTGAGAACTAGAAGCTCGAAGCTTCAGCTTCTTCCACTTAACCTTCTTCCTAACAGCATCGTTCATCGCTTGGAAAACATGCCTCCCAAGCAGAAGAAAGATGTTAACAAAGGAAAAAACATCGCAACCAGTAGTCTTCCAGATCCAATGGTCATAGATCAAGTAAATCGTCCTCCTCCAGCAGCAGTACCAAATGAAGGTTAGGCAAATCCGACCACTCCTGCCGCAGAACAGCCTGCAGCAATTACTAGGACAGATCTAGACAGGGTTGTGGCTGAAGTAACTAACCGCTTCACGTCCCAACAGGAAGCCTTGGTGGACCATCTCATGTCACGCTTAAGGGATGCTGAAGAGTCCATCCGCAACACTAAATCATGGGGTGAGTCCCAGTCTGGAGGATCTCAGAGACAATAAAGATCTTCCTTCTTCGAAGGAGCTAACGGCAGAAGCAGCCATGGTAGGAGCCGACACCGAGCTCAGCCCGAAGTTAGGCCTAATGAAACGCTTGGAACCGAACCCAACGGGGGAGGTACCGAATGGAGGCCAACTGTAGCTGAGCCTGTCATACTGCCTAACCACGGAAACGCTAATGAACGGGGCCGAGCTAGAGTCCAGCCCGAAGTTTGACCCGAGGAAGTGCTTAGATCAGAACCCAGTAGGGAAAGATCAAGGCAAGGGCTAACTATAGCTGATCCTAGCATGCTCCCAGAAGACCGAAGGCAGCCACTGGAAAATATTAGGAACGATAGGCGATACCATCCCTACAGGTCATCTGGACGGAATCAATCCCACAGAACAGAACCGAACTCATTTTTGTCTGCTCCAAATTCTGATGAAAGGATGGCACGCTTGTTCAAAGAGTGCGTCCAACGGGATCAAAGAGATCGAGGGATAGGCGCTAGGGTAACCAGCCCTTTCGCCCGCAATATCGAAATTGCTATCACCCCCCGAGAATGGAAAATGCCAACAATGGAACCTTACAAAGGAACCTCCGACCCCGTTGTACACTTGCAGAGATACACACAGCATATGCTCATGAGCGGGGCAACAGAGGGAGTACTGTGCAAATGCTTTCCACTATTCTTAGCAGATCTAGCTACCTCCTGGTTCTGCCATTTACCCCAAGGATCCATCGACTCATGGGAGATGTTGAAAGAAAAGTTTATCAGCCAGTTCCGCATTCATGTGGAACAACCCAAGGACGCTTATACCTTATCCAATATCAAACAAAAACCTGGAGAGAAGCTGCAGCAATATTTAACTCGATTCAATGCCTCAGCGGCCGCAGTCCAAGATGCCGATGAGAAGCTTGTCTTAATGGCCCTCTGTAGTGGTGTGCATCCGGATACTAAGTTTGCTAGAAGATTGACAAAAGAAAAACCAGCTACTTTACCCGATTTCTTCCATGAAGCCGGGAAATATACGAGGGTTGAAGACGCTGCCACTGAGGGGCAGTCAGGGCAACAAAATAAGGCAACTCACAACAACACGCCCGCTGTAGCAAAGGACGTTCGGAGAAATGATTCTAGAGACAATGCTGGGGGTAAGAAGGGAGAAAAGCGCCTATATCGGCCAGGACCAAGATTCGACACTTACACTCCTTTGAATGAAACCGTCGAAAATATCTTCCTTGCCACCCAAGACGAAGTTAGATACAAACGCCCACCGTACAAGAAGGAATCAGATAACGCACAGAAGTCTGGAAAGTTCTGCCACTTCCACGAATCTCATGGGCATGATACCAATGAATGCCATCATCTCCGGGACTTGATTGAAGAACACATCAGAAGGAAGAGACTGGAACGCTATGTAAAAGGTCAGAATAGGACTCCAGCTCCTGCCAATGAGAACCAAAGGCTACCCTCACCAGAGATAGGCAGAGAAAATTGCAACACTAGCGGCTCCAGTCAAGAGAAGATAGTGGTCCATACCATCTCGGGAGGACCGCACATCGCCGACAGAAGCTGGGCAGAGATGGAAAGATATGGAAAGTCGCTTAGAAACAATGAAGACTATGTTAATTCTGTTATAGAAGAATGCCACCCGAAGCGGAAAGAGAGCGATGACGTCACATTCAGTAGGCGTGACCTAGAGGGAAGGCAGTACCCTCACATGGATCCCATGGTTATCTCTCCTCGGCTCGGTCCAGCCGAAGTTTTCCAAATTCTAGTAGACACTGGAAGCTCAGTAAATATCTTATTCAAGCATGCAATCGACAAAATGAAACTATCAATAAAGGACGTTTCTCCCTGCAATAAACCACTACACGGTTTCACGAGAGATGCAAAGATGCCCCTCAGACAACTGGACCTCTTTGTTGAAATTGGGAGTCATCCCCGCTCCGTTGTGCGGAAACAGACATTTGTGCTGATAGAAAACCACTCGGCCTACAACGCCTTCTTAGGAAGGCCAGCCTTGTCTGACTTCCAAATTGTCCTGGCCCCATGGTGCCTAAAGATGAAATTTCCAATGGACAATGGAGTAGGGGTAGTAGAGGGAGACCAGGACGTGGCTCGAGACTGCTATGTAACTGAACTTCGCAACAACCACAGGAAGGATAAAGGGAAAAGTGTAGAGGTTGCCCTCTGCA
This sequence comes from Allium fistulosum, assembly GCA_030737815.1. Taxonomy (NCBI): domain Eukaryota; kingdom Viridiplantae; phylum Streptophyta; class Magnoliopsida; order Asparagales; family Amaryllidaceae; genus Allium; species Allium fistulosum. The sequence continues at coordinate 970,456,017 of CM060908.1, read as the reverse complement.
CAAAAAGTTTGGAAGCATAGCAACTAAAGAAAGCCCCTCCTCTTCGATATACCAGCGACCCTTTTAATGAATTAGACCCCAGGGACAAGGAGGAGGAGGCCACCGCCGAGCCTGCAGAGGCTATGGAATTTGTATCTATGGACAAACATGACTCGAGTAGACTATTGAAAATCGAGTCCCAACTAAAAGCAGAGTTGAAGGAATAACTCATTGACTTTATCCGCCACAACTTGGATGTATTTGCATGGTCACATGCTGACATGACCGGAATCTCCCCTGACATAGCATGCTACGTACTAAACATTGATCCTACCAAGGCACCAGTAAAACAGAAAAAGAGAAGTATGGGGGCAGAACGATCAGCAGCCCTCTATGAAGAAGTAAAGAACCTACTTGCCAATGACTTCATACGAGAAGCCATCTACCCAGAGTTGATCGCCAACCCGGTACTGGTAAAGAAAGGCTAATGGGAAGTGGCGAACATGCATTGACTTCTCCAACTTAAATGACGCCTGCCCGAAGGATTGCTTCCCACTTCCCCGAATTGATCAGCTTGTAGATAGCACAGCCGGACACGAACTCTTATCTTTTATGGACGCATACTCACGATATAACCAAATTCCTATGCATGCTCCCGATCAAGACCACACTAGTTTCATCACTGACCGGGGATTGTACTGCTACAAGGTAATGCCTTTCGGACTTAAAAACGCAGGAGCCACCTATCAGCGCCTCGTCAACAAGATGTTTGCGGGGCTAATAGGACAGACTATGGAAGTTTATGTGGATGACATGCTGGTAAAGTCAAGGGAAGCCGACAACCACATAAGCCACCTGGATGAAATGTTTCGAGTACTTCGCCAATATGGAATGAAGCTGAATCCTCTAAAGTGCTCCTTCGGAGTATCATCAGGAAAGTTTCTAGGATTCATCGTCCATGCCAGAGGAATTGAAGCAAACCCTGAACAGGTCCGAGCTCTGAAAGATATCAGGATACCTTCTACCCGAAAAGAAATGCAGAGCCTAAATGGGAAGGTGGCCGCCCTGAGCAGATTCATCTCCAAAGCGACCGACAAATGCATCCCCTTCTTCGAAGCTCTAAAGAAAGAGAAAGGAAAATTCGAATGGACTGATGAATGCTTAACAGCTTTCCTTAACTTAATCGAACACCTCCAGAGACCGCCAGTACTCTCAACTCCGAACAGGGGGGAAGAGCTATACCTATACCTTGCTGTGTCATCTCATGCTCTAAGCGCTGCATTGGTTAGAGAAGACGAACGCATGCAGCGGCCAGTATACTTTGTAAGCAAGAGGTTTACAGGGGCGGAAGCCAGATATCCTAAACTTGAGAAACTAGCGTACTGTTTGCTAATCACATCACGAAAACTGCGACACTATTTTCAATCTCATTCCATCAGAGTTCTAACTGATCAACCGCTGAGGCAGGTACTCCATCGCTGTGTAGTTAATGCCCCGCTATATCCCCGCTATAACTCCGATATATCTTATAGCGGATTCCTACCGCTACGATTTTTCCATATATCCCCAACATATAGCCTTTCTGCTTTAATCCCCGCTATTTCCGCTATATCCCGTTATTTCCGCTATATTCCGCTATTTTCGCTATATCTTCTATAAAAAATTGGATTGAAAAATGATATTTATACGCTATAAAAATTATGAAATTAATTAATTTCATTGAATTTGTGATATATGTTTAGAAATGATAATACTCTAATATTCTACTAAATTAAATTAAGTTATATAACAGTTTTACGTTCATTTACAGTACATTTGCACATATTTTTATTTAAAATTATTTTTGTATTAATTATAATTCAATTGAATGTTAATTTTTCACATAATTACTATCTATATATTTGTAAAAACAACAAGTATGGGATTTATATGCTATTTTAGAGTAATCCGATATATCCCGCTATATCTTCGCTACATCCCCGCTATGACTTTTTGCACCTCTACCGCATTGAATCCACCGAGCGCTTTAACTGCACAGCTCCATCGTCCCGACACTTCTGGGCGACTACTTAAATGGTGCATTGAACTAAGTCAATATGATATTACCTACCATCCTCGCACCCCCATCAAGGGGCAGGCCATGGCCGATTTCATTGCCGAATTCACTACCAACGAAGGTAAAGAGCAATCAGAAATAGCAGAAGACATCAAGTGGAACCTCTTTGTGGATGGTGCATCAAACGAACAAGGCTCGAGGGCAGGTGTGGTAATAATCACTCCTAGGGGAAATAAGCTGCACTATGCTATAAGGTTGGAATTCGCTGCCACCAACAACGATGACGAATATGAAGCAGTGGTAGCTGGATTAGAACTTGCCTTAGAAATCGGAGCCAATTCTTTGTGTCTTCATAGCGATTCTCAACTTATTGTTAATCAAATACTAGGAGAATTCGAGGCTCGAGAAGAACGACTCATAGCATATTTAAAGAAGACCAAGTTACTTCTCAGTAGATTGGACCACTACTTAGTCAAACACATCCCTCGGGAAGAGAACCAAGAGGCCGACGAATTGGCGAAGCAAGCTAGCATGAGAGACGGCGCTATTTTTGGAGCAGTAGCCATCTCAAAGCAACTGACCCCAAGTTTTGAGCAAGTGAATCTGATAGCTGCAACCGAAGAAGCAACTTGGATGACTCCCATCCGAGACTACTTACAAAATGGCACACTACCCAACGGGCGTAACGAGGTCAAGAAAATCTTAAGGAAAGCTTCCCGCTACACAATACAAGAGGACACCCTCTATCGGCGCGGCTTCTCTAACCCCTTATTAAGGTGTGTCGCTGGAAGGGAAGCCAAGGAAATCTTATCCAACATTCATCAAGGAAGTTGCGGAGATCACACCGGAGGGCAGACTTTGGCAAAAAAGATACTCCGATATGGATATTTCTGGCCCACCTTAAGCAAGGACGCCTTAGATTTTGTCAGAAAATGTGACAAGTGCCAGAAGTTTGCTAAGATTCCGCGGCTATCAACAACTGAGATTACTCAAATGACCAGCCCTTGGCCTTTTGCAGTATGGGGAATTGACTTAATCGGCGAACTACCAATGGGCCGAGGCGGGGCCAAAAATGCTATAGTAGCAGTCGACTTATTCACCAAATGGGTGGAAGCAGAACCCTTGAATAAAGTATCTTCAGCAAAAGTTATTAACTTCTTGATCAAAAATGTTCTGTGCAGGTACGGAGTCCCATTCAAAATCATATCAGACAATGGACTTCAGTTTCACAGCGAGGAATTCGCCAACTGGTGCCAAGAGCATGGAATTCACAAAAGCTTCTCATCTGTAGCTTATCCCCAGGCAAACAGACAAGTCGAAGCCGTCAACAAAATTTTGAAAACTCTAATAAAAAAGAAGCTCGAAAAGTCAAAGGGCGCTTGGGTGGATGAACTCCCTACGGTACTGTGGGCGTATCGCACATCTTTCAGAACATCAACGGGGCATACTCCTTTCTCTTTAGCATACGGATCGGAGGCTATGCTCCCAATTGAAACCATCGTGCCTTCCCACCGTAGGATCCACTATAACCCAGAAGAGAGCGAAGAACTCCTTCACATGTCTTTGGATCTAATTAAGGAGAGAAGAAATGATGCAGCCCTCAAAGCAGCAGCCCACAAGCAAAAGGTGGCAGCACAATACAACTCCAAAGTCAAGCATCGTACCTTACAAGAAGGAGATCTTATCCTCAAGCGAATCTTCCCTCGCCCCGGGGCACTAGATCCAATCTGGGATGGACCATATGTAATTCATAAAGATCTCCACAATGGAGCTTATATTTTGTCAACAGTGGATGGAGAAGTGTTCCAAAGGGCATGGAACATTCAACACCTCCGTCGATACTTTTCTTAACTTGTACTGCCCATATGAAGTGAATTAACAAAGAGAATCAGTGGACGTAGGCATTTTCGTGCCGAACCACTTTAAAAAAACCTTGTCTCTTTTTTAACTTGTTCCTTTATATCTTGGCTGCTTGTTAACTTTATCCTTTTCTGTTGAACAAAACCCTGTGCAAATAGCATTTTCACTCAAGGCGCTCCACAGCGCGACTTCATCTGGACAAGACCTAACAGGTACTATGCGAATCTATGCCCTCGCAAATGAGACACTTTCGCTCCGGCATCCCTCTGCTGCGGGTTAATACATTGCTCGCGACGGCCCTTAAAGCCAACTGTAATGAGCCGATTATAAGCCAACGAGAAGGCCGACTATAGCCGAGGCAGCTCATTACGGCGTTCGGCTCGCCGGCAACTGTGAACCGATTATAAGCCCCAACATAAGGTGTGGCCAGCCAGGGGCAGTTCACGGTTGACGATTGGCACCCACGCTAGCCGGCCACAGTAAATCGAATAATACCCACGAATACGGGCCATAATGGCCCGGGTAGTTACTGTGCGCGATCTCCACTCCGATGTGTCTTAAGTGCGGCTGTGGTAAAAAAGAATTAACTCCCCGCGGAGGCGTAAGATGGGTGACAAATGTCTCCAAGACCCACAGCTAGGGAAAGTGACTACAAAGCCCGTTTGCCACGAACTTAAGCACATCGAAGGCCTTCCGTGATTGGAAGTTTTACTTTTTCACATATTTCAATTTTATTTAAGAAACTTTTCTCTTATCCTCCGTAACAATCCCTGAAGTACAGGACATAGAACAAGAGACATTCGCTAATGGAAGCGGATACTCGCAACGAGACACCGGACTGCATTCCATACTCGGTCACACGAGACATTCAAAGCTGCCATCTACAAGCAGAATATAAAGGGCGGTATTTCCTTCTTTCATGTATAAACACGTGGCTATAATTTGTTCACACATCACGCTAACATTGCAAGTCATGAAATTATGTTTTAAACAAGAACTTGACGTCAAACACAATTGAATTACAAGAATATGCATAGCTATATTTCTCGTACAACATGTCAAAATAGCAAAAACATTCAAAAACGACAGAATCAGCTTAAGTTAAAAAATTACACGTCAAGAATAATGTTGTTTATTACAAGTAGCATAATTACTGCCTAAGAGTTACGTTACTGTTCTGAGACTAACATACACAACAATGTCAAGTTCACAAAAAGATATCCAGGTCAAATCAAGGAGCCGGCTGCTTCGGAGTTTTATCCTTGTCCTGTTGCCCACCTGTCCGGTCAAAGAAAGAATTCATTAATGATAAGCAACCAAGTTAACGTAAAGAATAGAAAGGAAGACTTACCAGCACCTGCTTCATGACCATCTTGGTCATCATCCTCTACTTGCACACCTGCCTACTCAGCAGCAAGCAGCCACATACCCTCCTTCATTGCCACCTTCTCCTCCTCGGTAAACTGGGCAGTAACCACATCCATACTGAAGGCCACGCCACCCTCCTTATCCGCCTCAGCCTTGGCCTCCTCTAGAGACCTGAGATAGATCCTGGCCATAACCTGGGGGTAATCATCCATCCAAGACAAGTTACCCTGCCTCCAAGTGCGGAAGTACATATCCTGGAGCATTTCATCCATTATCCCCTCGTTCTCCTCAAACTCCCTCATTCGGACCTCGGAAGCCCGCAGCTTTGCAACGACAGCGTCCCTCTCCGATCGATATCGTAAACGGTCAGCCTGGAGGGACCTCCTCATCGTCTCCATCTCCTCCTTCAACTTGGCCTGAGCAAGCTCCGCGGCCTCAAGTCTCCCCGATAGTTCCTCTACCTGCTCGAGGTCCGCTTGTCGAACCTCATCCACCGTGGCAATGGCCATGTCAACCCGCTCCTTACAAACGGCCTCCATCTTCCGCAACTCTGCCCTATTGGCCTCTTCCATAGCCTTCCTCAATTGTCTAGATGTGGCCTCATGCTGAGAGATTTGAATGGCTTGATCGGCAAGTTGTTTAGCCTGGTCGAAAAGCATCAACCGTAGCCGAATGTTGGCATTCCCTATCTCTTCCCCAGCCTTGACCAGTCGGGCATGGTGCCCCATCAATTTCCTGGTCTCCTCGGCAACCCGGTCGATGTTCGCCTTAGCCTCATCCCCCAGAGTCACAACTCGGTTAGTAAGCAAATCGAGGTCCAGGGACATAGCCTCATCAAGCACCCGAACCATAGGATTGCGAGGGAGGAGATGCTCACCAGTAACCTCATCGAAGGAAATGTCATGAGAGGCCGGGTCCAGATCTGGATGACCCGCAAACGGATTACGAGCTAAGCCAGGGTGATCCATCGGGATGACGGTTGGATTCTCAAACGGATGGGGAGAAGGCCTAAACTCAGTATCCTCCTCCGTAATATCATGAACAGGCTGGAGTGGGGGTTGAGGGCCAGGCAAAGATTCGAAAGCAGATCGGCGCCTCTTCCTCTTTTGGATGTCTTCTTCAATAACTCCGAGAAGAGGACGATAACCGACTACGTCTCCAAGGAGGGTAGTAGGGGGTTTTGGTTTGGCAGAAGCTTTAAGAAGCCTATATTGTTCAAGCCTGTGCCGAAGATCTGAAGTCTTGGCAGTTTTGCCCGCTCCTGGAATAGAAACTAAGTGTCACAAGCGTACGTTGAACCATAACTCAGGAAATGTATCGAGTTAGGGAGAATAAGAATTCACCTGGAGTCGCAGAAGTCGCCTCAGCCGAAGCACTCCCGGAAGGTAAATCAGCACCAGTACCAGCCTTGTCGACTTTCTGGGAATCTCCGCCAAAGCCGGTTCTTCCTCTAAACCTTCGAAGGCTTGGCGAAAAGCGTCATCCGTCCACTCTTGCATCTCGCCTACCTGCCCAGAAGACAAAGCCCCGGTGCCATCACCACCACCATCACCTCCTCCTTTACTTCCGCTCTCACCTCCTTCATCTCCGCCTTTCCCCTCATCCACATCTCCCTCCTCCGGAATGTCGAGACATGTACTGGGAGAGGGACCGTCAGACTTCTTAAGTTTCTTTCCCCCGACAGCTGGAAATACCGAAAAGGGTCTCCTTTTGCTACTCTTCGACACAGCCCCTCCTTTAGCTTGGGCAGCCTTCTCTTCCGCCGTATACCTCTACTTGACCACGGACTGATGTGGTAAGATCAGGTTATGCCCCAGAAGTGTAGCGTTCCTGATCAAGTAAGCAGCCGACCTATCTCTTCCTGAAATAGCTCCTATCTCCGCTGCCATCTGAACCAGGCGATCATTCTCCACGACCGCAAAACCACCTGTCGCTAGCAAGAAATAAAAACACATAAGAAGAGGCATTGCAACCAGAGCGGAAATTGTAAATAAGCTTGAACTTACATCCGGAGGTGAAGTGACGGATAGAAACAGAGTCATCCTTGACAAAAAACCATTCCTTTTTAAACATGCTGTACTTCGAGTACAAGTCCAAGACTGGCTTGAAGGATACGGCCGATTACAAGCTGATGTATGGAGATCCCTTCTTATAGCCCCTCAAGTTGTACAAATACCGAATCTCCTGGTTGGAAAGAGGACGCCCGTATCTCCTCTGAAAGATGACAAAAAGTCTCACCAGGATGGCATAGGAGTTAGGTTGAAGCTGAAGTGGAGCCACCTTCAGGTATGTGACGAAGCTGACTATCCAGGTGTTGAGAGGCGGAATGGCACCACACATACACTGATATCTGCTGTAAGCAAAGTAGCCTTGAGGGGGGTCATACGGCATCACTCCTTCCCCCGGCAACAGCATACGTGTTCTGTCAATCCCGAAAGAGCGAGAAATGACATCAAGCTGCTCGTCTTTGAGGGAGCTAGGGAAGCAATCGGGAGGTGAGTTCAGAAGTTCTTGAGGACCGTGCCCGTCCACCAGCGATCTCGGGGTGGGCCCATGTCGTTCTGGATTCGGCTGGACTGGGGGCACGACGGGAGATTCTCTTCTGTCCGTTGATTTCTTCTTCTCTGATCGAGTTTCAACTTTATGAGACATTATCTGCAACACAAAAGAATACATCATTAAAAACAAAGGATGTAGAGATATAAACAAGCAAGTGCGTACAATCTAGAGTTTCATTTGTAGTCCGAAACATAAAAGGTTCAAGGTTCGTTCGGCATTCAAACTCCGGGTCTCGTTCGGTAGTCCGAGTCATAAAAACTCATCCGGCAGTTCAAACCACGAAGGGTCATTCGGCACTCAAACCCCGGATTCATTCGGTGATACGACACACAAGGGTCATTCGGCAATCACCTGGTCGGTAGACGAGGGTGATTCGGCAAATGATTGATTCGGCAGGATTCAACAATTGATCCGACAATCTGGTTCGGCTATCTCGTTTGGCAAGAAATCACGGAAGCATATGTCCCATACTTATAGGCAAACCTGGACGACCGAGCCAACCAGCTCGACAGTTGAAACCGAATGAACTAAAACAAAGCGAGACACATGCTGGCATATGCCCCACTTTGGGGGGCAAATGTTGGACGAAGTCCTACCGGACCAAAACCACCGAATCAATCCCACTCCACTCCCCTCTCATCACCGAACCAACATGTCTCTAGGGCCTTGCCGAACCAATCCAACCTACATGCACTACCACCAAACCAACCCATAACCAATCCAACCTACATGCACTACCACCGAACCAACCCATGACCGAACCAACCTACTCCACTGCCTACCGGACCAGCCTTCACCGAACCAACCTACTCCACTGCCTACCGGACCAGCCTTCACCGAATCAAAACCATCACCGGACCAAGTGCTACCGGACCAAGACGTGCCAGGCCAGATCACATCAGCCCAGGCCCACCAGCAGATGTACACATCCAAGACCCCTACCCCCATCCTCACTCAATAAATAGAGGGGCAGGGGTACAACAATGGGGGACAAGTTTTGAGAGCTCAAGCACGGAGAGAACTTTCAAACAACTTTCAGATACTTGTATCAAAGCTTTGTACTTGTAATCTGAAGAAGAAAGGAGAAATAATATATAAAGTGGACGTAGGCACATTCTGGCTGAACCACTATAAATCTGCGTGTCTTTTACAGTTTAGCCCCTGCTTTTCATATATTTGCATAAATCACCCAAATCACTAAGAATAACATAAACTCAATTAAATCATACGACTTTGAGGTGTTTGTCCATTTTTTGTGCAAACAACTTTGGAAACAAGAAGTAGGCAACATGGGGGACCCACAGGAGGGGTCGCACAGTGCCACGTGGCATGGAGAAGGGATCGGGGCTGACCCCTCTATAGGGGTGCGAGCGGTCTGGATTTTTATGGTTAAGGTTGTCTTGGCCTGGAGATTCCAAATCCGAATTTTGAGCGAGATAGTTGCACTTCTTCTCCTATAAATACAGCATGCTTTTTATTCATTCGGGGATCTTTGGGCTAGCTATTCTTCATTACTCTTTTCTCTTCCTTCATTAATTTTCTGAGGCAATAACAAATGTACTTGTAATCTTACAGTATAAAAATAAGACTATTGGAGTAGATGTAGGACAGAGTTTGCTGAACCACTATAAAATTCGCGTGTTCATTTACTTTTCTGCACTGAATTTGTGATCTATAAACTTATATTATCTCTCTGATTGGTATTTTTATTGGATTGGTGTTGCTTTCATATTTCTTGGGTGTTGGTGGCCATTTTTACGGCCAATAGAAGGCATGATGATTTCGGTCATTAGGGAGAGAAGGGAAGCAAGGGAAAGAAAATGAATTTGTCAGGATGACTGTATTGAAAGAAATGAAGATTGATTTGTTTTAGTGATTAATTGATTTAAATCAAATTTAAATATTTTATCGATATTGTATATCGATATGCACATACATTACTTTTATATATTCGCGTTTCATAAAAATCTAATGGCATCCAAATATCACATAAAATTAAATATAATAATTAATATTTCATAAATATTAATTAATCTAATTAATCTACAACAATTATAAATTAATTAAATCGTATGGTTTTTCGAAGCATTAAATATTACGATTGTGTAACTCAGTGTAAATTCAGTCGGCAGTTAATATCAAAAAATTTGAATATTTACATTCACACGTCACCTTATCAAATGGTGTGACATTTTGGCTAAATTTAACGTTTCCACATCTTTTTTGGTAATATCCATTTTTACTACTATAAGAGGTACCTGGTAGCAACGATTATATACATAAATTCTCTTTATCAACCCTATACCTCACTAGGACTTATGGAATTTGATTTTGGTTAAAATTCCAACATCGTCCACATTCAACTTGATTAGTCCAAACATAAAATCCTTGGTTAAATAGTAATTATTATTATTAATTGTACCGCTCTGGACAGAGACTTTGACTTTGAGTTGACTATGGTTGACCATGATACTAACTTCAAATAACTAAGGAGAGAAATTCTCCATTGAATGGTGTTTCACTTCCAATGTTTCAACTTGGAGCCAACTATAGTCATTCGATGAAAGCCATGCCACGATTTAGCTATAATCAAAGTGGAGTGCCCATATTGAAGTTCCATGGTTTTCTCATGTGACGACTGCCCTACACTACCGGCACCCAATATAACTAAATAGTGCTCTACTGATGTGCCCAGCAGATGTAGAATGATTGTCAAGGGTTGTAAAGAAATAAAACATCACAGAACCTATCGTAAATCTTACAGCGCATGGAATAAAATATAATATACATAATAGATATAAAACATGAGAGACAGTAATAACTAAGTGAACAAAATATTAGAGAACAAATCCAAACAGTTATACAACATAGTAATAGAGTTTATATAAAGCGGAAACAAACTTAGGTAATCTGCCTTATAATATTAAAGAAAACACTGTCAAGGCTCCATAGTTTGCATAGAGGAATAAGCAATATGATATCCATGTATAATACGAGAAATCTCCATCCTGCTCGTCCTCTGCTCTGCCACCACGTACATAGAGACCAGCTATCTAGTCTACTCATTTAAGAGTATCCTAGATAATAAGAAGCAAAGCATAAAACCTTGAGTTAGACAACAGTCTGGTGTAAGCAATAAATGAATATAAAAAACTATACATGTCGATATAGAAAAAAACAAAATGATATAAGAGTCATACCTGACCTGTCCCTACATCCAAAGAGTTAGCACGTAACATTTATATAATGGGCTACTCTACTATCATCATAAAAATGTACTACATCCTATGTACAGTATCGGTTGTCTAAGTATCCACGTCCTAAATACCTACATCAAGTGACGTCCTTAGAGTGATAGACCACAGGGGAAAAGGATCAAAGCAAACATAGCATCATCAACATTCCTCACTTTCACTCAAATTCTTTGGATATATGATTACTCGTATGATCGTCCTATAGGAAAGACCAATGAAGAAGTCTCGGTTCCTTGGTGCTCGAAATCCACGCTACTCAGTAGGCCAGGAAATATGAACTACACGTCTTAGCAATCCAGGGTATATGGACCATGTCCTTGATCCACAGGTATACGTCCTAATACCTGATGAGCATCCTCACCTACTCCTGCTTTACAAGCACTTTGGAACATTCCTAGCATCAACGATCCCTTCGCACACACCTTCAAACCCGTCCTAGTTCGACTCATTCCACCATCACCATAGAACCCTTCCTTATCCTACTTACGCCCATTTCCATAGTAAAGCGCATCCTAGCTTCACTTTACAGGCTCATGTCCTAGAACCTATCTCATCATACCTTCCCATAATAGGGAATGTCCTAGCTCTACTTCACAAGTTCGCATCATATAACTTGTCCTAATGGGCTACCATCACGACTCCCGTCTGAGAGCCATAATCATCGAAACACTTCTAGACCTCCATATCATTTGTGGAATCTATATCTCAAGGTCTCATAGCCATCACATCGATGCACTCTAATATTACTACCTTTCTTAACCATCAATCTTCATCATACTTTCACATCTCCATCGAACGTAGAATGGACGAATGCTTCTAGCACTAACCAAAGACCACACACTTCAACTCTCAGAAGTTCTACCCAAACCTAACCAAAACTTTCAGGTCAACACCGACCTGAAGAGCTCGGTACTAAGCTGAAATTTGAACCCCTACTTGTTCCTTTGACTTCTACTTGAGCTCTTTTTTCCAATCCTATGTCGTCTTTGCCGAGATCCAAGTCTAACCTTTCTATGCTTTGGTTGGTATCGACCTGAAAACATAGCCAATTTTTGGCCTTCAACTTTCCCCAGCTCCACCCACTTCTGTCTCAAAGCAAAGCCGAAGCATTCCAATGTTTTCCCCAAGCAAGCCCCAAACCCTACCAAGCTGATTTGGCCACCACATGAACATCAGGCCTTCTCCAGCTTGGCCAAAGTCAACCTCAAGTTTTCCACCAAGTTACCCGAAGCATGATTCGAAGCAAAATTCCACCAAGCTGAATCAACTCCAATAAAATAATTTAGGTCATCACCAACATGAATCCCCACATCCAAACTTCATGCAATTTGAACCATGGGGTCGCTCTAGAGCCCCTCCTCCAAGTTTCATCTACTACTTTTGCCTTCGATTTGCCCAATTCGATGATCTCTTTCCTAACTACTTAAAAACACTAGCAACCATATCAAAGCACAATATACAAAACTGAAATATCATCCACATGCATCCATACATACATGCAATTCATCCAAACATGGTTATTATACAAATCCCTGTCTATATCTAAATTTTACACTAGCATGTCAATATGATCAAATGGGTTTGTAAACCCATTTAAAACCATTTTAAAGCATTTTAATTTCGGCCATAAACATCTATAAATATGTGATTACAATTACAAAATGTTTTAATCATGTTTATCACATCAAAAAAAACCAAATTTAACTACATAGAGAATTATAGTATAGTGAGAGATCAATAATCACTTACCTACTACTTAATTACCATTATAATTCTTCAAATCTTAGATTGCATAGCAAGAACATGGATGTAACGACCTGAAATTTACAGCCATTCGTATCCATACATGTCGGAAATTGAATTGCTCAAAATATCAGATGGTTAATTTAAATTTGGCAAAACTCAGCATATACAGTAAATAAACAAATCGCAGAATCACAGACACAGAGTAATAAATGATAAGCAGCGGAAATAGAAGAATAGTAGTTCATGAAGCTACTATAAATATATAACAGAGTTAAACAAGATACAACATAAGTCTCGAATACATAGTGTCTCAATACAATAGTCAAATACAAGATCTGAATACATCACTGGAATCAACTGAATAACTGATAGCAGAATCAATAGATAGCTGGGTCTCGAATACATGTAACATCCCAAAATTTTCAACCATTCGCATCCATACATGTCGGACTTGAATTGCTCAAAATATCAGATTGGTAATTTAAATTTGGCAAAACTCCGTATATACAATAAATAAATAATCACAGAACCACAGACACAGAGTAATATAACAATAATGCAGTGGAAACAAAAGAATAGTAGTTCATGAAGCTACTCTATATATATATATAAAAGAGTTAAATAAGATACAACAGAGGTCTCGAATACATAGATGTCTCAATGAAATAGTCAAATACAAGATCGGAATACATCACTGGAATCAACTGAATACTAAAACCAGAATCGATAGATAGCTGGATCTCCAAGCGAAGCTCCAACTCCAAAGGTGAGTCTCAAATGATGTATCACTCAGTCTGACCTGAGAGTAAACCAAAACCCAAAACACTCGAGTCAGGATTAACATTCTTATATAAATAAATCCAACTCAAGTGAAATATCAACTGAAATACAAGTAACTCAAAGGATGTTTGGGATAACCATCCTCTAAGGATCCGTTAAACTATCTACTATGTAGTAATATACGCTATTATAATAATGTCTAATAATAAAATAAACTTACTTTTAAATAGCGTTAAGGAGTGACCCAATATTCCCCTTAACACGTAATAGTCCCAGTAGTCTATCCAGTACCAGCATACCCCCAGATCGGGAGCTACCTTCAATACTCCACAGGCTACGGCACAAATCCAAACTCTTAGTAAAGCTCGATATGGTAGGTGACATGGCACAACTAGGCAATGCCAGGGTAGATATACCAATTACGCATCCGGGCTTGTGGAAACGCATAGCAGCCACACCGCCCACCTCGGAATACACTCCTAATCAAAATCGAAGGGTGGCCACCAAATCAATCACAAAGTAATTGAATGGTATCGAAGAAATGCGTCCGATCAGAGGTGCTACCTGGTTCAGTCGACTGACTTGATCGCCTTAGCAAAATTGAGTATTTTGTTTTGATTTCCATTTTTTTATCGATTCGTGATTTCCGATTTGTCGTTGTCGTTTATTATCTTCGCTGATGACTTCTTATTCGGGATTTTTGTGTTTATCCATTTTTGAGGGATTCGGTATCGATTTATCTGGATTTGATTCACGTCTTCGTATGTGAATTTTTGATGGTTGATTGTTTCTACAATCATTTCTGTGACTTGTCACTTTAAATTACAAAGGTTTCTATACTAATAGTAAATATTCAAACTCTTTTACAAAGATGATTTCAACTCTATTTTAATACAAAGTTCTTTTATAAAACCGTTTTCTAATCTATTAGTATATACAAACATTTACGTCATTCGTATGAGAAAATCTAATTAAACGGCTTAGCAAAACAAGTGGTATGAAACACTTGCGTTTACTTCATCGGTTAATTTATGGACTTGTTCGATTGAAAATCTTTTGACAATTTTCGAGTGGAAATCTACAATTTGTTCGTAAATATTTATGTTAAGCTAGTGGTTATGGGACATGAAGCTAAACTCTTATATTTACTGGCTTAGTGTAATTCCCACTTTTATGGATCAATGATGATCATTTTGTGATTTAGACTAGCGATGTACGATGTCTATTTGTCTGCGAGGGAGACTAAACCCCGTTTTGTGGAACTTCGGTTCAATTTGGCGGGGAAGCGACCCATGGTCTTCGGACCGTTTGTGGAGCTTCGGCTCAAAATTTATGGTTAGCAACCATGGAAAAGCGTTCCATTTGTGATACACGTATTGGTGAGTTTTCATGCTTTCGTTTGTGATAGGCCTCCCCCCTTTGTGGTTTTTGGATTTCTATTTGATGATTTCTAAAATTTGTGTTTCACCTATTTATGTGATTGGCAATGATATGTTTGTCAATATTTGTAGTTTGGTGAATAAAATAAAGAATATGATATTCTTTTTGGTGCTTGAGATTCTTGAGATATTTTATGATTTTGATGTTGTTTAAATCATATTTGTTCTTGTATGACAATATTGTCATTTTACGTTCTTATTATATCTCTGCTTATATCTCATTCCTTTATCTGATATATATAGCTAGACTGATCCATTTATTATTTTCTTATTAAATAATACTCGGGTCAGACCGAGATGTTACAGGTGCTTCTGCTTGACTCATTATCTGGGATCGTCTTCTGACTTTTGTCTAACTACATTACATTTGTAGTTTTTGTTGTTATACATTCGAGATATAGACTCCATGATGTATACTTATTCTTTTGTCTAGCACTTGTATCTGTTCTTTTGTGATATTGTGGATCTTATTTGACCACTACTCTGATGTACACCTTTTTGTGTTATATATTCATGTCTGTTTCTGCCTTTGTGATATGAATATCTATGACTGATTTGTGTTATGTTTATTTCTATATTTGTTTTCGAAGGCCTCAAAGCCATTGTGTGGTAGCTTCGAGTTTGTATTTGATATGTTGGATTTCCTTTTGAAATGAAATGTAAGTTATTTTATCTGACATATCGGTACTCGCCCAAAGCAATTACACAGATGGTCGCTCCTCAACAGCCTTATTCTTCGCGCTAGTCGACAGCATTACCCAGTAGTGTTCTTGGCTAGCGTGAGCATAGAGGTGGGGCATCACAGCTTCATATCAGAGCCAAACTTCGGAACAATGTAGAATAATCTACCAAGGATCATTGTCCTAAGTCTTTCTTAGGAATCGAGCCATAGGATTTAATTCGAGTCTTCGTACCGTTCTATCCTATTTTCTTTTATGATTCCTTATTTTATCAATCAAGTTTGTTTGATATTCATTCTAAGATTAACCTTTTCTCTTTTCTTTCTTTCTTAAAGAAAAGAAATGGTTAGACCTGGCCGTCCCAGCGCCGGTCAATCTAGTGCTACTCCCCAGGATGGAGTATTCATGTCTGCTCAGCAACTTCTAGACCTTGTGAGAAATGCTCAGGCTGCCGGTCCTATTCCGGAGCCCACTCACCCTAAATCTGGGATTGCACGCTTGTGCAGTGACTATACCAATTTGGGTGGGAAGCCATTCAAAGGTTTCGAGAGCGTTATAGAAGTCCAGGCTTGGCTTCGAACATGCGACCACATTTTTTATCGCATGAGTCTTATTGATCTTCATCGAGTCTAAGTGGCTTCTAGTATGCTCCAAGAAAGAGCATTAGGCTGGTACGAACTTCTAATCTCCGAAATTAATGAAGCGGACCTTACTTGGGAGCAATTCCGGGAAAGGTTCGAGGTGAAATTCGTGTCGGAAGCTGAAAAAGTATCTTTAGCCCGACGCTTCATAGACCTTGTTCAAGGTGAATCTTCCGTGACTGACTATGTCGCATCTTTCAAATCTCTCTCAAAATATGGGATCGAATACATTAATACCCCATTGAAGAAAAACCAGACATTTTTTTATGGCTTGAACAAGAGCCTCAAAAAGCCATTACTTCTGAAATTGGAAGTTTCTTTTGATCAACTTGTTGATATTGCTCTTCGACTCGAAGAGGCTGATAAAGATAGTGATGTTGAGGTCAAACCAAACATCAACAAGAAGAGTCCTTTTAAATTCAAGCCTAATCCCAACAAGAAGGGAAAGCAAGCAACACAGGTGGAAAATACTCCTAACTCTCATCGGGGAGAATGCTACAATTGTGGTTCTATGAACCACTATGCAAACAAGTGCCCGAAGTCTGTTTCTTGCCGCTATTGCAAGAGTTCGGGCCATACTCTATCTTTGTGTACCAAACTTCAAGGCAAGAAGGAAGGCAAGCTAAATGTTGTACAAGCCCCTGATAACACTTCTCGCGGTCAAGGTATTTCTCATTCCATCCTTGATGGCATTATTATATTTCGTGATCTTTTTATTTGAGTTCTTTTTGATACGGGTGCATCTCACTCTTTTATATCAAAAGAACTTGTTGATGCTTTGTCTTTGGATGTTATTGGCTTGATAACTTCTTTGAGAATTGCGAATCCGGTCGGTGGATCCGCAACACTCAGTTTACTTTGTAAAGATGTCGACATTATTTTATGTGATTACTCTTTCCGTGCCGATTTGCATGTTATGCGTTATTTATGTTTCGGAATGATTTTGGGGATGGATTGGCTTAACCGTTATGAAGCCCATATTCTATGTCCTGAACGGACTATATATCTTCGACATCCTCAATCTTTTAAGCAGATTTCTCTCGTTCTGAAAGATTCAGATTCCAATTCGAAAGCATCCTTGTATTCTCTAAATCCTCGTGATGACGATAACGATGATGAGGAAGATGTCATTTCCATCATTCACATTGTTCGTGAATTTCCTGACATATTTGAGCCCGTTTTAGGATTACCACCTAAGCGAGCAATTGAGTTCAGAATTAATCTAATCCCTGGAGCTCTACCTACTACTCGTCCTCCTTATCGTATGTCCAATAAAGAAAATGAGGAGATGCGCAAACAATTATCCGAATTGGAAGCGAAGCAATATATTCAATCTAGTTCCTCTCCATAGGGAGCTTCAGCTATTTTTGTGAAGAAATCTGATGGTACACTTAGGCTTTGCGTTGACTACCGCAAACTTAATGATCTCACCATCAAGAATAAATATCCTTTACCGTGGATTAATGATTTATTTGACAAGCTTAGTGGTGCTAATGTCTTTTCACAGTTAGACTTAGCAACCGGTTTTCATCAGCTCCGTATTGTAGAGGATAGCATTCCTTTGACATCGTTCCGTACTCGTTATGGATTTTATGAATGGCTTGTTATGCCATTTGGTTTGATGAATGCTCCAGCCTATTTTGTCGACCTTATGAATCGAGTTTTCAAAGACTTCCTCAATCGATTTGTTCTCATTTTTATCGATGATATTCTTATCTATTCTAAAACCGAAGAGGAGCATGAAAATCATCTTCGTATTATATTGGAAACTCTTAGGAGCAACCAATTGAAAGTGAAATTTTCTAAATGCCACTTTTGGCAATCTTGTGTGAAATTTTTGGGACATATTATTTCTGAATCCTGAATTTCCGTGGATCCTTCAAAGATTGAAGCGATTCAAAATTGGAAGAGACCGGAGAGTGTGACGGAAATTCGTAGCTTCCTTGGATTGGCGGGCTATTACCGTTGGTTCATAAAAGACTTTTCTAAGATTTCCGTACCTCTTACTAGTTTGACAAAGAAGGGAGTTAAATACATTTGGTCGGACAAATGTGAAGCTTCATTTCAAAAATTAAAAGAACTCCTTTCCGATGCTCCTATTCTTGTGATTCCCGATGGGAACCAAGATTTTATTGTTTACACCGATGCTAGTCGTGTTGGTTTGGGAGCCGGTCTTATGCAAAGGGAACATGTTATCGCTTATGCTTCTAGACAATTAAAGCCTGCCGAGACTAGATATGCCACTCATGATTTAGAGCTCGCGGCTATTGTTTTCTCCCTTAGAATTTGGCGTCATTATCTTTTGGGGGAGAAATTTGTTCTCTACACCGATTATAAATCATTAAAGTATTTACTTTCTCAAAAGGAACTTAATTTGCGTCAACAACATTGGCTCGAGTTCCTTGCATCATATGATCTTGATATTCTTTATACTCGCAGAAAAGGAAATCGTGTTGCCGATCCCTTAGCCGAAAGCAACAAGCGGTTGTTTCTATGATGATATCCGAGTGGAATGATCTCGAGACCTTATCCACTTGTGAGATCCGAGATCGTGAATCCAACTCATGTTCATCCCTTGTTTTATGTAGCCTTGAAGCTCATCCTTCTCTTTTAGACCGCATTCTTGAAGCTCAAAAGCATGATCCCGAATTGGTTCTTCTTAGCCAAAGTTGTAGGGATAAAATTGACATTGAAGGTTTGAAAGACTTTAATATTGATGCTCGTGGCGGTATTAAAAAATTTGGTAGACTTATTGTGCCAAATATTATTGATCTTCGTAAAGATATTTTAGAAGATTCTCATCGTACTAAATTTACCATTCATCCCGGTAGTAGTAAAATGTACGCAGATATGAAGCGACTTTATTATTGGGAGGGAATGAAATATGATATTGCTAACTTTGTTAAGTGTTGCATGACTTGCCAACTTGTAAAGGCCGAGCATCAAAGGCCCGGTGAGTTCTCGTTCGGGTCATGATAGCCTATGGGTGATAGTTGATAGACTTACAAAGTCTGCCCATTTTATTCCCGTTCGGTCCAATCGGACCGTACCTATTTTGGCTAAACTCTTTGTCAAGGAAATTGTTAAATTGTATGGAGTTCCAACTTCTATTGTTAGCGATCGTGATCCATTGTTTACTAGTGGATTTTGGAAAGGTCTTCAAAAAGCTTTGGGAACAAAGCTTAATTTTAGCACCGCTTATCATCCACAGTCCGATGGACAAACTGAGTGTGTAAACCAAACTCTTGAAGATCTTCTTCGTGCATGTGTTCTTGATTTTGGTGGAAGTTGGGAAGACCATATTTCTCTTGTTGAGTTTTCCTATAATAATAGCTTCCAGTCTAGTATTGGTATGGCACCTTTCGAGGCACTATACGGAAGGCCATGCCGATCTCCTTCGTGTTGGCTTGAAGCCGGTGAGAAACTGGTTTTAGGTCCAGATTTTATCCGTGATACCACAGAAAAGATTGACCTTATTCGTCATAGGATGAAAGAAGCTCAAAGTAGACAAAAATCCTATGCCGATAATCGAAGAAGGAAATTAGAATTTTCTGTAGGAGATTTTGTGTTTATCCGTGTTTCACCTATGAAGGGTGTTGTGCGTTTTAGTCGATCGGGAAAATTAGCACCTCGATATATTGGCCCGTTTCCCGTCACCGAACGCATTGGTTCCGTGGCTTATCGCATTTTATTACCGGCTCAATTCTCTGCTATTCATGACGTATTCCATGTCTCTCAATTACGGAAATGGCTTCGAGATTCCGACTCTATTCTTGAGCCCGGTGTTATTGAAGAAATTGAAGTTTCGCCTAATTTGACTTATAAGCAACATCCTATTCGAATCATTGCTTAAGAGGTCAAACGCCTTCGAAATAAAGATGTTTCTCTTGTGAAATTTCAATGGTCCTCAAATCCTAAGGATTGCTCTTGGGAATCCAGAGAATTCATCGAGCGAACACATCCAGACTTGCTCTCTCGTGCTCCTTAAGGTGAAATTTTTATTTCAAATTTCTTCTTTTTGTGTTAATATGCTTTTGTTGTTGTTGCTTCTTATTTATTTCTTAAAGATTGCGAGGATGCAATTTCTTTAAGGAGGGGAGTCTGTAACAACTCGCATATTTTAAAGTTTTGAATATTTAAATATTTTATTTAAATAAAGAATTGTTAATCGGATTAAGGTCTGAAAAGCTACTTTTTGCAAACAGTCGAATTGGGACTCAAGACCACTTCCATTGAGTCCAAAACGGCGTTTGTGACTTTTTTAAGTATAAACATCGATATATTTGGAGTAAGTTGAATTTTGCTATTTCCTATTGGGCTTTGGATTTGGGTTTCACCCCAACTCTCTCTATAACCTAGCTCAGCCCTCTCCTCTACTCTTCACTTCATTTCTATTTTCTCAAACCCTTAAGGAAAACTGAAAATGAGGAGAGGAATGGGAAATTAAAACTCCAAGCCCTAGTTTTCAATTGCAAATCCAAGTTTAGCTCTAAAATTCAACGAGAAGCTAAGGTAAGCTCCATCTTCATCTTCTCCATCTCTTCTCTTCTTTAATTTCAGAAAATTCCTATAACCTAATTTGGGAAATTATTGCTTCTAGACTTAGATTGGAACTTCTAGAGTTGAGGTTGAAGAGAAGTTGATCTTCCTTTGCATTCAAGCTTCTCCATCATCGTTTTCGGGTTTAAAAGTGAGTTTTTGAACTCACATCTATTTCTATAGATATTGTTGATGTTGGGTATGGATTCCTAACACTTATTTATGTGCATTTGCTTTCGATTTGGATCGAATTGGGGAATTGTTCAATTTTTGGTTTTTGGAATCCAAATTTTATAAAAATCCAATTTTTGATGTTTGAACACGTTAGTGGAGTGTTTCAGAGGGCCATACAAGGCTAAGTTGTCGTTAGGCGTAAATCCTCAGTCGTAGATGCTCGTTCGTCCACTTCCGTCAGCGTTATCGAATTTGCCCCAAAAGGGGCTAGACTGAATGTGCTTCTGGAGCAGGTTCAGTCAACTGAACCAGCGGTTCAGTCGACTGAAGCAGAATATCGAAATTTCCTAGAAGCAGGTTCAGTAGACTGAACCAGACCCAGGAAATTGCCTGGGTATGTGTCAGTCGACTGACCATCTGGGTCAATCGACTAACCCTGGGGATACGAAAATCATATCCCTATGTTAGTCGACTGACCCCCTTGTTCAGTCGACTGACCTGATCGCCTTAGCAAAATTGAGTATTTTGTTTTGATTTCCAATTTTTTTATCGATTCGTGATTTCCGATTTGTCGTTGTCATTTATTATCTTCGTTGATGACTTCTTATTCGGGATTTTTGTGGTTATCCATTTTTTATGGATTCAGTATCGATTTATCTGGATTTGATTCACGTCTTCGTATGTGAATTTTTGATGGTTGATTGTTTCTACAATCATTTCTGTGACTTGTCACTTTAAATTACAAAGGTTTCTATACTAATAGTGAATATTCAAACTCTTTTACAAAGATGATTTCAACTCTATTTTAATACAAAGTTTTTTATAAAACCGTTTTCTAATCTATTAGTATATACAAACCTTTACCTCATTCGTATGAGAAAATCTAATTAAACGGCTTAGAAAAACAAGTGGTATGAAACGCTTGCGTTTACTTCGTCGGTTAATTTATGGACTTGTTCGATTGAAAATCTTGTGACAATTTTCGAGTGTAAATCTACAATTTGTTCGTAAATATTTAAGTTAAGCTAGTGGTTATGGGACATGAAGCTAAACTCTTATATTTACTGGCTAAGTGTAATTCACACTTTTATGGATCAATGATGATCATTTTGTGATTTAGACTAGCGATGTGCGATGTCTATTTGTCTGCGAGGGAGACTAAACCCCGTTTTGCGGAACTTCGGTTCAATTTGGCGGGGTAGCGACCTGTGGTCTTTGGACCGTTTGTGGAGCTTCGGCTCAAAATTTATGGTTAGCAACCATGGAATAGCGTTCCATTTGTGATACACGTGTTGGTGAGTTTTCATGCTCCCGTTTGTGATAGGCCTCCCCCCCTTTGTGATTTCTGGATTTCTATTTGATGATTTCTAGAATTTATGTTTCACCTCTTTATGTGATTGGCAATGATATGTTTGTCAATATTTGTAGTTTGGTGAATAAAATAAAGAATATGATATTCTTTTTGGTGCTTGAGATTCTTGAGATATTTTATGATTTTGATGTTGTTTAAATCATATTTGTTCTTGTATGACAATATTGTCATCATACGTTCTTATTATATCTCTGCTTATATCTCATTCCTTTATCTGATATTTATAGCTAGACTGATCCATTTATTATTTTCTTATTAAATAATACTCGAGTTAGACCGAGATGTTACAGGTGCTTCTGCTTGACTCATTATCTTGGATCGTCTTCTGACTTTTGTCAAACTACATTACATTTGTAGTTTTTGTTGTTATACATTCGAGATATAGACTCCATGATGTATACTTATTCTTTTGTCTAGCACTTGTATCTGTTCTTTTGTGATATTGTGGATCTTATTTGAACACTACTCTGATGTACACCTTTTCGTGTTATATATTCATATCTGTTTCCGCCTTTGTGATATGAATGTCTGTGACTGATTTGTGTTATGTTTATTTCTATATTTGTTTCCGAAAGCCTCATAGCCACCGTGTGGTAGCTTCGAGTTTGTATTTGATATGTTGGATTTCCTCTTGAAATGAAATGTAAGTTATTTTATCTGACATATCGGTACTCGCCCAAAGCAATTACACAGATGGTCGCTCCTCAACAGCCTTATTCTTCGCGCTACTCGACAGCATTACCCAGTAGTGTTCTTGGCTAGCGTGAGCATAGAGGTGGGGCGTCACACAGACCCAACTATCTATCGATTCTGCTATCAGTTATGATCAGTTGATTCCAGTGATGTATTCAGATCTTGTATTTGACTATTGTATTATGACATCTATGTATTCGAGACTTCTGTTGTATCTTATTTAACTCTGTTATATATTTATAGTAGCTTCATGAACTACTATTCTTTTATTTCCGCTGCTTATCGTTTATTACTCTGTGTCCGTGATTCTGCGATTTGTTTATTTACCGTATATGATGAGTTTTGCCAAATTTAAATTAACCATTTGATATTTTGAGCAATTCAATTTCCGACATGTGTGAATACAAATGGCTGAAAATTTCAGGTCGTTACAATGGATTCCAAGACAGCCAAAGTGGTAGATCTACTATTCCCTTCACTAATTACCTCTATAATGATGATTTAGGCTAAGATTAGTAAGAAAAAAGGGATGATTTTTGAAGAAATTAGGGTTAATGGAAGCTTGGAACTATTTTGGAGAAGATGGAAATGACTTGGAACAGTTCCATCAATCCCTCTTAGGCTCCAATCCCAAAATGGGTTAGTGGGCCTAAGTATGGGTTAGCCTAATTAGCCTATAATACTGGCCAATAGCAACCAAAACTTAAAACAATAATAACTTTCAATTTGCAAGTCCATTTTACTATGACCACTCTATGGAATGGGAAACCATTATCCTGAAGCAATGGAAGTAGTTGCAGACCCTAACTCGGCTCTTATCAAAACTTAAAGGCCATACAAGAGTTTCAGGGTCAACATGGTCATATAGAAATTCGATAAAAATCATATATGTCCCTAAGTGTCATTTCCCAAAATTTCAGAAGTCATACGACCTCATATGAATTAAATAATAATATTTTATGATCCTTTAGTATGTAAAATATGGGTCGTTACACTCTCCCCCTTTAGAAATTTCTTTCCTGAAATCCCCAAATAAATCAAAGAATAGTCAACCATAGTTACCCTGAAACCTAACTGTAACAAACCCAGTTTGGAGATTACCGCTAATATTAAATTATAACGATGATTATAATTTAATATTGGAATTAATTAAATTAGTTAGAGGTAAAATGGTGAAAATATTGTTTATTTAATATAAACAATGAAGTTGAGTAAATTGAGCTAATGAAATGAAGAAAATAAAGTTAATCACTTTATTTGAGTCTTAGGATGGGTTGTAAATTTATTTGGGTTTAATAAAATGATATTGGTAATTTAAGACCAATAGTCCATTTTTATTTTAAAATAAAATATGGAGAATAAAGAAGAAATAATTTTATTGAGGATAAAAAATGTTGGGCTTATGTGAAATAAAGTGTTACTTTATTTCATGAGTTTGTGAATGTAGTTGTATAACTATATTCGATTAAAATTGTAGAAAATGAGAGTTAGTGCTAAAATAAAATTTAAATTGATGAAAAATAATGTTTTATTTACTTTAATAAAATTCTAGACGAAATAACGATTCCAACGCATTTAATTTTGTTGAAATCGGATTAATAATGCAAAAGTTATGAATTGTTAAAGATTGAATATGTGAGTAATTGAGAAAAATAACATTTCTAAAAATTTTCCTAAGGCATATTGGGTTTGAGTTGGATCCAATACCCAAAAGAGACTTCTGGTTGGTAAAGGAGACATCGTACAGGTTTCTCACCTTTCTCCTTCCACCAGAAATTAAAAGCTTCAAAATACATAAAAATGGTCTCCACTTCTTAATCTCTAATCAAAATTGTTAATTAATTGGCAAATTGGAAGGATTTCCTAGCTCAAAACATAAATTGGGTAATCTCCTATCTCTTAAATCCCAAATCCTAGAGAGATTGCAATTTTTCATTTACTGTAATCTCATCTTATTGATAATTTCTTTCTGCATGCCTCTACTTAAGCATCTACAGGTACTGCTGCAGCTTGAATTCGCCAAAAGCTTTGTCTTTGCTGCCTAAAACCATCATCTTCTGCTGAAAATAGTAAGTATATAACTTACAGCAACTAAATTGAAAGCCTGTGCAAAATCTGTAGCTTTATGTTGCAAATTCGCACTACTTTCTTAAGTTTTTCGTATATCACGTTTGGTTGAAAATACATCATAGTAAAACAGTCATAACTTTCACGTTTCTTGTCCGTTTTACCTCAAATTTTTTTTGTTGGAAACTACATTCGATAAGGAACAATTTGTCTTCAGATTGTTTCCTGAGATTTTGCAATTTTAATGACCTGAAATGGGTTTGAATTCAGAAGCCTGATTCTGTTTTTAACAAATCAGGCTTAGTTTGAATCTGTTAGCAAAATACCCATAACTTTTGAATCACAGATCGGATTTTGTTAATCTTGGCCATTCCGGAATGCTTATGTCATATACTACAACTTTTGTTTGATGAGTTCTCTGTTATTTTGAGGTTAGCTATGACAAAATTGAATTTGTTTACTGCTAACCCGAGAGCAAGACTAGAATTTCCCTGTTGTTGAATCTGAAACGGAATCGGCCATAACTTTTTCATTTTTAAGCCGAATTCGATAATCTTAGATGTTCTGGAAAGCTCATTTTATAAGCTACAACTTTTTCTTTAGTCATATTGCCAGATTCGAATGTTTAATATGCTGAAATTGTGAATATTTATCTCAGTCCTGTCAATATATGCATACACTATATGCTACAGGCCTTGTTTAAGACTTTTAGTAGAAAGATCATAGTTTTTAGACCGCTGATCGGAATTTGACGATCTTTGTCATTCTGGAAAGCTTAGAATCTAAGCTACAACTTTGTTTTTAATCGCATTGCCAAATTTTGTCGTTTTCTATGCTGAAATCATAAATGTTTTAAAGCATTTTTTTTTAAGGGATTTTAAAACAAGTATTCCTTATTTCCAAGTCTTTTATAAATCATCAAAAAAAAAAATGTTGTCTATGGAAAAATATTTTATAACTAATTTTATTTATTTTAATCATTTTTATGTTATTCGGGTGTATATTTGACGTTTTGATTGTGTTTGAAGCATTTTATCATATTAGTCCATTTGACTAATATTATGCAGATATGGTCCGTTGACTTCTAATTTGGAGTATATGCGATAGAGGACCATATGGATGTAGAGTACACTTGCCGAGGATATGAGGCAAGGTTATTTATTATTTTGATACTTGTCGATGAAAGGAGACAAGTGTGGTAGTCATATTGAATTCGTCGTGGTACAAAATACGATGAGTTGGAATTTTCTACATTTTGCCGATGAAATGAGGCGATGTATATAATTTCTTTTTAGGGTTTGATGTTAATGTATAATTACTTTACGATGTGGTATCGACCGACGATTAGTAAACCATTAGGTGCTGATGCATGGTATGGGACGTGTGTTAATACCTTTTGGGTTCCTAGTCGTAAAGTTGAGACACATGGAAGTTTGGACTAGTACTACGGACCTCGAGTGAAGTGGGGTTGCAGATTAGTAGTCAACCCCGAAGCATTATGATAATATTATTACTCGGGTCTTTTGACGTCACCGATTGGGATGGAGGAAATTATAGGCTACGTAGTTGTGTGCATAGGCAGGAGAGGTAGAAATGAAGGTGATCCCAATCTCATGATGTATGGTACCGAAGTACAGTACTAGTGGAAGTAAATAGCACGTGCAAAGTACTCTTTTTATTGATGATTTTGATGTTAATCTTTTTGGGGGATGTTATGTTTTGAATAGCCTCGAGTAAGAATTAGGCGACATTATAGGATGGTCCATGATGGTTCGACCATATTATTACTACTTGTTGAGATTATGTGATTTATGAAGTTTGACGATCTTTATGATTGATTTGAAGTACTTCGAAATAATTTTCCTTCTTATGATATAAGAATGGTCCTTGATGATTCTCACATATGTATATTCATGATGAACCTTATATTCGTTCCATTGGGAACAACGAAATGATTATCTCATTATCACTTATCATCATTGATGCCCTTATCTACTGATGAGTTTAGTTGCCTGACCCGTGTGTTTTTCACTCGGGTCAGACCGAGTTGCAGGTTAGTATGGATAGCTTCACTTTTTGGATCAGCTCATCACCTTTTGTGGGACATATCGATTTGGCTAGCTTTTATCTTTAGACCATTTTGTTGACTATTATTCTTTTTGTGGGATGATTGTATGTGATTATCAGTACCCCTTTTTGGCACTCATGTATGATGTATTATGTGGGCATGTATGGTGGTGTATGTATATATATATATATATCTGATCTGGGTTTGCTGTTCTGTGACTGTTATTTACTTTCCGCATATATGTATATTACATTAGTTCTGAAACGTTTGTAAACCGCCATAGTGTGCAATAGTTATGGACTAGACATGTCAACCACATATGAGGTAAATGAAAAAAAAAATGATGACACTACTTGACATGTTTAGTTCTTAGCTATTGTATGCTATGTTGGTCGCCCTTATCCAACCCTATTCTCTGCGTTAGTAGACAGAATTTCTCTTTAATTCCCTTTACTAACGTGGGTCTCGGGGTGGGGCGTTACAGCTTGGTATCAGAGCAAGGTTTCAGAATATAATGTGATATATACAGAACAGTACACGAGATACCATACATCAAGTATAATACATCTACATGTATCATCCCATAATCATGATTCGGTTCACCTCACTTTTAATTTTATCCTTACCCATGTTTTGACCCATGTCCTTTTTCAATTCCTATGGGGGTAGATGGAAAGGAATGCGTCTAGGAATGTTCAGTATATTTCATAGTATTCCTTATTTTTTGTATTTGAATTTTTAATATATCTATTTACCCTGCGAATGATCCTTTTAATCTTTTCTCTCAGCTATGTCTTATCGAGGTAGAGGACGCCATTCAGCGACGGGACCGTCCAGTGGTTCTCTTCCTGAGAGTGTATATATGTCCACTGATCAGATTCTTGAGTTAGTGCGGAGCGTTCAGCCTCCCACTACTGCTACTCCTGCCTCTCCTCGCCGATCAGCTTTTGCACGTATGTGCAGTGATTTCACTCATCTCGGTGGCAAGGCCTTTAAAGGCACCGAGTCTGTTCTTGATGTTGAGGCCTGGCTCAGTTCTTGTGAGCGTATTTTTAGCCGTATGGAGATATCTAGCCATCACCGTGTTCTTGTAGCATCCAGTATGTTGCAAGAACGAGCTCTTCATTGGTATGACCTTCTGATTGTTGAGATTGATGAGTCCACACTTGAGTGGGATCAGTTCCGTGAGCGTTTTGAGCTCAAGTTTATTCCTGATTCTGAGAGAGCAACTCTAGCTCGTCGCTTCCTTGAGCTCAAGCAAGGAAAGCTTTCTGTTTCTGAGTATGTTGCTTCGTTTGAGGGTCTTTCCAAGTATGGGCTTGAACATATTCCTACTCCATACAAGAAGAATCTTAGGTTCATTTCCGGACTTAAGAAGTATTTGAAGAAGGCCCTTATGCTTCGCCCTGAGCTTACTTTTGAGAAGCTTGTTGATATGGCCCTTCAGCTTGAAGCGGTCGAGAAGGAAGAGGATAGTGATGATGATGTTAGGGTTCGGGCCAACCCGAATAAGAAGAAGTTCTTTCGCAAGTCTAGGCCCTTTCCTCCTAAGAAGAAGAAGAAGCATGGTGGTTCTTCTTCTCAGCCTCAGTCTACTCCTTCAGCGAAGCCTTTTGCATGCTTCAATTGTGGCTCCCCTGATCATCCTGTTAGAGAGTGTCCCAAACCCAAGCGTTGCCTCCACTGCAAGAAAGAGGGACATTTAGTTGCTGCTTGCCCCATTAAGGGGAAAGGTTCACGTCAGGGTCAGCTTAATGTGGCTTCTACCTCTGGTGATGCTTCTCAGCCTAGAGGTACACACTCTTCCGTTTTAGAAGGTTCCTTATTATTTCATGATCGTATTATCCGAGTGCTTTTCGATACGGGTGCTTCTCACTCATTCGTATCAAAGGAACTCATAGATGCTTTGCAGTTGGATGTTTCATGCTTGCTTACTTCGTTGCGAATTGCTAATCCTATTGGAGGATCCGCTACTCTTAGCTTACTGTGTGATGACGTTGAGATCTTGATTTGTGGTTTTTCTTTCCATGCGAATCTGCACGTGATTCCTTTCCTTGGCTTTGACATGATTTTGGGTATGGACTGGCTAGTTCGGTACGATGCTAAGATTTTATGTTTCGAGCGAGTTCTTTATCTTCGACACCCTGATTCTCCCGATCAGTTATCTCTCTCGCTTCATGATTCCGATGGTGGTTCGACAACCTCTCTATTTTCTCTTGATTCTCTCGATACTGATGATGATGTGTCCCATATTCCAGTTGTTTGTGACTTTGCCGATTTATTTGAGCCTGTTTCTGGTTTGCCTCCTAAGCGAGCCATTGAGTTCCGTATTGATCTTATCCCAGGTGCTCAGCCCGTTAGTCGTCCTCCCACGAGGATGTCTACGCGAGAGAATGAGGAACTCAAGAAGCAACTTCTCGAGCTTGAAGCCAAGCATTTTATTCGATCTAGCTCTTCACCGTGGGGTGCCACAGTGGTATTCGTGAAGAAATCCGATGGATCTCTTAGACTTTGCATCGACTATCGCAAGCTTAATGAGCTAACCATCAAGAACCGTTATCCTTTACCCAGAATTGATGATATGTTCGATCAGTTGAGTGGTGCTAAGGTCTTTTCTCAGTTAGATCTGGCCACTGGTTTTCATCAGCTTCGAGTTGCGGAAGATAGTATTCCTCTCACCACATTCCGCACTCGCTATGGTTCTTATGAGTGGCTCGTCATGCCATTCAGTTTGACGAACGCTCCTGCTTATTTCGTCGATCTCATGAATCGAGTATTCCGGGAATATCTCGATAAGTTTGTTCTTGTTTTCATTGATGACATTTTGGTTTATTCCAGGTCCGAAGTAGATCATGCTAGACATCTTAGAATCGTTTTGAGTACTCTCCGACAGCATCAACTCAAAGCAAAGCTTTCTAAGTGTCATTTTTGGGAAAAGCAAGTGAAATTCTTAGGCCATGTCATATCTTCCAGTGGCATCTCTGTCGATCCTGCTAAGATCGAGGCTATTGAGAATTGGAAGAGGCCTGAGAATGTTCACGAGATTCGTTCCTTTCTGGGATTAGCGGGTTATTATCGTCGTTTCATCAAAGACTTTTCCCGCATTGTTCTTCCTTTGACTAGCCTTACGAGGAAAGGCGTTCGATTTATTTGGTCTGATAAGTGTGAAGCTTCTTTTCAGAGACTGAAAGAGCTTCTCACTAATGCACCCATCCTCGTGGTTCCTCAAGGGAACCAAGATCTTATTGTATATACCGATGCCAGCCACAGTGGCCTCGGTGCAGTCCTGATGCAGAAGGATCGGGTAGTTGCATATGCTTCGAGACAGTTGAGACCGAACGAGGTTCGGTATGCTACCCATGACCTTGAGCTTGCGGCCATTGTCTTCGCTTTGAAGATTTGGCGTCATTACCTTTTGGGAGAGCATTTTATCCTCTATACCGATCACAAATCTCTTAAGTATCTCTTTTCTCAGAAGGATTTGAATATGAGGCAACAATAATGGTTAGAGTTTCTCGCCTCATATGATTTCGATATTGAGTATACCCCTGGTAAGGGTAATCGAGTTGCTGATGCGCTTAGTCGCAAGCATTCGGCCGTGGTTTCTATGATGTTAGCCGAATGGGATGTTTTGATGACACTATCTTGTTGTGATATTCGTAATAGAGTTCCATCATCTGGTTCTCCTGCTTTATTGTTTAGTATGGATGCTCGACCATCTCTTCTTGATCGTATTTCTGAGGCTCAGAGGCATGATGTTCATACGATGCGCCTCATCCAGTCTTGTTCTACTGACTCCTGTGATGAGGAGTTGCGGGATTATTCCATTGATTCTCACGGTTGCCTCCGTTTGAAGAACCGTATTGTTGTGCCTTCTGACCCAACACTTAGACGTGACATACTTGATGATTGTCATCGCTCTAAGTACACCATTCATCCGGGTAGCAGTAAGATGTATGCGGATATGCATCGACTTTATTATTGGGAAGGCATGAAGCGTGACATTGCAAATTATGTAAGCAATTGCATTACGTGTCAGCTTGTCAAGGCCGAGCATCAGCGGCCATCTGGTCTTCTTCAGCCTCTAGAGGTTCCACTATGGAAGTGGGACCAAGTTTCGATGGACTTCATTGACGGCCTACCTCGTTCAAGGTCGGGTCATTCGAGCATTTGGGTAATTGTTGATCGCCTCACGAAGTCAGCTCATTTTGTTCCTATTAAGTCTAATAGGAATGCTCCTCTTTTGGCGAAGCTCTATATTAAGGAAATTGTACGATTGCATGGTGTTCCTTCATCGATCGTTTGTGACCGTGATCCTCTATTTACCAGTCATTTCTGGTCCAGCTTTCAGCAGGCTTTGGGAACAAAGCTAAACCTTTCGACTGCTTATCATCCTCAGTCTGATGGACAGACAGAGAGGGTGAATCGTATTCTTGAGGACCTACTTCGTGCATGCATTCTTGATTTTGGTGGTTCTTGGGAGGATCACCTTCCATTGGTAGAATTCTCCTATAACAACAGCTTTCAATCTAGTATCGGTATGGCACCATTCGAGGCACTTTATGGTAGACCGTGCCGTTCTCCATCTTGTTGGTTAGAATCTGGCGAGAAGTTTATTCTTGGGCCGGATTCGATTCGTGATTCTTCGGAGAAGATTTCCCTTATTAGACAGAGAA
Organism: Allium fistulosum; assembly: GCA_030737815.1. NCBI lineage: Eukaryota > Viridiplantae > Streptophyta > Magnoliopsida > Asparagales > Amaryllidaceae > Allium > Allium fistulosum. Next base: position 970,424,066 of record CM060908.1, on the reverse strand, counting down.
TGAAAGAGGCACAGAGCCGTCAGAAATCCTACGCGGACAACCGTAGGAAGCCTCTTGAATTCTCCGTCGGTGACCATGTGTTCATTCGTATATCTCCGATGAAGGGAGTGATGCGCTTTGGCTCCACAGGGAAATTGGCTCCTCGCTTTATAGGACCATTTCCGATTACCGAGCGCATCGGTCCGGTTGCTTATAGAGTGTCACTTCCGCCTCATTTATCCGGTATTCATGATGTTTTCCACGTCTCTCAGCTTAAGAAGTGCATTCGAGGTTCTGATTCCGTTGTTGATCCTTCCGAGCAGCTAGAGCTTGAGATCTCACCGAGTTTATCCACCGTTCAGCGGCCTATTCGCGTGCTTGATTCGGAGGTAAGGCGCCTTCGAAGCAAGAACGTTCCTCTTGTTAAGATTCAATGGTCGGAGAATCTCAATGATTGCACTTGGGAAACTAGAGAATCTATCGAGAGTTCTTTTCCGGGTTTTCTATCTTCATTTGAGGATGGTGAGAACTATTATCTCAAGCTATTTCTTATTCCTTTTGGATTAAATTGTTATATTTGTCACGGTTTCCCTAGAAATAGCGAGGACGCTTTTTTTTTAAGGTGGGGAGTTTGTAACAAACCCAGTTTGGAGATTACCGCTAATATTAAATTATAACGATGATTATAATTTAATATTGGAATTAATTAAATTAGTTAGAGGTAAAATGGTGAAAATATTGTTTATTTAATATAAACAATGAAGTTGAGTAAATTGAGCTAATGAAATGAAGAAAATAAAGTTAATCACTTTATTTGAGTCTTAGGATGGGTTGTAAATTTATTTGGGTTTAATAAAATGATATTGGTAATTTAAGACCAATAGTCCATTTTTATTTTAAAATAAAATATGGAGAATAAAGAAGAAATAATTTTATTGAGGATAAAAAATGTTGGGCTTATGTGAAATAAAGTGTTACTTTATTTCATGAGTTTGTGAATGTAGTTGTATAACTATATTCGATTAAAATTGTAGAAAATGAGAGTTAGTGCTAAAATAAAATTTAAATTGATGAAAAATAATGTTTTATTTACTTTAATAAAATTCTAGACGAAATAACGATTCCAACGCATTTAATTTTGTTGAAATCGGATTAATAATGCAAAAGTTATGAATTGTTAAAGATTGAATATGTGAGTAATTGAGAAAAATAACATTTCTAAAAATTTTCCTAAGGCATATTGGGTTTGGGTTGGATCCAATACCCAAAAGAGACTTCTGGTTGGTAAAGGAGACATCGTACAAGTTTCTCACCTTTCTCCTTCCACCAGAAATTAAAAGCTTCAAAATACATAAAAATGGTCTCCACTTCTTAATCTCTAATCAAAATTGTTAATTAATTGGCAAATTGGAAGGATTTCCTAGCTCAAAACATAAATTGGGTAATCTCCTATCTCTTAAATCCCAAATCCTAGAGAGATTGCAATTTTTCATTTACTGTAATCTCATCTTGTTGATAATTTCTTTCTGCATGCCTCTACTTAAGCATCTACAGGTACTGCTGCAGCTTGAATTCGCCAAAAGCTTTGTCTTTGCTGCCTAAAACCATCATCTTCTGCTGAAAATAGTAAGTATATAACTTACAGCAACTAAATTGAAAGCCTGTGCAAAATCTGTAGCTTTATGTTGCAAATTCGCACTACTTTCTTAAGTTTTTCGTATATCACGTTTGGTTGAAAATACATCATAGTAAAACGGTCATAACTTTCACGTTTCTTGTCCGTTTTACCTCAAATTTTTTTTGTTGGAAACTACATTCGATAAGGAACAATTTGTCTTCAGATTGTTTCCTGAGATTTTGCAATTTTAATGACCTGAAATGGGTTTGAATTTAGAAGCCTGATTCTGTTTTTAACAAATCAGGCTTAGTTTGAATCTGTTAGCAAAATACCCATAACTTTTGAATCACAGATCGGATTTTGATAATCTTGGCCATTCCGGAATGCTTATGTCATATACTACAACTTTTGTTTGATGAGTTCTCTGTTATTTTGAGGTTAGCTATGACAAAATTGAATTTGTTTACTGCTAACCCGAGAGCAAGACTAGAATTTCCCTGTTGTTGAATCTGAAACGGAATCGGCCATAACTTTTTCATTTTTAAGCCGAATTCGATAATCTTAGATGTTCTGGAAAGCACATTTTATAAGCTACAACTTTTTCTTTAGTCATATTGCCAGATTCGAATGTTTAATATGCTGAAATTGTGAATATTTATCTCAGTCCTGTCAATATATGCATACACTATATGCTACAGGCCTTGTTTAAGACTTTTAGTAGAAAGATCATAGTTTTTAGACCGCTGATCGGAATTTGACGATCTTTGTCATTCTGGAAAGCTTAGAATCTAAGCTACAACTTTGTTTTTAATCGCATTTCCAAATTTTGTCGTTTTCTATGCTGAAATCATAAATGTTTTAAAGCATTTTTTTTAAGGGATTTTAAAACAAGTATTCCTTATTTCCAAGTCTTTTATAAATCATCAAAAAAAAAAAAAAATGTTGTCTATGGAAAAATATTTTATAACTAATTTTATTTATTTTAATCATTTTTATGTTATTCGGGTGTATATTTGACGTTTTGATTGTGTTTGAAGCATTTTATCATATTAGTCCATTTGACTAATATTATGCAGATATGGTCCGTTGACTCCTAATTTGGAGTATATGCGATAGAGGACCATATGGATGTAGAGTACACTTGCCGAGGATATGAGGCAAGGTTATTTATTATTTTGATACTTGTCGATGAAAGGAGACAAGTGTGGTAGTCACATTGAATTCGTCGTGGTACAAAATACGATGAGTTGGAATTTTCTACATTTTGCCGATGAAATGAGGCGATGTATATAATTTCTTTTTAGGGTTTGATGTTAATGTATAATTACTTTACGATGTGGTATCGACCGACGATTAGTAAACCATTAGGTGCTGACGCATGGTATGGGACGTGTGTTAATACCTTTTGGGTTCCTAGTCGTAAAGTTGAGACACATGGAAGTTTGGACTAGTACTACGGACCTCGAGTGAAGTGGGGTTGCAGATTAGTAGTCAACCCCGAAGCATTATGATAATATTATTACTCGGGTCTTTTGACGTCACCGATTGGGATGGAGGAAATTATAGGCTACATAGTTGTGTGCATAGGCAGGAGAGGTAGAAATGAAGGTGATCCCAATCTCATGATGTATGGTACCGAAGTACAGTACTAGTGGAAGTAAATAGCACGTGCAAAGTACTCTTTTTATTGATGATTTTGATGTTAATCTTTTTGGGGGATGTTATGTTTTGAATAGCCTCGAGTTAGAATTAGGCGACATTATAGGATGGTCCATGATGGTTCGACCATATTATTACTACTTGTTGAGATTATGTGATTTATGAAGTTTGACGATCTTTATGATTGATTTGAAGTACTTCGAAATAATTTTCCTTCTTATGATATAAGAATGGTCCTTGATGATTCTCACATATGTATATTCATGATGAACCTTATATTCGTTCCATTGGGAACAACGAAATGATTATCTCATTATCACTTATCATCATTGATGCCCTTATCTACTGATGAGTTTAGTTGCCTGACCCGTGTGTTTTTCACTCGGGTCAGACCGAGTTGCAGGTTAGTATGGATAGCTTCACTTTTTGGATCAGCTCATCACCTTTTGTGGGACATATCGATTTGGCTAGCTTTTATCTTTAGACCATTTTGTTGACTATTATTCTTTTTGTGGGATGATTGTATGTGATTATCAGTACCCCTTTTTGGCACTCATGTATGATGTATTATGTGGGCATGTATGGTGGTGTATGTATATATATATATATATCTGATCTGGGTTTGCTGTTCTGTGACTGTTATTTACTTTCCGCATATATGTATATTACATTAGTTCTGAAACGTTTGTAAACCGCCATAGTGTGCAATAGTTATGGACTAGACATGTCAACCACATATGAGGTAAATGAAAAAAAAATGATGACACTACTTGACATGTTTAGTTCTTAGCTATTGTATGCTATGTTGGTCGCCCTTATCCAACCCTATTCTCTGCGTTAGTAGACAGAATTTCTCTTTAATTCCCTTTACTAACGTGGGTCTCGGGGTGGGGCGTTACACTAACAATCATATGTAACCATCAAACATCTCAAACAAGTAGCCATGCAACTATTAGTTTATCCTAGCATGCGAGATATTGAACTATCCTATATGACATCATAACAAAAGTAAATATGATAAACAGTAGGCCTTACCATGTAAAGAGCTCCGGAATTACAACCCTCATGCTCTCCTCGGTTTCCCACGGGAATATGCCTTCACTTTCACCCCATTGAACCTTCACTAACTCCACCATCTTCCTCCTAAACTGCTTCATATCACATCCGAACATATGACCAGCCAAGAAGGTCTCGAAGCTTCTAATTCAAGCTCGATATCATCAAGTTGATCCGATGCAATCATCATGCCTGAGTCATGCACAAACTTCTGCAAATAAAAGACGTGGAAGATATAATGAACGACCTTTTCGTCCCTCGAATTTCGATGTTAATACATCCATGATATTCACGTTCCAAGCACCCAAGTGCCGGAAGACTTAAAATTAGGGTAAAAGAAAATTAAAAAATAGAACTAGAAAAAAGAATACAATATCAGAATCTCACATGCAGAACAAATATATATAATATATAGATAGGTATTTACTAAAAAATTTAATATACATACAGTAATTATAGTAAACTAACCTATCATCGGCCTGGACAGTTATATCAGCCCGTCCTTACAAATGCTGACAGATACAAACAATTAATGCAATGGAAAATAAATACATGAATAGGTATTAGAGGCATCCAGCTCGTCTTCTGAAGCTCCAAAGTGTCCAGATAAATGGGAAAATATACTCGGAGCTGACCCGAGCATTATAAGGAAATAAACCTGGATCAGTCTAGTAAACTAGCAGGAGAAACTCAAATCATATTGATTTTTACATTTATAAAACCCTTTAAAAATAAAGGTATTTCGTAAGACCACATCACAAATAAATGACATTCTAATGGATTGTATCTAATATGACTCGTGTATTAGCATGTGAGTGTATATTTATATAAGAGCTAAATATAACAATGTAACAGAGTGTAGAAAGCAAATTATTGAAAAACGAGCACACCATAGTTTTTATATTGGTTCAGACCTCTCGTCCTACATCCAATCCCAAAGCTCTCCTCCAGTATTTCAGTAAATAGTAATCCTCGCTTCGCTTGGAGGAATAGGCTTATACAAAAGTATTTCCTTTGACAGGTTTATGTTCTATACAACACTGATATTGACCGCTGATACAAGTATTCCTATAATCTCTCTGTAACGACCCACTTTTCAGAATAGTTTAAGCTGACAATAAACCACACATGATCCACTCAAATTAAACGGAAAGGTAGATAGTTAGGGAAAATAGAAAGGAGAGGACAAGAAGAAAGAAGAGAGAAAGAAAACAAACAACAAAGAATCTCACAGTGGAATGAATAATTTATAATATACCGTAAAACTTTACAAAGAAATGTAATATATATACATACATTAATCAGAGTACACCACCCTATTTCAGCCCAAACAGTTATAACAACCTGTCCTCACAATTGCTGATAAATACAACCAATACACGGCACATCGGAACATAATGAAATATGTATATACGTCTTGGGCATCCACCTCGTCTACTGAGCTCTAATGCATCCAAAGCAATCTGTAAATATGCTCGGTCTAACTCGATCATTATAATAAAATAACACCTGCGTCAGTTTGGAAAACTAGCATAGGAAAACACACCTCAATTGAATTTTAATGTTTATTAAAATCTTTTGAAAATAAGGTATCTCGTAAGACCACGCCGCACATAAACAAGGATCGATTATTCCTTGCGATAACCAAAACATTTTCTATAGGAAATCCATTGATATTATAATAATGTCTAGGAGTCAAAGTAAAATATAAATATAGTTGAAATGCATGCATCTCACGTTTCAGCGTAGTTGGGCAAAACTAAGTCTGTACGACGCTTATTGGAGAATGGATTCCATACAATGACTGGCTACTAGGGTACCGCCCGTCATGGTGCATCTCTAGATAAAATAACACCGAGGACCTCAACAGGATCCCTTGCCAACACAGAACTGGCCTACCACTTGACTGGTAGTACCGAATATGATCACCCGTCTGTTAGTGGGCCCCAAAGCATACAAATGAGAGATAATATCGACTCTAGATAGGGATGATCATACCCTACTTGGGAGCGACCCACTTAACCCTGCTTCATCTCCCATGTTTTTGCCATTCCCAGTTGATGAGGCTTGTGGCACCTTTTATATAGCACATTCCACTTGGAATGCTAACACTACCCTCCAGGCAACCATGCAATGCCAGCATTCATCCATACAAGTTCGTTCTGGGACTGAACAAGACGCTTGAGAGCTCCGTCTTTAATTCCATCATCTTCAAGATGTCTTCACTTTGAAACGCTTGAATTTGATCGAAGTGGATTTCAAATAACATATCTGATTCCAGTCTCTTCGAAACAACATTTAATATTTTCCGGTAAACTCAACCCTGGTTCTTTAGGAAATCAACAGTCAAAGATAAGAGCGGAGATCGTCTCCTAACTGTTATTTGATGGACTTCCTTATCATTTATCCTAGGAGAACGAAATGAGATTTATACGCAACAGTACAACATCATTGGAGATGAACATGCCCTATAACTCGCATGTTTCTCCTAGATATTTCCAAAGTTACGTTTTTGGGTCCATATACGATAGTTAGTTATTTAACTATCAACAAACACACATTCAAATCAGGGATTTATTTCAAAAGGGAAGACCAATATTTGTTAAGCACATAAGCAATCATTAGCCTCCTTAATTAATCTTTTCATTAATTAAATTCATCTTGTAATTAGATGTATCCATTCCTTTACAAAAATATATAAATATCCACAAATCCCTATATTTCAATACTTGGAAAATTTCCATATACTTATCTTAACGCTAGAATTATATTCACAAAATCGAGAAAGATTTCTGTTCTATACAGTTCATTGATTCAAACCAAACGTTGTACCTATGGGATAGAGGAAGAGGAAGAAACCGAAGATTTCACATAGTACTTTTTTTTATCGAAAAATCAATCTGATTTATCATTTATAAATTCTTTATAAATCTCAAAAACCATTTATAAAACTATTTTACAAATCTTCCAAAATCATTTATAATCACTTTTATAAATTCAATCACTTATAAATTCTTTTTATACATCTCTGAAATTATTTATAAATCTTTAAAAATCCATAAAACCAATTATAAAACTCCTTTTATATATCTATAAACTTATTTCTCAAATTTATTTATAAATATCTAACCGTTTAAGAACTCTTTCACCTTGTAAAAGTCTCCCTTAAGTCTTTAAACCATTTTATAAACTTCCCTTATAAAACCCAAGTCCGTTCATAAAACTATAATTATGAATCTCGAAAACATTATAAATAAATCCTAATCATTTACTTTAAAACACTATTATATAATAGTAATTAATAATAATAGACATTATAAATAAATTATAATTTTTAACTTTGAAACATCTTAAAAATAATAATTAATAATTCAAATCATTATAAATAAGCAGACGTTAACCTTTACCATTATTATAAATAACAGTAATAAATTTCCAAAATAGTATTAATAATCATTATTATTAATTTCAAACCGTATTAATAATTTCAAATAGTTAACTTTTCAAAATATTAGACATTGATAAATAAGCTGAAAACAATAAAAATAATCTTAAAACAATATTAAATATAAATAAATAATCTTGGAAAAATATAGATAAAAAAGGTTGGAGTAAAATATAAATTAAATCCCTTTAAAAAAATATTTTCGAAAACCAAATTCGGATTTAAAAACATTTCCAGTTTCAATAGCGAGGAATCCCGTTGGATCCCTCCAACCTGTCCCCTTGCATCACAACTCATATATATATAAGCACATATACATAAATAAAATTTAATGGTGGTGAGGAATCCTGTTGGATCCCTCCAACCTGTTTTCCTGCAAATGATTTCATATATTAATTGCTTCAAAAGCGACAATCCATCAAAACCCAACAATCCACATATAAACATCAAAACATCTAATCAATAATTTGTATCGACTATATAATATTTTCAATTAACCAAAAAGGTGAGTTTAACTCACGGAATTTCTGTTGTCGCCGAGGCGTTCCGGTTTGGAACTAAAATCGAACAACATCCGATTTTTAGCCTAAATTTCAGCTGTCTCCAAATTCGTCCAAACCATTTACATTGTGAAGCTTTCGCCATTACGAGCGTAACGCAAAAATTCACGCCTCGATTGGACCTCATATGGGCAGGGTTTATTAAATTTTTATGTTATCGATATTTAAATTTATAATCAATAAACTAATAACATGATTAACTATAAATACAACTTTACCCTCTTCCCTCTCTCGTTCACGCTTAAACCATGTCGCGTGCGCGCTGTTCAAATCGACGCTATCGCCTCCGCCTCTGCCTCTGGCCACGAGCCACTCTCACATGCTCGCCCAAACTAGCACATACCTCCCTATACCCTACGCCACCGGTCTCATCATTTAAATCGTCGCCACCCCCATGATAAACTCAAGGAATGATTTCTGTTCAACTTCAAATTGCCACTACCGTGGTCCACCATAGCTCACCAAACTTCAGACATGCCTTGACCTTGATGTCCTCTACGTTTCTCCTTCAGGTCGCATCGCTTGAAAGTTCGCCAATTCGCCGGAATCGACGAAAACTTCAATCATGTTTATCTCGAAACTGCAGCCACCATGTGAAGATTTAAGACGATCGAACTGTTGATTGAGTCTAGCTTGATGTTGCGAACAACTTTGTAGTTGATAACTTTCCCTAATAATGCATGGATTGGTCATGATCGATGTAGATCGTCATATGAGGCTAAAGTTGTTTAAATTTGAATTTGAAAATTTGCAAACCTTTCTCCTATGTTGCCAAGAATTATATAGAGGGAGAGGTATGGTTTGAATAGTTAGAGGCATGGGTCTGATGTATGGTGGAGTATGGTTAGGGTATGGTGTGTGTATATATATATTATTATATTAAATAAAATCCCATATTATATGCTCGAAAAATCTCGAACTCCCAATGAGACGTGTCGCTTGGCGTTCTATACTAAATACCCCTATTCCGAACACAATGGAACTAGTCTCGAGACCTAATTTGATCATATATAAAAGATAGTTTTACAAACCCAGTTATATTATATAATTTCTAAAACTAATTTCTAAGCGTTTCGAGCTTGCATGACCAAACGATACGTCCAATCACCATGAAATTCGTTATCATACAATAATACACTATTACGGATCTAATGAAACTGGCTTCGTCAAAATCCAAGACCATGCCCCGGATGCCTATTTTTACACTTTAATTAAAACAAATTATTATGAAAACCAATTTAATCACTTTTAAATTTAAATTAAAAGTTTACTATCTTCATTCTTATTCAAACAGAATTTAAATAAGCTTTGAAATCATTTTTATTCAAATTAAATCCAAGGTTCAATTATTTAAACAATTTCAAATATTAAATTCAACAATTTAATTATCAAATAAATCACTATAGTTGAAATTTAAGCTATTTAACTTATAAAACTAAAATTTCAGTATTTATCAAATGACTAAAATTCTGGGTCATTACATTCTTCCCCCCTAAAAAGAATTTCGTCCCTGATATTTCCACGGTAAGAAAAATGCCACAAACCCTTTAACTTTTTCAAACTAACTAGTTGAAGTAGATTTTCAAACTCTTTTAGGTTTTTAACTTCATTCACCGATGCAAACTAATTTTCATTCCAAGTTATAACACCAAAAATCAAATTTTAGTTATCAAAATTTTTCCTAAAATTCTCAAAAAAATTTTAACTCTTAAATTTACGGAAAATTTCAACAGCGTCTCCTTTGCGCGGTTTGATCGGAAAGATTTACAATATATATATATATATAATCACAAATATACATCTCATATTCAAGGATGAGGCATCCCATAGGGAAAAATATAAAAAAATGATATGTAATTCGAGATGTATACCTTTTTAGTATTAGCAAGCATATACAATCAATACAATGCGAAAGCGAGCTCCAGATGCGAAGCATATGCCATCCGCACCTACTAATCATTCAAGAACCAATGAGAACATGTATAGGGAAAGTAATATCGATATATAACATAGACTAATACAATAACTATATTCAAATGTAACAAAAGAAACTATCCAACGAATAATATCCATCCAATTAATTCATAACCATATCAATTTACATTTTCCAATGTCAACTTCTAGTTTATCTAAGCCCGTACGATGTACATATACCATCCATACACAATATCAATCCGATCGCTCGCTCGATCACACAATTTCACTTCCAAACTAGTATCGTTCACACGACCACTCTATTGCGGACTCAGATCTGTTCCCTTGATTAGAAACTCCATTCTCCTTACATAGCCATATACCATGATAAAGAATTCCAGAATCAATAAAAAAAATCCATATCCAATGTTCGTCGTCGAGAATTGAGTGAAAAATTATAACTCGGACCAATGTAAATCATCTCAAAATCATATATTCAAATCTGGATCAAACAGTTATGCGAATAAAATAATATACTACAACTTATGCATTTATTTTAGTTGGTTTCTCCTTATTCAGATTCTTTTTTTACATTAATTATACATAATCATTTTTCACATTGTCTTATTCACATTCACTTAATACTGAGCATATTATTTCAGTACTAATATCACTAAAGAACCATTACATCAAATTTTTATGTTTGACAACATTTCACTCCATACAAAATCTATTTATGAATCGTTTTATAAAATTCTAATTAAGTTTATAAACACTTTATACATCACTTCCCATGTTTATTGTCATTTCACAACTTAAGTCCAGATCCATTTTAAATCAAATTCAATTTCATTTAACTCAATTGATTATTCAATTTCAATATCCAATTCTACCAAACAACACACCAAACTGTATTCAATTCACTAATTTATTTAATTACACCATTTCATTAATTCATTTCAAATCACAATCAATTCCATTTCAAAATTATTTTAAAACAATACTACAATTATTTTCTTTGTATTTCAAATCATACCTTTGAATTTTTGACCAAAACTAGTTTTACAAAAACAAAATTCAAACGGTAGCAATTCCTCTCTTGGAAACTCGAAAATGAACGTTGATGATGTTGCAGTTATCATCGAAGTTATTTTCCAGCGACCGAAGTGAGTTTGGTGCTTTCAATCTCTTTTAAATTTTAGTTAAAAATATTTCCATTCAAAAATATTTTCTAAATAATATTATTATTTTCCAAAACTTTGAAAAACAATTTTCAAAATTAACGAGATTTAAATTCTTAAATTCCCAGCTTTTAAATCCTTTTTATTTACAAATTAAATTTATAATTTTTCCTTATATAAAATTTCACTTTGGTTATATAAAACCATTTATTAATTTTTTATCTTGTTTACATTATAATAATAACAACTTTTGTTAGAACACAAACAACAAACAACAAATGATAATTATCAAATATTATCATTCTCTAGTAACCATATATACCACATATACAATAATAATTTTTGAAAAATTATTCCTTTATACATAAATTATAATCAAGGTAAAATTATTTCATTTACCCAATTTCAACACAATACTATGTTGAATTGCTCTGTCCAAATGTTTTGAGATCCCTGTCAATAACGTTAATTACACGTATTGACCAGAATCCATAAGCCACTCAACAAATCAACCAACGCAATATAAAACAATTTTATATGACTAACAAATACGCGCTCATATATACATACTCAAACTCATTCTAGGGTGTTACTAACTCTATCTATAATGAGTAACCTACCAAATCCAAGGTTCTCGCTTAACCTCGCTCTGATACCACAATGTAATGACCCACTTTTGTTAATAGTTTAAGCGGACAATAAACCACTCATGACCCACTCAAATTAAACGGAAAGGCAGATAGTTAAGAGAAAGAAAAAGGAGGGGACAAGAAGAAAGAAGAGAGAAAGAAAACAAACAATAAAGAATCTCACAATGGAACGAATAATCTATAATATACCATAAATCTTTACACAAAGAAGAAATGTAATATACATACATCAATCAGAGTACACCACCCTATTACATCCGGATAGTTTTAACAACCCATCCTCACAATTGCTAATAAATACAACCAATACAGGACACGGCGGAACATAATGAAATACGTATATACGTCATGGGTCTCCAGCTCGTCTCTTGAGCTCCAATGCATTCAAAGCAATCTGTAAATATGCTCGGTCTGATCCGATTATTACAATAAAATAACACCAGAGTCGGTCTGGAAAACCAGCATGAGCAAACACACATCAATTGAATTTTAATGTTTATTAAAATCTTTTGAAAATTAGGTATCTCGTAAGACCATGCCACACATAAACACAGATGGGTTTTTGTCTTACGATAACCAAAACATTTTCCATAGAAAATCCATTGATATTATAATAATGTTAGGGGGTCAAAGTAAAATATAAATATAGCTGAAATGCTTGCATCTCACATTTCAGCATAGTTAGGCACAACTAAGTATGTACGGCGCTTATTGGAGAATGGATTCCATACAATGGCTGGCTACTGGGGTACCGCCCATCACGGTGCATATCTAGATAAAATAACATCAAGGACCTCGCCAGGATCCCCTACCGACACAGAACTAGCTTACCACTTGACTGGTAGTACCGAATATGTTCACCCCTCTGTTAATGGGCCCCGAAGCATACAACTGAAAGATAATATCGACTCTAGATAGGATGATCATACCCTTTTTAGGAGCGACCCACTTTGCCCTGTTGCATCTCCCCTATTTTAGTTATTCCCGGTTAATGAGGCTTAGGGCTATGTTTTACCTTTTATATAGCACTCCCCATTTGGAACGCTAACACTACCCTCCAGGCAACCATGCAATGCCAGCACTCATCCGTACAGTTTCGTTCTGGGACTGAATGAAATGCTTGAGAGCTCCGCTTCAATTACACCATCTTCAAGATGTCTTTACTTCAAAATGCTTGAGTTGGATCAAATTGGTTTTCGTATAACATATTCGATCCCGGTCACATTGAAAAAACATTCGGTATTTTCGGTAAACTCAACCTCGGTTCTTTAGGAAATAAACTGTCAAAGACAAGAGTGAAGATAACCTCCTAACCGTTAATGGACGAACTTCCTTATCATTTATCCTAGGAGAACGAAACAAGATTTATACGCACGGTACAACATCATTGGAGATGATTGTGCCCTATAACTAACGTGTTTTTCCTAGATATTTCAAAGTTATGGTTTTGGGTCCATATTTGATAGTCGGTTATTTAACTATCAACAAACACACATTCAAATTAGGGATTTATTTCAAAAGGGAAAACCAACATTTGTTAAGCACATAAGCAATCACTAGCCTCGTTAATTAATCTTTTCATTAATTAAATTTATCTTGTAATTACTTTTATCCAGTCCTTTACAAAGATATATAAATATCCACAAATCCCTATATTTCAATACTTGGAAAATATTCATATACTTATCTTAACGCTATAAGTAAATTCACAAAACTGAAAAAGATTTACTTTCTATATAATTATAAAATCATTTATAAATCCCTTATAAATCTCAAAAACCATTTATAAAACTATTTTACAAATTTTTGAAAATCATTTATAATCTCTTTTATAAATTCAGTCACTTATAAATTCTTTTTGTACATCCCTAAAATTATTTATAAATCCATAAAACCAATTATAAAACTCCTTTTATAAATCTATAAACTCATTTCTCAAATTCGTTTATAAATATTTAACTGTTTATAAACTTTTGCACCTTGTAAAAATCTCCTTTAAGTCTTTATACCATTTTACAAACTTCCCTTATAAAATCCAAGTCCATTTGTAAAACTCTATTTATGAACCTCGAAAAAATTATAAATAAATCCTAATCATTTACTTTAAAACACTATTATATAATATTAACTATTAATGATAAACATTATAAATAAACTATAATTATAAACTTTGAAACATCTTTAAAATAATAATTAATAATGCAAAACATTATAAATAAAACAATCGTTGAGCTTTACCATTTTAAAAATAACAATAATAAATTTCCAAAATATTGTTAATAATCACTATTATTAATTTCAAACCATATTAATAATTTTAAATAATTAACTTTTCAAAATATTAAACATTGATAAAATAACCTTAAAAGAATAAAAATAATCTTAGAAAATATTAATATAAATAAATAATCTTTGAAAAAGATAGATAAAAAGGGTTGGAGTAAAATATAAATTAAATCTCTTTAAACAAAATATTTCCAAAACCCAAATTCGGATTTAAAAATCATTTCCTGTCACAAAACCCATTCCAACTCAATTGGAATTTACAATATTTTTAAAATACTATTTGGTGGCTAATAACTTCCAAATGCTTAACTAATACTGTTATTAGTTTTCTATCACTACTGAGTTCTAGTTTTGAACATAAACAATGTTATAACCAATAGTGTCCACAAATCAGGTTCCATATCCAATAATTCATATAACATGCATTTTATTGAAAATAAATCACAATAGCGAGGAATCCCGTTGGATCCCTCCAACCTGACCCATGCATCACAACTCGTATATATATAAGCACATATATATATAAATAAAATTTAACGGTGATGAGGAATCCTGTTGGATCCCTCCAACCTGTTTTCCTGCAATTGATTTCATATATTAATCGCTTCTAAAGCGACAATTCATCAAAACCAAACAGTCCACATATAAACATCCAATCAATAATTTGTATCAACTATATAATATTTCTAGTTAACCAAAAAGGTGAGTTTAACTCATCGGAATTTCTGTTGTCACCGAGACGTTCCGATTTGGAACTAAAATCGAACGATGTTCGGTTTTTAGCCATATTTCAACTGTCTCCAAATTTGTCCTAACCAGTTCCATTACGAAGCTTGCGACATTTCGAGCGTAACATAAAAATATGCGCCTCGATTGGACCTCATATGATAGAGTTATTAAATTTTTAATTTATCGATATTTAAATTAATAATTAATAAACTAACAACATAATTAACTATAATTACAACTTTACCCTCTTCTCTCTCTTGTTCACGCTTAAACCAGGTCGCACGTCCGCATGTTCAAACCGACGCCGCCACCTTCGCCTCTGGCCACGAGCCACTCTCACATGCTCGCCCAAACTAGTACTGACCTCCCTTCACCCTACGCTGCCGGTTCCATTATTTAGATCGCCGCCACCCCCACGATAAACCCAAGGAACGATTTTCATTCAACTTCAAATGATCAAGTAGTTGTAATGCATGTGGTTGTACACCACAACAATAATAAGTATGCAATCAAAACCAATCCTAGACATAAATTATCCCGATACAAGTTCAATGGCGAAAACGACATCTCGATTGGACGTCGTATGCATAAGATATCAATTTTGCAAGAAATCAGATTAATTAAATTGACTAATTAACATTAATTATCAACTAATTACCATTTTAAATTAATACATTTCCTCTAATCTTTCTTCTCCATCCTAAACACAACAACCTATGCACAAACGAGATGCACGAACCTAAATCCGTGCATGCCATCCACCCTCCTCGCTTCCTCGGACCATGAAATCAAGCACCATTCATGCCATCGAACTTCTCTTCACCTAAACATTGATTTGGACTACTCCATGATCAGCTAGACACACCTAAAAAAATTCCAACCGTTCTTTCCCTAATCGACATCCCCAGTTCATGATTTTCCACAGCCATCTCTAGCTCCTCCAACTATCGCTAACTACTCCCCACGCCACCACGAATCCAACCCCACCTCCGATTTCAACTCCGGCTCTCTCCACCCCATCGTAACCTGCACCTCAGAACACGACAAGTCAATTGTCTCACACACCAATCCAACGCCGAACCACCTCAAACTTCCACCACACGACCACCTCCACACGAGAAGAACAACGCACCCTACACTAGGGCCTAACTCCTTCTCAATCAACCACCATCCGCAACCCTAGTTCGATTGTACAAAATCGAGTATCACCAAACAATGCCGCATCCACTATCGCGTACACCAAAATGTTCTATCAATCACATGAGTTCAACGAATCCAAAATCGTCGAATTTCGTGGCCTTTAGCTTCAGATTTAATTGATTAAATGGAGAAAATGGCCCCGGTAGATTTTGAAAAGGAAAAATGCAGAAGGAAAAATAATGAAGAGGGTTTAAAGTTATGGTGTTTATATAGGAAAATATATATTATATTTTAATCCTCTTAATTAATAACTACGTGTTTCGAGCTTGCATGACCATAAAACATGTCCGATCGCCATGAAACTCATCGATGTACAACAAGTCATTATTTCGGATCCAACGACACTGAATTCGTCAAAATCCATGACACTGAATTCGTCAAAATCCAAGAGACTGAATTCGTCAAAATCCAAGACACTGAATTCATCAAAATCCAAGACACTGCCCCGAGATGATAATTCACACATTGATTAAAAAGAATTATTATTTAATCACTTAAAATATAAATTAAAGTTCGCCACCTCCATTTATTATTTAAAAAGACTTTAATCAACTTTTAAAGTCATTTTATCACATAAATCCAATATTTATCTATTTAAATAATTTCAATATTTAATTATAAAGCGTTCAAAAATCCAGGTCATTGTAGAAGATGTCGTGCATGCATGCCCACCATCTTCTGATGTGAGTCGACCCTATATGCTAGGTTCCTAATCTTCTCTATTATCAGAAAAGGACCTACAAATCTCAGCACTAACTTCCTCTTACTATCGAATCTAATAACATTATTTAACAGAAAAATCTTCACAAACACCATATCATAGATAGAGAACTCCAAATCTTTTTGTCTCTTATCACCGTAGCTTTTCTGCCTATCTGGAGCAGCTTTCATTCATTTCCTAATAACCTTGATCTTCTCCGATGTTTCTCTAATCATATCTGGCCTGAGTATTAGTTTCTCGTCCGCTTCCCACCAACACGAAGGAGCGTTACATGGTCAACCATACAATGCTTTGTATGGTGCCATACCGATACTAGACTAATAGTTATTGTTGTATGCAAACTCTACTAAATGCAAATGATCATTCCACGAGCCTCTGATATCGAGTATGCAAACCCACAAGAGATCCTTCCAATATGTGATTTGTCTCTCAGTCTATCCATCGGTTTATGGTAATAAGCTGTACTGAGATGTAGCTTGGTTTCCAATGCCTCTTGTAAGCTCTTTAAAACCCACTAGTGAATAAAGGGTCTCGATCACTCACAATGCTCTTTGGCACCCCATGGAATTGCACTATACACTTCTATACAACCCAGCCAACTTGGATGTTGTTCTATTGGACTTGAAGGGTATGAATCGGTCACTCTTCGTTAATCTATCGACCATGACCCAAATGCTATCGTACTCTCCTCCGGTCCTTGGAAATCCATCTATAAAGTCCATCAATACTTTCTCCCATTTCCATTTGGGAACTTCAGGTGGTTGTAGTAATTCACTTAGCTTCCTCTGCTCTGCATTCACCAACTAGCAGTTCATACACTTGAGATAAATGCCCCAACATCCTTCTTCATCCCGTCCTAATAATAGGTATGTTTCATATCAAGGTACATCTTATTACTGTCGAGATGCATAATCAATCTCGAATGATGGCACTCTAATGGTACTCATCTCTTAACCCATCGACATCAGGTATGGATAATCTCTCATCCTTACGAGGTCAACCATCTCGATCAAGTCCGTACTGCCTCATCTTTTTGGACTCTACGCCTCCTTTTATTTTCCCCAAGATCTCAGCTAGTCTGTCATCTTGCATATGACTAGTCCCTATCCGCTTAATCAAAGTAGGTTTGATAATCAAACTTGCCAGCATCTCTAGCTCTTGCTCGTAGTTTGGTCTGAAGGCATAGCCAGTAATATACTCCAACTGCTTCTAGTCTAAGAACATTGCTCACAAACTAGCATGTCTTCTACTCAATGCATTAGCGACTACATTCCTCTTACAGGGCATAGAGAAAATGTCAAAGTCGTAGAAGGCCAAGAATTCCAACCATCGCTGCTGGCGAAGGCAAAGATCCTTCTGGGAGAAAAGGTACTTCAAGGATTTTTTTTCGTTAACAACTCAAACCTTTTCTCTAATAGATAATGCATCTAAGTCTTTAAAGCAAACACTATGCCGCCAACTCCAAATCATGAGTTAGATACTTCTTCTCGTGCGATTTCAGCTGTTGACTGGCATTGGCGACAACTTTTACCCTCCGCATTAACACCACAACCACTCCAGTACAACAGGCATCTATGTATATTGTAAGCTCCTCATTCCTACTTCGAATAGTCAATAAAGGTGCACTCGTCAACCTATCTTTAAGACTTACAAACGCATGCTCATACTTCATGTCCCAAACAAAGGTTTGATTCTTCTTTGTCGAATTGGTCAACGACGCTATTACCTTCGAGAAGTCCTTGATAAAACATCTATAATATCCCGCTAATCCTACAAAACTCTTCACATATGTAGCGTTCTTAGGTTAGTTCCAATCTTGGACCATTGCCACCTTGGCAGAATCTACTGTGATGCCTTGCTCAGACACGACATGACTCAAGAATCTCACTTCCCTTCTCCAGAAGTGACACTTTGAAAACTTCACTTTCAACTTGTGCTTCCTCAATACTTCAAGCACAATCCTCAACTGTGTCTTGTATTCCTCTTCCATCCTAGAATAGATCAAAATATCATCCACAACCACAAGCACGAACTTGTTCAACTAATCCCTAAATACTTGGTTCATAAGATCAACAAAGTATGCCGGAACATTGGTTAGCCTGAATGGCATAACCAACCACTCATAAAAACCAGATGGTGTATGAAAGATGGTGATCGACACACTCTCCTTTGTTACTCTCAACTAATGAAATCCCATCGCCAAATCCAACTAAGAGTACACCTTCGCACCGTGGAGTTGATCAAACAAGTCATCAATACACAAATGTGGATACTTGTTCTTCTTCGTCACTTTGTTCAGCTCATGGTAGTCAACTTATAACCTTAAAGAGCCATCCACCATGATGGCGAATACTATGGGTGTGCCCCAGTAGGATATACTCCTATGAATAAACCCTCGTCCTAACAGGTTATTCACTTGCACCTCCAACTCTTACTGCCATCTAGGTGCCATATACCTCAAAGGCATAACTAGTTGTCCGACATCTTTCACTAAGTATATACGAAACTTAATCTTTCGATCTGGCGATAATCTGGTCATTTCTCCAAACACATCTAGACACTCTCTCACTATAGGCAATGATGACAACTCATCATGTGGAACCTCGAGCGAATATAGAGATCTAACTATAACCCCATCCTTTGGCAGGCAGCCAATCACTACGTCCGCCCCCTCATAGCCCCAATCATCACCAATAGCTTCTCGCAATTCACAACCCATGCCTACTTCCTAAGCTAGTCCATTCCTAAGATAATCCAGAACTCAAAAAAATTCAAAACAAAGTAATAACAAACAAAAGAGCATCCATGACTCGATTAGATAGAATCATGACAAACCATGCACAGGCTAGTGGAACCTCAAGCAGGGTTCGCCACAACCAAAGGTCGGTCAACTATTTTGGGTTTCAATCCTAATATATCTACCAAGTCACTATATATAAAGGAATGTGAAGCCCCAGTGTTGAAAAAAACAAGTATGGGAACATCATTAATGGAAAGCATGCTTTATATTAAAACACACTTCCCTTTTTCTTTCATCAAGGGAGCAATCAACAAAGTTGGAACATTGTCCAAAGCATATGCCTTCACCACTACTTCCACTTTATTGGTTTTGGACAATTCCTCTACATACGCCTTACCTTGGTCCAGTTGAAACACTTCTATCCCTCAACTTTACAATTCTTACTCGGGTGGCCTCTCTTTCTATAATTAATACAAGCAAGTTACCAATTTCCCTTCTTCTTAGCTTTCTTATTATGGAACCGCTTTCTCTTCCTGTTTCATTTCTTTTTACCTCCGCCACTTTGTTTCCGTTTTGTCTCTTCCTTCACTACAATAATTGATTTGGAGTTTGGGGTACAAACTCTCTTACCAAAGAGACTACTCGATGAGTCTCTCAAATGGCCCAACGATGTTATTCATCAACTTTTCTTCTAAATAGTCATCCAAACCCATAAGAAACTTCTCATTCTTCCTCAACGGAGTGTCGATGAAAGATTTCTCATACTTCAACAAGCCGTCTAACTCAGCAACATACTCAGAGACAAACATATCTTCTTGCTTCAAATTAGCATATTTCCCAAATAGCACCGAATTCTGAGTAGCCAGAATGAACTTCTTCTCAAACCGCATTTTGATTTGGTCTTAAGTAAACTGATCCTCAAGTGTAGCAACTCTGATAGCATTCCACCAGTTCATGGCTCTCTCTTGAGGCTGTCAGGAAGCCAACCTCCTCTTAATAGCATTGCCCAATTCAAGGTCTTCTTAGATCCTTTCGCAGGTGTCCAACCAATCCTACACTTTCATAGATGATTTCGTTCCTTGGAATGGTTTGCCACCAAGACTGGAAAAATCCTTATTCAGCTTAGCGAGATCAACTCTGGACACCTGCACCTAAGCACCACCAATAGCAGCATTAGGAGCAACCACTTTGGAATTTTGCAACATGTTCTCCATTATCGTGTTAAACATCACCTACATGTTAGGGTTAGCAACCCCCAAACCTGCTCCTTCCTTGTGCCCAGAGACAAAGTTCCTTGTAGTGTTTCTTGTATGTCGGCTCATTCTTGATCTATAACAAGAATATTCAATCTCTCCTAAAAGAAAAGTGCATCAGGGGTGCATGTGACTTATATACTATATATACTACTATATAGTTTTAAAATAAAAATATATAAACAGTATACACTATCTCATAAATTTACACACTTTCAATACAGTCTAAGGGGATAACTCCTTCCATATCTCTACTAGACCATGATATCAACAAGGGTTAATCATGTAACCTAAGCTCTAATATGAAATGTGATGACCACCCTACACCATTGGTACCCAAAATAACTAAATAGTGCGCTGCTGACATGCCAGGTTGATGTAGGACCATTGTCAAAGGTTATAAAGAAATAAAACATCGTAGAACCTGTCGTATATCTCATAGCCCATGTAATAAAATATAATATACATCACATGTATAAAACATGATAGACGGTAATAACTAAGTGAACCTAATATCAGAGGACAGATCCATAAAGTTATACAACATAGTAATAGAGTTTATACAAAGAAGAAATAAACTTAGATAAACTATCTCATAATAATAAAGAAAACATTGTCAAGGTTCCACAGTGTTGCATAATGGAATAATCAATAGGATATCCATATATAATACAAGAAAGCTCCATCTTGCTCGTCCTCTGCACTACCACCACATAAACATATACCTGCTATCTAGTCTACTCATTAAAGAGTACCTGAGATAATAAGAAGCAAAGCATAAAACCTCAAGTCAGACAACTGTTTGGTATGAGTGATAAATGAATCTCAAAATACTATACAAGTCGATATAGTAAGCAACAAACAAGTATAAGAGTCAAACCTGACCTATTCCTATATCCAAAGAGTTAGCACATAACATTTATAAGATGCTACTCTACTATCCACTACACCACAAAA
Source organism: Allium fistulosum (assembly GCA_030737815.1). Lineage (NCBI taxonomy): Eukaryota > Viridiplantae > Streptophyta > Magnoliopsida > Asparagales > Amaryllidaceae > Allium > Allium fistulosum. The sequence continues at coordinate 970,402,118 of CM060908.1, read as the reverse complement.
GGCTTTTAACAGCGTTTGATAAAATATGATACAACAGCGTTATTACAAACGCTGTATAACGACATGCTGTCGTATATACATAACTTACAACAGCTTTTCTATAAACGCTGTTGAAACATCTCTTTGACAGCGTTTATTACGAGCTGTCAATAATCTTTTTACAGCGTTTTCAAACATGCTGTATTATGTTTCAACAGCGTTTATAATTTAGTTGTCGAAGATGTTCTAATTCTACTTTAACTGTTTACAACAGCTTTTTCTAAACGCTGTTATTGAACCATCAACAATTTCGACAGCATGTTAAAAACGCTGTGATTGAATCATCAACTATTTCGACAGCATGTAATAAACGCTGTTATTGACAGTTTCAAGATAATTACAGCACGAATTAAACGCTGTTGTTTCTTCATTGACAGCATTAATTAAACGCTGTCTTCTATTTATATAACAGCTTTAATATTCAACTCTATTTTTGAATATTCCAAAACTATATTTTAAGCATATTCAAGCAACTAGTATATATAACAGGTTCTAATAACTATTAATTGGTTACATAAACTAGTTAAGAGAATATTAATAAACAAAAGACATCCATAAACCAAGTTTCAATAATATCCATAAACAAAAATAACAAAGTAAACCAAGTTGCCACAAATTCTGTTAAACAAAGACACGTTATATGTTAAGTATCGGAGAAGTGATCTTCAAAGCTGCTTGACCAGTGCTTTGGAGTACAGGTAGAGCGACATCTGCTGCCGGTTTCAGGGTATCATAAACTACTTTGATCACTTGCTGGTTCAGACCTAAAGTTTTCGAGGCACCATCTCCCACCAAGTCTATTATGTCTTCCACCTATAACATTTACTCTTTGATTTCAAACTGATACATATATTTATTATCATGTTCTGATGTTTTGATCTGTTTTGTTTTTACTTGCGATGAGTACTATCGAATATTACTTCCATTCACATTTTTTCCCTCAGATCTCCCTTCATTTGAGTGTGTACATGAATACATTATGTTAAGACTTCTTATCACATATAAAGAGGAGGAATTATGTTTACATTGAAAAGATATTCTAAACATGTTCTTATAAAAACAAAAAAGAAGAGAAACAGCAGCAGATCAAAAGGAAAATACTGACAGTAGAAATACGATAATTAATTGGTTTAAAAGTTGATCAAAAATTTCAAGACAGATTAAACTTGGTAAACACCTTGCATATGCACATAAAAACCAGGAAGGGAACAAGAGTTGACCTTTGTAGATAAAAAACGAACAAAGACGTGAAGAGGTTCCAGATCAGTTTTGTTACTTCTTATATACAGCAGTCATTTTCATCATTGACTTGTGCAAATTAAACAAAAGTTAAAAAAAACAAAAGGAAAAAAAGCAACGAGGTAAATTGTCTTGTACTTCTAATATCTTTTCCTACGACAATTCGCTGTGGAAACAAGAAAAATAAGAACCACTGCATATAATTTCATGGCTATAACTGAACCATGATGAAAAAATGAACTTGTAACAAGAAATGAACTTAATAGTTATGCTATATATGTACTTATTATACTTGAGATAAATATCTAACCATTTGGATGTGATTTGTATGCAGGCATCAATTTCATGGCTATGGTTCAAAATATAGTCAGATGGACACATGCAGTTATTTATTTACGTAAGTCTTATGCAAAGCTACATCATTATTGTTTGCTTTTATGTTCTGCTATCAACAAACGATGAACACATGGGTGACGTGAAGAGAGAAGTAAAAACAAAGATGGTAACATGTTTTCTAAGCAAATAGTAAGAAGATGAATTAGTAATAAATTCTAATCAAATGAGAATTGAAGGGTCGGAAAAGATTGTATACCAATTTGGTATTAATACTTTATATAGGAAAATCAAAAAATAAATAATAAAAAGACCCTTGTTGGAAGTGCAATGGAGAGGAAATTTTTAAGCTAGAATTCAATTTCAATTTAACAGCACAGGGAAAAATGAATTGATAATCAAATTATATTTTGTCCAACAAATGAATCAAGCATACCTAATAGTGGAAATGATGCCAACAAAATCCAAGCAATCAGATGCCAGTAAGATACATCCATCTAATATGATTCTGAACTGTAAAAAAAGAAGAAGAAAAAAGAAAAAGAAAAAAAAGGCAAACACAACTTAACAACCAAAAATAATCAACTGGATTGTTCTTTATACTTAAAATTGCAATTTATAAGAGTGAGCATGAAAAACCTGATGGGGATTACAGTCAACTGGATTGTTCTTTAAACTTTAGCTTGCACTGAGTATTCACGATTTCTGGAACCAAATTCAAATCTGCAATTCCACGTTTCTTTTCTTCTCCAATTGAGGAATTCATTTTACTACTACCATCTTTCATTTTTAGTTCAACTTCAATAGCACAATCATTCATTTTATTACTATGTGCTTTATGTCCACCTAATGCATGATGCTTCCCAAAAACCCTCTTGCAATCAGAGCATTGATTCATATTTTTGCTACTCCCACCCTCGTCGTTATTTCTTGATTTAAAATTACTGGGAGCACTCAGTTGAACACGCTTGGTTCTCTTTCTTTTGATAGTAGTATACCACATCTTCTTCCTACTCTCATTTAAAGGTTCAGCAGAAATCATCTCAACATCGTTAAAGTAATCATCTGTGTCAGATTCAGAATCATATAACTTCAATTTCCCGATATCATTCTCATCATCAATAAAATTTTGATCTTCTTCATGATCATCAGACTCATCGAGATGATGTAATTCATTGCTGCTAAAACAGACGGCTTTTACTGATAGCAACAGTAGACTCTCAACAGCATCGTTACTTTCTTTACTAAAAACTGAAGGGCGCATATGGGAAAAAGGTCTTGACGATCTGACATGCCCATTTTCTTCTTCTTCATTGTGAATCACCATTTTATCTTTCTCCGAATGACGCTTTCCATGATATAGTATAGCTTTCCAAGACTCCATTTTTTCACCGCAAACACAGCATCTAAGATTACGGTTGTGATCGGTATAACTCTGCACAGTAGGAATTTTCTTCATTTCTGGATTGTTTCTTGTTCCATTGTCATCCATTATTGGTTGATCAGAACACACAATGATTTTATCAAGAATCGAGATTTTGGTAAAGAAATGAAATTAATAATATATGGTTGAGAAGTAAATATCTGTGTTTAGATTAGAAGGAGCAATGTGAAGCAAAGCTGTGCTCAAGTGAAAGACAGAAAACTACGACTTCAGAAATTGTCCTAGAGTCTTTTACTGAACCATTATAATAGGGTGAGCGTTCATGTTGCAAAGATCAAGCTAATGCTATGGATTTCCTTAACAAAGACCTGCCAACAGAAATTAGAAGGTAAAAAATATATTACTGCCAATCATCAAATCGAAATTAGAAGGTAAAAATCAAATATCAAAACACCAAAATAAAAAATATCAGCATTTGTGTGATAAATAAAAGGATTGTTTGATTGATAGTGATGATAGAGGATTATTTGATTGGGAGTGGTGAATGGTACTAAATTAAAAGCATAACCTACTGTAACAAATAAACTAAAAAATGAAATCAATATTTGCTTTGTATAAAGCAATTTTTCATATCATTTAATCAAAAGTGATGAGTGATGCTCACATAATTCAAATCAGAATGACTTATATTTTACAATACATAGCAATATAGCATATTCGGATAGTTTTGAGGTTTCGAATTATTTATAGCAGAATGATATTGTAATTAACCAAATGATTAGTAGTCTACTCACCCAAGCCTAAAGCATGATGAGCACTATTATGTCAAAAAGCAGGAGATGAGCATATTATGTCAAAAAGCAGGAACTGGAGTAGGCTATGTATCAGTGTATTTATCCTGAATCCAGATTCTCTGTAAAACCTGAAATTGCAAAAACACTCAAAATTAGGGATTTTGAATATAGTTTGCATTGGTACATGAACTTGCAGGGGAAAATCGAACATGGGATTAGGTCAATCCAAATGAGGTTAAAATTTATAAAATAAGTTGAAGGAGGATAAGAAGAACAGTAAATAAAACAATGGAACAATACGTGAATCAAAGTAAATAACAAAAAATTAAGTAAGCAAAGAGTACAAATATTTAAAATATGTGAATGTCAAGTGCCTTTAGATTTATGATCATTATCATGTCTAACTTGTTTTTGTGAAATTACAGCGTAAATTATCCATTTTGTTAGTAGCTTTCTTATTTTTAGCCAAACAAACCAAAGATGGCTGTTAGGTGTTGAGGAGTTTGATCACTTCACTCATCTTGAAATCATTGTTAGCTCCTCGTATATTCCATACAAATAAACTCATTTACCTTTTGTTGAGCTCCTAATATATCTTTTAGGGGGAGCTTTTGTTTTGTTTTTGTCTTGTTTTTCTTGCTTTTTTGATTGAATTTCTGCACTATATTCAGGATATCTTCTATGTAGGTTGACACGTTTTGCTGATTTGTTTCAAGTTCTTATATGATACTATCAACTATTTGTGCTGCAACATTACCCATAATTAATAACATCATTTGAAAAGGTTTCAAAAGCAGATACAAAATTTTGGGAACTATCAGTTTCATTTAAGCTTCTATAGTAGCTATAAATCCAGTCTCTGTTTTTCTAAGGTTTATAGAAATTATATAGGATTTGTGATCTTTGTGATGTGCTGATCAGTAGATTCAGTTTCATTTAAATTGCCAGATGTAAATTTTATTTTTTGTTTCCTCAGGGACATAACATCTTCATGCTCTACTTGCTTTTCTTGTGCATTTAGATCTATGGTCATTATTATGTTTAAGTTATGCATAATATGTAAAATATTTAAAATGCATTTGATAGTCGATTACAAAGAATTGTTTCAGCTTTCAACAAAAAATAATAATATGATGGCAACAAATTCTATGATTTTGTCTTAGCAACAACACAGAAAACAGTTTCAAAATATAAAGAAAATGATCACAAATAGCAATATAGGCTCTTAATTGTACCTGCCACAACAAAATAGTGCACAAAGGAACTATGCAGTCAGTTGCCTCGACCAACTCCTCCACTTGCTGATCTGGATCTGGTATTTTTCTCTTCTTCTGATAATTTGTGATACTGTATAACTCATAAAATAGATTTGCTGCTAGCCTGCTATGTGATAACTTACTCTTAGTTGATAGTTGATGTTGTAAGTTAATCAGAATTTGTGATAGTTCAAGTAAAGTAAGTTAACTAATTTTAATTTATATAAGAATTTGAGAACTTTAAAGTAAATAAGTTATTTTTTTAAAACTGATTATACTAATTTTATGCTGATTTTAATTTTTTTAAACTATTGTTCTTTTTTAAATTGTGTCAAGGACAGACCTTTGGCTTTAAAGTAAATGCATATTTTTCTTTTATTATTTATTGGTTTTATAATCTGTATTAAATCAAGGTACTGTTAATATGTTCATTTTTATGTAGACAATATACCAGATACCTGGTACGTTAATCAAGCCATTAATTCTTGACCAAGTTGACGCGATTCACTGATTGTCCGTTTGGTTTATTAGTATCTTTATATCCAAAGGAATTTAATATTTCCATATACATCCCAACAAACGTATATAGACGACTTTCAACTTAAGGAACAATGCATAATCTTGTTCTACTGTAAGTTTTTTCCATCAAAATAAAATCCAAATGGATATTTAATGAAGATCTTTTTTTATCATACAGATGGACACTTGCAAACAGCAAGAGCATGTGGCTATTAATTGTATCCAGGTAATACAGTCGGTACATGCACGTGCAAGTGATAGCTTAAAGGTTCAGAACAAAATGGAATTGCTTGTGACTGATAGTGAGACTAAACAAATTCTGTATGCAGACAAGTTTGAGGAATGCGGAGGTCTAATCCTAAAGATTGGCAACAAACATACTGTGGTATTTCTAATATGTCGCATATTCTTTCAGTCCTGCAAAGCAAATTCTTCAAGTATATTAGCATAGTTTAATATAACTCAGTAACCAACTAAACGATCAGGAATCCCCTTAAATCTTGATAAGACCTTTAAAATTTTATAGTGCGTCAACTGATAATATTACTTTCACCAATAAAATTTGTTTCAATGTCAAAGTCATGTAACCACACAATTCTACAAATATCATATTCATGTTTTTTTTCAAGTCCAATGTTTTGTGTTTTCAATTGGTTGAACTTTTAGGAAGCATTGTGCAAAATGATTACTTTATAACTGACAAATATATCAAAAAAATGAATCACATATTATGTAGAAATCATTTTGATAACTGAATTAGATAAATGAAAATAATTTACTATCTATTTCCAAAAATACTTAATAGAATACCGAAGACAATTTACTCAAATAATACTTCCAATCTTAAATAAAAATCATTTGGAAATTTACTATCTATTTCCAAAAATACTTCGCTTTCAATAAAATTTTCTATTTTAATTTATTCCCCTTTCGATTAGTTTATAATGTGATCTCATCACAACAACAGTCGACCAAAAATATGTGATCTTATCGCAATTAAAATCAATCAAAGATGTGCAATAAAATTTCATCTAAATCAATCCACACCATTAAAATTTATCATCAAACAATCGACAACAACCTTTAAAAATGAGATCTATATAGTGGCGAGTTATCAAAATATAACTCGTCCAAACAATGCAAGTAAACGTAATGTCACCCGATTCAGTTTATATCATATCAATCCATTCACACAATATTCAATTTATAGCAAATAAAAATGGATTTTATACTAGCACATAGTTGTGAGTAAATAAATTTACTCACCTCAAATGATGCTCAAGCCTGAAATCAGCGACTATCCTTAGCTTAGCGCAAATGTTGCCATCGCCAATCACTGGAATGCCAGCCCTTCCATCACGAGCCTACCAATCAGTTCAAGCTCCAACACCCTCAGAAATCTAGCCCTATTTGCAGCCATCACCAAATCGCTAGTCACCTCCAGCCACACGCCCAGTATAATCGCGCACACCTTCTCTCACGCTGCTCCAGTCAAAGATCTTCATCGTCATCCCCATCGCGACTAAGCTCCAAGCGATGTGATTGGCTGACTTAATGAATGATTTCTCTCTGATACAAGCATAGCCAAGCATCCACGACTTTGTGAGCAACGGTCATGATAGAGAGGAGTAGTTTTAAAGAATTTGTTGAGCAGAGAAAATTAAGATTTGGAGAGGAGTCATTTAAAAATTTTTGCAGAGAGGAAGCGATTAAGATTTGAAGGCATTGGTGATTTAGGGTTGCTTATTTTTGGCAGAAGAGGGAAATTAATTATACGCGGCAATGAAATTTTCAGAGGGAACGACATTTCGCAATTTTCTGAAAAAAATCTCAGCGTTTTCCTACGTTGTCTTCAGATTTTCCTACCTATAAAAGGTTGCACAACAGCAATCAACGTATAAACGCTGTTCTCCATTGCCGTTAAAAGCAATTTTTCTTGTAGTGATCATTATCAAAATATACTACGTCTCAAGTACAATATCAGTTGTCTAGGTATCTATGTCCTAAATACCTATGTCAAGTGACATCCCTAGAGTGATAGACTATGGGGAAACAATCAAAGAAAACATAGCTTCCATCAACATCCTCACTATCACTCAAGTGCTTTAGATATATGATAACTCGTATGACCATCCTATGTCAGAGACCAATGGAAAAGTTTCGGTTCCTTGGTGCTCGAAATCCACGCCAGTCGGTAGGCCAGGAAAACTAAACTGCAAATCCTAGCAGTCCAGGGTATATGGATCACGTCTTAGATCCACGAGTATACGTCCTAATACCCAATATGTGTCCTCACCTACACCTTCTTTACGAGCACTATGGAACACTCTACATATCAATGATCTCTTCGCACACGTCTTCGAACTAATCCTAGTTTGACTCATTCCATCATCATCTTAGAACCCTTCCTTGCCCTACCTACTTCCATACCCATAGTAGAGCATGTCCTAGATCCACTTTACAAGCTCACGTCCTAAAACCTGTCTCATCATATCTTCCTATAATAGAGCACGTCCTAGCTCTACTTCACAAATTAGCATCATAGAACTAATCCTTATGGACTACCATCACGACTCCCGTCCTAATAATAGGTATGTTTCATATCAAGGTACATCTTATTACTGTCGAGATGCATAATCAATCTCGAATGATGGCACTCTCATGGTACTCATCTCTTAACCCATCGACATCAGGTATGGATAATCTCTCATCCTTACGAGGTCAACCATCTCGATCAAGTCCGTACTGCCTTATCTTTTTGGACTCTATGCCTCCTTTTATTTTCCCCAAGATCTCAGCTAGTCTATCATCTTGCATATGACTAGTCCCTATCCGCTTAATCAAAGTAGGTTTGATAATCAAACTTGCCAGCATCTCTAGCTCTTGCTCGTAGTTTGGTCTGAAGGAATAGCCAGTAATATACTCCAACTACTTCTAGTCTAAGAACATTGCTCCCAAACTAGCATGTCTTCTACTCAATGCATTAGCGACTACATTCCTCTTACAGGGCATAGAGAAAATGTCAAAGTCATAGAAGGCCAAGAATTCCAACCATCGCTACTGGCAAAGGCAAAGATCCTTCTGGGAGAAAAGGTACTTCAAGGATTTTTTTTCGTTAACAACTCAAACCTTTTCTCTAATTGATAATGCCTCTAAGTCTTTAAAGCAAACACTATGCCGCCAACTCCAAATCATGAGTTAGATACTTCTTTTCGTGCGATTTCAGCTGTTGACTGGCATTGGCGACAACTTTTACCCTCCGCATTAACACCACATCTACTCCAGTACAACAGGCATCTATGTATACTGTAAGCTCCTCATTCCTACTTAGAATAGTGAATAAAGGTGCACTCGTCAACCTATCTTTAAGACTTACAAACGCATGCTCATACTTCATGTCCCAAACAAAGGTTTGATTCTTCTTTGTCGAATTGGTCAACGAGGCTATTACCTTCGAGAAGTCCTTGATAAAACATCTATAATATCCCGCTAATCCTACAAAACTCTTCACATATGTAGCGTTCTTAGGTTAGTTCCAATCTTGGACCACTGCAACCTTGGCAGAATCTACTGTGATGCTCTGCTCAGACACGACATGACTTGAGAATCTCACTTCCCTTCTCCAGAAGTGACACTTTGAAAACTTCACTTTCAACTTGTGCTTCCTCAATACTTCAAGCACAATTCTCAACTGTGTCTTGTATTCCTCTTTCATCCTAGAACAGATCAAAATATCATCCACAACCACAAGCACGAACTTGTTCAACTGATCCCTAAATACTTGGTTCATAAGATCAACAAAGTATGCCGGAACATTGGTTAGCCTGAATGGCATAACCAACCACTCATAAAAACCAGATGGTGTATGAAAGATGGTGATCGACACACTCTCCTTTGTTACTCTCAACTAATGAAATCCCATCGCCAAATCCAACTAAGAGTACACCTTCGCACCGTGGAGTTGATCAAACAAGTCATCAATACACGAATGTGGATACTTGTTCTTCTTCGTCACTTTGTTCAGCTCATGGTAGTCAACTTATAACCTTAAAGAGCCATCTACCTTGATGGCGAATACTATGGGTGTGCCCCACTAGGATATACTCCTATGAATAAACCTCGTCCTAACAGGTCATTCACTTGCACCTCCAACTCTGACTGCCATCTAGGTGCCATATGCCTCAAAGGCATAACTAGTTGTCCGACATCTTTCACTAAGTATATACGAAACTTAATCTTTCGATCTGGCGATAATCTGGTCATTTCTCCAAACACATCTAGACACTCTCTCACTATAGGCAATGATGACAACTCATCATGTGGAACCTCGAGCGAATATACAGATCTAACTATAACCCCATCCTTTGGCAGGCAGCCAATCACTACGTCCGCCCCCTCATAGCCCCAATCATCACCAATAGATTCTCGCAATTCACAACCTCTGCCTACTTCCTAAGCTAGTCCATTCCTAAGATAATCCAGAACTCAAAAAAATTCAAAACAAGTAATAACAAACAAAAGAGCATCCATGACTCGATTAGATAGAATCATGACAAACCATGCACATGCTAGTGGAACCTCAAGCAGGGTTCGTCACAATCAAAGGTCGGTCAACTATTTTGGGTTTCAATCCTAATATATCTACCAAGTCACTATATATAAAGGAATATGAAGCCCCAGTGTTGAAAAAAACAAGTATGGGAACATCATTAATGGAAAGCATGCTTTATATTAAAACACACTTCCCTTTTTCTTTCATCGAGGGAGCAATCGACAAAGTTGGAACATTGTCCAAAGCATATGCCTTCACCACTACTTCCACTTTATTGGTTTTGGACAATTCCTCTACATACGCCTTACCTTGGTCCAGTTGAAACACTTCTATCCCTCAACTTTATAATTCTTACTCGGGTGGCCTCTCTTTCTATAATTTATACAAGCAAGTTACCACTTTCCCTTCTTCTTAGCTTTCTTATTATGGAACCGCTTTCTCTTCATGTTTCATTTCTTTTTACCTCCGCCATTTTGTTTCCGTTTTGTCTCTTCCTTCACTACACTAATTGATTTGGAGTTTGGGGTACAAACTCTCTTACCAATGAGACTTCTCGATGAGTCTCTCAAATGGCCCAACGATGTTACTCATCAACTTTTCTTCTAGATAGTCATCCAAACCCATAAGAAACTTCTCATTCTTCCTCAACGGAGTGTCGATGAAAGATATCTCATACTTCAACAAGCCGTCTAACTCAGCAACATACTTAGAGACAAACATATCTCCTTGCTTCAAATCAGCATATTTCCCAAATAGCACCGATCTCTGAGTAGCCAGAATGAACTTCTTCTCAAACCGCATTTTGATTTGGTCTTAAGTAAACTGATCCTCAAGTGTAGCAACTCTGATAGCATTCCATCAGTTCATGGCTCTCTCTTGAGGCTGTCGGGAAGCCAACCTCCTCTTAATAGAATTGTCCAATTCAAGGTCTTCTTAGATCCTTTCGCAGGTGTCCAACCAATCCTACACTTTCATAGATGATTTCGTTCCTTGGAATGGTTTGCCACCAAGACTGGAAAAATCCTTATTCAGCTTAGTGAGATCAACTCTGGACACCTGCACCTAAGCACCACCAACAGCAGCATTAGGAGTAACCACTTTGGAATTTTGCAACATGTTCTCCATTATCGTGTTGAACATCACCTACAAGTTAGGGTTAGCTACCCCCAAACCTTCTCCTTCCTTGTGCCCAGAGACAAAGTTCCTTGTAGTGTTTCGTGTATGCCGGCTCATTCTTGATCTATAACAAGAATGTTCAATCTCTCCTAAAATAAAAGTGCATCAGGGGTGCATGTGACTTATATACTATATATACTACTATATAGTTTTAAAATAAAAATATATAAACAGTATACACTATCTCATAAATTTACACACTTTCAATACAGTCTATGGGGTTAACTCCTTCCATATCTCTACTAGACCATGATATCAACAAGGGTTAATCGTGTAACCTAAGCTCTAATATGAAATGTGATGACCACCCTACACCATTGGTACCCAATATAACTAAATAGTGCGCTGCTGACATGCCAGGTTGATGTAGGACCATTGTCAAAGGTTATAAAGAAATAAAACATCGTAGAACCTGTCGTATATCTCATAGCCCATGTAATAAAATATAATATACATCACATGTATAAAACATGATAGACGGTAATAACTAAGTGAACCTAATATCAGAGGACAGATCCATAAAGTTATACAACATAGTAATAGAGTTTATACAAAGAAGAAATAAACTCAGATAAACCGTCTCATAATAATAAAGACAACATTGTCAAGGTTCCACAGTGTTGCATAATGGAATAATCAATAGGATATCCATATATAATACAAGAAAGCTCCATCTTGCTCGTCCTCTGCACTGCCACCGCATAAACATATACCTGCTATCTAGTCTACTCATTAAAGAGTACCTAAGATAATAAGAAGCAAAACATAAAACCTCAAGTCAGACAACTGTTTGGTATGAGTGATAAATGAATCTCAAAATACTATACAAGTCGATATAGTAAGCAACAAACAAGTATAAGAGTCAAACCTGACCTATTCCTATATCCAAAGAGTTAGCACATAACATTTATAAGATGCTACTCTACTATCATTATCAAAATATACTACGTCTCAAGTACAATATCAGTTGTCTAGGTATCTATGTCCTAAATACATATGTCAAGTGACATCCCTAGAGTGATAGACTATGGGGAAACAATCAAAGAAAACATAACATCCATCAACATCCTCACTATCACTCAAGTGCTTTAGATATATGATAACTCGTATGACAATCCTATGCTAGAGACCAATGGAAAAGTTTCGATTCCTTGGTGCTCGAAATCCACGCCACTCGGTAGGCCAGGAAAACTAAACTGCAAATCCTAGTAGTCCAGGGTATATGGATCACGTCTTAGATCCACGAGTATACGTCCTAATACCCAATATGTGTCCTCACCTACCCCTTCTTTACGAGCACTATGGAACACTCTACATATCAATGATCTCTTCGCACACGTCTTCGAACTAATCCTAGTTTGACTCATTTCATCATCATCTTAGAACCCTTCCTTGCCCTACCTACTTCCATACCCATAGTAGAGCATGTCCTAGATCCACTTTACAAGCTCGCGTCCTAAAACCTATCTCATCATATCTTCCTATAATAGAGCACGTCCTAGCTCTACTTCACAAGTTAGCATCATAGAACTAGTCCTTATGGACTACCATCACGACTCCCGTCCTAGAGCCATTATCATTGGAACAATTCTAAACCTCCATATAAGTCCTTGAATCCATATATCAAGGTCTCGAAGCCATCACATCAAAGCACTCTAATATCGCTTCAATTCTTAACCATCAGTATCATGCTGTCACATCAGCATCGAACGTTGAACGAACGAATGCTTCTAGCACAACACAAAGACCACACACTTCAACCACCAGAGTTTCTACCCCGACTTGAGCAAAACTTCACGTTGGTATCGACTTGAAGAGGTCAGAACCGAGCTGAACTTTGAACCCCTACATGTTCCTTTGACTTTTACTTAAGCTCTTCCTTCCAAGCCTAAGTCCCTTTTACCAAGATCCAAGTCCAACCCTTCGCTATTCATGTAACACCCCCACCTCTATACCCATACTATCAAATAGCATTAAAGAGTAATATTGTTGGATAATATGAAGAATAAGGAGATGTGGGGGTACATACTTGAATATTCCCTTGGACTAACATAGGTACATATCTCAAATCATATAAAACTCAGCATAGATGTACACGGTTTCAGTACAAAGCATTAAACTTATGTGCCTCTAAGACAGAATAATACAAAATATATATAATTAATAACAAGGAGAACATAGAGTCAAAATGCAACGATAATATATAATAAATTATATACATAAATTCCAAGTTATACATCAGATATACACAACTATCAAAACATCAAATACAAGAGTCCAAATACAACACAATAGTATATAATGAGTGTATATAATGAAATCTTATTCTCCATCTACGCCTATTATCCATAAATCGGTCATCTAATCTCTGAACTAGAAATGTCTCAAACTGACCTGAGTATTATTTATAACACACGGGTCTGACTATGTCTATGAAGATAGGTGACACTATAATGTATAATAATATAACAAGTCTAATTATGATCGCATAACAATCTCAAAAAATCTCCAAACAACATACATAAGAAAAATATATAGAAAAGTGTCATTACCCATCTAAAGGAATCGATATAAATCAAGAATCCCAAATCCAATAGGTGAATCAACCATATTCGGAACTCGTCATCAAAATCAACACACACACATAATGTGAAATAGTCTATCAAATTGTCCAAACCATATCCAACATCAGACAAACCATAAATATAAATCATCCACAAACCAAAGCACCAATAATAAAATATGGCTATCTCAAAAAATACCAAATCATCAGAGAGTATAGATATACGAGGACCGACTACATTTTAGACTCAATCGGTCTCTAGTCTAGTCAACTCATTATAGGAAAGAGACATATATGCCAACCAACCACACACACATAATCCAAAATCAGAAAGGGAGACTGATAGTACAACATGCTCTAGGAACCCAAGACTACTTGCCTCCTATAGAATACCATATTCCTACGGTCTTTAGTTACTTCGACGGACATTGTGACCACATTCACCATTGGCTCGTCTACGCATAGCCCCTGTCATTACCCTACTTTGCCCCTAATGATAACAGATTGCTAGCCTATGTGACACAAGTGACTATGGGCAACAACCCATCTACTACTACCAACACTGTGATGCACTTTGAAGGGACATAACTATGGTGTCGTGGTTCTGGGGCGTGACACCATGATCAGGCTGCTAAGGTGGATACTAGCCAATCCGGTTCGCTCTTGAAAAATAAAGGAAGCCGGACACAATGTGCATGGTCATATAACACACATACCCTACAGCTATGCATATCTCTAATAATAGGCCGACACATGGCTTTCATAAGCCAACATCTAACAATAAGATACTCCTTACCGAGTATCACATATACACATGAGTGTAATCCCTGTTTGAGTGACATTTACTTATAATGAATAATCAAATAAATAACATAACGGTGTCCCATATCACTGCATGTTATTCGAATAATTATTCAAAGCTTATAAACTATACTTGATCCACACTAGATATTTCTATATGATAAGTCCGACGAATAACCGGAAAAGTGTTATCGAAAGTCTCATACTAGGCGGTATCACTAACCCGTTTATTCAAATTTCTCATCACACAGAAATGAAATCTCATAAATCATATATAAATATGTCATCTCCATACCATACTAATATCATCAACTAAATCAGTATCAATGGTGAATCACCCATATAATTATTATTCAATAAACTAGAAAGAAATATCAATACACACACACACACACAAATACTCTAACACACAGCCATACAAACACATATATAAAAATATATACGGCCACACACTCATCTATTTACACGAACACACATACTCAAACCCAAAAACATAGAACACTAGAACACATGCACACACCGAGAAGAACATACACGCAAAATACAAAAGCACACACGAAAATTGCTAGGGACAGGTCGATTGTTTGTCTCCATAGGTCGACTGATTGGAGGTCTCCTACGAACGTTGATCGCCTTCTAACAGCGATACATCCTCCCACTACACTTGATACATTTAAAACTTGATGTTTATAATGAGTTCGATTCCACGCAACAAGCTAATTCATATAAAAACTAGATTTAAATGGTTAGAGCATAGATTTGTAAGTGGTAATCACTTACCTAAAAAATTGTCTTTTCTTTCTCGCACGCATGAAATCCCAATTCACCAACACATGAGTGACAATCTAATATTTCGATAACTTTTGGTGTAAATATGTATTATAGATTATATGTTTGAATTTGATAATTTATAATAATTTCTATTGTTTGTTCTTTATTAATAAAGTGGAGGGGTTTTTATGTGCGAGAGCTACCGAAGAAAGATGATATTTAGAGAGAAGGTTGCATGAGTATATTTGTGAAGAGAAGGAAGCTTTTGGAGTTAGAAAAGTGTCGAAAATGATGTTGGGCTTTAAAGTCTTGGCTTGGGTTATAAAAGCTTGGACTTTGAAAATGAAAGGTAAACAAACAAACATATATTTTTTCTTTTATTTAGAAATAAATACTATTTAATTTAAATAATTACAAACTATATTCAAATCACTATAATGTCATACTTAATATATATATAATTTTATACAAAATACCGGTTTCACATTTTTAGCTTGTTTAAATTGAAATACACTATTTTCTCACTTTAAGCCTAAAATTAAATAATCTCCAAACCAATTTATTAATTAGATCCCCAAATTATAATTTAATTAATTAAATCACTATTATTAACTTAAATTAATCATCACTTAAAAATCGAGTTGTTACAAACTCCCCTCTTCCAAAATTGTCTCCTCGTAATTTTCTATAAGGAAGAATCTATAACAAACCAATTATATTAAACTTATTCATATCATTTAAATTTGTTTTAAATTCCAAAACATTTACTCAAAGAAATAATTTCTTTATAAATTCACAAAACTCTCCATTTAAATAAATTTCCTTTTTAAATATCATATATATTATATATATTTTTCCAAAACTCATTTTGTTCTAACTCAAGCTTAATTCGAATTAAAATTCCCCATCAAACAATCTTTAAAATATTGTAACAAAAGCCAAAATTTTGATAAAATTTTATCAATAAATTTCTACTGAAATCTCATTTTCTCTATTTCAAACATCACATATAATAAAAAATTAAATTCAAAACACTACTTCACAAAAGCATTTTATAAAGTTATACAAATATTTGATTTTCTTAAATTGATATATGGAGGGAAGTTCTAAATTTATTCTCGAATTTTACCATTTCAAAATTAATTTGATATCTCACACCAATATAATTGCCAAATAAATAATTCATTTCATTTCAAAGTCTCTTATACTTCCCAAAATACTTCATTATTACAAAATTTTCCATTCCTCAAAAGAAAAATAACAAAACCCACGCCTTATTAAATTTCAAAGCTAAAACCAAATCAGATTTTTTTTATTTCTAAATTATTTAGTAATACACATAATTACAAAGAAATTGTTCATTTTTTTTACATTTAAAATTATACTGAAAGGTTATCAAATAAACACACTTATATTCACAAATCCTCAAATACTACAAAATAAAGTGCCTCGCCATCTATTATAGTGATTACTAATATCAATTGACTACATAATCAATACTGCCTCGCCATTGATCACAGCTATGCACTAATATCCAATGGCTATAACTATTACTAAAAGTACATACTATCATAAAATATCCTTTTCAAACCATTTGCTAAAATAATAAATATAAACTTTGGTTCCAAATCCTATACAAATATAAATCTCAAATATCATTTTACCAAAATAACTTACTTTGCTTAATTTTAATTTAAACATTCAACTCTTTTCCAAAATACTTTAATTTTCCACAAATTATTTATATCTTTCTAAATCATCGTGTCTAAATGTCTTATTTAAGCATTTAAGAATTTCTATTGAACACGTATGCACCCGCATCGATCGAAATCCTTAACACACTAAACGGACAAGTTAACACAATTTTCATTTCTAAAATCATCTATAAGTATCACTTTCACAAAAATTATAAATTAGACTGGTTTTAAGAATAATAATTATCCAAATCCTCAATTAATACTTTACTTATAGTGTATACACTTTCAAATGATTTCTAATTAAAACATTCACTTTACTACTAAAATCATTTAATATTAATAATACTCAATATTTATTTACAATAAACCTTTTCTTTCACAA
This sequence comes from Allium fistulosum, assembly GCA_030737815.1. NCBI lineage: Eukaryota > Viridiplantae > Streptophyta > Magnoliopsida > Asparagales > Amaryllidaceae > Allium > Allium fistulosum. Next base: position 970,384,612 of record CM060908.1, on the reverse strand, counting down.
AATACATATTAATTTTTAAAACATTTTCAAACAGTTTTAAATTACACATATCTATATTTATATTACTCAACAAACCATTTCAAAAGGCAACTCATAATAACAAAAAAATACTATTCATATTTATTTACAATAAGATTAAATCAAATAATTAAATTCATTTCATAGCTTCTATAATTATACACAAATCCAAAATTCAAATTTAATTCCCGCAACTTCAAATTGTCAAACATGAGAGGCTAAATAAAGGTACTCAGCAAAAATTAATAATTCCGCTGCGCACTACAATATTAACAAATCAAAACTCAACTATAATATCTCAAACCAAACATTATAATGTAATATCAGACCGTCCAAAATCATAAATACAAGTACTCTTGGTTGGACTAATTCCTTTCGTCCTTACTACTCCAACCACTTTACTTCATACTTAAAGGAAAAGAAATTAAATATGTATTTAAATATCTATATTTGTAAAATCACAAATACATCCCCTGATGATTACCCCTAGTAATCATCATATATATATATATATATATAATATAAACAATTACCCAACATACCCAAAGGGAAAGAGACTCTAAGTCTCATCTAAGGCCTCAAATCGTGTCTCTGATGTATAATTTATTGCCTTAAAACCACTCTGGTACTAATTGTAACACCCCTACCTCTATAGTCGTACTACCTAAAAGTATTACAGAGTAATATTGTTGGATAATACAGAGAATGAGACGATATGGGATAGACACGTGAATATTCCCTTGGACTAACACCAGTACATGTCTCAAATCATATAAAACTCAATATAGATGTACACAGTTTCAGTACAAAGCAATAAACACATATGCCTCTAAGACAAAACCATACACAACATATATAATTAATAACACAGAGAACACATAGTCAAAATGCAGCGATAATATATAATAAGCTATATACAAAAATCCAAGTTATACATCAGATATACACAACTATCAAAACATCAAATAAAAGAGTCCAGATACAACATATTAGTATACAATGAGTGTGTATAATAAAATCCCATCCTCCATCTATGCCCATCATAAATAAATCAATCATCACATCACTGAACCTGAAATGTCTTAGATTGACCGAGTATTATAAACAGCACACGAGTCGGACTATGTGTATGAAGATAGGTGACATTATAATGTATAATAATATAATAAGTATAATGATGATGGCATAATAATCTCAAAAGATCTCCAAACAACATTTATAAGAAAACTATACAGAAAAGTATCATCACCCATCTAAAGAAATCGATAGAAATCAAGAATTTCAAATCCAATAGGTGAATCATCCATATTTAGAAATATAACGACCCACCTTTTTGGACGGTTTAAATTGACAATAAACCACACATGTCAACCTCAAACCATTCAAAAGTGAGGATTGTTATGAGGTAAATATGAAAAAGAAGAGAAAAGAATGAAAAACAAAACACAGAATCTCACAGTGGAATGACAAAATATAATAATCAAATAAATAGTTCATGAAGCTGTTTTACAAATAACATTTGATTACACTTTTACAATACAGATCAGAGTTATACATACAACAGGGATAAATAAATAATGCAATGGAACGACATGATGCAGCGGAATAAATATAATAAATAGTAATAATATACTAAATCTTTGTCTTCGTCCTCTAGAAATAAGGTCTTCAACACTGAAATGCTCAGGCTGACCCGAGCATAATGAAAAGACAAAACACTCAAGTCAGAACTAAAGACCTTATGTAAGTTAAATCAACAATAAATAAATATGAGTGCAACGACTTCAGATATTTTACGGGATTTTACATCTCCTATCCAGTGTCTAACGTGCGTGCAATAACTTAAGAGATGTTCGAGATTCCATCTCCTAAGGATCCGTTAAACTATCTACATACATAGTACAATATGTTATTATAATATGTCTACAGTAAAGTAAAGTATTAAAATAGCATTAAGACGTTACCCATATCCCCCTTAACACATTTTTATAAATGCCGTAGTCTATAAAGTATCGTAATTCCTCCGTAAACTAGAGGGCTATCAAAGGGCACTCCATAGTGTATGACACAAACCAAAATTGTACTGGACACGATAAGGCATATGACAACGCACACGGGACAATGCCCAGGGTAGGATACTACTGTTTTGCGGATCCAGACAGGTGGTAACACGTATGTAACAACCCTGTATTTTGTGATTATTTTAATTGTATATTTTAATTATTTTAATTGAATTCACTGATTTAAAAACTTTATTTTATTTTTTAAAAGAATAATTTTTTTTATTTTAAATATAAATTTTGATTTTTGTGTGAATTATAATTCCAAACCTAGATAAATGGAATATTTCCAAAAAAGTGGATTTTGGTCAAAATGGTCAAACTTTGACTTTTAAATTTAAAATCTAAATATTTGAAATTTTGAATTTTATCTTTTATTTTGAAAATAGATTTAATTTCAAGAATACTGCTTTTTGTTTCGTTGTAATTGGATTTAAATTGTGAAAGTTATACTGTTTTCAATATTATGTGTATATTGAGTTATTTAACAATTTTCTTTATTTTTAATTTATATAAATGATATTTTTATTTGATATATCTTACTTAAATTTGTTATTTAGGTTATACTATATATGTTTTGACCTTTAAATATTTTAAAGTGATAATAAGATTTTTCCAGAGTGTATTGAATTTATTTCTAATTTTTAAAGCCTAGTTTGCATTTTAAAGCTATTTCCTGAGCAAAATAGTTTGGTAAAGTTCCTCTTCTTTTCTTCTCTCTTTCTTCTTGTTTTTCTTAATTCATTTGCACTTGCCTTTAGCTATTTTCTTGGCCATTCCTCCTCCATCACCTTGGCCACCTCCACCACCACCACATCTAGTCAACACCCCCTCCAGCACTTCTGTCCTATCTGGCTATGGCCATCTATGATGACGATTCCACCAAAAATGAACAAACTCTACCTAATTATGCCTAGCCGAGCACCATAATGCATCACCACCTCCAAACCACCACCTTGGCCGCCACTTGCACCACCATCTCCAGCCCCTACCTGACCTGACACCTCTGCCACATCACCCTCTGACCCCACCAGGCCTGACCGTGACAATGCTTGCTTTGGCCGTGGCTTGTTGTTGCCTTGTAGTTGCCTAGAATCCATTGTAGTGCCTTGTAGTTGTAGTTCCATGCACCTATCTTTTGTACCATCATCTAATCCATGCTAGGCCGACCTATGGACCCAAGATCTGATCCAAACCCACCCCTTAGCCATACATTACTGACCTGTAGCTGAACCATAGGTGGTTGAAAGCAAGTGCAATAGCTTTGGATTTGTTTTATGCATTCATTTCTAACATTTTTTATTGAATTTTTGGGTTGAAAACTCATGTTGTTTATATATTGTTTTGTTTGAATGTGACAAGGCAATTATGTAACGACCCTGAATTTTTGGACATTTGAAATAGAATATTTAATTGATTTTAAATATTTGAATGATGGTTTAACTTGAATTTCAAATGTAAATATGAAATTGGTAATTTAATTAGTAAATTTAATTGTTGCGATTGGGTAAAAATTTGAATCTTCAATTTTAAGCCTGATAAAAATAATCTAAAGGCTAAGGAAATTTATATTGATAATTATGAAGATAATAGAAGCTTTAGAATTGAATTTGAAACTGTTTTGTTCAGTTTTGAATTTTATCGTTTAAATTGATATTTAAAAATAGCATTTCGAGGCACAGTCTCGGAATTCGACGAAACCAGTCCCATTGAAACCGTAATATTGTATTATTATCGGATTTCAATTTTCGTAATGTTTGGAGTTGTCGTTTGGCCGTTCGATAAGCAAACGCACTGAAATTAAATCAAAAATTTAATATTATAACTGGTCCAAAAAGCTATCTTCTCCATACGATCGAATTTGGACTCGGAACCTTTTCCATTGTGGTCGGAATAGGCGTATAACATTACGAACGCCTAGCGCCACGTCTCGATAGGATATCGAAATTTTTGAGTTGTAAATTCGTGACGATTTAAGTTTGAATTTGAATTGAATATATATATATATATATATTGTTTTCATTCACATCAACTGTCCTATTCAACCACCCTATTCCCTGATAAGCAGACCTACTCCTCTCACTTCATCGCGTACTCTTTATCTTCCCACCTCCTTTACAATTCTCACGAAAAAAAAACAAATCAAAATGGAACGACATTCTTCTCTAATGTCTGTCTCTCCCCAGTTTTCGTTCCCAAATCAATTTGCGCAAAAAAAATAAAAAAAGTAAAAAAATAAATGGCCGAACGAAACGAGAATTGGAAATTTTGTCTTCCCTTCCAGTCCTTCTCATTCAAAATCAAAAACAATCCCAAAATCAATCTGTAACAACCCGCATATTTGTCGATTTTATATTTAAATATTTTATTTAAATATTTCATCGTTCGTCGGATTGAAGTCCGAAAAGCTACTTTTTGCAAACAGTTGAATTAGGACTCGAGACCCCCTCCATTGAGTTCAAAACGTCGTTTGCGATCTTTTTGAGTGTAAGCTTTGATATGTTTGGAGCTAGTCAAAAATTTGACCATTTGCACTTTGGGTTTGGTTTTGGGTTCAGCCTCTTTGCCAACTTAAACCCCAAACTGAACCATCCCTCCCCATTCACTCTCACTTCCTCCTCTTGCTCAGTTCTAAAGCAAAAATGGTGGGAAAGATGGGAAATTAAAACTCCCAAACCCTAGTTTCATCTTCAAATCAAGTTCTAGCTCCAAATTCAAAGAGAACCCATTGGTAAGCATCTCCTTCATCTTCTCCAACCCGTTCTCCTTTCAATTTCAGAAATTCCTAAACCTAACTTTAGGAATGTTCTTCTTTTTGAGGATAGATTCAAGCTCATTTGGGTTGTGTTGAAGAGGAGTTGATCTTAGCTTGTTTTAAAAGCTTCGTCTTCATTTGTTTGGGTTCAAAGGTGAGATTTTTATCTCACATCTTAAACTATAATTATCTTCGATTGTTTGGTATGAATTCCTAACACTTATTCTTGTGCAAATGCTTTTGGTTTGGATTGATTTGGTGAATATTCCAATTTTTAGCGTTTTGAGTTCAATTCTTTGAAAATCCTAACTTTGATGTTTTGATCATGTTTTTGGTGATGAATCGAAGAGCGTATATGGCCGGGTAGTCGATTGGTGTAAACCCTTAGTGCCGTTGCTCGACCGATTGCATTTCGGAAGTGTTTGGCATTCATTTGATTGGCATGGGAGTGCTGGAAACAGGCTCCGGTCGACCGACCTTAGAGTCCGGTCGACCGACCTGCTACTCTAGCATCTCCCTGCCTCAGTTTGGAAGTGCAGATTACAGGCTTCGGCCGACCGACCTCAGGGTCCGGTCGACCGACCTACTACCCGAGCACTTCTGTCTCTGGTCCGGTCAACCGACTCAGGGAGTCCGGTTGACCGACCTGCTCCTATTTGCCAGTTTTTCCTATATTGCTTATTTGTTTGAATTTCCAACTTTAATCGATTCGTGTGGTCTCCTATTTGTTGTTATCATCTCTAAGACTTTGATGACTCCTCTTTCGGGATAGTACCTCGTTAGGTCGCTCGACCCCCGTACAACTCTGCGTAGGCAAATCTTATCTGAAAAACATTCATCAGAATTTCTTACTTTGATGGTTTTGGGAATTGATTTCTTTGGATTTTATTCACGTCTTCGAATGTGAACTTTTATAATTGATTGTTTCTACAATCACTTCTTTGACTTGTCACTTTAAAAATATAAAGGTTTCAATACTAGTAGTAAATATCAAAACTCTTTCATCAAAACGATTTCAACTCTATTTTCAATATCAAACTCGTTTATAAAACTGTTTTCCAATCTACTTGTATATACAAACCTTTACCTCATTCGTATGAGAAAATAAAATTAAACGGCTAGGAAAACAAGTGGTATGAAACGCTTGCGTTTACTTCGTCGGTTAATTTATGGACTTGTTCGATTGAATCCCTTGTGACAATTTTCTAGTGGAGATCTACAGTTTGTTCGTAAATATTTGAGTTAAGCAAGTGGTTATGGGACATGAAGCTAAACTCTTATACTTACTAGCTTAGTGTAATCGACACTTCTTTATGATCGATGATGATCATTTTATGGTTTAGACTAGCAATGTGCGATGTCTCTTTGTTTGCGAGGTTAGACTAGACACCATTTGTGTGATTTCGATTCACACATATCTCTTTATCTTCAAGGTTAGTCTATGCCTCATTGGTGTGATTTCGATTCACACATATTGAAACTCTTGTGACAATTTTCTAGTGCAGATCTACAATCTGTTCATAAATATTTGAGTTAAGCAAGTGGTTATGGGACATGAAGCTAAACTCTTATATTTACTAGCTTAGTGTAATCGACACTTCTTTATGATCGATGACGATCACTTTATGGTTTAGACTCATGGGTCGTATCTATTTAGGTGCGTCGATGTTTACTTCTCGCATGGGTCGTATCTATTTAGGTGCGTCGATGTTTATTTCTCGCATGGGTCGTATCTATTTAGGTGCGTCGATGTTTACTTCTCGCATGGGTCGTATCTATTTAGGTGCGTCGATGTTTACTTCTCGCATGGGTCGTATCTATTTAGGTGCGTCGATGTTTACTTCTCGCATGGGGCGTATCTATTTAGGTGCGTCGATGTTCGTCTATGCATGGGTCGTATCTTTCTAGGTGCGTCGATGTTCGACTTTGCATGGGGTGTACCTTTCTAGGTGCATCGATGTTAGACATTACATGGGGCGTATCTTTCTAGTTGCGTCGATGTTTATTTGTGCATGGGGCGTATCTTTCTAGGTGCGTCAATGCTAGAGCATGGGTCGTATCTTTCTAGGTGCGTCGATGTTCGACTTTGCATGGGGTGCATCTTTCTAGGTGTATCGATGCTAGACTTTACATGGGGCATATCTTTCTAGGTGCGTCGATGTTCAGTTTATGGGATTGGTCATCCTCTTTTCTTGAGATTTCTGGATTTTATGTTTCACCAGCTTTTACCATTGACATTGATGAGTATGTCATTTTATTGTGGCTTGGTGAATTAAATTAAGAATATGACATTCTTTTAATCTTTGAGAAGATTCTTGTGATATTGATTAATCTCTTGTTGATTATCATTTTCATACTTGTAGTAGTATGCTTTTATGGTTATTATATGTTTATGCCATATCTCTTGTTCTATATCATTTTATCTGATAATTATAGCTAGACTGATCCGTTTATTATTTTCTTCTTAAATAATACTCGGGTCAGACTGAGATTTTACAGGTGCTTCCTCATGACTTCTTATCTGGAGCCATCTTCTGACTTTTGGCTAACTACTCTAGTTTAGTAGTTTTTGTTGTATGCATTTGAGATTAGACTCCTTGATGTATACGTATTCTATTGTCCTGCACTTGTATCTATTCTTTTGTGTTATTGTGGATCTTATTTGACCACTACTCTGATGTACACTTTCATGTGTTATATTCATATCTATTTCCGCCTTTGTGATATGAATTGTCTGTGACTGATTTGCGTTACGTTTATTTCTATATTTGTTTTCCGAAGATTATATATAGCCACTGTGTAGTAGCTTTGAGTTTGTATCGGTATGTCAGATTTCCTCTTTAAATGATATGCCTCCTATACTATCTGACATATCGGTGCTCGCACAAAGCTGTTACACGGATGGTCGCTCCTCAACAGCCTTATTCTCCGTGCTAGTTGACAGCATTACACTGTAGTGTTCTTGGCTAGCGTGGGTATAGAGGTGGGGCGTCACACAATCCCTCCTCTATTCCTTTTTATTCGAACGAGTTCGTTCAATGATATCCAACAAGAATATTTGGCCAGAAACGAACATCCCTTCAAATCAAAATCTCATCCCCAGTCAATCGAACCCTTGCATTCTGAAGCGAAGATCGATGTCGCAACCTTGGGGTGTTCGGCGAGTCGCGTGCTCGCGCGCGTCTGCGTGGGGGTCTGCGCGCGCGTCTGGACAACAGTATCGAGGAGGATGGTTAAACAAAGGCACGGCGAATCGAGTTCGATCTCGCGTACGAGGTGAAGAGGAGACGTTGGTCGACGCGCGTGGAGTTGGGGTGGATCGCGAGCTTGGTTGGGAATAGCGGCATCTCAGTTCATGGTTTCGTTTCGGTGGTGGCAACTATCGAGGTGGTATTCGCGAAATCGAAGTGGCGACGACTGGAAATCGATCGAAGCTTTGGCATCTCGTGTAGCGAGGTATATATATATATATATATACAGTATATATCTTCAATTTGAGTTTATTTAGTAAACATATGTATGTGTGCATATCTATTGAAGGAAGAAAAGTTCTAACAGAGAAAGGAATGTTAAAAAAATCAGATTTTTAAATTTTACGAATATATTAAAACAGATAGGAAAAGAGAAAGAGAAATTTACAGTAAAGTATATAGGCTGTTATTTTGAATTAAATTCAATGTATATATATACAGATTGAAATATATATATAAAGTTAAAACTGGAATAAACAATATATACATAGAGATAAAAGGTTGGGCATGGAAATTTTAAATGTTAAGTAGTTATATAAAAATCAAAATTAGCATAGTTTATTTTGTTATGAGTATGTATATATGGTTTCAAAAGAAAATATTTTGTCAAAAGGAAATTAGTTTAAAAAATTTAATTATTTTGTCACTAAAAATATTTTGATTTAAACGAAGTCGGTTTAAATTGAATTATCGGTTAATTAAACTTATCAAATAGGGAAATTGATTTGTTCGATTATTCGAATATTGATGAATTGTATAAATGTTTATACAAGGTTTAAAGCCATGAAGAAATGATCAAAATGGAAATGGATTGCAAAATAAAAGCTAAGGTGAGATCTTCTCACTCAAAAATGAAAGTTGGATTTTCAGTTTTTGTTTGACTGTTTGGATGTGATACTATATATAGTAATATATAGCAATATATATATATTGGCATATGTATATATTGGAGTTGTTGATTTTCCCGCATTATATAGCGGATGAGACCCTATTACGCCGCATAATAGTGGAATGATATTTTATAAATCCCATATACCGCGATATTCCACCTCGAAGTGGAATTGGTATTGTGCTAACATCTATGGATGCAGGGAAATAGGTTGGAGGGATCCAACTGGATTCCTCAAAATTGTTTGAATATTATTTCATATGTAAATGATGTGATTTATTGATAATATGTGGATGATTTATTGATAATTGAAATTGTCGAAGGCTAAAAATTTAGCCGAATGAATTTTGGTATCGCTGGATACCAGAAATAAATGAAATTGGATTTTTGAATTTAAAGTTGGAAATTTTAAATAAATTTCTTTTGAAAGAATTGAATAAATTTAAAAGAAGGAATTTGAAGGCATAAAATTGAATTTTTTTTAAAAATCTTATCGATTTATTTCCAAAATATGAGAAAAGATATAAATAAAAGGATTTTGAATAATATAGTTTTAAAAGTTAAAGAATTCATTTAAAAATGGAATTTTGGATAATTTGGAAAGAATAAAGGAATTCATTTAAAAGTGATAAATTTTTAGAAATCAATTTGAAATTGATTTGGTATTTGAAAATGAACCTTTGAGAAATCAATATGGAAATTTATTTGGAGTTGAAATAAATTTAGAAATCAAATTTGTAATTAATTTGGTGATGGAAAATAAATCATTGGAAAATAAATTTGGAAGTTGATTTGGTGTTTAAGTGAATATTTGGAAAACGATTTGAAAATCGTGTTTAAGTGAATATTTGGAAATTTAAATTCAAATTGGAATTTGTAAAGGAAAGGGAAATTTGTTTTAAAAATAAACACTGATTTATTTTTAAAGTGTAGAAGTAAATTAACAGATTGGAACGTAAATTTAAAATAAATCGATAAGGATTTATTAAATTGGTTTAAATGGACCATTTTGAAATGGAAGTGTATTTTCCTTGAAAAACCGAGTATATTCCAAAGTTGCTTTTAAAATATAAATTAAAGGTTCTAAAGTTGGTTTGTAAAAGAAATATTTGGCAATATATTCCGTGTAATGAAATTTATTTGAAATTTATTTTCAAGAGTTGAAAGGTGAAAATTGATTTGAAATTGGTTTTCAAAGTGTTGAAGTGTGGAAAATACATATATCTTGTGAAGATATTTTGAAAATAAATATTGCCTTTGAATGTTGTTGATAGTTAAATCACCGACTATGTGACGACCCGTATTTTTACGGATCGAAACATCGTAAAACAGTTGTCAATTGGTTGCATTGTTGATAAGTTGTCCAGAGTCTAAGTCTTAGGTCGTACGAGAGTTTGGAGCGACCTAAGGAAGTTGATGAGTTAAGGAGTAGACGACTTAGTGAAGTGGAGCGACCTAGGGATTGGAACGACCTAAGAAGTTAGGTCGTGTGATAGTTAGGTCGCAAAGTGGTTTAAGTCGTATGATAGTTTGGGACGACCTAAAGAATGGGCGACTTAAGATTGTGGCGACTTAAGAGTTAGCAACTTAGGAAAGACTGGGCGAGTTAATGACCTAAGGGATAGGTCGATTGGCGACTTATAGGAGTTGGCGACTTAAAGGGAACGCCGACTTAAGGGTTAGCGACTTAAGGAGGATAGGTCGGAAACGACCTAAGGAAGCTGGTGGTAGCAGTGAGCGACCTAAGGAAGTTAAGTCGTAGACAACTTAGGAGTTAGGTCGTGAGTTGTTAGGTCGCTAAGTATTAGGTAGTAAGGTGTTAGGTCGTAACCCAGTTAAGTCGCGTAGTTATTGAGTCGTTAGGTCGCGCATTGTTTTAGTTCGTGACATAGTTAGGTCGTGGCTTCCGTTAAGTCGTTAGGTCGAAGACGACTTATGATAGGTCGCGTAGGGGTTGATCTGTTAGGTCGTGCGCATATGCTATCTGTTAGGTCGCGCGCATATGCTATTTGTTAAGTCGTAGGATGGGTTGTCTCACTAAGTCGTAAGTCGTGGTATCTCTTAAGTCGTAAGTCGTGATGGTCTATAAGTCGTGGATGACTTAAGGAGGCGGACGACTTAGGGAATTCCAGCCTATAAATACACGTCCATTTCTTCATTTTTGGGATCAAGATTTTGAAGCGACGAAGTGCTGCCATTTTGAGAGCTCGAGTTCTACACTTCTTCACTTCTTTTCTCCACTTTGATTTAGTACTTCCTTCCATCCAAGATCAAAGATCCAAGAGCTAAAGTTGAAGATCTACATTCTTCGAAGAGTGATTTCATCGTTTGAAGCGGATTTGTGATAGATCGAGTTAGATCCATCGCTGTCCAGATCTGAAGTGTGTTGCTTTTGGGTCGTTTAGGTGATTTGGTGAGTGGTGATTATCTCTCACACGGATCCAAAGGAGTATATCGGATCGTTGGCTTGATTTGATGTGAAAATAGTGATTTCCGTGCATTTTCATAAACTTAAGTATAGATCCATTGTTCATGATGACTCGACATCCATTTTACTACATGTTAACCTATGCAAGTTCATTCATCAAGATTATAGAGATATTCATGTTTTCATGCTTGTTAGACTTTAGACTCTTTATTTACGAAATTGCCATTATTGTTATAATTGTGCATTAGATCATATTTGAATGTTTGATTACTTGGATTAATGTTTGTATCCAACTATTATGAAGTTTTATATGATGACTCTATTCTGTAAAGCTTCACTATATATATATTCTATTGTATTTTGTCCATGCGCTGTGAGTTATACGATAGATTCTGCTGTTTTAATTTCACCCTGACAATCGTCCATGGCCGCCTGGCACACTTTACAGCGCACTATTTCCATGTTCAGTGCGGGGGTCGTGGACGGTCGTCACATTTGGTATCAGAGCTTTGGTTAATCGATTTTACCCAACGCTCGCTGACGTAACTACGTATGAGAGACGTAATTGTATTTTGATGGATGATTACTATATATAATATAGTAGCTTAGAAGAGTTTGAGTCCTTTATGCAGTTGTTTCTCGAGGTGTATTAATCATTCCTTTTTATAGATATTGAGAATGAGTCGAAGAGGGAGACCGGCTGCTAGGGAAGGCCGTGCTACTGAAGGGGCTGCTGATTATGTTGCTATGTTCGAAGCTATGATGACTTCGATCATGAGAAGGATGCCAGCTCCGGGGCCATCTGTAGATGTTGGAGTTCAAGTTCAAACTCCAAGGCAGGTGGATTTTGCTAAGCTGTGTAAAGACTATACTGCTCTTGGAGGAAAGGTTTTCTTGGGGACCGAGTCAACTATTGAAGTCCAGAGGTGGATAGATGCTTGTAGAAGAATCTTTGGTGATTTGGGAATTGAGGATGCAACTAAAAGGAAGCTTGCATCAAGACAGCTTCAAGGGAGAGCTTCTGATTGGTGGAACTCTATCACCATTGATACTACGGAGGAAGAGATTACTTGGGAACAATTCCAAGCCAGATTTGAAGCTAAGTTCATTTCTACAGCTCAGAAGTCTGTTCTGTTCAAGAAGTTTGTGGAGCTCAAGCAAGGTGGAAGACCAGTTCTTGAGTATGTTTCTGAGTTTGAAGCTTTGTCCAAGTATGCCCGGTCGTATATTGAATCTTCGTACCAGAAGAATGAGAAGTTTGTGACAGGCTTGGACAGTTATCTTGGGAGACAGCTGGTGGATCATCTGGACGATCCATTTGAGAAGCTTGTGGAGAAAGCTCTCAGGCATGAGAATCTGTTTCCTAAAGAAGGGTCGGTTGTTGCTGTGACCAAGGAAGAGTCTAAACCACAGTAGGGTGGATACAAGAAGAGGAAGCAGCAGCAGTAGAAGGGTAGGGATGGCCAGAGGAAGCCAAAGGGCGAAGTGACCTGCTACAATTATCAGCAGAAAGGCCATTTCTCCAGAGATTGTAAGAATCCGAAGGCGCCAGTGAAGTGTCACAACTGTGATAAGTTGGGGCATGTCAAGAGGAATTGTCCAGAACCGCGAAAGGACAAGCAGATTGTGCAAGCTTATGCTTTGGGAGCTGTTCCATCATCTTCGAAAGCTCCTACCGCTGAAGAGAAAGGAAAGAGTGTGGTGGTTCAGGGTACTCTTTTCATTTGTGGTGTTCCAGTTAGAGTGTTATTTGATACTGGGGCGTCGCATTCGTTTGTTTGTAATGAACTTGTAAGCCGGTTGGGTTTAGAACCGGATATTGTTGATAGGCCATTGGTTGTGACTAATCCAGTTGGGGGTTCGTCTTGTTTGTGTATGCTATGCCGTGGTCTGATTGTATCAAGTCATGATTGCTCTTTTGTTTGTGATTGTTTTGTTCTGAACTTTGCGGGGTTCGGAATTATTTTGGGTATGGACTGGCTTAGGAAGTATGCGGCAAAGGTTGATTGTGAAAGGTTGGAGGTGACAGTCGAGAATGTGGAGGGGCGAAAGATTGTGATACGATCTAAGCATGAAGAAGGCGTATTCATGAGCTTCATGTATTCGCTGGTTGTTCCACGGGATGGACTGTCATCATTGCCAATCGCTAATGGATTTGAGGATGTCTTTGACGAGGTCAAAGGGTTACCGCCACATAGAGAGATCGAGTTTCGTATAGATCTAGTTGAAGGAACCAGACCTGTTCTGATGCCTCTTAGGCGGATGGCGCCTAGGGAATAGCAGGAGTTGAGGGTGCAGGTTGATGATCTTTTACAGAAAGGATTCATTCGGCGTAGTGTGTCCGAATGGGGTGCACCAGTTGTGTTTGTAACCAAAGCGGATGGATCGCTGAGGTTGTGTGTGGATTATCGTGAGCTGAATAAAGTGACTAAGAAGAACAAGTATCCATTGCCGAGAATAGATGACTTGTTTGATCAGCTTCACGAAGCTAAGGTGTTTTCTCAGATGGATTTGGCAATGGGATTTCACCAGTTAAGAGTGGCTAAGGATAGTGTGCCAAAGACTGCTTTCAGGACACCATCCGGTTTCTTTGAGTGGCTGGTAATGCCGTTTGGATTGACCAACGCACCAGCATATTTTGTGGATCTTATGAATAGAGTGTTCAGAGATCAGTTGAGCAAGTTCGTGCTAGTGTTCGTGGATGATATTCTGATTTATTCTAGAACTGAAGAAGAGCACAAGGCGCACTTGCACATTGTTTTGGAAATCTTACGGAAACATCAGCTGAAGTCTAAGTTTTCGAAGTGTCACTTCTGGAAGAGCGAAGTGAGGTTCTTAGGCCATATTATCTTTGGAAATGGAATAGCGGTTGATCCCGCCAAGGTGGCAGCAATCCAGGATTGGGTTAGACCTAAGAATGCATCGGATGTGAGAAGTTTTCTTGGATTAGCAGGGTATTACCGACGATTTATCAAAGACTTGTCCAAGGTAGCTGCACCGTTAATAGGATTGACGAAAAAGAACCAAGTGTTCAGATGGGATGATAAGTGTGAGAAAGCTTTCAGAATCCTGAAAGAGCGATTGACAAGTGCTCCTGTTTTGACTATTCCAAGTGGGAATGATGAGATGGTGGTTTACACCGACGCATGTGGTACTGGACTTGGAGCAGTGCTAATGCAGAAGGATAAAGTTGTTGCGTATGCAAGTCGACAACTGAAGCCGCATGAAAGGAATTATCCGACTCATGATTTGGAGTTAGCGGCGATTGTTTTTGCTCTGAAGATGTGGAGACATTATCTATTGGGAGTTCGATTCGAGTTGTTTACAGATCATAAGTCGTTGAAGTATCTTTTCTCCCAAAAGGATTTGAATCTTCGGCAGCAACGTTGGCTAGAGTTTTTGGCATCATATGATTTTGGTATAGCTTATACTCCGGGAAAAGGTAACGCAGTGGCAGATGCGTTAAGTCGAAGACATGCAGGATTGGGAGCCATGTTTTCAGAATGGAAGAATCTCGAGTATTTAGCTGGATTTGATTTCAGGCCCAGATGTGAATTGGAACCTGAGATGTTGGCAAACTTATCGATAAGACCTACTCTTGTGGAAAGGATTGGCGAGAGCCAAAAGCGAGACGATAAGCTTGTTAAGATTATCCGTGATTTGGAATCTGGATTGGATCCAGAAAAGGATAAAGGATTCGAGGTCGATCGAGAGGGTTGGTTTCGGAAGCAAGGACGACTAGTTGTTCCCGATATCGATGAATTGAGGAATGAAGTTCTGAGGGAAAGTCACCACTCGAAGTTGACAATTCATCCAGGTGGAAATAAGATGTATCGGGATATGAAGAGAACCTATTACTGGGAAGGTATGAAGAAAGATGTTGGAAATTTTATTTCCAAATGCATGAACTGCCAATTGGTAAAAGCCGAACAGAAGAAGCCAAGTGGATTGCTTTAGCCATTAGAAGTTCCTACATGGAAGTGGGAGCAAATATCAATGGATTTTATTGATGGGTTACCTAGAACAAGAACGGGAAATGAAGGGATTTGGGTCATCGTAGATCGTCTGACTAAGAGTGCAAGGTTCATTCCTGTTCGATCGACTAGGACTGCATTAATGTTGGCAGAGTTGTATGTCAAGTGGATAGTTCGATTTCGATTCCATGGTATTACGAAGAGTATAGTGAGTGATCGAGACCCATTGTTCACTAGTGGATTTTGGAAGAGCTTCCAGGAAGTTTTGGGAACCGAGTTGTGTTTGAGTACAGCTTATCACCCCCAAACAGATGGTCAGACCGAGAGAGTCAATCGAGTTTTGGAAGATCTCCTTAGAGCTTGTGTTTTAGATTTCAGAGGATCATGGGAAGATCACCTTCATTTGGTGGAATTTTCGTATAATAACAATTACCAGTCAAGCATTGGTATGGCACCGTATGAGGCATTGTATGGAAGACCGTGTAACTCTCCGACATGTTGGTTAGAGATAGGAGAAAAGCTGATACTTGAGCCCGAAATGATTCGACGGACTTCGGATTGCATAGAAATCATTCGGCAACGAATGAAGGCAGCCCAAGACCGTCAGAAAAGTTATGCCGATAAGCGTCGTAAGGATTTGGAATTCGACGTAGGTGATATGGTTTTTGTGAAAATTTCTCCACTAAAGAATGTTATTCGATTCGGGAAGAAAGGAAAATTGACTCCGAGATTTGTTGGACCATTCCCGATCATCGAGCGAATTGGGAAGCTCGCCTATAGATTGGAGTTACCAGAGAAGATGTCAGGTGTGCACAATGTTTTTCACGTATCGTATCTACGGAAGTATGTGCACGACTCGAATACAGTAGTTTCTGCCGATAGCTGTGAAGATTTCGAAGTTGATCCAGTCGATAAGAGACCTCGTAAGCCGCTTCGTGTTGTGGAAACCGACACGAAACAGCTTAGGAGGAAGGTAGTTAAGTTGCTCAAGATACAATGGAGTGATGATGATAACGACTGTACATGGGAGGTAGAAGAGAGGATGAAAGCAGCTCATCCTGAACTCTTCAAGGTATGGCCCTAAGGTGTCGTGTCATCTAACGACATTGTAACTTGTTCTAGTTTTAGAATTCTGCATGCTGAGCTAGAATTGGATGCATGGTTTGTTGATTGTTATGGATGGTGGGCATGCAGAATTGTATTTGTTTGCTTTGTTTGTTTAGAATTTCGGGGGCAACATTCCTAAGGGGGAGAGAATGTAAGGACCCGTATTTTTACGGATCGAAACATCGTAAAACAGTTGTCAATTGGTCGCATTGTTGATAAGTTGTCCAGAGTCTATGTCTTAGGTCGTACGAGAGTTTGGAGCGACCTAAGGAAGTTGACGAGTTAAGGAGTAGACGACTTAGTGAAGTGGAGCGACCTAGGGATTGGAACGACCTAAGAAGTTAGGTCGTGTGATAGTTAGGTCGCGAAGTGGTTTAAGTCGTATGATAGTTTGGGATGACCTAAAGAATGGGCGACTTAAGATAGTGGCGACTTAAAAGTTAGCAACTTAGGAAAGACTGGGCGAGTTAACGACCTAAGGGATAGGTCGGTTGGCGACTTATAGGAGTTGGCGACTTAAAGGGAACGACGACTTAAGGGTTAGCGACTTAAGGGTTAGCGACTTAAGGAGGATAGGTCGGCAACGACCTAAGGAAGCTGGTGGTAGCAGTGAGCGACCTAAGGAAGTTAAGTCGTAGACAACTTAGGAGTTAGGTCGTGAGTTGTTAGGTCGCTAAGTATTAGGTCGTAAGGTGTTAGGTCGTAACCCAGTTAAGTCGCGTAGTTATTGAGTCGTTAGGTCGCGCATTGTTTTAGGTCGTGACATAGTTAGGTCGTGGCTTCCGTTAAGTCGTTAGGTCGAAGACGACTTATGATAGGTCGTGTAGGGGTTGATCTGTTAGGTCGGGCGCATATGCTATCTGTTAGGTCGCGCACATATGCTATCTGTTAAGTCGTAGGATGGGTTGTCTCACTAAGTCGTAAGTCGTGGTATCTCTTAAGTCGTAAGTCGTGATGGTCTATAAGTTGTGGACGACTTAAGGAGGCGGACGACTTAGGGAATTCCAGCCTATAAATACACGTCCATTTCTTCATTTTTGGGATCGGGATTTTGAAGCGACGAAGTGCTGCCATTTTGAGAGCTCGAGTTCTACACTTCTTCACTTCTTTTCTCCACTTTGATTTAGTATTTCCTTCCATCCAAGAACGAAGATCCAAGAGCTAAAGTTGAAGATCTACATTTTTCGAAGAGTGATTTCATCGTTTGAAGCGGATTTGTGATAGATCGAGTTGGATCCTTCACTGTCCAGATCTGAAGTGTGTTGCTTTTGGGTCGTTTAGGTGATTTGGTGAGTGGTGATTATCTCTCACATGGATCCAAAGGAGTATATCGGATCGTTGGCTTGATTTGATGTTAAAATAGTGATTTCCGTGCATTTTCATAAACTTAAGTATGGATCCATTGTTCATGATGATTCGACATCCATTTTACTACATGTTAACCTATGCAAGTTCATTCATCAAGATTATAGAGATATTGCTCATGTTTTCATGCTTGTTAGACTTTAGACTCTTTATTTACGAAATTGCCATTATTGTTATAATTGTGCATTAGATCATATTTGAATGCTTGATTACTTGGATTAATGTTTGTATCCAACTATTATGAAGTTTTATATGATGACTCTATTCTGTAAAGCTTCACTATATATATATTCTATTGTATTTTTTCCATGCGCTGTGAGTTATACGATAGATTCTACTGTTTTAATTTCACCCTAACAATCGTCCATGGCCGCCTAGCACACTTTACAGCGCACTATTTCCATGTTCAGTGCGGGGGTCGTGGGCGGTCGTCACAGACTATTAATATTGCCTTTGAAATGGCACTAGAATTTGTTTTTAAAACAAACACTTATTATTCGGTTTAGCCGGGAAAGGACCTTTGTGTCAGATAACCCATTCCGAATAATAATACAACGTGTATGAATTGAAATTGAAGACCGGTGTGAAGACCGGGTATTTTCGAAAATGAAAGGACAACCTGTCGAATGTCTCTGCACCGAGTTGCTCCGGTATAGAGATTTATATCACTCTTTTTGTGATGGGAAGTCCGATCGGGATTGTGAATACCCGGATAGCAAGGGCTTCTTTGGAAGTGCCTTCGGTTCTTTTCGAACCCGTAACAGACTTGTATGGTTACGTGTCTAACATTACATTTTGAGATATAAAGCTGATTTCTTTCAAATACATTTCTATTGGTGGCGGAGAATTTATTCTCTTAGCTTAACACCCTTCTCTAAGACGTACGAGCTCAGAGGTTATGTAGTTGAATGTTATCAGCGATATATTCCCAATTTGGTAATGTGGCATGTTGAGTGTTGATGTGTGTTGATCATTTATTGATCAATTATGATCAATGTAGGGTTTTGTGAAATAGCTTAGCTTTGTGGACGAGACTTCGTCAAACCTCACTCCCCGAAAATGGTCGAAACAAGAATATGCGGCAAGGTTATAAGGGTCGCGTCCTTTAGGGTATGTCATTTCCTTCTGGAAAAGGGTGGTATCAGGTATGGAGCCCTGGTATTTAACCTATGTGGATACTCCGATCTCATATATTGTGTGATTGTGTGTTTATCGAGGCGCCTCGGATAAAGGTCCCAAAGGACCGGGGGATGGCATATTCGTGAGTTACCTAGTTACAGGGGTAACCCGGCCTTGTGTTGGCAGAGAGCAGTTGTCTCTCGGGACGTCCAGCCAGAGGCGATCCCATGTGGCAGTAGGAAGTTCCTTTTCCTGACTATTTGTTGGAAATCCAATTCCCAATACGAAACTTGTACGGTTTTAGTTGTAGAACCTGCTATTTAACATAGCAGCTATAGTAGGCATAGTATAATGGTACCTATGCTGGCTAAGATTGATATTATAATTTCGAAATGTTTTTCACACTAGACATTAATAATAATAATCCAATGATTTGCATAGTAAGCATCTTTGACTATCATAAGAAGAAATCTCCTCCAATTCTGCGTTTGCATTGTGTGTGTGGCGGGAGGTCTTATGGTAGTTTCATTTTTTTCAAAAGCATTGCGAATTAATTTTATTTTCTTTGTGAAAATAATTGTTTTACGATCTCACACCAGTCACCATGACTGACTCAGAGTTTATTATTTCCCTTCTAAACTCTGGGTGCCCATAATTTTCCACACGGGCAGCCTAGAGTTATGTTATCAGGATATTCTGGATATTCTGGAGGTTTGGAAGCAAGCTGGATGGCGAGACGTACTCTCGTACTTGTTTATTATTTCCGCTGTGTATTTTGTATGAGGACAGGTTTATATAACTGTCCATTGTTGTATGGAGTTGTATATTGACTCTGATTGATGTATGTATAAACTGATATAGTCTTTTGTTTAAAGATTTTTGATTCATCTATTGTATATTATTCCGCTGCGAACGTGAGATTCTGTTGTTGTTTCTGTTTCTATGTTTTTCTTCTTTCTTTTCTTCTGTCTTCTTCTACCTTTTCTTTTAACCCTAATGGTTCGGTTTTCCGGCATTCGATTGCACGACATTTGATACAGTGGACGTATTAATGTCGACTTTC
This sequence comes from Allium fistulosum, assembly GCA_030737815.1. Lineage (NCBI taxonomy): Eukaryota > Viridiplantae > Streptophyta > Magnoliopsida > Asparagales > Amaryllidaceae > Allium > Allium fistulosum. Next base: position 970,364,583 of record CM060908.1, on the reverse strand, counting down.
GAGCGTCGAAAAATCGCAATCGTTACATTTGGTTTCAGAGCATCCGGTTAAGCGACAACCCTTGGCTCTGTTGGGTGTTACTCATTAGAGATAGAGTCAGTAGTATTCTAGAATGAGTGTGAGTGTAATAATAGATATGAGCGCGTATTTGTTAGTGAATACAAAATTTTGTTTTGTATTGTGTTGACTTATCGGTTGATTGTTTATAGATTCTGGTCGGTGCAGTCTGGCCAACTGTAATCGATAGGGGTTTCTAAACTCTTAAACAAGATAAACCAACACAGTATTATTTTAAAATGGGGTAAATGAAATAATTTTTCCCAAAACTATTTTTGTATAGAAAAGAAATGATTTTCTATGAATTATCATAGTATATGGATGCTTGGTTGTTAGGAAGAGATAACATTGAATTATTATCACTGTTATATGGAATTGAATAAGAAATTAAAATAATACCCAAAGATTTGGAGATAAATTCCTTTAACGAATGAAATTTATAAATATGAATTGAAAGATAAGGAAATAAAATCCATATGCGAATGAGATTTGGGAATGTGAATTGTAAACGTAATTTACAAATTGAAATAGAATTCCAGAGAAATATTTGAAAATAAAATTCATTAATGGAATGTAAATAAGTTGATAACTTATAAAATATTTGAAATTTGATTGGAATGAGATTCAAATCGGAAATGAATGAATTTGTGAATGAACAAATGAGGTTACATTTGTAAATAAATGAATTGGAATTGAAAAAAAATATGAAATGAGATTTGATTTGAATCAAGTCGAATAAAAAAAATCCAAACTTGGAAAAAATAAAATAAAGTAGATTGAATTCAAGTAAATAAACTTGATAATGTATTAATTCATGGAATAATGAATTGGAGGTTGAATTGGTTAATTTAAAATTGAATCGTGATAAATATATAACTTCAGTAATGAAGTGAAAATAAATACAAGAAGTGTATATAAATATTTGCATTGTTGTTGTCGAGTTTTGTACAATGGTTTTAAACGAATCGAATGGTTTTGTAAATATGAAATGTAAATTAAATTGAATGGAATCAATTGCAAATGAAGTGGAATTAAAATAAATTGAATTGGTATCAATTTAAAATTGGTTATAAACTAGAATGGAAGAAAATGAATTGTAAACAATTGAATTGAATAAAAATGGTATGTAAATTGGTCGTAAGCAATTTAATTTGTATTGAAACCATATGAATTGCTAATGGAATTTATTTTGAATGTATTGCTTATGAAAACTATGTGTTTGCTATTGAAAATAAATGAAATGTAATTAGATTTCCTATATTTGTCACTTACGTGTTTAAACTGAGTAAGTGCAGGGTTTTGGAAGTCGTTTAGCAGCATTTTGGGTTGCGCAAATGCTAAATAAATAAACCGCTTTGCTTAAAATGCTAAAAAAGGCACGCCTACGCAATAAAAATAGGAAATATGAACTGTTTTTCTGCTTTTCCGACCGAGTGGGTCGATGTATATATATTTATATCTTTTGTCATATTGCAAAAGCTCCTCCGTACAAAGGAGACTCCGCCAAAATTTTCCGAAAATTTTGGGAGTTAGAAAAATTTTAAAATTTTTGAAAATTTTCACTTATTGACAAATGAATTCAAATAGAATTGAAATTGTAAATTGAATTCAAAGGGAATTGAAAATGCAAAGTTGAATGGAAATGAATATATAACTTTGTTAGTAAAGTGAAAATAAATATAAGAAGTATGTAAATACTTGTATTGAACTTAAGAAATGAATGATGAAATTCTTAAGTAAATTGGTATTGGGAATCCAATAAGTAAAATTGGATATTATTGTCAAGTAAAGTATACAGGGTATTTGGAATTTGATTTTGATTTCGAAGATGAATTTGAATTTCTCAACAAAAGGTATGTATTTAAATTTCTGTATGAAATTTGACCGAGTTTTTTATTTTGCCGCTTGGCAATTTTGTTTTCTATTGTGATTTGGAGTCCGTAGGAACATTTTGTAGTTGTACCGAGTTAGCCGTGCAAAGGGGACGCTGGCGAATTTTTTGAAAATTTAGAGTGTTAGGAAAATTTTGAGGAAATTTTAAAAGTTTAAAATTTGAATTTGAATTTAAATTTGAATTGTGAAGTAAAACAATATTGTTTGAAAACTATGGAAATGTTTAGAAAGTTAATAAGAGTAATAACGAATCTTTAATAAAAAGATTTGTTTTGAAATTTTGATAAAACTGTTTGGTTTTGGTGAAATGATAAACGGGGATTGGAGCTTTCTTCTTAACTTGTAATTTCGGGACGAAATTCTTTTAAGGGGGTAAGATTGTAACGACCCTGAATTTTTGGACATTTGAAATAGAATATTTAATTGATTTTAAATATTTGAATGATTGTTTAACTTGAATTTCAAATGTAAATATGAAATTAGCAATTTAATTAGTAAATTTAATTGTTGCGATTGGGTAAAAATTTGAATCTTCAATTTTAAGCCTGTTAAAAATAATCTGAAGGCTTAGGAAATTTATATTGATAATTCTGAAGATAATAGAAGCTTCAGAATTGAATTTGAAACTGTTTTGTTCAATTTTGAATTTTATCGTTTAAATCGATATTTAAAAATAGCATTCCGAGGCACAGTCTCGGAATTCGACGAAACTAGTTCCATTGAATCCGTAATATTGTATTATTATCGGATTTCAATTTTTGTAATGTTTGGAGTTGTCGGTTAACCGTTCGATAAGCAAACGCGCTGAAATTAAATCGAAAATTCAATATTATAACTGGTCCAAAAAGCTATCTTCTCCATATGATCGAATTTGGACTCGGAACCTTTTCCATTGTGTTCGGAATAGGCGTATAACATTACGAACGCCTAACGGCACGTCTCGATAGGATATCGAAATTTTTGAGTTGTAAATTCGTGACGATTTAAGTTTGAATTTGAATTGAATATATATATATATATATATATATATTGTTTTCATTCACATCAACTGTCCTATTCAGCCACCCTATTCCCTGATAAGCAGACCTACTCCTCTCACTTCATCGCGTACTCTTTGTCTTCCCACCTCCATTACAAATCTCATGGAAGAAAAAAAAACGAAACAAATCAAAATGGAACGACATTCTTCTCTAATGTTTGTCTCTCCCCAGTTTTCGTTCCCAAATCAATTTGCGCAAAACAAAATAAAAATAAAATAAAAAAATAAATGGCCAAACGAAACGAGAATTGGAAATTTTGTCTTCCCTTTCCAGTCCTTCTCATTCAAAATCAAAAACAATCCCAAAATCAATCCCTCCTCTATTCCATTTTATTCGAACGAGTTCGTTCAATGATATCCAACAAGAATATTTGGCCAGAAACGAACATCCCTTCAAATCAAAATCTCATCCCCAGTCAATCGAACCCTTGCATTCTGAAGCGAAGATCGATGTCGCAACCTTGGGGTGTTCGGCGAGTCGCGTGTTCGCGCGCGTCTGCTGGAGGTCTGCGCGCACGTCTGGACAACAGTATCGAGGAGGATGGTTAAACTAGGGCACGGCGAATCGAGTTCGATCTCGCGTACGAGGTGAAGGGGAGACGTTGGTCGACGCGTGTGGAGTTGGGGTGGATCGCGAGCTTGGTTGGGAACAGTGGCATCTTAGTTCGTGGTTTCGTTTCGGTGGTGGCAACTATCGAGGTGGTATTCGCGAAATCGAAGTGGCGACGATAGGAAATCGATCGAAGCTTTGGCATCTCGTGTAGCGAGGTATATATATATACAGTATATATCTTCAATTTGAGTTTATTTAGTAAACATATGTATGTGTGCATATCTATTGAAGGAAGAAAAGTTTTAACAGAGAAAGGAATGTTAAAAAAAATCAGATTTTTAAATTTTACGAATATATTAAAACAGATAGGAAAAGAGAAAGAGAAATTTACAGTAAAGTATATAGGCTATTATTTTGAATTAAATTCAATGTATATATATATACAGATTGAAATATATATATATATATATAAAGTTAAAACTAGAATAAACAATATATACATAGAGATAAAAGGTTGGGTATGGAAATTTTAAATGTTAAGTAGTTTTATAAAAATCAAAATCAGCATAGTTTATTTTTTTATGAGTATGTATATATGGTTTCAAAAGAAAATATTTTGTCAAAAGGAAATTAGTTAAAAAAATTTAATTATTTTGTCACTAAAAATATTTTGATTTAAACGAAGTCGGTTTAAACTGAATTATCGGTTAATTAAACTTATCAAATAGGGAAATTGATTTGTTCGATTATTCGAATATTGATGAATTGTATAAATGTTTATACAAGGTTTAAAGCCGTGAAGAAATGATCAAAATGGAAATGGATTGCAAAATAAAAGCTAAGGTGAGATCTTCTCACTCAAAAATGAAAGTTGGATTTTCAGTTTTTGTTTGACTGTTTGGATGTGATACTATATATAGTAATATATAGCAATATATATATATATATATATATATATATATTGGAGTTGTTGATTTTCCCGCATTATATAGCGGATGAGACCCTATTGCGCCGCATAATAGCGGAATGATATTTTATAAATCCCATATATCGCGATATTCCACCTCTAAGTGGAATTGGTATTGTGCTAACATCTGTGGATGCAGGGAAACAGGTTGGTGGGATCCAACTGAATTCCTAAAAATTGTTTGAATGTTATTTCATATGTGAATGATGTGATTTATTGATAATATGTGGATGATTTATTGATAATTGAAATTGTCGAAGGCTAAAAATTTAGCCGAATGAATTTTTGGTATCGCTGGATACCAGAAATAAATGAAATTGGATTTTTGAATTTAAAGTTGGAAATTTTAAATAAATTTCTTTTGAAAGAATTGAATAAATTTAAAAGAAGGAATTTGAAGGCATAAAATTGATTTTTTTTAAATCTTATCGATTTATTTCCAAAATATGGGAAAAGATATAAATAAAAGGATTTTGAATAATATAGTTTTAAAAGTTAAAGAATTAATTTAAAAATGGAATTTTGGATAATTTGGAAAGAATAAAGGAATTCATTTAAAAGTGATAAATTTTTAGAAATCAATTTGAAATTGATTTGGTATTTGAAAATGAACCTTTGAGAAATCAATATGGAAATTTATTTGGAGTTGAAATAAATTTAGAAATCAAATTTGTAATTAATTTGGTGATGGAAAATAAATCATTGGAAAATAAATTTGGAAGTTGATTTGGTGTTTAAGTGAATATTTGGAAAACGATGTGAAAATCGTGTTTAAGTGAATATTTGGAAATTTAAATTCAAATTGGAATTTGTAAAGGAAAGGGAAATTTGTTTTAAAAATAAACACTGATTTATTTTTAAAGTGTAGAAGTAAATTAACAGATTGGAACGTAAATTTAAAATAAATCGATAAGGATTTATTAAATTGGTTTAAATGGACCATTTTGAAATGGAAGTGTATTTTCCTTGAAAAACCGAGCATATTCCAAAGTTGCTTTTAAAATATAAATTAAAGGTTATAAAGTTGGTTTTTAAAAGAAATATTTGGGAATATATTCCGTGTAAGGAAATTTATTTGAAATTTATTTTCAAAAGTTGAAAGGTGAAAATTGATTTGAAATTGGTTTTCAAAGTGTTGAAGTGTGGAAAATACATATATCTCGTGAAGATATTTTGAAAATAAATATTGCCTTTGAATGTTGTTGATAGTTAAATCACCGACTATCAATATTGCCTTTGAAATGGCACTTGAATTTGTTTTTAAAACAAACGCTTATTATTCGGTTTAGCCGGGAAAGGACCTTTGTGTCAGATAACCCATTCCGAATAATAATATGACGTGTATGAATTGAAATTGAAGACCGGTGTGAAGACCGGGTATTTTCGAAAATGAAAGGACAACCTGTCGAATGTCTCTGCACCGAGTTGCTCCGGTATAGAGATTTATATCACTCTTTTTGTGATGGGAAGTCCGATCGAGATTGTGAATACCCGGATTGCAAGGGCTTCTTTGGAAGTACCTTCGGTTCTGTTCGAACCTGGAACAGACTTGTATGGTTACGTGTCTGACATTACATTTTGAGATATAAAGCTGATTTCTTTCAAATACATTTCTGTTGGTGGCGAAGAATTTATTCTCTTAGCTTAACACCCTTCTCTGAGACGTACGAGCTCAGAGGTTATGTAGTTGAATGTTATCAGCGATATATTCCCAATTTGGTAATGTGGCATGCTGAGTGTTGCTGTGTGTTGATCATTTATTGGTCAATTGTGATCAAAGCAGGGCTTTGTGAAAAAGCGTAGCTTTGTGGACGAGACTTCATCAGACCTCACTCCCCGGAAATGGTCGAAACAGTAATATGCGGCAAGGTTATAAGGGTCGCACCCTTTAGGGTATGTTATTTCCTTCTGGAAAAGGGTGGTATCAGGTATGGAGCCCTGGTATTTAACCTATGTGGATACTCCGATCTCATTTATTGTGTGATTGTGTGTTTATCGAGGCGCCTCGAATAAAGGTCCCAAAGGACTGGGGGATGGCATATTCGTGAGTTACCATGTTACAGGGGTAACCCAGCCTTGTGTTAGTAGAGAGCAGTTGTCTCTCGGGATGTCCAGCCAGAGGCGATCCCATGTGGCAGTAGGAAGTTCCTTTGCCTGACCATTTGTTGGAAATCCAATTCCCAATACGAAACTTGTACGGTTTTAGTTGTAGAACCTGCTATTTAACATAGCAGCTATAGTAGGCATAGTATAATGGTACCTATGCTGGCTAAGATTGATATTATACTTTCGATATGTTTTTCACACTAGACATTAATAATAATAATCCAATGATTTGCGTAGCAAGCATCTTTGACTATCATAAGAAGAAATCTCCTCCAATTCTGCGTTTGCATTGTGTGTGTGGCGGGAGGTCTTATGGTAGTTTCATTTTTTCAAAAGCATTGCGAATTAATTTTATTTTCTTTGTGAAAATAACTATTTTACGATCTCACACCAGTCACCATGGCTGACTCAGAGTTTATTGTTTCCCTTCTAAACTCTGGGTGCCCATAATTTTCCACACGGGCAGCCTAGAGTTATGTTATCAGGATATTCTGGATATTCTGGAGCTTTGGAAGCAAGCTGGATGGCGAGACGTACTCTCGTACTTGTTTATTACTTCCGCTGTGTATTCTGTATGAGGACAGGTTTATATAACTGTCCATTGTTGTATTAAGTTGTATATTGACTCTGATTGATGTATGTATAAACTGATATAGTCTTTTGTTTAAAGATTATTGATTCATCTATTGTATATTATTCCGCTGCGAACGTGAGATTCTGTTGTTGTTTCTGTGTTTTTCTTCTTTCTTTTCTTCTGTCTTCTTCTACCTCTTCTTTTAACCCTAATGGTTCGGTTTTCCGGAGTTCGATTCCGCGGCATTTGATACAATGGACATATTAATGTCGACTTTCGAGCGTCGAAAAATCGCAATCGTTACAAATTAGCTTTGGCTCTCCCACACTCAAATCATAGTCGTGCTCTCGTGCCTTTGTGGATTCTGTGTTGTGTGTTTCGGTTGTCATCTCCAGCTTTTATACAAGTGAGTAATTTTCACCAGACAATATATACTTATATAACTAGTAAACTGACACCATTTGAATCTGTAAACTATATCACGATGTTATAATTGCCTATGCTATGTTCATATGATGCTCATCCTTGTTTATACACATGTTATATCATCAATTACTATTATATGATGCTGTTCTGTTTATTTTAATCAGTTTATCACACTGCAAGTTCACTTTAGATTAGAATCACTATGGGTTGAAATGATACATACCCGAACGGACTTTAGAATAGGGAAAAATCGTTATGGGCTGAAATGATAGGCCTGAACGATTTTTATTTATTTCATTTAACTTGGGATTGCGGGTTTGAAATGATAAAACCCGGATTTTTCTTTGTAAATTACGGATTGAAATGATGTATTATCCGTATCATTTGACTTAGGTTAGAAAAATTTATATACAGACCCGTGGTTAATATATATATTTTCTTGAAATTATAAAATATGTTAAAAATATAAATATTATGATAATTTGATTTTTTATTTTTATTTAAAATGATTTTATAAAGTGTTATTGATTTTTCTATAAATTTAAAATAGTTAAATAAATAGATGTTTAAAAGTTGAAATTTGAAGTATAACTTAACTTGGAAAATGTGAAAGTGTTTTAAAATAAAAGTTAAGTTAAGAAAATAAAATGGAATTTAAATAAAATTATGAAATGGTAACTGTAACGACCCGGCTTTTTCTCCACAGAAAGTCGTATCATTAATAAGAAAGAAAGGGGTAGAAAATAGAAAAGAAGAGAAGAAAGAAAGAAACAACAACGATCTCACAGCGGAACGAATAAATTATATTAATAACATATACTATTACATAGTATACAACACTTTACAGAGTTACACAGCATATACATCACTTACTAGACAGTTATAACATCTGTCTAGACATTACAACTCAATACACTACAGAGATACAGACACAGCGGAACTACTATATATCTACAACGCTGAAGCCTCCTGCTCCATTGCTCCTCCACAATTCGTCAAAGCTAAACCTGAATCCCTTGGCTACTCGTAAAAATTTGAGTACCCAAGAGTTTAATAAAACAGAAAATAAACACTTGGGTCAGACATGGGTCTGGTGTGAGTAAACGGTTAGATTGCTTAACTTTGAAAACCTTTGAAAACAAAAGTATCACGTAAGACTCCCCACAAATAAACATGGGTAAGTTTTTACCTTACGCTAACTAAAACATTTGATAGGAAATCTGATTGTATTATAATAGGGTCTAGGTTTTTCAAGTAAAATACAGAAATAGCTGAAATGCTTACATCTCACATTCCAACATAGTTGGGCACAACTAATACGTATGGCACTTATTGGAGTTTGGATTCCATACAATGGCAGGGCTACTGGGGTATCGCCCGTCACAGTACGTGGCCTAGATCACCGTACCGAGGAGTACGCCCGCTCCCCTGCAACACAAAGCCGGAACCATCCCTTACTGGATAATTCCGAACAAGATAACCCCGTAGTTGGCGCGACCAACCACACACTAAGCCGAATAAAAAGAAAAGGGACCTCTAGACAGGGATCTATCTTGCTCTCAGTGGGTGCTACCCACGAAGCCTTGCTGCACCTCCCCTGTTTTAGCCATTCCCGGTTGATGAGGCTTGAGGTTACGATTACCTTTAATCAGAACATATCACTTAGAATGCTCATCGTCCGCCTGACGATGTGCTGAAAGCATTCAATCCATATAAGTTCGTTCCGGGTTCGAACGAAACCGAAGGCATTATCTCGTTACACTCGTTTTGGAATCACCCTCAGAGTTAACGACAATAACCCTTGCACTCTGAATCTTCATCTTCACTTGAGATTCACGACCTATCGTTAATTTGGATCGATGTGGTATTCGGGTCTCCAGACCTGGAATCCCGGTATACGGAAACCCGATCCCGGTCTCATCGAAATCCAAAACGTATCTTTTAAGGGTCAAGTTGTTTTAAGGTTAAAACAATTCAATTCTTATCTATATACACAAAGATAGATAATTCAATAGATAATCTACATTATCATCCCAAACAGATAATTCACATTATCATTATAATTCAACCAAACATCCATATCATATATCAATCATATCTCATCAGAGATATCAAACAATGAAATACATTCAATCTCATTCATCCATCCTTAAGCAATGATTTATATCATCTAATTAATTTAAAGTGAATTAAACTAATTACTTCATTCTATAAATCCTGCTTACTTAATTATTAATTAAACCAATTAATTAATCATTACTCTAAATATCCATCTTAATTAATCATTCCTGATTAATTATACTTTAATTACTTTAAGTAATTAATCCCTTATTAATTTCACAAATTAATTATCTTAAACCATTTCAGTAATTAATCTTAAATTACTTCATTAATTAATTAACCATACTTAATTACATTAATCCTTAATTAATTACAATTAATTAATTACTTTAATCACTTATTATTTATTAATTAATCTTAATTAATCAATTCTTAATTACATCATTAATTATATTAATTAATGATCCTTAATTATTCTTACTTAATTATCTTATTTAAATTAATAATTAATTAGTCACATTTATTAATCACCTTTGATTAATCTCATTTAGTAATTAACTACTCTTAATTACTACACTTCATAAATTAATTACTCCTTAATTAATTATCCTTTAATTAATCCCCTGATTAATTATACAAAGTAATTAAACTAAAATTACTTTTATTATTAAAATCTTCTTTAGTTAATTACATCCACTAATTAACTTTAATTACTTTCCTAAGTAATTACACTTCACTAATTACATTTAAGTAATTATTATTAAACCATCTCTTGATTATCCTAAATTAATTAAACTTAATTAATTAACTTAACTAAATCAAATTAACTCAATTAATTACAAATGAGTAATTAATTCCTTAATTACTTTTATTAATTATTACATTTAAACCATTTTCACAAATGATTATCTTTAAATCAATTAATCTAATTAATTATCAAAATTAATCACATTAATTATTTATTTAAATAATCTCAAGTTAATGACCTTCATTAACTATTAACAACCCTTTAATTACTTTTCTTAAATAATTAACTTAGATTAATTATTATTAATTTCAAATTAATAAATCTTAATAACCAATTTAATTAATCTAATTTATTTAGTTAATTAAGTGTTAACCATAACTTAATTAATATTTAATTACTTTATTAATTAATTCTTAATCATTAATTGATATCCTAATTCATAATCCTTAATTACAAATTAATTATCCTAATTAATAAATCTTAATCATAAATAAATTAGTTTAAACCTTTAATTACTTATTTAATTAATCCAAATCTTAATTACTTTTAGAATAAACCATCATCTTTATTAATTACCTAATTCAATTATTAAAACATTAACCTTTATTTTACATTCAATTTTATTTTAAAAAAAACAAATTTAAAATAACTTAACAAACTTAAGTTAATAACCTACAATTTCTTAATTTAAAGTTTTAAGAATATTTAAAATGGAAAGAGATTATTTTGGAAAAGATTTAAATCAAAACCCTTTTTAATTTCAAAGTTCACTTTATAAAAATCTTATTAAAAACATGCTAAACTCCCCTGTTCACTGCTTCGGGTTAAACCCGCGTTTACTCGAGACGATCTCTAGTTCTCTTCCTAATCTTCTTCTTCTTCCCCTATTTTCTTTTCTTTTCAAAACTTAAAACTGCTAAACTATACTACACGCACACGAGAGAAACTTCGAGTCTGGCCATCTAAAAACCCGAGACTCCTTCGAGTCGCCCACGTCTCCATTATTCCTGACACACACTTCACCGTGGTGCACGTGCACGGCGATTCCAGCCAACTCCGGCGAACTCGCTCATCTCCGGCAAATCGTAAATCAACTCGCCATTCAACTTCGAGCATCAAATTGCAAACATCTAGCCTAAATCGAAAACGAGACATCAATTCGAACAGCAGTTCGACATCGCCTGGGACGAACGTTTCGCCACCACGTCTCCGATCACCGTTCCACTTGAAACTCCGACAATAACTTCCAAAGCCCTTCACGCATCCATCCCCCTCACTCCCATGAAGCTCGATCCATCATAGATGCTTCAGACATCACGATTCCAATCACGATCAAACCAAATGCCTAAACCCTATTTCGTCTAATCGCCAATGCCACAAAGGATGATAAAATCATCAGGCATTTTTCTCGACATCTCTAACCACTAACCAAGCTACTACAAGAATTTCGAGTATCAATTGTTTGAGGATTACCAGAATTTGGTGAAAACCCATTCCACGTTCAACACCAAACTGCTCTCAATTCACTAAATTAAAAATTACCAGATTTATTTTAAAAATCCTATTTTCTTGAGTGGATTCTTATTATATAATTAAATCCCCAGATAACAACACTTGATTTCAACATTTATCAAGATTCTTACTGTATATTTCTTAACTCCAGGCAGATCTCAAACCTGAATACTTAACTATGGTTTTAAAAGTTAGATTATGTTTAAACGATCCTATTTTATTTGAAAACAAAAGATAATCACAGAATAGATAAAGAGAAATTTGATTTCTTGATTTATTTTTAACTCTGTAACTTAAAAACAGACATGCATATTTCAAACAAACAATAAACAGATCTTACACTAATAAATATATACATGCAGGCCTATTTACATTCATACAACAACACTTAAATATAGTCTCAAGATAATATGGTAGATCTAAGGTTTGTTTTGTTTACTGGAACATTTGAACAGAGCAGATTTTATACATATACAGGTATATTCTCATAAGATCATAGTAATTCATATATAACTAGATAAGATCAATCATTCAAACTATTTTTCCATATATGATTATCACATGCAAATAGCAACTATATTACTGTTTTTAAAACATTTTGTTTACTCACCTGTTTTATGATGTTGAACAGAGCTTCGAATTTGAGATGTTTTGAACAGAGCTGAGATGTTTGAAAACTTTAAACTTTGAATCTGGAACTTGAATTGTTTTGATTAGATTTGAGATTGTTGATTCTTGAAAACTTGCAGCAGTTGTTTTGTTGATCTCTGATTTTGTTCTTCAGTTTGAAAATAGTTTACAGCTTTAGATTTTGAGGAAGCTTTTAACTTGGATTTTTGGTTTCAGATTTTAGAATTGTGGAGAGGAATTTGTTTGAATGTTTAAGGCTTTGGGTATTTTTTCTCTGTTTTGAAAACGTGGCTGTAGCTTGAATGTTTAGAGAATGAGGTAGAAAAAGGGAAAAGTTATGAGAAGTAGATATATATAGAATTTGTTTTTGATTTATTTAAAATTGAGGAAAATAAAATAAAATGTGACACTTGTCACTAAACCCTCTTAATATCTTAACACATGTATTTTAAAGTGTTTAAATGTTAACACCTATTTTTTTTTCATGCATAAATACTTTTACATTTATTAAATAAAGATTTTATAATTTATTTCCTAATAACTAATGCATATTTTTAATTATATAAATGAAAAATCTTCTAAAAGAAATGGAATAAAACAAACTATATTTATAAAAATCATTTATACATACCTTTAATCCAATATATATAAATAGATATATATATATATCATCTCTTTGAATCCAAATATAAGATCTAACCAATTTTTAAATAAAATTTTAAAATCAAATTTTGATGTATATATATATTTAAACATCCGTTTATTTCAATTGAAATAAATATTCCACTTAAAATCTATATTCACACATATATATATATATATACAATACATTTTTATTGTTTTAATATAACAATATTGCTAATTTAATTAATTTATTAAAGAGATTATCATATTTAATTTCTTTGAAATTCCCGGGATATCACATTCCTCCCCCCTTAAAAGAATTTCGTCCCTGAAATTAAAACAAAAGATAATCCAAAATTTTTATTTTATTTCAGAAATTTTCAAAAAAATTTTAGCATACATATCAGCCAACACAAACAAACAACTAATTTTATCCAAACAAACAATTCAATCAAACAAACAAATTCTAGCTATCCGGACACAGATCCCGGATAAGCTTCCTAAAATTCCCCGAGTTTCCCCAAGTATAGATACTGGGATACTCGCTCTACTGAATCCAAACAATCAATACTAAGCTACAGAGCTCTTACTCATCTAGATCTACAATCTACACAGGATATCAAACCACAGACAAGATCAACTCAACTACCAAAATTTCCCGAACTACTGGTTCCAAAACCAGAGATAGATCAAACACGTACTCCCTCGGAGATACGCGAAATACATTGAATCCCAGTTATCCAAACTGGAAATTCAAACCTTCTAAGCCAAACACTGATCCTTACAAAACTCAGAAGAATCCAATATACAACGGAGCTAACTTCCTGGACTTATCCAGTCTTATTGCTCCCTTTTTATCGGAGAAAATCTCAACAACCACAAAGTCTCCAACTTCGAATTCCAAATTCTTCCGCCTCTCATCCACAGAACTCTTCTGACGATCCTGGGCTGCCTACATCCATTCCGATCAGCTCAACCTTCACTGATGCTTCTTGAAACAATACTGGATCAAAATAACTCAACTAAATGATCCTCTCAAGATCTACCCAAAATCAAGAACACCAACTCTACTCCACCATCATCAGTAGACTACAACTTACTTCTCCTATCCAGAAAAGTCAAAACAGATGCGCTCACCAATCTGACCTTCAGATCCAAAAAAAAAAAATTTCCTGTAGAAAATTTCTAATCCCAGAATACTGCAACTTCCGGTTGCTTCCCCTCTAGAAGAGCTGCCACCTTGCTTCCGCTGCACAACTCTGATTTGGAGTAGATGAGAATGTTGTTGATGAACTCGAGCACAACTAGACAACACATCCTGGAAATATGGTTCAACAGATCCATAAAAATGAAACTTAGAAGTTCTATGAAATACCGAGCTGCTTCACCAAATCCTTCCTCTAGGAGACATCCTTCTACCTAGCTGAACTTCCGGTATCAATCCTGAAATCAAGTCGATACAGAACTCAATCTCAAATGCAGATAAACTTCTGACTTCGTTGAAGACATCCAGAAAATCTTTGATAACACAAAAGAATACTCAACTATCGCAAGTCACTTTTGCGATCCACCCAGCCTATTTCAAAAGAAACTGTTCTCCCTTTAACCAATCAGAACAGCTCATACTTAACTATCCAATCTATCGAAGAAATGGATCTACTCAACTGCTTCCGAACTCCATCTCTAGGAAAAACTGCTCAGCCAGAACACTTTCTGCCAACACAGAGAACACTCCAAGCTGCACTGCTGTCACAAATGCCAAAGACTTTCTTTTCCAAAGCTCTTCGAGAAACTCGAACCCAAACCAAATAGAAACACCATGCTGAACTCAACCACAACACCGAAGCAGACACACTTCATTAACTTGTTCCAAAGAAAACATCTTCGGGAACATCCATAGTCACTGCATCTCATCACACAGCTACTATTACCTGAGATACCATCACTCGCTTCTGTTCTCCGACAGATCCAACTCTACTCATCCAACTCCTAAGATGAACTCCGAACCTTAACAGGTTTCCTTCAGAGATTGTGAAATCCTTACACAACTGTAAAGTTCACTCGAGACGGTATTAGGTTTACAGTCTCGACAGATACTCTTCCAACCTCAACACTCAGACTCCTAATCCTAGATGATAAATTATTATCATCTCAACCAATCATTACAAATACCATATACATTTAAAATGATACTTTTTATATATAGAAAATATATCTGGGTAAAATTATTTCATCTACCTTTTTAAAACAATATTGTGTCTGTTGGCCTGGTCAAGTGTTTAAAGATCCCTATCAATAACGTTAGCTACTCGTATTGACCAGAATCCATATACCACTCAACCGATCAATTAACACAATATAAAACCATTTTATATAACTAACAAATACGCGCTCTCGTATATATATACTCAGACTCAACAGGTTGCTACAGATCCTATCTCTAATGAACAATCCTTCCGAACCTAGGTATTCACTCAACCTAGTGTTCTGATATTCACTTAACCAAAAGCTTAGGCATTCGCTCAACCTATGCTCTGATACCAACTGTAACGACCCGGCTTTTTCTCCACAGAAAGTCGTATCATTAATAAGAAAGAAAGGGGTAGAAAATAGAAAAGAAGAGAAGAAAGAAAGAAACAACAACGATCTCACAGCGGAACGAATAAATTATATTAATAACATATACTATTACATAGTATACAACACTTTACAGAGTTACACAGCATATACATCACTTACTAGACAGTTATAACATCTGTCTAGACATTACAACTCAATACACTACAGAGATACAGACACAGCGGAACTACTATATATCTACAACGCTGAAGCCTCCTGCTCCATTGCTCCTCCACAATTCGTCAAAGCTAAACCTGAATCCCTTGGCTACTCGTAAAAATTTGAGTACCCAAGAGTTTAATAAAATAGAAAATAAACACTTGGGTCAGACATGGGTCTGGTGTGAGTAAACGGTTAGATTGCTTAACTTTGAAAACCTTTGAAAACAAAAGTATCACGTAAGACTCCCCACAAATAAACATGGGTAAGTTTTTACCTTACGCTAACTAAAACATTTGATAGGAAATCCGATTGTATTATAATAGGGTCTAGGTTTTTCAAGTAAAATACAGAAATAGCTGAAATGCTTACATCTCACATTCCAACATAGTTGGGCACAACTAATACGTACGGCACTTATTGGAGTTTGGATTCCATACAATGGCAGGGCTACTGGGGTATCGCCCGTCACAGTACGTGGCCTAGATCACCGTACCGAGGAGTACGCCCGCTCCCCTGCAACACAAAGCCGGAACCATCCCTTACTGGATAATTCCGAAAAAGATAACCCCGTAGTTGGCGCGACCAACCACACACTAAGCCGAATAAAAAGAAAAGGGACCTCTAGACAGGGATCTATCTTGCTCTCAGTGGGTGCTACCCACGAAGCCTTGCTGCACCTCCCCTGTTTTAGCCATTCCCGGTTGATGAGGCCTGAGGTTACGATTACCTTTAATCAGAACATATCACTTAGAATGCTCATCGTCCGCCTAACGATGTGCTGAAAGCATTCAATCCATATAAGTTCGTTCCGGGTTCGAACGAAACCGAAGGCATTATCTCGTTACACTCGTTTTGGAATCACCCTCAGAGTTAACGACAATAACCCTTGCACTCTGAATCTTCATCTTCACTTGAGATTCACGACCTATCGTTAATTTGGATCGATGTGGTATTCGGGTCTCCAGACCTGGAATCCCGGTATACGGAAACCCGATCCCGGTCTCATCGAAATCCAAAACGTATCTTTTAAGGGTCAAGTTGTTTTAAGGTTAAAACAATTCAATTCTTATCTATATACACAAAGATAGATAATTCAATAGATAATCTACATTATCATCCCAAACAGATAATTCACATTATCATTATAATTCAACCAAACATCCATATCATATATCAATCATATCTCATCAGAGATATCAAACAATGAAATACATTCAATCTCATTCATCCATCCTTAAGCAATGATTTATATCATCTAATTAATTTAAAGTGAATTAAACTAATTACTTCATTCTATAAATCCTGCTTACTTAATTATTAATTAAACCAATTAATTAATCATTACTCTAAATATCCATCTTAATTAATCATTCCTGATTAATTATACTTTAATTACTTTAAGTAATTAATCCCTTATTAATTTCACAAATTAATTATCTTAAACCATTTCAGTAATTAATCTTAAATTACTTCATTAATTAATTAACCATACTTAATTACATTAATCCTTAATTAATTACAATTAATTAATTACTTTAATCACTTATTATTTATTAATTAATCTTAATTAATCAATTCTTAATTACATCATTAATTATATTAATTAATGATCCTTAATTATTCTTAATTAATTATCTTATTTAAATTAATAATTAATTAGTCACATTTATTAATCACCTTTGATTAATCTCATTTAGTAATTAACTACTCTTAATTACTACACTTCATAAATTAATTACTCCTTAATTAATTATCCTTTAATTAATCCCCTGATTAATTATACAAAGTAATTAAACTAAAATTACTTTTATTATTAAAATCTTCTTTAGTTAATTACATCCACTAATTAACTTTAATTACTTTCCTAAGTAATTACACTTCACTAATTACATTTAAGTAATTATTATTAAACCATCTCTTGATTATCCTAAATTAATTAAACTTAATTAATTAACTTAACTAAATCAAATTAACTCAATTAATTACAAATGAGTAATTAATTCCTTAATTACTTTTATTAATTATTACATTTAAACCATTTTCACAAATGATTATCTTTAAATCAATTAATCTAATTAATTATCAAAATTAATCACATTAATTATTTATTTAAATAATCTCAAGTTAATGACCTTCATTAACTATTAACAACCCTTTAATTACTTTTCTTAAGTAATTAACTTAGATTAATTATTATTAATTTCAAATTAATAAATCTTAATAACCAATTTAATTAATCTAATTTATTTAGTTAATTAAGTGTTAACCATAACTTAATTAATATTTAATTACTTTATTAATTAATTCTTAATCATTAATTGATATCCTAATTCATAATCCTTAAGTACAAATTAATTATCCTAATTAATAAATCTTAATCATAAATAAATTAGTTTAAACCTTTAATTACTTATTTAATTAATCCAAATCTTAATTACTTTTAGAATAAACCATCATCTTTATTAATTACCTAATTCAATTATTAAAACATTAACCTTTATTTTACATTCAATTTTATTTTAAAAAAAACAAATTTAAAATAACTTAACAAACTTAAGTTAATAACCTACAATTTCTTAATTTAAAGTTTTAAGAATATTTAAAATGGAAAGAGATTATTTTGGAAAAGATTTAAATCAAAACCCTTTTTAATTTCAAAGTTCACTTTATAAAAATCTTATTAAAAACATGCTAAACTCCCCTGTTCACTGCTTCGGGTTAAACCCGCGTTTACTCGAGACGATCTCTAGTTCTCTTCCTAATCTTCTTCTTCTTCCCCTATTTTCTTTTCTTTTCAAAACTTAAAACTGCTAAACTATACTACACGCACACGAGAGAAACTTCGAGTCTGGCCATCTAAAAACCCGAGACTCCTTCGAGTCGCCCACGTCTCCATTATTCCTGACACACACTTCACCGTGGTGCACGTGCACGGCAATTCCAGCCAACTCCGGCGAACTCGCTCATCTCCGGCAAATCGTAAATCAACTCGCCATTCAACTTCGAGCATCAAGTTGCAAACATCTAGCCTAAATCGAAAACGAGACATCAATTCGAACAGCAGTTCGACATCGCCTGGGATGAACGTTTCGCCACCACGTCTCCGATCACCGTTCCACTTGAAACTCCGGCAATAACTTCCAAAGCCCTTCACGCATCCATCCCCCTCACTCCCATGAAGCTCGATCCATCATAGATGCTTCAGACATCACGATTCCAATCACGATCAAACCAAATGCCTAAACCCTATTTCGTCTAATCGCCAATGCCACAAAGGATGATAAAATCATCAGGCATTTTTCTCGACATCTCTAACCACTAACCAAGCTACTACAAGAATTTCGAGTATCAATTGTTTGAGGATTACCAGAATTTGGTGAAAACCCATTCCACGTTCAACACCAAACTGCTCTCAATTCACTAAATTAAAAATTACCAGATTTATTTTAAAAATCCTATTTTCTTGAGTGGATTCTTATTATATAATTAAATCCCCAGATAACAACACTTGATTTCAACATTTATCAAGATTCTTACTGTATATTTCTTAACTCCAAGCAGATCTCAAACCTGAATACTTAACTATGGTTTTAAAAGTTAGATTATGTTTAAACGATCCTATTTTATTTGAAAACAAAAGATAATCACAGAATAGATAAAGAGAAATTTGATTTCTTGATTTATTTTTAACTCTGTAACTTAAAAACAGACATGCATATTTCAAACAAACAATAAACAGATCTTACACTAATAAATATATACATGCAGGCCTATTTACATTCATACAACAACACTTAAATATAGTCTCAAGATAATATGGTAGATCTAAGGTTTGTTTTGTTTACTGGAACATTTGAACAGAGCAGATTTTATACATATACAGGTATATTCTCATAAGATCATAGTAATTCATATATAACTAGATAAGATCAATCATTCAAACTATTTTTCCATATAGGATTATCACATGCAAATAGCAACTATATTACTATTTTTAAAACATTTTGTTTACTCACCTGTTTTATGATGTTGAACAGAGCTTCGAATTTGAGATGTTTTGAACAGAGCTGAGATGTTTGAAAACTTTAAACTTTGAATCTGGAACTTGAATTGTTTTGATTAGATTTGAGATTGTTGATTCTTGAAAACTTGCAGCAGTTGTTTTGTTGATCTCTGATTTTGTTCTTCAGTTTGAAAATAGTTTACAGCTTTAGATTTTGAGGAAGCTTTTAACTTGGATTTTTGGTTTCAGATTTTAGAATTGTGGAGAGGAATTTGTTTGAATGTTTAAGGCTTTGGGTATTTTTTCTCTGTTTTGAAAACGTGGCTGTAGCTTGAATGTTTAGAGAATGAGGTAGAAAAAGGGAAAAGTTATGAGAAGTAGATATATATAGAATTTGTTTTTGATTTATTTAAAATTGAGGAAAATAAAATAAAATGTGACACTTGTCACTAAACCCTCTTAATATCTTAACACATGTATTTTAAAGTGTTTAAATGTTAACACCTATTTTTTTTTCATGCATAAATACTTTTACATTTATTAAATAAAGATTTTATAATTTATTTCCTAATAACTAATGCATATTTTTAATTATATAAATGAAAAATCTTCTAAAAGAAATGGAATAAAACAAACTATATTTATAAAAATCATTTATACATACCTTTAATCCAATATATATAAATAGATATATATATATATATCATCTCTTTGAATCCAAATATAAGATCTAACCAATTTTTAAATAAAATTTTAAAATCAAATTTTGATGTATATATATATTTAAACATCCGTTTATTTCAATTGAAATAAATATTCCACTTAAAATCTATATTCACACATATATATATATATATACAATACATTTTTATTGTTTTAATATAACAATATTGCTAATTTAATTAATTTATTAAAGAGATTATCATATTTAATTTCTTTGAAATTCCCGGGATATCACATTCCTCCCCCCTTAAAAGAATTTCGTCCCTGAAATTAAAACAAAAGATAATCCAAAATTTTTATTTTATTTCAGAAATTTTCAAAAAAAATTTAGCATACATATCAGCCAACACAAACAAACAACTAATTTCATCCAAACAAACAATTCAATCAAACAAACAAATTCTAGCTATCCGGACACAGATCCCGGATAAGCTTCCTAAAATTCCCCGAGTTTCCCCAAGTATAGATACTGGGATACTCGCTCTACTGAATCCAAACAATCAATACTAAGCTACAGAGCTCTTACTCATCTAGATCTACAATCTACACAGGATATCAAACCACAGACAAGATCAACTCAACTACCAAAATTTCCCGAACTACTGGTTCCAAAACCAGAGATAGATCAAACACGTACTCCCTCAGAGATACGCGAAATACATTGAATCCCAGTTATCCAAACTGGAAATTCAAACCTTCTAAGCCAAACACTGATCCTTACAAAACTCATAAGAATCCAATATACAACGGAGCTAACTTCCTGGACTTATCCAGTCTTATTGCTCCCTTTTTATCGGAGAAAATCTCAACAACCACAAAGTCTCCAACTTCGAATTCCAAATTCTTCCGTCTCTCATCCACAGAACTCTTCTGACGATCCTGGGCTGCCTACATCCATTCCGATCAGCTCAACCTTCACTGATGCTTCTTGAAACAATACTGGATCAAAATAACTCAACTAAATGATCCTCTCAAGATCTACCCAAAATCAAGAACACCAACTCTACTCCACCATCATCAGTAGACTACAACTTACTTCTCCTATCCAGAAAAGTCAAAACAGATGCGCTCACCAATCTGACCTTCAGATCCAAAAAAAAAAAAAATTCCTGTAGAAATTTTCTAATCCCAGAATACTGCAACTTCCGGTTGCTTCCCCTCTAGAAGAGCTGCCACCTTGCTTCCGCTGCACAACTCTGATTTGGAGTAGATGAGAATGTTGTTGATGAACTCGAGCACAACTAGACAACACATCCTGGAAATATGGTTCAACAGATCCATAAAAATGAAACTCAGAAGTTCTATGAAATACCGAGCTGCTTCACCAAATCCTTCCTCTAGGAGACATCCTTCTACCTAGCTGAACTTCCGGTATCAATCCTGAAATCAAGTCGATACAGAACTCAATCTCAAATGCAGATAAACTTCTGACTTCGTTGAAGACATCCAGAAAATCTTTGATAACACAAAAGAATACTCAACTATCGCAAGTCACTTTTGCGATCCACCCAGCCTATTTCAAAAGAAACTGTTCTCCCTTTAACCAATCGGAACAGCTCATACTTAACTATCCAATCTATCGAAGAAATGGATCTACTCAACTGCTTCCGAACTCCACCTCTAGGAAAAACTGCTCAGCCAGAACACTTTCTGCCAACACAGAGAACACTCCAAGCTGCACTGCTGTCACAAATGCCAAAGACTTTCTTTTCCAAAGCTCTTCGAGAAACTCGAACCCAAACCAAATAGAAACACCATGCTGAACTCAACCACAACACCGAAGCAGACACACTTCATTAACTTGTTCCAAAGAAAACATCTTCGGGAACATCCATAGTCACTGCATCTCATCACACAGCTACTATTACCTGAGATACCATCACTCGCTTCTGTTCTCCGACAGATCCAACTCTACTCATCCAACTCCTAAGATGAACTCCGAACCTTAACAGGTTTCCTTCAGAGATTGTGAAATCCTTACACAACTGTAAAGTTCACTCGAGACGGTATTAGGTTTACAGTCTCGATAGATACTCTTCCAACCTCAACACTCAGACTCCTAATCCTAGATGATAAATTATTATCATCTCAACCAATCATTACAAATACCATATACATTTAAAATGATACTTTTTATATATAGAAAATATATCTGGGTAAAATTATTTCATCTACCTTTTTAAAACAATATTGTGTCCGTTGGCCTGGTCAAGTGTTTAGAGATCCCTATCAATAACGTTAGCTACTCGTATTGACCAGAATCCATATACCACTCAACCGATCAATTAACACAATATAAAACCATTTTATATAACTAACAAATACGCGCTCTCGTATATATATACTCAGACTCAACAGGTTGCTACAGATCCTATCTCTAATGAACAATCCTTCCGAACCTAGGTATTCACTCAACCTAGTGTTCTGATATTCACTTAACCAAAAGCTTAGGCATTCGCTCAACCTATGCTCTGATACCAACTGTAACGACCCGGCTTTTTCTCCACAGAAAGTCGTATCATTAATAAGAAAGAAAGGGGTAGAAAATAGAAAAGAAGAGAAGAAAGAAAGAAACAACAACGATCTCACAGCGGAACGAATAAATTATATTAATAACATATACTATTACATAGTATACAACACTTTACAGAGTTACACAGCATATACATCACTTACTAGACAGTTATAACATCTGTCTAGACATTACAACTCAATACACTACAGAGATACAGACACAGCGGAACTACTATATATCTACAACGCTGAAGCCTCCTGCTCCATTGCTCCTCCACAATTCGTCAAAGCTAAACCTGAATCCCTTGGCTACTCGTAAAAATTTGAGTACCCAAGAGTTTAATAAAACAGAAAATAAACACTTGGGTCAGACATGGGTCTGGTGTGAGTAAACGGTTAGATTGCTTAACTTTGAAAACCTTTGAAAACAAAAGTATCACGTAAGACTCCCCACAAATAAACATGGGTAAGTTTTTACCTTACGCTAACTAAAACATTTGATAGGAAATCCGATTGTATTATAATAGGGTCTAGGTTTTTCAAGTAAAATACAGAAATAGCTGAAATGCTTACATCTCACATTCCAACATAGTTGGGCACAACTAATAGGTACGGCACTTATTGGAGTTTGGATTCCATACAATGGCAGGGCTACTGGGGTATCGCCCGTCACAGTACGTGGCCTAGATCACCGTACCGAGGAGTACGCCCGCTCCCCTGCAACACAAAGCCGAAACCATCCCTTACTGGATAATTCCGAACAAGATAACCCCGTAGTTGGCGCGACCAACCACACACTAAGCCGAATAAAAAGAAAAGGGACCTCTAGACAGGGATCTATCTTGCTCTCAGTGGGTGCTACCCACGAAGCCTTGCTGCACCTCCCCTGTTTTAGCCATTCCCGGTTGATGAGGCTTGAGGTTACGATTACCTTTAATCAGAACATATCACTTAGAATGCTCATCGTCCGCCTGACGATGTGCTGAAAGCATTCAATCCATATAAGTTCGTTCCGGGTTCGAACGAAACCGAAGGCATTATCTCGTTACACTCGTTTTGGAATCACCCTCAGAGTTAACGACAATAACCCTTGCACTCTGAATCTTCATCTTCACTTGAGATTCACGACCTATCGTTAATTTGGATCGATGTGGTATTCGGGTCTCCAGACCTGGAATCCCGGTATACGGAAACCCGATCCCGGTCTCATCGAAATCCAAAACGTATCTTTTAAGGGTCAAGTTGTTTTAAGGTTAAAACAATTCAATTCTTATCTATATACACAAAGATAGATAATTCAATAGATAATCTACATTATCATCCCAAACAGATAATTCACATTATCATTATAATTCAACCAAACATCCATATCATATATCAATCATATCTCATCAGAGATATCAAACAATGAAATACATTCAATCTCATTCATCCATCCTTAAGCAATGATTTATATCATCTAATTAATTTAAAGTGAATTAAACTAATTACTTCATTCTATAAATCTTGCTTACTTAATTATTAATTAAACCAATTAATTAATCATTACTCTAAATATCCATCTTAATTAATCATTCCTGATTAATTATACTTTAATTACTTTAAGTAATTAATCCCTTATTAATTTCACAAATTAATTATCTTAAACCATTTCAGTAATTAATCTTAAATTACTTCATTAATTAATTAACCATACTTAATTACATTAATCCTTAATTAATTACAATTAATTAATTACTTTAATCACTTATTATTTATTAATTAATCTTAATTAATCAATTCTTAATTACATCATTAATTATATTAATTAATGATCCTTAATTATTCTTAATTAATTATCTTATTTAAATTAATAATTAATTAGTCACATTTATTAATCACCTTTGATTAATCTCATTTAGTAATTAACTACTCTTAATTACTACACTTCATAAATTAATTACTCCTTAATTAATTATCCTTTAATTAATCCCCTGATTAATTATACAAAGTAATTAAACTAAAATTACTTTTATTATTAAAATCTTCTTTAGTTAATTACATCCACTAATTAACTTTAATTACTTTCCTAAGTAATTACACTTCACTAATTACATTTAAGTAATTATTATTAAACCATCTCTTGATTATCCTAAATTAATTAAACTTAATTAATTAACTTAACTAAATCAAATTAACTCAATTAATTACAAATGAGTAATTAATTCCTTAATTACTTTTATTAATTATTACATTTAAACCATTTTCACAAATGATTATCTTTAAATCAATTAATCTAATTAATTATCAAAATTAATCGCATTAATTATTTATTTAAATAATCTCAAGTTAATGACCCTCATTAACTATTAACAACCCTTTAATTACTTTTCTTAAGTAATTAACTTAGATTAATTATTATTAATTTCAAATTAATAAATCTTAATAACCAATTTAATTAATCTAATTTATTTAGTTAATTAAGTGTTAACCATAACTTAATTAATATTTAATTATTTTATTAATTAATTCTTAATCATTAATTGATATTCTAATTCATAATCCTTAATTACAAATTAATTATCCTAATTAATAAATCTTAATCATAAATAAATTAGTTTAAACCTTTAATTACTTATTTAATTAATCCAAATCTTAATTACTTTTAGAATAAACCATCATCTTTATTAATTACCTAATTCAATTATTAAAACATTAACCTTTATTTTACATTCAATTTTATTTTAAAAAAAACAAATTTAAAATAACTTAACAAACTTAAGTTAATAACCTACAATTTCTTAATTTAAAGTTTTAAGAATATTTAAAATGGAAAGAGATTATTTTGGAAAAGATTTAAATCAAAACCCTTTTTAATTTCAAAGTTCACTTTATAAAAATCTTATTAAAAACATGCTAAACTCCCCTGTTCACTGCTTCGGGTTAAACCCGCGTTTACTCGAGACGATCTCTAGTTCTCTTCCTAATCTTCTTCTTCTTCCCCTATTTTCTTTTCTTTTCAAAACTTAAAACTGCTAAACTATACTACACGCACACGAGAGAAACTTCGAGTCTGGCCATCTAAAAACCCGAGACTCCTTCGAGTCGCCCACGTCTCCATTATTCCTGACACACACTTCACCGTGGTGCACGTGCACGGCGATTCCAGCCAACTCCGGCGAACTCGCTCATCTCCGGCAAATCGTAAATCAACTCGCCATTCAACTTCGAGCATCAAATTGCAAACATCTAGCCTAAATCGAAAACGAGACATCAATTCGAACAGCAGTTCGACATCGCCTGGGACGAACGTTTCGCCACCACGTCTCCGATCACCATTCCACTTGAAACTCCGGCAATAACTTCCAAAGCCCTTCACGCATCCATCCCCCTCACTCCCATGAAGCTCGATCCATCATAGATGCTTCAGACATCACGATTCCAATCACGATCAAACCAAATGCCTAAACCCTATTTCGTCTAATCGCCAATGCCACAAAGGATGATAAAATCATCAGGCATTTTTCTCGACATCTCTAACCACTAACCAAGCTACTACAAGAATTTCGAGTATCAATTGTTTGAGGATTACCAGAATTTGGTGAAAACCCATTCCACGTTCAACACCAAACTGCTCTCAATTCACTAAATTAAAAATTACCAGATTTATTTTAAAAATCCTATTTGCTTGAGTGGATTCTTATTATATAATTAAATCCCCAGATAACAACACTTGATTTCAACATTTATCAAGATTCTTACTGTATATTTCTTAACTCCAGGCAGATCTCAAACCTGAATACTTAACTATGGTTTTAAAAGTTAGATTATGTTTAAACGATCCTATTTTATTTGAAAACAAAAGATAATCACAGAATAGATAAAGAGAAATTTGATTTCTTGATTTATTTTTAACTCTGTAACTTAAAAACAGACATGCATATTTCAAACAAACAATAAACAGATCTTACACTAATAAATATATACATGCAGGCCTATTTACATTCATACAACAACACTTAAATATAGTCTCAAGATAATATGGTAGATCTAAGGTTTGTTTTGTTTACTGGAACATTTGAACAGAGCAGATTTTATACATATACAGGTATATTCTCATAAGATCATAGTAATTCATATATAACTAGATAAGATCAATCATTCAAACTATTTTTCCATATAGGATTATCACATGCAAATAGCAACTATATTACTGTTTTTAAAACATTTTGTTTACTCACCTGTTTTATGATGTTGAACAGAGCTTCGAATTTGAGATGTTTTGAACAGAGCTGAGATGTTTGAAAACTTTAAACTTTGAATCTGGAACTTGAATTGTTTTGATTAGATTTGAGATTGTTGATTCTTGAAAACTTGCAGCAGTTGTTTTGTTGATCTCTGATTTTGTTCTTCAGTTTGAAAATAGTTTACAGCTTTAGATTTTGAGGAAGCTTTTAACTTGGATTTTTGGTTTCAGATTTTAGAATTGTGGAGAGGAATTTGTTTAAATGTTTAAGGCTTTAGGTATTTTTTCTCTGTTTTGAAAACGTGGCTGTAGCTTGAATGTTTAGAGAATGAGGTAGAAAAAGGGAAAAGTTATGAGAAGTAGATATATATAGAATTTGTTTTTGATTTATTTAAAATTGAGGAAAATAAAATAAAATGTGACACTTGTCACTAAACCCTCTTAATATCTTAACACATGTATTTTAAAGTGTTTAAATGTTAACACCTATTTTTTTTCATGCATAAATACTTTTACATTTATTAAATAAAGATTTTATAATTTATTTCCTAATAACTAATGCATATTTTTAATTATATAAATGAAAAATCTTCTAAAAGAAATGGAATAAAACAAACTACATTTATAAAAATCATTTATACATACCTTTAATCCAATATATATAAATAGATATATATATATCATCTCTTTGAATCCAAATATAAGATCTAACCAATTTTTAAATAAAATTTTAAAATCAAATTTTGATGTATATATATATTTAAACATCCATTTATTTCAATTGAAATAAATATTCCACTTAAAATCTATATTCACACATATATATATATATATACAATACATTTTTATTGTTTTAATATAACAATATTGCTAATTTAATTAATTTATTAAAGAGATTATCATATTTAATTTCTTTGAAATTCCCGGGATATCACAGTAAACTTAATTAAAATGTTAAGTAAATGAAATATTATAAATTTTACATTTATTTTATAAGTGAATTATTAAAGATTTGATAATTGTTTGTGAAACTTTCACTTTGTAAAATCATAAATTAAGGGTTATTTAAATGATTGTTTTTAAAGTAAGAAAATATGATTTTTTATAAGTTAAAATGGATTTAAATAAATTTTAATTGTTTATGAAATTGTAGTGAAAGTTTGGAATTTAAACTGACAGCATTCCTGAAATGCTATCATTTCTAAAGTTAAAGATATTACAGCTTTTTGTAAATGTTGTAATTGATATAAATGAACTAAATGGATAAAATGAACTAAGTGCTGTAGTTGCTGAATTTAACTAAAGTTTTATTTGAAATCTAAACCTATTACAGCATCTAAATGCTGTCTTTTGTTGAATTGTTTTTAAACATAACTTTCCGTAGCATTTTCTAAATGCTACAAAAGTTGAAATTTCACTGTTTTAATAAATTTAAGTGAATAAATGAATTCTGAAATGGTAAAATTTTGAGAATTGAATATTGACTATTAAATATAATAACTTCATTTTTAAATGATATAAATGGAATAATTTGATTTGAAATATTTTGATATTTTGAAATGGATTTGAAATGATATTTGATTTCGAAGTATAAATTACCATTTTGGAATTTTAACCACGGGATGTAATTAAATTTATGGTTTAACTGATCCTTAGAGGATGGGCGATCCCAAGCATCCTTTAAGTTATTGTGCATTACTACTACAGTTCACTTGAGTTGGTTTACATTATATAAGTATGTATGTCCTGACTCGAGTGTTTTTTGTTTTACTTTACGCTCGGGTCAGCCTGAGTATTTACAGCTTAGCTTTGGATTTCTTTTCTGGAGCTAGGAATCACTGGAGATTCTGCTTGTCTAGTTATCTATTCCCTTTCAGTTTCAGTTGTTCTATATCAGCTCTGGTATTTATAAACTTCTATGTATTTGAGATTTCTATTATATATGTTGTTTTTAGACTGATATTGTGTATTATGTTTTGAGAGTTTGTTATAGTAGCTTCATGAACTACTATGGCATTTTAATTTCCGCTGCGAGTTATTCTGATATTTTGTGTCTGTGATTCTGTATTTGATTTTATTTGCTCCAAATTTTATTACAATCTGTTATTTTGAATTATTCAAGTAAGACATGTGTGGATTATTGTCGATTTGAATAGTCCAAAATAGTAGGTCATTACATTTGGTATCAGAGCTTTGGTTTTAGGCAAACCTTAGCCTGCGGAGCAAAAACTCATTAGAGATAGGGTAGAAATACCCTAGAATGAGTGAAATCAATCTCAGAATCATTCCCTTGTGAGAGAACGTATTTTCGAAGTATAAAATGATTTTCAAATGATTTTCAAAGGATTTTTAAAGATTATTTTGATATAAAATTGTCTTGTTTTGAAAGAAAATTTTCTGGACTTTATCCCTTTCGTATCCACCTTGTTAGTAATTTCTTTGATTAGGATTTCCTTAAAAATTGTGAACTTCTATCTTAGTTGGGATTTCTTTGATTAGCATTCCTTTGAATTTTGGAACGCTCCCACTTGTTCTGAAATCCATTCCAGTCTCCCCTAATTGTATTCCTTTGATTTTTGGAGCATTCCATAACTCCACTTTGAATGACCTCTAAAGACTGGCAGTTCCGCCATTTTTGAATGATTTGTTAAGGGGTGAAACTCCCTCACAATTGGCATTGATTCACCGAAGATTTCTGTATCCTCGGTTTACGATGCTATTTATCTTCTGCTATACCTGGATTCTATCTCTGGCGATCGAAGGTCG
Source organism: Allium fistulosum (assembly GCA_030737815.1). Classification (NCBI taxonomy): domain Eukaryota; kingdom Viridiplantae; phylum Streptophyta; class Magnoliopsida; order Asparagales; family Amaryllidaceae; genus Allium; species Allium fistulosum. The sequence goes on along the minus strand of CM060908.1, from coordinate 970,334,381 downwards.
ATTTGCCTTAGATTTTCGCATCGATTATATTTCTAAAGTCACGGTTGACCCTATTAAGGTCGCCCGTGATTTATATAGGCTTATCCATCTTGTATTTGGTAATTTAATTATTTCATCTTCATTGAGCTTATCTTCGAATCAGAATTCTATTTGATTAGGGTACCTTTAAAAATTTGAATCTCTGTTTTGTTTTGAAATCCATCCTTGAAACATCCATTGGAAAATTTGTGGTTGATTGTCTTTTGAAAATTATGCATTCATCGAAGTTGTTATTTTGATAAGGATGACCATATGTTTATATAAAGGTGAAATGTTTTCTATAAGGATCTATATACCTTTTAAATGAGAATTTAAAGTTTTGAATGGATTTGAAATTTTGAAAGTTATATAAGAAATGGTTTCATATAAAATAATTTATAACTGAAGGTTTTTAATCTGAATTTGAGTGATTAAACTCCGGCATTTTGGAACTGGTTTTAAGATTTTGAAATAATTAATAATATGATTTGAGTATTTTCCGAATATGAAATGTTTCAAATGATTTTAATGAGCTTCAAATGATTTCGAAGAAATTTCAAAAGAAGTTGAGAAAATAGAAGTCCAGAACCCACTTATGTCGCTGGAAAATAATTTCGGTGATGAATGCATACATCATCGACATTGATTTTCGAGTTTCAGAGTGGGGGAGAGGCCACTTCAGAGCTTTGTTATGTGGGTGACTTATGAAACTAATTTTGATTTCAAATTCCGAAGTGTGATGTGATATTTGAAAGATATATGTATATATATTTGAACAATTTGAAATGAGCCGGTGTTCAGTCCTCGAGTTTTGGATTTGATTTGATATAACCCTATTTTTTTGGAATTGATTTACTGATTTAATTGTGATTCCCAACTCTTGGATTGAAATATGATTTCTTCGATTATTTTGAAGGTTCGAGCACTTCCAAATCAAGGTTAAATTTTCAAAGCTAAGAAATTTTGAAAAGTATAAAGTATATAAGTTTGGTATTTATGTTTAAAATATGTAGTAATATGATTTAAATAAGTTGAAACTATTTTGTTATGTAAATGAATAAGGCTATTTTGAATTTTTTCTAATATGAAATTTAGATTTTAATGTTTTGAAAAGAATTTGGTCTTCGAAATATTTTGAATAAAATTTAGTTTAAATGTTTAACTTAGTAACATCATTATGAAACTATATATTTAAAAAGTTGGAATAAATACATAAGTTGTACGTATGCTGTTTTATTCGCATAATTAAATTGATCCAAGTTTGAGTACACAAGTTTGAGGTGAATTACACCATTTCGTGTTAGGATTTTTCATTTGATTCTTGATGGCGAATATTTGATATGGATTTTGGGCATGATTCTAGAATTCTCTATCATAGTATATGGCTATGCAAGGAGACTAATGGTTTCTAGTCGAGAAATGTAACAACCCGCATATTTATCGATTTTATATTTAAATATTTTATTGTTAGTCGGATGTTAGACCGAAAAGCTACTTTTTGCATACGGTCAAATTAGGACTCGAGACCACCCCCATTGAGTTCAAAATGACGTTTGCGATCTTTTTGAGTGTAAACTTCGATATGTTTGGAGATAGTGAAATTTTCGTCACTTTTTGTGTTGAGCTTTTGGTTTGGGCTGCACCTCTTCTACCTCAGCCCAACCCCTTCCTTCTCTTCATCACTTCATCAACTTTGAAGCTTTAGCAACAATGGTGGAGGGAGTAGGAAATTAAAATTCCAAGCTCAAATTCTTTAGCAAATTCAACATCTAACTCCAAATTCAAAGTGAAGACATTGATTCAAGCTTGTGGTTGATCTTTGCTTTGCCCCCGAGCTTCATCTTCATCAAATTCCGTGAAAAGGTGAGATTTTTGATCTCACATCTTGCCTATAATTGTCATTGAACTGTTGGGGATGATCCCTTATCACTTTAGCATGTTTGATTGCACTGCATTGGCGAAAAACCACAAATTTTGGCGTTTTGGTGAGTTTCTGGCCTTAAGTCATTTCTGGCCATCGCTAAGTCGTCCACGAGTTAAGCCTAAGTCATAAGTCGTTCGCGAGTTAAGGGCTTAAGTCGCGCGCGTTGAAAAGTCACCGCCTTTGTATTTCTGTTCGCCTGTGTTGAGTCGTTCACGAGTTAAAGGCATAACTCGTTCGAGAGTTAACTCCTTGGGTCGTTTAAGGCTTAAGTCGTAGGTCGTTGGCTTTTAAATCGTTAAGTCGTAGGTCGCTGCTTCTACTAAGTCGCTAGGCCATGCCAACTCCGCTAGCTCACAACTGTTAGGTCGTATGACCTTAAGTCGTAGGTCGTCCCCGACCTAACACCACTAGGTCGTATAGACCTTAGCTCGTAGCTCGTATTTGAGCTTAAGTCGTTAAGTCGTATTGACTTTAAGTCGTTCGCGAGATAAGCAAGTACTAAGTCGTTCGCGAGTTAAAACCTTAAGTCGTAGGTCGTCTCCGACCTTGTCCTTAGCCTTGTTAGGTCGCGTGAACTCATAGGTCGTATGAACTACTTTTTCTTAGGTCGTTGGACCTTCTTAACTCGTTAGGTCGAAGACCCTTAAACTGTTAGGTCGCGTACCTTCTTAGGTCGCGCATCCCACTTAGGTCGCAGAACCCTCTTAAGTCGTAACTCGTTCGCGAGTTAGCACTTGGTCGTTTTGACCTGTTTTCCCCTAGGTCGTTCGACCTGTTCTTCTGCTAGGTCGCAAGGCATTCTTCCCTTAAGTCGTAAGTCGCTTGCCTCCCTTAAGTCGTAAGTCGCTTGCCTCCCTTAAGTCGTAAGTCGCTCGCCTTCCTTAAGTCGTTCATCTGGTTGAACCCCGTATAACTCTGCGTAGGCAATCTTATCCGAAAACCATTCAACGGAACTTCTTACTTTGATGGTTTTGGGAATTGATTTCTTTGGATTTTACTCACGTCTTCGAACGTGAATTGATTTGTTCTACAATCGTTTTATGACTTGTCACTTTAAAGATATATGAAGGTTTCAATACTAATAGTAAATAGCAAAACTCTTTCATCAAAGCGATTTCAACACTATTTTAAATATCAAAAGTTTGTTTTCTCAAACCGATTTTCAATCTACTAGTATATACAAGCCTTTACTTCACTCGAACGAGAAATCGACTTAAACGACTTAGTAAAACGGGTGGTATGAAACGCTTGCGTTCACTTCGTCGGTTAGCTCTTGGACTTGTTCGATTGAACCCTTTTCGTGACAATTTCCTAGTGAAGATTTACAGCTTGTTCGTAAATATTTAAGTTAAGCAAGTGGTTATGGGACATGAAGCTAAACTCATATATTTACTAGCTTGGTGTGATTGACACTTCTCGCTGATCATGATGATCATTGTATGATTTAGACTAGCAATTGTGCGATGTCTCTTTGTCCATATGAAGGACTGTACTTCATTTTATTGAGCTTCGTCTCATTTCTTTGTGGGCTGGCAACCCAAGTACTTTTAATGTGTTTCGATTCATCTGATGTACCGTTTGTACTACATCGATGTCTCTGTCTTTCTGATTCATTGGACGTACCGTTTGCACTGCGTCAATGTTTGATTCATCTGATGTACCGTTTGTACTACATCGATGTCTTGGCTTTCTGATTCATTGGACGTACCGTTTGCACTACGTCAATGTTCTGAATTGTATTGTCTTTCTGATTCATTGGACGTACCGTTTGCACTGCGTCATTGTTCAATTCATTGGACGTACCGTTTGCACTGCGTCAATGTTCGATTCATCTGATGTACCGTTTGTACTACATCGATGTCTCTGTCTTTCCGATTCATTGGACGTACCGTTTGCACTGCGTCAATGTTTGATTCATCTGATGTACCGTTTGTACTACATCGATGTCTTGGCTTTCTGGTTCATTGGACGTACCGTTTGCACTGCGTCAATGTACCGGCATTCATGCTCCTGTTTGGGATTGGCCATCCTTTTCTTGTGATTTCTGGATTTCTAATTATTGATTTCTGGAAATTTATGTTTCACCAGCTTTTACCATTGACATTGATGAGTATGTCATTTTATTGTGGCTTGGTGAATTAAATTAAGAATATGACATTCTTTTCTCTGTTTTGAGATTATTGAGATATTGTATGACTTTTGTGGGATTTCTAATGTATACTTTTCATAGTATGACACCTTTTTGTTATCATACGTTCTATTATCATATCTCATATTCTATCTCATTTTATCTGATAATTATAGCTAGACTGATCCGTTTATTATTTTCTTCTTAAATAATACTCGGGTCAGACTGAGTTTTTACAGGTGCTTCATCATGACTTCTTATCTGGAGCCATCTTCTGACTTTTGGCTAACTACTCTAGTTTAGTAGGTTTTTGTTGTATGAATTTGTGATGAGACTCCTTGATGTTTACGTATTCTATTGTCTTGCACTTGTATCTATTCTTTTGTGTTATTGTGGATCTTATTTGACCACTACTCTGATGTACACTTTTGGGTGTAATATTCATATCTTATTCCGCCTTTGTGATATGAATTGTCTGTGACTGATTTGTGTTATGTTTATTTCTATATTTGTTTCCGAAGATTATATATCGCCACCGTGTGATAGCTTTGTGTTTGTATCGGTATGTTGGATTTCCTCTTTAAAAGATATGCATTATATTCTATCTGACATATCGGTGCTCGCGCAAAGAAGTTACATGGATGGTCGCTCCTCTACAGCCTTATTCTCCGTGCTAATTGACAGCACTACATCGTAGTGTTCTTGGTTAGCGTGGGTATAGAGGTGGGGCGTTACAAGAAACCATATCGAAATCCGCATTAGGGAAGTCGAATGGACAATACTAGTTCGAAAGCGAACTTGTGTGATCGAGCGAGCGATCGAATATGATTTTGCGAAATGATGACATATGTACATCTTATATCCTAATATCATTGATATACTTGACGCTGAAATTAGAAGTTGTTGGGTTGGATATCTTTGTAATTTAATTGGAATTTTTCTTTTATGCAAAACTACTATCAATTTAAAACCATTTTTCAAAACTAATTTTCCTTTTATTCTTCTTAAACAAACTATTTTATTCCATTTTACATATAAAACTATTTTATTTAAAACCATTTTCCAAAAAACTATTTTATATACAAAACTATTTTTTTTTCAAAACTATTTTATATGCACACTATTTTACAAACTATTTTATATACAAAACTATTCTAAATTAAAAATCTTTTATAAAGCAAAGATGTTCAATCCCATATGACTCTTCATGCAGCGAAATTGATTTTTGAAATTTTTTGATCCTTATATAAGATGGACTTTATGTAAATATAAGGTGATGTTGAAAACCATTGATGTTGGAAATAAATTGTTTGACTTAAATTATATTGATTTGGAAATTTGGATTTATTTTCTAAATCTATTATTTTGGAAACTTTGAAACTGAAGATATTTAAATTGAGAAGAAATAATTTAGTGGAATTGTATATGATTTTGAAACTGAACTGATATTGAAACAAATTGAAATTTGAAAACCTTGTGTTACTAAATACTTGATTTGGGAGTTATCGAACTTATATAAAAATTTGGTTTGTATAAGTATGATGTTGATTCGAAAACTATGGATTTGAAAAGGTACTCAATTTGAAAAGTGAAATCTTATATAATTGAAGTCTGTATAACTGTGATTTGATATACTATTGATTTTGGAAAGTATTTGATTTGAAAATGAAATCTTATATATAATGGACTTTATATAAGTATGATATTTGAAAGTGATTTGAAAAGGTACTATATGATACATATTTTCGAAGTAAAGATATGGAAAGTGCCTTCTGCTTAATATCCGCTTTGTGGCCACATTGTGGATTCATTCTATCGATATTTTTCTCTGATTTTTGGTTTTCCGGATATGATACTCTAGTTTCCATCGAATTCCATGGCAATCTCCATGGTCTTACGAGCGTGACTTCATAGCGTAATCGCAGGGGTTAGGGGGCGGCCAATGGGTACAGATGTTTCCTGGGAGATCCACGCATAACCATTGTGTATCTGCAGTACTACCAGTCTTCATGGCGTAATCGCAAGGTTAGGGGACGGCCTACAGGTATGGATGTTTCCTGGGGGATCCAGGCGTAACCATTGTGTATCCGCGATCCATGATCGACATGTTTTGTTTTTTTTTGGATTGTACTTTCCATATCTGTTTTTTAAAAGTTTTACAGTATTTTCACTGGGTGTTGAAACAAGTTTACTAAGTACTTGGAGAATTCTAGCTTTGCGCCTGATCAACGCACTGCCAAAGTCTACAGGAACGAGGATAAACTTGTTAAGACATCGAGTTATAAAAGTATTTTGATAAAATATTATAAAGGATATTTTGATCAGTTATTTCCTTTCTAAAAGATTTTAAAGTGTTTTAAATATTGTTTACCTCTTTAACCAACAATTTTAATTAATGGCTCATCCTTTTCTTTCCTACTATTTTCCCTTCTAGCTATTCCTATTCTCCTGTCTTCTTCCTTTTCGGGGACGAAAAGTTTTGAGTGGGGGAGAGTGTAACAACCCTGTATTTTGTGATTATTTTAATTGTATATTTTAATTATTTTAATTGAATTCCATGATTTAAAAACTTTATTTTATTTATTTAAAGAATAAATTTTGTTACTTTAAATATAAATTTTGATTTTTGTGTGAATTATAATTCCAAACCTGGATAAATGGAATATTTCCAAAAAAGTGGATTTTGGTCAAAATGGTCAAACTTTGACTTTTCAATTTAAAATTTAAATATTTGAAATTTTGAATTTTATCTTTTATTTTGAAAATAGATTTAATTTCAAGAATATTGCTTTTTGTTTCGTTGAAATTGGATTTAAATTGTGAAAGTTATACTATTTCAATATTGTGTGTATATTGAGTTATTTAACAATTTTCTTTATTTTTAATTTATATAAATGATATTTTTATTTGATATATCTTACTTAAATTTGTATATTTAGGTTATACTATATATGTTTTGACCTTTAAATATTTTTAAATTGATAATAAGATTTTTCCAGAGTGTATTGCATTTATTTCTAATTTTTAAAGCCTAGTTTGCATTTTTAAGCTATTTCCTGAGCAAAATAGTTTGGTAAAGTTCCTCTTCTTTTCTTCTCTTTTTCTTCTTGTTTTTCTTAATTCATTTGCACTTGCCTTCATCTATTTGCTTAGCCATTCCTCCTCCATCACCTTGGCCACCTCCACCACCACCACATCTAGTCAACACCCCCTCCAGCACCTATGTCCTATCTGGCCATGGCCATCTATGATGAAGATTCCACCAAAAATGAACAAACTCTACCTAATTATGCCTAGCCGAGCACCTTAATGCATCACCACCTCCAAACCACCACCTTGGCCGCCACTTGCACCACCATCTCCAGCCCCTACCTGATCTGACACCTCTGCCACATCACCCTCTGACCCCACCAGGCCTGGCTGTGACTATGCTTGCTTTGGCCATGGCTTGTTGTTGCCTTGTAGTTGGCTAGAATCCATTGTAGTGCCCTGTAGTTGTAGTTCCATGCACCTATCTTTTGTACCATCATCTAATCCATGCTAGGCCGACCTATGGACCCAAGATCTGATCCAAACCCACCCCTTAGCCATACATTACTGACCTGTAGCTGAACCATAGGTGGTTGAAAGTAAGTGCAATAGCTTTGGATTTGTTTTATGCATTTATTTCTAACATTGTTTATTGAATTTTTGGGTTGAAAACTCATGTTGTTTATATATTGTTTTGTTTGAATGTGACAAGGCAATTAGCTTTGGCTCTCCACACTCAAATCATAGTCGTGGTCTCGTGCCTTTGTGGATCCTGTGTTATGTGTTTTGGTTGTCATCTCCAGCTTTTATACAAGTGAGTAATTCTCACCAAACAATATATACTTATATAACTAGTAAACTGACACGATTTGAATCTGTAAACTATATCACGATGTTATAATTGCCTATGCTATGATCATATGATGCTCATCCCTATTTATACACATGTTATATAATCAGTTATTGTTATATGATGTTGTTCTGTTTATTTAAATCAGTTTATCACACTGCAAGTTCCCTGTAGATTAGAATCACTATGGGTTGAAATGATACATACCCGAACGGACTTTAGAATAGGGAAAAATTGTTATGGGCTGAAATGATAGGCCTGAACGATTTTTATTTATTTCATTTAACTTGGGATTGCGGGTTTGAAATGATAAAACCCGGATTTTTCTTTGTAAATTACAAATTGAAATGATGTATTATCCGTATCATTTGACTTAGGTTAGAAAAATTTATATACAGACCCGTGGTTAATATATATATTTTCTTGAAATTATAAAATATGTTAAAAATATAAATATTATGATAATTTGATTTTTTATTTTAATTTAAAATGATTTTATAAAGTGTTATTGATTTTTCTATAAATTAAAAATAGTTAAATAAATAAATGTTTAAAAGTTGAAATTTGAAGTATAACTTAACTTGGAAAATGTGAAAGTGTTTTAAAATAAAAGTTAAGTTAAGAAAATAAAATGGAATTTAAATAAAATTATGAAATGGTAAACTTAATTAAAATGTTAAGTAAATGAAATATTATAAATTTTACATTTATTTTATAAGTGAATTATTAAAGATTTGATAATTGTTTGTGAAACTTTCACTTTGTAAAATCATAAATTAAGGGTTATTTAAATGATTGTTTTTAAAGTAAGAAAATATGATTTTTTATAAGTTAAAATGGATTTAAATAAATTTTAATTGTTTGTGAAATTGTAGTGAAAGTTTGGAATTTAAACTGACAACATTCCTGAAATGCTATCATTTCTAAAGTTAAAGATATTACAGCATTTTGTAAATGCTGTAATTGATATAAATGAACTAAATGGCTAAAATGAACTAAGTGTTGTAGTTGCTGAATTTAACTAAAGTTTTATTTGAAATCTAAACCTATTACAGCATCTAAATGCTGTCTTTTTTTGAATTGTTTTTAAACATAACTTTCCGTAGCATTTTCTAAATGCTGCAAAAGTTGAAATTTCACCGTTTTAATAAATTTAAGTGAATAAATGAATTCTGAAATGGTAAAATTTTGAGAATTGAATATTGACTATCAAAATATAATAACTTCATTTTTAAATGATTTAAATGGAATAATTTGATTTGAAATATTTTGATATTTTGAAATGGATTTGAAATGATATTTGATTTTGAAGTATAAATTACCATTTTGGAATTTTAACCACGTGATTTAATTAAATTTATGGTTTAACTGATCCTTAGAGGATGGGTGATCCCAAGCATCCTTTAAGTTATTGTGCATTACTACTACAGTTCACTTGAGTTGGTTTACATTATATAAGTATGTATGTCCTGACTCGAGTGTTTTGTGTTTTACTTTACGCTCGGGTCAGCCTGAGTATTTACAGCTTAGCTTTGGATTTCTTTTCTGGAGCTAGGAATCGCTGGAGATTCTGCTTGTCTAGTTATCTATTCCCTTTCAGTTTCAGTTGTTCTATTTCATCTCTGGTATTTATAAACTTCTATGTATTTGAGATTTCTATTGTATATGTTTTTTTAGACTGATATTATGTATTATGTTTTGAGAGTTTGTTATAGTAGTTTCATGAACTACTATGGCATTTTAATTTCTGCTGCGAGTTATTCTGATATTCTGTGTCTGTGATTCTGTATTTGATTTTATTTTCTCCAAATTTTATTACAATCTATTATTTTGAATTATTCAAGTCAGACATGTGTGGATTATTGTCGATTTGAATGGTCCAAAATAGTGTGTCGTTACATCACGTAGCAGCTACTACCGCCCACCTCGAGACACACTCCCATAATCAAATCAAGGGTGACCACCGATTAATCACAAAGTAACATATATGGTATCTAAGAAATGTGCCCGATCGGAGGAGCGACCTCACTAGGCCCGACATGGATCCTGTTTTAGTCATATCAAGCTGACCCGATAGGGTCAGGGCTGCGTTCATACCTCATATAGTAACGTTCGCCAGACAATCCTACTTCGCTCTGGATTCTCCACTACGTGCAAAGTCGTTAAAGTGGTTTTGGGTATTGGCAGAGAGTATGACAATATCCGATCTCGGTCTCTTTAACAACCAAATGCTTATTTCACACAAGTTGGTTCTTTTACATTTCCAAAACCAATTCATATCGATATCAAAATATCATATTCAATTCAAAATCATATCACTTTCGAAATCATTATTTACTTCAGAATCGTATTCACTTCCAAATCATAATCATTTCAAAATCATATTCACTTTAGATAATATTCGTTTTCATAATCATAACCAAAAGAATAGGTTAAACCATCATGTAACGAACCAGAATTTTTGATAATTAAAATTCGAATATTTAATTGATTTTAAATATTAATAAATGAATTTAATAAGTCGAATAATTTATTTAAAGGATATTGGATTAAATTTGATAATTAAATCGATAAATTAATAATTGAAATTCCCGAAATAATTGAAAATCGAGTTTAAAATGATTGAAATTGATTTGGAAAATTTTATTTAATCATACTGGAGTTATAGAAAGGTTATAGAACTTTTAAAATTGAATTTGGAGTTAATCTATGAAAATTGAATATTTTAATATTTAATTATCGACTGTAAAAATAGCCAATTTTCGAACAGTCTCAGATTTCGACGAAACCAGTTTCATCTGATCCGTAATGTGATATTATTGTAAGATTTCAAATTTCGTAATTTTTGGATTTACCATCTGTCCGGGGCAAGCCAAAACGCCTCGAAATCGATTTAATTCAATTTAATTTAAATCGATCGTTTATTGCCGTATCTCGCACAGATGATCGAATTAGTTTCCGAAACCTGTTTCATTGTGTCCGGAACGCGGGGTAAACCCTAGAAATGCCAGTCATTGCGCGTAAATCGGAGTTCGGAAATTCGAAGTGAATAGTGTTCGTTCGATTTTCTATAAATAGACCATCTTCATTCACAAATTAGAGAAAAAGTTAACCCTAACCCTAATTTTATACATCAGCCGCCTCCCCTATTTCAATGGCCAGTGATTCACGTCGTTCTTCCTCAAATTCCTTCAAATCTAAGCATTATTTCGAAAAGTTATCAACTAGTAAAGTGAAGAGCATCGAGTGAGCTTTAAATCCATACGGGCGAGAGGTTGTTTAGTCGACCAGAGTTGGAGCTACGGGCCCGCGTTCGCATGCGTTAGGGCACGGTTTTCATGGTGCCTGGCACCACCGCGCGTGACCGGTCGGAGGGTGAGGGTGGAGCTCGTCGTGGCGAGTTGAATGGTGGGTCTTGATCGGGGTGAAGGTCGACAGGGTGGCCGCGTGTGTTAGGGTTTGTGGTGGCGTGATTGGGTTTGTCTTCGTGAACGGGAACTGGAGATGGAAGATGAAGAACACGGTCCAGATTTGGAGGAACGGAAACAACGGTCTGGATGGATGTAGGGTATTAAATAAATTAAATAAGTTGTAAATGATTATATTTATAATTGTACAAACTTTAAACTGCGATATCTCTTTCGTACGAGGTCCTTTTCGAATGAAATTTTTTGCGTCGGGATCGTAGTGATGAATACTAAGCGATGCAACTGGATTGGAATCGGTTGGAGCTAGTTTGAATTTCGGGTAAAATTAAACGCGCGTTTAATTTTATTCGAAATAAACGCTGGAACGGAATTTAAAATCAAGGTGAGATCTTCTCACTCAAAATAAATTTGGATTTGCAGTTATTGATTGTTGTTTTGGATGTGATATTAGATATAGTAGGATATATCTATATATATATATATAGCAATATATACATATTGGCATATGTATATATTGGATTGATTGATTTCCCGCCTCGTATAGCGGATGAGACCCTATTGCGCCGTTAGTAAGCGGATAATATTTATTAAACCCATATACCGCGATAATTCCGTACTGGAGCGGAATTGGTATTGTGCAAACATCTATGGATGCAGGGAAGCAGGTTGGAGGGATCCAACTAGATTCCTCACCGTATTGATTATTTACAGATATTTTGATATATTCTGTTATCATATGATGATATATGATATTTGATTTGTTGTGATTGATTGTTTGATGCTGTAGCATCATCGGATCCATTTTTGAAGTTAAAAATAACGATATTATTTTTAAAAGGATTTCAAAGTGATTATTTGAAAGTATACGTTTTATTGAATTTTGGAATTAATTCATTTTAAATAAATAAATGTTATAATTTTCGTGTTATAAAATTATGAGATTTGTGAAGATATAATAAGAATGTGGTTTTTGAAATATAAGTTGATTAAATTGTAATTGGGTTAAATTGAAATTTTCGACTTATTATAAATGGATTATACTTATAGTAGATGTATAAAATTGTTATTTTATAAATAAAAATAAGGAGATTATTTAGGAGTTCTATAAATGTTAAAATGAACTTATAAACGGATTTTATAAGTAAGTAGTATTAATAGATATACGATTTGTGACGTTATAAGATGAAGGGTTTTGAAACTAAATGTATTATAAGTTATCAACTTATGATTTGGATTTTTGTTATATAAATGAGTCAAATGGAATTGTTTAAATAAGATATTTCATAACTTGAAATTGTCATAAAATATAAAATTGTGATTTATAAACGTTGTTTATAAATCCGAAATCACTTATTTTGATAAGTGAATTGTAGAAGTTAATTAAAGGAATTATATCCACGATTTTGGACAGTGGATAAGCCTTTAAATAAAATGCGTAGAAATGTTGAATTTGGATAACGAAGTATATTCACGATTTTGGACAGTGAATATATTATTTAATAAAATGGTTATGTTTTGGGAAGATAATATTATGAAATGAAGTAATTGTTTTAAAAGATGTTTTAAAACGTGTTAAAATATCGAAATCATAGATTTCAACATTTATTGTTGAAATAGACGTTTTCGAGAAAATATAAGGAAATGATGGATTATAACACTGTTGTTATAGTAAATGATTTCCGAAAGGAAATGTTTTGTATAGTATTGGGATTTATATATCTATCTAAATTTCGAATCCCTATACTAGTGATTTTGAGTTGTCGTAACGATGTTTTACGTAACATTCGTTTTGACTCAAATAAAATTTGTGAAAGAGAATGATTTCCTTAAAGGATGAAATATATACTTAATTATAATTTAAGTATATCGAATATTTTCCAAGTGTTGAAAATAAATGATTTGTGAATTACTTATTATTTAATAAGTATGGAAATGCTTTTCCAATATGAAAAGAACTGTTTAGAGATCTTATCTTTTAAAGATAAATTGAAAGTGAATATTTGAAATTTGTTTTCAAATGGTTAAGTGTGGAAATAATATATCTAGTAAAGATATTTTTGGAAATTAAATAATTTGGAAAATTATTTGGAATCTGATGATGTTGCGCATCTTTATTGATAGTTAAATAACCGACTATCAATAATTACCTTTAGATAGGTATTTGTTGTGAATTGGATGAAATTGAATGCCACACTTATTTTTGAATAATCGCTCACTATTCGGGTTAGCCGGGAAAGGACCATGGGGTCGTATAACCCATTCCGAATATGTGATACGTCGTTATGAATTGAATTTGAAGACTGGTGTTGAAGACCGGATATTTTTGAAAACGGAAGGATTACCGTCGAGTTACTCTACATCGGCTGATCTCCGATTTAGAGGTTTTATCAACCTTAGTGACGGGAAGTCCGGGCATGATTAGAAAATTATCCGGATATGCAAGGGCTTCGTGAGAAGTGCCTTCGGTTCTGTTCGATCCCGGAACAGACTTGTATGGATTGTATGTCCGACGTTACAAATTTGAGATATAAAGCTGATTTCTTTCAAATACATTTCTGTTGGTGGCGGATAATTTATTCTCTTAGCTTAACACCCTTCTCTGAGACGTACGAGCTCAGAGGTTATGTAGTTGAAATTTATCAGCGATATACTCCCAATTTGGTAACGTGGCATACTGAGTGTTGCTGTGTGATGATCAGTGTTTGATCATTTGCGATATGATCATTTGTTTGATCTTATATCTTTGTGATCATAGGTTGATCATTTGTTTGACCCGAAGCATGGATTTTTGAGAAGCGTAGCTTTGTGGACGAGACTTCGTCGAGCCTCACACCTCGGAAATGGTCGAAACAGGAAGGATGCAGCAAGGTTCTAGGGAGTAGCGCCACTTAGTGTATGTCATTCCTTCTGGATAGAGGTGGTATCATGGTATGGAGCCCAGATACTTAACCTATGTTGATACTGCTTATTATGTAGTTTGTTGCGAATCGGGGATCCTCGGGAAGATCGGTTACGATCGGGGGATGGCATACGCGTGTCAGTAGTTACCTATTTTTGCAGAGGTAACCCGGCCTTGTGTTGGCAGAGATCCGGTTAGGTTCTCGGGTCGTCTATTCCAGGGACGTACCCATCGTGGAAAAGGAAGTTCCTTAGCCTGACCATTTGTTGGAAATCCAAAGAAACAATACGAGCCTTGTACGGTTTTAGTTGTAGAACCTGCCATCTAATATGGCAGCTATAGCAAGCATACTATAATGGTACCTATGCTGGCTAAGATTTATATTCTACTTTCGAAATGTTTTCTACACTATGCACTAATAATAATATCAAAAATGATTTGATTTTGCGTAGTAAGCATCTTTGACTATCATAAGAAGAAATCTCCTCCAATTCTGCGTTTGCATTGTGTGTGTGGTGGGAGGTCTTATGGTAGTTTCATTTTTCAAAAGCATTGCGAATTTGCTTTATTTTATTTGTGAAAAATAACTGTTTTACGATCTCACACCAGTCACCATGACTGGCTCGGAGTTTATTGTTCCCTTCTAAACTCTGGGTGCCCACTATTTTCCACACGGGCAGTCTAGTGTTATGTTATCAGGATATTCTGGATATTCTGGAGCTTTGGAAGCAAGCTGGATGACGAGACGTATGATCTATACTATGTATTATTCCGCTGTGTATTCTGTATGAGGACAAGTTTATATAACTGTCCATTGTTGTATCGAGTTGTATATTGACTCTGATTGATGTATGTATAAACTGATATAGTTCTTTGTTTTAAAAGACTAGTGTTTATCTATTATATATTGTTCCGCTGCGAATGTGAGATTCTGATATTGTTTTCAGTTCTGATGTTGTTCTGTTGTTCTTCTTTCTTCTTCTGCTTTCTTCTTCTTCTCTTTTTCTTCTACTTCTTCTTTCTAAAACCATCACTATTCGAGTTTCCGGCGTTCGATTTCTCGGCAGTTGATAAAGTGAGTATCGATGTCGAATTTTCGAAAGTCGAAAATTTCGGTACGTGACAGCTGGTATCAGAGCATATAGTTAAGCGACAACCCTACTCTATTGGGTGGTTACTCATTAGAGATAGAGTCAGTAGTACTCTAGAATGAGTTGAGTGTAATAATAGATATAAGTGCGTATTTGTTAGTGAATATAAAATTGTTTTATATTGTGATGATTGGTTTGTTGAGTGGTATATGGATTCTGGTCGGTATTGTCCGTACAACTCTATCGATAGGGATCTCTAAACACTTATATAGAACAATTCGGCACAGTATTGTTTTAAATTGGGTAAATGGAATAATTTTACCTTGATTATATTTTATATATAAAAGAAATGATTTTTCTGTAAATTATTACAGTATATGGTTGCATGGTTGTTAGAAGTGATAATATTAAACTATTATCATTGAAATTAAATGAGAAATTAAAATAATAACCAAAGATTTGGAAATAAATCCATTTAACGAATGAAATTTATAAATGTGAATTGAAAGATAAAGAGATGAATTCACATACAAATGAAATTTGAGAATATAAATTATAAATGTGATTTGTAATTTAAAACGGAATTCCAGAGAAGTTTCTGGAAATGTTTGAAAAGAATTTGAAAATTTTGGAGATTTGGAAAGTTTAAATTCTTTTGGAGTTGAAAATGTATTTCAAAGGTTTTGAAAAGTGTTTTGAAGGAATGAAAAGCTCTAAACTCTTTTCAGTCGCTGGAAAATAACTTCGATGATGACCGCGGCATCACCGGTGTTCATTTTCGGGTTTCCAAAAGAGGAATTGCTGCTAAATTGTTTTTAAATGGAAGTTGTTTGAAAAATTTGGGTTTTGTTTTGAAATTCAAAAGATAATTTGAATTGTTTTCAAAAATGGTTTTGAAAATATTATTAAGACTCTGGAATGCTATATAAAAATATTTATGAGAATAATAAATGAGTTGATAACTTATACAATTTGTTGTGAATTTAGATTGAATAAATTTAACTTAAGGAATTTTGAGTTAAATTAAATTAAGTATAAGTGAATCAATTAAATAAAGTGAAATGAATTAAATTCATATGGAATTTGAAATCCAGTTTAATATGAGTGGTTATAAACCAAAATGGCAAATTGAAAATAAATTTTGGGAATGAACGAAAGAATAAAACTGGAATTGAAACTGAATGTTGAAAACAAATTTGAATAAAGTGAATTACAATTTGTGATAAATTAGTAAATGAAACTAATTTAAAATGATGCAGTTGTGAATGAAAGATAATTGATAAAATTCAATATTCAGAAGTTAAATAGAATCCAAATAAGATTGGAATTGTGAATTGAATTCAAATAAATTGAAATGTAAAATTGAATGAAAATAGATATATAACTTCAATAGTGAAGTAAAAATTGTATAAGAAGCATATGTTGAAAATTTTGTAACAAAATGGTTTGAATATATGTAACTAGATATTATGGCTAGTAGGACATACAGGTGTATAAAGGAATTGGATTTGATTTCAAAGATAAGTTTGAATTGCTCGACAAAAGGTAAGTGTGATATCCCGGGATTTCAGGGTATTTAAAATGTGATAATCTTTTAAATCAATTGGTAAAGTAGTTATTTTCAAACAATTTAATAATGAGTTGTTTTTAAATATAGATATAAATAGATTTTAAATAGACATATTATTTCAAATTTAATAAGGGTTGTTTAAAATGTATATATATATATATCTGTGTATTTAAATTTATTTTAAATAGGATAATTATTGACAATTAATAATGTGATTATTTAAATCTAATATATATATTTATTTGAATTGATTTTTAATTTGGATTTTAAATTGACTTTGAAATTGAATTTAAAAGTTGAATTTAAAGATTTATATATATCTTAAAATGAAATAATAATATAGTTTGAATTTAAAATATATGAATAAAAGTTTTTATTTAAAAATAAGATTTGTTTTGTATTATTCTCTTTAAAGAAATATATTTATAGAAATTGGAAGAGTATTTATTTAATAGGAAAAAAATACAAAAGCTTTTAAATTAGCATTTTAAATAAGCTTAATATATTTTATATGGTTTTTATTTAAATCATAATTGGTTTATATTCTATTTTCTTTAAACATTGTATTTATGTAAAAATTTAGAAAGCATTTATTAAAGTACAAATGTATTTATTAATTAGGAAATAAATATAAAAGTTTTTAAAATCTTTTAAAAATAAATAAAAATGCTTAATGACAAGTGTTAGGATAATAGAGCTTGTAAGTATATGTGTTGAATGAATAAGTAGTGTATGAGACAAGTGTCATCTTTTTATTTTTATTTTCTTTAATTTTAATAAATCCTAAATGAACTCTATTTAAACTCCTATCTTCCTTTCCATTTTCTTTTGCTATCTCCTCATTTTCTAAACTCAAGAGAACAAATCCGTAAAACTTTCCTCTAACCAGAAATTCAAGCAAAGTAAACAACTCAAAAACAAAAATCAAAACCCTGTAATTCCCTATTAAAAGCCTGTAATCTCCTCTAAATCAAAACAGACTTGTAAACAAATTTCCAAAGCAAGTCTGTGATCTTTTAAAACCAAAGAATCCAAGAATCAGGATCAAGATACTTCTCAAACTCAAGTTCAAAAGTCTGGATCAACTCATCATCATCCAATTCAACTGAGCACTCCAGTTTTAAAGAAATCAAAGTCTTGAATCATCTCAGCCAACAAGCCTTTCAGTTTTAAAGAAATGAAGCAGATTCAGTTGCAAAACTTCCAGTTTTTCCAAAACTCTCTGCCTCTTTGAATAAGTGAGTAAACATCTTATTTTTAAAAGGCTTAAATAAATTAAAACTGTTTATATGATTCCTGATTAAAATTGTGCTTTGCATGTGTATATAAAAAAAATGATGAATCCATGTATGTTTGTTTGTGTTTGAATTATGCATGTTAGTTTTTCCCTGTTTCATAGTTACAGGTTTGAAACAAATCAAATTAAATGTCCCTGCACCTGTTCTATGTTTGGTTTGTCTCTGGGATGAATGATGGTTGCTTGTATATATTTATATATATATATAGTGGTATCTTTGTGTTTATAAATGCATATAAGCCTGCATGTCTGATATATCAAAGCATATCTCTGTTCATAATATAGAGTTGAGTTTTTGATATAAAAAAAATGCAAATCTATTGATATGTTCACTATAAAACTTAGGATTTTAAACAAGATAGTTTAGATTAAACTTAATCTAGATTTTAAAAATAGATTCAAGTATTTAATTTTGAAATCTCCTGGAATCAAGATGATACAGTAGGAATTTTAATAGTATGTTAAAAATCAAGTATTTTAATTTGTTGTTTAAATTATATAAATCGAATCAGCTCGGGATAATATGATTTTTAAATTGAAAATCATGAATTCTAGTTTTAGATCGAACGAGTTATTCTGGGTTAACCAGAATATGATCTTTTAGTGTTATCTGATGATCTGTGCATCTGGGTTGCTCGAGATTGCTGATGGAGCTAGGTGAAGCATTGGAGAGTATAGTAAAAATGGTTGTTGAATTTATAAATCTCTTTGATAATTGGAATTGCTTGATTTTAATTTTAACCCTAGTTTTGTTGAACTTGGGAATTTTGACTACTGCATCTTCAAAATCGCATCGAGTTGTATAAAATTTTAGGGGAATGATGCGTGGTGAGTCAGTAACTCGTGGCCGGAGTTGTAGGATGTATAGTTGATCGGAGGCGATGGCTCAGGGGGATTTCCTGATGATGTTTGGGTTTCAGCAACCATGAGAAACTCGATTTTAGATTGAGGCAAGAAATTGGGTTATGTTGGTCGTAGAGAGTTTTCAGGGTGTTGTATGACGTGTCGGTGAAGTCAACGATGATCGGAGGTGGTCCAGTCGGCGTGCATCGTGCACGCGTGTACGCTTTGTTTCAGGCGAAACGATGGATTTGGGAAGAAGCAGTTGTACCGGGTTGGTCTCGAGAAAAATGAGAGTGCGACTCGAAGTAGCAGTGTTGCATGAGTAAACTCGGGGTTTTTCTTGATTTACTCGAGTTTGTCTCGGGTTGTACTTGTCTTGATAACCAGATTTCATATTTTAAAGAATGTACAGATTTATAAAGAGTAAAGATTTTACAAATTTTAAAGTTTTAAATAATTTAATTTTTAAGAAAGCTTAGTAAATTTAAAAGTGTAATTAAAGGGATATGTTTATAAAATGAATTATTTAACAAGTTT
Source organism: Allium fistulosum (assembly GCA_030737815.1). NCBI lineage: Eukaryota > Viridiplantae > Streptophyta > Magnoliopsida > Asparagales > Amaryllidaceae > Allium > Allium fistulosum. The sequence continues at coordinate 970,314,766 of CM060908.1, read as the reverse complement.
AAAAATAAAGATAATTAAAGTGATATAAATTTGTTTAACTTGAATTTGTTAAAGTTAAAATTTTAAGTTATTTTAAACTAAATTTTAAGATGTATTTAAGTGTTAATTTAAAAGAGTTAAATGTTTTAAAAATATTATTAATCATGATTAGGTAATTATTTAAGATTAAGATTTATCTTTAAGTTAATTAAGGCGTTGGTAATTAAATTAAGTAATTAATTAAAAGTAATTAATTAGTTTAATTAATTTATGATTAAGGATTAATTAAAGTTAATTGAGAGTTATAATTAATTAAATTAGAGATTAATGAATGATTAGAGATAAAATAACTAAGTAATTAAGATTTATTAATTTATGATTAGAGATTAATTAATTTAGTAATTAAATTGTAATTAGAGGTAAATAAATTGGTAATTAAGAAGTACTTAATTTGTAATTGAGTTTTATTAATTATTAATTAAGGGGTGATTAATTTGTAATTAAATGATAATTAAAGATTAATCAACTTATAATTAAGGATTAATTAATTTATTATTAATTTTTATTAATTGATAATTAAGGTTTATTAATTAATAATTAAAAGAATAATTAATTTGTAATTAAAGATTAATTTATTTGTTTAAGGGTAATTAAAGGATGAATTACTCAATTATAAATAATAAATGGATGTAATTAATTTAAGTTAATTAATTTGTAAATTAATTAAAGATAATCTGATGCTGATTAAAGTATAATTACTTAATGAGAAGTGATTAAGGATTAATTATTTGGTATAATTAATTAAAGGATTAATAATTAATTAAAGAGTTAATTAATTAGGGTAAGTAATTATAGGATGATAATTACTGTTTATGATTAATTGAGGTGGATTAATAAAAGTGATTAATTAAAGTTTAATTAATTAATGTAATTAATTAAGGGTCAATGTAATTAATTATAGTTAATTAATGGAAGTAATTAATTAAGGATCATTAATTAATGTAATTAATAAAAGTAATTAAAGGTTAATTACTGTTAATGAATAAGAATAATTAATTTGTAAAATTAATTAAAGGATAATTACTTTATGTAATTAATGAATAATTAATCAAGGATGATTAATATTTAATGAGTAATTAATTAATTAAAGGTGTAATTAATTAATGATTGGTTAAGAAAAGTTAGAAATTAATTCTTAAGTAATTAATTTAATTTAAGTTAATTAAATTAATTATAATATAGGGTTAATAATTGTTTGCTTATGGATGATTGTTGTGTAGAATATCTAAATTGGATGATATCTATTGGATGATATGCTGTGATGTTCTGTGATATGATATTGGATATATCCGTGATAAATGTGTGATATTTATCTATGTTAAATGCTGTATGAATTCAAGTATTGAATTGAATTGTTTTAACCTTTAAACAACTTGGCCTTAAAAGATACGATTTGGATTCGATGAGACTGGGATCGGGTTTCCAGATTTGGATATCCGAATACCACATCGATCCAAATTAACGATAGGTCGTGAATCAAGTGAAGATGAAGATTCAGAGTGCAAGGGTTATTGTCGTTAACTCTGAGGGTGATTCCAAAATGAGTGTAACGAGATAATGCCTTCGGTTTCGTTCGAACCCGGAACGAACTTGTATGGATTGAATGCTTTCAACACATCGTCAGGTGGACGATGAGCATTCTAAGTGATGTGTTCTGATTAAAGGTAATCGTAGCCTCAAGCCTCATCAACCGGGAATGGCTAAAACAGGGGAGGTGCAGCAAGGTTAGTGGGTAGCACCCAAGTAGTATAAGATTCCCCTGTCTAGAGTCCCTTTTTATTTCGGCTGTGTGGGTGGTTGTTTGGCCGCAACCACGGGGTTTCTTATGCGGGAATTATCCAGTAAGGGATGGTTCCGGCCTTGTGTTGCAGGGGATTGGGCGTGATCCTCGGTACGTTGATCTAGGCCACGTACTGTGACGAGCGGTACCCCGGTAGCTCTTCCATTGTATGGAATCCACAATCCAATAAGTGCCGTACGTATTAGTTGTGCCCAACTATGTTGGAACGTGAGATGTAAGCATTCCAGCTATTTCTGTATTTTACTTGAAAACCCTAGACCCTATTATAATATAACTGGATTTCCTATCAAATGTTTTGGTTAGCGTAAGGTAAAAACTTACCCATGTTTATTTGTGGGGAGTCTTACGTGATACCTTTGTTTTCAAAAGGTTTTGAAGTTAAGCAATTTAAACCGTTTACTCACACCAGACCCATGTCTGACCCAAGTGTTTATTTTCTGTTTTATTAAACCTTGGGTACTCAAATTTTTACGAGTAGCCAAGGGATTCAGGTTTGCTTTGACGAATCTTTGGAGGAGCAATGGAGCAGGAGGCTTCAGCGTTCGTAGATATAGTGTTCCGCTGTGTTAGTCTGTATGAGTCATTTGTTGAGTTGTATTTGGGTTGTAATGACTAGACAGATGTTTATAACTGTCTAGTATGTGTTGTATAAGCTGTGTATCTCTGATGTATATGATACAATGTAATATCTTATTTGATTAATATAATTTATTCGTTCCGCTGTTTAGATTCTGATGTGTTTCTTTCTTTCTTCTCTATCTTATCTCTTTTCTATCCCTTTCTTTCTTCAAGACGATGCGACTTTCTGGTCGATGAAAGCCGGGACGTCACAGTAAGTATTTGAATATCAATATGAAATTTGATGATTTCTTGTCTAGCCGCTTGGCTTTTTCTTTTCTTTTTGAAATCTGAGAGTCCGTAGGGACGTTTTGTAGTCGTACCGTATTAGCCGCGCAAAGGAGGCTATGGCGAAATTTTTCGAAAATTTAAGGCGTTAGAATATTTTTGAGAAATTGGAAAATTTGAAAATTTTGGAAAACTAAGTAAAAATGTTGTAAAAAGTTTAACTATGAATTTTGGGAAAGTTAAACACTTAAGAAATTTGAAAATCTAATTTGAACAGTTTGTTTTGAGAAATTAACGGATTTTGTATCTTTTCCTTACTTGGAAATTTCGAGGACGAAATTCTTTTAAGGGGGGAAGTTTGTAACGACCCAGAATTTTTGATAATTAAAATTCGAATATTTAATTGATTTTAAATATTAATAAATGAATTTAATAAGTGGAATAATTTATTTAAAGGATATTGGATTTAATTTGATAATTAAATCGATAAATTAATAATTGAAATTCCCGAAATAATTGAAAATCGAGTTTAAAATGATTGAAATTGATTTGGAAAATTTTATTTAATCATACTGGAGTTATAGAAAGGTTATAGAACTTTTAAAATTGAATTTGGAGTTAATCTATGAAAATTGAATATTTTAATATTTAATTATCGACTGTAAAAATAGCCAATTTTCGAACAGTCTCAGATTTCGACGAAACCAGTTTCATCGGATCCGTAATGTGATATTATTGTAAGATTTCAAATTTCGTAATTTTTGGATTTACCATCTGTCCGGGGCAAGCCAAAACGCCTCGAAATCGATTTAATTCAGTTTAATTTAAATCGATCGTTTATTGCCGTATCTCGCACAGATGATCGAATTAGTTTCCGAAACCTATTTCATTGTGTCCGGAACGCGGGGTAAACCCTAGAAACGCCAGTCACTGCGCGTAAATCGGAGTTCGGAAATTCGAAGTGAATAGTGTTCGTTCGATTTTCTATAAATAGACCATCTTCATTCACAAATTAGAGAAAAAGTTAACCCTAACCCTAATTTTATACATCAGCCGCCTCCCCTATTTCAATGGCCAGTGATTCACGTCGTTCTTCCTCAAATTCCTTCAAATCTAAGCATTATTTCGAAAAGTTATCAACTAGTAAAGTGAAGAGCATCGAGTGAGCTTTAAATCCATACGGGCGAGAGGTTGTTTAGTCGACTAGAGGTGGAGCTACGGGCCCGCGTTCGCATGCGTTAGGGCACGGTTTTCGTGGTGCCTGGCACCACCGCGCGTGACCGGTCGGAGGGTGAGGGTGGAGCTCGTCGTGGCGAGTTGAATGGTGGGTCTTGATCGGGGTGAAGGTCGACAGGGTGGCCGCGTGTGTTAGGGTTTGTGGCGGCGTGATTGGGTTTGTCTTCGTGAACGGGAACTGGAGATGGAAGATGAAGAACACGGTCCAGATTTGGAGGAAGGGAAACAACGGTCTGGATGGATGTAGGGTATTAAATAAATTAAATAAGTTGTAAATGATTATATTTATAATTGTACAAACTTTAAACTGCGATATCTCTTTCGTACGAGGTCCTTTTCGAATGAAATTTTTTGCGTCGGGATCGTAGTGATGAATACTACGCGATGCAACTAGATTGGAATCGGTTGGAGCTAGTTTGAATTTCGGGTAAAATTAAACGCGCGTTTAATTTTATTCGAAATAAACGCTGGAACGAAATTTAAAATCAAGGTGAGATCTTCTCACTCAAAATAAATTTGGATTTGCAGTTATTGATTGTTGTTTTGGATGTGATATTAGATATAGTAGGATATATCTATATATATATATAGCAATATATACATATTGGCATATGTATATATTGGATTGATTGATTTCCCGCCTCGTATAGCGGATGAGACCCTATTGCGCCGTTAGTAAGCGGATAATATTTATTAAACCCATATACCGCGATAATTCCGTACTAGAGCGGAATTGGTATTGTGCTAACATCTGTGGATGCAGGGAAGCAGGTTGGAGGGATCCAACTGGATTCCTCATCGTATTGATTATTTACAGATATTTTGATATATTCTGTTATCATATGATGATATATGATATTTGATTTGTTGTGATTGATTGTTTGATGCTGTAGCATCATCGGATCCATTTTTGAAGTTAAAAATAACGATATTATTTTTAAAAGGATTTCAAAGTGATTATTTGAAAGTATACGTTTTATTGAATTTTGGAATTAATTCATTTTAAATAAATAAATGTTATAATTTTCGTGTTATAAAATTATGAGATTTGTGAAGATATAATAAGAATGTGGTTTTTGAAATATAAGTTGATTAAATTGTAATTGGGTTAAATTGAAATTTTCGACTTATTATAAATGGATTATACTTATAGTAGATGTATAAAATTGTTATTTTATAAATAAAAATAAGGAGATTATTTAGGAGTTCTATAAATGTTAAAATGAACTTATAAACGGATTTTATAAGTAAGTAGTATTAATAGATATACGATTTGTGACGTTATAAGATGAAGGGTTTTGAAACTAAATGAATTATAAGTTATCAACTTATGATTTGGATTTTTGTTATATAAATGAGTCAAATGGAATTGTTTAAATAAGATATTTCATAACTTGAAATTGTCATAAAATATAAAATTGTGATTTATAAACGTTGTTTATAAATCCGAAATCACTTATTTTGATAAGTGAATTGTAGAAGTTAATTAAAGGAATTATATCCACGATTTTGGACAGTGGATAACCCTTTAAATAAAATGCGTAGAAATGTTGAATTTGGATAACAAAGTATATTCACGATTTTGGACAGTGAATATATTATTTAATAAAATGGTTATGTTTTGGGAAGATAATATTATGAAATGAAGTAATTGTTTTAAAAGATGTTTTAAAACGTGTTAAAATATCGAAATCATAGATTTCAACATTTATTGTTGAAATAGACGTTTTTGAGAAAATATAAGGAAATGATGGATTATAACACTGTTGTTATAGTAAATGATTTCCGAAAGGAAATGTTTTATATAGTATTGGGATTTATATATCTATCTAAATTTCGAATCCCTATACTAGTGATTTTGAGTTGTCGTAACGATGTTTTACGTAACATTCGTTTTGACTCAAATAAAATTTGTGAAAGAGAATGATTTCCTTAAAGGATGAAATATATACTTAATTATAATTTAAGTATATCGAATATTTTCCAAGTGTTGAAAATAAATGATTTGTGAATTACTTATTATTTAATAAGTATGGAAATGCTTTTCCAATATGAAAAGAACTGTTTAGAGATCTTATCTTTTAAAGATAAATTGAAAGTGAATATTTGAAATTTGTTTTCAAATGGTTAAGTGTGGAAATAATATATCTAGTAAAGATATTTTTGGAAATTAAATAATTTGGAAAATTATTTGGAATCTGATGATGTTGCGCATCTTTATTGATAGTTAAATAACCGACTATCAATAATTACCTTTAGATAGGTATTTGTTGTGAATTGGATGAAATTGAATGCCACACTTATTTTTGAATAATCGCTCACTATTCGGGTTAGCCGGGAAAGGACCATGGGGTCGTATAACCCATTCCGAATATGTGATACGTCGTTATGAATTGCATTTGAAGACCGGTGTTGAAGACCGGATATTTTTGAAAACGGAAGGATTACCGTCGAGTTACTCTACATCGGCTGATCTCCGATTTAGAGGTTTTATCACCCTTAGTGACGGGAAGTCCGGACGTGATTAGAAAATTATCCGGATATGCAAGGGCTTCGTGAGAAGTGCCTTCGGTTCTGTTCGATCCTGGAACAGACTTGTATGGATTGTATGTCCGACGTTACAAATTTGAGATATAAAGCTGATTTCTTTCAAATACATTTCTGTTGGTGGCGGATAATTTATTCTCTTAGCTTAACACCCTTCTCTGAGACGTACGAGCTCAGAGGTTATGTAGTTGAAATTTATCAGCGATATACTCCCAATTTGGTAACGTGGCATACTGAGTGTTGCTGTGTGATGATCAGTGTTTGATCATTTGCGATATGATCAGTTGTTTGATCTTATATCTTTGTGATCATAGGTTGATCATTTGTTTGACCCGAAGCATGGCTTTTTGAGAAGCGTAGCTTTGTGGACGAGACTTCGTCGAGCCTCACACCCCGGAAATGGTCGAAACAGGAAGGATGCAGCAAGGTTCTAGGGAGTAGCGCCCCTTAGTGTATGTCATTCCTTCTGGATAGAGGTGGTATCATGGTATGGAGCCCAGATACTTAACCTATGTTGATACTGCTTATTATGTAGTTTGTTGCGAATCGGGGATCCTCGGGAAGATCGGTTACGATCGGGGGATGGCATACGCGTGTCAGTAGTTACCTATTTTTGCAGAGGTAACCCGGCCTTGTGTTGGCAGAGATCCGGTTAGGTTCTCGGGTCGTCTATTCCAGGGACGTACCCATCGTGGAAAAGGAAGTTCCTTAGCCTGACCATTTGTTGGAAATCCAAAGAAACAATACGAGCCTTGTACGGTTTTAGTTGTAGAACCTGCCATCTAATATGGCAGCTATAGCAAGCATACTATAATGGTACCTATGCTGGCTAAGATTTATATTCTACTTTCGAAATGTTTTCTACACTATGCACTAATAATAATATCAAAAATGATTTGATTTTGCGTAGTAAGCATCTTTGACTATCATAAGAAGAAATCTCCTCCAATTCTGCGTTTGCATTGTGTGTGTGGTGGGAGGTCTTATGGTAGTTTCATTTTCCAAAAGCATTGCGAATTTGCTTTATTTTATTTGTGAAAAATAACTGTTTTACGATCTCACACCAGTCACCATGACTGACTCGGAGTTTATTGTTCCCTTCTAAACTCTGGGTGCCCACTATTTTCCACACGGGCAGTCTAGTGTTATGTTATCAGGATATTCTGGATATTCTGGAGCTTTGGAAGCAAGCTGGATGACGAGACGTATGATCTATACTATGTATTATTCCGCTGTGTATTCTGTATGAGGACAAGTTTATATAACTGTCCATTGTTGTATCGAGTTGTATATTGACTCTGATTGATGTATGTATAAACTGATATAGTTCTTTGTTTTAAAAGACTAGTGTTTATCTATTATATATTGTTCCGCTGCGAATGTGAGATTCTGATATTGTTTTCAGTTCTGATGTTGTTCTGTTGTTCTTCTTTCTTCTTCTGCTTTCTTCTTCTTCTCTTTTTCTTCTACTTCTTCTTTCTAAAACCATCACTATTCGAGTTTCCGGCGTTCGATTTCTCGGCAGTTGATAAAGTGAGTATCGATGTCGAATTTTCGAAAGTCGAAAATTTCGGTACGTGACAGCTGGTATCAGAGCATATAGTTAAGCGACAACCCTACTCTATTGGGTGGTTACTCATTAGAGATAGAGTCAGTAGTACTCTAGAATGAGTTGAGTGTAATAATAGATATGAGTGCGTATTTGTTAGTGAATATAAAATTGTTTTATATTGTGATGATTGGTTTGTTGAGTGGTATATGGATTCTGGTCGGTATTGTCCGTACAACTCTATCGATAGGGATCTCTAAACACTTATATAGAACAATTCGGCACAGTATTGTTTTAAATTGGGTAAATGGAATAATTTTACCTTGATTATATTTTATATATAAAAGAAATGATTTTTCTGTAAATTATTACAGTATATGGTTGCATGGTTGTTAGAAGTGATAATATTAAACTATTATCATTGAAATTAAATGAGAAATTAAAATAATAACCAAAGATTTGGAAATAAATCCATTTAACGAATGAAATTTATAAATGTGAATTGAAAGATAAAGAGATGAATTCACATACAAATGAAATTTGAGAATATAAATTATAAATGTGATTTGTAATTTAAAACGGAATTCCAGAGAAGTTTCTGGAAATGTTTGAAAAGAATTTGAAAATTTTGGAGATTTGGAAAGTTTAAATTCTTTTGGAGTTGAAAATGTATTTCAAAGGTTTTGAAAAGTGTTTTGAAGGAATGAAAAGCTCTAAACTCTTTTCAGTCGCTGGAAAATAACTTCGATGATGACCGCGGCATCACCGGTGTTCATTTTCGGGTTTCCAAAAGAGGAATTGCTGCTAAATTGTTTTTAAATGGAAGTTGTTTGAAAAATTTGGGTTTTGTTTTGAAATTCAAAAGATAATTTGAATTGTTTTCAAAAATGGTTTTGAAAATGTTATTAAGACTCTGGAATGCTATATAAAAATATTTATGAGAATAATAAATGAGTTGATAACTTATACAATTTGTTGTGAATTTAGATTGAATAAATTTAACTTAAGGAATTTTGAGTTAAATTAAATTAAGTATAAGTGAATCAATTAAATAAAGTGAAATGAATTAAAATCATATGGAATTTGAAATCCAGTTTAATATGAGTGGTTATAAACCAAAATGGCAAATTGAAAATAAATTTTGGGAATGAACGAAAGAATAAAACTGGAATTGAAACTGAATGTTGAAAACAAATTTGAATAAAGTGAATTACAATTTGTAATAAATTAGTAAATGAAACTAATTTAAAATGATGCAGTTGTGAATGAAAGATAATTGATAAAATTCAATATTCAGAAGTTAAATAGAATCCAAATAAGATTGGAATTGTGAATTGAATTCAAATAAATTGAAATGTAAAATTGAATGAAAATAGATATATAACTTCAATAGTGAAGTAAAAATTGTATAAGAAGCATATGTTGAAAATTTTGTAACAAAATGGTTTGAATATATGTAACTAGATATTATGGCTAGTAGGACATACAGGTGTATAAAGGAATTGGATTTGATTTCAAAGATAAGTTTGAATTGCTCGACAAAAGGTAAGTATTTGAATATCAATATGAAATTTGATGATTTCTTGTCTAGCCGCTTGGCTTTTTCTTTTCTTTTTGAAATCTGAGAGTCCGTAGGGACGTTTTGTAGTCGTACCGTATTAGCCGCGCAAAGGAGGCTATGGCGAAATTTTTCGAAAATTTAAGGCGTTAGAATATTTTTGAGAAATTGGAAAATTTGAAAATTTTGGAAAACTAAGTAAAAATGTTGTAAAAAGTTTAACTATGAATTTTGGGAAAGTTAAACACTTAAGAAATTTGAAAATCTAATTTGAACAGTTTGTTTTGAGAAATTAACGGATTTTGTATCTTTTCCTTACTTGGAAATTTCGAGGACGAAATTCTTTTAAGGGGGGAAGTTTGTAACGACCCAGAATTTTTGATAATTAAAATTCGAATATTTAATTGATTTTAAATATTAATAAATGAATTTAATAAGTCGAATAATTTATTTAAAGGATATTGGATTTAATTTGATAATTAAATCGATAAATTAATAATTGAAATTCCCGAAATAATTGAAAATTGAGTTTAAAATGATTGAAATTGATTTGGAAAATTTTATTTAATCATACTGGAGTTATAGAAAGGTTATAGAACTTTTAAAATTGAATTTGGAGTTAATCTATGAAAATTGAATATTTTAATACTTAATTATCGACTGTAAAAATAGCCAATTTTCGAACGGTCTCAGATTTCGACGAAACCAGTTTCATCGGATCTGTAATGTGATATTATTGTAAGATTTCAAATTTCGTAATTTTTGGATTTACCATCTGTCCGGGGCAAGCCAAAACGCCTCGAAATCGATTTAATTCAGTTTAATTTAAATCGATCGTTTATTGCCGTATCTCGCACAGATGATCGAATTAGTTTCCGAAACCAATTTCATTGTGTCCGGAACGCGGGGTAAACCCTAGAAACGCCAGTCACTGCGCGTAAATCGGAGTTCGGAAATTCGAAGTGAATAGTGTTCGTTCGATTTTCTATAAATAGACCATCTTCATTCACAAATTAGAGAAAAAGTTAACCCTAACCCTAATTTTATACATCAGCCACCTCCCCTATTTCAATGGCCAGTGATTCACGTCGTTCTTCCTCAAATTCCTTCAAATCTAAGCATTATTTCGAAAAGTTATCAACTAGTAAAGTGAAGAGCATCGAGTGAGCTTTAAATCCATACGGGCGAGAGGTTGTTTAGTCGACTAGAGGTGGAGCTACGGGCCCGCGTTCGCATGCGTTAGGGCACGGTTTTCGTGGTGCCTGGCACCACCGCGCGTGACCGGTCAGAGGGTGAGGGTGGAGCTCGTCGTGGCGAGTTGAATGGTGGGTCTTGATCGGGGTGAAGGTCGACAGGGTGGCCGCGTGTGTTAGGGTTTGTGGCGGCGTGATTGGGTTTGTCTTCGTGAACGGGAACTGGAGATGGAAGATGAAGAACACGGTCCAGATTTGGAGGAAGGGAAACAACGGTCTGGATGGATGTAGGGTATTAAATAAATTAAATAAGTTGTAAATGATTATATTTATAATTGTACAAACTTTAAACTGCGATATCTCTTTCGTACGAGGTCCTTTTCGAATGAAATTTTTTGCATCGGGATCGTAGTGATGAATACTACGCGATGCAACTAGATTGGAATCGGTTGGAGCTAGTTTGAATTTCGGGTAAAATTAAACGCGCGTTTAATTTTATTCGAAATAAACGCTGGAACGAAATTTAAAATCAAGGTGAGATCTTCTCACTCAAAATAAATTTGGATTTGCAGTTATTGATTGTTGTTTTGGATGTGATATTAGATATAGTAGGATATATCTATATATATATATATATAGCAATATATACATATTGGCATATGTATATATTGGATTGATTGATTTCCCGCCTCGTATAGCGGATGAGACCCTATTGCGCCGTTAGTAAGCGGATAATATTTATTAAACCCATATACCGCGATAATTCCGTACTAGAGCGAAATTGGTATTGTGCTATCATCTGTGGATGCAGGGAAGCAGGTTGGAGGGATCCAACTGGATTCCTCACCGTATTGATTATTTACAGATATTTTGATATATTCTGTTATCATATGATGATATATGATATTTGATTTGTTGTGATTGATTGTTTGATGCTGTAGCATCATCGGATCCATTTTTGAAGTTAAAAATAACGATATTATTTTTAAAAGGATTTCAAAGTGATTATTTGAAAGTATACGTTTTATTGAATTTTGGAATTAATTCATTTTAAATAAATAAATGTTATAATTTTCGTGTTATAAAATTATGAGATTTGTGAAGATATAATAAGAATGTGGTTTTTGAAATATAAGTTGATTAAATTGTAATTGGGTTAAATTGAAATTTTCGACTTATTATAAATGGATTATACTTATAGTAGATGTATAAAATTGTTATTTTATAAATAAAAATAAGGAGATTATTTAGGAGTTCTATAAATGTTAAAATGAACTTATAAACGGATTTTATAAGTAAGTAGTATTAATAGATATACGATTTGTGACGTTATAAGATGAAGGGTTTTGAAACTAAATGAATTATAAGTTATCAACTTATGATTTGGATTTTTGTTATATAAATGAGTCAAATGGAATTGTTTAAATAAGATATTTCATAACTTGAAATTGTCATAAAATATAAAATTGTGATTTATAAACGTTGTTTATAAATCCGAAATCACTTATTTTGATAAGTGAATTGTAGAAGTTAATTAAAGGAATTATATCCACGATTTTGGACAGTGGATAAGCCTTTAAATAAAATGCGTAGAAATGTTGAATTTGGATAACGAAGTATATTCACGATTTTGGACAGTGAATATATTATTTAATAAAATGGTTATGTTTTGGGAAGATAATATTATGAAATGAAGTAATTGTTTTAAAAGATGTTTTAAAACGTGTTAAAATATCGAAATCATAGATTTCAACATTTATTGTTGAAATAGACGTTTTCGAGAAAATATAAGGAAATGATGGATTATAACACTGTTGTTATAGTAAATGATTTCCGAAAGGAAATGTTTTGTATAGTATTGGGATTTATATATCTATCTAAATTTCGAATCCCTATACTAGTGATTTTGAGTTGTCGTAACGATGTTTTACGTAACATTCGTTTTGACTCAAATAAAATTTGTGAAAGAGAATGATTTCCTTAAAGGATGAAATATATACTTAATTATAATTTAAGTATATCGAATATTTTCCAAGTGTTGAAAATAAATGATTTGTGAATTACTTATTATTTAATAAGTATGGAAATGCTTTTCCAATATGAAAAGAACTGTTTAGAGATCTTATCTTTTAAAGATAAATTGAAAGTGAATATTTGAAATTTGTTTTCAAATGGTTAAGTGTGGAAATAATATATCTAGTAAAGATATTTTTGGAAATTAAATAATTTGGAAAATTATTTGGAATCTGATGATGTTGCGCATCTTTATTGATAGTTAAATAACCGACTATCAATAATTACCTTTAGATAGGTATTTGTTGTGAATTGGATGAAATTGAATGCCACACTTATTTTTGAATAATCGCTCACTATTCGGGTTAGCCGGGAAAGGACCATGGGGTCGTATAACCCATTCCGAATATGTGATACGTCGTTATGAATTGCATTTGAAGACCGGTGTTGAAGACCGGATAGTTTTGAAAACGGAAGGATTATCGTCGAGTTACTCTACATCGGCTGATCTCCGATTTAGAGGTTTTATCACCCTTAGTGACGGGAAGTCCGGACGTGATTAGAAAATTATCCGGATATGCAAGGGCTTCGTGAGAAGTGCCTTCGGTTCTGTTCGATCCCGGAACAGACTTGTATGGATTGTATGTCTGACGTTACAAATTTGAGATATAAAGCTGATTTCTTTCAAATACATTTCTATTGGTGGCGGAGAATTTATTCTCTTAGCTTAACACCCTTCTCTGAGACGTACGAGCTCAGAGGTTATGTAGTTGAAATTTATCAGCGATATACTCCCAATTTGGTAACGTGGCATACTGAGTGTTGCTGTGTGATGATCAGTGTTTGATCATTTGCGATATGATCATTTGTTTGATCTTATATCTTTGTGATCATAGGTTGATCATTTGTTTGACCCGAAGCATGGCTTTTTGAGAAGCGTAGCTTTGTGGACGAGACTTCGTCGAGCCTCACACCCCGGAAATGGTCGAAACAGGAAGGATGCAGCAAGGTTCTAGGGAGTAGCGCCCCTTAGTGTATGTCATTCCTTCTGGATAGAGGTGGTATCATGGTATGGAGCCCAGATACTTAACCTATGTTGATACTGCTTATTATATAGTTTGTAGCGAATCGGGGATCTTCGGGAAGATCGGTTACGATCGGGGGATGGCATACGCGTGTCAGTAGTTACCTATTTTTGCAGAGGTAACCCGGCCTTGTGTTGGCAGAGATCCGGTTAGGTTCTCGGGTCGTCTATTCCAGGGACGTACCCATCGTGGAAAAGGAAGTTCCTTAGCCTGACCATTTGTTGGAAATCCAAAGAAACAATACGAGCCTTGTACGGTTTTAGTTGTAGAACCTGCCATCTAATATGGCAGCTATAGCAAGCATACTATAATGGTACCTATGTTGGCTATGATTTATATTCTACTTTCGAAATGTTTTCTACAATATGCACTAATAATAATATCAAAAATGATTTGATTTTGCGTAGTAAGCATCTTTGACTATCATAAGAAGAAATCTCCTCCAATTCTGCGTTTGCATTGTGTGTGTGGTGGGAGGTCTTATGGTAGTTTCATTTTCCAAAAGCATTGCGAATTTGCTTTATTTTATTTGTGAAAAATAACTGTTTTACGATCTCACACCAGTCACCATGACTGACTCGGAGTTTATTGTTCCCTTCTAAACTCTGGGTGCCCACTATTTTCCACACGGGCAGTCTAGAGTTATGTTATCAGGATATTCTGGAGCTTTGGAAGCAAGCTGGATGACGAGACGTATGATCTATACTATGTATTATTCCGCTGTGTATTCTGTATGAGGACAAGTTTATATAACTGTCCATTGTTGTATCGAGTTGTATATTGACTCTGATTGATGTATGTATAAACTGATATAGTTCTTTGTTTTAAAAGACTAGTGTTTATCTATTATATATTGTTCCGCTGGGAATGTGAGATTCTGATATTGTTTTCTGTTCTGATGTTGTTCTGTTGTTCTTCTTTCTTCTTCTGCTTTCTTCTTCTTCTCTTTTTCTTCTACTTCTTCTTTCTAAAACCATCACTATTCGAGTTTCCGGCGTTCGATTTCTCGGCAGTCGATAAAGTGAGTATCGATGTCGAATTTTCGAAAGTTGAAAATTTCGGTACGTGACACATCATATCAAAATATTTGCATTTAAATCAAGTGAATTTAAATCATAACAGTTCCAACTTTAAACAGTTTGAACATTGAAATTAGTTTATATATTGGAATAGTTATATAGTAAAAACAGTATAGATATAAAAATCTATTTATTAAAAGTTGTTTATAAATTTAAAATAATATGTATTAAAAGTTGTTTATAAATTTAAAATAATATATATTAAAAGTTGTTTATAAATTTAAAATAATATATATTAAAATAGTTATTGTTTAAAAATAGGTTATAGATTTAAATTAGTTTATATATTAGAAATAGTTTATCTATTAAAATAGGTTATATATTAAAAAGTTAATGTATTAAAAATTATTAATATATCAAAATGGTTTATATTAGAAAAATAGTTTATATGTTAAAAGAATTTGTATATTAAAAGAGTTTATATCGAAAATAGTTTCAAATTAGAATTGTTTCTTCCAATTTCACAAATCAATTCAAATCAACTTTAGTTTCAATAATTCAATTTAAATCAGTCTTACTTCAATGATTTCAATTCAAAAGGCTAAAGGTTTCAATTCAAATTCTCATTAAAACCATTTCAATTTATATCGATTTCAAATCCATGTTTGAACTACAAATTTAAAACACTTCAAATTCAAATAGTTCCAAAGTTTAAAGATTCAAACATTCACAAAAACTCAATTTTGATAAATTTCATTTATATTTTCAATGTTCAACTTTAAGATTCCAATTTGAATTCTTTGAACAATTCATTTAAACCAATTTCAATTTCAACATTTAAAAGCTTGGATTTTGAAAATAATTCAGTTCATATAAATCAAATTTCATTTCACAATATCATTTAACTAGATTCAAAATTTTAGGATTTAAAAATCATTTAATTTAACCAATACTGTGTCCGTATATAATTTTCTACCCTATGGTCAAGTGATACAGATATATATCATTTCAACCCATAATAAATTAAATTTTAAAGGTATATATCATTTCAACCCGTAAACTCGAGTAAAATTCAAAATCCATAAAATCGCTCGAGTTTATCATTTCAACCCATAATGATTTTTCCCTAATCTATAAGACCATTCGGGTGTGTATTATTTCAACCCATAGTGAATTTCCTAACAATAACTTGTAGTGTGATACATTGTATATAAAATAAACATAACATCCAATCATCCAAATATCAACAATTAAACATCCATCACAATCATCACTCAAATCAACCAATAAATCACAACAAATAAACTGGTTATCACTATCAAGTATTTAACTAATAATTTAAAATTCAATATAAATTCAAATGGCAGTTAAGTTCAATATAAATTCAAACTAAATTTAAATGAAAAATTAAAATACCAAAAGCAATCAATAAATTTCTAATCATATCATAAATTTAATCTAACTAACATAAGATGGTTTAGTATTCATGAGTGGGTTAAAACAATCACCTTTAATTTTTCATCTATTTAAAATCCAAATAATGCCCAAAATTCTAACATTCTTAGAATGCAGCTAAACTAGTTCCATAATGTCCAAAATTTCGATACGATCGCAAAGGAGAAAACCGCGCGTGAATCCGAGCATGTATGCAAAAGATATGCTAATTAGAAGTTATACGATTTATATTATAAAATCAATAAAATAATAAAAAGTAGAAGACGCGTCACCTAAGTTACCTCCACGCGCTCTCAGGAACCTTAGCTTCAAATACGATGTCACACATGCAACCCTTCACAGCAGCCGCCACCCTTCTCTCCCAAACGCCGCCGCCTACGAACCAATCGACCACAATCAGATGATGCCGCTGCGTCGCTCGTCCAAGGCCGCGCCTGCCTATTATGGTGCGACCATCTCCGGTCGCCTTTGGCAACCACGTCGCCTTTGGCAACCACGTCGTCGCCGCCTTCTAAGGAAAATTATGGTGAAATCGTGGCACTTCTGACCATAACGAACCCATGGGTGCACTCCTCTCATCATCCTCTACTTCGCAGCAACCTCCGATCGTCGTAAAATCGATGATCCACTGTTGAAATCGAAACCCTAAGATGGACGACCAATAATAAATTGCCAATTTCTGGCCAAACAATGATTCAAATCGAAAATCGAATAGTAGCAGTAGATTGCACTTGTTGAGAGCTTTCCAATGATATATAATTCGATATAGTTTGGAGAGTTTGAAATTTTGGAATTGATTTTGATTTGATATTTAAAATTGGGAATTAGGTTTTGGTATTTTGACGTTGAGAAGGAGGAACAGAGAAGGAAATGTACGTATTGAAATAATGAAATGAGAAACAGTTAGGATTTGTAACAGACTATATATAGGCAGAGCTGCAATAGAAATGGATGGACCAAATTGATTTGGATCGAAACGATAACAACGACCCGAAAAGCCTATTTCGTTCCCAAAACGAAAATAGGTCATCCAATATATCGAAATATAGGTTTTCAATAACTTTAAACTCAACGGAACTAGTTTCAAACCCTAATTCCATCGTATATAGAGTTAGCTTTTAAAATTGAATTATATTAATTGTTTTTTCCAAAAATGGTCACAAACCCCAGAAGTAGTGAAAGCACTGGTGTATATACACAAATCCACAATATTCCAACACAGATCTTAGATCTAGATAAAGTAGAGAATAAAAATTAAAAAATAGCAAAATTAAAATGTAAGAAAGCAAGAAAGAACGCAAGATTTATAGCGGTCAGGCTATCTCCGGCATACGTTGTAACGACCCAGAATTTCGAACAAATTAAATTGAGAATATTTAATTAATTTTAAATATTTGAACGATGATTTAATTTGAATCCCGAATATAACTTGGAATTTGGCGATTAAATTTTATAATTTAATCTATTGAAACTGAATAAAAATTTAAATCTTCAATTTTAAGCTGAAGAAAAATATTTCAAAAGCTTCTAAAATTTATATTGATAACACTGAAGATAATAGAAGCCTCAGAATCGAATTTGAAATTGATTTGTTCAGTTTTGAAATTTTATCGTCCGAATTTATATTTAAAAATAGCGTTCCGAGGTGCAGTCTCGGAATTCGACGAAACCAGTTTCATTGGATCCGTAATATTGTATTATTATCGGATTTCAATTTTCGTGATGTTTGGAGTGATCGTTTGGCCGTACGATAAGCAAACGCACTGAAATTTATATTGAAATTTAATTTAACAACTGGTCCAAAATGCTATCTTCTCCATACGATTGAGATTGAACTTGGAACCTTTTCCATTGCATTCGGAATAGGCGTATAACATTACGAACGCCTGGCGGCACGTCTCGATAGGATATCGAGATTTTGAGTCGCAAATTCGGGACGATTCGAAATTGAATTTAAATTGAATAATTTATCCGAGTTGACTTTAGTTGAAATACCCTCACGTCAAAACTTTTCTCTGCACCTCTGAAGCACGACAGTCTTTCTCTACGCGTTAATGTCGCATCTTGTCTCCTTCCATTCTTTTAAAGAAAAGGAAATCTCGTTTAAACGAATGATTTCGTTCGAACAAAATTATGGCTACTATCTTCAGCTCGACAAAAGCCAGAGAAAGTCATTTCGTTCAAAACCGGTTCTTCCTCCCTCCTTCAAAATCTCATCTTTTCGAGAAAACGAAATAAAAATGGTGGACGAGCTCTTCCATTCCAATCAAAATAAATAGCTACGCGCGCTCGATTTGGGGGAAAAGTCGCGACTTGTTCGCGTACGTTTAGGTCGACTGCTGTGGAAAGTCACGTTCGCGCGTGATGGCGTGGGTTCGAGAGCAAGGGAATCGCGAGATGGAGGCAGCGGCAAGTCGTGAGCTAGGGTTGTTCGCGCGAGGCTTCGATTGGTGTTCGAGCACGCAGCGATCGAAGGGGGGTTTCGCGGCTGGGAGGCGATGGGGGATCTCGGTGGTCACAAGGTGGTTTCGATGGCGTGTACGATCTCGCGGGTTGGCAGTGGCGGTCGACTGGGCGATGGGAATCACGGCGAGGCTGGGTTCATTGACAACATTTTGGGTGGTGGTCCGAGGCAGGACGAGGTGGCATGAGGGTCGCGATTTAGTGGTCTTCGTGGCTAGGGATTCGATGATAGCAAGGTATATATATACATTTTATTTATTCTAACCCAATTATATATATATGAGTATATACAGTTGAGAAAGATAAACATAGGTTAGAAATTATAACAGTAAAGTAAATATCATTTTTCTGCAGTGTATAGTAGAGAAGATTTTTTCTTTATATATATATGTTTATCTATATGCAGAAAGATTTATTTGCAGTGAGGTATATATATTTGTATATGACTTTTCTTTTTCAATTATCATAATGTGAAAATATAATTATATGTAGAAAAGAAATTTTCTGTAGAGAGATATAAACATGTTTTAGATTTGTATATATACATAGTAAAGTAAGTTACTGTTGTATTTTCAGAAAACAGAGAAGAAATTTTTTTTTATAGAAAAGTTTTGAAAATATAATACAGGAATCTGAATTTTTAAAATAGTTTTATATATGAAGTTTCAAAAGAAAAAATGTGTATATTTTTAATCTACCAATTTACTAATAAGGAAATTTGTTTAACTGGAAAATATTTTATAAAAAGAAAATTAGGTTGAAATTAACTTATTAGGCAAAATGAAATTTACCAAATAGGAAAATTTATTTGTTTGACAATTCGAATATTAATAAATTGTATAAATTATTTATACAAGGTCAAAATTTGGAGAAAACAAATTGGATTGGGAAGTGGAAGGCAAAATAAAAGCTAAGGTGAGATTTTTCTCACTCGAATAAAATGTGGAATTTTTACAGTTATTGTTTGATTGCTATGATTGCTGTTTGTATTAGATATGATAGGATATATCTATATATATAGCAGTATATACATATTGGCATATGTATATATTGGATTGATTGATTTCCCGCCTCGTATAGCGGATGAGACCCTATTGCGCCGTTAGTAAGCGGATTTATAAAAACCCATATACCGTGATAATTCCGTACTGGAGCGGAGTTGGTATTGTGCTAACATCTGTGGATGCAGGGAAACAGGTTGGAGGGATCCAACTGGATTCCTCACCAATAGTTATTTATTTACAGATATGTTGATATATTCTGTTATCATATGATGATATATGATATTTGACTGTTGTGATGGACTGATTGATGTTGTTGCATCATCGGATTCAGTTTTGGAAATGTAAAAATAACGACTTTTACTTTAAAAAGGGGTTTTAAAGTGATTTTTGAAAATATACGTTTTATGGGATTTTTGAATCGATTATAAACGTAAAATTTTAAAGTTATAAAAGTTATAATTTTTAGTGAAATATAACCGAAGTGTCGTTTTTGAAATAAAAGTCGATTTATTGATAAAATGGTTTAAGTTGGGATTTTTGAATAACTATAAATGATTTGTATAAAAAGATTTGTAAAAGTGATATTTTATAAATCAAAATATTGGACTTATAAAACGAATTTTTATAAGTGTTAGAAAGAAGTATAAATGGATTTCATAAGTGAATGAAATTAATAGATTTATAACGTGAAGTTATAAAGTAAATAGATATTGTAGAATAAAAGATTTATAAGGAATTTACTTATAAATTTGACTTTTACACTTAGATGAGATATGAATAGAAGTTGATAAATGAAATGATTTTGTAAGTGGAAATTGTTATAAAGTATAAATGCGATTTATAAACGTTGTTTATAAATCCGAACCACTTATCTTGATAAGTAAATTATAGAAGTAAATAAAAGAAATTTATAAGTTGAAGTTGTTATTAAAATAGAAATAGAATTTATAAACGTGTTTATAAATTCAAAATCAGTTGAATTTGAGAATTTAAATATAGAAGATTGTTAAAGAAGATATATTCGCGATTTTGGATAGCGAATTTTTATTGAGATAAAAACGTGTAGAAATGATTGAAATTGGGTTAAATGAAGTATATTCACGATTTTGGACACTGAATATATTTTTAAGTAAAAATGGTTATGTTTGGGAAAGCGATATTATAAATGAAGTAATTGTTTTAAAAGATGTTTTAAAACGTGTTAAATATCGAAATCATAGATTTCAACATTTATTGTTGAAATAGACGTTTTCGAGAAAAATAAGGAAATGGTGGACTATAACACTGTTGTTATAGTAAATGATTTCCGAAAGGAAATGTTTTGATGTAGTATTGGGATTTATATATCTACCTAAATCCGAATCCCTATACTAGTGATTTCGAGTCGTCGTAACGATGTTTTACGCAACATTCGTTTTGACTCAAATTGATGTTGTTATAGAAAATAGATTTCCTAAACGAATGAAATATATACTTAATTTGATTTAAGTATATCGAATATTTTCTAAGTGTTGAAAATAAATAGTTTTGTGAATTACTTATTTTTAAATAAGTATGGAATTCTTTTCCAATATGAAATGAACTGTTTTGGGATTTTATCTTCTAAAGATAAAGTGAAAATGTGGAAATTGATTTGAAATTGTTTTCAAACGGTTAAGTGTGGAAATTTTATATCTAGTAAAGATATTTTTTTGGAAATTAAATAATTTGGAAAATTATTTGGAATCTGATGATGTTGCGCATCTTTATTGATAGTTAAATAACCGACTATCAATAATTACCTTTAGATAGGTATTTGTTGTGAATTGGATGAATTTGAATGCCACACTTGTTTTTAAATATACGCTCACTATTCGGGTTAGCCGGGAAAGGACCATGGGGTCGTATAACCCATTCCGAATATGTGATACGTCGTTATGAATCGCATTTGAAGACCGGTGTTGAAGACCGGATATTTTTGAAAACGGAAGGATTACCGTCGAGTTACTCTACATCGACTGATCTTCGATTTAGAGGTTTTATCACCCTTAGTGACGGGAAGTCCTGACGTGATTGAAAATTATCCGGAAATGCAAGGGCTTCGTGAGAAGTGCCTTCGGTTCTGTTCGATCCCAGAACAGACTTTTATGGATTGTGTGTCTGACGTTACAATTTGAGATATAAAGCTGATTTCTTTCAAATACATTTCTGTTGGTGGCGGAGAATTTATTCTTTTAGCTTAACACCCTTCTCTGAGACGTACGAGCTCAGAGATTATGTAGTTGAAATTTATCAGCGATATATCCCAATTTGGTAACGTGGCATACTGAGTGTTGCTGTGAAATGATCAGTGTTTGATCATTTGTGATATGATCATTTGTTTGATCTTATATCTTTATGATCATAGGTTGATCATTTTGTTTGACCCGAAGCAGGGCTTTTTGAGAAAGCGTAGCTTTGTGGACGAGACTTCGTCGAGCCTCACACCCCGGAAATGGTCGAAACAGGAAGGATGCAGCAAGGTTCTAGGGAGTAGCGCCCCTTAGTGTATGTCATTCCTTCTGGATAAAGGTGGTATCATGGTATGGAGCCCAGATACTTAACCTCTGTGGTTACTGCATTATTATTATCTATGTGGTTTTGTTGCAAATCGGGGATCCTCGGGAAGATCGGTGACGATCGGGGGATGGCATACGCGTGTCAGTAGTTACCTATTTTTGCAGAGGTAACCCGGCCTTGTGTTGGCAGAGATCCGGTTAGGTTCTCGGGTCGTCTATTCCAGGGACGTACCCATCGTGGAAAAGGAAGTTCCTTAGCCTGACCATTTGTTGGAAATCCAAACTCCAATACGCACCTTGTACGGTATTAGTTGTAGAACCTGCCATTTACGTACGGTGGTCACCACTGTTTAGATGGTAGCTATAGTAGGCATACGATACTGGTCGTATGTTGGCTAAGATTAATATTATACTTTCGAAATGTTTTCTACACTATGCACTAATAATAATATCAAAAAGAATTTGATTTTTGCGTAGTAAGCATCTTTGACTATCATAAGAAGAAATCTCCTCCAAGTCTGCGTTTGCATTGTGTGTGTGGTGGGAGGTCTTATGGTAGTTTCATTTTCCAAAAGCATTTCGAATTGACTTTAAAATTATCCTGTTGTTTATTTTAAAGAATAACTGTTTTACGATCTCACACCAGTCACCATGACTGACTCGGAGTTTATTGTTTCCCTTCTAAACTCTGGGTGCCCACAAATTTCCACACGGGCAGTCTAGAGTTAGATTATCAGGATATTCTGGATATTCTGGAGCTTTGGAGATGAGCTGGATGACGAGACGTAGTATTTGTATCTGATAGTATTTATTTCGCTGTGTATTCTGTATGAGGGCAAGTTTATATAACTGTCCATTGTTGTATATTGACTCTGATGATTGATGTATGTATAAAATGATATAGTTCTTTGTTTTAAAGATTACTGATTTATCTATTATATATTGTTCCGCTGCGATGTGTAAGATTCTGTTATTGTTCTGTTTCTGTTGCTGTTCTCTTGTTCTGTTGTTGTTCTTCTTTCTTTTTCTTCTATCTTCTTCTTCTACCCTTTTCTTCTTTCTTAAAACCATAACTTTTCGGGTTTCCGGCATTCGATGGCTCAGCAGTCGATAAAGGGGTATCGATGTTGAATTTTCGAAAGTCGAAAATTTACGGGATGTTACATTTGGTATCAGAGCATATGGTTAAGCGACAACCCTGCTCTGTTGGGTGTTACTCATTAGAGATAGAGTCAGTAGTACTCTAGAATGAGTTGAGTGTAATAATAGATACGAGTGCGTATTTGTTAGTGAATATAAAATTGTTTTATATTGTGATGATTGGTTTGTTGAGTGGTATATGGATTCTGGTCGGTATTGTCCGTACAACTCTATCGATAGGGATCTCTAAACACTTGAATAGAACAATTCGGCACAATATTGTTTTAAATAGGGTAAATGAGATAATTTTGCCCAAAACTATTTTTGTATAGAAAAGAAATGTTTTTCTATAAAGTACTATAGTATATGGTTGCATGGATGTTAGGAAGTAATAATAGTGAATTATCATCATTGAAATTGAATAAGAAATTGAAATCGTAACTCCAAAGTTAAGAGATAAATCCATATACAAATGAAATTTGAGAATGTAAATTTTAAATGTGATTTGTAATTTGAAACAGAGTTCCAGAGAAGTTTTTGGTAAGGTTTTGAAAAGAATTTGAAAATTTTGGAGATTTGGAAAGTTAAATCGTTTTTGATTTGAAAATGAATTTCAAGGGTTTTGAAAAATGTTTTGGAGGAATGAAAAGCTCTAAACTCTTTTCGGTCGCTGGAAAATAATTCCGATGATGATCGCGACATCACCGGTGTTCATTTTCGGGTTTCCAAAAGAGGAATTGCTGCCGATTGTTTTAAATGAAGTGAATAAGATTAAAACTGAATGTTGAAACCGAATTTGAATAAGTGAATTAGAATTTGAAATGGATTAGTAATTGAAACTAATCTAAGAATAATCAGTTATGAATGAAAGTTAATTGATAAATTCATTATTCAGAAGAATCCAAATTAGATTGTGAATTAAATTCAAATGAAATTTTGAAATGTGAAATTGAATGAAAATGAATATGAAACTTCAATAGGGAAGTAAAGATGATATAAGAAGTATCGAAATTTTGTAATCAAATTTGCAAAATAGTTTGAATGCTGTAACTAGATATAATGGCTAGTAGATATACAGGTGTAAAGGAATTGGGATTTTAATTTTGAAGATAAATTTGAATGGCTCGACAAAAAGGTATGTATTTGAATTTCAAATATGAGTTTTTGATGATTTCTCTCTAGCCGCTTGGCTTTTTCTTTTTCTTTTTGAAATCTGAGAGTCCGTAGGGACGTTTTGTAGTCGTACCGTATTAGCCGCGCAAAGGAGACGCTGGCGAAATTTTTCGAAAATTTCGAGTGTTAGAAAATTTTAGAGAAATTTTGAAAGTTTAAAAAAAATTTGAATTTAAACTCGAATTTGAATTGAGAAGTTAAACAATGTTGTTTGAAATTTATAAATTGAGTTGAAAATTTAGTTGAATTGATAACGAATCTTTAGTAGGAAGATTCGTTTTGAAAAAGTGATAAAACTATTAGATGTTGAAAAATAGTAGACGAGTTAAGGACCTTTCTTCCTAACTTGTAATTTCGAGGACGAAATTCTTTTAAGGGGGGAACTCTGTAACGACCCAGAATTTCGAACAAATTAAATTGAGAATATTTAATTAATTTTAAATATTTGAACGATGATTTAATTTGAATCCCGAATATAACTTGGAATTTGGCGATTAAATTTTATAATTTAATCTATTGAAACTGAATAAAAATTTAAATCTTCAATTTTAAGCTGAAGAAAAATATTTCAAAAGCTTCTAAAATTTATATTGATAACACTGAAGATAATAGAAGCCTCAGAATCGAATTTGAAATTGATTTGTTCAGTTTTGAAATTTTATCGTCCGAATTTATATTTAAAAATAGCGTTCCGAGGTGCAGTCTCGGAATTCGACGAAACCAGTTTCATTGGATCCGTAATATTGTATTATTATCGGATTTCAATTTTCGTGATGTTTGGAGTGATCGTTTGGCCGTACGATAAGCAAACGCACTGAAATTTATATTGAAATTTAATTTAACAACTGGTCCAAAATGCTATCTTCTCCATACGATTGAGATTGAACTTGGAACCTTTTCCATTGCATTCGGAATAGGCGTATAACATTACGAACGCCTGGCGGCACGTCTCGATAGGATATCGAGATTTTGAGTCGCAAATTCGGGACGATTCGAAATTGAATTTAAATTGAATAATTTATCCGAGTTGACTTTAGTTGAAATACCCTCACGTCAAAACTTTTCTCTGCACCTCTGAAGCACGACAGTCTTTCTCTACGCGTTAATGTCGCATCTTGTCTCCTTCCATTCTTTTAAAGAAAAGGAAATCTCGTTTAAACGAATGATTTCGTTCGAACAAAATTATGGCTACTATCTTCAGCTCGACAAAAGCCAGAGAAAGTCATTTCGTTCAAAACCGGTTCTTCCTCCCTCCTTCAAAATCTCATCTTTTCGAGAAAACGAAATAAAAATGGTGGACGAGCTCTTCCATTCCAATCAAAATAAATAGCTACGCGCGCTCGATTTGGGGGAAAAGTCGCGACTTGTTCGCGTACGTTTAGGTCGACTGCTGTGGAAAGTCACGTTCGCGCGTGATGGCGTGGGTTCGAGAGCAAGGGAATCGCGAGATGGAGGCAGCGGCAAGTCGTGAGCTAGGGTTGTTCGCGCGAGGCTTCGATTGGTGTTCGAGCACGCAGCGATCGAAGGGGGGTTTCGCGGCTGGGAGGCGATGGGGGATCTCGGTGGTCACAAGGTGGTTTCGATGGCGTGTACGATCTCGCGGGTTGGCAGTGGCGGTCGACTGGGCGATGGGAATCACGGCGAGGCTGGGTTCATTGACAACATTTTGGGTGGTGGTCCGAGGCAGGACGAGGTGGCACGAGGGTCGCGATTTAGTGGTCTTCGTGGCTAGGGATTCGATGATAGCAAGGTATATATATACATTTTATTTATTCTAACCCAATTATATATATATGAGTATATACAGTTGAGAAAGATAAACATAGGTTAGAAATTATAACAGTAAAGTAAATATCATTTTTCTGCAGTGTATAGTAGAGAAGATTTTTTCTTTATATATATATGTTTATCTATATGCAGAAAGATTTATTTGCAGTGAGGTATATATATTTGTATATGACTTTTCTTTTTCAATTATCATAATGTGAAAATATAATTATATGTAGAAAAGAAATTTTCTGTAGAGAGATATAAACATGTTTTAGATTTGTATATATACATAGTAAAGTAAGTTACTGTTGTATTTTCAGAAAACAGAGAAGGAATTTTTTTTTATAGAAAAGTTTTGAAAATATAATACAGGAATCTGAATTTTTAAAATAGTTTTATATATGAAGTTTCAAAAGAAAAAATGTGTATATTTTTAATCTACCAATTTACTAATAAGGAAATTTGTTTAACTGGAAAATATTTTATAAAAAGAAAATTAGGTTGAAATTAACTTATTAGGCAAAATGAAATTTACCAAATAGGAAAATTTATTTGTTTGACAATTCGAATATTAATAAATTGTATAAATTATTTATACAAGGTCAAAATTTGGAGAAAACAAATTGGATTGGGAAGTGGAAGGCAAAATAAAAGCTAAGGTGAGATTTTTCTCACTCGAATAAAATGTGGAATTTTTACAGTTATTGTTTGATTGCTATGATTGCTGTTTGTATTAGATATGATAGGATATATATCTATATATATAGCAGTATATACATATTGGCATATGTATATATTGGATTGATTGATTTCCCGCCTCGTATAGCGGATGAGACCCTATTGCGCCGTTAGTAAGCGGATTTATAAAAACCCATATACCGCGATAATTCCGTACTGGAGCGGAGTTGGTATTGTGCTAACATCTGTGGATGCAGGGAAACAGGTTGGAGGGATCCAACTGGATTCCTCACCAATAGTTATTTATTTACAGATATGTTGATATATTCTGTTATCATATGATGATATATGATATTTGACTGTTGTGATGGACTGATTGATGTTGTTGCATCATCGGATTCAGTTTTGGAAATGTAAAAATAACGACTTTTACTTTAAAAAGGGGTTTTAAAGTGATTTTTGAAAATATACGTTTTATGGGATTTTTGAATCGATTATAAACGTAAAATTTTAAAGTTATAAAAGTTATAATTTTTAGTGAAATATAACCGAAGTGTCGTTTTTGAAATAAAAGTCGATTTATTGATAAAATGGTTTAAGTTGGGATTTTTGAATAACTATAAATGATTTGTATAAAAAGATTTGTAAAAGTGATATTTTATAAATCAAAATATTGGACTTATAAAACGAATTTTTATAAGTGTTAGAAAGAAGTATAAATGGATTTCATAAGTGAATGAAATTAATAGATTTATAACGTGAAGTTATAAAGTAAATAGATATTGTAGAATAAAAGATTTATAAGGAATTTACTTATAAATTTGACTTTTACACTTAGATGAGATATGAATAGAAGTTGATAAATGAAATGATTTTGTAAGTGGAAATTGTTATAAAGTATAAATGCGATTTATAAACGTTGTTTATAAATCCGAACCACTTATCTTGATAAGTAAATTATAGAAGTAAATAAAAGAAATTTATAAGTTGAAGTTGTTATTAAAATAGAAATAGAATTTATAAACGTGTTTATAAATTCAAAATCAGTTGAATTTGAGAATTTAAATATAGAAGATTGTTAAAGAAGATATATTCGCGATTTTGGATAGCGAATTTTTATTGAGATAAAAACGTGTAGAAATGATTGAAATTGGGTTAAATGAAGAATATTCACGATTTTGGACAGTGAATATATTTTTAAGTAAAAATGGTTATGTTTGGGAAAGCGATATTATAAATGAAGTAATTGTTTTAAAAGATGTTTTAAAACGTGTTAAATATCGAAATCATAGATTTCAACATTTATTGTTGAAATAGACGTTTTCGAGAAAAATAAGGAAATGGTGGACTATAACACTGTTGTTATAGTAAATGATTTCCGAAAGGAAATGTTTTGATGTAGTATTGGGATTTATATATCTACCTAAATCCGAATCCCTATACTAGTGATTTCGAGTCGTCGTAACGATGTTTTACGCAACATTCGTTTTGACTCAAATTGATGTTGTTATAGAAAATAGATTTCCTAAACGAATGAAATATATACTTAATTTGATTTAAGTATATCGAATATTTTCTAAGTGTTGAAAATAAATAGTTTTGTGAATTACTTATTTTTAAATAAGTATGGAATTCTTTTCCAATATGAAATGAACTGTTTTGGGATTTTATCTTCTAAAGATAAAGTGAAAATGTGGAAATTGATTTGAAATTGTTTTCAAACGGTTAAGTGTGGAAATTTTATATCTAGTAAAGATATTTTTTTGGAAATTAAATAATTTGGAAAATTATTTGGAATCTGATGATGTTGCGCATCTTTATTGATAGTTAAATAACCGACTATCAATAATTACCTTTAGATAGGTATTTGTTGTGAATTGGATGAATTTGAATGCCACACTTGTTTTTAAATATACGCTCACTATTCGGGTTAGCCGGGAAAGGACCATGGGGTCGTATAACCCATTCCGAATATGTGATACGTCGTTATGAATCGCATTTGAAGACCGGTGTTGAAGACCGGATATTTTTGAAAACGGAAGGATTACCGTCGAGTTACTCTACATCGACTGATCTTCGATTTAGAGGTTTTATCACCCTTAGTGACGGGAAGTCCTGACGTGATTGAAAATTATCCGGAAATGCAAGGGCTTCGTGAGAAGTGCCTTCGGTTCTGTTCGATCCCAGAACAGACTTTTATGGATTGTGTGTCTGACGTTACAATTTGAGATATAAAGCTGATTTCTTTCAAATACATTTCTGTTGGTGGCGGAGAATTTATTCTTTTAGCTTAACACCCTTCTCTGAGACGTACGAGCTCAGAGATTATGTAGATGAAATTTATCAGCGATATATCCCAATTTGGTAACGTGGCATACTGAGTGTTGCTGTGAAATGATCAGTGTTTGATCATTTGTGATATGATCATTTGTTTGATCTTATATCTTTGTGATCATAGGTTGATCATTTTGTTTGACCCGAAGCAGGGCTTTTTGAGAAAGCGTAGCTTTGTGGACGAGACTTCGTCGAGCCTCACACCCCGGAAATGGTCGAAACAGGAAGGATGCAGCAAGGTTCTAGGGAGTAGCGCCCCTTAGTGTATGTCATTCCTTCTGGATAAAGGTGGTATCATGGTATGGAGCCCAGATACTTAACCTCTGTGGTTACTGCATTATTATTATCTATGTGGTTTTGTTGCGAATCGGGGATCCTCGGGAAGATCGGTGACGATCGGGGGATGGCATACGCGTGTCAGTAGTTACCTATTTTTGCAGAGGTAACCCGGCCTTGTGTTGGCAGAGATCCGGTTAGGTTCTCGGGTCGTCTATTCCAGGGACGTACCCATCGTGGAAAAGGAAGTTCCTTAGCCTGACCATTTGTTGGAAATCCAAACTCCAATACGCACCTTGTACGGTATTAGTTGTAGAACCTGCCATTTACGTACGGTGGTCACCACTGTTTAGATGGTAGCTATAGTAGGCATACGATACTGGTCGTATGTTGGCTAAGATTAATATTATACTTTCGAAATGTTTTCTACACTATGCACTAATAATAATATCAAAAAGAATTTGATTTTTGCGTAGTAAGCATCTTTGACTATCATAAGAAGAAATCTCCTCCAAGTCTGCGTTTGCATTGTGTGTGTGGTGGGAGGTCTTATGGTAGTTTCATTTTCCAAAAGCATTTCGAATTGACTTTAAAATTATCCTGTTGTTTATTTTAAAGAATAACTGTTTTACGATCTCACACCAGTCACCATGACTGACTCAGAGTTTATTGTTTCCCTTCTAAACTCTGGGTGCCCACAAATTTCCACACGGGCAGTCTAGAGTTAGATTATCAGGATATTCTGGATATTCTGGAGCTTTGGAGATGAGCTGGATGACGAGACGTAGTATTTGTATCTGATAGTATTTATTTCGCTGTGTATTCTGTATGAGGGCAAGTTTATATAACTGTCCATTGTTGTATATTGACTCTGATGATTGATGTATGTATAAAATGATATAGTTCTTTGTTTTAAAGATTACTGATTTATCTATTATATATTGTTCCGCTGCGATGTGTAAGATTCTGTTATTGTTCTGTTTCTGTTGCTGTTCTCTTGTTCTGTTGTTGTTCTTCTTTCTTTTTCTTCTATCTTCTTCTTCTACCCTTTTCTTCTTTCTTAAAACCATAACTTTTCGGGTTTCCGGCATTCGATGGCTCAGCAGTCGATAAAGGGGTATCGATGTTGAATTTTCGAAAGTCGAAAATTTACGGGATGTTACATACGTCCACTTTGAATTGACTCTTTTTATTCCTTTTATATTGAGATTACAATTACAAGCCTTTGAACATCAATGAACAAAATAGCAGAGTGTCGGCAGAAAAAGTAGAAAAGACCCCTCTTTTAGTTGCCATAGGACCGCTATTTATTGGTGTAAATCCAAAAATATCCCCCTTAAAACCTGGAATACCTCTTCTATTGCGCAGGTGGGCCTGCCAGATTGATCTAGAGTGATTTTGGATTGATCCGAGTACAATTCGTATCGATCCAAAATTAGTTCAGTTGAGTCGAGATCAATCATGAACATTCTTGAGTGCATAAGGAAGCTCCTGTGAAAATTTCATAGCATTTGGAGTTGTAGAATAAGAGTTATGATCGATCCAAAATTGAGTTTGCATGAAGGCTGGATGATTTGTATCGATCAGCTCGCCTCGATCACCTTCGTATCCATTCTATCCTCATATCCATAGCGGAGGCCTTCGCATCGATCCGAGTTCCACGCCTTGATACATGTTGAGCGCTCCATCACTTGACCACTTCCTTCGTATCAATCGATACAAAAATTGCACCTGGATCCTTCATATCGATCCAACATAGTTGTCCAAAGTATGCCCTTCGTATCCATCATATTCCATTGCCTTACGTCCGTCACTTCGTACCGATCCAAGTCACGTTAATACCCACACTGTTTGTACCGATCCAACCTTTGTCTCTTCGTATCGATCCACACATGCTGCATTCTTCGTATCCATCTTCTGCATCCCTTCTTCATATCGATCAACAAGTGTCCTAGTGAAGCATATGACTTTGTATCCATCCAAATCCTGCTCCCTTCGTATTGATCCAAACTTTGATTGATACGAAGTATGCCTTGCCGTATCTATTTAATCGATGCGTGTTGCATCGATACGAAATCCATCGGTCCAAAGTGAGGTGCCAAGTGCATTTCCCTTATCCATATCCATATGGATCGATACAAAACCATCGATCTAGTGTAAATAGCCGAGTCCATCTCGATCGATACAAAAGTATCGATACGAACTGAATTTTCATGAACATTAATCCATCCATAACTCGAGCATACGCACTCCGATTGACCTAAAATTTGAATTGTAGCCTCTCCAAACCATGTTCATCGTTCCCTATCGATCTCGTCTTGATTGGAGCTCGGTCAAATTTTGACGGTATCAATCATAGCCATGTTTTCCTATCAATCTCCAATCCCGATGTCCATCATTTTTTAGCCAATTTGATGATATCTCGGCCTTGTCCAAAAGGCGGGGTAACATTAATCAAATTCATTAAATTGATTTCTGCACGTTTCGAGCTCGCATGATCAAACGATAAGTCCGATCGCTACGAAACATGAAATACTACAATAATTCACTATTATGGATCCGATGAAACTAGTTTTGTCGAAATCCGAGACAGTGGCCAAAATGGCTATTTTTACGTTAATTAAATAAATTATTATTAAATTAATTTAATCACTTTTAACTTTAAATTAAATAGTTAACAATTTTTATCATTCTTGATTACATAGAAATTAATAACCAATAAAAAAATGAAATTTCCATGTCAGATCCACTATTTAAATATTACATTAATTTCAAAGTTCAAATGTAATTGAAATAAAACCCAGTTAATAATAATTTAATTTCAATCAAATTCTTATATTTGATCCTCACTTTTATTATTAAATCAACTATCACCTTATGGATATAATTAATATTGGTTTACATTTTATTACATCAATATCTATAGTTATCATCTTAATTCATATTAATTGCAATATTTAATTAGATTAATTTCAATTGATTTACAATTAATTTCAAACAGATTAAATATCAAGATGATAGTGAATCAATTGCTATACATTAATAATTCACATATATTAACCTATTGTTTACCAACAAAGGTTGATAAATTACTTACCAAATATTGGTTCCATTCTATATTAACCTATTTCAATTAATTACATATAATTTCTCTTTTTAATACAATATTGAATTTATTTCTTATCTACGATTATAACCAATTTAACTTTACAATTATTTCAATTAATTGAAATTACAATAAAATAGTTATCAATTAATTTAAATTAACATTATTAAATTACATTCTAGTTATTTTTCTCATTAATAAATCACATATATTAATTTCTTCCAATATTAAATTCCAAAATATTATTTAATTTAATATTTTTAATTATAAAAAATTACGGGTCGTTACTCTCCCCCACTCAAAACATTTCGTCCTCGAAAAGGAAAATGAAGGAATTAAGAAACTAATATATTTTTATTCAAATAATCAATTTATAACACTTTAAACTTATATAATTAAGTATTTTAGATAAACTATACTAATTTATAAACAATTAAATCTTCCATATCCAAGTTTAATAAAAGTTTGAAAATATTTTCACTTTCACAAAAAATTTCTACGTCCTAAATTCACAAAAAAATTCGGCAAAGTCTCCTTTGTACAGATAAGTCCGGAAAAATAATAATATCAATAATTACAATATCTATATATCATATTTCAAAATAAAACATCCCAAACCATAGGAAAAACTATAAAATATTGCTATAAAACGTAATCCGAAAACGTACCCATTTGTGGGGCAAACAAACTTTATTTATGAAACCAAAAGCAGTAGCCATTGCTTCCATAAACCGGTATTTCACTTATATAATCCAAAATAGTGAGAATTATGTACAGGAGAAATATTTAGTTGTTTTCAATTAGTGACAAAAGAAAATCAACATAAAACATATGCAACAAACAGTACAACCATCATATGCAACCAAAGAATCAATCATACATCCGTAACAACCGAACTAATGATTTGTTCAGGTTTAGAAACTTTTCATCATACAAGGATGATAAATAAACTAATAAGTGTACCTTACTCTCAGT
This sequence comes from Allium fistulosum, assembly GCA_030737815.1. Lineage (NCBI taxonomy): Eukaryota > Viridiplantae > Streptophyta > Magnoliopsida > Asparagales > Amaryllidaceae > Allium > Allium fistulosum. The sequence goes on along the minus strand of CM060908.1, from coordinate 970,280,969 downwards.
AGCCTTAGATAAATACTCAATAGAATATTTATATACCCCCAAACAATTTGAAGTATCATAACCCAAACATCCCATAAGCCAAAACAACCCAGAATTTCAAATATTATTTAAGTTTTGTTCTTATTAATTTCTTTTCACATCATTATTTACTTTTTATTTATTTTCATTCATTCATGCAATGTCTCTTTCCATTAATTTACCTTCCTTTACTTACATATGTTATTTTCCATTCAATTATCTAGAACATCAATAAATCAATTCTTAAGATATTATATAAGTTTCTTTGCAATTTAATTCACATTTATTATTTGCTTATATAACTTGATTTCTAATTTAAGATTAATATTCATTAGTGAATCAATTCATACTTAAGTTTGTTTACTTTTTAATTCACATTTATTCATTCATGTATAGTATCACCAAATATTAAATCTATTTATGAATCATTTCAATATTTTCTTAAGTTTATAATAATTTTCTTAATAGTATTCACTTTTTCCTTTATTCGGTTTAATTATTAAGCATTTCAAAATAATAACTTAAGTTTATAACATTCATTGTACATCTTAGTTTCATATTTATAGAAATAATTCCATTTGAACACTTTCATTACTTAAGTTTTACTTGTATAATATTCTATTACATATTCCTATTACATATTCCTATTTAACATTACAACTTTTTTTTAACATTTCTGCTAAGTTATGTATATGTTTTAAGAATGTAATTGAATGTTACAGTAGTTTATTTTATTCATTTTAGTTAACAAAATGTTCAATAGTTCATATCTTCTTAATTTTCATTATCTTTAATTTACAAGTTACAAATTTCCAACTTCTTATATATTTCATTAATCACTTAGCATCTAATTTCTTATTTTTATTTTAGAAGTTTCCAACTATTAAAATAGTTAAAATTTCATTTCATTACAATAATTGAAATCCCTAATTTATAGAAACTAAAGAACTAAATGTCAGGTTCATTTCAAATCATTTTGAAATAATATATATATATATATATATTCATATCTTTTATATATCAAATCATATTTAGAAATTTAAAATAACGATTTTTTATATCAAATAAATGTGTAGTAAAGCTACTACAGTGGTCTTCCCACTTTGAAACTTGAAAATGAATATCGATGACGCGGCCGTCATCACTGAAATTATTTTCTAGCGACACAAGAAGGGAGTACAGAACTTATTTCCTTTTATAATTCCTTTAAAACATTTTGTAACGACCCTGAATTTCCGACCCAATTTAAAATTTTTAATCCAATATTTTAATATAAAATGTGAAATTTATATACGATCACGATTAACTCCCAAACATTGTTTATAAAATGCACCTAGTTAGTTATAGATATGGGTAAAGTTTCGTCGTGAAATATCGCAGTAAATTTCGTTCGCGTTTCATTGTATATCAGTTCATTTTAAAGTGTGAAATTTTTTATCTTCCGAACCTGAATATTTTTACCTAGAAAAATTCTAAATCATCTTCTGAGCAAGGCGCCATTTTTTCGTTTTAGAAAAATTTGGACTTCTTTAGCTCCGTCGATCTTATTTTTCGGCGTTTTTCCTGCATTTTCCCGCTAGTATAAAATTCAAAATTTTATAATTCAATCGTATCACAATTACCTATGTACCATTGGAAGAGCCCCGTCGCGCTAATCAAAACGGTATATTTATTTGTGCAAATTTGAGTCCGACGTTAAACGTCGCGTTAATTCAACCGTTCCGGGTGGACCGGTTAAACCATACTCAGCCCAAAAAAATTGAAGTCCGTACCCATTTAAAAATTTGAAAGTAGAATTTGGCTGATGTGCATTCATTGGGGTAGTTGGTAGATAGTTGTTGGTTTGGGAATATGTGTGGCGTTTGGAAATTCGGAGAGAATTGATTGTGGCAAATTTGAATAAAAATACAAACAAACAGAACGTTGCTGCTGTACCATTCACAAACGTGCCTGGGTACTCCTTCTTCTCTCTCTCTCTTCTTTTTATTTCTTTTCTTTCACTGTTTGAAGTTGGGCAAAAGAAACTATAACCCAAACCATTCCCTCATTCCTACGCAACACGAGAACCACCACCCGCTCCAATCACGCGCGCCACTTCCACTCTTCCCACTGCCGCCTTCGCTAGTTCCCTCGCATGCGCGCCTACCTCCGGCCACCCTGAGCCGCCGCACTGTCCAACACCTTCGCCAATTCCCGGGCCTGCGCCCCTACCTCCGGCCACCCCGAGCCCCTGCACTGTCCAACGCCTTCGCCAGTTCCGACCGAGCTTCGCCTACCCCTTCGCTCCAAACTCCGTTCCCACCCACTGCTGCTCTAGGCCAAAGAAACCCTGACTTTTGAACCACCTCCACCACGCGCGCTGTCTCATCCACCCCAGCGTTCCCAGGCGCAGCACCACCTCCGCATCCCAGACCCGCGATCACAGTCCAGCCTCCTCCCCTCTTCCGTTCGCCTGCAGCCAACCACGCGCGCCCATTTCCGAGCCTTCCACTGTCCGGTCACCACCCAGTCACCGCGCCACTACCCAGTCTGGCTTCGCATGTGTGGTATGTTGTGCATAGCATGTACACGGACGTGTATGCAAGGGAGAAGGAAATGCATTCATACATTTTTAATGAAAGTCTCGGTTAGGTTTTGGTTTATAAAAAAAGAAAAAAGAAATGGGAAGCAGACTTTATAGTGGATAGTTTGCTTTATGTAGAGAGTGGAAATACTACTGTTGTTTCCTTTAATTTGCTGAAGAATATATACTATTTGTATATATTTGGTTGTCGAATAATAGTAACCATTTTCTTCTTTGTCGTTGCAGCAACCGGTTGAGTTTCATTTGCAGCAACATCAAATTCTAAGTTTTCGTTCTTCTCTTCGTCATTGGTAAGCGCATCTATATAATTTTATAAATTATATATGAACATTCGTTGAATTAATATCGTCTTTCTTTTGTCGATATTTGCAGTGTCCGTTGTTCGTATTGTACCAACTCTATTCGTGCTTCTTTTCACTTCACCGTCAAATTCTTTAGCCACGAAAGGTGAATTAATTTTCACGACTATATTCTTATACAAGTTTGGTTGATGAATGATTGCTATGTGATGATAAAATTTGATGTTAATGGTTATTGTTAAGTGATAAATAATATGCAAGTTGAAATTGATATAGGATAGTCAACAACTTAAAATGGATTATATATGTCGAATTTGGTTTGCTAAACTTGACCCCTTTATAAGATGAATATTGATTAATTAAATATGACCCCTTTTATTTGTTCAGTTAATTGGCATGTAGAATTTGATAAACTACACTTTGAACCTTTAAACGTATATTGGATTAATTGTTGTAGTATAAAAATTAAAATTGAAGGACAAGTGAAAAACCGTAATATAATAATCTTTAATCTACATGAAATGATAGTGTAGATTCTAGGAATAATTATATTAATTTCCATAAATAACAAATGTAAATTCATACGCTTACTTCGGGATTATTTAAATAAATTGTTGAATTGTTATGTATGGTTGTTATTGCTTGTTTATTTACTTTGACATCATCCCAGCTATCACACTGCAAGTTCCCTTTGCTATGCTTTGATTTTTGAATTGAAATGGAATCGGGTTAAAATGATAAATACCCAAATAAACTTGACTTTGGATAGAAATTTAATAAAACCCGATTGGTCAATAATTTGATTTGAAATAAAATACGGATTTTATTTGAATGAAAATAAAGTTTTGAAATAAAACTAGAATTTAAATTTTGATGAAAGAACATTGTGTAAAATTTATTAATTAATAATTAAATTTGGAATTATTAATAATTAAACTTGGAATTGTTAATAATTAAGTTTTGAAATTATTAGTAATTAAGTTTTGAAATTACTTGATAATCGAATAAGATTGAATTATTTAATAAATTAAACTAAATTGAATTCTTTAATAAGTGAAATTGAACTTCTTGAATAAATGGAATTAAGTTCTTTTATTAATTGAGTTTTGAAATTTGTAATTAAGTAAATGAATAAGTGGAATTGAATTTCTTTAACAAGAAATAAAAATGCGTCTTATTGAAACAAATGTAAGACTTGTAACTTAAAAGAATTTGATTTGACAAATTTAACTTAATTAAATTTGTAAGCTTTGATATAATAAGTTGAACGTAAGTAATTGATTTAATGAATTAGAGGTTAAATGGAAATTGTTTAAGATAAATTAACTTAACGAGCATTAAACGTAAATGATAAATGAGTTAAACTTATTTTAAATGATTATGAAATGAAACTTGTATTCGAATTCAAATGAATATTTGAAATGTTTTAAAACAAATTTTGAAATTGAATTATAGAGTTTTGAAATGGAAATTTTGAATTTATGAAATGTAAAATTTTAGAAATTGTTTGGAAAAACAAATGAAATGTTGATTTACAAATTCTGATTGAAATTGAATTTGATTTGGTTTTGAAATTTATTAAACGACCAATCGGTTAAATAATTACGAAGGTTATTAAAGAGACCGGAATCGGTTAGGGACATACTCACTGTCTAAGCCGAATACCACTTTAATAACTATACGCGGAGAGTGATCCAGAATGAAGTGGTTGGATTGACGTACGTTGATGATTGAAGAAAGTGAATGATAATGGATAGCCTTAACACTTGTGTCAAATTGGAAATGACTGAAACAGGAGCCGTGCTGGGCCAAATGGGGTTAGCTACCTCGAGCGAACACACTTCTTCGTAAACTACTCAGTACTTTGTGATTGATTGGTGCGCACCCTTGATTTGGGAGTGTTGTTTCGCGGTGTTGCGATCGTTGCGACGATGCGTTCTCACCAGTCCAGATCAGGCAAACGGTAGTTTCACTACCTTGGGTATTGCCTCATGTGCCTTGTCATACTTGTATTCCCATATACGCGACTACTACGAATTTGTTTTGTATTATACCGATGGAGTACTCCCTGATATCCCACTAGTTTACGGTGGAGTTTACAGTGCTGTATAGTTTGTTATGCTATATAAAAATGTGTTAAGGGGAATAATGGTGACGCCTTAACACTATCTTGATATTTTACTTTACTGTTAGACATTATCTATTTATCGTACAATATTATGTATAAATAATTTAACGGATCCTGAAAGATGTTTATTCCATTCATCTTTGAGTTATTGTTATTTCCAATTCTGAATCATATTATCTGTATAAGAATATATGTCCTGATTCGAGTGTTTGTTTGTGCTTATGCTCGGATCAGACTGAGGATTGTTGTTGCTGTTCTATCTGGAGCTGAAGACCGAAGACTATCATCATATTTATCTTATCAGTATTGCTCTTTCTATTTGGACACTATTGGACATCTATGTTGTTCTATTTCATTTTATTTGAGACATTGTTGTATTTATGGGTAGCTTCATGAACTACTCTTATGACTATGTTGTAATTCCGCTGCACTATTCCGTGATGTTATATTTTCTGTGATTCTGTGATGATTCTCATTTATATACATATACTGTAATATCCCGGAATTTATGGGCAATATCAATTTAATAATCTGTTTAAATAATTAAATTGATTTGATAATCTTTGATAACAAATTTGAATTGGTTTAATAATCTAATTAAATGGATATTTAATTAGTGAATTTATCTTTTAGAAATTAATAAAATGATTTCTATTTATAATATATTTATATGTGTGCATATATATATTGTAAATAGATTGGCTTTGGTTTGAAATTTAATAAATGAATAAAGTCTTGTTTTTAAATAAATAGATTTTAATGTAAATAGAATTGTTATTTAAAATGGAATGTGTTGTTTTAATCTAACTTTAAATTGGATTTTTAAATATAATTTGAAATTGAATGTAAATTAATTTTGAAATTCAAAAGAGGTAATATTTAAATATTTGGATTTTTTTTAAATATATAATTGGTTTTTATTTCTTTTAAAAATTATCTATATATATATAAATAAGTAATAAGTGTTTAATAAATTAAGAAAAGGATTTTTACATTTAAAATAAATACTAATAAATTAAAGAGACATGTGTAAATTTCTAAGGCTTTAATATTACATGTGTTAAGAAATTAAGATATAAGAAAGACAAGTGTCATTTTGTTCTAATTTTTCTTTTTAATAAATCATTTATACTTATAAAAACATGTTTTCACCTTCTTCTTTCTTTCTAGTCTTCATTTCAAAAGTATGACATTCGTTTTCCACTTCTAAGAGCAAACCAGAAAATCAAATTTAACATTTTTCTCAACAAACAAATCTGTAACTTAAAATCCTCCTCAAACAAAACATGAAATCAATATACTCCTCAAACCAGAAAATCAAATGGAAGCCTGTAACCCATTTTCCAAAATCTAAATCAAAGTCTGCCTGCATTCATCTTTCAAACCTGGGTTTTATCAAAGTCTTAAGCCTGCAATTTCTTCAAATCTGGGATCTGTTGAAAGCAAGCAACTGATCTAAGCAACATTTCAATAAAATCAAGTCTGCATGCAAGTTTCCAGCAAGCAATGCAAGTTTCCAAATCAAACATTCAAGTTAAAAGTTTAAGAAGCAAAAGACATCTCAGTTAAAAGTTCAAAAGCTTTTCAAAACATATCTGGAAGCTCTGTCTTCTTCAAATTAGGTGAGTAACAATACTTTTAAAAATTTAAGGATAAAATCTGGTTGCATGTTTACCTCTAAAAAAATAAGTTATCTGTGAATATATTTTAGGTATATCTCTATGCATGTATGTATATATGTTTGTGTGCATATATGTTACCTGTGATAGCTCTGTTCTTCAAATCTTTTGCAAATCTGTGAATAACCTCATTATTGAACTTAAAGTATAAGTTGGTTTGAACATTATGGCTGTGATTAATATTGTGTTAGTGAAGTATGTTTGCATGATTATAATTGCTGAAGTATATTATATACAGGCATGTGAATGTTTATAACTTTTCTGTTTACAGTGTCTCTGTTTATGTCTTGATTTAAATTCAAATTCTTTCATTTAATCTTCGTTTAGACTTTAGACTTAGAAGAACATTGTTTGTTTTATTCCAACCTCTAGTTTAGGATTTACTTAAGTTAAAATGCATTTTAATGATTCAGGAACTCAAGAAAAACAGTGCCAACTTTAAATATGACAAAATTCGAACTATATAATTTGCGATTTCCGATGTGTAAATGGAATTCTTGTACTTCAATATGATTTTTAAAGGTTAAATCACCATTTTTAGAATGGAAATAAAGGAGCAGTTCGTGTTTGTTCAAATTTCGTATGATTGGCGAATTCAGATGATTTAAGAATCTATGGGGCTCGGGGTTTCGAGTGGAGGTGGAGGGGCCTACGAGGATGTTGGGAAAAATGGATGGAGATGATCTCGATCATCGAGGCGACAACGGCAAGCATCTGTAGTTCGTAAACCTAGTTTTAGGCTAGATCGAAATATAGGTTACAACGGCATCTAGGGTGGATCGAGTTCCACCGAGTTTTGGAAATCGGAAGTCCGGAGGATGGCGAAGGTGAGGCTGGAAGCGTAGGTGCTCTGGTGATCGGCGTTGCGAGTTCGAGGAGTTTTTCTGGTGGCACTTCTGGTTCCAGGTGAGGATAGTGAAGCTCGAATTCGACTGCGATGATTGTTCGTGGTTTTGGAGGTCGCGATCGTGGATGGGGGTCGTAGACGAGATGCCAGCGATGGAATCAATGGTCGGAGGCGATGGACTCTCCTGTGCACGTGAATGTGTATCAGGCGTATCAGTGATTTAGTTTGGGAAGGAGGATGGAATTTGACTCGAAGTCATTCTCGTGGAAACTGGGTGATGGCTCGGGTTCGTACAGGGGAGACTCGTTTGGGCTAAACTGTTTTTAAATTTTTTTAACATGACAAAGTTTTAAATAACAGGGGAAGGGAAACTCGAAGGGAAACTCGGGGGTTTCCAGTTTTTACTCGAAGCGTTTTGTGGTGGGCTCGGGTAATTTGAGTTGGTACAGGTCTTAAGCCTGTTTGTTTTTAAATTTTAAATTTGGTTTAAAATTTTGGAAACTGAAATTTTAAACAAAGTTTTAAAGCAAATTTGGAAGTATGGATTCAAATTTAAATTGTATCCTTGTTTGAAATAAATAGGTTGAAAAAATTATTAATGTTTTAACAAATTTAAATTGTTAAAAGTATATTTTAAAAAGGATTTTGAATTCAAATAAATTGGTTTAAAATCTTTTAAATGTTAAGTGTTCTTAACATTTGATTTAAAAAGATTTTGTAAATTTGATTTAAAATTGATTAAAGTTAAATTGTAATTTATTTTAAATCTTTAATTTAAAATGAATCAAAAGAAAGATTTTAAAGTAAAATATTTTAAAGTCTTTGTTAATAATAATTAAAGTAGTTAAAGGTTAATACTTTAATTTAAAGATTAATTAAGCAATTAATTTAGTAATTAGAAATTAATTGGTAATTAAGAAATTGTTAAGCTGTAATTAATAAATAGTTGATTAAAGCTAAATTTCTTAAAGAAAGTAATTAAAGAATTGTTAATAATTAATGAGAGATCATTAATTAGGAATTATTAAATAATTAATTATTGTGATTAATTTTTGATAATCAATTAGATTAATTAATTAATATAAATTGGTTAAGTATAAATTACTTAAAGAAATTAATTACTTAAGGTAATTAATTAAATAAATTTGATAAGTATAATTACTTAAATGTAATTAGTGAAGTATAATTACTTAAATGTAATTAGTGAAGTATAATTACTTAGGAAAGTAATTAAAGGTAATTACTAGATGTAATTAACTGAAGATGATTTAATAATAAAAGTAATTTGAGTTAATTACTTTTGAATAATTAATCAAGGGATTAATTAAAGGATAATTAATTAACGAGTAATTAATTTATGAAGTGGAGTAATTAAGGGAAGTTAATTACTAAATGAGATTAATCAAAGGTGATTAATAAATGTGACTAATTAATTATTAAATGTAATTAATTTAAATAAGATAATTAATTAAGAGTAATTAAGGATCATTAATTAATATAATTAATGATGTAATTAGGAATTGATTAATTAAGATTAATTAATATATAATTAGTGATTAAAGTAATTAATTAATTATAATTAATTAAGGATTAATGTAATTAAATATAGTTAATTAATTAATGAAGTAATTAAAGATTAATTACTGAATGGTTTAAGTTAGTTAATTTGTAAAATTAATTAAGAGTTAATTACTTAAGGTAATTAAAGTATAATTAATCAGGATTGATTAATTAAGATGATACTTAAAGTATGATTAATTAATTGGTTTAATTAATAATTAAGTAAGCAGGATTTATAGAATGAAGTAATTAATTTAATTCATTTTAAATTAATTAGAGATGATATAAATCATTACTTAGGATGGATGAATATTATTGAATGCTTTGCATTGTTTGATATCTCTGATGAGATATATTGTAACAACCCGACTATTTCTCCACAGAAAGTCGTATCATTATGAAGAAAGAAAGGGATAGAAAAGAGAAAAGAAGAGAAGAAAGAAAGAAACAACAACAACGATCTCACAGCGGAACGAATAAATTATATTAATAACATAAACTATTACATAATATACAACAATTTACAGAGTTACACAGCATATACATCACTTACTAGACAGTTATAAACATCTGTCTAGACATTACAACTTAAATACCAGACAAGACACTATCACAGATATCAACACAGCGGAATACTATATCTACGAACGCCGAAGCCTCCTGCTCCATTGCTCCTCCAGAATATTCGTCAAAGCTAAACCTGAATCCCTTGGCTACTCGTAAAAATTTGAGTACCCAAGAGTTTATAAAACAGAAATAAACACTTGGGTCAGACATGGGTCTGGTGTGAGTAAACGGGTTAAAATTGTTTAACTTCAAAACCTTTTGAAAACAAAGGTATCACGTAATACTTCCCACACATAAACATGGAAAAGTTTTTACCTTACGCTAACCAAAACATTTGATAGGAAATCCAGTTATATTATAATAGGGTCTAGGGTTTTCAAGTAAAATACAGAAATAGCTGAAATGCTTACATCTCACATTCCAACATAGTTGGGCACAACTAATACGTACGGCACTTATTGGAGTTTGGATTCCATACAATGGCAGGGCTACTGGGGTACCGCCCGTCACAGTACGTGGCCTAGATCACCGTACCGAGGAGTACGCCCGCTCCTCTGCAACACAAAGCCGGAACCATCCCTTACTGGATAATCCCGAACAAGACAATCCCGTAGTTGGCGCGACCAACCACACACTAAGCCGAATAAAATAAAGGGACCTCTAGACAGGGATCTATCTTGCTCTCAGTGGGTGCTACCCACGAAACCTTGCTGCACCTCCCCTGTTTTAGCCATTCCCGGTTGATGAGGCTTGAGGTTACGATTACCTTTAATCAGAACATATCACTTAAAATGCTCATCGTCCTCCTGACGATGTGCTGAAAGCATTCAATCCATACAAGTTCGTTCCGGGTTCGAACGAAACCGAAGGCATTATCTCGTTACACTCGTTTTGGAATCACCCTCAGAGTTAACGACAATAACCCTTGCACTCTAAATCTTCATCTTCACTTGAGATTCACGACCTATCGTTAATTTGGATCGATGTGGTATTCGGGTCTCCAGACCTGGAAATCCGGTATACGGAAACCCGATCCCGGTCTCATCGAAATCCAAAACGTATCTTTTAAGTCCAAGTTGTTTAAAGGTTTTAATCATTTAAACTTATATTCAGGATGATATAAACAGATAGATAAATCACATTATTACAATAGATAATTCATATCAACATTTATCTCACAAAGCAGCATATCACATATATCATAGATATCCAAATCATCCAATATCAACCAATCACCCAATATCAATCAATCATCTATAAGCAGGTTTGATTAACTCTTAATCAATTTAATTAACCTTTAATTAAATTAATTACTATCCTTTAATCACTTAGATTATCTTAACCCTGCTTACTATCATTAATTAATTTCAAATTAATTAATTAATCATCTCTTAATGATCTTCCTTAATTAATCTCCTTTGATTAATTATATTTTAATTACATTCAAGTAATTATCCTTAACCATATACAGTAATTAACATTTAATTACTATCGTTAATTACAATAATTAATGAACCTTTATTAATTAATTAACTATAATTAATTATATTAATCCTCAATTAATTACAATTAATTAATCATACTTAAATTAATTGCTTTTATTAATCAACCTTGATTAATTCATTAATTAAATAATCCTTATTAATTAATTAACCTTTTAATTAATTAAATAATAAATTTTAATCAACCACTTCATTCATTAATTAGCCTTAATTAATTATACACATAATTAACAATTTGTAATTATTTATCTTAATTAATTTCTTCTTAATTAATTTTATTAACCTTGATTAATTAATCTAATTAATTAATCTTTAATTACTTCATTAAGTAATTATTTATCAATTATATTAACAAATAATCCTTAATTAATTACTTATTAATTAATTTCTTTTTAATTAACTACACTTATTAATTAATCTTAAATTAAACACATTTAATTAATCACATTAATTAATTAACTAAAATAATTAAGTAGTTAACTCTTAATTACTTACATAAGTAATTATCTTCTAATTACTTCATTAAATGATCTCTCTTAACTAATTACCTTAACAATTAATTAATCCCATCATTAAATAATTCTTAATTCTTTAATTTAATTATTCCATAATTAATTAACTTTAAACAATTAACTTAATTAATTCCTTAATTGATTACAACAAGTGATTTAACCCTTAATCACTTCTACTAATCACTTCCATTAATAATTATCCACTAATTACTTCCATAAGTAATTATTCTTAATTACATTTAGTACTTATCCATTAATTACTTTACTAAGTAATTCAATTAATTAATCATAATTGATTATCTTAATTAATTAGACTAATTAATTAATCTAAAATTAATTACATTAATTAATTAACTAATTAATCATTTCTTAATTTCTAATTAATTCATTAACTATCCACTAAATACTTTATTAAGTAATTATTCGTAATTACAAACATTAATTAAGCTTAAATTTATTTATTAATTAATTGTTCTTAATTAATCTCTACTTAACTAATTAAGAATAAACTTTACATTTATATTAAATATTTACTCAAATCATTACTTCATTAAAAGCAAATTTAGAAATCAATTTTGAAATAAAATTTATTTTAAACAAAACAATTCAAACATTTAATTTTAATATACTTTAAAATCTTTGAAACAAAAACATTTCAAACATGTTTAATCCAATTAAACAATTATTTATCTAAAACTTGTTCTTAATACTTAAAAACTTGTTCATGCTTTAATTTTAAAAAAACTAAGATATGATTTACTTTAAAAATTCCAAAACCAGGTTACTGGAATTAAATAACCCGAGCCAAACACGTTTTTCCCCGAGTCTTTCCCGAGTCCACGCGAAAACCATCAGCTTCGAGTCGACCACGAAATTTTCACGAGACTTCCCCGAGATAACTTCTTCTTCCCCAAAGCCAACATACCCAGACACTTAAACGTGCATACGTGCACGTGCACATGCCCCATCGCCTCCGGCCACCATAGACCATCGCATCCATCTTCGACGATCACACGATCGCACGCGAGCACAAATACAAACCCAGATCGAACAAACCTCATTCGAATCAAAATTCGACCTTCAGCTCGAAAACTGCAGCTGTCACTTCCCCCAAAACCACCCACGGCCGATCACCACGACGCCATTAGACCTCGCCGTCCCTACCATCGAAACGCCACGTCCACGAGTTCCAACTTTCCCCAAATGCGATCGACTTCGGTCGAATCTCCAAGTCGCGACAGTCACGGCATTCAAATCGAAACAAAACTAGCTAAAACCCTAAATCATCAAATTCCCATCGCCTCGAACGTTGATAAAATGCCTGGCCATTTTTCCTAGTATCCACGATACACCAACCACCTTCGGTTACAAACTCAACGTCCATCACCTCTTTGATCGTCGGAATTTGATAAAAGTACCCATAACGTTCATCTCGAAAATCCTCATTGATTAATAATCTAAAAATTATGAAATGCATATTAAAATTCGTGATTCTCCAATTCGACTTCAGTTATATATTCAAAACACGAAATTCAATCCATCGATTTTCTTTTGTCTTATACATTTTACTGCAGTTTTTCTAATTCCCAGTTAAACATCAACTAATTCCCCTAAAAATTATTTCTAAAAATAAGATCTAGTTAATCCAAACCTAATTCCTTTAGGGATCCTTGCCAGAAATTGTTTAGATTAAGAGATAATAATTTATTTTGATTGAACTGAACCTGTTAATTTAACCAAAGATGAATATGCATATACACAGATATGCATATCAATATACAGAGTAATTTAGACTTAGTCCCAGTTCAAAGCATTCATGCAAACATATCTATAACAATACTTCAATCATTCATCACATCCATTAACATATTAAGGCTTAAAAAATGAGGTTTGCTCACAGGTTACAAAACAGAGAACAGAGGCAATACATGCATCTACACATATGAACACATGCAACCATATCTACAGAGATTCATCACAATATTTTAGCCAAATCACAGATTTTAAAAGCTGTTTTTAAAAGAATGTTTACTCACCATTTTAATCCCAGAGACCAAAACAGAGCAGAGGCATTTTCTTTTGATTTCCTGGAAACTGGATTTTTTTGAATTTGCTTCATTGTTGAAATCTGAAGCCTTTGCATTTGAATTACAGTTGAACTTCAATTTAGTTGCAGGTTGATTCAGTGTTTGATTTAGTTGCTTCCATTTGATCTCCTTTTGAATTGCAGAAGATTTGAATTGCAGGTTGATTTGAAGTAGGTTAAGTTGCTAGTTTGATCCCAGGTTGAAACAGTTTGATTTACATTTAGTTTTCTGCTTTGATTTATTTATTTCTTTGTTTCAGTTTTTGGAAAGATGAGGAGAGAAAGAATTGAAGAAAAATTTATCTGTAAAAATGAAAACAGACCTTTCTCTCTATTATTTATAAATCAAATTTTTAAAAGAAGTTGCCACTTGTTATTATGCATGTATATACAATATTAAAGTTATTATCATTATCTTACAAGTGTCTTTAACATGTTAATATGTTTACACATGTTACTTAAGTATTTTAATAAACCTTTATTTAATTTAAATGTAGATATAAACTTACATTTTTAATTTACTTTATTAAAGAAATACTCTAAAGCTAGTTATAATATAAATATACATCCTATACATGTATTTAAAATCTAAAACATTTATATATATACATTTATAACCATTTTATTTTGAGCATTTTTAAAACAAAGCTTGTTTAAATCCTAATTCATACATATATAAATTATCAATAGATTAAATTAAATTCAAAACAATCCAAATTATAACATATACATACATATATATTATAATCTGAAAACACATCTTTTATTTAAACAAAAGATTCTCTATTCACAATATATATATTAATATATACATTATAAATAGAATCTATTTTATTTAGCTTTTAAAAGATTAAATTTATCAATTTATATTAAAATTAGAAAGGAAAATTATCAAATCAATTAAATTATCAATACAGATTATTAAATTTAAATTGCCCAAAAACCCGGGATATCACATTCCTCCCCCCTTAAAATAATTTCGTCCCCGAAATTAAAAGCAAAGTTAATTTAATAATCCAACAAATATTTTAATTTCAAACACAAACCTATCATCCAATTTCTAACAACCAAAGCAACCAATCAAACAATCAAACCTAACTAACTATTCTGATACAAATCAGGATAGATCTATTAACACTATCTCGAGTTTCCCCGAGTATAAATCACCAGGATACTCGCTCTAAAGAAGCTAAATAAACTACACACCATAATCCATAGCTCCTCTCTTCTTTAGATTCACTAATCTGAACAAAATATCAGACTACTCTCAAGTCCAGCTCAACTTCTAAATCCATCTGAACTGCAGATTCAACAACTAATGATGTATCATATACGTACTCCCTCAGAGATACGTGAAATAGAATGGATTCCAGATATCCAAACTGGCCATTCAACCCTGTAGATCAAAGAACTACTCCTCTCGAGAACACAAGAAAATCTCATAATACTTCCGGAGCTTACTCTCCAGTCTTACCAAATCTTATATCTCCTTTGATCGGAGAAAAACTTAAACAATATCCAATTTCAACATCAATTTCCAAATTCCATCAATTCTTAACCGCATAACTCCATTGACGATCCTGAGTCACTTCATTCTTCCTGATCAGCTTAATCCTTGCTGATGCTCTTTGAAATAGATTAGACCAACATCAAACCAATTTCCGGATCCTACTCAACAAAATGGTTTCTCAAAAATATGCCGAAATCCAAAACACAACTCTACTCTACAACCATTAGAGAACTTCGAACTACCTCTCCTATCTGAAATAGTCAAAACAGTTGCACTTGACAACTTTACCTCCAAATCCCGAAAATTTCTTCACACTTAGAGATACACTTGAATTTCCTATAGAAATCCTCTACTCGAAGAAAATTACAACTCTCGGTTGCTCCCACTCTAGAATAGCTGTTATCTTGCTTCCGCTGCACAACTCTGATCTGGAATATATGAGAATGCCATCGGAGAAACTCGAGCAAACTTGATCATCCACAATTCACCATATCTATAAAATCTTAGTGAACCCTTCCACTTGGTCAAAAACATCCCAATAGAATTCCTTCCAGAAAATTAGGTATGATCAATCCCTCTCCAAAGAATCCTTAGCTGCTTCACCAAATTCTTCTCTCGGAGACATCCTTCTATTAAGCTGGACCACCAGTAACTCCACGAATCAAGTCGATACGGAATCTCAATCTCCAATAACCCAAGAGAACACTCAAACAATCGCAAGTCTCTTTTGCGATCAACTCGACCTAACTTCCACAGATACTGTTCTCTCTTCACAAATTAGAACAGCTCATACTTAACTATCCAATTCATCGAAGAAATGGATTCACTCAGCTGCTTCTGGACTCCAACTTCAGAAAAACTAATCAGCCAGAAACTTCCTGCTAACACACAGAACACTCCGAGCCGCACTGCTGCCACAAACCAAAGACTTCTTATCCGAAACTCCTCGAGAAACTCGAACCTCAAAGCAAATAGAAACACACCACTGGACTCAGCCACAACACCGAAACAGACTCACTTCTTCAAACTTGTTCCTAGAAGAAACATCTTCAGAAACGTCCATAGCCACCGTGTCTCATCACACAGCTACTGCTTCCTGAGGTTACCAAAATATCATCACTCTCTTCAGCTCATCCAATAGATCTACTCTATTCATCCAACTTCAAAGATAAACTCTAAACCATAACTGGTTTCCTTCAGAGATCGGTGAAATCTTTACACCACAACAAAGTTCACTCGAGACAGTATTAGGTCTACAGTCTCGTCAGATATACTTCCAACCTCAACACTCAATTTCTAACTATTGGTAGTCGTGTTACTCACACTACCACCTTATCTACCTTTATAACTTATATTGGAAAACCCGAACAGGTAACCCAACAAATAGGTAGAAATATATATATATATTTAAAATGATACTTTTTATATAGAAATTATTTCTGGGTAGAATTATTTCATCTACCTCTTTAAAACAATATTATGTCCGTTGGCCTGGTTCAAGTGTTTAGAGATCCCTATCAATAACGTTAGCTACTCGTATTGACCAGAATCCATATACCACTCAACCGATCAATTAACACAATATAAAACCATTTTTATATAACTAACAATTACGCGCTCTCAAGATAGACACCACTTCAGAGCCTAGGTATTCACTCAACCTACTGCTCTGATACCAAATGTAACAACCCGACTTTTTCTCCATAGAAAGTCGTATCGTTATGAAGAAAGAAAGGGATAGAAAAGAGAAAAGAAGAGAAGAAAGAAAGAAACAACAACAACGATCTCACAGCGGAACGAATAAATTATATTAATAACATAAACTATTACATAGTATACAACAATTTACAGAGTTACACAGCATATACATCACTTACTAGACAGTTATAAACATCTGTCTAGACATTACAACTTAAATACCAGACAAGACACTATCACAGATATCAACACAGCGGAATACTATATCTACGAACGCCGAAGCCTCCTGCTCCATTGCTCCTCCAGAATATTCGTCAAAGCTAAACCTGAATCCCTTGGCTACTCGTAAAAATTTGAGTACCCAAGAGTTTATAAAACAGAAATAAACACTTGGGTCAGACATGGGTCTGGTGTGAGTAAACAGGTTAAAATTGTTTAACTTCAAAACCTTTTGAAAACAAAGGTATCACGTAAGACTTCCCACACATAAACATGGAAAAGTTTTTACCTTACGCTAACCAAAACATTTGATAGGAAATCCAGTTATATTATAATAGGGTCTAGGGTTTTCAAGTAAAATACAGAAATAGCTGAAATGCTTACATCTCACATTCCAACATAGTTGGGCACAACTAATACGTACGGCACTTATTGGAGTTTGGATTCCATACAATGGCAGGGCTACTGGGGTACCGCCCGTCACAGTACGTGGCCTAGATCACCGTACCGAGGAGTACGCCCGCTCCTCTGCAACACAAAGCCGGAACCATCCCTTACTGGATAATCCCGAACAAGACAATCCCGTAGTTGGCGCGACCAACCACACACTAAGCCGAATAAAATAAAGGGACCTCTAGACAGGGATCTATCTTGCTCTCAGTGGGTGCTACCCACGAAACCTTGCTGCACCTCCCCTGTTTTAGCCATTCCCGGTTGATGAGGCTTGAGGTTACGATTACCTTTAATCAGAACATATCACTTAAAATGCTCATCGTCCGCCTGACGATGTGCTGAAAGCATTCAATCCATACAAGTTCGTTCCGGGTTCGAACGAAACCGAAGGCATTATCTCGTTACACTCGTTTTGGAATCACCCTCAGAGTTAACGACAATAACCCTTGCACTCTAAATCTTCATCTTCACTTGAGATTCACGACCTATCGTTAATTTGGATCGATGTGGTATTCGGGTCTCCAGACCTGGAAATCCGGTATACGGAAACCCGATCCCGGTCTCATCGAAATCCAAAACGTATCTTTTAAGTCCAAGTTGTTTAAAGGTTTTAATCATTTAAACTTATATTCAGGATGATATAAACAGATAGATAAATCACATTATTACAATAGATAATTCATATCAACATTTATCTCACAAAGCATCATATCACATATATCATAGATATCCAAATCATCCAATATCAACCAATCACCCAATATCAATCAATCAATCATCTATAAGCAGGTTTGATTAACTCTTAATCAATTTAATTAACCTTTAATTAAATTAATTACTATCCTTTAATCACTTAGATTATCTTAACCCTGCTTACTATCATTAATTAATTTCAAATTAATTAATTAATCATCTCTTAATGATCTTCCTTAATTAATCTCCTTTGATTAATTATATTTTAATTACATTCAAGTAATTATCCTTAACCATATACAGTAATTAACATTTAATTACTATCATTAATTACAATAATTAATGAACCTTTATTAATTAATTAACTATAATTAATTATATTAATCCTCAATTAATTACAATTAATTAATCATACTTAAATTAATTGCTTTTATTAATCAACCTTGATTAATTCATTAATTAAATAATCCTTATTAATTAATTAACCTTTTAATTAATTAAATAATAAATTTTAATCAACCACTTCATTCATTAATTAGCCTTAATTAATCATACACATAATTAACAATTTGTAATTATTTATCTTAATTAATTTATTCTTAATTAATTTTATTAACCTTGATTAATTAATCTAATTAATTAATCTTTAATTACTTCATTAAGTAATTATTTATCAATTATATTAACAAATAATCCTTAATTAATTACTTATTAATTAATTTCTTTTTAATTAACTACACTTATTAATTAATCTTAAATTAAACACATTTAATTAATCACATTAATTAATTAACTAAAATAATTAAGTAGTTAACTCTTAATTACTTACATAAGTAATTATCTTCTAATTACTTCATTAAATGATCTCTCTTAACTAATTACCTTAACAATTAATTAATCCCATCATTAAATAATTCTTAATTCTTTAATTTAATTATTCCATAATTAATTAACTTTAAACAATTAACTTAATTAATTCCTTAATTGATTACAACAAGTGATTTAACCCTTAATCACTTCTACTAATCACTTCCATTAATAATTATCCACTAATTACTTCCATAAGTAATTATTCTTAATTACATTTAGTACTTATCCATTAATTACTTTACCAAGTAATTCAATTAATTAATCATAATTGATTATCTTAATTAATTAGACTAATTAATTAATCTAAAATTAATTACATTAATTAATTAACTAATTAATCATTTCTTAATTTCTAATTAATTCATTAACTATCCACTAAATACTTTATTAAGTAATTATTCGTAATTACAAACATTAATTAAGCTTAAATTTATTTATTAATTAATTGTTCTTAATTAATCTCTACTTAACTAATTAAGAATAAACTTTACATTTATATTAAATATTTACTCAAATCATTACTTCATTAAAAGCAAATTTAGAAATCAATTTTGAAATAAAATTTATTTTAAACAAAACAATTCAAATATTTAATTTTAATATACTTTAAAATCTTTGAAACAAAAACATTTCAAACATGTTTAATCCAATTAAACAATTATTTATCTAAAACTTGTTCTTAATACTTAAAAACTTGTTCATGCTTTAATTTTAAAAAAACTAAGATATGATTTACTTTAAAAATTCCAAAACCAGGTTACTGGAATTAAATAACCCGAGCCAAACACGTTTTTCCCCGAGTCTTTCCCGAGTCCATGCGAAAACCATCAGCTTCGAGTCGACCACGAAATTTTCACGAGACTTCCCCGAGATAACTTCTTCTTCCCCAAAGCCAACATACCCAGACACTTAAACGTGCATACGTGCACGTGCACATGCCCCATCGCCTCCGGCCACCATAGACCATCGCATCCATCTTCGACGATCACACGATCGCACGCGAGCACAAATACAAACCCAGATCGAACAAACCTCATTCGAATCAAAATTCGACCTTCAGCTCGAAAACTGCAGCTGTCACTTCCCCCAAAACCACCCACGGCCGATCACCACGACGCCGTTAGACCTCGCCGTCCCTACCATCGAAACGCCACGTCCACGAGTTCCAACTTTCCCCAAATGCGATCGACTCCGGTCGAATCTCCAAGTCGCGACAGTCACGACATTCAAATCGAAACAAAACTAGCTAAAACCCTAAATCATCAAATTCCCATCGCCTCGAACGTTGATAAAATGCCTGGCCATTTTTCCTAGTATCTACGATACACCAACCACCTTCGGTTACAAACTCAACGTCCATCACCTCTTTGATCGTCGGAATTTGATAAAAGTACCCATAACGTTCATCTCGAAAATCCTCATTGATTAATAATCTAAAAATTATGAAATGCATATTAAAATTCGTGATTCTCCAATTCGAATTCAGTTATATATTCAAAACACGAAATTCAATCCATCGATTTTCTTTTGTCTTATACATTTTACTGTAGTTTTTCTAATTCCCAGTTAAACATCAACTAATTCCCCTAAAAATTATTTCTAAAAATAAGATCTAGTTAATCCAAACCTAATTCCTTTAGGGATCCTTGCCAGAAATTGTTTAGATTAAGAGATAATAATTTATTTTGATTGAACTGAACCTGTTAATTTAACCAAAGATGAATATGCATATACACAGATATGCATATCAATATACAGAGTAATTTAGACTTAGTCCCAGTTCAAAGCATTCATGCAAACATATCTATAACAATACTTCAATCATTCATCACATCCATTAACATATTAAGGCTTAAAAAATGAGGTTTGCTCACAGGTTACAAAACAGAGAACAGAGGCAATACATGCATCTACACATATGAACACATGCAACCATATCTACAGAGATTCATCACAATATTTTAGCCAAATCACAGATTTTAAAAGCTGTTTTTAAAAGAATGTTTACTCACCATTTTAATCCCAGAGACCAAAACAGAGCAGAGGCATTTTCTTTTGATTTCCTGGAAACTGGATTTTTTTGAATTTGCTTCATTGTTGAAATCTGAAGCCTTTGCATTTGAATTACAGTTGAACTTCAATTTAGTTGCAGGTTGATTCAGTGTTTGATTTAGTTGCTTCCATTTGATCTCCTTTTGAATTGCAGAAGATTTGAATTGCAGGTTGATTTGAAGTAGGTTAAGTTGCTAGTTTGATCCCAGGTTGAAACAGTTTGATTTACATTTAGTTTTCTGCTTTGATTTATTTATTTCTTTGTTTCAGTTTTTGGAAAGATGAGGAGAGAAAGAATTGAAGAAAAATTTATCTGTAAAAATGAAAACAGACCTTTCTCTCTATTATTTATAAATCAAATTTTTAAAAGAAGTTGCCACTTGTTATTATGCATGTATATACAATATTAAAGTTATTATCATTATCTTACAAGTGTCTTTAACATGTTAATATGTTTACACATGTTACTTAAGTATTTTAATAAACCTTTATTTAATTTAAATGTAGATATAAACTTACATTTTTAATTTACTTTATTAAAGAAATACTCTAAAGCTAGTTATAATATAAATATACATCCTATACATGTATTTAAAATCTAAAACATTTATATATATACATTTATAACCATTTTATTTTGAGCATTTTTAAAACAAATCTTGTTTAAATCCTAATTCATACATATATAAATTATCAATAGATTAAATTAAATTCAAAACAATCCAAATTATAACATATACATACATATATATTATAATCTGAAAACACATCTTTTATTTAAACAAAAGATTCTCTATTCACAATATATATATCAATATATACATTATAAATAGAATCTATTTTATTTAGCTTTTAAAAGATTAAATTTATCAATTTATATTAAAATTAGAAAGGAAAATTATCAAATCAATTAAATTATCAATACAGATTATTAAATTTAAATTGCCCAAAAACCCGGGATATCACATATATGATATGTGATATGGATGTTTGGTTGAATTGTAATGATAATATGAATTATCTGTTTGTGATAATGTAGATTATCTATTGTGAATTATCTATCTGTGTAGTATAGATAACTGAATTGAATTGTTTTAACCTTAAAACAACTTGGCCTTAAAAGATACGTTTTGGATTTCGATGAGACCGGGATCGGGTTTCCGTATACCGGAATTCCAGGTCTGGAGACCCGAATACCACATCGATCCAAATTAACGATAGGTCGTGAATCAAGTGAAGATGAAGATTCAGAGTGCAAGGGTTATTGTCGTTAACTCTGAGGGTGATTCCAAAATGAGTGTAACGAGATAATGCCTTCGGTTTCGTTCGAACCCGGAACGAACTTGTATGGATTGAATGCTTTCAGCACATCGTCAGGCGGACGATGAGCATTCTAAGTGATATGTTCTGATTAAAGGTAATCGTAACCTCAAGCCTCATCAACCGGGAATGGCTAAAACAGGGGAGGTGCAGCAAGGCTTCGTGGGTAGCACCCACTGAGAGCAAGATAGATCCCTGTCTAGAGGTCCCTTTTCTTTTTATTCGGCTTAGTGTGTGGTTGGTCGCGCCAACTACGGGGTTATCTTGTTCGGGATTATCCAGTAAGGGATGGTTCCGGCTTTGTGTTGCAGGGGAGCGGGCGTACTCCTCGGTACGGTGATCTAGGCCACGTACTGTGACGGGCGGTACCCCAGTAGCCCTGCCATTGTATGGAATCCAAACTCCAATAAGTGCCGTACGTATTAGTTGTGCCCAACTATGTTGGAATGTGAGATGTAAGCATTTCAGCTATTTCTATATTTTACTTGAAAACCCTAGACCCTATTATGATAAAATCAGATTTCCTATCAAATGTTTTGGTTAGCTTAAGGTAAAAACTTACCCATGTTTATTTGTGGGGAGTCTTACGTGATACCTTTTCTTTCTAAAGGTTTTGAAGTTAAGCAAGTTTAACCTGTTACTCACACCAGACCCATGTCTGACCCAAGTGTTTATTTCTGTTTTATAAACTCTTGGGTACTCAAATTTTTACGAGTAGCCAAGGGATTCAGGTTTAGCTTTGACGAATATTCTGGAGGAGCAATAGAGCAGGAGGCTTCGGCGTTCGTAGATATAGTATTCCGCTGTGTTGATATCTGTGATAGTGTCTTGTCTTGTATTTGAGTTGTAATGTCTAGGCAGATGTTTATAACTGTCTAGTAAGTGATGTATATGCTGTATAACTCTGTAAATTGTTGTATACTATGTAATAGTTTATGTTATTAATATAATTTATTCATTCCGCTGTGAGATCGTTGATGTTGTTTCTTTCTTTCTTCTCTTCTTTTCTATTTTCTATCCCTTTCTTTCTTTATAACGATGCGTCTTTCTGGGCAAAGAAAGCCGGGTCGTTACATATGGTATCAGAGCAGTTGGTTGAGTGAATGCCTAGGTTCGGAAGGATTGTTCATTTGCGATAGGATCTGTAGCAACCTGTTTGAGTGTATATATATATACGAGAGCGCGTATTTGTTAGTTATATAAAAATGATTTTATGTTGTGTTAATTGATCGGTTGAGTGGTATATGGATTCTGGTCAATACGAGTAGCTAACGTTATTGATAGGGATCTCTAAACACTTGAACCAGGCCAACGGACACAATATTGTTTTAAAGAGGTAAATGAAATAATTTTACCCAGAAATAATTTCTATATAAAAAGTATCATTTTAAATATATATATATATATATATTTCTACCTATTTGTTGGATTACCTGTTCGGGTTTTCCAATATAAGTTATAAAGGTAGATAAGGTGGTAGTGTGAATAACACGACTACCAATAGTTAGAATTTGAGTGTTGAGGTTGGAAGTATATCTGACGAGACTGTAGACCTAATACTGTCTCGAGTGAACTTTGTTGTGGTGTAAAGATTTCACTGATCTCTGAAGGAAACCAGTTATGGTTTAGAGTTTATCTTTGAAGTTGGATGAATAGAGTAGATCTATTGGATGAGCTAAGAGAGTGATGGTATTTTGGTAACCTCAGGAAGTAGTAGATGTGTGATGAGACACGGTGGCTATGGACGTTTCTGAAGATGTTTCTTCTGGAACAAGTTTGAAGAAGTGAGTCTGTTTCGGTGTTGTGGCTGAGTCCAGTGGGGTGTTTCTATTTGCTTTGAGGTCCGAGTTTCTCGAGGAGTTTCGGATAAGAAGTCTTTGGCATCTGTGGCAGCAGTGCAGCTCGGAGTATTCTGTGCATTGGCAGGAAGTTCTTCCGGCTTAGCAGTTTTTCTGAAGTTGAAGTTCAGAAGCAGCAGAGTGGATCCATTTCTTTGATAGATAGGATAGATAAGTGTAAGCTGTTCTGATTGGTAAAGAGAGAACAGTTTCTTTTGAATTTGGCTGAGTTGATCGCAAAAGTGACTTGCGATAATTTGAGTATTCTCTTGAGTTATCCGAGATTTTCTGGGATGAGTTGTCCAATCTGGGCTTGTGTTCTTCATCAGCATTTTCATTCTGTTCCAGATCAGAGTGGTGCAAAGGAAGCAGTTTGGCAAGTGCATCTGTTTGTCTTTTCCAGATAGGAGAAGTTAGTTCGATCTTCTGATGTTTGTGAAGTAGAGTTTTGTTTTGGAATTGGGTTGATCTTGAGAAGATCATTTTGTTGAGTTATTCTTGGTCCTGTTTGTTTCAAGGAGCATCAGTGAAGGTTGAGTTGATCAGAAAGGATTTGTAGGTAGCCCGAGATCGTCTGAAGATTTTGTGGATAGGAAACGAAGGAATTTGAAATTCGAAGTTGGAGACTTCGTTGTTGTGAAGTTTTTCTCTGGTTAAAGGGAGCTATAAGATTGGGTAAGTCTGGGAAGTCAGCTCCGAGTTATTTTGGATCTTTTCTGTGATCTAATTTGGATAAGTACTTTGATCTACAAGGTTGAATTGTCAGTTTGGATAACTAGAATTCAATGTATTTTACGTATCTCTGAGGGAGTACGTGTTTGATCTATCTCTGGTTTTGAAATCAGCAGTTCTGGAGGATTTGGTTGTTGAGTCAGACTCGTCTGTAGTCTGATATCTTGTTTAGTTCTATAGATCTAGATGAGTAAGAACTCTATAGCCTAGTATTGTTGATTGTTTGGATTTTGTAGAGCGAGTATCCCGGTATATTTATATCTGGGAAACTCTAGGAAATTGTATCCAGAATTTTGTTTGGATAATTAGAATTGTTTGATTGGGTGAATTGTTTGCTATGATTGTTAGCATATGGATGATAATATTTGATTGTGATTTAAATAGATTATTAAATTACCTTTGTTTAAATTTCGGGGACGAAATTATTTTAAGGGGGAAGGAATGTAATATCCCGGAATTTATGGGCAATATCAATTTAATAATCTGTTTAAATAATTAAATTGATTTAATAATCTTTGATAACAAATTTGAATTGGTTTAATAATCTAATTAAATGGATATTTAATTAGTGAATTTATCTTTTAGAAATTAATAAAATGATTTCTATTTATAATATATTTATATGTGTGCATATATATATTGTAAATAGATTGGCTTTGGTTTGAAATTTAATAAATGAATAAAGTCTTGTTTTTAAATAAATAGATTTTAATGTAAATAGAATTGTTATTTAAAATGGAATGTGTTGTTTTAATCTAACTTTAAATTGGATTTTTAAATATAATTTGAAATTGAATGTAAATTAATTTTGAAATTCAAAAGAGGTAATATTTAAATATTTGGATTTTTTTTAAATATATAATTGGTTTTTATTTCTTTTAAAAATTATCTATATATATATAAATAAGTAATAAGTGTTTAATAAATTAAGAAAAGGATTTTTACATTTAAAATAAATACTAATAAATTAAAGAGACATGTGTAAATTTCTAAGGCTTTAATATTACATGTGTTAAGAAATTAAGATATAAGAAAGACAAGTGTCATTTTGTTCTAATTTTTCTTTTTAATAAATCATTTATACTTATAAAAACATGTTTTCACCTTCTTCTTTCTTTCTAGTCTTCATTTCAAAAGTATGACATTCGTTTTCCACTTCTAAGAGCAAACCAGAAAATCAAATTTAACATTTTTCTCAACAAACAAATCTGTAACTTAAAATCCTCTTTAAACAAAACATGAAATCAATATACTCCTCAAACCAGAAAATCAAATGGAAGCCTGTAACCCATTTTCCAAAATCTAAATCAAAGTCTGCCTGCATTCATCTTTCAAACCTGGGTTTTATCAAAGTCTTAAGCCTGCAATTTCTTCAAATCTGGGATCTGTTGAAAGCAAGCAACTGATCTAAGCAACATTTCAATAAAATCAAGTCTGCATGCAAGTTTCCAGCAAGCAATGCAAGTTTCCAAATCAAACATTCAAGTTAAAAGTTTAAGAAGCAAAAGACATCTCAGTTAAAAGTTCAAAAGCTTTTCAAAACATATCTGGAAGCTCTGTCTTCTTCAAATTAGGTGAGTAACAATACTTTTAAAAATTTAAGGATAAAATCTGGTTGCATGTTTACCTCTAAAAAAATAAGTTATCTGTGAATATATTTTAGGTATATCTCTATGCATGTATGTATATATGTTTGTGTGCATATATGTTACCTGTGATAGCTCTGTTCTTCAAATCTTTTGCAAATCTGTGAATAACCTCATTATTGAACTTAAAGTATAAGTTGGTTTGAACATTATGGCTGTGATTAATACTGTGTTAGTGAAGTATGTTTGCATGATTATAATTGCTGAAGTATATTATATACAGGCATGTGAATGTTTATAACTTTTCTGTTTACAGTGTCTCTGTTTATGTCTTGATTTAAATTCAAATTCTTTCATTTAATCTTCGTTTAGACTTAAGACTTAGAAGAACATTGTTTGTTTTATTCCAACCTCTAGTTTAGGATTTACTTAAGTTAAAATGCATTTTAATGATTCAGGAACTCAAGAAAAACAGTGCCAACTTTAAATATGACAAAATTCGAACTATATAATTTGCGATTTCCGGTGTGTAAATGGAATTCTTGTACTTCAATATGATTTTTAAAGGTTAAATCACCATTTTTAGAATGGAAATAAAGGAGCAGTTCGTGTTTGTTCAAATTTCGTATGATTGGCGAATTCAGATGATTTAAGAATCTATGGGGCTCGGGGTTTCGAGTGGAGGTGGAGGGGCCTACGAGGATGTTGGGAAAAATGGATGGAGATGATCTCGATCATCGAGGCGACAACGGCAAGCATCTGTAGTTCGTAAACCTAGTTTTAGGCTAGATCGAAATATAGGTTACAACGGCATCTAGGGTGGATCGAGTTCCACCGAGTTTTGGAAATCGGAAGTCCGGAGGATGGCGAAGGTGAGGCTGGAAGCGTAGGTGCTCTGGTGATCGGCGTTGCGAGTTCGAGGAGTTTTTCTGGTGGAACTTCTGGTTCCAGGTGAGGATAGTGATGCTCGAATTCGACTGCGATGATTGTTCGTGGTTTTGGAGGTCGCGATCGTGGATGGGGGTCGTAGACGAGATGCCAGCGATGGAATCAATGGTCGGAGGCGATGGACTCTCTTGTGCACGTGAATGTGTATCAGGCGTATCAGTGATTTAGTTTGGGAAGGAGGATGGAATTTGACTCAAAGTCATTCTCGTGGAAACTGGGTGATGGCTCGGGTTCGTACAGGGGAGACTCGTTTGGGCTAAATAGTTTCTAAATTTTTTTAACATGACAAAGTTTTAAATAACAGGGGAAGGGAAACTCGAAGGGAAACTCGGGGGTTTCCAGTTTTTACTCGAAGCGTTTTGTGGTGGGCTCGGGTAATTTGAGTTGGTACAGGTCTTAAGCCTGTTTGTTTTTAAATTTTAAATTTGGTTTAAAATTTTGGAAATTGAAATTTTAAACAAAGTTTTAAAGCAAATTTGGAAGTATGGATTCAAATTTAAAATTGTATCCTTGTTTGAAATAAATAGGTTGATAAAATTTATAATTGTTTAACAAATTTAAATTGTTAAAAGTATATTTTAAAAAGGATTTTGAATTCAAATAAATTGGTTTAAAATCTTTTAAATGTTAAGTGTTCTTAACATTTGATTTAAAAAGATTTTGTAAATTTGATTTAAAATTGATTAAAGTTAAATTGTAATTTATTTTAAATCTTTAATTTAAAATGAATCAAAAGAAAGATTTTAAAGTAAAATATTTTAAAGTCTTTGTTAATAATAATTAAAGTAGTTAAAGGTTAATACTTTAATTTAAAGATTAATTAAGCAATTAATTTAGTAATTAGAAATTAATTGGTAATTAAGAAATTGTTAAGTTGTAATTAATAAATAGTTGATTAAAGCTAAATTTCTTAAAGAAAGTAATTAAAGAATTGTTAATAATTAATGAGAGATCATTAATTAGGAATTATTAAATAATTAATTATTGTGATTAATTTTTGATAATCAATTAGATTAATTAATTAATATAAATTGGTTAAGTATAAATTACTTAAAGAAATTAATTACTTAAGGTAATTAATTAAATAAATTTGATAAGTATAATTACTTAAATGTAATTAGTGAAGTATAATTACTTAAATGTAATTAGTGAAGTATAATTACTTAGGAAAGTAATTAAAGGTAATTACTAGATGTAATTAACTGAAGATGATTTAATAATAAAAGTAATTTGAGTTAATTACTTTTGAATAATTAATCAAGGGATTAATTAAAGGATAATTAATTAACGAGTAATTAATTTATGAAGTGGAGTAATTAAGGGAAGTTAATTACTAAATGAGATTAATCAAAGGTGATTAATAAATGTGACTAATTAATTATTAAATGTAATTAATTTAAATAAGATAATTAATTAAGAGTAATTAAGGATCATTAATTAATATAATTAATGATGTAATTAGGAATTGATTAATTAAGATTAATTAATATATAATTAGTGATTAAAGTAATTAATTAATTATAATTAATTAAGGATTAATGTAATTAAATATAGTTAATTAATTAATGAAGTAATTAAAGATTAATTACTGAATGGTTTAAGTTAGTTAATTTGTAAAATTAATTAAGAGTTAATTACTTAAGGTAATTAAAGTATAATTAATCAGGATTGATTAATTAAGATGATACTTAAAGTATGATTAATTAATTGGTTTAATTAATAATTAAGTAAGCAGGATTTATAGAATGAAGTAATTAATTTAATTCATTTTAAATTAATTAGAGATGATATAAATCATTACTTAGGATGGATGAATATTATTGAATGCTTTGCATTGTTTGATATCTCTGATGAGATATATGATATGTGATATGGATGTTTGGTTGAATTGTAATGATAATATGAATTATCTGTTTGTGATAATGTAGATTATCTATTGTGAATTATCTATCTGTGTAGTATAGATAACTGAATTGAATTGTTTTAACCTTAAAACAACTTGGCCTTAAAAGATACGTTTTGGATTTCGATGAGACCGGGATCGGGTTTCCGTATACCGGAATTCCAGGTCTGGAGACCCGAATACCACATCGATCCAAATTAACGATAGGTCGTGAATCAAGTGAAGATGAAGATTCAGAGTGCAAGGGTTATTGTCGTTAACTCTGAGGGTGATTCCAAAATGAGTGTAACGAGATAATGCCTTCGGTTTCGTTCGAACCCGGAACGAACTTGTATGGATTGAATGCTTTCAGCACATCGTCAGGCGGACGATGAGCATTCTAAGTGATATGTTCTGATTAAAGGTAATCGTAACCTCAAGCCTCATCAACCGGGAATGGCTAAAACAGGGGAGGTGCAGCAAGGCTTCGTGGGTAGCACCCACTGAGAGCAAGATAGATCCCTGTCTAGAGGTCTCTTTTCTTTTTATTCGGCTTAGTGTGTGGTTGGTCGCGCCAACTACGGGGTTATCTTGTTCGGGATTATCCAGTAAGGGATGGTTCCGGCTTTGTGTTGCAGGGGAGTGGGCGTACTCCTCGGTACGGTGATCTAGGCCACGTACTGTGACGGGCGGTACCCCAGTAGCCCTGCCATTGTATGGAATCCAAACTCCAATAAGTGCCGTACGTATTAGTTGTGCCCATCTATGTTGGAATGTGAGATGTAAGCATTTCAGCTATTTCTATATTTTACTTGAAAACCCTAGACCCTATTATGATAAAATCAGATTTCCTATCAAATGTTTTGGTTAGCGTAAGGTAAAAACTTACCCATGTTTATTTGTGGGGAGTCTTACGTGATACCTTTTCTTTCTAAAGGTTTTGAAGTTAAGCAAGTTTAACCTGTTACTCACACCAGACCCATGTCTGACCCAAGTGTTTATTTCTGTTTTATAAACTCTTGGGTACTCAAATTTTTACGAGTAGCCAAGGGATTCAGGTTTAGCTTTGACGAATATTCTGGAGGAGCAATGGAGCAGGAGGCTTCGGCGTTCGTAGATATAGTATTCCGCTGTGTTGATATCTGTGATAGTGTCTTGTCTTGTATTTGATTTGTAATGTCTAGACAGATGTTTATAACTGTCTAGTAAGTGATGTATATGCTGTATAACTCTGTAAATTGTTGTATACTATGTAATAGTTTATGTTATTAATATAATTTATTCATTCCGCTGTGAGATCGTTGATGTTGTTTCTTTCTTTCTTCTCTTCTTTTCTATTTTCTATCCCTTTCTTTCTTTATAACGATGCGTCTTTCTGGGCAAAGAAAGCCGGGTCGTTACATATACTCCATTAATGATTCGTGTTTTGTACTATTTAAGTTGACATGTGTGGATTATTGTCAATTTAAATGGTCCAAATATACGAGTTTTTACAGTTGGTATCAGAGCTTTGGTTCTCGAAAACGTTAGCCTGTGGAGTTTTAAAGCTCATTAGAGATAGGGTAACAAAACCCTAGAATGAGGAGAATCATTGTAGAATCCATATCCTTTGATTCCATTCTTCTCATTGAATTCGTTTGATTTGAATTTCCTTAAGTTCTATAAAATTTGTATCTTTGATTCTAAATCACTTTTGGTATTCCAGGATGAGTACCAGAAGGAACGCTAGAGGTGGGGGTAGGGGAAATACTCCCGAACCACGTGCCCCAGCTCCTACAGTCAGGTTTTCTACTCTTAGCAAGGAATACAACCAGCTTAGGGGCATTAAATTCTCTGGATCCGAGAGCATCATTGGAGCACAACAGTGGCTGAAGAGCCTGGAAAGGATCTTCACTGGCCTGGAGATTACTGACGCACAAAAGCGTCAATTGGCCGCTTGGCAGCTTCAGGATGCGGCACAGGATTGGTGGGAGTCAGTCACCTCCCGTACTGACGAGGAAACTATCACCTGGGCTCAGTTTAGGTAGAAATCTATCTGAATTACATCCAAATTTATTCCTTCTATCTCGTCAAATTTTGACTCATCTTATATCGCTTGTAAATAGGGATTCCTTTATGGCTCAGTGGATGCCAGCTGCTGGAAAGGCCCAGCTTTATCGATCATTTATGGACCTCAAGCAGGGCAACGTTACTTTCTCTGAGTATGAAAGAAAGTTTAACGAACTCTCCAAGTTCGGACCTGGCTTGATTGATATACCACTGCTGAAGAATGAGAAATTCATCCACGGAGCACGTCCAGAGTATTACGATCTCCTCACAGCTCATGTCCATGGCACTTTCACCGAGTTAATGGATTTTGCTCTTAGGTATGAGGGAAAGCCGAAGGAAACACCAGCCACCAAGGCTCCAGTTACTCAGCTATCTTCCAGTCAGGCTGGAAAGAGAAAGCCAAATTTTGAGCAACAAAAGAAGAACTGGCAGAAGACAACCGAGCTTGGTTATTCTCAGAAGAAGCCCATTGACTTATCCTCTATCACCTGTTTCAAGTGCGACCGGAAGGGTCACTATGCCAATAGTTGTCCAACACCTGCCAGTGCCGCTATTCCGCCACCTCAGAATACTAGGAACAACCTCTACCACGTCTATTTGCAGCCTGGCCATTTCAAGAAAGATTGTCCCATGCATCAAAAAGGCAAGACATCTGGGGTATTTGCTATGACTTCTTCCACCCGTGATCCACCTACCCCACCTGCTCCGAGTGATAACCAAGGTACATTACAGAGTACTTTTATGTTGCATACTTTACCCGTTAAAGTTCTATTTGATACCGGAGGAACACATAGTTTCATATCTATTGATTTGTGCAATAAACTTGGTTTGGAACCCATCCTTGCATCTACTTTCTTATGTGTATCAAATCCCATTGGAGGACCTGCTAACCTCAAAAGGGTATGCAAATATGTCACGCTTATGTATGGCATGCACCGTTTCACTTGGGATTTTTATGTTCTTGGATTCGAAGCATTCGATATCCTATTAGGTGTTGACTGGCCACAAAAATTCGAAGCTGTTATCTCTTGCAAAGCTCGAACCATCTCTCTAATTGATGACAAGAGTATACCTTTAGTTATTAAAGGTAAAGCACCTCAAGAATGTGCTGGGAGTTTTATATTCTCTCTTGACTCTCATCCAAATGAACTAAGTTCTACTCCAGTTGTTCAATTCTTTTCTGATGTGTTTGGAGAGGTCAATTCTCTACCACCTCCGCGGGAAATCGAATTCCGCATTGATCTTATCCCTGGTGCTCGACCAGTAGTTCTCCCTCCCAGGAGAATGGCTCCTAAAGAGAAGGCTGAACTGAATGCTCAAATTGAAGATTTATTCACCAAAGGCTTGATTCAGCGAAGTCATTCAGGATGGGGTGCTGCAGTTGTATTCATCACAAAATCGGATGGTTCTCTCAGAATGTGTGTGGACTATAGAGAGCTAAACAAGCTCACACACAAGAACAGATATCCAATGCCCCGCATTAATGATCTATTCGACCAGCTCCATGGAGCTAAAGTATTCTCTCAACTCGATCTAGCTACTGGCTTTCAACAACTCAGAATTGCTGAGGAGAGTATTCCTAAAACAGCATTCCGCACTGAAAATGGTTTCTTTGAATGGATGGTTATGCCGTTCAGTCTTACTAATGCTCCAGCTTATTTCGTCGACTTAATGAATAGAGTTTTCCGGGATGTTCTTAACAAGTTTGTTCTTGTTTTCATCGATGATATTCTCGTCTTCTCTAAGGATGAGAAAGAGCATAGGTCACATTTGGCTTTTGTTCTTGAAACTGTTCGCAGTCATCAACTTAAGGCCAAGTTTTCAAAATGCCACTTTTGGAAAGATGAAGTTCGGTTTCTTGGCCATATTGTCTCGGAGAATGGGATTTCGTTCGATCCAGCTAAGATCGCCGTAATCAATGTAAGTTCTATCCTTAATTGTCATTTCTATCCGAACATCTTATCTCTATCTAAACTCGAATTCCTTGAATTCACACGATTGGGAGACTCCCAAAACTCCTACAGATATTCGCAGTTTCTTGGGCTTGGCTGGCTATTATCGCCGATTTATAGAAAACTTTGCTCGTATTGCCGCACCACTTACCGCAATGACCAGAAAGAATGTAAAATTTATTTAGAGTGAAAAGTGCGAAACAACTTTCAATGAGATGAAGCAGAAGTTGACCTCTGCCCCAGTTCTTACAATTATTGACGGTAGCGAAGGATTGACTGCCTATACTGATGCCTGCCGGGATGGATTAGGACCATTTTTAATGCAGAACGGAGAAGTCATTGCTTATGCTGGTTGCCAATTAAAGACCCATGAAGCAAATTATGCAACACACGATTTAGAGCTTCTTGCGGTTGTATTTGCTCTTAAACTATGGAGGCACTATCTACTGGGAAAAAAATTCGAGTTATCACTGACCATAAGTCATTGAGATATATCTTCTCGCAAAAGGATTTGAACCAGAGACAAGTCCGATGGCTCGAATTTCTAGCTGCATATGATCTTGATATTAACTACACTCCGGGGAAAGCAAACGCCATAGTCGATGCTTTGAGCAGAAACCAAGCAATGGCATGTTGTGATTTGGTTGAAGGAATGTTATTCCAACTTTCCGTCTCCCCAGCTCTTATGGATCGTATTATAGCCAAGCAATACGAGGACACTTTGCTTTATCGCATCAAAGAAATAGTTCTCGGAAGAGTTGGAAATGCTGATAATAAATTGGGTGCACAAGTCGATAGTAATGGAGTGTTGAGGATTGATAATCGTATTTGTGTTCCTAATGTTGATGGTCTAAGACAGGAAGTGCTGAGAGAAAACCATTAATCTTCGCTTTCATTTCATCCCGGTGTTACAAAGATGTATGAAAATATAAAGAAGCTATATTGGTGGAGTGGGATGAAGCGCGATATTTCTACCTATGTTAGCAGGTGCACAACTTGCCAACAAGTTAAAGCTGATCACAGAAAGACAGCAGGTTTGCTCCAACCACTAGAGATTCCAGGTTGGAAGTGGGAACAGATTTCTATGGACTTTATTGATGGGCTACCAAGGAGTAGGAAAGGTAACGAAAGCATTTGGGTGATTGTCGATAGACTGACGAAATCCGCACACTCTATTCCAGTCAAGACCACTCGTACTACTTCAAGCTTGGCCGAAATATACATGAGAGAGGTAGTTAAACTTCATGGTGTACCATCCAGTATTGTATGCGATAGAGATCCTATTTTCACTAGTAAATTCTGGAAAGCATTTCAGGAGACTTTGGGCACCAAACTGAATCTAAGCACAGCTTATCATCCTCAGACGGATGGCCAAACTGAGAGGGTGAATCTGATTTTGGAAGACCTGCTCCGAGCTTGTATTATAGACTTTGGTGGATCTTGGGACGACCATCTCCATTTGGTTGAATTCACTTATAATAATAGTTATCAGGTAAAGAAATCGAATTTCAAATTTGGATAAGTATATTTGAATTGGAATTAATTATCTTAATTTAATCAGGCAAGCATCGGTATGGCACCGTTCGAAGCCTTATATGGATGGCCATGCAAATCGCCAGCTTATTGGATTGAGTCTGGAAACCGATTGGTGCTTGGTCCAGAAATGATTATGGAAGCTTCCGAGAAAGTTGAAGAAATCAGGAAGAAGATAAAGATGGCACAGGATAGATAGAAGTGCTACACTGATAGAAGGAGGAGAGATCTCGAATTCAGTGTAGGAGACGAAGTATTTCTGAAAGTGTCGCCTTTGAAGAATGTTATTCGATTTGGAAGGAAGGGAAAGCTTGCTCCCAGATTTGTTGGCCCGTTTGAGATTACGGAAAGGGTTTGAACTTTGGCCTATAGAATTGCATTGCCAGAAAAGTTTGCCGGTGTGCATAATGTGTTCCACGTCTCACATCTCTGAAAGGTTGTGCGTGATCCATCCATGACCATTCCCACCACACAGCTGGAAGAGATAGTTATTGAGCCTGACTTGACTATTGAGCGGAAGCCACTTCGGATAGTCGATCGAGAGACAAAGCAACTTAGAAGGAAGTCGGTCAATCTGGTCAAAGTCCAGTGGAGTGTAGATGACCGAGATTGCACATGGGAAACTGAGGATAGTATTCGGGATTCAAACCCTGAATTACTGATTTCAGGTATAAATTCAATTTTCTTAAAATCTATCTTGACTTTTATGCTTACTTCGTTCTTACTTCACCCGTCTCGTTCCTTTTCGAGGACGAAAAGTTTTGAGTGGGGGAGATTGTAACGACCCTGAATTTCCGACCCAATTTAAATTTTTTAATCCAATATTTTAATATAAAATGTGAAATTTATATACGATCTCGATTAACTCCCAAACTTTGTTTATAAAATGCGCCTAGTTAGTTATAGATATGGGTAAAGTTTTGTCATGAAATATTGTAACGACCCGGAATTTTCGATCCCGAAAATTCCAGATAGTTATGAAAAAGAAGAAAGAGATAGAAGAAGAAACAGAAAATAAAACACAGAATCTCACATTCGCAGCGGATAAAATATAATATCAAATAATATTCTTTATACAAAGAAACTGTATCAGTTAAATTATACTTTTATACATCAGAGTTACAACATATACACAATCACTGGACATATATAATCAACATGTCCAAACATACAACAATATATCACAGCGGAATACACTCCATACGTTCCTGCCATCCAGCTCGTCTCCTGAGCTCCAGAACGTCCTTACCTGAAAATCTGTAATACTCGGTCTGACCCGAGCATTACATCAAAGTAACACCCGGGTCAGGCTGGAAACCAGCGTGAGTAAATCCATAAAAATTGGAATACTAAATCAAATCATTTAAGAAAACCCGGGTAACTCGTACTTCACTACGAGTTCATTTCTTGTTATGTTCAAAACTCAATTCACAAATCAAATTCTAAGTATTTTTACTTAGTTCAAAGGTCCATATTTTTCCGATCTCAATCTATTGATTTCACACCTCAAATCCAAATATAATTATGTAGGTTTCAAATCGAAGTGGTTTCGGGTATTTCTGATACCCGACCCCGGACTCTTCGAGTTCAATACCATCTCAACCCAAGTTATTCAAGAAAAATACAATTCAACTTTAAATAGAAGACGTCACTTTTTACACAGCAATTTATCACCAATAGACAACCTCATTATCTGTGACGACCCGGCTTTCTTTGCCCAGAAAGACGCATCGTTATGAAGAAAGAAAGGGATAGAAGAAGAAAAGAAAAGAAGAAAGAACAACAACGCATCAGAGATCTCACAGCGGAACGAGAAATATATTATATCACATAAGATATTACATAGTATCATATACATCAGAGTATACAATTTATACAACACAGAATAGACAGTTATAAACTTCTGTCTATTATACATCACAAGTACATCAGTACAATACAACATACACAGCGGAAACTCTATATATCTACACGCTGAAGCCTCCTGCTCCTCAGCTCCTCCAGTATTCGT
The DNA here is from genome assembly GCA_030737815.1 of Allium fistulosum. Classification (NCBI taxonomy): domain Eukaryota; kingdom Viridiplantae; phylum Streptophyta; class Magnoliopsida; order Asparagales; family Amaryllidaceae; genus Allium; species Allium fistulosum. The sequence goes on along the minus strand of CM060908.1, from coordinate 970,243,841 downwards.
CAAGACTAACCTGAATCCCTCGACTACTCAATACAATATTGAGTACCCAAGAGTTTAATAAAACAGAAAATAAACACTTGGGTCAGACATGGGTCTGGTGTGAGTAAACGGTTTAAATTGCTTAACTTTGAAAACCTTTGAAAACAAAAGTATCACGTAAGACTCCCCACAAATAAACATGGGTAAGTTGTTACCTTACGCTAACTAAAACATTTGATAGGAAATCCGATTGTATTATAATAGGGTCTAGGGTTTCCAAGTAAAATACAGAAATAGCTGAAATGCTTACATCTCACATTCCAACATAGTTGGGCACAACTAATACGTACGACACTTATTGGAGTTTGGATTCCATACAATGGCAGGGCTACTGGGGTACCGCCCGTCACAGTACGTAGCCTAGATCACCGTACCGAGGAGTACGCCCGCTCCCCTGCAACACAAAGCCGGAACCATCCCTTACTGGATAATTCCGAACAAGATAATCCCGTAGTTGGCGCGACCAACCACACACTAAGCCGAATAAAAGAAAAGGGACCTCTAGACAGGGATCTATCTTGCTCTCAGTGGGTGCTACCCACGAAACCTTGCTGCACCTCCCCTGTTTTAGCCATTCCTGGTTGATGAGGCTTGAGGTTACGATTACCTTTAATTAGAACATGTCACTTAGAATGCTCATCGTCCGCCTGACGATGTGCTGAAAGCATTCAATCCATACAAGTTCGTTTCGGGTTCGAACGAAACCGAAGGCATTATCTCGTTACACTCGTTTTGGAATCACCCTCAGAGTTAACGACAATAACCCTTGCACTCTGAATCTTCATCTTCACTTGAGATTCACGACCTATCGTTAATTTGGATCGATGTGGTATTCGGGTCTCCAGACCTGGAATACCGGTATACGGAAACCCGATCCCGGTCACATCGAAATCCAAAACGTATCTTTTAAGGCCAAATTGTTTAAAGGTTTAAACAATTTAACTTATCTATATTCATACAGATAGATAATTCACAAATTACAATTGATAATCACATTATCAAATAAACAAATGATCTATAACCAAATAGGTAATCCATATCAACATCACAATAGTTAATCTATATTACCATCATAATGCAACCAAGCATTCATACTACACAACATTTCTTATCTCATTTCTGAGATTACATCCATTCAAGACAATCAATGTCATCCATTCTTATATAAGCAATGATTTACTTAATCACAACATAATTAATTTAAAATGAATTAAATTAACTATCTCTATCTTTAATTAATTTAAAGTGAATTAAATTAATTACTTCATCTCTTAATTAATTTAAAATAAATTAAATTAATTACTTCATTATAAATCTTACTTATATAATCATTAATTAAATAAATTAATTAATCATTCTCTAATTATCCACTTTAAATTAATCACCTTGATTAATTATATTTTAATTACATTTAAGTAATTATCTTTAATTAATTTCACAAATTAATTATCCTTAATTTAATACAGTAATTAACCTTTAATTACTTCATTAATTAATTAATTATAATTATAATCAATTACTTTAATTCTTAATTAATTTCAATTAATCACCTATCATTTGATTAATTTATCTTAATTAATCAATTCTTAATTAAATCATTAATTATAAACTAATGATCCCTAATTACACCTTTAATTATTTTATTAATTACATTAAGTAATTATTCTTAATTAATCATAATTATTAATCACCTTTGATTAATATAATCCAGTAATTAACTTCCCTTAATTACTTCCATAATTAATTTCTCTCTTTTAATTAATTTCCTTAACTAGTAATTAATCACATCATTAATTAATCTTAATCCTTTAATTAATTAATTACTCTTTAAATTAATTAACTTTAAAACAATTATATTAATCAATTATTTAAATCAAGTGATTATCCATTAATCACTTCCATTTAATTACCCCCATGAGTAATTCCACTAATTACTTCCATAAGTAATTTCCTTCTTAATTACATTCAATTATTAACCATTAATTACTTCATTAAGTAATTATACTTAATTAATTCATAATTAAGTGATTATTTAAAATTAAATAAACAATTAACTAATTATTTAAAATTAATTAAATAATTAATTGATTAACTTCTTATACTTCAAAATCCTTAATTAATTAAGAAAATCATTTATCTTAATTAATCTTTACTTATTAACAAATCATATAATCAAGTATTCTTAAGTTCATATCAAAATAATTTTATCCTTAATCATCATCACAATTTAATTACTTGGATTAATCAAATCTTTAAAGACAAATTATTCTATTTGGGTTTCAAAATTTTAACATTAACGTTATTTGAAAATAATGCATTTAGAAATCAATATAAATTTTAAAACACTTTAAATTATTTAATCTTAAACCTATTTATTTCAAATAGAATTTGAAAATTTAGTTATACTTAAGAATAAAACAATTTGAAACTTGAACTTGTTTTTACTTTGCTTTTAACTTTGAAACTTTAAAAAAAACTTGAGTACAATCTTTAATAATCTGGTATACTCAAAATACCCGAGCCAAACACTCTTCTTCCCCGATCAAACTTCGAGTCATTCGTGACCTTCATCTGCTTCGAGAAAAACTGCAAATAACACGAGACCGTCCCGAGTTCAACTCGTCTTCCCCAACCACGATCGTACCCAGATGTCTCAAACGTGCACACGTGCACGTGCACAATGATTCCCACACATCTCCGACCAACTTCCGGCCTTCAACCAGTCGTCATTGACTTCGCCATCCCCCTCGACTCTCCCGATCGACGTTTCCAACAGCGCAACAGAATCCAGCCTTTTGATCGAAATACTGAAGCATCGGAATCTCCCCCATCGACGACGACTCTACCCACGAGAACCCTCGTCGACTTCGCCGCAGCTTCGCCTCGACTCCAGCAATGATTTCCCCCCATCGCGAACGATTCCGGTCCCCTATCCACGTCGAAATTGCTTCGACAACCCAAACGATTAAAACACCACTTAAAACCCTAGTTTGTTTGAATTCAAACAATTCAGCAATTAAAAAAAATCAATTGCATTTTTCCTATGATCCATACTCCACTAGCAACCTCCAGACCAAACCCCATCACTCGCGATCACGCCGATCACCAGAAAAAGCATGAAACCCATTTTCTGGTCATCAATGAACTGCACTCTCAATACCATATTAAAAATTCTGATTTTCTTCTTAAAAATCATATTTTCCCATATTGATTCAAATTAAATAATTGAATCATCAATTTAAGATGTTTGGTTTTCAACCTGTTTTAAAAATCTACTGTATTTTCTTGAGTCCAGAGTCTTTTCAAACTTATTTTACTTGAACTTGTTTTTAAAACCTAGATGATGTTTAAAGTAAACTATCTTGTTTGAAATCTAAAGTTTAAGTAGTAAACAGATAAAAAGATTTGGAATTTTTATCAAAATTCAACTCTGTAACATGAACAGAGGTACACTCTGATATCAGACATGCATGTTTAAATACATTCATATAAACATGATTTCAGGACTTAAACATATACACAATTTCAAACATACATGCAAAGCAACCATCCACACAATAATTCATATGCAACAGATATTTGTTACTTAAGTTCTTAATTCAAATGTTTACTCACAGGGAAAAATCAGAGAATAATGAACATTCAGGTGCATAATCAAACTCTTATGTAAACATTCATTTATATCCAATCATTCAAGTAAACATTGCATATCATGTTATTATAATATTTATCAGACATATCAAACCTATTAGCAGATTTTAAACTGTTTTTAAAATTAGATTTACTCACATTTTTTTTAAAGAAGCAGAGCAGTTTTATTTCCAGGCTTTTATATTTTGAATTCTGGAAACTTGCATTTGATTTTCTTTGCTGTTGACATTTGAAATCCCTTGCATGCCTTCAATTTGATGTTGAAACTGAAGCCTTTGCGTGTTTGAAATCTTTGATTTAAAGCTGCTGAAACTTGTAGTGGATCATCCATTTTAGTTGCAGTAGGTTTGAATATTGCAGATTTCTAATTTCTGGTTTGATTTTGCAGTGAAGAACTTTGCTTGTAATTTTACTTCGGATTTTGATTTGCTTTAGATTTCCAGTTTTAAATTTTCTTTTGAATTTAGAAAAGATGGAGAGAAAAAGAAGATGGAGGAAAGAAAGATTTGAACTGAAAATGAAAAACCAGATTTCTCTTTTTACCACTACATAATTTTATAAACTTAAATTTTTAAATAAAGATAATATTGCCACTTGTTAACTTGCATGTTTCCATGAATTACAAATGTTAAATTATGAAAAATTATGTTTAAACCCTTTTTATAAAAGTATTTATGTTATATTAATTATGTAAATATAGATTTATATAAATTCATGTTTTAACTATTTATTTACAAACTATTTAGTTTAAGTACCTACATTTTATTATTTATGAAATGAATTTAATTAACTTATGTTATATTTATTTATTTTTACAAACCTTCTAAATTCAAAAGATATTTAAAAAGAAAGTTTATTTTAAACCTTAACATATAAATTTATAAACCATTTTTAGTTTAATACTTTTTAAAAGAAAACAAGATAAAATAAATCTTTTATTAAATCTTATTTAAACTATCATACTTTAGAAATAATAATTATCTTATATTTTGAAACAAATGAATTAATCTTTAACTTTTGAAAGATATTAAATTTAAAACAAAGCTTTTAAAATTACAATATCCATTCATACATCAATTATCAACAATATCAAATTATAACATATACATACATATATATTACAATTTGAAAATACATCTTTTATTTAACAAAAGATTCTCTATTCACAATATATATCAATATATACATTATAAATAGAATCTATATTTATTAGCTTTGAAAGATAAATTTTATCAATTTTAAATTATTAGAAAAGACCAAATTAAATATTGCCAGATTAAATATTTATTAACCTTTAAAATATTAAATTAACCAATTTAAATTTAAATTATAAAGAAAAATTATCAAACCAATTAAATTATCAATACTGATTATTAAATCTATATTGCCCAAAAACCCAGGATATCACATTCCTCCCCCCTTAAAAAAATTTCGTCCCCGAAATTAAAAACAAAGTTAATTTAATAATCCAGCAAAGATTTTAGCAACCACATACCTATCATCCAATTCCTAACAACCAAAGCAACCAATCAAACAAACAAACCTAACTAATTATCCTGACACAAATCAGGATAGACTACTAACACTATGAGTTTCCCAGATATAAATCACAGGGAGACTCGCTCTACAGAAGCTAAACAAACAACACTACTATGATCTAGAGCTCCTCTCTTCTCTAGATCTACTAATCTGAACAAAATATCAGATCACACTCAAGTCCAACTCAACTACCAAATCCATCTGAATTGCAGATTCCACAACCAGCGATGAATCATACACGTACTCCCTCAGAGATACGTGAAATACAATGAATTCCAGCTATCCAAATTGGCCATTCAATCCTGTTAGACAAAGAACTACTCCTCTCGAAAACACAGGAAAATATAAAATACTTCGGAGTCAACTTTCCAGACTTACCAAATTTTATAGTTTTAAAATTGAAAGAAAAACTTAAACAACTTCCAATCTCCAACTCCGACTTCCAAACTCTGTCTCATATCTACATAACTCACCCGACGATCCTGGGCTACCTCATCTCTTCCTGATCAGCTTAACCCTTGCTGATGCTTCTTGAAACAAATCTGAACCAAGCACAAGATGATTTCTAGATCCTATTAACAATATGATCTTTCCCAAAATCTGCTGAAATCCAAACTTGAAAATTAGATCTAACCAATCCATTTCCAAAAATTTCTGAGCTGCTACATCAACTCTTCTTTCTCTAAGAACCCTCCTACTACCAGACTAACCACCGATATCGCTTCTGGAATCAAGTTGATATGGAACTCAAACTCCAAATGCAGACAACTTCTACTTCCTCTAATATATTCGGAAAAATTTCTGACTACTTCAGTAGCTCCTACTTCCTCATGAGAAATCTCAGTCTCAAACAAAAGATTACTCAAGATGAATTCCCAAACTAATCGCAAGTCACTTTTGCGATCCTACCTAGTTCGGATTCCAAAGAAACTATTCTCTCTTTACCAATTAGAACAGCCTTAAGCTTTTCCAAACAAGGTTAACCCTTCAAGAAAAAGTTCACCATCTGCCCGGACTGCTGATAGAAGAACCACAAAGATTTCTGAACCATCGGAAAAACAAACCACACTGCTGCTTCCAAACTCTATCTCTAGAATACTGCTAAGCCAGAAAATCTTCTTGTCGGCACACAAACATCTCCGAGCTGATACTGCTACCACAGCTAACCAAAGACTTCTAATCCATAAGCTCTTCGAAAACCTCGGACCTCAAAGCAAATAGAAACACCCCACTGGACTCAGCCACAACACCGAAACAGACTCACTTCTTCAAACTTGTTCCAGAAGAAACATCTTCAGAAACGTCCATAGCCACCGTGTCTCATCACACAGCTACTACTTCCTGAGGTTACCAAAATACCATAACTCTCTTCAGCTCATCCAATAGATCTACTCTATTCATCCAACTTCAAAGACAAACTCCGAACCTTAACAGGCTTCCTTCAGAGATTATGAAATCCTTACACAACTGTAAAGTTCACTCGAGACAGTATTAGGTCTATAGTCTCGTCAGATATACTTCCAACCTCAACACTCAAATTTTAACTATTGGTAGTCGTGTTACTCACACTACCACCTTATCTACCTTTATAACTTATATTGGAAAACCCGAACAGGTAACCCAACAAATAGGTAGAAATATATATATATATTTAAAATGATACTTTTTATATAGAAATTATTTCTGGGTAAAATTATCTCATTTACCTCTTTAAAACAATATTGTGTCCGTTGGCCTGGTTCAAGTGTTTAGAGATCCCTATCAATAACGTTAGCTACTCGTATTGACCAGAATCCATATACCACTCAACCGATCAATTAACACAATATAAAATCATTTTTATATAATTAACAATTACGCGCTCTCAAGATAGACACCACTTCAGAGCCTAGGTATTCACTCAACCTACTGCTCTGATACCAAATGTGACGACCCGGCTTTCTTTGCCCAGAAAGACGCATCGTTATGAAGAAAGAAAGGGATAGAAGAAGAAAAGAAAAGAAGAAAGAACAACAACGCATCAGAGATCTCACAGCGGAACGAGAAATATATTATATCACATAAGATATTACATAGTATCATATACATCAGAGTATACAATTTATACAACACAGAATAGACAGTTATAAACTTCTGTCTATTATACATCACAAGTACATCAGTACAATACAACATACACAGCGGAAACTCTATATATCTACACGCTGAAGCCTCCTGCTCCTCAGCTCCTCCAGTATTCGTCAAGACTAACCTGAATCCCTCGACTACTCAATACAATATTGAGTACCCAAGAGTTTAATAAAACAGAAAATAAACACTTGGGTCAGACATGGGTCTGGTGTGAGTAAACGGTTTAAATTGCTTAACTTTGAAAACCTTTGAAAACAAAAGTATCACGTAAGACTCCCCACAAATAAACATGGGTAAGTTTTTACCTTACGCTAACTAAAACATTTGATAGGAAATCCGATTGTATTATAATAGGATCTAGGGTTTCCAAGTAAAATACAGAAATAGCTGAAATGCTTACATCTCACATTCCAACATAGTTGGGCACAACTAATACGTACGACACTTATTGGAGTTTGGATTCCATACAATGGCAGGGCTACTGGGGTACCGCCCGTCACAGTACGTGGCCTAGATCACCGTACCGAGGAGTACGCCCGCTCCCCTGCAACACAAAGCCGGAACCATCCCTTACTGGATAATTCCGAACAAGATAATCCCGTAGTTGGCGCGACCAACCACACACTAAGCCGAATAAAAGAAAAGGGACCTCTAGACAGGGATCTATCTTGCTCTCAGTGGGTGCTACCCATGAAACCTTGCTGCACCTCCCCTATTTTAGCCATTCCTGGTTGATGAGGCTTGAGGTTACGATTACCTTTAATCAGAACATATCACTTAGAATGCTCATCGTCCGCCTGACGATGTGCTGAAAGCATTCAATCCATACAAGTTCGTTCCGGGTTCGAACGAAACCGAAGGCATTATCTCGTTACACTCGTTTTGGAATCACCCTCAGAGTTAACGACAATAACCCTTGCACTCTGAATCTTCATCTTCACTTGAGATTCACGACATATCGTTAATTTGGATCGATGTGGTATTCGGGTCTCCAGACCTGGAATACCGGTATACGGAAACCCGATCCCGGTCTCATCGAAATCCAAAACGTATCTTTTAAGGCCAAGTTGTTTAAAGGTTTAAACAATTTAACTTATCTATATTCATACAGATAGATAATTCACAAATTACAATTGATAATCACATTATCAAATAAACAAATGATCTATAACCAAATAGGTAATCCATATCAACATCACAATAGTTAATCTATATTACCATCATAATGCAACCAAGCATTCATACTACACAACATTTCTTATCTCATTTCTGAGATTACATCCATTCAAGACAATCAATGTCATCCATTCTTATATAAGCAATGATTTACTTAATCACAACATAATTAATTTAAAATGAATTAAATTAACTATCTCTATCTTTAATTAATTTAAAGTGAATTAAATTAATTACTTCATCTCTTAATTAATTTAAAATAAATTAAATTAATTACTTCATTATAAATCTTACTTATATAATCATTAATTAAATAAATTAATTAATCATTCTCTAATTATCCACTTTAAATTAATCACCTTGATTAATTATATTTTAATTACATTTAAGTAATTATCTTTAATTAATTTCACAAATTAATTATCCTTAATTTAATACAGTAATTAACCTTTAATTACTTCATTAATTAATTAATTATAATTATAATCAATTACTTTAATTCTTAATTAATTTCAATTAATCACCTATCATTTGATTAATTTATCTTAATTAATCAATTCTTAATTAAATCATTAATTATAAACTAATGATCCCTAATTACACCTTTAATTATTTTATTAATTACATTAAGTAATTATTCTTAATTAATCATAATTATTAATCACCTTTGATTAATATAATCCAGTAATTAACTTCCCTTAATTACTTCCATAATTAATTTCTCTCTTTTAATTAATTTCCTTAACTAGTAATTAATCACATCATTAATTAATCTTAATCCTTTAATTAATTAATTACTCTTTAAATTAATTAACTTTAAAACAATTATATTAATCAATTATTTAAATCAAGTGATTATCCATTAATCACTTCCATTTAATTACCCCCATGAGTAATTCCACTAATTACTTCCATAAGTAATTTCCTTCTTAATTACATTCAATTATTAACCATTAATTACTTCATTAAGTAATTATACTTAATTAATTCATAATTAAGTGATTATTTAAAATTAAATAAACAATTAACTAATTATTTAAAATTAATTAAATAATTAATTGATTAACTTCTTATACTTCAAAATCCTTAATTAATTAAGAAAATCATTTATCTTAATTAATCTTTACTTATTAACAAATCATATAATCAAGTATTCTTAAGTTCATATCAAAATAATTTTATCCTTAATCATCATCACAATTTAATTACTTGGATTAATCAAATCTTTAAAGACAAATTATTCTATTTGGGTTTCAAAATTTTAACATTAACGTTATTTGAAAATAATGCATTTAGAAATCAATATAAATTTTAAAACACTTTAAATTATTTAATCTTAAACCTATTTATTTCAAATAGAATTTGAAAATTTAGTTATACTTAAGAATAAAACAATTTGAAACTTGAACTTGTTTTTACTTTTCTTTTAACTTTGAAACTTTAAAAAAAACTTGAGTACAATCTTTAATAATCTGGTATACTCAAAATACCCGAGCCAAACACTCTTCTTCCCCGATCAAACTTCGAGTCATTCGTGACCTTCATCTGCTTCGAGAAAAACTGCAAATAACACGAGACCGTCCCGAGTTCAACTCGTCTTCCCCAACCACGATCGTACCCAGATGTCTCAAACGTGCACACGTGCACGTGCACAATGATTCCCACACATCTCCGACCAACTTCCGGCCTTCAACCAGTCGTCATTGACTTCGCCATCCCCCTCGACTCTCCCGATCGACGTTTCCAACAGCGCAACAGAATCCAGCCTTTTGATCGAAATACTGAAGCATCGGAATCTCCCCCATCGACGACGACTCTACCCACGAGAACCCTCGTCGACTTCGCCGCAGCTTCGCCTCGACTCCAGCAATGATTTCCCCCCATCGCGAACGATTCCGGTCCCCTATCCACGTCGAAATTGCTTCGACAACCCAGACGATTAAAACACCACTTAAAACCCTAGTTTGTTTGAATTCAAACAATTCAGCAATTAAAAAAATTCAATTGCATTTTTCCTATGATCCATACTCCACTAGCAACCTCCAGACCAAACCCCATCACTCTCGATCACGCCGATCACCAGAAAAAGCATGAAACCCATTTTCTGGTCATCAATGAACTGCACTCTCAATACCATATTAAAAATTCTGATTTTCTTCTTAAAAATCATATTTTCCCATATTGATTCAAATTAAATAATTGAATCATCAATTTAAGATGTTTGGTTTTCAACCTGTTTTAAAAATCTACTGTATTTTCTTGAGTCCAGAGTCTTTTCAAACTTATTTTACTTGAACTTGTTTTTAAAACCTAGATGATGTTTAAAGTAAACTATCTTGTTTGAAATCTAAAGTTTAAGTAGTAAACAGATAAAAAGATTTGGAATTTTTATCAAAATTCAACTCTGTAACATGAACAGAGGTACACTCTGATATCAGACATGCATGTTTAAATACATTCATATAAACATGATTTCAGGACTTAAACATATACACAATTTCAAACATACATGCAAAGCAACCATCCACACAATAATTCATATGCAACAGATATTTGTTACTTAAGTTCTTAATTCAAATGTTTACTCACAGGGAAAAATCAGAGAATAATGAACATTCAGGTGCATAATCAAACTCTTATGTAAACATTCATTTATATCCAATCATTCAAGTAAACATTGCATATCATGTTATTATAATATTTATCAGACATATCAAACCTATTAGCAGATTTTAAACTGTTTTTAAAATTAGATTTACTCACATTTTTTTTTTAAAGAAGCAGAGCAGTTTTATTTCCAGGCTTTTATATTTTGAATTCTGGAAACTTGCATTTGATTTTCTTTGCTGTTGACATTTGAAATCCCTTGCATGCCTTCAATTTGATGTTGAAACTGAAGCCTTTGCATGTTTGAAATCTTTGATTTAAAGCTGCTGAAACTTGTAGTGGATCATCCATTTTAGTTGCAGTAGGTTTGAATATTGCAGATTTCTAATTTCTGGTTTGATTTTGCAGTGAAGAACTTTGCTTGTAATTTTACTTCGGATTTTAATTTGCTTTAGATTTCCAGTTTTAAATTTTCTTTTGAATTTAGAAAAGATGGAGAGAAAAAGAAGATGGAGGAAAGAAAGATTTGAACTGAAAATGAAAAACCAGATTTCTCTTTTTACCACTACATAATTTTATAAACTTAAATTTTTAAATAAAGATAATATTGCCACTTGTTAACTTGCATGTTTCCATGAATTACAAATGTTAAATTATGAAAAATTATGTTTAAACCCTTTTTATAAAAGTATTTATGTTATATTAATTATGTAAATATAGATTTATATAAATTCATGTTTTAACTATTTATTTACAAACTATTTAGTTTAAGTACCTACATTTTATTATTTATGAAATGAATTTAATTAACTTATGTTATATTTATTTATTTTTACAAACCTTCTAAATTCAAAAGATATTTAAAAAGAAAGTTTATTTTAAACCTTAACATATAAATTTATAAACCATTTTTAGTTTAATACTTTTTAAAAGAAAACAAGATAAAATAAATCTTTTATTAAATCTTATTTAAACTATCATACTTTAGAAATAATAATTATCTTATATTTTGAAACAAATGAATTAATCTTTAACTTTTGAAAGATATTAAATTTAAAACAAAGCTTTTAAAATTACAATATCCATTCATACATCAATTATCAACAATATCAAATTATAACATATACATACATATATATTACAATTTGAAAATACATCTTTTATTTAACAAAAGATTCTCTATTCACAATATATATCAATATATACATTATAAATAGAATCTATATTTATTAGCTTTGAAAGATAAATTTTATCAATTTTAAATTATTAGAAAAGACCAAATTAAATATTGCCAGATTAAATATTTATTAACCTTTAAAATATTAAATTAACCAATTTAAATTTAAATTATAAAGAAAAATTATCAAACCAATTAAATTATCAATACTGATTATTAAATCTATATTGCCCAAAAACCCAGGATATCACATTATCGTTGTCCATACAAACATATCATATCACAAAACATTTCATATCAGAAATATCAGTTAATTTAAGGCATTTAATTATCATCCAATCATTCCTAAGCAAGATAAATCAGTCACACCACCTCGAATTAATCTAGCTAACCATAACCAATCATCGTTAAATCTTGCTTATTTATTAATTTCAAGTCAATTTAATAATCACCCATAATCATTCATCTCAATTAACTTCCCCGATTAATTATTCTTTGATTACATTAAGATTTTCATCATTTTCCTAATTACTGTTATTAAGTAATCATTTTCAACCAAATTTCCCAAATGATTATCCTTAATTAATCTCATTAGTTAGTTATAGAGTAAATCTTAGATTTATGGACTTCATTAACAATTCTTTAAATTACTTACTTAATTAATCAAAATCATTAATCTTCTATTTAAATTAACTTAATAATTTAATGAATTGCAAATCGTTAAATCTTCATTGACTCTAAGATAAAACTTCATTCTTAGTAACGGTTAAATTATCATTATCAATAGCATTTAAAAATAATTTACTTTCAATTTACTAATCACTTTACAAAACACTTTACATTCAAGTTTTTTTTTTAAAACAATTTAAATTTAAACAAACTTTCTTCCATTTTTAAAACTGGAATTCAAATTCAAAGCTTCACTTCACAATTTAATCTTTAGTTCAAATTTTAAAACCAAACAGAACATGTTTCTTTCAAAACCTGTAACCAAAAACTTTCCCGAGCTAGATCTTTGTGCTTCGAGTCCAAAATCGAACTACTTCGAGCAAAACTACCCAACACTTCGAGTTAAACACGAAACATCTTCGAGCTAATCACCAGGGAGTCCATCTTCCCCAACTCCTTTACCATACCCAGCTACACCGTACCCTCGTGCACCGTGCACGACGATCAAACCAACGTTGATCAACTCCGAAGCCCTTCGCGAGTCGCCCCAGCCTTCCTCGATCATGCTTACCACCCATCACCGGAAATCAGGCCGTAATTCAAAATCGAGTCACTCGGCTCAACCTATCACCCATCCTGCCTATCAAATCCCCTTCGCGCCGCCACTGCTGATCACCGGAGAATCCACAACTCCGTCCAATCCTTCGCCTTGCCCTCCTACTTCTTTTCCCCAACCACTGATAGCCCCTAAACCAACCACGACGTCGCAAATTCCCCGATCTCGACATCGTCTCGGCAAGCTCCTTAAACCCTACTATGACCACTCGCCACCGCCATGGTGAACGTAAAATACATCTACCATTTTTCCCAAACTCGACTTCCTCCATGCTAACTACAATGGAGACCCCGACCCCAAAGACTTTACTGATCATCAGATATTGCTCGAAGTCAAAATTTCGATCAACATCCATTATCTCATACTTTACCAACTTAAAATTCATGAAATGGTTATCTAAATTCATGATTTCGTAATAAAAAACTGTTTGCAAAGCCAAAACATAAAATCGAAATCACTTATTTTTTTGACTTAATTTAGATTATCACTGTAATTTATCATTTCTACACTATTTACTAAATATAAACACTTGAAACCATTTTTATAATCGGTGTTTTAGTCTTATAATCATTTCCTCTTTAAAGATCATAGCTTGATACTGATTGTATAAAGAGAAATCAAATTTTCAACTTGTTTTAAACCCTTAAGTTTTAGAACAGAGTAAGTACCCTGGTACACAGACATGCACACCCATATTTGCATATATATACAAGCATGCTGGCATATTTGACAACTAAAAATATTTTTTTATAACATACTTCAAGTGTCAATCCAAATATCAAGATATATAAGCAGATTCAAGTTTTTAATATATAGTTTACTCACCTGTTTAGAAAGGATGACCAGAGCCTATTTCCTGAAGACTGGAAATGATCTTAATCCAGTTTTATTGATCGCTTGATCCTAGCCCCTTTTAAAAAGATTTAGACTTCTTCGATTTAGCAGAACTTACTTACTTATGCTTTATCTTTTACTGGTATTAGTTTCGAATGAATGGATGAAAAAAATGAAGACAAGGTGGAGATAAAATATCAGACAACATACTTCTGCCTTCCACAGCAAGCATCTCTCCTTTTTTTTATTTTATTTTTTTACAAGTTGATATAATTTGGGTTTGTACAATATGATATATTCTTCTTCTCTAGTACAATTACAAGCAGGGATATTTGCGTTTGGGGGCTGATGGATACATTGATGTACTAAAGATATTAATTAGCCTTGTACAAACATATACTTTGTAATTTTCCTTCTCTGGTTCGGCTGTACATGTTTGAGATAAAATGATGGCTACCTTTACAAGCTTCTATACTCTATATATTTGTATTTCTTGGTACAACAAATGACAGAGATTTTTTTCTTCATAGTGGTTGAGGTGATATTATGTAGGCTAGCATTAATGATACTTGTCTTGTTTTATGATTTCATTTTAATCCATGTTCATAGATATTTATATGTTCTAGAATTTACTTATATGTTTATTTTGTATTTTACATAACCATGAATTTATTTGAGATATTATTCATTGTTAATATAAATACTTATTTTATGTCTTTCTAAAGTTAAACCATCAAACACTTTAATTGTTTATTTATTATTTTTATACTTATGTCTTATATTGATAAGGTTGATTTTATTTTTAAATATTTTGAAAGTTTTTATTTTAGATCTTCAAATCATAGCTTTTCTCCAAGATACACACACATATATATTTGTCTTAAAATGATAAGTTTGTATATATTCATCTATATATATTTATATATTTTGGTTATGGTTATTTTATCTTAGTTTAAACAATGGAGCTTATTATTTATTTTCTATGAGATTTCCATATCCGGGGTTCTATAATTCGATATTTATTGTAATTATCAAATCAATTTATATGTATATCCAGATATTGTACAAGTTCCAAATTTATATACTTTTAAATTAATATATTGATTCAGATATTTTTAATCGTTAGAAATTTATTTGTTTGACTAATCAATATCAATATTTCAATGATTTAATTTCATTAATTACAAATTAACAGCCGTTAAAAATTTAGGTCGTCACATTCCTTCCCCCTTTAGAACTTTTCGTCCTCGAAAAGAACGAAGCCAGAATTATTAAAATGCTTAAAATCAGATAAATTTCCTTTGCTCATTTTTAAATTACTTGAAAAATCTATATAATATTCTAAAATATTATTATTATTATTTTTATTATTATTTTAAAATACTTTTATATCTCGATGTTTCCACAAGTCCATCCTTATTCTCATAGAAATTCGGTCATACGTTGATCAGGCGTAGGACTGAAAATCTATAAGTATTTGGTAAACTCGTTTCCAACACCCATTGAAAACACTTTTGGAAAATAATTTTATTGAAAATATAGGAAACAGTTTGAAAATAGAAGTAAAAAGCTTTGGTGAGAATGCTCTGGAAATCATCACACCCATCCATGGTCGCAGTTACATCCTGGGTTACGTTGCCGTCGCAGCAAAAGTCCATGTAACTGATTACACCACGGAACCCACAACAGATCGCAGTTACATCCAGCGTTACGTTGCCGTCGCAGCAAAAGTCCATGTAACTGTTGACTCTCAGCGGCACACACGATTTACGTTGTCAAAATGAAACTTCTCCACTCTTACATAGGTCGCAGTCTACCGATGTAAAATCAAACATAGACTGTTGGCTCTCAGCGGCACACACGACTTTCGCTATGGTCTGCAGTAGATCGCAGTGACATCGAGTTACACTGTCGTCACAGCATAACCCAAATGCCTCTATGGGCACCAGCCCCTCGACTTTCGCTACACAATAATCCTCAGGAACTAGTTTTGTCCGGACTCCTCACAGGATCAACTTTAGAAACCCCCACTTGGGGCTCAAGGTAGTACCACCCTGTGGCACTCCTGAGAAGTTCATTTTAAGGGAGCGCCTTTTTCCCCAGAGCCAATCTCAAAACACTTTATACTATACACATATAGTATTTTCCAAATCATACACCTAGTATGAATTCCATATAAGCTCCTTTACACAAAATCGATTCCCAAAATCGAAAATCCTCAAATTAGGCTTTTCCAAATTCCAATATTGATTTTATCCAAAAATCAAAAGCCTTTTCCAAATCCAAAGGTTCCCAAAACCTTTTTCTCAAAACCATTTCCATAAAATCTTTTATATATATATTCATATATATAATTTTCTTGGGAAATCTTTAAATCACTTTATACTTGTATAAGTTTCCTTTGTATACTTCAAAACTTTCAAAAACCTTTTTCTTCTGGCAATGGATTCAATAAGTGAAGTTTTATCATATATAACAAAGATACGTAACTTTGTTTATTCCCAATCAAATATTCAAATTTGATTACTTTATAAAGTCACTTGCCAAATTTCTTACTTTTATTATAAAGTAAACTTTAACTCAGAAAAATATTCAATTTCCACTTTATTTCCATAAAGTTAATTTCTACCATAGAAATATAAATTTTAAATTTATTTTATTTTAGTTCCTCATATATTCACAAATATATTTTACATTTCAAAAATCATCTTATAACCTTTTATCTACAACTTCAAAATCAATTTCCACCTTTATTCATTGTCAATTTCTCAAAATATACTTTTGATTTCAATAATCTTTTCAGTTTTTATCCACAAATTTCCAATGCCAATTTTATTCAAACCCGTACGATGTACACATATCATTCGTACGCTATATCAATCTGATCGCTCCCTCGATCACAAAATTTCTCTTCCGAACTAGTATCGTCCACCCGACTTCCTAGTGCGGACTCAGATCTGGTTTCTTGATCAGAAACCGTCATCCTCCTTGCATAGTCACAACTATGATAGAGAATATCCAGAACCAATCAAAAACCCATATCCAGGTTCGCCGTCGAAAATCGAGCGAAAAATCCCAACTCGGATCGATAATACTATCTCGAAATTCTGTGCTCGAATCTGGATCAAATCACTATGCGAATAGAATAATATACGTACACCTTACGTATTTATCTTCATTGATTATCAGTTAAATCAATTCCCTTTCTATTCACATCCACCTTAATTTTCATTCACTTATTCACTTTTGCCTTAATCCCCATTGGGATTATCACTTCAATTCTTATCTCAGTTGGGTATTTAAACAATAACAGTTTGAACTCCGACCAGTTTATATTTAGGAAATAGCTTGAAATTTTTTGAAGCATAGATAAGTAGTTGAAAAAAATGATTATTAGTTGAAAAATAGATGGTAAAATAGTTAAGTAGTTGTAAGATAGTTGAAAAATAGTAAAACAATTTCAAATTAGTTGTAAAATGGTAACTAATTATAGAGTAGCTAAAAGATAGTAATTAGTAAATAAGATGGTTGTAAAATAGCTAAATAGTTTCAAAAGTAATTGTAAAACAAGCTCAAGATAGTTTTAGGTTTTAAAAAGAAAAGTTGTATAGTAAATAGTTTGGAAAAAAATAGATTTATATAAAACAATTAATTTTGAAAATAGTCCAGAGTCAAACTGTTTAATACCCCATCTCCATTTCCATCAATTCAATTTAAATTTCCACTTTCATTTAAATTGACTCAATCCCAAATTGAATAACTTCAATTTTATTTCAAATTAATCCAATTCAAATTTCCCATTTGAATTTTATGCTTATCCATCATAAATGACAATTCCCATTAATTCAAATCAAATTAAGTTTGAATTAATTCAATTTAAATCTCAATTTTAAACCATCTCGAATTAGATAAATTCGAGTTAAATTTTCAAAAGTTTATTTAACCCCTTAAATCAAATTAACCTTTATTTTTAAATTAATACTCTCAATCCTTACACAAATTTAATTCTGAGTCGAATTCTCAAAATTCCATTTAAATCTTCTTTACTTAACTTATTTCAAAGTTCAAATAAGAGTTCAAAACAATTTTATCTTAAAAATCAAATTTATTACCCAATTTATTTTCCAGTTCGAAACTAGTCCTTAAACAATTTTTAATTTACAAATTCAATTATTCAATTATTCAAATTTTCAGTTCAAAGTAATTCCATATCCTTAATTTTAAATTAAAGTTTAATTTCCCTTTTTCACAATAATGGATATATTACCACACTTCATTTCTCATTCATTAAACAAATCTGGTCCACGGTTTAAAGATTTTTAATTAACAATAGGATGGTATCATCCAATTTATTTTAAAACATCCATTAATTTTCAATTTCCAGATCTCAAACCCATTTGAGATCACACAAATTCCCAATTCAAATTACCACTTAACTTTCCACGTCAAATCCCAATTTCATCTTGAAATTTCCAATTCAAGTTGTTCATTCAAACTTATTTAACTTCTCCCAAGTTAAATTTCAATTTGCTTAACCCAGTCAGCTCTACTAAAATTTGAATTCCCACTTCAAATTTCAAGATTTTTTCCCTCAAACTTATATCACTTTAGGTTTTACATTACACTTCAGGGAAAAATCAAAACTCAACATCTTAGAGTTTGTTTCAAATTATCCTTGATATCGCATATATCCATATATACATATTTATTTCTTGGCCCTCCCAGCCATGTTTTAACATTTTAAACCATCTTCGGTTCTAATTTAAGACAGATCTCTTTTTAAGGTTTCAAACAACTTCTTATTTTAAAATAAGATCACATTCAAATATATTCTGAATAATATTATTTATTCTTTTCTTTTAACACTTTGAAACAATTCAAATGTTTCTAAACTTAGGGTTTAAACTTCACAATTTAAATCCGTTCTGATTTACAAGTTATACTCATCTAAGTTTATATCCTTAACACATTTTATTTTGCTTACTTATTAACAACATTTCATTATTAAACACAACAACCATTTATGATAATAACCAAGATTATCATATCTGGAAATCAATTCATTATTACCGTATTCTGAAATATTTTCCCAACTTCAAGATTTAATCTCAGTTTAAATCCATTTCAAACTTACCTTTATTTAATTTCAATTTGGTTGTATTTCTATTACTTCTTAATTTAATTCCAATAATTTAACAACCAATTACCTTAATATTTATTTAAAAGAAATATTCCTTTACATATCAAAATATATCCTTATATAAAATCATTTATCTTTAAAATCATTTAAAAACTTAATATAAGAAAATAACAAGTACGCCCTCTCATATATATATTTACTCAACTCATTTTAGGGTACTATTGCCCATATCCTAAATGAGTAGACCCACCAGAGCCAAGGTTTTCGCTTAACCTTCGCTCTGATACCAACTGTAACGACCCGGAATTTTCGATCCCGAAAATTCCAGATAGTTATGAAAAAGAAGAAAGAGATAGAAGAAGAAACAGAAAATAAAACACAGAATCTCACATTCGCAGCGGATAAAATATAATATCAAATAATATTCTTTATACAAAGAAACTGTATCAGTTAAATTATACTTTTATACATCAGAGTTACAACATATACACAATCACTGGACATATATAATCAACATGTCCAAACATACAACAATATATCACAGCGGAATACACTCCATACGTTCTTGCCATCCAGCTCGTCTCCTGAGCTCCAGAACGTCCTTACCTGAAAATCTGTAATACTCGGTCTGACCCGAGCATTACATCAAAGTAACACCCGGGTTAGGCTGGAAACCAGCGTGAGTAAATCCATAAAAATTGGAATACTAAATCAAATCATTTAAGAAAACCCGGGTAACTCGTACTTCACTACGAGTTCATTTCTTGTTATGTTCAAAACTCAATTCACAAATCAAATTCTAAGTATTTTTACTTAGTTCAAAGGTCCATATTTTTCCCATCTCAATCTATTGATTTCACACCTCAAATCCAAATATAATTATGTAGGTTTCAAATCGAAGTGGTTTCGGGTATTTCTGATACCCGACCCCGGACTCTTCGAGTTCAATACCATCTCAACCCAAGTTATTCAAGAAAAATACAATTCAACTTTAAATAGAAGACGTCACTTTTTACACAGCAATTTATCACCAATAGACAACCTCATTATCGTTGTCCATACAAACATATCATATCACAAAACATTTCATATCAGAAATATCAGTTAATTTAAGGCATTTAATTATCATCCAATCATTCCTAAGCAAGATAAATCAGTCACACCACCTCGAATTAATCTAGCTAACCATAACCAATCATCGTTAAATCTTGCTTATTTATTAATTTCAAGTCAATTTAATAATCACCCATAATCATTCATCTCAATTAACTTCCCCGATTAATTATTCTTTGATTACATTAAGATTTTCATCATTTTCCTAATTACTGTTATTAAGTAATCATTTTCAACCAAATTTCCCAAATGATTATCCTTAATTAATCTCATTAGTTAGTTATAGAGTAAATCTTAGATTTATGGACTTCATTAACAATTCTTTAAATTACTTACTTAATTAATCAAAATCATTAATCTTCTATTTAAATTAACTTAATAATTTAATGAATTGCAAATCGTTAAATCTTCATTGACTCTAAGATAAAACTTCATTCTTAGTAACGGTTAAATTATCATTATCAATAACATTTAAAAATAATTTACTTTCAATTTACTAATCACTTTACAAAACACTTTACATTCAAGTTTTTTTTTTTTTTTAAAACAATTTAAATTTAAACAAACTTTCTTCCATTTTTAAAACTGGAATTCAAATTCAAAGCTTCACTTCACAATTTAATCTTTAGTTCAAATTTTAAAACCAAACAGAACATGTTTCTTTCAAAACCTGTAACCAAAAACTTTCCCGAGCTAGATCTTTGTGCTTCGAGTCCAAAATCGAACTACTTCGAGCAAAACTACCCAACACTTCGAGTTAAACACGAAACATCTTCGAGCTAATCACCAGGGAGTCCATCTTCCCCAACTCCTTTACCATACCCAGCTACACCGTACCCTCGTGCACCGTGCACGACGATCAAACCAACGTTGATCAACTCCGAAGCCCTTCGCGAGTCGCCCCAGCCTTCCTCGATCATGCTTACCACCCATCACCGGAAATCAGGCCGTAATTCAAAATCGAGTCACTCAGCTCAACCTATCACCCATCCTGCCTATCAAATCCCCTTCGCGCTGCCACTGCTGATCACCGGAGAATCCACAACTCCGTCCAATCCTTCGCCTTGCCCTCCTACTTCTTTTCCCCAACCACCGATAGCCCCTAAACCAACCACGACGTCGCAAATTCCCCGATCTCGACATCGTCTCGGCAAGCTCCTTAAACCCTACTATGACCACTCGCCACCGCCATGGTGAACGGAAAATACATCTACCATTTTTCCCAAACTCGACTTCCTCCATGCTAACTACAATGGAGACCCCGACCCCAAAGACTTTACTGATCATCAGATATTGCTCGAAGTCAAAATTTCGATCAACATCCATTATCTCATACTTTACCAACTTAAAATTCATGAAATGGTTATCTAAATTCATGATTTCGTAATACAAAACTGTTTGCAAAGCCAAAACATAAAATCGAAATCACTTATTTTTTTGACTTAATTTAGATTATCACTGTAATTTATCATTTCTACACTATTTACTAAATATAAACACTTGAAACCATTTTTATAATCGGTGTTTTAGTCTTATAATAATTTCCTCTTTAAAGATCATAGCTTGATACTGATTGTATAAAGAGAAATCAAATTTTCAACTTGTTTTAAACCCTTAAGTTTTAGAACAGAGTAAGTACCCTGGTACACAGACATGCACACCCATATTTGCATATATATACAAGCATGCTGGCATATTTGACAACTAAAAATATTTTTTTATAACATACTTCAAGTGTCAATCCAAATATCAAGATATATAAGCAGATTCAAGTTTTTAATATATAGTTTACTCACCTGTTTAGAAAGGATGACCAGAGCCTATTTCCTGAAGACTGGAAATGATCTTAATCCAGTTTTATTGATCGCTTGATCCTAGCCCCTTTTAAAAAGATTTAGACTTCTTCGATTTAGCAGAACTTACTTACTTATGCTTTATCTTTTACTGGTATTAGTTTCGAATGAATGGATGAAAAAAATGAAGACAAGGTGGAGATAAAATATCAGACAACATACTTCTGCCTTCCACAGCAAGCATCTCTCCTTTTTTTTATTTTATTTTTTTACAAGTTGATATAATTTGGGTTTGTACAATATGATATATTCTTCTTCTCTAGTACAATTACAAGCAGGGATATTTGCGTTTGGGGGCTGATGGATACATTGATGTACTAAAGATATTAATTAGCCTTGTACAAACATATACTTTGTAATTTTCCTTCTCTGGTTCGGCTGTACATGTTTGAGATAAAATGATGGCTACCTTTACAAGCTTCTATACTCTATATATTTGTATTTCTTGGTACAACAAATGACAGAGATTTTTTTCTTCATAGTGGTTGAGGTGATATTATGTAGGCTAGCATTAATGATACTTGTCTTGTTTTATGATTTCATTTTAATCCATGTTCATAGATATTTATATGTTCTAGAATTTACTTATATGTTTATTTTGTATTTTACATAACCATGAATTTATTTGAGATATTATTCATTGTTAATATAAATACTTATTTTATGTCTTTCTAAAGTTAAACCATCAAACACTTTAATTGTTTATTTATTATTTTTATACTTATGTCTTATATTGATAAGGTTGATTTTATTTTTAAATATTTTGAAAGTTTTTATTTTAGATCTTCAAATCATAGCTTTTCTCCAAAATACACACACATATATATTTGTCTTAAAATGATAAGTTTGTATATATTCATCTATATATATTTATATATTTTGGTTATGGTTATTTTATCTTAATTTAAACAATGGAGCTTATTATTTATTTTCTATGAGATTTCCATATCCGGGGTTCTATAATTCGATATTTATTGTAATTATCAAATCAATTTATATGTATATCCAGATATTGTACAAGTTCCAAATTTATATACTTTTAAATTAATATATTGATTCAGATATTTTTAATCGTTAGAAATTTATTATGTTTGACTAATCAATATCAATATTTCAATGATTTAATTTCATTAATTACAAATTAACAGCCGTTAAAAATTTAGGTCGTCACAAATATCGTAGTAAATTTCGTTCGCGTTTCATTGTATATTAGTTCATTTTAAAGTGTGAAAATTTTTATCTTCCGAACCTGAATATTTTTACATAGAAAAATTCTAAATCATCTTCTGAGCAAGGCGCCATTTTTTCGTTTTCCAAAAATTTGGACTTCTTTAGCTCCGTCGATCTTATTTTTCGACATTTTTCCTGCATTTTCCCGCTAGTATAAAATTCGAAATTTTATAATTCAATCGTACCACAATTACCTATTTACCGTTGGAAGCGCCTCGTCGCGCTGATCAAAACTGTAATATCCCGGAAATTTTAACAATATCAATTTAATAATCTGTTAAATAATTAAATTGATATTGATGATCTTTGATAATAAGATTTGAATTTAATTTAATAATCTGATTAAATTAGTATAAATTGTTGATTTTATCTTTTAAAAGTTAATAAGATATTTTCTATTTGAATATATATATTTGTTTATATATATTTTAAATAGAAGCTTTGGGTAAATTGGGAATTTAGATTTAATTTAATATGACTTTTCAAAGTTATTTAAATTAGTAAATTTATAGTTTTAAAATACTTTAATTGCTTAAGATATTTTTACTTAAGTTTAAAATTATATAAGAGTTAACAAAAAGGCTTGTTTTGTTTCTTTTTAAAATATCACTTGATAATATAATCTCTTATATAAATAATTTAAATATCAAATATGTTAATTTCAAATAATAAGTATAATATATTATTTTTATAAATATGATTGGATTTTGAAAATTATGGAATTTTTATTTAATTGAATGAATAGTTATATATGTATATATATAACTTAACTTTTAAATTGAATCTTAGGATTTAATTTAAATTGAATTTGAAATTAAGTTTTGAAATTCAATGGAATAAATATTTAAATTTGTTGTGGAGTTTAGAAAATTGTATAAACTTTTAGTTATAAATAAATTTAGTTTTCTTTCTTTAAAAAGTAATTTGTATATATATAGATAAGTATTTTATAAATAAGAAAAGCCATTTTATATACTTCTAAAATAAATAAATATGTAAAAATTACTTAAGAGACATGTGTTATTTTCTAAAGTCATTGTTTTAACATGTGTAATTTAAGTAACCAATGTTATGACAAGTGTCTTCATTTATTTTTATTTTTTTTCTTTTATTTTTATTTATCATAAATTCACTTATATACACATATGCATTTCTTTACTTCATCCTTTCTATTTCCTTCTCAAAAACAAGATAAACTCAAACCTCTTTCTCAAATACAAATGCAAATCTGAAATCAGTAAACAAACTTTCCTCAAACCAAATCAAAGATCTGTAATCAACTCCTCAAACCAGAAATCAAAAATCAATACCCTGTAATTCTTTTTCCAAATCAACTCAAGCCTGTTGTATTCATTTGCAATCTGGGATCATCTCAAGTCTGTCTGCAAACATGCATTCTTTTCAAAACCTGCATTCTCTTCAACCTGGAAGCATGTTCAAACACTCATCTCTGCATGCAAATTTAAACAGCAAGCAACTCAGTTTAAAAGTCAAATAAGCAAGGCAACTCAAGTTTTAAAGATTCAAAAGCCTGTTGTTTCAGTTTCAAAAATCTGGAGGCTCTGCTTCTTTTAAAATAGGTGAGTAACTTTTAAAAACTTAAAGTAAAATATGGTTGCATGCTAGTATGGTTGAAATGAATAAGTATTGCATGAATAAGTGAGAATCTGATGTGAATGTTTATAGTGTGTATGCTGTTAACAATTAGATGCTCTGTTCATCTTCTTTAAAGAGTAAACTTAGATTTTAAAACAGTTAAAACTGGATTTATGTGGTAAAATGTTTGAAGTGAAATTGTGATATATGTTTGAAAATATGTATGCATGTTTGTTTTAAATTTAAATACATGTGTATTTGATTGTAGAACCCTGTGTGCATGTATGGCTATGTCTGTACTGTCTCTGTTTAAGTTACAGAGTTAAACTTAGAACAAAATTTCTAATTTCCTCATCTAATCTTTTATAGAGATTAATATTCAAACAAATTAAGTTTGTTTAAACGTGAACTAGAATCTAAAAATAGTTTAAACATGTTTAAAGTAGGTTGGAAATTTGCTTGTATGTGTATAAATTTGTGTATATATGTGTGTGTTGGCTGTGCATGTCTGGAATCAGACATATGAAATTAGTTCCAGGCTTACAGGCATCAGGCTTGTTCAAAAATCAATTTCCATTCCTCTGATTCATTTTAGGCAATAGGATCTAAACAAAAGTTGTTAGATTTAGCAAGATTCAAATCTTAAAAATAGATTTAAGTAAATCAAAGCAAAGCTTCTCTGGAAAATTTGGAAATACAGGAAAGATTCAAAATATGGTAAATTTCAAACATCATAGATTTTAGTTTCAGGTATACCATCTGAAATGTTATCAAGAATAATGATTTTTGAAAGTAAAATCAAGATTTTTAATGAAGATTTGACTGAGAAATTCTAAGTTGATCAGAAAATGAGTTTTAAGGCTTCTCTGGCGATCGTGACTCTCGGGGTAGTCGAGACCTTGGCTGGAGGTAGGGGAAGGTTCAGGGGGGTCGGAAAAATTACCTAGTGGGGTTCCTGAACATCGTGGCGTAGGCGGCGAGTTTGTTTAGATTTTTAAACCTAATTTGGTCGAGTCTGGAAATGTGATCGTGGCGGCATCTCTGAAGCATCGAGTCAGATGAATTTTGGTAAGTGGTTGCGTGGATGATACGCGGAAATGTGGCCGGAAGCGCAGTGGGTTCTGATGAACGGCATCATGGTTTCGAGGTGTTTTCTGGTGATGTTGATTTTCTGTTTCCATCTGCATTGCTCGATTTCGATCGAAGGCTGGAATGTGTGAATCGATAATTGGGTTTAGTTGCTACATCGATGGTCGATTGGTTGAGGGTGCCAGGGATGGTCGGAGGTAGCTGTGGCGGTGGTGCATGTGCACGATGTCGCGTGTGTGTCAGTAGGGTTGGTTGTGGGGTTTACTCGAAGGTCATCTCGGGATTTTAGAATGAGAACTCGAAGTAGCAGTGTTGCGTGAGAGAACCCAGGGGTTTTGATTGTTTTACTCGAGTTTGTCTCGGGTTGTATTTGTCTTGATAACCAGATTTCAAATTTTAAGTAGATGTACAGATTTATGAAGAGTAAAGATTTTACCAATTTTAAAGTTTTAAATAATTTAGTTTTTAAGAAAGCTTAGTAAATTTTAAAAGTGTGATTAAGGGATATGTTTATAAAATGAATTATTTAACAAGTTTAATAATAATGGTAATTAAAGTGATATAATTTGTTTAACTTGAATTGGTTAAAGTTAAATCTTTAAGTTATTTTAAACTTAATTTTAAGATGTATTTAAGTGTAATTTAAAAGAATTGAATGTTTTAAAAATATGTGTTAATCATGATTAGGTAATTATTAAGATAAAGACTTATCTTTAAGTTAATTAAGACAGTGATAATTAAATTGAGTAATTAATTAAAAGTAATTAATTAGTTTACTTAATTAATGATCAAGGATTAATTAAAGTTAATTGAGAGTTATAGTAAATTAAATTAGAGATTAATTAATTATTTATAAAGATTTATTAATTTGAAATTAATAATAATTAATCTAAGTTAATTACTTAAGAAAAGTAATTAAAGAGTTGTTAATAGTTAATGAAGATCATTAACTATGGATTATTAAATAATTAATTAATGTAATTAATTTTAATAGTTAATTAGATTAATTAATTTAAAGATAATCAATTATAGAATTTGTTTTAAATGAATTACTTAGTGGAAGTAATTAAAAGAATTAATTACTCATTATAATTAATTGAAGTTAATTTGATTTGTTAAGTTAATTAATTAAGTTTGATTAATTTAGAATAATTAATGGATGATTTGATAAATAATTACTTAAATGTAATTAATAAGGTATATTATTTAGGGAAGTAAATAATAGATAATACTGGAAGTAATTAGTTGAAATGTGATGTATTAATGGAAGTAATTGGAGTTAATTACTTTGAATAATTAATCAAGGGATTAATTAATAAATTAATTAAGGAGTAATTAATTTAGTTAATGAAAGTAATTAAAAGTAGTTAATTACTAAAGGAGATTAATCAAGAGTGATTAATAAATGTGTTTTAATTAAAGTTTAATTACTTAATGTAATTAATTTAATTTAAGTAATTAATAATTAATTTGTAATTAAGGATCATTAATTAATATAATTAATGATGTAATTAAGATTGATTAATTAAGTATAATTAATAATTGAAGTGATTAATTAATGTAATTAATTAAGGTTTAATATAATTAATTATAGTGATTAATTTAATTAATTATAGTTAATTAATTAATGAAGTAATTAAAGGTTAATTACTATAAGTGGTTAAGGTTAATTAATTTGAGTAATTAATTAAAGATAAATTACTTGAAGGTAATTAAAAGATAATTAATCAAAGATGATTAATTGAAAAAGGTAATTAGAGGATAATTAATTAATTTGTAATTAATTAATGTTTAAGTAAGAAGGATTTATAAAATAAAAGTAATTAATTTAATTAACTTTAAATTAATTAGAGATGATATAGATCATTACTTATGGATGGATGATAATACTGAATGCTTTGCATTTGATTGATATCTCTGATGAGATATATGCTATGTGATATGGATGTTTAGTTGAATTGTGATAATATGGATTATCTGATGATATTGATAATGTTGATTATCTATTGTGAATTATCTTTCTAAGTGTATATAAGATAATTGAATTAAATTGTTTTAACCTTTAAAACAACTTGGCCTTAAAAGATACGTTTTGGATTTCGATGAGACCGGGATCGGGTTTCCGTATACCGGATTTCCAGGTTTGGAGACCCGAATACCACATCGATCCAAATTTACGTTAGGTCGTGAAATCCAAATGGAGCAAGTGAAGACTCGAGGTGTAAGAACGATTCTTTGTCAGTATAACTCTATGGGTGATTCCGTAATGAGTTGACGGAGATAGTACTTTCAGATTCGAGATAAAGATTTAGAGTGCAAGGGTTATTGTCGTTAACTCTGAGGGTGATTCCAATACGAGTGTAACGAGATAATGCCTTCGGTTTCGTTCGAACCCGGAACGAACTTGTATGGATTGAATGCTTTCAGCACATTGTCAGGTGGACGATGAGCATTCTAAGTGATGTGTTCTGTTTTAAGGTAATCGTGACCTCAAGCCTCACAAACCGGGAATGGCTAAAACAGGGGAGGTGCAGCAAGGTTAGTGGGTAGCACCCAAGTAGGACAAGATTATCTCTGTCTAGAGGTCCCTTCTTATTATTATTCGGCTGTGTGGGCAGTTGTGAGCTCCAACTGCTGGGATATCTTGTGCGGGAATTATCCAGTAAGGGATGTTCCGGCCTTGTGTTGCAGGGGATTGGGAGTGATCCTCGGTACGGTGATCTAGGCCACGTACTGTGACGGGCGGTACCCCGGTAGCCCTGCCATTGATGGAATCCAAACTCCAATAAGTGCCGTACGTTTTAGTTGTGCCCAACTATGTTGGAACGTGAGATGTAAGCATTCCAGCTATTTCATATTTATTTGAAAACCCTAGACCTATTATAATACAATCGAATTTCCTATCAAATGTTTTGATTAGCGTAAGGTAAAAACTTACCCATATTTATTGGTGGGGAGTCTTACGTGATACCTTTTCTTTCAAAAGGTTTTGAAGTTAAACAAGTTAACCTGTTACTCACACCAGACCCATGTCTGACCCAAGTTGTTTATTTCTGTTTTATAAACTCTTGGGTACTCAAATTTTTACGAGTAGCCAAGGGATTCAGGTTTAGCTTTGACGAGTAATCTGGAGGAGCAATGGAGCAGGAGGCTTCGGCGTTGTAGATATAGATAGTAGTTTTCCGCTGTGTTGATCTTTGTATTGATCTGTATTGTGTTGAGATGTAATAACTAGACAGATGTTTATAACTGTCTAGTATGTGATGTGTAATCTGTGTAACTCTGATAGATGATGTATATGATACTATGTAATATTTATGTGATATATTATATTTCGTTTCGTTTCCGCTGTGAGTATCTGTTGTTGTTTTCTTTTCTCTTCTTCTCTTTTCTATTTCTCACCCCTTTCTTTCTTTCTGTCGATGCGATTTTCCGGGAGTGGAAAGCCGGGTCATCACACGTGGTATCAGAGCTATTGGTTGAGTGAATACCTAGCTCTGGAGTGGTATCTATCGTGAGAGAGCGTATTTGTAATTTTTATATAACTATATATATATATATTCTACCTATATTATTGGGTTACCCGTACAGGTTCTCCAATATAAGATATAAAGGTAGATAGGGTGGTGGTGTGTGAAACACGACTACAAATGGTTGGAATTAAGGTTGGAAGTGTATTTATCGAGACTGTAGACCCAATACTGTCTCGAGTAAGTTTTGCTGTGATGAAGGATTTCATCGAATCTCTGAAGGAAACCTGTTAAGGTTCGGAGTTTATCTGTAAAGTTGGATGAGTAGAGTTTGGATCTATCGGTTGAACAGAAGCAAGTGATGGTATCTTGATACCTCAGGTAATAGTAGCTGTATGATGAGATACAGTGACGATGGATGTTCCCGAAGATGTTTTCTTTGGAACGAGTTTAAGGAAGTGCGTCTGCTTCGGTGTTGTGGCTGAGTCCAGCATGGTGTTTCTGTTTGGTTTGGAGTTCGAGTTTCTCGAAGAGTTTTTCTTTGGCATCTGTGGCAGCAGTGCAGCTCGGAGTATTCTGTGCATTGACAGGAAGTTTTCTGGCTGAGCAGTTTTTCTGGAGGTGAAGTTCAAAAGCAGCAGAGTGGATCCATTTCTTCGATGGATTGGATAGTTAAGTGTGGGCTGTTCTGATTTGTTAAGAGGAACAGTTTTCTTTGGAAATAGGCTGGGTTGATCGCAAAAGTGACTTGCGATAGTTTGAGGGTTCTCTTGGGTTATCAGAGTTTTTCTGAGTGTCTTCAGAGAAGTCAGGAGTTGTCCGCATCTGAAGGTTGAGTTTTCTTATCGACTGGATTCCAGGAGTAGTACCGGTAGTTCAGTCTAGTTGAAGGATGTCTTCTAGAGATAGAGTTGGTGCAGCAACTCAAGTTTTGATGAAGTATCTGAGTTTTATATATGGATCAGTGAACCTTATTTCTGGAATGAGTTGTCCAGTCTGTGCTTGTGTTCTACCTCAGATCTGAATTGAGCAGCGAAAGCAGTTTGGAGTATATCTCTGGATAGGAGAAGTAAGTTTGGAATCTACTGATGTTGTGAAGTAAAGTTATGTTTGGATCTCTTCTGTGTTCTGATTTGGATAAGTATTGGGTTTTCAGGATTGAATTGTCAGTTTGGACAATTGGAATTCATTGAGTTTTATGTATCTCTGAGGGGTACGTGTAAGATCTATCTCTGGTTTTAGAATCAGCAGTTCTGGAAGGTTTAGTTGTTGAGTCAGACTCGTTTGTAGTCTGATATTCTGTTTAGTTCTGTAGATCTAGATGAGTAGGAGATCTATAGCTTAGTAGTTTAGATTGTTGTAGAGCGAGTATCCCGGTATATATATACTTGGGGAAACTCGAGGAATTCTATCTAGAATTTTGTCTGGATAGTTAGATTTGATTGATTGGATGAATTGGTTGCTATGGTTGTTAGCATATGGATGATAGTATATGCTTGTGTTTAAAAATTTAAAATCTTTAATAAGATTATTAAATTACCTTTGTTTAAATTTCGGGGACGAAATTATTTTAAGGGGGAAGGAATGTAATATCTCGGAAATTTTAACAATATCAATTTAATAATCTATTAAATAATTAAATTGATATTGATGATCTTTGATAATAAGATTTGAATTTAATTTAATAATCTGATTAAATTAGTATAAATTGGTGATTTTATCTTTTAAAAGTTAATAAGATATTTTCTATTTGAATATATATATTTATTTATATATATTTTAAATAGAAGCTTTGGGTAAATTGGGAATTTAGATTTAATTTAATATGACTTTTCAAAGTTATTTAAATTAGTAAATTTATAGTTTTAAAATACTTTAATTGCTTAAGATATTTTTACTTAAGTTTAAAATTATATAAGAGTTAACAAAAAGGCTTGTTTTGTTTCTTTTTAAAATATCACTTGATAATATAATCTCTTATATAAATAATTTAAATATCAAATATGTTAATTTCAAATAATAAGTATAATATATTATTTTTATAAATATGATTGGATTTTGAAAATTATGGAATTTTTATTTAATTGAATGAATAGTTATATATGTATATATATAACTTAACTTTTAAACTGAATCTTAGGATTTAATTTAAATTGAATTTGAAATTAAGTTTTGAAATTCAATGGAATAAATATTTAAATTTGTTGTGGAGTTTAGAAAATTGTATAAACTTTTAGTTATAAATAAATTTAGTTTTCTTTCTTTAAAAAGTAATTTGTATATATATAGATAAGTATTTTATAAATAAGAAAAGCCATTTTATATACTTCTAAAATAAATAAATATGTAAAAATTACTTAAGAGACATGTGTTATTTTCTAAAGTCATTGTTTTAACATGTGTAATTTAAGTAACCAATGTTATGACAAGTGTCTTCATTTATTTTTATTTTTTTTCTTTTATTTTTATTTATCGTAAATTCACTTACATACACATATGCATTTCTTTACTTCATCCTTTCTATTTCCTTCTCAAAAACAAGATAAACTCAAACCTCTTTCTCAAATACAAATGCAAATCTGAAATCAGTAAACAAACTTTCCTCAAACCAAATCAAAGATCTGTAATCAACTCCTCAAACTAGAAATCAAAAATCAATACCCTGTAATTCTTTTTCCAAATCAACTCAAGCCTGTTGTATTCATTTGCAATCTGGGATCATCTCAAGTCTGTCTGCAAACATGCATTCTTTTCAAAACCTGCATTCTCTTCAACCTGGAAGCATGTTCAAACACTCATCTCTGCATGCAAATTTAAACAGCAAGCAACTCAGTTTAAAAGTCAAATAAGCAAGGCAACTCAAGTTTTAAAGATTCAAAAGCCTGTTGTTTCAGTTTCAAAAATCTGGAGGCTCTGCTTCTTTTAAAATAGGTGAGTAACTTTTAAAAACTTAAAGTAAAATATGGTTGCATGCTAGTATGGTTGAAATGAATAAGTATTGCATGAATAAGTGAGAATCTGATGTGAATGTTTATAGTGTGTATGCTGTTAACAATTAGATGCTCTGTTCATCTTCTTTAAAGAGTAAACTTAGATTTTAAAACAGTTAAAACTGGATTTATGTGGTAAAATGTTTGAAGTGAAATTGTGATATATGTTTGAAAATATGTATGCATGTTTGTTTTAAATTTAAATACATGTGTATTTGATTGTAGAACCCTGTGTGCATGTATGGCTATGTCTGTATTGTCTCTGTTTAAGTTACAGAGTTAAACTTAGAACAAAATTTCTAATTTCCTCATCTAATCTTTTATAGAGATTAATATTCAAACAAATTAAGTTTGTTTAAACGTGAACTAGAATCTAAAAATAGTTTAAACATGCTTAAAGTAGGTTGGAAATTTGCTTGTATGTGTATAAATTTGTGTATATATGTGTGTGTTGGCTGTGCATGTCTGGAATCAGACATATGAAATTAGTTCCAGGCTTACAGGCATCAGGCTTGTTCAAAAATCAATTTCCATTCCTCTGATTCATTTTAGGCAATAGGATCTAAACAAAAGTTGTTAGATTTAGCAAGATTCAAATCTTAAAAATAGATTTAAGTAAATCAAAGCAAAGCTTCTCTGGAAAATTTGGAAATACAGGAAAGATTCAAAATATGGTAAATTTCAAACATCATAGATTTTAGTTTCAGGTATACCATCTGAAATGTTATCAAGAATAATGATTTTTGAAAGTAAAATCAAGATTTTTAATGAAGATTTGACTGAGAAATTCTAAGTTGATCAGAAAATGAGTTTTAAGGCTTCTCTGGCGATCGTGACTCTCGGGGTAGTCGAGACCTTGGCTGGAGGTAGGGGAAGGTTCAGGGGGGTCGGAAAAATTACCTAGTGGGGTTCCTGAACATCGTGGCGTAGGCGGCGAGTTTGTTTAGATTTTTAAACCTAATTTGGTCGAGTCTGGAAATGTGATCGTGGCGGCATCTCTGAAGCATCGAGTCAGATGAATTTTGGTAAGTGGTTGCGTGGATGATACGCGGAAATGTGGCCGGAAGCGCAGTGGGTTCTGATGAACGGCATCATGGTTTCGAGGTGTTTTCTGGTGATGTTGATTTTCTGTTTCCATCTGCATTGCTCGATTTCGATCGAAGGCTGGAATGTGTGAATCGATAATTGGGTTTAGTTGCTACATCGATGGTCGATTGGTTGAGGGTGCCAGGGATGGTCGGAGGTAGCTGTGGCGGTGGTGCATGTGCACGATGTTGGTTGTGGGGTTTACTCGAAGGTCATCTCGGGATTTTAGAATGAGAACTCGAAGTAGCAGTGTTGCGTGAGAGAACCCAGGGGTTTTGATTGTTTTACTCGAGTTTGTCTCGGGTTGTATTTGTCTTGATAACCAGATTTCAAATTTTAAGTAGATGTACAGATTTATGAAGAGTAAAGATTTTACCAATTTTAAAGTTTTAAATAATTTAGTTTTTAAGAAAGCTTAGTAAATTTTAAAAGTGTGATTAAGGGATATGTTTATAAAATGAATTATTTAACAAGTTTAATAATAATGGTAATTAAAGCGATATAATTTGTTTAACTTGAATTGGTTAAAGTTAAATCTTTAAGTTATTTTAAACTTAATTTTAAGATGTATTTAAGTGTAATTTAAAAGAATTGAATGTTTTAAAAATATGTGTTAATCATGATTAGGTAATTATTAAGATAAAGACTTATCTTTAAGTTAATTAAGACAGTGATAATTAAATTGAGTAATTAATTAAAAGTAATTAATTAGTTTACTTAATTAATGATCAAGGATTAATTAAAGTTAATTGAGAGTTATAGTAAATTAAATTAGAGATTAATTAATTATTTATAAAGATTTATTAATTTGAAATTAATAATAATTAATCTAAGTTAATTACTTAAGAAAAGTAATTAAAGAGTTGTTAATAGTTAATGAAGATCATTAACTATGGATTATTAAATAATTAATTAATGTAATTAATTTTAATAGTTAATTAGATTAATTAATTTAAAGATAATCAATTATAGAATTTGTTTTAAATGAATTACTTAGTGGAAGTAATTAAAAGAATTAATTACTCATTATAATTAATTGAAGTTAATTTGATTTGTTAAGTTAATTAATTAAGTTTAATTAATTTAGAATAATCAATGGATGATTTGATAAATAATTACTTAAATGTAATTAATAAGGTATATTATTTAGGGAAGTAAATAATAGATAATACTGGAAGTAATTAGTTGAAATGTGATGTATTAATGGAAGTAATTAGAGTTAATTACTTTGAATAATTAATCAAGGGATTAATTAATAAATTAATTAAGGAGTAATTAATTTAGTTAATGAAAGTAATTAAAAGTAGTTAATTACTAAAGGAGATTAATCAAGAGTGATTAATAAATGTGTTTTAATTAAAGTTTAATTACTTAATGTAATTAATTTAATTTAAGTAATTAATAATTAATTTGTAATTAAGGATCATTAATTAATATAATTAATGATGTAATTAAGATTGATTAATTAAGTATAATTAATAAATGAAGTGATTAATTAATGTAATTAATTAAGGTTTAATATAATTAATTATAGTGATTAATTTAATTAATTATAGTTAATTAATTAATGAAGTAATTAAAGGTTAATTACTATAAGTGGTTAAGGTTAATTAATTTGAGTAATTAATTAAAGATAAATTACTTGAAGGTAATTAAAAGATAATTAATCAAAGATGATTAATTGAAAAAGGTAATTAGAGGATAATTAATTAATTTGTAATTAATTAATGTTTAAGTAAGAAGGATTTATAAAATAAAAGTAATTAATTTAATTAACTTTAAATTAATTAGAGATGATATAGATCATTACTTATGGATGGATGATAATACTGAATAATTTGCATTTGATTGATATCTCTGATGAGATATATGCTATGTGATATGGATGTTTAGTTGAATTGTGATAATATGGATTATCTGATGATATTGATAATGTTGATTATCTATTGTGAATTATCTTTCTAAGTGTATATAAGATAATTGAATTAAATTGTTTTAACCTTTAAAACAACTTGGCCTTAAAAGATACGTTTTGGATTTCGATGAGACCGGGATCGGGTTTCCGTATACCGGATTTCCAGGTCTGGAGACCCGAATACCACATCGATCCAAATTTACATTAGGTCGTGAAATCCAAATGGAGCAAGTGAAGACTCGAGGTGTAAGAACGATTCTTTGTCAGTATAACTCTGTGGGTGATTCCGTAATGAGTTGACGGAGATAGTACTTTCAGATTCGAGATAAAGATTTAGAGTGCAAGGGTTATTGTCGTTAACTCTGAGGGTGATTCCAATACGAGTGTAACGAGATAATGCCTTCGGTTTCGTTCGAACCCGGAACGAACTTGTATGGATTGAATGCTTTCAGCACATTGTCAGGTGGACGATGAGCATTCTAAGTGATGTGTTCTGTTTTAAGGTAATCGTGACCTCAAGCCTCACAAACCGGGAATGGCTAAAACAGGGGAGGTGCAGCAAGGTTAGTGGGTAGCACCCAAGTAGGACAAGATTATCTCTGTCTAGAGGTCCCTTCTTATTATTATTCGGCTGTGTGGGCAGTTGTGAGCTCCAACTGCTGGGATATCTTGTGCGGGAATTATCCAGTAAGGGATGTTCCGGCCTTGTGTTGCAGGGGATTGGGAGTGATCCTCGGTACGGTGATCTAGGCCACGTACTGTGACGGGCGGTACCCCGGTAGCCCTGCCATTGATGGAATCCAAACTCCAATAAGTGCCGTACGTTTTAGTTGTGCCCAACTATGTTGGAACGTGAGATGTAAGCATTCCAGCTATTTCATATTTATTTGAAAACCCTAGACCTATTATAATACAATCGAATTTCCTATCAAATGTTTTGATTAGCGTAAGGTAAAAACTTACCCATATTTATTGGTGGGGAGTCT
Organism: Allium fistulosum; assembly: GCA_030737815.1. Lineage (NCBI taxonomy): Eukaryota > Viridiplantae > Streptophyta > Magnoliopsida > Asparagales > Amaryllidaceae > Allium > Allium fistulosum. The sequence goes on along the minus strand of CM060908.1, from coordinate 970,206,935 downwards.
TACGTGATACCTTTTCTTTCAAAAGGTTTTGAAGTTAAACAAGTTAACCTGTTACTCACACCAGACCCATGTCTGACCCAAGTTGTTTATTTCTGTTTTATAAACTCTTGGGTACTCAAATTTTTACGAGTAGCCAAGGGATTCAGGTTTAGCTTTGACGAGTAATCTGGAGGAGCAATGGAGCAGGAGGCTTCGGCGTTGTAGATATAGATAGTAGTTTTCCGCTGTGTTGATCTTTGTATTGATCTGTATTGTGTTGAGATGTAATAACTAGACAGATGTTTATAACTGTCTAGTATGTGATGTGTAATCTGTGTAACTCTGATAGATGATGTATATGATACTATGTAATATTTATGTGATATATTATATTTCGTTTCGTTTCCGCTGTGAGTATCTGTTGTTGTTTTCTTTTCTCTTCTTCTCTTTTCTATTTCTCACCCCTTTCTTTCTTTCTGTCGATGCGATTTTCCAGGAGTGGAAAGCCGGGTCGTCACAAAAACGGTATATTTATTTGTGCAAATTTGAGTCCAACGTTAAACGTCGCGTTAATTCAACCGTTCCGGGTGGACCGGTTAAACCATACTCGGCACAAAAAAATTGTAGACCGTACCCATTTAAAAATTTGAAAATATAATTTGGCTGATGTGCATTCATTGGCGTAGTTGGCAGATAGTTGTTGGTTTGGGAATATGTGTGGCGTTTGAAAATTCGGAGAGAATTGATTATGGCAAATTTGAATAAAAATACAAACAAACAGAACGTTGCTGCTGTACCAATCACAAACGTGCCTGGGTACTCCTTCTCTCTCTCTTCTTTTTTTTCTTTTCTTTCACTGTTTGAAGTTGGGCAAAAGAAACTATAACCCAGACCATTCCCTCCCTCCTACGCAACACGAGAACCACCACCCGCTCCAATCACGCGCGCCACTTCCACTCCTCCCACTGCCGCCTTCGCCAGTTCCTTCGCCTGCGCCCCTACCTCTGGCCACCCCGAGCCGCCGCACTGTCCAACGCCTTTGCAAGTTCCCTCGCCTGCGCCCCTACCTCCGGCCACCCCGAGCCGCCGCACTGCCCAACGCCTTCGCCAGTTCCGACCAAGCTTCGCCTACCCCTTCGCTCCAAACTCCGTTCCCACCCACTGCTGCTCTAGGCCAAAGCAACCCTGACTTTTGAACCACCTCCACGACACGCGCTGTCTCATCAACCCCAGCGTTCCCAGGCGCAGCACCACCTCCGCATCCCAGACCCGCGACCATAGTCCAACCTCCTCCCCTCTTCCGTTCGCCTGCAGCCAACCAAGCGCGCCCATTTCCGAGCCTTCCACTGTCCGGTCACCGCCCAGTCACCGCGCCACTACCCAGTCTAGCCTCGCACGTGTGGTATGTTGTGCATAGCTTGTACACGAACCTGTATGCAAGGGAGAAGGAAATGCATGCATACATTTTTAATGAAAGTCTCGGTTTGGTTTTGGTTTATAAAAAAACAAAGAAAGAAAGGGGAAGCAGACTTTATAGTGGATAGTTTGCTTTATGTAGAGAGTGGAAATACTACTGTTGTTTCCTTTAATTTGCTGAAGAATATATACTATGTGTATATATTTGGTTGCCGAATAATAGTAACCATTTTCTTCTTTGTCGTTGCAGCAACCGGTTGAGTTTCATTTGCAGCAACATCAAATTCTCAGTTTTCGTTCTTCTCTTCGTTATTGGTAAACGCATCTATATAATTTTATAAATTATATGTGAACATTCGTTGAATTTATATCGTCTTTCTTTTGTCGATATTTGCAGTGTCCGTTGTTCGTATTGTACCAACTCTATTCATGCTTCTTTTCACTTCGCCGTCAAATTCTTTAGCCACGAAAGGTGAATTAATTTTCACGACTATATTCTTATACAAGTTTGGTTGATGAATGATTGCTATGTGATGATAAAATTTGATGTTAATGGTTATTGTTAAGTGATAAATAATATGCAAGTTGAAATTGATATAGGATAGTCAACAACTTAAAATGGATTATATATGTCGAATTTGGTTTGCTAAACTTGACCCCTTTATATGATGAATATTGATTAGTTAAATATGACCCCTTTTAATTGTTCAGTTAATTGGCACGTAGAATTTGATAAACTACACTTTGAACCTTTGAACGTATATTGGATTAATTATTGTAGTATAAAAATTGAAATTGAACGACAAGTGAAAAACCGTAATATAATAATCTTTAATCTACATGAAATTATTGTGTAGATTCTAGGAATAATTATATTAACTTGCATAAATAAAAAATGTAAATTAATACGATTACTTCGGGATTATTTAAATAAATTGTTGAACTGTTATGTATGGTTGTTACTGCTTGTTTTTTTACTTTGACACCATCCCAGCTATCACACTGCAAGTTCCCTTTGCTATGCTTTGATTTTTGAATTGAAATGGAATCAGGTTGAAATGATAAATACCCAAATAAACTTGACTTTGGATAGAAATTTAATAAAACCCGATTGGTCAATAATTTGATTTGAAATAAAATAAGGATTTTATTTGAATGAAAAAAATGTTTTGAAATAAAATTGGAATTTAAATTTTGATGAAAGAACGTTGTGTAAAAATTTATTAATTAATAATTAAATTTGGAATTATTAATAATTAAACTTGGAATTGTTAATAATTAAGTTTTGAAATTATTAGTAATTAAGTTTTGAAATTACTTGATAATCGAATAAGATTGAATTATTTAATAAATTAAACTAAATTGAATTCTTTAATAAGTGAAATTGAACTTCTTGAATAAGTGGAATTAAGTTCCTTTATTAATTGAGTTTTGAAATTTGTAATTAAGTAAATGAATAAGTGGAACTGAATTTCATTAACAAGAAATAAAAATGCGTCTTATTGAAACAAATGTAAGACTTTTAACTTAAAAGAATTTGATTTGACAAATTTAACTTAATTAAATTTGTAAGCTTTGATATAATAAGTTGAACGTAAGTAATTGATTTAATGAATTAGAGGTTAAATGGAAATTGTTTAAGATAAATTAACTTAATGAGCATTAAACGTAAATGGTAAATGAGTTTAAACTTATTTTAAATGATTATGGAATGAAACTTGTATTCGAATTCAAATGAATATTTGAATTGTTTTAAAACAAATTTTGAAATTGAATTATAGAGTTTTGAAATGGAAATTTTGAAGTTATGAAACGTAAAATTTTAGAAATTGTTTGGAAAGACAAATGAAATGTTGATTTACAAATTCTGATTGAAATTGAATCTGATTTGGTTTTGAAATTTATTCAACGACCAATCGGTGAAATAATTGCGAAGGTTATTAAAGAGATCAGAATCGGTTAGGGACATACTCACTGTCTAAGCCGAATACCACTTTAATAACTATATGCGGAGAGTGATCCAGAATGAAGTGGTTGGATTGACGTACGTTGATGATTGAAGAAAGTGAACGATAATGGATAGCCTTGACACTTGTGTCAAATTGGAAATGACTAAAACAGGAGCCGTGCCGGGCCAAATGGGGTTAGCTACCTCGAGCGAACACACTTCTTCGTAAACTACTCATTACTTTGTAATTGATTGGTGCGCACCCTTGATTTGGGAGTGTTGTTTCGCGGTGTTGCGATCGTTGCGACGATGCGTTCTCACCAGTCTGGATCAGGCAAACGGTAGTTTCAATACCTTGGGTATTGCCTCATGTTCCTTCTCATACTTGTATTCCCATATACGTGACCACTACGAATTTGTTTTGTATTATACCTATGGAGTACTCCCTAATATCCCACTAGTTTACGGTGGAGTTTACAGTGATGTATAGTCTGTAATGCTATATAAAAATGTGTTAAGGGGAATAATGGTGACGCCTTAACACTATCTTGATATTTTACTTTACTGTTAGACATTATCTATTTATCGTACAATATTATGTATAAATAATTTAACGGATCCTCAAAGATGTTTATTCCATTCATCTTTGAGTTATTGTTATTTCCAATTCTGAATCATATTATCTGTATAAGAATATATGTCCTGATTCGAGTGTTTGTTTGTGCTTATGCTCGGATCAGACTGAGGATTGCTGTTGCTGTTCTATCTAATGCTGAAGATCGAAGACTATTATCATATTTATCTTATCAGTATTGCTCTTTCTATTTGGACACTATTGGACATCTATGTTGTTCTATTTCATTTTATTTGAGACATTGTTGTATTTATGGGTAGCTTCATGAACTACTCTTATGACTATGTTGTAATTCCGCTGCACTATTCTGTGATGTTATATTTTCTGTGATTCTGTGATGATTCTCATTTATATACATATACTCCATTAATGATTCGTGTTTTGTACTATTTAAGCTGACATGTGTGGATTATTGTCAATTTAAATGGTCCAAATATACGGGTTGTTACACATTTCTTTCAAATCACCTTGAAATATTTATATCTGAAAATACTTCAGAATAATACTAATATTATATTCCAAAATCTTTGAAAACCAATTTCAAAACTTCGAAACTCAAGTTCTCAAATTTCCAATTAAATTCATTTTATTTGTAAATAATTTTTTTCAACCATTTTTTATAAAATTTAACTTCCTAATAAACAGATATATCACATACGACTATATCCGTTTATAAAAATTATTCTTTTATATACAAAATATAATACTAGGTAAAAATATTTCATTTACCTATATTTCAAAACAATATTGTGTTGGTCTGCCATAGTAAGTGTTTAGAAATCCTTATCGATGCCATAGCGTCCTATGTACCGACCAAAATTTATAAATACACAACAGAACAAATTAACACAATATAAAACATTTTTATTGAAACACCCCATACCCCTTAATATACCCCAAAGGGCACACCAAAGGATGTGGTGCGTTATATGAAACACTCCGCACCCCTTAGTATACCCAAAAAAGTTACACTAAAGAATGTGATGCGTTATAGGTATAGCTAAAACATCATAGAGACTAAGATTCACAAGAAAATAGGTAAAAACAATGGAAATATTTAAATAGTAATTCATTATTTAGAATTAAACTTCATCAAAAAATAGAATATGTCTAAAACCCAAATACTCATGTCTTATGAAAAATATATCTCGGTCTCACATCATCAGGGTACATAAATATTAATAATCATCCCTCTCATAAGTACCAGTACATCGAAGCCAAATGAACAGAAAAAAGAAAAGAAGAAGAATACATGAAGAACTCCGGGAATGTATCTCCAAGAAATCTTAATCTACTGTCCTCCACTCTATTGACCTATAGGGGATAAAAGGGGAAATAGAGGAGTGGGTCAGACAATAAGTCTGGTGAGTGAAAGTAATTACTAGCATTTCTAAGCAAGATAAAGATAATAAACTAAGTAATAGTTCTAGTATAGAAAGAAATACTGAAATGATAAAACTGGGGTAAAATAATGTTTCTGATTCTGTTTGACTGTTTGCTTTGATTGTTTCGATTGTTTGCACTTGTCTTTAACTGCTGTGATTAGGCTGAAACAGTAATCCTATTTCAGTTGCTAATTTGATTAGGCTGAAACCTGTTAGTCCTTGAGAAGGATGGTTTTGATGACAACAACCTTAGGACTTTTTATAAAATATAAATACTAACATTATAGTTTAGATATATATATATATATGTATATGCAGGAGATAAACATGCAGGTACCAAGAATGAAGACTGTACAATATAAAGATACAAGACTGATGAATTTAAAGATCGAAGATATCAAGATTGAAGACTCATAAGTATCAAGAAATCAAGTAATCAAGAGTTCAAGATTTTAATAGTACAAGATAAGTATTGAGTCTAGAATTATGTTAAAACTTCATAATAGCACGGAAATCTTCATTCCATATTTCATTTGGGATGGAACCCATTTCTACCTTCTTAGTGACTTACAAACCCACGACAAGTGGCTTACAAACCCACGAACATCCTGGTTTTGTACAAGTTCTCGAGTCCTGATGTGATGAGATATTCTGCAGGAAGAAGCTTGCAAAACTACTTCAAAATGGTTTTTCAAAATGATTTTCAAAACTGCTTTTCAAAATGTTTTAGCCTTAAAATATTCTTTGTTTTTGTTTTTAAATAAACTCTTGTTTTCAACTTCGATTGTTTTTAAAACTATCTCTTGTTTTAAATATTTAGCTTTAAAATATTTATTTACTCGGATTTTAAATTACTTTATAGATTAAGATTATATATATTAAAAATTACTTTCGAAACTCTTTTATATGTTTAATCTATATTCAAATATATTTACAAAGTTTAGAAATCGTTTTGACAAATTATAAAAGCCAATTTTAATAAGAAAATCAAAATCATCAATTTTGCCCAGAGCATGTCGACATCCCTCCAACCCCATGTCGACATGGTGTCCGTTAAATTCAAAATTCAAAATTTCAAAAGAAGTGTCTATTCGTCGTATCCTTTCAAGAATAGATATGGTTGTTGATTTCCTATAAATACTAGTAGTTTTAAACGAATTTTTAATCAGATTTCTCTTGTTTTCTCTTCTCTTCATCTTCCACATTTATTCTAAAGAATTCCAAACTATACTCTGCCGAAATACCAAGTGAATCAAACTTGATTAGCTCTTGTTTGATTCTCTGCCACTCTCTCTGTAAGATCTCAGTGCTATTCAGAGTTATAGGATTATTTGTAAATCAAACCGTTGAGTAAAAGGTGCGGTTGAGCCTTGAAATCAATTGGGTGTGATTGTTGCCCCGGAAATCGATTAGGTGATCTTGTGGCTTGGTAAATCAAGAGAGTTTTCCCCGGACTCGAATACAGGAGGGTGTACCTCATGGCCTTGTAATCGAGGGTGTAATCTGGGAGATTATTTTTGATAAGAAATCCGTACGTTTGTGCGGGACTGGATGTAGGGTAACTGCGAACCAGTATAAAATCTGGTATGTTCTTTCCTTTACTACTTTTATTTATTATTTACATCTGTGTCTGTTTCTGTGATTATATCTGTGTTTTTGAATTGCAGTTGTTGGTGATTAAATTTACATAAGTTTCAAAAAGATATAGAAAATCCACAAAACACTATTCACCCCCCTCTAGTGTTATTTGCATCCGTAATCCGCATTTCTCACATTTAGTATCAGAGCAAGGTTTTCAAAGTTTTCATAATCTGAATTTTGAAAAAGTTTTTTAAAAATGGTTATTTTTGGGGATTTTGTTAACACTAGTTTAAACCTGTTCAAATCATCATTGACTCATAAGTCTGCATATAGTTATTATAGAAAACCAAGTTATCTACCAAGTTTTTATTCTATGCAGAAAGATAAATATTATATGGATTTTGAAGAATCAACACTCAATGGAAAAATCATGCAAATCAAGAAGAATAAGTGGATACTCGATAGTGGATGTTCAAGACACATGACTGGTAATCCAGATACGCTGAATGATATTATCTATAAAGATGGAGGATTGGTTAACTTTGGAGACATTTCAAAAGGATATGTGATTGGCATCGGCAATGTCGGTAACTCTAAAACTCCTACTATTTCTAATGTTTTAATAGTTAAGAATCTGAAACAGAATCTGCTTAGCATTAGTCAACTTTGCGATAAAGAATACAAGATTAAATTTGAAAAAGATAAGTGTCACATCGAAGATAAAAATTCAAATATTATATTTGAAGGAATTAGGAAGAAAATTATTTACATCCTTAGTATGAAAGTTTCAAATGATAACTTATGTCTTTTGGCTATTACAAGTGACCCTTGGATTTGACATAAAAGATTTGATCATTTAAATTTCAAACTGTTAACTAGATTTTCAAAACTTGACTTAGTTAGAGGTCTTCCCAAGTTAAACTTTAAAGTATATAGTATATGTGATGCTTGCCAATTAGGAAAACTTAAGAAAAGTTCTTTCAAATTAAAAGATATGATTTCAACTTCAAAACCTCTTGAGTTACTTCATCTAGATTTATTTGGTCCATCTCAAATTCAATCAATAAATCACAATAAATATGTCTTTGTTATTGTAGATGATTATTCTAGGTTTACATGGACAATTTTTATGAAACATAAAAGTGATACTTTTGATTCATTTAAATTTTTTACAAAAAGACTTCAAAGCCAACTTTCTTTAAAAATTATAACTATTCATAGTGATCACGGTGGGGAATTTGAAAATGAAAATTTTAAGAGATTCTGCAATAAAAAGGGAATAACTCATAATTTCTCTTTTCCAAGAACTCCACAACAAAACGGAGTGGAAGAATGTAAGAATAGAACGGTTCAAGAGTGTGCTAGAACAGTGCTTTCTGATAGTAACTTACCTAAAAACTTTTGGGCTGAAGCAGTCGCTACAGCTTGTTATATATTAAATAGGATTTTAATTAGACCATTAACTAATAAAACACCATATGAATTACTTTACAATAAGAAACCCATAGTAGCTTATTTTAAAGTTTTTGGTAGTAAATGTTTTTTTCTTAATACAAAAGATAATTTAGATAAATTTGAACCTAAATCCGACAAAGGTATCTTCATCGGATATTTTAATAGAAGTAAATCATTTAGAGTTTATAATTTAAGAACTAACACTATTGAAGAAACAATGCATGTATCTTTTGATGAAAAGTTTAAAGATACTGTACAAATAGAAGATGAAGAAGATTTTGTAACTTTAAATAATGAACTTAATGAAACTAATTGTGAAATCACTCAACCTAATAAAAGAATTAGGCTATTAAAAGATTATCCTATAGAAAATATACTAGGTAATATTGAATCTATTGTTAGAACTAGAAATCAACTAAATAACATGAGTAATGTAGCTTTTATATCAACTATTGAACGTAAAAATCCAAAGGAAGCATCATCTGATGATTCATGGATTCTTGCTGTGCAAGAAGAATTGAATAAGTTCACCAGAAATGATGTTTGGGAACTTGTTCCTAGACCTGAGGATAAAAGTATAATTGGAACAAAATGGGTTTATAAAAATAAAATGAATGAACTTGGTGAGGTCGTGAGAAATAAAGCTCGATTAGTCGCACAAGGTTATTATCAAGAAGAAGGAATAGATTTTGATGAAACCTTTGCACCATTAGCAAGATTAGAAGCCATTAGAATTCTACTTGCTTTCGTGAATTATAATAATTTCAAATTATTTCAAATGGATGTTAAAAGTGCTTTTCTAAATGGATTTGTTAAAGAGAAAGTTTATGTTGAACAACCTCCACTCTTTGAAGATGAAAGATTTCCAAATCATGTTTTCAAACTTAAGAAAGCTCTATATGGTCTGAAACAAGCTCCTAGAGCATGGTATGATAGACTAAGATCTTTTTTATTACAATCAAATTTTGAAATTGGTAAAGTAGATAATACTCTTTTCATTAAAAGAAATAATAATGATATTCAACTAGTACAAATTTATGTAGATGATATTATTTTTGGTTCAACTAGTCATGAAATCAATAAAGAATTTTCTGAAATAATGACAAAAGAGTTTGAGATGAGTCATATGGGTGAACTTACTTTCTTCTTAGGTTTACAAATAAAACAATTAGATACTGGTATCTTTATTAGTCAAGAAAAATATGTTAGGGATCTAGTGAGTAAATTTGGTATGACTACTGCGAGTGGAAAACCCACTCCCATGGCAACCAATGAAGCTTTAAGTAAAGAAGATCTTTCAAAAGATGTAAATCAAAAACTATATAGGGGAATGATTGGATCACTACTCTATATCACTGCAAGTAGACCTGATATCATGCATAGTGTTTGTCTCTGTGCAAGATACCAATCTCAACCCAAAGAAACTCACTTAAAAGCTGTGAAACGTATTAGAAGATATGTTAAACATACTTTTGACTATGGTTTAGTTTACCCTAAAAATGATCCTTTTGATTTAATTTCTTATTGTGATGCTGACTATGCTGGTTGCAAATCTGACCGAAAAAGTACAAGTGGAACTTGTTACTTTTTGGGGCATTCTCTGGTTTCATGGTTTAGCAAAAAGTAAAATACTGTTTCTTTATCAACAACTGAAGCAGAATATATCTCTACTACTTTAGCTTGCTCCCAAGTCATTTATATGCAACAAACTTTAAAAGATTTTGGATTAACAATTTCAAAATCACCAATTTACTGTGATAATTCTAGTGCAATAAATTTGTCTAAAAATACTACTCATCATGCTAGGACTAAACATATTAATATCAGACATCATTTTCTCAGAGATAATATAAGTAAAGAGATTATTTCTCTTGAATATATCAATTCCGAGAATCAAATTGCTAATATATTCACCAAACCCTTAAATCAACCTATATTTACTAAATTAAGAAAAGAACTAGGCATTTGTTCAATGACCGAGATATAGAATATAGATATAGTAACATATATATACAAGAATTTTTCATAAGGATGTTGACATACCCCTACCACCCATGTCGTCATACAACGACAAAATTTTAAATTTTGATTTTCCCACTAAAATCAGCTTGGTAGTTATATAAACCTATGTATTTCTAATTTTTCTATCTTCTCACTTTTCTTTCTCTGAAATAAAACTTCTGTAAATTAAAATTAATGGCCTCCTCCACTAAATCAAACCAAATTGACACCATTTCTTTCCCTTCTCCTCATTTTGGTCCTTTCCAACGCACTACACTGGCACGTTTGATAAAAAATGAGGAATCTATGAAGGATGCCATGCAAATGTTGACTGAATTTCAAGTTGTGCAACTAAGGATGGCAAAAGAACAGGAAAAGAAAGGCAAAATTCTTCGGAATTTACCAAAACTCCTAATGGATAATCACGCAAATCCTATAGTAATTGAAGAAGATTCTCCCAACATTCACGTGCATAATCCTTTAGAGCACAGTGAAGAGGAAGAAGAAGAAGAGGAAGAAGAAGAAGAGGAGGAGGAGGAAGAAGCACCTATGGAAGAAGACGACAACATGGTCTGTGTATGCGAAGTCTGTTTTGACAAAGATGGGAATTTGGTTGAACAACGGGGAAACTTTTGTTTTAATTATCCAAATTGTTCGATTCACAGATCTATGATTGTCAAAAACTTTCGTTAGTATTGTTATTCTATAATTTATGTACTTAAATATATTTGTATGTTTATGTTTCATATAAACATGTGCATATAACATCATATATAATAATATATTTGTTCTACTTATTATACTTCCTTATTAGTATTTAATTTAAATAGTATTAGACTAAGGGGGAGTTTAGGATTAGTTTTTTGTTGATGACAAAGGGGGAGAAATATAAAATAGAGTAGTTAGAGTAGTTAATAGAGTAGTTAGAGTAGTTAGGCTTAGATTAAGGGGGAGTTATTAGTTTTAAGGGGAGTTATTTTAAAGGAGAAGTATATTTTATAAACATAGGTTGTCGTCATCAAAAAGGGGGAGATTGTTAGTCCTTGAGAAGGATGGTTTTGATGACAACAACCTTAGGACTTGTTATAAAATATAAATACTAACATTATAGTTTAGATATATATATATATATGTATATGTAGGATATAAACATGCAGGTACCAAGAATGAAGACTGCACAGTATAAAGATACAAGACTGATGAATTTAAAGATCGAAGATATCAAGATTGAAGACTCATGAGTATCAAGAAATCAAGTTATCAAGAGTTCAAGATTTTAATAGTAAAAGATAAGTATTGAGTCTAGAATTATGTTAAAACTTCATAATAGCACAGAAATCTTCATTCCATATTTCATTTGGGATGGAACCCATTTCTACCTTCTTAGTGGCTTAAAAACCCACGACAAGTGGCTTGCAAACCCACGAACATCCTGGTTTTGTACAAGTTCTCGAGTCCTGATGTGATGAGATATTCTGCAGGAAGAAGCTTGCAAAACTACTTCAAAATGGTTTTTCAAAATGATTTTCAAAACTGCTTTTCAAAATGTTTTAGCCTTAAAATATTCTTTGTTTTTGTTTTTAAATAAACTCTTGTTTTAAACTTCGTTTGTTTTTAAAACTATCTCTTGTTTTAAATATTTAGCTTTAAAATATTTATTTACTCGGATTTTAAATTACTTTATAGATTAAGATTATATATATTAAAAATTACTTTCTAAACTCTTTTATATGTTTAATCTATATTCAAATATATTTACAAAGTTTAGAAATCGTTTTGACAAATTATAGAAGCCAATTTTAATAAGAAAATAAAAATCATCAATTTTGCCCAGAGCATGTCGACATCCCTCCAACCCCATGTCAACATGGTGTCCATTAAATTCAAAATTCAAAATTCCAAAAGAAGTGTCTATTCGTCGTATCCTTTCACGAATAGATATGGTTGTTGATTTCCTATAAATACCAGTAGTTTTGAACGAATTTTTAATCAGATTTCTCTTGTTTTCTCTTCTCTTCATCTTCCACATTTATTCTAAAGAATTCCAAACTATACTCTGCCGAAATACCAAGTGAATCAAACTTGATTATCTCTTGTTTTATTCTTTGCCACTCTCTCCTTAAGATCTCAGTGCTATTCAGAGTTATAGGATTATTTGTAATTCAAACTATTGAGTAAAAGGTGCGGTTGAGCCTTGAAATCAATTGGGTGTGATTGTTGCCACGAAAATCGATTAGGTGATCTTGTAGCTTGGTAAATCAAGAGAGTTTTCCCCGAACTCGAATACAGGAGGGTGTACCTCGTGGCCTTGAAATCGAGGGTATAATCTGGGAGATTATTTTTGATAAGAAATCCGTACGTTTGTGCGGGACTGGATGTAGGGTAACTGCAAACCAGTATAAAATCTTTCTTTCCTTTACTGCTTTTATTTATTATTTGCATCTGTGTCTGATTATGTGATTATATCTGTGTCTGTCAATTGCATTTGTTGGTGATTAAATTTACACAAGTTTCAAAAAGATTTAGAAAATCCACAAAACACTATTCACCCCCCCTCTAGTGTTATTCCAGCCTTAAGATCCGTAATCCGCATTTCTCACAAAACCTAACTCTACCTGTTGATCGGCCTTCTATCTCTGTTGTGCTACTATGAACTAATCCCGTTGGTTATAGCAAAAGACACCTCTTAGCGCTTGGAACGCAGTAGCAAAATATTTACCCTAATCGATGCCGCACGCTCGGTCATCGCCGGTACACACTAACTGTCTCCCCTTGTTGTGACCTATTATTTACCCTAATCAGGATAAGTGTGCCTACCCTCACCAAACTGTTGTGAGACCATTAGTCCTAGAGCTGAAAGGGAATACTGCCCAGCCTCACCTAGCTGCTGTGAGACCATCAGTCCTAGTCCTGAAAGGGAATGCTGCCGGTAGTGGTCCTTATAAACAAATTCTAGTTTGCGCCCCTTGCCCAAATCCCCAGATTTGAGCTTCTATATATTGGCCACTTATTTACCCTAATCAGCATAAGCGTGTCCCTGCCTCACCTGCTATTTTGAGACCATCATTCCTAGATCTGAAAGGGAGTGCTGCCGGTACGGACCACTACTTCTATTTTTGCTTATTAACTTATTCTAAGTTTTTAAAATAAGCCTCTTCTGTAATTTCTTTATTTTTAATTATAACCTATATGTTATAACTGTTCTTTTGCTTATTAACTTAATCCAAGATCTAAGTTATAAAATAACCCACTTCTGTTACTCTTCTATTTTTTATAGTTATAATCACTTATTATAATTATGCTTGCAAATATCTCAAATTTTCCTATTTCAGTCTATCTCCATCTTATTATAGTTCTTCTTATTTTACATCTGATTTCTGTAAATTTAGTGTTTTTCTATTTTAATCCATATTTGCGAATTCATCTTCTTTTTAATATTTTATTCGCGTAAAAGGGAATAAAAAGAAACAAACATTTACATGCTAAATTCCAACTTAAAACAGATGTAAATAACTGTAAATAACTATAAATAACTGAATAAAAATAATTGAATAAAATAGACTGAAAAGAACTTCTGAAATTTACTTAAAAGTTAACTGTAAATAAATTATATAAAAACTGTCTAAAAATTGTAGAAAAACTACAATTATTGAGAACCCTATTATTTTAAATTACTTAAAAATCTAAAACAATTACAAAACACTCACCTGTGGTCCTTAGCTCTAGTCCTTGGCATTGTTGGATCCACTCCTAGGGTGTAGAACATTTTTATCAAAAAGATCTCCTCCTTAGAAAAATTTCTATTTAGGGTCCAGCCTCAGACAATGAACCCAGGGATGACCGTTCGTGCTCGATTTTCATGGCACAGGGATGACCGAGCTTGATCGGGTTTTAATTGGAGGAGGAGCTCACTTCGGCGCTTCGGGTGGCACTCATCGATCGTCGTCAAAACGTGAGGGGAGGTCGCGAAAATTCTATTTGATACGGCGGCTATGGGTTCGGTCGTGTGATGCCTGGGAACGAATGGAAGAAGATGCTCACGGCCCAGATTTTGTCAAGCAGATCGAACGGCTCTGATGAAGTAGGGTTTAAAATTTAAAAAGAAAATAGTAAATAATTATATATTAAATTCGTTTAAACTTTAAAATGCTCTAACTTTTTGATATGAGGTCCGTTTCAGACGAAATAGGTTGCGTCAGGTTCGTATTAATGAGCACTACACAATGGAGCTGGATTGGGATTGATTGGAGCTAGTTTGAATTTTGGGTAAAATTAAAAGCGTGTTTAATTTTATTTGAAATAAAACACTACAACTGTTTTTGGAAGCAAGGTGAGAACTTCTCACTCAATCGAATTGTGTTTCAATTTAAATTTTAAATAGTTAGATTTAAAATTGTTGGTAGTGTTGATTGTGTGTTTGGATTGATGGTTGTCATTTGTTGCATTGAAATAGACCCTATACGCCGCATATTAAGCGGAGGTTATTATATTAAAAACATATACCGCGATATTCCACCTTGAAGTGGAATTGGTATTATATATGTATTTGGAGTTGATTTCCCGCATTATATAGCGGATGAGACCCTATTGCGCCGCATAATAGCGAATAGTATTTTATAAATCCTATATACCGCGCTATTCCACCTCGAAGTGGAATTGGTATTGTGCTAACATCTATGGATGCAGGGAAACAGGTTGGAGGGATCCAACTGGATTCCTCAAACATTTGAATTTATTTCAATGTTGTGTGTTGATTATTTATAATCTCCGTGTGATTATATTTGTGAATTGGAATCGTTGAAGGCTATAAATTAGCCGAATATATTGTTGGTATCGTTGGATACCAGAAATAAATAAAATTGGATTTTCGAAATTCAAGTTGAAAATTTATCGAAAAGTTTATTTTGGAGAATTGGATAAATTTAAAAGGAGTTTTAAAAAGATAAAAGTCTTATTTTTGAACTATATTGAATTAAATTTCAAATTTTGGGAAAAAGGGCTTAGTAAAGGGATTTTTAATAATATTATTTATAAGTTGAAGAATTTATTAAAAAGTTGGATTTTTAAATAGATTTGAAGAGATAAAGAAATTTATTTTAAAAAGGAAATAATTTGGAATTTCGTTGAAGATTTGATTTGGGTGTTTTGAAATAAATTTGAAAATCAATTTGAAATTAATTGATTTTTAATTTACCATAACTAGTAAAATTTATTCATAGAAATTTACCTGATTTAAATTAGTCAGATAATTAAATTAATCCTACTTATGGAAGTTTGGATTATATTGGATGTTGAATTGTTTGATATCTCTGATATGTGATTGATGCAGCGGATTAATCAAAACAATGTAGATCGATGAAAGTAGCGATCGATGGATTGGAAGATACTGAAATGCCAAATTCGTTGATCCGAAGATACGGAATTCTAGCTATCCCGAACTCGTTGATCGCGCACGATACCGGGTTCAAAGATCTGCGATTCTTCACACGTTGATCTAGCGCACTAGATTCCGTGAATCGGCTTCTGCAGTCATTGAATCGAGCGCACTCGATTAACCTAAAGAGGAGATAGGAGATTACACTCGACTACAAATTTGGTGAAAGCACAAAGCTAACAAAACAAGAGTTTTATTTCAAATCAACTAAACTATTACAAATGGCACCACCGACCTATTTATAGAAGTTACAAAACATGCCCAGAAAATTACACAAGTCTTAAGTCGTTGCCGACTTATAACCTGCGACTTAACATAGACGACTCAACAGATGCGACTTACCATAAGTCGTGCACGACTTAAGAGATTACAACACATAGTCCTCGACATACGACTTATGTACAAGCGACCTAAGAAAACACAATACAATACCATACAACGACTCATCACTTAAGTCGTAGACGACTTAACGACTCATCATAGCTCGGCGACGACTTATCCTCAGCAGGGACTCAACGAAAACTACCAGCGACTTAAACACATATCACAGTAGCATCTTCACACGGCTTAAGCTTGAACGACTTAGTGAATAGTGACTTCTCGACTTAACCCAGTATCCGACTTAAGGAATCCAGATGACTTAACTAAGTCGTAACTCGGTAACGACTTATCACCTGTCCCGTTAAGTCGTACACTACCCAAAACACTTCCCTTAAGTCGTTGCCGACTTAAGCCTTGCGCATTTTCAACTTGTGTTGCTCCTCCTATAAGTCGTGGGCGACTTATGTCTTCAACTCCGATAAGTCGTGGGCGACTCATGCTATTGACTTGGTTAAGTCGTGGACGACTCATGCCATTTTTGTTAAGTCGGTCACGACTTAGACCTCCATTTCCTTAAGTCGGTCACGACTTAGTACTTGGCCTGCATCAGTGATGCTTTGTGATATATCCTGATTTGTGTTGTGATCTGTAATTTGTTTATTTGTGATATATATATATATATATATATATATATATTTGTGATCTGTGAATGAAAGATAAGCATTATAGTTTATACCGCTTATCAATTATATTGTTATATTTGATCTGTGATGGTTGAATGTTGTTGCACTATTGTGTTAAACCCTTGGACTACAAAATACACACAAATGTGGATTTCACGTGGAAATCAGTTAATTCAAAGATTTTTAACAATTCTAAAGATTGAATTTTTGAATCCAAATTAGTTTTGGAAATTGGAATTGAAAGTTTTTTTTGAAAATGAGTTTCGAAAATAAGAGTTATTTTAAATAACTTAATAAAATTGAAATTTGAATAATTTGATTTAAAATTTTAATTCCATACTTGAAATTGAATTCAATAATTTGGGAATTTTGGTTTAAAAGATTATGCAAGTATAAAAGGTGTTTATATTGGTTTTTAACCCTTTAAAAAATATGGTTTTGGAAATTTAAATTTAAATCCAAGATTTATACTTGGATGGCTTTAACCTGTGTAATTGTAACCAGTTTTTCCCAAAACGAAAACTATCTGTTTTCAAATAATAATAGCTTTCATAAAGTGAAAAGATTTCCAATTTGTATCGAAACATTTCAAGTTGAAATGAAATTGTGAATAGTTTGGAAAAACTATGAATTAACCTTTTTGAAGATGATTAAGCTTTATCTTGAAATCAAAGAAGATTTTAAAAGGTGTATCTTTTATATTATAAAAGACTCGAATTGTGAATAGTTTTGAAAGCTATAAGTTAAACCTTAATTTAAAGATTTAATGAGTTAATCCAATTGAAATGGAAATTGATTTGGGAATCTATGAATTGAATCTTTGTGAAACTGGGTAAACTTTGTGAAATAAATCTTTTTCTAAAGATTTGAAATGGTAATTTGTTAAACCATTTGAAAGAAAAGTTTGGGTAATAAGTTGTGACTTAATGTAAATCCCAATATCCATATGTTTTAGAATATTGTGCTCACTATTCAGATTAGCCGGGAGAGGACCTTTGTGTCATATAACCCATTCCGAATAAGTGATACGACGATATGGATCGCATTGAAGACTGGGTATTTGTGAAAACGATAGGATGACCTATCGATTGTCTCTGCATCGGGTTGCTCCGGTATAGAGATTTCCTTTGTGATGGGAAGTTCGATCGGGATTGTTAACACCCAAATTGCAAGGGCTTCTTCGGAAGTGCCATCGGTTATGTTCGAACCCGGAACAGACTTGTATGGTTACATGTTTGACATTACATTTTGAGATATAAAGCAGATTTCTTGCAAACACATATCTGTTGGTGGCGGAGAATTTATTCTCTTAGCTTAACATCCTTCTTTGAGACGTACGAGCTTAGAGGTTATGTATTTGAAGGTTATCAGGGATATATTCCAATTTGGTAGTGTGGCATGCTGAGTGTTGCTGCGTGATGATTATTTATTGATCATTTGTTGATCAAAGCATGGCTTTATGTAAAGCATAGCTTTGTGGACGAGACCTCATCGAGCCTCACAGACCGGAAATGGTCGAAACAGGAAAGATGCGGCAAGGTTATGAGGGTCGCTCCCTTTAGGGTATGTCATTTCCTTCTGGAAAAGGGTGGTTGTAACGACCCGTATTTTTAACACTTTAAAAATACGAATTAAAATGAAAATTTTGGATAAAAATCCGAAGGAAATAAAATTTTGTGTTGTTAAATGTGAATTACAAGTTAAAATACAAAAATGAATTCTGAAATAACTTATTTGTAAATTAAATATGGATGTTAACTGGTAGTGAATGTAAATAATGAATTGAATTTGATTGTAAACCAAATATGTTATGATTGTAAACAAAGAATAAATAAAATGGTAGATTTAATAATGGAAGTTATGTTATTGAAACTAACATAAATAAATGTAACTTAATATTACAGTTGATTGAAAGCAGATAATAACTGAAACTGTAATTTGATAAAGATGTTAACTTGTAATTGAACGTAAGTAAAAGATTTAAATTTGAATGTAACAAGTAATTGAATTGAATTGAATTTGATTGTAAACAACGAAATAAATAAAATGTTACATTTAATATTGAAGTTATAATATGGAAATCAACGTAAATAAATGTAATTTAATATTACTGTGAATTTAAATAAGATGATAGCTGAAGAAAATGAAAGTAAATGAATTATAAACTATTGATAATAATGTATAAGTAAATGGTTGATTCAATAATGAAAGTGTAAATCGAAATAAAAGAATTCATTTGGAATTAAATAACTTGAATTTGAATTACAATATAATTGAACGCTGAATCTAATATAATCTTTTATATTGGATTTATAATGGAAAATTGCATTGTAAAAGATTGTTAATTACTATGAAATTAAAAATGGAATTTGTGAACAATTGAAATTTGATTTAAAAGTTAATAATTTAAAATTGGGAATTTTATATTGAAATTAAACAGTCGAATAATTTATTTTTCGAATATTGGATTTAATTAGACAATTAAATCGATAATTTAATAAGTTAAATTTCAGAAATAATTGAAAATCGAGTTGAATATGAGTGAAAATGATTTGTAAAATTTTATCTTATCATATTGGAGTTATAGTAATGTTATAGAACTTTTAAAATTGAATTTAAAGTTAATTTGTGAAAATTGAATATTTTAGTATTTAATTATCGACTGAAAAATAGCCATTTTTCTAACAGTCTCAGAATGGAACGAAACTAGTTCCATTGGATCCGTAATAGTTTGTTATTGTCGGATTTCAATTTTCGTAGCAATCGGAGTTATCGTTTGACCGTGGCAGCTCGAAATGCATCGAATTGTTTTTAATATTAATTCGGCGAGAGAAAATAGTCATTTTTCAAAAAATCTCGGATTTCGACGAAACCAGTTTCATCGGATCCATAATGTCATATTATTGTAGGGTTTCAAGTTTCGTAACGATCGGACTTGTCGTTTGATCGTACGAACGCGAAACGCCTTGAAATCAATTTAATTGAAATCAATTTTTGAAATCAATTTGAGAATTTCTTTTTCAGCATAACATCTTCATACAAAGGAATTTGGCCGTGAAACTTTTTCCATCGCGCTCAGAATATTTTAAAACACCTATTTCGATATATGGGTTTACTCAATTTCGTTCCGGGGTCAGAACGGGCTTTTCGGGCCATAGTTTGTTCCGCACGTTCATCTATCCAGTCTATCTACTCTAGCTCTAACATACCTATATAAACACAGTTATAAACCCTAGCCTCCCTAATCTTCATTTGTCTGTACGTACAATTCATCTTCTTCTTAGCTTCTCATTCCAATGGTAGACAAAACCTAATTCCCAAATTCCAAAATCTAAAAAAAAAACAAAAAAAAACAAAAAAAAATTCGACATTTACGCGCTTCGGGTCGCGCTTGGGGTTTCAGGGGAAAAAACCCTGGAGCTACTTTGAGTCGGGAAGAAAACTACTCGGGTCATTGGGTCGTTTTCGCAAAAACTCCAAGCAGGCATCGGGTATTTGAGGCGGCGGACCGGGTTGAACTCGAAGTCGACTCAGCACCAGAATTTTCCAATCTTCAAATTTTCATAACTTTTGCTTACGGACTCGGATTTGGACGAGGTTTCTTTTATTAGGATCGTATCAAAATTCTGGACACTTTGACGCTGCTTTGGATGGATTTGGAGACTGTCAAATTTTTGGGTTTAAATTGAATTTAAATTCAATTTAAATTCAAAAGGTGAGTGTTTATACGCTCACAATTGACTAAAATAATTTTTGTTAGTTAAATTTGATATTATAAAGTGATATGAATTTTATTTGTTGTTGTTTGATAAAAATTTAATTGTCATATAGACGGTCATTTGAATTCACCGTTGAAAATTAAATTGACAGTCAAATTGAAATTAAAATTGAATTGCGATTAAATTACCTGACATTGATAACTATGAAATTGCCATGAATTGTATTGTCTATTGGATGATTTATTTCGATGGATGCTATTGGTTGATATCTAAATGTTTGGATGTTTATTTGCTTATATGTATCCTGTTATACATACATATGACACTGTGATTGGTTTATGTGATATATATTCATCCTTGACATTTAATTGAAATAAATAATCACTTGGCCATAGGTTAGAAAATTATATACGGACACCGGGTTGGTTAAATTAAATGATTTTAAAAGTTGTTTTGAAATTATTTAAATGAATTGATTTTAAGAATAAAATCCAATTTATGGAAATTGAATTATTTTGAATTGAAGCTCGATATGTTGGAATTTAAACTTGGTAAATGAAATTGTTTAATTACTCGAAGTTTAGATTTTTAAGAAAAGGATTGAAATACGACGTAAATATTCGAAAGTTGATTTGTTTTAAAAGATTGGACTTTTAATCGAACTCTGAATATTTCTAAGAAAATTTATATGAAATAATATTTCAAGTTTGAGTTTGGAATTGAAAATTAATTTGAAATTGAGATTTAATTAATTTGGAATTTGATTGAAATTCAAAGAAATTCGTGAATTGGACTAAATTGAAACTATTGAATTAAATTTGAAGATAAAATTGATTTGAATAGGATTTGAACTGAAATTGAGTTGGAATGTAATACTTAAATGAATTCTTGAAATCCGAATGTTAATCTAAGTTTATTGAATTGGAATTGTTCCAGAAATTAAGTAAACTACTTAATACGGATGTTTAATTTGAAGTATATTCTAATTTGAATACGAAATGGTTTTAAAGCGAATCTTATATAAATATATGAGATGTTTTGAAATGTGAAATATTTAAAGTTTCGAAATATATTGAAAGTGAAATTGTTTATTTTGTGGTTCAAATATGTATTTGAAATTGATAATTTGAAATGGTTTATTGAGAAGCTAAATCGAGTTGAAATTAATGATTTTGAAATCGAAATGAGATATTGAGGCGAAAAATGATTTTGAAACGAAATCTTACATCTTGAATAGATATGATGATATTTGAATGGATTTGATTTTGAAGCGAATATGATATTTTGATATCAATTATGAATCGATTTGAAATGTAAAAGAGCCACCGGTGTAATAATACGTAGTTATCAAAGAGACCGGGATCGGATATGGACATACTCTCTGTCGATACCGAAAACCACTTTAATAACTGATACACGCGGAGTGTTGATCCAGAATGAAGTGGATGGTTTTGGTGAATGCGTTGAATGAAGAAAGAGAATGATTTTGGATGACCCTTGACATGACTAAAACAGGAGCCGTGCCGGGCCATTGAGGATCGCCATCTCTAGCGGACACACTTCTTCGATACCATATCTATTACTATTGTGATTCGATTTGGGTGCACCCCTTGATTTGGGAGTGTTGTTTCGCGGTGTTGGTGTAGTAGCTGCTATGCCCAATATCAGTCCGGATCAGGCAACTACTAGTATCCTAGTTGGTATCGCCTCATGTACCTTGTCATACTGATTATCCTATTCACGACCACTACGTTTTGTTTTGTACCTTTAGTATATGGATTGCCCTCTGGTGACTTCCGGTTTTGGGGAAACTACGGTCTTGTATATACTCTTGGGAATAAAAATGTGTTAAGGGTGGAATGGGCCATGGCTTAACTTTAGTTTAATACTTTTACTTTAATATAGACATATTATAATAGCGTATTGTACTACATAGTAGATAGTTTAATGGATCCTTGAGAGATGGAAAATCCCGTAACATCTCTTGAGTTATTGCACTCACGTTGACACTGGATAGGAGATGTCAAACCCCGTAAACATCTCTGACGCCGTCACACTCATATTTCTTATTCGATTTGACTTACATGAGATATTTTAGTCCTGACTCGAGTGTTTTGTCTTTTCATTACGCTCGGGTCAGCTTGAGCATTTCAGATAAGGTTGAAGATCTATTTTGGAGGACGAAGACGGAGTTTGGTATTACATCATTTGTATTCTACTACCATATTATTTTTCCACTGCATTATTGTATTATCTCTGATATGTATGTAACTCTGATTTATGATGTATAATAATAATCAAATTTATTTATTTAACAGCTTCATGAACTGTTATTTTATTATTATATCTTGTTCCTTCCGCTGCGAGATTCTGAGTTTGTTTCTGTTCTTTCTTTTCTTTTCTTTTCTTATTTACTCCAATAACTATCTGTATTTTGGATTGTTTGAGTCGGCATGTGTGTATGTTTTGTCGACTTGAACGGTCAAAAATGTGGGCTGTTACAGTTGGTATCAGAGCTTTGGTTTAGATTACCTTGGCTCTAGTGGGTAATAACTCATTGAAATAGGGTTAAACCTTATGAATGAGTTCAAGTGTATATGAGAGAGCGTATTTGTAATTTTGATATAAAAATGATTTTATATTGTGTTAAATTGTTCCGTTGAGTATTTATGAATTCTCGTTGGTACTTGGGACGCCAAGGCATCGATAGGAATTTCTAAACACTCGAATAGGACAGATTGACATAATATTGTTTTGGACTATATTTTTATATAAAAGAACTATCTTGAAAATTTATAAATTTTGATTGTATTGGTTGTTAGGAGATGATAATATTAGATTATCATCGTTTATTGTTGATTAGTCAATATTTCTAACTATTGACTATTGGACGATTTTAAGAAATGAAACTTGTAAATATGATTGACAATGAATATAAATGGTAAATAAAATAAAATAAAAATGAATTTAAATTAAGATGGA
Source organism: Allium fistulosum (assembly GCA_030737815.1). Classification (NCBI taxonomy): domain Eukaryota; kingdom Viridiplantae; phylum Streptophyta; class Magnoliopsida; order Asparagales; family Amaryllidaceae; genus Allium; species Allium fistulosum. Next base: position 970,183,397 of record CM060908.1, on the reverse strand, counting down.
GAATTTAAATTCCAGTGTTTTGAAAATTTATTAACAAAAATTTTAAATGTATAATACAAGTATTATATGATAGTATATTCGATTAGAAATTGTTTTCAAAGGATTTTCAAATGAAGTAAGTGTTATACTCCCCTCTTGACACTAGAGAATGATTTCGGTGATGAGTGCATGCATCATCGACGTTTATTTTCGAGAGTCTAAGTGGGGGAGATCACTTAATAGCTTTTTCTAAACCCTGTTTTGATTAAAATTGAATTTTATTTTGTATTCTCTATAGTATGACTTGATACACATTAATATAAGTATATATTATTTCAAACTTGATTTGAAATGAAACCGGAGATGAAATTCTTAAGTTCTTTAATATTTAATGACTTTAAACTATTGAGATAAACAAATACTTGAATCATTATGGAACTTCTAAATTGTGAAATGAGAAATGAACTAAGAGCTAAGTGAAAATATCAATTGAAGTAGAAATCCTTAGAATTAGGAAATTATGAATTTAAAATAAAATTGAAACTGTAAAACTCGCATAGTATTAAATTTCATTCTATAGCATAAATATAACTTATCAAAATATTTAAGAAGTTCAAAAATGTTATATGAATTGTTAATTGGATAATATACAAGTTTAGGTTTGAATAATGAAATATGCATTCAATTAATGGTTTGAAAATATAAATAAAATTGTTAGTAAATAATTGGAATTTAAAGTAACATTTAAAGGTGATTCACCATTTTGTTAATATAAAATGGAAATACTATATGTGAATGTAAATGTGAAATTAAATTATAGTGAAATTTAAGTAATGACTTAAGAATTAATTAATTGAAAATTCAACTTTGAATGAAAAGAGGTTGTATGTTGTTTAACTACATTCTATTTGCATAACAAAAACTTACCGAATACTAAAAAAGTTTAAAATGCTTATAAGGATAAGTAGAGGAATAATATACCAGTGTGAGAGTGAATAGTAAAATGTGAAGATTTATTGATAGTTGTAAATATAAAAGAAATTTAAGCTGTAAAATGAATGATATATACAAGTGAATGAATAAAATTTAAAATTAATGAAATATAAAATTTGTAAATGGAAACTAATTAAAGTTGAATATAACTAAATGTCAATAAACTTGGAAGTGTATGAAATAAAAAAAAATTACTTGGAAATGTATAATTGATTTAGTGTAGATTCTGGATGGATGGTAATGTTTGATATGCATTGGTTGTTTGATGGATGGTAATTGATTTAGTAGAATTCATTAGTGTTAATGGAATTGAATAAACGGAATAAAATTTTAAAATAATTAAATTCAAATTTGAAGCAGAGTGAAATTAAATATAATTGAATCCAATTTAAATTGAAGCAAATTGACTTGAATTTAAAATGTGAACGAAACAAACTTGAATAGATCGGAAACAAATTGAATGTAAACGTATTTCATGGATAAATAAGAAAATAAACGACTTTGTGTTTATGATTGTTTCTTTAGAAAATTTAAAGTTTGATGGTTTGTACTTTGAAATAATAAAAGCAAAATTTTGGAAAAAAATCCAAAATTGTCCAATATATGCTGAAACGAAAACAACCATAACTTTTAAATGGCTGGACGAAGTTCAACGATATTAGACTTTTCGGAAAGCTTAGAAACTGTAGCACGACTTTTGTTTAGACTGTATTGAGAAATTCCTTCATTTACTTAGTTAAAAATTTGAATCTTCTCGCTGGCCTGTGTAAAAGGGAAGCAAAATCAGTAGCATATACTCTTAGTATTTTTGCCATAACTTTTTACTGGTTTATCGGATTTTGATGATCTTGCACTTTATGGAAAGCTTAGAACTTAAGCTAAAACTTTTGTTTTAAGCATTTGGTGTTTTGCTGTCGTTTAGAAGGTCAAAATCGTGACCAAACGTCACTGACCTGCGCAATTCATTGCCAGGCTGAGGCGTATCTATTTAGTAAAACGGTCGTAACTTTTGAACGGAAGGTCCGAATTCAATGATTTTGGACATTCCGGGAAGCCTGAAACGAATGCAACAACTTTTGTTTAGATTCCATTGTCAAATTTTATCGTTAAGTGACCAAAAACTGAGATTCGTTTGCTGTCCTAGAAATTGAATTTCAGTTTTGAAGCTAAACATGTTATATGTGTGTTGTTTATGATAAGTATATCGATCTATCTTTATATGCATGGTTCTAACTTGGTTATTGAGCATTTTAGTAGGTAGCAAAGGGGTTGCGCTTTGCTTGTGGAGCTCGCTTCTGCGCTTAATGCAAAATGTAAGTTAAAATGCTAATAAACGCTAAATAAAAGGTATGTTCTCGGATTACAGTTTATGTTGTGGTATATTATTGTGTTCCCCATGTTTTGGGATGCCTCATTCTTGTAATGAGATGTATATCATGCAATTATTACTACTGTGAAATTTTTTCGGTCCTAGCCGCGCAAAGGAGGTGCTGCCGAAATTTTTCAAAAATCTGAGAGTTAGAAATTTTTGTGAAAAAAATCCTATAACTAAATTTTGCAAATAAGTAGAATATTTTGAATGAATTATATCTAAATGATGGTTTCCCCTTCTCCGTTCCTTTTCGAGGACGAAAAGTTTTAAGTGGGGGAGAATGTAACGACCCGTATTTTTAACACTTTAAAAATACGAATTAAAATGAAAATTTTGGATAAAAATCCGAAGGAAATAAAATTTTGTGTTGTTAAATGTGAATTACAAGTTAAAATACAAAACTGAATTCTGAAATAACTTATTTGTAAATTAAATATGGATGTTAACTGGTAGTGAATGTAAATAATGAATTGAATTTGATTGTAAACCAAATATGTTATGATTGTAAACAAAGAATAAATAAAATGGTAGATTTAATAATGGAAGTTATGTTATTGAAACTAACATAAATAAATGTAACTTAATATTACAGTTGATTGAAAGCAGATAATAACTGAAACTGTAATTTGATAAAGATGTTAACTTGTAATTGAACGTAAGTAAAAAATTTAAATTTGAATGTAACAAGTAATTGAATTGAATTGAATTTGATTTTAAACAACGAAATAAATAAAATGTTACATTTAATATTGAAGTTATAATATGGAAATCAACGTAAATGAATGTAATTTAATATTACTGTGAATTTAAATAAGATGATAGCCGAAGAAAATGAAAGTAAATGAATTATAAACTATTGATAATAATGTATAAGTAAATGGTTGATTAAATAATGAAAGTGTAAATCGAAATAAAAGAATTCATTTGGAATTAAATAACTTGATTTTGAATTACAATATAATTGAACGCTGAATCTAATATAATCTTTTATATTGGATTTATAATGGAAAATTGCATTGTAAAAGATTGTTAATTACTATGAAATTAAAAATGGAATTTGTGAACAATTGAAATTTGATTTAAAAGTTAATAATTTAAAATTGGGAATTTTATATTGAAATTAAATAGTCGAATAATTTATTTTTCGAATATTGGATTTAATTAGACAATTAAATCGATAATTTAATAAATTAAATTTCAGAAATAATTGAAAATCGAGTTGAATATGATTGAAAATGATTTGTAAAATTTTATCTTATCATATTGGAGTTATAGTAATGTTATAGAACTTTTAAAATTGAATTTAAAGTTAATTTGTGAAAATTGAATATTTTAATATTTAATTATCGACTGAAAAATAGCCATTTTTCTAACAGTCTCAGAATAGAACGAAACTGGTTCCATTGGATCCGTAATAGTTTGTTATTGCTGGATTTCAATTTTCGTAGCAATCGGAGTTATCGTTTGACCGTGGCAGCTCGAAACACATCGAATTGTTTTTAATATTAATTCGGCGAGAGAAAATAGTCATTTTTCAAAAAATCTCGGATTTCGACGAAACCAGTTTCATCGAATCCGTAATGTCATATTATTGTAGGGTTTCAAGTTTCGTAACGATCGGACTTGTCGTTTGATCGTACGAACGCGAAACGCCTTGAAATCAATTTAATTGAAATCAATTTTTGAAATCAATTTGAGAATTTCTTTTTCAGCATAACTTATTCATACAATGGAATTTGGACGTGAAACTTTTTCCATCGCGCTCAGAATATTTTAAAACACCTATTTCGATATATGGGTTTACTCAATTTCGTTCCGGGGTCAAAACGGGCTTTTCGGGCCATAGTTTGTTCCGCACTTTCATCTATCTAGTCTATCTACTCTATCTTTAACACACCTATATAAACACAGTTATAAACCCTAACCTCCCTAATCTTCATTTGTCTGTACGTACAATTCATCTTCTTCTTAGCTTCTTATTCCAATGGCAGACAAAACCTAATTCCAAAATCTAAAAAAAAAAAATTCGAGATTTACGCGCTTCGGCTCGCGCTAGGGGTTTCAGGGGGGAAAACCCTGGAGCTACTTCGAGTCGGGAAGAAAACTACTCGGGTCATCGGGTCGTTTTCGCAAAAACTCCAAGCAGGCATCGGGTATTCAAATTTTCATAACTTTTGCATACGGACTCGGATTTGGACGAGGTTTCTTTTGTTAGGATCGTATCGAAATTCCGGACACTTTGACGCTGGTTTGGATGGATTTGGAGACTGTCAAATTTTTGGGTTTAAATTGAATTTAAATTCAATTTAAATTCAAAAGGTGAGTGTTTGTACGCTCACAATTGACTAAAATAATTTTTGTTAGTTAAATTTGATATTATAAAGTGATAAGAATTTTATATGTCATTGTTTGATAAAAATTTAATTGTCATATAGATGGTCATTTGAATTCACCGTTGAAAATTAAATTGACAGTCAAATTGAAATTAAAATTGAATTGCGATTAAATTACCTGACATTGATAACTATGAAATTGCCGTGAATTGTATTGTCTATTGGATGATTTATTTCAATGGATGCTATTGGTTGATATCTAAATGTTTGGATGTTTATTTGCTTATATGTATCCTGTTATACATACATATGACACTATGATTGGTTTATGTGATATATATTCATCCCTGACATTTAATTGAAATAAATAATCACTTGGCCATAGGTTAGAAAATTATATACGGACACCGGGTTGGTTAAATTAAATGATTTTAAAAGTTGTTTTGAAATTATTTAAATGAATTGATTTTAAGAATAAAATCCAATTTATGGAAATTGAATTATTTTGAATTGAAGCTCGATATGTTGGAATTTAAACTTGGTAAATGAAATTGTTTAATTACTCGAAGTTTAGATTTTTAAGAAAAGGATTGAAATACGACGTAAATATTCGAAAGTTGATTTGTTTTAAAAGATTGGACTTTTAATCGAACTCTGAATATTTCTAAGAAAATTTATATGAAATAATATTTCAAGTTTGAGTTTGGAATTGAAAATTAATTTGAAATTGAGATTTAATTAATTTGGAATTTGATTGAAATTCAAAGAAATTCGTGAATTGGACTAAATTGAAACTATTGAATTAAATTTGAAGATAAAATTGATTTGAATAGGATTTGAACTGAAATTGAGTTGGAATGTAATACTTAAATGAATTCTTGAAATCCGAATGTTAATCTAAGTTTATTGAATTGGAATTGTTCCAGAAATTAAGTAAACTACTTAATACGGATGTTTAATTTGAAGTATATTCTAATTTGAATACGAAATGGTTTTAAAGCGAATCTTATATTCTTATATAAATATATGACCTGTTTTGAAATGTGAAATATTTAAAGTTTCGAAATATATTGAAAGTGAAATTGTTTATTTTGTGGTTCAAATATGTATTTGAAATTGATAATTTGAAATGGTTTATTGAGAAGCTAAATCGAGTTGAAATTAATGATTTTGAAATCGAAATGAGATATTGAGGCGAAAAATGATTTTGAAACGGAATCTTACATCTTGAATAGATATGATGATATTTGAATGGATTTGATTTTGAAGCGAATATGATATTTTGATATCAATTATGAATCGATTTGAAATGTAAAAGAGCCACCGGTGTAATAATACGTAGTTATCAAAGAGACCGGGATCGGATATGGACATACTCTCTGTCGATACCGAAAACCACTTTAATAACTAATACACGCGGAGTGTTGATCCAGAATGAAGTGGATGGTTTTGGTGAACGCGTTGACTGAAGAAAGAGAATGATTTTGGATGACCCCTGACATGACTAAAACAGGAGCCGCACCGGGCCATTGAGGATCGCCATCTCTAGCGGACACACTTCTTCGATACCATATCTATTACTATTGTGATTCGATTTGGGTGCACCCCTTGATTTGGGAGTGTTGTTTCGCGGTGTTGGGGTAGTAGCTGCTATGCCCAACATCAGTCCGGATCAGGCAACTACTAGTATCCTAGTTGGTATCGCCTCATGTACCTTGTCATACTGATTATCCTATTTGCGACCACTACGTTTTGTTTTGTACCTTTAGTATATGGATTGCCCTCTGGTGACTTCCGGTTTTGGGGAAACTACGGTCTTGTATATACTCTTGGGAATAAAAATGTGTTAAGGGTGGAATGGGCCATGGCTTAACGCTATTTTAATACTTTTACTTTAATATAGACATATTATAATAGCGTATTGTACTACATAGTAGATAGTTTAACGGATCCTTGAGAGATGGAAAATCCCGTAACATCTCTTGAGTTATTGCACTCACGTTGACACTGGATAGGAGATGTCAAACCTCGTAAACATCTCTGACGCCGTCACACTCATATTTCTTATTCGATTTGACTTACATGAGATATTTTAGTCCTGACTCGAGTGTTTTGTCTTTTCATTACGCTCGGGTCAGCTTGAGCATTTCAGATAAGGTTGAAGATCTATTTTGGAGGACGAAGACGGAGTTTGGTATTACATCATTTGTATTCTACTACCATATTATTTTTCCGCTGCATTATTGTATTATCTCTGATATGTATGTAACTCTGATTTATGATGTATAATAATAATCAAATTTATGTATTTAACAGCTTCATGAACTGTTATTTTATTATTATATCTTGTTCCTTCCGCTGCGAGATTCTGAGTTTGTTTCTGTTCTTTCTTTTCTTTTCTTTTCTTATTTACTCCAATAACTATCCGTATTTCGGATTGTTTGAGTCGGCATGTGTGTATGTTTTGTCGACTTGAACGGTCAAAAATGTGGGCTGTTACAGTGGTGTTAGGTATGGAGCCCTGATATTTAACCTATGTGGTTGCTCCAATCTCATTTCTATGTGGTTGTTGTGTTGTGATCGAGGCCTCGGATAAAGGTCCCAAAGGACTGGGGGGTGGCATACTCGAGTAGTAGTTACCTAGTGACAGAGGTAACCCGGCCTTGTGTTGGCAGAGATCCGGGTAGGTTCTCGGGGCATCCATCCAGAGGCGTTTCCATGTGGCATAGGAAGTTCCTTAGCCTGACCATTTGTTGGAAATCCAATTCCCAATACGAACCCAGTATGGTTTTAGTTGTAGAACCTGCTATTTAACATAGCAGCTATAGCATGCATAATATAATGGTACCTATGCTGGCTAAGATTAATATTATACTTTCGAATGTTTCCTACACTATGCACTAATAATAATATAAAAAAATGATTTTTCGTAGTAAGTATGTTTGACTATCATAAGAAGAAATCTCCTCCAAGTCTGCGATTGCATTGTGTGTGTGGTGGGAGGTCTTATGGTAGTTTCATTTTCCAAAAAGCATTGCAGATGTCTTTTACTTCCGTTGTTGTTGTTTTAAAGATAATAACTGTTTTAAGTTCTCATACCAGTCCCATGACTGACCTGGAGTTTATTGTTCCTTTCCTAAACTCTGGGTGCCCATAATTTTCCACATGGGCAGCCTAGAGTCAGGTTATCAGGTCATTCTGGATTCAGGAGATGCTATGGAGCTCAGTGGCGAGCTGGATGGCGAGGCGTATCACTTGTATATGATATTATTATTCCGCTGTGTATTCTGTATGAGGACAAGTTTGTATAACTTTCCATTGATGCATTGTGTGTATATTGACTCTGATGATGTAATGTACAAACTGATATAGTTCTTGATTTAAAGATTATTTATTTATCTATTATATGTTGTTCCGCTACGATATGTGAGCTTTTGATATTGTTTTTGTTTCTTTTTTTCTTTCTTTTTCTTCTGTCTTCTTCTACCTCTTCTTTTTAAACCCTCAGGGTTCGATTTTCCGGCATTTGATTATTCGGCAGTTGATACAGTGGACGTATTAATGTCGATTTTCGGAAGTCGAAGAATCGGGTCTTGACAAAAAACACCATGAACTCCCGCGAGCCTCTCTGGTAGCTTTATCCGGTATGTCATCTACCCTACCCTTTCCACAATGGGGAATGGTCCTACGAATCTAGGAGCAAGTTTCCCACTTGATCCAAACCTCACTACCTTTCTTAGCGGAGACACCTTAATGAAAACCAAGTCTCCTACCTCGAACTCAATATCTCTTCTCCGCTTATCAGCATAGGATTTCTATCTATCTTGGGCCATCTTCATTCTCCTTCCAAAAAAATCAATCTTTTCCGAAGTCTCTCTAACCATGTCGGGACCAAGTAGCAATCTTTCTGTAGACTCTAACTAACACAAAGACCACTTGCAAGGTCTTCCATAAAGGGCTTCAAAAGGAGCCATCCCAATGCTAGCCTGAAAACTATTGTTATATGCGAATTCCACTAAAGATAGGTGCTCCTCCCAAGTTCCTCCAAAATCAAGAATGCACATCCTCAACAAATCCTCAAGAACTCTATTAACTCTCTCTGTTTGGCCATTTGTTTGAGGGTGATAGGCCATACTCAATCTAAGCTGTGTCTCTAAAGTCTCTTGCAAGCTTCTCCAAAACTCGCTAGTAAAGATAGGGTCTCTGTCGCTCACTATGCTAGAGGGAACTCCATGAAGTCGGACTATCTCACGAATGTATAAGAATGCCAAATAAGATGTTGTCCTCTTACTCTTGACCGGAATGAAGTGGGCGCTCTTTGTCAAATGATCTACAATCACCCAAATACTGGTATTCCCCTTCCTAGTTCCGGGTAAACCATCTATGAAGTCCATCGAAACACTATCCAACTTCTATTCGGGTACATCCAATGGTTGAAGCAATCCGCCAAGCCTCTGCTGCTCCGGCTTGACCCTTTGGCATACAAGACACTTAGCCACAAACTCTGCTACATCCCTCTTCATGCCACTCCAATAAAATACTCTCTTTATATCCCTATACTTCTTATCACCACTCGGATGAATAGTCATTCGAGAATGGTGTGCTTCTGCTAGAACTGCTCTCATCAAATCACCACTGCGGAGGACACAAAGTCTTCCATCTCTTCTTAGCCACCCTTTACTATCGATGGAATATCGTTTGAGATGTCTAGAGACCTCTTCTCTAGTAATCCTATCCAGAATATCCACAAGCTCTGAATCCTCTCGCTATCTTGAGCCAATCTGAACTATAAGAGTAGGCTTGACCCCAAGTGCTGCCAACAATTCAGGAGTAATGTCCGTAAAGGGCTTAAAATCAAAGGTGGAAATAAACACTAGGCTCTTCCACTCCATGAACATTGGACTAAGGGTTGCTCTCTTCCTACTTAACGCATCTGCAACCACGTTTCCTTTACCAGGGGTGTAAGCTATCTCAAAGTCATATGATGCCAAAAACTCCATCCAACGCTGCTGCCTCAAGTTTATATCCTTTTGTGAGAACATGTACTTCAATGATTTATGGTCAATGAAAAGCTCGAACCCTCTCCTAGAAAGTAATGTCTCCAAGACTTGAGCGTGAAAACAATATCAGCTAACTCCAAATCATGGGTAGGGTAGTTCTTCTCATGTGTGCTCAACTGTTTACTTCCATAGCATACTACCTTCCGCTCCTGCATCAATACTACTCTAAGGCCAGTCCTACATGCATCAGTGTATACTGTAAAAGGCATAGCTTCGTCAGGTAAAACTAACACTAGTGAACTGGTAAGGGCCCTCTTTAGCATCGTGAATGAATTCTCATAACCCATGTCCCATGCGAATGTCGCATTCTTGTTAGCGAGGCGTGTAAGCGGTGCTGAAATCTTAGCAAAATCTCTAATAAACTTCCTATAATAACCAGCCAAACCAAGGAAGCTTCTAATTTCGGTAGCTTTCTTAGGGGCCTTCCAATCTTGTACCGCTACTATCTTAGCGGGATCCACAACTAAACCCTCTCTTGAGACTACATGCCCTAAGAAATGCACCTCCTCACGCCAAAAGTTACACTTCGAGAATTTTGCTTTCAACTGATGAACACGAAGTGTGCAAAGAACCTCCTCAAGATGAATAGCATGCTCTTCCATATTCTTGGAAAACACCAGAATGTCGTCAATAAACACTACAACAAACTTATTTAGGACATCTCGAAAAACATGGCTCATCAGATCTACAAAATAGGCTGGGGCATTGATCAGCCCAAACAGCAAACCAACCACTCAAAGAATCCATCAGGTGTCCTAAATGCTGTCTTATCGACGCTATCGTCAACGACCCTAAGTTGATGAAATACAGTGATAAGTCAAGCTGAGAAAATACCGAAGAGCCAACCAACTGATCGAAAAGATCGTATAACCTAGGAAGTGGGTAACGGTTCTTCTTTGTGAGCTTATTCAACTATCTATAGTCTACGCAAAGCCGAAGGGAATCATCCGCCTTTGTAGCGAAGACGACTGGCGCTTCTCACTCAGATATGCTCCGTCTGATGAAACCTTTCTCCAATAGCTCACCAATCTACTTACTTAACTCCTTCCTCTCCCCAGGAGCCATATGTCTCACGGGCAATGCCGCTGGCTTAGCATTGTCATTCAGATAGATCCTAAAGTCAATCTCTCTCTTAGGGGGTAGTCCCCTAACCTCTTCAAAAACGTTTAGGAAATCTCTAACGACTGGAACTGAATCTAACTCCCCTAGTGATGAATCAATGGAATAAAGGAAGCTCAACATGACTGACCCTTTTAGGTCACAAGAAACCTCGAGAGTCTATCCACTACATGTCTCTAGTCTAATGACTCTCCTCTCGTAGTCCAATATCGCACCATAAGTGGATAACCAGTCCATCCCTAAAATCATCCCATATCTCGAAAATCCTAGTACATAGGCGTCACAATCAAACTCTACGCCTAGTATAAAAAATTTCAAACCCCTACAAATCATGGGTAAATGTGCCAATCCTCTTATGGGGTTTGAAACAACTATTGGGTCTACTACTAGAGAAGTATCTAAGTGCAAACAATCAACCAAGGAACTAGAAATGAAAGAATGCGATGCTCCGGAGTCAAAAGGAGTCCGAATAGGAAAATCCGAAATAGAGATCAAACCTTCTACAGAGACATTCCTACCTCGATCCAGTCCACTACTAGAAGGTGCTGCATCCAAAGCCTGTACTTGCACCATAGGTGCACCTGCTCTCTGACCCGTCTTCTATGGACAAGCTCTATTAATGAACAGGCTTCCCACAGTTGTAATACCTCCCCTTCATTGTGTCCTTCTTACAGTCCTTTGTGAAATGCCCAACCAATCCAAAACTATGACATTTCTTGCCTTTCTTGATCTGTCCCTTTTGAGGTCCCCCTCTTTTCTTCTTGTCCTTATCCTTCTTATTCTTCCACCACTCCTTCTTAGAGTTTTCTGATTTAAGAACCTCCTTAACCTATTCTTTCTTAGCTACATCTGACATGAGAGCTATCTCCACAAGTGATTCATACGTCGCTCCCATAGGTACATGTGTCAATGCCAACCCTTGGAGGGGCTGGTTCAAACCCTTAGCAAACTTGGTGGCCTTCTTATGCGGTGTATTAACAAGCTCCATTCCGAACCACGATAACTCATTAAAATGATTTATACACTCTTTCACCGAAAGACTCCCTTGCTTTAGACTAATGAACTTCTCCAACTGCATGCTTTCCTCGGCTTGCGACAAGAACTTTCTCTCAAAACCTTTCTCGAAATCCAAACCAACCAATGTCTCTACCCTCCATCTCTAAAATCTCCCACCAGTAAGAAGCTTCTCCCTTCAGCTGCCAAGATGCAAGCTGAACTCTCTGTCGGTCCTCCAATCCTAACAGCCCAAATATCCGCTCCGTATTCCTCAACCAAGCTTGTGCCTCTACGAAATCCTTTGTGCCAGAAAACGTCCTGCCTCCTAGATTAGCAAAGTCCTTGCATAGCTTAGAAAAATTGGCTACTGTAAGTGGATTAACGGGATCTCCACCCGCCGGTGCTGCATTAGGCGCTTGCCCTTGCACCTCTGATGCCGTAGCTTGGTGGCATTTATGGAACCAGGCGGTGGCTTGGACACCCTCTGGAAGATTTGGGGCATCCACCATTCTATGCAAAGAAAAGAAAATTTAGGCTCGAAAGAATCGAAAGGAAGTTGAAATGAACTTTGAGGGGATTTTTGTAAAATCTCCTTCATACTTGAAAACTATTTCTATAATAAGAGTTTCTTTCTAAAAAATACTTTTAGTATGAAGATATGTTACCTTTTGAAAAATACTTTGCTTTTAAAATTTTTTTTTAGGAATCATGTAACCTTTGTATTTTTTTCTAGGTCGTATGTCGTTGATACTATGTTGTAATGTGTTTGTATTTTTTTCTCTTTAAGTCGTAGGTCGGCACGAGTGTTAAGTCGGCTAAGGCGGGTGTGTGTTGTAAGTCGTAAGTCATAAGTCGTTAGGTCGTACCCGACCTAAGTGTTGTACAGATTTCAGTGTTGGGTTGTAACTTCTATAAATAGGCCGGTAGTGCCATTTGTAATAGTTAAGTTGATTTGAATGAAAACTTTTGTTTGTTAGCTTTGTGCTTTCAATTAAATTGGTAGTTGAGTGTGATCTCCTATCTCCACTTTCGGTTAATCGAGTGCGCTCGATTCAACGACTATTGAAGCCGATTCACGGTATCTAGTGCGCTAGATCAACGTACAAAGAATCGTAGATCTTTAAACACGGTATAGTGCGCTATCAACGTGTTTGGGATAGCTAGAATTCGGTATCTTCGGATCAACGAATTTGGGCCATTCAGTATTCATCATTCCATCAATTGCTACTTTCACATAATCATCATTTTGTTAATCCACTACTGCATCATTTTTGGTATCAGTGCTAGACTTAGCCAATCATAGCTAAGCCGAGTCTTGGAGCCAATTTATTCGAAGAGTTTGAGGAGTTGGTTGTTCATCGCAAGTTGCAACAAGTTTGGAGTTTTCGATGCGTATCATTTTGGATCAAAGTTTGAAAGGTGTTTGAAATTTTGAAGTTAGAGCCGAGAGCAAGTGAAGGCCGTGTTCATCATTTGGTATATTGAAGTGTTTGTGAAAATTTTGAATCATGCCGCCAAGAAGAGCTAATCGACATCACAACATTGAAGATATGTACAAGAGGGAAGATGCCGAGCAAATGGAACAACGCATAAGTAACAAATTCAACGAGAAGTTAGATGAAGGTATTGGAAGGTTAGAGAAATTGATGAATGATATGAATCAAGGTCAAAGAAGGAGGTCGCCAATCTCGAACCATGGAGGAAACCGAATTTCACCATCGGTTATGGAAGCGAGAAGGGTATCGCCACATTCTGATCGAGGTAGAAGAGAATCATCAGTTTCGATGAGAAGAGATCACCATGAGTATCGGGATGAAGAAAGAAGAACTCAACGTGAGTTTGAGTATGAGCCATATCATGATGAAGAACGACATAGTAGAAGAGACATGCGTGATCAAAGAGATGTTAATGGTCGAGATCGATATCGAAATGCACGTGATTATGATGAAGAGAGTGATAGAAGCAATATTCATTATCGAGATCGAGACCAAGGACGAAATGCATATAGGGATGTTGAGGATGATCGTTGATGGGAATCAGGGATGAAGACTGAAATTCCAGAATTCAAAGGTGGTATGCAAGCTGAAGAGTTTTTGGATTGGTTGTCTAATGTGGAGGAGATTTTTGACTTCAAGGAGGTTCCAGAACATCGTAGAGTGAAGTTGGTTGCTACAAGGTTGAGGGGTAGAGCTTTGGCGTGGTGGTAGCAAACCAAACTTACACGTGAACGGATGGGAAAGTCAAAAATTGAATCTTGGGAGAAGATGAAGAAATTGATGAAAGCCACATTCTTACCTTATAACTATCAATCGCTTATGTATCATAGGTTGCAGAACTTGAGGCAAGGGACAAGGACTGTTAATGACTATGCTGATGAATTTTATCAACTGATTGCAAGGAACAACATCATGGAGACAGAGGAACAATTAACAGCTAGATTTGTTGGAGGGTTGAGAATGCAAATACAAGATATGGTGAACATTTTTGATCCCAGATCTGTGGCGGAAGCACACCAGAAGGCGTTAGCTTAGGAGAAACAAGGAAGGAGAGGTGGTGGTGTGTTTACAAATTCTAACAATCCAATGAAAGGGGATAGTAGCAATGCGAATGTTTTGAAGGCTGTTGCAAAACCGGTTGTCAATGAAGTTGCTAAGACCAGGGTCAATAATGGTATCAAATGTTTCAATTGTCAGGAGATGGGTCACAAAAGCAATGAATGTACGAAGCCAAAGAAACGAACGATGATTGCGGAGGCAGAGGAAGATGAGGTAGAAGGTGACTGTTCTAATTCACTACATGATGAGGAGGAAGAGAATGTGTCGGTTGATGAAGGGTATTCATTAATGATGAAGAGGTCGTGTTTCACACCAAAACAGGAGGAGGAAACTAGCTGGTTGAGGAGTAACATCTTTCAGTCAATGTGCACTATCTTGGGAAGGGTTTGCAAGTTTGTTATTGATGCTGGAAGTTGTGATAATATTATCTCTACAGAAGTTGTGAAGAAGTTATCATTGAAGACAGAGAAGCATCCGAAACCTTACAAGTTAGCTTGGTTGAGGAAAGGTGGGGAGGTGAAAGTGGGACGAAGAGCTTGTGTGAATTTTTCAATTGGGAAGAAATATAAAGATGAAATTTGGTGTGATGTTGTGGACATGGACGTATGTCATCTGTTGCTGGGGAGACCATGGCAGTATGATCGGGCTGTACAACATGATGGTCGTACTAACAGTTACAGTTTCATATTTGAAGGTACTAAGATCACTCTAGTTCCCAAGAAGCGACAACAAGAAGAAAGCAAATCGGAGGAGATTGAAGAGTTGAAAACTTTGTTGTCATTGAAAGAGTTTTTTAAGGAGGTAGAAGAGGAGCCTGAAGTATTCTTGTTAATTGGACGTGAGAGTCACGAAGTGGTTGAGATTCCTGAAGAAGTGAAACTAGTGCTGGGAGAGTTTGACGATGTATTTCCTAAGGAGCTACCAACGGAGTTACCGCCATTGAGAGACATTCAACATCAAATTGATCTTGTTCCAGGTACTCTGTTACCTCATAGACCACACTAATGAATGAGTCCAAAGGAACATGAGGAGTTGAGAAGGCAAGTGGAAGAATTGCTTGAGCAGGGGCGTGTGCAGGAAAGTTTAAGTCCATGTGCTGTGCCAGCATTGTTAGTTCCGAAGAAGGATGGGACGTGGAGGATGTGTACTGATAGCCGGGCCCTAAACAAGATTACAGTGAGATATAGATTTCCGATGCCGTGGGTTGATGATTTGTTGGATCAGTTGAGCGGAGCTACTATTTTTTCGAAGATTGATTTTGTAACGACCCGACCTTCTATGCCCAGAAAGTCGTATCGTTTTGAAGAAAAGAAAGAGGTGAGAAAGTAGAAAAGAAAGAGAAGAAGAAGAAAACAACAACAAAATCTCAACAGCGGAACAAATAAAATATAATATATCACATAAATTAATACATAGTATCATATACATCAGAGTACACAGATAATACAACACATACTAGACAGTTATAATACCTGTCTAGTTAATACAACTCACACATCACAGAGATACAACACGAGAGATACAACACAGCGGAAATACAAAATAATCACTAACACAGCGGAACCACTATATATCTACACGCTGAAGCCTCCTGCTCCATTGCTCCTCCAGAATACGTCAAAGCTAACCCTGAATCCCTTGACTACCCGTAAAAATTTGGGTACCCGAGAGTTTATGAAAAATAGAAATAAACTTCGGGTCAGACATGGGTCTGGTATGAGTAACAGATTAAAGTTGTTTAACTTTGGAAATCATTTGGAAACAAAAGGTATCACGTAAGACTTCCCACCAATAAACATGGAAAAGTTTTTACCTTACGCTAACCAAAACATTTTTAGAAAATCCAGTGATATTATAATAGTGTCTAGGGTTTTCAAGTAAATAGAAAATAGCCGAAATTGTTACATTCATTAAATTCCAGCATACTAGGTTTACAATCAAATTCGATGGCACTTATTGGATTTTGGATTCCATACAATGGCAGGGCTACTGGGGTACCGCCCGTCACAGTACCTGGCCTAGATCAGCGTACCGAGGACCAACCCTAAGTCCCCTGCAACACAAGGCCGGAACCATTCCTTAACTGAACAGTTCCAAATAAGATCACCCCACGGTTGCCGCGAACAACCGCACACTAAGCCGAAAATAAGGGACATCTAGACAGGGGTAAACCTTACTCTCAAGTGGGTGCTACCCACGAAGCCTTGCTGCACCTCCCCTGTTTTAGCCATTCCCGATTGATGAGGCTTGAGGTCACGATTACCTTTAGAGAACACAGCTCTTAGAATGCTCATCGTCCACCTGACGATGTTCTGAAAGCATTCGATCCATACAAGTTCGTTCCGGGTTCGAACGAAACCGAAGGCATTATCTCGTTACACTCGTATTGGAATCACCCTCAGAGTTAACGACAATAACCCTTGCATTCTGAATCACCATCTCGAATCTATAAGTACTATCTTCGTCAAAACTCATTACGGAATCACCCACAGAGTTATACTGACGTATAGTTCTTATACCTCGAGTCTTCACTTGCTCCATTTGAAATTTCACGACCTAACGTTATTTTGGATCGATGTGGTATTCGGGTCTCCAGACCTGGAATCCCAGTATACGGAAACCCGATCCCGGTCTCATCGAAATCCAAATCGTGTCTTTTAAGGCCAAGTTGTTTTAAAGGTTTAAAACAATTCAATTCAATTATCTATATCAACACCGATAGATAAAACACAACATCACAGATGGATAATTCACATAACATCATAAATGGATAATCAATATCATCAAACTATCATCAAAGCATTCATATCACAACAATATCACTCATCTCATATCTGAGATTACAATCAATCAATGGGATGTCAATATCAATAATCATACATAAGCAAGGATAATAAATCACACTATTGATAATTAATTTAAAATGAATTAAATCAATTACCTTATTCTTAATTAATTTAAAGTTAATTAAATTAATCATCACATCATTATTAAACCTGCTTATACTTCTATTAATTAATTATCAATCAATTAATTAATCATCATCCCGTTATTCATTTAATTAATCATCCCTGATTAATTTTTTTAATTACATTTAAGTAATTATCTTTAGATTATTCCCACAGATTAATTACTTTGATCCAATATAGAAATGCATCTTTACATTACTTCATTTCTTAATTAACTAAAGTTAATTACATTACTCAATTAATTATTAATAAATTTCTTCATTTATTAATTATTCCAAATAAATCTATTTTAAATTCCAAAGATCTCAAATTACATTCCAGTTAAGTTAATTACATCAAAGTAATTAAATCTTTAATTTGAACCAAAATATTTATCACCTTTGATTAATCCCAATCTAGTAATTAACTCCTTTAATTACTTCATTAATTGCTCAATAATTTATTATCTCTAATTAATCCTTTGATTAATTATATAAAGTAATTATACTCAAATTACTTTATTAACAAACATCATTCTATTAATTACACTATGTAATTAAACATCAATTACTTTTCTAAGTAATCATAATTATCACATCATCAATTGATTTATTCAAATTAATCAAAATAAATTAGTTAACCCAGATAAATCAAATTACTCAATTAATTAAAATGAGTAATTAACTCCTTTAATTACCTCTCATTTATTATTTACACTTAAACAATTAAAATGTTGATTAATACATCAATTTATCCAATCAATTTATTAAAATCAATTACATTAATTTATTATAAAATAATTCAGTTAATGACCTTCATTAACATTTATTTAATCACTATTCTAAGTAATTAACTTATCAATTATTAATAAGTTTAAATTTTCCATTTATAAATTAAGTTAAGTCTCGTCTGTGACTTTAATAATATATCAACCACTTCACTAAGCGATTATACTTAATTAACTATAAGTGATCATCTTTAATTTCATAAATTAATTACTCTATTAACCATCACTTAATCTTTAATTAATTAATTCCTAAATTACGTTCATTCCCACTAATTATTTCATTTAATAATTCATCCTTAATTTCAAAATGTAATTAACCTTTAATTTTTAGTTTATTGATTAATTATCCTTAATTAATCTCAACATATCTAATTTAAAATGAACTTGTATTTATATTAAATACTTGCTCCTACCATTTACTTCATTAAAACCCATTTAGAAATAAATTTTGAAATATAACTTATTTAAACAAAACAATTCAACATTTAATTTTATAGGTTTAAATCTTTGAAAAAAAACATTTCTAAACATATTAAGTCAAATTAACATATACATTTTTCTTTAATATCAAATAACACAACGGTCGGTTTTCCTACCGTTGTACGGTTATACTAGTTATTTAAACTAGTTTTAAAATACACAAAAACTTGTTCATGCTTAAAAATTTAAAGCTAAATTATGATATACTGTTAAAATTTTAAACCCAGGTTACTCAACACGAAACAACCCGAGCCATTTCACCCTTTTCCCCGAGTCACGCGCGACGAATCTCGCCTACGTACCAGCTTCGAGTCGTAGCTCCATTTACTCGAACAACTTCCCGAGTCGAACTCGTCTTCCCCAACTCCCATTCCTTTACCAGATACGCCATTCACGTGTGCACGTTGCACAGCGAGCCAAACGACATCAAGCTTGTCTCCGGCCATCACCAAGTCGGCGGCGACCCCAACGTGCCATCCCTCAACCCAGAACCAAAAACAGGTACGCAAATCAAAATTCGAGCATCTGCTCGAAACTCAGAAATAACCTCGATCACCAAATTTTTCCCAAGGCCGATCATCTCGACTTTGTTGGACCTCGCCGACCCTTCCACAGAACCACCACGTTACGAGCTACATCTACCCCACAAACGAGCACCTCGGTCCACTTCCCATGCCGCAAACGTTTCGACAGCCAAGACGTATAAAACTCCAACTAAAACCCTAGTTCGATCCCATTCGAATTAATCACTCATTAGAAAAATTCTTTTACATTTTTCCCATAATCAACCAACTATAACCAAGCTTCGATCACAAATTCAACTCAGATTAATGTGTAGATAATCGGCAATTCACAAAATTCCAAATTTCGCAATATCACAAAATCCTCCTTTAATACTTAATTAAAAATTATAATAGTATCATCTAAAATCATGATTTCTTATCACGATTACATGTAGGTAATCCAAATTTGAATTTAAAACAGTTGATTTTTAACCAAAGTTTGAGCTTCACTGTATTTTCCTATTTAAACATTTTAACTTAATTTAAAATTTACAGAAACTATTTTTAAAATTATCTTCATATCCTAACAAACTAGTTTCATTTATATATCAAAGTCAGATATGGATTCTATTGTGAGATTTTGAGATTTTAAATAGCAAACCAAAACTGGAATGAGAGCAGAGTATGACATAAACAGATACTTGCACATAAATACCAATACCAGATACATATCACAAGAAAATATGCCACAAAAACTTGAGTTATTAAACTTTAAAAAATGTTACTCACCAGGTTGATAAAAGAATATAACTTCTTGTTTGCAAACAGTTTTGGAATTCTTTGAGGAAACTGGAAACTGACAAGTGTTTCTACCCTTGATCTTCAACTGTCTTGATTTTTGAATTAGTTGTAGTTGCTTGATGGTAGAATGTTGTTTAGGTTTTTAAAATGGAAGCTTCATTTCAGTTTTCACTTTGCTCGAAGGGAAATGAAAAGGTGATAGAGGAAAGTTGCTTACAGGCTGAAGTTTAAACAGGGTTTGTATATTTTTTTTTATATTTTTTTTTATTTTCTTTCTTTTCTATTGTCAGAGATTTTTGTAAAGAATGGAGGCTGAGAATACATATTGTGAGCTAGAGGAGATGTTTGCATGACTAGCATTAAATGCTTTGTACCATGATACTTCCATTTTCATACTTATCCTATTTTTCTTTTCTACATGCCTGGCTTCATCTACAAGCTACAAATATTATACTTTGTATTCTTTTGATTCTTGTTGCCTGCACACATATCTTCGAACCATCAGTTTTATACTATGCCAGCTTTGCTATTTGTTTCTTCAACTATGCAGATTTTATAAAGGCTGGAAATCTTCTTTAGTGCTATGTTTTCTTGCTTACATTTTAAAGTGTAGTTGAAATATAAGTGAATGTTAGTCCCATTGTTCATTTGCCTAATTATTATATTCTCTAGTTTGATTATGTAGTGTAAATGTTCTGTTATCCTAGTATGATGTTTTATTAGTTAGTGTATTTGTTTTAAAAGATATAACTCACAAATATGATATTTATCAGAAGAAAATATCAATTCAAGTATTATAATTCAAAAATATATCAGATTAATTTAATATTTAATATAAATTATTAAATTGATATTGCTCGAAATTCCGGGTCGTCACATTCCTCCCCCCTTAAAAGAATTTCGTCCCCGAAATTTAAAACAAAAGTAATTTAATAATCTATTTAAAATTTTAATTTTAAAATACATGCATATATCAACCAATGCTAATAACCATAGCATCCAATCAAACAAATCTATCTATCCAGACAAAAATCTGGGTAGAATTTTCTCGAGTTTCCCTGAGTATAAATACCGGGTTACTCGCTCTATAGAATCCAAACAGTCGATATCACTAAGCTACCGAGCTCATATTCCTCTAGATCTATAGAACAAGACAGGCTATCAGACTACAAACGAGTCAGACTCACAACCAACTCCCTAAACTGCTGGTTCCAAAAACAAAAAACAGAATCTCACACGTACTCCCTCAGAGATACGCGAAACACAACGAATCCCAACTATCCAAACTGGCAATTCACTCCAGAAGAACAAACACTAACTTCTCCAGAACACAGAGAAAATCCAGAACACTTCGGAGCTAATTTCCCAGACTTACCAAACTATACAACTCCTTCAATTAGAGAAACTCATCCAGAATCAAATCTCCGACTCTGAAATCCAAATTCCTCTGTCTCTTATCTACCAAACTCTTCGGACGATCCAAATCTGCCTTCATCACTATCAATCAGCTAAACCTCTACTGATGCCCTTCAGAACGAATCTGAATCCAAAAACAATCTAGTAGAACGATCTTCTCGAAATTAACCAAAATCAAGAACATAACCCTACCATCCTCCGTAGAAATCAACTTCTCTTCTCCAGAAAAGAAAAACAGACTCACTCCCAACTGCTTCCGCTGCACAACTCTGATGTGGGAGCAGATGAAATGCTGATGACGAACTCCAATACAAACTTCCCACTGATACCACTGTGACAGACTAGGCTTTGCAACCATCAGTCAGTAATCACAACTGGTAAGCCTCCCAACTATTCTGAAAATATGGTTTAACAAATCCAAAATAAACTCAGAAGTTCCTCACAAACCATCCTACTACTAAGTTAAACCATCGGTACCCTCCTGGAATACAGTCGATACCAAATTCAATCTCCAGATGCTAACAAAACACTGACTTCCTGAAGACATCCAGAAAATTTCTGAAACACAAAGGAATACTCAAACCATCGCAAGTCACTTTTGCGATCCTATCCGATTCAGATTCCGAAGAAACTGTTCTTCCTTTACCAACCCAAACAGCATATCCAAATAAAATTACTCCTTTAGAAACATCTTATCTGCCAGAAAACTGATAGTTCCTCCTCAAAACAGATATCCTGACCTGCTGAGCTTCCAGAAGAAATGGATAAGTCTTTAACATCTACTCGAACTACTGACCGTAGAATCTCACATCTCCTGATCCATTGTAGAAAAAGATTCACATTGCTGCTTCCACACTCCACTCCAGGTCACTGCTTAACCAGAAGACTTCTTTATTCCAAAGGCTTCTCGAACTTCAAAGTCTTCAGCCAACTTCACAAAGAGGTTGGGACAAGCAGATATCTCTAAAAAATTCGGACTCCAAGCCAAGCACCAACAACTAACTCTTATTAAGGGTGAAAATGAGACCACATCCGAAAGTAACAACTTACCGACCTTAGTTTCACACTCCAACACCGATAAAGCTTCCCTGCGGTAGACATCAACTGTCCACCCCATAACTCCTTAACTTGCTTCAAAAGAAACATCTTCAGCACCGTCTGTGGTTATTGCATCTCACCATACAGCTACTCCCTTATGAAGTTGCAAAGATACCATTACTCACTTCTGCTCATCTAACAGATCCAAACTCCAAATAATCTGCTTACCGAGCACAACCAACTTACACTTCCAAGAGTTACTCCGAATTCCTTTAAAAAGATTTCCTTCGGAGATCAGAGAAATCCACACTCCATACTGCCAAACTTACTCGAAACGGTATTGGGTTTACAGTCTCGACAAATATACCTCCAACCTCAACATATGGGCTTCTCCTATTAGTGGTAGTTGTGCTACACATTCACCACTACTCCATCTACCTTTATAATTAGTATTGGGGAAACCTGAACGGGTAACCCAACTGATAGGTAGAAATATATAAAATTATACATATATATATATATATCAAAAATACAAATACGCTCTCTCAAGAAAGAAATCACTTAAGAGCCTAGGTATTCGCTCAACCTAGTGCTCTGATACCACCTGTCACGAGCTACATCTACCCCAGAAACGAGCACCTCGGTCCACTTCCCATGCCGCAAACGTTTCGACAGCCAAGACGTATAAAACTCCAACTAAAACCCTAGTTCGATCCCATTCGAATTAATCACTCATTAGAAAAATTCTTTTACATTTTTCCCATAATCAACCAACTATAACCAAGCTTCGATCACAAATTCAACTCAGATTAATGTGTAGATAATCGGCAATTCACAAAATTCCAAATTTCACAATATCACAAAATCCTCCTTTAATACTTAATTAAAAATTATAATAGTATCATCTAAAATCATGATTTCTTATCACGATTACATGTAGGTAATCCAAATTTGAATTTAAAACAGTTGATTTTTAACCAAAGTTTGAGCTTCACTGTATTTTCCTATTTAAACATTTTAACTTAATTTAAAATTTACAGAAACTATTTTTAAAATTATCTTCATATCCTAACAAACTAGTTTCATTTATATATCAAAGTCAGATATGGATTCTATTGTGAGATTTTGAGATTTTAAATAGCAAACCAAAACTGGAATGAGAGCAGAGTATGACATAAACAGATACTTGCACATAAATACCAATACCAGATACATATCACAAGAAAATATGCCACAAAAACTTGAGTTATTAAACTTTAAAAAATGTTACTCACCAGGTTGATAAAAGAATATAACTTCTTGTTTGCAAACAGTTTTGGAATTCTTTGAGGAAACTGGAAACTGACAAGTGTTTCTACCCTTGATCTTCAACTGTCTTGCTTTTTGAATTAGTTGTAGTTGCTTGATGGTAGAATGTTGTTTAGGTTTTTAAAATGGAAGCTTCATTTCAGTTTTCACTTTGCTCGAAGGGAAATGAAAAGGTGATAGAGGAAAGTTGCTTACAGGCTGAAGTTTAAACAGGGTTTGTATATTTTTTTTTTTTTTTTTATTTTCTTTCTTTTCTATTGTCAGAGATTTTTGTAAAGAATGGAGGCTGAGAATACATATTGTGAGCTAGAGGAGATGTTTGCATGACTAGCATTAAATGCTTTGTACCATGATACTTCCATTTTCATACTTATCCTATTTTTCTTTTCTACATGCCTGGCTTCATCTACAAGCTACAAATATTATACTTTGTATTCTTTGATTCTTGTTGCCTGCACACATATCTTCGAACCATCAGTTTTATACTATGCCAGCTTTGCTATTTGTTTCTTCAACTATGCAGATTTTATAAAGGCTGGAAATCTTCTTTAGTGCTATGTTTTCTTGCTTACATTTTAAAGTGTAGTTGAAATATAAGTGAATGTTAGTCCCATTGTTCATTTGCCTAATTATTATTTTCTCTAGTTTGATTATGTAGTGTAAATGTTCTGTTATCCTAGTATGATGTTTTATTAGTTAGTGTATTTGTTTTAAAAGATATAACTCACAAATATGATATTTATCAGAAGAAAATATCAATTCAAGTATTATAATTCAAAAATATATCAGATTAATTTAATATTTATTATAAATTATTAAATTGATATTGCTCGAAATTCCGGGTCGTCACATTCCTCCCCCCTTAAAAGAATTTCGTCCCCGAAATTTAAAACAAAAGTAATTTAATAATCTATTTAAAATTTTAATTTTAAAATACATGCATATATCAACCAATGCTAACAACCATAGCATCCAATCAAACAAATCTATCTATCCAGAAAAAAATCTGGGTAGAATTTTCTCGAGTTTCCCTGAGTATAAATACCGGGTTACTCGCTCTATAGAATCCAAACAGTCAATATCACTAAGCTACCCGAGCTCCTATTCCTCTAGATCTATAGAACAAGACAGGCTATCAGACTACAAACGAGTCAGACTCACAACCAACTCCATGAACTGCTGGTTCCAAAAACAAAAAATAGAATCTCACACGTACTCCCTCAGAGATACGCGAAACACAACGAATCCCAACTATCCAAACTCGCAATTCACTCCAGAAGAACAAACACTAACTTCTCCAGAACACAGAGAAAATCCAGAACACTTCGGAGCTAATTTCCCAGACTTACCAAACTATACAACTCCTTCAATTAGAGAAACTCATCCAGAATCAAATCTCCGACTCTGAAATCCAAATTCCTCTGTCTCTTATCTACCAAACTCTTCGGACGATCCAAATCTGCCTTCATCACTATCAATCAGCTAAACCTCTGCTGATGCCCTTAAGAACGAATCTGAATCAAAAAACAATCTAGTAGAACGATCTTCTCGAAATTAACCAAAATCAAGAACATAACCCTACCATCCTCCGTAGAAATCAACTTCTCTTCTCCAGAAAAGAAAAACAGACTCACTCCCAACTGCTTCCGCTGCACAACTCTGATGTGGGAGTAGATGAAATGCTGATGACGAACTCCAATACAAACTTCCCACTGATACCACTGTGACAGACTAGGCTTTGCAACCATCAGTCAGTAATCACAACTGGTAAGCCTCCCAACTATTCTGAAAATATGGTTTAACAAATCCAAAATAAATTCAGAAGTTCCTCACAAACCATCCTACTACTAAGTTAAACCATCGGTACCCTCCTAGAATACAGTCGATACCAAATTCAATCTCCAGATGCTAACAAAACACTGACTTCCTGAAGACATCCAGAAAATTTCTGAAACACAAAGGAACACTCAAACCATCGCAAGTCACTTTTGCGATCCTATCCGATTCAGATTCCGAAGAAACTATTCTTCCTTTACCAACCCAAACAGCATATCCAAATAAAATTACTCCTTTAGAAACATCTTATCTGCCAGAAAACTGATAGTTCCTCCTCAAAACAGATATCCTGACCTGCTGAGCTTCCAGAAGAAATGGATAAGTCTTTAACATCTACTCGAACTACTGACCGTAGAATCTCACATCTCCTGATCCATTGTAGAAAAAGATTCACATTGCTGCTTCCACACTCCACTCCAGGTCACTGCTTAACCAGAAGACTTCTTTATTCCAAAGGCTTCTCGAACTTCAAAGTCTTCAGCCAACTTCACAAAGAGGTTGGGACAAGCAGATATCTCTAAAAAATTCGGACTCCAAGCCAAGCACCAACAACTAACCTCTTATTAAGGGTGAAAATGAGACCACATCCGAAAGTAACAACTTACCGACCTTAGTTTCACACTCCAACACCGATAAAGCTTCCATGCGGTAGACATCAACTGTCCACCCCATAACTCCTTAACTTGCTTCAAAAGAAACATCTTCAGCACCGTCTGTGGTTATTGCATCTCACCATACAGCTACTCCCTTATGAAGTTGCAAAGATACCATTACTCACTTCTGCTCATCTAACAGATCCAAACTCCAAATAATCTGCTTACCGAGCACAACCAACTTACACTTCCAAGAGTTACTCCGAATTCCTTTAAAAAGATTTCCTTCGGAGATCAGAGAAATCCACACTCCATACTGCCAAACTTACTCGAAACGGTATTGGGTTTACAGTCTCGACAAATATACCTCCAACCTCAACATATGGGCTTCTCCTATTAGTGGTAGTTATGCTACACATCCACCACTACTCCATCTACCTTTATAATTAGTATTGGGGAAACCTGAACGGGTAATCCAACCGATAGGTAGAAATATATAAAATTATACATATATATATATATATATCAAAAATACAAATACGCTCTCTCAAGAAAGAAATCACTTAAGAGCCTAGGTATTCGCTCAACCTAGTGCTCTGATACCACCTGTCACGAGCTACATCTACCCCACAAACGAGCACCTCGGTCCACTTCCCATGCCGCAAACGTTTCGACAGCCAAGACGTATAAAACTCCAACTAAAACCCTAGTTCGATCCCATTCGAATTAATCACTCATTAGAAAAATTCTTTTACATTTTTCCCATAATCAACCAACTATAACCAAGCTTCGATCACAAATTCAACTCAGATTAATGTGTAGATAATCGGCAATTCACAAAATTCCAAATTTCGCAATATCACAAAATCCTCCTTTAATACTTAATTAAAAATTATAATAGTATCATCTAAAATCATGATTTCTTATCACGATTACATGTAGGTAATCCAAATTTGAATTTAAAACAGTTGATTTTTAACCAAAGTTTGAGCTTCACTGTATTTTCCTATTTAAACATTTTAACTTAATTTAAAATTTACAGAAACTATTTTTAAAATTATCTTCATATCCTAACAAACTAGTTTCATTTATATATCAAAGTCAGATATGGATTCTATTGTGAGATTTTGAGATTTTAAATAGCAAACCAAAACTGGAATGAGAGCAGAGTATGACATAAACAGATACTTGCACATAAATACCAATACCAGATACATATCACAAGAAAATATGCCACAAAAACTTGAGTTATTAAACTTTAAAAAATGTTACTCACCAGGTTGATAAAAGAATAGAACTTCTTGTTTGCAAACAGTTTTGGAATTCTTTGAGGAAACTGGAAACTGACAAGTGTTTCTACCCTTGATCTTCAACTGTCTTGCTTTTTGAATTAGTTGTAGTTGCTTGATGGTAGAATGTTGTTTAGGTTTTTAAAATGGAAGCTTCATTTCAGTTTTCACTTTGCTCGAAGGGAAATGAAAAGGTGATAGAGGAAAGTTGCTTACAGGCTGAAGTTTAAACAGGGTTTGTATATTTTTTTTTATATTTTTTTTTTATTTTCTTTCTTTTCTATTGTCAGAGATTTTTGTAAAGAATGGAGGCTGAGAATACATATTGTGAGCTAGAGGAGATGTTTGCATGACTAGCATTAAATGCTTTGTACCATGATACTTCCATTTTCATATTTATCCTATTTTTCTTTTCTACATGCCTGGCTTCATCTACAAGCTACAAATATTATACTTTGTATTCTTTTGATTCTTGTTGCCTGCACACATATATTCGAACCATCAGTTTTATACTATGCCAGCTTTGCTATTTGTTTCTTCAACTATGCAGATTTTATAAAGGCTGGAAATCTTCTTTAGTGCTATGTTTTCTTGCTTACATTTTAAAGTGTAGTTGAAATATAAGTGAATGTTAGTCCCATTGTTCATTTGCCTAATTATTATTTTCTCTAGTTTGATTATGTAGTGTAAATGTTCTGTTATCCTAGTATGATGTTTTATTAGTTAGTGTATTTGTTTTAAAAGATATAACTCACAAATATGATATTTATCAGAAGAAAATATCAATTCAAGTATTATAATTCAAAAATATATCAGATCAATTTAATATTTAATATAAATTATTAAATTGATATTGCTCGAAATTCCGGGTCGTCACAGATTTGAAAAGCGGTTATCATCAAATTCGAATCAGACCAGGGGATGAATGGAAAACAGCGTTCAAGACACGTGAAGGGTTGTACGAATGGATAGTTATGCCGTTTGGTCTTTCGAATGCACCGAGTACCTTTATGTGGGTGATGAATCAAATCTTTAGACCATTCATTGGGAAGTTTGTAGTGGTGTATTTTGATGATATACTGATATATATTGGGAATCCAGAAGAACACTTGCAACATCTGAGAGAAGTGTTGATGGTACTGCGACAAGAACAATTTTATGTTGCAACGAAGAAATGCGTGTTCATGACACAGAGTGTTTTATTTTTGGGGTATGTTATATCGGGAGGAGGTATACAGGTGGATCAGAATAAAGTTGAAGCAATCAGAAATTGGCCACAACCCAGGACAATTACAGAAGTTAGAAGCTTTCATGGTTTGGCGTCATTCTACCGAAGGTTCATTCCACACTTCAGTAGCGTGATGGCACCAGTTACTGATTGTATGAAAGGGAAGCAATTTTTATGGTCGGAGGAAGCATGATTTGCTTTTGAAAGGATCAAGGAGCTTTTGACGACAGCAACGATTCTAGTGTTGCTGGATTTTCAGTTACTATTTGAATTACATACTGATGAATCAAAGGTTGGAATTGGAGGGGTGTTAAGTCAGAAGGGACGTCCTATTGCATATTTCAGTGAGAAGCTATCGGGAGCAAAGATGAGATATAGTACATATGATATGGAATTTTATGCTATCGTGCAAGCTATCAAACATTGGAGACATTATTTGTTTCATAAAGAATTTGTTTTATATACTGATCATGAGGCATTGAAGCATATGCAGGGACATGACAAGATTGCTGCAAGGCATGCTTCGTGGATTGCATACTTACAACAATTTACATTTGTGGTGAAGCATAAATCAGGGATCACGAATAGAGTGGTAGATGCATTGAGTTGAAGGAATCATTTGCTGACTACAATGAAGGTTGAAGTGACGGGATTTGATGTGTTGCCAGAATTATTTGTCAATGATCCTTACTGTGCGAAGTTTGTAGATGAAGTGAAGAATGGAGAAACGGATGAGTTTATGATGGTAGAAGGTTTTCTGTTCAAAGGAAATCGATTGTGCATACCTGATTGTAGGTTGAGAATGAAGATTGTAAAGGAGCTACATGAAGAAGGCCACGTGGGTAGAGATCGTACTGTGCAGTTAATTTCTCAATCTTATTATTGGCCATCGATGAGGCGAGAAGTTGAAAAGTTTGTTCGAAGATGTCATGTTTGTCAGGTTTCAAAAGGAACAGCTACAAACGCAGGATTATATATGCCTTTACCTGTTCCGACAAAACCATGGGTAGATGTGAGCATGGATTTCGTGTTGGGTTTGCCGAGGACACAACGAGGAAATGATTCTATTTATGTTGTGGTGGATCATTTTTCAAAGATGGTACATTTTATTGCTTGTAAGAGAATGGCAGATGCAGTTCATGTGGCGTAGTTATACTTCAGAGAGGTTTATCGTCTTCATGGATTACCAGAGTCTATAGTTTCAGACAAGGATACCAGATTTTTGAGTCATTTTTGGCTAAGTTTGTGAAAGATGGTGGGAACAAAGTTGAACTTTAGTAGCGCTTATCATCCGCCGACAGATGGACATACCGAGGTTGTGAACAGATCATTGGGAAATTTGTTGAGATGTCTTGTGTAAGACAATCTGAAGAGTTGGGATATGAAGTTATGTCAAGCAGAGTTTGCACACAATCATGTAGTAAACCGAAGTACTGGATTCAGCCCATTTCAGATTGTATAATCTAGTTTGCCAAAGGGACCATTGGATTTAACGATGATACCACAACCAAAGGAGACAGTCAAGCGAGCTGCTGATTTTGTTGAAGAATTGACAGAGTGTCATAGAATCGTTCAAGAACGATTGGGAAAGGCGAATGAGAAGTACAAAAGATCTGTAGATCTGAAACGAAGGAGTATCAAATTTAATGAAGTTGATTTGAATGAAAACTTTTGTTTGTTAGCTTTGTGCTTTCAATTAAATTGGTAGTTGAGTGTGATCTCCTATCTCCACTTTCGGATAATCGAGTGCACTCGATTCAACGACTGCTGAAGCCGATTCACGGTATCTAGTGCGCTAGATCAACGTACGAAGAATCGTAGATCTTTAAACACGGTATAGTGCGCTATCAACGTGTTTGGGATAGCTAGAATTCGGTATCTTCCGATCAACGAATTTGGGCCATTCAGTATTCTTCATTCCATCAATTGCTACTTTCATAGAATCATCATTTTGTTAATCCGCTGCTGCATCATTTTTGGTGTATGCTGTGTTAACAAAGGATCGTTTTCCAGTGGGTGCTTAAAACAAGTTGAAAGCCAGAAAAATCGGTCCTGTAAAAATTGTGAAACAGATCAATGAAAATCCTTATAGATTGAAGCTACCGGAAGATGTGTACACGTCTGACGTGTTCAATGTTAAGCATCTCGTACCTTATTATGGGGATGACCAATCCGATGGGAAAGAGCTTTCAAATTCGAGGTCGAATTTTTCTCAACCCGGGGAGGATGATGCGGCACGATCTACAATTGCACAAGTGTTAGGTCAGCAACGACCTAAGGAAGAAGTTTTAGGTCGGCCATGACCTAACGAGTAAAGAGAAAAGGAGTTACGGCTTATCAAAGGTTTAGGTCGGCCACGACCTAAGGGGGAAGTTTTAGGTCGACCACGACCTAACAGGGGGACAGAGGATGCGAGTTATGCGGGAGAAGGTGGATCAGCGACCTATGATAATTCGCGACTCATAGCTAATGAGTTACGACTTAACTGCTTAGGTCGCAAGATCTTAAGTCGTTCCAGATCTTTAGGTCGGCCACGACCTAACTCATGTGCTTCATTAGGTCGCGAACGACTTAACTTACACCGGCCGCTTTTCTTAAGTCGCTCAAGAATTAAATTGGTAAGTCGCTGAAGAAGTTAAGTCGCGAACTTTGATAAGTCGCGTGATGTTTTCCTGAAGGTTCCTTAAGTCGCTCAAGAGTTAACTCGGTAAGTCGCGTGCCACATTGTCTTTAAGTTGCGTGAAGATTCCTATTGCTGTGAAGTGATAAGTCGTTTGTGTCTAGGTCGTATGTCGTTGATACTATGTTGTAATGTGTTTGTATCTTTTTCTCTTTAAGTCGTAGGTCGGCACGAGTGTTAAGTCGGCTAAGGCGGGTGTGTGTTGTAAGTCGTAAGTCGTAAGTCGTTAGGTCGTACCCGACCTAATTGTTGTACAGATTTCAGTGTTGGGTTGTAACTTCTATAAATAGGCTGGTGGTGCCATTTGTAATAGTTAAGTTGATTTGAATGAAAACTTTTGTTTGTTAGCTTTGTGCTTTAAATTAAATTGGTAGTTGAGTGTGATCTCCTATCTCCACTTTCGGTTAATCGAGTGCGCTCGATTCAACGACTGCTAAAGCCGATTTATGGTATCTAGTGCGCTAGATCAACGTACAAAGAATCGTAGATCTTTAAACATGGTATAGTGCGCTATCAACGTGTTTGGGATAGCTAGAATTCGGTATCTTCGGATCAACGAATTTGGGCCATTCAGTATTCTTCATTCCATCAATTGCTACTTTCACAGAATCATCATTTTGTTAATCCGCTGCTGCATCACTCATGAAAATACATCTCAGTCTCACAAAAATCAGAGTATGAAGATAACAATAATAATAATCATAATCCCTCCTACAAGTGCCAAATCCATCAAAAGCAAAATGAAAAAGATGAAGAATAGAAGAATACATCTGAAATGAGAAAACTCCGGGAATGAATCTCCAAGCATCTTGAATCAACTCAACTCTGCTAGCCTATTGGGGGGAAAAGGGGGAAATAGAGGAGTGGGTTAGATAATAAGTCTGGCGAGTGAAAGTAATTACTTAGCTTTCTAAGCAAGATAAAGATAATAGACTAAGTTATAGTTCTAGCTTGAAAGGGAATATAGGAAAGATAAAATTGACATAAAATACTATGGCTGATTCTGTTTGACTGATTGTTTTGATTTTTTGATTGTGATTGTTTGCACTTGTCTTAAATTGCTATGATTAGGTTGAAACCCTAATCCTACCTCAACTGCTAACTTGATTAGGCTGAAATCTTAATTCTACCCTTTAATCAGCCTATTCTATCTCTGTTGTGCCACTGTGAACCAATCTTGTTCGTCACAGCAAAAAGGCACCTCTTTAATGCGCAGTGGAAAATTATTTACCCTAATCGATGCCGCATGCTCGGTCATTGCCGGTACACACTAACTGTCGCCCCCTATTTGACCCTTTATTTACCCTAATCAGCATAAGCATGCCAAGCCTCACCTAACTGTTGTGAGACCATCAGTCCTAGTCCTGAAAGTGAATGCTGCCCAGCCTCACTTAACTGTTGTGAAACCATCAGTCCTAGACCTGAAAGGGAATGCTGTCGGTACTGGTCCTAACAAACAATCTTATAGTTTTGCGCCCTTTGCCCAAATCCCCTAATTTGAGCCTCCATCTATTGGCCACTTATTTACCCTAATCAGCATAAGTGTGTCCCAACCTCACCTACTATTGTGCGACCATCAGTCCTAGATTTGAAAGAGAATGCTACCGATACGGGCCCTACTTCTATGTTTGCTTATTAACTTAATTCAAGATCTAAGTTTTAAAATAAGCCTCTTCTGTTATCTTTGCTATATTTGCTTATTAACTTAATCCAAGATCTAAGTTTTAAAATAAGCCTCTTCTGTTTTCTCTTTAGTTATAACCACTTGTTATAATTATGCTTGCAAATATCTTAAATTTGCCTATTTCAGTCCATCTCTATTTTATTTCAGTTTTTCTAATTTTACATCTAATTTCTATAAATTTAGTGTTTTTCTATTTTAATCCATATTAGCAAATTCTTCTTTTTTTAATTTATTCGCGTAAAAAGGGATTAAATCCCTATAAAAAGAAACTAACATTTACAGGCTAAATTCCAACTTAAAATAGATGTAAATAACTATAAATAACTATAAATAACTGAATAAAATAGCCAAATAAAAATAGACTGGAAAGAAATTCTGAAATTTTCTTAAAAACTGACTGTAAATAACTTATATAAAAACTGTGTCAAAATTGTAGAAAAACTACAACTATTGAGAACCCTATTATTTTAAATTGCTTACAAATCTAAAATAATTACAAAACACTCACCTGCGGTCCTTAGCTCTAATCTTGGGCCTTCCTTGATCCGTTACTAGGGTGTAGTATATTTTTATTAAAAAGATCTTCTCCCCAATTTTTTTTTCCATTTAGGGTTCAGACTCAGGCAATGAACCCAATTGGGAGAAAATCTGAATGATAAAAATAGCTAGGCTAGGGTCTTATTTATAGTGTGGCTTAGGGATCTCAGGCCGTCGGATTTGAAGATTAAATCTGGTGCAACCACATGATAGGCTCACTAGGAACCATCAGATGCAGCTAAGAACGCACGAGATTAAACTAAAAATGCAAAACATGGTTATCGGCTCGTACCTGGACGTTATCACGTCCAGGCAGAAACGTAGGTCGACCCATGCTCAATGGGGGTCGACCCATAGATCGACCTGACCCTAATGTGGGTCGACCAATGAACGTGTATTATTTTTTTCGTTTTCTTTTTATAAAATTATGATTTCTTATTTCTTTCGTAACTCCTTCATACTAGCTCGGATTTCGACAAGTTATATATGGAAATTGATCAAAAAATTATCTCGGTCCCAATGGTGCAACTCCCGTAGCTCAATTTTGATAATTTCACAAACTTATTTAGTTATTTAGTTAATTCGTTAATTAATTATTATAGCTCAAATTTTGAGTGGTTACATTTATAACATTAACAGGTATGCTCTCTCATATATATACACTTAGACAAATTCATTCTAGGATATTACTACCCCATCTCTAATGAGTCAGACCCCATAAAGCTAAGGTTATCGCTAAACCAAAGCTCTGATACCAAATGTAACGACCCGCCTTTTTGGACGGTTTAAATTGGCAATAAACCACACATGTCAAACTCAAACCATTCAAAAGGGGGGATTATTGTGGGGTAAATAAGAAAATAAAGAGAAAAGAATGAAAAACAAAACATAGAATCTCACAGCGGAATGACAAAATATAATATTCAAATAAACAGTTCATGAAGCTGTTTTACAAATAATATTTGATTACACTTTTACAATACAGATCGGAGTTATACATATAGCAGGGATAACTAAATAATGCAGGGGAACAACATGATGTAGTGGAATAAATATAATAAATAGTAATAATATATTAAATCTTCATCTTCGTCCTCCAAAAATAAGGTCTTCAACACTGAAATGCTCAGGATGATCCGAGCATAATGAAAAGACAAAACACTCTAGTCAAAACTAAAGATCTTATGTAAGTTAAATCAAAAATAAATAAATATGAGTGCAACGGCTTCAGAGATGTTTACGAGATTTTACATCTCCTATCCAGTGTCTAATGTGCATGCAATAACTTAAGAGATGTTTGGGATTCCAACTCCTAAGGATCCGTTAAACTATCCAGATACATAGTACAATACACTATTATAATATATCTACAGTAAAGTAAAGTATTAAAATA
Organism: Allium fistulosum; assembly: GCA_030737815.1. NCBI lineage: Eukaryota > Viridiplantae > Streptophyta > Magnoliopsida > Asparagales > Amaryllidaceae > Allium > Allium fistulosum. The sequence goes on along the minus strand of CM060908.1, from coordinate 970,148,469 downwards.
GCGTTAAGGCATTACCCATATCCCCCTTAACACATTTTTATAAATGCCGTAGTCTATACAGTATCGTAATTCCTCCATAAACTGGAGGGCTATCAGAGGGCACTCCATAGTATACGACACAAACCAAACTCGTGGTGGGTGCGATAAAGCATATGACAAGGCACGTAAGGCAATGCCCAAAGTAGGGTACTACCGTTTTGCGGATCCGGACTGTTGGTAACACATAGCAGCTACTACCGCCCACCTCGAGACACACTCCCATAATCAAATCAAGGGTGGCCACCAATTAATCACAAAGTAGCATATATGGTATCGAAGAAATGTGCCCTATGGGAGGAGCGACCTCAGTTGGCCCGGTGTGGTTCCTGTTTTAGTCATATCAAGCTGACCCAAGGGGGTCAGGGCTGCGTTCATACCTCATACAATAACGTTCACCAAACCATCCTACTTCGTTCTGGATTCTCCACCGCGTGCACAGTTGTTAAAGTGGTTTTGGGTATTGGTAGAGAGTATGACAATATCCAATCTCGATCTCCTTAACAACCAAATGCTTATTTCACACCGGTTGGTTCTTTTACATTTCCAAAACAAATTCATATTGATATCAAAATATCATATTCAATTCAAAATAATATCAGTTTCTAAATCATTATTTACTTCAGAATCATATTCACTTCCAACTCATAATCATTTCAAAATCATATTCACTTTAAATCGTATTCGTTTTCAAAATCCTAACCACAAGAATAAGTTAAACCATCATATCAAAATATTCGTATTTAAATCAAGTGAATTTAAATCATAACAGTTCCAACTTTAAACAGTTTGAATATTGAAATTAGTTTATATATTGGAATAGTTATACACTAAAAATAGTATAGATATTAAAATCTATTTATTAAAAGTTGTTTATAAATTTAAAACAATATATATATATATATATATATATATTAAAAGTTGTTTATAAATTGAAAATAATATATATGAAAAGTTGTCTATAAATTTAAAATAATATATATTAAAAGTTATTTAAAATTTAAAATAATATATATTAAAACAGTTTATAGTTTAAAAATAGGTTATAGATTTAAAATAGTTTATATATTAGAAATAGTTTATAAATTAAATTAGCTTATATATTAAAATGGTTAAAGTATTAAAAATTATTAATGTATCAAAATGATTTATATGAGAAAAATAGTTTGTATGTTAAAAGAGTTTGCATATTAAAAGAGTTTATATCGAAAATAGTTTCAAATTAGAATTATTTTTTCCAATTTCACAAATCAATTCAAATCAACTTTAGTTCCAATAATTAAATTTAAATCAATCTTAGTTTAATGATTTCAATTCAAAAGGCTAAAGGTTTTAATTCAAATTCTCATCAAAACCATTTCAATTTATATCGATTTCAAATCCATGTTTGAACTACAAATTTAAAGCACTTCAAATTCAAATAATTCCAAAGTTTAAATATTCAAACATTTACAAAAACTCAATTTTGATAAATTTCATTTATATTTTAAAAATTCAACTTTAAGATTCCAATTCAAATTCTTTAAACAATTCATTTGAACCAATTTCGATTTCAACATTTAAAAGCTTGGATTTTGAAAATAATTTTGTTCATATAAATCAAATTTCATTTCATAATATTATTTAACTGGATTAAAAATTTAAGGATTTAAAAATCATTTAATTTAACCAATTCGATATCCGTATATAATTTTCTACCCTATGGTCAAGTGATATGGATATATATCATTTCAACCTACAATAAAATAAATTTTATGGGTATATACCATTTCAACCCGCAATCTCGAGTAAAATTCGAAATCCATAAAATCGCTCGAGTTTATCATTTCAACCCATAACGATTTTTCCCTCATCTATAAAACCATTTGGGTATGTATCATTTCAACCCATAGTGAATTTCCTAACAATAACTAAGGGAACTTGCAATGTGATAACAATATATAAAATAAACATAACATCCAATCATCTTAATATCAATAATTAAACATCCATCATAATCGTCACTCAAACCAACCAATAAATTACAACAAATAAACTGGTTATCACTATCAGGTATTTAACTAACACTAAAATTCAATATAAATTCAAATGGAAATTAAGTTCAATATAAATTCAAATTAAATTTAAATGACAAATTAAAATACCAAACAATAATCAATAAATTTCTAATCATATTATAAATTTAATCTAACTAACATAAGATGGTTTAGTATTGGTGAGTAGGTTAAAACACTCACCTTTGATTTTTCGTCGATTTAAAATCCAAATAAAGTCCTAAATTCTAACAGTCTCAGAATGTAGCCAAACAAGTTCCATAATGTCCGAAATTTCGATATGATTGCAATGGAGAAAACTACGCATGAATCCGAGCTTGTATTCAAAAGATACGCTAATTAGAAGTTATACGATTTATATTATAAAATAATAAAAAGTAGAAGACACGTCACCTACGTTACCTCCATGCACTCTCAGGAACCTTAGCTTCGAATATGATGTCACACACGCAACCCTTCACAGCAGCCACCACCCTTCTCTCCCAAACGCCGCCACCTACGAACCCATCCACCACGATCAGATGATGCCACTGCGTCGCTAGTCCAAGGCCGCACCTGCCTATTGTGGTGCGACCATCTCCGGTCGCCTCGGGCAACCACGTTGCCACTGCCTTCTAAGGTGAATTGTGGTGAAATTATGGCACTTTCGACCATAACAAACCCATGGATGCACTCCTCTCACCATCCTCTACCTCGTAGCAATATTCTATCGTCGTAAAATCGATGATCCACCATTGAAATCTAAACCCTTGGATGGACGGCCGAGAATAAATCACCAATTTCTGGCCAAACCATGATTAAAATCGAAAAACGAAGAGCAGTAGTAGATTGCGCTTGTCGAGAGCTTTCCAACGATATATAATTTGATATAGTTTGGAGAGTCTGAAATTTTGAAATTGATTTTGATTTGAAATTTAAAATTGGGAATTAAGTTTTGGTATTTTGGCGTTTGAGAAGGAGGAACAGAGAAGGAAATGTACCTATAGAAATAATAAAATGATAAATAGCTAGGGTTTATAACAGCTTATATGTAGGCAGAGCTGAAATAGAAATAGATGGACCAAATCGATTTGGATCAAAAGGATAACAACGACCCGAAAAGCCCGTTTCATTCCCGAAACGAAAATTAGTCATCCAATATATCAAAATATAGGTTTTTGATAATTTTAAACTTAATGGAACTAGTTTCAAACCCTAATTCCATCGTATATAGAAGTTAGCTTTTAAAATCGAACTATATTAATCTAATTCATTAAATTGATTTCTACACATTTCGAGCTCGCATAATCAAACGATAAGTATGATCAATACGAAACTTGAAATCCTATAATAATTCACTGTTAAGGATCCGATGAAACTGGTTTCGTCGAAATCCGAGACAGTGGCCAAAATGGCTATTTTCACGTTAATTAAATAAATTATTATTAATTTAATTTAATCACTTTTAAATTTAAATAAAATAGTTAACAAATTTTATCATTCTTGATTACATAGAAATTAATAACCTATAAAAAAATGAATTTTCCATGTTAAATCCACTATTTAAGTAATATATTAATTTCAAAGTTCAATTGCAATTGAAATAAAACCCCGGTTAATAATATTTTAATTTCAATAAAATTCTTATATTTTGATCCTTACTTTTATTATTAAATCAACTATCACCTTATGGATATAATTAACATTGGTTTACATTTTATTGCATCAATATTCTACAGTTATCATCTTAATTCATATTAACTGCAATATTTAATTAGATTAATTTCAATTGATTTACAATTAATTTCAAATGGATTAAATAACAAGATGATATTGAATCAATTGCTATACATTAATAATTCACCTCTATTAACCTATTGTTTACCAATAAAGGTTGATAAATTAATTACCAAATATCGATTCCATTCAATATTAATCTATTTCAATCAATTACATATAATTTCTCTTTTTAATACAACATTGAATTTATTTCTTATTTACGATTATAACCAATTTAACTTTACAATTATTTCAATTAATTGAAATTACAATAAAATAGTTATTAATTTATTTAAATCAACATTATTAAATTACATTCTAGTTATTTTTCTCATTAATAAATCACATATATTAATTTCTTCCAATATTAAATTCCAAAATCTTATTTAATTTAATATTTTAATTATCGAAAATTACGGGTCGTTATAAGAAATCATCATCCAAATCAATATATATATATATATATATATATATATAATGTGAGATAGTCTATCAAATCACACAAACCATATCTAACATCACACAAACCATAAATACAAATCATCCACAAACCCAAGCACCAATAATAAAGTAAGGCTACCTCAAAATATACCAAAACATTAAAGAGTATGGATATATAGGGACTGGCTCTAATTTAGACTCAACCAGTCTCTAGTCTAGTCAACTCATTATAGGAATGAGACAAATATGCCAATCCACTACACACATAACCCCAAACCAGAAAGGGAGACTGATAGTACAACATGCTCGAGGAACCCATTAACACCCACCCTGGAACTGCCCTAAATTTCGACCCAGAAAAGGCCCATCGAAACTTAGACCCATCCTAAGGTGAGCTATTGGCAGAACTAAGCAAATAATAGTATAGAGCCATAACTAAACTTCCAAAACTCACAACGGATCAGTGTTTTAAATCTTGGATTTTGGCCAATATCTCGGGAAAATATCTCGGCTATCTCGGGCGATATTTAAAACACTTATAACTAAATAGGCTGCCAAATCTCGGATTTTGGCTGATATCTCGGATTTTTCATCTCGGCCATCTCGGGGAGATTTAAAAGCCTGCAACGGATGGAACAAATATAATAACAAAGTGTACCCATTTGCTTCAAAATCATAAATATGTCAAAATACAAAGTGCCATCAAATCGTGCTATAAATCCATTACAATATTAGTCTAGATACATGGGTACGTATAAGAGCAAGTAAAAATGATGAATATTGCCACAAGCGATCATCTCCGTCTCTAAGCATCACCTTCGCCATCAATGTCCTTTAACCTATGTTGTACTGAGGAGGGAGTCGGAATAAAAAAGTGTCTGGTGAATAAAAACCTCAAGTCTTACCTTTTTCAGTACTTAGGCAGTTTATTTCAAAATAAAAATATGTTTACGAAAATAAAACCATTAAAATCGTTTAATACTTCTTTTAAAGGAAAGAAGCATATTTCCAAAATCTCGAACCCAAATCCCATGTTATAATTACTAGCGATGCAACAGATAGTACCACTAAATACCTTTTATTGGAAAATAGGCAGACCCCATCATTTAATACATATTTCCAAGGCCTGCTCCTCGATGGTACTATCTAGCTGGCATCGTATGGAATTTCAAGTCACTTAATACTTCTTTATTTGGAAAGGAGGACCTTCAATCAATTACTTAATACCATATCCACATAGGGAATAAATATTCATACCCAAAACTGTAATAATGGACCTGTAAATAAACTGGAAACTCAATTTATTACATCAATAAAATGGAATATCCTAAACAATAGGAATTGCAATCTAAATCTCATATTCTATTCAACTCCTCTTTTACAAAGAAATTGATAAGAAGGAAATTTGTGTAGAATAAGTGGTGTAAACTATAAATAAAATCCATAATCTAAACCTCTTATTTTCATTGAAGAATCACAAATTGAACAAAAAACGGATAAGTGGAATAGACTATGAAATTATGAAAATTTGTATAAACAAAACAAATTCCATCAAATTAATGTAAATAATTGAGAATCCCAACATAGAATTGACATTTCGTAATCAGAAAGAATTATGGAGGATTTTATCTATCGTATTTTCGAAATCTCAAAATCCCTCAGGCATATTCAAATCCAAAAAGAAAAACACTAAACAGTTACTGAAAAAGAAATACTAAGGTTTTCACTCACAGATTAGCCTTAGCTTCAGTTCAATAGATTTGTAGCCTTTAAATCCCTTCCATAATCTCTCTCTTTTGATATATATAAACACACAATAGGGAAGAGGTATATATATTTATTAGATTTAGAATAACTAGAGAAGAATAAGATAAGAATAGATTGGAGGTAGAAGAAAAAAAATAAGAAATGAGTTGAATTCTTACCTAAATTCTCTACGTAGTTTATGAATCTTATTAGAAAGATAGAAATGACAGATTTTTATTGAGTTCCCCGAAATAATATGAATAAAAAGTGTGAGGATATGGCTCTATTTATAGGGGTTGAAATGCACAAGAACCGTAGGATGGAAGTAGGTAAGAAACGAATAAATCTAGAGCATTAAAATAATAACACACCCCTTCAAACCCTAGCCGCCGCTGCCATAAAATGGCTTCGTCCAGTTGACCACCTCTCTTCTACCAGTCGACCACTGGGGTTCGACCAGTCGAAGTGAAGGTGTCGATTGGCTGATTATATTGCGTAATAATTGATTTTGTTTCTTATTGATTAATTTCTATCCCATGTTCAACATTAACGATAAATGTTAATCAAACGTTAATTAGCATTTACCCAACCCCCAAGCAAATTTTTATAATTCAAATCCTAAATTTAAATCCTTATTTTACTTTGAATTCAAAATAATTTTATTTAAATCTAGAAACATCAAACGCCTATAACTTTTTCGTTTGAGCTTCGTTTTTAGCATATTATATATGAAAACAAATCAGAATTTCACCACGAACGCAACGGAATAACTTCCATGGTTAGATTCAAAATTTTATAAAATTTCCATATTCTACTTTATTAGATTTAATTAAATTTTATTTCATTTATTTAAGGTTCATTTTACGGGGTGTTACATTCTTCCCCTTAAAAAGGATTTCATCCCGAAATCTTTTAAAGGGTGAACAGTGTAACGAGCAATAACATCCATGTTATACAACCAAGTTATCAACCAGCCATCTACTCAACCAATAGTGCAATGTGATTATGTACTGCAGACATGCTAACATAAGCTCAATCCTAGCATGAAGGTGTAATCATGTTATGCAAGTATGTATGCAAACACCCTAAAGATGCATAGAATTTCTACACGAGTACAAAGTGATTATGTATTACACAACCATCTTCTACCATCCAATCTAGCAACCACGATGTAACTAAAGTCCAAAAATTCGGAGAGATAAATTACAAGTGAAAAGCTCTGGGTAAGCGTTCTTCATCTTCTTCTCGGTCTCCTATGTGCTTTCCATTGGATTGTCGCCCCATTGTACTCGAACCAGCCTAATTATTTTACCATGGAGTCTCCTAGTTCCATGCTTCATAATGCATGTAGAGGCACGAGGCACTTTCAGCACTGTCTCAAAATTCCTTAACTGATCAGGCTCTACTCCAATAGCGGTGTCATGAAGGCATTTCCTAAGGTGAGAAACATGGAAAACATTGTGGACTCCTCCCAACTTATTGGAAAGCTCCACATCATATGCCAATTTTCTTATTCTTTTCAGAATTCTGAATAGCCCAACAAAACTAGGAGCCAATTTTCCAGACTTTCCAAATCTAATGACTTTTCTAAGAGGGGAGATTTTAACAAACAAAATATCTCCAACCTTAAACTCAAGCTCATTCCTTCTTTTATCTGCATAAGATTTCTGATGGTCTAGCGCTGCCTTCGTCCTTTGCCTGACAACTTTACTTTTTCCACTGTATCATGGATCAAATCGAGTCTGAGCAATACTTTATCGATTGTTTCCTACCAACAGCTAGGTGATTTGCACGACCCCCGATAAAGTGCTTCAAAAGGGGCCATACCAATCATTGCTTAATAGCTACTATTATACGCAAACTCAACCAAAGGTAGATGCTGCTCCCAATGTCCTCCGAATTTCAAGAAATAAGCTCTCAACAAGTCTTCCAAAATCTTATTCACCCTCTTTGTTTGTCCATCAGTTTGTGGGTGATATATCATGCTAAGGTTCAAAGAAGTTCCCAAAGCTATTTGTAAACTCCTTCAAAACTCATAAGTTAACAAGGGGTCCCTATCACTAACTATGCTTACGTCCATGTTGACGAACCAACTCCTTGATATAAATCTTTGCGAGATAGGCAGTTGTAACGACTAGCCCTTTCGACCTTCGAAAATTGGTATTAATACATCCTCGGTACTCACGTGCCGCAAATGCAAGTGCCGAAGAGGCAGATTATCATGGAGTAAAATAAAATAAAGATAGAACAGAATCTTACACAAATGGAATAACATATATTATTTCAATATATATATATATATATATATCTTTACAGTGGAAATTTTAAATACATTTATCAGAGTCTATCTTCAAAATCAGCCTGGACAGTTATAAATATTGTCTTTATAAATGCTGAATACAATCAGTAAACTAGTACAGCAGAAATGGAAATGGAGAACTATCTACAGAAACAACTCTAGCTCTAGACATCAAGCTCAATCACAATGCTCTAAGTTAAACCTGACTTCTTAGTTGCCCGGAAAAATAGGGCACCTAGAGTTTAAGGAAAAAGGAAAATAAACTCCAGATTAGCTATGGGACTGGTGTGAGGAGCTTAAAATACGGATATTTGAAAACAAAGGGTATCTTATAAGACCACACCGCACATAAACATAGAATGGGTTTTTATCTTATGAGAACCAAAATCTTTACTACGCAAAATCTGGTGATATTATTTTTAATGGCATCCTTTTAAAAACACTCTTCAAGTAAAATTATATAATCTTATCCGAAATTGTTACATTGATTAAATTCCAGCATAATAGGTTCTACAATCAAGTCTAATGACACTTATTGGAGAATGGATTTCCATATAATGATAGGTAAGGAATTACTTTCTGTACATTACATCTCTAGAAGGATGTACCGAGGATCAACAACTTTTGAAACCTCTGCACCTGGCAAGACCAGCCTACCAACAGACCCATCCGGTAGTTGAAAGAACCAAATATTACACCACTCCGATCGTAACCGACCTATCCAAGAGCTCTCTTAAAATTCACAACATACTCGACATATATAGAGTAATCTAGAAAGCTGATGACTATAACCTAATGGTTGCGAATCACATATCCTTACAACATGCCTTGTTTAAGCCACTTTTGGGTGTTAAGTCTCGATGTAACGATTACCATTCACATAACACATTCCACTTTGAATGCCAAGTTGCAATTCCACACACCATTAATTTCCATAAATGTACAACCTCTAAGCTCGTACATCTCAGAGAAGGGTGATAAGTACGGGAGAGTGACTTCCTACACCACCAAACAGATGTACTTTCGTAAAAATCAATGTAAGTGTATGTTTGTAAAAACCCTGAATTTTGTGATTTATTTTAATTGTTTATTTTGATTATTTTATTTGAATTTTGATTTAAAAACTTTATTTTATTTATTAAAATGAATAAATTATGTTATTTTAAATATAAATATTGATTTTTATGAGAATTATAATTTCAAACCTGAATAAATTGAATATTTCTAGAAAAAGTGGATTTTGGTCAATTTGGTCAAACTTTGACTTTTAAATTTTAAATTTAAATATTTGAATTCTTGAATTTTATCATTTATTATGAAAATAGACTTAATATCATGAATACTGCTTTTCGTTTCATTGAAATTGGATATAAATTGTGAAAGTTATACTGTTTTCAATATTGTGTGTATATTGAGTTATTTAACAATTTTCTTTATTTTTAATTCATATAAATAACATTTTTATTTGATATATCTTACTTAAATTTGTATATTTAGGTTATACTATATATGTTTTGACCTTTAAATATTTTTAAAGTGATAATAAGATTTTTCCAAAGAGTATTGAATTTATTTCTAATTTTTAAAGCCTAGTTTGCATTTTTAAGCTATTTTCTTAATTTAAATTCTATTTAATTAAAATTTAATTATTTATTTACTTTCATTTCTGAGTTGTTATCTTTATTTATCAGTATTTTACATGTATTTAAATTTTCAAAAAGAAATAATAGAAATTTGAATGGTTTGTGACCTTTTGTTTGCTTAAGACTCTTTGTTTTCTCACCTTTTCATTTCCTAACTCATGCATTCATTTTGAGCTGACCCTATCTCCTTTCTTTCAGCCGTTCTCTTCTCATTTTTCACATAAGAAAAAGTTTCTCAATCTCAAAATTTCGGCCTCACTTCATCTGAGAAAAAAAATTGGTAAATGTTTTCACTCTTTTTCCATCTTTCTTCTTTGTTTTGTGTAAATTCTTGCCTTGCTTCACCTTCTATGTTCGGCCTATAGCCCCCATCATCATCACCACCTTCATCACCATCTTGCCCAGCTACAAACCACCTCCATCTCCTCTGACCTACCAGGCCATGGCCATCCTTGATGCAAGATCCGCACAAAAATGCAAGCAACACTTCCTATATATGCCTAGCCGAACTCCTATGGCCTTCACCACTTCACCACACCCTTGGCCACCGCTTGCATCACTTCCACCAGCACCTAACTGACCCAAAGCCACTTCCACATCATCGGCTATCCTCCAGAAGGTCTGGCCATGCCACAAAAAGCCATAGCCGCGACTTGTTGTTACATAAAAATGCACCTTTGCCTTGTGTTTGTACATTTATGCCATTAATCACTCAAACAACTTCCATACCTTCACTACCCTTGCTAGGCCGACCATACCTGACCCATACCTGAACAAATACACCCCATAGCAGTGCCTTATCATCCTATAGGCCGTGCATGAGATTTGTGAAAGCAAGTGCAAGTGTTTGATTAATTGTTGTTCCTTAATTCTAGCTTGTTTAATGTCATATTTTAGGTTGAAATTCATGTTACATGTATTGTTTTGTTTCATATGCACAAGACAACTACTTTGGCTCTCCCACACTTGATTCATAGTCATGCCTTCATGCTTTCCGGGTATTTGTTTGTGTGTCTGAATCGGTTATCTCCAGCTTGTAGAAGTGAGTATTTCTCACCAGACATTCCGTACTTATATAAGTAGTAAATTGACATCTTGTGAATCTATAGTTCATATTATCATATTATACTTGAATGTGATATTATTTATATGATGATCACACTGTTTATTCACCTGTCATATCATTTGTTACTGTTATATAAGGCTATTCTGTTTATTTATATCAGTTTATCACACTGCAAGTTCTCTGTAGATTAGAATCACTATGGGTTGAAATGATACATACCCGAACGGACTTTAGAATAGGGAAAAATCGTTATGGGCTGAAATGATAGGCCTGAACGATTTTTATTTATTTCATTTAACTTGGGATTGCGAGTTTGAAATGATACGCTCCTACTTGTTCTGAAATCCATTCATGTCTCCCCTAATTGTATTCTTTTGATTTATGGAGAATTCCGTAACTCCACTTTGAATGACCTATATAGGGTGGCGATTCCGCCAAACTTTGAATGATTTGTAAAGGGGTGAAACACCTTTACAATTGGCATTGATTCACAGGATATTTCTGTATCCTCAGTTTACAATGCTATATATCTTCTGTTATACCTGGATTCTATCTCTGGCGATCGAAGGTCGATTTGCTTTAGATTTTCACATCGATTATACTCCTGAAGTCACGGTTGACCCTGTTAAGGTCGCCCGCGATTTATATAAGCTTATCCATCATCTATTTGGTAATTTAATGATTTTATCTTCGTTTGAGCTTATCTTAGAATCAGAATTCTATTTGATTAGAGTTCCTCTAAATTTGAATCTCTGTTTTTTTTTAAATCCATCCTTGAATCATCCATTGGAAAATTTGTGGTTGGTTGTCTTTTGAAATTTTTGTATTCATCGCAGTTGTTATTTAGATAAGGATGAACATATTTTATATATTAAGTGAAATGTTTTCGATAAGGATTATATACCATTTTAAAATTTATAATTTAAAGTTTTGAATGGATTTGAAATTTTGAAATTTATATAAGAAATGGTTTCATATAGAATGATTTATAACTGAAGGTTTTGAATCTGAATTTGAGTGATTGAACTCAGGCATTTTGGAACTGGTTTTAAGATTTTGAAATAATTAATAATATGATTTGAAAGTATTTTCCGAATATGAAATGTTTCAAATGATTTTAATGAGTTCAAATGATTTTGAAGAAATTTCAAAAGAAGTTTTCGAGAAAATAGAAGTCCAGAACCCACTTATGTCGCTGGAAATTAATTTCGGTGATGAATGCATACATCATCGACATTGATTTTTGAGTTTCAGAGTGGGGGAGAAGCCACTTCGGTAGCTTTGCTATGCGATTGATTTGTGAAACCAATTTTTGGTTTCAAATTCCGAAGTGTGATGTGATATTCGAAAGATATGTATATATATTTGAACAATTTGAAATGAGCTGGTGTTCAGTCCTCGAGTTTCGGATTTGAAACCTATCTTTTGAAATTGATTTACTGATTTGTTGTTGATTTCCAACTCTTGAATTTAAAAATGATTTCTTCAACTATTTTGAAGATTCGAGGACTTCCAAATCAAGGTTAACTTTTCAAAGCTAAGTAATTTTGAAAAGTATAAAGTATATAAGTTTGGTATGTATGTTTAAAGCATGTAGTAATATGATTTAAATAAGTTGAAACTGTTTTGTTAAGTAAATGAATAAGGCTATTTTGAATTTTTCTAATGTGAAAATTAGATTTGAAATGTTATGAAAAGAATTTGGTCTTCAAAATATTTTGAATAAAATTTAGTTTAAATGTTTTAACTTAGTAACATCTTTATAAAACTATATATTGAACAAGTTGGAATAGATACATAAGTTGTACGTATGCTGTTTTATTCGCATAATTAAATTGATCCAAGTTTGAGTACACAAGTTCGAGGTGAATTACACCATTTCGTGTTAGGATTTTTCATTTGACTCTTGATGGCGAATATTTGATATGGATTTTGGGCTTGATTCTAGAATTCTCTATCATGGTATATGGCTATGCAAGGAGATTGATGGTTTCTAGTCGATAAACCATATCGAAATCCGCATTAGGGAAGTCCAATGGACAATACTAGTTCGAAAGCGAAATTGTGTGACCGAGCGAGTGATCGAATGTGATTTTGCGAAAATGATGACATATGTACATCTTATATTCTAATATCATTGATATACTTGCCACTGAAATTGGAAGTTGTTGGGTTGGATATCTTTGTAATTTAATTGGAATTCTTCCTTTTATGAAAAACTACTATCAATTTAAAACCATTTTTCAAAACTATTTTTCTTTTATTCTTCTCAAACAAACTGTTTTATTCTATTTTACATGCAAACTATTTTACAAACTATTTTATATACAAAACTATTCTAAATTAAAAATCTTTTATAAAGCAAAGATGTTCAATCCCATATGACTCTTCATGCAGCGAAATTGATTTTTGAAATTTTTTGATCCTTAATAAGATGGACTTTATGTAAATATAAGATGATATTGAAAACCATTGATTTTGGAAATAAATTTTTGACTTAAATTATATTGATTTGGAAATTTGGATTTATTTTCTAAATTTATTATTTTGGAAACTTTGGAACTGAAGATATTTAATTTGAGAAGAAATAATTTGGTGGAATTGTATATGATTTTGAAACTGAACTGATATTGAAACAAATTGAAATTTGAGAACCTTGTGTTACTAAATACTTGATTTGGGAGTTATCGATCTTATATAAAAATTTGGTTTGTATAAGTATGATGTTGATTCGAAAACTATGGATTTGAAAAGGTACTCAATTTGAAAAGTGAAATCTTATATAATTGAAGTCTATATAAGTGTGATTTAATATACTTTTGATTTTGGAAAGTATTTGATTTGAAAATGAAATCTTATATATAATGGACTTTATATAAGTATGATATTTGAAAGTGATTTGAAAAGGTACTATATGATACATATTTTCGAAGTAAAGATATGGAAAGTGCCTTATGCTTGATATCCGCTTTGTGGCCACATTGAGGATTCATTCTATCGATATTTCTCTGATTTTTTGTTTTCCGGATATGATACTCGAGTGTCCATCGAATTCCATGGCGTTACCCATGGTCTTACGAGCGCGACTGCATAGCGCAACTGCCTGGCTGAGATGGCCTAGGGGTACGGATTGTTTCCTGGGGGATCCAGGCGTAACCATTGTGTATCCCGCATATATGTAGGTCGCATTAGTAGCGAAACCGCATGGCTGAGATGGCCTAGGGGTATGGATTGTTTCCTGGGGGATCCAGGCGTAACCATTGTGTATCCTGCATTCTACTAGTCATCATGGCGTAACTCGTAGGGCTGAGAAAGCTTATGGATATGGATTGTTTCCTGGGGGATCCAGGCATAACCATTGTGTATCTGCGAACCATGGTTATACAAAGGTTTTGGTTGTTTTGTTTGGATTGTACTTTCCATATCTGTTTTAAAAAGTTTTTCCAGTATTGTAACATTCCCCCTTTCTGACCGCCTCCAGTCGGTAATTAAACCAACTTGAAACATTCAAAAAGACGGATTATTATTTAGTTTATGTAATTTAAACAGAATCAGCCACAGAAACACAGAATTGATAATATTTCATTACTATGAATTTCTTTTACATACATCAGAGTTTATACAATGAATTAAATTTGATACAGCGTAATATCTTAGAATACAAAATTTCCTGAAAACTGAAGTGAGCATTTTACCCTCTCTCTCTCTAACTTCTTTGCCCGAAAATCTTCAAGCTGTAAAAATACTCGGTCTGACCCGAGTATTACATTTAAAAGAAAATAGTACACAGGTCAGTCTAATTCAAACCAGTTATTAGTGCATAGAAGCAATAATAATCAAATAGACGACAGTCAAAATAATTTCCGTCTATCCGACCCTTTTAACAAAGGAATCGGATAACAAAAATTATAACACTTAACAGTGTTAAACAATAAATCAGCAGATTTAAAAATCAGCAGAGATAATTAAAAATGATCTTTAAAATGAAGATGATTTTGAAAAGAACAGAATTGCCGAAACGACGATTAACTACAAAAATCATCAAATCAAAACCCAAATCAAATTCTGATTCCAAATATATCAAATTTGAAACATAAACAATTTCACAAAAGATCTATGCATCAAAAGCAAAAGAAATACCAATTAAATCAAGGCGGTGTGGCTGCAGTACACACGTATATACATGTGCACTGCCTCGCCAACTCGAGTGCACAAGGTCAAATCAAAATCAGATTCAACACAAGTATAAATGGCCTTGATCAAAATTTAAAATGATCACTGCCACAATGAACTGTGCATGTACACAGTGAAATTCAAAATCAAGGCATGTTCACAACAAATCGAGATGAACCAGATCAGTGTTCACAATGCAACAATGAAGTGTAACTGCAATCAAACATCAATTACATAAATACATTCAGGTGCACAGCAAAACATGAAACAGTGCAACTGGACAACAAACAAAATCAAAGTGTACACAGTGAAGTCTACAGACAGATGGTCAAAAGTGCACAAGTGAATCCAGTGCTACCATGAACAGGTTCAAGTGACAAACTAACAGCATGCAAGCATAGGTGGATGTGCAGACTAGAATATGCACTGGAATGCGACAATGCAGTGTACACAACTCAAGAGCCAATGCCTACATGAAATGCACATATACAAACTACATGATGAACCTATTACACCACTCGAAGTACAGTGCAACAATAGCAGTGGTGCACATATGCAGACACTATGTAATATCCCGGAAATTTTGACAATATCAATTTAATAATCTGTTGAATAATTAAATTGATATGGATAATCTTTGATAATAAGATTTGAATTTAATTTAATAATCTGATTAAATTAGTATTAATTGGTAAATTTTATCTTTTAAAAGTTAATAAGATATTTTCTATTTGAATATATATATATTTATTTGTATATATTGTAAATAGAAGCTTTGGGAAAATTGGAAATTTAGATTTAATTTAATATGACTTTTCAAAGTTATTTAAATAAATAATCTTATAGTTTTAAATTACTTTAAGTAAATATTTTAATGGTTTAAGATATATTTTTACTTAAGCTTATATAAAGAAGATTTAACAAAAATGGTTTGTTTTATTTCTTTTAAATATTTCTTGATAATATAATCTCTTGTTTAAATTTTAAAATATGTTATTTTCAAATAACAAGTATAATGTATTATTTTTAATATGTATGAATTTTAATGCTAAAAGGAATTGTTATTTTAAATGGAATAAATAGTGTATGTAAATATATATAACTTGACTTTTAAATTGAATCTTAGGATTTAATTTGATTTCAAATTGAATTTAAAGTTTAAAGTTCAAAAGAATAAATATTTAAATTGTTGGATATTATAATATTTGTATAAACTTTTATTTATAAATATAATTAGCTTTTGTTTCTCTTTAAAAAGTAATATATATAGATAAGTGTTTGGATAAATAAGAAAAAGGCTTTTTATTTACTTTTAAAATAAATATAAATATGAGTAATTACTTATAAGACATGTGTCTTTATCTAATGCCTTGTTTTAACATGTGTTAAGTAATGAATTAATCTATGTGACAAGTGTCTTTTTATTTTCTTTTTCTTTTATTTTTATAAATCATAAATATACATGTATATAAACATTTTATCTCTTTACTTCATTTTCTTTCTAATCTTCATTTTCAAAACAAGAAAAACTCAGTCTTTCCTCTAATTAAAATCTGAAACAAATCAGAGAATCAAATTGCCTCAAACCAAAATTTATACACTTCTCAAAACAAAATCTGAGATCAGTAAGCATCTTCCTCAAAACCAAATTCATCAATCTGTAATCAAGTTCCCAAATCAAAAACTAAGGCCTGCAAACATCTTCATTTTCCAATCTGGAATCATTTTAAAGCCCTGCTGCATTCATTTGCAATCTGGAAACAACTCAAGCCAGTCTGCATTCTTCTCAAACCTGGAAGCCAACATGCATGTAGTTTAATCCAGTTTAAAGCTTCTATAACTCAAGTTTTTAAATCAAGTGAGGCATTCCAGTCTTAAGCAAAAAAGTTTCAAAAGCTTTTCAAAAATAGACTCTGTCATCTTTATAAAGGTGAGTAACTTTTAAACTTAAAATAAAATAGTATTGCATGTTGAATCTCTATGACATATATAAGTATTGATGTATGAATAAGTGCATTCTCCTGTTTGTATATATGGATGTGGTGTATGGATGTATGAATATGAATTCTGTTTTGTTCTGTTGCCAGACTCAAAATGTCTTTTTAATCTTTTACCACTTGATTTAGTTTATTAGGACTTAACTTAAGTAAGAATTGTTGATTTATCATAGAAGAGTGTTTTAAAATTTAGTTAAGTTATACTTTAAACCCAAGTGTCTCTGGAAATCAAAAATTAGCAGTGCATGTTATATTAAAGTGAAAATTTGAACTCTGTAATTTATAAATTCAAATGTATAAATTGAAAACATAGAGTAACGACCCTGAAATTTAAATTTATTTAAATTAATAATTTATTGAATTTTTGAATTAAATTGAGTATTAAATAAATTTTTGGATAAGAATTTGTTAATTTAATTAGAAAATCGTAGCGAGTTTCCCCGAGTCAAATATGAGTGAATTTGAAAATAATAAATATATAGATATATATTTTGACTTGAGTTTAAATTGTAAATAAATAATGGATAATACTATTAGATATTAAAATTTATGGTTAATAATAATTTGAAATTTTAAATTAAATATAAGATAATAAATATTAAAGTAAATTTAATAATTGAATTATAAATAGAAATAAATAAATAAATTGATTTAACTAGGACTTCACTTTAATTTCAAAGCCAAGACAAAAGATAAGATAAGTATAAACTAATACGAATAACTAAAACAACATTTTAGAGTAAATACCATTGTTACAAACTTAACAACAAAGTAAGATAGAAATTCATTTTTAATTATAAAATAATAAAAAGCAAAACAAATACAAAGTAACAAACAAAATTAAATGAAACAAAAGTATAAAACATAAAAATAAAAGACATTTAAACAAATTTGTTAAGATTCAAACAAACAAAGTAACAAAAAAACAAAAGAAATACCAACAAATAAAAATATCCATGTACATTTGCCAAATCAAGAAACAAACATATATATATATATAAGTAAGTAAGTAAACAAAATAATCAAAGCAAATATATATATTTAAACAAGCTACAACCTGGAAAAGAAAAGAAACAAGTGTATATATGTAAGCAAGAAACAAAACACATATGCACGGCATCAAGACAGCAAAAATATATAAGTGTGTAAGCTTATAAACAAATAAAGTATGAAGCATAAGTATGGGCTAAGCATGGGAACAGGACAGTAAAGTATATTCACATACAAAGCAAGGCAAGGCATTAAATGCCATCTATTCAAACTGTCTTCGGCCATGCCTAGTATTGTACAAACAAACAATAATAACATACCACCTGCATACTTCATTTTCTTACATCAATTCTTTCCACCAGCTCTTCTCACTTCATTTCATTTTCGTTCCATTTCGAAACTGAGAAAATCTAAAGTAGCAACATTTCAAAACTTAAACAAGATCATTCAACAACAAAGAAAGGTTTCCAGTTTAAAATTACAAGCCTGTTTCAAGAAGATATGCTATGTTCTTCATTTTAGACAGGTGAGTAAACATCTCTATTCAAAAACTCAAATCAGTTTTTATCTTGATGCTTATGAATATATTTGTGATAATGTTGTGATAAATGAAATCTGATACTTGTATATGTATGAATATGTTTTGGTTTGGTATGTATGTCTGTGTAAATACAGATCTACCTCTGTTAACAATAGGTTAGCAAAATTCCAGAAAGAAGAATTCATATCTCAAAATATAAAAAGATTTGAGAAATAATCTTTAAATAAAATTTAACTGTTTTTACCTGACTCAAATTTTAAAATCATTTGGAAGCATCAAATGCAAACAACAGTACTGGAATCAAGGAAATGAATTTGGGTTCAGGAAGATACTCATATATGTTCTCTGTTTTAACTTCTAAACACAAGATCCTTTATTTCAAAAATCTTTTCTATTTGTTCTACTTACTGATTTAACTTGAGATCAAAACAAGATTTGTATGTTATGGTATATAGTAAAGTTTAAAAATCAATTTGAGTTAAAACTATTTCATTTTGTTTCTGGAAATCAAGAAAACCTGAGCACCACTCAAATTTTGTCAAAAATTCGAACCTGTCAATTTACAAATTCAGGTATATGAATTAAAAGCTAACAATAAAACTTGATTTTTGAAACAAGAATTATTATTTTTAGTTAAGAAATGAAGTAGCAGTTTGGAGTTGAACTGAAAATGGGTTTTCGTGAGTTTCTGGTGATCGGCTAACTTTCAGAGATTGAAACTTAACATGGTGATAGTTGAAGCATCGTAGGACGTAGGAAAAATATAAGGTAATTTTTTAATTCGTCGAGGTTGGAGATTTAATTTTGTTTAGGGTTTAGCAGTCGTTTTTGTTTGAAGTCGGAGACGAGGTGATTTCATCATCTCTGATTGACCGAGTGGTGCGAGACTTTGAGGGAGGGTAGTTCGGAGGTTGAGGAGGTCATGGCCGAGTTTTCGAGTACTCCGATGATCTTGATGTCGAGAACGATGAGTTTTCCAGGTTTTGGGTTGGTACGTTCTGTTGGTTCCAGGCTTTGGAGGTAGGCGTTCGATTTAGATTTTTGGGTGATGGTCGAGGTTTGATGATCGGGAAGGGATGCAGAGGCGATCTCTGGTGTGTGGCGATCAACGTTGTTGATCAACGGAGGCCGGAGCCACCGTGCATATGCACGGTGCATATGTGTTTCTGGTGAAGAGTTTAGGAGAGTAGCAGGAAATTGGTACGCGAGTTCTCGAGTAATTGAAGAAGAGGCCCGAAGTTTTCTTTGTTCGACTCGAAGCAAGAAGGGGTAGCCTCGGGTCATGATGGTGTTGCCAGTTTTTGAAAGACCGTCTGGCCTTAAGTTTAAATTTAAAGACAGAGTTTTAAAACAAAGTAAAAACCAAAATGTAAGAGATGGATTCAAATTTACTTTGTCTCCTAGTCTTAAATAAAACAAGTTTAAAATATATTTATATATATATATATATAATGTTTAACAACTTTAAAAATGTCTAAGTATATTTTGAAGTGTTAAATTTTGCTAAGTTAATTTGTATTTAATTTGAATCTAAATTTGTAGATGAGAATTTGACCATTAACAAGAGAATGTTTTATCCTTTAAATAATGAAGATTAAGGATTTGTAATTATTAAGTTAATTTAAATGAATAATTAACTAATTTGATTAATTAATGATTGGATTGATTTATTTAATAATTAAAGGTTAATTCTTTAATAATTAAAGGTTGATGAATTATAATTAAAGTTAATTAATTTATTATTAATGGTTAATTAATAAATGATTAAAGAATAGTTTATCAAAATGATTTGCAATATTAATTAACCAGGATTAGAAATTCATATGAAATTAATCAAATTTGAATAAATCAGATAATTAACTGATCTTATGAATATTTGGATTCTATTGGATGATTTGATTGTTTGATACCCTTGATATACGATGCTTTGTGATACACCCTGATTTATGTTGTGATCTGAAATTCCTATTTCTTTGATATATGACTATGTGAATACGAAACCCTTGACCCGTAAAACGGCATTTGAATTTCGATGCGACAGGGAGTCGGATTCCAATTGGTTATCCGAAACCCACATCGAATTGTAATAGTGAATCTTTGTGACTGATAAATTTATTTTATCTATGAATCTGTGAATGAAGATAAGCGTTATTGATTTTACCGCTTATCGATATATCTGTGATGATTGATGTTGCACTATTGTGTGTAAAACCCCTGGACCACACTTATACACACACAAATATGGATTTCACGTGAAAATCAGTTAAGTCACAAATAATTTAAATCTGATGTTTTTGAAATTGAAATTTTAATTTCAATTGATTTTGAAATTAGAAATTTGGGTTTAAAAGTGAAAAGCTTTTGAAATGGAATTTCAGAGATAAAAGTTATTTTGAATAACTTAATCGAGTTTTGGAAATTTAAATAATTTGATTTAAATTTAAATTCAAGATTTGAAATTGAATTCTATGATTTGAAACTAGGGATTAAAGATGTTTATATATGGGTTAAACTATTTTAAAAAGTATTGATTTTGGAATGTGAATATAATTCAAGGACTTTAACCCGTGCAAATAAAATTGGATTTCTCTTAAATGAAAACTGTTTGTTTTCAAATGATAAAAGCTTTCGTATATATAAGAAATGAAATTCCAATTTAAAGGAATTTCAAGTATGAATTGAAAGATGGTTTTCCAAGTTATGAATGAATTCTTTTTGAAAGCTATGAATTGAATCTGTTTAATTTTAACAGATTTAAAATGATGTTTTGTTTAAACCCTTTGAAATGAAATTGTTTTGAAAGCTATAAGTTGAATCTTTAATTTAAAGATTTAACGAGTTAATCCAATTGAAACAGAAATTGTTTTGGAAAACTGTGAATGAATCTTTGTGAAAACTGAGTGAACTTTGTGAAACAAATCTTTTTGTTTAAAAGATTTGAAATGGTAATCGATTGAAACCATTTAAAAAGAAGTTGAATTATTAAGTTGTGACTTAATTGAGACCCCAATATCCATATGATTTTTGAATATTGCGCTCGTTATTCGGGTTAGCCGGGAAAAGACATTTGTGTCATATAACCCATTCCGAATAATGATACGTCGTATATGGATAGCATTTGAAGACCGGTGTTGAAGACCGGATATTCACGAAAACGAAAGGACAACTCGTCGAATGTCTCTGCACCGACTGGTCCCCGGTATAGAGATTTTTATCACCCTTTGTGATGGGAAGTCCGGACGGGATTGTGAATACCCGGAATTGCAAGGGCTTCGTAAGAAGTGCCTTCGGTTCTGTTCGAACCCGGAACAGACTTGTATGGATACATGTCTGACATTACACTTTGAGATATAAAGCCGATTTCTTTCAAATACATTTCTGTTGGTGGCGGAGAATTTATTCTCTTAGCTTAACACCCTTCTCTGAGACGTACGAGCTCAGAGGTTATGTAGTTGAAATTTATCAGCGATATATCCCAATTTGGTAATGTGGCATGCTGAGTGTTGCTGTGAAATGATCAGTGTTTGATCATTTGCGATATGATCATTTGTTTGATCTTATATCTTTGTGATCATAGGTTGATCATTTGTTTGACCCGAAGCATGGCTTTGTGTACAAAGCGTAGCTTTGTGGACGAGACTTCGTCGAGCCTCACACCCCGGAAATGGTCGAAACAGGAAGGATGCAGCAAGGTTCTAGGGAGTAGCGCCCCTTAGTGTATGTCATTCCTTCTGGATAAAGGTGGTATCATGGTATGGAGCCCAGATACTTAACCTCTGTGGTTACTGCATTATTATTATCTATGTGGTTTGTTGGAAATCGGGGATCCTCGGGAAGATCGGTGACGATCGGGGGATGGCATACGCGTGTCAGTAGTTACCTATTTTTGCAGAGGTAACCCGGCCTTGTGTTGGCAGAGATCCGGTTAGGTTCTCGGGTCGTCTATTCCAGGGACGTACCCATCGTGGATAGGAAGTTCCTTAGCCTGACCATTTGTTGGAAATCCAAAGAAACAATACGAGCCTTGTACGGTTTTAGTTGTAGAACCTGCCATTTAATATGGTAGCTATAGCAAGCATACTATAATGGTACCTATGCTGGCTAAGATTGATATTCTACTTTCGAAATTACTTTCTGCACTATGCACTAGTAATAATATCAAAAATGATTTGATTTTGCGTAGTAAGCATCTTTGACTATCATAAGAAGAAATCTCCTCCAAGTCTGCGTTTGCATTGTGTGTGTGGTGGGAGGTCTTATGGTAGTTTCATTTTTCCAAAAGCATTGCGAATTGACTTTAAAATCCTTTTGCTATTTGTTTTAAAGATAAACTGTTTTTGTTGCTCACACCAGTCCCACGACTGACTCGGAGTTTATTGTTCATTTCCTAAACTCTGGGTGCTCAAAATTTTCTACACGAGCAGTCTAGAGTTGGGTTTTTCAGATATTTAGGTTCAGTAGATTTTCTGGAGCTAGTTCAGTCTTTGGATGGGACTGCACTTGCTTATTCTTGGTGTATCGTTATTGGGAGTTCGAGCTACTGCTGGAGTTCTCTCTTGAAGACTATCTTAGAGTTATTTGTTCCGCTGCTGATGTTATCTATTTTCTTTTCCGCTGCTATTTGTTGTATCATATCTCTGATGTATATTGATATTCATTGTATCACTCTGTTGTATCAGATATTGTATATCAATGTATTATTCATTTATTCCGCTGTGTTATTTACTTAATGTTGTTATAAGCTCCGGAGAACCAGATTTGGCATTTGAATCTACGGCATTTTGAGTACAAGTGAAGTACGGGTGCCGATTTTCGAAGGCCAACTTTTGGGTCTTCACATTTGGTATCGGAGCTAAGGTTGAACTTTAGCTCAGGAGTATAACACGTTAAGTAGCTCATTAGAGATAGAGTGAAGTAAACTCTAGAATGAGTAATTCTCAGATATCCGTCTGAATGTATCAGTAAATTCTCTTACTATCCACTGATAGTGAGTATGAGTGCAAGAAGAAGACGAGATAGGGGACAGGAAATACGACTATAAATGGTCAATACCCTGCAACAGTGGAAACAACCTTCTTATCAATCTTCTTTGATTCGTTTCCAAATTCTTTTGACAGCTCCAGAAAGAAGTTTCGGTATGATGATGGCTCTACGAATCGTTGTAGAAAGTCCTTACTTAGTATTTTCATCAGTTTCTTATCAGTTTTTGATTTAAACCTTAATGAATTTGAAATTGGAAATTTTAAGTTGAGTTAAATTGATTAATAGAATATGAAGCTAAAATTGAATTGTATCGATAAAACGATTTCGTTTAAAATCCGAATTTGAAATTTTATTGTAATTTCTTTTGAATACCAAAGTCCGAAGAGGGACAAATTGGTATGTATACTCTGAGATATTCCGACTTGAGTTTGGAATTCATATCGTAAGTTGAGGGATTATAGGAGATCGAATCTGTCTATCTCTATCTTGTTTTCGTGCCTGCGAATTTCGAGGACGAAATTCTTTTAAGGGGGGAAGTTTGTAACGACCCTGAAATTTAAATTTATTTAAATTAATAATTTATTGAATTTTTGAATTAAATTGAGTATTAAATAAATTTTTGGATAAGAATTTGTTAATTTAATTAGAAAATCGTAGCGAGTTTCCCCGAGTCAAATATGAGTGAATTTGAAAATAATAAATATATAGATATATATTTTGACTTGAGTTTAAATTGTAAATAAATAATGGATAATACTATTAGATATTAAAATTTATGGTTAATAATAATTTGAAATTTTAAATTAAATATAAGATAATAAATATTAAAGTAAATTTAATAATTGAATTATAAATAGAAATAAATAAATAAATTGATTTAACTAGGACTTCACTTTAATTTCAAAGCCAAGACAAAAGATAAGATAAGTATAAACTAATACGAATAACTAAAACAACATTTTAGAGTAAATACCATTGTTACAAACTTAACAACAAAGTAAGATAGAAATTCATTTTTAATTATAAAATAATAAAAAGCAAAACAAATACAAAGTAACAAACAAAATTAAATGAAACAAAAGTATAAAACATAAAAATAAAAGACATTTAAACAAATTTGTTAAGATTCAAACAAACAAAGTAACAAAAAAACAAAAGAAATACCAACAAATAAAAATATCCATGTACATTTGCCAAATCAAGAAACAAACATATATATATATAAGTAAGTAAGTAAACAAAATAATCAAAGCAAATATATATATTTAAACAAGCTACAACCTGGAAAAGAAAAGAAACAAGTGTATATATGTAAGCAAGAAACAAAACACATATGCACGGCATCAAGACAGCAAAAATATATAAGTGTGTAAGCTTATAAACAAATAAAGTATGAAGCATAAGTATGGGCTAAGCATGGGAACAGGACAGTAAAGTATATTCACATACAAAGCAAGGCAAGGCATTAAATGCCATCTATTCAAACTGTCTTCGGCCATGCCTAGTATTGTACAAACAAACAATAATAACATACCACCTGCATACTTCATTTTCTTACATCAATTCTTTCCACCAGCTCTTCTCACTTCATTTCATTTTCGTTCCATTTCGAAACTGAGAAAATCTAAAGTAGCAACATTTCAAAACTTAAACAAGATCATTCAACAACAAAGAAAGGTTTCCAGTTTAAAATTACAAGCCTGTTTCAAGAAGATATGCTATGTTCTTCATTTTAGACAGGTGAGTAAACATCTCTATTCAAAAACTCAAATCAGTTTTTATCTTGATGCTTATGAATATATTTGTGATAATGTTGTGATAAATGAAATCTGATACTTGTATATGTATGAATATGTTTTGGTTTGGTATGTATGTCTGTGTAAATACAGATCTACCTCTGTTAACAATAGGTTAGCAAAATTCCAGAAAGAAGAATTCATATCTCAAAATATAAAAAGATTTGAGAAATAATCTTTGAATAAAATTTAACTGTTTTTACCTGACTCAAATTTTAAAATCATTTGGAAGCATCAAATGCAAACAACAGTACTGGAATCAAGGAAATGAATTTGGGTTCAGGAAGATACTCATATATGTTCTCTGTTTTAACTTCTAAACACAAGATCCTTTATTTCAAAAATCTTTTCTATTTGTTCTACTTACTGATTTAACTTGAGATCAAAACAAGATTTGTATGTTATGGTATATAGTAAAGTTTAAAAATCAATTTGAGTTAAAACTATTTCATTTTGTTTCTGGAAATCAAGAAAACCTGAGCACCACTCAAATTTTGTCAAAAATTCGAACCTGTCAATTTACAAATTCAGGTATATGAATTAAAAGCTAACAATAAAACTTGATTTTTGAAACAAGAATTATTATTTTTAGTTAAGAAATGAAGTAGCAGTTTGGAGTTGAACTGAAAATGGGTTTTCGTGAGTTTCTGGTGATCGGCTAACTTTCAGAGATTGAAACTTAACATGGTGATAGTTGAAGCATCGTAGGACGTAGGAAAAATATAAGGTAATTTTTTAATTCGTCGAGGTTGGAGATTTAATTTTGTTTAGGGTTTAGCAGTCGTTTTTGTTTGAAGTCGGAGACGAGGTGATTTCATCATCTCTGATTGACCGAGTGGTGCGAGACTTTGAGGGAGGGTAGTTCGGAGGTTGAGGAGGTCATGGCCGAGTTTTCGAGTACTCCGATGATCTTGATGTCGAGAACGATGAGTTTTCCAGGTTTTGGGTTGGTACGTTCTGTTGGTTCCAGGCTTTGGAGGTAGGCGTTCGATTTAGATTTTTGGGTGATGGTCGAGGTTTGATGATCGGGAAGGGATGCAGAGGCGATCTCTGGTGTGTGGCGATCAACGTTGTTGATCAACGGAGGCCGGAGCCACCGTGCATATGCACGGTGCATATGTGTTTCTGGTGAAGAGTTTAGGAGAGTAGCAGGAAATTGGTACGCGAGTTCTCGAGTAATTGAAGAAGAGGCCCGAAGTTTTCTTTGTTCGACTCGAAGCAAGAAGGGGTAGCCTCGGGTCATGATGGTGTTGCCAGTTTTTGAAAGACTGTCTGGCCTTAAGTTTAAATTTAAAGACAGAGTTTTAAAACAAAGTAAAAACCAAAATGTAAGAGATGGATTCAAATTTACTTTGTCTCCTAGTCTTAAATAAAACAAGTTTAAAATATATTTATATATATATATATATATAATGTTTAACAACTTTAAAAATGTCTAAGTATATTTTGAAGTGTTAAATTTTGCTAAGTTAATTTGTATTTAATTTGAATCTAAATTTGTAGATGAGAATTTGACCATTAACAAGAGAATGTTTTATCCTTTAAATAATGAAGATTAAGGATTTGTAATTATTAAGTTAATTTAAATGAATAATTAACTAATTTGATTAATTAATGATTGGATTGATTTATTTAATAATTAAAGGTTAATTCTTTAATAATTAAAGGTTGATGAATTATAATTAAAGTTAATTAATTTATTATTAATGGTTAATTAATAAATGATTAAAGAATAGTTTATCAAAATGATTTGCAATATTAATTAACCAGGATTAGAAATTCATATGAAATTAATCAAATTTGAATAAATCAGATAATTAACTGATCTTATGAATATTTGGATTCTATTGGATGATTTGATTGTTTGATACCCTTGATATACGATGCTTTGTGATACACCCTGATTTATGTTGTGATCTGAAATTCCTATTTCTTTGATATATGACTATGTGAATACGAAACCCTTGACCCGTAAAACGGCATTTGAATTTCGATGCGACAGGGAGTCGGATTCCAATTGGTTATCCGAAACCCACATCGAATTGTAATAGTGAATCTTTGTGACTGATAAATTTATTTTATCTATGAATCTGTGAATGAAGATAAGCGTTATTGATTTTACCGCTTATCGATATATCTGTGATGATTGATGTTGCACTATTGTGTGTAAAACCCCTGGACCACACTTATACACACACAAATATGGATTTCACGTGAAAATCAGTTAAGTCACAAATAATTTAAATCTGATGTTTTTGAAATTGAAATTTTAATTTCAATTGATTTTGAAATTAGAAATTTGGGTTTAAAAGTGAAAAGCTTTTGAAATGGAATTTCAGAGATAAAAGTTATTTTGAATAACTTAATCGAGTTTTGGAAATTTAAATAATTTGATTTAAATTTAAATTCAAGATTTGAAATTGAATTCTATGATTTGAAACTAGGGATTAAAGATGTTTATATATGGGTTAAACTATTTTAAAAAGTATTGATTTTGGAATGTGAATATAATTCAAGGACTTTAACCCGTGCAAATAAAATTGGATTTCTCTTAAATGAAAACTGTTTGTTTTCAAATGATAAAAGCTTTCGTATATATAAGAAATGAAATTCCAATTTAAAGGAATTTCAAGTATGAATTGAAAGATGGTTTTCCAAGTTATGAATGAATTCTTTTTGAAAGCTATGAATTGAATCTGTTTAATTTTAACAGATTTAAAATGATGTTTTGTTTAAACCCTTTGAAATGAAATTGTTTTAAAAGCTATAAGTTGAATCTTTAATTTAAAGATTTAATGAGTTAATCCAATTGAAACAGAAATTGTTTTGGAAAACTGTGAATGAATCTTTGTGAAAACTGAGTGAACTTTGTGAAACAAATCTTTTTGTTTAAAAGATTTGAAATGGTAATCGATTGAAACCATTTAAAAAGAAGTTGAATTAT
Organism: Allium fistulosum; assembly: GCA_030737815.1. Classification (NCBI taxonomy): domain Eukaryota; kingdom Viridiplantae; phylum Streptophyta; class Magnoliopsida; order Asparagales; family Amaryllidaceae; genus Allium; species Allium fistulosum. Next base: position 970,120,002 of record CM060908.1, on the reverse strand, counting down.
TAAGTTGTGACTTAATTGAGACCCCAATATCCATATGATTTTTGAATATTGCGCTCGTTATTCGGGTTAGCCGGGAAAAGACATTTGTGTCATATAACCCATTCCGAATAATGATACGTCGTATATGGATAGCATTTGAAGACCGGTGTTGAAGACCGGATATTCACGAAAACGAAAGGACAACTCGTCGAATGTCTCTGCACCGACTGGTCCCCGGTATAGAGATTTTTATCACCCTTTGTGATGGGAAGTCCGGACGGGATTGTGAATACCCGGAATTGCAAGGGCTTCGTAAGAAGTGCCTTCGGTTCTGTTCGAACCCGGAACAGACTTGTATGGATACATGTCTGACATTACACTTTGAGATATAAAGCCGATTTCTTTCAAATACATTTCTGTTGGTGGCGGAGAATTTATTCTCTTAGCTTAACACCCTTCTCTGAGACGTACGAGCTCAGAGGTTATGTAGTTGAAATTTATCAGCGATATATCCCAATTTGGTAATGTGGCATGCTGAGTGTTGCTGTGAAATGATCAGTGTTTGATCATTTGCGATATGATCATTTGTTTGATCTTATATCTTTGTGATCATAGGTTGATCATTTGTTTGACCCGAAGCATGGCTTTGTGTACAAAGCGTAGCTTTGTGGACGAGACTTCGTCGAGCCTCACACCCCGGAAATGGTCGAAACAGGAAGGATGCAGCAAGGTTCTAGGGAGTAGCGCCCCTTAGTGTATGTCATTCCTTCTGGATAAAGGTGGTATCATGGTATGGAGCCCAGATACTTAACCTCTGTGGTTACTGCATTATTATTATCTATGTGGTTTGTTGGAAATCGGGGATCCTCGGGAAGATCGGTGACGATCGGGGGATGGCATACGCGTGTCAGTAGTTACCTATTTTTGCAGAGGTAACCCGGCCTTGTGTTGGCAGAGATCCGGTTAGGTTCTCGGGTCGTCTATTCCAGGGACGTACCCATCGTGGATAGGAAGTTCCTTAGCCTGACCATTTGTTGGAAATCCAAAGAAACAATACGAGCCTTGTACGGTTTTAGTTGTAGAACCTGCCATTTAATATGGTAGCTATAGCAAGCATACTATAATGGTACCTATGCTGGCTAAGATTGATATTCTACTTTCGAAATTACTTTCTGCACTATGCACTAGTAATAATATCAAAAATGATTTGATTTTGCGTAGTAAGCATCTTTGACTATCATAAGAAGAAATCTCCTCCAAGTCTGCGTTTGCATTGTGTGTGTGGTGGGAGGTCTTATGGTAGTTTCATTTTTCCAAAAGCATTGCGAATTGACTTTAAAATCCTTTTGCTATTTGTTTTAAAGATAAACTGTTTTTGTTGCTCACACCAGTCCCACGACTGACTCGGAGTTTATTGTTCATTTCCTAAACTCTGGGTGCTCAAAATTTTCTACACGAGCAGTCTAGAGTTGGGTTTTTCAGATATTTAGGTTCAGTAGATTTTCTGGAGCTAGTTCAGTCTTTGGATCGGACTGCACTTGCTTATTCTTGGTGTATCGTTATTGGGAGTTCGAGCTACTGCTGGAGTTCTCTCTTGAAGACTATCTTAGAGTTATTTGTTCCGCTGCTGATGTTATCTATTTTCTTTTCCGCTGCTATTTGTTGTATCATATCTCTGATGTATATTGATATTCATTGTATCACTCTGTTGTATCAGATATTGTATATCAATGTATTATTCATTTATTCCGCTGTGTTATTTACTTAATGTTGTTATAAGCTCCGGAGAACCAGATTTGGCATTTGAATCTACGGCATTTTGAGTACAAGTGAAGTACGGGTGCCGATTTTCGAAGGCCAACTTTTGGGTCTTCACAGATGATAATATGATTTTTAACATTAATATCATAGTTTTTAGTCTAGTATTAAAAGAGCAGTTCTGGTTTAAGTCAGAAATGAAATTTTAGTGATTTTGATTATCTCAATGGAACTGGGATGTTGAATTCTTCAATGATGATAGTGGAATGATCATGGATGATAGGAAAATTGTCAGGAGGATTTTTAAGGAAGTAAGGCAGATATGATTTAGGATTTAAATTTTTAAACCTAGTTATTACCAGTCTAGAGAAATCGAGCATCATTTCGTCTAGGATGGATCGAGTTCGACAAAACTCTGGAAATTGATAGTCGTGACGTGGATGAACTCGTCGCCGAAGTCGCTGGCGTTCTGGTGGTCGAGATTTCGAAGGCGAGGAGATGTTGACAGGTTTGGGTGAAATGGTAGTTCCTGTTCCAGTTTCGAATTTTGGTCTCGATTCGTTTTCGCAAATGGATTGAAGTTTGGATGATCGAAGTTTGGGTTGTGGACGATCGCCGATGATATGGAGTAGTCGTGGGTGGTCGGAGTTGATGAAGTTGACCGTGCACGTGCACACGGTCGTGAGTGTGTATGGGAAAGTCTGGGTTTTAACAGAGAGGCTACTCGAGATTTTCTCGAGTTTTATTCGTATGATGCTCGAGGTTTTGAAGAGGCGACTCGAAGCAAAAATTGTAAAAGCTCGAGTAAAATTCTGGTGAAGTCTGGATTTTTAAGAGAAAGGTCTCGTGACTTTCAAATTTTCTTACGGGGGAGACTCGGGGAATATAGGGTTGCGACTCGAAGTGATTTAGTGGAGACTCGAGTACTTTTAGTGTTGCCAGGTTTTTATACCTGTCAGTTTGGTATATAAATCTAATTTAAATTTTGAAGCAATAGTTAAACAGTAAATCAAAGTTTGATTTATGAAGACAAGTTTAGTTTTAAACTTTAATATTAGATAATTAGTTTATGAATTTAAATGTTTAAATAGGTTAGGTGTAGATATGTTTAAATGTTAAATCTAAGAAGAAATTTGATTTAAGTTCTTTTAAAAAAACTTCTTTGAAAATATAAGATTTTTAATAAGTAAAAGTTTTTAATTTGGTTTTAAAAACTTAGTTAAAAATAAATTGGTATTCATTTTAAATACAACATTTAAAATGAAATTTTAAAAGTAAATTTGAAATGGATGTTTCAAATATGAATGGTAAATGATAACTTGTTTATCAATAAGAATAAAGTTTATCTTAAAATAATTAAAAACTTGTGTTTATTTAATTTATTAGGAGATTTAATAGATAATTAATTTAATTTGATTAATTAATCATTTGGATTAATTAAATAGGTAATTAAAGGTTTAAACTAATTTATTTATGATTAAGATAAATTAATTAGGGATGATTAATTTGTGGTTAGGGATTATAAATTAGAGTATTAATTTATGATTAAGAATTAATTAATAGAGTAATTAAATAATTAAGTTATGGTTAACACTTAATTAATTTAGTAATTAGAGATTGATAAATTGGTTATTAAGATTTATTAATTTAGGATTAATAATAATTAATATAAGTTAATTACTTAAGGAAAGTAATTAAATAATAGTTAATGAAGTCATTAACTATGGATTATTAAATAATTAATTAATAAGATTAATTTTAATAGTTAATTAGATTAATTAATTTGAAGATAATCATTTATGAATTTGTTTAAATGTAATTACTTATTGGAAGTAATTAAGAATTAATTACTTATTGTAATTAATTGAAGTTAATTTGATTTAGTTAAGTTAATTAATTAAGTTTAATTAATTTAGGATAATCAAGAGATGATTTGATAATAATTACTTAATGTAATTATTAAGGTAAGATTATTTAGGGAAGTAAATAATAAGATAATTACTGGAAGTAATTAGTTGAATAATGATAGTATTAATAGAAGTAATTTGAGTTAATTACTTTGAATAATTAATCAAGGGATTAATTAAGAAATTAATTAAGGAGTAATTAATTTAGTTAATGAAAGTAATTAAGGGTAATTAATTACTGATTGAAGATTAATCAACAGTGATTAATAAATGTTGTTTAAATTAAAGGTTAATTACTTAATGTAATTAATTTAATTAAGTAATTAATAATTAAGTTGTAATTAAGGATCATTAATTAATATAATTAATGATGTAATTAAGATTGGTCAATTAAGTAATAATTAATAAATGAAGTAATTAATCAATGTAATTAATTAAGGATTAATGTAATTAATTATAGTTGATTAAGTTAATTAATTATAGTTAATTAATTAATGAAGTAATTAAAGGTTAATTACTATAAGTGGTTAAGGATAATTAATTTAAGTAATTAATTAAAGATAAATTACCTGAATGGAATTAAAGGGTAATTAAAGGATAATTAATTAATTTGTAATTAATTTATGATTAAGTAAGCAGGGTTTATAGAATGAAGTAATTAATTTAATTCATTTTAAATTAATTAGAAATGGTATAAATCATTACTTAAGAATGGATGATAATATTGAATGCTTTGCATTGATTGATATCTCTGATGAGATATATGCTGTGTGATATGGATGTTTAGTTGAATTGTGATGATAATATGGATTATCTGATAATGTTGATTATCTATTGTGAATTATCCTTCTATGTGTATAAAGATAATTGAATTGAATTGTTTTAACTTTAAAACAACTTGGCCTTAAAAGATACGCTTTGGATTTCGATGAGACCGGGATCGGGTTTGCTACATTACAGCGTGATAGGGGGTTCTCGCTTTGCGTTAGGTGGCAAACGGGAGACTCTTACCCCTACATGTCCCCGGGGGTAGTATAAGGCCTTTTGGGGTTGGTTGCGACTCGAGAGGGTGGCCGTAAAAGCAAACCCGAGGTATCACTGTGAGCCACAGCGGGGCTGGGATGGTTGAAAAGCCTACCGGTCGTGAACCGTTGCTGAAGGTTGAAAAGCCTAGGACGTTACAGTGGTATCAGAGCATAGGTTGAGCGAATGCCTAAGCTTTTGGTTAATTGAATATCAGAGCACTAGGTTGAGTGAATACCTAGGTTCAGAAGGATTGTTCATTAGAGATAGGATCTGTGGCAACCTATTTGAGTCTGAGTATATATATATATACGAGAGCGCGTATTTGTTAGTTATATAAAATGGTTTTATATTGTGTTAATTGATCGGTTGAGTGGTATATGGATTCTGGTCAATACGAGTAGCTAACGTTATTGATAGGGATCTCTAAACACTTGAACCAAGCCAACGGACACAATATTGTTTTAAAGAGGTAGATGAAATAATTTTACCCAGAAATAATTTCTATATAAAAAAATATATCATTTTAAATATATATATTTATGTATTTCTACCTATTTATTGGGTTACCCGTTCGGGTTTTCCAATATAAGTTATAAAGGTAGATAAGGTGGTAGTGTGTGTGACACAATTACCAATAGTTGGAGTTTGAATGTTTGAGGTTGGAAGTATATATCGAGACTGTAAACCCAATACCGTCTCGAGTAAGCTTTGCTGTGGTGAAGGATTTCATCGATCTCCGAAGGAAACTGTAATGGTTCGGAGTTTATCTTTGAAGTGTGGATGAGTAGAGTTGGATCTGTCGATGAGGCAGAAGTGAGTGATGGTACCTTGATACCTCAGGTAATAGTAGCTGTATGATGAGATGCAGTGACTGGATGTTCCTGAAGATGTTTTCTTTGGAACAAGTTTAAGGAAGTGTGTCTGTTTCAGTGTTGTGACTGAGTTCAGCATGGTGTTTCTGTTTGGTTTGGAGTCCGAGTTTCTCGAAGAGCTTTGGATAGGAGCATCAGTGTAAGCAGTGCAGCTCGGAGTATTCTGTGATGGCAGGAAGTTTTCTGGATGAGCAGTTTTTCTGGAAGTAAAGTTCAGAAGCAGCAGAGTGGATCCATTTCTTCGATAAATTGGATAAATAAGTGTAAGCTGTTCTGATTGGTAAAGAGAGAACAGTCTGTTTGGAATTAGGATGGGTTGATCGCAAAAGTGACTTGCGATTGTCTGAGTGTTCTCTTGGGTTGTCAGAATTTTTCCGGATGTCTTCAGAGAAGTCAGGAGTTGTCCGCATCTGAAGGTTGAGTTTTCTTATCGACTGGATTCCAGGAGTGATACCGGTGGTTCAGTCTAGTGGAAGGATGTTTCCTAGAGATGGATTTGGTGAAGCAGCTCAAGTTTTGCTGGAGTATCTGAGTTTTATTTATGGATCAGTAAACCTTATTTCTGGAATGAGTTGTCCAGTCCGTGCTTGTGTTCTACCTCAGATCAGAGTTGAGCAGCGAAAGCAGTTTGGAGTGTATCTCTGGATGGGAGAAGTAAGTTTGGAATCTACTATTGTGAAGTAGAGTTGTGTTTGGATCTCGTCTGTGTTCTGATTTAGATAAGTTTTTGGTCTTCTGAATTGAATTGTCAGTTTGGATAACTGGAATTCATTGAGTTTTACGTATCTCTGAGGGAGTACGTATTTGATCTATCTCTGGTTTTAGAATCTGCAGTTTGGGAAGTTTGGTAGTTGAGTCAGACTCGTCTGTAGTCTGATATTCTGTTTAGTTCTATAAATCTAGATGAGTAGGAGATCTATAGCTTAGTAGTTTAGATTATTTGTAGAGCGAGTATCCCAGTATATATATATATACTTGGGGAGACTCGAGGAATTTTATCTAGAATTTGGTCTAGATAGTTAGAATTGTTTGATTGGATGAATTGGTTGCTATGGTTGTTAGCATATGGATGATAGTATATGCTTGTGTTTTGAATTTAAAATCTTTAATAAGATTATTAAATTACCTTTGTTTAAATTTCGGGGACGAAATTATTTTAAGGGGGGAGGAATGTAATATCCCGGAAATTTTGACAATATCAATTTAATAATCTGTTGAATAATTAAATTGATATGGATAATCTTTGATAATAAGATTTGAATTTAATTTAATAATCTGATTAAATTAGTATTAATTGGTAAATTTTATCTTTTAAAAGTTAATAAGATATTTTCTATTTGAATATATATATATTTATTTGTATATATTGTAAATAGAAGCTTTGGGAAAATTGGAAATTTAGATTTAATTTAATATGACTTTTAAAAGTTATTTAAATAAATAATCTTATAGTTTTAAATTACTTTAAGTAAATATTTTAATGGTTTAAGATATATTTTTACTTAAGCTTATATAAAGAAGATTTAACAAAAATGGTTTGTTTTATTTCTTTTAAATGTTTCTTGATAATATAATCTCTTGTTTAAATTTTAAAATATGTTATTTTCAAATAACAAGTATAATGTATTATTTTTAATATGTATGAATTTTAATGCTAAAAGGAATTGTTATTTTAAATGGAATAAATAGTGTATGTAAATATATATAACTTGACTTTTAAATTGAATCTTAGGATTTAATTTGATTTCAAATTGAATTTAAAGTTTAAAGTTCAAAAGAATAAATATTTAAATTGTTGGATATTATAATATTTGTATAAACTTTTATTTATAAATATAATTAGATTTTGTTTCTCTTTAAAAAGTAATATATATAGATAAGTGTTTAGATAAATAAGAAAAAGGCTTTTTATTTACTTTTAAAATAAATATAAATATGAGTAATTACTTATAAGACATGTGTCTTTATCTAATGCCTTGTTTTAACATGTGTTAAGTAATGAATTAATCTATGTGACAAGTGTCTTTTTATTTTCTTTTTCTTTTATTTTTATAAATCATAAATATACATGTATATAAACATTTTATCTCTTTACTTCATTTTCTTTCTAATCTTCATTTTCAAAACAAGAAAAACTCAGTCTTTCCTCTAATTAAAATCTGAAACAAATCAGAGAATCAAATTGCCTCAAACCAAAATTTATACACTTCTCAAAACAAAATCTGAGATCAGTAAGCATCTTCCTCAAAACCAAATTCATCAATTTGTAATCAAGTTCCCAAATCAAAAACTAAGGCCTGCAAACATCTTCATTTTCCAATCTGGAATCATTTTAAAGCCCTGCTGCATTCATTTGCAATCTGGAAACAACTCAAGCCAGTCTGCATTCTTCTCAAACCTGGAAGCCAACATGCATGTAGTTTAATCCAGTTTAAAGCTTCTATAACTCAAGTTTTTAAATCAAGTGAGGCATTCCAGTCTTAAGCAAAACAGTTTCAAAAGCTTTTCAAAAATAGACTCTGTCATCTTTATAAAGGTGAGTAACTTTTAAACTTAAAATAAAATAGTATTGCATGTTGAATCTCTGTGACATATATAAGTATTGATGTATGAATAAGTGCATTCTCCTGTTTGTATATATGGATGTGGTGTATGGATGTATGAATATGAATTCTGTTTTGTTCTGTTGCCAGACTCAAAATGTCTTTTTAATCTTTTACCACTTGATTTAGTTTATTAGGACTTAACTTAAGTAAGAATTGTTGATTTATCATAGAAGAGTGTTTTAAAATTTAGTTAAGTTATACTTTAAACCCAAGTGTCTCTGGAAATCAAAAATTAGCAGTGCATGTTATATTAAAGTGAAAATTTGAACTCTGTAATTTATAAATTCAAATGTATAAATTGAAAACATAGATGATAATATGATTTTTAACATTAATATCATAGTTTTTAGTCTAGTATTAAAAGAGCAGTTCTGGTTTAAGTCAGAAATGAAATTTTAGTGATTTTGATTATCTCAATGGAACTGGGATGTTGAATTCTTCAATGATGATAGTGGAATGATCATGGATGATAGGAAAATTGTCAGGAGGATTTTTAAGGAAGTAAGGCAGATATGATTTAGGATTTAAATTTTTAAACCTAGTTATTACCAGTCTAGAGAAATCGAGCATCATTTCGTCTAGGATGGATCGAGTTCGACAAAACTCTGGAAATTGATAGTCGTGACGTGGATGAACTCGTCGCCGAAGTCGCTGGCGTTCTGGTGGTCGAGATTTCGAAGGCGAGGAGATGTTGACAGGTTTGGGTGAAATGGTAGTTCCTGTTCCAGTTTCGAATTTTGGTCTCGATTCGTTTTCGCAAATGGATTGAAGTTTGGATGATCGAAGTTTGGGTTGTGGACGATCGCCGATGATATGGAGTAGTCGTGGGTGGTCGGAGTTGATGAAGTTGACCGTGCACGTGCACACGGTCGTGAGTGTGTATGGGAAAGTCTGGGTTTTAACAGAGAGGCTACTCGAGATTTTCTCGAGTTTTATTCGTATGATACTCGAGGTTTTGAAGAGGCGACTCGAAGCAAAAATTGTAAAAGCTCGAGTAAAATTCTGGTGAAGTCTGGATTTTTAAGAGAAAGGTCTCGTGACTTTCAAATTTTCTTACGGGGGAGACTCGGGGAATATAGGGTTGCGACTCGAAGTGATTTAGTGGAGACTCGAGTACTTTTAGTGTTGCCAGGTTTTTATACCTGTCAGTTTGGTATATAAATCTAATTTAAATTTTGAAGCAATAGTTAAACAGTAAATCAAAGTTTGATTTATGAAGACAAGTTTAGTTTTAAACTTTAATATTAGATAATTAGTTTATGAATTTAAATGTTTAAATAGGTTAGGTGTAGATATGTTTAAATGTTAAATCTAAGAAGAAATTTGATTTAAGTTCTTTTAAAAAAACTTCTTAGAAAATATAAGATTTTTAATAAGTAAAAGTTTTTAATTTGGTTTTAAAAACTTAGTTAAAAATAAATTGGTATTCATTTTAAATACAACATTTAAAATGAAATTTTAAAAGTAAATTTGAAATGGATGTTTCAAATATGAATGGTAAATGATAACTTGTTTATCAATAAGAATAAAGTTTATCTTAAAATAATTAAAAACTTGTGTTTATTTAATTTATTAGGAGATTTAATAGATAATTAATTTAATTTGATTAATTAATCATTTGGATTAATTAAATAGGTAATTAAAGGTTTAAACTAATTTATTTATGATTAAGATAAATTAATTAGGGATGATTAATTTGTGGTTAGGGATTATAAATTAGAGTATTAATTATGATTAAGAATTAATTAATAGAGTAATTAAATAATTAAGTTATGGTTAACACTTAATTAATTTAGTAATTAGAGATTGATAAATTGGTTATTAAGATTTATTAATTTAGGATTAATAATAATTAATATAAGTTAATTACTTAAGGAAAGTAATTAAATAATAGTTAATGAAGTCATTAACTATGGATTATTAAATAATTAATTAATAAGATTAATTTTAATAGTTAATTAGATTAATTAATTTGAAGATAATCATTTATGAATTTGTTTAAATGTAATTACTTATTGGAAGTAATTAAGAATTAATTACTTATTGTAATTAATTGAAGTTAATTTGATTTAGTTAAGTTAATTAATTAAGTTTAATTAATTTAGGATAATCAAGAGATGATTTGATAATAATTACTTAATGTAATTATTAAGGTAAGATTATTTAGGGAAGTAAATAATAAGATAATTACTGGAAGTAATTAGTTGAATAATGATAGTATTAATAGAAGTAATTTGAGTTAATTACTTTGAATAATTAATCAAAGGATTAATTAAGAAATTAATTAAGGAGTAATTAATTTAGTTAATGAAAGTAATTAAGGGTAATTAATTACTGATTGAAGATTAATCAAGAGTGATTAATAAATGTTGTTTAAATTAAAGGTTAATTACTTAATGTAATTAATTTAATTAAGTAATTAATAATTAAGTTGTAATTAAGGATCATTAATTAATATAATTAATGATGTAATTAAGATTGGTCAATTAAGTAATAATTAATAAATGAAGTAATTAATCAATGTAATTAATTAAGGATTAATGTAATTAATTATAGTTGATTAAGTTAATTAATTATAGTTAATTAATTAATGAAGTAATTAAAGGTTAATTACTATAAGTGGTTAAGGATAATTAATTTAAGTAATTAATTAAAGATAAATTACCTGAATGGAATTAAAGGGTAATTAAAGGATAATTAATTAATTTGTAATTAATTTATGATTAAGTAAGCAGGGTTTATAGAATGAAGTAATTAATTTAATTCATTTTAAATTAATTAGAAATGGTATAAATCATTACTTAAGAATGGATGATAATATTGAATGCTTTGCATTGATTGATATCTCTGATGAGATATATGCTGTGTGATATGGATGTTTAGTTGAATGGTGATGATAATATGGATTATCTGATAATGTTGATTATCTATTGTGAATTATCCTTCTATGTGTATAAAGATAATTGAATTGAATTGTTTTAACTTTAAAACAACTTGGCCTTAAAAGATACGCTTTGGATTTCGATGAGACCAGGATCGGGTTTCCGTATACCAGATTTCCAGGTCTGGTGACCCGAATACCACATCGATCCAAATTAACGATAGGTCGTGAATCAAGTGAAGATGAAGATTCAGAGTGCAAGGGTTATTGTCGTTAACTCTGAGGGTGATTCCAAAACGAGTGTAACGAGATAATGCCTTCGGTTTCGTTCGAACCCGGAACGAACTTGTATGGATTGAATGCTTTCAGAACATCGTCAGGTGGACGATGAGCATTCTAAGTGATCTGTTCTTTTCTAAGGTAATCGTGACCTCAAGCCTCACAAACCGGGAATGGCTAAAACAAGAGAGGTGCAGCAAGGTTAGTGGGTAGCACCCAAGTAGGACAAGGTTACCTCTGTCTAGATGTCCCTTTCTATTTTCGACTTAGTGGTGCGGTTGCTGATCCCAACCGTGAGGTATCTTGTGCGGGAATTATCCAGTAAGGGATGTTCCGACCTTGTGTTGCAGGGGATTGGGAGTGATCCTCGGTACGGTGATCTAGGCCACGTACTGTGACGGGCGGTACCCCGGTAGCCCTGCCATTGTATGGAATCCAAAATCCAATAAGTGCCAACGGACTTGATTGTATAACCCACTTTGTGGCTAGTATGCTGGAATTTAATAATGTAACAATTTCAGCTATTTCATATTTATTTGAAAACCCTAGTCCCTATTATAATACAATCGAATTTCCTATCAAATGTTTTGGTTAGCGTAAGGTAAAAACTTACCCATGTTTATGTGTGGGAAGTCTTACGTGATACCTTTTCTTTCAAAAGGTTTTGAAGTTAAGCAAGTTTAACCTGTTACTCACACCAGACCCATGTCTGACCCAAGTTGTTTATTTCTGTTTTATAAACTCTTGGGTACTCAAATTTTTACGAGTAGCCAAGGGATTCAGGTTAGCCTTGACGAATTGTGGAGGAGCAATGGAGCAGGAGGCTTCAGCGTTGTAGATATAGATAGTAGTTTCCGCTGTGTTGATCTTGTTTAGATCTTTGTTTTGTATTGAGTTGTAATAACTAGACAGATGTTTATAACTGTCTAGTATATGATGTGTAATCTGTGTAACTCTGATAGATGTATATGATACTATGTAATAGTTATATGATATATTATATTTTGTTCCGTTTCCGCTGTGAGTATTTGTGTTGTTTTCTTTCTCTTTCTCTTCTTTTCTATTTCTCACCCCTTTCTTTCTTATTAATGATTCGTCATTCTGTAGAATGAGTGGCGGGTCGTTACACACTACATGAAGAACAGAGACAAAATGAGCATGTACCAATATAGAGTGTGCCAAAAGAGCTTCAACTAAATACCAATGCAGACCCGCATGTACATGACTTGCGAACAATAGCATGTAGACATCAAACAATACAGAACTGTCAAGTATATAGGAATGAATATCACAAAACTAAAGTCAATTTAAAACAACTTTAAATTAACTATGAACACTCCCGAAGTATGGAACCAAGCCCAAAACGAACTAACGTAAATCAATGCCACAACCTGAAAACTGGACAATGCACTTGTGACAAGGCAACTTCGCAAGACATCACGAATAACAAAATACAAGGCAATGCCAACAGTGTAACGAAAAAGCACAGAGCTACCAAATGCAGCATGGAACTACAGAAATGCGACCCAAAGCAGACCAACTCAAGTACAATGCAGACAAGTTCAACAACTACAAGGTATGCAAAAACTTAAATGGACAGTAAGGAATTCAAACATGGAGTGGAGTGCAACTTCATGGAAGACATAACAGGGATGAAACAACGTGGACAACACTGATTCAAATGAATCAGTGATACAAAACAGTGCAATACAAACTGGACAACAACAAAAGCTACCAAGTGAACCAACAGCAACTGCTACAAACATGGATACAAGACCAAACATGCTGTTCAAAATCCAAGCAGTGGTTAAGACCAACCACAGTGCCATCATACCCAACTAGAAGTGGAACTACAAGATAAATCAAGTATAAAACGATGCAGACTGAAGTATGGAAGAATGCAAACTAGAGCTAACATCAATAAATATATATAGTAGCCGAGGAGCTACTGAAATATGCAATGCAAATGCCAACTACAAAGTAAATGCCATGGTCATCAAAAAAATTCACAAGCTAATTATCAGTTGTGATCAAGTAACAAAAGTCGGTTTGAATCAAAGCATACTGAAGCCGAGCCAACAAAAAAAAAATTCAAAGAGAATCAAGCAGGGATATAAAAATCATAACAAATTGAAACAGTGTCAAAGAATCAGTAATATCAAATTCAAAGACGATTTTTTTATTTTTTTTAAAACAAGTCAAAGCCAAGATTTCCAAAACCAAGTCAACAGAGAAATTCACAAAAATCAAAAATGGCGAAGTCAAAGAAAATCAACACAGTAATGGCCGAGAATATTTGAACAGCTCAAATTCAAAATTAAGAGCATCAGGTATAATCGAGTGGAATTAGATGTGAGTGAGAGACTCACATATTTTCACATAACAAAGCGACAGAGGTTGGAGCCAGAAATCCAACAAGAACGTACGAAATCAACATCAAACAAAGAAATCAAATCGAAGCCAAAGACCACGAAAACAAACAAGCAAACGAATTCGAACAGTTCGAATAAGATGTGAGTAACATAAATTACTCACCTTCGCCATCAGAGCAGTCGAGAGCAAAGAGGAAGACGAAGCCCTAATTTCGAGCGAACGAACGAAGAATCGTGGCCGCCATTTATTTTCTTTTCGTTATTTCGTTTCTAGGGTTTTGAATGAATGGGTAAAGGGAAACGGGTTTGGATTTATCACGGTATCAATGAAAATAAGGGCAGTATTATTTTTTTTTTCAAAAGAATTTTAACCGATTCAAAAATTCCAACAACAATTTTTTTTAAACGAATTCCAATTCGAATCGAAACTCCTATAAGCAATTAGCTAGCAGAGAAATCGTTTAACGATGATATCAAATCGATGCAAAAACCCCGGTTGTTACCGAAATTCAAATTGAATTCGATTTAAATCTTTACGCGTTTATACGTCGTGTGTTCACACAACAATTCTGATAAATACGAAATTTTAAATCCAGTAATAATTCAATATTACGGACCCAATGGAGCTGGTTTCGTCAAATTCCGAGAATGTGTCTCGGAAGGCTATTTTTAAATTCAATTTAAATGATACAATTTCAAAACTGAACAAATCGCTTTCAAATTCAATTCTGAAACTTCTATTATCTTCAGTATTATCAATATGAATTTTCTAAGCCTTTAAATTATTTTTAACCGGCTTAAAATTGAAGATTCAAATTTTCTTCAATTTTCAATAGATTAAATTCAAAAATTTAATCGCCAATTTATTCTGATAATTTGAAATTCAAGTCAAATCATCATTCAAATATTTAAAATTAATTAAATATTCTCAATTTAAATTGTTCAAAATTCAGGGTCGTTACAAGTATTTTCATTGGGTGTTGAAACAAGTCTACTAAGTACCTGGAGAATTCTAGCTTTGCGCCTGATCAACGCACTGCCAGAGTCTACAGGAACAAGGATAAACTTGTTAAGACATCGAGTTATAAAAGTATTTTGATAAAAGTATTATATAAAGGATATTTTGATCAGTTATTTTCCTTTCTAAAGATTTTTTTTAAATGTTTTAAATATTGTTTACTTTGAACCATCAAATTTCAATCAAATGACTATTCATCCAATTATAAAATGTTTAAAATGTTATAAAAATTTAATTGAAATGTATAATGGTTTGAAATAATGGTTCATCCTTGTCCTTCGATCTATTTTCCCCACCTAGCTACTTTTTCCCCTACCTTCATTTCGGGGATGTCTTTCAACCTATTGTTCTTTCTAGTTGTTTCTCCGCTTCCTTCCTTTTCGAGGACGAAAAGATTTGAGTGGGGGAGAGTGTAACAACCCTGAATTTTGTGATTTATTTTAATTGTTTATTTTGATTATTTTATTTGAATTTTGATTTAAAAACTTTATTTTATTTATTAAAATGAATAAATTATGTTATTTTAAATATAAATGTTGATTTTTATGAGAATTATAATTTCAAACCTGAATAAATTGAATATTTCCAGAAAAAGTGGATTTTGGTCAATTTGGTCAAACTTTGACTTTTAAATTTTAAGTTTAAATATTTGAATTCTTGAATTTTATCTTTTATTATGAAAATAGACTTAATATCATGAATACTGATTTTTTTCGTTGAAATTGGATTTAAATTGTGAAAGTTATACTGTTTTCAATATTGTGTGTATATTGAGTTATTTAACAATTTTCTTTATTTTTAATTTATATAAATGACATTTTTATTTGATATATCTTACTTAAATTTGTATATTTAGGTTATACTATATATGTTTTGACCTTTAAATATTTTTAAAATGATAATAAGATTTTTCCAAAGTGTATTGAATTTATTTCTGATTTTGAAAGCCTAGTTTGCATTTTTAAGCTATTTTCTTAATTTAAATTCTATTTAATTAAAATTTAATTAATTATTTATATATTTAATTTCATTGCTGAGTTGTTATCTTTATTTATTAGTATTTTACATGTATTTAAATTTGCAAAAGGAAATAATAGAAATTTGAAAGGTTTGTGACCTTTTGTTTGCTTAAGACTCTTTGTTTTCTCACCTTTTCATTTCCTAACTCATGCATTCATTTTGAGCTGACCCTATCTCCTTTCTTTCAGCCGTTCTCTTCTCATTTTTCACGTAAGAAAAAGTTTCCCAACCTCAAAATTTCGGCCTCACTTCATCTGAGAAAAAAAATTGGTAAATGTTTTCACTCTTTTTCCAACTTCTTTGTTTTGTGTAAATTCTTGCCTTGCTTCACCTTCTATGTTCGGCCTATAGCCTCCATCATCATCACCACCTTCATCACCATCTTTCCCAGCTACAAACCACCTCCATCTCCTCTGACCTACCAGGCCATGGTTATCCTTGATGCAAGATCCGCACATAAATGCAAGCAACACTTCCTATATATGCCTAGCCGAGCTCCTATGGCCTTCACCACTTCACCACACTTTTGGAAACCTCTTGCATCACTTCCACCAGCACCTACCTAACCCAAAGCCACTTCCACACCATCTCCTAGCCTCCAGCAGGTCGGGCTGTGCCACAAAAATCCATAGCCATGACGTGTTGTTACATAAAAATGCACCTTTGCCTTGTGTTTGTACATTTATGCCATTAATCACTCAAACAACTTCCATACCTTCACTACCCTTGCTAGGCCGACCATACCTGACCCATACCTTACCAAATACACCCCATGGCAATGCCTTATCATCCTATAGGTCGAGCATGAGATTTGTGAAAGCAAGTGCAAGCGTTTGATTAATTGTTGTTCCTTAATTCTAGCTTGTTTAATGTCATATTTTAGGTTGAAATTCATGTTACACATATTGTTTTGTTTCATATGCACAAGACAACTACTTTGGCTCTCCCACAATTGATTCATAGTCGTGCCTTTGTGCTTTCCGGGTGTTTGTTTGTGTGTATGAATCGGTTATCTCCAGGTTATAGAAGTGAGTATTTCTCACCAGACATTCCGTACTTATATAAGTAGTAAATTGACATCTTGTGAATTTGTAGTTCATATTATCATATTATACTTGACTGTGATATTATTTATATGATGATCACCCTGTTTATTCACCTGTCATATCATTTGTTACTGTTATATAAGGCTATTCTGTTTATTTATATCAGTTTATCACACTGCAAGTTCTCTGTAGATTAGAATCACTATGGGTTGAAATGATACATACCCGAACAGACTTTAGAATAGGGAAAAATCGTTATGGGCTGAAATGATAGGCCTGAACGATTTTTATTTATTTCATTTAACTTGGGATTGCGGGTTTGAAATGATAAAACCCGGATTTTTCCTTTGAAAATTTTGGATTGAAACGATATATTATCCATATCATTTTATTTAAGTTAGAAATTTTTATACAGACTGTGGTTAAAACATTTTTCTAAAATTTAAAGTATATAAAAAAATGTAAATATTATGATATATTGATTTAATTTAATTAAAAATTATTTTTATAAAATATTAGTGATTTTCTATAAATTTAATAAGTGAATTAAGTAAATGGTTGAGTGGAATTTGAAATATAAGTTAATTTTGGAATTTATGATTTTGTTTATAAATAGAATTTATGTAAAGTAAGAAAATATGACAATTTTGATTTAAAATGAAATTAAATGATTTTTATAAAGTGTTAATGATTTTTTATAAATAAATATGAAATAAAAGGATATTTAAGTTGAATTTTGAAATATAACTTAAATTGGAAATTTGTGAATTTTGTAAAAATGTGAATTTTTAATTAAGTAAATAAAATGAAAATAGGTTATATTTTGAAATATAAACTTAAATGTTAAGTTAAAATATTTAATTATAAAGAAAGGAAATTAATGCTGAAATTTAATAAGTAAAATTATTATTAAATTTGATTTTGAATGCAAATTTAACTTTATAAAATCATAAATATAACGGTATTTCATGATTGTTTTAAAGTGTGAAATTATATGATTTTATAAGTTAAAATGTTTTAAATTAAAATTTAATTGGTTATTAAATTGTATTTAAATTCTTGAATGTTAATTGGCAGCCTTTTCGAAATGCTATCATTTCTAATATAAAGGATATTATAGCATTTTGTTAATGCTGTAATTGATATAAATGAACTTAATGGCTAAAATGAACTAAGGGCTGTTACTGCACTTTGTAAGTGCTGTAGTTGTTGAATTTAACTAAAGTTTTATTTGAAATCTAAACCTATTACAGCATTTTAATGCTGTCTTTTGCTAACTGAATTGTTTTTAAACATAACTTTCCGTAGCATTTTCTATGTGCTGCGAAAGTTGAAATTTCACTGTTCTAATAAATTTAAGTGAACAAATGAATTGTGAAAAGACTAAAATTTTGAGAATTGAATATTTGAATATTAAATATAATAATTTCATTTTTGAAATGGTTTAATTGGAATATTTTGATTGGAAAATATTTGGATATTTTGAAATGGATTTGAAATGATATTGAATTTTGAAATGATATTTGATTTATAAGTATAAAATACCAATCTTGACATTTTAACCACGGGATATACTTAATTTATGGTTTAACTGATCCTTAGAGGATGGGCGATCCCAAGCATCCTTTAAGTTATTATGCATTACTGCTGCAGTTCGCTTGAATTGGTTTACATTATATAAGTATATATTGTCCTGACTCGAACTTTTTGTATTTTGCTTTATGCTCGGGTCAGCCTGAGTATTTACAGCTTAACTTTGGATCTCTTTCTGGAGCTAGGAATCATTGGAGATTCTGCTTATCTAGTTATCTATCCATTTCAGTTTCAGTTGTTCTATTTCAGCTCTGGTATTATAAACTTCTATGTATTTGAGATTTCTATTGTATATGTTTTCAGACCGATATTATGTATTTTATTTTGAGAGTTTGTTATAGTAGCTTCATGAACTACTATGGTATTTTAATTTCCGCTGCGAGTTATTCTGATATTTATGTGTCTGTGATTCTGTATTTGATTTTATTTGCTCTAAATTTTATTACAATTTGTTATTTTGAATTATTCAAGTCAAACATGTGTGAATTATTGTCGATTTGAATGGTCCAAAATAGTGGGTCGTTACAATGTTGGAAATGCAATGTCGGACATTCATCCATAAAAGTTGTCTAGGAACATTAAAAACTGAAGGAGCTCTGCTAGCACATCCTGTCGGGAATAATCACTAGGATTAGTAGCGAGCAACCCTTGCATCAAAGATCAAATGAAGATACTACAACTACATATATATGATATAGGAAATTTTCCTCGAGGCTCAGTGACAAGCTGCCCTTCATTCTATTTATTATCATTCCATGTCTTCACCTTCAAACTCGTAAATTGGTTCAAAGTGGTTTTCGGATAAGAATCACTCAAATCCGACCTTGGTTCCTTCGAACCAATCATCGATTAAAAAAGATGTTAAGTTTGAGGATGATTATCATTTCATTCATTAATATCTTTTATCAAATAAAATGTGTCTTTAAGAGATTTAAATCTTTAAATCATACCATTTCCAATATATGTGGAATCATTAAACCTCTTTTTAACTTTGGAAATACCAAATCAAAATCATTTCTCATATATTACATCGCAAAAACTTATTGAGTAAAAAGGGTCGATAGAAATAATACTAATTCTATTCAATACCAATTTCCGTATTCAACCTTCACTATCCCCCGAATAACGGTGAAATCACCTTGTAAATTCACAAGGATAGTATGGGTTCCCTGTAACGACCTAAAATTTTCAACCATTCGCATCCATACATGTCAGATTTGAATTGCTCAAAATATCAGATTGTTAATTTAAATTTGGCAATACTCAGCATATACAGTAAATAAAATAATCACATATCACAGACACAGAGTAATATAACAATAATGCAGCGGAAACAAAAGAATAGTAGTTCATAAAGCTACTATGTATATATATAATAGAGTTAAACAACATACAACAGAAGCCTCAAATACATAGATGTCTCAATACAATAGTCAAATACAAGATCTGAATACATCACTGGAATCAACTGAATAATTGATAGCAGAATCGATAGATAGCTGGATCTCCAAGCGAAGCTCCAACTCCAAAAGTGAGTCTCAAATGCTGTATCACTCAGTCTGACCTGAGCGTAAAGCAAAACACAAAACACTCGAGTCAGGATTAACATTCTTATATCAATAAATCCAACTCAAGTGAAATATCAACTGAGATACAAGTAACTTAAAGGATGTTTGGGATAACCATCCTCTAAGGATCCGTTAAACTATCTACTATGTAGTAATATATGCTATTATAATAGTGTCTAATAGTAAAATAAACTTACTTTTAAATAGCATTAAGGGGTTACCCATATAGCCCTTAACACATAATAGTGCCAATAGTCTATATAGTACCTGCATACCTCGAGAGGCTACGAGAAGATACTCCATAGGTACGACATAAATAGAAACTCGTAGTAAAGCTCGGTATGGTAGGTGACACGGCACAACTAGGCAATGCCAGGGTAGATATACCAATTACGCATCCAGGCTGGTGGAAACGAATAGCAGCCACTACCGCGCACCTCGGAATATACTCCCAAATCAAAATCGAAGGGTGGCCACCAAATCAATCACAAAGTAATAGAATGGTATCGGAGAAATGCGTCTGATCATAGGTGCTACCTCATTGGCCCGTTAATCACTCCTCTTTTAGCCACCTTATGCCAACTCACGGGAGTCGGGTCCAAGTTCATACCTCAATAGGATCGTCGCCGCCATCCTACTTCATTCTGGAATCTCCACCGCGTACACGGTTGTCAAAGTGGTTTTCGGTATCGACAGAGAGTATGCACATATCCGATCCCGGTCTCTTTAACAACCAAACGTTATTATAACACTGTAACGACCCCGAATTTTAATTACATTTAAATTGATAATTAAATTAATTTTTGAACAAAAATTGTAAAATTTATCAATAAAGTGATGCGAGTTTCCCCGAATTTAAAATAAATTCTGTATAAATCATTTAAACTTTAAATATTGTGTATATGTGATTTGGATTTAAATTTCAAATAAATCTATAGTTATATAAAATATGAAATGAACATATAAATTTCTAAAAATAAATATTCAAGTTAAAATAGAAGTAAACATTATAAAGTCAAATAAAATATAAAGTAACCTATTAGCTAGAATTTAACAACAGATTAAAATATAGAAATTCATTTATATTAAAAATTAGTAAGTATAAAAAGATGTATCTATAAAATAAGAAAAATGTAATATCAAATTTATTTACGTAAAAGTCTTCAACATAAAAATGCTAATTTTAATCAGTGTAAGATTAATGAGGTATGACATAAACAAAAGTATGCAGGATAATAAAATAATAAAAATATCAAGTAACTACATTTGCTAAACTTTAACAATATAAAGTAAATATATATATCTTAATCTCATGTTAATAAATGAATACAAGATCTTTAGTATACAAAAGAGAATCATTCTCAGCCAGCAACATATAGATTATAGACCATATCAGCCCACTAAAGAAAAAAAATCAGCTGATATAGAATAAACAAAGAAATAGGCTTGTAGGCTGAGAAAAGAAATGACAACAGAGCAAAGTAATAAATGCAAGCCAATATATATCATCTCAGCCGAAAAGCAAGGCAAGAAGTAAGAACTAAGCAAAAGAATATAAACAAAAAATATAATCATTTCAGCCTCCATTGATCAACAAAAATCTCTGACCAATATTTATAAAAAGAAGTTTGTGTACCAGGAAAAAATGCAAACCTAGATAAAACCTACCTCTTACAAAATCTCTTCTTTTTATTTATACATATCTCCTCTCCGTCTTAAACAACAACTAAAAAAAAATCAAAACAGTTTCAAAACCTGCAACTTGATCAAGCATAAAAGTTCAAACTTAAAACTGAAGTATATAAGCATCATCATTCAATTCAACAAAGCAAGCAACAAGATTCAAAGGCAGATTTAAAACTACAAGTTTCCAAAACAAATGCTGCTCTCTGTTCTTATATTCGAGGTGAGCAAACTTCATTTTTTAAATCCATTTGTTTGATTTCTGATGCTTGTGTGATGCCTGTGATAATTGAAATGTTTGGTTATGGATGGATTTAAGTTTGCATGTCTGATATGTCTAAGCTTCTCTTTTTTAAATCAAAGCCATTTTAACTCTCTGTTCAACATTCAATGTGAGTAACATTTTTATTTTATTTTATTATAACTTAAGTTAATATGGTTGCATGTATTCTCTGTGATAATATGTATTGTGTGTATATACAAGTATAATCTGCTGTGAAATATCTGGATGTGTATATATATATTTGTGCACTGCTGTTAAATATGAGAATCCATGTTCTAGTTTTCAAGCTCGGACTTGGTCCAAATTTTACTGGATCTTGATCCTATCCGTGTTAAGACTTAAGCCTTGAACAAAATATGTTAGTTACACTTTAGATTTTAGTTTAAAAATTTGTTTAAGGTAAACAAATATGTGGTGTCTCTGGAAAAGTTAAACCACAGAACAATCTTCATATATGTCAAATTTCGAGTTTCTTAATTCACGAATTCATGGATATAAATTGAATTTGTATACAAAAATATGAATTTTAAAACAAGATTCATGATTTTTAGAGCGAGGGATTAAGATCAGTTTGGGTTTGCACGAATCATGTACTTTGGGTCGTCACGGTCGATATCGTTGATCGGCGAGGCTGAGTTTCCTCCAGAGGCCATGGGAAAAATAGTGGGTGGTGGTCCAGTTCATCGTGGAAGCGGTAGCGAACGTTTAACGTCTTTAACCCTAGTTTTGGAAGGTCGAAGACTTTTGATTCGTTCGTCCTATAGGATGCATCGAGTTCGACGTACCTTTGGGATATAGTAGAGGGGAGGACGACGAGTAGATTGCCGGAGTTGTAGAAATTCTGGTGGCCGAGGTTGGGTGAACGACGAGTTTCCAGATTTGGGGGTGATGGGTGATAGTTGGTTTCCAAGTTTCATTTTTCAAGCTCGAACTCAAATTTCGAATGCGAGTTGATGGCGAAGTTCGAGTGGTCGGAGGATGGTTTGGAGGTGATCGTCGACTTACTCGATGGCGTGGGGTTGACCGGAGTTGGTCATTGGTGACGTGCACGTGCACGGTGGAGTTTGTCTGGTGATATGGTGGAAGCAGGATGATCTCGAGATTTTCTCGAGTAGCTCAGGGGTTTACTCGAAGTCGTTGGCTTGTTGACTCGAAGCAAGTATTGTGGGGCTCGGGTCAGTGTTGTGCAGGTTCTATAAACAGAACCTGTTCTTTTTTCTAAATTTTAAAATTTTAAAAAGAAAATTTGAATGTAAGATTAGAATTTGATTTGTAATCCATAAATTATTAAGTTAATTAGAATGGTTAATAAATGTTTGGATAAATTAACGAGTGTTAATGGTTAATCAATTTTAATTAATAATGATAAATGCAAGTAATTTCCTTAGAAAAGTAATTAATGATTTATTTATTTAATTTA
This sequence comes from Allium fistulosum, assembly GCA_030737815.1. Taxonomy (NCBI): domain Eukaryota; kingdom Viridiplantae; phylum Streptophyta; class Magnoliopsida; order Asparagales; family Amaryllidaceae; genus Allium; species Allium fistulosum. Next base: position 970,096,691 of record CM060908.1, on the reverse strand, counting down.
TAAATAAATAATTTAGATTAAATTTATAATTTGAAATTATTAATAATGAATTAATCAAAGATAATTTCTTAAGAAAGTAATTAAGAAATGTTATTAGTAAATGAAGATAATTAACTAAGGATCATTAAGTATTGATTAAGGTGATTAATTTTAATAATTAATTGGATTAATTAATTTAAGTAATCAATTATAAATTGTTTGAATGTAATTACTAAATGAAAGTAATTAAGGAATTAATCACTTATTGTAATTAATTTTTTTGGATATTTTGATTAATTAAGGATAATTAATTTAATAATTGGTTTAAAGGATGGTTTAATTAATATGATTAATTAAGAAAAATTTAATTATTTAAAGTGTTTGATTAATTAATTGATATCAAATGATTTGTAATTAATAAATCAGAATTGGATAACTAATTCATAAGCAATTAATTTAATTGGAAATAAATTGAATTAATTAGGATTAGACATTTAAATTTATCCCGCTTATAAATGATTATTGAATATTTGACCTTATTTATGAAGGATTATATTATAGGAGATGACTTGAATTGATTGTCCTATCTGATCTATGATATTTTGTTCTGTGGATTTAGTTATGTGTAATTTATTCATTTACTTATGATACATCTGTATATATCTATGATCTGTGAATGAGCGATAAGCGTTATAGCTTATATCGTTTATCAACTATATTTCTGTATTTTGATTTGTGATGATTCATTGTGTTGCACTATTGTGTGTGAAACCCCTGGACTACATCATACACACACAAATATGGATTTCACGTGGAAATCGGTTAAGTCACAGATGATATAAAATTAATATTTTTGAAATTGAAATTTTAGTTCCAATTGATTTTGGAAATGAATTTGGGTTAAATGTTAAAAATTATGAAATCGAGTTTTTAAGATGAAAGTTATTTTAAATAACTTAATAAAGTTTCCAATTTAAATAACTTAATTTGAATTTTAATTCAAGAGTTGGAATTGAATTTCATAATTGGAAATTATGGGTAAAGATGTTATAAATGTGTTTATATGAATTTGAACCATTTTAAAATATTGGTTTGAGAATTTGAATCTAACCCAAAGACTTTAACTCGTATAAATGAATCAGATTTCCAAAATGAAACTGTTTGTTTTAAAAGTATAATAGCTTTCAGATAAGAAAAGAAATTCCAGTTTAATTAAAGGAATTTCAAGATTGAATTGAAAAATGGTTTTTCAAGTTATGAATGAATTCTTTTTGAAAGCTATGAATTAAATCTGTTTATTTTTAACAGATTTAAAATGATGATTTGTTTAAATCATTTGAAATGGAATTGTTTTTGAAAGCTATAAGTTAAATCTTTATTTTAAAGATTTAACGAGTTAATCAAATTAAAATGGAAATTGATTTGGAAAATCTGTGAATGAATCTTTTGTTTAAAAGATTAAAGTGTGGAAATTGTTTAAACCATTGAAGGTTGTTAAAATGAATCTTTTTGTTTAAATATTTGAAATGGTATTTTTTTAAAACCATTTGAAAAGAAAGTTTGGGTTTAAGTTGTGACTTAATCGAAATCCCAATATCCATATATTTTTAAAATATTACGCTCACTATTCGGTTTAGCCGGGAGAGGACATTTGTGTCACATAACCCATTCCGAATAAGTGATACGTCGTATATGGATAGCATTTGAAGACCGGTGGTGAAGACCGGGTATTTGCGAAAATGATAGGATAACCTATCGATTGTCTCTGCACTTAGTTGCTCTGGTATAGAGATTTCCTAAGTGATGGGAAGTCCGATCGGGATTGTGAATACCCGGATTGCAAGGGCTTCTTCGGAAGTGCCTTCGGTTCTGTTCGAACCCGGAACAGACTTGTATGGTTACATGTCTGACATTACATTTTGAGATATAAAGCAGATTTCTTTCAAATACATTTCTGTTGGTGGCGGAGAATTTATTCTCTTAGCTTAACACCCTTCTCTGAGACGTACGAGCTCAGAGGTTATGTAGTTGAATGTTATCAGCGATATATTCCCAATTTGGTAATGTGACATGCTGAGTGTTGCTGTGTGATGATCATTGTTTGATCATTTGTGATATGATCATTTGTTTGATCATTTATCTTTGTGATCATTACTTTGATCATCTGTTGACCCAAAGCATGGCTTTGTGCCAAAGCGTAGCTTTGTGGACGAGACTTCGTCAGGGCCTCACAACCCGGAAATGGTCGAAACAGGAATGTTGCGGCAAGGTTATGAGGGTCGCGCCCTTTAGGGTATGTCATTTCCTTCTGGAAAGGGGTGGTATCATGGTATGGAGCCCAGATACTTACTCATGTGGACACACTTTATTTATTATGTGTGATGTTGGTTACCGAGCGCTCGGATAAAGGTCCCAAAGGTCCGGGGGATGGCATATTCGTGAGTTACCTAGTTACAGGGGTAACTCGGCCTTGTTTGGCAGAGAGCAGTTTGTCTCTCGAAGCGTCCAGTCAGAGGCGTTTCCTACGTGGCATAGGAAGTTCCTTAGCCTGACCATTTGTTGGCAAATCCATTTTTCAATACGAACCCTGTACGGTTTTAGTTGTAGAACCTGCCATTTGCTTATGGTGGTCACCACTATTTAGATGGTAGCTATAGTAGGCATACGATACTGGTTGTATGTTGGCTAAGATTAATATTATACTTTCAAAATGTTTTCCACTATGCACTAATAATAATAATCCAATGATTTTGCGTAGTAAGCATGTTTGACTATCATAAGAAGAAATCTCCTCCAATTCTGCCTTTGCATTGTGTGTGTGGCGGGATGTCTTATGGTAGTTTCATTTTCCAAAAGCATTGCGGGTTTCAATGTTTAAAAAAATTCTTTTGTGGTTTGTTTAAAGATAAACTGTTTTTGTTGCTCACACCAGTCCCATGACTGATCCGGAGTTTATTGTTCCCTTCCTAAACTCTGGGTGCCCACCATTTTCCATACGGGCAGTCTAGAGTTGGGTTTCTCAGATATTCAGGTTGAGTAGATTATCTGAAGCTAGTCAGTCCTTGGACGACTGACCTTGCTTTCCGCTAGCTATGGATTGGAGCATTCTATTGGAGATATTCTATCTGCTGCTGGTGTTAGCTAATTTCTTTCCGCTGCTATTTCTTGTATCATATCTCTGATGTATATTGATGTCTGTTGTATCATTCTGTTGTATCATATTGTCGCAGATTTTGTATCTGTCATTGTATCAATGTTATATATATTGATATATTCTTTTTTTTCCGCTGTGTTGTTATACTTAATGGTGTTATAAGCTCTGGAGAACCAGATTCGGCGTTTGAATCTACGGCATTTTGAGTACAAGTGAAGTACGGGTGCCGATTTTCGAAGGCCGAGTTTTTGGATCTTTACATTTGGTATCAGAGCTGAGGGTAAAACTTTAGCTCAGGAGTATAACACATTAAGTAGCTCATTAGAGATAGGGTGAAGTATACCCTAGAATGAGTTCCTCCGATATCCATTCGAATGCCTCAGTAAATTCTCTTGCTACCTACTGATAGTAAGTATGAGTGCAAGAAGAGGATGAGATAGGGAACAGGGAAATACGACTAGAAATGGTCAATACTCTGTAACAACAAAGAAACAATCTTTTCTCTATCAATCTCTTTTGTTCGTCATCTTTTCTCAATTCATCGATAATTTTTGGTAGATCAAGGAAGAAAATTCGATATATTAAAATGGGACATAAACTCCAAATAAGCCAAAAATTTTGTTTGTTTGAATGAATTGATTTCTTTGTTTGCTATGGTGGACAAATATACTTTGGTTTTAAAACTGAAAATTTTGAAATCTAGAATAATTGACCTATAAAAATTCTAAGACCTTAGGATCTTATATTTTGATTTTGATTGTATAGCATTAGCAAGGGCGAAGCAGCCTCAAAAGCTAGGAGAGTGGGTGATTATGCTTCATCCAGTAGGGTACGGGACGATTTAGGTGAATCGTCAGTTCATGAGGGGGTTCCAGAGGAGCCTGTAGAGCAGCCACAACCTCAAGAAGAACCAGAGGAGGTATTTGACGATACGGAAGAATTCGAGGACATGGAAGGACTCGAAGAGAACGAAGAAGAATTTGAAGACAAAGAAGAATCTGATAGTGAGGTGCCTTCTATAGTATCAGACGATGATGATGCGATTATATGGGACATGGATGATGCCGTGGAGGGTCTAGATAGTGGAGATGATGAGGGCTTTATCCCTGTAGCGCCTGATCCCGAGGAGGTTTATGAGACAGACACTGAGCCGGAGGTTAGAGAGCTGTCGGGGCCTGAAAGGGAAAGCTCCGATGGTGATGATCTATAGATGATAGGATGTTTCTTTTTGGATAGAGTATGCCTTATATGTATGTATTTTGGGTTTAGAACCGCAGTGAAAATGGGATGTTGATCGGGTAATGTATAATTAGGACATATGTATGAATATTATGAGTAGTATTTAATGTAAGATATATTTTGAATTAACCGAAAGAATCTATGTATTTACCGGTATAGTGAGTTGTCATTAGTCTATTCCGAGTGCATGAATAAATTTATAAAACGAACTGGCAATTTAGAGGACGAAATTCTTTTAATGTGGAAGTCTGTAACGACCCCGAATTTTAATTACATTTAAATTGATAATTAAATTAATTTTTGAACAAAAATTGTAAAATTTATCAATAAAGTGATGCGAGTTTCCCCGAATTTAAAATAAATTCTGTATAAATCATTTAAACTTTAAATATTGTGTATATGTGATTTGGATTTAAATTTCAAATAAATCTATAGTTATATAAAATATGAAATGAACATATAAATTTCTAAAAATAAATATTCAAGTTAAAATAGAAGTAAACATTATAAAGTCAAATAAAATATAAAGTAACCTATTAGCTAGAATTTAACAACAGATTAAAATATAGAAATTCATTTATATTAAAAATTAGTAAGTATAAAAGGATGTATCTATAAAATAAGAAAAATGTAATATCAAATTTATTTACATAAAAGTCTTCAACATAAAAATGCTAATTTTAATCAATGTAAGATTAATGAGGTATGACATAAACAAAAGTATGCAGGATAATAAAATAATAAAAATATCAAGTAACTACATTTGCTAAACTTTAACAATATAAAGTAAATATATATCTTAATCTCATGTTAATAAATGAATACAAGATCTTTAGTATACAAAAGAGAATCATTCTCAGCCAGCAACATATAGATTATATACCATATCAGCCCACTAAAGAAAAAAAATCAGCTGATATAGAATAAACAAAGAAATAGGCTTGTAGGCTGAGAAAAGAAATGACAACAAAGCAAAGTAATAAATGCAAGCCAATATATATCATCTCAGCCGAAAAGCAAGGCAAGAAGTAAGAACTAAGCAAAAGAATATAAACAAAAAATATAATCATTTCAGCCTCCATTGATCAACAAAAATCTCTGACCAATATTTATAAAAAGAAGTTTGTATACCAGGCAAAAATGCAAACCCAGATAAAACCTACCTCTTACAAAATCTCTTCTTTTTTTTTACATATCTCCTCTCCATCTTAAACAACAACTAAAAAAAATCAAAACAGTTTCAAAACCTGCAACCTGATCAAGCATAAAAGTTCAAACTTAAAACTGAAGTATATAAGCATCATCATTCAATTCAACAAAGTAAGCAACATGATTCAAAGGCAGATTTAAAACTACAAGTTTCCAAAACAAATGCTGCTCTCTGTTCTTAAATTCGAGGTGAGCAATCTTCATTTTTTTAAACCCATTTGTTTGATTTCTGATGCCTGTGTGATGCCTGTGATAATTGAAATGTTTGGTTATGGATGGATTTAAGTTTGCATGTCTGATATGTCTAAGCTTCTCTTTTTTAAATCAAAGCCATTTTAACTCTCTGTTCAACATTCAATGTGAGTAACATTTTTATTTTATTTTATTATAACTTAAGTTAATATGGTTGCATGTGTTCTCTGTGATAATATGTATTGTGTGTATATACAAGTATAATCTGCTGTGAAATATCTGGATGTGTATATATATATTTGTGCACTGTTGTTAAATATGAGAATCCATGTTCTAGTTTTCAAGCTCGAACTTGGTCCAAATTTTACTGGATCTTGATCCTATCCATGTTAAGACTTAAGCCTTGAACAAAATATGTTAGTTACACTTTAGATTTTAGTTTAAAAATTTGTTTAAGGTAAACAAATATGTGGTGTCTCTGGAAAAGTTAAACCACAGAACAATCTTCATATATGTCAAATTTCGAGTTTCTTAATTCACGAATTCATGGATATAAATTGAATTTGTATACAAAAATATGATTTTTAAAACAAGATTCATGATTTTTAGAGCGAGGGATTAAGATCAGTTTGGGTTTGCACGAATCATGTACTTTGGGTCGTCACGGTCGATATCGTTGATCGGCGAGGCTGAGTTTCCTCCAGAAGGTGGAGGAGTGATCAGAGGCCATGGGAAAAATAGTGGGTGGTGGTCTAGTTCATCGTGGAAGCGGTAGCGAACGTTTAACGTCTTTAACCCTAGTTTTGGAAGGTCGAAGACTTTTGATTCGTTCGTCCTATAGGATGCATCGAGTTCGACGTACCTTTGGGATATAGTAGAGGGGAGGACGACGAGTAGATTGCCGGAGTTGTAGAAATTCTGGTGGCCGAGGTTGGGTGAACGGCGAGTTTCCAGATTTGGGGGTGATGGGTGATAGTTCATTTCCAGTTTTCATTTTTCAAGCTCGAACTCAAATTTCGAATGCGAGTTTATGGCGAAGTTCGAGTGGTCGGAGGATGGTTTGGAGGTGATCGTCGACTTGCTCGATGGCGTGGGGTTGACCGGAGTTGGTCGTTGGTGACGTGCACGTGCACGGTGGAGTTTGTCTGGTGATATGGTGGAAGCAGGATGATCTCGAGATTTTCTCGAGTAGCTCAGTGGTTTACTCGAAGTCGTTGGCTTGTTGACTCGAAGCAAGTATTGTGGGGCTCGGGTCAATGTTGTGCAGGTTCTATAAACAGAACCTGTTCTTTTTTCTAAATTTTAAAATTTTAAAAAGAAAATTTGAATGTAAGATTAGAATTTGATTTGTAATCCATAAATTATTAAGTTAATTAGAATGGTTAATAAATGTTTGGATAAATTAACGAGTATTAATGGTTAATCAATTTTAATTAATAATGATAAATGCAAGTAATTTCCTTAGAAAAGTAATTAATGATTTATTTATTTATTTTATAAATAATTAATTTAGATTAAATTTATAATTTGAAATGATTAATAATGAATTAATCAAAGATAATTTCTTAAGAAAGTAATTAAGAAATGTTATTAGTAAATGAAGATAATTAACTAAGGATCATTAAGTATTGATTAAGGTGATTAATTTTAATAATTAATTGGATTAATTAATTTAGGTAATCAATTATAAATTGTTTGAATGTAATTACTAAATGAAAGTAATTAAGGAATTAATCACTTATTGTAATTAATTTTTTGGATATTTTGATTAATTAAGGATAATTAATTTAATAATTAGTTTAAAGGATGGTTTAATTAATATGATTAATTAAGAAAAATTTAATTAATTAAAGTGTTTGATTAATTAATTGATATCAAATGATTTGTAATTAATAAATCAGAATTGGATAACTAATTCATAAGCAATTAAGTTAATTGGAAATAAATTGAATTAATTAGGATTAGACATTTAAATTTATCCCGCTTATAAATGATTATTGAATATTTGACCTTATTTATGAAGGATTATATTATAGGAGATGCCTTGAATTGATTGTCCTATCTGATCTATGATATTTTGTTCTGTGGATATAGTTGTGTGTAATTTATTCATTTACTTATGATACATCTGTATATATCTATGATCTGTGAATGAGCGATAAGCGTTATAGCTTATATCGTTTATCAACTATATTTCTGTATTTTGATTTGTGATGATTCATTGTGTTGCACTATTGTGTGTGAAACCCCTGGACTACATCATACACACACAAATATGGATTTCACGTGGAAATCGGTTAAGTCACAGATGATTTAAAATTAATATTTTTGAAATTGAAATTTTAATTTCAATTGATTTTGGAAATGAATTTGGGTTAAATGTTAAAAATTATGAAATGGAGTTTTTAAGATGAAAGTATTTTAAATAACTTAATAAAGTTTCCAATTTAAATAATTTAATTTGAATTTGAATTCAAGAGTTGGAATTGAATTTCATAATTGGAAATTATGGGTAAAGATGTTATAAATGTGTTTATATGAATTTGAACCATTTTAAAATATTGGTTTGAGAATTTGAATCTAACCCAAAGACTATAACTCGTATAAATGAATCAGATTTCCAAAATGAAACTGTTTGTTTTAAAAGAATATAAGCTTTCAGATAAGAAAAGAAATTCCAGTTTAATTAAAGGAATTTCAAGATTGAATTGAAAAATGGTTTTTCAAGTTATGAATGAAATCTTTTTGAAAGCTATGAATTAAATCTGTTTATTTTTAACAGATTTAAAATGATGATTTGTTTAAATCATTTGAAATGGAATTGTTTTTGAAAGCTATAAGGTAAATCTTTATTTTAAAGATTTAACGAGTTAATCAAATTAAAATGGAAATTGATTTGGAAAATCTGTGAATGAATCTTTTGTTTAAAAGATTAAAGTGTGGAAATTGTTTAAACCATTGAAGGTTGTTAAAATGAATCTTTTTGTTTAAAGATTTGAAATGGTATTTTTTTTTTAAACCATTTGAAAAGAAAGTTTCAGTTTAAGTTGTGACTTAATCGAAATCCCAATATCCATATATTTTTAAAATATTGCGCTCACTATTAGGTTTAGCCGGGAGAGGACCTTTGTGTCACATAACCCATTCCGAATAAGTGATACGTCGTATATGGATAGCATTTGAAGACCGGTGGTGAAGACCGGGTATTTGCGAAAATGATAGGATAACCTATCGATTGTCTCTGCACTGAGTTGCTCCGGTATAGAGATTTCCTAAGTGATGGGAAGTTCGATCGGGATTGTGAATACCCGGATTGCAAGGGCTTCTTCGGAAGTGCCTTCGGTTCTGTTCGAACCCGGAACAGACTTGTATGGTTACATGTCTGACATTACATTTTGAGATATAAAGCAGATTTCTTTCAAATACATTTCTGTTAGTGGCGGAGAATTTATTCTCTTAGCTTAACACCCTTCTCTGAGACGTACGAGCTCAGAGGTTATGTAGTTGAAGGTTATCAGCGATATATTCCCAATTTGGTAATGTGACATGCTGAGTGTTGCTGTGTGATGATCATTGTTTGATCATTTGTGATATGATCATTTGTTTGATCATTTATCTTTGTGATCATTACTTTGATCATCTGTTGACCCAAAGCATGGATTTGTGCCAAAGCGGAGCTTTGTGGACGAGACTTCGTCAGGGCCTCATAACCCGAAAATGGTCGAAACAGGAATGTTGCGGCAAGGTTATGAGGGTCGCGCCCTTTAGGGTATGTAATTTCCTTCTGGAAAGGGGTGATATCATGGTATGGAGCCCAGATACTTACTCATGTGGACACACTTTATTTATTATGCGTGATGTTGGTTACCGAGCACTCGGATAAAGGTCCCAAAGGACCGGGGGATGGCATATTCGTGAGTTGCCTAGTTACAGGGGTAACCCGGCCTTGTTTGGCAGAGAGCAGTTTGTCTCTCGGAGCGTCCAGTCAGAGGCGTTTCCTACGTGGCATAGGAAGTTCCTTAGCCTAACCATTTGTTGGCAAATCCATTTTTCAATACGAACCCTGTACGGTTTTAGTTGTAGAACCTGCCATTTACTTATGGTGGTCACCACTATTTAGATGGTAGCTATAGTAGGCATACGATACTGGTCGTATGTTGGCTAAGATTAATATTATACTTTCAAAATGTTTTCCACTATGCACTAATAATAATAATCCAATGATTTTGCGTAGTAAGCATGTTTGACTATCATAAGAAGAAATCTCCTCCAATTCTGCGTTTGCATTGTGTGTGTGGCGGGAGGTCTTATGGTAGTTTCATTTTCCAAAAGCATTGCGGGTTTCAATGTTTAAAAAAATTCTTTTGTGGTTTGTTTAAAGATAAACTGTTTTTGTTGCTCACACCAGTCCCATGACTGATCCGGAGTTTATTGTTCCCTTCCTAAACTCTGGGTGCCCACCATTTTCCATACGGGCAGTCTAGAGTTAGGTTTCTCAGATATTCAGGTTGAGTAGATTATCTGAAGCTAGTCAGTCCTTGGACGACTGACCTTGCTTTCCGCTAGCTATGGATTGGAGCATTCTATTGGAGATATTCTATCTGCTGCTGGTGATAGCTAATTTCTTTCCGCTGCTATTTCTTATATCATATCTCTGATGTATATTGATGTCTGTTGTATCATTCTGTTGTATCATATTGTCTCAGATTTTGTATCTGTCATTGTATCAATGTTATATATATTGATATATTCATTTTTTTCCATTGTGTTGTTATACTTAATGGTGTTATAAGCTCCGGAGAACCAGATTCGGCGTTTGGATCTACGGCATTTTGAGTACAAGTGTAGTACGGGTGCCGATTTTTGAAGGCCGAGTTTTTGGATCTTTACAAACACCGCGGTCATTTCAAAATAGTTTATACTTCAAAACCAAAATATCATTTTCTTTTCAAAACCCAAATTAATACGATATCATTTCCATTTAAAATATATCCATTCCAAAAATCACATCACTTTCCAAAGTTATAACGCTTTCGAAATCATAGTCTTTCAAATCAAAACACTTTGGAAATCACAACTTTGAAATCATAGCATTTTGGAAATCATAACACTTTGAAATTATAGCATTTCCCTTAAACCGTTTAGATATCAATAATAGTATATATAATAAAATAGTTTATAAAATAAAATAATTTATATAAAATAGTTATAAGTTAAACAATATATATTAAAATAATTAGTATAATTAAAATAGTTTATATTAAAATAGTTCATATTAAAATAGTTATAATAAAAATAGTTGTAACGACCCATAAAATTTTATTAATTTTTAATTGGTTTTAGAACGTATTTAATTTGGATTTTCAGATCCGATACGTGTAACGACCTAGAATTTCGAACAAATTAAATTGAGAATATTTAATTTATTTTAAATATTTGAACGATGATTTAATTTGAATCCCCGATATAAATTTGAAATTGGCGATTAAATTTTAAAATTTAATCTATTGAATAGTTGAATAAAAATTTGAATCTTCAATTTTAAGTTGAAGAAAAATATTTCGAAAGCCGTTAAAATTCATATTGATAATACTAAAAATAATTGAAGCTTCAGAATTTAATTTCAGACTGTTCTGTTCAGTTTTGAAATTAAATCGTTCGAATCGAATTTAAAAATAGCCGTCCGAGGCACAGTCTCGGAATTCGACGAGACCAGCTTCATTGGGTCCGTAATATTTAATTATTATCGGGTTTCAAATTTCGTATTTATCGAAGCTGTTATGCGAACGTACAACACATAAACGCGTTGAAATTAAATCAGATTCAAATTTAAATTTAAAATTTAAATTTTTAATCAACACCAGCCACCCTAGTCTCTGATTTGCGTCGACCTACTCTCTGTTATTCGCGTACTCTTGTTTCCTCCCCATCTGATATCACGCAACCTTTCTCTGCTCGTTCAGTAAAAAGAATAAAGCAAACCATCTTCTTCTATCTGTACAAATCAAAGGGAAAAAATGGCCGCTCTACTTAAACCCAGATACAATTCAAATTACGAAGCAAAATCAACTGAACGAAATTTGATTTTCGTTCGAAAGAAAAAGGGGGCCGCTTCCTCTGTTTAAGACAAATCGAATGACACTCGTTCCTTCTCAAATACCTAACCCTTGCCGTTCGCAATGTCAATGGTGGCGATGTCAACTGCGAGGCAAGGGATCGAAGTCGAATTTTGGTGGCTCGAGCGCACGCGCAGGTCGACAGTGCTTCGACAGATTGGGGGGAAATGTCGCGATTTAGGGGCAGCAGCTTTGGGATGGAGGCGGCGGCGACTCGCGATTCGATGGAGCGGCGCGAGGCAGGGGGGATTATGGTGGGTCTTCGGTGATGCGGCGACCAGAGCCGTTCGCACGAGTTGATGGGAGGCTCGACAGGTGGAGTCAGTGATTTGCGGTGAAGGGGAGGAGCAGTTCACGGCAAATCGCGATTTCGAAAGCTAGGGCAACTCGAACGAGAGGCAAGTCGCGATGTCTGTAGGCGGCGAAGTCGCATTGAGCTGCAGGGAGCAAGGTATTCGATCTTATCTTTTTCTCGATTTAAACTTGAATATATATATATATATATACACACACACAGATTGAAAATATGAATATCTAGTTAAAACAGAAAACTTTTAGTCAGAGAAAAATATGTGCAGTTTTAAAATTTATATAATGATGTACATGTAGAAAAATATTCACAGTGAGGTTTAAAAATAATAATAAACTAAAATGAATATACATATATACCTATCTCTATTTATTAGTTTAATTTTAAGGTAATATATTTGTTTAATTAGCTTAATTAATGATTTGAGAAATTTTTGTTAAAAGAAAATTTGTTGGGGATTAAATTGTTAGATAAAATAATATACGAACGAAAAATTAGATGTTCGATTTATTTCAAATATTAATAATTTGTATAATTATTTATATATACAAGGTATAAATCAAGATAATTGGGTCGAGATTGGAAATGGATGCTAATAAAGCTAAGGTGAGATCTTCTCACTCAAAAAAATGAAAGTGGATTTTTCTTTTACAGTTATTATTGACTGTTTGATTGCTATTTGGATGTGGTATTAGATATGATAGGATATATCTATATATATAGCAATATATACATATTGGCATATGTATATATTGGATTGATGATTTCCCGCCTCGTATAGCGGATGAGACCCTATTGCGCCGTTAGTAAGCGGATTTATAAAAACCTATATACCGCGATAATTCCGTACTGGAGCGGAATTGGTATTGTGCTAACATCTTTGGATGCAGGGAAACAGGTTGGAGGGATCCAACTGGACCCCTCACATTGATTGAATTTATTTCTACTGTGATGTGATAATCTGTGAATGATTATTGATGTTATTGAATTGATATCTGGAAATTGTTTGAAAGCTAAAATTTAGCTAAATGGATGTTTTGACATCATTGGATTCCAAAGATAAACGAAATTGAATTTTTGAAATTCAAGTAGAAAATTTCTAAGTGAATCAATTTTTGAAATTTAAGAAATTTTGAAGAAAGGAATTTTTAAAGTATAAAAAGTAAATTTTTATATTCTTATCGAATTTATTCCAGAATCAAGTGAAAACGTTAAATAAATGAATTTCGTATAATAGTGATTTTAGATTGAAGAATTTAATTAAAATTTGGATTTCTAAATAGTTGGAAAAAGATAAAAGGGATTTATTTTCTTAAAGAGGAATTTGTTTAAAATGAAATAAGTTGGAAGTCCAATTATAAATTTAATTGGCAAATTGAAACAAGTTTAGGAAAAATCAATATAAAATGATTTGGGATGGGAAATTAATTTAGAAATGAATATTGAAATTGATTTGGTATTGAAGTAAAATTAGGAATCAATTTAGATTTGATTTTGGGGTTAAAAGTGAATATTTGGGAATGTGGATTTAAAAATGGAAATGATGTTAAAATGGGTTTATTTACAGTTTGTAAAGTTTAAAAGAACGATTTCTTTTAAAAATAAATAAATTATAAGTATTTAACTTATAATATGGATTTTTGATGTATACGTTGAATTATAAAATTGAATGGGTCATTAAAGGAAATTTATAAAATCGAAGTTGTATAGAATAGAAAATAGAATTTATAAACGTTGTTTTATAAATTCGAAATCAATTGGATTTGATAAATTAAATATAGAAGGACATTGAAGAAGATATATTCGCGATTTTAAATAGCGAATTTTTATTGAAATAAAATGTGTAGAAAAGACTGAAATGTGATTAGTGAAGTATATTCACGATTTTGGACAGTGAATATATTTTTAAGTAAAATGGATAGGGTTTCGGGAAAGCGACATTATGAAATGAAGTTAATTGTTTTAAAAGATGTTTTAAAACGTGTGAACTATCGAAATCATAGATTTCAACATTTATTGTTGAAATAGACGTTTTCGAAAAATAAGGAAATAATGGACTATAACACTGTTGTTATAGTAAATGATTTCCGAAAGGAAATGTTTTTATGTAGTATTGGGATTTATATATATCTATCTTAAATTCGAATCCCTATACTAGTGATTTCGAGTCGTCGTAACGATGTTTTACGCAACATTCGTTTTGACTCAAATAAATGTGTTAAAAGAATATTTTCCTTAAAGGATGAATATATACTTAATTTGATTTAAGTATATCGAATATTTTCAAGTGTTGAAAATGAATAGATTTGTGAAACACTTATTTTTAAATAAGTATGGAAATGCTTTTCCAATATGAAATGAACTGTTTTGAGATTTTATCTTCAAAGATAAAATGAAATGTGGAAATTGATTTGAAATTGTTTTCAAATGATTAAGTGTGGAAATTTTATATCTAGTAAAGATATTTTTGAAGATAAAATTATTTGAGAAAATTATTTGGAATCTGATGATGTTGCGCATCTTTATTGATAGTTAAATAACCGACTATCAATAATTACCTTTAGGTAGGTATCTGTTGTGAATTGGATGAAATTGACTGCCACACTTATTTTTAAAATAAACGCTCACTATTCGGGTTAGCCGGGAAAGGAACATGGGGTCGTATAACCCATTCCGAATATGTGATACGTCGTTATGAATTGCATTCGAAGACCGGTGTTGAAGACCGGATATTTTTGAAAATGGAAGGATTACCGTCGAGTTACTCTACATCGGCTGATCTCCGATTTAGAGGTTTTATCACCCTTAGTGACGGGAAGTCCGGACGTGATTAGAAAATTATCCGGAAATGCAAGGGCTTCGTGAGAAGTGCCTTCGGTTCTGTTCGATCCCGGAACAGACTTGTATGGATTGTGTGTCTGACGTTACAATTTGAGATATAAAGCTGATTTCTTTCAAATACATTTCTGTTGGTGGCGGAGAATTTATTCTCTTAGCTTAACACCCTTCTCTGAGACGTACGAGCTCAGAGGTTATGTAGTTGAAATTTATCAGCGATATATCCCAATTTGGTAACGTGGCATACTGAGTGTCGCTGTGAAATGATCAATGTTTGATCATTTGCGATATGATCATTTGGTTGATCTTATATCTTTGTGATCATAGGTTGATCATTTTGTTGACCCGAAGCAGGGCTTTTTGAGAAAGCGTAGCTTTGTGGACGAGACTTCGTCGAGCCTCACACCCCGGAAATGGTCGAAACAGGAAGGATGCGGCAAGGTTCTAGGGAGTAGCGCCCCTTAGTGTATGTCATTCCTTCTGGATAGAGGTGGTATCATGGTATGGAGCCCAGATACTTAACCTATGTGGTTGCTGCATTATTATCTATGTGGTTTGTTGGAAATCGGGGATCCTAGGGAAGATCGGTTACGATCGGGGGATGGCATACGCGTGTCAGTAGTTACCTATTTTTGCAGAGGTAACCCGGCCTTGTGTTGGCAGAGATCTAACCGTAATGTTAGGTTATTTCTCGGGTCGTCTATTCCAGGGACGTACCCATCGTGGAAAAGGAAGTTCCTTAGCCTGACCATTTGTTGGAAATCCAAACTCCAATACGAACTTTGTACGGTATTAGTTGTAGAACCTGCCATTTACGTACGGTGGTCACCACTGTTTAGATGGTAGCTATAGTAGGCATACGATACTGGTCGTATGTTGGCTAAGATTAATATTATACTTTCGAAATGTTTTCTACACTATGCACTAATAATAATATCAAAAATGATTTGATTTTGTGTAGTAAGCATCTTTGACTATCATAAGAAGAAATCTCCTCCAATTCTGCGTTTGCATTGTGTGTGTGGCGGGAGGTCTTATGGTAGTTTCATTTTCCAAAAGCATTGCGAAATTTACTTTAAAATTATCCTGTTGTTTATTTTAAAGAATAACTGTTTTACGATCTCACACCAGTCACCATGACTGACTCGGAGTTTATTGTTCCCTTCTAAACTCTGGGTGCCCACAAATTTTCCACACGGGCAGCCTAGAGTTATGTTATCAGGATATTCTGGATATTCTGGAGCTTTGGAGATAAGCTGGAGGACGAGACGTAGTATTTGTATCTGATAGTATGTATTCCGCTGTGTATTCTGTATGAGGACAAGTTATATAACTGTCCATTGTTGTATATTGACTCTGATGACTGATGTATGTATAAACTGATAAAATTCTTTGTTTTAAAGATTATTCATTTATCTATTATATATTGTTCCGCTGCGATATGTGAGATTCTGATATTGTCTCTGTTCTGTATCTGTTGTTGTTTTGTTGTTCTTCTTCTCTTTTTCTTCTATCTTCTCTTCCTCCTCTTCTTTTAAATATTAAAGTTTCGCGTTTTCGCCATCCGATTGTTCGGCAATTGCTACAGTGGACGTAGCAGTGTCGGGTTTTCGGAAGACGGATTTGCGGGTCTTTACAGTTGGTATCAGAGCATATGGTTAAGCGACAACCCTGCTCTGTTGGGTGTTACTCATTAGAGATAGAGCCAGCAGTACTCTAGAATGAGTTGAGTGTAATAATAGATATGAGCGCGTATTTGTTATTGAATATAAAATTGTTTTGTATTGTGATGATTGGTTTATTGAGTGGTATATGAACCTTCGTCGGCACAGTCTTGCAAAACTGTATCGAAGGGGTTTCTAAACACTTGAATAGAACAATTCGGCACAGTATTGTTTTGAATAGGGTAAATGAAATAATTTTACCCAAATCTATTTTTGTATAGAAAAGAAAATTTTTTCTATGAAAGTACTATAGTATATGGTTGCATGGATGTTAGGAAAGTGATAATGTTGAAATGTTATCATTAAGTTTGAAATTGAATAAGAAATTGAAATCGTAACTCCAAAGTTAAGAAATAAATCCATATACAAATGAAATTTGAGAATATAAATTATAAATGTGATTTGTAATTTAAAACAGAATTCCAGAGAAGTTTTGGAAATGTTTTGAAAAGGATTTGAAAATTTTGGAAATTTGGAAGTTTAAATCATTTTTGATTTGAAAATGGATTTCGAAGGTTTTGGAAAGTATTTTAGAGAGATGAAAGCTCTAAACTCTTTTCGGTCGCTGGAAAATAACTTCGGTAATGACTGCAGCATTATCGATGTTCATTTTCGGGTTTCCAAAAGAGAAATTGCTGCCAAGTTGTTTTAAATGGAAAGTGTTTGGGAAAATTTGGGTTTTTGTTTTGGAAATTCAAATGGAATTTGAATTGTTTTCAAATGGTTTTGAAAAAGTGGAAACGACTCTGGAATCCTATTTAAAATACTTACGAAATATTAATAAGTTAATAACTTATAGAATATTTGAATTTTGATTAGAATGAAATTCAAAGTGAAAACGAATGAATTAGTGAACGAATGAATAAATGAATTTGCAATAGCAAATGCAAGAAAACGAAATTTAATGTAAAACTTCATTTTGAATTGGTAAGTAAGACTGAATTGAATTTAGATTTGTGGAAAACAAAGTGAACTATTAAACTAAAAATTGGTAAGTGAAGCTAATTGAATGAAGTGAATGAGATTAAAACTGAATGTTAAACTTCTTTTGAATTTGGTAGTAAATGAAGTTGAAACCGAATTTGAATAAATAAATTGGAGTAGTAACAAATGAATTGGAATGAGAGTTCAAATTGAATGAAATAGATATATAACTTCAATAGTGAAGTAAAGATGATATAAGCAGTTTATATTGAAAATTTTGTAATCAAATTTGCAAAATGATTTGAACGTTGTAACTAGATGTCATGGCTAGTAGATATACAGGTATAAAGGGATTGGAAAATTTATTTCACAGACAATTCGAATTGCTCGAAAAAGGTACGTATTTGAATTATAATATGAGATTTGATGACTTATTTCTCTAGCCGCTTGGCTTTTTCTTTTTCTTTTTGAAATCTGAGAGTCCGTAGGGACGTTTTGTAGTCGTGCCGTATTAGCCGCGCAGAGGAGACGCTGGCAAAATTTTTCGAAAATTTAGGGCGTTAGAAAAATTTTGAGAAAATTTGGAAGTTTAAAATTTGAATTTAAACTCGAATTTGAATTTTGAAGTAAAACAATGTTGTTTTGAAACTTAGAGTTGAATTTGAAATTTAGTTGATGAATAACGAATCTTTAGTAGAAAGATTTGTTTTGATAAATTGATAAAACTATTGGATTGTGAAAAATAGTAGACGAGTTAGGGATCATTTTTCTTAACTTGTAATTTCGAGGACGAAATTCTTTTAAGGGGGGAAGTCTGTAACGACCCAGAATTTCGAACAAATTAAATTGAGAATATTTAATTTATTTTAAATATTTGAACGATGATTTAATTTGAATCCCCGATATAAATTTGAAATTGGCGATTAAATTTTAAAATTTAATCTATTGAATAGTTGAATAAAAATTTGAATCTTCAATTTTAAGTTGAAGAAAAATATTTCGAAAGCCGTTAAAATTCATATTGATAATACTAAAAATAATTGAAGCTTCAGAATTTAATTTCAGACTGTTCTGTTCAGTTTTGAAATTAAATCGTTCGAATCGAATTTAAAAATAGCCGTCCGAGGCACAGTCTCGGAATTCGACGAGACCAGCTTCATTGGGTCCGTAATATTTAATTATTGTCGGGTTTCAAATTTCGTATTTATCGGAGCTGTTATGCGAACGTACAACACATAAACGCGTTGAAATTAAATCAGATTCAAATTTAAATTTAAAATTTAAATTTTTAATCAACACCAGCCACCCTAGTCTCTGATTTGCGTCGACCTACTCTCTGTTATTCGCGTACTCTTGTTTCCTCCCCATCTGATATCACGCAACCTTTCTCTGCTCGTTCAGTAAAAAGAATAAAGCAAACCATCTTCTTCTATCTGTACAAATCAAAGGGAAAAAATGGCCGCTCTACTTAAACCCAGATACAATTCAAATTACGAAGCAAAATCAACTGAACGAAATTTCATTTTCGTTCGAAAGAAAAAGGGGGCCGCTTCCTCTGTTTAAGACAAATCGAATGACACTCGTTCCTTCTCAAATACCTAACCCTTGCCGTTCGCAATGTCAATGGTGGCAATGTCAACTGCGAGGCAAGGGATCGAAGTCGAATTTTGGTGGCTCGAGCGCACGTGCAGGTCGACAGTGCTTCGACAGATTGGGGGGAAATGTCGCGATTTAGGGGCAGCAGCTTTGGGATGGAGGCGGCGGCGACTCGCGATTCGATGGAGCGGCGCGAGGCAGGGGGGATTATGGTGGGTCTTCGGTGATGCGGCGACCAGAGCCGTTCGCACGAGTTGATGGGAGGCCCGAGACGTGGAGTCAGTGATTTGCGGTGAAGGGGAGGAGCAGTTCACGGCAAATCGCGATTTCGAAAGCTAGGGCAACTCGAACGAGAGGCAAGTCGCGATGTCTGTAGGCGGCGAAGTCGCATTGAGCTGCAGGGAGCAAGGTATTCGATCTTATCTTTTTCTCGATTTAAACTTGAATATATATATATATATATACACACACACAGATTGAAAATATGAATATCTAGTTAAAACAGAAAACTTTTAGTCAGAGAAAAATATGTGCAGTTTTAAAATTTATATAATGATGTACATGTAGAAAAATATTCACAGTGAGGTTTAAAAATAATAATAAACTAAAATGAATATACATATATACCTATCTCTATTTATTAGTTTAATTTTAAGGTAATATATTTGTTTAATTAGCTTAATTAATGATTTGAGAAATTTTTGTTAAAAGAAAATTTGTTGGGGATTAAATTGTTAGATAAAATAATATACGAACGAAAAATTAGATGTTCGATTTATTTCAAATATTAATAATTTGTATAATTATTTATATATACAAGGTATAAATCAAGATAATTGGGTCGAGATTGGAAATGGATGCTAATAAAGCTAAGGTGAGATCTTCTCACTCAAAAAAATGAAAGTGGATTTTTCTTTTACAGTTATTATTGACTGTTTGATTGCTATTTGGATGTGGTATTAGATATGATAGGATATATCTATATATATAGATATATATACATATTGGCATATGTATATATTGGATTGATGATTTCCCGCCTCGTATAGCGGATGAGACCCTATTGCGCCGTTAGTAAGAGGATTTATAAAAACCTATATACCGCGATAATTCCGTACTGGAGCGGAATTTGTATTGTGCTAACATCTTTGGATGCAGGGAAACAGGTTGGAGGGATCCAACTGGACCCCTCACATTGATTGAATTTATTTCTACTGTGATGTGATAATCTGTGAATGATTATTGATGTTATTGAATTGATATCTGGAAATTGTTTGAAAGCTAAAATTTAGCTGAATGGATGTTTTGACATCATTGGATTCCAAAGATAAACGAAATTGAATTTTTGAAATTCAAGTAGAAAATTTCTAAGTGAATCAATTTTTGAAATTTAAGAAATTTTGAAGATAGGAATTTTTAAAGTATAAAAAGTAAATTTTTATATTCTTATCGAATTTATTCCAGAATCAAGTGAAAACGTTAAATAAATGAATTTCGTATAATAGTGATTTTAGATTGAAGAATTTAATTAAAATTTGGATTTCTAAATAGTTGGAAAAAGATAAAAGGGATTTATTTTCTTAAAGAGGAATTTGTTTAAAATGAAATAAGTTGGAAGTCCAATTATAAATTTAATTGGCAAATTGAAACAAGTTTAGGAAAAATCAATATAAAATGATTTGGGATGGGAAATTAATTTAGAAATGAATATTGAAATTGATTTGGTATTGAAGTAAAATTAGGAATCAATTTGAGATTTGATTTTGGGGTTAAAAGTGAATATTTGGGAATGTGGATTTAAAAATGGAAATGATGTTAAAATGGGTTTATTTACAGTTTGTAAAGTTTAAAAGAACGATTTCTTTTAAAAATAAATAAATTATAAGTATTTAACTTATAATATGGATTTTTGATGTATACGTTGAATTATAAAATTGAATGGGTCATTAAAGGAAATTTATAAAATCGAAGTTGTATAGAATAGAAAATAGAATTTATAAACGTTGTTTTATAAATTCGAAATCAATTGGATTTGATAAATTAAATATAGAAGGACATTGAAGAAGATATATTGGCGATTTTAAATAGCGAATTTTTATTGAAATAAAATGTGTAGAAAAGACTGAAATGTGATTAGTGAAGTATATTCACGATTTTGGACAGTGAATATATTTTTAAGTAAAATGGATAGGGTTTTGGGAAAGCGACATTATGAAATGAAGTTAATTGTTTTAAAAGATGTTTTAAAACGTGTGAACTATCGAAATCATAGATTTCAACATTTATTGTTGAAATAGACGTTTTTGAAAAATAAGGAAATAATGGACTATAACACTGTTGTTATAATAAATGATTTCCGAAAGGAAATGTTTTTATGTAGTATTGGGATTTATATATATCTATCTTAAATTCGAATCCCTATACTAGTGATTTCGAGTCGTCGTAACGATGTTTTACGCAACATTCGTTTTGACTCAAATAAATGTGTTAAAAGAATATTTTCCTTAAAGGATGAATATATACTTAATTTGATTTAAGTATATCGAATATTTTCAAGTGTTGAAAATGAATAGATTTGTGAAACACTTATTTTTAAATAAGTATGGAAATGCTTTTCCAATATGAAATGAATTGTTTTGAGATTTTATCTTCAAAGATAAAATGAAATGTGGAAATTGATTTGAAATTGTTTTCAAATGATTAAGTGTGGAAATTTTATATCTAGTAAAGATATTTTTGAAGATAAAATAATTTGAGAAAATTATTTGGAATCTGATGATGTTGCGCATCTTTATTGATAGTTAAATAACCGACTATCAATAATTACCTTTAGGTAGGTATCTGTTGTGAATTGGATGAAATTGACTGCCACACTTATTTTTAAAATAAACACTCACTATTCGGGTTAGCCGGGAAAGGACCATGGGGTCGTATAACCCATTCCGAATATGTGATACGTCGTTATGAATTGCATTCGAAGACCGGTGTTGAAGACCGGATATTTTTGAAAACGGAAGGATTACCGTCGAGTTACTCTACATCGGCTGATCTCCGATTTAGAGGTTTTATCACCCTTAGTGACGGGAAGTCCGGACGTGATTAGAAAATTATCCGGAAATGCAAGGGCTTCGTGAGAAGTGCCTTCGGTTCTGTTCGATCCCGGAACAGACTTGTATGGATTGTGTGTCTGACGTTACAATTTGAGATATAAAGCTGATTTCTTTCAAATACATTTCTGTTGGTGGCGGAGAATTTATTCTCTTAGCTTAACACCCTTCTCTGAGACGTACGAGCTCAGAGGTTATGTAGTTGAAATTTATCAGCGATATATCCCAATTTGGTAACGTGGCATACTGAGTGTTGCTGTGAAATGATCAGTGTTTGATCATTTGCGATATGATCATTTGGTTGATCTTATATCTTTGTGATCATAGGTTGATCATTTTGTTGACCCGAAGCAGGGCTTTTTGAGAAAGCGTAGCTTTGTGGACGAGACTTCGTCGAGCCTCACACCCCGGAAATGGTCGAAACAGGAAGGATGCGGCAAGGTTCTAGGGAGTAGCGCCCCTTAGTGTATGTCATTCCTTCTGGATAGAGGTGGTATCATGGTATGGAGCCCAGATACTTAACCTATGTGGTTGCTGCATTATTATCTATGTGGTTTGTTGGAAATCGGGGATCCTCGGGAAGATCAGTTACGATCGGGGGATGGCATACGCGTGTCAGTAGTTACCTATTTTTGCAGAGGTAACCCGGCCTTGTGTTGGCAGAGATCTAACCGTAATGTTAGGTTATTTCTCGGGTCGTCTATTCCAGGGACGTACCCATCGTGGAAAAGGAAGTTCCTTAGCCTGACCATTTTTTGGAAATCCAAACTCCAATACGAACTTTGTACGGTATTAGTTGTAGAACCTGCCATTTACGTACGGTGGTCACCACTGTTTAGATGGTAGCTATAGTAGGCATACGATACTGGTCGTATGTTGGCTAAGATTAATATTATACTTTCGAAATGTTTTCTACACTATGCACTAATAATAATATCAAAAATGATTTGATTTTGCGTAGTAAGCATCTTTGACTATCATAAGAAGAAATCTCCTCCAATTCTGCGTTTGCATTGTGTGTGTGGCGGGAGGTCTTATGGTAGTTTCATTTTCCAAAAGCATTGCGAAATTTACTTTAAAATTATCCTGTTGTTTATTTTAAAGAATAACTGTTTTACGATCTCACACCAGTCACCATGACTGACTCGGAGTTTATTGTTCCCTTCTAAACTCTGGGTGCCCACAAATTTTCCACACGGGCAGCCTAGAGTTATGTTATCAGGATATTCTGGATATTCTGGAGCTTTGGAGATAAGCTGGAGAACGAGAAGTAGTATTTGTATCTGATAGTATGTATTCTGTATGAGGACAAGTTATATAACTGTCCATTGTTGTATATTGACTCTGATGACTGATGTATGTATAAACTGATAAAATTCTTTGTTTTAAAGATTATTCATTTATCTATTATATATTGTTCCGCTGCGATATGTGAGATTCTGATATTGTCTCTGTTCTGTATCTGTTGTTGTTTTGTTGTTCTTCTTCTCTTTTTCTTCTATCTTCTCTTCCTCCTCTTCTTTTAAATATTAAAGTTTCGCGTTTTCGCCATCCGATTGTTCGGCAATTGCTACAGTGGACGTAGCAGTGTCGGGTTTTCGGAAGACGGATTTGCGGGTCTTTACAATACGCGACGGAAACAATAAAAAACGTGCGTCATCGGTGCTGAAATTTGTGACTTGAATTTATCTACTTTTCAAATTTGAAACCGTACAACTCATACCATATTAAATTCTTTTAAAGGTTTTAGCTAAATCTATGGGTGGGCGTTGCCACACCTTTCCACCTTATATTTAATTCTCTACCGTTTCAATTTGCATTCTATCCGTTCACATTTCATTTATTCCTTTTCTACCATATATTCCATTATCTCTTTCTGCTATTTGCTAATTGCTATTTGCTCATTCACGCGAACATTTAATTGAAATCAAAATTTCAACCCTTACTTCTCTTTTCTTTTCAAATTTGAAACGTACTATTAAATCAAGCCATTAATTGCTTTTATTTTTTTCCTTAAATTAACGTACAGCGCACACAATTATAAATTGCATTAAATTTTCTACTGAACCACACCATGACCGTTTATATTACATTCATTTGGAATATATTCATTTGTTTGAAATCTCACTTTCTCTCTCATCTCAGTTGGGAATAAAATAAATTTCAGCGGAAATCACGTTTCAATGCTTTTAACTCTTTATAACTTTTGATAAAATTTTCTGTCCTTTTTGAAACTAAAACGTATAGGGATATACATTTTTCATTTATTAATTTCTAAATCGTCCTGTTGTCCTTTTCATGTATGTTATATTTAATTATATTTTACATTTTCTATTTATTTCACTCATCTCCCTGCACGTTTCTAATTATTTGCTGATTTGTTGCATACGTTTCATTTTGGAAAAATGCGGTTCATTCCTATTTATTTTCATTTCTCACATTTATTTCATCTTTTACTGAAATTCGACCGTTGCCATGTCATACCATTTAGGAAGTATGAATGTACAAAACATGCATACGTTTTAAATTCATTTAATTGGAACGGTCACTTTAATTTTTGCCTTTAAAATTCCATTTTCTTCACTACAGCTGGAAAGTTATAAAACATCAAAACAAATTTGAAAGCTCGCCTTAAATTGTGCAAAGCGTTTTCCTCTGCCTTTATAACTTTGGGTTATGCCAGCTGTTATTTTTTCCATCAATTCAAAATTATTATGTGTCATTCCATTTTAGGGTCTCTTCATTCTCCTTTATCAACTTCCATATATTTATTTCCCTAGTCACTTTAAAACGTTTTATAATAATAATTAATATATAGCCGTTTCATTTTAATGCTTTTCATACGTTTTATATATGTCAAAAAAAGATGTGAATGAATATTTACCTGAGGCCCACACCGTTTTGAATTATACATTTTTTTTGTATTCATTAATTCTTTTACGGCTCATTTTATTTCACCTTTATAAGCTTTTTTTTGTAAAGCAAGGATCTACTGTCACTTTCTTCTCCTCAATTTTTCTTTCTCCACCCTCTCTCTTATTCCACACTCTTACACGCAGCCGTATCTCACCTTGTCACCCATTCTACCTTGCAGCAAACTTTTAACATATATATATGATATCTTGAAAGGTAATACAACTTGCGCGTTTGTCTCATTAAGTATTGTGTTTTTTTTTGTGTGCGTAAGTTATTGTTTTATTTTATTATATATATATATAAGCCTGAGTATTGTTTCTAAAACTTTAGATATTTGCATGGGTACATATTTTCATATTGGGTTGGTTGTATAGATATACTAGTATACATTTCAGAGCTTTATAGGTTTGTATTAGTTATAAAATATATTTTTTATTTATTTTTATTTTACCTTCATCTATTGTCGGGTATTGTTTAAAATATAATAGGTATACAAGGTAGGTATAACGGGTACTGTGAATATGTGTAACAATATATGTATAACATTTTTTAAAACATGTGTATAGCAGCCCATTTAAAGGTTTGTTTGTACACACTTTATTGTACATATAAAACGTAGGTTTGCATGTCAATATTGGTAGGCATAAGCATCCTTTCTCCATTTTTCTACTAGCATTGCATTAGCATATTTTTATTTTTGGTAAAAAAAAGTAAAAATAAATAAATAATAATAATGATTACAGTATATTATTTGTAAAGGAAGTCTGCATTTGGTTAAACTATTAGATTTCTTTAAACTTACATTATTTATTGTTATGTATATCTTTGGATGTTAATTTGGTTATGTACATTTAGTTTCAGATATTGATGTTTCAAATATAACGTATATACTATAAGATAGAGTGAATTTGGTTTTGATTTTTTTTATATGTTTGATTTCAAAAAATATATTTAATTTAAGACTTATATAAAATGTATATATACTTTAATTTGAATTTTTGGTTTAAGGAGGATAATAATATAAAATACATCTCACCTAAATTTTTATCGAGTTAATTTGACCCGTTCCCATCGATTTCTTTTATCAGCTTTGATCGTTTATTCGTGCCGATCTTACTTTGCTTTGAGATTCGTGCTTGGGTTTCGTAACTCAACTTCATTGTCTATCTCTCTAACCTCGAAAGGTGAGCAATCACTAACGATTAACGTTCTTTTATTTATTAAATTTGAATTTCAATTGAAACGACAATTGAAATATGCTGCTGTAGTTATTTAAATTGTCATATATGCTATTATCTGTAACTGTTTACCCATGGGATATGACACCATATCCTGTTGTTTATATTGTACTGTTATTGATGATATATGCCTGTTATTTTATTGTATTATCTGTTATCACTTTGCAAGTTTCCTATAGTTTAGGATTCACTATGGGTTGAAATGATACATACCCGAACGGACTTTAGAATAGGAGACAATCGTTATGGGTTGAAATGATAAACCCAAGCGATTTTCATTTAATTGAAATTGGGATTTTGGGTTGAGATGATATCCACCCGTATATATTTAGTGTACGGATTGAAATGATAAATATTTGTAGCACTTGACTATATGATAGGAAATATATACAGACACCGTTGGTCCATATAAATATTTTGAAAATAATTTCTACAGTTTGAAGAGAAATATATAGGATTTAATAAATATTGGTTCTTAAAATATTATATATAAATGGAAATTTTATATATAGATTTAATAATAATATTATTAAGATTGATTTAATCCATAGAATATGTTTAAGTACTATTTAAGTTTTATGTTTCAAAATTTACCGTTGTGAAAATTTGAATAATTAAGATTGGGAGATAAATTTGGGTTTATTAAAAATGGTATTTAAATAAGGATTTATTTAATTAAATAAATTTGAAATTATTGAATGGGAAATTTAAAGGAATGATTTTTGTAACTGGATTTTGATTTAAGTGATTTAATGAATATTCCACGTTTAAATAAATTAAAGAAAATATTGAGAAAAATGTAATTTAAGGGTACTTAATGATATTGAATCTAATGAGGGAGTATTTCAAGACTAAATAATAATGAGGTTAAATCGAGACCTATATGAAACTGTTATATTGAACATTTAAATATTAAAGCCTTGAACTATATTGGAATTTAAATGGTTTATTTTGAGATTCAGATCTGTTTTTGAAATCAATATAGTTGAATTTGTTATTTAGAAACTAAATTGAATTAAAGTGAAAATTTAGGTTGAACCAAATTTGAATTTATTATTTAGGAAACTAAATTGAATAAAAAATGTAGTTTGAAACATTGAATACTTAAAGTTTTGAAATATATTGAAAAAGAAAAGGGTATTTTGTGATTACAAATCCGAATTTGAGATCGATAAGATTGAAGTGGTTATTTTAGGAATTGAGTTGAATTTAAATTGATAAATTGAGTTTGAATTTAATTTAATTGGGAAGGTCGGGTTGATGTTGAAATGATTCGTTTAGTTGAGGGAATTGAAAATACTTTACTGTATAAATTATTTAATATATAAATACTATTTTGGGAAATATAGAGATATTTGAAGTGAAAATGATATTTGGTTTTGAAGTATAAATTAAGATGAAATGACTACGGTGTTATAGTGTATATTTCTACCTTGTAGATAGTTCCATGGACCCTTAAAGGATGGTTATCCCAACATCCTTTAAGTTATTTGTATTTCAGTTGATATTTCACTTGAGTTGGATTTATTGATATAAGAATGTTAATCCTGACTCGAGTGTTTTGTGTTTTGCTTTACGCTCGGGTCAGACTGAGTGATACAGCATTAGACTCACCTTTGGAGTTCGAAGCTTCATTTGGAGATCCAACTATCGATTTAGATTCCAGCCTTTCCAGTTGATTGGTTCAGAGAAGTCATCTGTTGCATTGGAGACTTCACTGCATTTGAACCATTCGGTTGTATTTTATTTCTAACTCTGATGTGTATAGTAGCTTCATGAACTACTATTCTTTATCTATTTCGCTGCATTATATTACTCTGTGATCTGTGATTGATTTATTTACTGTATATTTTAAGTTTTGCCAAATTTTAATTAACAATTCGGTATTTTGAATTATTCAAGTCGGATATGTATGGTTTTATTGTCGATTTGAATGGTTCAAAATAGCAGGCTGTTACAGTTGGTATCGGAGCCAGGTTCTTAGCAAAGCTTAGCATATATAGTAAATTTATTTACAAAATCACTTTCGTTCGTGTTTGAATTTCTTCCTTTTGACTCGATTTCCTTTGAACTTTGGAACGTTCCTTGCGGTTCCAAAATTCATTCTTGTCTCTCCCTATTTGTATTCTTTTGATTCTGGAGTATCCCATAACTCCACTTCGAATGATCTCTATAAGAATAGGCGATCCCGCCAATCTTTGAATGAATTATGAAGGGGTGAAACTCCTTTACAATTGGCATTGATTCACCGGAGATTTATATATACCTCGGTTTAGATGCTGCTATCTCTTGTTATGTCGAATTCTATCTCTGGCGATCGAATGTTGATTTGCCTCAGAATTTTACACTGATCTTATTTTGAAATCACGGTTGACCGGTTAAGGTCGCCCGCGATTTATATAAGTATATCCATCTATTGTTTTGTAATTAATTATCTCATTTTCGTTC
Source organism: Allium fistulosum (assembly GCA_030737815.1). Classification (NCBI taxonomy): domain Eukaryota; kingdom Viridiplantae; phylum Streptophyta; class Magnoliopsida; order Asparagales; family Amaryllidaceae; genus Allium; species Allium fistulosum. The sequence goes on along the minus strand of CM060908.1, from coordinate 970,067,701 downwards.
GAACTTATCTTCGAATTAGAATCCTATTTGATTAGAGTCCCTCTAATTTGAATTTCTATATTTGTTTTGAAATCCATTCTTGAATCATCCTTTTGAAAAATCGGGTTTATTCGTATTTTGGAAATTATTTCATATATCAAATTTTTTATAAGTATGATTATATTCTATATATAAAAGTGAAAATGTTTTCGATAAGGATTATATATACCTTTTAAAAATAAGAATTTGAATTTTTGAAAGGATTTGAAAATTTGATGTTATATAAGAAATTGATTTATATAAAAATGATTTATAACTAAAGGATTTTAAATTTGAAATTCGAGAATTGAAATCCAGTATTTTGAAATTGGTTTTAAGATTTTGAAGTATATAATAATAATATGATTTAAAAGTATTTTCCAAATAAGAAATGTTTCCAATGATTTTAATGAGTTTCGAATGATTTCGAAGAAATTTCAAAAGAAGTTTGAGAAAATAGAAGTCCAGAACTCACTTATGTCGCTGGAAAATAATTTCAGTGATGAGTGCACGCATCATCGACATTGATTTTCGAGTTTCATAGTGGGGAAGAGGCCACATTAGTAGCATTGCTACGCGAGTGATTTTGCGAAACCAATTTTAATTTCAAAATTTTGAAGTATGATTTGATATTCGAAAGATATATGTATATGTATTTGAAACGATTTGAAATGAGCCGGTGTTCAGTCCTCGAGTTTTGGATTTGATATAACCCTACCTATCTATTAAAATTGATTTACTGATTTGTTGCTGATTTCCAACTCTTGAATTTGAAAATGATTTCTTCAACTATTTTGAAGGTTCGAGCACTTCCAAATCAAGGTTAACTTTTCAAAGCTAAGAAATTTTGAAAAGTATAAAGTATATAAGTTTGGTATGTATGTTAAAGTAGTAGTAATATGATTTAAATAAGTTGAAACTGTTTTGTTAAGTAAATGAATAAGGCAATTTAAAATTTTTCTAATATGAAATTTAGATTTGAAATGTTTTGAAAAGAATTTGGTCTTCAAAATATTTTGAATAAAGTTTAGTTAAATGTTTTAACTTAGTAACATCATTATGAAACTATATATTTAACAAGTTGGAATAAATATATAAGTTGTACGTATGCTATTTTATTCGCCTAATTAATTTGATCCAGGTTTGAGTACACAAGTTCGAGGTGAATTACACCATTTCGTGTTAGGATTTTTCATTCGATTCTTGATGGCGAATATTTGATATGGATTTTGGGCTTGATTCTAGAATTCTCCATCATATTATATGGCTATGCAAGGAGACTGATGGCTTCTAGTCGAGAAACCATATCAAAATCCGCATTAGGGAAGTCGAATGGACAATACTAGTTCGAAAGCGAGCTTGTGTGATTGAGCGAGCGATCAAATGTGATTTTGCAAAATGATGACGTATGTACATCTTATATTCTAATTTCAGTGATATATTTTGACGCTGAAATTGAAAGCTGTCGGGTTAGAATATCTTTGCTTGCTAAAAGAAAATTTCCAATTTAAATTACAAAGATATATATCCCATAAAAGCAAAGATATTCAATCCCATATGGCTCTTCATATAGCGAAATTTATTTTGTAAAATTTGATCTCTATATAAGATGGACCTTATGTATGTATAAGATTGATTTTGAAAACCACTGATTTTGGAAATGAATTAGTTGACTTAAATGATATTTATTTAGAAACTTGGATTATTTTCTAAATTTATTATGTTGGAAACTTTGAAACTAAAGATATTTGAATTGAGAAGAAATAATTTGGTGGGATTGTATATGATTTTGAAACTGAACTGATATTGAAACAAATTGAAATTTGAGAACCTTATTTTTTTTTACTAAATACCTGATTTGGGAGTTATCGAACTTATATAAAAATTTGGTTTGTATAAGTATGAGGTTGATTCAAAAACTATAGATTTGAAAAGGTACTCAATTTGAAAAGTGAAATCTTATATAATTGAAGTCTATATAAGTGTGATTTGATATACTATTGATTTTGGAAAGGTATTTGATTTGAAAATTTAATCTTATATATAATGGACTTTATATAAGTACGATATTTTAAAGTGATTTGAAAAGGTACTATATGATACATATTTTCGAAGTAAAGATATGGAAAGTGCCTTCTTCTTGATATCCGCTTTGTGGCCACATCGTGGATTCAGTCTATCGATATTTCTCTGATTTTTGGTTTTCCGGATATGATACTCGAGTGTCCATCGAATTCCATGGCATTACCTATGGTCTTACGAGCGCGACTGCATAGTGTAATTCACCTGGCTAGATGGCCCAGGGGTGCGGATGTTTCCTGGGGGATTCAGGCGTAACCATTGTGTATCCTGTGATCTATGTAGGTCGTATTAGTAGCGAAATCCGTAGGGCTGAGAAAGCTTACGGATACAGATGTTTCCTGGGGGATTCAGGCGTAACCATTGTGTATCTGCGGTCTACTAGTCATCAAGGCGCAATTCGCAGGGCTGAGAAAGCTTACGGATATGGATGTTTCCTGGGGGACCCAGGCGTAACCTTTGTGTATCTGCGATCCATGGTTAGACAAAGGTTTTGTTTTGTTTTTTGTTTGGATTGTATTTTCCATATCTGTTTTAAAAAGTTTTCCAGTATTTTTCACTGGGTGTTGAAACAGGTCTACTAAGTACTTGGAGAATTCTAGCTTTGCGCCTGATCAACGCACTGCCAGAGTCTGCAGGAACAAGGATAAACTTGTTCAGACATCGAGTTATAAAAGTATTTTCAAAAGAAAATTTGCTTCGATATAAAGGTATTATATTACAAAAGAATTTCCAGCAAAGAAATTTTGTATTAATATTTGAAATTGAAATCCTTATGGTTTGAATTAACTATTCATGCCCGATACTATTCTTTTGAATCTACCTTATCTGCTCAGCTTTATTTATTCACCTATATTCTGTTTTTCCAAATCCCCCTTCTTTTCCTTGTTGACTATATCCTTTTTAAAGATTGTTTATTTATATGCTACATGGTTTAATAGAAAATTTTAGTGTTATAAATATTTTAAGAGTTTTAATTAAATAAAACATATTTAAAGTAAATTATTATTAATAATAATGTTTGAAAAGTATCTAAAGACAAATTTATAAATTTATGAATTATGGATTTAATGTTTTCAATAGCTTCTTTGTAAATATAACTAATGATGCAAATAATTGTTTTCAAATAGCTTTCATATATGTATAAAGGTGTTAGTTAAACATATTAAATTCGAATTAGTTTTGAAAATTTTAAAGTATTAAAGATAACTGAATCGCAAATGAAGTTTTCAAATGAATATTACAAGTAAAATTTATTTAGTTTTAAATTAATTATTTACCCTTGACTTTCAATCTAACTTTATTTCTGGTAGTTCTATTCTCCTACCTCCTTCCTTTTCGGGGACGAAAAGTTTTGGGTGGGGGAGAGTGTAACGACCCATAAAATTTTATTAATTTTTAATTGGTTTTAGAACGTATTTAATTTGGATTTTCAGATCCGATACGCGACGGAAATAATAAAAAACATGCGTCATCGGTGCTGAAATTTGTGACTTGAATTTATCTACTTTTCAAATTTGAAACCGTACAACTCATACCATATTAAATTCTTTTAAAGGTTTTAGCTAAATCTATGGGTGAGCATTGCCACACCTTTCCACCTTATATTTAATTCTCTGCCGTTTCAATTTGCATTCTATCCGTTCACATTTCATTTATTCCTTTTCTACCATATATTCCATTATCTCTTTCTGCTATTTGCTAATTGCTATTTTCTCATTCATGTGAACATTTAATTGAAATCAAAATTTCAACCCTTACTTCTCTTTTCTTTTCAAATTTGAAACGTACTATTAAATCAAGCCATTAATTGCTTTTATTTTTTTCCTTAAATTAACGTACAGCGCACACAATTATAAATTGCATTAAATTTTCTGCTGAACCACACCATGACCGTTTATATTACATTCATTTGGAATATATTCATTTGTTTGAAATCTCACTTTCTCTCTCATCTCAGTTGGGAATAAAATAAATTTCAGCGGAAATCACGTTTCAATGCTTTTAACTCTTTATAACTTTTGATAAAAATTTCTGTCCTTTTTGAAACAAAAACGTATAGGGATATACATTTTTCATTTATTAATTTCTAAATCGTCCTGTTGTCCTTTTCATGTATGTTATATTTAATTATATTTTACATTTTCTATTTATTTCACTCATCTCCCTGCACGTTTCTAATTATTTGCTGATTTGTTGCATACGTTTCATTTTGGAAAAATGCGGTTCATTCCTATTTATTTTCATTTCTCACGTTTATTTCATCTTTTACTGAAATTCAACCGTTGCCATGTCATACCATTTAGGAAGTATGAATGTACAAAACATGCATACGTTTTATATTCATTTAATTGGAACGGTCACTTTAATTTTTGCCTTTAAAATTCCATTTTCTTCACTACAGCTGGAAAGTTATAAAACATCAAAACAAATTTGAAAGCTCGCCTTAAATTGTGCAAAGCGTTTTCCTCTGCCTTTATAACTTTGGGTTATGCCAGCTGTTATTTTTTCCATCAATTCAAAATTATTATGTGTCATTCCATTTTAGGGTCTCTTCATTCTCCTTTATCAACTTCCATATATTTATTTCCTTAGTCACTTTAAAACGTTTTATAATAATAATTAATATATAGCCATTTCATTTTAATGCTTTTCATACGTTTTATATATGTCAAAAAAAGATGTGAATGAATATTTACCTGAGGCCCACACAGTTTTGAATTATACGTTTTTTTTTGTATTCATTAATTCTTTTACAGCTCATTTTATTTCACCTTTATAAGCTTTTTTTTTGTAAAGCAAGGATCTACTGTCACTTTCTTCTCCTCAATTTTTCTTTCTCCACCCTCTCTCTTTTTCCACACTCTTACACGCAGCCGTATCTCACCTTGTAACCCATTCTGCCTTGCAGCAAACTTTTAACATATATATATGATATCTTGAAAGGTAATACAACTTGCGCGTTTGTCTCATTAAGTATTGTGTTTTTTTTGTGTGCGTAAGTTATTGTTTTATTTTATTTTATATATATAAGCCTGAGTATTGTTTCTAAAACTTTAGATATTTGCATGGGTACATATTTTCATATTGGGTTGGTTGTATAGATATACTAGTATACATTTCAAAGCTTTATAGGTTTATATTAGTTATAATATATATATATATATATTATTTATATTTTACCTTCATCTATTGTCAGGTATTGTTTAAAATAAAATAGGTATACAATTTAGGTATAACGGCTACTGTGAATATGTGTAACAATATATGTATAACATTTTTTAAAACATGTATATAGCAGCCCATTTAAAGGTTTGTTTGTACACACTTTATTGTACATATAAAACGTAGGTTTGCATGTCAATATTGGTAGGCATAAGCATCCTTTCTCCATTTTTCTACTAGAATTGCGTTAGCATATTTTTATTTTTGGTATAAAAAAAGTAAAATAAAATAAAATAAAATAAAATAATGATTACAGCATATTATTTGTAAAGGAAGTCTGCATTTGGTTAAACTATTAGATTTCTTTAAACTTACATTATTTACTATTATGTATATCTTTGGATGTTAATTTGGTTATGTACATTTAGTTTCAGATATTGATGTTTCAAATATAACGTATATACTATAAGATAGAGTGAATTCGGTTTTGATTTTTTTTATATGTTTGATTTCAATAAATATATTTAATTTAAGACTTATATAAAATGTATATATACTTTAATTTGAATTTTGGGTTTAAGGAGGATAATAATATAAAATACATCTCGCCTAAATTTTTATCGAGTTAATTTGACCCGTTCCCATCGATTTCTTTTATCAGCTTTGATCGTCGATTCGTGCCGATCTTACTTTGCTTTGAGATTCGTGCTTGGTTTCGTAAATCAACTTCATTGTCTATCTCTCTAACCTCGAAAGGTGAGCAATCACTCACGATTAACGTTCTTTTATTTATTAAATTTGAATTTCAATTGAAACGACAATTGAAATATGCTGCTGTAGTTATTTAAATTGTCTTATATGCTATTATCTGTAACTGTTTACCTGTGGGATATGACACCATATCCTGTTGTTTATATCTTACTGTTATTGATGATATATGCATGTTATTTTATTGTATTATCTGTTATCACTTTGCAAGTTCCCTGTAGTTTAGGATTCACTATGGGTTGAAATGTGACACAGCGGATTAATCAAAAACAATGTAGATCGATGAATGTTGTAATCAGTGGATTGATGAATACTGAAGTGCCCAAATTCGTTGATCCGAAGATACCGAATTCTAGCTATCTCTGCCACGTTGATCGCGCACGATACCGTGGGGAGAGATCTGCGATTCTTCGCACGTTGATCTAGTGCACTAGATTCCGTGAATCGGCTTTTGCAGTCGTTGAATCGAGCGCACTCGATTAACCGAAAGAGGAGATAGGAGATTACACTCGACTACCAATTGGGTGAAAGCACAAAGCTAACAAAAACAATAGTTTTATTTCAAATCAACTAAACTATTACAAATGGCACCACCGGCCTATTTATAGAAGTTACAAATCTCAACACAAATCTGTACAACTCTTAAGTCGTGTACGACTTATAACACTACGACTTACGACTCATCATAAGTCGTTCACGACTTATCAGATTACAACACATAGTATCACGACATATCAACATAACGACTCAACTTATTTATACAACATAGAATTACAAACCTTCGACTCAACAACAGCTCCGACTCAAACAAGGTCGTTAACGACTTAACAAATCAACACACCTTATTTACAAAGTACACGACTCACGACTCACGACTTATAAAGGACGACTTAAAGAAACTCAGACATCCTCGACATATGACTTAAGAAAATACATATATTACAATGTCACTACATACGACTAAAAACCTAACGATTAATCAATGTTCACGAGTTAACCGGTGTCACGACTCACGACTCAATAATAGACGACTTAACCCAGTTCACGACTTAAGGAGACCAGACGACTAAACTAAGTCGTAGGTCGTAGACGACTTATCTTGAGTCGTTGATTTTCTTCTTCAGTATAACTTGCTTCTCCTGTTTCATTCTTGTTGAGTCGTGGACGACTTATAGCCGCTTTGTTAGGTCGTGAACTCAAAGCCTCTTCCCCCTCCGGTTTCCAGTTAGGTCGTGGTCGACTCAACACATTTCCCTTAAGTCGTAGCCGACTTAAGCCTTCAACTCGCGCATTTCCTTTGTTATCTCGTGGCGCTCCTTTGAGTCGTGGGCGACTCAAGTCTACCTCCTTATCTCGTGTACGACTTATGCTATCTCGTGTACGACTTATGCCTTGCGCTGCATCATCCTCCCCAGGTTGAGAAAAATTCGTCCTCGAATTTGTAAATTCTTCCACATCAGATTGTTCATCCCCATAATATGGTACGAGATGTTTGACATTGAACACGTCAGAAGTGTACACATCCTCCGGCAGCTTCAACTTATAAGCATTTTCATTAATCCGTTTCACGACTTTTACAGGACCAATTTTTCTGGCTTTCAACTTATTATAAGCGCCCACTGGAAAACGGTCCTTTGTTAACACAGCATATACTAAATCTCCTTCATTAAATTCAACGCTTCTTCGCTTCAAATCTGCGGTTCGTTTATACTTTTCATTTGCCTTCTCCAATCATTCCTGAACGATTTTATGACATTCCGTCAATCCTTCAACAAAATCAACAGCTTTCTTAACTGTCCCCTTCGAGTGTGGTATTACCGTCAAATCCAACGGTCCCCTCGGTAAGCTTGAGTATACTATCTGAAATGGAATGAAACCCGTACTATGGTTTACAGCATGATTATGAGCAAATTCCACTTGACATAACTTCACATCCCAGCTTTTCAGATTGTCTTGCACCAGACATCGTAATAAATTTCCCAATGATCTGTTTACAACCTCAGTCTGTCCATCCGTTTGCGGATGATAAGCGCTGCTAAAGTTCAACTTCGTTCCCACCATCTTCCACAAACTTAGCCAAAAATGACTTAGAAAACGAGTATCCCTATCCGACACAATCGATTCTGGCAATCCGTGAAGTCGATATATCTTTTTGAAAAACAACTGAGCAACATGAACAGCATCCGCCGTCTTCTTACAAGCAATAAAATGTGCCATTTTCGAAAATCGGTCAACCACCACATAAATGGAATTGTTACCATGCTGTGTTCTCGGCAACCCCAACACAAAGTCCATACTCACATCAACCCATGGTTTAGTTGGTACAGGTAACGGCATATATAAACCAGCATTAGTCGCAGTTCCTTTCGAAACCTGACAGATATGACATCATTCCACAAACCTTTCCACTTCTTTCCTCATTGATGGCCAAAAGTAAGACTGTGAAATCAACTGTAATGTACGGTCTCTCCCAACATGTCCTTCTTCATGTAGCTCTTTTACAATCTTCATTCTCAAACTACAATCAGGTATGCACAATCGATTTCCTTTGAACAGAAAACCATCTACCATCAAAAACTCATCCGTCTCCCCATTCTTGTCTTTATCAACAAACTTTGCAAAGTAAGGATCTTCGTCAAATAACTCTGGTAACACATCGAATCCCGTTACTTCAATCTTCATTGTTGTTAACAAATGATTCCTTCTACTCAAAGCGTCCGCAACACGATTCGTCACTCCCGATTTGTGTTTCACAACAAATGTAAACTGTTGCAGATATGCAATCCATGATGCATGTCTCGCTGAAATCTTGTCTTGCCCTTGAAAATGCTTTAATGCCTCATGATCAGTGTAAAGAACAAACTCTTTCTGAAATAGATAGTGTCTCCAGTGTTTAATAAATTGCATAACAGCATAAAATTCCACATCATATGTACTGTATCTCATCTTTGCTCCTGATAACTTCTCGCTAAAGTATGCAATCGGACGTCCCCTCTGACTCAACACTCCTCCAATCCCAACCTTGGATGCATCAGTATGTAGTTCAAACACTAGCTGAAAATCTGGTAATATTAGAATTGGTGCAGACGTCAAGAGTTCTTTGATTCGATCAAAAGCAACCCCGGCTTCCTCCGTCCATGCAAACTGTTTACCCTTCATACAATCAGTCACAGGCGCCATCACACTACTAAAGTGTGGAATAAACCTTCGATAAAATGAAGCCAACCCGTGAAAACTACAAACTTCCGTTATCGTCTTGGGTTGCGGCCAATCTCTGATAGCTTCGACTTTACTTTGGTCAACCTGTATTCCTTCTTCCGACACAACATACCCCAGAAATAAAACACTTCTCGCCATAAAAACACACTTCTTTGTAGCAGCATAGAATTGTTCTTCACGAAGAATAATTAACACTTTCTTCAAATGCTGAACATGCTCTTCTGTACTAGCACTGTAGATTAGAATATCATCAAAGTAAACCACCACAAATTTCCCAATGTACGGCCTGAAAATTTGGTTCATCACCCTCATGAATGTACTTGGTGCATTTGATAGACCAAACGACATTACCAGCCATTCATACAATCCTTCCCTCGTCTTGAACGCTGTCTTCCATTCGTCCCCTGGTCTAATGCGAATCTGATGACAACCGCTCTTCAAGTCAATCTTTGAAAATATTACGGACCCACTGATTTGATCCAATAAATCATCAAGCCTCGGCATCGAAAATCTGTATCTGATTGTGATCTTATTCAATGCTCTACTATCTGTGCACATCCACCACGTTCCATCCCTTTTGGGTACCAATAAAGCTGGTACAGCACAAGGACTTAAACTCTCCTGCAAACGCCCCTGTTCAAGCAATTCTTTCACTTGCCTCCTCAATTCTTCATGTTCCTTTGGACTCATTCGATAATGTGGTCTGTGTGGCAACACAGCACCTGGAACAAGATCTATCTGATGTTGTATATCCCTCAACGGTGGCAACTCCGTTGGTAACTCCTCTGGAAATACATCGTCAAATTCTTTCAAAACTGGCTTCGCTTCTTCCAGAATTTCAACCTCTTCACTGCTCTCTCGCCCAATCAACAAAAACACTTCAGGCTCCTCCTCTACTTCCTTCACAAACTCCTTTAAAGATAACAAAGTTTTAAGCTCTTCAATCTCCTCCAACTTGTTTTCCTCCTGTTGTCGCTTCTTCGGAACTAGAGTAATCTTTGTGCCTTCAAACATGAAACTGTAACTGTTGGTACACCCATCATATTGCACCGCCCTATCATACTGCCATGGTCACGCCAGCAACAAATGACAAACATCCATATCTACCACATCGCACCAGATTTCATCCTTGTATTTCTTTCCAATTGAAAACTTCACACAAGCCCTTCGTCCAACCTTCACCTCCCCGCCTTTCCTCAACCAAGCTAGCTTGTACGGTTTCGGATGTTTCTCAGTCTTCAACGCCAACTTCCTCACAGCTCCTGAAGAAATTATATTATCACAGCTTCCGGCATCAATAACAAATTTGCAAACCTTCCCCAGAATGGTACATGTTGACTGAAAAATATTGCTCCTCAACCAACTACAATCCTCCTCTTGCTTTGGTGTTAAACAGGACCTCTTCATCATTAGATTATAACCTTCGTCTCCCGACACTTCTTCTTCCTCCTCATCATGTGGTGAATTGGAACATTTAGCTTCTTTATCCTCATCCTCAACCTCCGCTATCATAGCTCTCTTCTTCGGCTTCAGACATTCGCTACTTTTGTGGCCCATTTCTTGGCAATTATAACACTTGAAACCATTATTGACTTTCGCCTTCCCAACCTCATTCACAACTGGTTTTGCAACAACTTTTGAAACATTAGAACTTCCACTAACACCCTTCACTTGATTATTGGAATTTGTATACACACCACCTCCTCGTCGTCCCTGTTTCTCCCAAGCCAACGCTTTCTGATGTGCTTCCGCTACAGATCTGGGATCAAACATGTTAACCATATCCTGAATCTGCATTCGCAATCCCCCAATGAATCTAGATGTCAGCTGCTCTTCCGTTTCCATAATATCATTCCTCGCAATAAGCTGATAAAATTCATCCGCGTAATCATTAACATTCTTTGTGCCCTGCCTCAAATTCTGCAAACGTTGATACATCAAAGACTGATAATTGTAAGGTAAGAACGTTGCTTTCATCAATTTCTTCATCTTCTCCCAAGATTCAACTTTTGACTTCCCCATTCGTTCACGTGTAAGTTTGGTCTGCTGCCACCACGCCAAAGCTCGACCCCTCAACCTCGTAGCAACCAACTTCACTCTACGCTGTTCTGGAACTTCTATGAAGTCAAAAATCTCTTTAACATTAGCCACCCAATCTAAAAACTCCTCCGCTTTCATACCACCTTTGAATTCAGGAATTTCAGTCTTCATCCCCGACTACCACTTGTGATCATACTCAGAGTGATTTCTTCCCTGTCCTCGTCCTTGTCCTCGAACACTACCACCATCATACTCCTCTTCAAAATCAGATGTATATCAATGTCGATCCTGACCACCAACATCTCTACTCCCTTCGCATCTTCCACCATCATCCCTTCTATCTACATTCCTCTGTTCTCGATCATTCACATTCCTCCCACGTCTTTGATCATCATCAACGCTTCTTTCTCGATTGGATTGTGGTGAGACTCTACTTCCTCCATGGTTAGATTCAGGTGATACCCTTCTCCGATTCTGATTCATCTCTAACATCATCTTCTCTAATCGTCCAATTCCTTCGTTAAGCTTTTCACTAAAGTTTTCATTGATTCTTTGCTCCATCTCATCAGCTTCTTCTCTTCGATACAAAGCTTCTACGTTTTGGTGACGATTAGCTCTTCTTGGCGGTATACTAGAAATCTTCACAAACACTTCAATTCTTGGTCAAATGATGTACACGACCTTCCTTGCTTCCCTTAGTTCGGCCGAAGCTCTAACTTGCCCACTTCAACTTCAAACACAATTCGAACTTAGATCCAAAGTGATGTGGATCGAAAACTCCCCCTTTGTTGCAATTTGCGATGAACACGATGAACAACAACTTCAACACTTCAAACAAATTGGCTCCAAGACTCGATTTAGCTATGATTGGCTAAAACAAGCTCCGATACCAAAACTGACGCAACGGATTAATCAAAAACAATGTAGATCCATGAATGTAGTAATCGGTGGATTGATGAATACTGAAGTGCCCAAATTCGTTGATCCGAAGATACCGAATTCTAGCTATCTCTGACACGTTGATCGCGCATGATACCATGAGGAGAGATCTGCGATTCTTCGCACGTTGATCTAGCGCACTAGATTCCGTGAATCGGCTTCTGCAGTCGTTGAATCGAGCGCACTCGATTAACCGAAAGAGGAGATAGGAGATTACACTCGACTACCAATTGGGTGAAAGCACAAAGCTAACAAAAACAAGAGTTTTATTTCAAATCAACTAAACTATTACAAATGGCACCACCGGCCTATTTATAGAAGTTACAAATCTCAACACAAATCTGTACAACTCTTAAGTCGTGTACGACTTATAACACTACGACTTACGACTCATCATAAGTCGTTCACGACTTATCAGATTACAACACATAGTATCACGACATATCAACATAACGACTCAACTTATTTATACAACACAGAATTACAAACCTTCGATTCAACAACAGCTCCGACTCAAACAAGGTCGTTAACGACTTAACAAATCAACACACCTTATTTACAAAGTACACGACTCACGACTCATGACTTATAAAGGACGACTTAAAGAAACTCAGACATCCTCGACATATGACTTAAGAAAATACATATATTACAATGTCACGACATACGACTAAAAACCTGACGATTAATCAATGTTCACGAGTTAACCGGTGTCGCGACTCACGACTCAACAATAGATGACTTAACCCAGTTCACGACTTAAGGAGACTAGACGACTTAACTAAGTCGTAGGTCGTAGACGACTTATCTTGAGTCGTTGATTTTCTTCTTCAGTATAACTTGCTTCTCCTGTTTCATTCTTGTTGAGTCGTGGACGACTTATAGCCGCTTTGTTAGGTCGTGAACTCAAAGCCTCTTCCCCCTCTGGTTTCCAGTTTGGTCGTGGTCGACTCAACACATTTCCCTTAAGTCGTAGCCGACTTAAGCCTTCAACTCGCGCATTTCCTTTGTTATCTCGTGTCGCTCCTTTGAGTCCTGGGCGACTCAAGTCTTCCTCCTTATCTCATATACGACTTATGCTATCTCGTGTACGACTTATGCCTTGCGCTGCATCAAAATGATACATACCCGAACGGACTTTAGAATAGGAGACAATCGTTATGGGTTGAAATGATAAACCCAAGCGATTTTCATTTAATTGAAATTGGGATTTCGAGTTGAGATGATATCCACCCGTATATATTTAGTGTACGAATTGAAATGATAAATATCTGTAGCACTTGACTATATGATAGGAAATATACACAGACACCGTTGGTCCATATAAATATTTTGAAAATAATTTCTACAGTTTGAAGAGAAATATATGGGATTTAATAAATATTGGTTCTTAAAATATTATATATAAATGGAAATTTTATATATAGATTTAATAATAATATTATTAAGATTGATTTAATCCATATAATATGTTTATGTATTATTTAAGATTTATGTTTCAAAATTTACCGTTGTGAAAATTTGAATAATTAAGATTGGGAGATAAATTTGGGTTTATTAAAAATGGTATTTAAATAAGGATTTATTTAATTAAATCGATTTGAAATTATTGAATGGGAAATTTAAAGGAATGATTTTTGTAACTGGATTTTGATTTAAGTGATTTAATGAATATTTCACGTTTAAATAAATTAAAGAAAATATTGAGAAAAATGTAATTTAAGGGTACTTAATGATATTGAATCTAATGAGGGAGTATTTCAAGACTAAATAATAATGAGGTTAAATCGAGACCTATATGAAACTGTTATATTGAACATTTAAATATTAAAGCCTTGAACTATATTGGAATTTAAATGGTTTATTTTGAGATTCGGATCTGTTTTTGAAATCAATATAGTTGAATTTGTTATTTAGAAACTAAATTGAATTAAAGTGAAAATTTAGGTTGAACCAAATTTGAATTTATTATTTAGAAAACTAAATTGAATAAAAAATGTAGTTTGAAACGTTGAATACTTAAACTTTTGAAATATATTGAAAAAGAAAAGTGTATTTTGTGATTACAAATCCGAATTTGAGATCGATAAGATTGAAGTGGTTATTTTAGGAATTGAGTTGAATTTAAATTGATAAATTGAGATTGAATTTAATTTAAATGGGAAGGTCATTGAAATGATTTGTTAAGTTGAGGGAATTGAAAATACTTTACTGTATAAATTATTTAATATATAAATACTATTTTGGGAAATATAGAGATATTTGAGGTAAAAATGATATTTGGTTTTGAAGTATAAATTAAGCTGAAATGATCACTGATGCAGACCAAGCTATAATTTTCCAAGGCTTAAGTCGTGACCGACTTAACAAAGTTGAAGGCATAAGTCATGACCGACTTAACAAAGTTGAAGGCATAAGTCGTGACCGACTTAATAGAATTGAAGACATAAGTCGTGACCGACTTAGCGAAGACCTTAAGTCACCCCAACGACCTAGTGTAACTCGGCAGCGACTTGGTGAAGACTTGCGAGTTAACGAGTCCCTTAAGTCGCATGAACGACCTACCGAGTTACGCAATGAGAAAACAGAGCAAATTGGTGAAGTGTTAGGTCGTGAACGACCTAACGAGTCAAGAGATAAGTCGTTGAAGCTGAAGCCGTGAATTCTTATACCGCTTTAATCCAGACCACTGATTCTGCAAAGCCGCTTGAGATAGATCGCTACTGGAGTATAAGTCGTAAGTCGTTTGTTTTAGGTCGCGTACGACCTAAGTTGAGTCGTGAGAAGTTGATAGGTCGGCAACGACCTAAGTGATGTATTTTCTGTTTGTATTTTCTGTTTGTTAAGTCGTAGGTTGCATTGGTTTTAAGTCGTCTGTTTTGAGTCGCTACTGTTTAAATCGAGAGTCGTCGAATGTAAGTGTTGAGTCGTCACCACTTATGTTAAGTCGTATCGTTTAGGTCGTGTGCTTTGTTGAGTCGTGGTCTTTGTTAAGTCGGAGACGACCTAAGAGTTGTACAGATTTTTGTTTTGATTTGTAACTTCTATAAATAGGCCGGTGGTGCCATTTGTAATAGTTAAGTTGATTTGAAATAAAACTCTTGTTTTGTTAGCTTTGTGCTTTCACCAAATTGGTAGTTGAGTGTAATCTCCTATCTCCTCTTTCGGTTAATCGAGTGCGCTCGATTCAACGACTGCAGAAGCCGATTCATGGAATCTAGTGCGCTAGATCAACGTGCGAAGAATCACAGATCTTTGAACCCGGTATCGTGCGCGATCAACGAGTTCGGGATAGCTAGAATTCGGTATCTTCGGATCAATGAATTTGGGCATTTCAGTATTCATCAATCCACTGATTGCTACTTTCATCGATCTACGTTGTTTTTGTGTAATCCGCTGCGTCAGTTTTGGTATCAGAGCTTGTTTTAGCCAATCATAGCTAAATCGAGTCTTGGAGCCGATTTGTTTGAAGTGTTGAAGTTGTGTTTATCATGTTCATCACATTATTGCAACAAAGAGGGTTATTTCGATCCACATCACTTTGGATCAAAGTTCGAAAGGTGTTTGAATTTTGAAGTGTTTGTGAAGTTTTCAAGCATGCCGCCAAGAAGAGCTAATCGACATCAAAACGTTGAAGCATTGTATCGAAGAGAAGAAGCTGATGAGATGGAGCAAAGAATCAATGAAAACTTTAGTGAAAAGCTTCAAGAAGGAATTGGTCGGTTAGAGAAGATGATGTTAGAGATGAATCAGAATCGGAGAAGGGTTTCACCTGAATCTAACCATGGGGGAAGTAGAGTCTCACCACAATCCAATCGAGAAAGAAGTGTTGATGATGATCAAAGGCGTGGGAGGAACGTGAATGATCGAGAATGGAGGAATGTCGATAGAAGGGATGTTGGAGGAAGACGTGATAGTAGTAGAGATGTTGGTGGTCAGGATCGACATCGATATACATCTGATTTTGAAGAGGAGTATGATGGTGTTAGTATTCATGGACGAGGCCAAGGAAGAAATCAGTCGGAGTATGATCACAAGTGGGAATCGGAAATGAAAACTGAAATTCCTGAATTCAAGGGTGGTATGCAAGCTGAAGAGTTTTTGGATTGGGTGGCTAATGTTGAAGAGATTTTTGACTTCAAGGAAGTTCCAGAACATCGTAAAGTGAAGTTGGTAGCTACGAGGTTGAGGGGTAGAGCTTTGGCGTGGTGGCAGCAAACCAAACTTATACGTGAACGGATGGGGAAGTCAAAGGTTGAATCATGGGAAAAGATGAGGAAAATGATGAAAGCCACATACTTACCTTATAACTATCAGTCACTTATGTATCAGAGGTTGCAAAACTTGAGACAAGGGACGAAATCTGTTAATGACTATGCTGATGAATTCTACCAACTCATTGCTAGAAATGACATCATGGAGACGGAGGAAAAATTAACAGCTAGATTTGTTGGAGGGTTGCGTATGCAGATTCAAGACATGGTAAATATGTTTGATCCCAGATCTGTAGCGGAAGCACACCAGAAAGCGTTAGCTTGGGAGAAACAGGGACGACGAGGTGGTGGTGTGTTTACTAATTCCAACAATCAAGTGAAGGTGTTAGTGGAAGTCCTAATGTTCCTAAGTCTGTCAATAAGCCAATGGTGAAGGAGGTTGAGAAGGCGAAGGTTAACAATGGTTTCAAATGTTACAATTGTTAGGAATTGGGTCATAAAAGCAACGAGTGTCCAAAGCCGAAGAAACGAACTATGATTGCTGAACTTGAAGATGAGGATGGAGAATATTCTAGTCCAGTTGAGGAGGATGAACATGATATTACGTCAGGAGATGAAGGTTGTAATCTAATGCTAAGGAGATCGTGTTTGACACCAAAGCAGGAAGAAGCTAGTTGGTTGAGGAGTAATATCTTTCAGTCGACATGCACTATACTGGGGAAGGTGTGTAAATTTGTGATTGACGCAAGAAGCTGTGACAATATCATTTCATCCGAGGCTGTAACAAAGTTGAAGTTGCAGACAGAGAAACATCCGAATCCATATAAGTTAGCATGGTTGAGAAAAGGAGGAGAGGTGAAAGTGGATAGACGAGTTCGTGTTCCATTCTCTATTGGGAAGAAATACAAAGACGAGATCTGGTGTGATGTAGTAGAGATGGATGTTTGTCACTTACTTTTGGGAAGACCATGGCAGTATGATCGAGCAGTACAGCATGACGGTCGGACCAATAGCTACAGTTTTATGTTTGAAGGTACGAAGATTATCTTAGTTCCAAAGAAGAGACAACAAGGAGAAAGTAAGTCAGAAGAGATTGAAGAGCTGAAAACTTTATTATCTTTGAAAGAGTTTATTAAGGAGGTTGAGGAAGAGCCGGAAGTATTCTTGTTGATTGGGCGTGAGAGCAGTGATGAGGTTGAAATAACAGAAGAAGTGAAACCAGTATTGAAAGAATTTGAGGATGTATTCCTAGAGGAGTTACCCAAGGAGTTACCGCCACTGAGACACATTCAACATCAAATTGATCTGGTTCCGGGAGCAATGTTGCCACATAGACCACATTATCGAATGAGTCCGAAGGAACATGAAGAGTTGAGGAGGCAGGTGGAAGAATTGCTTGAACAGGGGCGTGTGCAGGAGAGTTTAAGTCCTTGTGTTGTGCCAGCTTTATTGGTACCCAAAAAGGATGGGACGTGGAGGATGTGCACAGATAGTAGAGCATTGAATAAGATTACTGTGAGATATAGATTTCCAATGCCGAGGTTGGATGACCTGCTAGATCAATTGAGCGGAGCTACTATCTTCTCGAAGATTGATTTGAAGAGCGTATATCATCAAATTCGTATCAGGCCAGGTGATGAGTGGAAGACTGCTTTTAAAACCAGGGAGGGTCTATACGAATGGTTGGTAATGCCATTTGGTTTATCAAATGCGCCAAGTACATTTATGCGAGTGATGAATCAAATTTTTAGACCATTTATTGGAAAATTTGTGGTGGTGTATTTCGATGATATTCTGATATATAGTGGAAGTCCAGAGGAACATTTGAATCATTTGAGAGAAGTGCTGATGGTACTGCGACAAGAACAGTTTTATGCTGCAACGAAGAAATGCGTGTTCATGACGCATAGTGTTTTATTTCTGGGGTATGTTGTATCGAAAGAAGGGATACATGTGGACAGGAGTAAAGTTGAGGCGATTAGAGATTGGCCGCAGCCCAAGACAACAACGGAAGTTCGTAGTTTTCACGGGTTGGCTTCATTCTATCGAAGGTTCATTCCACACTTTAGTAGTGTGATGGAACCTGTTACAGATTGTATGAAGATTAAACAGTTTTCATGGTCAGAGGAAGCAGGGGATGCTTTTGGGAAGATCAAGGAGTTGCTGACGTCTGCACCAATTCTGGTATTACCAGATTTTCAGTTGTTGTTTGAGCTACACACTGATGCGTCAAAGGTTGGGATTGGAGGAGTGTTGAGTCAGAGGGGACGTCAAATTGCATACTTTAGCGAGAAGTTATCAGGAGCGAAGATGAGATATAGTACATATGACGTGGAATTTTATGCTGTTGTGCAAGCTATTAAACACTGGAGACATTATCTATTTCAGAAGGAGTTTGTTCTTTACACTGATCATGAGGCATTGAAGCATTTACAAGGGCAAGACAAGATTTCAGCGAGACATACATCATGGATTGCATATCTGCAACCGTTTACGTTTGTTGTGAAACACAAATCGGGAGTGACGAATCGTGTTGTGGATGCGTTGAGCAGAAGGAATCATTTGTTGACTACAATGAAGGTCGAAGTGACAAGGTTTGATGTGCTATCAGAATTATTTGTTGAAGATCCTTACTTTATGAGTTTGTAGATAAAGTCAAGAATGGGGAGACGGATGAGTTCGTGATGGTGGATGGTTTTCTGTTCAAAGGAGATCGATTGTGCATACCTGATTGTAGTTTGAGAATGAAGATTGTAAAAGAGCTACATGAAGAAGGACATGTTGGGAGAGACCGTACATTACAGTTGATTTCACAGTCTTACTTTTGGCCATCAATGAGGAAAGAAGTGGAAAGGTTCGTGGAACGATGTCATATCTGTCAGGTTTCGAAAGGAACTGCGACTAATGCGGGATTATATATGCTGTTACCTGTACCAACTAAACCATGGGTTGATGTGAGTATGGACTTTGTGTTGGGGTTGCCAAGAACACAGCATGGTAATGATTCCATTTATGTGGTGGTGGACCGATTTTCGAAAATGGTACATTTTATTGCTTGTAAGAAGACGGCGGATGCTGTTCATGTTGCTCGATTATTTTTCAAGGAGATATATCGACTTCATGGATTACCAGAATCTATTGTGTCGGATAGGGATACTCGTTTTCTAAGTCATTTTTGGCTAAGTTTTTGGAAGATGGTGGGAACGAAGTTGAACTTTAGCAGCGCTTATCATCCGCAAACGGATGGACAGACCGAGGTTGTGAACAGAATTTCTTGAGATGTCTTGTGCAAGACAATCTAAAGAGTTGGGACATGAAGTTATGCCAGGCAGAGTTTGCTCATAACCATGCGGTAAATCATAGTACGAGGTTCAGTCCATTTCAGATTGTATATTCTAGTTTGCCAAAGGGGCCATTGGAGTTAACGGCCATACCACAACCAAAGAAGACAGTCAAGCGAGCTGTTGATTTTATTGAAGGATTGACAGAGTGTCATAGAATCGTTCAAGAACGATTGGAAAAAGCAAATGAAAAGTATAAACGATATGCAGATTTGAAGCGAAGAAATGTTGAGTTTAATGAAGGTTATATGGTATATGCTGTGTTAACAAAGGATCGTTTTCCAATAGGCGTTTATAAAAAATTGAAAGCCAGAAAAATTGGTCCTGTAGAAATCGTCAAACGGATTAATGAAAATGCTTATAAATTGAAGCTGCCGGAGGGTGTGTACACGTCGGACGTATTCAATGTTAAGCATCTCGTACCTTATCATGGGGATGAGTGTATTACGGAGGAGGAAAGTGCAAATTCGAGGACGAATTTCTTTCAACCAGGGGAGGATGATGCAAACCAAGCTATAATTTTCCAAGGCTTAAGTCGTGACCGACTTAACAAAGTTGAAGGCATAAGTCGTGACCGACTTAACAAAGTTGAAGGCATAAGTCGTGACCAACTTAATAGAATTGAAGACATAAGTCGTGACCGACTTAGCGAAGACCTTAAGTCGCCCCAACGACCTAGTGTAACTCGGCAGCGACTTGGTGAAGACTTGCGAGTTAACGAGTCCCTTAAGTCGCCTGAACGACCTACCGAGTTACGCAATGAGAAAACAGATCAAATTGGTGAAGTGTTAGGTCGTGAACGACCTAACGAGTCAAGAGATAAGTCGTTGAAGCTGAAGCCGTGAATTCTTATGCCCCTTTAATCCAGACCACTGATTCTGCAAAGCCACTTGAGATAGATCGCTACTGGAGTATAAGTCGTAAGTCGTTTGTTTTAGGTCGCGTACGACCTAAGTTGAGTCGTGAGAAGTTGATAGGTCGGCAACGACCTAAGTGATGTATTTTCTGTTTGTATTTTCTGTTTGTTAAGTCATAGGTCACATTGGTTTTAAGTCGTCTGTTTTGAGTCGCTACTGTTTAAATCGAGAGTCGTTGAATGTAAGTGTTGAGTCGTCACCGACTTATGTTAAGTCGTATCGTTTAGGTCGTGTGCTTTGTTGAGTCGTGGTCTTTGTTAAGTCGGAGACGACCTAAGAGTTGTACAAATTATTGTTTTGATTTGTAACTTCTATAAATAGGCCGGTGGTGCCATTTGTAATAGTTAAGTTGATTTGAAATAAAACTCTTGTTTTGTTAGCTTTGTGCTTTCGCCAAATTGGTAGTTGAGTGTAATCTCCTATCTCCTCTTTCGGTTAATCGAGTGCTTTCGATTCAACGACTGTAGAAGCCGATTCACGGAATCTAGTGCGCTAGATCAACGTGCGAAGAATCGCAAATCTTTGAACCCGGTATCGTGCGCGATCAACTAGTTCGGGATAGCTAGAATTCGGTATCTTCGGATCAACGAATTTGGGCATTTTAGTATTCATCAATCCACCGATTACTACTTTCATCGATCTACATTGTTTTTGTGTAATCCGCTGCGTCAACCACGGTGTTATAGTGTATATTTCGACCTTATAGATAGTTCAATGGACCCTTAGAGGATGGTTATCCCAACATCCTTTAAGTTATTTGTATTTCAGTTGATATTTCACTTGAGTTGGATTTATTGATATAAGAATGTTAATCCTGACTCGAGTGTTTTGTGTTTTGCTTTACGCTCGGGTCAGACTGAGTGATACAGCATTAGACTCACCTTTGGAGTTCGGAGCTTCATTTGGAGATCCAACTATCGATTCAGATTCCAGCCTTTCCAGTTGATTGGTTCAGAGAAGTCATCTGTTGCATTGGAGACTTCACTGCATTTGAACCATTCGGTTGTATTTTATTTCTAACTCTGATGTATATAGTAGCTTCATGAACTACTATTCTTTATCTATTCCGCTGCATTATATTACTCTGTGATCTGTGATTGATTTATTTACTGTATATTTTAAGTTTTGCTAAATTTTAATTAACAATTCAGTATTTTGAATTATTCAAGTCGGATATGTATGGTTTTATTGTCGATTTGAATGGTCCAAAATAGCAGGTTGTTACAATAGTTATATTAAAATAGTTTATAAAATAATATAAAAATAGTTTTTAAATATAATTTAAATACTTTATATAATAAAGATAATTTCCACAAATTTACAAATCAATTCAAATCAACTCGACTTCCAAATTCAGCTAAATTTCAACTCAATTAAATTTCTCAATAAACCATTTTAAATTATACCGATTTCAAATACAGATTTGAACCACACAATAATCCATTCAAAATTCAATATATTTCGAAGTCAATATATTCTACCATTTCAAAACTAAATTCGATAATTTCATATATATCAAATTCATTTTGCTATTATTTTAGTCTTGAAATATTCACTAAATAAATCCAATATCATTTAAAACAAACCCCAAATTACAATAAACTAAATATTTCCTTCAATTTATTTGAAATATACATTTAAATTACTTTAAATCAAAATCAAGTTATAAAATCATATCTTTAAAATCTCAAATTTTATAATTTCAAACCAAACTTATTTAAGTAAAATTCTTAAATAAATATCAAATCAATTTCAAATTTATCTTTCCAATCTGAATCATTATAAACTCTATATTTGAATATATATATATAAATAAATACTTAAACATATTAAATATATCGACTTTATTAAATCAACTTTGATTAATCTTTAAAATCAATATTTTTCAAAATCATATATTTCTTTTCAAAACCACAGAAATCATTTTCAAAAATATATAAATAGACCAACGATGTCTGTATATAATTTTCTATCCTATGGTCAAGTGATACGGATATTTATCATTTCAATCCGCAATTTAAAACATATTCGGGTATATATCTTTTCAACCCGAAATCCCAAATTCAATTTAATGAAAATCGCTTGGGTTTACCATTTCAACCCATAACAATTTTCTCCTATTCTACAGATCATTCGGGTATGTATCATTTCAACCCATAGTGATTCTATACTAATAGGGAACTTGCAGAGTGATAACAGATATGATAATAAAATAACAACAGTAACATGCATTTATCATCAATATAAATAATAGATAATGGTGTCAGATGTCACAGGTGAACAGTTACATATAATAGCATATATATAACAATGTAAATAACTGACAGCAGCATATTTCAATTGACGTTTCAATTGAAATAAAATTTAATAAATATAAGAACATCAATCGTGAGTGATGGCTCACCTTTAGAGGCTAGAGATATCCGATAAACGAGTTACGAATCCCAAAGCAAAGCTCGATGGACACCATTCGATGAAGAACAGGAACGACGGACAAAGCTGATAAATAGGAGTTAACGAAGTCAATCAGAACGGCATCGATGAAGATAGATGGTATGAATGAACTTATATGTAACTATATATATATATACTATTTATATACAAATCATATTTAAATTTCAAACACATAATAAATTAAATATGTATATGCATTCAAAATTATTGTTTTGAATTAAACACATATCAAAACCACTTATACGAAATATAGTAACCTTTATATTCATAAAACAAGCATATCATTTACAAATCTGGCTTTATAATAATAACAAAACCTCAACAGTATATATATATATACACTTCATAGAGAACCCATTACAAAATCAACACATTTAATATTTTAAATCAATGCACATATATATACTCCTTAAAACGAAAATACTTACACACACATATATATCTCAAAACCAAATTCACTTTATTTAACAATATATACATTATTTATATAAATTAACCCAACATTTACATACTTAATATATATATATATATATATATATATATATATATATATAAGTTGACATAATACACAATAAGCACCTATATTTTACTGCTTATTTGAAAAATTATTATAGTATATGTATTACAGTAACTTTATAACTATACATCTTATAAGGTAAGACTTATATATATAGATCAAAATATCTATGATTATAAAGTATGGCTACAGTAAACAACTACATGCGTATCCAGCTTATATGCAATGCAGACCTGCCAACATACTTTATCTGATAATATTACGTATGACGTGGGCCATACATGTCTATACTAACATATTTATATGCAGACATTGAACAAATATGCAAACCATATGAAAAACAATATATCTAACATAATAGCCAAACTCAAGTCAACAGATGTACAAATTTATATATCAACTTATATATATACCTACCTTTTAAATACTAACATACCATAAACATAAAATACCGAAAATATACAAGTCTATATATATGTATATAGCATATAAAATCTCACTGAAAAAATCTTTACACGCAAACGTTATACATACTAATATATAATAAACAACATATAGCATGTAGCATGAAATATATAAACTAATATCGTATATATATGCTTAAGACTCTTTGTTTTCTCACCTTTTCATTTCCTAACTCATGCATTCATTTTGAGCTGACCCTATCTCCTTTCTTTCAGCCGTTCTCTTCTCATTTTTCACATAAGAAAAAGTTTCTCAACCTCAAAATTTCGGCCTCACTTCATCTAAGAAAAAAAATTGGTAAATGTTTTCACTCTTTTTCCATCTTTCTTCTTTGTTTTGTGTAAATTCTTGCCTTGCTTCACCTTCTATGTTCGGCCTATAGCCCCCATCATCATTACCACCTTCATCACCATCTTGCCCAGCTACAAACCACCTCCATCTCCTCTGATCTACCAGGCCATGGCCATCCTTGATGCAAGATCCGCACAAAAATGCAAGCAACACTTCCCATATATGCCTAGCCGAACTCCTATGGCCTTCACCACTTCACCCCACCCTTGGCCACCTCTTGCATCACTTCCACCAGCACCTAACTGACCCAAATCTACTTCTACACCATCCCCTAGCCTCCAGCAGGTCTTGGCGTGCCACAAAAAGCCATAGCCACGACTTGTTGTTACATAAAAATGCAACTTTGCCTTGTGTTTGTACATTTATGCCATTAATCACTCAAAAAAGTTCCACACCTTCACTACCCTTGCTAGGCCGACCATACCTGACCCATACCTGAACAAATACACCCCATAGCAGTGCCTTATGATCCTATAGACTGTGCATGAGATTTGTGAAAGCAAGTGCAAGTGTTTGATTAATTGTTGTTCCTTAATTCTAGCTTGTTTAATGTCATATTTTAGGTTGAAATTCATGTTACATGTATTGTTTTGTTTCATATGCACAAGACAACTACTTTGGCTCTCCCACACTTGATTCATAGCCGTGCCTTCATGCTTTCCGGGTATTTGTTTGTGTGTCTGAATCGGTTATCTCCAGCTTGTAGAAGTGAGTATTTCTCACCAGACATTCCGTACTTATATAAGTAGTAAATTGACATCTTGTGAATCTATAGTTCATATTATCATATTATACTTGACTGTGATATTATTTATATGATGATCACCCTGTTTATTCACCTATCATATCATTTTTTACTGTTATATAAGGCTATTCTGTTTATTTATATCAGTTTATCACACTGCAAGATCTCTGTAGATTAGAATCACTATGGGTTGAAATGATACATACCCGAACGGACTTTAGAATAGGGAAAAATCGTTATGGGCTGAAATGATAGGCCTGAACAATTTTTATTTATTTCATTTAACTTGGGATTGCGGGTTTGAAATGATACGCTCCCACTTGTTCTGAAATCCATTCATGTCTCCCCTAATTGTATTCTTTTGATTTATGGAGAATTCCGTAACTCCACTTTGAATGACCTTTATAGGGTGGCGATTCCGCCAAACTTTGAATGATTTGTAAAGGGTGAAACTCCTTTACAATTGGCATTGATTCACCGGAGATTTCTGTATCCTCAATTTACAATGCTATATATCTTCTGTTATACCTGGATTCTATCTCTGGCGATCGAAGGTCGATTTGCTTTAGATTTTCGCATCGATTATACTCTTGAAGTCACGGTTGACCCTGTTAAGGTCGCCCGCGATTTATATAAGCTTATCCATCATCTATTTGGTAATTTAATGATCTTATCTTCATTTGAGCTTATCATTGAATCATAATTCTATTTGATTAGAGTTCCTCTAAATTTGAATCTCTATTTTGTTTTGAAATCCATCCTTGAATCATCCATTGGAAAATTTGAGGTTGGTTGTCTTTTGAAAATTTTGTATTCATCGTAGTTGTTATTTCGATAAGGATGACCATATTTTATATATTAAGTGAAATGTTTTCGATAAGGATTATATACCATTTTAAAATTTAGAATTTAAAGTTTTAAATGGATTTGAAATTTTGAAATTTATATAAGAAATGGTTTCATATAGAATGATTTATAACTGAAGGTTTTGAATCTGAATTTGAGTGATTGAACTCAGGCATTTTGGAACTGGTTTTAAGATTTTGAAATAATTAATAATATGATTTGAAAGTATTTTCCGAATATGAAATGTTTCAAATGATTTTAATGAGTTCAAATGATTTCGAAGAAATTTCAAAAGAAGTTTTCGAGAAAATAGAAGTCCAGAACCCACTTACGTCGCTAGAAAATAATTTCGGTGATGAATGCATACATCATCGACATTGATTTTTGAGTTTCAGAGTGGGGGAGAGGCCACTTCGGTAGCTTTGCTATGCGATTGATTTGTGAAACCAATTTTTGGTTTCAAATTCTGAAGTGTGATGTGATATTCGAAAGATATGTATATATATTTGAACAATTTGAATTGAGCTAGTGTTTAGTCCTCGAGTTTCGGATTTGAAACCTATCTTTTGAAATTGATTTACTGATTTGTTGTTGATTTCCAACTCTTGAATTGAAAATGATTTCTTCAACTATTTTGAAGGTTCGAGCACTTCCAAATCAAGGTTAACTTTTAAAAGCTAAGTAATTTTGAAAAGTACAAAGTATATAAGTTTGGTATGTATGTTTAAAGCATGTAGTAATATGATTTAAATAAGTTGAAACTGTTTTGTTAAGTAAATGAATAAGGCTATTTTGAATTTTTCTAATGTGAAAATTAGATTTGAAATGTTATGAAAAGAATTTGGTCTTCAAAATATTTTGAATAAAATTTAGTTTAAATGTTTTAACTTAGTAACATCTTTATAAAACTATATATTGAACAAGTTGGAATAGATACATAAGTTGTACGTATGCTGTTTTATTCGCATAATTAAATTGATCCAAGTTGAGTACACAAGTTCGAGGTGAATTACACCATTTCGTGTTAGGATTTTTCATTTGACTCTTGATGGCGAATATTTGATATGGATTTTGGGCTTGATTCTAGAATTCTCTATCATGGTATATGGCTATGCAAGGAGATTGATGGTTTCTAGTCGATAAACCATATCGAAATCCGCATTAGGGAAGTCCAATGGACAATACTAGTTCGAAAGCGAACTTGTGTGACCGAGCGAGTGATCGAATGTGATTTTGTGAAAATGATGACATATGTACATCTTATATTCTAATATCATTGATATACTTGCCACTGAAATTGGAAGTTGTTGGGTTGGATATCTTTGTAATTTAATTGGAATTCTTCCTTTTATGAAAAACTACTATCAATTTAAAACCATTTTTCAAAACTATTTTTCTTTTATTCTTCTCAAACAAACTGTTTTATTCTATTTTACATGCAAACTATTTTACAAACTATTTTATATACAAAACTATTCTAAATTAAAAAATATTTTATAAAGCAAAGATGTTCAATCCCATATGACTCTTCATGCAGCAAAATTGATTTTTGAAATTTTTTGATCCTTATATAAGATGGACTTTATGTAAATATAAGATGATATTGAAAACCATTGATGTTGGAAATAAAATTTTGACCTAAATTATATGGATTTGGAAATTTGGATTTATTTTCTAAATTTATTATTTTGGAAACTTTAGAACTGAAGATATTTAATTTGAGAAGAAATAATTTGGTGGAATTGTATATGATTTTGAAACTGGACTGATATTGAAATAAATTGAAATTTGAGAACCTTGTGTTACTAAATACTTGATTTGGGAGTTATCGATCTTATATAAAAATTTGGTTTGTATAAGTATGATGTTGATTCGAAAACTATGGATTTGAAAAGGTACTCAATTTGAAAAGTGAAATCTTATATAATTGAAGTCTATATAAGTGTGATTTGATATACTTTTGATTTTGGAAAGTATTTGATTTGAAAATGAAATCTTATATATAATGGACTTTATATAAGTATGATATTTGAAATTGATTTGAAAAGGTACTATATGATACATATTTTTGAAGTAAAGATATGGAAAGTGCCTTATGCTTGATATCCGATTTGTGGCCACATTGGGGATTAATTCTATCGATATTTCTCTGATTTTTGGTTTTCCGGATATGATACTCGAGTGTCCATCGAATTCCATGGCGTTACCCATGGTCTTACGAGCGCGACTGCATAGCGCAACTGCCTGGCTGAGATGGCCTAGGGGTACGGATTGTTTCCTGGGGGATCCAGGTGTAACCATTGTGTATCCCGCATCTATGTAGGTCGCATTAGTAGCGAAACCGCCTGGATGAGATGGCCTAGGGGTACGGATTGTTTCCTGGGGGATCCAGGCGTAACCATTGTGTATCCTGCATTCTACTAGTCATCATGGCGTAACTCGCAGGGCTGAGAAAGCTTACGGATATGGATTGTTTCCTGGGGGATCCAGGCATAACCATTGTGTATCTATGAACCATGGTTAGACAAAGGTTTTGGTTGTTTTGTTTGGATTGTACTTTCCATATCTGTTTTTAAAAAGTTTTTCCAGTATTTTCACTGGGTGTTGAAACAAGTCTACTAAGTACCTGGAGAATTCTAGCTTTGCGCCTGATCAACGCACTGCCAGAGTCTACATGAACGAGGAAAACTTGTTAAGACATCGAGTTATAAAAGTATTTTGATAAAAGTATTATATAAAGGATATTTTGATCAGTTATTTTCCTTTCTAAAGATTTTTTTAAATGTTTTAAATATTGTTTACTTTGAACCATCAAATTTCAATCAAATGACTATTCATCCAATTATAAAATGTTATAAAAATTTAATTGAAATGTATAATGGTTTGAAATAATGGTTCATCCTTGTCCTTCGATCTATTTTCCCCACCTAACTACTTTTTCCTTACCTTCATTTCGGGGATGTCTTCCAACCTATTGTTCTTTCTAGTTGTTTCTCCGCTTCCTTCCTTTTCGAGGACGAAAAGATTTGAGAGGGGGAGAGTGTAACAACCCTGAATTTTGTGATTTATTTTAATTGTTTATTTTGATTATTTTATTTGAATTTTGATTTAAAAACTTTATTTTATTTATTAAAATGAATAGATTATGTTATTTTAAATATAAATGCTGATTTTTATGAGAATTATAATTTCAAACCTGAATAAATTGAATATTTCCAGAAAAAGTGGATTTTGGTCAATTTGGTCGAACTTTGACTTTTAAATTTTAAATTTAAATATTCGAATTCTTGAATTTTATCTTTTATTATGAAAATAGACTTAATATCATTAATACTGATTTTCGTTTCGTTGAAATTGGATTTAAATTGTGAAAGTTATACTATTTTCAATATTGTGTGTATATTGAGTTATTTAACAATTTTCTTTATTTTTAATTTATATAAATGACATTTTTATTTGATATATCTTACTTAAATTTGTATATTTAGGTTATACTATATATGTTTTGACCTTTAAATATTTTGAAAGTGATAATAAGAATTTTCCAAAGTGTATTGAATTTATTTCTGATTTTGAAAGCCTAGTTTGCATTTTTAAGCTATTTTCTTAATTTAAATTCTATTTAATTAAAATTTAATTATTTATTTATATATTTACTTTCATTTCTGAGTTTTTATCTTTATTTATTAGTATTTTACATGTATTTAAATTTGCAAAAGGAAATAATAGAAATTTGAAAGGTTTGTGACCTTTTGTTTGCTTAAGACTCTTTGTTTTCTCACCTTTTCATTTCCTAACTCATGCATTCATTTTGAGCTGACCCTATCTCCTTTCTTTCAGCCATTCTCTTCTCATTTTTCACGTAAGAAAAAGTTTCTCAACCTCAAAATTTCGGCCTCACTTCATCCGAGAAAAAAATTTGGTAAATGTTTTCACTCTTTTTCCATCTTTCTTCTTTGTTTTGTGTAAATTCTTGCCTTGCTTCACCTTCTATGTTCGGCCTATAGCCTCCATCATCATCACCACATTCATCACCATCTTTCCCAGCTACAAACCACCTCCATCTCCTCTGACCTACCAGGCCATCGCCATCCTTGATGCAAGATCCGCACAAAAATGCAAGCAACACTTCCTATGTGACGACCACCCATGACCCCTGCACTGAACATAGAAATAGTGCGCTGTAAAGTGTGCCAGGCAGCCATGGACGATTTCCAAGGTTAAGTTAAAACAACAGAATCTATCGTATTACTCACAGCGCATGGATAAAATACAATAGAGAATATATATAGTGAAGCATCGCAAAATAGAATCTCATCAATTAAGCTTTTTAATAGTTGAATACAAACATCTAAATAGTCAATACATCAAGCCTCACTACATATCACTCAGAGAATTATACAAGCAGCGGAACATCCAGTACATATAGTAAGAAATAATATGCAAGCCTCCAGCTCGTCTTCGTCATCAGCATCGTTGGAAACTATGAACAGCACCTGTCACCTGCTACCTAGTCTGCCCATCCCAAAGCGGATGAACAACCCAAGGCAATAAGAGTTAAACATAAAGCCTTGAGTCAGACAACAGTCTTAGTGAGCGGTAAATTAACTAACAACATATCAAAAGAGCATAAAGGAAAAAGGAATAGGAATCCAACCCTCCCACTCCACCTCTTTCTACAGTGATAGCCCCCAGACACACTAAGCAGAAGTAAACATAGCAAAGCAGACATTTAAAGTAAAGCAATTATCACTCGAGTCAAGGTCAACATTTTCCAAGTACAAACCCCCAAGGCCTAAACCAAGATCAGGTAAGCACCCAGAAAACATTGCTCTTGAGACAGAATGACGATACAACCAAACATCCATGACTCTGGCTATCACTGTTATCTTTGCTTCGATACCACCGTTAATTGAATGACCGGCACATTCTTTCAGTCGTCCGTCAAGGGTTAATGGCAACCCCGGTTCTAGACAGAACTCGGCACGTCATCGCAGCCCATGCCTAGGACTATCGAATCTGCCCAGAGTACTCGACTACAATCATAGTCTTTAGGGACTATCGAATCTGCCCAGCGTACTCTTGCTTTGAGTCTGCTAGAACCTTCAATAACGATGAAACCTCAGCCTTCTAGTCATCCTCCTCGACAACTATTTCCATACTAGCTCAAGCGCCTCTCGAGCAAACCATTATCCTCAAACCTGAACCATTTCACCGAGTTATCAACATGCTTGGAACGATCCCGTCTGGATTAAACCAAGGCTATCTCATACCATGCCTCGCTTCATCTCATCATAGCAAAGCCTCATCTCAACATCAACATCATCAAATCTATCCATATGAGCTTCATCATCCGCCACATATGCCACGAGCAGCTTTTCCAATTCAAGAGCCTTTCCCCTAGCTTTTGAATCATCTTCGACCATCTTGTCCAAATCAAATCATCAATCAACTAATTTATAACAATCAATCAAGTCAATCATTAATCCAAGTAATCAAGCATTCAAACATGATCTAATAAACAATTATAACAATAATGGCAATCTTGTAAATAAAGAGTTCAAATCTAACAAGCATGAATTATGAGCAATATCTCTACAACTTGATGAATGAACTTAAATAGGTTAACATGTAGTAAAATGGATGTCAAATCATCATGAACAATAGATCTATACTTAAGTTTAAGAAAAGGCATGGAAATCGTTATTTTAACACCAAATCAAGCCAACAATCCGATATACTCCTTTGGATCCGTCTGAGAGATAACCACCACTCACCGAATCACCTAAACACCTCAAAAGCAACATACTTCAGATCTGGACAGCGAAGGATCTAACTCGATTCTCCAAAATTCCGCTTCAAACGATGAAATCTCTCTTCGATGGATGTAGATCTTCAATCTAAGCTCTTGGATCTTCGATTTGGATGGAAGGAATCACAAGATTAGAGTGGAGAAAAGAAGTGAAGAAGTGTAGAACTCGAGCTCTCAAAATGATAGCACTTCGTCGCTTCAAAATTCGGATCCCAAAAAGTGAAGTAGAACCGGGTACTTATAGGCTGAAATCCCTAAGTCGTTCGCTCCTTAAGTCGTCCACAACTTATGAAAACTCCATGACTCACGACTTAAGAAGACCCAGGACCTACGACTTAACCATCCCCTTCGACCTACGACTTAACAACAGTCGTGACCTAACCTATCATACATGCGCACAACCTAGCGACTTACGACTTAGCAACAATGCCGACCTAACGAGTTGACTGGGATACGACTTAACGCGTGCGCGAAATTGCGCGACCTAACTGTACTCATGATCCAACGACTCATTATCACAACGACTCAACAGATCTTCCGCATTTCTACCTAAGTCATTTGGACGACTTAATAACTTACGACTCATCAACTTAACGACTTAACAACCTTGCGACTTAACGCTACATGACCTAACTACAACATCAACATGATATAGGTCGTCTCACGACCTAACTACACACACACAGGGTCTCATGACCTAAACTTCAACGACTTATCCCATATTCCTTAAGTCGTTAACCCCGCTTAACCCCCTAGGTCGTTAACTCCCCTAAGCCGCTAACTCTTAAGTCGCCGCTTCCCTTAAGTCGCCAATTCCTTAAGTCGGTCAATACCTTAAGTTGCCAACTACTACCACCAACTTCCTTAGGTCGCCAACTCCCTTAAGTCGCTACACGACCTATCCTTCTTCACGACCTACATCCCAACACGACCTAACAACCACACGACTTAAGCTTCGAACGACTTAACAATACTATCAATCTAATGACAACAGTTTTACGACGTTTCAATCCGTAAAAATACGGCTCGTTACATTCTTTCCCCCTTAGGAATTTTGCCCCTGAAATTCCAAACAAACACAAGCAATCAGAAACTATTCTGCATGTCTACCATCCATAGCAATCAACAAACCATGCGTCCAATTCTAACCTAGCATGCAGAATTCTAAAACTAGAACAAGTTACAATGTGTGAGATGACACGACACCTGATGGCCAAACCTCGAAGAGTTCAGGATGAGCTGCCTTCATCCTCTCTTCCACCTCCCATGTACAGTCGTTATCATCATCACTCCATTGTATCTTGAGCAACCTAACTACCTTCCTCCTAAGCTGTTTCGTGTCAGTTTCCAGAACACGAAGCGGCTTACGAGGTCTCTTATCGACTGGATCAACCTCAAAATCTTCACAGCTATCAGCAGAAACCACAGTATTCGAGTCGTGCACATACTTTCGTAGATACGATACATGAAAAACATTATGCACACCCGACATCTTTTCTGGTAACTCCAATTTATAAGCGAGCTTTCCAATTCGCTCGATGATCGGAAATGGTCCAACAAATCTTGGAGTCAATTTTCCTTTCCTTTCGAATCGAATAATATTATTTAGTGGAGAAATCTTCACAAAAACCATATCACCTACGCTGAATTCCAAATCCTTACGACGCTTATCGGCATAACTTTTCTGTCGGTCTTGGGCTGCCTTCATTCGTTGCCGAATGATCTCTATGAAATCTGAAGTCTGTCGAATCATCTCTGGCCCAAGTATCAGCTTTTCTCCCGTTTCTAACCAACATGTCGGAGAGTTACACGGTCTTCCATACAATGCCTCATATGGTGCCATACCAATGCTTGACTGGTAACTGTTATTATACGAAAATTCTACCAAACGAAGATGATCCTCCCATGATCCTCCGAAATCCAAAACACAAGCTCTAAGGAGATCTTCCAAAACTCGATTGACTCTCTCGGTCTGACCATCTGTTTGGGGGTGATAAGCTGTACTCAAACACAACTCGATTCCCAAAACTTCCTGGAAGCTTTTCCAAAATCCACTAGTGAACAATGGGTCTCAATCGCTCACTATACTCTTCGGAATACCATGGAATCGAACTATCCACTTAACATATAGCTTAGCCAATTTTGATGCAGTCCTAGTTGATCGAACAGGAACCAATCTTGCACTCTTAGTCAAACGATCTACGATGACCCAAATCCCTTCATTTCCAGTTCTTGTTCTTGGTAGCCCATCAATAAAATCCATCAATATTTGCTCCCATTTCCATGTAGGAACTTCCAATGGCTGAAGCAATCCACTTGGCTTCTTCTGCTCAGCTTTTACTAATTGGCAGTTCATGCACTTGGAAATAAAATTTCCAACATCCTTCTTCATACCTTCCCAGTAATAGGTTCTCTTCATATCCCGATACATCTTATTTCCACCTGGATGAATTGTCAGCTTCGAGTGATGACTTTCCTTTAGAACTTCATTTCTCAATTCATCTATATCGGGAACAACTAGTCGTCCTTGTTTCCGAAGTCAACCCTCTCGATCGACCTCGAATTCTTTATCCTTTTCTGGGTCCAATCCAGATTCCAAATCACGGATAATCTTGACAAGCTTATCGTCTTGCTTTTGGCTCTCGCCAATCCTTTCCACAAGAGTAGGTCTTATCGATAAGTTTGCCAACATCTCAGGTTCCAATTCACATCTGGGCCTGAAGTCAAATCCAGCTAAATACTCGAGACTCTTCCATTCTGAAAACATGGTTCCCAATCCTGCATGTCTTCGACTTAACGCATCTGCCACTGCGTTACCCTTTCCCGGAGTATAGGCTATACTAAAATCATATGATGCCAAAAACTCTAGCCATCGTTGCTGCCGAAGATTCAAATCCTTTTGGGATAAAAGATACTTTAACGACTTATGACCTGTAAACAACTCGAATTGAACTCCCAATAGGTAATGTCTCCACATCTTCAGAGCAAATACAATCGCTGCCAACTCCAAATCATGAGTCGGATAATTCCTTTCATGCAGCTTCAGTTGTCGACTGGCATACGCAACAACTTTACCCTTCTGCATCAGCACTGCTCCAAGTCCAGTACCACATGCGTCGGTGTAAACCACCATCTCATCATTTCCACTTGGAATAGTCAAAACAGGAGCACTTGTCAGTAGCCCTTTCAGGATTCCGAAAGCTTGCTCACACTTAGCATCCCATCTGAATACTTGATTCTTTTTCATCAATCCTGTCAATGGTGCAGCCACCTTGGAAAAGTCTTTGATAAATCGACGATAGTATCCTGCTAATCCAAGAAAACTTCTCACATCAGATGCATTCTTAGGTCTACCCCAATCTTGGATTGCTGCTATCTTAGCGGGATCAACCGCTATTCCGCATCCAGAGATAATATGGCCTAAGAACCTCACTTCATTCTTCCAGAAGTGACACTTTGAAAACTTAGCCTTCAGCTGATGTTTCCGTAAGATTTCCAAAACAATACGCAAGTGCGTCTTGTGCTCTTCTTCAGTTCTGGAATAAATCAAAATATCATCCACGAACACTAGTACGAACTTGTTCAACTGATCTCTGAACACTCTATTCATAGGATCCACAAAATATGCTGGCGCATTGGTCAATCCAAACGGCATTACCAGCCACTCAAAGAAACCGGATGGTGTCCTGAAAGCAGTCCTCTGCACACTATCCTTTGCCACTCTTAACTGGTGAAATCCCATTGCCAAATCCATCTGAGAAAACACCTTGGCTTCGTGAAGCTGATCAAACAAGTCATCTATTCTCGGCAATGGATACTTGTTCTTCTTAGTCACTTTATTCAGCTCACGATAATCCACACACAACCTCAACGATTCATCCGCTTTGGTTACAAACACAACTGGTGCACCCCATTTGGACACACTACGCCGAATGAATCCCTTCTGTAAAAGATCATCAACCTGCACCTTCAACTCTTGCTGTTCCCTAGGCGCCATCCGCCTAAGAGGCAACACAACAGGTCTGGCTCCTTCAACTAAATCGATACGAAACTCGATCTCTCTATGCGGCGGTAACCCTTTGACCTCATCAAAGACATCCTCAAATCCATTAGCGACTGGCACCGATGACAGTCCATGCCGTGGAACAACCAGCGATTACATGAAGCTCATGAAGATGCCTTCCTCATGCTTACATCGTATCACAACCTTTCGCCCCTCCACATTCTCGACTGTCACCTCCAACCTTTCACAATCAACCTTTGCCGCATAATTCCTAAGCCAGTCCATACCCAAAATAATTCCGAACCCCGCAAAGTTCAGAACAAAACAACCACAAACGAAAGAGCAATCATGACTCGATACAATCAGACCACGACATAGCATACACAGACAAGACGAACCCCCAACTGGATTAGTCACAACCAATGGCCTATCAACGATATCCGGTTCTAAACCCAACCGGCCTACAAGTTCATTACAAACAAAAGAATGCGACGCCCCAGTATCGAATAACACTCTAACTGGAACACCACATATGGAAAGAGTACCTTGAACCACCACACTCTTTCCTTTCTCTTCAGCGGTAGGAGCTTTTGAAGATGATGGAACAGCCCCCAAAGCATAAGCTTGCACAATCTTCTTGTCCTTTCGCGGTTCTGGACAATTCCTCTTGATATGCCCCGGCTTGTCATAGTTGTGGCACTTCACCGGCACCTTCGGATTCTTGCAATCTCTGGAGAAATGGCCCTTCTGCTGACAATTGTAGCAGGTCACTTCGCCCTTCGGCTTCTTCTGGCCATCCTTACCCTTTTGCTGCTGCTGCTTCCTCTTCTTGTTTCCACCCTAGTGTGGTTTAGACTCTTCCTTGGTCACAACAACAATAGATCCCTCTTTAGGAAACAGATTCTCGTGCCTGAGAGCTTTCTCCACAAGCTTCTCAAATGGATCGTCCAAATGATCCACCAACTGCCTCCCAAGATAACTATCCAAGCCTGTCACAAACTTCTCGTTCTTCTGGTATGAAGATTCAATATACGACCGGGCATACTTGGACAAAGCTTCAAACTCAGAAACATACTCAAGAACTGGTCTTCCACCTTGCTTGAGCTCCACAAACTTCCTGAACAGAACAGATTTTTGAGCTGTAGAAATGAACTTAGCTTCAAATCTAGCTTGGAATTGCTCCCAAGTAATTTCTTCCTCTGGCGTATCATGGTGATAGAGTTCCACCAATCAGAAGCTCTCCCTTGAATCTGTCTTGATGCGAGCTTCCTTTTGGTTGCATCCTCGATTCCCAAGTCACCAAAGATCCTTCTACAAGCATCTATCCATCTCTGGACTTCAATAGTTGACTCTGTTCCCATGAAAACCTTTCCTCCAAGAGCAGTATAGTCTTTACACAGCTTAGCAAAATCCACCGGTCTTGGAGTTTGAACTTGAACTCCAACATCTACTGATGGCCCTGGAGCTGGCATCCTTCTCATGATCGAAGTCATCATAGCCTCGAACATAGCAACATAATCAGCAGCCCCCTCGGTAGCACGGCCTTCCCTAGCAGCTGGTCTCCCTCTTCGACTCATTCTTAATATCTATAAAAGAAATGATCAGCACACCTTGAGAAACAACTGCATAAAGGACTCAAATCGTTCTAAGCTACTATATTATATATAGTATTCATCCATCAAAATACAATTACGTCTCTCATACGTGGTTACGTCAGCGAGCGTTGGCTAAAATCGATTAACCAAAGCTCTGATACCAAATGTGACGACCGCCCATGACCCCTGCACTGAACATAGAAATAGTGCGCTGTAAAGTGTGTCAGGCAGCCTTGGACGATTGCCAAGGTTAAGTTAAAACAACAGAATCTATCGTATTACTCA
This sequence comes from Allium fistulosum, assembly GCA_030737815.1. Classification (NCBI taxonomy): domain Eukaryota; kingdom Viridiplantae; phylum Streptophyta; class Magnoliopsida; order Asparagales; family Amaryllidaceae; genus Allium; species Allium fistulosum. Next base: position 970,029,928 of record CM060908.1, on the reverse strand, counting down.
CAGCGCATGGATAAAATACAATAGAGAATATATATAGTAAAGCATCACAAAATAGAATCTCATCAATTAAGCTTCATAATAGTTGAATACAAACATCTGAATAGTCAATACATCAAGCCTCACTACATATCACTCAGAGAATTATACAAGCAGCGGAACATCCAGTACATATAGTAAGAAATAATATGCAAGCCTCCAGCTCGTCTTCGTCATCAGCATCGTTGGAAACTAAGAACAGCACCTGTCACCTGCTACCTCACCTGCTACCTAGTCTGCCCATCCCAAAGTGGATGAACAGCCCAAGGCAATAAGAGTTAAACATAAAGCCTTGAGTCAGACAACGGTCTTAGTGAGCGGTAAATTAACTAACAACATATCAAAAGAGCATAAAGGAAAAAGGAATAGGAATCCAACCCTCCCACTCCACCTCTTTCTACAGTGATAGCCCCCAGACACACTAAGCAGAAGTAAACATAGCAAAGCAGACATTTAAAGTAAAGCAATTATCACTCGAGTCAAGGTCAACATTTTCCAAGTACAAACCCCCAAGGCCTAAACCAAGATCAGATAAGCACCTAGAAAACATTGCTCTTCAGACCGAATGACGATACTACCAAACATCCATGACTCTGGCTATCACTGTTATCTTTGCTTCGATACCACCGTTAATTGAATGACCGGTGTTGGATATATTTCAACCGGTCTTTGCCGAACCAAATACCATCTCCCCCATCACCAAACCAAGGCCTTTCCGTCCCATTACCGAACCAAGTAAGCCGGACCACTCAACCTGCTTCCCACCGAACCAAGTAAGCCGGTCAACTCAACCTGTTTCCCACCGAACCAAGTAATCCGGTCCACTCAACCTGTTTCCCACCGAACCAAGTAAGCCGGTCCACTCAACATGCTTCCCACTGAACCAAGTAAGCCGGACCACTCAACCTGTTTCCCACCGAACCAAGTAAGCCGGTCCACTCAACATGCTTCCCACCGAACCAAGTAAGCCGGACCACTTAACCTGTTTCCCACCGAACCAAGTAAGCCGGTCCACTCAACATGCTTCCCACCGAACCAAGTACACTGGTCCACTCAACATGCTTCCCACCGAACCAAGTACACAGGTCCACTCAATATGCTTCCCACCGAATCAAGTACACCGGTCCACTCAACATGCTTCCCACCGAACCAAGTACACCGGTCCACTCAACATGCTTCCCACTGAACCAAGTAAGCCGAACCTGCTACACCAGACCAGATTACATCAGCCCAGGCCCATCAGCAACTATACACATCCTGGACCCCTACCCCCAGCCTCACTCTATAAATAGAGGGGCAGGGGTACAACAATGGGGACAAGTTTTGAGAGCTCAAGCACGGAGAGAACTTTCAAACAACTTTCTTTTACTTGTATCAAAGCTTTGTACTTGTAATCTAAAGAAGAAAAGAGAAATAACATATAAAGTGGACGTAGGCACATTCAGACTGAACCACTATAAATCTGCGTGTCTTTTTACATTTTAGCCCCTGCTTTTCATATATTTGCATAAATCACTCAAATCACTAAGAACAACATAAGATCTACTAAATCATACAACTTTGAGGTGTTTGTCCATTTTTTTGTGCAAACATTTTTGGTGCTTTCACTGAGAACTAGAAGCTCAAAGCTTCAGCTTCATCCACTTAACAGTTTTCCTAACAGCATCGTCCGCCACTTGGAAAACATGACTCCCAAACAGAGAAAAGATGTTAACAAAGGAAAAAACATCGCATCCAGCAGTCTTCCAGATCCAGCTGTCACGGATCGAGTAAATCGTCCTCCTCCAGTAGCGGTAACAAATGAAGGACAGGCTAACCCAACCACTCCTGCCACAGAACAGCCTGCAGCAATTACTAGGGCAGATTTGGACAGAGTTGTGGTTGAAGTAACTAACCGCTTCACGTCCCAGCAGGAAGCCTTGGTGGACCATCTCATGTCACGCTTAAGGGACGCTGAAGAATCCAACCGCAACACTGAATCATGGGGCGAGTCCCAATCTGGAGGATCTCAGAGACGACAAAGATCTTCCCTCTTTGAAGGAGCTAACGGCAGAAGTAGCCATGGTAGGAGCCGAGACCGAGCACAACCCGAAGTTAGGCCTGAGGAAACGTTTGGTACCAAACCCAACGGGGGAGGTACCGGATGGAGGTCAACTGTAGCTGAGCCTGTCATACTGCCTAACCACGGAAACGCCAGTGAACGAGGCCGAGCTAGAGTCCAGCCCGAAGTTGGACCCGAGGAAGTGCTTAGATCAGAACCCGGCAGGGGAAGATCAAGGCAAGGGCCAACTGTAGCTGACCCTAGCATGCTCCCAGAAGATCAAAGGCAGCCATTGGAAAATATGAGGAATGATAGACGATACCATCCCTACAAGTCATCTGGACGGAATCAATCCCACAGAACAGAACCAAACTCATTTCTATCTGCTCCAAATTCTGATGAAAGGATGGCGCGCTTATTCAGAGAGTGTGTCCAAAGGGAGCAAAGAGATCGAGGGATAGGCACTAGGGTAACCAGCCCTTTCGCCCGCAATATCGAAATTGCTATCACCCTCCGAGAATGGAAGATGCCAACAATGGAACCCTACAAAGGAACCTCCGACCCCGTTGTACACTTACAGAGGTACACGCAACATATGCTCATGAGTGGGGCGACAGAGGGAGTACTGTGCAAATGCTTTCCGCTCTTCTTAGCAGATCTTGCTACCTCCTGGTTCTATCATCTACCCCAGGGATCCATCATCTCGTGGGAAATGTTGAAAGAAAAATTTATCAGTCAGTTCCGCATTCATGTGGAGCAACCTAAGGACGCTTATTCCTTATCCAGCGTCAAACAGAAACCTGGAGAGAAGCTGCAGCAATACCTAACCAGATTCAACGCCGCAGCAGCCGCAGTCCAAGATGCCGATGAGAAGCTTATCCTAATGGCCCTCTGTAGTGGTGTGCATCCGGACACTAAATTTGCTAGAAGGTTGACAAAAGAAAAACCAGCTACTTTACCCGATTTCTTCCATAAAGCCGGGAAATACATGAGGCTTGAGGATGCTTCCGTTGAGGGGCAGTCAGGACAGCAAAATAAAATAACCCATAGCAACGCCCCTGCTGTGGCAAAGGACGTTCGAAGAAATGATTCCAGAGACAACGCTGGGGGCAAGAAGGGAGAAAAGCGCCTATATCGGCCAGGACCGAGGTTCGACACTTACACTCCTTTGAACGAGACCGTCGAAAATATCTTCCTTGCCACCCAAGGCGAAGTTAGATACAAACGCCCACCATACAAGAAGGAATCAGATAACGCACAGAAGTCTGGAAAGTTCTACCGCTTCCACGAATCTCATGGGCATGATACCAACGAATGCCATCATCTCCGAGATTTGATTGAGGAACACATCAGAAGAAAGAAACTGGAACGTTATGTAAAAGGTCAGGACAGGACCTCAGCTCCAACCAATGAAAACCCAAGGCTACCCTCACCGGGGGCCGATAGAGGAAACCGCAACGCTAGCAGCTCTAGTAAAGAGAAGATAGTGGTCCATACCATCTCAGGAGGGCCGCACATCGCAGACAGAAGCTGGAAAGAGATGGAAAGATACGGAAAGTCGCTTAGAGACAATAAAGACTATGTCAATTCGGTTATAGAAGAACGCCACCCGAAGCGGAAAGAAAGTGATGACATCACATTCGGTAAGCGTGACCTAGAAGGAAGGCAGTACCCTCACATGGATCCCATGGTCATCTCTGCCCGACTCGGTCCCGCCGAAGTTTACAAAATCCTGGTAGACACTGGAAGCTCAGTAAACATCCTGTTCAAACACGCATTCGACAAAATGAAGCTATCAATGAAGGATGTATCTCCCTGCGATAAACCACTACACGGTTTCACTGGGGATGCTAAGATGCCCCTCGGGCAACTGGACCTCTTTGTTGAGATTGGAAGCCATCCCCGCTCCATTGTACGGAAGCTGACGTTCGTGCTAATAGAAAACCATTCGGCCTACAACGCCTTCTTAGGAAGACCAGCCTTGTCTGACTTCCAAATTGTCCTTGCCCCATGGTGCCTAAAGATGAAATTTCCAACAGACAATGGAGTAGGGGAAGTGGAAGGAGACCAGGACATTGCTCGAGACTGCTATGTGACTGAACTTCGCAACAACCACAGGAAGGATAAAGGGAAGGGTGTAGAGATTGCCCTCTGCACGAAAAGTCTAGAAGCATAGCAACTAAAGAAAGCCCCTCCTCTTCGATATACCAGCGACCATTTCAACGAATTAGACCCCAGGGACAAAGAGGAGGAGGCCACCGCCGAGCCTGCAGAGGGTATGGAGTTTATATCTGTAGACAAGCACGACTCAAGTATACTACTGAAAATTGGGTCCCAACTAAAAGCCGAATTGAAGGAACAACTCATCGATTTTCTCCGCCACAACTTGGATGTATTCGCATGGTCACACGCTGACATGACCGGAATCTCCCTCGACATAGCATGCCACGTATTAAACATTGATCCTACCAAGGCGCCCGTAAAACAAAGAAAGAGAAGTATGGGGTAGGACGATCAGCAGCCCTCGATGAAGAAGTAAAGAATCTACTCGCTAATGACTTCATACGAGAAGCTATCTACCCGGAATGGATCGCCAACCCGGTACTGGTAAAGAAGGCTAATGGGAAGTGGCGAACCTGCATTGAATTTTCCAACCTAAACGATGCCTGCCCAAAGGATTGCTTCCCGCTTCCCCGAATCGACCAACTTGTAGACAGCACAGCCGGGCACGAGCTCCTATCTTTTATGGACGCATACTCAGGATATAACCAAATTCCTATGCATGCTCCCGACCAAGACCACACTAGTTTCTTCACCGACCGGGGTTTATACTGCTATAAGGTAATGCCTTTCGGACTTAAAAATGCAGGAGCCACCTACCAATGCCTCGTCAACAAGATGTTTGCAGGGCTAATAGGACAAACTATGGAAGTATATGTGGATGACATGCTGGTAAAGTCAAGGAAAGCTGACGATCATGTAAGCCACCTAGGCGAGATGTTTCAAGTACTTCGCCAGTATGACATGAAGTTGAATCCTCTAAAATGCTCCTTCGGAGTATCATCAGGAAAGTTCTTAGGATTCATCGTCCATGCCAGGGGGATTGAAGCAAACCCTGAACAAGTCCGAGCGCTAAGGGATATCAAGATACCTTCCACTCAGAAGGAAATGCAAAGCCTGAATGGAAAAGTGGCCGCCCTAAGCCGATTCATCTCCAAAGCAACGGACAAGTGTGTCCCCTTTTTCGTAGCTCTAAAGAAAGATAAAGGAAAGTTCGAATGGACCGACGAATGCCTGACCGCTTTCCTTAACTTAATCGAACACCTCTAGAAACCACCGGTACTCTCAACTCCAAGCGAAGGAGAAGAATTATACCTGTACCTTGCTGTGTCATCTCACGCCCTAAGCGCTGCCTTGGTAAGGGAAGACAACCGCACGCAGCGGCCAGTTTACTTCGTCAGCAAGAGGTTTACCGAGGCAGAAGTCAGATATCCTAAACTTGAGAAGCTAGCATACTGTTTACTAATCACATCACGGAAACTGCGTCACTACTTCCAGTCCCATTCCATCAAAGTTCTGACCGATCAACCACTAAGGCAGGTACTCCATCGTCCTGACACTTCTGGGCGACTACTTAAATGGTGCATTGAACTAAGTCAGTATGATATCACCTATCACCCTCGCACTGCCATCAAGGGACCAGACATGGCTTATTTCATTGTAGAATTCACTACCAACGAAGATAAGGAGCAATTGGAAATAGCAAAAGACATCAAGTGGAATCTCTTTGTGGATGGCACATCGAACGAACAAGGCTCGGGGGCAGGTGTGGTAATAATCACTCCCAGGGGAAATAAGCTGCACTATGCTATAAGGTTGGAGTTCGCTGCCACCAACAACGATGCAGAATATGAAGCAGTGATAGCTGGATTAGAACTTGACATAGAAATCGGAGCCAATTCTTTGTGTCTTCATAGCGATTCTCAACTTATTGTTAACCAAATACTAGGAGAATTCCAAGCTCGAGAAGAGAGACTCATAGCATATTTAAAGAAGACCAAGTTACTTCTCAGCCGATTGGACCACTACTTAGTCAAACATATCCCTCGGGAAGAGAACCAAGAGGCCGACGAATTGGCGAAGCAAGCTAGTGTGAGAGACATCACCATCTTCGGGGCAGTAACCATCTCAAAGCAGCTGGCCCCAAGTTTTGAGCAAGTGAATCTGATAGCTGCAACCGAGGAAGCGACTTGGATGACTCCCATCCGAGACTAACTACAAAGTGGCACACTACCCAACGGGCGTAACGAAGTCAAGAAAATCTTGAGGAAAGCATCCCGCTACACAAGACAAGAAGACATCCTCTATCGGCGCGGATTTTCTAACCCGTTATTAAGGTGTGTCGCTGGGAAGGAAGCCAAGGAAATCTTATCCAACATCCATCAGGGAAGCTGCGGAGATCACACCGGAGGGCAAACATTAGCAAAAAAAGTTACTCCGATATGGATATTTCTGGCCCACCTTAAGCAAGGACGCCTTAGATTTCGTCAAAAAGTGTGACAGATGCCAGAAGTTTGCTAAGATTCCGCGGCTACCAACAACTGAGATTACTCAAATGACCAGCCCTTGGCCCTTCGCGATATGGGGAATTGACTTAATCGGCGAGCTACCAATGGGCCGAGGTGGGGCCAAATATGCTATAGTGGTAGTCGACTATTTCACCAAATGTGTGGAAGCAAAACCTCTGAATAAAGTATCTTCAGCCAAAGTTATTAACTTCTTGATCAAAAATGTTGTGTGCAGGTACGGAGTCCCACTCAAAATCATATCAGACAATGGACTTCAGTTTGACAGCGCGGAATTCGCCAACTGGTGCCGAGAGCACGGAATTCATAAAAGCTTCTCGTCCGTAGCATATCCCCAGGCAAACGGACAAGTCGAAGCAGTCAACAAAATTCTGAAAACTCTAATAAAAAAGAAGCTCGAAAATTCAAAAGGCGCTTGGGCGGATGAACTCCCTACGGCACTGTGGGCCTACCGCACATCTTTCAGAACATCAACGGGGCACACTCCTTTCTCTTTGGCATACGGATCGGAGGCTATGCTCCTAGTTGAAATCATTGTGCCTTCCCACCGTAGGATCCACTATAACCCAGAAGAGAATGAAGAACTCCTCCACATGTCTTTGGATCTAGTTGAGGAGAGAAGAAATGATGCAGTCCTTAAAGCAGCAGCCCACAAGCAGAAAGTGGCAGCACAATACAACTCCAAAGTCAAGCATCGTACCTTACAAGAAGGGGATCTTGTCCTCAAACGAATCCTCCCTCGCCCTGGAGAACTAGACCCAATCTGGGATGGACCATATGTAATTCATAAAGATCTCCACAATGGAGCTTATATTTTGTCAACAGTGGACGGAGAGGTGTTCCAGAGGGCATGGAACATCCAGCACCTCCGTCGATACTTTTCTTAACTTGTACTTCCCATATGAAGTGAATTAACAAAGAGAATCAGTGGATGTAGGCCTTTTCATACCGAACCACTTAAAAAACCTTGTCTCTTTTTTAACTTGTTCCTTTATATCTTGGCTACTTGTTAACTTTATCCTTTTCTGTTGAACAAAATCCTATGCGTATAGCATTTCCACTCAAAGCACTCCATGGCGCAACTTCACCTGGGCAAAACCTAACAGGTACTATGCGAATCTATTCCCTCGCCAATGAGACACTTTTGCTCCAGCATCCCTCTACTGCGGGTTAACTCATTGCTCGCGAAGGCCCTTAAAGCCAACTGTAATGAGCCGATTATAAGCCACCGAGAAGGCCGACTATAGCCGAGGCAGCTCATTACGGCGTTAGGCTCGCCGGCAACTGTGAACCGACTATAAGCCCCAACATAAGGTGTGGCCAGCCAGGGGCAGTTCACAGTTGACAATCGGCACCCACGCTAGCCGGCCACAGTAAATCGAATAATACCCAGGATTACGGGCCATAATGGCCCGGGTAGTTACTGTGCGCGATCTCGGCTCCGATGTGTCTTAGGTGCGGTTGTGGTAAAAAAGAATTAACTCCCCGCGGAGTCGTGAGATGGGTGACAAATGTCTCCAAGACCCACAGCTAGGGAAAGTGACTACAAAACCCGTTTGCCACGAACTTAAGCACATCGAAGGCCTTCCGTGATTGGAAGTTTTACTATTTCACATATTTCAATTTTACTTAAAAAGCTTTCCTCCTATCCTCTATAACAATCCCTAAAGTACAGGATACAGAGTAGGAGATACTCGCCAATGGGTGTAGGGACTCACAATTGGATGGCAGGGCATTCAACTGCGTCCCATGCTCGGTCATACAAGATATTCAAAACTGCCATCTATGATTAGAACATGAAAGGCGGTATTTTCTTCTTTTGTGTACAAATACAATTTATTCACACCACACGCTAACATTGCAAGTCATGAAATTGTGTTTTAAACCAGAACCTGACATCAAACACAATTCAATTACAAGAATATACATAGCTATATTTCTCATACGACATGTCAAAATAGCAACAAACATTCAAAAGACGACAAAATCAGCTTAAGTTAAAGAATAACACGTCAAGAATAGAGCCATTTATTACAAGTAGCAAAATATTACAACCTAAAAGCTACTTTACTGTTTTAAGACTAACATCTACAACCCTGTCAAGTCCACAAAAAGAGTTTTTCCAGGTATAATTAAGGGGCCGGCTGCATTGGAGTTTTTTCCTTGTCCTGTTGCCCACCTGTCCAGACAGAGAAAGGATTCATTAGTGAGAAGCAACCAAGTTAATGGGGAAACTAAAAAGGAAGACTTACCAACACCTGCTTCTTGGCCATCCTGGTCATCATCCTCTACTTGCACACCTGCCTCCTCAGCAGTAAGCAACCGCATACCCTCCTTCACCGCCACCTTCTCCTCCTTGGCAAACTGGGCAGTGACCACATCCATGCTGAAAGCCACACCACCATCTTTATCCGCATCAGCCTTAGCCTCCTCCAGAGCCCGAAGATAGATCTTAGCCATGACCCTAGGATAATCATCCATCCAGGATAGGTTGCCCTGCTTCCAGGTTCGGAAGTACATGTCTTGGAGCATTTCGTCCATCATCCCCTCATTCTCCTCAAACTCCCTCATCCGGGCCTCGGAAGCCGACAACCTTTCAACGGCGGCATCTCTCTCCGATTGGTATCTCGAGCGGTCAACCAGAAGGGATTTCCGCATTGCCTCCATCTCCTCCCTCAACTTGGCTTGAGCAAGCTCTGCAGCCTCAAGTTTCCCGGATAACTCCTCTATCTGCTCAAGATCCGCTTTCCGAACCTCGTCCACCGTGGCAATGGCCATATTTATCTGCTCCTTGCAAGCAGCCTCCATCTTCCGCAATTCCGCCTTACTAGCCTCCTCCATAGTCTTCCTCAACCGCCCGGAGGCAGCCTCATGCTGAGAAATCTGAATGGCCTGATCAGCAAGCTGTTTGGCCTGATCTGAAACCATCAATCGTAGTCGGATGTTGGCACTCCCAATCTCCTCTCCAGCCTTAACCAGCCGGGCATGATGCCCCATCAGCTTCCTAGTCTCCTCCGCCACCCCATCAATATTAGCCTTGGCCTCGTCTCCCATCGTAAGTAAATCGAGATCTAAGGACTTAGCCTCACCAAGCACCCGTACCATGGGATTGCGGGGAAGAAGGTGCTCACCGGTAACCTCGTCTAAGGTAATATCATTGGAACCTGGATCCAGATCAGGGTGACCCGCAAATGGATTACGAGCCAAACCAGGACGATCAATCTGAATAATGGTAGGATTTTCAAACGGGTGCGGAGAGAGTGCGAACTCAGTATCCTCCTCCGTGATATCGTGAAGAGGCTGAACCGAGGGCTGAGGACCAAGTGAATATTCGGATAAGGGATGGCTCCTCTTTCTCTTTTGAATGCCCTCGTCAATAACCCCGAGAAGAGGATGGTAGCCGACTACATCCCCGGAACGGTGGGCCGAAGGCTTCGGCTTGGCGGAAGCTTTGGAGAGCTTGTACTGTTCAAGCCTGTGCCGAAGATTTGAGGCCTTGGCCGTTTTACCTGCTCCTGATATGAAGAAAAAGTGTCACAAGCTTACATTGATCCATAATTCGAGAAAACACGGTAAATTAAAAGATAATAGAAGAAAGAAAACACATCTGTGGTTATACCAACCCTGGGGAGGAGTAGGATACTGCAATAAGTCCTGGATTTCATTCCAGGACGGGAGCGGATCATAAAATATTCCTAAGTCCCTATCATAAATGGAGCCCGTAGGAGTCAAAAGTTCACCTTGAGTTGTCGGAGCCACCTTGGCTGGAATAGTCTGAGGAGGCTCGCTTGCACTAGTCCCAGCCTTGTCAGCTTTCCCGGATTTCTCTATCAAAGCCGGTTCCCCATCCAGCCCCTCAAAAGCTTGGTGGAATGCATCATCCGTCCACTCCCGAATCTCGCCTGCTTGCCCAGGAAGCAAGGCCCCGATGCCATCACCACCGTCGCCACCTTCCTGGTCACCTCCACCCTCACCTCTCTCCTCCTCTACATCTTCCTCCCCCTGGGTAAGTGGGCAATTGCTGGGGGAAGGACCGTCCGACCTCTTAAGTTTCTTACCTCCGACGGCTGGAGGTTTTGTGAAAGGTTTCCTCTTGCCACTCTCTGCCGTGGCACCTCCCTTAGCCTGAGTAGCCGCCCTCTCCTCCGCCGTTTCCCTCAGCTTGACTACTGACTGCTGTGGAATGATCAAGTTATACTCTAGAAGGGTCGCGTTTCTGATCAGGAAGGCAGCTGATCTATCTCTCCCGGGGATAGCTTCTATCTCAGCCGCCGTCTGAACCAGGCGGTCAGTCTCCACAACCGCAAAGCCACCCGTCGCTAGCAAAAATGAAAACATATGAGAAGAAGCATCGCAATCAGAATGGAAATTATAAATAAAGCATCAACTTACATCCAGAAGTAAAACGCCGAATAGAAACAGAGTCGTCCCTGACGAAGAACCACTCCTTCTTGAACATGCTGAATTTGGAATACAGATCCAAGACCGGCTTGAAGGTTACAGCTGACTCCAAGCTGATGTATGGGGAACCCTTCTTATAGCCCCTCAGATTATATAAGTACCGGATCTCCCAGTTGGAAGGAGCACGACCATACTTCCTCTGGAAGATGACGAAGAGGCTCACCAGTATAGCATAGGAGTTGGGTTGAAGCTGGAATGGGGCCACCTTTAGATATGTGAGGAAGCTGGCTACCCAAGCGTTAAGAGGCGGAATGGCACCACACATGCAGTGGTATCTGCTGTAGGCAAAGTACCCTTCAGGAGGGTCGTATGGCATAACTTCTCTCCCTGGCAACAGCATTCACGCCTTATCAATTCCGAAAGAACGGGAGATGACATCAAGCTGCTCTTCCTTAAGGGAGCGGGGAAAGTAATCGGACGGGGAGTTCAGAAGCTCCTAAGGGCCGTACCCGTCCACTAGTGATCTCGGGGTAGATCCATGACGTTCCGGACCTGGCTGAACAGGGGGCACTGAGGAAGATTCTCCTTCGCCCTGGGACTTCTTTTTGTCTGATCGAGTTTCTGCTTTTCGAGACATTTATCTACAACATAAAAAGCGTACTGTTAGAACGGAGGATGTAAACAAGCAAATGCAAAGGTTCGTTCGGTAGGACAAATGCGAAGGTTCATTCGGTAGGACAAATGCGAAGGTTCATTCGGTAGGGAAAATGCGAAGGTTCATTCGGCAGGGCAGATACGAAGGTTCATCCGGTAGGACAGATGCAAAGGTTCATTCGGTAGGACAGATACGAAGGCTCACTCGGTATTTGGGGATCTCGAGAGATCATCTGGTAATTCAAAATAGGCCCATTCGGCATTCAAACATACCTGGTTCGGTAATCAGGTTGACTCAGTAATCAGGTTGGTTCGGCTATCTCAAAACGATGAAGGATGACAATAACCTAAAGCCTCTATTTATAAGCAAAACTGGTCGACCGGACCAACCGGTTCGGCACACCCAAGACCGAACGAAGCCATCTCATCTACAAGAAAACAAAGCGCGGCACATACAAGCACGTACCCCACTTTGGGGGGCAAGTGTTGGATATATTTCAACCGGTCTTTGCAGAACTAAATACCATCTCCCCCATCACCAAACCAAGGCCTTTCCGTCCCATTACCGAACCAAGTAAGCCGGACCACTCAACCTGCTTCCCACCGAACCAAGTAAGCCGGTCCCCTCAACCTGTTTCCCACCGAACCAAGTAAGCCGGTCCACTCAACCTGTTTCCCACCGAACCAAGTAAGCCGGTCCACTCAACATGCTTCCCACCGAACCAAGTAAGCCGGACCACTCAACCTGTTTCCCACCGAACCAAGTAAGCCGGTCCACTCAACATGCTTCCCACCGAACCAAGTACACCGGTCCACTCAACATGCTTCCCACCGAACCAAGTAAGCCGGACCCGCTCCACCAGACCAGATTACATCAGCCCAGGCCCATCAGCAACTATACACATCCTGGACCCCTACCCCCAGCCTCACTTTATAAATAGAGGGGCAGGGGTACAACAATGGGGACAAGTTTTGAGAGCTCAAGCACGGAGAGAACTTTCAAACAACTTTCTTTTACTTGTATCAAAGCTTTGTACTTGTAATCTAAAGAAGAAAAGAGAAATAACATATAAAGTGGACGTAGGAACATTCAGGCTGAACCACTATAAATCTGCGTTTCTTTTTACAATTTAGCCCCTACTTTTCATATATTTTCATAAATCACTCAAATCGCTAAGAACAACATAAGATCTACTAAATCGTACAACTTTGAGGTGTTTGTCCATTTTTTGTGCAAACAACCGGCACATTCTTTCAGTCGTCCGTCAAGGGTTAATGGCAACCCCGGTTCTAGATAGAACTCCGCACGTCGTCGCAGCCCGTGCCTAGGACTATCGAATCTGCCTAGAGTACTCGACTACAATCATAGTCTTTAGGGACTATCGAATCTGCCCAGCGTACTCTTGCTTTGAGTCTGCTACAAACTTCAATAACGATGAAACCTCAGCCTTCTAGTCATCCTCCTCGACAACTATTTCCATACTAGCTCAAGCGCCTCTCGAGCAAACCATTATCCTCAAACCCAAACCATTTAACCGAGTTATCAACATGCTTGGAATGATCCCGTCTGGATTACACCAAGGCTATCTCATACCATGCCTCACTTTATCTCATCATAGCAAAGCCTCATCTCAACATCAACATCATCAAAACTATCCATATGAGCTTCATCATCCGCTACATATGCCATGAGCAGCTTTTCCAATTCAAGAGCCTTTCCCCTAGCTTTTGAATCATCTTCGACCATCTTGTCCAAATAATATCATCAATCAACTAATTTATAACAATCAATCAAGTCAATCATTAATCCAAGTAATCAAGCATTCAAACATGATCTAATAAACAATTATAACAATAATGGCAATCTTGTAAATAAAGAGTTCAAATCTAACAAGCATGAATTATGAGCAATATCTCTACAACTTGATGAATGAACTTAAATAGGTTAACATGTAGTAAAATGGATGTCAAATCATCATGAACAATAGATCTATACTTAAGTTTAAGAAAATGCATGGAAATCACTATTTTAACACCAAATCAAGCCAACAATCCGATATACTCCTTTGGATCCGTGTGAGAGATAACCACCACTCACTGAATCACCTAAACACCTCAAAAGCAACACACTTCAGATCTGGACAGCGAAGGATCCAACTCGATTCTCCAAAATTTTGCTTCAAACGATGAAATCTCTCTTCGATGGATGTAGATCTTCAATATAAGCTCTTGGATATTCGATTTGGATGGAATGAATCAAAAGATTAGAGTGGAGAAAAGAAGTGAAGAAGTGTAGAACTCGAGCTCTCAAAATGACAGCACTTCGTCGCTTCAAAATTCGGATCCCAAAAAGTGAAGTAGAACCGGGTATTTATAGGCTGAAATCCCTAAGTCGTTCGTTCCTTAAGTCGTCCACGACTTATGAAAACTCCACGACTCACGACTTAAGAAGACCCACGACCTACGACTTAACCATCCCCTTCGACCTACGACTTAACAACAGTCGCGACCTAACCTATCATACATGCGCACAACCTAGCGACTTACGACTTAGCAACAATGCCGACCTAACGAGTTGACTGGGATACGACTTAACGCGTGCGCGGAAGTGCGCGACCTAACTGCACTCACGATCCAACGACTCATTATCACAACGACTCAAAAGATCTTCCGCATTTCTACCTAAGTCGTTTGGACGACTTAATAACTTACGACTCATCAACTTAATGACTTAACAACCTTGCGAATTAATGCTACACGACCTAACTACAACATCAACCTGATATAGGTCGTCTCACGACCTAACTACACACACACAGGGTCTCAAGACCTAAACTTCAACGACTTATCCCATATTCCTTAAGTCGTTAACCCCGCTTAACCCCCTAGGTCGTTAACTCCCCTAAGCCGCTAACTCTTAAGTCACCGCTTCCCTTAAGTCGCCAATTCCTTAAGTCGGTCAATACCTTAAGTCGCCAACTACTACCACCAACTTCCTTAGGTCGCCAACTCCCTTAAGTCGCTCCACGACCTATCCTTCTTCACGACCTAAGTCCCAACACGACCTAACTACCACACGACTTAAGCTTCGAACGACTTAACAATACTATCAATCTAATGACAACAGTTTTACGACGTTTCGATCCGTAAAAATACGGGTCGTTACATCCTATATATGCCTAGCCGAGCTCCTATGGCCTTCACCACTTCACCACACCCTTGGAAACCTCTTGCATCACTTCCACCAGCACCTACCTGACCCAAAGCAACTTCAACACCATCCCCTAGCCTCCAGCAAGTCTGGCCGTGCCACAAAAATCCATAGCCATGACTTGTTGTTACATAAAAATGCACATATGCCTTGTGTTTGTACATTTATGCCATTAATCACTCAAACAACTTCCATACCTTCACTACCCTTGCTAGGCCGACCATACCTGACCCATACCTGAACAAATACACCCCATGGCAGTGCCTTATCATCCTATAGGCCAAGCATGAGATTTGTGAAAGCAAGTGCAAGTGTTTGATTAATTGTTGTTCCTTAATTCTAGCTTGTTTAATGTCATATTTTAGGTTGAAATTCATGTTACACGTATTGTTTTGTTTCATATGCACAAGACAACTACTTTGGCTCTCCCACACTTTATTCATAGTTGTGCCTTTGTGCTTTCCGGGTGTTTGTTTGTGTGTCTGAATCGGTAATCTCCAGCTTGTAGAAGTGAGTATTTCTCACCAGACATTCCGTACTTATATAAGTAGTAAATTGACATCTTGTGAATCTGTAGTTCATATTATCATATTAAACTTGACTGTGATATTATTTATATGATGATCACCCTGTTTATTCACCTGTCATATCATTTGTTACTGTTATATAAGGCTATTCTGTTTATTTACATCAGTTTATCACACTTCAAGTTCTCTGTAGATTAGAATCACTATGGGTTGAAATGATACATACCCGAACGGACTTTAGAATAGGGAAAAATTATTATGGGCTGAAATGATAGGCCTGAACGATTTTTATTTATTTCATTTAACTTGGGATTGCGGGTTTGAAATGATAAAACACGGATTTTTCCTTTGAAAATTTCGGATTGAAATGATATATTATCCGTATCATTTTATTTAAGTTAGAAATTTTTATACAAACTGTGGTTAAAACATTTTTCTAAAATTTAAAGTATATAAAAAAATGTAAATATTATGATATTTTGATTTAAATTTAATTAAAAATTATTTTTATAAAATATTAGTGATTTTCTATAAATTTAATAAGTGAATTAAGTAAATGGTGGAGTGGAATTTGAAATATAAGTTAATTTTGGAATTTATGATTTTGTTTATAAATAGAATTTATGTAAAGTAAGAAAATATGACAATTTTGATTTAAAATGAAATTAAATGATTTTTATAAAGTGTTAATGATTTTTTATAAATAAATATGAAATAAATGGATATTTAAGTTGAATTTTGAAATATAACTTAAATTGGAAATTTGTGAATTTTGTAAAAATGTGAATTTTTAATTAATTAAATAAAATGAAAATAGGTTATATTTTGAAATATAAACTTAAATGTTAAGTTAAAATATTTAATTATAAAGAAAGGAAATTAATGCTGGAATTTAATAAATAAAATTATTATTAAATTTGATTTTGAATGCAAATTTAACTTTATAAAATCATAAATATAACGGTATTTCAATGATTATTTTAAAGTGTGAAATTATATGATTTTATAAGTTAAAATGTTTTAAATTAAAATTTAATTGGTTATTAAATTGTATTTAAATTCTTGAATGTTAATTGGCAGCCTTTTTGAAATGCTACCATTTCTAATATAAAGGATATTACAGCATTTTGTAAATGCTGTAATTGATATAAATGAACTTAATGGCTAAAATGAACTAAGGGCTGTTACTGCACTTTGTAAGTGCTGTAGTTGTTGAATTTAACTAAAGTTTTATTTGAAATCTAAACCTATTACAGCATTTTAATGCTGTCTTTTGCTAACTGAATTGTTTTTAAACATAACTTTCCGTAGCATTTTCTATGTGCTGCGAAAGTTGAAATTTCACTGTTCTAATAAATTTAAGTGAATAAATGAATTGTGAAAAGACTAAAATTTTGAGAATTGAATATTTGAATATTAAATATAATAATTTCATTTTTGAAATGGTTTAATTTGAATATTTGGATTTGAAAATATTTGGATATTTTGAAATGGATTTGAAATGATATTGAATTTTGAAATGATATTTGATTTATAAGTATAAAATACCAATCTTGACATTTTAACCACGGGATATATTTAATTTATGGTTTAACTGATCCTTAGAGGATGGGCGATCCCAAGCATCCTTTAAGTTATTATGCATTACTGCTGCAGTTCGCTTGAATTGGTTTACATTATATAAGTATATATTGTCCTGACTCGAGCATTTTGTATTTTGCTTTATGCTCGGGTCAGCCTGAGTATTTACAGCTTAACTTTGGATCTCTTTCTGGAGCTAGGAATCATTGGAGATTCTGCTTATCTAGTTATCTATCCATTTCAGTTTCAGTTGTTCTATTTCAGCTCTGGTATTATAAACTTCTATGTATTTGAGATTTCTATTGTATATGTTTTCAGACTGATATTATGTATTTTGTTTTGAGAGTTTGTTATAGTAGCTTCATGAACTACTATGGTATTTTAATTTCCGTTGCGAGTTATTCTGATATTTCTGTGTCTGTGATTCTGTATTTGATTTTATTTGCTCTAAATTTTATTACAATCTGTTATTTTGAATTATTGAAGTCAGACATATGTGGATTATTGTCGATTTGAATGGTCCAAAATAGTGGGTCGTTACAATGTTGGAAATGCAATGTCGGACATTCATCCATAAAAGTTGTCCAGGAACATTAAAAACTGAAGGAGCTCTGCTAGCACATCCTGTCGGGAATCATCACTAGGATTAGTAGCGAGCAACCCTTGCATCAAAGATCAAATGAAGATACTACAACTACATATATATGATATAGGAAATTTTCCTCGAGGGTCAGTGACAAGCTGCCCTTCATTCCATTTATTATCATTCCATGTCTTCACCTTCAAACTCGTAAATTGGTTCAAAGTGGTTTTCGGATAAGAATCACTCAAATCCGACCTTGGTTCCTTCGAACCAATCATCGATAAAAAAAGATTTTAAGTTTGAGGATGATTATCATTTCATTCATTAATATATTTTATCAAATAAAATGTCTCTTTAAGAGATTTAAATCTTTAAATCATACCATTTCCAATATATGTGGAATCATTAAACCTCTTTTTAACTTTGGAAATACCAAATCAAAATCATTTCTCATATATTACATCGCAAAAACTTATTGAGTAAAAATGGTCGATAGAAATTATACTAATTCTATTCAATACCAATTTCCGTATTCAACCTTCACTATCCCCCGAATAACGGTGTAACAACCCGCATATTTATCGATTTTATATTTAAATATTTTATCGTTAGTCGGATGTTAGTCCGAAAAGCTACTTTTTTGCATACGGTCAAATTAGGACTCGAGACCACCCCCATTGAGTTCAAAATGACGTTTGCGATCTTTTTGAGTGTAAACTTCGATATGTTTGGAGATAGTGAAATTTTCGTCACTTTTTGTGTTGGGCTTTTGGTTTGGGCTGCACCTCTTCTAACTCAGCCCAACCCCTTCCTTCTCTTCATCACTTCATCTACTTGCATCAACTTTCAAGCTTTAGCAAAAATGGTGGAGGGAGTAGGAAATTAAAAAAATTCCAAGCTCAAGTTCTTCAGCAAATTCAACATCTAACTCCAAATTCAAAGTGAAGACATTGATTCAAGCTTGTGGTTGATCTTTGCTTTACCCCCGAGCTTCATCTTCATCAAATTCCATGAAAAGGTGAGATTTTTGATCTCACATCTTGCCTATAATTGTCATTGGACTGTTGGGGATGATCCCTCATCACTTTAGCATGTTTGTTTGCATTGGATTGGCGAAAAACTACAAATTTTGGCGTTTTGGTAAGTTTCTGGCCTTAAGTCGTTTCTGGCCATCGCTAAGTCGTCCACGAGTTAAGCCTAAGTCGTAAGTCGTTCGCGTTGAAGAGTCACACGGAGCATAAGTCGTTCCAGGCCTTAAGTCGTTCTGGGTGTGCTAAGTCGTTCGCGAGTTAAGGGCTTAAGTCGCGCGCGTTGAAAAGTCACCGCCTTTGTATTTCTGTTCGCATGTGTTGAGTCATTCACGAGTTAAAGGCATAAGTCGTTCGCGAGTTAACTCCTTGGGTCGGTTAAGGCTTAAGTCGTAGGTCGTTGGCTTTTAAATCGTTAAGTCGTAGGTCGCTGCTTCTACTAAGTCGCTAGGACATGCCAACTCCGCTAGCTCGCAAGTGTTAGGTCGTATGACCTTAAGTCGTAGGTCGTCCTCGACCTAACTCCACTAGGTCGTTCCAGCCTTAGCTCGTAGCTCGAATTGGAGCTTAAGTCGTTAAGTCGTTCAAGGCTTAGGTCGTTAAGTCGTTCGTTCCACTAAGTCGTTCAAGGCTTAGGTCGTTAAGACATTCGTTTGCTAAGTCGTAGCTCGTTCGACTTTGTTAGGTTGTAGGTCGCTCGCCTCCCTTAACTCCAGTTAGGTCGCTTGACCTTAAGTCGTAGGTCGTCTCCGACCTAACATTCCCACTGCTATTTCACTAGGTCGATTGACCTTAAGTCGTAGGTCGCTCGACTTTGTTAAGTCGTAGGTCGCCCTCGACCTTACCCTTTGGTCGAATGACCTGTGATTCGCTAGGTCGCGATTTTCCTTAGGTCGTATGACCTATTTTTCCTTAGGTCGTTGGACCAGCTTGCCTTCACTAAGTCATACCGTATTACTCTGCGTAGGCAATCTTATCTGAAAAGCATTCATCAGAACTTCTTACTTTGATGGTTTTGGGAATTGATTTCTTTGAACTTTACTCACGTCTTCGAACGTGAATTTTTATGATTGATTGTTTCTACAATCACTTCTATGATTTGTCACTTCAAAATATAAAGGTTTCCTATACTAGTATTAAATATCAAAACTCTTTCATTAAAACGATTTCAACTCGATTTTCAATATCAAACTCGTTTATAAAACTGTTTTCCAATTTATTAGTATATACAAACCTTTACCTCATTCGTATGAGAAAATATAATTAAACGGCTTAGCAAAACAAGTGGTATGAAACGCTTGCGTTTACTTCGTTAGTTAATTGATGGACTTGTTCGATTGAAACTCTTGTGACAATTTCCTAGTGCAGATCTACAATCTGTTCGTAAATATTTGAGTTAAGCAAGTGGTTATGGGACATGAAGCTAAACTCTTATATTTACTAGCTTAGTGTAATCGACACTTCCTTATGATCACGATGATCATTCTTGTGATTTAGACTAGCGTTTGTGCGATGTCTCTTTGTTTGCGAGGTTAGACTAGACACCATTTGTGTGATTTCGATTCACACATATCTCTTTATCTTCAAGGTTAGTCTATGCCTCATTGGTGTGATTTCGATTCACACATATTGAAACTCTTTATGATCGATGACGATCATTTTATGGTTTAGGCTCATGGGTCGTACCTATTTAGGTGCGTCGATGTTTACTTCTCACATGGGTCGTATCTATTTAGGTGTGTCGATGTTTACTTCTCACATGGGTCGTATCTATTTAGGTGCGTCGATGTTTACTTCTCACATGGGTCGTATCTATTTAGGTGCGTCGATGTTTATTTACTTCGTGGAGCAATTCGGCTCAATAAGTCGGGGCATGGGGCGTATCTATTTAGGTACGTCGATGTTCATCTATGCATGGGTCGTATCTTTCAAGGTGCGTCGATGTTCGACTTTTCATGGGGTGTATCTTTTTAGGTGCATCGATGTTAGACTTTTCATGGGGTGTATCTTTTTAGGTGCATCGATGTTAGACTTTCCATGGGGTGTATCTTTTTAGGTGCATCGATGTTAGACATTACATGGGGCGTATCTTTCTAGATGCGTCGATGTTTATTTATGCATGGGGCGTATCTTTCTAGGTGCGTCAATGCTAGAGCATGGGTCGTATCTTTCTAGGTGCGTCGATGTTCGACTTTGCATTGGGTGCATCTTTCTAGGTGTATCGATGCTAGACTTTACATGGGGCATATCTTTTTAGGTGCGTCGCTGTTCGGTTTATGGGATTGGTCATCCTCTTTTCTTGAGATTTCTGGATTTTATGTTTCACCAGCTTTTACCATTGACATTGATGAGTATGTCATTTTATTGTGGCTTGGTGAATTAAATTAAGAATATGACATTCTTTTAATCTTTGAGAAGATTCTTGTGATATTGATTAATCTCTTGTTGATTATCATTTTCATACTTGTAGTAGTATGCTTTTATGGATATCTTATATGTTTATGCCATATCTCTTGTTCTATATCATTTTATCTGATAATTATAGCTAGACTGATCCGTTTATTATTTTCTTCTTAAATAATACTCGGGTCAGACTGAGATTTTACAGGTGCTTCCTCATGACTTCTTATCTGGAGCCATCTTCTGACTTTTGGCTAACTACTCTAGATTAGTGGTTTTTGTTTGTATACATTTGAGATTAGACTCCTTGATGTATACATATTCTATTATCTTGCACTTGTATCTATTCACTTGTGTATTGTGGATCTTATTTGACCACCACTCTGATGTACACTTTCATGTGTTATATTAATATCTCTTTCCGCCTTTGTGATATGAATTGTCTATGACTGATTTGTGTTACGTTTATTTCTATATTTGTTTCCGAAGATCATATATAGCCACTGTGTGATAGCTTTGTGTTTGTATCGGTATGTCGGATTTCCTCCTTAAAAGATATGCATTCTTTTCAATCTGACATATCGGTGCTCGCGCAAAGAAGTTACACGGATGGTCGCTCCTCAACAGCCTTATCCTCCGTGCTAATTGACAGCACTACACCGTAGTGTTCTTGGTTAGCGTGGGTATAAAGGTGGGGCGTCACAAACGGTGAAATCACCTTGTAAATTCACAAGGATAGTATGGGTTCCTTGTAATGACCTAAAATTTTCAACCATTCGCATCCATACATGTCGGATTTGAATTGCTCAAAATATCAGATTGTTAATTTAAATTTGGCAATACTCAGCATATACAGTAAATAAAATAATCACATATCACAGACACATAGTAATATAACAATAATGCAGCGGAAACAAAAGAATAGTAGTTCATAAAGGTACTATGTATATATATAACAGAGTTAAACAAGATACAACAGAAGCCTCGAATACATAGATGTCTCAATACAATAGTCAAATACAAGATCTGAATACATCACTGGAATCAACTGAATAACTGATAGCAGAATCGATAGATAGCTGGATCTCCAAGCAAAGCTCCAACTCCAAAGGTGAGTCTCAAATGCTGTATCACTCAGTCTGACCCGAGCGTAAAGCAAAACACAAAACACTCGAGTCAGTATTAACATTCTTATATCAATAAATCCAACTCAAGTGAAATATCAACTGAGATACAAGTAACTTAAAGGATGTTTGGGATAACCATCCTCTAAGGATCTGTTAAACTATCTACTATGTAGTAATATATGCTATTATAATAGTGTCTAATAGTAAAATAAACTTACTTTTAAATAGCGTTAAGGGGTTACCCATATAGCCCTTAACACATAATAGTGCCAATAGTCTATACAGTACATGCATACCTCCAGTGGCTACGAGAAGATACTCCATAGGTATGACACAAATAGAAACTCGTAGTAAAGCTCGGTATGGTAGGTGACACGGCACAACTAGGCAATGCCAGGGTAGATATACCAATTACGCATCCAGGCTAGTGGAAACGCATAGCAGCCACTACCGCCCACCTCGGAATATACTCCCACATCAAAATCGAAGGGTGGCCACCAAATCAATCACAAAGTAATAGAATGGTATCGGAGAAATGCGTCCGATCAGAGGTGCTACCTCATTGGCCCGTCAATCACTCCTGTTTTAGCCACCTTATGTCAACTCACAGGAGTCGGGTCCACGTTCATACCTCAATAGGATCGTCGCCGCCATCCTACTTCATTCTGGAATCTCCACCGCGTACACGGTTGTCAAAGTGGTTTTCGGTATTGACAGAGAGTATGCACATATCTGATCCCGGTCTCTTTAACAACCAAACGTTAATATAACACCGCGGTCATTTCAAAATAGTTTATACTTCAAAACCAAAATATCATTTTCTTTTCAAAACCCAAATTAATACGATATCATTTCCATTTAAAATATATCCATTCCAAAAATCACATCACTTTCCAAAGTTATAATGCTTTCGAAATCATAGTCTTTCAAATCAAAACACTTTGGAAATCACAGCTTTGAAATCATAGCATTTTGGAAATTATAATACTTTGAAATTATAGCATTTTGGAAATCATAACACTTTGAAATTATAGCATTTCCCTTAAACCGTTTAGATATCAATAATAGTATATATAATAAAATAGTTTATAAAATAAAATAATTTATATGAAATAGTTATAAGTTAAACAATATATATTAAAATAATTAGTATAATTAAAATAGTTTATATTAAAATAGTTTATATTAAAATAGTTTATATTAAAATAGGTATAATAAAAATAGTTATATTAAAATAGTTTATAAAATAATATAAAAATAGTTTTTAAATATAATTTAAAAATACTTTATATAATAAAGATAGTTTTCACAAATTCACAAATCGATTCAAATCAACTCGACTTCCAAATTCAACTAAATTTCAACTCAATTAAATTTCTCAATAAACCATTTTAAATTATACCGATTTCAAATACAGATTTGAACCACACAATAATCCATTCAAAATTCAATATATCTCAAAGTCAATATATTCAACCATTTCAAAACTAAATTCGATAATTTCATATATATATCAAATTCATTTTGCTATTATTTTAGTCTTGAAATATTCACTAAATAAATCCAATATCATTTAAAACAAACCCCAAATTACAATAAACTAAATATTTCCTTCAATTTATTTGAAATATACATTTAAATCACTTTAAATCAAAATCAAGTTATAAAATCATATCTTTAAAATCTCAAATTTTATAATTTCAAACCAAACTTATTTAAGTAAAATTCTTAAATAAATATCAAATCAATTTCAAATTTATCTTTCCAATCTGAATCATTATAAACTCTATATTTGAAAATATATATATAAATAAATACTTAAACATATTAAATATATCGACTTTATTAAATCAACTTTGATTAATCTTTAAAATCAATATTTATCAAAATCATATATTTCTTTTAAAAACCATAGAAATCATTTTCAAAAATATATAAATAGACCAACGATGTCTGTATATAATTTTCTATCCTATGGTCAAGTGATACGGATATTTATCATTTCAATCCGCAATTTAAAACATATTCGGGTATATATCTTTTCAACCCGAAATCCCAAATTCAATTTAATGAAAATCGCTTGGGTTTACCATTTCAACCCATAACAATTTTCTCCTATTCTACAGATCGTTCGGGTATGTATCATTTCAACCCATAGTGATTCTATACTAATAGGAAACTTGAAGAGTGATAATAGATATGATAATAAAATAACAACAGTAACATGCATTTATCATCAATATAAATAACAGATAATGGTGTCAGATGTCACAGGTGAACAGTTACATATAATAGCATATATATAGCAATGTAAATAACTGACAGCAGCATATTTCAATTGACGTTTCAATTGAAATCAAATTTAATAAATATAAGAACATCAATCGTGAGTGATGGCTCACCTTTAGAGGCTAGAGATATCCGATAAACAAGTTACGAATCCCAAAGCAAAGCTCGATGGACACGATTCAATGAAGAACAGGCACGACGGACAAAGATGATAAATTGGAGTTAACGAAGTCAATCAGAACGGCATCGATGAAGATAGATGGTATGAATGAACTTATATGTAACTATATATATATATATACTATTTATATACAAATCATATTTAAATTTCAAACACATAATAAATTAAATATGTATATGCATTCAAAATTATTGTTTTGAATTAAACACATATCAAAACCACTTATACGAAATATAGTAACCTTTATATTCATAAAACAAGCAGATCATTTACAAATCTGGCTTTATAATAATAACAAAACCTCAACAGTATATATATATATACTTCATAGAGAACCCATTACAAAATCAACACATTTAATATTTTAAATCAATGCACATATATATACTCCTTAAAACGAGAATACTTACACACACATATATATCTCAAAACCAAATTCACTTTATTTAACAGTATATACATTATTTTTATAAATTAACCCAACATTTACATACTTAATATATATATATATATAAGTTGACATAATACACAATAAGCACCTATATTTTACTACATATTTGAAAAATATTACTGTATATGTATTACAGTAAATTTATAACTATACATCTTATAAGGTAAGACTTATATATATAGATCAAAATATCTATGATTATAAAGTATAGCTACAGTAAAAAAACTACATGCGTATCCAGCTTATATGCAATGCAGACCTGCCAACATACTTTATCTGATAATATTACGTATGACATGGGCCATACATGTCTATACTAACATATTTATATGCAGACATTGAACAAATATGCAAACCATATGCAAAACAATATATCTAACATAATAGCCAAACTCAAGTCAACAGATGTACAAATTTATATATCAACTTATATATATACCTACCTTTTAAATACTAACATACCATAAACATAAAATACCGAAAATATACAAGTCTATATATATGTATATAGCATATAAAATCTCACTGAAAAAATATTTACACGCAAACGTTATACATACTAATATATAATAAACAACATATAGCATGTAGCATGAAATATATAAACTAATATCGTATATATATGCAAATGTAAAACAACCTATATATAAACTAACTATGATGAATCTTTGCATAAAACATAACAGACCAAATACGTGAACGAATATATATACAAATATTCTACATCATATCTCTATATAAATTATACCCACAGATAGGATGTAACGCAAATATAAGCTTATACATATATATACATATCTAAACCTTATATATACACCTTTACTTCTTAGCAATAGAAAGAGCAGCAAACAGGGAAGTGCAAGGAGGCAAGTTTTGGGATGGAAACTGGTGTGCTCGACCGTGGCGCTGAGAGGAATGGAGGCTAAGGGGAAAGGCTTGGGTAAACGGCTACTGGAAGGTTGGGGATGAAGTGACAGCTGTCGGCGATGTCATTCAGGTTTGGATGGCCATTTGCTGTCATGGGGAGATGTTCGGCCAGGGGATTCGAAGGAGGAGGCAACTGCTGAGGGTGATGGCCGAAGCATGGTCACGGTGATGGATTTGTGCTTGGAGGACGGGAGAGCGAGGGGATAAGTCATTGGGTTAGCTTCTGAAAGAATGAGCAAGAAGGAAAAAAAATGTATATAACACGGATGAAAGAAAGAAGAACAGAAAGAATAAGAAACGAATTAATATAAATATGTAACCACCACGAATTGCAAAAGTCACGCATGAATTTTTGTGATAAATAAAAGATAACGGCTGATGGTATTATATGGTTGGAAACTGAGGAGATAAAGGAAATAAAAGGTCCAATACAGAAATGATATAAAAAATCATTCCATAGATTTCGCTGTCTCCCGGACTTCGAAAGTTGCAATTGAATATACTACGGAGATCAGCACGACGAGACGATCAAAATGATATACAAATATTAGTGGTACGATCATCCGATCAAAAATCGATAATCGGTACCAAAAATGCTGCTAATTTACCAGAAATAAGTTGAACGGAGCAATAGCAGTTCAAATTTGGAGAAACGAAAGATGACGCCTCACTCAAAAGATGATTTACAAATTTACCATTTGCTATGTTTAATTAGACGTAATTCAAATATTAAATTTTTATTTCAAAGTTTTATTATTTAAAATTTCACAAAAATTCAATTAATTAAATAAATAAAACAAATAAAATTATTAAGAATTTACGGGTCGTTACATTCCCTCTTTGTAATTTAACACCAAGTGTAAGAAGATTATTTATATGCAATCCTAGTTGTTTAAATTTTGAAAATTGAACCTTTTATGCTTGTCTCGTTTTCGACATTTCTACCTTATCTATTCCTTGTCCAGGAAAAAGGCCAGGAGAGCCAGGGTACTAGTTGCTCCTAAATATCTCCTTAGTTTAAGCACCTCACATCTGGATCTCACGAATAGAAAAATTCAGTCTACTCATCGGCTTTTAGAGCCAAGATCAAATCGCTTAATTATAACAGCTTTTCTTTAAATCATTTATTTAAACTTTTTAAAATAAATTATAAAACCTGCACATCATCATTAAAATACTCAATTATTTATTTGAAAACATTTATAAAAGATTTGGGAAAGAATACTTAAGTTTAAAGCCATATTTTAAATGTTATTAAAAGTGTTGCAAAAAATACCGCGAATAGTGCTTTTAAAGTTTATTTGATCAAAACAACTTTTCTATCATTTAGAAATCCATTTATATAACTCAAATTTCTTTTAAAATATTAATATAATTTATTACATATTTTTTAAAGAATTAAAAATATCACTTTTAAAGAATTTATCGCTTTGGTTTCCGAACTGCCAAACCACGACTATTTTGAAAACATGTTTTGCTCATATTTCAAAATCTACTAAATTTAATCTCGATCGTTTTCTTTTATTTGAAACTATGATTTTAAGAGTTGGAAAATTCTTATTATAAAGAATTCTGACTTCGAATCCATCATATAAATGGATTTAAACTTTATGGCACGAAATGGAAAACTACTGTTACGCGGCGCGCCTTTTTTGACTCAACTTTCATAACTTTTCCACACTTCACCAAATTGGTTTTAGTGTTTATAAAACATTTATAAATAATTTTAAACCATTTTAAAGAGGTTTAACAATTTCGTATACACCATTTCATTTATTAAAGTAGAGTGATTTCCATTGTGATATTCGATGTGTATTAAACGTGAATTGTTTACAAATCCAAATAAACATAGTATCATATCCAAACATTGTTAACCATCATCACAACGAAGCATAACCAAACACACACACACACACACATATATATATATCATCTAATATATCATATTATAAATAGAGTTTCTCACCTTCATTGGTTTCCGACTTTACAAAAATCATTATAGCTTCGCTACTATCGAATCAAAGCTTATGGAATCAAGTATTCGACCTTTGGATGGGCTCGGCCTAAGCTTGCAAGTGCAAGTGGCTCTACCTTTGTAACGACCCGTAAATTTTAGTGGTTTTAATAATGTAATTAGCTGGAATTTTGTGAAATTTTAAATAATTAAATTTTGATATTTGGAATACGTCTCTTTTAACATAGCAACTCGTAAAGTTTCATCAGATAATATGGAAGTTTATTTTATTTGTGTAATTCTATTTAAATCAGTTAAAATTTGATGATAATAAAATGTTTTTCAAACCTGAATATTTTTATACAGTAAATTGGTAAATCGTCTGCTGAGTGAGACGTCATATTTCGTTTCTCCAAATTTTGACTATTATTGCTCCGCCTATCTTATTTCTAGCAGATTAGCAGCATTTTCGGTACCGATTATCCACTTTTGATAGAATGGTCGTACCACTGATCAATGTATACCATTTTGATCATCTTGTTGTGCTGATCTCTGCGGTAGATTCAATTCTGTGTTTTGGAGTCCGATACATAGCGGAAACCGTAAAACGGTCAATGTATCGGTTCCAAAATTTTAACTTTTAAAACGTTTTTGTGACCATTCAATTTTCAAACGGCTAAAACTAAATAGCCATCAGTTATTAAACTTTTGATATCCTCTAACCATTGGCATGCCACCATTTCAATAGATTTTGTTTCGGTTCACATATTTTCTTGTTCTGTTCAATTTTTTTGAGATAAGATAAATATATATTAGTTTGTCTCAACTGTTTCTTCATCTCCAAATTCCTTTAACCTCTTCCCCTCTTTCACCATTCCACACTCTTCCACCCACGAGCACAGGCCTTCCTTTCTAAACTCCCTTGCCTAGCTCGTGCCACCGCCTTTCCGCCCCACATCCACAGCTCACCCATCTCTAAAAAAAAGCAAAGTCTATAAAAGTTGCATGATATTCCATAGCCTAGCCATCTCGTCTCCCTGCAGCTTTCTTTTGCCTAACAGTGGGAAGCATGTAACATTTTGTTCTCATGTATGGATGATTGGAGCCTGCTACTTTTCCTGTGTCTTTTCCAAACCATCACTTTTACTCCCTCGTTTATATAAGGTATGCTATATTATTTTATATAAATTCTACTATATATATATACATTGGTATATGAACTTTTTGTAACGACCCCGAAATTTTAATTTATTTAAATTAATAATTAAACGAATTTTTGGATTAAATTGAGTAATTAAATAAATTTCTGAATAAAAATTGTGAAATAACTGGATTAATTGGAGCGAGTTTCCCCGACTTGAATATGAGTGAATTGGAAATCTTATATATAAGTATATATATATTAATTTTTGATTTGAAGTGTAAATAAATGATGATGATAATATTACAGTAAAATAAATATTTAAGTTAAAATAAAAAAAATATATAACAACAAAATAATAAAATCTAACAATATAATGATAAAAGAACTTCATTTAAATTTCAAAGTATATGACCAAAGAAAACACACTACAAGTATAACTAGAAATGAAGATTTCACAAGTTCAAACCATGAAATCAAAACAGGTGAATTAAAAATAAAGAACATTAAGTAAAATATTTAACAAGTTTAACAAATTTGTACAATAACAGAAACAAGAAAAATAGAATACAAAGCATGAACTAAACCAATACACAATCATCTTCCAGCCACCATAACATCATAACAGCCGAGCAAAACAAAATATGCTTAAGTATGAGCACTAGACAGTCAAACATATTCAAGTTGATTAACTAAACAAAAGCAAGAAAATACAAAACAGAAAAGAAATATGAAAGCATCTATGTATAAACAAATGAAGACAAGTAGTAGGCTGCAACAAAATATCTTTCATATGGTACATAACAAATCCTCTCAGCCGAAATGAAGATAAGTAAATAAACAAAATATTAGTAAAATAGAACAAAAGAGAAGAAAGTACTCAAAGCAATAAATGCAACATGCTTCATGCATTTAATGCAAATGTC
The DNA here is from genome assembly GCA_030737815.1 of Allium fistulosum. NCBI lineage: Eukaryota > Viridiplantae > Streptophyta > Magnoliopsida > Asparagales > Amaryllidaceae > Allium > Allium fistulosum. Next base: position 969,999,884 of record CM060908.1, on the reverse strand, counting down.
TCCAGCATGCTTTTTGTACAAATAATATAGTGCATACTTACTTTTTATATGCATCAAATCCTCATTCCAGTTCGTTTCATTCTTAGCTAAGTAAAACTGAGAGAAGATCAGAAGTAAAAGAAAATACATCATCTTTAAACTTAAACTAAAAATCAACTCAAACAAGAAGATAGAAGAAGAAAGAGTTCAACTTCATTAGCAAAGCAAAACTTCAAATTTACAGTTCCAGGCTATCTTTTGGTTCTCTGTTGTTTCTCTGAAAAACAAGGTGAGTAACTTAAATTTAAAATCTGTTTAAGTATGTTCACTTATGTTCTTATGTCTGAAATAAGTGTGTTTATATGAATATATATTTATGCAATTCTTCGAATGTTGATGTCTGACTGTTTAAATAGTCTGGTAAACATCTCTGTTTTCTTTTCTTTTTTTCTTTTTTTTTTGGACTCGGTTATGCCAATAAATTCATTTCTCTCGATCTAACAACTATTAGCACTTGGAATATAAACAAAAACTGTTTGTTATAGCTTTTGTTTAAGCTTAAAATTTTATTTGAGTTAAAACGATTTGTAGATATCCCTGGAAATTAAAGAATCTGAGTAAACTTTAAAACTGGTCGAATTTAAAACATTTTAATTTACAAATTCAAGTATATAAATTGAATTTTCATACTTTAATATGAATTTTAAAGCAAAGATCTTAAATTTTAGATCAAAAATAAGAGAGCGGTTTGAGTTTGTTTGTTTTGAGCATTTCGAGTTGTCTCGGTTGATCTAGAGGATCGGGGTCATCGTGTCTCTTCCTAGAGGTAGCGGAGTGATCGTCGATGAGGGAAAAATTATCAGATTAGGATGTAATTCATTTTGGAGGTGGAGATTGTGATTTGAAGTTTAGAACCCTAGTTTTACTGGGTTAGATAAATTTGATCACTTCGGCATTTGTAGACGACCGAGTTCGATGGAACTCTGGGGAATGGTTGCGAGGACATGGTCGAAGCTGTAGCCAGAGGTGGTGGTACTCCGATGATTTTGATGACGAGAACGATGAGTTTTTCCAGGTTCGATGATGGTTCCAGTTCATATGTTCCAGGTTTGGGTTCGAGACTAAATTTCGATTTTGAGTCTGCTTTGATGATTCGTTGAACGTGATGGGATGCAAGTGTGATCGTCGATGTGAAGAGATCGTTGATGATGGCCGGAGCGTCGTCGCGCAATCGTGCACGTGCACGAGATGCTATTCGTGTCAGGTGGCTTTGGGCTGGGTGGTCTCGAAGAAGATCTCGAGCAATTCGAGTTTTGGCTCGAAGTAGGATAAGGTTTTACTCGGAGCAGATTCTGGTTAGCTGAGTAAATGTTTGTTTCAGGTTTTATAACCTGACAGAGTTCTTGTTTTTAAATTTTAAATGAAATTAAAATTTAAAGCAGAATTTAAAAACAGGGGTTTTAAATTCAAAGTTTAAGTTTGGATTCAAATGAACTTTTGAATCCTAAGTTTAAAAATGAAAATTTAAAATTTAAAGCAAGATTTAAATCAAGTTTTAAATCAAGTCTAAATATGGATTTAAGTTTACTATGAACCCAAATCTGGAATTTAAATCAGTTTTGAAAATTTAAATGTTGAACAAGTTTAAATGTTTTATAGTAGATTTTCAAAATGGAATTTGAATTTAAATTTAGAGGTGTAATGTTTAAATACACTTGAATGTTAATGGAGTCATTAATAAAGTAAATGAATTATCTTAGAAATAATTAAAATTATAAAAGAATTTAATTTATAAGAGAATTAAGGAATGACTTATTTATTTAATTTATAAATAAATAATCTAGATTAATTTATAATTAGAAATGATTAATAATGAATTAATCTAAGATAATTTCTCAAGAAAGCAATTAAAGAAATGTTATTGGTTAATGAAGATAATTAACTAGAAATTTCTAGGTAATTTAAATTTATGTGGTTAAATTTTGATAATTAATTAGATTAATTAATTTAGATAATTAATCGTAAATTGTTAATTACTTAATAAAAATAATTAAGGAGAATTAATTAAATGATAGTTAATCAATTTATTTATTTGAGGCTAATTTATTTATTATTAAAGATTAATTAATTTAAATAAAATTGCAATTGGTTAATGTTAATTAACAGTATTGGTGACTAATCTGATCAGATAAATAAATTTGACCTTACTTATGAATGTTTGAATTCTATTGAATGTTGAATTGTTTGATATCCCTGATTTGTGATGCTTTGTGTTACGTCCTGATTTATGTCGTGATCTGTGATTCCTGTTTCTGTGATATATTACTATGTGAATATGAAACCCCTTGGTCCGTAAAACGGCACTTGAATTTCGATGCGACAGGGAGTCGGATTCCAGTTGGTTATCCGAAACCCACATCGAATTATAATTGTGAATCTTTGTGACTGATAAATTTATTTTATCTATGAATCTGTGAATGAAGATAAGCGTTGTCGATTATACCGCTTATCGATATATCTGTGATGATTGATGTTGCACTATTGTGTGTAAAACCCCTGGACTACACCTTTACACACACAATATGGATTTCATGTGGAAATCGGTTAAGTCACAGATAATTTACATCTGATGTTTTTAGAATTGAAATTTTAATTTCAATCGATTTTGAAATTAGAAATTTGGGTTTAAAAGTGAAAAGCTTTTGAAATGGAATTTCAGAGATAAAAGTTATTTTGAATAACTTAATCGAGTTTTGAAGTTTAAATAATTTGATTTAAACTTAAATTCAAGATTTGAAATTAAATTCTATGATTTGAAACTAGGGATTAAAGATGTTTATATATGGGTTAAACTATTTTAAAAAGTATTGATTTTGAAGATATGAATATAATTCAAGGACTTTAACCCATGCAAATAAAATTGGATTGTTCTTAAATGAAAACTGTTTGTTTTCAAATGATAAAAGCTTTCGTATATATATAAGAAATGAAATTCCAATTTAAAGGAATTTCAGGTATGAATTGAAAGATGGTTTTCTCAAGTTATAAATGAATTTTTTTTTTAAAAACTATGAATTGAATCTGTTATCTTTAACAGATTTAAAATGATGATTTGTTTAAACCATTCGAAATGAAATTGTTTTGAAAGCTATAAGTTGAATCTTTATTTTAAAGATTTAACGAGTTAATCCAATTGAAACAGAAATTGTTTTGGAAAAACTGTGAATGAATCTTTGTGAAAACTGAGTGAACTTTGTGAAATAAATCTTTTTGTTTAAAAGATTTGAAATGGTAATCGATTGAAACCATTTAAAAGAAGAAGTTGAATTATTAAGTTGTGATTTAATTGAAATCCCAATATCCATATGTTTTTAAAGATTGCGCTCGTTATTCGGGTTAGCCGGGAAAAGACATTTGTGTCATATAACCCATTCCGAATAATGATACGTCGTATATGGATAGCATTTGAAGACCGGTGTTGAAGACCGGATATTCACGAAAACGAAAGGACAACTCGTCGAATGTCTCTGCACCGACTGGTCCCCGGTATAGAGATTTTATCACCCTTTGTGATGGGAAGTCCGGACGGGATTGTGAATACCCGGAATTGCAAGGGCTTCGTAAGAAGTGCCTTCGGTTCTGTTCGAACCCGGAACAGACTTGTATGGATACATGTCTGACACTACACTTTGAGATATAAAGCCGATTTCTTTCAAATACATTTCTGTTGGTGGCGGAGAATTTATTCTCTTAGCTTAACACCCTTCTCTGAGACGTACGAGCTCAGAGGTTTTGTAGTTGAAATTTATCAGCGATATATCCCAATTTGGTAATGTGACATGCTGAGTGTTGCTGTGTGATGATCAGTGTTTGATCATTTGCGATATGATCATTTGTTTGATCTTATATCTTTGTGATCATAGGTTGATCATTTGTTTGACCCGAAGCATGGCTTTGTAGAAAGCGTAGCTTTGAGGACGAGACTTCGTCGAGCCTCACACCCCGGAAATGGTCGAAACAGGAAGGATGCAGCAAGGTTCTAGGGAGTAGCGCCCCTTAGCGTATGTCATTCCTTCTGGATAAAGGTGGTATCATGGTATGGAGCCCAGATACTTAACCTCTGTGGTTGCTGCAAAAATTTATTTCTTTGTGGTTGTTGGAAATCGGGGATCCTCGGGAAGATCGGTGACGATCGGGGGATGGCATACGCGTGTCAGTAGTTACCTATTTTTGCAGAGGTAACCCGGCCTTGTGTTGGCAGAGATCCGGTTAGGTTCTCGGGTCGTCTATTCCAGGGACGTACCCATCGTGGATAGGAAGTTCCTTAGCCTGACCATTTGTTGGAAATCCAAACTCCAATACGAACTTGTACGGTTTTAGTTGTAGAACCTATCATTCACTTATGGTGGCGCCCCACTGTTTGGATGGTAGCTATAGTAGGCATAGTTCGAAATGTCTATGCTGGCTAGGATTTATATTCTACTTTCGAAATGTTTTCTGCACTATGCACTAATAATAATATTAAAAATGATTTGATTTTGCGTAGTAAGCATCTTTGACTAACATAAGAAGAAATCTCCTCCAAGTCTGCGTTTGCATTGTGTGTGTGGTGGGAGGTCTTATGGTAGTTTCATTTTCCAAAAGCATTGCGGTTTTCAATGTTTAAATTCTTTTGTGTTATTTAAAGATAAACTGTTTTTGTTGCTCACACCAGTCCCACGACTGACTCGGAGTTTATTGTTCCTTTCCTAAACTCTGGGTGCTCATAATTTTCTACACGAGCAGTCTAGAGTTGGGTTTTTCAGATAGTCAGGACTTGTAGATTTTCTGGAGCTAGTTCAGTCTTTGGATCGGACTGCACTTGCTTATTCTTGGTGTATCGTTATTGGGAGTTCGAGCTACTGCTGGAGTTCTCTCTTGAAGACTATCTTAGAGTTATTGTTCCGCTGCTGATGTTAGTTATCTATTTTTTCTTTTCCGCTGCTATTTGTTGTATCATATCTCTGATGTATATTGATATTCATTGTATCACTCTGTTGTATCGGATATTGTATATCAATGTATTATTCATTTATTTCGCTGTGTTATTTACTTAATGTTGTTATAAGCTCCCGAGAACCAGATTCGGCATTTGAATCTACGGCATTTTGAGTACAAGTGAAGTACGGGTGCCGATTTTCGAAGGTCGATTTTTGGGTCTTGACAAGTGGTATCAGAGCTAAGGTTGAACTTTAGCTCAGGAGTATAACACGTTAAGTAGCTCATTAGAGATAGAGTGAAGTAAACTCTAGAATGAGTAATTCTCAGATATCCGTTCGAACGTCTCAGTAAATTCTCTTGCTATCCACTGATAGTGAGTATGAGTACAAGAAGAGGACGAGATAGGGGACAAGGGAATACGACTATAAATGGTCAATACCCTGCAACAGTGGAAATAACCTTCTTATCAATCTTCTTTGATTCGTTTCCAAATTCTTTTGACAGCTCCAGAAAGAAGTTTCGGTATGATGATGGCTCTACGAATCGTTGTAGAAAGTCCTTACTTAGTATTTTCATCAGTTTCTTATCAGCTTTTTGATTTAAACCTTAATGAATTTGAAGTTAGAAATTTGAAATTGAGGTAAATTGATTAATAAAATATGAAGTTAAAATTTGAATTAAATCAATAAAACGATATCGTTTGAAACCCAATTTTGAAATTCTATTCTAATTTCTTGTGAATACCAAAGTCCGAAGAGGGACAAATTGGTATATATTCTAAGATATTCCGACTTGAATTCGGAATCCGTATCTTTTGTTTGAGGAATTATAGGAGATCGAATCTGTCTATCTCTGTCTTTGTTTCGTGCCTGCGAATTTCGAGGACGAAATTCTTTTAAGGGGGGAAGTTTGTAACGACCCCGAAATTTTAATTTATTTAAATTAATAATTAAACGAATTTTTGGATTAAATTGAGTAATTAAATAAATTTCTGAATAAAAATTGTGAAATAACTGGATTAATTGGAGCGAGTTTCCCCGACTTGAATATGAGTGAATTGGAAATCTTATATATAAGTATATATATATTAATTTTTGATTTGAAGTGTAAATAAATGATGATGATAATATTACAGTAAAATAAATATTTAAGTTAAAATAAAAAAAAATATATAACAACAAAATAATAAAATCTAACAATATAATGATAAAAGAACTTCATTTAAATTTCAAAGTATATGACCAAAGAAAACACACTACAAGTATAACTAGAAATGAAGATTTCACAAGTTCAAACCATGTAATCAAAACAGGTGAATTAAAAATAAAGAACATTAAGTAAAATATTTAACAAGTTTAACAAATTTGTACAATAACAGAAACAAGAAAAATAGAATACAAAGCATGAACTAAACCAATACACAATCATCTTCCAGCCACCATAACATCATAACAGCCGAGCAAAACAAAATATGCTTAAGTATGAGCACTAGACAGTCAAACATATTCAAGTTGATTAACTAAACAAAAGCAAGAAAATACAAAACAGAAAAGAAATATGAAAGCATCTATGTATAAACAAATGAAGACAAGTAGTAGGCTGCAACAAAATATCTTTCATATGGTACATAACAAATCCTCTCAGCCGAAATGAAGATAAGTAAATAAACAAAATATTAGTAAAATAGAACAAAAGAGAAGAAAGTACTCAAAGCAATAAATGCAACATGCTTCATGCATTTAATGCAAATGTCTCCAGCATGCTTTTTGTACAAATAATATAGTGCATACTTACTTTTTATATGCATCAAATCCTCATTCCAGTTCGTTTCATTCTTAGCTAAGTAAAACTGAGAGAAGATCAGAAGTAAAAGAAAATACATCATCTTTAAACTTAAACTAAAAATCAACTCAAACAAGAAGATAGAAGAAGAAAGAGTTCAACTTCATTAGCAAAGCAAAACTTCAAATTTACAGTTCCAGGCTATCTTTTGGTTCTCTGTTGTTTCTCTGAAAAACAAGGTGAGTAACTTAAATTTAAAATCTGTTTAAGTATGTTCACTTATGTTCTTATGTCTGAAATAAGTGTGTTTATATGAATATATATTTATGCAATTCTTCGAATGTTGATGTCTGACTGTTTAAATAGTCTGGTAAACATCTCTGTTTTCTTTTCTTTTTTTCTTTTTTTTTGGACTCGGTTATGCCAATAAATTCATTTCTCTCGATCTAACAACTATTAGCACTTGGAATATAAACAAAAACTGTTTGTTATAGCTTTTGTTTAAGCTTAAAATTTTATTTGAGTTAAAACGATTTGTAGATATCCCTGGAAATTAAAGAATCTGAGTAAACTTTAAAACTGGTCGAATTTAAAACATTTTAATTTACAAATTCAAGTATATAAATTGAATTTTCATACTTTAATATGAATTTTAAAGCAAAGATCTTAAATTTTAGATCAAAAATAAGAGAGCGGTTTGAGTTTGTTTGTTTTGAGCATTTCGAGTTGTCTCGGTTGATCTAGAGGATCGGGGTCATCGTGTCTCTTCCTAGAGGTAGCGGAGTGATCGTCGATGAAGGAAAAATAATCAGATTAGGATGTAATTCATTTTGGAGGTGGAGATTGTGATTTGAAGTTTAGAACCCTAGTTTTACTGGGTTAGATAAATTTGATCACTTCGGCATTTGTAGACGACCGAGTTCGATGGAACTCTGGGGAATGGTTGCGAGGACATGGTCGAAGCTGTAGCCAGAGGTGGTGGTACTCCGATGATTTTGATGACGAGAACGATGAGTTTTTCCAGGTTCGATGATGGTTCCAGTTCATATGTTCCAGGTTTGGGTTCGAGACTAAATTTCGATTTTGAGTCTGCTTTGATGATTCGTTGAACGTGATGGGATGCAAGTGTGATCGTCGATGTGAAGAGATCGTTGATGATGGCCGGAGCGTCGTCGCGCAATCGTGCACGTGCACGAGATGCTATTCGTGTCAGGTGGCTTTGGGCTGGGTGGTCTCGAAGAAGATCTCGAGCAATTCGAGTTTTGGCTCGAAGTAGGATAAGGTTTTACTCGGAGCAGATTCTGGTTAGCTGAGTAAATGTTTGTTTCAGGTTTTATAACCTGACAGAGTTCTTGTTTTTAAATTTTAAATGAAATTAAAATTTAAAGCAGAATTTAAAAACAGGGGTTTTAAATTCAAAGTTTAAGTTTGGATTCAAATGAACTTTTGAATCCTAAGTTTAAAAATGAAAATTTAAAATTTAAAGCAAGATTTAAATCAAGTTTTAAATCAAGTCTAAATATGGATTTAAGTTTACTATGAACCCAAATCTGGAATTTAAATCAGTTTTGAAAATTTAAAAGTTGAACAAGTTTAAATGTTTTATAGTAGATTTTCAAAATGGAATTTGAATTTAAATTTAGAGGTGTAATGTTTAAATACACTTGAATGTTAATGGAGTCATTAATAAAGTAAATGAATTATCTTAGAAATAATTAAAATTATAAAAGAATTTAATTTATAAGAGAATTAAGGAATGACTTATTTATTTAATTTATAAATAAATAATCTAGATTAATTTATAATTAGAAATGATTAATAATGAATTAATCTAAGATAATTTCTCAAGAAAGCAATTAAAGAAATGTTATTGGTTAATGAAGATAATTAACTAGAAATTTCTAGGTAATTTAAATTTATGTGGTTAAATTTTGATAATTAATTAGATTAATTAATTTAGATAATTAATCGTAAATTGTTAATTACTTAATAAAAATAATTAAGGAGAATTAATTAAATGATAGTTAATCAATTTATTTATTTGAGGCTAATTTATTTATTATTAAAGATTAATTAATTTAAATAAAATTGCAATTGGTTAATGTTAATTAACAGTATTGGTGACTAATCTGATCAGATAAATAAATTTGACCTTACTTATGAATGTTTGAATTCTATTGAATGTTGAATTGTTTGATATCCCTGATTTGTGATGCTTTGTGTTACGTCCTGATTTATGTCGTGATCTGTGATTCCTGTTTCTGTGATATATTACTATGTGAATATGAAACCCCTTGGTCCGTAAAACGGCACTTGAATTTTGATGCGACAGGGAGTCGGATTCCAGTTGGTTATCCTAAACCCACATCGAATTATAATTGTGAATCTTTGTGACTGATAAATTTATTTTATCTATGAATCTGTGAATGAAGATAAGCGTTGTCGATTATACCGCTTATCGATATATCTGTGATGATTGATGTTGCACTATTGTGTGTAAAACCCCTGGACTACACCTTTACACACACAATATGGATTTCACGTGGAAATCGGTTAAGTCACAGATAATTTACATCTGATGTTTTTAGAATTGAAATTTTAATTTCAATCGATTTTGAAATTAGAAATTTGGGTTTAAAAGTGAAAAGCTTTTGAAATGGAATTTCAGAGATAAAAGTTATTTTGAATAACTTAATCGAGTTTTGAAGTTTAAATAATTTGATTTAAACTTAAATTCAAGATTTGAAATTAAATTCTATGATTTGAAACTAGGGATTAAAGATGTTTATATATGGGTTAAACTATTTTAAAAAGTATTGATTTTGAAGATATGAATATAATTCAAGGACTTTAACCCATGCAAATAAAATTGGATTGTTCTTAAATGAAAACTGTTTGTTTTCAAATGATAAAAGCTTTCGTATATATATAAGAAATGAAATTCCAATTTAAAGGAATTTCAGGTATGAATTGAAAGATGGTTTTCTCAAGTTATAAATGAATTTTTTTTTAAAAACTATGAATTGAATCTGTTATCTTTAACAGATTTAAAATGATGATTTGTTTAAACCATTCGAAATGAAATTGTTTTGAAAGCTATAAGTTGAATCTTTATTTTAAAGATTTAACGAGTTAATCCAATTGAAACAGAAATTGTTTTGGAAAAACTGTGAATGAATCTTTGTGAAAACTGAGTGAACTTTGTGAAATAAATCTTTTTGTTTAAAAGATTTGAAATGGTAATCGATTGAAACCATTTAAAAGAAGAAGTTGAATTATTAAGTTGTGATTTAATTGAAATCCCAATATCCATATGTTTTTAAAGATTGCGCTCGTTATTCGGGTTAGCCGGGAAAAGACATTTGTGTCATATAACCCATTCCGAATAATGATACGTCGTATATGGATAGCATTTGAAGACCGGTGTTGAAGACCGGATATTCACGAAAACGAAAGGACAACTCGTCGAATGTCTCTGCACCGACTGGTCCCCGGTATAGAGATTTTATCACCCTTTGTGATGGGAAGTCCGGACGGGATTGTGAATACCCGGAATTGCAAGGGCTTCGTAAGAAGTGCCTTCGGTTCTGTTCGAACCCGGAACAGACTTGTATGGATACATGTCTGACACTACACTTTGAGATATAAAGCCGATTTCTTTCAAATACATTTCTGTTGGTGGCGGAGAATTTATTCTCTTAGCTTAACACCCTTCTCTGAGACGTACGAGCTCAGAGGTTTTGTAGTTGAAATTTATCAGCGATATATCCCAATTTGGTAATGTGACATGCTGAGTGTTGCTGTGTGATGATCAGTGTTTGATCATTTGTTTGATCTTATATCTTTGTGATCATAGGTTGATCATTTGTTTGACCCGAAGCATGGCTTTGTAGAAAGCGTAGCTTTGAGGACGAGACTTCGTCGAGCCTCACACCCCGGAAATGGTCGAAACAGGAAGGATGCAGCAAGGTTCTAGGGAGTAGCGCCCCTTAGCGTATGTCATTCCTTCTGGATAAAGGTGGTATCATGGTATGGAGCCCAGATACTTAACCTCTGTGGTTGCTGCAAAAATTTATTTCTTTGTGGTTGTTGGAAATCGGGGATCCTCGGGAAGATCGGTGACGATCGGGGGATGGCATACGCGTGTCAGTAGTTACCTATTTTTGCAGAGGTAACCCGGCCTTGTGTTGGCAGAGATCCGGTTAGGTTCTCGGGTCGTCTATTCCAGGGACGTACCCATCGTGGATAGGAAGTTCCTTAGCCTGACCATTTGTTGGAAATCCAAACTCCAATACGAACTTGTACGGTTTTAGTTGTAGAACCTATCATTCACTTATGGTGGCGCCCCACTGTTTGGATGGTAGCTATAGTAGGCATAGTTCGAAATGTCTATGCTGGCTAGGATTTATATTCTACTTTCGAAATGTTTTCTGCACTATGCACTAATAATAATATTAAAAATGATTTGATTTTGCGTAGTAAGCATCTTTGACTAACATAAGAAGAAATCTCCTCCAAGTCTGCGTTTGCATTGTGTGTGTGGTGGGAGGTCTTATGGTAGTTTCATTTTCCAAAAGCATTGCGGTTTTCAATGTTTAAATTCTTTTGTGTTATTTAAAGATAAACTGTTTTTGTTGCTCACACCAGTCCCACGACTGACTCGGAGTTTATTGTTCCTTTCCTAAACTCTGGGTGCTCATAATTTTCTACACGAGCAGTCTAGAGTTGGGTTTTTCAGATAGTCAGGACTTGTAGATTTTCTGGAGCTAGTTCAGTCTTTGGATCGGACTGCACTTGCTTATTCTTGGTGTATCGTTATTGGGAGTTCGAGCTACTGCTGGAGTTCTCTCTTGAAGACTATCTTAGAGTTATTGTTCCGCTGCTGATGTTAGTTATCTATTTTTTCTTTTCCGCTGCTATTTGTTGTATCATATCTCTGATGTATATTGATATTCATTGTATCACTCTGTTGTATCGGATATTGTATATCAATGTATTATTCATTTATTTCGCTGTGTTATTTACTTAATGTTGTTATAAGCTCCCGAGAACCAGATTCGGCATTTGAATCTACGGCATTTTGAGTACAAGTGAAGTACGGGTGCCGATTTTCGAAGGTCGATTTTTGGGTCTTGACACTTTTGATCTGTGTATTTGTACATGTAATTATATTCTCTATAAGTATACTATGTATATAGATTTGTCGTGATTTGCTGTGGCTTTGTCTAGAGCATTTGCGGTCAATTTATGTATATACAGTAAAGTAAATTTCTTATATATATATATATAATAGTTTATATTTTTTAGTTTATATAAATTACAAAACTTGTAGGTATATATCTATATAAAAGTTTACCTAAGTTTTGTAACGGATATATATCAGTTAGATATATATATATATTAGTAAGTTTTTGTATTCATTTGTGTAGTCTGCATACAATGATTACTTATATATAGATCTACATGTACACTTATACGATAGGTTTTAAAACTTAAATATTAGTTCATAAGTATGTAAAGTTATGTAAGTGTTTATCTTATATTATATATCTATCTATATATAAGGTTGTTGTGTATGCCAGGTTAGTGTATATATTGTTTCGGCTGTTGAAGTTTATATATATTGTAAGTATATAAGTTATAAAAGTTTATATAAATCCTTATTTGATTTCTAAGCATATATATACTTGTTTGCATATGACTAGCAGTGTGTGTTTTATATATTTGGTATAGTTTCAATGTTATCCGTTATATAAATTATATTATATATGTGTTAGTATGTATATAAGTTCAGTCGGCCTATGCATACATTTGTTTTGTTTTTTTCTCTGTTTTGTATTATTGACAGAAAGTTTATATGTATCAGTGTTTAAGTATTTATATATAAAATATATGTTCAGATTAATGTATATAGTATGTTTATAGTTTTAGTATATATGTTATATTACGAAGTTTGGTTATATATATAGTGCATATTAAACTGTACAAGTTTTAATAGCTATATATAAATATATGTTTATACAGTTATAAGCTTTCATATATATTAACTGTTCCAGTGTATAAGTTGTATATTTTGACAGTTTACATAAATGTATATAGATATAATAGTTTACATATATATGAACTGTTGGGATTTTAGTATAAGTTTATAAAGTTTAGTTGTATATAAATATTTAAGTATATATTGTAGTTACAATGTGTATATAAGTATGTCATGCTGTAAGTGGTTATATATATTTATTCCACTTCGGGTTGCATATATATTATGTTAATTTTAGAGTTTATACATTCTATATTCTTCCCAGTTGCATAGATGTTGGGATATATAATCTACTCGTATATAGTCTGGGTACATCTTGTTTAATTTTTTCATCTTTTTTGTTTGTTCCATTATTAGTCTGCATAGTATATTTGTTTATTAACTATTGGTTTTAACTATTTACATATATGGTTATTTTTAATTTTGAAATGTATATAGGCTTTAAACTATAATTTTGTATATATTAGTTATCTAAGTTGTTTATATCTTAGGTCATAATTAGTTTTAAATATAATAAGTTTGAATCATATATATATATATATTCTAATATTTGTTGCATTGATTTTTAATAAAGTAATAATAATAATATAATATACATTTTTTTCTGTTATATCAAAGCTGATTCTGATTAGTTCTCATCGATTCCCATTTACCAGCTTTGTCCATCTAGCGTTGCATTGGAATTCGTAGCTCATTTCTTTGTCAAAATCTATCTAGCCTCGAAAGGTGAGCAATCACTCACGATTTACATTCTTATATTTATTAAATTTTATTTCAATTGAAATGACAATTGAAATATGTTGCTGTTAGTTATTTACATTGCTATATATATATTGTTATTTATATCTGTTCACCTGTGACATCTGACACCATTATCTATTATTTATGTTGATGATATATGTCTGTTATGTTATTATCATATCTGTAATCACTCTACAAGTTCCATGTTAGTATAGAATTCACTATGGGTTGAAATGATACATACCCAAATGATCTATAGAATAGAAGAAAATCGTTATGGGTTGAAATGATAAACCCAAGCGGTTTTCATTGAATTGAATTTGGGATTGCGGGTTGAAAAGATATATACCCGTATATATTTAAATTACGGATTGAAATGATAAATATTTGTATCACTTGACCATAGGGTAGAAAATTTTATACAGACACCGTTGGTCTATATATAAATATTTTGAAAATGATTTCTATGGTTTTTTAAAAAAAATAGGGTTTTAATAAATATTGATTTTAAAGATTTATTAAAGTGATTTAATAAAGTTGATATATAATATGTTTAAGTATTTATTTAAAATATATATATTTTTTAAATATAGAGTTTATAATGATTCAGGTTGAAAGATAAATTTGAAATTGATTTGAAATTATATTTATTTAAGAATTTTACTTAAATAAGTTTGATTTGAAATTTATTAAATTTGAAATTTTAAAGATATGTTTTATAACTTGAATTTGATTAAAAGTGACTTAAATGAATATTTCAAATTTATATAAATTTAGATTGGATATTTTGTTTATTTAAATTTGTAAATAGAAGTTGTCTTTAGATGTTATTGAAATGATTAAGTAAATATTTCAAAACTAAATAATAGTAAAGTGAATTTGATATGTATATAAAATAACCGAATTTAGTTTTGAAATGTTGAATATTTAAAGCTTTGAAATAAATTGAAATTGAAATGGCTTATTTTATGGTTCAAATATGTATTTGAAATCGATAATTTGAAATGGTTTATTGAGAAACTGAATCGAGTTGAAATTGATGATATGAGATTTGATTAAATTTGAATTTTGGAATTCGAGTTGGTTTGAATCGATTTGTGAAATTTGAGGAAGCTATTTTTATATAAAGTATTTTTAAACTATATCTAAAACTATTTATATTTTACTTAATAAATTATTTTAATATAAATCATTTCAATATAAATTATTTTATTATAAACTATTTTAACTTCTAATTATTTTTTTAAACTATTTTATTTTATAAACTATTTATTTTATACTATCATTAATATCTAAATTGTATAAGGGTTGAAGTTATGATTTCAAAGTGTTTTGGTTTCTGTAATGTTATAACTTTGAAAATGCTATGATTTTGGAAATGGGTATATTTGAAGTGAAAAATAATATCGTATTGTTATGGTTTCTGAAATGGATGATATGTTGGTTTTGAAATATGGTATTTTGAAATGACCACGGTGTTAAAATAACGTAGGGTTTTAATAACGTATTTTACTGCATAATAGATAGTTCCATAGATCCGCAGAGGATGGGTATCCCAAACATCCTTTAAGTTACCTGTATTTAAGTTACTTGTATTTCAGTTGATATTTCACTTGAGTTGGAGTTATTGGTATAAGAATGTTAATCCTGACTCGAGTGTTTTGTGTTTTGCTTTACGCTTGGGTCAGACTGAGTGTCACAACATTTGATACTCACCTTCGGAGCTTCATTTGGAGATCCAACTATTGATTCAGCTTTCAGATATTCGGTTGATTCCAGTGATGTATTCAGATTTGTTATTTGACTATTGTATCGAGACTCTTGTGTATTCGAGACTTCTGTTGTATTTTTTTTTAACTCTATTATATATAAATGGTAGCTTTATGAACTACTATTCATTTGTTTCCGCTGCTTATTTTTGAAATACTCTGTATCTGTGATTTTGTGATTAGTTTATTTACTGTATATGTTGAGTTTTGCCAAATATAAATTAACAATCTGATATTTTGAGCAATTCAAGTCCGACATGTTTGGATGCGAATGGTTGAAAATATCAAGATGTTACAGCCTTGGTGGTAGGAGGTGGTGGCTGTAGGTTTAGAAGGTGGAGAGAAGGTGTTTGACTTGGTTTTGGAGGTGGATTGATATGATACATGTATATATTCTACTTTATTTGGGAATATTTTGCCATATCTTTGCTACATTTTTTCTATGAACTAGAAACCATTAATGAGCTTAAAGAAGAGGAAGAAGAAGATAATTGTGTGAATGAATGTGTGAGTGGAGGTGGGTATTTATAAGAATTTCAAGGCTTAATCCTTAAGCAAAATAGAAAATATCATCCAACATCATCATGCACCCCTTCCATCATTCCTTAGCCTTGACTTCCCCCCTCCCATGTGCTAACCCATATGCCATACCATGTGCTTGTAGGTTATGGCGAGTTTTGTTCTGATTTGGTTAAGTAAATATCATGATATTTATAACTATTACCTTGTATAGATAACTAATGTAAATGGCAACTTCTTATATGTATATTTATGTGTATGTGTGTTTTATGACATGTATGTATGCATATATATGTGTGTGTGTGTGTGTGTGTGTGTGTGTGTCATATGTGACAACCCATGGTTCAACATTCGATTACAACTTCCGTTCGTCAAACCATTGCGAATCCGGGATCCGATTCCCGATCACATTTTCACTTATTAATTAAATTACATATAAATGTAAAAAAATTTGAAAAATAGTTTCTTATCATTTTTAATTAATTAAAATGATCACATTTGATTTATAAAACCATATAAATTAATATTAAACAATTGTTTACAAAGTGGTGTTATATCGATAAAGCGATACGAATTTTCCTTATAATTTCGAATCAATATGTATCTTTATAAACCTATTATAAATGATTTATTATCACTTCATAACTAATTAAAATGAATTACTATGATTTAAAAACAGTTATTGGATTAATTATAATAATTATTAAATCATTAAATCTTAATTTAAATTCATAAATCAATTATTAAATATGATGCTATTAATGGTGATGTCATTAATACATTTTATTTCCCAAAAATAAAATAAATATTTTATTTCATATTCTTGTTTAAATGGATAAATAAATGCATGGTTCTAGCTTCATGCGCGACTTTTGATAATTATAGAGTTGTTTATTGATAAAACGATTTTCGACCATTTTATCGATATTCCTCTAAAGTATATATTTTTTGTAAATACTTATTCAAAAAATAAGATTACCATCATTCTAGTTCAAAACATAATAATCTATGTTTCTGAAAGCTTTTATTTGAATATTTAAAAATAAATATAATTTATCAAATTGATAAATTTGCGATTGTCACAGACTTCCCCCTTAAAAGAATTTCATCCTTAAAATTACAACACAACACCTAAAGGTGTTTGCCTAAAATATTTATTTTTAAACTTACACCCGTATGATGTATATAGATCATCCGTACGCAATATCTGATTCGATCTACTATTCGAATCCACAACTTTACTTTCGAAGTAGTATTGATCTTCTAATCCTCTAGCGCAAACTCCGATCAGGCTTTTCCAATCTAAGATGAAAACCTCAAATTTTCGTACTCGAATCTTAGATAAAAATCGTGCGACGAAATGATCTACGATCTCATACATACTTATTAACATTCAAAAATCTTTATGAAAACTTTTCATAAAACTTTTATCTTTTAAAGATGCTTCTTTATAAATATTCACTCTAAAAATTTAAAAAATTTATTTCCAAATATTTTTCTTAAAGGAAAACATTTCATCCCAACGGAATTATTTCAATTTTAAAAGATAACTTACGTTTTATTTTCCAAAATTACAATCAACTTCTTTCATTATAATATATTCCATTTTAACCAACCTTGATATTACCTATCAATTAATAATTCAAAATTATCCTGTTAACATAAGGAAAATTAAATAGATCCAGTAACTCCAAAATAATACAAAGGAACTGGAACTAAACTATCAATAGTATCCTATATTCCCTTAATAAGAAGGGTAATACTTAAGAGAGTGTTTACCATCCGAACATATCTCTTGCTTATTTTTAGTTATTTTCGAGCTATTCAAACTAGTTATCATTTGAGATTTTCTTACTTTCTCGAAAACATTTATTACAACAATAAATGTTGAAATCTATGTTATCATCACTTAGTACATTTTAAATCAATTTTTAAAGTCATTAATCTTTATTTGAAAAATATCATTTTCAAAACATTCCTTTAAAAGATTATTTTAACCTTTAAAATGTGAATGTATTTTCTCTATAAAATCCATACTTAAATCTCAACACAAATCATTTCCATATTTATAAAACTATGTTTATAAATTTTCTTTCTATTTTATAAAACTTCTTCTTATAAAATCTCTTTATTTATAAAATTCCATTTGTAACTCTACTCTTTCAGAAATCCCATTTATTTATAAAATCCCATTTATAAATCCATTTTCAAAATATCAATTACAAATCCATTTTTAATATTTGTAAAACACCGTTTATAAATCTATTATTTTATTTATAAGCTATCATATTTATAAATTTTACTGTTGATAGACACACACACCCCCCACTTTATATAAAATGTTTATTTACTTTATATTAGATGGCTTTTCTATAATTTCTTTAAACTTTACCAAAAAATTTCAAAACACCAATATTTAAATTCTCAAAATCCCTTTTATAAAACATATCTTCCAATTCATCTTTTACAAAATCATTTGATTTTCCTGTAAAACACACTTTTATACAACATGCTCATTTATTATCTTATAAATTCATTATTAACCCAATATTATTATCAAACACCTTATTGTCAAATCGTGAAACTTAATTCACAAGGTGTTTGTATTTAAACTTTTAAATCAAACAACTAATCACTATATAAATAACTATATCATTTGAAAGATATTTCTTTATATTCAAAATATAACCTTAGGTAAAATTATTTCATTTACCATATTTTTCTAAAACAAAAATCATTTGTATATCATTAACAAATACACGCTCTTATATAATATACTCAAACTCATTCTAGGGTGTTACTAACCCTATTTCTAATGAGTTACACATCTTAGGGTATTATTAACCCTATCTCTGATGAGACTTTATCCCTATCAGGCTCAAGTGTTCGCTCAACCTAAGCTCTGATACCAAAAGTGACGACCTGCCTTTTGCGACCCTCAGAAATTGACTTTAATACATTCTCTGTATTCATGTGCCGCAAATCCAAGTGCCGGAGAGGCTGATTATCATGGAGTAAAAGAAAATAAAGATATAATAGAATCTTACACGAATGAAATAACATATATTGTTTCTATATATATATATATCTTTACAGTGGAAATTTTAAATACATTTATCAGAGTCGTTATAACTCAGCATGGACAGTTATAAATCTCTATCCTTATAAATGCTAAATACAATCAGTAAACTAGTGCAGTGAAAATAGAAAAGGAGAATTATCTACAGAAACATCTTCAGCTCCAGACTTCAAGCTCCATCACAATGCTCCAAGTTAAACCTGACTACTTGGCTGCCCGAAAAAATAGGGCACCCGGTTTAAGGGAAAATAAAAATAAACTCTAGGTTAGTCATGGGACTAGTGTGAGAAAATCAAAATACGGATATTTAAAAACAAAGGTTATCTCATAAGACCACGTCGCACATAAACACAGATTAGCTTTTTACCTTATGATAACCAAAATCTTTACTATGCAAAATCTAGTAATATTATTTTTAATTACATCCATTTGAAAACACTTTTCAGGTAAACTTATATAATCTTAGCCAAAATTGTTATATTGATTAAATTCCAGCATAATAGGTTTTACAATCAAGTCCGAAGGCACTCATTAGAGAATGGATTTCTGTACAATGGTAGGTAAGGAACTACCTTCCATACAGTACATCTCTATAGGGATGTACTAAGGATCAACAACTTTTGAAACCTATGCACCTGGTAAGGCTGCCTACCTGCACACCCATCTGGTGGCGGATAGTACCAAATATGACATCACCCTAGTCGTAACCGACCTATCCAAGAGCTCTCTTAGCATACACAAAATACTCAATATATAGGTAATTTAGAAAGGTGATGACCATACCTAATGGTTGCAAATCACATTACCTTACATCATGCCCTATTTATGCCATTTTCGAGTGTTGATGCCTGAAGTAATGATTACCTTTCACATAGCACATTCCACTTTGAATGCCACATTGCCAATTCCATCACACACCATTGATTTCCATAAATGTACAACCTCTGAGCTCGTACGTCTCAGAGAAGGGTGTTAAGTATAGGAGAGTTACTTCCTACACCACCTAACAGATATACTTTCATAAAAATCAATTTACGTGTATGTTGGAAATGCAATGTCAGACATTCGTCCATACAAGTTGTCAAGTAACAGGACAAAATAAAGAAACTCTCTTACCACATCCTATCGGGAATAATCCCTAGGATTAGTAGCGAGCAGCCCTTGCATCAAAGATCAATTGAAGATACCACTGCCACATATACATGATATGTGAAATTTCCCCCAAGGGTCAGTGACAAGCATCCCTTTATTCCATTTATTATCATTCCATGTCTTCACCTTCTAACACGTAAATTGGTTCGAAGTGGTTTTCGAATAAGAATCACTCAAATCTAACCCCGGTTCCTTCGAACCAATCATCAATAAAAAAAAGTTGATAAGTTTGAGGGTAATTACCATTTCATTCATTAATATCTTTTATCAAATAAAATATCTCTTTTAGAGATATACATATTTAAATCATATTCTTTTCCAGTATATACAGAATCATTAAACCTCTCTTTAACTTTGGAAATACCAAATCAAAATCATTTCTCATAAATCACATTGCGAAACCTTATTAAGTAAAAAGGGTCGATAAAATTATACCAATTCTACTCAATATCAATTTCAGTATTCAACCCTTACTGTACATCGAATAATGGTGAAATCATCTTTTAAATTCACACGGATAGAACGGGTTTCCTTTTCAGAATTTAACACTAAGTGTAAGAAGATTATTTCTGTATGATCCAAGTCATTTAAATTTGGAAAATTGAATCTTTTATACTTGTCTCGTTTTCGACATTTCGACCTTATCTATTCCTCGACCAGGCAAAATGCCAGGTGAACCAGGGCACTAGTTACTCCTAAACATCTGCTTAGTTTAAGCACCTCACATCCGGGTCTCATGAATAGAAAAATCCAGTCTACTCATTGGCTTTTAGATCCAAGATTAAAGAACTTAATTATAACAACTTTTCCTTAAACCATTTATTTAAAAATTTTAAAATAAATTATAAAACCTCCAAATCATCTTTAAAATACTTAATTATTTCTTTGAAAACGTTTATAAAAGATTTGGGAAAGTATAATTAAGTTTAATGCCATATTTCAAAAGTGATTAAAAGTGCTGCAAAAAATGTTGTGAATAGTTCTTTTAAGGCTTATTTGATCAAATCAACTTTTCTATCATTTAGAAATCCATTTTTATAACTCAAATTTCTTTTAAAACATTTTAAAATATTTATAGATTATTCCACATTTTTAAAGAATTAAAAATATCACTTTTAAAGAATTTATCTCTTTGGTTTCCAAACTGCCAAACATCGACTATTTTGAAAATTTGATTTTGCTCATATTTCAAAATCTACTAAACGAAATCTCGATCGTTTTATTTTGTTTGAAAACTATGATTTTAAGAGTTCGTAAAATTCTTATTAGAAAGAATTCTGACTCTGATTATATCGTATAAATAGATTTAAACTTTTATGGCGTGAAATCGCGAACTTCCATTATGCGACGCGCCTGTTTTTGACTCAACTTTCATAACTTATCCAAAATTCACCAAATTGGGTTTTAGTATTTATAAAACATTTAAAACAATTTTAAGCCATTTTAAAGAGGTTTAACAATCTCATATAGACCATTTCATTTATTAAAGGAAAGTGATTTACTTTGTAATATTCAACGTGTATTAAACGTGAATTGTTTACACATCCAAACAAACATATTATCATATTTAAACATAGTTCACCATCATCTCAACTAAGCATAACCAAACATATATATCATCCAATATATCATAATATAAATAGAGTTTCTTATCTTAATTTTTTTCTAACTTTACAAAAATTCACTATAGCTTCGCTACGATCGAATCAAAGGTTATGGAATCAACCCTTGGACCTTTGGATGGGCTCGACCTAAGCTTGCAAGTGTAAGTGGGCTCGTCCTTGGTGGTATGAGGGGGTGGTCGTGGGTTTAGAAGGTGGAGAGGAGGTGTTTGACATGGTTTTGGAGGTGGATTGACATGATATAGTATATATTCTACTTTATTTTGGAATATTTTGCCATAGCTTTGCTACATTTTTTTATAAACTAGAAGCGATTAATGAGCTTCAAGAAGAGAAAGAAGAAAAAGAGAATTGTGTGAATAAATGTGTGAATGTAGGTGGATATTTATACGAATTTCAAGGCCTAATCCTTAAGCAAAGTGGAAAATATCACCCAACATCATCATGCAACCCTTCCATCATCCCTTAGCTATGACTTACCCCTTCCATGTGCCACCCCATGTGCTTGTAAGTGATATTGAGATTTGTTTTGATTTGGTTAAGTAAATATCATGATATTTATAACTTTTACCTTTTGTAGATAACTAATGTACATGGTAACTTCTTATATGTATATTCATGTGTATATGTATGTTATGACATCTATTTATGCATAAATATGTCATATGTGACAACCCATGGTGCAACATTCGATTACTACTCCCATTCGTCAAACCGTTGCGAATCCGGGATCCAATTACTGGTCACATTTTCACTTATTAATTAAATTACATATAAATGTAATAAAAATTTGAAAACTAATTTCTTATCATATTTAACTAACTAAAATGATCACATTTTATTTATAAAATAATATGAATTAATATTAAACAATTGTTTACAGAAAGTATTGTTATATCGATAAAGCGATAAAAAATTTCCTTATAATTTCAAATCAATATATATCGTTGTAAAACTATTACAAATGATTTTATCACTTTATGACTAATTAAAATGAATTATTATCATCTAAAAACAATTAGTGGAATAATTATACTAATTATTAAATCATTAAATCTCAATTTAAATTCATAAATAAATTATTAAATATGATGCCATTACTAATGTGTCATAAATACATTTCATTTCCCAAAATTAAAATAAATAATTTTATTTCATATTCTTGTTTAAATGGATAAATAAGTGTATCTACCCAGCTCCGTGCACAACTTTTGATAATCACAGTTTTTTATTGATAAAATGATTTTCGACCATTTTATCGATATTCCTCTAAAGTGTATATTTTTTATAAATACTTATTCAGAAAATAAGATTACCATCGTTCTTGTTCAAAACATCATAATCTATGTTTTTGAAAGCTTTTAATTGAATATTTAAAAATAAATATAATTTGTCAAATTGATGAATTTACGAGTCATTATAACGACAGTCCTATTTCTCCTAATCAGAACAAAATGAGCACTCTTAGTGAGTCTGTCTACAACAACCCAAATAGCCTCATTGCCCTTCTGACTTATACGTAATTCTTCCACAAAATCCATTGAAATATATTTCCATTTTCAAGTTGTAATTTCCAAAGGTAATAATAATCCACCGGGACTCCCTTGCTCGACTTTTACTTTCTAACATGTCAAACACCTAGCAGCAAACTCAACTACGCTCTTCTTTATTCCATTCCAAAAGAAGATCCTCTTCATGTCATTATACATTTTATTTCCTCTAGGATGAATGATCATCCTTGAGTGGTGACACCCCATAAGACACACCTCATCAAAGCATCAATCATCGAAACACAAAGACGTCCATATCTTCTCAAACATCCCTTCTCATCAATTAAATACCACATAGCATGGGGAAAATGCTCCCATTTTCTCAATTTCTCTAAAATCTCTATTAACTCCTCATCCTTCACTTGCTCATGCCCTATACGACCACCAAGGTTGGTCTAATCTCCATAACTGCTAGAAAACCTTAGATGGGTTATGTTGATGGTTGGAAGTTAAAATTTAAGAGAAACTCCAACCGTCTCCATTCATATATAGCACATAGGATAACATGTCTTCGACTAAGGGCGTCGGTGACTACGTTCCCTTTTCTAGGGGTATACTAAATAATAAAGTCAAATGATGTTATATACTCCATCAATCTCTGCTATCTATGCTTTAAATCTTTTTGGGAAAATAGGTATTTGAGTGATTTATGATCAGTGAATAACTCAAACCTTTCTCCCAAGAGATAATGTCTCCACATCTTTAAGGCGAAGACAATAGCTGTCAATTCCAAGTCATGCATTGGATAGCTCTTCGCATGTTCTTTTAGCTACCTACTAGCATAAGTAACTACTTTCTCTTCTTGCATTAAAATTGCTCTTAATCCTGTGCCACAAGCATCTGTGAAAACCGTAAACAGTTTGGTTCCATCGGGAATAGTGAGCATAGGTGCACCATTCAATGATTCCTTAAGCTTCTCAAATGCCTTAGTGCATCTTTCATTCCAAGAATAAACTAGATTGTTCTTAGTCAATTGGGTTAAGGGGGCTACTATTCTTGCAAATTTCTTGATGAACTTTCTACAGTAGCCAGCCAACCCAGGAAACTTATAATCCCTGATGCAATCCTAGGAGTCTTCTACCCTTGGACAGCATCCACTTTGGCAGGATCTACAGCAATTCTTGCTCTGAAACAATATGTCCAAGAAATATAACTTCATTCTTCCAAAAGTGACATTTAGAAAATTTGTCTTTGGGATGGTTCTTTCTCAAAGTCTCCAATACCTACCTAATGTGGTCCTCATGATCCTTCTTGCCTTTAGAGTAAACCAAGATATCATCAACAAACACCACGACGAATTTATTGAGTTGCCCCCTAAATACTCTACTCGTCAAATCCATAAAGTATGATGGGGCATTCGCCAATCCAAAAAGCATTACTTCCCACTCATAGAGCCTATGTGGAGTGCGAAATGTGGTCTTCGACTTGTTCTCCCTTGCTATCCTTAACTGATGGAATCCCGTTGCTAAGTCTAATTGGGAAAAGACTTCAGCTCTTATAAGTTGGTCAAACAAGTCATCCATTCTAGGTAAAGGGTGCGTACTCTTCCTTGTCAAAATGTTCAACTCTCTGAAATTGAAGCAAAGTCTCAACAAACCGTCTGCCTTAGTAGCAAAAACAACAGGGCTCCCCATTCAGAAGTACACCTATGGTTGAATCCTTTCTTCAATAGCCTCGAGATTTGTTTATCAAATTCCCTTCTTTCTTTGGAAGCCATATTCCATAAAGGTAGGACGATGGGCCTTGCGTCTTTCTCTAGATCAAATCGGAACTCGATCTCCCTATGGAGTGGGAGACCCGAGACCTCCTCGAAGACATTGAGAAATTCACAAACTATGAGTATGGATGATGGTTCTCCAATAATAGATTGACTTAGTGAGCATAAATAGCTTAACTCATCTAAATCTTTGGGTGTACAAAGAACTTTTAGTTCACGACCTCCAAACTCCTTAATCATACTACCTTCTTATCACAATCGCAAATGGCTCCATAATATGACAACCAATCCATATCCAAGATAAGTCCATACCCATAAAAATTTAGAACGTACGCATTGCATATGAAATCAACGTCGTATATGTCTAATACTAGGTCATTGTAAGAGAAAGATGAGTCGAACCCTCAATAGGATTGGAAACCTCTATTGGGCAGTTGTCCATCTGAGTTTGAAGGTTTAAGAAATTTACTACATTCCTAGCTATAAAAGAATGTGATGTCCCTGAATTAAATAAGGTATGAATAGTAACTCCAAAAATAAGGGTAATACCTTCTAAATCTACTTTCCCTTGGTCTCTTGGTGGTTTACAAGCAATAGGGACAACTTCAATAGCAAAGGCCCGTCCGCTTGATCCTTCCTTATCCATCTTGGGACAATGATTCTTTTAATGCCCTTCCTCATGGCAATTAAAGCACTTTCCTTTAAATCCTTCATCAGACTAACCTACAATCCTTGATTTTCATGACCCTTCTTATGGCATTTCTAACACAATTTGCCATCCTTCTTAAACTTCCCCTTCGACTTCTTATTGGCCCAAAGCTTCCCTTCTTGGACCCTTATTGCTTTTGGGTTGGGATAGTCTTCTTTTCTCCTTCCTTGTCTTTCATATTGGCTATGTGCAGCATTGGCATTTCCACCAACCTCTCATATGTGGATCCAATAGATACTTGGGTCAACAACATTTCTCTTAGCGGTGAATTTAGGCCCCTCATGAATTTCATGGCCTTTTCATAGGTATGTCTATTAGGCTCATCCCAAATTTAACCAATTCAATAAACATAGATATGTACTCCTTAAGAGTAGAACCTCCTTGTCTCAACCGAATCAACTTTTCCACTTTGCAAACTAACCTCTACTCTTGACATGAATCTCATCTCAAATCTATCCTTGAATTTATCCTAAGAGAATATCCTTCCAGGGTGCTCTTCAGTCATAAAGTTCCACTAACCCAAAGCTTCTTCCTTGAGGTGCCAAGCCCCTATTCTTCTTCTTAGCTGATCATTCCAACCAAGCTCTCTAAATATCTTCTCGCAGTAACTAACCTAATCTTTAGCTTTCGAATATCCTTTAGTTCCAAAGTACGTCTTCCATTTTATATTGAGGAAGTCCTTTCATAACTTAGGAAAGTCGAAAGATGGGGTGCTGCTTCAGCGGGCGGGGCAACAGGTACCATCGGTGCAGCTGAAGGAATAGGAATCCGCTTAATAGTCCTAAGATATTATCTAAACTATTTGGCCATTCCATGAATGGGTAGACTTCCGTGGGTATGGTTCCCTTGTTTGAAAGAAGATTGATTATCAACCATATCAACTATCGTAGGTTAAACCTTTAATGACGATTTCCTGAGATTATATGCTTAAAGAAAAGGGTTTCCTAGCGTATATGTGTATGTTTAAGAAGATAGGGTATATATATAGTAAGAATTTTGAAAATTCTTTTTGAAAAACCTTTTCAAAATAACAACTACATCTCTCATACGTATAGTTATTCCCTGTTGATCAGGTAACGTAGGCTCTGATACCAAATGTAACAACTTACCTCAGATCAGGCCTAAATTTTGACCCAGAAAAGACCCATAGAAATTTAGATCCATTCTAAGGTAAGCGGTTGGTAGAACTAAGCGAATAATAGTATAAAGCTATAACTAAACTTTTAGAACTCATAATCGATGGAACAAATATAATAACAAAGTGTACCTATTTATTTCAAAATCATAAATATGTCAAAATACAAAGTGCCATCAAATCGTGTCATAAATTCGTAATAATAGTCTAGATACATAGGTATATATAAGAGTAAGTCAAAATTATAAATATGCCACAAGCAATTCACCTCCATCTCTAAGCATCACCTTCGCCATCCACGTCCTTTAACCTATGTTGTAATGAAGAGGGAGTCAGAAAAATAAGTGTCCGATGAATAAAAACTCGAGTCTTACCTTTTTCACTACTTAGGTAGTCTATTTCAAAATAAAAATATGTCTATGAAAATAAAACTATTGAAATCATTTAATACTTCTTTTAAAGGAAAGAATCAACTTCCCAAAATCCCATAACCCAAATCCCATGTTATAATTACTAGCGATGCAAGAGATAGTACTCAAGCCACTTAATGCCTTTTAATGGAAAATAGGCAGACCCCATCATTTAATACCTATTTCCAAGGCGAGCTCCTTAATGGTACTATCTAGCCTGCATCGTATGGAATCTCAAGTCACTTAATACCTCTTTATTGGAAAGGCGGACCCTCAATCAGTCACTTAATACCTTATCCAGAAGCGGACCCTAGAGAGATACCATCTAACATGTCCGCTAAGCCATTTAATACTTCATTTAGGGAAAAGACGCAGGCCCTCAAACAACAACTTAATACCTCGAGACCCCAAAGCAAGCCCCTCGTATTATGCCTATACTCATAAAGAAGTCTCAAATTAGTCCGACTATTCCTAAGAACTAGTAGCCATATTAGCTGGGCAGATTTCCCTTAAAGAATTTGGGACTAACCTCACATCATTACAAATATTTATCATAAGGATATGTCACATCAATAGAAAGTGTAGACAACTGCTGATAGCCTCAAAGTGAAGGGCATGATTCATTCATGTAACTCTATTGACCTCGCATCCCTATGACTTAGCCATACATCAATTACTCTCCATATACACACACACTCAGCTCATTGTTTCATAAATATAGTCTTATAAGGAATCTTCCTTATTATGCCTTGAAATAATAATTATGCTATATAAGAGTTTCATCTTATTTTTTCCTACCAATCAATTACCTTCCTAATGGGGGAAAATAAATGAAAATAAATGCCTAATTAACTACGCCATATTTGCAATAATTAAACGTAATTACACAAATAGAGAAAAAAAATTCATGCCTAATAAGTTCTAAACGCATGGGTTTTTCACCCTAAAGTTGCGTTAAATGTCAATTCCCAAACCATTATTGTTACAAGCCCCTGTGTCTTCAAAATACCAAGATTTCAACATACCCAAAATAATGGATTACAATATCCAAACAGGGAAAAAATGTTCATACCCAAAACTGTAATAACTGACTTGTAAATAAACTAAAAACTCAATTTATTACATTAGTATAATGGAATAACCTAAACAATAGGAATTACAATCTAAATCCTATATTCTATTCAACTCCTCTTTTGTAAGGAAATTGATAAGAAGGAAATTTGTATGGAATAAGTGGTATAAACTATGAATAAAATTCGTAATCTTAACCCCTTATTTTCATTGAATAATCACAAATTGAACCAAAGAAGAAGGAGAAGTAGAATAGACTATGAAATTATCAAAACTTGCATAAACAAAACAAATTCCATCAATTTAATGTAAATAATTGAGAATCCTAACATAGAATTGACATTTCAAAATAAAAAGGAATTTATGGGGATTTTTTATCATATTTTCTTAATCCCAAAATCACTAAGGAAAATTCAAATCCAAAAGGAAATACACTAAACAATTACTGAAAAAGAAATACTAAGGTTTCCACTCACAGATTTTCCTTAGCTTTACTTCAATGGATTTGTATTCATTCAATCCATTCCAGAATCTCTCTCTTTTGATATACACACACAATAAGGAAGAAGTATATATATATTCAGTAGATTAAGAATAATTGGAGAAGAATATGATAAGAATATATTGGAGGAAGAAGAAATAAATAAGAAATAAGTTGAATTCTTACCTGAATTCTCTAGGGAGATCTGAATCTTATTAGAGAGATAGCAATGTCAGAGTTTCTATGTATTTCCTAAAATAATATGAATAAAAAGTGGGATAAGGTTCTATTTATAGGGATCGAAACTCACAGAAACCATCGGATGGAAGAGATGAGCAACGAATAAATCTATAGCGTTAAAATAATAACACACCCTTTCAAACCCTAGCCGCCACTACGAGGAATTGGCTTCGACCAGTCGACCTCCCCTCTTCTACCATTAGACCGCTAGGGGTCGACCAGTCACAATAAGGGTGTCGACCGTATGATTATTTTGGTTAACAATTGATTCCATTGCTTCATTAATTAATTTCTTTCCCTTGTACAAACGTTAATTAACGTTAATCGTCAATCAATCACTAATTAATATTTACTTAGCACCCAAGCAAAATTTTAAAATTCAAATCCTAAATTTAAATCCTTATTTTAATTTGAATTCAAAATAATTTAATTTAAATCTACAAACTTCAAAACGCCCATAACTTCTTCGTTTGAGCTCCGGTTTCAGTATATTATATATGGAAATAGATCGGAATTTCTCACGAACACAAGGAATAACTTCTGTGGTCAAGTTCCAACATTTATAAAATTTCCATATTCTACCTTATTAGATTTATTTAAATTTTATTTAATTTAGTTATGGTTCATTTTTATGGGGTGTTACAAACCCACGACTACTGGCCTCCCGTAGAGTACCATCTATTCCTACAGTCTTTAGTTACCTCGATGGACATTGTGACCCCATACTCCATCGGCTCATCTACACGTAGCCCTGGTCACGACCCTGCTTTGACCTTATTGGTAGTAGACAGCTAGCCTATGCGACCTAAGGGCTATGGGCAATAACCCACCTACTACTACTAAAACTATAATGCGCATCGAAGGGATATATAACTTTGGAGTCGCAGATCTAGGGTGCGACCCCACGATTAGGCCGCTAGGGTGGATATTAACCAATCTGGTTCTCTTCTGAAAAATAAAGGAAGCTGGACACAATGTGGATGGTCATATAGTACTCATAACCTATAGATATGCATATCTCTAATAGTAGGCCGACACGAGGCTCTCGTAAACTAACATCTAACAATATGGCTCTCCTCACCGAGTATTACATATACACATGAGTGTAATATCCATTTGAGTGACATTTACTTACAATGAATCTATGCAATTAAAGCCCTGCTAAAGCCTCGCAAAATCCCCAATATAGCGCATAGCACTCTTCGACCGCTACGCTATTCCAATTTCACGCTATTAAACAGTAGATCGACATTAAGCCCCACTATTTTTTGCTACACCCACTAAATTAAGGTTTTCTAGCATCTGCTTTTGCAACATTAATATACAAAGGTTGATTTGAATAGTTCTCTTTTAAACCAAATCAACAAAGTTTGGGTAAAGACCTAATTTTAAGGCATAACTGCTCAATATAAGTTAGAAATCTATTGTAGTCATTAAATCTAATCTGCATAAATCATGATATTCTTCAGTTTCATTATATAATACTAAACATTATTTCCTTTACCTACAAAAACGATGTATGAATGAGAATAAATTATATTTAAATATTTGGTTTTATATATAATGAAGTTTTTTGCACCTCCATTATTTTCCGCTATATCCCCGCTTTATCCCCACAATAACTATTTGCACCTTCACCGCAATGAACCGCTAAGCGCTTTAACTGCACAACAATGAACAATCAATCAAATAACTTAATGGAATTCCATACCACCATGTGTTATTGGGATAATTATTCAAAGCTCATAAACTACACTCGATCCACACAAAATATTTCTGTATGACAAATCCGATGAATAACAGAAAAAGTATTACCAAAAGTCTCATACCACACGATATCACTAATCCGTTTATTCAAATTTCTTGTCGCATAGAAATAAAATCTCATAAATCAAATATAAAGATGTCATCACTGTATCATATTAATATCATTAACTAAATCAATATCAACACTGAATCACCTATATAATTATTATTCAATAAACAAGAAAGAAATATCAATATAATAATATCAATATAGATTATTCAAATAAATAAACAAAACAATTCTTAACAATAAATTATTCCCAACTTATAATTTTATATAACAAAATAAACAGTAAGAAATAAATAATAACTATTAAATATATTTTTTAGAATTAAATAAATAATTGACTGAACTCAAATATCAAATATAAAATATATTATACAATAACCAACTAATATTTCAAGTTTTATAAAGTTAAGTGATATTTAGATATTTTAAATTACATGTTACTAAAACTGCTCAAATATGTTGTATAAGCTAACTGGTAAATACTCGTATTTATTAATCCAGTAAGATGGATGTTTTGCTATAATAATATAGGTAGACAATCAAGACCAAATTCATAGACAAAGCATTACAAAATAGGGTCCATTTTACCAAAATACAGTTCGCAGGTATGAGCACTGATAAAGTAATGCACAGAGAAGAATATATGAACTTGTAAAAGAAACCGTGTAAAAGATCAAATGCAGCAAATCAAATAAGTATATACAAATGGAAGCAGGCAAATTAATTCAACTAAAGAATACATAAGACAAAAATTTAATAGCAAGTGTACCAGGGTGTGGCTACCAAGAAAATATGCAAAGAAGCTCAACAAAAATCAGTTTTGGAAATTAATATATAGACAAAGTTAAAACAGTGAATGCACTAACAACTCAACACACACACCCCTATATATATACACATATATACACACACACATATTTATATAAAGATCGCCCTACACCAATGGTGCAAAACGGTAGTCAAAGGAAAGAAAAAGAAATAAGTTGAAGAAATAGAAGAGAAAGAAGGGAAAAAGAAGAAAAAGGAAGCATCAACTAACCAAATTCCTTATCAGATATCTCGCATCGCATCAAAGTCAATATAATAATCAATAAAGGTATAAAACAATACAGATAATAATAACAATGTGAAATAATCATTTGAATGAAGATCCATAAAGTTATACACATTATAATAGAATGTATACAATGTGAAAGTAGACTCAACTGATACACTGTCTCATAATAGCAAATCAACACTGTCAAGGCTCCACGATGTCACAAAGCGGAAATATAATAACAAATGCATATATAAGTATAGATAATTGTCACCTCTTGTTGGTCCACCTGTAGAACTCCTTAATCATCCACTTGCTCTCAATCTACTCATTTAAGAGTACCCGAGATAATAAGAAGCAAAGCATAAAACCTCGAGTTAGACAACAGTCTGGTGTGAGCGATATCAAATCTCAAAATACTATAAAAGTCGATGATATACGGAACAAAGGTTATATAAACCATACTTGACATGTCCCTACAACCACAGAGTCGGCACATAAACATAAGTAATATGCTACCTTATAATATCGTAAAAAGGGTATACCATACTTAGTATTTGTCAGGGTGCCTAGGTATCTCCACATATAGTCCTTACTCCATGCTAAGTAAACTCCAGGTGGTTAGGTATCTCCATCCATACCTTCTCCACACTAACTCAAGTCAGGGTGTCTAGGTATTCCTAACACAATACCTATATAGGGTGACATCCCTAGGGTGACAGGTGACTAGTATGCAACCATAACCAACATAGCATCCATCAAACAACACTAACTGTCACCCAATGCGTCAGATATATGATGACTCATATGACCTTATGTAACTGCCAAGGACTAGTGGAATTTCCGATTCTCGATTGTGTTCCCCCGTACTTTTAGGTCTGAAACCTCGCACGGTTATCTCTTATAGTACCTCTGTATCGTTTGATGTTAGACCCTCTCGGAGCGGTCCAGGATACACAACTGGCGCTACCAGCCCTCGAGTACCCCCGTATATAGTACCCCTACTTGAACACAACCAGAACACTCCGAGTCATCAACGATCCCTAGGCACAAACACATCCTTCGAGCCCTACTCACTCGATACAGATTCGAACACTATTGGCTCACTACAGTTTCTAGGAACGAGCCTTAACACTCAACCCAGTCCACTAACTGTAGCCTCACTCTAATCCAAGCTGCCATCCTCGATCCTACTCTCTGCCTGAGCTCTCGATCGAAGAACCCTACTATGATGCGATCCGAAGCCTAAGGTCCAGCATGATCCATGTAGTCCTGATCATCTCGGATTCTACTCTATACATCATCGAGTCACCATCCGCAATACCAGACTACCAGGTCGAAGCACCACATCCTTGCATAACCATCAAAACCACCAGGTCGAAGCACCACATCACTACCTCACCATCAATATCACTCGTCATAGGTTAATAACATCCAATCTCTAAACTGGTCACATGAACAAATCATCTCGTCACGCACCATGATATCTCATCAACATCCAAGCCACATATCAGCCAAATCGCCAATCAACAATAGGGATGGACATTAACCACTTTACTATGGTCAATACCATCGACCTTGGTCTCGTACTTAACTGAACGGTTAAGTACAGACCAAACGGAAATGTCAAGCATTCACTCTGAAACCTAGGTCCATCATCACGTATCCCAAAACCTATTCTATAGTTCATCTTATTCATTAGATTTCCGCATGTGCGGAACTCCAACGTACAAGATGCTACCTAAAATCAAATCACTGCTAATTGGCATTTTCAACCAAAATAGTCAAATAACAAATAAGCCAAAACACCAAACATACCTCCAACATCCATACATCCATCCAAAACAACATACATACAACATAAACAATCCATCCATATCAATTAATATGGGAAATAACATCAATAATAGATCTAATCTAATAATCCACTAACTATGGCACGATGATGGAAAATACGCGATATTCTTTATAAATCATTTTAAAATAATTATATATTCTTTTATAAAAATATAACTGATGTATAATAATAATAACATGTTTAAAAACAAAAAATCATTCACGAATGTCGATATAACACTAAATAATCAACCATATTAAAGTGAGAGAAAATATCACTCACCTCATCTAAATTTATCCAAACTAGCACCAATAGGTAGATCACGCCATCACGAGCGCAACGTAAAAAACTGCATCGAAAATGGACCTCGTATGCAAAAGGTACGGATCAAATAAGTTTCGAGATGAATTAAACAATTAATTAACTAATTAAATAGTTAATTACCTAATCAAGTTGTTAACCCTTCTTCTCCAAACAAGCTTGTACATGCACAGAAACATGGCCATGCATATCCGCTTCTTTCTCATCTTGATTTCTTGGTCAATAGTTAATGAAATCGAGATCCGACTTCACCAATGAATCCCGCTACATGACCACTCTGATCTATACTCGAAGATGATGCGGCTAATCCAACCTTCCCGAACGTGACCTAACGATAGTCGCTCCCCAGGTCTTTCAACGCGTTTTGCATCGATGCTCCATTCACCGCCAAATCAAGGCTGCACACTCCCCTTCAAGCAAGAATCGCAATGCAAATCCCAGATCCACCAATCGTTACTCATAGGTCATATGATCTCTAACCCTGTATCCACGATTATACGGTCGACCTCAGCCAATGACGACCAATCAAAATTCCACCACAATCATCGTGTAGCTCTCTTCTATATAATCTCAATGGATCCTGCCTCGCAATTTATCGTCAAGTGGATTTGGAGATATTAATTTTTAAAATGAGAAAGAGTGGGTTTGGCTATGATTTTATCTCCCAAGATGCTACAGGAAATGGCAATTGATTTTGGAGGGAGAGATTCAATCTAGGGAGATATATATAATATTATTATATTCCATTTATTTAATTCTCAATTAAATGGTTGTATGTTTTGAGTCTGTATGATCACATGAAGCGTCCGATTGCCACAAAACTTGTCTACATAAATCACCTCATTTTTTCCAGATCCAATGGTACAAATCTCATCACCATCTGAGACTGCACCCAGGGATGCTAATTTCACATATTTTGAGATCGTTTCGGCCATTGGATTGTCCGATCTCCAAATCTAGCGATCTTATACTCATTTCAATTCGCAACGTCAATTCGATCTCAACGGAAGTGGTCTCGAGTCTCGATTTGGCCATATGCAAAAAACCACATTTTTGGGCTTTCATTTAATTAAAGATTAACTGTTTATATAAACTATTAAATATCCGATTGTTAAAAATACGATTCGTTACATTCTCTCCTCCTTGAAAAGATTTCTTCTTCAAAATCAAAAAGCAAAGATAATGTCTCCTTACCCATAGGCCCTCAAAAGTTTCTTAGATTCAAAAAAATTCGACAGAACCTCCTTCGTACAGCTAGGTCCGGAAAATCACAATACAACAAAGATATGTGTATAGCTCATATCTTTAAATAAACTAGATCATATATAGAAATCGTCTCAAGTAAGTATGTTATAACAAACCATAACTATCCCACATGCCTAACAACCATTCAAACATAGGGTATTGTCTCAAAAACTAACAATCTAATCAAACATGCACACATGAGACCTATCAGCCAAGAAGTAACATCCATTCCTATCCTAGCATGCGGAATACTAAACCATCTAGTATAAACATCCAATATGATATCCATAATGAAAGTTGACGATTGTAACAAAATCCCACCATCTAAAGAGCTCCGGACTAACGGTCCTC
This sequence comes from Allium fistulosum, assembly GCA_030737815.1. Classification (NCBI taxonomy): domain Eukaryota; kingdom Viridiplantae; phylum Streptophyta; class Magnoliopsida; order Asparagales; family Amaryllidaceae; genus Allium; species Allium fistulosum. The sequence continues at coordinate 969,964,302 of CM060908.1, read as the reverse complement.
AAGCTCCCCGCAGTCTACCTTACCCTATCGCCTTCGCTTTGATTCCACTGCACCCTACTACTCCTTTGACCTCCTCCTAACCTGATTCGTATCACATCTACCGACACGAATAGGCTAATGAGGTCTCCAAGTCTGTGGTTCAGCCTCAATATCATCTAATCCATTTAGTGCCAAATATCTAAACGCCTCTTTCAAGTTCTCTCAAAACCCATCAATGGGCGTTGGCCACTTACAATCCTCTTGCCACACAATGGAATCACACCAACCACCCCTCAAACAACACAACAAAAACGGATGTCGCACTACTGGACTTAAGGAATGCAGATTTAGCATCATTTTTCAACCAATCGACTGTGACTCAAATGATATCTCTGTGTCCTTAGTCATCGGCAATCCTTTGATGCAGTCCTAAAACATTTGTTCTCACTACTCGAGAATAAATAATCTCTATGGAACCGACAGTATCTGTTGGGTCTGCACTGCGTCATCTCATTAGACACTACTCAATCTTTTAATTTAGTCACGATCTCCACTAGTCAAGCTTAACGCCTTTGACTAGTACCAATCAACGAAATCAAAGTAGGTCTGGCGGTCAAGCTAGCTACCATCCTTGTTCCATAGCTCATCGAGTTCTAAAGTCATAACTAGTGATAAGCTTGAGCAATGCCCACTCTAGGAATATCGCTTCCAAACCAGTACATCTCCCACTTGAAACATCAACAACTACATTTCCTTTATGGATGTCTAAGATCCATAGGAGGCTAAAAACTCTAACCATCGCTACTAGCAAAGGTCAAGATCCTTTCTAGAGAACAGATACTACAATGACATGGAATCACCGAACAACTTGAACTCCTCTCCTAACAAAAAGCGCCTCCATATCCCCAAAGCGAAGTCTATCGCCTCTAACTCCGAACCAAGAGTTGGATATTACCTCTCGACATCACTACCATACCTAGTTAAGTACCACAGGCAAGTGCGTACTATCATCTCTTCATTCCTGCTCGGAATGAGTACCATCTTGTACTTGTCAACCTCTCGGTCGGACTGACTAACATATGTCTACGCCTCACGTCTCAAACAAAAGTCTGATCCTCTCCCATACAATAGGTCAACGATACTGCTATCTTGGGTCTATCCAGATTACGGACCGCCATAACAAAAGGATCTACAGCAATTTTCTACTCTGAAACAATATGACCATGCATCTCACTCTCCTCCTTCGGTAATGATACCATCAAAATCATATCACTAATCATGTTTGTGCTCCTATTATGTCCATGGTAGATGAAAGTATCATCAACTAACACAAGCACAACCTACTCAAGTGACCACTCTTATCACAGTCCATGAGATTCACAATATAAGCCGACACATTGGTTAGCCCGAACGGCATAACGAACTAAAAATCAAGGTAGTGCGTGAAACACTATAATCGGCATACTCACCCAAATTACTCTCAGTTCGTGCAACCTCACCACAGGGTCGAACTAAGAGAACATCCTCATGCTATAGAGCTAAACAAACAAGTCATCAATAAATGGGAGTACGAATATTTTCATCATCTCATCCAGCTCACAACAAAGGACAAACAACTCCGAAGAGCCATCCATCCTACAGGCGAATTCTACCCAAAATATACACCCATGGATGAACCATCTCCTAAATAAGTCATCCGCTCGCATCTCTAATCTCCTAACCGCTTTGGACACCCTATGCCTTAAAGGCATACCTATTGGTCCAACTCCTCTAACCAGATCGATATTGAACTTTATCTCTATATGGTGGTAATCTAGTCACCTCCTCGAGTATGTCCGGACACACTCTAGCTATAGGCACAAATGACATCCTATCATGTAGAATATCGAGCAAATATATAAGGCTCCTCTACTAGCAACAAATCACTACCATTTGCTCCTCCATAACCCTTAACGACATCAACGGCCTCTCTTAGTCGGCCACTATTCTGTATCCCCTTCGGCTAATCCACTCTTAAACTATAATACCAATCCAACTAAACCCCAAACAATCAATGTCTAAAAAAGCAAAAACCATGACTCGATAGGGTAAGGTCTCGACAAACCACGTATAGGCTGGCTAAACCCCTAAATAGGTAAGTCACAATAAAAAAATCGATAATTATCTGGAGTCTCTATCCCCAAAATCTAACCATTGGGTCTAGATATGAAGGAATACAGAACCTCGACATCAAAGAAAACACGTATGGAACATCATATGTGGAAAGCATATGTCAAATGGTGATGCCATTTCCCTTCTATTTCATCGATGGAGCAATCGACAAAATCAGAATGGCAATCAATACATATGTTTCCCGATCCATCCCTACTTGACTAGTACGGGATATCTCTCCAATACTGGGTACTTCTTGATCATCCTCTCGAAGCCCTCGTCAATGTGATGAATCAATCAACCACCAAGATGATCTCTCTACCCAATGATAAACTTTAATCCTTTCTGTATGGAGTATCAATGGGAATAGACGGTACCTCGATATCATATCTAATCTGACCACATACTCCAATACATATATATCGCCGTACTTCAAATCGACGAACTCTCTAACCATCCTCGACTTCAGAAAAGTCGAGACAAATCTTCTTCGAAGAAAATTATGAACTAGTCCCAAAGAAATCGGTCCATGGGAATCAGAGCTACAGAAACACTCCACTAGTTCATCATCCATCCTTGGAGTCATCCAGAGGCTAACTTCTACCTTAGGCATCATCTAACTCCAAGTCATCGAAGATCCTTCTACAAGCAACCAACCAAACTTTCCTCCTAATAGTCGACTCCATTCCAAGCAACGGCCTGCCTTCTAGACTGTCGTGGTCTATGTACAGCTCGGCAAAGTCGACTCTAGCCAATTGCACTTGAGCACCATAACCATCCTGAACAAACTAGGCATCCAGGAAATGATCCGCACTAACTCTACAAACATATCTTATCAATCAGGGATAGCGGCCGTGATCCTTCCTAATTCTCAACTCTAAATATAGAGTCAATTGCAGTTTTTCTGCCATTCCAGGTCACTCCTATTCTATAATGAGGATGATCCATCTCTCACAAAGAAAATTGCATCAATAGTGCTCATGTGTGCACCCAACTCATATACTATATATATTACTATATAGTTTTGAAAACCAAAATATATAACAAATATGAACTCCCTCGTATATATACACTCTCTAGATCCAGTCTAAGGTGACAACTCCTACCCTTTATCTACTGGGTCGCGATATCAACTAAGGTTAATCGGGTAACCTTTACTCTGATACCAAATGTAAAGACCGCCTAACACCTATGGTGCAAAACGGTGGTCAAAGGAAAGAAAAAGAAATAAGATAAAAAAATAGAAGAGAAAAGAATGGAAAAGAAGAAAAAGGAAGCATCAACTAACAAATTAGCTATCGCATATCTCACATTTTATCAGAGTAAATTTATAATCAATACATGTATAAAACAATAGGGACGGTAATAAAAATATGAAATAATCATCTGGATAAAGATCCATAAAGTTATACAATAACATAATAGAGTTTATACAACGGGAAAGTAAACTTAACAAGTACACCGTCTCATAATAGTCGATCAACACCGTCAAGGCTCCATAGTGTCACATAGCGGTAATATAACAACAAATGCACATATAGTATAGATAACTGTCACCTCCTATCGGTCCACCTGTAGAACTCCATAATCATCCACATGCTATCAATCTACTCATTTAAGAGTACCCGAGATAATAAGAAGCAAAGCATAAAACCTCAAGTCAGACAATAGTCTGGTGTGAGCGATATCAAATCACAAAATACTATAAAGGTCGATGATATATGGAACAAAGGGTATATAAACCATGCATGACATGTCCCTGCAACCACAAAGTCATCACATAAACATAAGTAATATGCTACTCTATAATATCGTAAAAAGGGTACACCATACTTGGTATCTATTAGGGTGCCTAGGTATCTCCACATATAGTCCTACTCCATGCTAAGTAAACTTCAAGTGTCTTGGTGTCTCCATCCATACCTACTCCACAGTAATTCAAGTCGGGGTGTCTAGGTATTCCTAACACAATACCTACATAGTGTGAAATCCCTAGGGTGACAGGTGCCTAGTGAGCAACCATTACAAATATAGCATCCATTAAACAAAACTAACTGTCACCCAATGTGCCAGATATATAATGACTCATATGACCCTTTGCAACTGTTAAGGACTAGTGGACATCTCGGTTCTCGATTGTGTTCCCCGGTACTTTCAAGTCTGAAATCCCGCATGGTTATCTCCTACAGTACCTCCGTACCGTCTGATACTATACCCTCTCGAGTGGTCTAGGATACACGACTAGCACTACTAGCCCTCGGGTGCCCCCACATATAGTACCCCTGCTTGAACATAACCAGAACACTCTGAGTCATAAACGATTCCTAGGCACAAACACAACCAACGAGCCCTACTCACTCGACGTGGAATCAAAACCTACTGGCTCACTATAGTTTCTAGGCACGAGCCTTAATAGTCAACCCAGTCCACTATCTGCAGCCTCACTCCAATTCGGGCTGCCATCCTTGATGTGTACGTAAATGTGCATATTTTTACCACCATATTTAATCTATTTAAATTAAATAAATGATCATATTGGGTATTTTAACTTGTTTAAACCAAAATTCAAATAATTCCAAATTGTCACATATTCATCTTCATCCAAGGGAAAAATAGACATTTTTTTGCATAAATTAACTTGAGAAAATTTAATTATAAATTTCCATACTATTTTGTAGGAATTTGATTTCAATTACAAGTGGTTTGATGAAGAAGATATGCATGCACAAATAGAACACAAAGGAATGAAGATGGAAATAATTCAAAGTGAAGATCATGGAGGACCCCACCCACTTACCTTGATTTTCAAATTAGGAGCTAAGTACATGATAAAAAGACATTAAAGCTTCATGTATATTTAAGTGGGGGATTAGTGGATGTTAATGATTACTTAGCCACCACACTACCTCAAGGGTAATTTGGGCATTCCCCAAAAATATGAATTAGGGTTTAACACTTATATAAATACCCCATATCTTCATGTAACCCTCTTCCCCTTAGTCTCTCATAGTTTAGTTTTTAGCTTAGAAATAAAAAGAAAGCTTCTCTTTTCTTTTCATGGCTACTTAGCCATTTCTTTTATGTAATTCTTTTTCTTATGCAACTTTAATACATTGCTCTTTTCTTCTCTTGTTTGTTTTCCTTTCATGCTAGTATAGATTTATTTCCATGCAAGTAGATTAGTTTCATTTCTTGTTAATTAGCTCTTCTTTCATTTAGCTCTCTTTTTCCTTTTCTTTTTCATTTATGTTGCAAGCTACACTTGTTCATATGATAACAAATATGAGAGGCTAAACCCCTTCAATTTAGGGGTAATGAAGCTCTCTAATCATGTAGCTTCAACTTAATTTGATGTTTATGCTCTCTTTTTGTGCTTAATGAGAATGATTGAAGTGGTTTAATGATGTTGTTTAGCTTTGAATTTGATAGTCTATGTTGTTCATAACAAATAGTCTATACTTGAACAAAAAAAACACAAATTGCCTCTTCATCTACATATGATTATGGCAAAGAAGTGAATGTTGAAATTAAAATTTGATGGCTTATATTTCTAATTAATAGTTAATAGGCCATGCTTAAAATAGATTTTTATTTCAACTTTGTTGTCATATTTCATAAGAGTTAGTAAGTGGGTTGGAGGGTGCATTAAAGTTTAATGGCTTAAGTGTGTTAATTAATAATACAATTAGGCCATGCTTATGATAAATGCATCAACTGAACTCACAAATGACCAAAAAGAGATCATAATTTCATTTTTCGTTAAACTATGTGAATATAAAGAGTGAATTTATATCTAAATTGTTTTTCTACTCTCATATTTTATCAATTATCTTGTGTTAGTTTTCTGCATTTTTAGCCAATCACGTTTTCTACTTTGGTTAATTTGATTGAATAGAAATTTAAAATCAACAATTCTGTAATATCCCGGAAATTTTAACAATATCAATTTAATAATCTGTTAAATAATTAAATTGATATTAATGATCTTTGATAATAAGATTTGAATTTAATTTAATAATCTGATTAAATTAGTATTAATTGGTGATTTTATCTTTTAAAAGTTAATAAGATATTTTCTATTTGAATATATATATTTATTTATATATATTGTAAATAGAAGCTTTGGGTAAATTGGGAATTTAGATTTAATTTAATATGACTTTTCAAAGTTATATAAATTAGTAAATTTATAGTTTTAAAATACTTTAATTGCTTAAGATATTTTTACTTAAATTTAAAATTATATAAGAGTTAACAAAAAGGCTTGTTTTGTTTCTTTTTAAAATACCACTTGATAATATAATCTCTTATATAAATTATTTAAATATCAAATATGTTAATTTCATATAATAAGTATAATGTATTATTTTTATTAATATGAATGGATTTTAAAGAATATGAAATTGTTATTTAATTGAATAAATAGTTATATATGTATATATATATATAACTTGACTTTTTAAATTGAATCTTAGGATTTAATTTAATTGAATTTGAATTTAAGCTTTGAAATTCAAGAGAATAAATATTTAAATTGTTTGGATATTATAATATTTGTATAACTTTTAATTATAAACATAATTGGTTTTATTTTCTTTAAAATACTTTATATATATATATATAGGTAAGTAACTAATAAGTGCCGTACGGTGATCTAGGCCACGTACTGTGACGGGCGGTACCCCAGTAGCCCTGCCATTGTATGGAATCCAAACTCCAATAAGTGCCGTACGTATTAGTTGTGCCCAACTATGTTGAAATGTGAGATGTAAGCATTTCAGCTATTTCTGTATTTTACTTGAAAACCCTAGACCCTATTATAATACAATCGAATTTCCTATCAAATGTTTTGGTTAGCGTAAGGTAAAAACTTACCCATGTTTATTTGTGGGGAGTCTTACGTGATACTTTTTCTTTCAAAAGGTTTTGAAGTTAAATAAGTTTAATCTGTTACTCACACCAAACCCATGTCTGACCCAAGTTGTTTATTTCTGTTTATAAACTCTTGGGTACTCAAATTTTTACGAGTAGCCAAGGGATTCAGGTTAGCCTTGATGAATTGTGGAGGAGCAATGGAGCAGGAGGCTTCAGCGTTGTAGATATAGATAGTAGTTTCCGCTGTGTTGATCTTGTTTAGATCTTTGTTTGTATTGAGATGTAATAACTAGACAGATGTTTATAACTGTCTAGTATATGATGTGAATCTGTGTAACTCTGATAAGTGTTGTATATGATACTATGTAATATTTATGTGATATAATATATTTTGTTCGTTTCCGCTGTGAGTATTTGTGTTTGTTTCTTTTCTCTTCTTCTCTTTTCTACTTCTCACCCCTTTCTTTCTTATTAACGATGCGACTTTCTGTGGAGAGAAAGTCGTTGGTCGTTACAGTGGTATCAGAGCATAGGTTGAGCGAATGCCTAAGCTTTTGGTTAAGTGAATATCAGAACACTAGGTTGAGTGAATACCTAGGTTCAGAAGGATTGTTCATTAGAGATAGGATCTATAGCAACCTATTTGAGTCTGAGTATATATATATACGAGAGCGCGTATTTGTTAGTTATATAAAATGGTTTTATATTGTGTTAATTGATCGGTTGAGTGGTATATGGATTCTGGTCAATACGAGTAGCTAACGTTATTGATAGGGATCTCTAAACACTTGAACCAGGCCAACGGACACAATATTGTTTTAAAGAGGTAAATGAAATAATTTTACCTAGAAATAATTTCTATATAAAAAGTATCATTTTAAATATATATATATTTCTACCTATTTGTTGGGTTACCTGTTCGGGTTTTCCAATATAGGATATAAAGGTAGATAGGGTGGTGGTGTGTGAAACACGACTACCAATGGTTGGAGTTTGAATGTTGAGGTTGGAAGTGTATCTGTCGAGACTGTAGACCCAATACCGTCTCGAGTAAGCTTTGCTGTGGTGAAGGATTTCATCGATCTCCGAAGGAAACTGTAATGGTTCGGAGTTTATCTTTGAAGTGTGGATGAGTAGAGTTGGATCTGTCGATGAGGCAGAAGTGAGTGATGGTACCTTGATACCTCAGGTAATAGTAGCTGTATGATGAGATGCAGTGACTATGGATGTTCCTGAAGATGTTTTCTTTGGAACAAGATTAAGGAAGTGTGTCTGTTTCGGTGTTGTCGCTGAGTTCAGCATGGTGTTTCTGCTTTGGTTTGGAGTTCGAGTTTCTCGAAGATCTTTGGTTAGGAAGTCTTTGGCATCAGTGTCAGCAGTGCAGCTCGGAGGGGTTCTCTGTGCCGACAAGGAAGTTTTCTGGCTGAGCAGTTTTCTAGAGGTGAAGTTCAGAAGCAGCAGAGTGGATCCATTTCTTCGATGGATTGGATAGATAAGTGTAAGCTGTTCTAATTGGTAAAGAGAGAGCAGTTTCTTTGGAAATAGGCTGGGTTGATCGCAAAAGTGACTTGCGATTGTCTAAATGTTCTCTTGGGTTATCAGAGTTTTCTGGATGTCTTCAGGGAAGTCAGAAGTTTGTCCGCATCTGAAGGTTGAGTTTTCTTATCGACTGGATTCCATGAGTGATACCAGTGGTTCAGTCTAGTTGAAGGATGTTTTCCTAGAGATAGAGTTTGGTGAAGCAGCTCAAGTTTTGCTGGAGTATCTGAGTTTTCTTTATGGATCAGTGAACCTTATTTCTGGAATGAGTTGTCCAGTCTGTGCTTGTGTTCTACCTCAGATCAGAGTTGAGCAGCGAAAGCAGTTTGGAGTGTATCTCTGGATGGGAGAAGTAAGTTTGGAATCTACTGATGTTGTGAAGTAGAGTTATGTTTGGATCTCGTCTGTGTTCTGATTTGGATAAGTAATTGGTCTACTTGGTTGAATTGTCAGTTTGGATAATTGGAATTCATTGTGTTTTACGTATCTCTGAGGAAGTACGTATTTGATCTATCTCTGGTTTTAACAATATCAATTTAATAATCTGTTAAATAATTAAATTGATATTAATGATCTTTGATAATAAGATTTGAATTTAATTTAATAATCTGATTAAATTAGTATTAATTGGTGATTTTATCTTTTAAAAGTTAATAAGATATTTTCTATTTGAATATATATATTTATTTATATATATTGTAAATAGAAGCTTTGGGTAAATTGGGAATTTAGATTTAATTTAATATGACTTTTCAAAGTTATATAAATTAGTAAATTTATAGTTTTAAAATACTTTAATTGCTTAAGATATTTTTACTTAAATTTAAAATTATATAAGAGTTAACAAAAAGGCTTGTTTTGTTTCTTTTTAAAATACCACTTGATAATATAATCTCTTATATAAATTATTTAAATATCAAATATGTTAATTTCATATAATAAGTATAATGTATTATTTTTATTAATATGAATGGATTTTAAAGAATATGAAATTGTTATTTAATTGAATAAATAGTTATATATGTATATATATATATAACTTGACTTTTTAAATTGAATCTTAGGATTTAATTTAATTGAATTTGAATTTAAGCTTTGAAATTCAAGAGAATAAATATTTAAATTGTTTGGATATTATAATATTTGTATAACTTTTAATTATAAACATAATTGGTTTTATTTTCTTTAAAATACTTTATATATATATATATAGGTAAGTAACTAATAAATTAAGTAAAAGGTTTATTTACATTTAAAATAAATATAAACTAAATAAAAGACAAGTGTTATCATATTAAGACTCAAAGTAATATGTGTAAATTTATGAACTAAGATGTATGACAAGTGTCCATCTTTTAAATTTCTATTTTCTTTTATTTTTAAGAAATTATTTCAGCCTATACAAACATTGTTCTTTATCTTCATTTCCTTTCTTATCTTCATTCCCAAAAGCTAAAGAAAACTGAATATAAATTCTCGAAACAAAATTTCCTGAAAACAAATCTGAAATTAAACCCTCCTCTCAAATCAATTTAGTAATCAACTCCTCAAACAAAACATGAAATCAATATACTCCTCAAACCAGAAAATCAATTCAAAACCTGTAATGCATTTTCCACAATCAAAGGCAAAGCCTGTAAACATACTTTTCAAATCTGAAAGCAAGTTAAACTGGAGCATGCAAAGCATTTTCAAAGAATAAAAGAAAGAGGGCATGTAGCAGATAATCAAAGCAAGCTCAAATCATCTTGCCTGCACCTAAGTTTTCAAATTCTTATACAAATTCCAGCATTCAAGTTTTAAAAGTTTAAAAGCTGTTTTCAATACCAAAGGTGCTCTGTTTATCTTCTTATATCTGGTGAGTAACTATAAAATTAAAAATATAATTGGTTGCATGAATATAAATGTGTATTGCATGTATATATAAGTGGATGTTTGATGTGAATGTTATCTGTGTGCATCCTGTTTAAAAATTTGCTCTGTCCTGTCTTATTTTTCTCAAGTTCAATTTTTATTTAAAATCCTTACCCCATGATCTAATTCTTGTCAGGACTTGATTATCAAACAAATATTGTTTGATTTAACCTGGTGTAATTTTTAAGAATTTAAGATAGTCAAAATAAAATATGTTATCTCTGGAATTTAAAAACAATCAGTGCATGATAATTTTTATCAAAATCCAAACATGTTAATTTTGTAATTCAGTTTCGTAAATCAAAAGCATTAACTAAAGCTTGATTTTTAAATCAAGAATTAGGATTTTTAGTTAAGGGGGTATGGTGCAGTTCTGTGAAGAACAGAAAAGGGGAATTAAGGGATTTCTTATGATCTATCTATATTGAGGGATCGGGGTTCAATTTGTGGGTAGAGGAGTAACCATTGATGATTGGAAAAATAATTGTTGTTGATGCAAATCAACATGGAGACAGTGGTGATGAATTGTTACCTGTAGCCCTAGTTTAAGCTAGGTAGTTTGTTTTGGTCAGTACTACCTGTAGAGATGATCGAGGTCGATGAAAATTGGGCAGATGGAAGCTTGGCCATAGTTGAAGTCGCAGTCGGAGTTGTTGGATTTTCGGTGGTCGGAGGGCCGTGATCTTGGCGATGTCAGGTTTGGTTGGGGTTGAACTTTTCTGTTCCAGGTTTATGTTTTAAACTCGAATTCAAATTCGAGCTGAATAGGAGCGAGGTGATGATCGTATTGGACTGAGGGGATGGTCGTTGATGTTTGGAAGCCACCGGAGTTGGCTGGAGTTGATCGGAGGCACGGTGCATGTGCACCGTGCACTTTTGGTTCCAGGTGTTTGCCTGGGTATAAGCAGTGGGGGAACTCGAGAATTACTCGAGTAGGTGCTGTGTACTACTCGAAGCAGTAGGCTAGTTGACTCGAAGTATTTTAGAGGGAGCTCGGGTTAATAGTTGCTACAGGTTTCTACTTAAAACCTGTCAGTTTTTCGAATTTAAAATTTATTTTAAATTTGAAAGCAAGTTTTAAATTTCTTTAATTAAGTAAGTATTTCTTTAACATGTGTTTTTAAAGGGATTTAAATGGTTTTAAAAACTTGGTTAAAGTTAAATTTGAATTCATTTTAAATCTTAAGTTTAAAATGAAAGTTAAAAGTAAATTTAAAAGTAAATTGTTTAAAAGTAATATTAATGATAATTTAATCATTAATAAGAATGAAGTTTATCTTAAAGTAAATTAAGATTTAATAATTTAGAATAAAATAAATTATTAAGGTAATTAAAAGTTAATTAATCAATTTAATTAATTTATGACTTGGGTTAATAAATTAGTAATTAAGGGTTTAAAATTGATTAATGAAGGATTAATTAAATTAATTTAAAGCTTAATTAATTTGAATTAAGGATCATTAATTTTATAAGTTAAGATTATAAATTAATGGTTAGGAATAAAATTATTAAAGTAATTAAGGTTTAATTAAGTTATTGTTAAGTACTTAATTAATTAAGTAATTAGAGATTAATTTATTGATAATTAGGATGAATTAAGTTGTAATTAATAATGGTAAATTAATGTTTAATTATTTAAGAAAGATAATTAAAGAATAGTTAATGGTTAACGTAGATCATTAATTAAGGATTATTAAATAATTAATTATGTGATTAATTTTAGTAATTAATATAGATTAATTAATTAAGGTTAATCATTTGTGAAATTGTTTAATTAAATTACTTAATGGAAGTAATTAATAAATTAATTACCCATTGTAATTAATTGAGTTTATTTTGATTAGTTAAGTTAATTAATTAAGTTTAATTAATTTAAGATAATCATTTAATGATTTGTATAATTACTTAATGTAATTTAATGAGGTATAATTACTTAGGAAAGTAATTAATAGATAATTACTGATGTAATTAATGGAGTAATTAAGGGTAGTTAATTACTTAATGGAATTAATCAAGGGATTAATTAAGAAATTAATTAAGGAATAATTAATTTATTTTAAGAAGTAATTAAGGGTAGTTAATTACTGAATGTGATTAATCAATAGTGATTAATAATTGTGGTTTAATTAAGATTAATTACTTAATGTAATTAATTTAAATAAAGTAATTAATGATGAAATGTAATTAAGGATCATTAATTAATATAATTAATGATGTAATTAAGAATTGATCAATTAAGAAATAATTAATAAATGAAGTGGTTAATTAATGTAATTAATTAAGGAGTAATGAAATTAATTATAATTAATTAATAAATGTATTAATTAAAGGTTAATTACTATAAGTGGTTAAGAATAATTAATTTGTGAAATTAATTTAAGTGCTAATTACTTGAACGTAATTAAATGTAATTAATCAAGGATGATTAATTAAAATGAATAATTAGATAAGGGTTGATTAATTAATTGATAATTAATTAATAGTGACTTAAGCAAGATTGTTAATGATGAAAGTAATTAATTTAATTTATTTTAAATTAATTAGAGATGAAGTATTTAATTTAATTCATTTTAAATTAACTATATATGGTGATTAATAAATCATTGCTTAAGGATATTGAATGATATTGATTTACCTTGAATTGTTTGAGATCTCAGAGATGAGATAATTGATACTGTATGATTTGGATGCTTTGGTTGCATAATGCTGATGATATGGATTATCTGCTTTTATTGATAATGTTGATTATCTCTTGTGAATCTGTGAATTATCTATCTGTATGTAAATAGATAGTATAATTGAATTGGTTTAACTTTAAAAATAACTTGGCCTTAAAAGATACGTTTTGGATTTCGATGAGACCGAGATCGGGTTTCCGTATACCGGATTTCCAGGTCTGGAGACCCGAATACCACATCGATCCAAATTAACGATAGGTCGTGAATCAAGTGAAGATGAAGATTCAGAGTGCAAGGGTTATTGTCGTTAACTCTGAGGGTGATTCCAAAACGAGTGTAACGAGATAATGCCTTTGGTTTCGTTCGAACCCGGAACGAACTTGTATGGATTGAATGCTTTCAGAACATCGTCAGGTGGACGATGAGCATTCTAAGTGATGTGTTCTTTTCTAAGGTAATCGTGACCTCAAGCCTCACAAACCGGGAATGGCTAAAACAGGGGAGGTGCAGCAAGGTTAGTGGGTAGCACCCAAGTAGGACAAGGTTACCTCTGTCTAGATGTCCCTTTCTATTTTCGACTTAGTGGTGCGGTTGCTGATCCCAACCGTGAGGTATCTTGTGCGGGAATTATCCAGTAAGGGATGTTCCGACCTTGTGTTGCAGGGGATTGGGAGTGATCCTCGGTACGGTGATCTAGGCCACGTACTGTGACGGGCGGTACCCCAGTAGCCCTGCCATTGTATGGAATCCAAACTCCAATAAGTGCCGTACGTATTAGTTGTGCCCAACTATGTTGAAATGTGAGATGTAAGCATTTCAGCTATTTCTGTATTTTACTTGAAAACCCTAGACCCTATTATAATACAATCGAATTTCCTATCAAATGTTTTGGTTAGCGTAAGGTAAAAACTTACCCATGTTTATTTGTGGGGAGTCTTACGTGATACTTTTTCTTTCAAAAGGTTTTGAAGTTAAATAAGTTTAATCTGTTACTCACACCAGACCCATGTCTGACCCAAGTTGTTTATTTCTGTTTATAAACTCTTGGGTACTCAAATTTTTACGAGTAGCCAAGGGATTCAGGTTAGCCTTGATGAATTGTGGAGGAGCAATGGAGCAGGAGGCTTCAGCGTTGTAGATATAGATAGTAGTTTTCGCTGTGTTGATCTTGTTTAGATCTTTGTTTGTATTGAAATGTAATAACTAGACAGATGTTTATAACTGTCTAGTATATGATGTGAATCTGTGTAACTCTGATAAGTGTTGTATATGATACTATGTAATATTTATGTGATATAATATATTTTGTTCGTTTCCGCTGTGAGTATTTGTGTTTGTTTCTTTTCTCTTCTTCTCTTTTCTACTTCTCACCCCTTTCTTTCTTATTAACGATGCGACTTTCTGTGGAGAGAAAGTCGTTGGTCGTTACAAATTCCCTGCGGATCGACCCGTATTCGCCACGTACTACAAGTGTACGCCGTGCGCTTGCGGTTATTTTATTTCGAAATTCGTTCGGCTATTTTCTAACTCGATAGACATTTAGCCGTTCGAACAATCCTCGATCTAGCTCTTCACCTGAGCTCTCGATCGAAGAACCCTACCATCATGCCATCCAAAGCCCGTTGTCCACCATGATCCGTACAGTCCTGATCCTATCAACCCGGAGCCTACTTCGTACATCATCGAGTCACTATCCGCAGTATCAGGCTAGCAGGTCGAAGCACCACATCCCTGCCTCACCATCAAAATCACCAGGTCGAAGCACCATATCACTACCTCACCATCAATATCACTCATCGTAGGTTAATTACATCCAATCATTAAATCAATCGCACGAACAAACCATCACGTCGCGCACCATGATACCTCATCGACATCCAAGCCACATATCGGCTAAATCACCAATCGACAATGGTGATGGACATTGACCACTCTACTATGGTCAATACCATCTGCCTTGTCTTATACTTAACCGAATGGTTAAGTATAGACCAAATGGAAACATCTGGCATCCACTCTGAAACCCAGATCCATCGACACATATCCCAAACCCTTTTCTACAGTTCATCTCGTTAATTAGATTTTCGCATGTGCAAAACTCCAACGTACAAGATGCTACCTAAAATCAAATAATCGCTAATCGAAATTTTCAACAAAAACAACCAAATAACAAAGAAGCCAAACAATCGAACATACATCCAAACATCCATACATCCAAACAACCATAGATCCATCCAAAACAACATACATACAACATAAACAATCCATCCATATCAATTAGTACGGGAAATTACATCAATAATAGATCTAATCTAATAATTCACTACCTATGGCATGACGATGGAAAATACGTGGTATTCTTTATAAATCATTTTAAAATAATTATATATTCTTTTATAAAAATATAGCTGCTGTATAACAACAATAATAATATCACATTTAAAAACCAAAAATTGTTCCCAAACATCAATATAACACTAAATAATGAACCATAGTAAAGTGAGAGACAATATCACTCACCTCATCCAAATCTGTCCAAACCAGCACCAAAAGGTATATCTCGCCATCACGAGTGCAACATAAGAAACCACATGCAAACGGGCCTCGTCTGCAAAAGATATAGATCAAATATGATTCGAGATGAATTAAATAATTATTAACTAATTAAATAGTTAATTACCTAATCAAGTTGTTAATCCTTCTTCCCAAACAAGCCTGTACATCCACAAAAATATGGCCGTGCATATTTGCTTCTTTCACCTCTCAATTTCTTGGCTAATAGTTGATGAAATTGAGATCCGACTTCGCTGATGAATCTTGCTACATGACCTCTCTGATCTGCAGCCGAAGAGGATGTAGTCGATCCAACCTTCCTGAACGCGACCTGGCGATAGTCCCTTCCCAGATCTTTCGATGCATTTTGCATCGGTGCTCCATTCGTCGCCAAATCAAGGCCACACACTGCCCTTCATGCAAGAATCGCATCACATACCTCAGATCCGTCAATCGTTGCTCCAAGATCTAATGATCTCTAACCCTAAATCCATGATTATCGGGTCCATCTTGGCCAATGATGACCAAATTCCGCTACGGTCATCGCATAACATTCTTCTGTACAATCTCAATGGATCCGGCCTCGTAATTTATTGTCAAGCGGATTTAGAGTTAATAATTTTTGAAATGAGAAAGAGTGGGTTCGGCCATGATTTTATCTCCCAGGATGCTATAGTAAACGACAACTGATTTTGGAGGGAGAGATTCAATTTGGGGATATATATATATAATATTACTTTATTCCATTTATTTAATTTCTCAAATAAATGGCTGTACGTTTTGATTCTGTACAATCACATGACATGTCTGATTGCCATGAAAATCATCTGCATACATCACCTTATTTTTCTGAATCCAATGGTATAAATCTCGTCACCATATAAGACTACGCCCAGGATTCTAATTTCGCTTATTTTGGGATCGTTTCGGCTATCGGATCGTGCTATATCCTTATACTCATTCCAATTCGTAACGTCAATTTGAACTCAACGAAAGTGATCTCGAGTCCCGATTTGGCTATATGCGAAAAATCATATTTTTTGGCCTTAATTTAATTAATGATTAAATATTTAAATAAACTATTTAAACATCCGATTGTTAAAAATATGGGTCGTTTACAATATATATATATATTGACATGCACACCTATACATACGCAACACATACAAAATTACACTCATGCACACACACTAACACTCATGCACACTACACATGCATACACTTAGCCATATATACACGCTGATAAATTGGAGGGGTTTTTTTGTGCGTGAGCTTACGGAGCATGTTGATATTCAAAGAGAAGGTTGCTTGAGTTTATTTGCGACGAAAGGGAAACTTCTGTTGTTCAAAAAGTATAGAAAATGATTTTGGGCTTTAAAGTCTTGGCTTGGGTTATAAAAGCCTAGGCTTTGAAAATGAAAGGTAAACAAACAAATATAGCTGCACCTTAATATAGCTTACCACTCGCAAACGGATGGGCAAACCAAAAGAGTAAATCGCATATTGGAAGACCTCTTACGAGCATGCATTATAGATTTTAGGGGATCATGGAATGACCAACTGCATTTGGTAGAGTTTGCATACAACAATAGTTATCAGTCTAGTATTAGTATGGCACCATATGAAGCATTATATGGCCAACTATGTAACGCTCCTTCTTGTTGGTGGGAAGCGGATGAGAAGCTGATACTTGGCCCAGATATGATTAGAGAGACATTAAAGAAGACTGAAGTCATTCGACAACAAATGAAAGTTGCTCAAGATTAAGAAATATGCTATGCTGATAAAAGACAAAGAGATTTAAAGTTTTCTATCGGATATATGGTTTTTAGGAAGGTTTCTCCTTTGAAGAAAGTAGTTTGATTTCGGTAGAAAGTGGAAGTTGGCACCGAGATTTGTAGTTCCTTTTCCAATAGTTAAGAGGACTGGAAAGCTAGCATATAGGGTTGACTTAGCTTAAAAGATGGTAAGCATGCACAACGTTTTTCATGTCTCGTATCTAAGGAAGTTTTTGCATGAGTGATGATTACACCGGATCGGTTGGAAGATTTTGAGGTTGAACCAAAAGTTTCTAGATCTCGTAGTCCGCCTCGTATTGTTGAGTATGATATGAAATAGCTTAGAAGAAAGTCAGTGAAGGTACAATGGAGCGGAAGTGATGACGATTATATGTAGAAGACCGAGGAAAGCATGAGGACTACATGTTTGGAATTCTTTGAATGGTAAATTCCATCGTTTATCATATCTACTTTCACTATTGTATATTATATTTGATAGGTTAGTATTCTGCATGCTAGGGCAATAATATTGATTGTATGGCTGCTTATTGCTTATGATTAGTAGGCATGCATGATATCTATGGTTGCTTTTACTTTGGTTTGTTTAGGGATTTCGGGGACGAAATTCCCGGAGGGGGGATGTAACGACCCATATTTTATGTATCAGATGATTGTAAAATATTTCAAATTAATTCATATCAAGTCGTATGATTCTATAATTTTAGGGTATGACTCTTACGGTTATTTTGCACACCTATGATTTTTTGAATTTCGATATGACCATTTTGACCTTGGAAATCTTTTTTGGGCTATAACTATTGATAGGAGTTGAGTTAGGGTCTAAAATCAGTTTAGGATGATGGTTTCTCATTTCGTAGAATGGTCATAATAGAAAAACAGACTTATAGTTAGGAATTTATGGCTGTTTTAAGTTTTAATACATGTGGCTAGGATTATTGTGTAATTAACTAAGCCCATAATTAGGCCCATTATTCTAATTAGAGATTACTATAAATATAGCGCCGAAGGGCTAAATTAAAACGTTTTCCTCTCTTCCAAATCTGATCCAAAACCCACATTCACCCTAGGTTCATCCAAAGTCACCAAAATTACTCTCGAAATAACACCGAATTGAAAATTAATGAATAGATCATTGATTAGAAGATAGAGATCATCGATTTGGTTGATTTTCATTGCTTTTGATCATTGTCCATATTGAATCTACACTCAAATTGGTTGAATTTGGTAATCGGTGAGTGGTTTATGCCTTTTCACTATCCTATACATGTTTATATGGTAGAATTATAGGTTTTAACATGGTTTTTGATCTTAATATCCTTTTATAACCTAAATTACGTGTTGACATATGTTTATGACCTAAATTGATGATTTGTAATATGATTTGTAGTAATAGCCTAGTAATTCATCTTATTCATATTCATATGTTCATTGATTGTTTAGATTTGGATTAGCATTTGTTTGATTGCTATAATTCTTTGTATCGCTTGATTGAATGGATGTAGTTGCATGATATTCTATGCTTGTTTGTTGTGCTTTGATGTTGTGTTTTGGATGTTTAGGAAGACATGTTGGAGAATTGCAAATTAGAGGCAAAGATGGTCGGAATTGGACGAAACTTGGAGGAGAGACTCTACAGTATGAAGGAAGCTAGTAGCTCAAATCGCAAGTTCTAATTTGATAAGTGAACAAGTCGGTACCAACTTGTTTATATTAGCACATACATGTTTGTGTTAGTCAGATAACTCGATGGTTTTGGGGGAACTTAAGAGCAAGGCTAGAAGAGGTGACCCAAGGCAAGAGATATGTGATTGGCTAAGGGTTGGAGGCTATACCAACTTGTTTCTAAAACACCAAGTGGAATGCTTTGGAGTGAGGACCAAATTGTTTGAGTACCAAATTGTTTGGATAGATATGTCGAGGTCAATGCATCTAGGCATGGAGTACTAGAAGCAAGGAAGGAGTAGAAAGAAACTGATGCAGCGGATAATTCTGAAAATGTGTGATTCGATGAAAGTAGCGATCAATGGATTGAATGATACCGAAATGCCCGAATTCGTTGATCCGAAGATACCGAACTCTAGCTATCTCAAACTCGTTGATAGCGCACTATACCGAGTTTAAAGATCTACGATTCTTCACACGTTGATCTAGCGCACTAGATTCCGTGAATCGGCTTCTACAATCGTTGAATCGAGCGCACTCGATTAACCGAAAGAGGAGATAGGGGATTACACTCAACTACCAATTTGGTGAAAGCACAAAGCTAACAAAACAAGAGTTTTATTTCAAATCAACTAAACTATTACAAATGGCACCACCGACCTATTTATAGAAGTTACAACTCACACAAAACAAAAAAATGTTCAACACTTAAGTCGGTACCGACTTACGACTTACCATAAGTCGTACGCGACTTAACAGAATACAACACGACTCAACTTATTTACAAAGTACACGACTCAAGACAATCATCACGACTTACGACTTACGAGACAACGACTTATCAATGCCACGAGTTAACAGATGACGACTTAACAAACAGAGAATTCATCACTTAGGTCGTTGCCGACCTAACAACTTCTCATGACTCAACTTAGGTAGGTAACGACCTAGTTACATCATTCAATCGACTGACAAACATGTTACACGACTCACACGACTTAACTAGTAGCGCCTCTAAAACAGACGACTTACGACTTATAAACAGAACGACCCAAAACATGCGAGTTACGACATAAGAACCAGACGACTTATCAATCAACGACCTAACATATAGGTCGGCAGCGACTTAAGACCCGGTTTCAGAACTTCTTCTGCGACCTAGCTTAGGTCGTAACTCCACTTCGCGCCTTTCCATAGGTCGTATCTCGTCCCAGTTCTTCTTTGTTAGGTCGGAGTCGACTTAATCCTTCAGTTTCCTTAGGTCGTAGACGATTTAAGTCTTCACTTTCCTTAGGTCGTAGACCGCTTGAGTTAAGTCATGAACGACTTATGCCTTCAGCCTCGTTAAGTCGTGAACGACTTATGCCTTCAGCCACGTTAAGTCGTGGACGACTTATGCCTTCAGCCACGTTAAGTCGTGGACGACTTAGAACTTCTTCTTCAGCTTTGTTATCTCGTATATGACTTAAACCCAGTGATTCCTTAGGTCATGGACGACCTACGCCTTGTGTATTTGGAGCTTGCACTGCTTCGACTCTAGCCTGTGCTGCATCATCCTCCCCAGGTTGAGAAAAATTCGACCTCGAATTTGTACTCTCTTCTTCCACAACAAATTCATCCCCATGATATGGTATGAGATGCTTAACATTGAATACGTCAGACGTGTATATATCCTCCGGCAGCTTCAACTTATAAGCATTTTCATTAATCCGTTTCACGACTTCTACAGGACCAGTTTTCCTGGCTTTCAATTTATTATAAGCGCCCACTGGAAAACGATCCTTCGTTAACACGGCATAAACCCAATCACCTTCATTAAATTCAACATTTCTTCGCTTCAAATCTGCATATCGTTTATACTTTTCATTTTCTTTTTCCAATCGTTCTTGAACGATTCTATAACACTCTGTCAAACCTTCAACAAAATCAGCAGCTCGCTTGACGGTATTCTTTGGTTGTGGTATGACCGTTAAATCCAACGGTCCCTTCGGTAAGCTTGAATATACTATCTGAAATGGACTGAAACCCGTACTACGATTCACTGCATGATTATGAGCAAACTCTGCTTGACATAACTTCATATCCCAGCTTTTGAAATTGTCTTGTACAAGACAACTCAGCAAATTTCCCAACGATCTGTTCACAACCTCGGTCTGTCCATCCGTCTGTGGATGATAAGCGCTGCTAAAGTTCAACTTTGTTCCCACCATCTTCCACAAACTCAGCCAAAAATGACTCAAAAAACGAGTATCTCTATCCGACACAATAGATTCTGGCAATCCATGGAGTCGATATATCTCTTTGAAAAACAACTGAGCAACGTGAACAGCATCCGCCGTCTTCTTACAAGCAATAAAATGTGCCATTTTCGAAAATCGGTCAACCACCACATAAATGGAATCGTTTCCACGCTGTGTTCTTGGCAACCCCAACACAAAGTCCATACTCACATCAACCCATGGTTTAGTTGGTATAGTAACGGCATATATAACCCAGCATTAGTTGCAGTTCCTTTCGAAACCTGACAGATATGACATCGCTCAACAAACCTCTCCACTTCTTTCCTCATTGATGGCCAAAAGTAAGACTGTGAAATCAACAGTAATGTACGGTCTCTCCCAACATGTCCTTCTTCATGTAGTTCTTTTACAATCTTCATTCTCAAACTACAATCAGATATGCATAATCGATTTCCTTTGAACAGAAAACCATCTACCATCAAAAACTCATCCGTCTCCCCATTCTTGACTTTATCAACAAACTTTGCAAAGTAAGGATCTTCGTCAAATAACTCTGGTAACACATCGAATCCCGTTACTTCAATCTTCATTGTTGTTAACAAATGATTACTTCTACTCAAAGCATCCGCAACACGATTCGTCACTCCCGATTTGTGTTTCACAACAAATGTAAACTGTTGCAGATATGCAATCCATGATGCATGTCTCGCTGAAATCTTGTCTTGCCCTTGTAAATGCTTTAATGCCTCATGATCAGTATACAGAACAAACTCTTTCTGGAATAGATAATGTCTCCAGTGTTTAATAGCTTGCACAACAGCATAAAATTCCACATCATATGTACTGTATCTCATCTTCGCTCCTGATAACTTTTCACTGAAATATGCAATAGGGCGTCCCCTCTGACTCAACACTCCTCCAATCCCAACTATTGATGCATCAGTGTGTAGTTCAAACAACAACTGAAAATCTAGTAATACTAGAATTGGTGCAGACGTCAACAACTCCTTGATCTTCCCAAAAGCATCCCCTGCTTCCTCTGACCATGAAAACTGTTTACCCTTCATACAATCTGTAACAGGTGCCATCACACTACTAAAGTGTGGAATGAACCTTCGATAGAATGAAGCCAACCCTTGAAAACTACGAACTTTCGTTATCGTCTTGGGCTGTGGCCAATTTCTAATTGCTTCGACTTTACTCTGGTCAACCTGTATTCCTTCCTCCAATACAATATACCCCAGAAATAAAACACTATGCGTCATGAACACGCATTTCTTCGTTGCAGCATAAAATTGTTCTTGTCGCAGTACCATCAACACTTCTCTCAGGTGTTGCAAGTGTTCCTCTGCACTTCCACTATATATCAGAATATCATCGAAATACACCACCATAAATTTCCCAATGAACGGTCTAAAAATCTGATTCATCACCCGCATGAATGTACTCGGCGCATTTGATAAGCCAAATGGCATTACCAACCATTCGTATAGACCCTCCCTGGTTTTAAAAGCAGTCTTCCACTCATCACCTGGTCTGATACGAATTTGATGATATCCGCTCTTCAAATCAATCTTCGAAAAGATAGTAGCTCTGCTCAATTGATCTAGCAGGTCATCCAACCTCGACATTGGAAATCTATATCTCACAGTAATCTTATTCAATGCTCGACTGTCGGTGCACATTCTCCACGTCCCATCCTTTTTGGGTACCAATAAAGCTGGTATAGCACAAGGACTTAAACTCTCTTGCACACGCCCCTGTTCAAGCAATTCTTCCACTTGCCTCCTCAATTCTTCATGTTCCTTTGGACTCATTCGATAATGTGGTCTGTGTGGCAACACAGCTCCTGGAACAAGATCTATCTGATGTTGTATATCCCTCAACGGTGGAAACTCCGTTGGTAACTCCTCTGGAAATACATCGTCAAATTCTTTCAAAACTGGCTTCGCTTCTTCCGGAATTTCAACCTCTTCACTGCTCTCTCGCCCAATCAAAAAAAACACTTCAGGCTCCTCCTCTACATCCTTCACAAACTCCTTCAAAGATAACAAAGTTTTAAGCTCTTCAATCTCCTCCAACTTGTTTTCCTCCTGTTGTCGCTTCTTTGGAACTAGAGTAATATTTGTGCCTTCAAACATGAAACTGTAACTGTTGGTACACCCATCATGTTGCACCGCCCTATCATACTGCCACAGTCTCCCCAGCAACAAATGACAGACATCCATATCTACCACATCGCACCAGATTTCATCCTTGTATTTCTTTCCAATTGAAAACTTCACAGAAGCCCTTCGTCCAACCTTCACCTCCCCGCCTTTCCTCAACCAAGCTAGCTTGTACGGTTTCGGATGTTTCTCAGTCTTCAACGCCAACTTCCTCACAGCTTCTGAAGAAATTATATTATCACAGCTTCCAGCATCAATAACAAATTTGCAAACCTTCCCCAGAATGGTACATGTTGACTGAAAAATATTGCTCCTTAACCAACTACAATCCTCCTCTTGCTTTGGTGTTAAACAGGACCTCTTCATCATTAGATTATAACCTTCGTCTCCCGACACTTCTTCTTCCTCCTCATCAGGTGGTGAATTGGAACATTCAGCTTCTTCATCCTCATCCTCAACCTTTGCTATCATAGCTCTCTTCTTCGTCTTTGGACATTCGCTACTTTTGTGGCCCATTTCTTGGCAATTATAACACTTGAAACCATTATTGACTTTCGCCTTCCCAACCTCATTCACAATTGGTTTTGCAACAACTTTTGAAACATTAGAACTTCCACTAACACCCTTCACTTGATTATTGGAATTTGTAAACACATCACCTCCTCGTCGTCCCTGTTTCTCCCAAGCCAACGCTTTCTGATGTGCTTCCGCTACAGATCTGGGATCAAACATGTTAACCATATCCTGAATCTGCATTCGCAATCCCCCAATGAATCTAGATGTCAGCTGCTCTTCCGTTTCCATAATATCATTCCTCGCAATATGCTGATAAAATTTATCTGCGTAATCATTAACATTCTTTGTGCCCTGCCTCAAATTCTGCAAACGTTGATACATCAAAGATTGATAATTGTAAGGTAAGAACGTTGCTTTCATCAATTTCTTCATCTTCTCCCAAGATTCAACTTTTGACTTTCCCATCCGTTCACGTGTAAGTTTGGTTTACTACCACCATGCCAAAGCTCTACCCCTCAACCTCGTAGCAACCAACTTCACTCTACGATGTTTTGGAACTTCTTTGAAGTCAAAAATCTCTTCAACATTAGCCACCCAATCTAAAAACTCCTCCGCTTGCATACCACCTTTGAATTCAGGAATTTCAGTCTTCATCCCCGACTCCCACTTGTGATCATACTCAGAGTGATTTCTTCCTTGTCCTCGTCTTTGTCCTCGAACACTACCACCATCATATTCCTCTTCAAAATCAGATGTATATCGATGTCGATCCTGACCACCAACATCTCTACTCCCTTCGCGTCTTCTACCATCATCCCTTCTATCTACATTCCTCTGTTCTCGATCATTCACATTCCTCCCACGCCTTTGATCATTGTCAACACTTCTTTCTTGATTGGATTGTGGTGAGACTCTACTTCCCCCATGGTTAGATTCAGGTGAAACCCTTCTCCGATTTTGATTCATCTCTAACATCATCTTCTCTAATCGACCAATTCCTTTGTTAAGCTTTTCACTAAAGTTGTCATTGATTCTTTGCTCCATCTCATCAGCTTCTTCTCTTCGATACAAAGCTTCTACGTTTTGGTGACGATTAGCTCTTCTCGGCGGCATACTTGTAAATTTCACAAATTCAACAAATTTAGATTTCAAAAACTTCAAAAACTTCAACACAATCGGTTCGAATCAAGTCAAACGACTTATCTTGGCTCGGCACACAACCTAACTCGGCTGGCCGACTCAACTCCACTCGCACACGGCTTTATTCAAAATGTCTCGGCGCGCAAAACTTCCCCGCGCGAAATCCAAACACTTTTCGACCTTTGATCCACAATGAAATGGATCGGAAACTCCTAACGTGTTGCTACTCGACGATGAATCACGATGAACACGACGAACACAAAGCCAATCTCCTTGATTTCAACTCAAATGTGAATGTCTTCACTTCGACTTAGCTCGGCCGATCTTGATTCCTTCAAACTTCTAAAATGATTAGACTCCAAGTCTCGATCTAGCTATGATTGGCTAGAAGAGGCTCTGATACCAAACTGACGCAGCAGATAATTCTGAAAATGTGTGATTCGATGAAAGTAGCGATCGATGGATTGAATGATACCGAAATGCCCGAATTCGTTGATCCGAAGATACCGAACTCTAGCTATCTCAAACTCATTGATAGCGCACTATACCGAGTTTAAAGATCTACGATTCTTCACACGTTGATCTAGCGCACTAGATTCCGTGAATCGGCTTCTACAATCGTTGAATCGAGCGCACTAGATTAACCGAAAGAGGAGATAGGAGATTACACTCAACTACCAATTTGGTGAAAGCACAAAGCTAACAAAACAAGAGTTTTATTTCAAATCAACTAAACTATTACAAATGGCACCACTGGCCTATTTATAGAAGTTACAACTCACACAAAACAAAAAAATGTTCAACACTTAAGTCGGTACCGACTTACGACTTACCATAAGTCGTACGCGACTTAACAGAATACAACACGACTCAACTTATTTACAAAGTACACGACTCAAGACAATCATCACGAATTACGACTTACGAGAAAACGACTTATCAATGCCACGAGTTAACAAATGACGACTTAACAAACAAAGAATTCATCACTTAGGTCGTTGCCGACCTAACAACTTCTCACGACTCAACTTAGGTCGGTAACGACCTAGTTACATCATTCAATCGACTTACAAACATGTTACACGACTCACACGACTTAACTAGTAGCGCCTCTAAAACAGACGACTTACGACTTATAAACAGAACGACCCAAAACATGCGAGTTACGACATAAGAACCAGACGACTTATCAATCAACGACCTAACATATAGGTCGGCAGCGACTTAAGACCCGGTTTCAGAACTTCTTCTGCGACCTAGCTTAGGTCGTAACTCCACTTCGCGCCTTTCCATAGGTCGTATCTCGTCCCAGTTCTTCTTTGTTAGGTCGGAGTCGACTTAATCCTTCAGTTTCCTTAGGTTGTAGACGATTTAAGTCTTCACTTTCCTTAGGTCGTAGACCGCTTGAGTTAAGTCATGAACGACTTATGCCTTCAGCCTCGTTAAGTCGTGAACGACTTATGCCTTCAGCCACGTTAAGTCGTGGACGACTTATGCCTTCAGCCACGTTAAGTCGTGGACGACTTAGAACTTCTTCTTCAGCTTTGTTATCTCGTATATGACTTAAACCCAGTGATTCCTTAGGTCGTGGACGACCTAGGCCTTGTGTATTTGGAGCTTGCACTGCTTCGACTCTAGCTTGTGCTGCATCATCCTCCCCAGGTTGAGAAAAATTCGACCTCGAATTGTTGGTAACTCATAGTGTTTTCTGTTGCACTCGAAGCAGGGGTATTGTAAGTGGGGTGTCCAGAGCTTAATTGAGGGACTTGTATTCCTTGGACCAACGGCTTGGGTCTATTGTCTAGCTTTGGGCTATGAACAAGCATCAAGCTTTAGGGTGCATGATACGAGAGTACAATGAAAACCAGAATTTCCATTAGTCCCTGGCAGTAAGAAGGCCACATGAGTTATCATATATTCAGGGCACAAGAATGAGTGATATTGGGTATTTTTTGATGACTGCTATGATTACTTCAGTTGCTTTCTTTAGTGGGCTATCACTCGCGGATATCATTGGGAGTAGGTACTGAAGATAGGAACATCTGGACGTCCACCATTTTATGTTGTACAGTACCTTTATGATATTGTAGTGTAGCATATTATAGTGTTATGTGCTAACTCTTTGGTTGCAGGAATAGGTCAGGTATGATTTGTGTCCCTATGTTCCTTACTATACTTACATGTATAGCATTTTTAGATTCATTTACCGCTCACACCAGAAAACGGTCCAACCTAAGGTTTTATGCTTTTCTTCCGGTTATCTTGGGTATTCTAAAATGAGTAGACTAGATAACGGGTCTAGGTGATCCAGTAGCTGTTCGGAGGACGGACTGGATGAAGCTATGTCGTATTATATACTTATATGGATTCCTATGCTTATTCCACTATGCAGCACCGACAAGCCTTTGTAGTGACTACTTATTTGTTTGTATTTGAGACGTTTTATTGTAGTCGTTCCTATTGTATACTCTATGATATTTGATGTATAACTCTGTGGATAATATACTTTGATGATTGGTTCACATTGTCATTATTGTCTCTTCTATTGTATATGTGATATTATATTTTGTCCATGCGCTGTGAGATATATATAGGTTATATGCTGTTTTTGTTATTATTCATCTTGATGATCGTCCTACATTGACTGGGCACGACAACAGCTCACTATTAGTATATTATTGGTGCTAGTGGTATATGGTGGTCGTTACACTTGTCGAACGTGCTTCCTCAGACTATTCCAGTCCCATGCCTTTCCTTCCCGCTAGAAGTACTTGATCAAGCTCCTCGTGTCTTTGAACAACGCTCCAATTCATCTCAAGTCTTCAAAATAGCCATATTATTTACTATCCAATACCCTTTAGTCATCCCGAATCATTCCTGGGTCGTCCACTTCAACCTTATGAAAACCCAAGAAAAACTGAAGTCATCCTAGGTTTGACACAAAGCTGACCCAAAGCAGTGCCGAAGTTTCCTCCGAGCTATCCTCAAGCATCCCCTTAAGTCCCACTACCTCACATTCTATCCTAGTAAAGCACAAAACCAACCAAAGGTTTCCCAAAGGAATACCCAAAGCGGACATGAAGCACTTTCAGATAAAAATTCTTGTCCATCCTTGAACGATAGCACTATTAGATTGCATTTACTATCTAGTCTTCCACATCACCACCGGACAGCATTTTATGTCCACATCTTCAAACCATCGAACACCAAGCCGACTCCAAACAAACTATCATTGGACACTAAGTCGACCCAAGTGAGCTACCACTGGACATATGCTGCCGAACTGAAATGTTATAGTTTCTCCAAACTCCAATTTTGAGTTGGTTCCACCGCTACACTCTATAATTCGACCCACGTACCTTCCCTATGCATCGACATAACCCCAAACACTCTAGAGTCGACCCGTCAAAGTCTGATTCTATGTTTGCCACTTCAAACTTGCTCTGATGAGCGTTTACAACCATTTTACATTCAAAGTAACATTTGTACACATGCCAAACAACATTCAAACACCATCATATTATACAAAAATACATCAATACATGGTAATTCATCTCAAAACTTATCTATATCATAACCTAACATTTATATAAACATTCACACATAAAAATAACATGTTTAAATCACTTTAAAACATTTTTTATTCATTTTTTACTTCAGATCTACTTTTAGAACAACAAAAAAACATCGTTTTGACATTAGAAATAAATTCAAAACATGTTAAAACCTATTAGAATGTATATAGGAGGTTTAGAGATGATAAATCACGCACAAACACCCAATAATCGATGATTTGTATATACAATGAGGAAAATCTAAAAATGGTCAGTAAAGCACTGACTTTTCTACCTTAAAAATATAGATTTGAAGATCTCAATCTATTCCCTTTATTAATCTACCTTTATCTATGAATTTGGACTGACTTGGAAGAGAGTAGAGGTGGTTTGCCTAAGAAAATGTTTACTGGTTGTTAAGGGAGGTTAGAGAATGATTTGGAGATGTATTTATAGGTATTGATGGCTGCTAAAGGGCTGCACTTAAACCTAATCCCAAGTAGGGTTAGCGGCTCTCACTAATCGATCTCTAGTTACATTCTAATATGCCTTAAACCAGCCAGAACTTCAAATAGCCATAACTCTTAAACAGTAAATCCAAAAAGTAGTTATGACGACTCTACAAAAAGACAAACCATCATTTCTTTCCAATGAAAGTGGTCTCATGTCATAATTCGACTCCTATCAAAAGTTATAGCCATTATAAGTCTTTAGGTTTAAAATCATCCAATAAAATTCTAAAGATAGGAAATGTCACCAGTAGACATTCCGCAAAGTTATAAAGCTATACGTCCTAAAATAAATTTTAAAAAAAATGTTTTACGATTCTTCGATACGTAAAATACAGGTCGTTACACTTTACTATTCTTGTATGTTTACTTAAGCCATTAAGTCTAGTTGTAACGACCCGATATTTTGGACCATTCGCATCCATTATAAGTGTATAGGTAGACACTCATGCCGGAATTGAATTGCTCAAAATACCGCGTTGTTAATTTAAATTTGGCAAAATTGAACATTTACAGTAAATAAATAATCACAGATCACAGACACAGAGTAATAAGTGCAGCGGAAATAAAAGAGATAGTAGTTCATGAAGCTACTATATAAATGTATAAGTTACATCAGAGTTGAACCAGATACAACGGAAGAGTAATACGATACATCAGATACAAACCAGAATACATCACTGGAATCATCGAATACTGAAAGCAGAATAGATGGTTGGATCTTCAAGCAAAGCTCCAACTTCAAAGGTGAGTCTCGAATACTGGTACACTCAGTCTGACCCGAGCGTAAAGCAAAAACACAAGACACTCGAGTCAGGATTAACATTCTTATATCAATAAATCCAACTCAAGTGAAATAGCAATTGAAATACAAGTAACTCAAAGGATGTTTGGAATAACCATCCTTTAAGGATCCGTTAAACTATCTACTAGGTAGTACTGTACGCTAAGTAGATAATGTCTATCAGTAATATAAGGTATCAAAATAGTGTTAAGGCGTTACCATTATCCCCCTTAACACATTTTATATAGGCGTTATAGACTATACAGCACTGTAACTCCACCGTAAACTAGTGGGCTATCAGGGAGTACTCCATAGGTATAACACAAAACAATTTCGTAGTGGTCACGAATATGGGAATACAAGTATGACAAGGCACATGAGGCAATACCCAAGGTAGTGATACTACCGTTAGCCTGTTTCGGACTGGTGAGAACGCATCGCCGCAGCGACCGCAACACCGCGAAACAACACTCCCAAAATCAAGGGTGCACCAATCGACAACAAGTAATGAGTAGTTCGAAGAAGTGTGTTCGCTTGAGGTAGCTGACCTCCATTGGCCCGGCACGGCTCCTGTTTTAGTCATTTCCAATTTGACACAAGTGTCAAGTCTATCCATTATCGTTCTCTTTCTTCAGTCAACTCGTACATCATTCCAACCACTTCATTCCGGATCATCACTCCGTGTATAGTTATTAAAGTGGTTTCGGTTTAGATAGAGAGTATGTCCATAACCGATTCCGGTCTCTTAATAACTTTCGAAATTATTACAC
The DNA here is from genome assembly GCA_030737815.1 of Allium fistulosum. Lineage (NCBI taxonomy): Eukaryota > Viridiplantae > Streptophyta > Magnoliopsida > Asparagales > Amaryllidaceae > Allium > Allium fistulosum. Next base: position 969,933,471 of record CM060908.1, on the reverse strand, counting down.
CAATTGGTCGTTTATTCATTTCAAAACCAAATCAATTTCAATCTCAATTAACATTTGTAAATCAACATTCATTTGTCTTTCAAAATCAATTTCCATAATTTACGTTTCAAAACATCCAAATTACCATTTCGAAATTTCTAATTCAATTCCAATTTAATTTAAAACAATTCAAATATTGATTCAAGTTCATAAATAAGTTTCATTCCAAATCATTTAAATTAATTTAATTTAACCTTCAAATCAATTTAACTTCATTTATCGATTTCATTTAATTATTCGTTAAGTTACTTTATCATTCAAACAATTTATTTAATTCCAATTCATTAAATCAATTATTTAAGTTCAACTTCCTTATTTCAAAACTTACAATTTGAATTAAATTAAATTCATCAAATCAAATTCTTTAAATTTCAAGTCTTACATTAATTTCAATAAATCACATTTTATTTCTTGATAAAGAAATTCAATTTCACTTATTTACTTACTTAAATGATTTTCCAAACTTAATTAATAAAGAAACTCAATTTCAATTATTTACGAAGTAAAATTCACTTATTCAAAAATTCAATTTAATTTAACCATTAAATAATTCAATCTTATTTAATTATTAAATAATTCAAAACTTAATTATTAAATAATTTCAAAGTTTAATTATTAAATAATTTCAAAGTTTAATAATTTCAAACTTAATTATTAAATCATTTCAAACTTAATTCAATCATTTCTTAAATTAAACAACATTCTTTCATCAATTTCTGTATTAATATTTTATTTCAGATTATTAAATATTCACATTTAAATTTCATTAAAATTTAATTTCCAACTTCGTTTCAAAACCATATTATTTATTCAAATAAAATCTTCATTTTATTTTTAAATCAAATTATTGACCAATCGGGTTTTATTTAATTCTCTATCCTAGGTCAAAGTTCAATTTGGGTATTTATCATTTCAACCCGATTCCAATTCAATCCAAAACATAGCATAGCAAAGGGAACTTGCAGTGTGATAACTGGGATGGTGTCAAAGTAAATAAACAAGCAATAACAACAATCAATAACAATCCAATAATCAATTCAAATAATCCTGAAATAATCGTATTAATTCACATTGTTATTTGTGTAAATTAATATAATTATTTCTAGAATCTACACTATCATTTCATGTAGATTAAAGATTATTACATTACAGTTCTTCACTTGTCATCTATTTACAATTTCATACATCATCAATTTAACAACATACATTCAGTGGTTCAAGTTGTAATTAAACAAATCCTACGTGTCAATAAATTCAACAGTTAAAGGGGTCATATTATACAATGTCATTAAATCAAATTTAGCATTTAACTATTCTATATCAAGTTCAATTGCATACTATTTATCATTTTAACATTAACAATTTAACGTCCAATATAAACATCAACAATCAATAAATTATCAGCCAAACTGTATTATCATCGCATAAATAATTAACAGATAATGGTGTCAGATGTCACAGGTGAACTGATACAGGTAATAGCATATATAACAGTGTAATTAACTAATAGCAGCATATTTCAATTGTCGTTTCAATTGAAATCAAATTTAATAAATAAAAGAACGTTAATCGTGAGTGAGTGCTCACCTTTCGAGGCTAGAGGATAGGCGACGAAATCGAGTTACGAAATCTAGGCACAAATTCAAACAAGCTAGATGAATATGATTCGACGGAGAAAACACGCACGACGAACAAAAGCTGATAAAGGGAAATCGATGAGAACGACTGAATCAGTTAATATAAATTAAACTGAATACATATATTATTGTTCTGAAATCAATTTAAAACATATATTTATTTTCGAATTGGTACTTACTCAAGCGTATAAAATAAAGTATACATTTATAACACTTATAATATATAACTTTGTAAACTTAGAAAAATACAGTACTTCTATAAATATAACCAATGTATAAGTCAAATTATATTATTATTATAATATATAAACTACCATTATATATAACATTTTAAAACCGATATTTATTAAAACAATATATTTCTTTACAAACGTAAAGGTAAGGCAAGCATGGATTCATATGTACAAATCATCTTTAAAACAGTGTAATATAGCATATAATATCAAATTAAGTTATATACTTACAGACTTGACTTTATATCCTATTTTGTTGACTAAAAGTATATATGCCGTGAACAAAATATATAACTGCAGACATTCAAACATCCTTACTGACCAAAATATATATAACCATAATATATTTTATATTAATATGTAAACAGTTGCAAAATATATTTAAATATAGCTAACGTATTCTATATATGTACAAACAACTAGTGTATTTAAGAACTAACATAACAGCAAATACAAATCACTATATATACAAACTTACTTTGTTATTATATATAAAGATCAATATCTCTTAAACACGTAAAGAAAGTCTTCGTATATAAATATATACATATATATATAACCGCGGGAAACAATTTAGCTCGTATATAAGTATATATAAAAGTAACATTTTATATTAGAAAACTGACCCATATAAAATTTTAAACAACTAATATATATAGACTTATAATAATGTGTATAACCTGCAAATCATACAAAACATATATTACTGACACAAAAATTAAAAGCAGGTTCTCGGCCTGTACAATCACAAATAGAATATTACATACAAAATCAAAACCAACCCATCATATTACTGTAACCTTACATAATAATATAACCATGTAACTTTGAGTATAACAAAAATCTTATGTATAACATACCTTTATAAGCTCTGTAAAATATACTTGTTTTTAGCTGGAGTGGAATTTGCAATTGGGGAAAACATGGAAGTGCGGAAGTTTGCATGCAGTGGTGGATTCCGTGCTGCTACAAGAGAGGGAGAGTAAACGTGAAAAGAAGATGGGCAAAGAATGATGAGATGGTTTATTGGTTTCAATGGAATGTATAGGAATAGGAAGTAACGCATGCATGGGGTAGGCTAAAAGTTTCACAGCAAACAAGGAATGCACTACATCTTTGATATATAATTTTTTTTTACCTAAATGAACAGTGAGCAAGCCTAGAAAGAACAACCGAAATAAATATAATAAATGTTGAAAGATCATACGTTTCAAAATTTTAAGATGGAAATGGCTGTTTGGTTTCTATAATTCTACACGGAAATTGAATGGACATGGGACCAAAAGTCACTAAACGGGTATAGATACCGTTACCGTTGCACGATCTCGTCGTGTGTCGGACCTCGAAACACAGAACCAAATATACTACAGAGATCAGTGCGACGAGACGGTCAAAACGGTATATGGATGTCAGCAGTATGATCGAATTATAAAAATTCGAAATTTTTTTTAATAGCGGAAAATGCAAGAAACACGCTGAAAAATAAGATCGACGGAGCCAAAGATGTCCGAATTTGGAAAAACGACAAACTGACATCTTGCTCATAAGATGGTATAGAATTTTTCTATGTAAAAATATTTAGGTTTCGGAAACATTTTGTTTTCATCGCTTTTTAACTGATTAAATTGAAGTAAATTTACGCGCGAAATAAACTTTCATATTATCGGACGAAAATTTACCAGTTGCTATGTTTAACTAAACGTATTCAAAATATCAAATTTATATTACAAAATTTTGTCGTTTAAAATTTCGCAAAATTTCAATTAATAACGTTATTAAAACCAGTTAAATTTACGGGTCGTTACACTAGTTGTCAGATATTTTCTTTCGATTGAAGGCCTAGTGGTACGAACTAATGTAGTCTTTTAGATTTGTGTGTTTTGTAAACTTATGCCTCGAAAAAATATGGTATAACTCATGCATGATAAAGTTTATTATTGTCTGGATGAATTCAAAGTTATCTTTGAATTTTGTAAGGAGAGTTAATTCGTATTAGGATATTCCACTATAACCAGTGTAACGACCCACCTTTTTGGACGGTTTAAATCAACGATAAACCACACATGTCAACTCAAACCATTCAAAAAGAAGGATTGTTAATGGGTAAATAAGAAAATAAGAGAAAGGAAAGAAAAACAAAACATAGAATCTCACAGTGGAATGGCAAAATATAATAATCAAATAAACAGTTCATGAAGCTGTTTTACAAATACATTTGATTACACTTTTACAATACAATCAGAGTTATACATACAGCAAGTAAAATAGGATAATGCAGCGGAACAACATGATGCAGTGGAATAATACTAATAATATAATATACTAAACTCCGTCTTCATCCTCCAGAAATAAAGTCTTCAATACTGAAATTCTCAGGCTGATCCGAGCGTAATGAAAAGACAAAACACTCGAGTCAGAACTAAAAGATCTTATGTAAATTGTGACGACTCGGGTTTTGCCCGCTCGAAAATCAACATCCGTACTTCACATTGTACTAGAATGCCGCAGATTCGACCGTTCAAATCCGATTCGCCGGAGCTATAACACAATTAAGTAAATAACACAGCGGAAGAAAAGAAATCAATGATATCATATACAACTCCAATGAATACAATATCCAGAATGATATACAACAATGATATCAACATGATACAACAATATCAGAGATACAAGAAATATCAGCGGAAAAGAAAATGACAACATCAGCAGCGGAACAATATCAATAGATGTGATAACTCCAAAATGATCTTCAGACAAGAATGAATCCACAACTCCAAGATAAGCAACTCCGATGAATGAACTAGCTCCAGATAATCTACTAAACCTGAATATCTGAAAAGAAACCCAACTCTAGACTGCTCGTGTGGAAAATTATGAGCACCCAGAGTTTAGGAAGAGAACAATAAACTCCGGATCAGTCATGGGACTGGTGTGAGCAACAAAAACAGTTTATCTTTAAACAATCAACAAAAGGCTTTTAAACGTTGAAATCCGCAATGCTTTTGGAAAATGAAACTACCATAAGACCTCCCGCCACACACACAATGCAAACGCAGAATTGGAGGAGATTTCTTCTTATGATAGTCAAAGATGCTTACTACGTAAAATCATTGAATTATTATTATTAGTGCATAGTGGAAAACAATTTGAAAGTATAATATTAATCTTAGCCAGCATAGGTACCATTATACTATGCCTACTATAGCTACCATATTAGATGGTAGGTTCTACAACTAAAACCGTACAAAGTTCGTATTGGAGAAATGGATTTCCAACAAATGGTCAGGCTAAGGAACTTCCTTCCGCCGCATGGGATCGCCTCTAGCGGGACGTCCCGAGAGACAAACTGCTCTCTGCAAAACAAAGTCGGGTTACCCCTGTAACAGGTAACTCACGAATATGCCACCTCCCGGTCCTTTGGGACCTTTATCCGAGCTCGGTATCCAACATCACACATCATAAAGAAAGTGTATCCACATGAGTAAGTATCAGGGCTCCATACCATAATACCACCCCTTTCCAGAAGGAAATGACATACCCTAAAGGGCGCGACCCTCATAACCTTGCCGCAACGATCCTGTTTCGACCATTTCCGGGTAGTGAGGTCCTGACGAAGTCTCGTCCACAAAGCTACGCTTTGTCACAAAGCCATGCTTTGGGTCAACAGATGATCAACCTATGATCACAAAGATAAATGATCAAACAAATGATCATATCACAAATGATCAAACACTGATCATCACACAGCAACACTCAGCATGTCACATTACCAAATTGGGATATATCGCTGATAAATTTCAACTACATAACCTCTGAGCTCGTACGTCTCAGAGAAGGGTGTTAAGCTAAGAGAATAAATCCTCCGCCACCAACAGAAATGTATTTGAAAGAAATCGGCTTTATATCTCAAAGTGTAATGTCAGACATACAATCCATACAAGTCTGTTCCGGGATCGAACAGAACCGAAGGCACTTCTCACGAAGCCCTTGCAATTTCGGATAATCCCCAATCACGTCCGGACTTCCCGTCACTAAGGATGATAAAACCTCTATATCGGGGATCAGCCGATGCAGAGTAACTCGACGGTAATCCTTCCGTTTTCAAAAATATCTGGTCTTCAACACCGGTCTTCAAATGCTATCCATATACGACGTATCACATATTCGGAATGGGTTATACGACCCAAAGGTCCTCTCCCGGCTAAACCGAATAGTGAGCGTAATATTTAAAAACATATGGATATGGGATTTCAATTAAGTCACAACTTAAAACCCAAACTTTCTTTTCAAATGGTTTAACAAATTACCATTTTCAAATCTTTTAAACAAAAAGATTCAACCTTTAAACAACCTTCAATGGTTTAAACAATTTCCACATTTAAATCTTTTAAACAAAAGATTTATTCACAGATTTTCCAAATTAATTCCCATTTCAATTTGATTAACTCGTTAAACCTTTAAATCAAGATTTAACTTATAGCTTTCAAAACAATCCCATTTCAAATGATTTAAACCAATCATTATTTTAAATCTGTTAAAAATAAACAGATTCAATTCATATCTTTTCAAAACAATTCGTTCATAACTTGGAAAACCCTTTTCAATTCAATATTGAAATTCCTTTAATTAAATTGGAATTTCATTTCTTATATATGTGAAAGCTTTTACTATTTGAAAACAAATAGTTTTTATTTCGGAAAATCTTATTCATCCATACGAGTTGAAATCCTTGGGTTAAGTTCAAATTCTCAAAATTATACTTTTAAATGGTTTAAATTCATAGAAAACACATTTATATCATCTTCAATCCCTAGTTTCAAATCATGGGATTCAATTTCAAACTTGAATTCAAATTTAAATCAAATTATTTAAATTTTCAAAACTCGATTAAGTTATTCAAAATAACTTTTATCTTTGAAATTCCATTTCAAAAGCTTCACTTTAAACCCCAGATTTTAAATTTCAAAACCAATTGAAATTAAAATTTAAATTTCAAAAACATCAAATTTACATTATCTGTGACTTAACCGATTTCCACGTGAAATCCATATTTGTGTGTGTAAAAGTGTAGTCCAGGGGTTTAACACAATAGTGCAACACGATGAATCACCACAGATCAAAATACAGAAATATAGTTGATAAGCGATACAAATTATAACGCTTATCGTACAGATCACAGATATATATCACAGGTAAGTAAACTACAGATCATAACATAAATCAGGATGTATCACAAAGCATCATATATCAGGGATATCAAACAATTCAATCATCCAATAAAATCCAAACATCCATAGGTAAAATCAATTAATATCTGATTGAAATAAATTTATACCAGATTAATTACTTATGAATAAACTACAAATCTTGGTTAATTAATCATTAATCAATTATAAACCATTTCAATTAATTAATCTTTAACCATTTATTAATTAACTTTTAATAATAAATTAATTGACCTTTAATTATTCAATAATTAACTTTTAATTATTTAGCTATCCTTTAATTAATTATCTTTAATTAATTACTTTAATTAATTACTCCTCAATTAATTATCATTTCTTAATCACCTTCGTTAATTAACCTTCAATTTATAAATCATCCTCAAATTTATTTCCTTGGTTAGTTAATCACATAATTAATTATCCTTTAATTAATTATTCCTTAATTTCTTGGTTAATCAAACTTAAATCATTAATTAATTACTTTTAATTAAGTAATTATCTTTAATTAATTGATTACCCTTTGATTTCTTTTAATTACTTAATTAATCCAAAGATAGATCATTTATCTTAATTACTCACTTTATTATCATTAAAATCTTTAAATAATAATATTCATAATTAATCATCATTATATTTTCATTACTTAAAATATAATTCATTCATACTCATGATTTAATTATTATCCACAATATGTTTGAAATCATTATAAATTTTATATTTATCTTAAAATTAATCTCTTAATTAGAGTAATAACTGCGAGTTAAACATTTAAAATATTAACTAATAATTAACTCGTATTTAAGTTAACTTAACTGTCAAACATTATAAAGTTTACAGTGCTCAAAGACTTAAGAAGGATGGTTATCTTAACTTAATTTTTGATAAAAATAATTGCAGCTGAGAACTCGTGCCTTCCCCATATAACTCGAGTGTTGCTCGAGTACTTTTCACGTATTACCCGAGACGCTTTCCTGATTTCACGCAATACCCTTTCTTCCTTACTCCTTGTTCCTTTCTTCTTATATTATTTTTTTTCTCAGTTTAAATTTTAAGTTAAACAACCTGCTGAGAAAACTCACGCGCCCAGTTTTCTCGAGTCACCTTCCCGTCTCCCTCGAGTATTTCGCAATTTCCTTCGAGCTTTCCCCCAGCTAACTTCGTCTTCCCCAAATTCGAACGCAACAGATACATATCGTCTCGCGTGCACGTGTACAACCAAACGAAGCAACTCCGACCAGTGTCGCGATGATACGCATGTCGACAATCATCTCATCGACCAACCCAGATATCAAGTTCGATGATTCAAACTTGAAATTGAAAATCGACCTGTCGATCGCTTAAAACCCAAGAACCCAGTCGACCAAAATCCTTCAACCCATCGCCACCGACCACCAGAACGCGCCGCACCACCGCCCAGACCTTCGTCTACGCCCCAGCTTCCATCAACCAAAGGCACGAGCAACTCGATCGCCTAGACAATTCGCGGCGGCTTCACAAACCTCAGCGACCCAAAAGCAAGTTCGAACCCTATTGTGACCTCGTATCCAAATCTCACGTAATAGATAATTTTTCTAATAATTTTCGTGACATCCCAAATGTTTATACTTGCTTCAATTTAAATCTCAACCTTTTAAATAGATTAAATTTCCTGGAATTTGTGGCAATGCAGTTTTCATTCAAAAACGAACTGCTGATACAATACCAATCTAAAAATTTTCATTTTTGTGTTAAAAATCATAAATTTCAGTAGACCTTCAGATTATCAACTTACATTAGCTTTCTGTAAGAATTGGGTTTATCAATATGTTTCTTGATTGCCAGTAAAATAGCATTACAGTAGTATGCTTTCCAAAGATTTTTAAAACAGCTTCTGGAAATTTTGTATCTAGGTTAACCTCTGTTTTGATCAAAAACTGAAAGTTTAACAATGATTCAGTTGGATAAAAATTCAAATTTTAATGATAATCAATCCCTGTAATTCATAACAGAGAAGGACCATATGCATAGTGACAGATATATACACACAGATACATAACAAAATACAAAGCATATGCAACCTATCTTTTTAAAGCATCATGAACTGTTAAATTTGAACTTAAAACTTTTCAAATAATATGTTTACTCACATTTGTTTCCAGAGTTTCAGATTTAAGTTGAAGTTGTAGTCTTTTAAGTTGAAGATGAAATCTGGTTCTAAACTTGATAGCTGAAGCTTCCTCTTGATCTCAGACTTTGGATAAATTGTTTTTATGTTTTAAAGCTAATGTTCGTTTGAATATGAGATGATATTGCTTTAGTTTTCTACTCAGTTTTGAGAATAAACGAACTGAAATGAGGTTGGTGATATTATTTTGCTTGTACAACATGATACAATTTTCTCCTCTAGTACAATTATAAGCAGGGATTTTTTTATTTGTTTGGGTCAGTGATATTTTCTCAAGTGGTGGCTGAAATGAACTTGCATAGTGTACTAGAGACGTTGGCATTAATTAGGCTTGTACAAAACTATATTTATATTTTCTTTTCTTTCCTTTGCAAGCTAACACATATATTTGTTTTGCTTTTCCTCATTTCGGCTGATGGATATCTGTATGGGGCTGAAGATATATGTATTTGTATGCAAAAGATATTGCATTGATTACTTTGTACCATATTTATATTTTTCTATTTCGGCTGTACAAGTTGAAGAAAATTTGATGTGGCTTCTATGCAAGCTTTATATTCATGTATTTTTGTTTCTTACTTGTTTGTATTTGATCATCTTCTTTTACAAGCCTACATATACTTATATATATTTGTTTCCTCCTTTTGTTATCTTTATATTTGAATGTATTTCCATATTTAATATGGGGTTATAATTGATTTATGCATTTATTTTATACTTTTATATCTTATATAATTTCATTTCTAAACCATTTATTTACGATTTAAATTTAAATCAAATATATACATATATATTCAATTTTACTCATATATGCACGTATACATATATATTCACATATACATATATACAATATTTAAATTTCAATTTCTAGTTCAAATATAAATTATCATTATTTACTTAATATTTATTGTCTTGTATTTATTTTATAAACTCAAACCATCTTTAACCATCAATTCAAATATATATTAAATTTGCTCGTATATACCTAAATATATATATATATATATATATATATACACTCACATATACACTATTTACAATATTTTAATCTCAAATGATTTATACAGAATATACTTGGATATCGGGGAAACTCACTCCATTTAATCAATTTTAATTTCTCAATTTTTATTCAAAAATTTATTTAATCATAAATTTAACTCAAAATTTCATTTAATTATTAATTTAAATTTAAATAAAATTCGGGGTCGTTACAGACTTCCCCCCTTAAAAGAATTTCGTCCTCGAAATTACCAAGGAGATACAAAAAGATAGATGAAGAATATTTCATCGAATCAAACTGAACATCTATTCTGCATTTGGCTTACCAAATCAGAATATCAATAATAGATACAAGAACGAATCTGTTTAACACTTCACAAGATACTCGGGTTATCCAGATCTACGAAATACGGAGTGATATCGGTTAGTTCAAAAGGATAACTAACCATCCGTAGAATATACTGGGTCCCAAAGAATAGATAGATATATGGATACAATTTCAAAATTTTTAGTTTAGAAACTAAATTATATCTATCAACTATAGCAATCAAAGCAACCAATGCAATCAATTCATCCATACAAACAATTTTGGCTCAGTTGGAGTTTATGTCCCATTTTTATATATCGAATTTATTTCTGGATCTACCAGAAACTATCGAAGAATTGAGAAGAGATAACGAATCAAAGAGATTGATAGAGAAAAGATTATTTCCTTGTTGTTACAGAGTATCGACCATTTATAGTCGTATTACCCTGTCCCCTATCTCATCCTCTTCTTGCACTCATACTCACTATCAGTGGATAGCAAGAGAATTTACTGAGACATTCGAACGGATATCTGAGAATTACTCATTCTAGAGTTTACTTCACTCTATCTCTAATGAGCTACTTAACGTGTTATACTCCTGAGCTAAAGTTCAACCTTAGCTCTGATACCACATGTGACGACTCGGGTTTTGCCCGCTCGAAAATCAACATCCGTACTTCACATTGTACTAGAATGCCGCAGATTCGACCGTTCAAATCCGATTCGCCGGAGCTATAACACAATTAAGTAAATAACACAGCGGAAGAAAAGAAATCAATGATATCATATACAACTCCAATGAATACAATATCCAGAATGATATACAACAATGATATCAACATGATACAACAATATCAGAGATACAAGAAATATCAGCGGAAAAGAAAATGACAACATCAGCAGCGGAACAATATCAATAGATGTGATAACTCCAAAATGATCTTCAGACAAGAATGAATCCACAACTCCAAGATAAGCAACTCCGATGAATGAACTAGCTCCAGATAATCTACTAAACCTGAATATCTGAAAAGAAACCCAACTCTAGACTGCTCGTGTGGAAAATTATGAGCACCCAGAGTTTAGGAAGAGAACAATAAACTCCGGATCAGTCATGGGACTGGTGTGAGCAACAAAAACAGTTTATCTTTAAACAATCAACAAAAGGCTTTTAAACGTTGAAATCCGCAATGCTTTTGGAAAATGAAACTACCATAAGACCTCCCGCCACACACACAATGCAAACGCAGAATTGGAGGAGATTTCTTCTTATGATAGTCAAAGATGCTTACTACGTAAAATCATTGAATTATTATTATTAGTGCATAGTGGAAAACAATTTGAAAGTATAATATTAATCTTAGCCAGCATAGGTACCATTATACTATGCCTACTATAGCTACCATATTAGATGGTAGGTTCTACAACTAAAACCGTACAAAGTTCGTATTGGAGAAATGGATTTCCAACAAATGGTCAGGCTAACGAACTTCCTTCCGCCGCATGGGATCGCCTCTGGCGGGACGTCCCGAGAGACAAACTGCTCTCTGCAAAACAAAGCTGGGTTACCCCTGTAACAGGTAACTCACGAATATGCCACCTCCCGGTCCTTTGGGACCTTTATCCGAGCTCGGTATCCAACATCACACATCATAAAGAAAGTGTATCCACATGAGTAAGTATCAGGGCTCCATACCATAATACCACCCCTTTCCAGAAGGAAATGACATACCCTAAAGGGCGCGACCCTCATAACCTTGCCGCAACGATCCTGTTTCGACCATTTCCGGGTAGTGAGGTCCTGACGAAGTCTCGTCCACAAAGCTACGCTTTGTCACAAAGCCATGCTTTGGGTCAACAGATGATCAACCTATGATCACAAAGATAAATGATCAAACAAATGATCATATCACAAATGATCAAACACTGATCATCACACAGCAACACTCAGCATGTCACATTACCAAATTAGGATATATCGCTGATAAATTTCAACTACATAACCTCTGAGCTCGTACGTCTCAGAGAAGGGTGTTAAGCTAAGAGAATAAATCCTCCGCCACCAACAGAAATGTATTTGAAAGAAATCGGCTTTATATCTCAAAGTGTAATGTCAGACATACAATCCATACAAGTCTGTTCCGGGATCGAACAGAACCGAAGGCACTTCTCACGAAGCCCTTGCAATTCCGGATAATTCCCAATCACGTCCGGACTTCCCGTCACTAAGGATGATAAAACCTCTATATCGGGGATCAGCCGATGCAGAGTAACTCGACGGTAATCCTTCCGTTTTCAAAAATATCCGGTCTTCAACACCGGTCTTCAAATGCTATCCATATACGACGTATCACATATTCGGAATGGGTTATACGACCCAAAGGTCCTCTCCCGGCTAAACCGAATAGTGAGCGTAATATTTAAAAACATATGGATATGGGATTTCAATTAAGTCACAACTTAAAACCCAAACTTTCTTTTCAAATGGTTTAACAAATTACCATTTTCAAATCTTTTAAACAAAAAGATTCAACCTTTAAACAACCTTCAATGGTTTAAACAATTTCCACATTTAAATCTTTTAAACAAAAGATTTATTCACAGATTTTCCAAATTAATTCCCATTTCAATTTGATTAACTCGTTAAACCTTTAAATCAAGATTTAACTTATAGCTTTCAAAACAATCCCATTTCAAATGATTTAAACCAATCATTATTTTAAATCTGTTAAAAATAAACAGATTCAATTCATATCTTTTCAAAACAATTCGTTCATAACTTGGAAAACCCTTTTCAATTCAATATTGAAATTCCTTTAATTAAATTGGAATTTCATTTCTTATATATGTGAAAGCTTTTACTATTTGAAAACAAATAGTTTTTATTTCGGAAAATCTTATTCATCCATACGAGTTGAAATCCTTGGGTTAAGTTCAAATTCTCAAAATTATACTTTTAAATGGTTTAAATTCATAGAAAACACATTTATATCATCTTCAATCCCTAGTTTCAAATCATGGGATTCAATTTCAAACTTGAATTCAAATTTAAATCAAATTATTTAAATTTTCAAAACTCGATTAAGTTATTCAAAATAACTTTTATCTTTGAAATTCCATTTCAAAAGCTTCACTTTAAACCCCAGATTTTAAATTTCAAAACCAATTGAAATTAAAATTTAAATTTCAAAAACATCAAATTTACATTATCTGTGACTTAACCGATTTCCACGTGAAATCCATATTTGTGTGTGTAAAAGTGTAGTCCAGGGGTTTAACACAATAGTGCAACACGATGAATCACCACAGATCAGAATACAGAAATATAGTTGATAAGCGATACAAATTATAACGCTTATCGTACAGATCACAGATATATATCACAGGTAAGTAAACTACAGATCATAACATAAATCAGGATGTATCACAAAGCATCATATATCAGGGATATCAAACAATTCAATCATCCAATAAAATCCAAACATCCATAGGTAAAATCAATTAATATCTGATTGAAATAAATTTATACCAGATTAATTACTTATGAATAAACTACAAATCTTGGTTAATTAATCATTAATCAATTATAAACCATTTCAATTAATTAATCTTTAACCATTTATTAATTAACTTTTAATAATAAATTAATTGACCTTTAATTATTCAATAATTAACTTTTAATTATTTAGCTATCCTTTAATTAATTATCTTTAATTAATTACTTTAATTAATTACTCCTCAATTAATTATCATTTCTTAATCACCTTCGTTAATTAACCTTCAATTTATAAATCATCCTCAAATTTATTTCCTTGGTTAGTTAATCACATAATTAATTATCCTTTAATTAATTATTCCTTAATTTCTTGGTTAATCAATCTTAAATCATTAATTAATTACTTTTAATTAAGTAATTATCTTTAATTAATTGATTACCCTTTGATTTCTTTTAATTACTTAATTAATCCAAAGATAGATCATTTATCTTAATTACTCACTTTATTATCATTAAAATCTTTAAATAATAATATTCATAATTAATCATCATTATATTTTCATTACTTAAAATATAATTCATTCATACTCATGATTTAATTATTATCCACAATATGTTTGAAATCATTATAAATTTTATATTTATCTTAAAATTAATCTCTTAATTAGAGTAATAACTGCGAGTTAAACATTTAAAATATTAACTAATAATTAACTCGTATTTAAGTTAACTTAACTGTCAAACATTATAAAGTTTACAGTGCTCAAAGACTTAAGAAGGATGGTTATCTTAACTTAATTTTTGATAAAGATAATTGCAGCTGAGAACTCGTGCCTTCCCCATATAACTCGAGTGTTGCTCGAGTACTTTTCACGTATTACCCGAGACGCTTTCCTGATTTCACGCAATACCCTTTCTTCCTTACTCCTTGTTCCTTTCTTCTTATATTTTTTTTTTCTCAGTTTAAATTTTAAGTTAAACAACCTGCTGAGAAAACTCACGTGCCCAGTTTTCTCGAGTCACCTTCCCGTCTCCCTCGAGTATTTCGCAATTTCCTTCGAGCTTTCCCCCAGCTAACTTCGTCTTCCCCAAATTCGAACGCAACAGATACATATCGTCTCGCGTGCACGTGTACAACCAAACGAAGCAACTCCGACCAGTGTCGCGATGATACGCATGTCGACAATCATCTCATCGACCAACCCAGATATCAAGTTCGATGATTCAAACTTGAAATTGAAAATCGACCTGTCGATCGCTTAAAACCCAAGAACCCAGTCGACCAAAATCCTTCAACCCATCGCCACCGACCACCAGAACGCGCCGCACCACCGCCCAGACCTTCGTCTACGCCCCAGCTTCCATCAACCAAAGGCACGAGCAACTCGATCGCCTAGACAATTCGCGGCAGCTTCACAAACCTCAGCGACCCAAAAGCAAGTTCGAACCCTATTGTGACCTCGTATCCAAATCTCACGTAATAGATAATTTTTCTAATAATTTTCGTGACATCCCAAATGTTTATACTTGCTTCAATTTAAATCTCAACCTTTTAAATAGATTAAATTTCCTGGAATTTGTGGCAATGCAGTTTTCATTCAAAAACGAACTGCTGATACAATACCAATCTAAAAATTTTCATTTTTGTGTTAAAAATCATAAATTTCAGTAGACCTTCAGATTATCAACTTACATTAGCTTTCTGTAAGAATTGGGTTTATCAATATGTTTCTTGATTGCCAGTAAAATAGCATTACAGTAGTATGCTTTCCAAAGATTTTTAAAACAGCTTCTGGAAATCTTGTATCTAGGTTAACCTCTGTTTTGATCAAAAACTGAAAGCTTAACAATGATTCAGTTGGATAAAAATTCAAATTTTAATGATAATCAATCCCTGTAATTCATAACAGAGAAGGACCATATGCATAGTGACAGATATATACACACAGATACATAACAAAATACAAAGCATATGCAACCTATCTTTTTAAAGCATCATGAACTGTTAAATTTGAACTTAAAACTTTTCAAATAATATGTTTACTCACATTTGTTTCCAGAGTTTCAGATTTAAGTTGAAGTTGTAGTCTTTTAAGTTGAAGATGAAATCTGGTTCTAAGCTTGATAGCTGAAGCTTCCTCTTGATCTCAGACTTTGGATAAATTGTTTTGATGTTTTAAAGCTAATGTTCGTTTGAATATGAGATGATATTGCTTTAGTTTTCTACTCAGTTTTGAGAATAAACGAACTGAAATGAGGTTGGTGATATTATTTTGCTTGTACAACATGATACAATTTTCTCCTCTAGTACAATTATAAGCAGGGATTTTTTTATTTGTTTGGGTCAGTGATATTTTCTCAAGTGGTGGCTGAAATGAACTTGCATAGTGTACTAGAGACGTTGGCATTAATTAGGCTTGTACAAAACTATATTTATATTTTCTTTTCTTTCCTTTGCAAGCTAACACATATATTTGTTTTGCTTTTCCTCATTTCGGCTGATGGATATCTGTATGGGGCTGAAGATATATGTATTTGTATACTAAAGATATTGCATTGATTACTTTGTACCATATTTATATTTTTCTATTTCGGCTGTACAAGTTGAAGAAAATTTGATGTGGCTTCTATGCAAGCTTTATATTCATGTATTTTTGTTTCTTACTTGTTTGTATTTGATCATCTTCTTTTACAAGCCTACATATACTTATATATATTTGTTTCCTCCTTTTGTTATCTTTATATTTGAATGTATTTCCATATTTAATATGGGGTTATAATTGATTTATGCATTTATTTTATACTTTTATATCTTATATAATTTCATTTCTAAACCATTTATTTACGATTTAAATTTAAATCAAATATATACATATATATTCAATTTTACTCATATATGCACGTATACATATATATTCACATATACATATATACAATATTTAAATTTCAATTTCTAGTTCAAATATAAATTATCATTATTTACTTAATATTTATTGTCTTGTATTTATTTTATAAACTCAAACCATCTTTAACCATCAATTCAAATATATATTAAATTTGCTCGTATATACCTAAATATATATATATATACACTCACATATACACTATTTACAATATTTTAATCTCAAATGATTTATACAGAATATACTTGGATATCGGGGAAACTCGCTCCATTTAATCAATTTTAATTTCACAATTTTTATTCAAAAATTTATTTAATCATAAATTTAACTCAAAATTTCATTTAATTATTAATTTAAATTTAACTAAAATTCGGGGTCGTTACATAAATTAAATCAACAGCAAATAAATATGAGTGCAACACCTTCGGAGATGCTTATGGGATAACGTGCATGCAATAACTTAAGAGATGTTCGGGATTCCCATCTCCTAAGGATCCGTTAAACAATTTATATGTAGTAAAATACGCTATATATGTAGTGTCTATCAGTAAAGTAAAGTATTAAAATAGCATTAAGGCATTACCCATATCCCACTTAACTCATTTTATAAATGCCGTAGACTATACAGTACTGTAAACTCCGCCAAACCGGTGGGCTATTAGGGAGCACTCCATAGGTACAACAAAAACCAAAATTGTAGTGGGCTCGATGAGGCATATGACAAGGCACACGAGGCAATGCCCAGTGTAGGATTCTACCGTTTTGCATGCCTGGGCAGGTGGTAACGCAAAGCAGCTACTACCGCCCACCTCGGGACACACTCCCATTATCAAATCGAGGGTGGCCACCAAATCAATCACAAAGTAACAGATATTGTATCAAAGAAGCATGTCCGATTGGAGGAGCGACCCCACTTGGCCCTGGATAGCTCCTGTTTTAGTCATATCAAGCTGACCCAAGGGGGTCAGGGCTACGTTCTTACCTCATACTAGAAGCGTTCGCTAAACCATCCTACTTCGTTCTGGATTCTCCACCACGTGCACAGTTGTTAAAGTGGTTTCGGAATTGGCAGAGAATATGACAATATCCGACC
The DNA here is from genome assembly GCA_030737815.1 of Allium fistulosum. Lineage (NCBI taxonomy): Eukaryota > Viridiplantae > Streptophyta > Magnoliopsida > Asparagales > Amaryllidaceae > Allium > Allium fistulosum. Next base: position 969,915,375 of record CM060908.1, on the reverse strand, counting down.
TCGATCTCTTTAACAACCAAATGCTTACATTTTTCACACCATAGTCATTTATAAAACGTTTATATAATAAATCCAGAAAACAGTTCAAACTTTCATATCAAGATATCCATATACTTATTCCAAAAGTATAAACATATTCATAAATATCGAGGAAGATTTCTTTCAATCAATTTCAAAAATAATTTATAAATCTTTTCTAAACCATTTATAAACTATTTATATGCTTTAAAACCATTTATAATGCTATTTATAAATTCCAAAACAGTTTACAACTCTTCACCTTTAAACGGGCTCCTTTTATAAACCCTTTATAAAAAATCCTTTAAAACCTTTATAAACTCCTTTATAAAGCTATTATAAAAATCTTTTATAAAAATCCTTTTTATAAAATCCAATATAAAATCTCTATAACCTTTATAAATTCTTTACAAAACATCTTATAATTTTTATTTATTAAAGTTATTATAAAAATCTATATTCATTATATTAAATTTAAAACTATATTTCTTATATTAAATTAAATTTATTATATATATATATATTAAAATTATATTAAATATTTTATTAAATTAAATTTAAACTATTTAAATTATATATTAAAAAACTAAACAAATTATAAGTTAAAATCTTAAATTTACATTTAAAACCATATATTAACTTATAATTTGAACTTTAAAACATATAAATAAATTATTTTCCAAATATAATTTTTTTTAAATAAAATCATTAAATTAAATTTTAAAAATCAACTTTGTAAATCAATCATACTTACTATTTAGAAAATAATTTAAAACCGACCAACGGTGTCCGTATATAGTTTTCTACCTTATGGTCAAGTGATTGGGTATGTATCATTTCAACCCCAAAATAGTTAAATTTTTCGGGTATATATCATTTCAACCCGTATCCCGAATCAACAATGTAATGAGCCGTGAATTTTATGATTTTTATAATGTCATTAACTAAAATTTTCATGAAAAAAAATAAATAATAAATTTTTGAAATAAAAATTTGATATTTGTGATACGTCTATTTTAACGTAGCAAATGTTAGATTTTCATCAGAAAATATGGAAGTTAGTTCTGTTGTGTAATTTTTAATTTCAATTTAAAATAAGTTAATTTAATGAAAATAAAATGTTTTTGAAATTGGAATATTTTATATAATAAAAATGTAAATCATTTTCTGAGTGAGACGTCATATTCGTTTCGCCAAATTTGGACTGCTCTAGCTCCGTTTATCTTATTTTTGGCATTTTAGCAGCAGTTAGACAGCGAAAATCGAGTTTTGATAGGATGGTAGTATCGCTCATATCTATGTACCATTTTGTTCGTCTCGTCATGCTGATTTCCGCAGTATATTCATTTATGCATTTTAGTGTCCGGTACGTGGCGAAATTGGCAAAAACAGTTTTCGTATCGGTTCCGTAATTGGGCTTTTGGGTTCCCTATGTCTTTTCATCTGTCCATCGGCTTGAAGACAAATGGCCACTGTCTTTATTATTCCTATAAATTCAGCTCTTGACTTTTGCTTTTCCCCGGTTCCAATATATTCTAGTTCATACTCTTCCTCTCCCCTTCTTCTTTTCAGTTCTCTATTTGTTAACATAACAAAGAAAATAATAATACACATAAAAATATATATTAAGTTATCTAGAATCTGATTGCTTCTTTCTTTTGCCTGAGATAAAGTCGAGCTCGTCCATTCCTTTCGTTCAGCCACCGCCACTTTCCCTCTCCACATCACCCGAAATGCAGCTCACCCACAAGCGTCACCAGCTGTAACAACCCGATATTTTCAACCATTCGCATCCACACATGTTAAACTTGAATTGCTCAAAATATCAGATTGTTAATTTATATTTGGAAAAACTCAGCATATACAGTAAATAAAATAATCACAGAATCACAGACACAGAGTATATAACAGAATGCAGCGGAAACAAGAGAATAGTAGTTCATGAAGCTACCATTTATATATAATAGAGTAAAACAAAATACAACAGAAGTCTCGAATACACGGGAGTCTCGATACAATAATCAAATCTGAATACATCACTAGGATCAACTGAATATCTGAAAGCTGAATCGATAGTTGGATCTCCAAAAGAAGCTCCAACTCCAAAGGTAAGTCACAAATGCTGTGACACTTAGTCTGACCCGAGCGTAAAGCAAAACACAAAACACTCGAGTCAAGATTAACATTATTATTTCAATATATCTAACTCAAGTGAAATATCAACTAAAATAAAAGTAACTTAAAGGATGTTTGGGATAACCATCCTCTAAGGATCCGTGGAACTATCTACTATGTAGAAATATACGCTATTAACATCCAAATGTCATTATAACACCTTGGTCATTTCAAAATAATTTATACTTCAAAACCAAAATATCATTTCCATTTCAAATATATATATTTCCAAATTATAGCACTTTCAAAACTAAATTGATAATTTTCATATATATCTTATTTTAACTTCATTATTATTTAGTTTTGAAATATTCACTTAATAAACCCATTATCATTTAAATAACCTTAAATTACATTAAACTAAATATTTCCTTCGATTTATTTAAAACTTGAAATATCTATTTAATCACTTTAAATCAAAATCAAGTTATAAAATCATATCTTAAAACCCTCAAATTCAATAAATTTCAAATCGATTTAATTAAACAAAATTCTTAATTGAATACAATTTCAAATAAATTCAAATTTATCTTCCCAACCTTAACTTATTCAAATTATTACAAAATCTATTTTTGAAATATAAATTTTAATAAATACTTAAACACATTATATATTAATTAAATCAATCCTTTTTAAATTGAATATTATTATTAAATCTATATATATATATTAACATTTATATATAATATTTTAAGAATCAATATTTATTAAAACCATAGAAATTATTTTCAAAATATTTATATATATACCAATGGTGTCTGCATATAATTTCTATCCTATGGTCAAGTGATACAGATATTTATCATTTCAATCCGTAGTTCAAATATATACGGGTATATATCATTTCAACCCGCAATCCCAACTTCAATTCAATGAAAATCGCTTGGGTTTATCATTTCAACCCATAACGATTTTCCCCTATTCTACAAAATCGTTCGGGTATGTATCGTTTCAACCCATAGGGAATTCTATACTAACAGGGAACTTGCAGACTGAAAGCAGTTATGATAATAAATATAACATATCAACAACATGCATATCATCAATAACAAATTAAAAAAATATAAACAATATGATATGGTGTCATATCCCATAGGTGAACAATACAGATAATAGCATATCATACATAGCAATTATAAAATTAACAGTTCAATTTAGCAGCATATTTCAATTGTCATTTCAATTGAAATCAAATTTAATAAATATAAGAACGTTAATCGTGAGTGATTGCTCACCTTTCGAGGCTAGAGAAGACAGGAAAACACACTGGATAAATCACGAATTCGACAATCGATCAGTCCAAACAAAGAATCTCAAACGAAGTAAGCTGTCTCAGATTTGACAAGCGAAGCTAATAGATAGAAATCAATGACAACAAATCAAATCGACTTGATATAGCAGAATATATATGTGGTTATTATTGTTATTAAAATCAATATTTAATTTAAAACACTATTAATAAAATAAATATAAATATATATATATTATTTCAAATCCTTACATTTTAAACACATTTTTAATCCAAACCTTAATTTACCTCTGAACACCAAACTTCTTGTATATTTATTTTTATATATAGGCAAATCTATGGACTAGCATATATATACACTTACATACATACTATAATTAAAAATCAAAATACTTACATATAAGGACTCAAATAGATTTCCTAAACTGCTATGAACTTATATATACAGCAAACATATGATACATACAAATTATTATAACTTAAACTCAATAGAGTATATAAATTAATATATATATATAAGACTTGCATAATACAACACTTAAACAAGTTAGAATTATACTTCACATTTGTTATTATAAAGCATATATATATAGCAGAGTTCATAATTGTAAAACATGAACATGTTACACTATATGTTTATCATATTTGAAAGAATATATAAGGTAATATGCTAAACACGACTGTCATATCCCAACTTAAATATATACAACAAGTTTTATATAGCTTAATATATATATAGCTGATCTTAAAGTATATATATACATTTATATATTTACTAACAAACCTGAGACATCATTTATATATAAAAGAAACACTTATGTTATACAGAAGGCCAACTTACGTATACAAATATAAATTAGGTAAACATATATATAAACTTTATATAAACAAATAAATATACATCTATTTATATATATATTCAATATAATATATATAAAATTTAAAACCAACCCCATCATAATATTGTAAACCGAGAAATAAAACATATACAAACCTATACACTTAATATAAATGGTTCGACAGCAGGCTATATATATATATATAAATTAATATATATAAACAATACATAAATTTTACATAAAATACTTAGAAGTATGCATATATTCAAGCAAGGGGACTTATGGCTGCTCAAATGTATGCATGCAGGCAACGAGGATGCACGCAGGTAGGAAGCAGGAGAGGAGTGGGTTTGCACGTGGATCTGATGGCGGCCGTGGTAGTGGTTGAAGGCGTGAGGCTGCTGTAGGGGACAGGGAGTGTCATAAGGCGAACTCGGGTGGAATGATGACCGGATCTAGGTCGTCATGTGGAGGGCTGCGTTCGGGTTTCGGAGGAAGGCAAGCAGATGACGCGGAGCATCGGGTCATAGTTTGAAATGATGTAAGCGGGTGGGCTGTTGGTTGTTGGCACGGCGGAGAAAATGGGCACAGTTGGGTTGAGGCAGTGCGAGAGCATAAGGCGGAGAGGACAGCAAGGGTAGGTGGTTTACTTCGGTTGCAAGGCTGCTAAGCATGGAGGGGTGGAAGGCGAACGTGATGGGAAGTGGATTTGTGTAGGCTATAGGAAAAATAATACATAAACAAAGATGTTTTTTTGATTTCCCAAAGTATAGAAACGATAGTGATATATGAATAGAAGCTTCAGGTTAGAATACATATAAACTAGTATCACTTTTTCACTTTCACTTTCACTTTTTTTTTGACAGAGCGAAATGGACGAATGGAAGATCTAAATGAAATAAGAAAAAGAATGAACAGGGAAGGAAGCAAACTTTATATGATACAAACTTATATTCTGATGAACAGAAGAATATAGGTGTAAGGTTAGAAACTGAATGGACAACAAATAAATATCAACCGATAGGAATAGTGAAATCCAAAATGTTAAATTCAAGAAATATCAATTGCTAGTGGTTGACAGCTTTGTCACGGAGGGCAATGAAAGGACAAAGGAAAACAAAAGGGTTCAAAACAGGTACCGCTACGGTAAATTGTTTTGTCGAATTTGTCGTGTACCAGACTCCAAAAGGCACAAATAAATATACTACGGAGATCAGCACGACGAGACGATCAAAACGGCATACAAATATCAGTGGTACGATCATCCTACTACAAGTCGATAATCGGTACCAAAAATGATGCTAAAATGCCGAAAATAAGATAAACGGAGCAATAGCAGTCCAAATAAGATGGTTTACAATTTTTTTGTAGAAAAATATTTAGGTTTGGAAAACATTTTATTATCATCAAATATTAACTGATTTGAATTGAAATAAAATTACACAAGAAAATTTACTTTCATATTCTCTGATGAAAATTTACCATTTGCTATATTAAAATAGACGTATTCCAAATATCCAATTTTCATTTAATTACATTATAAAACTATTAAAATTTCTGGGTTGAGACACTGACGCTGATATACGTTGTTATCCCGTACGAAAAAATCAAAACGGAGCTAGAAACATCCGAATTTCGCGAAACTGATTACGCAGTCTTATTCAGAGTGTTCTAAATAAATTTTCTCATGTTGACAAATTTAGATTTCGGAACACTTTTAAATTCAACTGTTATTAACTGATTTAAACTGAATATCTAGCGACCGATAGAACATCTATATTAGTCGATGAAAATTTTCCATTTGCTACGTCTAGATGGACGTATAGCAAATATCAAATTTCCATCATAAAATTCTATTGTTTGTTTTAAATGGTAGATTTCAGTTTATTATATTTAATAAAATTTATCTTTATTTAATTTCAAAATAAACTATATTTCAAATTAATATAATTGAATATTCATTGGTTTATAATTTCTAGTTCCTTACTTAAAATGCTAATATTAACTAATGTAGTATTAAATTCTCAATTTTCTCAATTTCTGAATCGTTTAACTAATTAAGTCTTCTTAAATTAAAATTTATATAAGTTTGAATACATAATTATACATTTATTGTTTACAAATAGATTAGAAGTTAATTTACAATTAAAACCCAATTCCAATTAATCATACATTTATTTCATGCTTTACACAATATTAAAACTATCCAATTGAACTTTCATTACCATACGTTTGAAATCACACAAAATAGTTGTCACTTTATTAAATCAAAATCAGATGTTACAATTCAAAGTAAATTTTATTTAAAATCATAAATTTTTAATTTCTTACTGTATTACATTCTAAAATTTGAATCTTCTTCTTTCTCGAAAAGTACGGGTCGTTACACCAGCTCACACCATCGTTAGCCACCCTCTGACCTGCTTTTGCCCCTAACCGCCAAATCAAACTCACCCGAACCCCATGACCTATCGACCATCACCTACACCCTTCGTTGCCCCCTACAACCTCAACACCAAGCTTCCATCCGAACACACTCCCCAACGTCAACCACTCCAGCCCCTTGCACCCACATTGCTCGACCATTAACTCGCCACCCATCTCCGCCTTTCACCCACTATCCCTCCCCACCTCTGCATGATCAACACCCAAATCCGCCCATGCCTTCAACACCACTCCTCATGAACGGCAACCTCTCCAACATCAAAATCTCTTCCCCTGACTACCTCCACACTGGCTAATCACCTCTGACCCCATGCACGTGATGCCTCCATCTCAACCTCGACTTGCCCTAAATCCGACCAAACCTCCGCAACCGCCAGATCGCACCTCCTCGACAGCCAACCCTCCTTGGCCGAAGTAGCAACAAGCCATGAGGAACAACCACTTTCCACCGTGGCAGCCGCTTCCCAGGAAAAAAATGTAAAAATATATTGATTGAAACAGTTCATATGCATTCATCCTGTAGCCTTCCTCGCCCACTAGAGCATACAACACCTCCACGTCAACACTACCTATCCATCTTTGCAGCCAACATGAGGTATATCTTTGCTTTGTTTTGTTTTTTGTCAAGGCCTTCTCTGTTTATACACACACACACAACTTATAAATATAAGATTAATTATATTATTGATTCTGAAAATATGATATTCTAAGTTGTTTGTTTTGAAGTTTGATTTTGAAAGGAAATATGGGTTTTCAATTAGATATTGATTTTAACAAATAATATACAAAAAGATTTTAGTTGATATGTGCTTTAAATTAAAAATTGATTTTAAAATAATATATAAAAGATCTTATTTTGATATGTGTTTTAAATTGAATATTGATTTTAAGAAGAAAAAAAATATAATATATGTATTTTGTTTCCATTTATATCAAGCTAGTTTTGATTTGTTTTATCGATTCCATGTTATCAGATTCGTTCGCCGATTTCGTGTTCACCTTGCTTTGCTTTGCTCGTGTCCGTATCTATGTGTGTGTCAGTATCACCATCTTCGCCATCATTGTTTTCTATAGCCTCGAAAGGTGAGCAATCACTCATGATTAACATTATTATATTTAGTAAAATTAATTCCTATGAAATGACGATTGAAATATGCTGTTAAAATTGAATTGTTAAGTTATTTAGTTGTTAAATATGATATGCCATTATCTGCAATTGTTTACCCATGACATATGACAACATAACCTGTTGTATATATTATATTTAAAATTTGTTACTGATGATGTATGCATGTTGTTGATATGTTATATTATTATTATATTTGTTCTCACTGTGCAAGTTCCTTGTTAATTTAGAAATTATCTATGGGCTGAAATGATACATACCCAAACGATCTTATAGATTAGGAGAAAATAGTAGTTCATGAATATGATTTCAAATATGATTTCGAAAGTGATATGATTTCGAAAGTGATATGATTTTGAAAAGAATATGATATTTGATATGAATTATGAACTATTTGAAATGATTTTTAAAGTGATTTTATAAAATGACCACAGTGTGAAATAAGCGTTCGGTTGTTAAGGAGACCTGGATCAGATATTGTCATACTCTCTGCTAATACCGAAAATCACTTTAACAACTATGTACGTGGAGGAGATTCTAGAGCGAAGTAGGATGGTTGGGCGACGAGTCTATATGAGGTATTAACGCAGCCCTGACTCCTACGAGTCAGCTTGATGTGACTAAAACAGGAGCCACGCGGGGCCAAGAGAGGTCGCACCTTCGATCGAGCATGCTTCTTCGATGCCATTCTAATACTTTGTGATTTGATTGGGTGCACCTTTGATTTAGGAGTGTGTCTCGAGCTGGGCTGCATTAACTGCTATGCGTAACCACCAGTTCGGATCTGCAAAACGGTAGTATCCTACCCTGGGCATTGCCTCGCGTGCCTTGTCACATGCCTTATCGCGCCTTCTACGAGTTTGTTTTGTACCATACCTATGGAGTGCCTTTGGGTAAACCACCGGTTTGGTGGAGCTTGCGGTACTCTACAGACAACGGGAATATATAAAATGTGTTAAGGGGGATATGGGTAACGCCTTAATGCTATTTTAATAGTTTACTTTACTATAAACATTATATATGTAGCGTATTGTACTATGTATGTAGATAGTTTGACGAATCCTTAGAGGATGGGTATCCCAAACATTCTTTAAGTTACTGTAATGCCCCACTCTAAGACCCACTGTAACAAAGAGTATTACGGGAGTAATACTGTCTGTTAAAGCGGAGAATAGAGTATAGTGGAAGCGACCATTTGTAATCAAGCTATAACTATCTACTGAATACGTTGAAAGGGTGGTATCTATTTTTTTCAAGTGGTTCGACATATTCAATAAATATTTATAACGAAATTACAATGGCTAAAGATCTATCAGAATAAGCATAGTAATAAAATGATAAAACATCACAGAACAGAATCACATAACAGATATAAAATCCCAGGACAATACATCGTCAATCAGATCCAAATACTATAAGTGGGTACAAAGCCACTGCCCACACATGTGAGTCAAAAATATGTACATATCAAAGTCTGAATAATAACAGAGTAGCGGAATAGTGGACAGATAAAAGCGCTATCTATCAGCATAGCAGATAATGTCCAAAGCGAAAGCATAGAAGCTAAGTCCAGAGACCTAACCTGAAACAACTCGGTCTGACCCGAGCGAAAACACTTGGGTCAGGCTAGTTAACAACCAGTAATAACTGAGATATATAATAATACGGTACTTAAATAAAGCAGTACTTTTCCTAAGAGAAGAGTATTTTGGACCACATGAATATAATGACGGTCTCTAATCATCAATCAACAGTAAAAATCTCCAAAGAGAATATTAGCACCAAAGTGTTTAATAAATAAAATCGCCTCATATCATCGGCGTAGCCAAAGCTATATAAAGTTGCCCATAGGAAATAATCCCAAGAGTGACCAGAGTCTGTAATCAATGCCCAAGCAAAGATCGATGCATCAAAGAGCAATGGGGATATACTGAAAAGTCAATGAAATCAAACACTGAAAAGCATTGTCCAGAGACACTGTGAATCCACAAGGTAATCGCACTTACATCGTATGGTTCCATAGAACCAAAACCGAATGGCGGTACTCGAATGGATATAAAAATCATCAGATAATACAAGTATAGCACGTGCACCGACCGGAGTCGTTATTGCCAAGTACTGTAGAGTTGTGATCGATCACTCGCACAGATGCGGAATGCGCGAGACGGCGAGATCCTTCCCAGAAGGATAAAGGCCCAGAGGCACATGTCGAAAAAGAAACTGCTCCATAGAACAGCTGTCCAGAGACGGTTGCCCAAAGGCGCAGTGACCCAGAGGTCCAGTACTGGCTGCCCAGAGGCTAATGTGTCACAAACTTCTTGGAGAGGAACCCGTAAAGTGTTAACAATGAGTCCCATACCCCACGTTCGCACTAAATGGTTTACTAACCAATAGCAAGCTCACACTCCAAACAATAAATAGTCCACCTCGTATCATCGGTAAACTAGACCCAAAGGTCAAAACGATCAATCGAATAGGTCGGGGATTAACCGGAAAGAAAATACACACGGTTCCATAGGCCGAAGATTTCCTAACCATTTAAGCATCTTTCCACTTCGCTCGACGTGCTAAAAAGTGAGTGTGAGATTTTTATTATAGAAAATAATGGTTCGAAACGGATTTATAATTGATTTTGAGAACACTTTAAAATGGCTTTTGAAAACTCTCATATTATGGAGTAAATAGTTTACTAATTAAAAATATATTATATAATAATTTCGAAAGCCATTTCGGAGTGAAAAATCCTTTTAAAACCTTTTTATAAGGCCCGTGTACAAAATCCAGAGACAAATCTCAAAGAAATCGATAAAACCAGAAAATCACTGAAAATATTCTAAGTGTTGGAAAATAGTACAAAACTGACGCGAACCCAAGTTCGGAAAATTATTCGGACCAGCAGACTGAATCCAAATGGCATGAAAATTGGTACGAACGTAGTCCGACATTCCTACTTCAGAACGCAAAATGAATTACTCGATTCCGACTTGAAACGACGGCGTAGCGACGTTCCAAAGTCGGACACAGAAACATGAAATGCACTATTTTGCACAGCGATCTGGGTTCAACTCTGACAGGAAATTCGAGGGGTCTAATGAACTCAGATGATGACCAAACTTTCCAGATATGGAGATCATAACTCCATCTTTCCAACGAGACCAAAATCGTCAAATTCCGACTAGCGGCTCAAAAGTTATGACCCAAATAGTTTCAGTTTCATCCACAGAGCTAATATGTGTATCGCTCTAGAGAAGATAGTAGAAAAATCAATTTTTGACCTAGGTAGTCTCAAAATTACCGAAAACTCACTGAACAAAAATTGTAGAATTTGTTTTAAGCTTTCCGGAACATCCAAAATTATCTGATTCGGATCAAAAACGAGAGAGATACATGCAAAACAATATCAGATTGAAACTCAAGATAACTTGTTAAAGACATAATTGGTCTTCTGTCTTTGAACGCATTTCAGGTCATCTAAATGGCAAAATTACAGAAAAGTCACTGAACAAAAATTGTACCATATGTTTTAAGCTTTCCGGAACATCCAAAATTATCTAATTTGGATCACAAACGAGAGAGATACATGCAAAACAATATCAGATTGAAACTCAAGATAACTTGTTAAAGACAGAATTGGTCTTCTGTCTTTGAACGCATTTCAGGTCATCTAAATGGCAAAACTACAGAAAACTCACTGAACAAAAAGTGTTCCTTATTGAATCTAGTTTGCAGAAAAATAAACCTGACCAAAAACGGATGAGAAATGAAGAAGTTATGCCTGATTTTTTTTCAGCTACAATTCCAAAACGAAAATTATAGAAGCATCAAGTAAAAACAAGGATTTAGCTAGCAATTTTACCTCAACCAATATAGCAAGCAACTTGTGTGCACACCCAAAATGAAAGCAAAGAGGATCAAAGAGCTATGATTCACATGTTACATAATAAAATATGTGTTACTAAATGATTACCGAAATCAAAAGATGATTAAACACATAATAGAAGAGGTTTTTAGCAATATACCTCTCTAGAAAGCAACAAAGACTACTATAGCATCAACCCAAGTTAGGAAAAGATGATTAGGAGGCTATAAGATCAAAAAAACACATAAAACATGTGTTACCAAATAAATTTCAGAAATGAGAAAGATATAAAAACGGATTTGAGGTGGGTATTTGCATTACCTTTGCATAGAATGACTTGCATAAGCTAAAACTAGAAGGAGATGAAGATAGAGGCCATTTTTGTTATGAAAGCTTTAGGAAATGATTAGGGTTTTGATTAGGGATGAATGAATGAGGTTAGGAGAGTTTGAGATAATTTATAGAGGAGGTTTAGGGTGGGTTATTGGGCTAGGTTTAGTAACCCAATAAGAAAAGAGTTATTTACATGTTTTTTCCAAAAAATAGTCTAAGTGTTCATATATGTTTATAAAACTCATTTTTCTTATCCAAACCCGTTTTAAAATCTCTCCTAAAATATTTAACTTTCCAAAAAAATAACATTTTATCCTCATTTTAAAATCCCATATTTCCCATTTAATTAAAATAGCCTTTTTCAAATAAATTTTTGTTATTCCAAATCCTTTTATGCTTCATTAAAATAAATAAAAATCCCAACTTTTATTTATTAATTGGTAATGCAAATCCCGTGTTGTTACAGACTCCCCTCCTTAAGAAAATTACATCCCCGCAATTCCTTAAGATAGATGTCGTATATAACGTCAAATCCACAAAAGAAGTGATAGAGATAAAATAGAGAATTCTCACCCGCAGAAGAAGATGGGAGAAAGCCAGGATAAGAGCGCTCGATAGATTCTCTGGTCTCCCAAGTGAAGTCCTTAGTATTCGGTGACCATTGAATCTTCACGAGTGGAACCTCTTTGTTGCGAAGGCGTCTAACCTCCGAATCAATCACACGAAGAGGTTGCTGCTCCAAAGATAAATCAGGTAAGATCTCTAAATCAGGCACAGCATGCGGCTCAATGATGGAATAAGGATCGCGGACACACATGCGAAGCTGGGAAACATGGAACACGTCGTGCATTCCAGAGAAGTGAGCAGGTAGAGCCACACGATAAGCAACGGGGCTGATGCGTTCCGTAATAGGAAATGGTCCAACATAGCGAGGAGCCAACTTCCCTGTAGAGCTGAAACGCACAACCCCTTTCATAGGAGATATCCGAATAAAGACATGATCACCAGTGGAGAACTCAAGAGGCTTCCTACGGTTGTCTGCGTAGGATTTCTGACGGTTCTGCGCCTCTTTCATTCTCTGACGAATAAGAATAATCTTCTCAGAAGATTCCCGAACTGAATCTGGACCAAGAAGGAGCTTCTCGCCAGATTCTAACCAACACGCAGGAGAACGACATGGCCTTCCGTAAAGAGCCTCGAAAGGAGCCATGCCAATACTAGACTGAAAGCTGTTGTTGTAGGAGAACTATACAAGCGGTAAGTGATCCTCCCAACTACCTCCGAAATCCAGAATACAACAACGCAAAAGATCCTCTAAAACACGATTCACCCTCTCCGTCTGACCGTCGGTCTGAGGATGATAAGCAGTCGAGAGATTCAGCTTTGAGCCCAAAGCTGACTGTAGGCACTTCCAGAAGTGACTAGTAAAGATAGTGTCTCGATCATAGACGATGGAGCTAGGAATGCCATGAAGTCGAACGACTTCCTTCACATATAGCTTGGCAAGCTGAGGAGCGGTCCGAGTGGACTTAATAGGAATGAAATGAGCTGATTTGGTCAAGCGATCGACGATGACCCAAATAGAAGTATGGCCTGACCTCGATCGAGGCAACCGTCAATAAAATCCATGGATATCTGATCCCATTTCCACAATGGAATCTCTAGCGGCTGAAGAAGACCGGATGGACGCTGATGCTCAGCTTTGATCTGTTGACAAGTCATGCAACGGCTTACATAACTTGCAACATCACTCTTTATGCCCTCCCAATAATATACCCGACACATATCAGCATACATCTTGCTCGAGCCGGGATGGATGGTGTACTTAGTGCGATGACAGTCGTCCAGAATGTCATGCCTAAGTGATAAATCAGATGGTACCAAAATACGGTTCTTCCTGCGAAGACACCGAGAGAATCAATAGAATAATCCAACAAGGTCTCATCACTGGATCCCGATTGAAGGAGATGAATATATCGCAACAAGTCTGGATCCTGCCGCTGAGCATGGGCAATGCGATCCAATAGAATAGGTCGAGCTTCCAAGCTGAATAACAAGATCTGAGAATCAGAAGACGGAGCTCGATTTCGAATATCACACATAGAAAGAGTCTCAAGAATATCCCACTCGGCAATCATCATAGAAACAACTGCCGAGTGTTTGCGACTGAGCGCATCTGCAACACGATTCCCCTTGCCAGGGGTATACTGAATATCTAAGTCATATGAGGCGAGAAACTCGAGCCATCGCTGCTGCCTCATATTGAGATCCTTCTGACTGAATAAATGCTTCAGAGACTTTTGATCGGTGTAAAGAGTGAAGCGTTCGCCTAATAGAAAGTGACGCCACATCTTCAAAGCAAAGACAATAGCTGCCAACTCAAGATCATGAGTCGAATAGCGAACCTCATTCGGACGTAGCTGCCAAGAAGCGTAAGCAACTACCCGATCATAAGCACAGCACCGAGGCCGCTACCACAAGCGTCGGTGTAAACAACAAGATCTTGGTTACTCTCAGGAACTACAAGGATAGGAGCATGAGTGAGGAGTTCCTTCAATCGCTGGAAAGAAACTTCACACTTATCAGACCAAATAAAGAGAACCCCCTTACGAGTCAGAGTCGTGAGGGGAAGTGCAACACGAGAGAAATCCTTGATAAATCGACGGTAATAACCCGCCAGACCAAGGAAGCTGCGAATATCATGAACGTTCTCGGGCTGCTTCCAATTCTGAATAGCTTCGATCTTGGCAGGATCGACAGAAATACCCTCAGAAGATACAATATGGCCCAAGAACTTGACCTTACTCTCCCAAAAATGGCACTTGGAGAGCTTGGCCTTAAGCTGATGCTGACGAAGAGTATCCAAGACTATCCGCAAATGATGAGCATGCTCTGCCTCGGATCTAGAATAAATAAGAATATCGTCGATGAAAACCAGAACGAATCTATCGATGTATTCCCGGAATACTCGATTCATGAGATCGACGAAGAAAGCCAGAGCGTTCGTCAAGCCGAACGGCATGACCAACCACTCAAAAGAACCATCACGAGTGCGAAATGTTGTAAGAGGAATGCTGTCTTCTGCGACTCGTAGCTGATGGAATCCGGTGGCAAGGTCGAGCTGAGAGAAGACCTTCACACCGCTCAATTGGTCAAACATGTCGTCTATCCGAGGAAGTGGGTAGCGATTTCTAATGGTCAACTCATTGAGCTTGCGATAGTCAATGCAAAGCCTAAGAGAGCCTTCAGCCTTCTTAACGAAGACCACAGCGGCACCCCAAGGCGAAGAACTGGATCGGATGAACTGCTTCGCTTCAAGCTCAACTAACTGCTTCCTGAGTTCCTCATTCTCCTTAGTAGACATCCTCGTAGGAGGACACCCAACTGGATGAGAGCCTGGAATGAGATCGATGCGGAACTCAATAGCCCGCTTCGGCGGCAGTCCGGATACTGGCTCGAATACGTCGGGGAAATCCCGAACAACAGGAATACGAGATAAGTTCAAATCCTCATCTCGTGAATCGAGAGAGAATAAAGTAACATCAGAAAGCCCAACATCTTGAAGAACAATAGCTAACGGAGAGGACAAGTCAGGGTGAAGAATGAATAATATCCGCTCCGAACAAATAATTTTGGCGTCGTACTGAATGAGCCAATCCATGCCAAGAATCATATCAAAGCCCAAACACTCCATAACGTGCAGATTCGCACGGAAAGAAAATCCACAAAGATCAATATCTATATCCTCACGAAGCAAGCTAAGGGTCGTCGATCCACCGATGGGATTCATAATCCTTAGTGAAGAAACCAAACAAGTAACATCCAAAGATAAAGTATCAACTAGTTCCTTTGATACGAATAAGTGAGAGGCACCCGTATTAAAAAGAACTCTAATAGATCTACCATGAAATAAAATAGAGCCTTCAAGAATGGAAGGATGTGTACCTTTATGCTGAGCTGAAGATTTAGGAGCCTTGGCAGCATTAAGCTTGCCAGATCTAGGAGGTGCAGTAGGACAAGTGGAATAATGATGACCCTCCTTCGTACAATAGCGGCAGATAAGTGGCTTGGGGCACTCTTTAAACATATGATCGGTAGATTTAGTTAAGCACGATTAAAAGATAGATAATTCATTAAGGAATATTACGGAATATAATAGATTCCTACACATATTCCTAACTTATTTATCTAAAGGTGGATATGTTCAATTTGGATCGTATTATAACGTATTGTACTATGTGTCTGTCCTGTGTTTGTTATGCTTAATTCTGATCCTTGGCTCTGATACCAAACTGTAACGCCCCACTCTGAGACCCACTGTAACAAAGAGTATTACGGGAGTAATACTGTCTGTTAAAGCGGAGAATAGAGTATAGTGGAAGCGACCATTTGTAATCAAGCTATAACTATCTACTGAATACGTTGAAAGGGTGGTATCTATTTTTTTCAAGTGGTTCGACATATTCAATAAATATTTATAACGAAATTACAATGGCTAAAGATCTATCAGAATAAGCATAGTAATAAAATGATAAAACATCACAGAACAGAATCACATAACAGATATAAAATCCCAGGACAATACATCGTCAATACAGATCCAAATACTATAAGTGGGTACAAAGCCACTGCCCACACATGTGAGTCAAAAATATGTACATATCAAAGTCTGAATAATAACAGAGTAGCGGAATAGTGGACAGATAAAAGCGCTATCTATCAGCATAGCAGATAATGTCCAAAGCTGAAGCACAGAAGCTAAGTCCAGAGACCTAACCTGAAACAACTTGGTCTGACCCGAGCGAAAACACTCGGGTCAGGCTAGCTAAACAATCAGTAATAACTGAGATATATAATAATGCGGTACTTAAATAAAGCAGTACTTTTCCTAAGAGAAGAGTATTTTGGACCACATGAATATAATGATGGTCTCTAATCATCAAACAACAGTAAAAATCTCCAAAGAGAATATCAGCACCAAAGTGTTGAATAAATAAAATCGCCTCATATCATCGGCGTAGCCAAAGCTATATAAAGTTGCCCATAGGCAATAATCCCAAGAGTGACCAGAGTCTGTAATCAATGCCCAAGAAAAGATCGATGCTCCAAAGAGCAATGGGGATATACTGAAAAGTCAATGAAATCAAACACTGAAAAGCAGTGTCCAGAGACACTGTGAATCCACAAGGTAATCGCACTTACATTGTATGGTTCCATAGAACCAACACCGAATGGCGGTACTCGAATGGATATAAAAATCATCAGATAATACAAGTATAGCACATGCACCGACCGGAGTCGTTATTGCCAAGTACTGTAGAGTTGTGATCGATCACTCGCACAGATGCGGAACGCGCGAGACGGCGAGATCCTTCCCAGAAGGATAAAGGCCGAGAGGCACATGCCGAAAAAGAAACTTCTCCATAGAACAGGTGTCCAGAGACGGTTGCCCAGAGGCGTGGTGACCTAGAGGTCCAGTACTGGCTGCCCAGAGGCTAATGTGTCATAAACTTCTTGGAGAGGAACCCATAAAGTGTTAATAATGAGTCCCATACCCCACGTTCGCACTAAACGGTTTACTAACCAATAGCAAGCTCACACTCCAAACAATAAAAAGTCCACCTCGTATCATCGGTAAACTAGACCCAAAGGTCAAAACGATCAATCGAATAGGTCGGGGATTAACCGAAAAGAAAATACACACGGTTCCATAGGCCGGAGATTTCCTAACCATTTAAGCACCTTTCCACTTCGCTCGACATGCTAAAAAGTGAGTGTGAGATTTTTATTATAGAAAATAATGGTTCGAAACGGATTTATAATTGATTTTGAGAACACTTTAAAACGGCATTTGAAAACTCTCCTATTATGGAGTAAATAGTTTACTAATTAAAAATAATATTATATAATAATTTCGAAAGCCATTTCGGAGCGAAAAATCCTTTTAAAACCTTTTTATAAGGCCCGTGTACAAAATCCAGAGACAAATCTCAAAGAAATCGATAAAACCAGAAAATCACTAAAAATATTCTAAGTGTTCGAAAATAGTCCAAAACTGACACGAACCCAAGTTCGGAAAATTATTCGGACAAGCAGACTGAATCCGAATGGCATGAAAATAGGTAGGAACGTAGTCCGACATTCCTACTTCAGAACACAAAAAGAATTACTCGATTCCGACATGAAACGAAGGCGTAGCGACATTCCAAAGTCGGACACAGAAACATGAAATGCACTGTTTTGCACAGCGATCTGGGTTCAACTCTGACAGGAAATTCGAAGGGTCTAATGAACTCAAATGATGACCAAACTTTCCAGATATGGAGTTCATAACTACATCTTTCCAACGAGACCAAAATCGTCAAATTCCGACTAGCGGCTCAAAAGTTATGACCAAAATAGTTTCAGTTTCATCCACAGAGCTAATATGTGTATCGCTCTCGGGAAGATAGTAGAAAAATCAATTTTTGACCTAGTTAGATTCAAAACTACAGAAAACTCACCAAACAAAAATTGTAGCATATGTTTTAAGCTTTCCGGAACATCCAAAATTATCTAATTCGGATAAAAAACGAGAGAGATACATGCAAAACAATATCAGATTGAAACTCAAGATAACTTGTTAAAGACAGAATTGGTCTTCTGTTTTTGAACGCATTTCAGGTCAACTTATTGGCAAAATTACAGAAAAGTCACTGAACAAAAATTGTACCATATTTTTTAAGCTTTCCGGAACATCAAAAATTATCTAATTTGGATCACAAACGAGAGAGATACATGCAAAAAAATATCAGATTGAAACTCAAGATAACTTGTTAAAGACAGAATTGGTCTTCTGTCTTTGAACGCATTTCAGGTCATCTAAATGGCAAAGTTACAGAAAACTCACTGAACAAAAAGTGTTCCCTATTGAATCTAGTTTGCAGCAAAAAAAAACCTGACCAAAAACGGATGAGAAATGAAGAAGTTATGCCTGATTTTGTTTCAGCTACAATTCCAAAACGAAAATTATAGAAGCATCAAGTAAAAACAAGGATTTAGCCAGCAATTTTACCTCAACCAATATAGCAAGCAACATGTGTGCACACCCAAAATTAAAGCAAAGAGGATCAAAGAGCTATGATTCACATGTTAGATAATAAAACATGTGTTACTAAATGATTACCGAAATCAAAAGATGATTAAACACATATTAGAAGAGGTTTTTAGCAATATACCTCTCTAGAAAGCAACAAAGACTACTATAGCATCAACTCAAGTTAGCAAAAGATGATTAGGAGGCTATAAGATCAAAAAAACACATAAAACATGTGTTACCAAATAAATTTCAGAAATGAGAAAGATATAAAAACGGATTTGAGGTGGGTATTTGCATTACCTTTGCATAGAATGACTTGCATAAGCTAAAACTAGAAGGAGTTGACCTACAAATTGAGGAAGAAGACGGTGGGTGGAACCTCTAAGGTCACCCTTACTCCAGTAGAAAAAGAGCCTTCTTCCCAACACTTAGAGAGTTCACAGAAAGGCTTGTCGGACCTAACTATTCCCGATGATTTGCTCAACTATGGCTTCGATGATGCAGAAGCTCTTAAACTTCATTCACCCACGAGAGGCGATATAGGCACTCGGGCCCAAGTTCAGGGAGAAAAAACTCTTATTAGTAAAGATACAGAAACCGGTCCGTTGGGGGGAACACTAGGGCACACACGGACATGTGCACTTCACCCTGCACTTCAATTTTAGCCATCACTCTATTCTTATGTAACCTGTCGTTATTCTCATTCTATGCAGGTGACATGGGACGCACTCATGGACTCGATTGTCTTCGTGGGTCATCTATTTTTCATCATTCTGGCCGGGATTCGGGCACCGGCAAGCGCCGAGACAGAGACGACTCTGGAGACCGAGACTATCGTCCCCGAGAATCAACTTATCGAAGGAAATCATATAGCCAGTCTTCATATTCCCGCGATCTCCCTTCTCAATCACAGCAAGGCAGAGAGAAGTCTATGCAGAAGGGGTTCCAATCTGATGTCCCTCGTGATCAACACTTCGGTTCATCTAGCACACGGCAGTCTCGGGAACATCGCAAGAGAACGGAACTTTCAAATGCATCTCCCCCTGATCCTGCAACAGATCCGACGATATCGGAGAAGCTGGCCGAGCTTAAAGTTAAATTCCCCAAAATCTGCTTTAATGGTCTGAAGTTCCTGCCAGCGATCCATCACATTCCGGGGCATGTCAAACAGAGCAGCATTGCTTGCAACAATGACGTTTATGTTCAACATGACGCGTTTGTCCATCTAGCTGAAAAAGTCTCGGAAGTCTCTGTTGAGTGTCAGCACGAAATCGACCGCCTGAAGCTTGACGCCATTTTTTATAAAGACATTATCAAGACTCACGATGACGAGCTCTCTTCATACAAGTCCCAACTCGAGGCTGCCCAACAAAGTGCTAAAGATACTACGAAGGCCGTCACTCGCCTGGAGATAACTCATAAGAAGGAAATTGACGAAGCGGTCCAACGCTGCTGGGCCTTGGCTTTAGAAAAGGACTCTGTTCAAAAAGAAAGGGATGCATTCGCCCTGCAGGTCAAAGAGTTGAAAGAACTATTCTCTAAGGAGGAGGAAGAGAAGATAGCTGCTCAGGAGGAGTCCCAACGATACTCCAATGAGATTGTTGCCACTCGACTCCTTAAAACACAACTAGATGAGGAGCTTTCCAGAGCCGAAGCACTGAAGGAGATAGCCCGCGAGGAAGGTAAAAAGATGGCGCTTTCTAATATCGATTCACGCCTCGAGGCAGCTGCCGAAGCTGGTAAGGAGGAGGTCAAGTGCTTGTTCGACCCGCTTATAACAGAATACAACGCTCGTGTCCTTATGCATCGAGATTTGACTTTTCTCGGTGAGGGTTACCTCGAATCTCTAGCCGAGGCATGGGAAACTTTGATAAAGATTAAGAAGGTTGAGTCGGGTACCGAGGAGGTTGACGAGGATGCTTTAGTAAAGGAGTTTCTTAGGGGGAACGAGCCTTCAGACTTATCTGCAGCAATGGCTCTTTTTGGCAAAGGCTCTTCTCCATCAAAGGAAAAAAATGACATCGTTGGTCCGTCTGGAACCGAGTCTCCAGCTCCTCCTCCTACTCAATCGGCTGATCAGCCAGTACTTGATCCATTCGAGCAACACGCTGGTTATGACCCAGAAGACCCTGGCCTCGGCATTCATGTGGTATCTCCCATTCTAGAGGGTGAGACTCATCGGATGGTTGAATGCCAGCAAGAAACCGGTATATACCTCTTCTTCTTAAAGTTCAAAGAACTGTCGTTTTTGGCGAGAGGATATCGTATTCTAACATTCGTCTCTTGTGGTTTTGCGCAGGCCATTCTGATCCTGATCCGACTCCAAGGAGTGATGACGCCAAGGAGAAAAAGGGGAAAGCGAGCGAGGCTACCCACGCGGGAGTGACCCCTGGTCCTTATGCTTAGGTGATTGAGGCGCTCGACACGGATAAGTCCCAAACTTCGTCCCTCGTCGAAGAAAGTTATGAAATTGAGATTACCGGCGCTTCTGACCATACCTCATGGCTGAGCATGAAGGAGCGTTTCGAGGAAGAGAGGAAAAAGAAAGTGGAGATCAAGGTCGAGTCTCAAGTAGTAGAACTTGACGACCCGTTAAATAGGCCTCTAAAAGTCATTCTTCCTGGCAGAACCAAATCACTAGATGTTCCTCCTCCCACTTCTGACACCGTTTCTCTAGCGAGCAAAACGTCCAAGAGAAAACGCATGAGGGAGGAGTCTTCTGAGAAAACGAAGGAGGAAAAGAAGCCAAAGAAATCGAAGAAGTAGCCACTACACTCGTTCAACGAGAGTTAGCTTAGATCATGTAATTATTTTTATTTATTTATTTTCGTAGTTAATGTAGATAGACTTTTGACTCCGAGTGTTGGAGGAGTGGTAGTAGAACCCCATTTTGGATTAATAAATAAAGTTTTGTTTCTTTGCCTTTCAAATGACTTTTGTTTTTCAGCTTTCTGTATAACTGTGGTCGAAACCCGAACTATCATGAGTTATATAAACCCCCAATCCATTTTCATATAACTCGGAAATTCGTTGGGGTTGTACATCCTTTATTCCACACTTCAGGTACTTAGAATATTTTTTAGTCTGTACTCTGGGGACTTGTTGCCTTCAAGTCATTTGTACTCTAGTCCGCATTCCAGGGACTTAGAGATTTTTAGTCGTTTATACTCTGGTCCTCACTCTTGGGACTCAGAGTACTCCAGTCCGCACACAGGGGACTTGGAGATTTAAGTCGTTTATACTCTAGTCCGCACTCTGGGGACCCAGAGTACTCCAGTCCGCACTTGGGGGACTTGGAGATTTAAGTCATTTATACTCTAGTCCGCACTCTTGGGACTCAGAGTACTCCAGTCCGCACTTAGGGGACTTGGAGATTTAAGTTGTTTATACTCTAGTCCGCACTCTGGGGACTCAGAGTACTCCAGTCCGCACTTAGGGGACTTGGAGATTTAAGTCGTTTATACTCTAGTCCGCACTCTGGGGACTCAGAGTTCTCCAGTCCGCACTTAGGGGATTTGGAGATTTAAGTCGTTTATACTCTAGTCCGCACTCTGGGGACTCGGAGTACTCCAGTCCGCACTCAGGGGACTTGGAGATTTAAGTCGTTTGTATTCTAGCCCGCACTCTGGGGACTCGGAGTATTCTAGTCCGCACTCAGGGGATTTCGAGATTGAAGTCGTTTATACTCTAGTCCGCACTCTGGGGACTCAGAGTACTCCAGTCCGCACTCAGGGGATTTGGAGATTTAAGTCGTTTATACTCTAGTCCGCACTCTTGGGACTCAGAGTACTCCAGTCCGCACTCAGGGGACTTAGAGATTTAAGTCGTTTATACTCTAGACCGCACTCTGGGGACTCGGAGTATTCCAGTCCACACTCAGGGGATTTGGAGATTTAAGTCACTTATACTCTAGTCCGCACTCTGGGGTCTCAGAGTACTCCAGTCCACACTTAGGGGATTTGAAGATTTAAGTCGTTTATGCTCTAGTCCGCACTCTGGGGACTCGGAGTACTCCAGTCCGCACTCAGGGGACTTGGAGATTTAAGTCGTTTATACTCTAGTCCGAACTCTGGGAAATCAGAGTACTCCAGTCCGCACTCAGGGGATTTGTAGATTTAAGTCGTTTATGCGCATTCGTACGTCGGATAGAATAATGTAACTCTAGTTGTTTTGCCATTAGATTATAAGGCACAGAAACATCAGTAATTCATGGAAAAGATGGCTTCAAGCCTTTATTAATGAAAACAAACTAAATCGTCCGATTACGTGCTTAAAAAGAAACAAAGAATCAATGTGTTAATCCTCTTTGATTCCCGACATAACGAGTAAAAAATGTGACCGACTTAAGAGGAAGACCGACTTAACAAGTGTGCCGATTTAACAAATGTGACCGACTTATGAGGAAGACCGACTTAACAAGTATGCCGATTTAACAAATGTTCCGAGTTAAAGGAAGCTCCGAGTTAAGAAAGCTCCGAGTTAAAGGAAGCTCCGAGTTAAGAAAGGCTCCGACCTAAAGCCATACCGACCTAGCTGTTAAAGAAAGCTCCGACTTAGCTACGGCTCCGACTCAAGGCTCTCACCTACTTAACCACAGGACCGACCTAAAACACACCCACTTGAAGTAAGCTCCGGCTTAAAAGTCTACGAGATACATAAGTCTTCGAGTTAAGACCTACGACATATGCTAAGTCGTTGCCGACTTATGACTTAGCTCATTCTGGACGTTCAAGAGTAACCAGTGCATGTCTATCTCGTGGCCGACTTAAGACCTACGACTTACTATAAGTCGGCTACGACTTAGAACTTAGAGGATTTTTCCTATTCAGATTCTGCCCTATAAATACCCCCCAACCTCCAAAAAGGAGAGGACTTTTTGGCCATTCATTTCTTCAAGCGCCGTTACTCTGTCGAAGTCTCCACTCATTCAGCAATCAAAGATCTTCAAACATTCGAGACGCTACAACAAGCTTCGAGAAGAATTCCTTACATCCAACTCGGATTCGTCGAGTTTCATCATCAAAGATTGAGCTAGTAGTAAAGAGTGCTTTCGTGATCAAATTGCATTGTATTTTGAAGGATATTGTATCAAATTGTAACCGAATCAGCAATAAAAGACTATAAAGTGGACGTAGGCTCAATTACGGGCCGAACCACTATAAACCTGTTGTTCATTTACTGCTTTTCTGCTATTTTTAGCTTATATTCTGTTCCCGTACCAACGGGTGGTGCTTTCACAATTCTATTACACACACCGGGTGTTAGCGTTCACTTTTTAGCATTAACATTTTGGTGCTTTCACTGAGAAATTGAACTCAAGCGATCGTCCACTGTTGCTTCGCAAAGATTCATAAAGAGAACCTCTCTTAAAAACCAGAAGTTGATACGAAATAATGGCTCCTGGAAGAAGAGGTAGACCTATCAGATCCAGAAATGCTAATGAAGGGACTTCCGCTTCCCCAACAACAGACCAAGCAACTCCTACCATTGGAGTCACCAGGGCTGAATTGGATGACGCAGTTTCTGGATTATACCAACAGATTGAAACCCAAAACGCTTTGATGATGGATAGATTAACTGCTCTGCTCGGGGCAAATCGTCAACGAGAAAACCATCAAACAGCCTTTCCTCAAATGCCACCTTTCCAAACTGAGGGTTCTATGCCGCAGCAAACTGATCGTGAACATGTGCCCAGGCAAGCTTCCGAGGGAAGGACTGGTGCCTGCCCGGAGATGTCTTTGAACAATAGAGAGTACCTGTCCGAAATGGTTGACCGCATCATGAAAGAGAGCATGCAAAGGGAAGAGAATGAGAACGACTGGGGATTTGCACCGAGCAGAACTCCGTTTACTGAAAGGATCTTAAAAGCTGAATTTCCAAGGAAATTTGTACCTCCTACTATCCAAGCCTATAGGGGAACAAGTGACCCTAATCATTTCCTATACAAATACGATTGGCATATGACCGGTGCAAGAGCATCAGACGAGATCAAGTGTCGATACTTTCCAGTATACTTGGAAGGTGTGGCTTTACTTTGGTTCACAAAGCTTCCAGTTCGGTCTGTAGATAAGTTCTCCAACATAACGCAAAAGGTCAAAGAACAGTTCAGATTGTATGCTTCAAAAGCTAAGGATATAATGTCACTGTCTAACCTTGAACAAGCACCCGGAGAATCAATCAAATCTTTCTTGAGCCGTTTCAATATAGCTCTAGCTGAAGTAGAAAACGCAGAGCCACGCATGATCCTGACTTATTTGATGCGAGCCATTGATAAATCGAGCAAATTTGGAATATGGCTAAAAATGAAAGAACCGAACTCGCTTGAAAATTTTTATAAAAAGGCCGACGAGTTCATTCGCCTTGAAAGCCTTTCTACGACATCGAAAGTAGTTGTCGCCCAAGCTAATAATAACAATGTCCCATCTAATAAAAGAGAATCTGAAAGTCGGAAAAGGGAAAACGACGGAGGAAAGAATCAGGGGAATGAGAGGAAACTCCGCCGCTTCGATCTTTCAGATTTTACTCCTTTAACTGATACACCAAGAAATATCTTTTTTGCAACAAAGGACGTTGTCAGGTATCCTAAGCCACCTGAGATGACGAGAGGTGCAAAGCGTAATGGAAAATTCTGCCAATTTCACAATCAACCTGGCCATGACACTGACCAATGTCGCTAATTAAAGAATGTGATTGAAGAATTGCTGGAGCAGGGTAAACTCCAAGAATACGTTAAGAGAGGCGGAGTCGATCCAACCTCATCCATTCGGGATCAACAACGTCCTACCCATCAATCCGATTCTCTCAACAACACTGCAGTGCAAGATTCAGAAAAGCTTGTCATTAATGTTGTCACAGGAGGTCCACACCCAGCGGGCAGAAGTTGGGACGACTGCTAATTGTCCACAAAACTGCAACTGGGGCATCTTTCACTTTCTCTGGCATGTAAATCCGAAGCCGCGAATCTAGTGCAAATGGAAAATCAGTCCGGAGATTCTGAAACAATAATAACTAGCATCCATTTTTTACTTAACAGCATTGCTTGAATTTGTAAAAATGATAATGGATGTGTGACTTCTGCATTGTAAACCGCTGAGGAATCAGTGTGACTGAATAATGAAAAACTATGAATTCTGTGTTTTCTATTACGAAATGCATGTTATATTTCGATGTGTAAATACTCTAAATGTACTGCTAAAATGTCGATCTAATATTGCAGGTCATTAAAGCAAAGCTCACTCATCGCAAAGCTAAGCGAGCCCTACAAATCACTTATTAAGCAAATACCAAGCAACCAAAAATTCCATATTCAAATCCCATATAAGAAGAACTTCACATAAAAAGTTGGCAACTCCACTGAGGCAAACCTTCGTTAAGTGGTTGTGACTGTCAATACGAACAGACATCCAACTAGGTAACTTGCGTTTGTCCTGTGAAGTTGTCCAACAGTGAAGTCCACTTCTTTGGATAAGACAATTTACTTGCAGAAGAAGACGCGCTTGGAAACAATAATAAAGGGTAGCTGATTAGCAAATGATGAGGGAACATGGGCCACCAAACATAGAAGCAGCCAAAAGGAGGTATGCCACTCAATAAAAAGGGCCGGTAGAACCACCGAAGGGATACCTTCCCAAGCAGAAGGAAAAGGGCCCTTGCTAACTGATCGTGATGCATCCGATCAGGCAGCTTGCGTCCGTCCCGTGGATCTACTCGCCCCTGAGACGCAACCTTCCTGGCACTTCAACCAACCGATGCTCCTTCCCAACGGTCAACAAAGCCCTCTAACAAGGCACGCCAATAAACGAAAGTGCTTCTCTCAATAAAAAGATTGGTGGAACCACCGGAGGGGCACCTTCCAACGCTGAAGGAACAGGGCCCTTGTTGGTTAATTGCGATCGTTTGTGCAAACGAACATCCAATCAAGCAACTTGCGTCCGCCCAGTGGATCCATTCAACCATGAGAAAGTAACTTCCAGACAATCACAAGACCTCTTCAGAGGCAAAAGCCCTTTTCGGAGGCACATTTCACCCGTGTAGTAGTGCAAAATGTTCCTCTTCGGAGGCCCACTTCACCAGTTATGAGATGCTCAAAAGCCCTTTTCGGAGGCACATTTCACCCGTGTAGAAGTGCAAAATGCTCCTCTTCTGAGGCCCACTTCACCAGTGATGAAATGCTCAAAAGCCCTTTTCGGAGGCACATTTCACCCGTGTAGAAGTGCAAAATGCTCCTCTTCGGAGGCCCACTTCACCAGTGATGAAATGCTAAAAAGCCCTTTTCGGAGGCACATTTCACCCGTGTAGAAGTGCAAAATGCTTCTCTTCAGAGACCCACTTCACCAGAGCTGAAATGCCAAAATTGCTTCTCTTCGGAGACCAAAATTGCTTCTCTTCGGAGACCAAAATCGCTTCTCTTCAGAGACCAAAAAACCTCTTCAGAGGCGTACTTCACCTTGCTTGAAGTACCAAAAATAAACCCTTTACTGGGGCACAAAATCAAAACCTTCTTCAGAAGCTCATTTCACTGCGTAGGAAAATTCACTTTTTAACAAATAAAAGCGATCATTCCCAAAAGTTGAAGTGTTCTTCAGGAAGAAAGAGAAAGTAAAAACTTCTCTGAAGACGAGATATACCCTATTAAAAGCAGAATGATTCTTCCCTTAAAAGTGGAATTGCTATTCTCTGAAATGAGAATATCAGTCTTGTAAAAGCTAGAAATATTGCATTGCACTTGTGGTATGGGGGCAACACTATACAATTCAATTATATTAATAAAAGCAACACACCACAAGTTCATTGCAATATTACGAAAAATAGATGTGAAATAAATGTATTCCCAAACATAGACAAAAAGTTTGTACAAGTAAAATGAACCGTTTATTCTACACTAAAAAAGAAAAACCGATGCGTTCTCACATACACAAGAATTTGTACAAGTAAAATTACTGTTTTATTTAGTACTATGAAAATTCTTTACATGTGCAGATATCTCAAAAAAGCAAAAGCAGGGACCGGTACCCGCACAATCTCCGGTCTATACATGTAAAAAGAAAAATAAGAAGTAGAAAGTTCAGCTTGTCACTCCTTCTTTCCGCCACCCTTGGAGCCTTTGCTTGGCCTAATAGTTAATTTCGGAATCCGATGTGGGCGGGACGGAGAAGGAGGAGTGGTTGGGTCTTCTTCTGTTTTGTCTTCCCCAATTGAAGCACCTCTCTTCTTCTTCCTTATGGCACGCTTCCCCTTCCTCTTCGAAGAAGATTCGCTCCCCGGAGTAGCAAGCAATGTTGAAAGCTTCGGGTCATCATCTAGAGACCGCTCCGGGGTCTTCTCGATGTCTTCAAGATCCTCCGCCTTCTGCTCCTGCGAAACAGCCGGATCGTCCAGGCCTTGAAGAGCTACGATTTTTTCTGCCTGCGATCCCGGTTGGGAAGCAGAAGGAGGAGTAATCTGTAAAGATGGAGGGACGACAACTGAAGGAGTGGAAACTTGTGCAGTGTTTGGTGCCTCCGCTGTAGAAGAAAAGAAGTTAAAATCAACATCTCCCGAAAATAGAGAGGGTATCGGTTCACCAAAGTTTAAGTAACAAGTAAGAAGATCATCAAACTCGGTTAAATCAAATAACTGGTTCATTGGGCCTGGGACGACGCCAAAATTACCTGGAGGAGTTGGCTTCGCAAGGTCAATCTTGAATTTCTCGGCTTTAGTATCGTCTGGTGCCTCATCCTCAGTGGGAGTGGTCGCAGTTTCTTGGGCAATTTTAGCTGGGAGTGAAGAATGGGAGCCGGAATCCATAATGTTTACATCGGCCGAAGTGGAAGTATGAACAGGGGCAGTTAAAGGAGCTTCCTCTTTTGAAAGCTCTTCTCCCAGTGATTCAGCCCGTGCTTTAGCAAGCTGCTCCTTCCCTTTAACAAGAGCGGTGCGAGCCTCATCATCAAGATAGCGAGCCTCGATTTCTGCTTCATCATAGCCGGCACCTTTAAACATATCAATTGCGGCTTCCCACACTTCAGCCAGAGTGATTTCATAATCAGGACCCAGAAAAGCAAGGCTCCCACGACCCAGAACGCTGTGTAAATAAAAGTCGAATAAGGTAGAGCTGATGTTTGCTTTCGTTGCCTCATGTGATTGCTCAGCCGCTTCTTTTTCGGCAACGGCAGCAACCCGACCAGTAATAGCCTCATCACGCTCTGTCTTAGCTTTAGCGAGTCGAGACTTTAGTAACTCAATCTCCACGATCTGGGAGGTGACTTTTTCCCGCAGTTCGGCGTTTTCTGTACGATATTTCTCAGTAATGTGCTGCTCAGCGGCAAGCTTCATTTCGACATCTCTTTGTGCAGCATGTGCATCCCGCACTTGCTTCTGAAAGACTTCTTCTTTTTGAGTATGTGATGCAGAAGAAGAGGCGAGATTTTCCTTAAGCTGCTTAACTTCAGATTCAAGCCTTGCATTGTCATCCGCGATGTTCGTCATCTCCGCGTCATGCTGCTTGCACCATTTATCCCATTCAGCTTTGTCATTCTCTAAAGTCAGCATGTTTTCAAGATTCATATGGTTGACTCTCGGGAGTTCATCAACAAGTTTCTGCCATTGCGACATTCTCTCAATGTTAAGCCGAACTGCATCGAGACTTTTAAGCATGTCTTGCTTATCGATTGGGACCAAATCCAGGTCAAAACGCACTCCTTTTAAGCACCAGTTCGGAAACCGGCTTTGAAGTGTTGGAGGGCCGTCTTTAACCTGATATTGGGGCCTGCTGATGATCGTTTGGATGTCAGTTTTCTTTAAAGGAGGAGAACCGGCCGGAATATCAGAAGGGATAGGAGCATCAGTTTTCTCAGAGATTACAGATGCGTCACTTGGCTTGGACCGCTTGCTTGATTCGTCAGTAATATGAGTCTTCCCTTTGTCATCATAAGACTTTCGCTTATGAGAATCGTAACTTCTGTAAGAAGAATCATATCGATCAGCGTCTTTTCTTCTCTGCCGCTGCTCATAATCCCATTTTTCTTGAGCCTTCCTTTGAGCCCTTTCCTCATCTGTCTCTCTCTGGTCACCAAGATATATCCTAAAGTCATAAGATCCACGGCCTCCATGGCGCTGAAATGAGTCATAATATGAGCCGGTACGCCCCATCGGAGAATCTGAAAACCGAAAAAGAAGTAAAGTTTAGAAATTTCCAGAAAAAGAGGATAAATGCTTATAAGTGCTGAAAAATCCTAAGTGTGTGCAGCGTGCGAACTACGTGCGTCAAACTACAAACCGTGCTTTAGTGCGGGAACGGAGAAGACAGGTGTAGAAGGCGTCGAAGTTTGTTTCAAAGAGGAAGTCGCTTCAACGACAGGAGAGTTCGCTTTTGGAAGATTATCCTTGAAAAGCTCTTGAGAAGTTATCATTATGTCACTCAAGTCATCAAAGGTGTCATCATTATGATGCTCAGCAGAATTCTCCTTTTCAACTTCCACATCGGCTGATTTTTCAGAAATTCGAGGATTTTCTTCCTCTTCAATAATTGGAGCAAGCGCCGGTTTGCTGGACGTTCCCGCAATGCCAACAGAAGTAGAACACTTTACTAATGTAGTGTCTACAGTTGGCTCCTTTGAAGCCATATCTTCCGTTGAAGCTGGGGCATTTGATGTCTGCGCTGTAAGATTAGAAACTTCACGAGGCTGGGTAAAGTGAGAAGAGTGTAAAAGACCGAATTGATGTAAAAATTCGTCTGTCAATAGAAACTGGATACTCCTTTCCTCAACCGGCACCGCCATAAGCCTCTCAAAAGTCGCTTTGTGACCGGGATTTCTAGAAGGAGGAGGAAGTGCTGAAAAGAAAAGGACAAAGTTAACACTCGATAACTCGAACTTCGACAAGTTCGAAAAAACATAAGAAACAGAGACAAATGATCTTACTCCCTACTCTCCAGATGGCGTAAAATCTTGGAGGACAGCGGACATAGAAAAACTGGCTTAGGAAATTGTGAACACTGTCGGGGAGACCAACGATCAACTTACGATTTCTAACACTTCTCACAACTGTAATGGAAGGATGGTCTTTGTGCTTTGTAAATGTGCACAGGAAGCGAATTTCTCCAAAATTGGGAAAACGGTCCAGCGTTCTCCTAAAAAGCACACACAGTCCCAGCAGGATGGCATAGCCATTAGGGTATAATTGAAAAGGGGAGATAGATAGTCGGAGAAGAAGTTCTTGAAGGCAGTCATTAAATGGGGGGATAGCTCCACTCGAGCACATTTGGCGGTTAACTGCGACAAAGCCATGGGGCGGTCTATCAGCAGTATCATCTATTCCAGGGAGCAAAGCGTCAGCTTCGACAATGCCAAACTGGGTGCATGATTGACAAAAGGCTTTATGGCTCAAAGTAGTAGGAGTCCTTTCTGGAGGATCGTTTAATGGAGTAGCAATTGGAAAAACTCCTCCAGCTGGTTCCAAATCTTCGTGTTGAGATGTCATTCTACACAAGGAACTAGATGATCAAATATTAAGGTGCACGTTTCCTAAAAAGTGTGAAGTGTTGTGCAGAACCAATAAAAAAAATAACAAGTAAACACAACTGGAATTAAACTAGTCGACAATCGGTTGATTATGAGATTTCAGAACTTGTTAATATCTAAGTACAGTGTTAATGTAAACAAATCAGTTTCAGTTGGCTATTACGATTTTGCTTTAATACTTCACTTGAATTGGTTATTGTACAACATTTCATTCATGCAGTGCATTTAATTTGATTTTTTCTTTATCGACTAATCTGTCATTTGATGTGGGCAATCAGTGGCAGTATATTCGTCCCAGTATTCTCTGAATGTTGTGAGTAAACAGGTTGTTGATCTGTAAGATAAATATGGCACGAGGGAAGGTTCAAGCAGTTAAAATTAGACAGTCTGTTCCAACATTTCAAGTCAAGAATTCATGTCAAAAGTATGTTCCAAGTTAAAGAATGCAAGTTCAAAAATTTCACTAAGTCCTATCTCGTCTGCGGCCTAAGGAACGAGCAACGAGTTAAGTCGGCGTCAGTTCTTTAAGTCATGCTGTGATAAAGGATTCCAGGAGAAGCGCAAAAATTCATGTCCTAGGTCGTCGACCGACTTACGACTTACAACCTACTTTAAGTCGTACACACTTCACCATGTCATCAAAAGTTAAGTCGTGATTTTTAAGGCCTTAAGTCGTCCGTCTTTTCAGTACACCAATTCAACACAGTCTTAACCCGTTAACCCATTAACCTCTTCTTCAACCAAAACTCTCGTCCTCTCAACGCATTCAATCAATAGAATCGCCATAAAATCGGTGTGATTTTACTTCATCGCGAACCACGAGTCAGACAAGCTGAATCGCTGCAATCTGTCGCCTCGTTCGTATAGATTGTCCAAGTCCAAGACAAATCGTCTCGAATCCATTGATAATCAATTGAAACGAAGATTGCAATGGAGCATGACATAAGAAGAATAAGTCAGAGATGGAATTCGCAATTTAGTGACAGTCGAAGATTGAATGGGGAAGCCGATTTCACTTACGCAATACAACGATGAGAATAACGGGTGATTGGGTAATTGATTTCGCCTTCGAAGATTTCAAATGCTTGTTAATGGCGGAATGAAGTAACGAGAGCAGGTGAAGGAAAAGAAGTGACGACTTAAACTATTTATATACTGGGGCAGTAGAAGACGAATCGGTACGTACGACTTACGACCTATGACTCATCTTAAGTCGTTCACAGAGCAAGCTAGGGGAATCGAAGCACACGACCTACGACTTAGGCGTGTACTTCGAGGGGCAAATGTTAATCCTCTTTGATTCGCGACATAACGAGTTAAAAATGTGACCGACTTAAGAGGAAGACCGACTTAACAAGTGTGCCGATTTAACAAATGTGACCGGCTTAAGAGGAAGACCGACTTAACAAGTATGCCGATTTAACAAATGTTCCGAGTTAAAGGAAGCTCCAAGTTAAGAAAGCTCCGAGTTAAAGGAAGCTCCGAGTTAAGAAAGGCTCCGACCTAAAGCCATACCGACCTAGCTGTTAAAGAAAGCTCTGACTTAGCTACGGCTCCGACTCAAGGCTCTCACCTACTTAACCACAGGACCGACCTAAAACACACCCACTTGAAGTAAGCTCCGGCTTAAAAGTCTACGAGATACATAAGTCTCCGAGTTAAGACATACGACATATGCTAAGTCGTTGCCGACTTATGACTTAGCTCATTCTGGACGTTCAAGAGTAACCAGTGCATGTCTATCTCATGGCCGACTTAAGACCTACGACTTACTATAAGTCGGCTACGACTTAGAACTTATAGGATTTTTCCTATTCAGATTCTGCCCTATAAATACCCCCCAACCTCCAACAAGGAGAGGACTTTTTGGCCATTCATTTCTTCAAGCGCCGTTACACTGTCGAAGTCTCCACTCATTCAGCAATCAAAGATCTACAAACATTCGAGACGCTACAACAAGCTTCGAGAAGAATTCCTTACATCCAACTCGGATTCGTCGAGTTTCATCATCAAAGATTGAGCTAGTAGTCAAGAGTGCTTTCGTGATCAAATTGCATTGTATTTTGAAGGATATTGTATCAAATTGTAACCGAATCAGCAATAAAAGACTATAAAGTGGACGTAGGCTCAATTACAGGCCGAACCACTATAAACCTGTTGTTCATTTACTGCTTTTCTGCTATTTTCATCTCATATTCTGTTCCCGTACCAACGGGTGGTGCTTTCACAATTCTATTACACACACCAGGTGTTAGCGTTCACTTTTTAGCGTTAACACAATGGAACAAAAACATACGGGAAATAATTGCACCTAAAACACGAAAGAAACAGGCTAAATATAATAACATCACAAATGCTCACTATTCCATGCTCTAGGGAGTGTCTTGCCATCAACGGTCGCTAGCTTGAAAGTTCCCTCTCCAGGCTTCCGTTCAACAACATATGGACCTTCCCAGTTAGGATTCATACGTGACAACTGGTTTCAAAACGAGATCACCCACATCAAAGATTCTCGGGCAGACTTTTTCGTTATAATATCGCTTAACTCGGTGCCTATACGATGTCGCCCTTAACTCAGCTTCTTCACGTTTTTCATCAACGAAGTCCAGTGATTCCGACAAGAGATCCTGATTCATCCTAGGATCATAATGTGTCACCCGATGTTATGGAACTTCAAGCTCCATGGGTATAACAGCCTCCGTGCCATATGCCAATCCGAATGGAGTGTGGCCAGTCGCGGACTTGTGGGTAGTTCTATAAGCCCATAGCGCTGTTGGAAGTTCATCTACCCATTTTCCTCCAGCATTTTCCAAACGCTTCTTCAATATGGACTTGATTATTTTATTCACGGCCTCAACTTGTCCATTAGCCTTAGGATGAGCAACTGCGGCGAACTTTTTCTCAATGTCGTACTTTAAACAGAAATCTTTGAATTCCCTACTTTCGAACTGAGTTCCGTTGTCTGTAATGATGGTTTGTGGTAGGCCAAAGCGGCATATAATGTTCCGCAGAACAAAATTAATGACCATCTTGGAGGTGATTGTGGCTAAAGGCTCTGCCTTGGCCCATTTGGTGAAGTAGTCGACTACAACTATTGCATATTTTGCACCACCTTTGGATATAGGCAAAGAACCGACTATGTCGATTCCCCATATTGTAAACGGCCAGGGGCTAACCATTTGCGTGAGTTCCGTCGGCGGAGCTCTCGGGATTTTCGCGTATCTTTAACACTTATCACATTTTCTTACATAATTTGCAGCATCCCGATTCCCAGTTGGCCAATAGTATCCGTAGCGAAGGATCTTTTTTGCTAATGTCTGCTTCCCAGTATGGTCGCCACATTCTCCTTCGTGAACTTCCCTCAAGACCCACTTTGTCTCATCATGGGCAATGCATCGTAGTAAGGGGACCGAGAACCCCCTCTGATACATTACTCCGCCTTGCATCACATATCGTACGGCTTTGCGAAGGACCTGTCGTCTTTCGCTTCTTCTTTCGGGCAAAGTCCTATTTTGCAGGTATTGGTTGAATGGGGTTATCCATGACTTCTTCTTGATTTCTGTTTCCAAAATGAAATCGACCTCCATCACATCTATGCTTGGAGCATGTAAGGTTTCGACGGGAACTAATTCCATTTGCTGTGCATCGCCGGTACTTGCGAATTTGGCCAACGAGTCGGGTTCTTTGTTCTATTCACGCGGGACATGCGAAATGTCATAATGTTCAAAGTTCGCCAATAGTTCCTGAACCAGAGCAAGGTACGGAGCAAGCCTTTGTCCCCTTGCTTTGTAATCTCCTCGCACTTGGTACACCACCAACTGTGTGTCACAAAAGATTTCAACTGATTTTACCCCGAGTTCTCCAATAAGCTTTAAACAAGCAATCTATGCTTCATATTGTGCTTCATTATTCGTAGCCGGGAAATTGAGCTTCAAAGCATAACAAATCAATCGATTTTCTGGAGTCACAAGAACTACACCAGCCCTAGAGCAACTGTCATTTAACGCCCCATCGGTGTACAATTTCCATCAAATGGGGGGAATGACACTGTGACTATCTGGTTCGTCTGACATAGTAAACTCAACGATGAAGTCTGCTAATGCTTTCCCTTGTATGGCTCTTCATGGCAGGTAGGTAATATCGAACTGACTCAACTCGATATTCCATTTTAACATCCTTCCAGAATTTTCTGGTCGTTGGAGTACCTGTCGCAAGGGCTGATCGGTATAAATACTGACTGAGTGTGCTTGAAAGTATGGACGCAGCTTACGTGATGCAATCACCAAGCAATAGGCCAATTTCTCAATTTTAGGATAATTTATTTCTGCCCCCGTTTAACGATTACTAACGTAATACACCGGCTTTTAAACTCGGTCCTCCTTGCGGACCAAAGCCGCACTTATAGCATGTGGGGATACGACTAAGTATACGTACAACATTTCATGGTTTACTGGTTTCGACGGCACTGGAGGATTTTCTAAATGCCGTACCAGAGCTCGGAACGCTTCCTCACAGTTGGATGTCCATTCGAAATTCCTCTTTCCTTTCTTTATTATATCGAAGAAGGGAATACACTTGTTTGTGGCTCCGGATATGAATCGACTCAACGCAGCCACTTTTCCATTCAAGTTTTGTACCTGTTTTATAGTCTTGGGCACTTGTATGTCTCGAAGAGTTTGAATCTTTTCCGGGTTAGCTTCGATTCCCTGGGCATTAACAATGAATCCCAAAAACTTCCCTGACGCTACGTCGAAAAAACACTTCAGAGGGTTGATCTTCATCCCATAATATCTGAGTACGCCAAACACCTCTGCTAAGTCTCGAATGTGGTCGTTTGACTGCCATGACTTCACGAGCATGTCATCCACATAGACTTCCATTGTTCTACCAATCTGTTCTTTAAACATTCGATTCACCAAACGCTGATAGGTCTCTCCCACGTTTTTCAATCCAAAAGGCATCACTACATAGCAATATAGCCCAACGTCTGTGACAAAACTAGTGAGTTCCTGGTCTGGAATGTGCATCGGGATCCGATTATATCCCGAGTACGCATCCATGAACGACAATAACTCGTGTCCTGCAGTGGAGTCGACTAATTGATCAATTCTAGGTAATGGGAAACTGTCCTTAGGGCATGCTTTGTTTAAATCAGAATAATCTATGCAAGTTCTCCACTTCCCATTCGCTTTTCTTACTAGCATGGGGTTTGACACCCATTCAAGGTAGAGGGCATCGCGGACGAACCCATTGGCTTTGAGTTTGTCCACCTCCTCTCTGAGAGCAGCGAACCTCTCCGGTTCCATTCCTCTCCTTTTTTGCTTAACTGGGATGTACCTCGGGTCTATGTTCAACATATGACTCGTAATAGCGGGAGAAATCCCGCACATGTCGGAATGTGTCCAAGCAAAAACATTGAGATTCGCTCGGAGGAAACCACTAAGGTCCTCGATCATGGAGGGGCTGAGTTGTGATCCAATCTTCAATATTCACGACGGATCGTCTCGACTGACTAAAATGTCAATCGTCAGTTCAGCCAGTGCTGCTTTTTCTTCCCTGGATTCCTCATCATCATCTCTCGGATCTATGTCTCTGTAGATCCGAGAATTTTTCCCGAGCCATGGCTCGGGCATTACTTGTCAATTGTCAGTATTCTGAATGCGGACGGAGCTATCCGCAATCTTTCCTTTCTCTCTCCGCAGGGCCTCTCGAAGCTCAGCCACATAACTTGCACGACGGGTCGCCTGGTCACCATGAACAACACCTACTCCTTTGTCAGTCGGAAACTTTAAAGTCAAACACCATAGGGCCAATGCTGCCCTGAATTCAACCAGGGCCGATCGACCCAGAAATACATTGTATGGGGAATCTACATCCAAGACTACGAAGGGTAGGATTCGCACCCTCCTACGCTCACCTTGTCCCAGTTCGACTGGCAACTCAACGTACCCCACTGCATCAGTCGCTGCACCGTTAAAGCCGTGAATACGGGCTTTAGTCGGCTTTAAATCCTTCGTTTCCATCTTCATTTGGTCATACGCCTTTTTGAAGATAATGTTAACAGAACTTCCACAATCAATCAAAATTCTCTTCACTAGTGCTGGCCCGATAGTCGCGGATATGACCATCGGGTCAACGGTAGGAGCCTCCACCTGGTCGGCGTCTCGGCTCCTAAACACTATATCGTTTGTCATTGTCCGCTGCTGCTTAGCTGAGGTCCCGTCCTCAGTATTTGAACAACACTCAAAATCTGCATGCCTTAGGGAGTTAGCGTATCGCTCCATTTCCTGCCAATTCTTATCTGCAGGATGAGGTCCGCCTACTATCGTGTTTATGACCAACCTACCCACGGTTCGAGCAGGCTCCTCGGGGTAACGTGGAGCTGGTGCATGACCAGGATTGGACGTTCCTTGTCCACCCACTTGAGGACTCTTTACGAACTCCTACAACTTTTTCTATCTAATCAACTTTTCTATAGCATCATGTAGGTGCCTACACTCTTCAGTATTGTGCCCATAAGTCTCATGGAAGCGGCAATACTTCCCAGTCCGCTTTTGCTCCTCGGTTGACTCCTTTGGGCGCGGCTTTCTGTATTGAAAGGTATTACAAGTTGATAGGTAAATATTCTCAAGAGATGCATTTAATGGGGTGTATTCGTTGTAGGTTGGAATCCTCAGCTTCCATTTCCCTGCTTCTCTTTTCTTACTCTGATTTCCTCCTTCGGACTCCTTAGATTGCCCGGGTTTGTTCTGGACATTGACCTGAACCTTCCCTGAGTTGTCTACGGATTGCTTTACA
The DNA here is from genome assembly GCA_030737815.1 of Allium fistulosum. Classification (NCBI taxonomy): domain Eukaryota; kingdom Viridiplantae; phylum Streptophyta; class Magnoliopsida; order Asparagales; family Amaryllidaceae; genus Allium; species Allium fistulosum. The sequence goes on along the minus strand of CM060908.1, from coordinate 969,876,955 downwards.
GCCATATTGCTTTTCACTGTCTCCTGAACAGGCCCTGGTGCCTTGTCTCGCCTTATCCACCTTGCTTCCTCTCTTCTTATGAATTGATGAGCCTTTGAGTAAAAATGCTCTAGTGTAGTTGGAGGCTTTCCTGCTAACCAATCTCCAAACTCTGAATCCGGATCCACACCTCGCATCACAACCATAAGAATTGCGTGATCATTAGGATTGCTAACTTATGTAGCCGCAACATGGAATCTCTATAAATACTCCTTCAACGATTCCCCTGCAGCTTGGATTACAATTGATAAGGACATCACGTCCTTTGGACGAGTAGCATGTATCCTGAACTGTTCTATAAATTTCATTGCCAACTCCTCGAAACTGGATACGGACCGCGGAGGAAGTCAGGTGAACCACATGGTAGCGATCCCAGATAGAGTTATCGGGAAGCATCTACACTTGGTTGCATCATTCGCTCTAGCTGAATCCGTCATCCATTCATATCTCATCACATGCTGTCGGGGATCGGTCTTTCCTTCGTAGGCCGGGATAGTTGGCATGCTAAACTTCCTGGGGTACTCGGCCTGTAGAACGGTGTCTATAAATGGAGTATGACTCTTGGATATCCTCCAATCTTCATTGGTCAGGCCTTGATTTTCTCTCATCAGTTGTCTGACCATAGCTATAACGACCCGTAAATTTCAACTGTTTTAATAACGTAATTAGTTGAAATTTTGTGAAATTGTAAACGAGAAAATTTTGAAATAAAAATTTGATATTTGGAATGCGTCTAGTTAAACATAGCAGCTGGTAAATTTTCGTCCGAAAATATGAAAGTTTATTTCGCGCGTAAATTTACTTCAATTTAATCAGTTAAAAAGCGATGAAAATAAAATGTTTCCGAAACCTAAATATTTTTACATAGAAAAATTCTAAACCATCTTCTGAGCAAGATGTCAGTTTGTCATTTTTCCAAATTCGGACATCCTTGGCTCCGTCGATCTTATTTTTCAGCGTTTTTCTTGCATTTTCCGCTATTAGAAAATTCGAATTTTTATAATTCGATCGTGCCACTGATAATTTTATACCGTTTGGACCATCTCGTCGTGTTGATCACCACAGTACATTCGTTTGTGTGTTTCGAAGTTCGGTACTCAACGAAATCAGTGCACCGATAACCGTACCGGTACTCAATTTTAGCTTTTTTGTTCCGGTGACCATTAAAATTCACCGTATAATTCCAATGGTCAAGTTATAAATATTATTCTTTGAATTCATCGCCAACTTTCCATATTCTCCGGGTTTAAAATTTATTGGTCCATTTTCCGTTCGTTCATTTACTGTTCTTGAAATAAAAAGAAAACATTTGCTACAGCTTCATCTCCCTTTTATCTTCCTTCTAGCCGACCATCTCATACCAACCTCCGCTCCCACAACGTCTCCTCCCCTCAAGTTCGCCACTTCCCTCTGAACCAGTTTTTCCCGTAGCCAAGCACGGCTCGAGTCCACTGATTTTCCCTTTCCACTACTGCCCTTCCCGTTCGACCTTGCTCCTCCTTCCCCTCTTAGTAACCAAACCCACTTTGCCTCCGCCGCTCCTCCTTGTCAAAGGCCGAGCTCATCACCCCGTCGACCACTCTGCCTCCCAATCCAACAACAAACAACCGCCTGCTTCCCAGTCTCGCCTCCAATGCTTCCAAAGCCATAGCCTTGCCTCCACCTCGTGCTCGCATAGCACCACCATGGCGTGGCTCAGCATCTCGCCACCTTTCCACCTTGAGATCTCCTTCCTGATGCATGCCTTTATTTCACATGGTGGTGTGGCTGTTGTTTCATCATTAAAGGTCCCAATCCAATATTGTTTTCAACTAAATTTATATATGATATGTATTTACGTCTATATATATAAATAGCTAAAGTTAGATTTATTTGTTTAAATGTTATATATATGCAGTATAGTATTTTGGGTCTGTTTCTTATCAAAATTTAAGTTATGGATGTGTCATAGTTTCCTGTTTATAAATATAGGCTACGGTGTATAGGTGCTAGCTCCTGATCTGTTTGGTTATGTTATAAATCATCATAGGATTTTTGTTCACAAGTTAGATATATAAGGTTGGGTTTGTTAGTATATGTATTCAGTCGTTTAAAATTTACTTATCTCGGTTAATGCTTTGTACCGATTCCATATACTTGTTAATATAATATTCTTCCAGTGGTTGTTTATCGTTTTATATAATATATGTATGTGTATGCAATATATTTGTTTTATATATATTATATATAAGTTATAATACGTGAGTGGTTTATGGTCGTAGATGCACATTTGTATAAGCTTATATGATGTTACTATTTTATATTAAAGTTGTTACATTTAGTTGTTTATGTAAAGGTCTCAGCTATATATACGTTGTCCATTTTATATATATCAATATAGCTTCTATATATGTAGTAAATTTGTGTATATATATAGTTTGTTCTGAAAAATATACATATTTGGGTTTTGCGTCAGTCTATTTGGTGGTTAGCGTATGTTCATATATGTTAAGCTATATATAAAAAAAGAAAAAAAAAACATGTTTATGTAAATAAGAAAGTTTTACTTTATATAAGGGTTTTAAGTGTCAACAATGATTTTTAATTATATATATATTATTTTTATTTTTATTTTATTTCGCCTCAAATTTGACATTTATTTCATGTAAAAATAATAATATATATATTCTGTCTGTATCTAGATGATTCTAATTCGCTCTCATCAATTCAAACTATCAGCTTTGATCGTCAAATCATATCCATCTAGCTTTGCTTTGGATTTCGTGCTTCGATTTGCAGCTCATTTCTTGGTCGAATCTCTCTAGCCTCGAAAGGTGAGCAATCACTCACGATTAACGTTCTTTTATTTATTAAATTTGATTTCAATTGAAACGACAATTGAAATATTGCTGTTGTTAGTTATTTACACTGTTATTACCTGTATCAGTTCATCTTTGACATTTGACACCATTATCTGTTAATTATTTATGCGATGATAATACAGTTTGGCTGTGAATTGATTGATTGATTGATGTTTATATTGGATGTAAATTTTAATGTATAAAGTGATAAATATTATGCAACTGAATTTGACGTAGAATAGTTAAAAATTTGAATCGACATATGTGTTGAATTTGGTTAGTTAAATTTGTTTAATCTGACCCCTTAAATGTTTAATCATTTGACACGTAGAAAAATAGTGTTAACTACACCTTGAACCATCAATTGTATGTTGTTTAAACTAATGATGTATGAAATTGTAAATAGATGACAAGTGAAGAACCGTATAAATAATATTGAAATAGTCTTTAATCTACATGAAATGATAGTGTAGATTCTAGAAATAATTATATTAATTTGCACAAACTACAATTAATACGATTATTTCGAGATTATTTGAATTGATTATTGGATTGTTATTGATTGTTGTTATTGCTTGTTTATTTACTTTGACACCATCCCAGTTATCACACTGCAAGTTCCCTTTGCTATGTTTGATTTTGAATTGAAATGGAATCGGGTTGAAATGATAAATACCCAAATGAACTTGACCTAGGATAGAGAATTAAATAAATCCCGATTGGTCAATAATTTGATTTAAAAATAAAATGAAGATTTTATTGGAATAAATAATATGGTTTTGAAACGAAGTTGGAAATTGAATTTTGATGGAATTTAAATGTGAATATTTAATAATCTAAAACAAAATATTAATAAAGAATTGATGAAAGAATGTTGTTTAATTTAAGAAATGATTGAATTAAGTTTTGAAATTATTTAATAATTTAATGAGATTGAATTTTTTAATAATTGAATAAAATTGAATCCTTTGATAATTAAAATTGAACTTTTAATTAGTGAAATTTAGTTCTTTTTAATTGAGCTTTGAAATTGTAACTAAGTAAATAAATAAGTGAAATTGAATTTCTTTATCAAGAAATGCAAATGTGATTTTTGAAATTAATGTAAGACTTGAAATGTAAAGAATTTGGTTTGATGAATTTAATCTCATGCAATTTGTAAGTTTTGATACAATGGAGTTGAACTTAAGTAATTGATTTAATGAATTGGAGATTAAATAGAAATTGTTTTGAATGATAAATTTATTTAATATTGAATGAAATAGATAAATTGATTTGAATGTTGAATTAAATTAATTTAAATGATTTTGAAATGAAACTGATATACGAACTTGATTCAATATTTGAATTGAAATTGAATTATAAGATTTTGAAATAGAAATTTGGAAGTTTTGAAACGAAAATAATGGAAATTGGTTTAGAAAGACAAACAAAATGTTGATTTACAAATTCTAATTGAAATTGCAATTGATTTGGTTTTGAAATATATTAACGACCAATCGGTATAATAATTACGAAAGTTATTGAAGAGACCGGAATCGGTTATGGATATACTCTCTATCTAAACCGAAAACCACTTTAATAACTATACGCGAAGTGTGATCCAGAATGAAGTGGTTGGAATGATGTATGTGATGACTGAAGAAAGAGAATGATAATGGATAGCCTTGACACTTGTGTCAAATTGGAAATGACTAAAACAGGAGTCGTGCCGGGCCAAATGGAGGTCAGCTACCTCAAGCGAACACACTTCTTCGAATTACTCATTACTTGTTGTCGATTGGTGCACCCTTGATTTTGGGAGTGTTGTTTCGCGGTGTTGCGGTCGCTGCGGCGATGCGTTCTCACCAGTCCGGATCAGGCGAACGGTAGTTTCACTACCTTGGGTATTGCCTCATGTGCCTTGTCATACTTATATCCCTATACGCGACCACTACGATTTGTTTTGTAATTTTGGTATATGGATTGCCCTCTGGTGACTTCCGGTTTTGGAGAAACTACGGTCTTGTATATGCTCTTGGGAATAAAAATGTGTTAAGGGTGGAATGGGCCATGACTTAACACTATTTTGATATTTTATATTACTGATAGGCATCATCTACTTATCGTACACTACTACATAGTAGATAGTTAACGAATCCTTAAAGGATGGTTATTCCAACATCCTTTGAGTTACTTGTATTTCAATTGCTATTTCACTTGAGTTGGATTTATTAATATAAGAATGTTAATCCTGACTCGAGTGTCTTGTGTTTTTTGCTTTACGCTCGGGTCAGACTGAGTGTACCAGTATTCGAGACTCACCTTTGAAGTTGGAGCTTTGCTTGAAGATCCAGCCATCTATTCTGCTTTCATTATTCGATGATTCCAGTGATGTATTCTGATTTGTATCTGATGTATCGTATTACTCTTCCGTTGTATCTGGTTTAACTCTGATGTAACTTATACATTTATATAGTAGCTTCATGAACTACTATCTCCTTTATTTCCGCTGCATTTATTACTCTGTGTCTGTGATCTGTGATTATATTTATTTACTGTATATGTTCAGTTTTGCCAAATTTAAATTAACAACGCGGTATTTTGAGCAATTCATTTCCGGCATGAGTGTCTACCTATACACTTATAATGGATGCGAATGGTCCAAAATACTGGGTCGTTACAATAGCCGATAGGTCTGGGGTTTGTATGGAAGATGGAAGTTTGGAGTCTGTTCTACAGGAATGGTCAGGTTGATGCCTCCTCTGCTGGCGACCTGCCAAACGTGTATCTTGAGGGTCAACATCATTGGCGTCTTGGTGGGCCAGGCGTCCAGTTTCTACACGGTCTCCAGATCCTAAGTTTCCCGTTCCTGCTTGGTTGCGGTCTCCGAGGTGTAAGTGATTCCTAGTTGATCGATCAGCAGCACCTGCCTGCATAGTTTCAGTCTTGCGACGTCTACGCCTGGGAGGTTCATCGGACGAAGTCGAGCTATCAGATGAAGAGTAAGGAGCTGGACTACCCCCAGCATTCTGATGCTGTTATTGAGTGAGCTAAGCCATAAGGTTGGCGTTAGCTTGAATCTGTTCTCCAAGTTGTCTCCTGCTTTCCATGAGTTCCCTCATCAATTCATTGAATTCTGTTCTGGTGACAACTTCCATTCGATCTTGGGTGGTAGTCTCTACACCCAAATTTGCTTGCTGATTGCTAGGTCCTATTTGTTGTACGCTAGCGGTCCCATTGACGTCCGCATTATGAGAGGCTGATCTGGTACGTGGTCTTCCCATTTGTAGAGTTATTGGGAAGAACTCTGAGTAGAATCAATGGACGTCTTATGAATGACTTGGATCTCCTTCAGTGGATTTATTCAATCCAATAGCTACAAAGCAGATCCTTGTGGCTTGAGAATTCGACTCTCAGTGAAAGCACCAAAGTGTTAGCACCATAATTGGTCACTAACCCCCTTTAGAAAGATTGTGTAGAGAGATAAATGAAGAAGATAAATTAAAACAGAGAGATATAGACTAAATTAACTGTAGAAATCTTGAACACCAGATTTATAGTGGTTCAGCGTAACTGCCTACGTCCACTTTGAATTGTAATCTTTATTGCTTTCTCAAGTAGTTAAATACAGATACAATCCATACAATAATGTCTTGAGTACAAGTTTGAACTGAAAAGAGTGAGTCTTGGAAGCAGTAGAGTCTCCCCAGTGTTCTCGAAAAAAGGTCCATTTTACTATGCCCCTGCCCCTCTATTTATAGACGAAGAGGTGTTGGACTTCCCTCATGGGCATAGGAGTGAGATGCCTCGGCTCGTAGTAAACGACTTCTATATGCCGAGCCATAATTGCCGAACGGCAATTGCCGAACAACATATCCCGGTCGAACGGCATTAATATACCGATCGAGGAAGATATGCCGAACGAGGCTTGAATGCCGAGTGGGGCTCGAATGCCGAGCGAGGCTTGGATGCCGAATGAGACTCGAATGCCGAGCAAGACTTGGATGCCAAACGAGTCTCGAATGCCGAGCGGTGCTCTGATGCCGAACGAGGCTCGAATGCCGAGCGGTGCTATGATCCCGAACGAGGCTTGGACGCCGAACGGTGCTCTGTGCTGAGCCTTTCGTTACCGGGCCAAATAACCGGGTAACAATTATTAAATTTATTTAATCACTTTTAAATTCAAATTTAAAAGTTAAATTTTTTTTTCATTCTTGATTACATAGAAATAAATAATCTATTAGAATAAATTTCCATGTTAAATCTACTATTTAAATATTTCACTAAATTCAGCGTTCCATTACAACTATAATAAATTCCTAGTTAATTATATTTTATATTCCAATAAATTCTTTTATTTTGATTCTCACTCTTATTATTGAATCAACTATTACCTTATGAATATAATTAACATTAGTTTTCATTTTATTACATTCATATTCTACAGTTATCATCTTAACTCATATTAGCTACAATATTTAATTACATTAATTTCAATTGATTTACAATTAATTTCAAACAAATTTGATATCAAGATGATAATCAATCAATTGTTATATATTAATAATTCACCTCTATTAACCTATTGTTTACAAACAAAGGTTGATAAATTACTGACCAAATATTAAATCATTCTATATTAACCAATTTCAATTAATTACATATAATTTCTCCGTTTTAATACAACATTGATTTAAATCCTTATTTATCTTTATTATTACCATTAATTGCAATAACCTTAAACAATTGTCAATTTCAATCAATCCACATTATTTAATCATATTCTAATTATTTCTCATAAATAAGTCATAAAATTTTAATTTCTCACAATATTAAATTTCAAAATCTTATTAAATTTAATAGTTTTAATTATCAAAATTACGGGTCGTTACACTCTTCCCCACTCAAAACTTTTCTTCCTCGAAAAGGAACAAGAAGGAATTAAGAACTTGATATAATTTTATTCAAATAATCAATTTATAAACACTTTAAACTTACATAATTAAGTATTTTAAATAAAATATATAAATTTATAAACAATTATATCATTCATATTCAAGTTAAATAAAAGTTTGAAAATATTATCACTTTCAAAGAATTTTTCTAAGTCCCAAATTCACGAAAAATTTCGGCAGAGACTCCTTTGCACGATTAGGTCCAAAAAAATAATAATATCAACAATAACAATATATATATCATATTTCAATAATAAAATATCCCAAACTAAGGGAACAACAATAAAAAAATCTTTTTAAAAAACCATAATCCAAAAACGTACCTATTTGTCAGGCAAACAACTTTATTTATGAAACCAAAAGCAGTAGTTATTGCTTCCATAAACCTGTATTTCACTTATATAATCCAAAATAGTAAGAATTATGTATAAGAGAAATATTTTAGTTGTTTCAATTAGTAACAAAAACAAATCCACACAAGACATATGCAAACAAGACAGTATAACCATTATATGCAATCAAAGTATCCATCATACATTCATAATCAAACTAATGGTTTGTTCAGTTTCTGAAACTTCTCATCGTTCAAGGGTGATAATAAACTACTAAGTGTACATTACGCTCAACAGCGTTAGATAATTACTTAATATATTATTCATACAACCTCAAACAAATCAAAGTATCATTTCCCAAACTTCCCACTAGCCAAACAATACAGGATTTAAATGTTATTTAAGTTTGTTCTATTGGTTTCCCTTTTTACTCTTTTATTTATTTTCATTTATTCATGCAATGATTATCTATCATTAATTTATCTTCATTACTTACACAATTTATTTCCCATTCAATATTTGAAATCATCATTGAATACATTGTTAAAGTATTACATATATATTTCATTTATTTTCAATTTATTCATACAAGGTTATCTTTTATTGATTTACATTCATTTATTCACATAGATTATTTCAAACTCAGTTATTTAGAACATCAGTAAACCAATTCTTAAAATATTATATAAGTTTCTTACAATATAAATCACATTTATTGTTTACTTATATAACTTGATTTCCATTTAATATTAATATTCATTAGTGAATAAATTCATACTTAAGTTTCTTAACTTTTAAATTTACATTCATTCCTTTATATATAGAATCATTTATTATTAAATATATTTATGAATCATTTCATCAATTACTTAAGTTTATAATCATTTACTTTAGTGATATTCACTTTTACTATTCAATTTGATTACTAATCATTTCAACCATTTACTTAAGTTTATATATTCCTTGTACATCTTAATTTTTCATTTATAAACATACGTTCATTTTGAAGCATTTTTTTATTATGCTTTTACTTGTATAATATTATTACATATTCATATTAACATTTCAACTTTTTAAATATTTCAAGTAAGTTTTATATATGCTTTTAGAATGTAATTGAATGTTATAAAATTTATCTTAATCATTTTAGTTAACAAAAATGTATTCAATAATTTACATCTTCTAAATTTTCATTATCTTTTAATTTTTTTACAAGTTACAAATCTCCAATTTCTTATATTTTCATTAAACAATTACCTTTTATTTTAGGTTTCGATTTGAAGACATCCAACTTATTAAAATAGACAAGATTTCATTTCATTACAATAACTGAAATCCCTAATTTATAGAAAACTTAAGAACTAAATACAGGGTTCGTTTCAAATCATTTTGAAATATTATATATTTATATCTTTTATATATATCAAATCATACTTAAGAAAATAAAAATAAAATTTGTTTATCAAGACAAACGTGTAGCAAAGCTACCACAGTGGTTTTCCCACTTTGAAACTTGAAAATGAATGTCGATGATGCGGCCGTCATCACCGAAATTATTTTCCAGCGACAAAAGATGGGAGTACAGAACTTATTTCCTTTTAAAATTCTTTTAGATTATTGCTTTCAAATCACATTGAAAATATTTCTATCCGAAAATACTTCTAAATAATACTATATATTCCAAAATCTTTGAAAGCCAATTTTCAAAACTCCGGAACTTAAGTTCTCAAATTTCCAATTTACATTTACTTTATTTATAAATCATATTTTGCAACCAATATTTATAAAATTTCACTTCCTAACAAACAAACATATCATATACAATTATATCCATTTATAAAAGTTATTCTTTTATATCAAAACATAATACTAGGTAAAATTATTTCATTTACCTATATTTCAAAAACAATATTGTGTCGGTCTGCCCTATTAAGTGTTTAGATATCCCTATCGATGTCATAGCGTCCTATGTACCGACCAGAATTTATAAATACTAAACAGAACAAATTAACATAATATAAAACATTTTTATATAACACTAACAAATACGCTCTCTCATATATATGCACTCATACTAATTCAAGAGTATAATAACCCTATCTCTAATGAGTTAACTCCGAAAAGGCTAAGGTATCCATAAACCAAAGCACTAATACCAACTGTAAGACCCACCTTATTGGACGGTTTAAATCGACAATAAACCACACATGTCAACTCAAATCATTCAAAGGGGAGGATTGTTAATAGGGTAAATAAGAAAATAAGAGAAAAGAAAGAAAAACAAAGCACAAAATCTCACAGCGGAATGACAAAATATAATAATCAAATAAACAATGCATGAAGCTGTTTTACAAATACATTTGATTGCACTTTTACAATACAATCAGAGTTATACATATAGCATGTAAAATAGGATAATGCAGCGGAACAAGATGATGCAGTGGAATAATACTAATAATATAATTTACCAAACTCAGTCTTTGTCCTCCAGAAATAAAATCTTCAATAATGAAATGCTCAGGCTGACCCGAGCGTAATGAAAAGACAAAACACTCGAGTCAGAACTAAAAGATCTTATGTATGTTAAATCAACAGTAAATAAATATTAGTGTAACGGCTTCAGAGATGCTTATGGGATTTCACATCTCCTATCCAGTGTATAACATTTGTGCAATAACTTAATAGATGTTCGGGATTCCTATCTCCTAAGGATCCGTTAAACTATTTATATGTAGTAAAATACGCTATATATGTAGTGTCTATCGGTAAAGTAAAGTATTAAAATAGCGTTAAGGCGTTACCCATATCCCCCTTAACACATTTTATAAATGTTGTAGTCTATACAATACTGTAAACTCCAACAAACCAGTGGGCTATCAGCGAGCACTCCATAGGTATGACATAAACCAAAATCGTAATGGGCTCGATAAGGCATATGACAAGGCACGCAAGGCAATGCCCAGGGTAGGATTCTACCGTTTTGCACACCCGGACTGGTGGTAATGCATAGCAGCTACTACCGCCCACCTTGGAACACACTCCCATAAGAAAATCGAGGGTGGCCACAAAATCAATCACAAAGTAACATATAAGGTATCGAAGAAGCATGTCCGATCGGAGGAGCAACCTCACTTGGCTTAGGATAGCTCTTGTTTTAGTCATATCAAGCTGCCGAGGGGGTCTGGGGCCGTGTTCTTACCTCATACCAGAAGCGTTCGCCAAACCATCCTACTTCATTTTGGATTCTCCACCACGTGCACATTTGTTAAAGTGGTTTCGGAATTGGTAGAGAGTGTGACAATATCCGACCCCGGTCTCTTTAACAACCTGTGACAACCCGCCCTTCTCGACCATTTGAAAATCGACATAAATATGCTCATCGTATAACATGCCGAACGATCGAGTGCCGGAAAGCCAGATTGTTGAAGGGAAAGAAAGTAGGTAGAAGAAGAAGAACTTCAACAAAAAAACAGAATCTCACAATGGACATAATAATATATAATATCAATAACTCTTTACACAAACAAAAACTGTAATATACATGTCTCACATCAGAGTACACAAAACAATAATTACCCGCCTGGATAGTTATAACAACCTGCCTTCACAACTGCTGGTAACTTCAACCAAAACACTACAACGGAAATAAACAAGTACGAGTAATACGTCTTCGCCATCTAGCTCGTCTCCTGAGCTCCATAGCATCCTAACCTGAACCTGTAATACTCGGTCTGACCCATGCATTATAATAAAATAACACACGAGTCAGTTTGGAAAACCAGCGTGAGAAAACACACTCAATTTGAATTATTAACTTTTATCAAAATCCTTCGAAAACAAAGGTATCTCGTAAGACTGCGCCACAAATAAACACGATGGGTTTTTACCTTACGATAACCAAACATTTCATATCAAAATCCTATGATATTATAATAGTGTCTAAGTACAAATACTTATTCAAATAGCTGAAATTCTTGCATCTCACGTTTCAGCATAGTTGGGCACAATCAAAACCGTACGGCGCTTATTGGAGAATGGGTTCCATCTGAATGACTAGGCACTAGGGTACCACCAGTAACATTACATGTCTAGAAACACTATACTGAGGACCACGCCAGGATCCCCTGCCATACAAGACCGGACTATCCCTAACTTGGATAGACCGAATATGCTATCACCCCGGGTGTTCCCACCCTCTTTCGAGCTCCTTCCATACATCGTAGTCATAAAATAATATTCGAGGTTATCTAGAAGGGTGATAAACATACCCTACTTGGGTGCGACCCACTTAGCCTTGCTACATCTCCTATGATTTTCAGTCATGCCCGGTTGATGAGGCTAGAGGCTACGATTACCTTTTTAAGGAATTTTCACTTAGAATGCTCATTGTCCTCCAATGACAATGTTCTGGTAGCATTCATCCATACAAGTCTGTTCTGGATCCAAACGGAACCGAAGGCACTATTACTACTACATCCATTTTGGAATCACCCTCAGGATTAGTAGCGATTAGCCCTTGCACTTCGCTTCTCCATCTTCGACTCCTTTCTCTTGTGTTCATTTCGAAAACGTACTCATTGGATCGAAGTGGTTTTTGGATAATTTATCCAATCCTGGTTTCTTCGAAACAACGTTCGATATTTCCAGTAAACTCAATCCCGGTTCTCCAGGAAATAAACAGACAAAAATAAGATCGGAGATCCCCCTCCCAACCGTTAGTGGACGGATTTCCTTATCAACGTCCTAGAAGAACGAAACGGGTTTATACTTACAATATAGCACCTCGAACTGTAACTGTACCATATAATTCTCGTATTTCTTCTAGATATTCCCAAAGTTATATTTGGGTCCAGATTTGATAGTCAGTTATTTAACTATCAAATAAACAATCAATTCAACCAAAGCTTCATTTCACTGAAAACATTAAATCTCCTTTCAATTTAATTTATATTTCAATCACTTAAATTTTCCTTATCAAAATATATGTACTTATCTTATCGAATTCAGTATATTCACAAATTTCCCTTCACAAAAATATTTGAAAACCCTTTTTAAAATAATGTGGAAAGTACCACTACGGTATCAAATAATGGATCACAACTCAATGGTTACGTCTCTAACCCAGAGAAATCCAAGACTTAACTACAGGCACTCACTGCCTCTGATTTATGCCACGCGAGTATACCATTACTTCCAGAAAACATTATTTAGAAATTGTCTCAAAATAATGCTAGTAAGCTTTTAAAATAAATTTCAACTTAAATCTAGTCAAATATACTTAAATAAAAGTTACTATACAAAGCCATGTTAAAATTTAATAATTATCCTTTTAAAACAAAAATGTTGACCATTTCTTAAATAATAATAAATCTTTAAAAAATCATTATAAGTAACTATTAACAATTAAATATGCTTTAAATAATTTAAAATAATTGAATAACTAATTTCCAGAATATTTTAACACTTTTAATTTACCAAATTACTAATTAAAAATCCTCTTTTTAAAACAAGCCCAATTTCCTCGATTCTAATTTCATTTCCTAAATTTGGAAATCTTTCTTGAGCCTAGTATACCCAATTTATACGTATTCCCAAATTCACTTCTATTCTTCCAAAATGTTGAAAACCTCGATTTTAAACCATTTATATTTAAACAAGTACCATTTAAGGATTTATTATTTAAAAATTCTTTTATATACTTTTATTCCAAAAATCCCTGTTTATAATGACCCGAATTTGTTAAGAACAATTCCCAAAACCATTTATTTATCCAATTAATTAACCCAAAATTCTTTATAAACATTTTACTTCAAAATCCTTTTTAAAATTCTTCCAAATTCAAACCATATTTTTATTGTTATTTTAAAATACCAAAGATCAAGCCCAAACAACCATAGCATCCAATCAATATAAATTCCACAGTAATCTATCACAGATTATTCCAACAAAACATATATCACTATATATACAACTAAATTCAACATTTTTTAGGAATCCAGTTGGATCCCTCCAACCTGTTTCCCTGCATCCACAGATGTTAGCACAACAATAAAACACCAATTCCGCTTCGAGGCGAAATATCGCGGTATATAGGTTCATCCCCTATTATGCGGGGCGCATAGGGTCTCATCCGCTATATATATGCGGGAATATCAAACACTCCAATATATATATATAGATATACTAATATATATAATATCACATTCAACTGATAAAAATGCATCAATTTAACCAAACAATCATTTATTAATTTTAACTATTTGAAATTAATCACCAGTAGTCCAAAATTGAGTAAGATTAACTCATCTTGAGTTTTAAATCGCCAAATGCTAAAAATTTAAATTAAATCGAACACTTTTGATTTAACCTAAAATTTTCGCTAGCTCCGATTGACTCTAGATCTGCACCACAACTAGTGCTCGTCACTGCAATTCCACGTCGCTTGTTTCGCCCGATTTTGACATAGTATGGAGAAGATATGCATTATTAAAGGTTGAATGTACATTAATATAAATAATTTCTCTTTATTTTTGTTTTACTTTACTTGGAAAATTTTTTGGCCCGTCCACCCTAACCCATAAAATCAAAGCCACACGTCTTAATTCCTCATGTTCGTCTTCCTCGTTCGACAAACCCATCGCCGCCATCGATCCATCAATTATCGCGACCAAAACGTCGCACTAGAAAACGATCGGCGACCACCACCGCACGCGTCTACGCAAGCTCCACCCACGACCAAAAAATGAAAAAGCTTGACGATCCCTATTTCTCTAAAATCGCGTGCAACTGCCTGGCCTTCACGGTCGAAATTCTGTCGATCCACTCCGTTATATACGATCATGACCGTTGAATCTCTAGAGCTCATCGAGCTCTACGTTTTCTTAGTTGAAGATTTTTGATATAAGTTGATGGATTGATCAAAAATTTAAGGGGGAGGATGGTTAGTTTCAGCCATTGAAATGTTTTACGAGGCGGCTGAGTGAAGAGAACTAGGGTTTACTGTGTGCAAGCATATATATACACGTATACGAATTATTTTAATATTATTTTCACTTTTAACTTGCTTTTTCAAACGAACTACAAATGAGACGTGCCGCCTGGCATTTATAATGTTTTACCCCTATTTCGAACACAATGGAACATGTTTCGTAGCCTAATTCGATCGTATGTGGAAAATAGAGTTTTGAATCGAATTAAAATATTAAATTTTCGATTTTTATTTCAACACGTTTCTATCCCGTACGACCAAACGGTAACTCCAAATACTACGAAATTTGAAATCCAATAATAATAAACTATTACGGATCCAATGGAACTACTTTTGTCAAATTTTGAGACTGTGTCCCGGAAAGCTATTTTTAACTCGTCGATTAAATCGAGCGATTTTCAAAATCGTCGAAATCATTTAAAATTTTGATTTTTAAAACTTACTATCTCCATTATAATTCAAATAGAATTTATATTCATATTAGAAATCATTCTGATTTATATTAAATCAAATTTCGATTATTTACATTATTCCCATATATTAATTTCACTATTAAATTTATATATAAATTTCCAATTTTAACTTATCTACTTTTTAATTCCTTTCAAAAGTCCAATGTTATAATTCTAATCCAAATAGAATTTAAATAATTTTAGAAATCATTTTTCCACTCACATTTAACTCCGAATTCCAATTTTTACCCAATTTCAAATATTAAATTTATATTTACCAAATCCAATTAATCGCTATATCTGAAATGTTAAACTATTTTAATGATTCTTTCAAAATTCCCATATTCAAAATCAATTAACAATTCAAACTCAACATTTAAAATAAATTAAATGTTCAAAATTAAACGACTAAAATTCCGGGTCGTTACCTTCCATCCCCCTATAAAAATTTCATCCCCGAAATTGCTAAGGTAGGAAAAATGCTCCAAAACCTGTTAACTTTTCTAAAACCCACTTAATTACAATCCTACATTTGCTTTTCTAAACCCTTTTAGTCTTTATCCAAAACAATTAGCTTTCATTTCTAATTCACATGCCTTGATTTTGAATACAATTTAAAAATCAAGCTTTCTAGTTAACAAAAATTTTCCAAAAAATTTCCAAATTTTTCTAATACCTTAAATTTCCAGAAAATTTTGACAGAGTCTCCTTTGTACGGAGAGCCTTTTACAATATCACAAAAGAGATAAATATATATACATCGACCCATATGGTCGAAAAACAAAATATATATCAATATATTATCATTTCTTTATTTTATTCCGTAGGCGTACCTCATATTAGCGTTTTTAAGCGAGCAGCTTATTTTCTATGCATTTACCCAACCCAAAATCTATCTAAACAGCTCCATGTACCTGTACTTACTCAAAATAAGCACATAAGTTTTCATAAATATGAAAATTATAACATTTCATTTATCTAACTAGCTAAAGATATAAACTTCCTAACCCAAACATGCCAATCATATATTACAAACAATTTAAGGTTCCAACACTAATTTAATTTTCTTTCCATGTTCCATATATCATTCCATATATATAGATATCATTTCATTCAATTCGAAATGATTTACAATCGCATTTATTACATTCAATTCATTTTTTTACAACAAACAAACTCGTACCCATTCCAAATTGATTTATATGTGCTTTACTTGCATAAATCCACTTTTATTCAATTTCAAATTGATTCACAATCAATTTTATTTCCAGTCCATTCATTATTCACTTCCACTATATGAAAATCAATTTTATTAACCTCAATTTAACCCTTTTTAATTTGGCTTTAAACTAATTTATCTAGTTTCCATTTGATTCCTATTTATGCTATTCACCAAGCTTTGTTTGCTTTATTCTATGCTAAACAACACCCCAATCCATGTTAATTTATTTATAAATCACTTCATAACAACCACTTAAGTTAAGTTTCCATTGTAACTCAGTTCTAATTCATTTTAAACTTAGTCCCATTAAATTTACTCGTTTTCATTTACTTAGTATATCCAATTAATACTATTACTTTGGGGAATTATTTGATATCAATCGATTCTAGAACAATTTAGTTCAGGTTCATGCATTTGCATTTTTATTAACTTTACTTCCCACTTATATTACCTCTTTTCCATTCACTTCATTTAATTCACATAGTGCTATTCACTTTATTCTATAGTGAACAACATTTCATTAAAAGCTAATTTATTTGTAAAGCACTTCACAAAATTATTTCTAAGGTTTATTATAAGCATTCCATATCACTGCTTAAGTTATATTCAGCTTTAAAACTTAAGTTCACACTCTACTTATCAAATCTATACTCCAAAATCACATTCAATTTATTTACTCTTAAATTGAATTCATTTCTTGCTATCAACTTCTTAACCTTTTAAATTTTGTTATACTTCTCCACTCTTCCTGTTTAATAAGTTATACCACTTATTTATTCTCAATTCCTTGAATTTCCCACTTAAGCTTTATTCACATTCAATATTTATAACATATAGTTATACAACCACTTCACAATTCCTGTTTATTTTTAATTTACTCTATTCTAATTCACCCTTCATTTAAAAATTCTAATTTTGAATTTCCATTCCTTTTTCCTTAATACCACACCATTTTCATTTAGTCTTTATCTTTTCATTCCTCAGTTCATAAGTTCAAAAACCTATTCGCTAAAAATCCCATTTTACTCACTTAAGTCCATTTACATTTTATAATCATAACTCTGGATTATATATATGTCACTTTATAACTTAAGTGTATCCATCTCATTCAATAATTATAACTTATAATTATATAACCATTTTACATTTCAACTTTATATTCCATTCAATTCAAATCCAACTTCTATTTTATTTAACTTACCGTAAGTTAAATTTCAATTCTTAATACTCATTTTAACTTCCTCAAGTTAAATTTTCATTTTAGGATTAAAATTTACATTTTCCTTTCTTATCTATATAAACATCAAATTACAAGTTCAATAACAAATTTCCCTTAAATTTACAAATCTTTTAAATGGAAATCCCATAATTCAATTACCCGGTTTTATTTCAAAACAATTTTTGAAATCATAAACATATATGTGTATTCCCTTGGTATATCAAATCGTACCTTTAAAATCTCAAGCCACTTGGTTTTTCCCCAAAACAGTTCCCTTTGGAACTTCTAAAATAAAACTTATTTATCAAACAAGTCCAAAGCAAATAATCATAGTCAATCACTACGGTAGCAATCCATCACTTAGAAACTCGAAAATGAATACTGATGATGTGGCCATCATCACCGGGATTATTTTCCAACGACTGAAGTGAGTTCGATGCTTCCTTACTTCCAAAATTCATTTTAAAATAATTTCTATTCAAAATGTCTTCAAAAATAATATCACCATTCTTCCTTTCAAACACTTTGGAAAGCATTTCCAATTTTTCTAAGATTTAAAAATTCCAAACACTTAGTTCAAATTCATTTTAACCCATTTCTCAAAATTTCTGAGATTTAAATTCTGGTTTAAATCCAATTTTAGTTATAACTTACTTGTATAATCATTCTTATAAATTTCTATTTGGTTATATATATAACCATTTCAAATTTTATAATCTTATTTTGATTATCATATTATCAACCAAACATTCCAAACATATCCAGTATAATAATTTCAAGAAAATTATTTCTTTTATATCAAAATAAAATTTTGGGTAAAATTATTTCATTTACCCACTTCAAAACAATACTATGTCGGTTTACCTTGTTTAAGAGTTTAGAAACCCCTATCGATACGGTTGTACTTCCCATACCGACCAGAATTCATAAAGACTCAACCGATAAGTCAAAATAATATAAAAACATTTTATATTCACTAAGAAATACATGATCATATCTATTAATACACTCAACTCATTCTAGAGTACTACTAACTCTATCTCTAATTAGTAATTCCCACCAAAGCCTAGGTATATCGCCATCCTAAGCTCTGATACTACATGTGACGACCCGCGCTTCTCGACCCCCCGAAAATCGACATAAATATGCTTATCATATAACATGCCGAATGATTGAGTGCCGGAAAAACAGATTGTTGAGGGGAAAGAAAGTAGGTAGAAGAAGAATAACTTAAACAAAAAAACAGAATCTCACAACGGACAGAATAATATATAATATCAATATCTCTTTACACAAACCAAAAATGTAATATACATATCTCACATCAGAGTACACAAAACAATAATTACCAGCCTGGATAGTTATAACAACCTGCCCTCACAACTGCTGGTAACTTCAACCAAAACACTACAGCGAAAATAAACAAGTACGAGTAATACGTCTTTGCCATCCAGCTGGTCTCCTGAGCTCCATAGTATCCTAACCTGAACCTGTAATACTCGGTCTGACTCGAGTATTATTATAAAATAACACCTGAGTCAGTCTGGAAAACCAGCGTGAGATAACACACTCAATTTGAATTATTAACTTTTATCAAAATCCTTTGAAAACAAAGGTATCTCGTAAGACCGCGCCACAAATAAACCCGACCAGTTTTTACCTTACGATAACCAAACATTTCATATCAAAATCCTCTGATATTATAATAGTGTCTAAGTACAAATACTTATTCAAATAGTTGAAATGCTTGCATCCCACGTTTCAGCATAGTTAGGAACAATCAAAACTATACATCGCTTATTGGAGAATGGGTTCCATCTGAATGACTAGGCACTGGGGTACCACCTGCCACAATACATGTCTAGAAACACTCTACCGAGAACCATGCCAGGATCCCCTGCCACACAAGAACGAACTATCCCTAACCTGGATAGATCGAATATGCTATCACCCCGGGTGTTCCCACCCTCTTTAGAGCTCCTTCCATACATCGTAGTAATAAAATAATATCCTAGGTTATCTAGAAGGGTAATAAACATACCCTACTTAGGTGCGACCCACGTAGCCTTTCTACATCTTCCCTGATTTACAGTTATTCCCTGTTGATGAGGCTAGAGGCTACGATTACCTTTTTAAGGAATTTTCACTTAGAATGCACATTGTCCTCCAATGACAATGTTCTGATAGCATTCATCCATACAAGTCTGTTCCGAGTACAAACGGAACCGAAGGCACTATTCCTACTACATCCATTTTTGGAATAACCCTCAGGATTAGTAGCGATTAGCCCTTGCACTTCGCTGCTCCATCTTCAACTCCATGTTCTTGTATTCATTTTGAAAATGTACTCGTTGGATCAAAGTGATTTTCGGATAACTTATCTGATCCCGATCTCTTCGAAACAACGTTCGATATTTCCGGTAAACTCAACCCCGGTTCTTTAGGAAATAAACAGACGAAAATAAGATCGGAGATCACCTCCTAACCGTTAGTGGACGGATTTCCTTATCAACGTCCTAGAAGAATGAAACGAGTTTATACGTATAGTTAGCACCTTGAACGGTAACTGTACCATATAATTCTCGTATTTCTTCTAGATATTCCCAAAGTTATATTTCGGTCCAGATTTGATAGTCGGTTATTTAACTATCAAATAAACAATCAATTCAACCAAAGCTTCATTTCACTTAAAACATTAAATCTCCTTTCAATTTAATTTATATTTCAATCACTTAAATTTTCCTTATCCAAATATATGTGCTTATCTTATCGAATTTAGTATATTCACAAATTTCCCTTTTCAAAAATATTTAAAAATCCATTTTAAAATAATGTGGAAAGTACCACTGCGGTATCAAACAATGGATCACAGCTCAATGGTTACGTCTTTATCCCAGAGAAATCCAAGACTTAACTAGAGGCACTCACTACCTCCGATTTACGCCATGTGAGTATACCATTACTTCCCGAAAACTTTATTTAGAAATTGTCTCAAAATAATGCTTGTAAACTTTTAAAATAAATTTCAAGTTAAATATAGTCAAATATACTTAAATAAAAGTTACTATACAAAGCCATATTAATATTTAATAATTATCCTTTTAAAACAAAAATGCTGACCATTTCCTAAATAATAATAAATCTTTAAAAAGTCATTATAAGTAACTATTAAAAATTAAATATGCTTTAAAAAATTTAAAATAATTTAATAACTAATTTCCAGAATATTTTAACACTTTTAAATTTACCAAATTACTAACTAAAAATCCTCTTTTTAAAACAAGCCTAATTTCCTCGATTCTAATTTCATTTCGTAAATTTGGAAATCATTCTTGAGCCTAGTATACCCAATTTATACTTATTCCCAAATTCACTTCTATTCTTCCAAAATAATTAAAACCTCGATTTTAAACCTTTTATATTTAAACAAGTACCATTTAAGGATTTATTGTTTAAAAATTCTTTTATATACTTTTATTCCAAAAATCCTTGTTTACAATAACCCGAATTTGTTAAGTACAATTCCCAAAACCATTTATTTATCCAATTAATTAAACCAGAATTCTTTATAAACATTTTACTTCAAAATCCTTTTTAAAATTCTTCCAAATTCAAACCATATTTTTATTGGTATTTTAAAATACCAAAGATCAAGGCCAAACAACCATAGCATCCAATCAATATAAATTCCACAGTAATCTATCACAGATTATTCCAACAAAACATATATCACTATATATACAATTAAATTCAACATTTTTGAGGAATCCATTTGGATCCCTCCAACCTATTTCCCTGCATCCACAGATGTAAGCACAACAATAAAATACCAATTCTGCTTCGAGGCGGAATATCGCGGTATATAGGGTCATCCGCTATTATGCGGGGCACATAGGGTCTCATCCGCTATATATATGTGGGAATATCAAACACTCCAATATATATATACAACTATATATAATATCACATTCAAATGATAAAAATGTATCAATTTAACCAATCAATCATTTATTAATTTTAATTATTTAAAATTAATCACCAGCAGTACAAAATTGAGTGAGATTAACTCACCTTGACTTTTAAATCGTCAAACGCTCAAATTTTAAATTAAATCGAACACGTTCGATTTTACCTAAAATTTTCGCTAACTACGGTCGACTCCATATTTGCACTACAACGTAGTGCTCGTCGCTGCGATTCCGGCACCGCTTGTTTCGTCCGATTTTGACCTCGTATGGAGAATATATGCTTTATTAAAGGTTGAATACACATTAATATAAATAATTTCTTTTTATTATTGTTTTATTTTACTTGGAAAAAAATATGGCCCGTCCACCTTGCCCCAGGAAATCAAAGCAGTGTGTCTTAATTCCTTATGTTTATCTTCCTCGTTCGACAAACCCATCGCCGCCATCGATCCATCAATTATCGCGACCAAAACGTCGCACTAGAAAACGATCGGCGGCCACCACCGCACGCCTCTATGCAAGCTCTACCCACGACCAGAAATCGACGAGCTCGGCGATCCCTATTTCTCAAAAATCACGCTCGACTGCCAGGCCTTCACAGTCGAAATATTGTCGATCCACCACGTTATATACGATCATGACCGTTGAATCTCTAAAGCTCATCGAGCTCTACGTTTTCTTAGTTGAAGATTTTTGATATAAGTTGATGGATTGATCGAAAATTGAAGGGGAAGGATGGTTAGTTTCGGCCATTGAAATGTTTTACGCGGCGGCTAAGTGAAGAGAACTAGGGTTTACGGTGTACAAGCATATATATACACGTATACGAATTATTTTAATATTATTTTCACTTTTAACTTGCTTTTTCAAACGAACTACAAACGAGACATGCTGCCTGGCGTTTATAATGTTTTACCCCTATTTTGAACATAATGGAACATGTTTTGTAGCCTAATTCGATCGTATGTGGAAGATAGCCTTTTGAATCGAATTAAAATATTAAATTTTTGATTTTTTTCAATGCGTTTCTATCTCGTACGACCAAACGGTAACTCCAAATGCTACGAAATTTGAAATCCAATAATAATAAACTATTATGGATCTAATGGAACTAGTTTTCTTGAATTCTGAGACTGTGCCCTGAAAATCTATTTTTAACTCGTCGATTAAATCGAGCGATTTTCAAAATCGTCGAAATCGTTTAAAATTTTGATTTTTAAAACTTACTAACTCCATTATAATTCAAGTAGAATTTATATTCATATTAGAAATCATTCCAATTTATATTAAATCAGATTTTGATTATTTACATTATTCCCATATATTAGTTTCACTATTAAATTTATATATAAATTTCCAATTTTAACTTATCGACTTTTTAATTCCTTTCAAAAGTCCAATGTTATAATTCTAATCAAAATAGAATTTAAATAATTTTATAAATCATTTTTCCACTCACATTTAACTCCGAATTCCCATTTTTACCCCATTTCAAATATTAAATTTATATTCACCAAATCTAATTAATCGCTATATCTGAAATGTTAAACTATTTTACTGATTCTTTCAAAATCCCCATATTCAAAATCAATTAACAATTCAAACTCAACATTTAAAATAAATTAAACGTTCAAAACTAAATGATCAAAATTCCGGGTCGTTAGACAACCAAACGCTTACATTTTTCACACAGTGGTCATTTATAAAACGTTTATATAATAAATCCAGAAAATAGTTCATACTATCATATCAAGATACCCATATACTAATTCCAAAAGTATAAATATATTCATAAATACCGAGGAAGATTTCTTTCAATCAATTTCGAAAATAATTTATAAATCTCTTTTGAACCATTTATAAACTATTTATTTGATTTAAAACCATTTATAATGCTATTTATAAATTCAAAAATAGTTTACAACTCTTCACCTTTAAACCAGCTCTTTTTATAAACCCTTTATAAAATATCCTTTAAAACCTTTATAAACTCCTTTATAAAGCTATTATTTAAATCCTTTATAAAAAAAATCCTTTATAAAAATCCCTTTTACAAAATCCAATATAAAATCTCTACAACCTTTATAAATTCTTTACAAAACCTCTTAAAATTTTTATTTATTTAAGTTATTATAAAAATCTATATTTATTATATTAAATTTAAAACTATATTTATTATATTAAATTAAATTTATTATATATATATATATTAGAATTATATTAAATATTTTATTAAATTAAATTTTAAACTATTTAAGTTATATAATAAAATAACTAAACAAAATTATAAGTTACAATCTTAAATTTACATTTAAACCATATATTAACTTATAATTTGAACTTTAAAACATATAAATAAATTATTTTTCAAATATAAATTTTTTAAAATAAAATCATTAAATTAAATTTTAAAAATCAACTTTGTAAATCAAACATACATTACTATTTAGAAAATAATTTAAAACTAACCAACGGTGTCCGTATATAGGTTTCTACCCTATGGTCAAGATAGGGTATGTATCATTTCAACCCCAAAATAGTTAAAATTTTCGAGTATATATTATTTCAACCCATATCCCGAATCAACAATTTCCAAATTAATAAAATCGCTCGGGTTTATCATTTCAACCCATAACGATTTTCCCTAGTCTATAAGATCATTCGAGTATGTATCATTTCAACCCATAGTGATAACAGGGATACAAACATCCAATCATCCAAAATATCAACAAAAAACATCCATCACAATCAACATCCAAATCAGCCAATAAATCACAACAATTAACTGGTTATCATTATTAGGTGTTTAACTAACAATTTTAATTCAATATAAATTTAAATGGTAGTTTAATTCAATATAAATTCAAATTAAATTTAAATGATAATTTAAAATACCCAATAGTAATCAATAAATTTCTAATCACATCATAAATTTAATTTAACTAACATAAGATAGTTTAGTATTTGTGAGTGGTTTAAATCACTCACCTTCGATTTATCATCGACTAAAAATCCAATTAAAGCCCAAAATTTGAATAGTCTTCAAATGCAGCCAAACTATTTTCAGATTGTTCGAAATTTCGATACGATCGCAATAGAGAAAACCACGCACGAATCTGAGCTCGTATGGAAAAGTTATGGCAGTTAGAAGTTTGGAATTTAAATTTAAATAATAAAATAATATAGGGGCAATTAGGTCAATAATTACCTCTGTCGAAACCCTATTGTTGCATTCAACTTCATATCGTTCCAGCCGCCACCCATTTCATCACGGCCGCACCACCATACGACCCAACCACCACGATCCACGTCCACCATCGGCCTTGCCACCTTGGGCTGCACTTGCCTGAGCCGCCGCGACACCTTCGGCCGTCCCCTTTTGCTCTGCTACCGTTCGTATAAATGTCCTGGTTATGGCGATTCTGATCATCAATAACACAAAGTAAACCCATGGATGCACTCCTTTAATCACTTTTTACCATGTAGTACCCTCCGATCGTCATATAATTGACGATCTACCGTTGAAATCGAAAGCCCTAATATGGACGGCCGATGTAACGACCCGTATTTTTACGGATCGACAAGTTCGTCAAAATCTGGAATTTTTGCATTTTTAAGTCATTTCAGATTTTTAGGGAAATTTGTCTAAGTCCTAGGTCGTGAACGACCTAAGAGCTAAGTCGTGACCGAGTTAAGGAATTCGGCGAGTTAGTGTTAGGTCGTGGGTTAGTTGGAGCGACCTATAGAGCTATGCAACCTAGGATTTGATTAAGTATTAGGTCGGCAGGGCGAGTTAACGACCTAAAGAACTGACCGACCTAAGGAAACTATTGGGAGCGACCTAAGAGTTTCGGTGAGCTAAGTGCTAGGTCGGCAGGGCGAGTTAGCGACCTAGTGGTTACTGGGGGTGTGGTTAGGTCGGCTGGGAAAGTTAGCGACCTAGTGGTTTAGCGACCTAGTGGTGCCGTGTTAGCGACCTAAGGGGTTAGCTTGTTAGCGACCTAGGAGTTGCCGTGTTAGCGACCTAAGGGGTTAGCTTGTTAGCGACCTAGGAGTTGCCGTGTTAGCGACCTAAGGGGTTAGCTTGTTAGCGACCTAAGGAGTTAGCTTGTTAGCGACCTAAGGAGTTAACAGTTGGCGACCTTAAGAGTTAGGCTATGTGTTAGGTCGTAACACTGTTAGGTCGCGTAGGTTGTTAGGTCGCTAGGATTTAGGTCGCGTAGATCTATCTGTTAGGTCGGAGAGTCTTAGGTCGGAGAGGCTTAGGTCGGAAACGACCTAGGGAGATAGCCGAGTTAAGCGACTTAAGGAAATTTCTGCTATAAATAGGAGGGGTTGTTCTCACTTTTTGGGATCCGGATTTTTGAAGCGACGAAGTGCTGCCATTTTGAGAGCTCGATTTCTACACTTCTTCACTTCTTTTCTCCACTCTAATCTAGTGCTTCCATCCATCCAAATCGAAGATCAAGATTGAAGATTCAAGAGCTTAGATTGAAGATCTTCATCTTTTCAAGAGAGATTTCATCGTTTGAAGTGAGATCTTGTCGGATCTAGCTTAGTTCTTCGCTGTCCAGATCTGAAGTTGATATCTTTTGGATTGTTTAGGTGATTTGGTGAGTGGTGATTATCTCTCACACGGATCCAAAGGAGTATATCGGATTGTTGGCCCGATTTGGTGTTAAAATAGAGATTTCCATGCATTTTCTTCATCCTATGTGTAGATCCTTATAGATCCATTGTTTATGATGATGTTACATCCATTTTATCATATGTTAACCTATGCAAGTTCATTCATCAAGTTTGTAGAGATATAATCCATGTTTTCATGCTTATTGGACTTTCAACTCTTTAATTACGAAAATGCCATTATTGTTATAATTGTCTACTTAGATCATATTTGAATGCTTGATTGTTTGGATTGATGTTTGATTTGATTGATTGTTATGAACTAGATGATTGATGATTAGATTTAGACCGAAGACGATTCAAAAGCTAAGGGAAAGGCTCTTGAATTGGAAAAGCTGCTCGTGGCATATGTAGCGGGATGATGAAGCTCTTATGCATAGATTTGATGATGTAATGATGAGATGAGACTTTGCGAGGATGTAATGAAGCGAGGTAATCATATGATGAAGACTTGGTCTAATCCAGACGGGATCATTCCAAGCATGTTGATAACTCGGTGATATGATTCGAGTTGAAGATAATGAATGGATATGAGGATAGTCGTCGAGGAGGATGACTAGAAGGCTTGGATGGCATCGTTGTTGAAGGTTCTAGCATGCTCTAAGCAAGAGTACGTTTGGGTAGATTCGATAGTCCCAACGGCCAACTGTTGATGGTCGAGTACTCTGGGCAGATTCGATAGTCCTAGGCACGGGCTGCGACGACGTGCGGGAGTTATGTCTAGAACCGGGGTTTTCATTAGCCCTTGACGGACGGCTGAAAGAATGTGCCGGTCATTCAATTAACGGTGATATCGAAGCAATGATAACAGTGATAGCCAGAGTCATGGATGTTTGGTTGTATCTTCATTCGGACTCAAGAGCGGCATTTTCTGGGTGCTTATCTGATTTAGGCCTTGGTACTTGGAAAACATCGCCCTTGACTCGAGTGATAGTAGCTTTACTTTAAATTGTATGCTCTGCTATGTTTGCTTCTGCTTAGTGTGTGTCTGGGGGCTATCACTGTAGAATGAGGTTGGAGTGGGAGGGTTGTATTCCTATTCCTTTTCCTTTATGCTCTTTCGGTATGTTGTTAGTTAATTTACTGCTCACTAAGACTGTTGTCTGACTCAAGGCTTTATGTTTTTAATTCCTATTGCCTTGGGCTGTTCGTCCATTTTGGGACGGGCAGACTAGGTAGCAGGTGACAGGTGCTGTTCTCCTCTCACGATGCTGATATCGAAGACGAGCTGGAGGGTTGCATATTATCTTCTTATTATATGTACTGGATATTCCGCTGTTTTGTATTCTCTGAGAGATTTGTAGTGAGGCTGGATGTATTGACTATGTGGATGCTTGTATTCAACTATTATGGAGTTTTATATGATGTCATTTTGTTCTGTAAAGCTTCACTATACATATGTTCTATTGTATTTTGTCCATGCGCTGTGAGTAATACGATAGATTCTTTTGTTTTAAATCTTACCTTGACAATCGTCCATGGTCGCCTGGCACACTTTACAGCGCTTTATCTTTAGATTCGGTGCAGGGGTCATGGGCGGTCGTCACATTTGGTATCAGAGCATTGGTTAATCGATTTTACCCAACGCTCGCTGTCGTAACTACGTATGAGAGACGTAATTGTGTTTTGATGGATGATTACTATATATAATATAGTAGCTTGGTAGAGTTTGAGTCCTTTATGCAGTTGTTTCTCTAGATGTCCTAATCATTCCTTTTTATAGATATTGAGAATGAGTCGAAGAGGGAGACCAGCTGCTAGGGAAGGCCGTGCTACCGAAGAGACTGCTGACTATGCAGCCATGTTCGAAGCTATGATGACTTCGATCATGAGAAGGATACCAGTTCCGGGGGCAGCAGTAGATGTTGGAGTTCAAGTCCAAACTCTGAAACCAGTGGATTTTGCTAAGCTGTGCAAGGATTATACTGCTCTTGGAGGGAAGGTTTTCTTGGGAACAGAATCAACTATTGAGGTCCAGAGGTGGATAGATGCTTGTAGAAGGATCTTTGGTGATTTGGGAATTGATGATGCAACTAAGAGGAAGTTGGCATCAAGGCAGCTTCAAGGGAGAGCCTCTGATTGGTGGAACTCTATTACCATCGATACTGCGGAGGAAGAGATTACTTGGGAGCAATTCCAAGCTAGATTTGAAGCTAAGTTCATTTCTACAGCTCAGAAGTCTGTTCTATTCAAGAAGTTTGTGGAGCTCAAGCAGGGTGGAAGATCTGTTCTTGAGTATGTTTCTGAGTTTGAAGCTTTGTCCAAGTATGCTCGGTCATATATTGAATCTGCTTATCAGAAGAATGAGAAGTTTGTGACCGGTTTGGATAGTTATCTTGGGAGACAGTTGGTGGATCATTTGGACGATTCATTTGAGAAGCTTGTGGAGAAAGCTCTTAGGCATGAGAGTCTGTTTCCTAAGGAAGGACCTGTTGTTGCTGTTACCAAGGGAGAATCTAAACCACAGCAGGGTGGAAACCAGAAGAGGAAGCAGCAGCAGCAGAAAGGTAAGGATGGCCAGAAGAAGCCGAAAGGTGAGGTGACTTGCTACAATTGTCAGCAGAAGGGCCATTTCTCTAAGGATTGTAAGAATCCGAAGGTGCCGATGAAGTGTCACAACTGTGACAAGCCGGGGCATTTCAGGAAGAATTGTCCAGAACCAAGGAAGGACAGGCAGATTGTGCAAGCTTATGCTTTAGGAGCTGTTCCGTCGTCTTCGAAAGCTCTTACTGCTGAAGAGAAGGGAAAGAGTGTGGTTGTTCAAGGTACTCTTTTTCTATGTGGTATTCCAGTTAGAGTTTTGTTTGATACTGGAGCATCGCATTCGTTTGTTTGTAATGAACTAGTAGGCCGGTTAGGTTTGGAACCGGATATTGTTGATAGGCCATTGGTTGTGACTAATCCAGTTGGGGGTTCGTCTTGTTTGTGTATGTTATGCCGTGGTCTAGTTGTATCGAGTCATGGTTGCTCTTTTGTTTGTGATTGTTTTGTTCTGAACTTTGCGGGGTTCGGAATTATCTTGGGTATGGACTGGCTTAGGAAGTATGCGGCTAAGGTTGATTGTGAGAGGCGGGAGGTGACAGTCGAGAATGTGGAGGGGCGAAAGATTGTGATACGATGTAAGCATGAGGAAGGCGTCTTCATGAGCTTCATGTATTCGCTAGTTGTCCCACGGGATGGACTGTCTTTAGTGCCGATCGCAAATGGATTCGAGGATGTCTTTGACGAAGTCAAAGGGTTGCCGCCGCATAGAGAGATCGAGTTTCGTATAGATCTAGTTGAAGGAGCCAGACCTGTTGTGATGCCTCTTAGGCGGATGGCGCCTAGGGAACAGCAGGAGTTGAGGGTGCAAGTTGATGATCTTTTGCAAAAAGGATTCATTCGGCGTAGTGTGTCTGAGTGGGGTGCACCAGTTGTGTTTGCAACCAAGGCAGATGGGTCGTTGAGATTGTGCGTCGATTATCGTGAGCTGAATAAGGTGACTAAGAAGAACAAGTATCCATTGCCGAGAATAGATGACTTGTTTGATCAGCTTCACGAAGCTAAGGTGTTTTCTCAGATGGATTTGGCAACGGGATTTCACCAGTTGAGAGTGGCTAAAGATAGTGTGCCGAAGACTGCTTTTAGGACACCATCTGGTTTCTTTGAGTGGCTGGTGATGCCGTTTGGATTGACTAACGCGCCAGCATATTTTGTGGATCTTATGAATAGAGTGTTCAGAGATCAGTTGAACAAGTTCGTACTTGTGTCCGTGGATGATATTCTGATTTATTCCAGAACGGAAGAGGAGCACAAGACGCACTTGCGTATTGTTTTGGAAATATTGCGGAAACATCAGCTGAAGGCTAAGTTTTCGAAGTGTCACTTCTGGAAGAGTGAAGTGAGGTTCTTAGGCCATGTGATTTCTGGAAGTGGAATAGCGGTTGATCCCGCTAAGGTGGCAGCAATCCAGGATTGGGTTAGACCTAAGAATGCATCTGACGTGAGAAGTTTTCTTGGATTAGCAGGGTACTATCGACGGTTTATCAAAGACTTCTCCAAGATAGCTGCACCGTTAACAGGATTGACGAAAAAGAACCAAGTGTTCAGTTGGGATGCTAAGTGTGAGCAAGCTTTCGGAATCCTGAAAGAGAGATTGACGAGTGCTCCTGTTTTGACCATTCCAAGTGGGAATGATGAGATGGTGGTTTACACCGACGCATGTGGTACTGGACTTGGAGCAGTGCTGATGCAGAAGGATAAAGTTGTTGCATATGCCAGTCGACAACTGAAGCCGCATGAAAGGAATTATCCGACTCATGATTTGGAGTTAGCGGCGATTGTTTTTGCTCTGAAGATGTGGAGACACTATCTATTGGGAGTTCGATTCGAGTTGTTTACAGATCATAAGTCGTTGAAGTATCTTTTCTCCCAGAAGGATTTGAATCTTCGGCAGCAACGTTGGCTAGAGTTTTTAGCATCATATGATTTTGGTATAGCTTATACTCCAGGAAAAGGTAACGCAGTGGCAGATGCGTTAAGTCGAAGACATGCAGGATTGGGAGTCATGTTTTCAGAATGGAAGAGTCTCGAGTATTTAGCTGGATTCGACTTCAGGCCTAGATGTGAATTGGAGCCTGAGATGTTGGCAAACTTATCGATAAGACCCACTCTTGTGGAAAGGATTGGCGAGAGCCAAAAGCGAGATGATAAGCTTGTCAAGATTATCCGTGAATTGGAATTTGGATTGGAGCCAGAAAAGAATAAAGGATTCGAGGTCGATAGAGAAGGTTGGCTTCGAAAGCAAGGACGACTAGTTGTTCCCGATATAGATGAATTGAGGAGTGAAGTTCTGAAGGAAAGTCATCACTCGAAGTTGACAATTCATCCAGGTGGAAACAAGATGTATCGGGATATGAAGAGAACCTACTATTGGGAAGGCATGAAGAAGGATGTTGGAGATTTCATTTCCAAGTGTATGAACTGCCAGTTGGTAAAGGCTGAACAGAAAAAGCCAAGTGGATTGCTCCAGCCCTTAGAAGTTCCTACATGGAAGTGGGAACGAGTGTCGATGGATTTTATTGATGGATTGCCTAGAACCAGAACGGGAAATGAAGGGATTTGGGTCATTGTGGATCGTCTGACTAAGAGTGCACGATTCATTCCTGTTCGATCGACTAGGACTGCATCAAAGTTGGCTGAGTTATATATTAAGTGGATAGTTCGATTCCATGGTATTCCGAAGAGTATAGTGAGCGATCGGGATCCGTTGTTCACTAGTGGATTTTGGAAGAGCTTCCAGGAAGTTTTGGGAACCGAGTTGTGTTTGAGTACAGCTTATCACCCTCAGACAGATGGTCAGACCGAGAGAGTCAATCGAGTTTTGGAAGATCTCCTCAGAGCTTGTGTTTTGGATTTCGGAGGATCATGGGAAGATCACCTTCATTTGGTGGAGTTTGCATACAACAACAGTTACCAGTCAAGTATTGGTATGGCACCGTATGAGGCGTTGTATGGAAGACCGTGTAACTCTCCGACATGTTGGATAGAGACTGGAGAAAAGCTGATGCTTGGGCCAGAGATGATTCGACAGACTTCGGATTGCATAGAGATCATTCGGCAACGAATGAAGGCAGCCCAAGACCGTCAGAAGAGTTATGCCGATAAGCGTCGAAAGGATTTGGAATTTGACATAGGGGATATGGTTTTTGTGAAGATTTCTCCACTGAAGAATGTTATTCGATTCGGGAAGAAAGGAAAATTGACTCCAAGATTTGTTGGACCATTCCCGATCATCGAGCGAATTGGAAAGCTCGCCTATAGGTTGGAGTTACCTGAGAAGATGTCGGGTGTGCACAATGTTTTTCATGTATCATATCTACGGAAGTATGTGCACGACTCGAGTACAGTGGTTTTTGCTGATAGCTGTGGGGACTTCGAAGTTGATCCAGTCGATAGAAGACCTCGTAAGCCGCTTCGTGTCGTTGAAACCGACACGAAACAGCTCAGGAGGAAGGTAGTTAAGTTGCTCAAGATACAATGGAGTGATGATGATAACGACTGTACGTGGGAGGTGGAAGAGAGGATGAAGGCAGCTCATCCTGAACTCTTCAAGGTATGGCCCTAAGGTGTCGTCTCATCTCGCGATATTGTAACTTGTTCTAAGTTTTAGAATTCTGTACGCTAAGTTAGAATTGGATGCATGGTTTGTTGATTGTTATGGATGGTAGGCGTACAGAATAGTTTTGATTGCTTGGAATTTCGGGGGCGAAATTCCTAAGGGGGAGAGAATGTAACGACCCGTATTTTTACGGATCGACAAGTTCGTCAAAATCTGGAATTTTTGCATTTTTAAGTCATTTCAGATTTTTAGGGAAATTTGTCTAAGTCCTAGGTCGTGAACGACCTAAGAGCTAAGTCGTGACCGAGTTAAGGAATTCGGCGAGTTAGTGTTAGGTCGTGGGTTAGTTGGAGCGACCTATAGAGCTATGCAACCTAGGATTTGATTAAGTATTAGGTCGGCAGGGCGAGTTAACGACCTAAAGAACTGACCGACCTAAGGAAACTATTGGGAGCGACCTAAGAGTTTCGGTGAGCTAAGTGCTAGGTCGGCAGGGCGAGTTAGCGACCTAGTGGTTACTGGGGGTGTGGTTAGGTCGGCTGGGAAAGTTAGCGACCTAGTGGTTTAGCGACCTAGTGGTGCCGTGTTAGCGACCTAAGGGGTTAGCTTGTTAGCGACCTAGGAGTTGCCGTGTTAGCGACCTAAGGGGTTAGCTTGTTAGCGACCTAGGAGTTGCCGTGTTAGCGACCTAAGGGGTTAGCTTGTTAGCGACCTAAGGAGTTAGCTTGTTAGCGACCTAAGGAGTTAACAGTTGGCGACCTTAAGAGTTAGGCTATGTGTTAGGTCGTAACACTGTTAGGTCGCGTAGGTTGTTAAGTTGTTAGGTCGCTAGGATTTAGGTCGCGTAGATCTATCTGTTAGGTCGGAGAGTCTTAGGTCGGAGAGGCTTAGGTCGGAAACGACCTAGGGAGATAGCCGAGTTAAGCGACTTAAGGAAATTTCTGCTATAAATAGGAGGGGTTGTTCTCACTTTTTGGGATCCGGATTTTTGAAGCGACGAAGTGCTGCCATTTTGAGAGCTCGATTTCTACACTTCTTCACTTCTTTTCTCCACTCTAATCTAGTGCTTCCATCCATCCAAATCGAAGATCAAGATTGAAGATTCAAGAGCTTAGATTGAAGATCTTCATCTTTTCAAGAGAGATTTCATCGTTTGAAGTGAGATCTTGTCGGATCTAGCTTAGTTCTTCGCTGTCCAGATCTGAAGTTGATATCTTTTGGATTGTTTAGGTGATTTGGTGAGTGGTGATTATCTCTCACACGGATCCAAAGGAGTATATCGGATTGTTGGCCCGATTTGGTGTTAAAATAGAGATTTCCATGCATTTTCTTCATCCTATGTGTAGATCCTTATAGATCCATTGTTTATGATGATGTTACATCCATTTTATCATATGTTAACCTATGCAAGTTCATTCATCAAGTTTGTAGAGATATAATCCATGTTTTCATGCTTATTGGACTTTCAACTCTTTAATTACGAAAATGCCATTATTGTTATAATTGTCTACTTAGATCATATTTGAATGCTTGATTGTTTGGATTGATGTTTGATTTGATTGATTGTTATGAACTAGATGATTGATGATTAGATTTAGACCGAAGACGATTCAAAAGCTAAGGGAAAGGCTCTTGAATTGGAAAAGCTGCTCGTGGCATATGTAGCGGGATGATGAAGCTCTTATGCATAGATTTGATGATGTAATGATGAGATGAGACTTTGCGAGGATGTAATGAAGCGAGGTAATCATATGATGAAGACTTGGTCTAATCCAGACGGGATCATTCCAAGCATGTTGATAACTCGGTGATATGATTCAAGTTGAAGATAATGAATGGATATGAGGATAGTCGTCGAGGAGGATGACTAGAAGGCTTGGATGGCATCGTTGTTGAAGGTTCTAGCATGCTCTAAGCAAGAGTACGTTTGGGCAGATTCGATAGTCCCAACGGCCAACTGTTGATGGTCGAGTACTCTGGGCAGATTCGATAGTCCTAGGCATGGGCTGCGACGACGTGCGGGAGTTATGTCTAGAACCGGGGTTTTCATTAGCCCTTGACGGACGGCTGAAAGAATGTGCCGGTCATTCAATTAACGGTGATATCGAAGCAATGATAACAGTGATAGCCAGAGTCATGGATGTTTGGTTGTATCTTCATTCGGACTCAAGAGCGGCATTTTCTGGGTGCTTATCTGATTTAGGCCTTGGTACTTGGAAAACATCGCCCTTGACTCGAGTGATAGTAGCTTTACTTTAAATTGTATGCTCTGCTATGTTTGCTTCTGCTTAGTGTGTGTCTGGGGGCTATCACTGTAGAATGAGGTTGGAGTGGGAGGGTTGTATTCCTATTCCTTTTCCTTTATGCTCTTTCGGTATGTTGTTAGTTAATTTACTGCTCACTAAGACTGTTGTCTGACTCAAGGCTTTATGTTTTTAATTCCTATTGCCTTGGGCTGTTCGTCCATTTTGGGACGGGCAGACTAGGTAGCAGGTGACAGGTGCTGTTCTCCTCTCACGATGCTGATATCGAAGACGAGC
This sequence comes from Allium fistulosum, assembly GCA_030737815.1. NCBI lineage: Eukaryota > Viridiplantae > Streptophyta > Magnoliopsida > Asparagales > Amaryllidaceae > Allium > Allium fistulosum. Next base: position 969,841,632 of record CM060908.1, on the reverse strand, counting down.
TGGAGGGTTGCATATTATCTTCTTATTATATGTACTGGATATTCCGCTGTTTTGTATTCTCTGAGAGATTTGTAGTGAGGCTGGATGTATTGACTATGTGGATGCTTGTATTCAACTATTATGGAGTTTTATATGATGTCATTTTGTTCTGTAAAGCTTCACTATACATATGTTCTATTGTATTTTGTCCATGCGTTGTGAGTAATACGATAGATTCTTTTGTTTTAAATCTTACCTTGACAATCGTCCATGGTCGCCTGGCACACTTTACAGCGCTTTATCTTTAGATTCGGTGCAGGGGTCATGGGCGGTCGTCACAGCCGAGGCTTCTTCATCAATTCCTAGTCAAACGATGCATCAAATCAAAAAATGAATTGCAATAGTAGAGAGCGCTCGTCAAGAGCTTTCCAACGATATATTATATGACATAGTTTGAGAAGTTTTAATTTTGAAGTTTTAATTTGAAATTGGAATTAAGGTTTTGGGTTGAAATTATCTGACACTAGGAAGGAAGGAAGGAGATAATAGAATAGATACTTATAGAAATATGGAATAGACTGCTAGGGTTTTAGAAAAAATACTATTTATATAAACGGATGGATAAGAACGAATAGACATATCGAATTGGGTCGAAACGATTAACAACGTACCGGAAAGCCTGTTTCATCCCCGAAACGAAAGTAGGTCATCCCATATATCAAAATATAGATTTTCGATATTTTTAAACACAATGGAACTAGTTCCAAACCCTAATTCCATTGTATATAAAAGTTAGCTTTTAAAACAAAATTATATTCGTTTAAATTCTTTTAATTGATTTCTACGCGTTTCGAGCTCGCACGATCAAACGATAAGTCTGATCGCTACGAAACTTGAAATCTTACAATAATTCACTGTTACGGATCCGATGAAACTGGTTTCGTCAAAATCCAAGATAGTGACCAAAATGGCTAATTTTCATGTTAATTAAATAGATTATTATTAAATTGATTTAATTACTTTAAATTCAAATTTAAAAGTTAACAATTTTTATGGTTCTTAATTACATAGAAATAAATAATCTATTAGAATAAATTTCCATGTTAAATCTACTATTTAAATATTTCACTAAATTCAGCGTTCAATTACAACTATAATAAAATCCTAGTTAATTATATTTTATATTCCAATAAATTCTTTTATTTTGATTCGCACTCTTATCATTGAATCAACTATTACCTTATGAATATAATTAACATTAGTTTTCATTTTATTACATTCATATTCTATAGTTATCATTGTTATCCCGCCTTTTGGCAAGGCCGTGACACCAAGAACTTGACTAGAAACCAATGACAGTTCGTCTTGGATATCGGTTATACGCAGACTCACTATGGATATCGACGAATTTTTTCTGAGTCTGGATCGAGCTAAAATTGATATGACATGACAAGCAAAACTATGAGAGCCAACATTCCAAATTTCAAGTCAATCGGAGTTCATATGCTCCAGATATTGATGGATCACGGCTGAGAAATCCAAACTTGCATCGATCATAACTCGAGATGTACAAGTCCAAATGCCACCAAATTTGGACAGGAGCTAACTGGCGACCTAAGGAATGTTCCTGCCAAATTTCGTCTCGATCGGAGCAAATCTTGATCGATACAAAATTCGTTCGTATCGATCACGGAACGAAAAACTCCAACTTGCATCGATCATATCTCGAGATCCACAAGTCCAAATGCCACCAAATTTGGACAGGAGCTAACTGGCAACCTAAGGAAGTTTCATGCCAAATTTCATCTCAATTGGATCAAATCTTGATCGATACGAAATTCGTTCGTATCGATCACGGATCAGGCCGAAACTTTGTGGGATCGATCGCGTGGGCCCCCCACGTGCCAGAAGAAGTCTCCCGAGATTTGAGCGAAATATCAGCCTCCTACGCCTATAAATAGCACCATACAGCCTACAGAAAAGGGATCTTTTGGCTCTCCTACGTCAATACTCTGCCGAATCCATTTTTGTACTCCATAGCTGCTGTTGTATACGAATTTCAACATTATAATCCGCTGTAATATGTTGTAATCAGTTGGAATCATCAAGTGAATATCAATAAAATCATCAACTTCATAGTGGACGTAGGCCATACGCCGAACCACTCTAAAACTCTGTGTTTCCATGCTTTTTCTTATATGTTTACTGGAGTGTTTGTTAGATCTGCTTAATTTTACATTTATTCTCTTCATTTCATCTCTTCAAACACATCCGAAGAGTGTTGTGCCCAATTTTGGTACAAACAATCATCTTAACTCAAATTAACTGCAATATTTAATTACATTAATTTCAATTGATTTACAATTAATTACAAACGGATTTGATATTAAGATGATAATCAATCAATTGTAATATATTAATAATTCACCTCTATTAACCTATTGTTTACAAAGAAATGTTGATAAATTACTGACCAAATATTGATCCATTCTATATTAACCAATTTCAATTAATTTTATATAATTTCTCCTTTTTAATACAACATTGGTTTAAATCCTTATTTATCTTTATTATTACCATTAATTGCAATAACCTTAAACAGTTATCAATCTCATTCAATCCACATTATTTAATCATATTCTAATTATTTCTCATTAATAAATCATAAATTTTTAATTTCTCAAAATATTAAATTTAAATACTTATTAAATTTAATAGTTTTAATTATCAAAAATTATGAGTCGTTACAATCAGTGTTTGATGAAATCTAAAATCTAACCTCATTGTGTACGAAGGAATTGTAAGTCTAACCTCATAATATAATGAGGTTTTGGAACTGTAACATCATCATGTCGTGAGGATTTGAAAATCTAAAATGCCAAAGACAAAGTCTATTGTTGATTATGTGCCAAAGGCGTAGTTTATATGTTGAAGGTAAGGCACATAAAGTATTCGAGGTAAAATATTTTAAATGCCAATGGCGATGTATATTAAGTAGGGAAGGAAAAGTGGGATTCCATATACTATGAAGTATCAGTTTTGGTTACCTTATCGAAATTTTATTACCTAGAAGTGAAGCAACTCCGTTGCTACACATTGAATGCAGTTTCCATATGGCATTACCTGATTGGGTTCTCTTAAAAAGTAGTTCTCTTTTTTTATTCAAAGGTGTTTTTGAAATGTGCTAAGGATATAGTAATATAAATACTATAATTTAAACTAGTTATATAAGTAAGCTAAGTAAAAAGTACTAAATAAAAGATTGCACCAGTGATTTGTATACTGGTTCGGACCTCCCATGGGTCTCAGACTCCTTCTGGAATTTCACTAAACAACCCTCACTTCACTCAGAGGAGCAGGTTTCTACCAGACTACCTAACAATTGAACATTCCTTCAACACTTTTCTTGAAGGTCTCTAACTGGACTTTACTAAATAGAATAATTCTGACTTTGACTTATTATATTCTTTGATAATACCGACGAGTCACTTTAAGTAGACCTTCCTATAATCTAGTTTTATGCTTGTGACTTGAACGTGTGATTTTAGGAAGTAAAAAGATTATTATAAATGCTTTTGAAACCTTAGAAAATAGAAAGTACAGAGAGTCGGTAAGATTAGTTCGATTAGTTGGTTCAAGAGTTCAAAAATAATGTTTATTTATAGTGTTTGAGTGGTTCTATTTGAAAAAAAAACAACCATTAGAAAGATGAAACTCTTAGAGAAAAAAAAATATTCCAAAAAGAATTTTCTATTCAAAATAAAAACCGCCGATTATAGGAATTCAGACTTCTGAATTTAAACCTCAGACGTTTGAAATTCTACAGTTCAAAGGGAAAGAAAACAGTTGAAAATTATCTATGTTCAAATGTCTAAATTTGTATTTAGACGTCTAGTTTATTTTTTAAACGTCTGAAAAATCAGTCAGATGTTTGAATCTTTATTCAGAAGTCTAGTTTATTTTTTAAATGTCTAAAAATTTGGGTTCTTAAAAGAATAGAAAGCTTCAGGTATTTAGACATCTAAAAGCAACATTCAAACATCTTTTTTTTAAGACGTCTGAATATTAATTCAGCTTTGCGATGACCCACTAATTTTAATTTCTAAATATCAATCACAAACGATGTCAAAATACGTTTACAACTAATTTTAGATTTTGAAAGTAGTTAATCGTGGGTAGATAAAATTAAAAATACTAAAACAATGAATAAAAAAGGAAACCTCGCAATGGAATATAAACGTCAACACTTACACATATACAAACGTATATAGATACAATATCATCTCAATAGTTGAATATTACATAAATCTAGTACATCAGATATTGTACATCTTTTAATACATCAATTAAAAAGACAATGACTATAAAATTTTGATGCAACAAATACCGATTTATCCTTTGGATACGACTCCTTCCAGATCCTTTGCTCTCCTCTCACTTTCATCTGTAAACTTATATATACATATACTCATGCATACATACCTACATATATATATATATATATATATATATAATTCAACTATGTTTGGACTGCACCTAACCCTATACATTATGTCTATATGCTCGATGCTATTGCATAGGAAATGACTGTCAATGTAGCCCTTTTAGGTGATCAAACCAACATAGTACTATTTCATGCTCTTCTCCTCTATCCAAACACTTGTTAGTAAATTGCAATCGTAGCATCCATACAACCATTGCGACCATAACAAACAATGCAATCATTGCAACCAATGCAGATAGTAAAAGTACAAAATAGCATTCCTAGACATCCGTCTCAACAAATCATCATATAGGTTAAAGTAGTAATGATAATAATAATACTAATATCACACAGCCTTCAATTATCAACAAGATTCAATGCCATCCTGTAACGACCCTGAATTTTCGACAATTTGAATTTAAAATATTTAATTAATTTTAAATATTTGAACGATGATTTAATTTGAATCCCCAATATAACTTTGAATTGGCGATTAAATTATAAAAATTTAATCGATTAAAAGTTGAACAAAAATTTAAATCTTCAATTTTAAGCTGAAGAAAAATATTTCAAAAGCTTTTAAAATCTATATTGATAATACTGAAGATAATAGAAGCTTCAGAATTGAATTTGAAAATGATTTGTTCAGTTTTGAAATCATATCGCTTGAATCGATATTTGAAAATAGCGTTCCGAGGCACAGTCTCGGAATTCGACGAAACCAGTTCCATTGGGTCTGTAATATTGAATTATTACCGGATTTTAAATTTCGTATTTTTCGGAGTTGTTATGTGAACACACGGTGAGAAAACGCATTGGGATTTTAAAACGAATTCAATTTAAATTTAAATTTTAAATTGGTCAACTGCAACACGTTCTCTTCCTTGAACCACGCAGAAGATTACGGAAGAAAATCGTGTCTTCTCCTTATTTTCAGCCGAGCTCTTCTCCTATTCAAACCCAAAATATTCGAAACTTCAAAGCAGAAATACAGAAGAAGAAAAAATGGCAGAAGAATTTAAGTCTCGGCTCCCTCTCTTTCAAATTCATACGAACGAGAGCCGTTCGTATTTGTTCCAATTCAGTCGAAAAAGAAAAAGAAAAAAAGGGGAGTTTGCGTACGATGAAGGGGCTGCAGCGTGGAGTAGCGATCGATGTTGGCAGCGACTCAAGCGATGGGGGGTGTGTGCGACATCGAGGTGCGTGAGAAGAAAACTCGAGCATAGCACGTATGAATTGAGTGCGACGCATGTAGGGTTTCGAGGAATTGGGCATTTCAATGTCGCGAGATGATTGAGCAGACGCGAACGCGAGCATCGGTAAGGCTTCGGTGAACTAACTGGAGGCGCGTGCGATCTGGTGGTGGTGACGATCGCGGCGGCGATGGAGGCTTCGACAGCTAGGGTTTCTGGAATGCGGGCACGAGCAATGGCCTTAAGTCGCTGTTGCCTGTGAGGTATATTTGCTATTTTAAAAATTTTGATTTAAAAATTATATGTATATAGAAGTATGTGAAAAAAATTTATATATATATATATATAAAGATAGGAAATTGGAATGTATATATATAGCCTTTAAATTTTTATAAACAGAAAATTTTATACATATATGAATTTAAATACATGATTTAATTTGAAATAGGAATGTATGTATAAAAGAATATAATAGAAATTTTAAAATTGTTAGTTAGTTAATTTTATTTATCAAATGGAGATTAATTATTTAATCTTTTAAATATTTTAAACAGGAGATATATACATAAAATCGTTATTCACAGAAGTTTGAAATGTTTTGATTCAAGTATAAATTTGTTCAAACAGATTCAGTAAGGTAAATATTTTTATTTTTCTTCTTTACTAGAAAATTTTTATATGAATTTATTTATTTGGTTATAAACAATTTAAAATGGAAAGAATACATAGTTTAAATAGCAAATATTATGGGATTAAATTTAATCATTAATTAAAAGAAATTGGCTAATTAAATTTATCAAATAAAAGTTGATTTTTCGATTTTTTTCGAATATTAATGAAACCGTATAAATTGTTATACAAGGTCAAATAAAGTCAAGGAAACAAATTGGATTAGAAATGGATGGCAAATTAAAAAGCTAAGGTGAGATTTTTCTCACTCAAAATATGTTTGGATTGCATTTATTGATTGATATGATTGCTATTTGGATGTGATATTAGATATAATAGGATATATCTATATATAGCAATATATACATATTGGCATATGTATATATTGGATTGATTGATTTCCCGCCTTGTATAGCGGATGAGACCCTATTGCGCCGTTAGTAAGCGGATGATTTTTATAAAACCCATATACCGTGATATTCCACCTCGAAGTGGAATTGGTATTGTGCAAACGTCTTTGGATGTAGGAAAACAGGTTGGAGGGATCCAACTGGACCCCTCATATTGATTGAATTTATTTATACTGTGATATGAATCTGTGAATGATTATATTGATGTTATTGATCATATTGATGTTTGGAAATTGTTTGAAAGCTATAGATTTAGCTGAATGGATGTTTGATATCATTGGATTCCAAAAATAAACGAAATTGAATTTTTTGAAATTCAAGTAGAAATTTTTAAGTGAATTAATTTTAGAAATCGTATAAATTTGATGAAAGAAGAATTTTAAAACATAAAAAAAGTTGATTTTAAAATCTTATCGAATTTATTTCCAGAATAAGGTGAAAATGTTAAATAAATGGATTCGTAAAATAGTGATTATAAATTGAAGAATTTAATTTAAATTTGGATTTCTAAATAGTTTGAAAAAGATAAAGAGATTTATTCTCTTTAAAAGGAATTTATTTAAAATGAAATAAGTTGGAAGTCCAATTAGAAATTAAATTTATGAATTGAAATAACTTGGGAAATCAATGTAAAAATGATTTCAAATTGAAGAATTCTTTTAAAAAATAGAATATTGAATAAATTGGAAAGAATAAGGAAATTATTTAGAAATGATAAAATTTTGGAAATCAATCTGTAATTGATGTAGTATTTGGAAATGATGTTAAAATGGGTTTATAAAAGGATGGAATTTCCAGTTTGTAAAGTTTTAAAAGAATGATCTTTGTAAATAAATGAAATTATAAGTATTTAACTTATAATATGGATTGTGGTATAAAAATTGAATTGTGAATTGAATTGGTAAATTAAGAAGATTTATAAATTGAAGTTTTTATAAATAGAAATAGAATTTATAAACGTTGTTTTATAAATTCAAAATAAATTGAATTTGATAAATTAAATATTGAAGATTATCAAAGAAGATATATTCGCGTTTTTGGATAGCGAATTTTTATTGAAATAAAATGTGTAGAAATGATTGAAATTGGGTTAAGTGAATTATATTCACGATTTTGGACAGTGAATATATTATTGAATAAAATGGATTCATTTTTGAAGAAGTGACATTAAAAATGAAGTAAACATTTTAAAGATGTTTTTAAAATGTGGGAAATATCGAAACCATAGATTTCAACATTTTATTGTTGAAATAGATGTTTTCGAAAAATAAGGAAATGGTGGACTATAACACTGTTGTTATAGTAAATGATTTCCAAAAGGAAATGTTTTTATGTAGTATTGGGAATTATATATCTATCTTAATCTGAATCCCTATACTAGTGATTTTGAGTCGTCGTAACAATGTTTTACGTAACATTCGTTTTGACTCAAATAAATGTTGTCAAAGTAAATGATTTCCTTAAAGAATGAAATATATACTTAATTTTGATTTAAGTATATAGTGTATTTTCCAAGTGTTGAAAATAAATGATTTGTGAAATACTTATTTTAAATAAGTATGGAAATGCATTTTCAAAATGAAATGAAACGTTTTGAGATTTTATCTTCTTAAAGATAAATTGAAAATGAATATTGAAATCGATTTGAAAATCATATATCAGTAGATATTTTTGAAATATAAATTCACTATGGAATTTATAAAAGAAATGGGAATTCGTTTTAAAAATAAATCTTGATTTAATTTTGAAGTGTGGAAAATTTTATATCTAGTAAAGATATTTTGAAAGATAAATAATTTAGAAAATTATTTGGAATCTGATGATGTTGCACATCTTTATTGATAGTTAAATAACCGACTATCAATAATTACCTTGAATGGTATTTGTTGTGAATTGGATGAATTTGAATGCCACACTTATTCTTGAATAAGCGCTCACTATTCGGGTTAGCCGGGAAAGGACCATGGGGTCGTATAACCCATTCCAAATATGTGATACGTCGTTATGAATTGCATTTGATGACCGGTGTTGAAGACCGGATATTTTTGAAAACGGAAGGATTACCGTCGAGTTACTCTACATCGGCTGATCTCTGATTTAGAGGTTTTATCACCCTTAGTGACGAGAAGTCCGGACGTGATTAGAAAATTATCCGGATGTGCAAGGGCTTCGTGAGAAGTGCCTTCGGTTCTGTTCGATCCCGAAACAGACTTGTATGGATTGTATGTCTGACGTTACAAATTGAGATATAAAGCTGATTTCTTTCAAATACATTTTCGTTGGTGGCGGAGAATTTATTCTCTTAGCTTAACACCCTTCTCTGAGACGTACGAGCTCAGAGGTTATGTAGTTGAAATTTATCAGCAATATACTCCCAATTTGGTAACGTGGCATACTGAGTGTTGCTGTGAAATGATCGTTGTTTGATCATTTATGATATGATCGTTTGTTTGATCATTTATCTTTGTGATCATTTCTATGATCATTTGTTTGACCCGAAGCATGGCTTTGTAGAAAGTGTAGCTTTGTGGACGAGACTTCGCCGAGCCTCACACCCCGGAAATGGTCAAAATAGGAAGGATGCGACAAGGTTCTAGGGAGTAGCGCCCCTTAGTGTATGTCATTCCTTCTGGATAGAGGTGGTATCATGGTATGGAGCCCAGATACTTAACCTATGTTGATACTGCTTATTATGTGGTTTGTTGCGAATCGGGGATCCTCGGGAAGATCGGTTACGATCGGGGGATGACATACGCGTGTCAGTAGTTACCTATTTTTGCAGAGGTAACCCGGCCTTGTGTTGGCAGAGATCCGGTTAGGTTCTCGGGACGTCATTCCAGAGGCGTTCCTTCGTGGCATAGGAAGTTCCTTAGCCTCACCATTTGTTGGAAATCCAAAGAAACAATATGAGCCTTGTACGGATTTAGTTGTAGAACCTATCATTCACTTATGGTGGCGCCCCACTGTTTGGATGGTAGCTATAGTAGGCATAGTTCGAAATGCCTATGCTGGATAAGATTTATATTATACTTTCGAAATGTTTTCTACACTATGCACTAATAATAATATCAAAAATGATTTGATTTTGGCGTAGTAAGCATCTTTGACTATCATAAGAAGAAATCTCCTCCAATTCTGCGTTTGCATTGTGTGTGTGGTGGGAGGTGTTATGGTAGTTTCATTTTCCAAAAGCATTGCGAATAAATTTTATTTTCTTTGTGAAAAATAAACTGTTTTACACTCTCACACCAGTCACCATGACTGACTCGGAGTTTATTGTTTCCCTTCTAAACTCTAGGTGCCCACCAATTTCCACACGGGCAGCCTAGAGTTATATTATCAGGATATTCTGGATATTCTGGAGCTTTGGAAGCAAGCTGGATAGCGAAGCGTATCACCCGTATTTGTTTATTTATTCCGCTGTGTATTCTGTATGAGGACAAGTTTATATAACTGTCCATTGTTGTATTGAGTTGTATATTGACTCTGATTGATGTATGTATAAACTGATATAGTTCTTTGTTTTAAAAGACTATTGATTATCTATTATATATTGTTCTGCTGCGATATGTGAGATTCTGATATTGTTTCTGTTTCTGATGTTGTTCTGTTGTTCTCTTCTTCTCTTTTTCTTCTATCCTTTCTTCTACCTCTTCTTTTAAAACCCTAAGTATTCGGTTTTCCGACATTCGTTTGCTCGACAGTTGATACAGTGGACGTATCGATGTCGGTTTTCGAAAGTCGAAGAATCGGGTCTTGATAGCTGGTATTAGAGCATATGGTTAAGCGACAACCCTGCTCTGTTGGGTGTTACTCATTAGAGATAGAGTCAGTAGTACTCTAGAATTAGTTTGAGTGTAATAATAGATACGAGCGCGTATTTGTTAGTTAATATAAAAATTGTTTTATATTGTGATGATTGATTTATTGAGTGGCATATGAACCTTCGTCGGCACAGTCTGCACAACTGGATCGAAGGGGTTTCTAAACACTTGAATAGAACAATTCGACAAAATATGTTTTGAATAGGGTAAATGAGATAATTTTGCCCAAAACTATTTTTGTATAGAAAAGAAATGTTTTTCTATGAATTCTCGTATTATATGGATGTTTGGTTGTTAGGAAATGATAATATTGAATTATTATCATTGTTATCTGGAATTGAATAAGAAATTAAAATAACAAACAAAGATTTGGAGATAAATCCATTTAACGAATGAAATTTGTAAGTATAAATTGTAAATGTGATTTATAAATGAAATAGAATTCCAAGAAGATAATTGAAAATAAAATAAAATTCATTAATGGAATGGAATTAGTAATATGAATGTATAAATGATTTTATAAATCAGAATGTAAATAAGTTGATAACTTATAAAATATTTGAAATCTGATTGGAATAAGATTCAAATTGAAATGAAGAATTTGTGAATGAATAAATAAATTTGCAATTGCAAATGCAGGAAAATGAAATTGAATGTTAAAATTCATTTTTAATTTGTAAGTAAAAAGAACTAGAATTGAATTTGATTTGTGAAAAACGAAGTGAACTATTAAACTAAAATTAGTAAGTGAAGCTAATTGAATATTGACCAAATGAATAAGGTTTGGAACGAATTAAATTCAATAATTATAAAAGAAAGGTAAATTGAATTCGAATGGGAAATCCAGTTAAAATGTAAGTAGATTTAACCGAAATGGTGAATTGAAAATATATTTTGGGAATGAATAAGTGAATAAAACTGGAATTGAAACAGAATGTTGAAAACAAATTTGAATAAAGTGAATTGGAATTTGTAATGAATTAGTAATTGGAACTAATTTAAAATAGTGCAGTTATGAATGAAAGATAATTGATAAATTCAATATTCAGGAGATAAACTGAATCCAAATTGAATTAAATGTTGGAATTGAATTCAAATGAAATTGAAATGCAAAATTTAATGATAAAAGAATATGTAACATCAATAGTGAAGTAAAAATGTATAAGCAGTTTATATTGAAAATTTTGTAATAGAATTTGCAAAATGGTTTGAATGTTGGAACTAGATATTATGGCTAGTAGGATATACAGGTGTATAAAGGAATTGGGATTTTGATTTCAAAGATAAAATTGAATTGCTCGACAAAAGGTAAGTATTTGAATTTCTATATGAGATTTGATGATTTCTTGTCTAGTCGCTTGGCTTTTTCTTTCTATTTTTGAAATCTGAGAGTCCGTAGGGACGTTTTGTAGTCGTGCCGTATTAGCCATGCAAAGGAGACGCTGGCGAAATTTTTTGAAAATTTTGAGTGTTAGAAAATTTTGAGAAAATTTTGAAAGTTTAAATTTGGATTTAAATTTGAATTGAGAGGTAAAACAATGTTGTTTTGAAACTTATAATTGAAGTTGGAAATTTAGATTAATGATAACGAATCTTTAGTAGAAAGATTTGTTTTGATAAATTGATAAAACTATTGGATTGTGGAAAATAGTGGACGAGTTAAGGACCATTTTTCCTAACTTGTAATTTCGGGACGAAATTCTTTTAAGGAGGGAAGTTTGTAACGACCCTGAATTTTCGACAATTTGAATTTAAAATATTTAATTAATTTTAAATATTTGAACGATGATTTAATTTGAATCCCCAATATAACTTTGAATTGGCGATTAAATTATAAAAATTTAATCGATTAAAAGTTGAACAAAAATTTGAATCTTCAATTTTAAGCTGAAGAAAAATATTTCAAAAGCTTTTAAAATCTATATTGATAATACTGAAGATAATAGAAGCTTCAGAATTGAATTTGAAAATGATTTGTTCAGTTTTGAAATCATATCGCTTGAATCGATATTTGAAAATAGCGTTCCGAGGCGCAGTCTCGAAATTCGACGAAACCAGTTCCATTGGGTCTGTAATATTAAATTATTACCGGATTTCAAATTTCGTATTTTTCGGAGATGTTATGTGAACACACGGTGAGAAAACGCATTGGGATTTTAAAACGAATTCAATTTAAATTTAAATTTTAAATTGGTCAACTGCAACACGTTCTCTTCCTTGAACCACGCAGAAGATTACGGAAGAAAATCGTGTCTTCTCCTTATTTTCAACCGAGCTCTTCTCCTATTCAAACCCAAAATATTCGAAACTTCAAAGCAGAAATACAGAAGAAGAAAAAATGGCAGAAGAATTTAAGTCTCGGCTCCCTCTCTTTCAAATTCATACGAACGAGAGCCGTTCGTATTTGTTCCAATTCAGTCGAAAAAGAAAAAGAAAAAAAGGGGAGTTCGCGTACGACGAAGGGGCTGCGGCGTGGAGTTGCGATCAATGTTGGCAGCGACTCAAGCGATGGGGGGTGTGTGCGACATCGAGGTGCGTGAGAAGCAAACTCGAGCATAGCACGTATGAATTGAGTGCGGCGCATGTAGGGTTTCGAGGGATTGGGCATTTCAATGTCGTGAGATGATTGAGCAGACGCGAACGCGAGCATCGGTAAGGCTTCGGTGAACTAACTGGAGGCGCGTGCGATCCGGTGGTGGTGACGATCGCGGCGGCGATGGAGGCTTCGACAGCTAGGGTTTCTGGAATGCGGGCACGAGCAATGGCCTTAAGTCGCTGTTGCCTGTGAGGTATATTTGTTATTTTAAAAATTTTGATTTAAAACTTATATGTATATAGAAGTATGTGAAATTTTTTTTTATATATATATATATATATATAAAGATAGGAAATTGGAATGTATATACATAGCCTTTAAATTTTTATAAACAGAAAATTTTATACATATATGAATTTAAATACATGATTTAATTTGAAATAGGAATGTATGTATAAAAGAATATAATAGAAATTTTAAAATTGTTAGTTAGTTAATTTTATTTATCAAATAGAGATTAATTATTTAATCTTTTAAATATTTTAAACAGGAGATATATACATAAAATCGTTATTCACAGAAGTTTGAAATGTTTTGATTCAAGTATAAATTTGTTCAAACAGATTCAGTAAGGTAAATATTTTTATTTTTCTTCTTTACTAGAAATTTTTTATATGAATTTATTTATTTGGTTATAAACAATTTAAAACGGAAAGAATACATAGTTTAAATAGCAAATATTATGGGATTAAATTTAATCATTAATTAAAAGAAATTGGCTAATTAAATTTATCAAATAAAAATTGATTTTTCGATTTTTTTCGAATATTAATGAAACCGTATAAATTGTTATACAAGGTCAAATAAAGTCAAGGAAACAAATTGGATTGGAAATGGATGGCAAATTAAAAAGCTAAGGTGAGATTTTTCTCACTCAAAATATGTTTGGATTGCATTTATTGATTGATATGATTGCTATTTGGATGTGATATTAGATATAATAGGATATATCTATATATAGCAATATATACATATTGGCATATGTATATATTGGATTGATTGATTTCCCGCCTTGTATAGCGGATGAGACCCTATTGCGCCGTTAGTAAGCGGATGATTTTTATAAAACCCATATACCGCGATATTCCACCTCGAAGTGGAATTGGTATTGTGCTAACATCTTTGGATGCAGGGAAACAGGTTGGAGGGATCCATCTGGACCCCTCATATTGATTGAATTTATTTATACTATGATATGAATCTGTGAATGATTATATTGATGTTATTGATCATATTGATGTCTGGAAATTGTTTGAAAGCTATAGATTTAGCTGAATGGATGTTTGATATCATTTGATTCCAAAAATAAATGAAATTGAATTATTTGAAATTCAAGTAGAATTTTTAAGTGAATTAATTTTAGAAATCGAATAAATTTGAAGAAAGAAGAATTTTAAAACATAAAAAAAGTTGATTTTAAAATCTTATCGAATTTATTTCCAGAATAAGGTGAAAATGTTAAATAAATGGATTCGTAAAATAGTGATTATAAATTGAAGAATTTAATTTAAATTTGGATTTCTAAATAGTTTGAAAAAGATAAAGAGATTTATTCTCTTTAAAAGGAATTTATTTAAAATGAAATAAGTTGGAAGTCCAATTAGAAATTAAATTTATGAATTGAAATAACTTGGGAAATTAATGTAAAAATGATTTCAAATTGAAGAATTCTTTTAAAAAAAATAGAATATTGAATAAATTGGAAAGAATAAGGAAATTATTTAGAAATGATAAAATTTTGGAAATCAATCTGTAATTGATGTAGTATTTGGAAATGATGTTAAAAAGGGTTTATAAAAGGATAGAATTTCCAGTTTGTAAAGTTTTAAAAGAATGATCTTTGTAAATAAATGAAATTATAAGTATTTAACTTATAATATGGATTGTGGTATAAAAATTGAATTGTGAATTGAATTGGTAAATAAAGAAGATTTATAAATTGAAGTTTTTATAAATAGAAATAGAATTTATAAACGTTGTTTTATAAATTCAAAATCAATTGAATTTGATAAATTAAATATAGAAGATTATCAAAGAAGATATATTCGCGTTTTTGGATAGCGAATTTTTATTGAAATAAAATGTGTAGAAATGATTGAAATTGGGTTAAGTGAATTATATTCACGATTTTGGACAGTGAATATATTATTGAATAAAATGGATTCATTTTTGAAGAAGTGACATTAAAAATGAAGTAAACATTTTAAAGATGTTTTTAAAATGTGGGAATATCGAAACCATAGATTTCAACATTTTATTGTTGAAATAGACGTTTTCGAAAAATAAGGAAATAGTGGACTATAACATTGTTGTTATAGTAAATGATTTCCAAAAGGAAATGTTTTTATGTAGTATTGGGATTTATATATCTATCTAAATCCGAATCCCCATACTAGTGATTTTGAGTCGTCGTAACGATGTTTTACGTAACATTCGTTTTGACTCAAATAAATGTTGTCAAAGTAAATGATTTCCTTAAAGAATGAAATATATACTTAATTTTGATTTAAGTATATAAAGTATTTTCCAAGTGTTGAAAATAAATGATTTGTGAAATACTTATTTTAAATAAGTATGGAAATGCATTTTCAAAATGAAATGAAACGTTTTGAGATTTTATCTTCTTAAAGATAAATTGAAAATGAATATTGAAATCGATTTGAAAATCGTATATCAGTAGATATTTTTGAAATATAAATTCACTATGGAATTTATAAAAGAAATGGGAATTCGTTTTAAAAATAAATCTTGATTTATTTTTGAAGTGTGGAAAATTTTATGTCTAGTAAAGATATTTTGAAAGATAAATAATTTAGAAAATTATTTGGAATCTGATGATGTTGCACATCTTTATTGATAGTTAAATAACCGACTATCAATAATTACCTTGAATGGTATTTGTTGTGAATTGGATGAATTTGAATGCCACACTTATTTTTGAATTGGCGCTCACTATTCGAGTTAGCCGGGAAAGGACCATGGGGTCGTATAACCCATTCCGAATATGTGATACGTCGTTATGAATTGCATTTGATGACCGGTGTTGAAGACCGGATATTTTTGAAAACGGAAGGATTACCGTCGAGTTACTCTACATCGGCTGATCTCTGATTTAGAGGTTTTATCACCCTTAGTGACGGGAAGTCCGGACGTGATTAGAAAATTATCCGGATGTGCAAGGGCTTCGTGAGAAGTGCCTTCGGTTCTGTTCGATCCCAGAACAGACTTGTATGGATTGTATGTCTGACGTTACAAATTGAGATATAAAGCTGATTTCTTTCAAATACATTTCTGTTGGTGGCGGAGAATTTATTCTCTTAGCTTAACACCCTTCTCTGAGACGTACGAGCTCAGAGGTTATGTAGTTGAAATTTATCAGCAATATACTCCTAATTTGGTAACGTGGCATACTGAGTGTTGCTGTGAAATGATCGTTGTTTGATCATTTATGATATGATCGTTTGTTTGATCATTTATCTTTGTGATCATTTCTATGATCATTTGTTTGACCCGAAGCATGGCTTTATAGAAAGCGTAGCTTTGTGGACGAGACTTCGTCGAGCCTCACACCCCGGAAATGGTCAAAACAGGAAGGATGCGGCAAGGTTCTAGGGAGTAGCGCCCCTTAGTGTATGTCATTCCTTCTGGATAGAGGTGGTATCATGGTATGGAGCCCAGATACTTAACCTATGTTGATACTGCTTATTATGTGGTTTGTTGCGAATCGGGGATCCTCGGGAAGATCGGTTACGATCGGGGGATGACATACGCGTGTTAGTAGTTACCTATTTTTGCAGAGGTAACCCGGCCTTGTGTTGGCAGAGATCCGGTTAGGTTCTCGGGACGTCATTCCAGAGGCGTTCCTTCGTGGCATAGGAAGTTCCTTAGCCTCACCATTTGTTGGAAATCCAAAGAAACAATACGAGCCTTGTACGGATTTAGTTGTAGAACCTATCATTCACTTATGGTGGCGCCCCACTGTTTGGATGGTACCTATAGTAGGCATAGTTCGAAATGCCTATGCTGGCTAAGATTTATATTATACTTTCGAAATGTTTTCTACACTATGCCCTAATAATAATATCAAAAATGATTTGATTTTGGCGTAGTAAGCATCTTTGACTATCATAAGAAGAAATCTCCTCCAATTCTGCGTTTGCATTGTGTGTGTGGTGGGAGGTCTTATGGTAGTTTCATTTTCCAAAAGCATTGCGAATAAATTTTATTTTCTTTCTGAAAAATAAACTGTTTTACGATCTCACACCAGTCACCATGACTGACTCGGAGTTTATTGTTTCCCTTTTAAACTCTGGGTGCCCACCAATTTCCACACGGGCAGCCTAGAGTTATATTATCAGGATATTCTGGATATTCTGGAGCTTTGGAAGCAAGCTGGATGGCGAAGCGTATCACCCGTATTTGTTTATTTATTCCGCTGTGTATTCTGTATGAGGACAAGTTTATATAACTGTCCATTGTTGTATTGAGTTGTATATTGACTCTGATTGATGTATGTATAAACTGATATAGTTCTTTGTTTTAAAAGACTATTGATTATCTATTATATATTGTTCCGCTGCGATATGTGAGATTCTGATATTGTTTCTGTTTCTGATGTTGTTCTGTTGTTCTCTTCTTCTCTTTTTCTTCTATCCTTTCTTCTACCTCTTCTTTTAAAACCATAAGTATTCGGTTTTCCGACATTCGTTTGCTCGGCAGTTGATACAGTGGACGTATCGATGTCTATTTTCGAAAGTCGAAGAATCGGGCCTTGACACATCCCAATCATCAAAACAAATATACTTACATACAGACTAGTTATCCAATTTAGTAACACATCACCAATGTAAGTATAAACCATCAAATGTGTGCTAATCACCCTATAATAGTGAAACAAATCAATCATCAAACATGTCTAATCCAATTAACATTAGTTACACAACATCCTTCATCAAATAACCATAATTAACAACCCATCAACAAGTATTGATAACCGTTAAATATCGTACGCTCATTAAAATGCGATATCATAACCAAATATCAAACATATATGATAATTACAACTAACAATAAATCATTCATTCACCAATCATCAAAATTATATATTTACATCAATTGTTCTCTTAAATGATTTTATTATTGTTTATTGTATATCCACCTTTATTTATTTATTTATTTCAAAAACGATAATAACTCTTCCAAAACAATAATATACTTCAAAATATTTTATTGTAATCTCATTACTTCAAATCTCTCAAAGTGATCGTATTTTATCTCAAAAATAGTAGTTTTCACAAAAACCATATTATTATTTATAAATTCTCATTTTATTAAGTAATATTAATAAAATTTCCAATATTAGTTTAAAATTATATTTTGCGTTATTATTTATGAGTTTCCCTAGAAATCCATAAATAATAACCTTATTAAATCCATCTCCTTAATCTTATTCTATTTCATTCAAACACTATTAAATTCAAATTATCAAGAAGAAAGCTAAGGGAAAAAGAAGCCAAGGCAAATCTTATCATTCAACATAGGTTAAGATGAATAATATTATTCCATCTCCTATTTTTGTGTGTTTTAAAATTTGATTTGCTGTAAATCCAAATTTTTGGATGTCATATCTTGCATTTGGATTGAATAATCATGGATATGGTTTTTTTTCCTTGGATAATTGGATATTTAATATCTAATTTTTATGAATTTTCCTAAAGGATTTTAATGTGAAAAACTAAGTTTTTGATCTCCAAGTGATATAAAATTTTAATATGATGTTCAAATTATTATTTTGGATATGATTTTTAAATTTCATAATTTTTAAATTAATATGAATATTTTATGGATTTTCTAAGTGAGAAAATAGTTTAATTTTGAAAATTAATTATTAGAAATATGAAAAGAAATTATTTTGGTTCCAAAATTTTGTAGGAGGTAGAAATTGATATAGTTGATTTCTGGTGAACATTTGAAAATTTTCCATTAAATTCTATTTTATATGAATTAATTAGTGAAAGAATGTGTTAATTTATTTTGGAAACTTAACTAATTAATTGAGTTAATTATATGGGGTTAACATTTTATGTAAAGTTGCTAAATGATAAGAGAATTAGCCAATGAGTATCCAATAACAAGTTGAATTTGGTGAAAAGAAATTGCTTAAGATGACACCAAATCAGTTTTTTAATTAATTACAGAACTGCCATTGAAACATTTTTAATCAAATAAAACCAATCATCTAGGGCTTAACTTTATATTGGGATAAGAAAATATGTGCCTAAAAGCTAGAATAGAAAATTGAAAACCACACGGGACCCAGCATTTTAATATACAAAACAAAATTTGAACCAGCTATAGCTTATATTATTTATTCGGGATGACATATATTCCACGATAGATCATTGTTTATATATCACGACAATATATATCATATTATATAGCGATGGCATTGGCATATATATATATATATTTGGCGATGGCTCCTAAATATTTGCAGTCGATGACTACCTAAAATGAGAACATGTATACCTAAAAGTATACGTTATGGTGACGGCTTCATGCTGGTATTGCGAAGGCTACCAAATTTAAAGCACGACAGCTCACTTATATACATGCACATTACAAGTGATGACCCCATGCAAGAACAATATGAGATGATTTGTCAAGAAGGCAATATGTTGTACACATTCATTGTTGGACACATAAGGCAAGTATTATATATATATATATATATATATATATATATATGTTAACTGGGTTTTGAACCCAGAAGAGTCCAAAAAGAGTTAGAACATTCAGATTAAGTTAGAACGACTCGAGACTTGATCGGAAGGCTTAGAACTACAAGACAAAGGACCCTAAGAAGTTTGGATCATTTTGTGCAAACATTTCGGATCGGTACCAATCCGATCCAATTGGATCGTTACCGATCCGAAATATTGCCTTATTAGATCTCTGTTCCGCTTGTCTTACAGTCTTATGTCTCCACTAAGCTTATCTACCAAGTTTGGTAACATTCCAAGCATCCAAGTTCATGAAGTAAAGACTTATCCGATTCAGACAGCATATCAGTCAAGCCCATAGATGAATCATTGTCAAAACAAATAAACAAGCTATGAAAATATATGAAGAGAATCAAAATGAAGCAAGGAAGATAGCCAAGTAGTTGAAGCATAAAAATGCTTAACTATTTGCATTGGTACCAATCTGATCCAATTGGATTGGTACCGATCCAAATAGTTAGCTCCTACGTAAAAAATGCTCAACTATTTGGATCGGTTCCGATCCGATCTAATTGGATTGGTAAAGATCCAAATAGTTAGCTCCTATAAACTCCAAATTTTCTGAGCTCCTTCTTTACACTGAGTGTCGGCTTCTGGCAAAGTGACTTTGGTCCATGTGCTCTCCAACTCCTATAAATACCATCCCATCTGCAACAAAAAAGATCTGCGTTGATCTCTGCTGAAACTCTGTCATTGTTTCTTCACTCTTCTTCTCCCTCACAACAGCCATTAAAGGGAAACTGAGATCCTTCTGGTTGTCTCTAACAATGGTGGCTTGATCTAACTTAGGAAAGAAGAATCATATTGTAATCCAAACTCCGTTGTAATAGCAGTTGATGAATAAAAGCTATAAAGTTGATGTATGCTTCGTTAACAGCCGAACCACTATAAAAATCTCTTGTTCATTTACTTTTTCTACAATTTATTATTTCCTTTTCTATCTTATTTGCTTTGATAAACAGGGCTGGTGCTCTCATACTCAATCCAGGATGTCGATCCATTTTTGGGTTAACATTTTGGTGCTTTCACTGAGAAATCAGTGAACTCATGCCTATTTCTAGCTCTCCATTTTGAATCCATACGATTCAGAAGTCGGATTCGAAAAATTTGCCTGAAGAAAAAGTTCAAACTCCGTTACGACGAAGGAGAAAGACCGATAATTGTAGAGCTTTGATGCATTATCATATGGCCTGAAACTCGCCAAAGAAATGGCGTTCATACATGTGGCATATTGTTTTAATTCAGATAAAACGCTGGTAGGCAAAAATTACCAATGTAATAAAAGGAAAAGATCAAACAGCTATACTTGGACACTAGTCGACAATTCTTACAAAACAATTACAAAACCATCAGTTGAAGATTAATTTGTATCATAACATTAGTTCGGCTTAGAAATTTATTGATTCTACATCATCGGATATAAAAAAAAGGAGAATAATTCATTTTATCAAACTTCTCCTCCATCCCATTTCATCTTGCTACAATTTAGGAACCATAAACTTTGGGTATGGTGCCTGGTTCATCTCTTTAGCATCACAAGAGGAATCATAGAGTTACAGTTCAACCATCACAACCAACATCATCAGTTGCATCTTCGTCTCTTTAGCAACCTAGCAGTCAACCTTCATATCCAGTGTCAAGTTTTTATGATCTCAACTCAACTGAGTTCTGCCAAGGCCTCACTACAAACTGAGGCATAAAGCTTTGGCAAGGTAGATCTAGTACAACAAACTACCGGTCACATCTTCAGATTTGAGGAAGTAAGGATATTCCAATAGCTTTAGATCATGAGACTGAAGAATTTAATAGCACAACAACAAATCAAGCTCAAGCATCGAAGATCTCGTTTAAGAAGCAACCTTCGACGTTTAACTCAAGGCAGCGGTTCAAGGCGGAGTTGAGTTTATCTGGATTTCGACTACGTCACATACATCTTCGGCTTTAATTCAGATCCAAGTTATTTCATATTAGCAACATCAGCTCAATTCTTGACTCGAGCAAGATCCAACAATTGCTGACCAAACAAAAACACCAATAAGGTCTGACCAACCGGGAGTTTCACAACTCTTTCAACACACAACTTCAGGTCGAACACCACTTCCAAATTCATGCTATCACCTCAATAACTAGCATGGACTTCATCAAAAATCCCCGATTGATATGGACCATATCTCGTATCTAATAACTTAATCTGTCCAAAAAGCTTAATTCCAAATACAATTCGACTGTCAATTTCAGCATTCTTTTGAGCTCGAACGTTGCCACAACCACCAGAAAATCTCGCACGCACTCCGTTAGCATCGCCTAAAGTGTCACTGTTGCCTGGAGAATAATCACCTAGGGAAAATTGTGCCGTAATCCGGAGTGCTTGGAGTCGCTCTGCCTTGATTTAAGACATTAGATATTGATTGGAATTACTTATAATGAGACGCTGCTATTATCACCTGACCACCCAAGAGTTGAACATCGTTGTTCTTCCTTGATCGCAAATCTAAAATCACCATCACTAAGTTCTTCCTTGTCATCATCGTCGCCTAGATCTAGATCTCGACGACATGGTTGTGGCCAAAGACGAAGTAGGTGCGGTATCGAAGTTTTTCTTGCGGTTAAAGACTATTAGCAATTTTGGTGAAGTCGAGATTTTAGAAAGGGGAGGAATCGAGCTAATTTTATAACAAAGTAATTTAGATTCGAACCGAATTCGAATGATGCCGAACCAACAAATTAACCGAATTAAAGTAAGTGAATTAAAAAGCAGTACTAGGTAAACATGGCATGGACTTCAAGAACAAGGTACCAAATTAAGCTATATTCACCAAAAGGAAATACGCTCCACGTTTAATCTACTCGAATCAACGAAAATGCTTTCAAATACACTCCACCTTCCATCTACTCACTTCTTGAACTCAGAGAACAACCAGCTTATGGGAAGTGTTATAACATATACCGTAAGTTTTGAGGGCCACGTTGCGCCTCCAAACCCCCAAACGAGGGCACTTCGCCCCTGGACTCCGTCTCACTGACTGGGCAGCAAGACTCCGTCTGGTCGTCCGAAGGGGATATAATCAATTCAAGGCATACGCACTAGGGTCATTGCAGACAGCATGACAAAGGAAATATTTTTATGCCATCAAACTATGAATGAAAAACACAAGCTTACTAACAACTAGATCGACTGGTCGTATCGATCCCTCCTAAGAACCGACATTGCTCCGGTAGCATTGAGAAGGCCTGTCCGAAGGATCGTTGAATGAATAGGTCTAACACTCTGGTCTTCGTGTATCGATAAAACCGTGTTCCTGTGAGCCGAATCCTAAAATTCCCCTTGAAGTCGATGAATTATTACTCCAAGGCCGTCTGGTTGTTGGGCTCCGACCATAAAAAACCCTTCGCGAATGTGAAGGTCATTCATGAACTAAAGCGTGGTGAAGGCAAGCCGATAAATCATTGGTCATCTAATCCAAAAAACCCTTCCTGAATGTGACGGTCTTTCATGAACTAAAGCGTCATAATGGTGAACATGTAGATCAGCGGTCATCTAATCCAAAAATAACCCTTCGTGAATGTGAAGGTTTTTCATGAACTACATTGTCATGAAGGCAAACCGGTAGATCAGCGGTCAACTGATCCAAAAAACCCTTCGCAAATGTGAAGGTCTTTCATGAACTAAAGTGTCCTGAAGGCGAACCGGTCGATCAACAGTCATCTGATCCAAAAATCCCTTCGCGAATGTGAAGGTCATTCATGAACTAAAGTGTATTGAAGGCAAACTGGTAGATCAGCGGTCATCTGATCCAAAAAAACCCTTCGCCAATGTGAAGGTATTTCATGAAATAAAGCGACATGAAGGTGAACTGGTAGATCAGCAGTCATCGGATCCAAAAAACCCTTCGCGAATGTGAAGGTATTTTACAAACTAAAGCGTCATGAAGGTGAACCGGCAGATCAGCAGTCATCTGATTCAAAAATCCTTCATGAACTCAAGCGTCGCGAAGGTGAACTAGAAGATCAGTAGTCATCTAATCCAGAGCCCCCGAAGTCAGTGAAATCACGCTCCGAGGCTATGAATCGACAATCACATCAGTCACTTTGTAAAATCAACGGAATCACTTCTAACGACCGAAGAAGCAAATATTGCTGAATTCAATAGCCTCAAAGTCGCTCAAAAAAACTAAACCAAAACTAAACCGACCTTATGGTCAATCAGAGGCCGACTCGAATCAAGCCTAGATTTGACATCCGGAAGAACTAAGTATCTCGGATCCCAAATATATAATTCTTTGAAAATAGAGACTTTCCTAGGCTTTAATCATTTAGAAGACTCGGCCACACAGACTGGACTGAGGGTACGGCTTTTGAAGAAACCCTGGATACAGTTTAAATGCACAAACAGCCCTGTGGTATGGGGGTACCACACACATGGCACCACACACTTGAATAGCCATAGGAAGGCGAAGACTAATCATACCACAGTTCTGTTACATTCAATCAAAAATACCAGCATTATGACAACTACGGACTTAACGACTTAGCTAGCACAACAAACAAAATAGAAGCATAATACTTGCTTACCTCTTCCCAACTCCTCCTTTACCATCCTTGGTAGCTAGTCCCTCTTCCTCTTAGATAGTATACCGGCTGAAGGCCCATCCTCTAAAGGTAGTTTGGACCAAAAGCTAAGAGTCTTACCCTAAACTCCCACACGATCTCTCTTCATATCCATCTTTATGTGGTCAATTGTAAACCTCTCCACCATGCCTAACCAATCTATTTAGTCAAGCATGTCTTCCCAAAATATGGAAGGATGAAAGCTACGGTTACCAATCCAAAAACCGCTAATCTCTTGGAACCGACGAAACCACATTCCAGTGAAGTGAAACCGCCAAACCGTTGTGCGCATTTTGTTAGCCGCACCTCCTCTTTGAATTCGTGGACTCACGTTCACGAGCAACTCACCAAGTTGACTCAAACCGTTTTGGATCGATATGTCATATCGATCCCACAACCTTTTAGGGAGCCTTCATTGCCCTGGCAATGCCGAGAGAGCCCCAAATCCCTTCTACATGTACCCATAAGTTGCATATTGCTTCTTGAGCCATGAAACCACGCTCTTGAAGCCCGAACTCCTCACGTTGCCCAAAGACTGGCAACTTAGGAAGGTCTTAACCGTTCTGGATTGACGGGTCATATCGATCCCATCGCTTTCTAAGGACCAGTGTTGCTCCGGCAACATCGGGAAGACCTGAAACTTTTCAAAATTCTCTAAGTACCGGTGTTGTCCCGACAACACCGAAAAACTTGTCTATTGCAGGAATAATAGGGATTAATCCCCGCTGCCTAAAAGAATCGACATTGCTCCAGCAATGCCGCAAAATTCCCAAACCAAGTGATAGGCAAAGAATTCCGATATTTGACCAAAATTAATATACAAAATGTCTAAAGTCAGGACATTCAAGTCACGAGTTCGCAGAGATAGGAGCTGCGACGCCACTTTGACTGTAGGGCATCATGAGACCTGCCCAGAACATTAAGTCTTGCATCAAGTGTTCAAGTATTCGGCCCCATGGACTGGGGGTACATAACACACTAACACTTGGTCAGGATAAAAATCACTCCATGGTTCTATTACATCGAACAGAGAATTTCGACAATTGCAACAGAGCTAAGCTGTATAGTACGCTGAGCGACTGCAGAATTGAAAGGGAAACTGGTCCAACCTGCTAGAAATTGATATTGCCTCAAGAACATCAAGAACTCCCTGCCGTCATATCAACAATAAAACCGAACTCCTTAAAAATTCATCATCGTCCAGAAATAGGTGATAAAAGGTGGAACTTACCGTCGACCAGAGATAGATGACAACGGAGGGAATTTCCAGAATCAAATCAACGAAAATCGACCGGAGGAAATTTGAACCTACATAAATAAGAACAGCCATGGAATTGGTTAAGCAATGACCCTATACCGCCAAAGGGAGCAACTGATGGTTATAAACAAAGAAAAGTAAAGGAGATGCCTGGGACCCTAATCCTTCTTGAAAATGGTATATCTCATGGGACTCTAATCCTTCTAGAAAATGGCGTATCTCGGAGTTAAGCAACGTTAAGAAAATAACTACATTGGGTTGAAAGGAATCTACTCAACTTTCCAGGGTCAGATGAATGATTCAATCCTTACCAACATGACTTTAACACTGCCTGAAGATAGGCAGCACTAAGAAAAGACTTATACAATCCAATTATCGAAGTGCTAGTTTCCGAAGACAGAAACTGGTATCCAATTGGATTAAAGCACCGCCGGGTTGGTAGGAAAAATCGATCCCAACCACTTGAGTGTCGGTGTGGCCCCTACAACGCCTAGGACTTTTCTCACTTCCTAAGCACCGATGATGCCCTGACAACGTCGGGAAACTTTCAATTCCCTAAGTACCGACATTGCCTTGATAATGACGAGAAATTTCTTATTTACTAAGTACGGTACTGCCCTAGCGGGAAACTTTCTATTCCCTAAGTACAGACATTGCCTCGATAATGACGAGAAATTTGTTATTTACTAAGTACTGGTGTTGCCCCATGTTACCATCAATGCACTATCTTCTGGGGATAGAAGTTGGCTCTCGACTGAGTTTCTACCCTTGCCTTCAGAAAACTACTGTTGCTCGATGATAGGCGACGACAGGAAGACATACTCTTTCATAGGTCAATCGGATGGTTCAACCTGACAACGCAGGAATCAACCACTACACGAGAATAAAGCTGTGCAGAAAGGAAATCTCAGGATTGAATTGCTCATGTGAAAATTTCAAAAGATGAAAGCTGGTGCACAACGAATTTCCAGAATTCAACTTAAAAGATTTTAAATACAGTAAAAAATAGGCATCAAGGAAATGTTGCTCCAAAAACAAGCATCTAGGTTGTCAATTCCCAAAGACAGGAGTTGGCATATGAACAAAACTTCTGTGATGACAGCAACCAAGAAAAGCATGCATAGCCAAGGATAAGTGGGGACAATCATGGAAGGTTGAAAATGAAATCACAAAACTTCCTCAACCCTAAAATAGGATTAAGTGCCAGACATAGGGCAATCAAATCTTGTCCCGCAACTTTCCATCTCGTACAAATGCCTAAATACAGGCATGCAAAATATTTAGTCCCTGGATAGGGATAATGCAGAATACTTGGTCGAAGGAAACGTCAACAAGTCCAAGCACGAATAACCACAAGGTTAGTTAGATGACGATTCTGTCTTGCAAAACAGATCATGCTGGCAACAAAATTGCTAGCCAAGAAGATGAAAGATTTAATATTCATAAATTTACTATCGCTCAATGCTTGGTGAAGATGAAAAGGATGATGACCTACTCACGGTCCGACTAGATCATGTGGTCCCAAAATGCAGGGACAGGCCATCACCCAAAGATTGGTGATGATAAGAAGAGACCCTTAGAATGAGACTATCGATGCATTGACTTCTGGGAACAGAAGTGAGAGCCTAATCAAATCTTCAGTCCTACCTTCTAGGGTCCCAAGCAATCCTAAGATTCGCAATATCAAAGGAAAATCCATTGGGTCGAGTCATCTATGCGAAAGTTCTCAAAGACAGAAATCGATGCATTATTAGGATCTTAACACCAGAATTGGAAGAATTTACCATAACGAAAGATAGCAGTGACACGTCTTTCCAACACATACATCCAGAATAACATTGGACGATGATGTCGACTTAGAGGAATTCAATTGCAGTTGTGAAACAGACATCATTAAAATCAAAGCTTGGAATCAAATATCATAGTTCCAAGTTCTCGAAGATAGGAGCTATCTTGTTAATCAAACTTGGGCAATCAAACATATTTCTTAGGGGATCTAGTCTCCCAAAAATATATGGAACTAGTACTCAAAGTAATCAGCACGATGAACTGGGGCATAAACACCATCACTTTGTCAAACGAACTCGATTGAGCATAAACCAGAATTGTCACGGAACTAGCTAGGCCAAGCTACACCATAGTTTTGGATAGAGCTATGTAGTAGAATATGCCAAAATGACTGTAGGAGAAATATATACATGTATAGAATAACAGTAAACAAGTATGCTGCATAGAAACACAAGAAGTGAAGCAGCGAGAAAAAGGAATGCTCGAAATCGAGCAATTAAACCAATAGTCCCCAAAGATATAGACTGGTGTGAAGCTCCTCAATCGCAAACATGACTTGCAATTCAGCCATAATCAATCGTCTCAACATAATGGGACAAAAGGCGAAGCCTATGCTGAGAAGGATCCAGCTCCCGAAGGAGTGGAGGTTCCTCTGCCAGACTAAAGATTTGGTGACCGAAAAATCATTTTGAACAATAAAACTTAGCTTTCAACATTGTAGCTATGTTTTACTTTGAATAAAATCCTCCTATGATCAATGCTCGTAATCCAAGGAAAGTCGACAAAAGTCGACCAATCGGGATCTGAGCACTGATCGGGGCAGATGCGTATGTTATCTATACAAAGTGAGTCAAGTGTCTCGAGCACCATGAATGGACCATCCTGCGTAGATAGCTCACTCACCCTAAGAAAATGAATAACATCGTACTTTAAGATTGCCTTTCTTGAAACTTACCCGTTATTAATGAGAAATCAATACCGGAACCGCTGTCCGAAGTGACGCGGGAGCTTTTCTTTCAGGATCACTGAAAGTACAAAAAAAAAGCGATACGATGGAATCATCCACTACATCCAGCTTGAAATAAATCATCATGCTAGAAACCAAAACGACGATAGAAACTTAGCCAAGCCCTCGAATAGAGATAGTTGTAGAAGGAAGGCAATACTTGGCTCTGGAAAAACGTACACTCATCTGAGGCAAACTTAGCTTGACCACCATACCGGAGTCAGCATAAGGGGTTTCTCTACCAAACTAAAGCATTATATGATCTCCAAGGCGTAGATAGCATTGCTTGTATAGACAATTGGAATTCCAACTAGAATAAATGGTATATGGACAACCAACCAAGTAACTGAACAAAAGCAGTAAAATCAATGGAAGGATTGAAGTGAAAGGTTCGGCTAATAGAAAGTTTAAGTAAGAAAAATTTCTCGAAAATTTTCCAAGTACTCAGATCGGTACCGATCCGACCCTATTGGATCGGTACCAACCCAAAATTAGTCACCCGAATCATTCCAAACTCCTCCGACACGACCAACTTAATGTTCATATGCATTCTAAAGATATCAAGTCCAGATTGCTTTGTAGTCACAAGCAATGAAGGTCCACATTGAAAGCTGCATAGCTAACTGGCATATCACAGAAAATGTCTCCAAGTGGTTCGACGTACACATCTAAACTCCTTGAAGCGGAAACCCAGAAAAATTCAGTTCTAGAGCACACCTTTTTCCAATGAAAGCGTACCCTGAGGGGCAAATGTTAATCGTGTTTTTAACCCAGCAAAATTCAGAAGGAGTTAGAACATTCAGATTAAGATAGAACGACTCGAGAGTTGATTGGAAGGCCTAGAACTACAAGACAAAGGATCCCAAGAAGTTTGGACCATTTTATGAAAACATTTTAGATCAGTACCGATCCAATCCAATTGGATCGTTACCGGTCCAAAATATTTCCTTATTGGATCTTCATTCCACTTGTCTTACACTCCTATGTCTCCACAAAGCTTGTCTACCAAGTTTGGTTACATTCCAAGCATCCAAGTTCAAGAAGTAAAGACTTATCTGATTCAGACGGTAGATCAGTCAAGCCCATAAATGAATCATTTTCAAAACAAATCAACAAGCTTTGAAAATATATAAAGAGCATCAAAACGAAGCATGGAAGATAGCCAAGTAGTTGAAGCATAAAAAATATGTAACTATTTGGATCGGTATCGATCGGATCCAATTGGATCGGTATCGATCCAAATAGTTAGCTCCTACATAAAAAATGCTCAACTATTTGGATCGGTACCAATTCGATCCAATTAGAAAGTTTTCATGAACTAAAGCCTCATGAAGGCGAACCGATAGATCACCGGTCATCTAATCCAAAAAACCCTTCGCGAATGTGAAGATATTTCATGAACTAAAGTGTTATAAAGGCGAACCGGTAGATCAACGATCATCTGATCCAAAAAACCATTCGCGAACATGAAGGTCTTTCACGAACTAAAGTATCGTGAAGGGAGTCGGTAGATCAGCAGTCATCTAATCCAAAAAACACTTTGCGAATGTGAAAGTCTTTTACGGAATAAAGTGTCATGAAGGCAAACAAGTAGATCAACGGTCATCTGATTCAAAAATCCTTCATGAACTAAAGCATCGCGAAGGTGAACTAGAAGATCAACGGTCATCTGATCCAGAGCCCCCCGAAGTCAGTGATATCATGCTCCAAGGCTATGAATCGACAATTATATCAGTCACTCCATAGAATCAACGGAATCACTTCTAACGACCAAAGAAGCAAACATTGCTGAATTCCATAGCCTCGAAGTCGCTCAAAGAAACTAAACCAAAACTGAACCGACTTTGTGGTCAATCAGAGGCCGACTTGAATCAAACCAAGATTCGACATCCAAAAGAACCAAGTATCCTGGATCACAAATATATAAGTCTTCGAAGATAGAGGCTTTCCTAGGCTTTAATCATCTAGAAGACATAGCCACACGCAGTGGACCAGGGGCAACCATACGAGTTGTGAAGAAACCCTGGATACGGTTTAAACGCGCAAACAGCTCTATGGCATGGGGGCACCCCACATACGGCACCACACACACTTGAATAGCCATAGGAACGCGAAGACTAATCATACCACGGTTTTTTTACGTCCGATCGAAAATACTAGCATTTTGACAACTACGGACTTAACGACTCAGCTAACACAATAAATGAAATAGAAGCATAATACTTGCTTGCTCTTCCCAACTCCTCCTTTACCATCCTTGGTAGCTAGTCCTTCTTCCTCTTAGACCGTATATCGGTTGAAGACCCATCCTCTAAAGGTAGTTTGGACCAAAAGCTAAGAGTCTTAACCTAAATTCCCACAGTCTCTCTCTTTATATCCATCTTCATGCGGTCAGTTGTAGACCTCTCTACCATGAATACCCGATCTATTTAGTCATGCACGTCTTCTCGAAAGATAGAAGGATCATCCAAGCCATGGTAACCCGATCCAAAAACTGCTAGTCTCTTGGAACCGACGAAACCATATTCCAGCAAAGTAAAACAGCCAAACCGTTGTGTGCCTTTCATGTGACGTGCCTCATCTTTGAATTCGTGGACTCACGTTCACGAGCAACTTACCAAGTCGATGAAAGCAAGTCGACTCACACCGTTTCTGATGGATAAGTCATATCGGTCCCAAAACCTTTTAGGGAACCTTCGTTACCCCGATAATGCCAAGAAAGCCCCAAATCTTTTCCATGTATACCCATTAGTTGCACATTGCTTCTTGAGTTATGGAACCACGCTCTCAGAGCGTGAACTCCTCACGTTGCCTAAAGACTGGCTACGTTGAGAAGGTCTTAACCGTTCTAGATCGAAACGTCATATTTATCCCATGGCCTTCTAAGAATCGGTGTTGCTCCAGCAACATCGGAAAGACCTGAAACTTTTCAAAATTCTCTAAGTACCGGAGTTGCCTTGACAACATCGAAAAACTTGTCTATTACAGGAATAATAGGGATCAATTCCAGCTGCCTGAAAGAATAGACATTGCCCCAGCAACGCCGCAAAGTTCCCAAACCAAGAGATAGAAAAAGAATTCTGATCTTTGATCAAAATTAATACACAAAATGTCTAAAGTCAGGACATTCAAGTCACGAGATCCCAGAGACAGGAGTTGCGATGCCACTTTGACTAGGGGGCATTCAAAGAGTCGCCGAGAACATTAAGTCTCGCATCAAGTGTTCAAGTATTCGGCCCAGTGGACCGGGGGTACATAACACACTAACACTCGATTAGGATAAAAATCACTCCATGGTTCTGTTAAAACAGAGAATTTCAACAATTGCAATAGAGCTAAGCAGTATAATGCCGAGTGACTGCAGAATTGAAAGGGAAACTGGCCCAACCTGCTCGAAATTGATATTACCTCAGGAACATCAAGAACTCCTTGTTGTCATATCAACAAGAAAACCGAACTCTATAAAAATTCATCATCTCCCAGAAATAGGCGATAAAAGGTGGAACTTAGCATTGACCAAAGATAAACGATGACATAAGGCATTTCCAGAATCAAATCAACAAAAATCGAGCGAAGGAAATTTGACCCTATATAAACAAGAACAACCGTGGAATTGGTTAAGCAATGACCCTGTACCACCAAAGGGAGCACTTAACGGTTATAAAAAAGAAAAGTAACAGAGACGCCTGGGACTCTAATCCTTCTAGAAAATGGCGTATCACTTGGGACTCTAATCCTTCTAGAAAATGACGCATTGCATGGGACTATAATCCTTCTATAAAATAGTGTATCCCAAAGATAATCAACTTTAAGAAAATAACCAATTTGGTTTGAAAGGAATCTACTCAACTTTACAGGATTAGATGAATGATTCAATCCTCCAATCCTTCTAGAAAAGGGTGTATCCCGAAGATAAGAAATGTGATGAAAACAACTACATTGGTTTGAAAGGAATCTACTCAACTTTATAGGATTAGATGAATAATCCAATCCTTACCAACATAACTTTAACACCGCCCAAAGATAGGCAGCACTAAGAAAAGACTTCTACAATCCAATCATCAAAGTGCTAGTTTTCGAAGACCGAAACCGGTACCCAATTGGATTAAAAGCACCGCCGGGTCGGCAGGAAAATTCAATCCCAACCATTTGAGTGTCGGTATTGCCCCTACAATGCCTAGGACTTTTCTCTCTTCCTAAGTACCAATGTTACCCTGACAACGACGAGAAACTTTATATTTCATAAGTACCGACATTGCCTCGATAAAGCCGAGAAATTTGTTATTTACTAAGTACTGGTATTGCCCTGGCAATGTTGGAAAACTTTATATTCCCTAAGTACCGACATTGCCTCGATAATGTCGAGAAATTTGTTATTTACTAAGTACCAGTGTTGCCCCATATTACCATCAATGCACTAACTTCCGGGGATAGAAGTTGGTTCTCGATCGAGTTTCTACCCATGTCTTTGGAAAACTATTGTTGGTCGAAGATAGGTGACGACAGGAAGGCATACACTTTCATAGGTCAATCGGATGTTTCAACCTGACATCGCAGGAATCAGCCACTGCATGGGAATATAGTTATGCCAAAAGGAAACTCGGGATTGAATTGCTCATGTGCTAATTTCTAAAGATGAAAGCTACTGCACAACCAAATTTCAAAAATTCAACTTAGAAAGAATTTAGATACAGCCAAAAAATAGGCATCGGGTAAATGTTGCTTCAAATACAAGCATCTAGGTTATAAATTAACAAAGACAGGAGTTGACATATGAACAGAATGACGACAGTAACTAAGAAAAGCATGCATAGCCAAGGATAAGTGGGGATAATCACGGAAGGTCGAAAATCTAATCACAAAACTTCCTCAACCCTAGAATAGGATTGAGTACCAGACCGGGGGCAATCGAATCTTTGTCCCGCAACTTTCCATCTCTCACAAATGCATAAATACAGGCATACAAAATATTTAGTCCCTTGAATAGGGATGGATGCACAAATACTTGGTTAAAAGAAATGTCACCAAGTCCAAGCACGAATAACCGCTAGGTTGGTTAGATGATGGTTCTGTCTTGCAAACAGATCATTCTGGCAACAAAATTGCTAACCAAGAAGGTAAAGGATTTAATGTTCATAAATTTGCTATTGCTCAAAGCCTGGCAAAGATGAAAAGGATGATCACCTACTCACGGTCCAATTAGATCACTTGGTCCCAAATTGTAGGGAGATGCCATTGCCTGAAGATTGGTGAGGATAAGAAGAGACCCCTAGAATGAGACTATCGACACATTGACTTCTGGGAACAGAAGAGAGAGCCTAATCAAATCCTTAGCCCTATATTCTAGGGTCCCAAGCTATCCTAAGATTCGCAGCATCAAAGGAAAATCAATTGGGTTGAGTCATCCGTGCGTAAGTTTCTCGAAGACAGAAACCGACGCATTATTAGTATCTCAACACCAGAATTGGAAGAATTTACCATAGCGAAAGATGGTCGTGATGCGTCTTTCCAATACATACATCCAGAATAACATTGGATGATTATGTCGACTTGGAGGAATTCAATTGCAGTCAGGAAATGGACATCATTAAAAAATCAAAGCTTGGAATCAAATAACATTGTCCTAAGTTCTCGAAGATAGGAGCTATCTTGTCAATCAAAATAGGGTAATCAAATATATTGCTTAGGGGATCTAATCTCCCGAAATTTTATGGACTTAGTACTCAAAGTAATTAGCACTATGAACTGGAGCATAAACACCATTTCTTTGTCAAATGACATCGACTGAGCATAAACAAGAATAGTCATGGAACTAGCTAGACCAAGCTACACCACAGTTTTGGATAGAGCTATGAAGTAGAATATGCAAAAATGACTGTAGAACCAATATTTATATGTATAGAATCACAGTAAACAAGTATGCTACATAGGAACACAAGAGGTGAAGTAGCGAGAAAAAGGAATGCTCGGAATCGAGCAATTAAACCAATAGTCCCCAAAGACATAGATAGGTGTGAATCTCCTCAATCGCAAATGTGCCTTGCAATTCAACCATAATCGATCGTCTCCATATAATGAGGACAAAAGGTGAAGCCTATGTTGAGAAGGATCTAGGTCCCGAAGGAGTGGAGGTTCCTCTGCTAGACGAAAGATTTGCTGATCAAAAAATCATTTTCAACAATAAAACTTGGCGTTCAACATTGTCATGTATGTTTTACTTTGAATAAAATCCCTGTATGATCAACGCTCGAAATCCAAGGGAAGTCGACGAAAGTCGACCAGTCGGGTTCTGAGCATTGACCGGGGTAGGTGCAGTATGTTATCCTTATAAAGTGAGTCCAGTGTCCCGAGCACCATGAACCGACCGTCCTATGTAGTTTTCTCACTCACGCCAAGAAAATGAATCATAGCATACTTTAAGATTGCCTTTCTTGGAACTTACCCGTTATCCATGAAAAATCGATACCGGGACCGTTGTCTAAAGCGACGCGGGAAGCTTTTCCTTTCAGGATCATAGAAAGTACAAAAACAGGAAAAGCAATACGATGGAATCATACTAGAATCCAAAACGACGATAGAAACTTAGCACAACCCTCGAAAAGAGACAGTTGTAGAAGAAAGGCAATGCTTGGCTCTGGAACAACGTACACTCGTCTGAGGCAAACTTAGCTTCACCACCATCCCAGAGTCATCACAAGGAGTTTCTCTACCAAACTAAAGCATTATGTGGTCTCCAAGGTGTAGATAGCATTGCTAGTACAGATAATTGGAATTCCAACTAGAATAAATTGTTAATGGACAATTAACCAAGTAACTGAACAAAAGCAATGGAAGGAATGAAGTGAAAAGGTTGGGCTAATAGAAAGTTTAAGTAAGAACAACTTCTCAAAAAATTTCCAAGTACTCGGATCGGTACCGATCCAACCCCATTAGATCAGTACCGACTGAAATTGGTCATCCGAACCATTCCAAATTCCTCCGATACGACTAACTTTATGTTCATATGCATTCTGAAGATATCAAGTCAAGATTGCTTTGTAGTCACAAGAAATGAAGATCCACATTGAAAGCTGCATAGCGAACTAGCATATCACAGAAAACTTCTCCATGTGTTTCGACATAATCATCAAAACTCCTTGAAGTGGAAAACAAGAAAAATCCAGTTCCAGAGCACACATTGTTTCCAACGAAAGCATACTATGGGGGGCAAATGTTAATCGAGTTTTTAACCCAACAGAATTCAAAAGGAGTTAGAACATACAGATTAAGCAAGAATGACTCAACATTTGATTGAAAGGCCTAGAACTACAAGACAAAGGACCCCAAGAAGTTTGGACCATTTTATTCAAACATTTCAGATCGGTACCGATCTGATCCAATTGGATCATTACTGATATGAAATATTGCCTTATTGGATCTCCATTCCACTTATCTTACACTCTTATGTCTCTACTAAGCTTATTTACTAAGTTTGGTAACATTCCATGCATCCAAGTTCAAGAAGTAAAGACTTATCTGATTCAGACGGCAGATCAGTCAAGCCCATAGATTAATCATTGTCAAAACAAATCAACAAGCTATGAAAATATATGAAGAGCATCAAAACGAAGCACAGAAGATAGCTAAGTAGTTGAAGCATCAAAAATGCTTAACTATTTGGATCGGTACCATCCGATCCAATTGGATCGGTACCAATCCAAATAGTTTGCTCCTACATAAAAAATGCTCAACTATTCGTATCGGTACCGATACAAATAGTTAGCTCCTTGACCTCCAAACTTTCTGAGCTCCTTCTTTACACTGGGTGCAGGCTTCTGGAAAAGTACTCTGGTCCAAGTGCTCCCCAACTCCTATAAATACCATCCCATCTGCAACAGAAAAAGGATCTGCTCTGATCTCTACTGAAAGTCTGCAATTGTTTCTTCGCTCTTCTTTTCCCTCACAACAGCCATTAAATGGCAACTGAGATCCTTCCGATTGTCTCTAACAATGGTGGCTTGATCTATCTTAGGAAAGAAGAATCATATTGTAATCCAAACTCCTTTGTAACAGCAGTTGATCAATAAAAGCTATAAAGTGGACTTAGACTTCGTGTAAAGACCCGCAAATCCGTCTTCCGAAAATTCGACACCGATACGTCCACTGTACCAAATGTCGAAGAATCGAATGGCGAAAACGCGAAACTTTAGGGTTAAAAGAAGAGGTAGAAGAAAAAATAGAAGAAAGAGAAAGAACAGAAACAGAAACAATTATCAGAATCTCACATATCGCAGCGGAATAATATACAATAGATAAATCAATAATCTTTAAAACAAAAGACTATATCAGTTTATACATACATCAATCATCAGAGTTTACAACAATGGACAGTTATATAAACTTGTCCTCATACAGAATACACAGCGGAATAAATAACAAGTACGATAGTACGCTTCGCCATCCAGCTCATCTCCAAAACTCCAGAATATCCAGAATATCCTGATAAAATAACTCTAGGCTGCCCGTGTGGAAAATTATGGGCACCCAGAGTTTAGAAAGGGAACAATAAACTCCAGGTCAGTCATGGTGACTGGTGTGAGATCGTAAAACAGTTATTTTCGCAAAGAAAATAAAACAATTTCGCAATGCTTTTGGAAATGAAACTACCATAAGGCCTCCCGCCACACACACAATGCAAACGCAGAATTGGAGGAGATTTCTCCTTATGATAGTCAAAAATGCTTACTACGCCAAATCAATTGATATTATTATTAATGTCTAGTGCGGAAAACATTTCGAAAGTATAATATCAATCTTAGCCAACATACAACAATTGTCGTATGCCTACTATAGCTACTACGTTCAATAGCAGGTTACCGCCACATTCCATAGTAGGTAATACAATTAAAAACCGTACTGGGCTCGTATTTTTTCTTTGGATTTCCAACAAATGATCAGGCTAAGGAACTTCCTTACCGAAATAGAAACGCCTCTGGAAAGACGCCCCGGATCCTAACCGGATCTCTGCAAACAAAAGGCCGACGCTACCTCACGCTCTAACCGAGCTGTAACTAGGTAACTAACACACGAGTCATGTCATCCCCCGGTCGTTACCGACCTTTATCCCGAGATCCCGAAAACCAACAAAGAAACATCATACAGTAATAAATTACCGTGTCCACACGAGTTAAGTATCTGGGCTCCATACCATAATACCACCCTTTATCCAGAAGGAAATGACATACCCTAGGGGCGCTACCCCTACAAACCTTTGCCGCACATTCCTGTTTCGACCATTACCGGGTTGTGAGGCTCGACGAAGTCTCGTCCACAAAGCTACGCTTTTTCACAAAGCCACGCTTTTTCACAAAGCCACGCTTCTTCACAAAGCAATGCTTTGATCCACAATTGATCAACAGCACTTCGTGTGCCACATTACCAATTTGGGAATGTATCACTAGTAACCATCAACTACATAACCTCTGAGCTCGTACGTCTCAGAGAAGGGTGTTAAGCTAAGAGAATAAATTCTCCGCCACCAACAGAAATGTATTTGATAGAAACCAGCTTTACATCTCAAAGTGTAACGTCAGACACACATCCATACAAGTCCGTTCCGGGATCGAACGGAACCGAAGGCACTTCCAAAGAAGCCCTTGCAATCCGGATATTCACTAATCACGTCCGGACTTCCCATCACAAAAAGAGTGATATAAATCTCTATACCGGAGCAACTCGGTGCAGAGACATTCGACAGGTTGTCCTTTCATTTTCACAAATATCCGGTCTTCACACCGGTCTTCAAATGCTATCCATTCGCGACGTATCACTATTCGGAATGGGTTATATGACACAAAGGTCCTCTCCCGGCTTAACCGAATAATGAGCGTTTGTTTTAAAAACAAATCAAGTGTCATTTCAAAGGCAAATATTGATAGTCGGTTATTTAACTATTAACAACATTCACAACAATTAATCAATTTAAATAATTTTTCCCAAATTATTTATTTTCAAAATATCTTCATAAGATATATATTTTTCCACACTTCACATTTGAAAATCAATTTCAAATCCTATTTCATACTTCACGTTTGAAAATCAATTTCAAATCACATTTCATACTTCACGTTTGAAAATCAATTTCAAATCATATTATGGTCCATTTAAACCAACTAGATAAATCCTTATCGATTTATTTCAAATTTACGTTTCAAATTTGTAAATTTATTTCCACACTTCATCACTTTGAAAATCCGATTTCAAACCATATTTTCCACACTTTAAAAATAAATCAATATTTATTTTTAAAACAAATTTCCCTTTCCTTTACAACTTCTATTCGGAATTTATGTTCCTAAAAACCCACTTTTACACGATTTTCAAATCGTTTCCAAACATTCATTTTCAACCCCGAATCAACTTTAAAAATTGATTTCTCCATTTTATTTCAAATCCCAAATCGAATTTCAAATTGATTTCTGAATTTACTTCAACACCGAATCACATTTCAAATTGATTTTAACTTTAATCCCAAAGACTAAATCGTTTTCACAAATCAATTTCCAAATTTATTTTTCAACACAAGAATCAATTTTTTTGTCCAAACACCAAATAGATTTTATATTGATTTCACAAATTATTTATTTCAAATACCCGATCAATTATCAATTTGATTTCAAACAAATTTATCTCCTTTTAAATAAATTCTTTTATTTTTCCCAAACCATCTAAAATTCAATTTTTAATTTCAGAAATCCAATTTCATTTATTTCTGGTATCCAACGATACCAAAAATACATTCGGCTAAATTTTAGCTCTCAATACATTCAATCACAGATATAATCATATGCAGATTATAAATAATCAATCAAACAACATATGAAATCAATTCAAATGTTTTGAGGAATCCTGTTGGATCCCTCCAACCTGTTTCCCTGCATCCACAGATGTTAGCACAATACCAATTCCACTTCGAGGTGGAATATCGCGGTATATGGGTTTTATAAAATATCATCCGCTTACTAACGGCGCAATAGGGTCTCATCCGCTATACGAGGCGGGAAATCAATCAATCCAATATATACATATGCCAATATGTATATATTGCTATATATATAGATATATCCTACTATATCTAATATCACATCCAAACAGTCAATCAAACAATAACTGAAAATTCCACTTTTTAATTTGAGTGAGAAGATCTCACCTTTAATTTGCAATCCATTTTCCATTTCCGACTTGATTCTCGATCTCTTTTAGACCTTGTATAAATATTTATACCGTTCATCAATATTCGAAATAATCGAGTAATCAATTTCTGTTTGGTAATTTTAATTATCCAATGATTTTGTTTTACCATTTTCTTTTAATAAATCATTTTTTTTACCAACCCAAAAATTTAAATAAGCTAACTAACACAGTTTAATCATCATGTATATATATTCTTGAACTGCATATATTTACAAAACTGTTCTATATAGATAAAAATCAAATCTTTTTATATAAATCCCTAGTTCTTTCCAAAGTCTTATCTATATATATTTCTGCTTAAACAGTTTATACTAAAAGTATATATTATTTTTCTTTGAACAGGTAAAATTAATTTCCAGTGTACATCACTTAAAATTTCAAAACAAAGGGAAAACAAAAATTAATACCTTACTGTTAGAAAACTTCCCCTAAGTATGCTCGAACACCCAGACTACGCTGCTACAACAAACGACGTCATCTCCGATCGTCGACGAGCCCACTTGCTTCCCCACTCGCACGCGCGTGGTCGCGAACCTTAGCTCCGCCTGCTCCATGACTTCACGCAACACGCGATGCAAGAGAAGTCGTCCCCAACTCAACGTCGAATGCTACGCTTCCATTAGGGCATCCTTGACAAAACTCTATCTCGACTCGAGTGTCTCAAAACTCGCAGCACCCTGAGAAAATCGCGAGATTCCCCTAAGACCTACGAGCACACAACCTGCTTCTACGAACCATTGCACGCCTTCGATCAATCCATCTGCCACTGTCGCCGACCCCAATTCCACATCGGTCATCTACGTCGACCCTGAATTTCGAGCTCGAGCTCGAGTTTGCAACATTGGAAATCGATCGCAGAAGTTCCTGAGCGATTCGATTTTCGAAAACAGGATCGATTTTTATTTGGGAGAGAATTTGAGGAACGCGGCAATTTTTTTCTTCTGAGATTTCGTTCGTTTGCCATTTGAATAGAAAGGGGGAAAACTGGGTTTTAAAACGAAGAGAGAGACGTCGAGATTATATATATATTTTTTTCTTCGGCCATTATTTATTTGTTTTTCTTAAACGAGAACGAAAGAGGTCGCCATTTTTATTTCGTTCTGCCTTGATTTATTTTTTTGAACAAAGAAAATTTCTTTTACTTGTTTATTTCTTTTCGGCAACGTGCTTCTGACAATTGCGTGAAGAAGGGTTACAGTGATTAGCAGAGGAGACCAAAAAGCTTTGATGCTGAAAGAATTTCGGCTGAAGTCAACTAGGATAAAATTATTCAATTTAAATTCAAATTCGAATTGTTCCGATAAAGTCAACTAAAATTTTTGACTTCCTATCGAGGCGTGCCGCTAGGCGTTTATAATGTTATACGCCTATCCCGAACGCAATGGAAAAGGTTTCGGCTTCAAATTCGATCGTATGGAGATGATAGCTTTTTGTACCAGTTATAATATTAAATTTTCGATTTAATTTCAACGCGTTTGTTTATCGTACGGCCAAACGATCACTCCAAACATTACGAAAATTGAAATCCGATAATAATACAATATCATGGATCCAATGGAACTGGTTTCGTTAAATTCCGAGACTGTGCCCCAGAACGCTATTTTTAAATATCGACTAAACGATATAAATTCAAAACTGAACAAAGCCGTTTCAATTTCAATTCTGAAATCTTTATTATCTTCGGTATTATCAATATAAATTTTCTAAGCCTTTAGATTATTTTTAATCAGCTTAAAATTGAAGATTCAAATTTTTTTACCCAGTTTCAATAATTAAATTTAATAATTTACTCGCCAAATTCATTCTGATACTTGAACTTCAAATTTAAATTATCATTCGAATATTTAAACTCAATTAAATATTCACATTTTAAATGTCAAAAATTCAGGGTCGTTACACTTCGTTAAAAGCCGAACCACTATAAAAATCTCTTGTTCATTTACTTTTTCTATGATTACTATTACTTTTTCTATCTTATTTGCCTTAATAAACAGGGCTGGTGCTTTCACACTCAATCCAGGGTGTTGATCCATTTTTGGGTTAACAATATATATATATATTATAACATTCATAATACATATAAAGGCAAGTATATACATTTATAAAAAATGATGACTTATGAAATTTATGTAAAGGAAACCGTATTATCGATTATTGGACACATCAAGCAAGTAAGGCTATACCTATGTGTGTGTCTATATATACACACATATATATATATACATGTATATATTACACCACACGTAATACATATAAAGGCAAGTATATACATTTATATATAATGATGACTTATGAAATTTATGTAAAGGAAACCTTATTATCGAATACAGATCACGAGAATCTAAATTAATGTTTGTAAGAAATATATTTATATATAGCACCAAAAGGACACATGGCTCAAAAAAGTTTGAAATAAATATGGAAACATACACACACACACTCACGATGGTAATACTACAGCTCATTATAGCGAAGGCATCAAGCCTACCATGTATAAATGCATGCGAAACTGTGACCTTAAATGATCCACTGCATTGAAAACAAAACATTATATATGTGTGTGTCTGTGTGTCTGTGTGTAACGTGTGCAGCCTTGTTAATATAAAAATGCATGTGATGACACTGCAAGTGAATGGCATATAGATCAATCGCGAAGGCTGGTATTTAATCAAACATGTTGTGGAATAATTCAAGAAATTGAATGCATAGGACGACGAATAGAATTATCAACACCCGACAGCTATTAGCTAAAACATGTGATGACTATTATTTTAGCAAGCGATGAATGTGAATTTATTTTTAAGACGTAATGACTTATATTTTAACATATGAAAACAAGTGAATTTTTAAGTCACGATGGTCTATTGTTTTAAAAAGTGAGGGATAGTTATTTTATAACACTTGGAAAAAATTTCACTCTAATTTAAGACTGAATTTTACTTAAACAAAAAGATGAATTTTGTTAAGTATTTTTATGAGATTTCAAAAGGAAGGAAAATTGTATTAAATCATTTTTGAAAGATTTTTTATGGAAGAGCTATTACATTGAAAAAGTAATTTGTATATAAATTGGCTATCGTAATGAATATATATTTAATTGATTGATGATGTATTATATGTTCATTTTTATATACTGATCAGTTATTATTGCATATATGGAATTGCTGACTTGCTCACTTATATATATATATATATATGACATCACCCAACATTATGACTTTAGGAATTTGGTGGAATTAGGGTTGTTTCAAAACTGGGTATTGTAAGACTTAAACTCATGAGTGAGTAGAATTGCATCTACGAGATTGTGAAGATTAAAATTGTGTTAGGAAGCCCGAACTGATCAAAAGACATGACTCATCAATATTTAAAACCAGATTTAAGAATTTAGGATGGTGGAGACCGATGTAGGGTCGCTTCTTATGTTCCAACTGCTTAGCCCATGGTTGGTTAAGTCCACAATCTCCATTGCATAGTGCCTATCTGAAGGACATGCGAAATTGAGTATGCAAAGCAGGGAACTCGTTACTAATTGTATATGCTCACCACTATGTTTTCTTCTGTTGGACATAAGTCGAGATCATTTCCTCTCGTTGGATGGGGGCTTATGGATTATCTTGTAATAATTTGGTTGAGTCAACCTAATAGGTTTCTAGTCAGCCTGCAAAACTACATAGGTTTTTAAGCAACATGCAAAACTATTATTTGTTTCTAGTCAGCTTGAGAAAACTAATATAGAGTTGTAGTGGCCCTGGGAAAACTATTGTAATGACCCGTAATTTTTGATAAT
The DNA here is from genome assembly GCA_030737815.1 of Allium fistulosum. Classification (NCBI taxonomy): domain Eukaryota; kingdom Viridiplantae; phylum Streptophyta; class Magnoliopsida; order Asparagales; family Amaryllidaceae; genus Allium; species Allium fistulosum. The sequence continues at coordinate 969,798,014 of CM060908.1, read as the reverse complement.
TAAATTAGTTAATTTAATAAGGTTTTCTGATTTAATATTAGGAGAAATAAAAATTTGTGATACTAATTAAATAATAAATAGAATGAAATGTAACAATGTTAATTTAAGTTAATTATAATTTTTTTAACGAAAGTCCAATCAATTGAAATGATTTAAAGGGTATGCTTGGTTATAGAGTAAATATAAGAAAACAAGTGTAAATATTGAATTAATTAATGAAATAATATATAACTAATAGTAATTAAATAAAATCAGTGTTAGGTAATTAATTGTAACATTTGGTTGTAAATAATAACTTATTAATGTGACTAAAAGTAAATGGTGGCAAACTATTATATGTTACCTATTTATTGAGTCTGTTAAGTTAAATTGGAAATCAATTATAATTGAATGGCATTAAATGTTACATTGATGTGGTTTAAGACAATAACTACAATCTGTGAATGTAATAAAATATATATAAATGTAAATTATATTCATAAGGAAATAATTGATTTAATAAAAGATTTGAATCAAGATAGATAAATCAATTGGGATCTTAAATTTTAATTAATGTCTAAATTGGACAAAAATTCAATATAAATGGAAATATAGTAGTTAATACAAATAAAGATGGAAATAGGAGGATATTAATGTAATGAAAGAAAAACAAATATTAACTATGTTATTTGAGTAATAATTGATTGAATATAAAGTCTGAAATCAAATTAAAACAATTTATTGGAATTCATTTTAATTAATTGGATTTAATAACAGTTGAAATTGAACGATGTAATTAGTGAAATATTAAACATTGAATTGGATATGTAAATTTGCTTTGAGTTATTATAAATGTCAAGTAATCAAGAATGATGAAATTTGTTAGTTTATAAAATTTGAAATTAAAAGGTGATTTAATTAATTTAATATTAATTTATTTAATTAATGTGTAAATAGCCATTTTGGCCACTGTCTCGGATTTTGACGAAACTAGTTTCATCGATCCGTAACGGTGAATTATTGTAAGGTTTCAAGTTTCGTAGCGACCGGACTTGTCGTTTGATCGTACGGACTCGAAATGCCTAGAAATCAATTAAATTGAAATCAATTTGAAATCAGCTGATTTTAAAGCCAACTTCTTCATACGATGGAATTAGGACTTGGAAACTGTTCCATTGAGTTTTAAACTATCCAAAACATCCATTTTGATATATGGGATGACCCATTTTTCGTTCCGGAGGCAGAACGGGCTTTTCGGGTCGTTTATCGTTCAACTTGTAAATCAACCTACTCCATTCATTCTATTTTTCAGCTATTCTTATAAATAGCTAGATATAAACCCTAACTATTTCTTATTTCCATTTGTCTATCCGTACATTTCCTTCTCAACTCCTCATTTCAATGGCAGACAAACCAAAAACCAAATTCGCAATTCAGTTTCAAATCAAATTTAAATTTCAAAAATTAAAATTCCTCAAACCCTATCAAATTATATACCGTTTCGAAGCTCTCAACGAGTGCATCTTAGATCTGCAATTCGTTTTTGTCATCGAATCACCGTTTGTCTAGAAATTGAAGGTTAATTCTCGGCCATTCGTTTGGGGTTTGATCAACGACGATGGATCGTCGATTTGAGGGTACAGTTCTGTAGAGAGGACCAAGGGGAGTTCATCGGCGTGACTCATTGGTCGAATTGGTGGTCAAATCGACCAGAATAATTCGATTTAGGGTTATAAATGGGTAACGGTGGCTGTCTTCGTTCGGCGTCGATCGTCGACCAAGGGAAGGTCGCGCACTTTTGATGAGTCGGGGGAGGGCGTGAGCGCCTGCGACTGGCGTGTGATCGAGCCAGGTTGAGGCAGCGTCGGGTTTTTGCTAGCGGCAAATATCGAGGCCGAAGTCAGTAACCAAGTTTCGAACATGAGTTTGCTACTGACGTGTACAAGTTTTGCAATATTATTTATTTGTTTTAAATTAAATTTGTTTATCTTCTAATGCTCATAACATTTACATACGAGGTCTGATTCACGCGCGGTTTGATCTGCTGGGATCGTATCGAAATTCCGGATATTTTGGCACTTGTTTGGACGAATTCTAAGACTTTTGAAATTTGGGCCTTATTTTGAATTTCAAATCGATTTGAATTCAAAGGTGAGTGTTTTAACCCCATCACAATTACTAAATTACCTTATGTTAGTTAAATTAAATTTATGATGTGATTAGAAATTTATTGGTAGATGTTTGGTATGTTAAATCGTCATTCTACTTAAATTTGACTTTTATTTGCATTTAATTATCGTTTAATTTAATTTTGAGTATTAAATTGCCAATTTAATACCTGTATTGATTATCAGTTATCTATTGATGTTCATTGATTGATTTGGATGATGAGTGTGATGTATGTTTGATTGTTGATATTGGATGCCTGGATGTTGTATTTTTATTGTTATAACTGCAAGTTCCCTATGGGTTGAAATGATACATACCCGAATGATCTATAGATTAGGGAAAAATCGTTATGGGTTGAAATGATAGACTCGTGCGATTTTATGGATTTTATTTAATTTGGAATTGCGGTTTGAAATGATATATAATCGTAAAATTTTAAATTGCGGATTGAAATGATAAAAATCTGTATCACTTGACCCTAGGGAAGAGAATTATATACGGACACCGAATTGGTTAAATTAAATGATTTTTAATCCTTAATTTTCTTGAATTTAGTTAAATGATATTTTGAAATAAAATTTGATTTATATAAATTGAATTATTATCGAAATTCAAGTTTTATGTCAAAAATTGGAATTGGTTTAAAGGAATTGTTTAAAGAAATTAAATTGTAATTTTAAGGTTGAATTTGAAGTATACGTGAAGTTTGTCTGAATTGGGTTATTAAAATTGTTTGAAATATATTAAAATTGGAGTAATTTAAATTAATATTTCAAACATGGATTTGGAAGCGATATAAAATGTGACGACCGCCCATGACCCTGCACTGAACCTAGAGATAGTGCGCTGTAAAGTGTGCCAGGCGACCATGGACGATTGCCAGGGTAAATTAAAACAACAAGATCTATCGTATTACTCACAACGCATGGACAAAATACAATAGAACATATATATAGTGAAGCTTCACAGAATAGAATCTCATCAATAAAACTTCATAATAGTTGAACACAAACATCTGAAGAGTCAATACAACAAGCCTCACTACATATCACTCAGAGAATACAAAGCAGCGGAACATCCAGTACATATAATAAGAAAATAATATGCAACCCTCCAGCTCGTCTTCAATATCAGCACCGTGGATAACATGATCAGCACCTGTCACCTGCTACCTAGTCTGCCCGTCCCAAAATGAACGAACAGCCCAAGGCAATAAGAGTTAAAACATAAAGCCTTGAGTCAGACAATAGTCTTAGTGAGTAGTAAATTAACTAACAACATACCAAAAGAGCATAAAGGAAAAGGAATAGGAATACAACCCTCCCACTCCAACCTCATTCTACTATGATAGCCCCAGACACACATTAAGTTGAAGCAAACATAGCAGAGCATACAATGTAAAGTAAAGCAATTATCACTCGAGTCAAGGGCGATGTTTTCCAAGCACAAACCCCCAAGGCCTAAACCAAGATCAGATAAGCACCCAGAAGATACCGCTCTTGAGACCGAATGAGGATACAACCAAACATCCATGACTCTGGCTGTCACTGTTATAATTGCTTCGATATCACCGTTAATTGAATGACCGGCACATTCTTTCAGCCGTCTGTCAAGGGCTAATGGAAACCCCGGTTCTAGACATAACTCCCGCACGTCATCGTGACCCGTGCCTAGGACTATCGAATCTGCCCAGAGTACTTGACTACCAATCCGTAGCCTTCAGGGACTATCGAATATGCCCAACGTACTCTTTCTTTGAGCATGCTAGAACCTTCAACAACGATGAGATCTCAGCCTTCTAGTCATCCTCCTCGACGACTATTTCCATACTAGCTCAAGCGCCTCTCGAGCATCCATTATCCTCAAACTCGAACACTTCACCGAGTTATCAATCTGCTTGGAATGATCCTGTCTGGATTAGACCAAGGCTATCTCATATGATGCTTCGCTTCATCACATCCTCGCAAAGTCTCATCTCAACATCATCATCAAATCTATGCATAAGAGCTTCATCATCCGCTACGTATGCCACAAGCAGCTTTCCCAATTCAAGAGCCTTTCTCTTAGCTTTTGAATCATCTTCGGTCTAAATCAAATCATCAATCATCTAATTCATAGCAATCAACCAAGTCAAACATTAATCCAAACAATCAAGCATTTAAATATGATCTAAGTAGACAATTATCACAATAATGGCAATTTCGTAATTAAAGAGTTGAAAGTCTAATAAGCATGAAAACATGAACAATATCTCTATAATCTTGATGAATGAACTTGCATAGGTTAACATGTAGTAAGATGGATGTCAAATCATCATGAACAATGAATCTATACGGATCTACACATGTGATTAGGAAAATGCATGGAAATCACTATTTTAACACCAAATCAAGCCAACGATCCGATATACTCCTTTGGATCCGTGTGAGAGATAATCACCACTCACCAAATCACCAAAACAACTCAAAAGCAACACACTTCAGATCTGGACAGCGAAGGATCTAACTTGATCTATCACCAATCCGCTTCAAACGATGAAATCTCTCTTCGAAGAATGTAGATCTTCAATCTAAGCTCTTCGATCTTCGATTTGATCTTCAATATGGATGGAAGGAATCACTAGATTAGAGTGGAGGAAAAGAAGTGAAGAAGTGTAGAAGTCGAGCTCTCAAAATGGCAGCACTTCGTCGCTTCGAAATCCGGATCCCAAAAATGAAGAAATAGACGAGGATTTATAGGCAGAAATTCCTTCACTCGTCTGCCTTCTTAGGTCGTCTCCGACCTAAGCCTCCCTCTGCCTTACGACCTACGACTCAGCAACTAACCCCTAAGTCGGTAACGACTTAACACGCGCGCCTATACAAACTAACGACTTAGCAGCTTCGCCGACCTAGCAATGTTACGACCTAACCAAGATACGACTTAACAGGTCTACCAGTCTACGACCCAACACATTGCACGACCTAACAGAGGATACGACTCAACATACGCGCGCATTCTCGCATCCTACGACTTAACAGAGTCTCCGACTTAACAGGGTAGCCGACCTAACAACTCAACAGAGTTACGCCTTAATGATTTAGCAACTCTACGACTTAACAGCTAACACCTAAGTCGTCTACGACTTACGACCTAACACCTAAGTCGTCTACGACTTAGTACAGATGACCTAAACTTCAACGACTTATGCCATAACCCTTAAATCATTAACTCTGCTAGGTTGGTAACTCTTAGGTCGGTCAATTCCTTAAGTCGTCTAACCGACCTAACTTCTATACAACCTAACTTCTATACAATCTAACTCCTAAGGTCGTCTATCCCTTAGGTCGTCTACTACCAAGTTGCCATACCCTATAGGTCGTCTCAAACTGTCATACGACCTAAACCACTACCCCTCTTCCTTAGGTCATCGTCGACCTACTCCTTAGGTTGTTAACTCGCCAAAACTCATAAGTCACCAACTTTTCCTTAAGTCGCCTATGTCTTAAGTCGGTCACTACCTTAAGTCGGTCACTCGACCTAAGCCACCCTATGACTTAACTTTTAAAACTCGTATCTTCCTTAGGTCGCTCCAAAACTCCGATACGACCTAGAACTTAAACTCAGGACGACTTATCACAAATGCGACCAAATTCCAACTGTTTTACGATGTTTCGATCCGTGAAAATATGGGTCGTTACATTCTCTTCCCCTTAGGAATTTCGCCCCCGAAATTCCAAACAAAGCAATCAAAGACTATTCTGCACGCCTACCATCCATAGCAATCAACAAACCATGCATCCAATTCTAGCTTAGCATGCAGAATTCTAAAACTAGAACAAGTTACAATATCGTGAGATGACACGACACCTTAGGGCCATACCTTGAAGAGTTCAGGATGAGCTGCTTTCATCCTCCCTTCCACCTCCCACGTACAGTCGTTATCATCATCACTCCATTGTATCTTGAGCAACTTAACTACCTTCCTCCTAAGCTGTTTCGTGTCGGTTTCCACAACACGAAGCGGCTTACGAGGTCTCCTATCGACTGGATCAACTTTGAAGTCTTCACAGCTATCAGTAGAAACCACTGTATTCGAGTCGTGCACATACTTCCGAATTGTGCACACTCGACATCTTCTCTGGTAATTCCAATCTGTAGGCGAGCTTTCCAATTCGCTCGATGATCGGGAATGGTCCAACAAATATCGGAGTCAGTTTTCCTTTCTTCCCGAATCGAATAACATTCTTCAGTGGAGAAATCTTCAAAAAAACCATCTCACCTACGTCGAATTCCAAATCCTTACGACGCTTATCAGCATAACTTTTCTGACGATCTTGGGCTGCCTTCATTCGTTGCCGAATGATCTCAATGCAATCCGAAGTCTGTCGAATCATCTCTGGCCCAAGTAACAGCTTTTCTCCTGTTTCCAACCAACATGTCGAAGAGTTACACGGACTTCCATACAATGCCTCATACGGTGCCATACCAATGCTCGACTGGTAACTGTTGTTATATGAAAATTCCACCAAATGAAGGTGAACTTCCCATGATCCTCCGAAATCCAAAACACAAGCTCTGAGGAGATCTTCCAAAACTCGGTTGACTCTCTCGGTCTGACCATCTGTTTGAGGGTGATAAGCTGTACTCAAACACAACTCGGTTCCCAAAACTTCCTGGAAGCTCCTCCAAAATCCACTAGTGAACAATGGATCTCGATCGCTCACTATACTCTTCGGAATACCATGGAATCGAACTATCCACTTAACATACAACTCAGCCAACTTTGATGCAGTCCTAGTCGATCGAATAGGAATGAATCTTGCACTCTTAGTCAGACGATCTACGATGACCCAAATCCCTTCATTTCCCATTCTGGTTCTAGGCTATCCATCAATAAAATCCATCGAAACTTGCTCCCACTTCCATGTAGGAACTTCTAATGGCTGAAGCAATCCACTTGGCTTCTTCTGTTCGGCTTTTACCAACTGGCAGTTCATGCACTTGGAAATAAAATTTCCAACATCCTTCTTCATACCTTCCCAGTAGTAGATTCTCTTCATATCCCGATACATCTTATTTCCACCTGGATGAATTGTCAACCTCGAGTGATGACTTTCCCTCAGAACTTCACTCCTCAATTCATCTATATCGGGAACAACTAGTCGTCCTTGCTTCCGAAGCCAACCCTCTCGATCGACCTCGAATCCTTTATCCTTCTCTGGGTCCAATCCAGATTCCAAATCACGGATAATCTTGACAAGCTTATCGTCTCGCTTTTGGCTCTTGCCAATCCTTTGCACAAGAGTCGGTCTTATCGATAAGTTTGCCAACATCTTAGGTTCCAGTTCACATCTGGGCCTGAAGTCAAATCCAGCTAAATACTCGAGATTCTTCCATTCTGAAAACATGGCTCCCAATCCTGCATGTCTTCGACTTAACGCATCTGCCACTGCGTTACCTTTTCCCGGAGTATAAGCTATACCAAAATCATATGATGCCAAAACCTCTAGCCAACGTTGCTGCCGAAGATTCAAATCCTTTTGGGAGAAAAGATACTTCAACGACTTATGATCCGTAAACAACTCGAATCGAACTCCCAATAGATAATGTCTCCACATCTTCAGAGCAAAAACAATTGCCGCTAACTCCAAATCATGAGTTGGGTAATTCCTTTCATGCGACTTCAGTTGTCGACTAGCATACGCAACAACTTTATCCTTCTGCATTAGCACTGCTCCAAGTCCAGTACCACATGCGTCGGTGTAAACCACCATCTCATCATTCCCACTTGGAATAGTCAAAACAGGAGCACTTGTCAATCGCTCTTTCAGGATTCTGAAAGCTTGCTCACACTTATCATCCCATCTGTACACTTGGTTCTTTTTCGTCAATCCTGTCAATGGTGCAGCCACCTTGGAGAAGTCTTTGATAAACCGTCGATAATATCCTGCTAATCCAAGAAAACTTCTCACATCAGGTGCATTCTTAGGTCTAACCCAATCCTGGATTGCTGCCACCTTAGCGGGATCAACCGCTATTCCATTTCCAGAGATAACATGGCCTAAGAACCTCACTTCACTCTTCCAGAAGTGACACTTCGAAAACTTAGCCTTCAGCTGATGTTTCCGCAAGATTTCCAAAACAATATGCAAGTGCGTCTTGTGCTCTTCCTCAGTTCTGGAGTAAATCAGAATATCATCCACGAACACAAGCACGAACTTGTTCAACTGATCTCTGAACGCTCTATTCATAAGATCCACAAAATATGCTGGCGCGTTAGTCAATCCAAACGGCATTACCAGCCACTCAAAGAAACCGGATGGTGTTCGAAAAGCAGTCTTCGGCACACTATCCTTAGCCACTCTCAACTGGTGAAATCCCGTTGCCAAATCCATATGAGAAAACACCTTGGCTTCGTGAAGCTGATCAAACAAGTCATCTATTCTCGGCAATGGATACTTGTTCTTCTTAGTCACCTTATTCAGCTCACGATAATCCACACACAACCTCAACGATCCATCTGCCTTGGTTGCAAACACAACTGGTGCACCCCATTCAGACACACTATGCCGAATGAATCCTTTCTGCAAAAGATCATCAACCTGCACCCTCAACTCCTTCTGTTCCCTAGGCGCCATCCGCCTAAGAGGCATCACAACAGGTCTGGCTCCTTCAACTAGATCTATACGAAACTTGATCTCTCTATGCGGCGGTAACCCTTTGACCTCGTCAAAGACATCCTCGAATCCATTAGTGATCGGTACTGATGACAGTCCATCCCGTGGAACAACCAGCGAATACATGAAGCTCATGAAGACACCTTCTTCATGCTTACATCGTATCACAATCTTTCGCCCCTCCACATTCTCGACTGTCACCTCCAACCTCTCACAATCAACCTTTGCCGCATATTTCCTAAGCCAGTCCATACCCAAAATAATTCCGAACCCCGCAAAGTTCAGAACAAAACAATCACAAACAAAGGAGCAACCATGACTCGATACAATCAGACCACGGCATAGCATACACAAACAAGACGAACCCCCAACTGGATTAGTCACAACCAATGGCCTATCAACGATATCCGGTTCCAAACCTAATCGGCCTACAAGTTAATTACAAACAAACGAATGCGATGCTCCAGTATCAAACAGAACTCTAACTGGAACACCACATAGGAAAAGAGTACCTTGAACCACCACACTCTTTCCATTCTCTTCAGCGGTAGGAGCTTTCGAAGACGATGGAACAGCTCCCAAAGCATAAGCTTGCACAATCTGCTTGTCCTTCCATGGTTCTGGACAATTCTTCCTGAAATGCCCCGGCTTGTCACGGTTGTGACACTTCATCGGTGCCTTCGGATTCTTACAATCCTTTGAGAAATGGCCCTTCTGCTGACAATTGTAGCAAGTCACTTCGCCCTTCAGCTTCTTCTGGCCATCCTTACCCTTCTGCTGTTGCTGCTTCCTCTTCTTGCTTCCACTCTGCTGTGGTTTAGACTCTCCCCTGGTCACAACAACAACAGATCCTTCCTTAGGAAACAGACTCTCATGCCTGAGAGCTTTCTCCACAAGCTTCTCAAATGAATCGTCCAAATGATCCACTAGCTGTCTCCCAAGATAGCTGTCCAAGCCTGTCACAAACTTCTCATTCTTCTGATAATCAGATTCAATATACGACCGAGCATACTTGGACAAAGCTTCAAACTCAGAAACATACTCAAGAACTTGTCTTCCACCTTGCTTGAGCTCCACAAACTTCTTGAACAAAACAGACTTCTGAGCTGTAGAAATGAACTTAGCTTCAAATCTGACTTGGAATTGCTCCCAAGTAATCTCTTCCTCCGGAGTATTGATGGTAATAGAGTTCCACCAATCAGAGGCTCTCCCTTGAAGCTGCCTTGATGCTAACTTCCTCTTAGTCGCATCCTCAATTCCCAAGTCACCAAAGATCCTTCTACAAGCATCTATCCACCTCTGGACTTCAATAGTCGACTCTGTTCCTAAGAAAACCTTTCCTCCAAGAGCAGTGTAGTCCTTACACAACTTACCAAAATCCACCGGTTTTGGATTTTGAACTTGAACTCCAACATCCACCGATGGCCCCGGAGCTGGCATCCTTCTCATGATCGAAGTCATCATAGCTTCGAACATAGCTGCATAATCAGCAGCCCCTTCAGTGGCACGGCCTTCCCTTGCAGCTGGTCTCCCTCTTCGACTCATTCTCAATATCTATAAGAAGGAATGGTCAGAACATCTTGAGAAACAACTGCTTAAAGGACTCAAACTCTTCTAATCTACTATATTATATATAGTAATCATCCATCAAAATACAATTACGTCTCTCATACGTAGTTACGTCAGCGAGCGTTGTGTAAAATCGATTAACCTGGCTTTGATACCAAATGTGACGACCGCCCATGACCCCTGCACTGAACCTAGAGATAGTGCGCTGTAAAGTGTGCCAGGCGACCATGGACGATTGCCAGGGTAAATTAAAACAACAAGATCTATCGTATTACTCACAGCGCATGGACAAAATACAATAGAACATATATATAGTGAAGCTTCACAGAATAGAATCTCATCAATAAAACTTCATAATAGTTGAATACAAACATCTGAAGAGTCAATACAACAAGCCTCACTACATATCACTCAGAGAATACAAAGCAGCGGAACATCCAGTACATATAATAAGAAAATAATATGCAACCCTCCAGCTCGTCTTCGATATCAGCACCGTGGAAAGCATGATCAGCACCTGTCACCTGCTACCTAGTCTGCCCGTCCCAAAATGGACGAACAGCCCAAGGCAATAAGAGTTAAAACATAAAGCCTTGAGTCAGACAACAGTCTTAGTGAGTAGTAAATTAACTAACAACATACCAAAAGAGCATAAAGGAAAAGGAATACAACCCTCCCACTCCAACCTCATTCTACAGTGATAGCCCCAGACACACATTAAGTTAAAGCAAACATAGCAGAGCATACAATGTAAAGTAAAGCAATTATCACTCGAGTCAAGGGCGATGTTTTCCAAGCACAAACCCCCAAGGCCTAAACCAAGATCAGATAAGCACCCAGAAGATACCGCTCTTGAGACTGAATGACGATACAACCAAACATCCATGACTCTGGCTATCACTGTTATCATTGCTTCGATATCACCATTAATTGAATGACCGGCACATTCTTTCAGCTGTCCGTCAAGGGCTAATGGAAACCCCGGTTCTAGACATAACTCCCGCACATCATCGTGACCCGTGCCTAGGACTATCGAATCTGCCCAGAGTACTTGACTACCAATCCGTAGCCTTCAGGGACTATCGAATCTGCCCAACGTACTCTTTCTTTGAGCATGCTAGAACCTTCAACAACGATGAGATCTCAGCCTTCTAGTCATCCTCCTCGACGACTATTTCCATACTAGGTCAAGCGCCTCTCGAGCATCCATTACCCTCAAACTCGAACACTTCACCGAGTTATCAATCTGCTTGGAATGATCCCGTCTGGATTAGACCAAGGCTATCTCATATCATGCTTCGCTTCATCACATCCTCGCAAAGTCTCATCTCAACATCATCATCAAATCTATGCATAAGAGCTTCATCATCCGCTACGTATGCCACAAGCAGCTTTCCCAATTCAAGAGCCTTTCTCTTAGCTTTTGAATCATCTTCGGTCTAAATCAAATCATCAATCATCTAATTCATAGCAATCAACCAAGTCAAACATTAATCCAAACAATCAAGCATTCAAATATGATCTAAGTAGACAATTATCACAATAATGGCAATTTCGTAATTAAAGAGTTGAAAGTCTAATAAGCATGAAAACATGAATAATATCTCTATAATCTTGATGAATGAACTTGCATAGGTTAACATGTAGTAAGATGGATGCCAAATCATCAAGAACAATGAATCTATACGGATCTACACATGTGATTAGGAAAATGCATGGAAATCACTATTTTAACACCAAATCAAGCCAACGATCCGATATACTCCTTTGGATCCGTGTGAGAGATAATCACCACTAACCAAATCACCAAAACAACTCAAAAGCAACACACTTCAGATCTGGACAGCGAAGGATCTAACTTGATCTATCACCAATCCGCTTCAAACGATGAAATCTCTCTTCGAAGAATGTAGATCTTCAATCTAAGCTCTTTGATCTTCGATTTGATCTTCAATATGGATGGAAGGAATCACTAGATTAGAGTGGAGGAAAAGAAGTGAAGAAGTGTAGAAGTCGAGCTCACAAAATGGCAGCACTTCGTCGCTTCGAAATCCGGATCCCAAAAATGAAGAAATAGACGAGGATTTATAGGCAGAAATTCCTTAACTCGTCTGCCTTATTAGGTCGCCTCCGACCTAAGCCTTCCTCTGCCTTACGACCTACGACTCAGCAACTAACCCCTAAGTCGGTAACGACTTAACACACGCGCCTATACAACCTAACGACTTCGCAGCTTCGCCGACCTAGCAATGTTGCGACCTAACCAAGATACGACTTAACAGGTCTACCGGTCTACGACTCAACACATTGCGCAACCTAACAGAGGATACCACTCAACATACGTGCGCATTCTCGCGTCCTAAGACTTAACAGAGTCTCCGACTTAACAGGGTAGCCGACCTAACAACTCAATAGAGTTACGCCTTAATGATTTAGCAACTCTACGACTTAACAGCTAACACCTAAGTCGTCTACGACTTACGACCTAACACCTAAGTCATCTACGACTTAGTACAGACGACCTAAACTTCAACGACTTATGCCATAACCCTTAAATCGTTAACTCTACTAGGTTGGTAACTCTTAGGTCGGTCAATTCCTTAAGTCGTCTAACCGACCTAACTTCTATACAACCTAACTTCTATACGATCTAACTCCTAAGGTCGTCTATCCCTTAGGTCGTCTACTACCAAGTTGCCATACCCTATAGGTCGTCTCAAACTGTCATACGACCTAAACCACTACCCCTCTTCCTTAGGTCGTCGCCGACCTACTCCTTAGGTTGTTAACTCGCCAAAACTCATAAGTCACCAACTTTTCCTTAAGTCGTCTATGTCTTAAGTCGGTCACTCGACCTAAGCCACCCTATGACTTAACTTTTAAAACTCGTATCTTCCTTAGGTCGCTCCAAAACTCCGATACGACCTAGGACTTAAACTCAGGACGACTTATCACAAATGCGACCAAATTCCAACTGTTTTACGATGTTTCGATCCGTGAAAATACGGGTCATTACATAGAATTAAATATTTTATTGAGGATTTGAATTGAAAGATTTGAAATTGGGTTTTTGGAAATTGAAATTAGTTCAAATGTGTTGAAAGGAAATGAATTGTTTAAATTGATATTAAATTCAATTTCATATTTTCAATATAAACTATTTTGAAAATATATTATTTTAAAGATTCTAAATTTTAAGATTTTCAAATTATTAAACTATTTTTACCTATATTAACTATATTAAATCAATTTAACTTATTATAAACCATTTAATGTATTTTAAAACTAATTAACCCATTTTAACTTATTTTAAATCTAATTAATCTATTTTAAAGCTATTTAATCTATTTTAATTATGTTTAATCTATTTTAAATCTATTTAACTATCTTAAATCAATTTAACGGTATCTTTAATTTATAATCAAACAATTTTAGAGTATTTAACTATTTATAACTTTTTCAACTATTTAAACTATTTTCAAAATTTCCAGACTAAGTAAAGGAGAAGTGTTTATATTCAAATTCATTGGTTTAAAAGCAAATACGGCTAAATGATGTTATAACCTAAGTTGGGATTTAAATGTTATAACTAATTGAATATGATGATTTTGAATTAAGGAATTAACCTAATTGGAAATATGATTTTGAAAAAAAATATGATTTCGGAAACGATATGATTTCAAAGGTGAATATGATTTTTGAAAATGAATAAAATTTCGAAAGCGATATGATTTGAATTGAATATGATATTTTGATATCAATTATGAAAAATTATTTTTGAAATGTAAAAGGACCATCCTGTGTGTAATAAGCGATTGGTTGTTAAAGAGACCGGGATCGGATATTGTCATACTCTCTGCCAATACCTAAAACCACTTTAACAACTGTGTACGTGGTGGAGATTCTAGAAATGAAGTAGGATGGTTTGTCGAACGATTTCTGTATAAGGTATAACGTGACCCTGACTCCCGTGAGTCAGCTTAGATGTGACTAAAACAAGATCTATACCTGGGCCAAGTGAGGTCATTCCTCCGATCGGACATGCTTCTTCGATACCATATTATGACATTTGTGATGATTTGGTGGCCACCCCTTGATTTTTGATTTGGGAGTGTGTTCCAAGGTGGGCGGTAGTAGCTGCTATGCGTTACCACCAGCCCGGTTCTACAATTGGTAAATCTACCTTGGCATTGCCTCGAGTGTCGTGTTCACATGCCCTAGAGCGCCTTCTATGAGTTTGTTTTGTACCGTACCTATGTGATGTCCCCTGGGTAAACCAGCAGTTTGGTGGAGCGTACGGCATTGTATAGACTACGAGAATATATAAAATGTGTTAAGGGGGATATAGGTAACGCTTTAACGCTATTTTAATACTTTACTTTACTGTAGACACTATTATAATAGCATATTGTACTACATAGTAGATAGTTTAACGGATCCTTAGGAGATAGTAATCCCGAACATATCTTAAGTTATTGCACTCACGTTAGACACTGGATAGGAGATGTTAGCCCCGTAAACATCTCTGATGCCGTTCCACTCATATTTATTTACTGTTGATTTAACTTACATAAGATCTTTTAGTTCTGACTCGAGTGTTTTGTCTTTTCAATTCGCTCGGGTCAGCCTGAGCATTTCAGGATTGAAGATCTTATTTCTGGAGGACGAAGATGAAGATTTGTACTAGTATTATTTATTATATTCTCCTGCATCATGTTGTTCCATTGCATTTATATATTTATTTCTTTTATGTAACTCTGATGTTTGTGTTGTAAAGAATAATCAAATGTATTTTTAAAACAGCTTCATGAATTGTTATTTGATTATTATATTTTGCCATTCCGCTGTGAGATTCTGTATTTGTTTTATTTCTTTTTCTTTTTCTTATTACCCCATAACAATTTACCCTTTTGAATGGTTTGAGTCTGGCATCTGTGTCTGCTTAAAAGTCCAAAAAGGCAGGTCGTTACAGTTGGTATCAGAGCTTAGGTTTAGTGATAACCTTAGCTTTTTGGGGTCTGACTCATATTAAATAGGGTAGTAATACCTTAGAATGAGTCGCTAAGTGTATATATATGAGAGAACGTATTTGTTACTGTTATAAAAGGTTTTTTTATTGTGTTAATTTGTCCTATTTTGTATTTATAAATTCTGGTCGGTGCGTTGGACACTATGACATCGATAGGGATTTCTAAACACTTAATACGGCAAACTAACACAATATTTGTTTTGAAATGTAGGTAAATGAAATAATTTTGCCTATTATATATTTTTATATATAAAACAATATTTTTATAAATGATATATTTGGTTGTAATATATTTGTTGTTAGGTAGTGAAATTTATAAATATTGGTTAAAAATAAGATTTGTAAATAAAATAAATATAAATTGAAAATTTTAGAACTTAAGTTCTGGGATTTTGAAAATTTCTTTCGAATGATTTTGGAATATAATATTTATATTATTTGGAAGTATTTTCTGATATACATATTTCAATGTGATTTGGAAGAAAGTTTTAAAAAAACTTTTAAAGGAAATAAGTTCTGTACACCCCTCTCTATCATTGAAAAATAATTTCGGTGATGAGTGCATGCATCATCGACGTTCATTTTTGAGTTTCGAAGTGGGAAGGCTGCTGTAGTAGTTTTACTACACTTTTGTTTTGATAACAAATCAAAATTTTCCTAAATAGGATTGGATATATATAAGTTTTGGATATATATATATTATTTTTAAAAAGGGATTAAATGGAACCCGGTGATTTAGTTCTTTAGTCTCTGTTAATTAGAAATTGAAATTATGGTAATGAATAGAATCTTGGCTATATTAATAATTGGAAACTTCTAAAAATGAAAATAAGAAATTGATGTTAAAATGATATAAATAAGAAATTGAAAATTTGTAAACTGTAAATAAAATGAAATGAAAATAAGAAAATGTATGTTTGCGCCAAAAATGGT
Organism: Allium fistulosum; assembly: GCA_030737815.1. NCBI lineage: Eukaryota > Viridiplantae > Streptophyta > Magnoliopsida > Asparagales > Amaryllidaceae > Allium > Allium fistulosum. The sequence continues at coordinate 969,781,676 of CM060908.1, read as the reverse complement.
CACAAACCCTAAATGTCGTGAAAGCCCCAGTGTATGAACACAAATCAGCAATATATAATCACAGATCTCAGATCTAAGTATTATAGAGGATAAAAATGAAGAATAATAAACTTAAAATAGAAAGAAGTAGACGGAGACACAAGATTTATAGTGGTTCGACGATCTTGCCTACGTCCACTCTGAAGTAGTTTGCTTTATTGATCTCTCTTTGATGTTAACAAGTGAATTCAATGAATTACGGTAGATAATTATGATTTGCAGCAGTGGAATTCGTTGGTAGCAGCAGCAGTGGAGTTTGGATCTGGATCTGGCAGAGTTTGGACGTTGGAGATCTCAAAGAAGAAGAAGAACCCCCTTTCTGTTGGCTTTGGGGGTCTATTTATAGGTGTAGGAGGCTGATATTCCTCTCAGATCTTGGGAGACCCTCTCTGGCACATGACCAGGCCCGCATGCCCAAGCTCGTTAAGTTTCGGTTTGATCCGTGATCGACACGAACAGATTTCGACTCGATTAAGATTTCATCCAATGGAGTCGAAATTTGGCGTGGACATTCTTTAGCATGCACGTAGTCTTCTATGAAAATTTCATAGCATTTGGACTTGTAGATTAGGAGATACGATCGATACGAAATGGGGATTCTCGGTTGGCTGTTTGGTTCAACTCGCTTCTGTTTCGACTCGCTCTATTCGACTCGGTTCTGCGTTACTCGGTGACGTGGTGCTAACCTGTATTGAGTGCTGTGCTTTGCTCTTCATCGATGGACACGAGGTAGACGCCTTCAGATGGATGCGAAGTCAATGAAGTTGTGCGAGTCGAAGTATGGCTTGAGGCGGAGCGAGTCGAAGTGGGCACTGATCGAGCGAGTAGAAGTATGCATCTGTTGGAGGCGAAGCGGAGCGAGTCGAAATAGTCGCTTCTGAGTATTGCGAAGCGAGTCGAAGAAGCCGTTGTTGATGGTTGCGAAGCGAGTCGAAGGGAGCGAGTCGAAGAAGTCGTTTCTGATGGTTGTGAAAGGAGCGAGTCGAAGAATGGCTCAAAGAGGAGCGAGTCGAAGTGGGCTTTCCTGAGGGAATCGAAGTAGGCTGTCTTTAACCAATTTTGCATCGGTTGTAACTTGACCATACGAACACGGATTAACCTGAAATTTAGAACGTTGACTCTCATAGCTTCGCTTGTTGTGTCATACCAATTTTGGCTCGATCCGGACTCGAACAAAATTCATCGATATCCATAGTGAACCTGTGCATAACCGACTTTCTAGACGAACTGTCTTTGGTCTCTAGTCAAGTTCTTAGTGTCACGACTTTTCCAAAAGGCGGGATAACATTTGCCCCCCAAAACATGCCTTGTGGTAAGAAGGTATGTTTTGTAATGTCATAAGCTGGATGTTCATATCCCGTTGATGACCTGCAAAGAAATTGATAGTTTTATTTGACCACGAATGACGATCGTTCGGGATCGTATGTCATTCGAGGTGATATGTGACCGTTCGCGGTCGGATGCCGTTCGCGGCGAACGGCGACCGTTCGCAGTCGGATTCCGTTCAAGGCGATTTGTGATCGTTCATGGTCGAGTGCCGTTCGAGGCGATTTTTGACCGTTCGTGGTCGGGTGCCATTCGAGGCGAATTTTGACCGTTCGTGGTCGGGTGCCATTCAAGGCGAATTTTGTGTGCCCGGGGGGGACTTAGTATTAACAATGTCATATTTCACGTTCGAGTGAGTTTCTGAGTTATTTGTGGTGGCGGTTTATCGCCGTCTCAGAGCATACCCGAGGACCGTTCGTGATCCCGTACATGTGTAAGTGGCTTAGCCGTTGTGGAATCATAGATAGTGGATTTTCGTTCAAAACGAGTTTTTCAACAGAATTGTTCAAAAATCAAATTCAAACATCAGGAATGGAAAATAAAAGTAAAACAAGGACGTCAAAGTGCAAACACCTACACTGTTACGATTAGTAGTCGTATCAGAGCATGCCTGAGGATTGTTCGCGGTCCTGTACATGTGTAAATGACTTAATCGCATTGGTGTGGAGTTTGCTACTTATTCGTCATTACCCCAATCAATTGATGATAAGCTGACGCCGCGATCCTGAGCTGTCCCCCGCAGGTGAAGGTGGTGGTCGCTCTTGTTCCACTGTTGTCATTCCCCTTCTTACATACTGTGATAGCATACCATTCTGGATATGTCCCTCAACCTCATCCTTCAAGTGTCTGTAGTCATTCGTGTTATGACCATTCAGCTCGTGGAATAGGCAATACTTGTTGGATCTTCTTTCATTGTTGGTTGGATCCCTCCTTATCGGCCTTCGATAGGGAATCTCCCCCTAGTATCTTGGTAGATTCGCTCCAAAGTCTCATTCAACTCCGTATAAGAGGTGAATCTTGGTTCCTTCCATGGTCGCATCAGTCCATCTCTATTATCCTCAGCCTTTCGTTTCCCTTGGTCAGTTCCTGAATCTGCTTTAGGAAGATTATCACCCTTGGTGGCGTAAACATCAACTCCTTCTCCTTCTTCTCTCTCAGCATTTGCATCCTCTAATCGTAAAAAGCCTTCAGCTTCATGATAAAATTCTCCCAGATCCATAGGAGGATCCCTTGTTAACGAATTCTTGAATTCTGTGCCATCAGTTATACCAGATACAGCTGCCATCAAGACCATGGACGGGTCGGGTCGATCCACCGACGCCGCCGCTGCATTGAATCGCGTCAGAAAGTTCCTCGAAGACTCCCCAGTTCTTTGTTTCAGCGCTGCCAAACTCATCACATTTTTGGGTCTTGAAATATGGACCCTGAACTGCCTCATGAACCTTTCAGTCAGATCGGTCCACGTTCTTATGGAGCCACTCTCCAACTGTCTAAACCATAGCGCTGCGATGTCTGTCAAATACAATGGGAAGCACCGGGCCATGACTTCCTGTGATGCCCCCAGCACTTCCATGTGCCTCATGTACCTTGTCAGATGGACTGCAGGATCCGTCTTTCCGTCATACATTTCTACTGTTGGTAGTCTGAATTCTGGTGGATTCCTAGCTTGTCTGATCGTAGGAGCAAAGGGACTCCTATTCACATCCTCCAGATCTCTATTCACTAGTCCGCCTCTCATGGCTCGTCTGACCATCTCTGCCAATCTGTCACTATCTCCGAGTTGTAGTCCTTGTCCGTTGTTTCCGATTTGCCCCCCGAGTTCACGAGGGATTCCTGGAATCTGCTCTTCTAAACGAGCATTTGCTTCTCTATTGACACCGCGCTGTGCAGCTCCTCCTGGTACTGCTCCTGGGATCGGGCCAACATGCTCAGGGTAAGTGCCCCCTAATTCCGGGGCTGTGCCAGATGGTCCTGCTCCGTTCTGAACTCTGGTTGCTCCTTGATTTTGCGCTCCAAGCTGCCCAATCTAAAGAAGCAAGTTTTGGATCATTTCCTCTTGTCTTTTCATCATTGTCTCTATCTCATCCCTGGTGATGTAGATTGATGTCTGATTTGCACCCGAGGAAGCCTCTTGACTCCCTTCCTGCTGACCTCTCTCCAGTCTTTGTCTTCTATTTGATTGCCTTGTCATGGCTTTTCAGATCTGAATTCTCTAAGCCTTCAAATTCAATTTCCAAATGATAGAATCCTGAGTTCAGTTCTCAGTGAAAGCACCAAAGTGTTTGCGCCAAAAATGGTCACAAACCCCAAATATCGTGAAAGCCCCAGTGTATGAACACAAATCAGCAATATATAATCACAGATCTCGGATCTAAGTATTGTAGAGGATAAAAATGAAGAATAATAAACTTAAAGTAGAAAGAAGTAGACAGAGACACAAGATTTATAGTGGTTCGGCGATCTTGCCTACGTCCACTCTGAAGTAGTTTGCTTTATTGATCTCTCTTTGATGTTTACAAGTGAATTCAATGAATTACAACAGATAATTATGATTTGCAGCAGTGGAAATCGTTGGTAGCAGCAGCAGTGGAGTTTGGATCTGGATCTGGCAGAGTATAGACGTTGGAGATCTCAAAGAAGAAGAAGAACCCCCTTTCTGTTGACTTTGGGGTCTATTTATAGGTGTAGGAGGCTGATATTCCTCTCAGATCTCGGGAGACCCTCTCTGGCACGTGACCAGGCCCGCACGCCCAAGCCCGTGAAGTTTCGGTCCGATCCGTGATCGACACGAGCATATTTCGACTCGATCAAGATTTCATCCAATGGAGTCGAAATTTGGCGTGGACATTCTTTAGCATGCACGTAGTCTTCTGTGAAAATTTCATAGCATTTGGACTTGTAGATTGGGAGATACGATCGATACGAAATTGGGATTCTCGGTTTGCTGTTTGGTTCGACTCGCTTCTGTTTCGACTCGCTCTATTCGACTCGGTTCTGCATGACTCGGTGACGTGGCGCTAACCTGTATTGAGTGCTGTGCTTTTATCTTCATCGATGGACACGAGGTAGACGCCTTCAGATGGATGCGAAGTCGACGAAGTGGAGCGAGTCGAAGTATGGCTTGAGGCGGAGCGAGTCGAAGTGTGCACTGATCGAGCGAGTCGAAGTATGCATCTGTTTGAGATGAAGCGGAGCAAGTCAAAGTAGTCGCTTCTGAGTATTGCGAAGCGAGTCGAAGAAGCCGTTGTTGATGGTTGCGTAGCGAGTCAAAGGGAGCGAGTCGAAGAAGTCGTTTCTGATGGTTGTGAACAGAGCGAGTCAAAGAATGGCTCAAAGAGGAGCGAGTCGAAGTGGGCTTTCCTGAGGGAGTCGAAGTAGGCTGTCTTTAACCAATTTTGCATCGGTTGTAACTTGAGCATACGAACTCGGATTGACCTGAAATTTGGAACGTTGACTCTCATAGCTTCGCTTGTCGTGTCATAACAATTTTGGCTCGATCTGGACTCGGACAAAATTCATCGATATCCATAGTGAACCTGCGCATAACCGACTTTCTAGACGAACTGTCTTTGGTCTCTAGTCAAGTTCTTGGTGTCACGACCTTGCCAAAAGGCGGGATAACAATGTAACCATTGAACATTCTGTTAATAGATATAATAACTTGTGTAACCTTCTATTGCATTCTAGAAGACACACACACACACACACACACACACACATATATATATATATATATATATATATATATATATAACTTACCAAATTGTTAAAAGTTGTAATGTTGAATAGGATATGTAATAGGATATTATACAAGTAAAGTAATGAAAATGTTTAATGGATTTACTTTTATAAATAAGAACTTTGATATTATAGTTGTTATAAAATTAAGTTATAATTGAAATACTACTAATTAAATGTTATAGAAAAATGAGTAATGTAATTAAAGGATTATGAACTTAAGTTAATGTTTGAAGCTATTGATAATTAAAGTAAATAATAAAATGAATACTATATTTAATTAAATGGTTATAACTTCAAGAAAATTGAAATGATTTAGAAAGTGGATTCAATAGTCAATGACACTATATAAGGAAATGAATGTAAATTAAAAAGTAATAAACTTAAGTATGAACTTATGCACTAATGAATATTAATATCCAATGGAAATCAAGTATATAAATTGATAAATGTGAACTAAACCGCAATAAAATGTATGTAATACTTGAATAATGAATTCATTAGTTATTATAAACAATTGAATGGAAATGACTTATGTAAGAAATGAATGTAAGGTAATAAAAGAAATTGTCATTATGTGAATAAATGAAAAAAAATGAATGAATGAATTTTTTAAGTAATGAATGAAAGTAAACGAAAATAAATATTGAATGAATGAATGTGAGTTTATTTAAAAAGAAACCTATATAGTACTTTAAGAATTGATTTACATATGTTTAAATAATTGCGTATGTGTAACATATGTAAGTAAAATGTAAATAACACATGTAAACAAATGAATGTAAATAAATGGAATTAAGTATTATATGAGTGAATGGAAGTTGAAATTTTTGTATGAATAAATGTAAATTGAAGAAAATAATCATGCTATGAACGAAAATTTAGAACAATAAATGTTGTGAAAGATAATTTATAAGAATAACTTAAATAATACTTGGATATCATTTGTTTGTTTTGACTTATGGATGTTGGGAGGTGATACTTTAAATTTTTTAGGATGTATGAATAATTTGTTGATTTTTATCTAAGACTGTTGAGTGGATGGTATACTTAGTAGTTTAGTTGTCATTCTATGCGATTAAAAGTTTCAAAACATGAACAAACCATTTGTTTTGCTTGATATGGATGGATGGTTAATTACTTTGATTGCATGTGCTGGCTGTACGCTTTTGTTTGCGAATGAATATATTATGTTGTATTGATTTGTTTATTAGTTGAAAACAACTTAAAATATTTCTCTTTATATAATTATTAACCTCTTCGGATTATATAAGTGAAATACAGGTTATGGAAGCAATTGCTACCGCTTTTGGTTTCATAAAATAAGCGTTATTTGCCCGACAAATAGGTACGTTCTCGGATTATGGTTTATAGCGATATTACAATCTTTCCGTTGTTGGGATATATTATTTTGAAATATATGATATATATTGTTATTATTGATATTATTATTTCTCCGAGACCTCTCCATACAAAGGAGATCTGCTGAAATTTTCCATAATTTTTGGACTTAGAAATTTTTTGTGAAATGTTTCCAAACCTTATTAATTGTGTATAAAAGGATTTAATTGTTATAAATTGATATATTTTATTTAAATTATCTAATTTTATAAATAATTGTTTATAAATTTAATATTTTAAATGAGATATATTGATTAATTAATTCCATCTTTTCCTTTCTTTTTCCTTTTCGAGGACAAAAAGTTTTGAGTGGGGGAGAGTGTAACAACCCGTAATTTTCGATAATTAAATTAGTTAATTTAATAAGGTTTTGTGATTTAATATTAGAAGAAATAAAAATTTGTGATACTAATGAAATATTAAATAGAATGAAATGTAACAATGTTAATTTAAGTTAATTATAACAATTTTAATGAAAGTCCAATCAATTGAAATGATTTAAAGGGTATACTTGGTTATAGAGTAAATATAAGAAAACAAGTGTAAGTATTGAATTAATTAATGAAATAATATATAACTAATAGTAATTGAATAAAATCAGTGTTAGGTAAGTAATTGTAACATTTGGTTGTAAATAATAACTTATTAATGTGACTAAAAGTAAATGGTGGCAAACTGTTATATGTTACCTATTTATTTAGTCTGTTAAGTTAAATTGGAAATCAATTATAATTGAATGGAATTAAATGTTACATTGATGTGGTTTAAGACAATAACTGCAATCTGTGAATGTAATAAAATATATATAAATGTAAATTATATTCATAAAGAAATAATTGATTTAATAAAAGATTTGAATCAAGATAGATATATTAATTGGGATCTTAAATTTTAATTAATGTATAAATTGGACAAAAATTCAATATAAATGGAAATATAGTACTTAATACAAATAAAGATGGAAATTGGAGGATATTAATGTAATGAAAGACAAACAAATATTAACTATGTTATTTGAGTAATAATTGATTGAATATAAAGTCTGAAATCAAATTAAAACAATTTATTGGAATTAATTTTAATTAATTGGATTTAATTACAGTTGAAATTGACCGCTGTAATTAGTGAAATATTAAACACTGAATTGTATGTGTAAATTTGCTTTAAGTTATTATAAATGTCAAGTAATCAAGAATGATGAAATTTTTTAGTGTATAAAATTTGAAATTAAAAGGTGATTTAATTAATTTAATATTAATTTATTTAATTAATGTGTAAATAGCCATTTTGGCCACTATCTCGGATTTCGACGAAACTAGTTTCATCGGATCCGTAACAGTGAATTATTGTAAGGTTTTAAGTTTCGTAGCGATCGGACTTGTTGTTTGATCGTACGGACTCGAAACGCCTAGAAATCAATTAAATTGAAATCAATTTGAAATCAGCTGATTTTAAAGCCAACTTCTTCATACGATGGAATTAGGACTTGGAAACTGTTCCATTGAGTTTTAAACTATCCAAAACATCTATTTTGATATATGGGATGACCCATTTTTCGTTCTGAAGGCAGAACGGGCTTTTCGGGTCGTTTATCGTTCAACTTGTAAATCAACCTACTCCATTCATTCTATTTTCCAGCTATTCCTATAAATAGCTCGATATAAACACTAGCTATTTCTTATTTCCATTTGTTTGTACATACATTTCCTTCCCAACTCCTCATTCCAATGGCAGACAAACCAAAAACCAAATTCCCAATTCAGGTTCAAATAAAATTTCAATTTCAAAAATTAAAACTCCTCAAACCCTATCAAATTATATACCGTTTCGAAGTTCTTGACAAGCGCATCTCAGATCTGCAATTCATTTTTGTCATCAAATCATCGTTTGTCCAGAAATTGAAGGTTAATTCTCGGCCATTCGTTTGGGGTTTGATCAAGGACGATGGATCGTCGATTTGAGGGTACGGTTCTATAGAGAGGACCGAGGGGAGTTCATCGGCGTGACTCGTTCGTCGAATTGATGATCAAATTGACCAGAATAATTCGATTTAGGGTTAGAAATGGGTAACGACAGCTGTCTTTGTTCGGCATCGATCGTCGACCAAGGGAAGGCTGCGAACTTCTGATGAGTCGGGGGAGGGTGCGAGCGCCTGCGGCAGGCCGCGACAGACCTGCGATCGAGCCAGGTTAGGCGGCATCGGGTTTTCGCTAGTGGCAAAGATCGAGGCCGAAGTTGGTAACTAGGTTTCGAACGTGAGTTTTCTGCTGACGTGTACAAGTTTTGCAATATTATTTACTTGTTTTAAATTAAATTTGTTTATCTTCTAATGCTCATAACTTTTACATACGAGGTCTGATTCACGCGCGGTTTGATCCACTGGGATCGTATCGAAATTCTGAACATTTTGATGTAGGTTTGGATGAATTATGAGACTGTTGAAATTTGGGCCTTATTTTGAATTTCAAATCGATTTGAATTCAAAGGTGAGTGTTTTAACCCACTCACAATTACTAAATTACCTTATGTTGGTTCAATTAAATTTATCATGTGATTAGAAATTTATTGATTGATGTTTGGTATGTTAAATCATCATTCTGCTTAAATTTGACTTTTATTTGCATTTAATTACCGTTTAATTTAATGTTGAATTTTAAATTGCCAATTTAATACCTGTATTGATTATCAATTATCTATTGATGTTCATTGATTGATTTGGATGCTGAGTGTGATGTATGTTTGATTGTTGATATTGGACGACTGGGTGTTGTATTTTTATTGTTATAACTGCAAGTTCCCTATGGGTTGAAATGATACATACCCGAACGATCAATAGATTAGGGAAAAATCATTATGGGTTGAAATGATAGACTCGAGCAATTTTATGGATTTTATTTAATTCGGGATTGCGGTTTGAAATGATATATAACCGTAAAATTTTAAATTGCGGATTGAAATGATAAAAATCCGTATCACTTGACCCTAGGGTAGAGAATTATATACGGACACCGGATTGGTTAAATTAAATGATTTTTAATCCTTAATTTTCTTGAATTTAGTTAAATGGTATTGTGAAATAAAATTTGATTTGTAAAAATTGAATTATTATCGTAATTCAAGTTTTATGTTAAAAATTGGAATTGGTTTAAAGGAATTGTTTAAAGAAATTAAATTGTAATTTTAAGGTTGAATTTGAAGTATACGTGAAGTTTGTCAGAATTGGGTTATTAAAATTGTTTGAAATATAACTTTGAAATATATTGAATTTAAATTGATATTTCAAACATGGATTTAGAAGCGATGTAGAATTAAATATTTTATTGAGAATTTGAATTGAAAGATTTGAAATTGGGTTTTTGGAAATTGAATTTAGTTCAAATGTGTTGAAAGGAAATGAATTGTTTAAATTGATATTAAATTCAAATTCATATTTTTAATATAAACTATTTTGAAAATATATTAATTTAAAGATTCTAAATTTTAAGATTTTCAAATTATTAAACTATTTTTACCTATATTAACTATATTAAATATATTTAACCTATTATAAACCATTTAATGTATTTTAAAACTAATTAACCCATTTTAACTTATTTTAAATCTAATTAATCTATTTTAAAGCTATTTAATCTATTCTAATTATATTTAATCTATTTTAAATCTATTTAACTATCTTAAATTAATTTAACGGTATCTTTAATCTATAATCAAACCATTTTAGAGTATTTAACTATTTATATCTATTTTATCTATTTATAACTATTTAAACTATTTTCAGACTAAGTAAAGGGGAAGTGTTTATATTCAAATTCATTGGTTTAAAAGCAAATACAGCTAAATGAAGTTATAACCTAAGTTGGGGCTTAAATGTTGTAACTAATTGAATATGATGATTTTGAAGTAAGGAATTAATCTAATTGGAAATATGATTTTGAAAGAAATTATGATTTCGAAAACGATTTGATTTCAAAGGTGAATATGATTTTTGAAAATGAATAAAATTTCGAAAGCGATATGATTTGAATTGAATATGATATTTTGATATCAATTATGAAAAAAGATTTTTGAAATGTAAAAGGACCATCCGATGTGTAATAAGAGATTGGTTGTTAAAGAGACCGGGATCAGATATTGTCATACTATCTGCCAATACCGAAAACCACTTTAACAACTGTGTACGTGGTGGAGATTCCAGAAATGAAGTAGGATGGTTTGGCAAACGATTTCCGTATAAGGTATAACGTGACACTGACTCCCGTGAGTCAGTTTAGATGTGACTAAAACAGGAGCTATACTTAGGCCAAGTGAGGTCATTCCTCCGATCGGACATGCTTCTTCGATACCATATTATGACATTAGTGATGATTTGGTGGCCACCCCTTGATTTTTGATTTGGAGTGTGTTTCGAGGTGGGCGGTAGTAGCTGCTATGCGTTACCACCAGCCCGGTTCTGCAATTGTTAAATCTACCCTGGCATTGCCTCGAGTGCCGTGTTCACATGCCCTAGAGCGCCTTCTACGAGTTTGTTTTGTACCGTAACTATGTGATGTCCTCTGGGTAAACCACCGGTTTGGTGGAGCGTACGGCATTGTATAGACTACGGGAATATATAAAATGTGTTAAGAGGGATATGGGTAACGTCTTAACGCTATTTTAATACTTTACTGTAGACACTGTTATAATAGCGTATTGTACGACATAGTAGATAGTTTAACGGATCCTTAGGAGATGGTAATCCCGAACATCTCTTAAGTTATTGCACTCATGTTAGACACCGGATAGGAGATGTCAAACCCCGTAAACATCTTTGACGTCGTTCCACTCATATTTATTTACCGTTGATTTAACTTACATAAGATCTTTTAGTTCAGACTCGAGTGTTTTGTCTTTTCAATTCGCTCGAGTCAGCCTGAGCATTTTAGGGTTGAAGACCTTATTTCTAGAGGACGAAGACGAAGATTTGTACTAGTATTATTTATTATATTCCGCTGCATCATGTTGTTCCGCTGCATTTATATATTTATTCCTTTTATGTAACTCTGATGTTTGTGTTGTAAAGAAAAATCAAATGTATTTTTAAAATAGCTTCATGAACTGTTATTTGATTATTATATTTTGTCATTCCACTGCGAGATTCTGTATTTGTTTTATTTCTTTTCCTTTTTCATATTACCCTATAACAATCTGCCCTTTTGAATGGTTTGAGTCTAGCATGTGTGTCTGCTTAAAACATCTAAAAAGGCAGGTCGTTACAACTATGCCATGGACTGTTTTGAGATTGGATAATTATGGGAATGTGTAACCCTTCGACCTGACGTACTATTCATTTTACTCATTATTGCATGATTATATTATGATTATGTGATAATCATTTTGGTTGCAGATATGATATGATTTTAATGTTATTGGTGAGGGGAAACACCGTTCTGCTTATCGATGTGGTCTCACTATGTATTCATTTTATTTTGAGATGGTATAATATTATTTACACCAGACTTTTTGTCTAATCTGAAGTTTTTAATTTTCCTCTATGTGAGATGGTGAGGGGAAAATAAGTAAGTTCACCCATATATGACATTTCAAATTCAATTTTCATAATGTTAGAAAACTCATTGCATAGATTTTCATCAGTTGGACCAAATATTATATCATCTACTTAAATTTGGTCTACAAAATATCATTGTTTTCCTTTTTTAATAAAAAGTGTTAAATCAACTTTGCCAATATCAAAATTAGAGTTTAAAAGATAACTCTTCTGGTGATTTCGAGTCGAATCGCCTCGATCCAATCGCACACAACGTAGAGCTCGTTGAGATCTACGTGTTTCCTTTTGTAATCACTCGATTTCGTTGAGCGGATTGAGAGAAATCGAGGAGAGAAGGACGATGATTATCGGCCATTAATATGAACGAGAGGAGCGGCTGCGCGATTTAGGGTTTGGTTTGATGAAATGAAATAGAATGTGTCTTATATATAAATTTCCGACACCATCACACATAAATTTTCCGAACTCCAAATGAAGCGTGCCGCCTGGCATTCTATATGTTATACCTCTATTCCGAACACAATGGAACTAGTCTCGGAAGCTAATTCCATCATATTCAGAACATAGCTTTTTAAAAACCAAATTATTCTAAATAAATTTCTTTAGTTAATTTCTACACGTTTCATGCTCGCATGGCCAAATAATAAGTCCGATCACTATGAAACTTGAAATCCTATAATAACTCACTATTGCGGATCCGACAAAACTGGTTTCGTCGAAATCCGAGACAATGCCCAAAAAGACTTTTTACCCGTTAATTAAAATGAGAAATTTTCAAAATCAATTTAATCACTTTAAGTTCAATTTTAGAAGCTAACAATCTTCATTCTTTTTTAAATAAAATTTAAATCAACTTTTGAAATCATTTTCATTCACATTAAATTCAGGATTCAATTATTTAAATAATTTCCAATATTAAATTTAAACCATTTAATTATCCAATAAATCGCTATATTTGAAATATAAGTTATTTAACTTACAAAATTTACTTTTAAAACGAATTCAAATAATAAAACAACCACTTCCAATTTATAGTAATTAAACATTTATTATTCAATCCCAACTATTGATTATAAACACATTCAATACATAGAATTTCATTTCAATACTTGTTATTGCCTAATCTTCGAAATTGGTTATTTTAAAATTTTACTCAATTTCATATTCAATAAACTACATCGATAAATCATTAAAAAAATTTGTCTGACCATTTTTGTTCAATAATTATATTAAATTTAATAATTTCAAATAGTTAAAAATACAGGTCGTTACATTCTCCCCTCTCAAAACTTTCCATCCTCGAAAAGGGGTTAAGTAAGGAATTTAACATTTGATATATTGTATTCAAAATAATTAACTTGTAAAACATAAAAATCTTATTTACAAAATCTTACCACGCTTCCACTACCCCAGTCATATCGGTTTTACGGAAATTAAAACAATTTATAAAAACAAGTTATAGAGTTTTAAAATCTTAAAAAAAATTCTAACGCCCGAATTTACGGAAAATTTCGGCAGCGTCTCCTTAGCGCGGCTCGATCGTAAAAATTTTACAATACAAATATATATACCAAATATACATATATAACACAAATATACATCTCATCTCAATGATGAGGCATCCCATAGGGAAAAATATAAAAGTACGGTATGTAATCCGAGATTTGTACGTTATTATTATTAATACAAGCGAGTTCGCTCATATTAAGCAAGCAAAAGCAAATCAAACCGCGTATACGTCCAAACGGTCTTCGTATGTACCTATCTAAAGTCAAATTAGAAATATTAGTCGCTTATAAAAGATAAAGAACATGTGTGAGTTTAATAGAACTATATAACATGAATTCTGAATCCAATCTTAAGCACAAGCACTAATATACAACCATAACGTATGTAACTAAAACAGTAATAATAATGATTTACGACAAAAGAAACCATTCAATAATTAATATTCGTCCAATTAATTCATAACAATATGAATTCACATTATCCAATGTCCATTGTTAATTTAGACACTATCATTTCTTATTAACATTCATTCTTTATTAACATCTAATTGGTTTACTTCCAATTTATTCAAATCTATTTTGTTTACATTCAATTTATTCAAATTTCAATTATTTCACTTTTTGTTTAACACATTTCATATCAATTCATTTATGGACCATTTTATAAAATCATTTCATTTAATCTTATTCAAGTTTAATTTTATTTCATTACCACTTAGTATATTCTCTTTAATATTAATATCATTTATAAACCATTTCATAAAACCATTTAAGTTTATTATAAACATTTTAGAAAATGCTACTCATATTTATTATTACTTCATAACTTAAGTTCATATTAATTCATTGATTCACTTCTGTAACATCCCGGTATTTTCAACCATTCGCATCTGTACATGTCGGACTTGAATTGCTCAAAATACCAGATTGTTGATTTAAATTTGGCAAAACTCAACATATACAGTAAATAAATCAATCACAGAATCACAGACACGGAGTAATATAATAATAAGCAGCGGAAACAAAGAATAGTAGTTCATGAAGCTACTATATATATGTGTAATAGAGTTAAAAAAAGGTACAACAGAAGTCTCGAATACATAGAAGTCTCAAATACAATAGTCAAATACAAGATCAGAATATATATTTGGAGTCAACTGAATAACTAAAAGCTGAATAGATAGATGGTTCTCCAAGCGAAGCTCCAACTCCAAAGGTGAGTCTCGAATGCTGTGACACTCAGTCTGACCCGAGCATAAAGCAAAACACAAAACACTCGAGTCAGGATTAACATTCTTATATCAATAAATCCAACTCAAGTGAAATATCAACTGAAATACAAGTAACTTAAAGGATATTTGGGATAACCATCCTTTAAGGATCCGTGCAACTATCTACTATATAGTAATATACACTATTATAATATGTCTATAGTAAAGTAAACTACTAAAATAGCGTTAAGGCGTTACCCATATCCCCCTTAACACATTTTATACTGCCAATAGTCTATATAGTACCGTAATACCCCGTAAACTGGAGCTACCAGAGCATACTCCATAGGTACAACACAAATCAAACTCGTAGTGGTCTCGATATGGTAGGTGACAAGGCACAACTAGGCAATGCCAGGGTAGATATACCAATTACACTTCCGGGCTGTTGGTAATGCAAAGCCGCAGCAATCGCCCAACTCGATCCACACTCCCAAAAATCCGAGGGGTGCACCCAATCAATCACAAAGTAATAGAATGGTATCGAAGGAGAGTGTCTGATCGGAGGAGCTACCTCACTTGGCCCGTCGATTGCTCTTGTTTTAGCCACCTTAAGCTAACTCACGGGAGTCAGGTCCACATATATACCTCATATAGGATCGTCGCCACCATCCTACATCATTTTGGAATCTCCACCGCGTACACGGTTGTTAAAGTGGTTTTTGGTATTGGCAGAGAGTATGACAATATCCGATCCCGGTCTCTTTAACAACCAAACGTTATTATAACACCGCGGTCATTTCAAAATAGTTTGTATTCAAAACCAAAATATCATTTCCATTACAAGCCATATCAATATGATATCATTTCCATTTAAAATATATTCACTTCCAAAATCATAATACTTTCAAAGTTATAACACATTCTAAACCAAAACACTTGAAATTATAACACTTTGGAAATCATAACACTTTTCTTTAAACAATTTAGATATTAATAATAGTATATAAAATAAAATAGTTTATAAAATAAAATAGTTTATAAAATAAAATAGTTTATAAAATAAAATAGTTTATAAAATAAAATAGTTTATATAAAATGATTCATAAGTTAAAAGTTGTTTGTATTAAATAATTAGTATATTAAAATAGTTTATATTAAAATAATTTATCAAGTAAAATATATAAAAAAAATTAAATTAAATTTTTAAAAAAATACTTTATATAATAAAATAGCTTCTTTAAATTTCACAAATCAATTCAAATCAACTTGAATTCAAAAGTTCAAATTAAATTCACTCTCAATTCACCAATTTCAATTCAATTCAATTTATCAATAAACCCTTTCAAATTATATCAATTTCAAATACAGATTTGAACCACAAAATAAACCATTTCAATTTCAATATATTTCAAAGCTTTAAATATTCCACAATTTCAAAGCTGAATTTGAAATTTTCATTTATATTTCAATTTAACTTCAGTACTATTTAGTTTTGAAATATTCACTTAATAAAATATGTAATAGCCCGCTTTTCCGTACCCCTTGAATAGACACTAATCTCCATAGATTTACTCAAGGTGAACGAAAAACCGAACCATTAGGGTTTAAAAGAAGAGGTAGAAGAAAAGATAGAAGAAAAAAAAGAAGAACAACAGAACAACATCAGAAACAGAAACAACATCAGAATCTCACGTATCGCAGCGGAACAATATATAATAGATAATCACTAGTCTTTTAAAACAAAGAACTATATCAGTTTATACATACATCAATCAGAGTCAATATACAACTCAATACAACACAGCACATCAATGGACAGTTATATAAAACTTGTCCTCATACAGAATACACGGCGGAATAAATACTATCAGATACAAATACTACGTCTCGTCGTCCAGCTTGCTTCCAAAGCTCCAGAATATCCAGAATATCCTGATAACCTAACTCTAGACTGCCCGTGTGAAAATTGGTGGTCACCCAGAGTTTAGAAGGGAAAAAATAAACTCCAGGTCAGTCATGGTGACTGGTGTGAGATCGAAAAACAGTTATTTTTCACAAAGAAAATAAATCAGATTCGCAATGCTTTTGGAAAATGAAACTATTATAAGACCTCCCACCACACACACAATGCAAATGCAGAATTGGAGGAGATTTCTTCTTATGATAGTCAAAGATGCTTACTACGCAAAATCAAATCATTTTTGATATTATTATTAGTGCATAGTGCAGAAACATTTCGAAAGTAGAATATAAATCTTAGCCAGCATAGGTACCATTATATTATGCCTACTATAGCTGCCTCCTGAGGAGACAGGTTATACAATTTCAATCGTAAAGGGTTCGTATTGTTTCTTTGGATTTTCCAACAAATGGTCAGGCTAAGGAACTTCCTTTCCTCCTGCCGAATAGGATCGCCTCTGGCTGGACGTCCCGAGAGACAAACTGCTCTCTGCCAAACAAGGCCGGGTTACCCCTGTAACAGGTAACTCACGAATATGTCATCACCCAGTCCTTTGGGACCTTTATCCGAGCGCTCGGTAACCAACATCACACATCATAAAGAAAGTGTATCCACATGAGTAAGTATCTGGGCTCCATACCATGATACCACCCCTTTCCAGAAGGAAATGACATACCCTAAAGGGCGCGACCCTCATAACCTTGCCGCAGCATTCCTGTTTCGACCATTTCCGGGTTGTTGAGGCCCTGACGAAGTCTCGTCCACAAAGCTACGCTTTTTCAAAAAGCCACGCTTTGGGTCAACAGATGATCAACCTATGATCACAAAGATAAATGATCAAACAAATGATCATATCACAAATGATCAAACACTGATCATCACACAGCAACACTCAGCATGCCACATTACCAAATTGGGATATATCGCTGATAAATTTCAACTACATAACCTCTGAGCTCGAACGTCTCAGAGAAGGGTGTTAAGCTAAGAGAATAAATTCTCCGCCACCAATAGATATGTATTTGAAAGAAATCAGCTTTATATCTCAAAGTGTAATGTCAAACACACAATCCATACAAGTCTGTTCCGGGATCGAACAGAACCGAAGGCACTTCTCAAGAAGCCCTTGCAAATCTGGATAATTTCCAATCACGTCCGGACTTCCCGTCACTAAGGGTGATAAAACCTCTAAATCGGAGATCAACCGATGTAGAGTAACTCGACGGTAATCCTTCCGTTTTCAAAAATATCCGGTCTTCAACACCGGTCATCAAATGCAATCCATAACGACGTATCACATATTCAGAATGGGTTATACGACCCCATGGTCCTTTCCCGGCTAACCCGAATAGTGAGCGCTTATTCAAAAATAAGTGTGGCATTCAAATTCATCCAATTCACAACAAATACCCATTCAAGGTAATTATTGATAGTCGGTTATTTAACTATCAATAAAGATGCGCAACATCATCAGATTCCAAATTATTTTCCAAATTATTTATTTTCCAAAATATCTTTACTAGATATAAAATTTCCACACTTTAAAAATAAATCAACATTTATTTTTAAAACGAATTTCCATTCCTTTTATAAATTCCATAGTGAATATATATTTTCAAATATCTACTGATATACGATTTTCAATCGATTTCAATATTCACTTTCAATTTATCTTTACAAAGATAAATTCTCAAAAACGTTCATTTCATTTTGGAAAACATTTCCATACCTATTTAATAATAAGTAATTCACAAATCTATTTATTTTCAACATTTGAAAATATTCGATATACTTAAATCAAAATTAAGTATATATTTCATTCTTTAAGGAAATCATTTACTATAACAACATCTATTTGAGTCAAAACGAATGTTACGTAAAACATCGTTACGACGACTCAAAATCACTAGTATAGGGATTCGGAATTAAGATAGATGTATAAATCCCAATACTATATAAAACATTTCCTTTCGGAAATCATTTACTATAACAACAGTGTTATAGTGCACCATTTCCTTCTTCCTCGAAAACGTCTATTTCAACAATGAATGTTGAAATCTATGATTTCAATATTAAACACTTTTGAAAACATCGTTAAATCGTTTTCATTCTATTTTAATATCACTTTCCCAAGACTAGATTCATTTTACTTAATAATATATATTCACTGTCCAAAATCGTGAATATACTTCACTAACCAAATTTTCAATATTTTCTACACATTTTATTTCAAGAATTATCCACTATCCAAAATCGTGGATAAAATTCCCTTAATAACCTTCTATATTAAATTCATCAAATTTGATTGATTTTCGAATTTATGAAACAACGTTTATAAATTCTATTTCTATTTTATAACAACTTCGATTTAATAAATCTCCTTTTATTTACAAATTCGATCAATATTCCATTAAAGGCAAAAATCCAATTTATAAGTAAATTACTTATAAATCCTTTATTCTACAACTTCATCCATTTTATAACTTCACAATTTATAAATCTATAAATTTCATTCACTTACGGATTCCATAATATTTCATTTTTAACACTTATAAAAACTCGTTTTATAATTCCAATATTTGATTTATAAATATCAATTTGTATAAATCTTTTTATACAAATCGTTTATAGTTATTCAAAAATCCCAACTTAAACCATTTTATAAATAAATCGACTTTTATTTCAAAAACGACACTTTGGTTATATTTCACCAAAAAATCATAATTTCTATAACTTTAAGATTTAAACGTTTATTTAAAATAAATCAATTCAACAATTTAAACACAATGTATATTTCAAAGATCACTTCAAAAAAAATCTCTTTTAAAATCAACATCGTTATTTTTAAATTTCAAAGATGAATCCGATGTTGAAACGCACCAATTCGTCAATCACGACAACCATACATCATACAACATCATATGATAACAGAATATACATCATGATATCTGTAAATAAATAAATACTGGTGAGGAATCCAGTTGGATCCCTCCAACCTGCTTCCCTGCATCCATAGACGTTAGCACAATACCAATTCCACTTCGAGGTGGAATATCGCGGTATATGGGTTTTATAAAAATCATCCGCTTACTAACGGCGCAATAGGGTCTCATCCGCTATACGAGGCGGGAAATCAATCAATCCAATATAAACATATGCCAATATGTATATATTGCTATATATATATATAGATATATCCTACTATATCTAATATCACATCCAAATAGCAATCAATCAGTCAATAACTGTAAAATTAATTTTCATTTGAGTGAGAAAATCTCACCTTTGCTTTATTAGCATCCATTTTCTTATCCCAGATTGTTTTCCTTTGTAGTTTTGACCTTGTATAACAATTGTACGATTTAAATTAATATTTGAACAGACGAACAAATAAATTTCCCATTTTAATCAATTTAATTAACCGATGGTTTTACTTTTAACTAATTTATTTTAAATTAAACAGATATTTCTTAACTTAAATTAGTACTTTTAATTTTTAAACAAAATCCCTTTTTAATAAATTTAATTAACCAAAATTTATATATATATTTTTTCTAACAAAATATTTTCTATTTTATAACTTACTGTATAACAAAATCCTCAAAACAGTTTCTAATTGAAATACATCTATATTTGTAAACTTCTCCTTTTATATATATATATATATATTGTTTACATCATACTCTCCTTTACTGTAAAATGTTTTATAACTTACTATTCAAATCACCTGATGAACGAAATGGAAGTCAGCAGCTTTTGATTAGAGGTTTCAGCTTGAGTAAATAAATAATATAAATACAACGTTGAAAACAAATTCACCTC
This sequence comes from Allium fistulosum, assembly GCA_030737815.1. Taxonomy (NCBI): domain Eukaryota; kingdom Viridiplantae; phylum Streptophyta; class Magnoliopsida; order Asparagales; family Amaryllidaceae; genus Allium; species Allium fistulosum. The sequence goes on along the minus strand of CM060908.1, from coordinate 969,761,123 downwards.
AAAATTGAACAGGAAGAAAAAATCAAGACTGCTCTGAAAAGAACGAACTCGACGCTCCCCACCACCATACTCCAGTCCACCGCACTCCGCCTCAGATGCTATAGTCGAAGCTGTCGACGAGCCCACGAATGATTCCAGTGCGAACCCACATCCTAACTCGCGCCTCCGCCTTCACGTCGAGATCCACTCGAGCTCCCCCAAATTGCCTCGACGAACTGCCCATTGCGAGCCCTAGAATCGCGACATGTCTTCCCGCGATCTCGCGCCTTCTTCAGTTGGCCTCGCGACACCCTAACTCGTTTGCGACCTGCTCACGCGATTCAAACCGCCTTCCATGCTACAACTTGCTTGTGAATGAGAGGGAGTTCGAATAAAATTGAACTGCTCGGATTTGAGAAGAGGGAAGAACGCGGCTTTTCAAATTTTTTTTTAGAGAATTTGATTTGCGAATTTACTGGGGGAAAGAAAGATCTTGTATCGGCCATTTATTTTGTCTTGCTTTGAACTCGAGCAGAAAGAAAAGAGGGAATGAAGAAATCAAGGGAGCGGCCATTGATTCTTCTTCTAATTTAAACGAAGAGATCTTGTTTTTGAACGAAATAATTCCGTATAAGATTTGTAAAGGGATGGGGAGACAAGGAGTACTCGACTTTGCAGAGAGAATGTGATTTTTCAGAGAAAAGATCACGTGCCTTACTTTTGATGTCGGCAAAAGTTTAAATTTTAAAATTTAAATTGAATTTGATTAAATTTCAATACGTTTATTCACCGTACGGTTACATAACAACTCCGAATGCTACGAAATTTGAAATCCGGTAATAATTCAATATTACGGATCCAATGAAACTAGTTTCGTCGAATTCCGAGACTATGTGAAAAATGACTATTTTTAAATATCGATTTAAACGATATAAATTCAAAACTGATCAAATCAATTTCAGACTCGATTCTGAAGCTTCTATTATCTTCAGTATTATCAATACGAATTTTAAAAGCTTTCAAAATATTTTTCTTCAACTAAAAATTGAAGATTCAAATTTTATTCAACTTTCAATAGATTAAATTTTAAAGTTTAATCGCCAATTTCAAAGTTATATTGGGGATTCAAATTAAATCACCGTTCAAATATTTAAAATTAATAAAATATTTTCAATTTAAATTATTCAAAATTCTGGGTCGTTACAATCTTCCCTCCTTAAAAGAATTTCGTCCCGAAATTACAAGTTAGGAAAAATGGTCCTTAACTCGTCTATTATTTTTCACAATCTAATAGTTTTATCAAATTTATCAAAACAAATCATTCTACTAAAGAATCATTATCAATTCAATTAACCTTCCAACTTCAATTATAAGTTCCAAAACAACATTGTTTACTTCAAAATTCAAATTTAATTTTAAATTCAAATTTAAATTTAAACTTTCAAATTTTTCTCAAAAATTTTCTAACACTTGAAATTTTCGAAAAATTTCGCCAGCGTCTCCTTTGCGCGGCTGACACAACACGACTATAAAACGCCCCTACGGACTCTCAGATTTCAAAAAGAAAAGAAAAGGCCAAGCGGCTAGACAAGAAATCATCAAATTTCATATTGAAATTGAAATACTTACCTTTTGTCGAGCAATTCCAATTTATCTTTGAAATCAAATCCAATTCCTTTATACACCTGTATATCCTACTAGCAGTAATATCTAGTTACAGCATTCAAACTATTTTGCATATTTCACTACAAAAATTTCCAATTCTATCTGGATTTAGTTAAACTTCTGAATATTGAATTTTATTGATTAACTTTCATCTACAACTGCACTAATTTAAATTAGTTTCATTTACTAATTCATCAAGAATTCCAATTCACTTTATTCAAATTTGTTTTCAACATTCAATTTTAATTCCAGTTTTATCTTCATTCAATCATCAACTTAAAATAATTTCAATATCAAATTTTACTTAAAAATTTCACTCTTCATTTCTTAGGTTCAATATAAATATTCCATATACACATTATATTTATTTTCAATTTACCACTTCGGTTAAATCTATTTACATTTAAACTGGATTTCCAATTCGAATTCAATTTACCTTTCTTTTATAATTATTGAATTCAATTCTATTGCTTACAAATTCGAAATGAATCTCAACTTTCAATTTCACTTTCATTAAATCACAATTGTAAATTTATTTATTCATTCACAATTTACTTCCATAATTCAATATTCAATTCCAATTTATTTGTTACTACTCCAAATTTATTTTCAACTTAATAAATTTTCTTTAAGTAATCCTTTCGTTTTCAAAAATATCTTTATATAGCATTCCAGAGTTTACCAACATTTCAAAGCCATTTTGAAAACAATTCAAATTATCCTTTGAATTTTCTAAAACAATACCCAAATTTTCAAACAACTTCCATTTAAAACAAATTTGGCAGCAATTCCTCTTTTGGAAACCCGAAAATGAACACCGGTGATGTCGCGATCATCATCGGACTTATTTTCCAACGACCGAAAAGAGTTTAGAGCTTTTCATTCCTTCAAAACATTTTTCCAAAATCCTTTGAAAATCATTTTCAACTCCAAAAAGGATTTAAACTTTCCAAATCTCCAAAATTTTCAAATTCTTTTCAAAACATTTCCAAATACTTCTCTGGAATTCTACTTCCAATTATAGGTCACATTTATAATTTATATTCTTAAATTTCATTCGTATGTGAATTTATTTCTTAACTTTGGAGTTATGATTTCAATTTCTTATTCAATTTCATATAATGATGATAACATTTCAATATTATCACTTTCCTAACAACCATGCAACCATATACTATGATAATTCATAGAAAATTATTTCTTTTGTATACAAAAATAGTTTTGGGCAAAATTATTTCATTTACCCTATTTTAAAACAATACTGTGTCGGTTTATCTTGTTTAAGAGTTTAGAAACCCCTATCGATTGCAGTTATCTAGACTGCACCGACCAGAATCTATAAACAATCAACCGATAAGTCAACACAATACAAAACAATTTCATATTCACTAACAAATACGCACTCGTATCTATTAATACACTCAAACTCATTCTAGAGTACTACTGACTCTATCTCTAATGAGTAACACCCAACAGAGCAGGGTTGTCGCTTAATCATATGCTCTGATACCAAATGTAATAGCCCGCTTTTCCATACCCCTTGAATAGACACTAATCTCCATAGATTTACTCAAGGTGAACGAAAAACCGAACCATTAGGGTTTAAAAGAAGAGGTAGAAGAAAAGATAGAAGAAAAAGAAAAGAAGAACAACAGAACAACATCAGAAATAGAAACAACATCAGAATCTCACGTATCGCAGCGGAACAATATATAATAGATAATCACTAGTCTTTTAAAACAAAGAACTATATCAGTTTATACATACATCAATCAGAGTCAATATACAACTCAATACAACACATCACATCAATGGACAGTTATATAAAACTTGTCCTCATACAGAATACACAGCGGAATAAATACTATCAGATACAAATACTACGTCTCGTCGTCCAGCTTGCTTCCAAAGCTCCAGAATATCTAGAATATCCTGATAACCTAACTCTAGACTGCCCGTGTGGAAATTGGTGGGCACCCAGAGTTTAGAAGGGAAACAATAAACTCCAGGTCAGTCATGGTGACTGGTGTGAGATCGTAAAACAGTTATTTTTCACAAAGAAAATAAATTAGATTCGCAATGCTTTTGGAAAATGAAACTATCATAAGACCTCCCACCACACACACAATGCAAACGCAGAATTGGAGGAGATTTCTTCTTATGATAGTAAAAGATGCTTACTATGCAAAATCAAATCATTTTTGATATTATTATTAATGCATAGTGCAGAAACATTTCGAAAGTAGAATATAAATCTTAGCCAGCATAGGTACCATTATATTATGCCTACTATAGCTGCATCCTGAGGAGACAGGTTATACAATTTCAATCGTAAAGGGTTCGTATTGTTTCTTTGGATTTTCCAACAAATGGTCAGGCTAAGGAACTTCCTTTCCTCCTGCCGAATAGGATCGCCTCTGGCTGGACGTCCCGAGAGACAAACTGCTCTCTGCCAAACAAGGCCGGGTTACCCCTGTAACAGGTAACTCACGAATATGTCATCACCCGGTCCTTTGGGACCTTTATCCGAGCGCTCGGTAACCAACATCACACATCATAAAGAATGTGTATCCACATGAGTAAGTATCTGGGCTCCATACCATGATACCACCCCTTTCTAGAAGGAAATGACATACCCTAAAGGGTGCGACCCTCAAAACCTTGCCGCAACATTCCTGTTTCGACCATTTCCGGGTTGTTGAGGCCCTAACGAAGTCTCGTCCTTAAAGCTACGCTTTTTCAAAAAGCCACGCTTTGGGTCAACAGATGATCAACCTATGATCACAAAGATAAATGATCAAACAAATGATCATATCACAAATGATCAAACACTGATCATCACACAGCAACACTCAGCATGCCACATTACCAAATTGGGATATATCGCTGATAAATTTCAACTACATAACCTCTGAGCTCGTACGTCTCAGAGAAGGGTGTTAAGCTAAGAGAATAAATTCTCCGCCACCAACAGATATGTATTTGAAAGAAATCAGCTTTATATCTCAAAGTGTAATGTCAGACACACAATCCATACAAGTCTGTTCCGGGATCGAACAGAACCGAAGGCACTTCTCATGAAGCCCTTCCAAATCCGGATAATTTCCAATCACGTCCGGACTTCCCATCTCTATGGGTGATAAAACCTCTAAATCGAAGATCAACTGATGTAGAGTAACTCGATGGTAATCCTTCCGTTTTCAAAAATATCCAGTCTTCAACACCGGTCATCAAATGCAATCCATAACGACGTATCACATATTCGGAATGGGTTATACGACCCCATGGTCCTTTCCCGGCTAACCCGAATAGTGAGCGCTTATTCAAAAATAAGTGTGGCATTCAAATTCATCCAATTCACAACAAATACCCATTCAAGGTAATTATTGATAGTCGGTTATTTAACTATCAATAAAGATTCGCAACATCATCAGATTCCAAATAATTTTCCAAATTATTTATTTTCCAAAATATCTTTACTAGATATAAAATTTCCACACTTTAAAAATAAATCAACGTTTATTTTTAAAATGAATTTCCATTCCTTTTATAAATTCCATAGTGAATCTATATTTTCAAATATCTACTGATATACAATTTTCAATCGATTTCAATATTCACTTTCAATTTATCTTTACAAAGATAAATTCTCAAAAACATTCATTTCATTTTGGAAAACATTTCCATACCTATTTAATAATAAGTAATTCACAAATCTATTTATTTTCAACATTTGAAAATATTCGATATACTTAAATCAAAATTAAGTATATATTTCATTCTTTAAGGAAATCATTTACTATAACAACATCTATTTGATTCAAAACGAATGTTACGTAAAACATCGTTACGACGACTCAAAATCACTAGTATAGGGATTCGGAATTAAGATAGATGTATAAATCCCAATACTATATAAAACATTTCCTTTCGGAAATCATTTACTATAACAACAGTGTTATAGTCCACCATTTCCTTCTTCCTCGAAAACGTCTATTTCAACAATGAATGTTGAAATCTATGATTTCGATATTAAACACTTTTGAAAATATCGTTAAATCGTTTTCATTCTATTTTAATATCACTTTCCCAAGACTAGATTCATTTTACTTAATAATATATATTCACTGTCCAAAATCATGAATATACTTCACTAACCAAATTTTCAATATTTTCTACACATTTTATTTCAAGAATTATCCACTATCCAAAATCGTGGATAAAATTCCCTTAATAACCTTCTATATTAAATTCATCAAATTTGATTGATTTTCGAATTTATAAAACAACGTTTATAAATTCTATTTCTATTTTCTAACAACTTCGATTTAATAAATCTCCTTTTATTTACAAATTCGATCAATATTCCATTTAAAGGCAAAAATCCAATTTATAAGTAAATTACTTATAAATCCTTTATTCTACAACTTCATCCATTTTATAACTTCACAATTTATAAATCTATAAATTTCATTCACTTACGGATTCCATAATATTTCATTTTTAACACTTATAAAAACTCGTTTTATAATTCTAATATTTGATTTATAAATATCAATTTGTATAAATCTTTTTATACAAATCGTTTATAGTTATTCAAAAATCCCAACTTAAACCATTTTATAATTAAATCGACTTTTATTTCAAAAACGACACTTTGGTTATATTTCACCAAAAAATCATAATTTCTATAACTTTAAGATTTAAACGTTTATTTAAAATAAATCAATTCAACAATTTAAACACAACGTATATTTCAAAGATCACTTCAAAAAATCTCTTTTAAAATCAACATCGTTATTTTTAAATTTCAAAGATGAATCCGATGATGCCACACACCAATTCGTCAATCACGACAACCATACATCATACAACATCATATGATAACAGAATATACATCACGATATCTGTAAATAAATAAATACTGGTGAGGAATCCAGTTGGATCCCTCCAACCTGCTTCCCTGCATCCACAGACGTTAGCACAATACCAATTCCACTTCGAGGTGGAATATCGCTGTAGATGGGTTTTATAAAAATCATCCGCTTACTAACGACGCAATAGGGTCTCATCCGCTATACGAGGCGGAAAATCAATCAATCCAATATATACATATGCCAATATGTATATATTGCTATATATATAGATATATCCTACTATATCTAATATCACATCCAAATAGCAATCAATCAGTCAATAACTGTAAAATCAATTTTCATTTGAGTGAGAAAATCTCACCTTTGCTTTATTAGCATCCATTTTTTTTTATCCCAGATTGTTTTCCTTTGTAGTTTTGACCTTGTATAACAATTGTACGATTTAAATTAATATTTGAATAGACGAACAAATAAATTTCCCATTTTAATCAATTTAATTAACCGATGGTTTTACTTTTAACTAATTTCTTTTAAATTAAACAGATATTTCTTAACTTAAATTAGTACTTTTAATTTTTAAACAAAATCCCTTTTTAAATAAATTTAATTAACCAAAATTTATATATATATTTTTTCTAACAAAATATTTTCTGTTTTATAATTTACTGTATAAAAAAATCCTCAAAACAGTTTCTAATTGAAATACATCTATATTTGTAAACTTCTCCTTTAATATACATATATATATATTGTTTACATCATACTCTCCTTTACTGTAAAATGTTTTATAACTTACTATTCAAATCACCTGATGAACGAAATGGAAGTCAGCAGCTTTTGATTAGAGGTTTCAGCTTGAGTAAGTAAATAATATAAATACAACGTTGAAAACAAATTCACCTCAAAATTGAACAGGAAGAAAAAATCAAGACTGCTCTGAAATGAACGAACTCGACGCTCCCCACCACCATACTCCAATCCACCGCACTCCGCCTCAGATGCTATAGTCGAAGCTGTCGACGAGCCCATGAACGATTCCAGTGCGAACCCACATCCTAACTCGCGCCTCCGCCTTCACGTCGAGATCCACTCGAGCTCCCCCAAATTGCCTCGACGAACTACCCATTGCGAGCCCTAGAATCGCGACATGTCTTCCCGCGATCTCACGCCTTCTTCAGTTGGCCTCGCGACACCCCTAACTCGTTTACGACCTACTCACGCGATTCAAACCGCCTTCCATGCTACAACTTGCTTGTGAATGAGAGGGAGTTCGAATAAAATTGAACTGCTCGGATTTGAGAAGAGGGAAGAACGCGACTTTTCAAAATTTTTTTAGAGAATTTGATTTGCGAATTTACTGGGGGAAAGAAAGATCTTATATCGGCCATTTATTTTGTCTTGCTTTGAACTCGAGCAGAAAGAAAAGAGGGAATGAAGAAATCAAGGGAGCGGCCATTGATTCTTCTTCTGATTTAAACGAAGAGATTTTGTTTTTGAACGAAATAATTCCTTATAAGATTTGTAAAGGGATGGGGAGACAAGGAGTACTCGACTTTGTAGAGAGAACGTGATTTTTCAGAGAAAGGATCATGTGCCTTACTTTTGATGTCGGCAAAAGTTTAAATTTTAAAATTTAAATTGAATTTGATTAAATTTCAATACGTTTATTCATCGTACGGTTACATAACAACTCCGAATGCTACGAAATTTGAAATCCGGTAATAATTCAATATTACAGATCCAATGAAACTAGTTTTGTCGAATTCAGAGACTGTGTGAAAAATGACTATTTTTGAATATCGATTCAAACGATATAAATTCAAAACTGATCAAATCAATTTCAGACTCGATTCTGAAGCTTCTATTATCTTCAGTATTATCAATACGAATTTTAAAAGCTTTCGAAATATTTTTCTTCAACTAAAAATTGAAGATTCAAATTTTATTCAACTTTCAATAGATTAAATTTTAAAGTTTAATCGCCAATTTCAAAGTTATATTGGGGATTCAAATTAAATCACCGTTCAAATATTTAAAATTAATAAAATATTTTCAATTTAAATTATTCAAAATTCTGGGTCGTTACAATCCGATATCATTTTAATAAGCCTTAAATTACTAAATATTTTCTCAATTTATTTAAACTTCAAATGTTCGTTTAATTACCTTAATCAAAATCAAGTTATATTCTTTAAAATCTCAAATTTAATAAGTCTCAAATCAAACTTATTTGATTATAATTCTTAAATAAATACAATTTTAAACCAATTTCTATTTCTACTTCCAACTCTTAATTTATTAAAATTATATAAAATCTACCTTTAAAATATAAATTTTAGATAAATACTTAAAACCTTATTTTATACTAATTAAACTAAACTTTATTAAATCAAATCTTATTATTAAATTTATTTATATATATATATATAATATCTGAAATCAGTATTTATTAACCATAAATTTCTTTTCAAAACCATAGAAATCATTTTCAAAATATTTATATATAGACCAACGGTGTCTGTATATAATTTTCTATCCTATGGTCAAGTGATACAGATATTTATCATTTAAATCCGTGATTTAAATATATACAGGTATATATCTTTTCAACCCGCAATCCCAATTCAATTCAATGAAAATTGCTTGGGTTTATCATTTCAACCCATAACGATTTACTCCTATTCTATAAATCATTCGGGTATATATCATTTCAACCCATAGGGAATTCTATACTAACAGGGAACTTGTAGAATGATAGCAGATATGATAATAATATAACAGGCATAAAGCATCAATATAAATAACAGATAATGGTGTCAGATGTCACAGGTGAACTGATACAGATGATAGCATATATATAGCAATGTAAATAACTAACATCAGCATATTTCAATTGTCGTTTCAATTGAAATCAAATTTAATAAATATAAGAACGTTAATCGTGAGTGATTGCTCACCTTTCGAGGCTAGAGAGATAAGAAGATGACACGGACACAGATACACACATGGGACAACGACAACAAGGAATTGCTGCGACAAATTCGATATTCAAATGTAAGTCAAGATGGCACGAGATCGATGAAACACGATATAATTACCTACATGTAAATTTTCTAAAAATCAATTTAAACATATATTTAAAACAAAATACATATTTAAAATATTAAAATCAATATAATCATAAACCTATATCATATGTACCTTAAAATCAACAATATATCAAACAAATATACAAGTGGTATATATAAACTTACTGTAACTACAAATTACCCACAATAGTATATATAAAGTATTATAAAATACTTATCAAGATATAGAGAGAAGAATATTTCGTATACAACAAATATTATATACTAACATAACATGATATGTATAAATTCATATAACTTATACGATAACCAGCAAATAGAAGTTTATAACTGATATGTATAACAACTTATATACATGTGCATATGTATGAACTATCAGTAAAATAAGTACATACATACACTAACTCAATTTAACAAATCTGCATAAATTGATATATATATATATATATATAAAGACTCAGAGCTCATGTACTTGAACATGACTAATATATATATGTGCAACATTATATTTAAAACCCAGTTTTTAAATGTATATATATATATATATAAATCCAAACTCATAACTACTTACCTACAGAACATATAAAATCAGGTTATTAAACAAGGTGTTAACTCCTCTTTTAAAGCGACCCAGCGACCTGCGTTAACTCCTCTTTTAAAGCGACCTAGCGACCTAACTTCATAAGCGACCCAGCGACCTGTGTTAACTTCTCTTTTAAAGCGACCTAGTGACCTAACTTCATAAGCGACCCAGTGACCTAATGGACTCAGCGACCTAATGACTTAACGAGCTAAAGGTTCTGGAGATCATTGCGGGTTAACGACCTAACGACCTAACGACTTAAAGCTCTAATGACTTAACGACCTAAAGATGAAGCGGTCCTAGCGACCTAAGGATGAAGCGGTCCTAACGATCTAAAGAACTTACGACCTAAGGGCTCCTACAACTTAGCGACCTAGTAATATAACAACCTAGTGATCTAACGTCACAAGCGACCTACTGACCTAAGGTTATCACGACCTATAAATTGTACGACCTATGACTTTCAAGCTTCACATCCTTATGTCGCTTAAGATATAGGCCGACCCACACTAAATCGCTGCTACCCTCACCTCCCCTAGGTCGCTCATGACCTACAACTTGCTACCCCGTTCAGACAAGATCAAATGCAATAAGCCGTAGCTCGCATCCCCTAGGTCGCTGGCGACCTACGACCTACTCTTAGGTCGTTTACGACCTACGACCTATCACCTGCCCAGATTTTTCTCTATAAATACTGCACCTGCTCCAACTTTTGGGGGGGCTTTTCCGAATCATTTTTGAAACGCCGATACTCTGCTGTTTTCTCGACTGATCCAACACTTCAAGCATTCCAAACACCGAAGATGCTTCAACGAACTTTTGGAAGAGATCTAACACATTCAACATGGATTTGAATTGCTTTTCTCGATTCAAGTTCTAGCTACTTGTCTTAGGTGTGTTGTAATCAAAGTTCATTGTAAAGAGTTGTAATCGAATTAGCAATAAAGAAGCTTAAAGTGGACCTAGGCTTGACTCTAAGCCGAACCACTATAAAACTGTTGTCTTTTTACTGCTTTTACATCATTTTCTGCTTATCTCTAGTTCCCATAGCAATGGGTGGTGCTTTCACTTTATATCTACTTACACCGGGGTGTTAGCGTTCAATTTTGACGTTAACATTTTTGGTGCTTTCACTGAGAACATCGAACTCAGGAGTGTTCTCACCATTGCTTCGCAAAGATTTGTTGAAAGACTTTCTTCGAAAACCAGAAGTCTATCTGAAATCATGGCTCCTGGAAATGCTAATGATAGGGCTGCCCCTTCTCCAGCCCAAATCAGGCAACTCCTACTGTTTGAGTTACAAGGGCCAAACTTGATGATGTTGTGTCGGGATTATACCAACAAATGGAAACTCAAAATGCTTTGATGATGGAAAGGTTAAACGCTCTGCTTGGGGCTCATCAACAACCAGAAGATAATGAACCAACCTTTCCTGAAGATACTCATGATTCCCAAGATAAAAGCATTCCTCAAAGGGAAGTTGGCACTGCCGAAGGGGCACCTCCCCAAGTTGGAGGTTCAAGGCCGCAACCACCTTTTCACGAATGTTTGTTTCGGCAAACTTCCGAAAAAGTGGCTGACGTCTGCTCGACAAGGCCTCTGAACGACGAGGAATACCTATCAGGAATGGTTCGCCAAATTATGAAAGAAAGCATGCAAAGGAATGAAGATGAAAATGACTGGGGATTTGCTCCAAGTAAGACTCCATTTACCGAAAGAATTCTAAAAGCTGAATTTCCAAAGAAGTTTGTTCCTCCTACTATCCCGGCCTATCAAGGGACAAGCGACCCAAATCAGTTCTTGTACAAATACGACTGGCATATGACAGGTGCCAGGGCAATGGATGAAATTAAATGTAGACATTTTCCTGTTTATTTGGAGGGTGTGGCTCTACTTTGGTTTACAAAACTTCCGGTTCAATCTGTGGATCAATTCTCTGACTTAACTTGTAAATTCAAGGACCAATTCAGATTGTATGCTTCAAAAGCTAAGGACATAATGTCATTGTCCAGCCTTGAACAAGCTCCTGGGGAATCTATCAAATCATTCTTGAACCGCTTCAATATAGCTTTGGCTGAAGTGGATAATGCTGTGCCTCGAATAATTCTAACCTACTTGATGCAAGCCATCGATAAAACAAGTGAGTTCGGAAAATGGTTGAAGATGAAGGAACCAAACTCACTTGAGAAATTTTATAAGAAGGCTGACGAATTTATGCATCTGGAGAATCTTCCTGCACAATCAAAGGTGGTCGTGGCTGAACTTCAAAACAACAATGTGGCTGAAGCTTCTAATAAGAAAGAATCTGGTGGTCAGAAAAAGGAAAATAACAGTAGGAAAGGACAGAAAGATGTGAAGAAACCTCGTTACTTCAAGCCTTCAGACTTTACTCCTCTAACTGATACTCCAGAAAACATCTTCTACGCAACCAAGGATGCCGTCGAGTCCCCTGAGCCACCTAAGATTAAGCTCGGGAAGAATTTTGTGCCTAATGGAAGGTTCTGTCGATTCCATAACCAACCTGGCCATGACACCAACGAATGTCGCCATCTAAAGAACTTGATTGAAGAACTATTGAGAGAGAACAAACTGCAACAGTATGTTAAGAGAAACAGAAGTGATCCAGCCTCATCCACTCAGGGGCAGCAACTTCCGGCTCGTCAATCTGGCTCAGGAGAAAAGGCTGCGGTGAAGGAATCTGAAAGACCTGTTATTAATGTGATCACAGGGGGTCCTCATCCGGCAGGCAGAAGCTGGGGAGAGATGGAGAGGTATGCTCATGATTTGAGACATGCCCCGAAAGAAGAAACTGTTTTTGTTTTTGAAGATACTGTGCCTTCAAAACAGCAAAGAACTTGTCATGATGACATCATATTCAGGGTTAGAGATTCTGTGGGAATTGAAGCTCCCACCATGGATCCTTTGGTAATAACCGCCGGTATCGGACCAGCTATTGTGAGAAGAGTGCTTGTTGATTGCGGCGCTTCTTGTAATATCCTCTTCAAAAAGGCCTTTGATCAAATGAAATTTCCGATGGCTCATGTTCAACCTTCTTCACAAAAAATTATGGGGTTCACTGGTGTTAACGCAAAAAAGTGAACGTTAACACCCGGTGTGTTTGTTTGAGTTGTGAAAGCACCACCCGTGTGACGGGAATAGAATTTAAACAGTAAAATAGTGAAAAGTAGTAAACGACAGCAGTTTATAGTGGTTCGGCTTGAGATCGAGCCTACGTCCACTTTGAATCACTTTATTACTGAATCTGATTACAAGACGATACAATGCACTTATCAAAACAATAGAATTCGATCACAAAGACAATCTCGACTACTAGCTCAAACTTCGATGATGAAACTTGATGAATCCGTGTTGGATGTAGGAAATTCCTCTCGAAGTTTGTTGTAGTGTCTCGAATATCTGGAGATCTTCAATTGTGGAATGAGTTGAGAGCTCGGCAGAGTAACGACGCTTGAAGAAATGAATGGCCAAAAGTCCACCATTTGTTGGAAGTGATGGTCTATTTATAGGAGTTGATTTCTGAGCAGAATTTTTGCCAAGTCTTAGGTCGCGTACCACCTAAGTTAGGTCGTAGGTCGCGAGCGACCTAAGCTAGGTTGCAGTCCTCTTGCGGCTAAAGAAATAGGCTGATGAAGTTGCATTTGGCTTCATTTGAACAAGTGGTAGGTCGGTCACGACCCATGGTCGGTCGAAAGTCGAAGGCCTTCAGCAAGCTGTTTAGGTAGTGATATTGCTAGGTCGCAATATCCCATAAGTCGTTGGGCCGTAAAGCTTCTCTCTGGAGTTAGGTCGGGAACTCTCTTAGATCGTTAGGCTTTTAGGTCGGTAGCTCATAGTCTGCTAAGTCGTTGAGAACTGGAGCCACTAGGTCGTTAACTCTTTTAAGTCGGTCAGGTTGCTGAGTCGCTTCAAGAGTTAGGTCGTGCAGTCTGTTAGGTCGTGACATCCTTAAGTCGTAACATCCTTAGGTCGTAACATCCTTAGGTCGTAACATCCTTAGGTCGTAACATCCTTAGGTCGTGATATCCTTTAAGTCGTGATCTCTCTTAAGTCGTGAGTTCTTTTAAGTCGTTAAGAGTTGTTAGGTCATAGGGTTTTAGGTCGCCGAAATAAAGGAATTAACATTTGCCCCTCGAAGTACACGCCTATGCCATAGGTCGTGTGCTTCGACTTACTTTCGTTAGATCGCAGGCGACCTAAAACTTGCCTATTCGCCTTCCTCTCTCAGCCCCATATAAACTGTTAAGTCGCCTTCTTCCTCCTTATCCTTCTGCTCTGATCTTCCGTTGCCATTGACAAATCTCTGAACTTTCAAGGGAGGATTCAACTTGTTTATTCGACGATTCATCCTTTCTACAAATTACGTGAGTGAGTTCAATCTCTGTCCCACCATAATCGCCGCCCAATCATGGGTCCATGTTTTTCGACCCAAGTTCTATTCCATGCATTCATGTTTCGTTTTTTTTTGAATGATTATTATGACCGATTTACGATCGTTGTTTGAATGTTGATATGATTTGTGAATGCACGGTAATGCTCGTAATGGATCGAAGGGATTTGAAATCAATTTGCTGGGCGATCAATCGGTATGTGGAGATGAATCAAATTCAAGAAAAGGATGATCGTTTTCTTTGTACTGGCAGTATCGGGTTATCAGATCCGTTAAGAGATTGCGCGGAGGGGAAGTTGGCGACTTAACAGATTTGTACGACTTAATAATTTTATGCTGAGTCTTTCGCGACCTACGACTTATGAGCTAAGATATTTGAACGACCTAAACATTCTTGCGACCCAAGAGTTCTTGTGACCTAACTAAAGCCCAGCATTACCGACCTATGCAAGGTCGTGAACGACCTAAGACTTTAACCCTTGGACTTAGCTGACCTTCGAACATAACGTCTTAACGATTGTACGACCTAACTTCTGCAACATAAGCTCTAAGTCGCGACCGAGCTAGGACTTACAAATTTAAATCGCCTTGAACTTATCAATTTGCATTGTACGACCTAAAAAGGCTCCAACCTATGCTAGGTCGTGAGCAACCTAACACTTGGGAATTTGAGCAGAACATGACTGAACTTTGAATTGTTTGAACTGTTTTGGACTTTGTTGCACTTCCTTGCAGATTGTTTTGACTTTAATGCTAATAACCTGTTTAAAAACAATGTTCGCAGAAAAATGGGATGAATATACTGCCATTGATTGCCCACATCGAATGACAGATTAGTCGATAAAGAATAACTAACTTAAATGAATTTTATGAATGAAATGTTATGAACTAACAAGTCTAAGTGAAGTATTAAAGCAAAATTGAAATGATCAACTAAAGCTGATTTATTTGCATCGATACAACACTGTACGTGGACTTAAGATACCAAGCCTTGAAACTTTATAATCGACAGATATCAATTAACTTGGTTTCAATTATATTTGCTTGTTATTATATTAGTTTCGCACAACACTTCAGTTTTTTAGGAAACGTGCACCTTCTCATTTGAACATTCAATTGCTCGTGTAGAATGACATCTCAACAAGAAGACTTGGAACCAGCTGGAGAAGCTTTTCCAATTGCTACTCCATTAAACGATCCTCCGGAAAGGACTCCTACCACTCTGAGCCATAAAGTTTTTCGTCAATTATGCATCCAGTTTGGGATTGCCGAAGCTGACGCTTTGTTCCCTGGAATAAATGATACTGCTGATAGGCCGCCTCATGGCTTTGTCGCAATTAACCGCCAAATGTGTTTGAGTGGAGCTATCCCCCCATTTAACGACTGTCTTCGAGAACTTCTCCTCCGACTATCTATCTCCCCTTTTCAACTACACCCTAATGGCTACTCCATCCTGCTGGGACTGTGTGTGCTTTTTAGGAGAACGCTGGACCGTTTTCCCAGTTTTGCAGAAATTCGCTTCTTGTGCACATTTGCAAAGAACAAAGACCATCCCTCTATCACACTTGTGAGGAGTGCCAGGAACCGTAGACTGATTATCGGTCTTCCCGAAAGCGTTTCCAGGTTCCTGAGCCAGTTTTTCTTTGTTCGTTGTCCTCCAGGATTCTACACTATCTGGAGAGTAGGAAGTAAGATCACTTGTCTCTGTTTCTTATGCTCTTTCGACTTTGCCGAAGTCCGAGTTGTCAAGTGTTAACTTTGCCTTTTTCTTTTCAGCACTTCCTCCTCCTTCTAGAGATTCCGGTCACAAAGCGACTTTCGAGAGGCTTATGGCGGTACCAGTTGAGGAGAGGAGTATTCAATTTCTATTGACCGACGAATTTTTACATCAATTCGGGCTTTTAGACTCTTCCCGCTTTATTCAGCCTCGTGAAATTTCTAATTCTTCAGCACAGACAGCAGATGCCCCAGCTTCAACGGAAGAGATGGTTCCAAAGGAGCCAACTGTAGACACCGCATTAGTAAAGTGTTCTACTTCTATCGATGTTATGGGGTCGTCCAGCAAGCCGGCACTTGCTCCAATTATTGAAGAGGAAGAAAATCCTCGAATTTCTGAAAAATCAGCCGATGTGGAAGTCGAAAAGGGGAGTTCTGCTGAGTGCCACGGCGATGACACCTTTGATGACTTGAGTGATATAATGATAACTTCTCAAGAGCTTTTCAAGGATAATATTTCAAAAGCGACCTCTCCTGTCGTTGAAGCGACTTCTTCCTTTAAACAAGCTTCGACACCTTCTACACCTGTCGTCTCCGTTCCCACATTAAAGCGTCGTCTGTAGTTTGACGCACGTAGTTTGCACGCCGCACACACTTAGGATTTCTCAGCACTTATACGCACTTATCTTCTTTTCCTCGAAATTTCTAAACTCCGTTTCTTTTCCTTTTTCAGATTCTCCGATGGGGCGTACCGGCTCATACTATGACTCATTTCAGCGCCATGGAGGCCGTGGATCTTATGACTTTAGGAAATACCTTAGTGACCAGAGAGAGATGGATGAGGAAAGGGCTCGAAGGAAGGCTCAAGAAAGGCGGGATTACGAGCAATGGCAGAGAAGAAAAGACGCTGAGCGATATGATTCTTCTCACAGAAGTGACGATTTCCACAAGCGAAAGTCTTATGATGACAAGGGGAAGACTCATATTGCTGATGAATCGAGCAAGCGATCCAAGCCAAGTGATGCATCTGCAGTTTCTAAGAAGACTGATGCTCCTATCTCTTCTGATATTCCGGCCGGCTCTCCTCCTTTAAAGAAATCCGACATCCAAGCGATCATCAGCAGGCCCCAATATCAGGTTAAAGATGGCCCCCCAACGCTTCAAAGCCGGTTTCCGAACTGATGCTTAAAAGGAGTGCGCTTTGACCTAGATTTGGTCCCGATCGATAAGCAGGACATGCTGAAAAGTCTTGATGCAGTTAGGCTTAACATCGAGAGGATGTCGCAGTGGCAGAAGCTCATTGATGAACTCAAAAGAGTCAATCATATGAATCTCGAAAACATGTTGACTATGGAGAATGATAAGACTGAGTGGGAAAAAATTTGCAAACAGAATGATGCCGAAATGACAAGCATTGCTGATGATAATGCGAGACTTGAGTTTGAGGTTAAAAAACTCAAGGAAGATCTCGCCGCTTCTTCTGCTTCACAATCTCAAAAAGAAGAAGTATTTCAAAAACAAGTGCAGGATGCGCACGCTGCTCAGAGGGATGCTGAGATGAAATTTGCGGCTGAGCAGTTTGTGGTTGAAGAGTACCGCAAAAATAATGCTCAGTTGCGGGAAACAGTTAGCTCCCAGAACGTGGAGATTGAATTGCTAAAGGCCCAACTTGCTAACGCTGAGAAAGAGCGTGATGAGGCTGTTGCTGGTCGAGCTGCAGCTGTCGCCGAAAAAGAGACAGCCGAGCAATCGCATGAGACAACAAAAGCTAGCATCAGCTCCACCTTATTTGACTTTTATCTGCACAGCGTTTTGGGTCATGGGAGCCTCTCTTTTCTGGGTCCTAACTATGAGATCACTTTGGCTGAGGTTTGGGAAGCCGCCGTTGATATGTTAGGCGGTGCTGGCTACGATGAGGCAGAGCTTGAGGCACGCTATCTTGACGACGAAAATCGTGCTGCTCTTGCTAAAGGGAAGGAACAACTCGCTAAAGCGCGGGCTGAACTGGCGGGAGAAGAATATCCAAAGGAGGAAACTCCTCTAACTGCCCCCGTTCATGCTTCGACTTCGGCCGATGTTAACATTATGGATTCCAGTTCCCATTCTTCGCCTCCAGCTAAAGTTGCCAAAGAAACTGCGACCACTCCCACTGAGGATGAAGCTCCGGATGATACTGAGGCCGAGAAATTCGAGATCGATCTTGCCAAACCGACTCCTCCAGGTAACTTCAAATCAGATCTAGCTCAAGTGGATTATTCATTTGATACAATTGACCTGGATGAATTTCTCTCTTATTACTTAAGTCCTGGTGATCCGAAGTTTTCTCTTTTCTCAGAGAATACTGATTTTGACTTCTTTTCTTCTATAGCGGAAGCACCGAGCACTGTGTACTCTTCCCCTCTTCTAGCTATTCCCCCTCCCTCTCTTCAAGTCACTCCTGCTTCTCAACCAAGGTCGCAGGAAGAACAGAAAGAAGCTCTCCAAGGCTTGGAGGATCCACCTGCTTCTCAAGAACAAAAAGCGGAAGGGACGGAGGACATCGAAAAGACTTCGAAGCAGTCATTAGATGACGACACAAAACTTTCCAAGCTGCTGACTCCGGGAAGTGAATCTTCTTCAAAGAGAAGAGGAAAGCATGCACTAAAGAAGAAAAAGAGAAGTGCTTCAGCTGGGGAAGACAAAATAGAAGAAGATCCAATCACTCCTCCTTCTCCATCCCGCCCACACCGGATTCCGAAATTAAATATCAGGCCAGGCAAAGGCTCCAAAGGTAGCGGAAAGAGGGAATGACAAGCTGGATTTTCTACTTCTTATTTTGCTTTTTGCATGCATCGACCGTAGATTGTGCGGGTATCGGTCCCCGCTTCTTTTTGTAATATGCACAATGTTAAAATTTTCATAGCATTGAATAAAATAGCTATTTTACTTGTACAAATTCTTGTGTATGTGAAAACGCATCTGTTTCTCATTTTTAGTGTAGAATAAACGATTCTTTTTACTTGTACAAACTTTTTTGTCTGTGTTTGAGAATGCATTTATTCCACATCTACTCTTCGTGATATTGCAATGAACTTGCGGTATGTTGCTTGCACATTACTTTTATTAATGTAACTGAATTGTATAGTGTTTCCCCCATACCACAAGTGCATTGCAACATTTCTAGCTTTTACAAGACTGATATTCCTATTTCAAAGAATAACTATTCCGCTTTTAAGGGAAGAATCATTCTGCTTTTAATAGATTATATCTCATTTTTTGGAGAAATTTTCACTTTCTCTTTCTTCCTTGAAGAACACTTCAACTTTCAGAGACGATCACTCTTATTTGTTAAAAATTGGATTTTCCTATGCAGTGAAGTGAACTTTCTGAAGAATTTTTTGATTTGTTTAGTGCTTCCGAAGAAGGCTTTGTTTTCGTGCCTCCGAAGAGGGCTTATGTCTGGTACTTTAAGCATGGTGAAGTGTGCCTCCGAAGAGGTTTTTGGTCTCCGAAGAGAAGCGATTTTGGTCTCCGAAGAGAAGCGATTTTGGTCTCCGAAGAGAAGCGATTTTGGTCTCCGAAGAGAAGCGATTTGGCATTTCAGCTCTGGTGAAGTGGGCCTCCGAAGAGGAGCATTTTTCACTTCTACACGGGTGAAATGTGCCTCTGAAGAGGGCTTTTTAGCATTTCAGCTCTGGTGAAGTGGGCCTCCGAAGAGGAGCATTTTGCACTTCTACACTGGAGAAATGTGCCTCCGAAGAGGGCTTTTTTATCATTTCAGCTCTGGTGAAGTGGGCCTCCGAAGAGGAGCATTTTGCACTTCTACACTAGAGAAATGTGCCTCCGAAGAGGGCTTTTTCGACTTCCGGAGAGGAGCCTTGGTGGATTGGTGTATCAGGAGGGTTGTGTCTCAGAGGCGATTGGATCCACGGGACGGACACAAACTGTCTGATCGGATGCATCACAATCAGTTAGCAAGGGTCCTGTTCCTTCTGCTTGGGAAGGTGTCCCTTTTGTGAATCTACCGGCCTACTTATTGAGAGGCATACCCCCTTTTGGCTGCTTCAATGTTTGCCGGCCCATGTTTCCTCATCATCTGCCTATCTGCGATCCTTTATTATTTTTTCCAAATGCGTCTTCCTTTCTTTCGCAAGTAAATTGCTTTATCCGAAGAAGTAGACTTCACTGTTAAGTGACTCCACCAGGTAAACGCAAGTTACTTGGTTTGATGTCTTTTTATATTGATGACAACAACCAGTTAACGAGTGCTTGACACAGTGGCGTCGCCAACTTTTTATGTGAAGTTCCTCTTGTATGGGATTTGAGTCTGGAATTTTTTTTTGCTGCTTGGTATTTGCTTAATAAGTGATTTGTAGGGCTCGCTTAGCTTTGCGATAGGTGAGCTTCGCTTTAATGACCTGCAATATTAGATCGACGTTTTAGCAATACATTTAGAGTATTTACACATCGAAATATAACAGGCATTTTTTAACAGAAAACACATAATTCATAGTTTTTTCACTATTCAATCATACTGATTTCTCAGCGGTTTACAATGCAAAAGTTACACATCCATTATTATTTTACAAATTTAAGCAATGCTGTTAAGTAAAAATGGATGCTAGTGATTTTTGTTTCAGAATTTCCGGGCTGATTTTCCATTTGCACTAGATTCGCAACTTTGGATTTGTATGCCAGTGAAAGTGAAAGATGCCCCAGTCGCAGTTTTGTGGATAATTAGTAATCATCCCAACTTCTGCCTGCTGGGTGAGGACCTCCTGTGACAACATTAATTACAAGCTTTTCTGAATCTTGCACTGCAGTGTTGTTGCGAGAATCGGATTGATGGGTAGGACGTTGTTGACCTTGAGTGGATGAGGTTGGATCAACTCCGCCTCTCTTAACGTATTGTTGGAGTTTACCCTGCTCCAGCAATTCTTCAATCACATTCTTTAATTGGCGACATTGGTCAGTGTCATGGCCAGGTTGATTGTGAAATTGGCAGAATTTTCCATTACGCACTGCACCTCTCTTCATCTCAGGTGGCCTAGGATACCTGACAACATCCTTTGTTGCGAAAAAGATATTTCTTGGTGTATCAGTTAAAGGAGTAAAATCTGAAAGATCGAAGCGGCGGAGTTTCTTCTCATTCCCCTGGTTCTTTCCTCCGTCGTTTTCCCTTTTCTGATTCTTAGAATTTCTTCTGTTAGAAGCAAGATCGTTATTGTTGTCCTTGGCCACTAATACTTTTGCTGAGGCGGAAAGGTTTTCTAGGCGCATGAATTCATCGGCCTATTTATATAACTTCTCAAGGGAATTTGGTTCCTTCATTTTTAGCCATTTTCTAAATTTACTCGATTTATTGATGGCTCGCACCAAGTAGGTCAGGATCTACGCGGTTCTACATTATCCACTTCGCCTATAGCTATATTGAAACGGCTTAAGAAAGATTTGATCGATTCTCCAGGAGCTTGTTCAAGACTAGACAGTGACATTATATCCTTAGCTTTTGAAGCATACAATCTGAACTGTTCTTTAAACTTTTGTGTCAAGTCGGAGAACTGATCTATTGACCGAATTGGAAGCTTTGTGAACCAAAGTAAGGCCACTCCTTCCAAGTACACTGGAAAGTATCGACACTTAATCTCGTCTGACGCTCTTGCACTGGTCATATGCCAATCGTACTTGTATAGGAAATGATTAGGGTCACTCGTTCCCCTATAGGCTTGGATAGTAGGAGGTGTAAATTTCCTTGGAAATTCTGCTTTCAGGATCCTTTCTGTAAACGGAGTTCTGCTTGGTGCAAATCCCCAGTCGTTCTCATTCTCTTCCCTTTGCATGCTCTCTTTCATGATGCGGCTAACCATTTCAGACAGGTACCCTTTATTGTTCAGAGACATTTCCGGACAGGCATCAGTCCTTCTCTCGGAAGCTTGCCCGGGCACATGTTAACGATAAGTTGGCTGCAGCATAGAACCCTCAGCTTGGAAAGGTGGCATTTCAGGAAAAGTTGTTTGATGGTTTTCTGGTTGACGATTTGCCCCGAGCAGAGCAGTTAATCTATCCATCATCAAAGCGTTTTGAGCTTCAATTTGTTGGTATAATCCAGAAACTGCGTCATCTAATTCAGCCCTGGTGACTCCAACGGTAGGAGTTGCTTAGTCTGCTGTTGGGGAAGCGGAAGTCCCTTCATGGGCATTTCTGGATCTGATAGGTCTACCTCTTCTTCCAGGAGCCATTATTTTAGATCAACTTCTGGTTTTTAAGAGAGGTTCTTTTTATAAGTCTTTGCGAAGCAATGGTGGATGATCGCCTGAGTTGGGTTCTCAGTGAAAGCACCAAAATGTTAACGCTAAAAAGTGAACGCTAACACCCGGTGTGTGTGGTTGAGTTGTGAAAGCACCACCCGTGTGACGGGAACAGAATTTAAGCAGTAAAATAGTGAAAAAGCAGTAAATGACAGCAGTTTATAGTGGTTCGGCTTGAGAACGAGCCTACGTCCACTTTGAATCTCTTTATTACTGAATCTGATTACAAGACGATACAATGCACTTATCAAAACAATACAATTCGATCACAAAGACAATCTCGACTACTAGCTCAAACTTCGATGATGAAACTTGATGAATCCGTGTTGGATGTAGGAAATTCCTCTTGAAGCTTGTTGTAGTGTCTCGAATATCTGGAGACCTTCAATTGTGGAATGAGTTGAGAGCTCGGCAGAGTAACGACGCTTGAAGAAATGAATGGCCAAAAGTCCCCAATTTGTTAGAAGTGATGGTCTATTTATAGGAGTTGATTTCTGAGCAGAATTTTTGCCAAGTCTTAGGTCGCGTACGACCTAAGTTAGGTCGTAGGTCGCGAGCGACCTAAGCTAGGTTGCAGTCCTCTTGCGGCTAAAGAAATAGGCTGATGAAGTTGCATTTGGCTTCATTTGAACAAGTGGTAGGTCGGTCACGACCCAAGGTAGGGCGAAAGTCGAAGGCCTTCAGCAAGCTGTTTAGGTAGTGATATTGCTAGGTCGCAATATCCCATAAGTCGTTGGGTGGTAAAGCTTCTCTTTGGAGTTAGGTCGGGAACTCTCTAGATCGTTAGGCTTTTAGGTCGGTAGCTCGTAGTCTGCTAAGTCGTTGAGAACTGGAGCCACTAGGTCGTTAACTCTTTTAAGTCGGTCAGGTTGCTGAGTCGCTTCAAGAGTTAGGTCGTGCAGTCTGTTAGGTCGTGACATCCTTAGGTTGTAACATCCTTAGGTCGTAACATACTTAGGTCGTAACATCCTTAGGTCGTGATATCCTTTAAGTCGTGAGCTCTCTTAAGTCGTGAGTTCTTTTAAGTCGTTAAGAGTTGTTAGGTCATAGGGTTTTAGGTCGCCGAAATAAAAGAATTAACAACTGGGGAACCAAAGCAGCCCATCGGAACTGTCGACTTATTTGTAGAACTTGGTGAAGGGGAAAGAAAAGTGGTCCGTAAGCAAACTTTTGTTATTGTTGATGAATTTTCTGCTTATAACGCCTTCTTGGGACGACCAACTCTTGCTGTATTCAAAGCTATTCTCGTCCCATGGTGCCTAACTATGAAATTCCCCAATGATAACGGCGTTGGTGTTTTGAAAGGGGACCAGAATGCTGGGCGGGAATGTTATCTCACAGAGTTGCGGGAGGCGAAAAAGAGAGAGATGGGAAAAGGTGCGGCAGCTCCGCTCCGCATCAAATAACCTACCTTGTAGAAAGTACGGGGTGGACCCTGCATTGGTGATTATAGTGGTGCGCGAAAGGAAATTGATCCCAGAAAAACCAGTGCAGGGGAGAATAGAGTGGTGCCAGTAGAAGTAACGGTGCCAATACCTATTGACCAGAAAGATCCAAACAAAGTTCTAAATGTGGGCTCACAACTCGGTGCGACAGTTCAGAATATGCTAATATCATTCTTGAAAGCAAACCTGGATGTATTCGCTTGGAGTCATGCTAACATGTGTGGAATATCTTTAGAAATCGCAGTACATGCTTTAAATATTGATCCGAAGTTCACACCCGTAAAGCATAAAAGGAGAACCCAGGGTCCTGAAAGGTCAACAGCATTAAAAGAAGAAGTAGATCGGCTCATGGAGAATGACTTCATCAGAGAATCCACTTATCCAAATGGGTTTCTAATCCAGTGTTGGTCAAAAAAGCAAATGGAAAGTGGAGAGTATGCGTCGACTTTTCAGACTTGAATAAAGCATGCCCCAAGGATTGTTTCCCGTTACCCAAGATTGATCAGTTGGTGGATGGGACAGCTGGGCACGAATTATTGTCTTTAATGGATGCTTACTCAGGATACAATCAAATCATGATGCATGAGCCAGATCAGGAGGACACGAGCTTCATCACCGATATTGGTCTTTACTGCTACAAAGTCATGCCCTTTGGACTAAAAAACGCAAGGGCAACTTATCAGAGACTTGTTAATGCCATGTTCAAGTCTCAAATTAGCAAAACTATGGAAGTGTACGTTGATGATATGTTAGTGAAATCAAAGAAGGCAGTAGACCACATGGATCATCTGGCAGAAATGTTCACAATCCTCCGAAAGTATGGGATGAAGCTGAATCCTCTGAAATGTTCATTCGGGGTTGAGTCCGGAAAATTCTTAGGTTTCATTGTGAGTGCTAGGGGAATTGAAGCTAATCCTGCTCAGATCACTGCCTTAAGAGAAGTCAAACCCCCTATAACAAAGAAAGAATTGCAAAGCCTCAATGGGAAAGTCGCTGCTTTGAGTCAATTTATTTCCGAAGCCACAAATAATTGCATTCCCTTCTTTGATGCTCTGAAGAAAGGAAAGAAGAATTTCGAATGGACTCCTGAGTGTCAAAAAGCTTTTGATGAGCTGATTCATCATATGGAAACGCCTCCAGTACTTTCTAATCCCAACAATGGTGAAGATCTATTCGTATACTTAGCAGTTTCATCTCATGCTCTCAGTGCAGCGTTGGTACGAGAAGATGCAAAAGTTCAGCGTCCAATTTACTACATCAGCAAAAGATTCACTGGGGTAGAGATGAATTATTCAAAGTTAGAAAAGCTTGCCTATTGTCTATTGATCGCGTCCAGAAAGTTGAGGCCATACTTCAAGGCTCATCCTATTAAAGTCCTCACTGATCAACCTTTAAAGCAAGTCATATTCCGCCCTGAAACTTAGGGTCATCTTCTGAAGTGGAATATTGAACTCAGTCAATACAATATCACCTATCATCCCCGAAGAGCAATCAATGGGCAAGCTTTAGCAGATTTCATCGCAGAATGCATAGATAAAGGTGGCAGTGAGGAAGAAGTAACTGAAGACATTCCAATCCGATGGAAATTATATGTTGATGGTGCAAGAAATGACTACTGTTTCGGAGCTAGGGTTGTGCTTGAAACCCCCGAAGGGCGATCATTGTGTTATGCATTGAGATTAGAATTTCCTTCAACAAATAATGAAGCCGAATACGAATCTATTATTGCCGGTTTGAGGATTGCCAAAGAACTGAGCATCAAAGTATTGCAAATCTTCAGTGATTCCCAGCTTATTGTCTGCCAAGTCAAGAAAGAGTTTCAAACTAAAGGAGGAAATCTGCCTGCTTACTTATCAAAAGCCTATGAACTTCTCGATGATTTTGATCATTATACAATCAACCATATCCCCCGTGAAGAGAACATGAAGGCAGATTCTCTCGCGAAATACTCAAGCTCTGGGGAAGTTTAATTATTGGGATTGGTCCCTGTAGAAGTCTTGACAGCTCCGAGTATTGACGAGATGGATATTGACTGGATCATGGCTGTATCTCAAGAACAGGAGTCGTGGATGACCCCTATCAAGGAATATCTTCTCAACGGCTCCTTGCCAGAAAACTCAAAAGAGCGCCAAAAGCTGTTAAGAAAAGCCCCGAGATATGTAATTCAGGGCGACCATTTGTACAGACGAGGGTTCTCAATGCCATTACTCCGTTGTGTAACTAAAGAAGAAGCTAAGACAATTTTAGCTGAAGTGCACGGTGGAGAATGTGGGGATCATTCAGGTGGCCAAACTCTTGCAAAGAAAATTCTCCGTTATGGGTATTTTTGGCCGGATATTAACCGAGATGCTACTAGCTACTCCCGAAAGTGTGACAGATTCCAGAGATTTGCGAAAATCCCCAGAGCACCTTCCACCGTACTAACACAAATGGTCAGTCCATGGCCATTCGCCATTTGGGGGATTGATCTCATTGGGCCTATGCCAATTGCCAGATCCGGAATCAAATATGCTTTTGTCGCCGTTGATTATTTCACTAAATGGGCTGAAGCTGAACCATTGGCTACTATTACCTCTAAAAAGATGATAAATTTTGTGACTAAAAACATCATTTGCAGGTATGGTGTGCCTAAGAAGATAATAACAGACAATGGTACCCAATTCGAAAGCGAAGAATTCCAGGAATTTTGCAGGCGATTCAAGATCCGAAAAAGATTCTCAGCAGTGGCTCATCCGTAGGCAAACAGGCAAGTGGAAGCAGTGAACAAAATCATCAAATCAACCATCAAAAAGCAACTGGAAAAAGCAAAAGGTGGTTGGGTTGATAAGCTACCACTAGCACTATGGGCATATACGACTACCCACAAAACTGCGACTGGGCATACTCCATTCTCATTAGCATATGGATCAGAAGCAATGATTCCCATGGAAATAGAGATCCCCTCCCATAGGAGAATTCATTTCAACCAAGCTGAAAATGAAAAACTGCAACTTGAAGCACTTGATTTGCTTGATGAAAGAAGGAAAGAAGCTGAACTCAGAGTTGTAGCTCAACAGCAAAGGATAGCCAGGCACTTCAATTCTAAAGTTCGTCAATGCAGCTTTGAAATTGGGGATCTAGTCTTGAAAAGGATCATTACAGCAACAAGAGCGTTTGGGCCAAACTGGGAAGGGCCGTATGTCATAGGCTAAAAACTTCTTGATGGCACTTTCAAACTCACAACTTTCGAAGGAGATCCAATACCGAGAGCCTGGAACAGCAATCACTTGCGTCCATATTTTACTTAAAAGCTATGCTTAAATTTGTAAAATAATTCTGGATGTATCATTCTCATATTGTAAGCCATTGTAAAATCAATGTGACTCAGCAATAAGAACTATAAAGTGGATGTAGGCCCAATTCTTGGCCGAACCACTATAAATCTTGTATCTTTTATTACTATATAATGCCTATCTCATTTCGATGTGCAAATATTTTAAATATATTGTTAAAATATCGATTTAATATTGCAGGCAATCAAAGCAAAGCTTACCTATTCAACACGTCATAAACCCAGGTGATTCCCATAAATCACCCAACAAACAAATGTCGAGCCACAAAAAATTCTAGATTCAATTCCTACATAAGAAGTATTACTCACAAACAATTGGTGATTCCACCGAAGGGGCACCTTCCAAAAATGAAGGTTCCAGGCACTTGCTAACTGATCAAGATCGTTTGTGCAAACAGACATCCGGTTAAGTGGCTTGCATCTGCCCGTGGATTCACTCAACCATGAAGTACACTTCCTTGGAAAAATCAAACAACCTGCAAAGGGAAAGAACAAGTATTCAAAAGTGGTAGCAAGGGATCGCTGAGGAACAGACGATGAAAAGACATTGGCAAGCAGACAAAAAACAGCCAAAAAGGAATCTTGTCTCTCAACTAATAAGGTTGGTGGAACCACCGGAGGGGCACCTTCCCAAAGTGAAGGCACCGGGCCCTTGTTGCTTAATTGCGATCGTTTGTGCAAACAAACATCCAATTAGGTGGCTTGCGTCCGCCCCGTGGAACCACTTTACTGTGAGACGCAACCTTCCTGGCAAACAACTCAAAGCCCTCTCCGGAGGCACAATTTAAAGCCCTCCAACGAGGCATGCTGTAAAATGAAACGTTTTTGTCAACCAATAAGGTTGATGGTACCACCGAAGGGGCACCTTCCCAAAGGAAGACACCGGGCCCTTGCTAATTAATTGCGATCGTTTGTGCACGAACATCCAATTAAGAGGCTTGCGTCCGCCCCGTGGTCCATTTGACTGTGAGAAATAACTTTCAGGCGAACAAATAAAGCCCTATTCGGAGGCACTCTTCTACTCTCATGGGAACGATCTTCCCTAAAAAAGTTGAAGTGCAAAATAAAGCCCTGTTCGGAGGCACAAGCCCTGTTCGGAGGCACAACTCTATGGAGGAGTCCTCTTCGGAGGCAAAAGACCTTTAACGAGGCAAAAGCCCTCTTCGGAGGCATAACTCTTCGGATGAGCCCTCTCCCGAGGCACAACAGAAAAGCCCTCTCCCAAGGCACAACAAAAAAGCCCTCTTCGGAGCTGTGCAGTTAAAGCGCTCGGCAGATCCAAAGCGGTGGAGGTGCAAATAGTCATAGCGGGGATACATCGAGGATATAGCGGGATATAGCGGATGAATCTAAAATAGCATATAAAACTCGTACTTATTGTTTTTACAAATGTATAAATGGTAATTAAATGAAAAATTATCATTCAATTGAATTATAATTAATACATAAATAATTTTAAATAAAAACATATGCGAATATACTCTAAATAAACGTAAATATGTTATATAACATTATTGAATTTAGTAGAATATTAGAGTATTTTCATTTCTAAAAATATATAAAAAAATTAAATCAAATAAATTATTTCAGTAATTTTTATAATGTATAGATGTCAATTTTCAAATCATTTTTTTAAAGAAGATATAGCGGAAATAGCAAAATATAGCGGAAATAATGGGATATAGCGGAAATAGCGGGGCTTAAAGCGGAAAGGCTATATTTGGGGCTATATGAAAAAATTGTAGCGGTAGAAATCTGCTATGAGATATAGCGGGGTTATAGCGTGGTAAAAGCGGGACATTAACTACACAGCTTCGGAGGCACAAGCCCTCTTCAGAGGCACATTCCTACCCTCAACGGTGAAATGCTAAACAAAGCCCTCTAAAGAGGCACGTCCAAAAGATATAAAAGTTCTCTTTAGAAGCCCGCTTCACTACAAAGAGCAATCCACTTCTCAGATAATATAAATGGACTTCTCTAAAAGTTGAAGTGTGTTAACTCTTTCTAAAAAGAAAAAAAAAGAAGAAGAAAACTTCTCCAATACAAGGCACACTCCGATAAAGGAGAATAATATTTCCTCAAAATGGAAGAATTATTCTCCAAGTCGAGAATACAGGCTTTTTCAAAAAGGTGATGAATTGCAATAAGCTGTGGTATGGGGGCAATATAATATAGCTACGTTAATGAAAACAACGCTCAAGCAACATACCACGAGCTCATTGCAATATCATACAAAGAAAGTAAAGGAATTTGTGCAAAAACAAGGAATAAATGCATTCACAAATACTGACAAGAAATTGTACAAGTAAAAATAGCCATTTTATTCCATACTTTAAAATTGTTTACACATGCGCAGGTTTCAAAAAAGCAGGGGCCGGTACCCGCACAATCCCCGGTCGATACAAGTCTTTAGACAAAAAGTCAAAATAGCAAAACAAGAAAGATAGAACCAAGCTTATTTCTTCTTCCTCGAGCCGCCTTTGGAGCCTTCGCCTGGTTTAATGACTAACTTCGTAGGTCGGCTTGGACGAGTCGCGGAAGAAGGAGAAAGAGGTGCAGCTGGGTCTTCTTCTTCTTTCTCATCATCGGCAGGAGTGTCTTTCCTTTTCTTTGAAATGCTGCGTTTTCCCCTCTTTTTCGAAGAAGATTCACTGCCCGGAGTAGCAAGTTCAGATAACTTTGTGTCGTCGGCATAAGATTTCTCCGGGGACCTCTCACCCTTCTCAAGTTCTTCTGCCTTCTGCTCTTGCGAAGCGGTTGGATCATCCAAGTCTTAGAGAGCTTCTGTTTTTTCTTCTTGTGACCCCGGTTGAGAAGCGGAAGGAGGAGTAATTTGAAGAGGTAGAGGAGCAGCAGTTGGGGAGGCGAAGCTGGTGCAGCACTTGTTGTTTTTGCTATAGTAGAAGAAAAGTTAAAAACATCAATATCTCCCGCAAAGAGAGGAGATGGTGGCACATCAAGGCTTAAGTAATAGGCAAAAATTTCATCAAGCTCAGGTGAAGCAAACGAGCAGTCCACTTGAGCCAGATCGGAATTGAAGTTACCTGGAGAGCTTGATTTTATCATCTCAATTTCATAATCGTGGGCTTCAGCGCTTTCTTGAGCCTCTTCTTCAGTAAGAGCAGTTGGGGGCTCGATAATTGCGGTTTCAATTTCGGCTTTTGCAGGAGGTGGAGAATGAGAGCTAGAGCTAATGGTATCAGGGTCGACCGAAGCCGAAGGACGAGTGGGGTCGGCTAAAGGCGCCTTCTCCAAACGCTCTCCTCTTGCTGCTTCGGCTCGCTCCCTGGCAAGCTGTTCTTTCCCTCTAGCAAGGGCAGCACGACCATCGTCATCCAAGTGATAAGCTTCCAGGTCCTCCTCTGCATAGCCCGTATCTTTATACATGTCAATTATTGCCTCCCACACTTCGGCCAGAGTAATTTCATATTTCGGGTCCAAGAACGAAAGACTTCCGCGTCCCAAGACACTGAGAACATAAAACTCAAAAAGAGTGGAGCTGATGGTAGCCTTGGTGGTTTCATGCGATTCTTCAGCAGCCACTTTTCCAGCCAAAGCATCATCACGCTCCTTTTCTACTTTTGAAAGTTGAGCTTTTAACGCTGCAATTTCCAGGTCTCGGGAGTTAACTTTTTCCCGCAGCTGAACGGTATCTTTGCTGTATTTTTCAATTACATGCCGCTCTGCCTCAAGTTTCGTCTCGGAATCTCTTTGGGCAGCATGTGCATCTCTCACTTGCTTTTGAAAAACCTCTTCCTTTTGAGAATGAGAAGTGGAAGAGGTAGCAAGGTCTTCTTTGAGTTTCTTGACTTCTGCCTCAAGCTCTTCGCTGAAGGCAGTGATGCTTTTCATTTCTGCATCATGTTGCTCAAGAACTTTCTTCCACTCCGACTTGTCGTTTTCCATCGTTAGCATAGCCTCGAGATTTAGGCGGTTGATTCTTTGAAGCTCATCGACAAGATTTTTCCATCTAGACATTCTCTCGATATCGAGTTTAACGGCATCAAGATTTCTCAACATAGCTTGTTTGTCGATGGGAACCAAAATCAAGATCAAAACGCACTCCTTTTAAGCACCAGTGTGGAAATCGACTTTGAAGAGCAATCGGAGCATTTTCAACTTGATATGATGGCCTGTTGAGAATCTTCTGAATATCGGTTCTTTTGAGGGCATGAGATCTAGAAGCAATTTCTAAAGAGGTAGGAGCAGCGGGCTTTTCAGAAATTGCAGACGCAGGCCTTTCGCTAAGTCGGGCCGCTTACTTGAATCTTCAACAACATGACTCTTCCCTTTGTCATCATATGATTTTCTTTTGTGGGAATCATCACCTCTTGGAGAAGAGTCATGTCGTCCATCTCTTCTCCCATAGCGCTCCTCATGGGCCCTCCTTTCTTGAGCTTTTCTGGCTGCTCTTTCTTCGTCTGTCTCCCTAGGGGCAGAGGGATGGCGCCTGGGATCATAGTAGTAGTCACGCCTTCCGAAGCGCCTAAAATCATCATAGTACGAACCGCTTCGTCCCATTGGAGAATATGAAAATGAAAAAGAGATAGAATTTAGAAATCTCCAGGAAAAGGAATTTAAGTGCGAGTAATTGCTAAAAATCCTGAGTGTGTGTGATGTGTAGACTACACGCGTCGAGCTACAAACCACTCTTCGGCTTAGGAGTGACATCGGTTTCTACGGCAGGCGTCAACTCTTGAGTTAACGAAATCGGTCATAAAGCAGATGTCGCTTCGATCGCTGGAGAGACAACTTTAGTGTTGGTGGTGTCATCTTTAAAAAGCTCTCGTGAGGTCACCATTAAGTCGCTTAGCCCATCAAAAGTGTCTTCACCGTCATGCCCAGCGGAGCTTTCTTTTTCAACTCCTTCTTCAATCACCGGGGAAAGTGTAAGCTTGCCGGATGACCCCGCGACATCGGCAGGGGTGGAACATTTCACTAACGAAGCTCCCGTAACAGGTTCCTTCGATACGACTTCTTCGGTAGAAACCGGGGCAGCTAATGTTTCAGTCTCGGAACTAGAAGCTTATTGAAGCTGAGTAGATCGAGAGGGATGTAAAAGCCCAAATTGGTGTAGAAACTCGTCTTTCAGCAAAAACTTGATGATTCTCTCCTCAACCGCCACGGCACTTAATGTTTCGAAGGTTGGCTTGTTGTTGGGATCTCTAAGCGGAGGAGGAAGTGCTACAAAAAGTAAAGATTGAAGTTAAGTACTTGGCAATTCGAGTTCCAAGAAATTCAGAAAAATGTAGTGAGTGGAAATAGGCAATCTTACTTCCTATTCTCCAGATGGCATAGAACCCCGAGGGGCAACGAACATAGAAGAATTGACTTAAAAACCCGTGTGCACTCTCGGGCAAGGCTAAAATCAGTCTACGGTTTCTCGCGCCTCTCACGAGAATAATTGAAGGATGATCTTTGTTCTTTGCGAAAGTGCACAAATAGCAGACTTCTTCGAAGATCGGAAGACGGTAAGTGTCCTCCTGAGTAGCACACACAACCCCATCAAGATGGCGTAGCCATTGGGGTGTAGTTGGAAAGGAGAGATGGTTAATCGAATAAGGAGCGTTCGAAGAAAGTCATTGAAAGGAGGAATAGCTCCATTCAAGCACATCTGTCGGTTAACTACAATGAAGCCATGAGGTGGCCTATCAGCAGTATCATTTATCCCGGGAAGTCGAGCGTTTGCTTCAATAATGCCGAACTGAATGCACAACTGACTAAAAACCTATGGTTCAAAGTGGTTGTTTCCTGGGGATTTGACCAGGCAACTAGTGCTCGGCATCAGAGAATGTCCGGCATCCAGGAATGTTCGGCGAAGCAACCATCATCCATGTGTACTCGGCATAGTACTCGGCGTCCTTAGTATTCGGTGTCCAGGAGTGTTCGGCATAATACTCAGCAGTGTTCGGCATCGAGACTACTCGGCGTAGTACTCGGCAGCAAGGGTACTCGGCACCAAGTAGTGTTCGGCATCAACTGGCACTCGGCAACAACCTATGCTCAGCGTCAACTAGTGTTCGGCATCCCATAAGTGCTCGGCATCAAGACTGCTCGGCGTACCACAGTACTCGGCATCAAGGCTGTTCGGCATCAAGACTGCTCGGCATGCAAGACTGCTCGGCATACCAGAGTACTCGGCATCAAGGCTGCTCGGCATACAAGACTGGTCGGCATACCAGAGTACTCGGCATCAAGGCTGTTCGGCATCAAGGCTGTTCGGCATACCAGGTCGCTCGGAATCAAGGCTGCTCGGCATACAAGAGTACTCGGCATCCTATGGTGTTCGGCGTAGTACTCGTCATCCAGGAGACGTTCAACACAACTAACCAGCACACCGTTCGGCATAGAAGGAATGGTTCGGCGGAACTCGTTCGGCGAACCTTGCTCGACATACGGCGACCACTGTACTCGGGCTGGAACGTTCGGCAATCAGCCCACTTGGGAAGTCCAGCCCATCTTTGCCTATAAATAGAGGGGCAGGGTCACAGTGAAAGGGATCCTTTTTTGGAGAGAAAATACGGGGAGACTCTGCCATTTTCAAGACTCATCTTCTCTACTTAAACACATTCATTCAAGCGTTTGATTGACGAATTGTATTTGTAATCAATCATAAAGGAAATCAATAAAGTTGAGCAAAGTGGACGTAGGCAATTACGCCGAACCACTATAAATTTGGTGTTTCTACTTTCTGTACTTGAATTAGGATTGTCTTCTCTGTTTAATTTGCTTTCATCACTTATATCTCTACACAATCTTTCTGAACGAGGTTAGTGACCAATTTTGGTGCTAACACTTTGGTGCTTTCACTGAGAATTGAATTCTCAGACCTCAAGGATCTGCTTTGAAGCTACTGGATTGAATAAATCCCTCAAAGAAGATCCGACTCACTGATAGGACATCCGTTAATTCTACTCAGAGTTCATACCGATAACTCTACAATGGCAAGACCACGTACCAGGTCAGCTTCCCTTAATGCGGATGCCCGAGAGACTGCTAGCGTGCAACAAGCAGGACCTAGCAATCAACCAGCAATCCCGAGTGCAGGGATTGCCGCTCAAGAACAGACTCCAGTTGTCACCAGAGTGGAGTTCAACGACTTGATGAGAGAACTTAGGGAAAGCAGGAGACAACTGGGAGAACAGATGCAAGCTAATGCCAACCTGATGGCACAACTCACTCAACAGCAGCAACAGAATGCTGGGGGCAACCCAGCTGCTTATTCCTCTTCTGACAGCTCAACTTCTTCTGATGAGCCACCCAGGCGTAGACGCCGTAAGACTGAAACTGCAAGGGCAGATGCTGCTGTTCGAACAGCAGGAGACCACGACCAAGCCAGAACTGGAAACTTCCGAACCGGAGTACAGGTGGAGGAGGGAGCTCCAAATCATCAAGATGTTAACAATGTTGAACCTCATGACGCACGATTGGCAGATCGCCAGGAAAGGAGGCATCAGCATGGACAGGCACGTAGAACTGACTCCAACCTCCCAGCTTCCATACAAACACCCGATCTGACAGCCATGATAAGGCAACTGATGAAGGAAAATCAGGGCTTATCAAATGACGATTGGGGAGTGTCAAGAAGTCATACTCCGTTCACGGATGTTGTGCTACAAGCGTCCTACCCCAAGAAGTTTAGCATGCCAACCATTCCTGCATACGAAGGAAAGACTTACCCCAGACAACATGTAATGAGGTATGAATGGATGATGGATTCAGCCAGAGCAAATGATGCCACCAAGTGTAGGTGCTTTCCGATTACTCTATCTGGGATCGCTACTATGTGGTTCACCCGACTTCCTCCGCGATCCGTATCAAATTTCGAGGAGTTGGCAAAGAAGTTTATTGAGCAGTTCAGGATACACACTACACGCCCGAAGGACGTGATGTCTCTGTCGAGTGTAATCCAAAATCCCGGAGAGTCGCTGAAGGAGTACTTACAAAGATTCCACGTTGCGGCAACTGAAGTCAGTAATCCCAACGACCACGCAATTCTAATGGCTGTGATGAGAGGTGTAGATCCGGATTCTGAATTCGGAGATTGGCTGGCAGGAAAACCTCCGACTACGCTAGAGCGTTTCTACTCCAAGGCGCACCAGTTCATAAGAAGAGAGGAAGCTAGGTGGGTACGACGAGACAAGGCACCGGGACCTGCCCAAGAGTCAATTAAGAGCAACATTGCTGTGAAGCAATCTGGAGACAATTCAGGGAAGGACCAAGTCAACGTCCAGAATAAGCCTGTGCAGCCCAAAGAGTCCGGAGGAAGGAGTCAAGGAAAGAGGAAAGAAACGGGAAAGTGGAAGTCGAGAATTCCAAGCTACAACGAGTACACTCCGCTAAACGCCCCACTTGAGAACATTTACCTATCCACATGCAATACTTTTCAGTACAGAAAACCACGTCCGAAAGAATCGACTGAAGAACAGAAACGGACTGGGAAATATTGCCGCTTCCATGAAACCTATGGACACAACACGGAAGAATGCAGACACCTACATGACGCTATCGAGAAATTGATCAGACAAAAGAAGTTGCAAGAATTTGTGAAGGATCCGCAGGAAGGAGGACAGGGAACGTCCGACCCAGGTCGTGCACCAGCTCCACGTCATCCAGAGGAACCTGCCCGAACTGTTGGGAGACTGGTTATAAATACAATTATCGGCGGACCTCATCCCGCAGATAAGAACTGGCAAGAGATGGAGCGATATGCGAGCTCCTTGAAGCATGCGGATTTCGAGTGCTGTTCAAACGTAGAGGACGGGGCCCCTGCTAAGCAGCAGCGCGTGATGACAGACAATATTGTGTTCAGAAACAGAGACGCTGATCAGATAGAGGCTCCGACCATCGATCCCATGGTCATATCTGCAACAATCGGACCAGCGTATGTAAAAAGAATCTTGATTGATTGTGGAAGTTCAGTCAACATCATCTTCAAGAAGGCATATGATCAGATGAAGCTAGAGACAAAAGACTTGAAACCATCCAAAGCTCGTATCCACGGTTTTAATGGCGCTGCGACTGATGCAGTGGGATATGTCGAGTTACCAGTTGAACTGGGACAAGGCGAGCGTCGGAGGGTACGAATTCTACCCTTTGTAGTTTTGGATGTGGACTCTCCATATAATGTTTTCTTGGGTCGGCCGGCCCTGGCTGAATTTAGGGCGGCACTAGCCCCGTGGTGCTTGACTTTGAAGTTCCCAACTGACAAAGGAGTAGGCATTGTTCACGGAGACCAAGCAGCTGGTCATTCTTGTTATGTGGCCGAGCTCCGTGAAGCCCACCGGAGGGAAAAAGGAAAGGGTACGGACAACCCTGTCCGCATCCTCAACGCGAATAATTGACAAGTAGTGCCCGAGCCCTGGCTTGGGCATAGTTCTCGGATCTACGGAGATATAGATCCGAGAGACGACGATGAGAAACCCAGGGAAGAGAAGGCGGCACCGGCTGAATTAACAATTGACATTTCAGTTAGCCGTGACGACCCTTCGCGAATACTGAAAATCGGATCACAGTTAAGCCCCGCAATGACAGAAGACCTTAGCGACTTCCTCCGAGCAAACCTCGATGTTTTTGCCTGGACGCATTCTGATATGTGTGGGATTTCTCCCGCCATCACAAGTCATATGTTGAACATAGACCCGAAATACGTCCCAGTCAAGCAAAAGAGGAGAGGAATGGATCCAGAGAGATCCGCCGCTCTCGGAGAGGAGGTGGACAAACTCAAAGCAAATGGGTTCGTCCGCGACGCCCTCTACCCGGAGTGGGTTTCCAACCCTGTGCTAGTAAAAAAGGCAAATGGGAAATGGAGAACTTGCGTAGATTATTCCGACTTGAACAAAGCATGCCCTAAGGACAGTTTCCCGTTGCCTAGGATCGATCAGTTGGTCGATTCCACAGCAGGACACGAATTATTGTCATTCATGGATGCGTACTCAGGATACAACCAAATCCCAATGCATATTCCGGACCAAGAACACACCAGCTTCGTTACAAATGTCGGGCTGTATTGCTATGTAGTGATGCCCTTTGGATTAAAGAATGCTGGAGCAACTTACCAACGTCTGGTGAATCGAATGTTCAAGGACCAGCTGGGCAAAACCATGGAAGTCTATGTGGATGACATGCTCGTGAAGTCACGGCAGTCAAACGACCACATCCAAGACTTAGCTGAAATGTTTAACATACTCAGGTCCTATGGAATGAAGATCAACCCGCTGAAGTGTTCTTTCGGCGTTGCATCAGGGAAGTTTTTAGGATTCATCGTCAACGCTAGGGGAATCGAAGCCAACCCAGAAAAGATCCAAGCCATTCGAGACGTACAAGCACCCAGGACTGTAAAGCAGGTACAGAGCTTGAACGGAAAAGTGGCTGCGCTAAGTCGATTTATATCCAAGGCAACTGACAAGTGCATCCCATTCTTCGACATAATAAAGAAAGGAAAGAGGAATTTTGAATGGACGTCTAGCTGCGAGGAAGCTTTCCAAAACCTGGTAAGGCATCTGGAGAGCCCACCAATGCTATCTAAACCAGTGGACCACGAGATGCTGTACGTTTACTTGGCTATATCCCCTCATGCGATAAGCGCAGCTTTGGTCCGTGAGGAGGATCGAGTCCAGAAGCCGGTATATTATGTTAGCAAGCGTTTAACGGGGGCAGAGAAGAATTACCCTAAAATTGAGAAATTGGCTTATTGCTTGGTGATTGCATCGCGCAAGCTACGCCCATACTTTCAAGCGCATTCAATCGGCGTTTATACCGATCAACCCCTGAGGCAGGTACTTCAGCGACCAGAAACTTCTGGAA
Source organism: Allium fistulosum (assembly GCA_030737815.1). NCBI lineage: Eukaryota > Viridiplantae > Streptophyta > Magnoliopsida > Asparagales > Amaryllidaceae > Allium > Allium fistulosum. The sequence goes on along the minus strand of CM060908.1, from coordinate 969,722,937 downwards.
GATTGCTGAAATGGAACATCGAGTTGAGCCAATTCGATATCGCGTACTTACCACGGAGAGCTATCCGAGGGCAAGCGTTAGCAGACTTCATCGCTGAATTTACCATACCCATCAAACCGGACGATCACGACATCATTCCCCCCATACGATGGAAGTTATACACAGACGGGGCATCAAACGACCGTTGCTCCGGCGCGGGCGTAGTTCTTATAACTCCGGAAAACCGATCAATCTGTTATGCCCTGAAGCTCGATTTTCCGGCTACGAACAACGAAGCTGAATATGAAGCACTGATCGCTGGCTTGAAGCTTATCAAAGAACTCGGAATCAAATCAATCGAAATCTTTTGTGACTCGCAGTTAGTGGTATACCAAGTGCGAGGAGACTACCAAGCAAAAGGACGAAAGCTTGCTCCGTACCTCGTTCAGGTCCAGGAACTACTATCAAATCTTGAGCGTTATGACATTTCGCACATCCCGCGAGAACAAAACAAAGAAGCCGACTTGTTGGCTAAGTTCGCAAGTACCGACGATGTTCAGCAAATGGGATTGTATCCCGTGGAAGTCTTGCATGCCCCGAGTACGGGCGAGATGAAAATCGATCTTGTGTTGGAAACAGGGATCGAGAAGGACTCGTGGATAACCCCATTCAAACTGTACCTGACAACTGGGGCTTTACCAGAAAGAAGAAGCGAAAGACGACAGGTCCTTCGAAAGGCTGCGCGGTACGTAATGCAGGATGGATCCATGTACCGGAAAGGATTCTCAATCCCATTACTACGATGCATCGCTCATGATGAAACAAAGCGAGTCTTGAGAGAAGTCCACGAAGGGGAATGCGGCGACCATACTGGGGGGCAAACGCTAGCAAAGAAGATCCTCCGCTATGGGTATTACTGGCCTACCGTAAACCGGGATGCCGCGGACTACGCAAGAAAATGCGACAAGTGTCAGAGATATGCAAAAATCCCGAGGGCTCCGTCAACGGAACTCACACAAATGATCAGCCCTTGGCCATTCGCGATCTGGGGAATCGACATAATCGGCTCTTTGCCTCTATCCAAAGGTGGTGCGAAGTACGCGATAGTTGCAGTCGACTATTTCACGAAATGGGCTGAGGCAGAACCTTTGGCCACTATCACCTCTAAGAAAGTCATTAACTTCGTTGTACGAAACATTATATGCCGCTTCGGTCTTCCACGCACCATCATTACAGACAACGGAACGCAATTCGAAAGTAAAGAGTTCAAAGAGTTCTGTTTGAAGTACGGCATCGAGAAAAAGTTCGCTGCCGTTGCACACCCAAAAGCTAACGGACAAGTCGAGGCCGTTAACAAAATAATCAAGTCCATACTAAAGAAGCGCCTGGAGAAGGTTGGAGGCAAGTGGGTAGATGAACTCCCGACAGCATTATGGGCATATAGGACTACCCACAAGTCCGCGACCGGCCACACTCCGTTCGCCTTGGCATACGGCTCTGAAGCCGTAATACCCGTGGAACTTGAAGTTCCATCGCACCGAGTGACATACTATGACCCCAAGACGAACCAAAACCTCTTGCTGGAATCACTGGACTGCATCGACGAAAAGCGTGAAGAAGCTGAGTTAAGGGCGGTGGCGCACAGACATCGAGTCAAGCGCTACTACGATGGCAGAGTCCACCCAAGAATCTTTGATGTGGGTGATCTCGTTCTGAAACGAGTCTTCCCAGTACCATCACGCATGAATCCCAGCTGGGAAGGTCCATACGCCATTGAACGGAAGCTTGGAGAAGGAACCTTCAAGCTAGCGACCGTTGATGGCACGACACTCCCCCGAGCATGGAACAGTGAACATTTGCGGCACTATTACGTTTAGCATGTTTCCCTTTCTTGTTATAAGCACTATTGTTTTGTGCATGTTTCCATTCAATAATGACTTAGTTTCCTTTAGAAGTTGTAATCGAGCAATTTAGTTGATTTTCATTAATAAAGGCTTGAAGCCACATTTTCCATGAAGTTTCTGTATCTCTTAATTGAATGATAAATTACATTATTCTGTGCGGCGTACAGACTCATATAAACGATTTCCAATCTCCGAGTCCCCAGAGTGCGGAGCGGAGTACTCTAAGTCCCCAGAGCGCGGACTAGAGTATAAACGATTTTCAATCTCCAAGTCCCCAGAGTGCGGAGCGGAGTACTCTAAGTCCCCAGAGCGCGGACTAGAGTATAAACGATTTCCGATCTCCGAGTCCCCAGAGTGCGGAGCGGAGTACTCTAAGTCCCCAGAGCGCGGACTAGAGTATAAACGATTTTCAATCTCCAAGTCCCCAGAGTGCGGAGTGGAGTACTCTAAGTCCCCAGAGCGCGGACTAGAGTATAAACGATTTCCGATCTCCGAGTCCCCAGAGTGCGGAGCGGAGTACTCTAAGTCCCCAGAGCGCGGACTAGAGTATAAAACGATTTCCAATCTCCGAGTCCCCAGAGTGCGGAGCGGAGTACTCTAAGTCCCCAGAGCGCGGACTAGAGTATAAACGATTTCCAATCTCCGAGTCCCCAGAGTGCGGAGCGGAGTACTCTAAGTCCCCGGAGCGCGGACTAGAGTATAAACGATTTCCAATCTCCGAGTCCCCAGAGTGCGGAGCGGAGTACTCTAAGTCCCCAGAGTGCGGACTAGAGTATAAACGATTCTCAATCTCCGAGTCCCCAGAGTGCGGAGCGGAGTACTCTAAGTCCCCAGAGCGCGGACTAGAGTATAAACGATTTCCAATCTCCGAGTCCCCAGAGTGCGGAGCGGAGTACTCTAAGTCCCCAGAGCGCGGACTAGAGTATAAACGATTTCCAATCTCCGAGTCCCCAGAGTGCGGAGCGGAATACTCTAAGTCCCCAGAGCGCGGACTAGAGTATAAACGATTCTCAATCTCCGAGTCCCCGGAGCACAGTGTCAGCAAACCAAATAAAGACAAGAGAATCATTCAAACAAGAAGAAACTGAAATTTTATTCGATAAGTCCAAAATGGGGATACAAGATCACTCCTACAAAATTCGGGCCTATACAAACTACAAGTTATGAAAGGAAGAAACTGTTACAAACTTAAGCAAAAACTTGTTGAACAAGTGCATCGATCATTTCTTCGACTTCTTCTTCTTGTCCGCCTTCGGTGTTTCCGACGACTCCTCTCCCTCACGTTTCTTCTTGGACTTTTTGCTTGCTAGGGAGACGGAGTCAGGAGTAGGAGACGGAACATCTAATGGTTTGGACCTGCCCGGGAGAATGATTTTCAAAGGTCTATTCCGCGGGTCAGTAAGTTCCAGGACTTCAGATTCAACTTTGACTTTGACCTTTCTCTTCTCCTCGTCGGCAAGACGATCCTTCATGCTCATCTCTGAAGTATGTTCAGAGGCGCCAGTGATTTTAACTTCGTCGCTTCCTTCGGCCGGAGACGAGGTGTCAAGTTTGTCATCGTCAAGCGCCCCAATCATTTGAGCGTCTGGGCCGGGAGTTACCTCTGCGTGAGCAGCGTCGCTTGTTTTCCCCGCTTCCTCCTTGGCGTCATCGCTCCTCGGAGTTAGCTCAGTGTCAGAACAACCTGTGAGAAACATAAGAAGTGGGCATTAGAACGAATAACCACTGCTGAAAAATGACGGGATCACTTCGATTTCTAGAGAAAGAAGAATCTCCTACCAGGATCAGGTTGACTGTCGGTGGCGCGAGGGGTTTCACCCTCCAGGATAGGTGACAGCACATGAACGCCAAGCCCGGGATCTTCGGGATCATAACTGGCGTGTTGCTCGAATGGATCAAGCGTCGACCGACCAGTCGATTGAGCAGCATAAGGAGCGGCAATATGAGGAGTAGTAGTGTCGGCCTCTGATGGGCCAGCCTCGTTGTTCTTCTCTTTCGAAGGGGAAGAGCCTTTGCCATAGAGAGCCAATGCTACGGATAAATCCGATGGCTCATTCCCCCTCAGGAACTCCTTCACCAGTGCATCCTCGTCGATTTCTTCGGAGCCTGATTCGACTTTCTTGATCTTTATCAGAGTCTCCCATGCCTCAGCCAGGGATTCATGGTAGCCGTCGCCCAAGAATGTTAGGTCGCGGTGCATAAGGACGCGGGCTCCGTACTCGGCAATCAACGGGTCAAACATACTTTTGACCTCTTCCCTGCCAGCCTCTGCGGCCGCCTCCAGGCGAGAATCAAGCTCCTCCTCAGCCATTCTTTTACCCTCCTCACGGGCTTCATCCTTCATTCTCTCGACCCCGGCAAGTTCACCGTCGAGCTTTGCCTTGAGGAGCCGGGTAGCAACAATCTCATCGCAATACCGCTGTGATTCTTCCTGAGCGGCTATTTTGTCTTCTTTCTCCTTGGAGAGTTGTTCTTTCAGCTCCTTGACTTGAATAGCGAGCACGTCCCTTTCTTTTTGAACAGAGTCTTTTTCTAGGGCAAGGGCGCCGCTGCGCTGAACTGCTTCATCAAGCTCCTTTTTGTGAGCCACCTCTAAGCGAGTAACTGCCTCGGCAGTATCTTTTGCGCCTTGTTCAGCGGCTTCTAGCTTTAACTTATAAGAGGCGAGTTCTTCGTCTTGGAGTTTGATGATTTTCTTATCGCTGTCAGCCTCCAGAGTCAGACGGTCAATCTCGTGTTGACGCTCAACAGATACTTCTGATATCTTCTCCACCAAGTGCACGAATGCGTCATGTTGAACATAGACGTCATTGTTGCATGCAATGGCACTTTGCTTCACGTGCCCAGGAATGTGATGGATGGCCGGGAGGAATTTCAAACCGTCAAAACAAATCTTCGGAAACTTGGCCTTAAGGTCGACCATCTTTTCCGCAACGGTTGGGTCCACGGCAGGAGCAGGAGGAGGAGGCTTAGAGAATTCCGTTCTTTTACGCGGCTCCCGAACTTGCCTCGTACTCGATGAACTGGAATGTTGTTCTCGAGCAGCATCGGACTGATAGCCCTTCTGCAGAGACTTCTCTTTATCCGGCTCAATTGTAGGAGGAAGATCACGGGACTGGGAAGATTGATAGTGCGCTTTCTTGCGATGAGACGATTCGCGCGGACGATTGTCCCTATCCTCATAATCACCTCGGTCCCGGCGTCTGCCCGAACCGGAATCCCGTCCGGAGTGATGAAATATTGAAGACCCTTGAAGGCGGTCAAGTCCGTGGGAGCGGCCCATATCACCTGCAAAGAAGGAAGATAACAACGAATTAAGGAGAATTCACGAATTAAAAAGACTTGAAGTATGCTATGGAATGCGCGTGTGCGTGTGTGTCCTAAGTGTTCCCCCCGACGGACCCGTTCGTTTGTCTTTGCTAATCGGGGTATTATCTCTGTGAGCCGGGAGTTGAACTCCTACATTGCCTCTAGCGGGCGACGAGAATTTGAGAGCTTCAGGATCATCGAACCCATAATTAAGTATGTCTTCGGGGATAGAGAGGTTCGAGAGACCCCTTAGAGAACTCTCCAGACGCTGTGAAGAAGCCTCTTTTTCAGGAGGGATAGGCGTAGGTTTTGAGGTGTCGCCGACTTTCTCTTTCTGAACCGTATATTTCAGCTTTTTCTTTCCCTTCGAAGGGGAGGATGACGTCTCAATATCCTGAACTTCGATTGCCGGATTCCAAGCAGGACCCACGTTCTCGCCCTGAGTGTCGGGTGCGTCACCCTCTCTACGCTCGCCTTCTTCGTGCGCGACGGGAGCGCGACGCGACGACGGGCCGGCAAGTTTTTTCCCTTTACCGGATGGAGGTTTGGGAATTGTAACGCCTTCTGGAAGGCTGACCCGACGATCAGGAGCTAGCAGGCCGAACCCCGACAGCGATTCATTTGAAATGATAGCTCGAATATCTCGGTCCTCGGCCGGGAGAGCTCTAATCGCGTCAACAGCATCAGAATATCCTCGGCCTTCCGGACGCGGGTTAATACCTGAAAAGATGAGGTGAAGAATTAAGAAAAAACATGACTCCCATTAAGTACGGGTAACGGTTCAGCAGAGAGACTTACTGCCTTCAACCCATCTCCTAGCGAAACCAGACGGGCATCGCACATAGAACCATTCCTGTTTGTACAGGGCAAACTTGCTGCAGGCCCCTGTCAAGATCTGGCACTTGTGATACGGCTCGAGGAAGATGAAGGAAGGGCTATCTTTCCGTCTCTTGAACATGTAAATGTATCGAATATCACCGGGGGTTGGAGGTCTGGAGAAGACAGCCATGAAAAGTAAATAAGTCCCATATAGGAACGCATGACCATTCGGGTGCAGCTGCGACGGAGCGATATCTATATACTGCAGCACATCCCGGAGAAATAGGTTAAACGGAGGCACGCTGCCCATCCAGCACATGAACTTGTTGCAGGCCGTGTACCCGACCGGGGGCAAATGAGGACGGTCGTGTCTCGAAGGAACTAACACGTCGGTAAAGGGAATTCCGTGAATGGAACATATCCGTCGCAGAGCGGCCTCGTTGATCCTCGAGGCTTGAGAATCGACCGGATTGTCCAATAAGATGGTTGACTCCAGAGCATCGGGCGCCAGATTATGAGCGGGAGAGATTGACGGGTTGGAAGCATCTGCGGCTCCTTGCTTTGCTGACGGCCCAGGCCTGTCAGATATGGTGGCAGAACTAGATTTTCCTGACATCCCGAATAAATAATGAACCTGGCTAAACGCTTGAGAAAGCTATACTTGAAAAACGTTGAGCGTTAGAATCAGCATCACGAATTTTCCCCCCCACGTGGTGTGTGAACTAGTGCAAGCAATCGTGTAAAGACAACAATAGAGATATAATAATTAGCTTCGGATCATCGCCTTCGAAGACCGTCATCGCTGACCGTCTCAAAAGCCCGCCTTGAGGTGATTACAGTTTCAGGTTCAAAAGACATATGATTTCTAGAGTGACCGGCCTAAGTGTAGTTTAACATTTATACTGGTCGGCATTTTAGAAATGTTCATCGTCCTAGGTAAAGTGTGCGGCAATTGTATGGTTCGGCATATAAGGTGTTCGGCAATTATATTGTTCGGCAATTGTATTGTTCGGCATATAACGTGTTCGGCAATTATATTGTTCGGCATGAAAGGTGTTCGGCAATTGTATTGTTCGGCATATAAAGTGTTCGGCAATTATATTGTTCGGCATGAAAGGTGTTCGGCAATTGTATTGTTCGGCATGTAAAGTATTCGGTGATTGTATTGTTCGGCATGTCAGTTGTTCGGCAATTATATTGTTCGACATGTCAAGTGTTCGGCAATTGTATTGTTCGGCATGTGAAATGCTCGGCGTTTGGGCATTGATTGGCTTTGGTTCGTTCGGCTCAATTATAGTTCGACTTGTTAGTGAGCGTTCGGCCTGGCCTTGTCCGGCTGAGGTACCGTTCGGCAACTAACCGTTACACCGTCCGGCACATGACCACATGCGCCGGAGCAGCGAACGGCGCCATTACCCTCTCCAACACTTTTCATTCTTTTTCTTCCTTTTGACCTCGATCCAACACAAGGAAACTAAGGCAATAGGCGGACATACTCCTAACTCCTCCACGCTATGTCGTTTGGCAATACAGACAAGCTATACAAAAACCCTCTACACGACTTCGTTCGAACATCTCGTTTGAGTATACGATGAAAAATACCTAAGTGTGCAGATCGAAGATTGAGATGGAGTAGTTAAGTCTCGAATTCGGACGATTGAACAAAATTGTGAGAACGGAGGAAATAAGAAGTAAAAGAAGAAAAGGAAGAGAAGGGACTGGTTTTATAGAGGGGAATGGAGGAAGTCGAAGGGGCTATATCCGGTAGAACCGGTCAATACCGGAGTACTCGGCATTAAGGTGGAGTGACGTTCGGCACGCTAGGAACGTTCGGCTCAGAACGTGTCGTTCGGCATCCCAAGCTTGTTCGTCTCGCACCTCCCTTTGCTAGCATTCTCGAGAGGGTACCTCCGAGGTAGATTGTACCAGATTCAAAGCGCATCACGTTCGGCCACGCAATACACTTTGGGGGGCAAGTGTTTCCTGGGGATTTGACCAGGCAACTAGTGCTCGGCATCAGAGAATGTCCGGCATCCAGGAATGTTCGGCGAAGCAACCATCATCCATGTGTACTCGGCATAGTACTCGGCGTCCTTAGTATCTGGTGTCCAGGAGTGTTCGGCATAATACTCAGCAGTGTTCGGCATCGAGACTACTCGGCGTAGTACTCGGCAGCAAGGGTACTCGGCACCAAGTAGTGTTCGGCATCAACTGGCACTCGGCAACAACCTATGCTCAGCGTCAACTAGTGTTCGGCATCCCATAAGTGCTCGGCATCAAGACTGCTCGGCGTACCACAGTACTCGGCATCAAGGCTGTTCGGCATCAAGACTGCTCGGCATGCAAGACTGCTCGTCATACCAGAGTACTCGGCATCAAGGCTGCTCGGCATACAAGACTGGTCGGCATACCAGAGTACTCGGCATCAAGGCTGTTCGGCATCAAGGCTGTTCGGCATACCAGGTCGCTCGGAATCAAGGCTTCTCGGCATACAAGAGTACTCGGCATCCTATGGTGTTCGGCGTAGTACTCGTCATCCAGGAGACGTTCAACACAACTAACCAGCACACCGTTCGGCATAGAAGGAATGGTTCGGCGGAACTCGTTCGGCGAACCTTGCTCGGCATACGGCGACCACTGTACTCGGGCTGGAACGTTCGGCAATCAGCCCACTTGGGAAGTCCAGCCCATCTTTGCCTATAAATAGAGGGGCAGGGTCACAGTGAAAGGGATCCTTTTTTGGAGAGAAAATACGGGGAGACTCTGCCATTTTCAAGACTCATCTTCTCTACTTAAACACATTCATTCAAGCGTTTGATTGACGAATTGTATTTGTAATCAATCATAAAGGAAATCAATAAAGTTGAGCAAAGTGGACGTAGGCAATTACGCCGAACCACTATAAATTTGGTGTTTCTACTTTCTGTACTTGAATTAGGATTGTCTTCTCTGTTTAATTTGCTTTCATCACTTATATCTCTACACAATCTTTCTGAACGAGGTTAGTGACCAATTTTGGTGCTAACAGTGGTCAAAGCTCTTTCTGGAGGGTCATTCAACGGGTTAGCAATTGGAAAAACCTCTTCAGCTTGCCCTATTTCTTCTTGTTGAGAAGTCATTCTACACAAGGAACTAGATATTCAAATATGAAGGTGCACGTTTCCTAAAAGTGTGAAGTGTTGTGCAAAACTAGTAAAATGACAAGCAAATATAACTGGAATCAAATTAGTTGACATTAGTCGATTATAGAGTTTCAAGGCTTGTTATTTTAAGTTCAAGTACAGTGTTGGTGCAAGCAGATCAGCTTTTGTTGGTTATTTTAGCTTTGCTTTAATACTTCACTTGAACTTGTTGACTCATAGCATTTCATTCACACAGTTAACTTAAGTTGTTTATTCTTTATCGACTAATCTGTCATTCGATGTGGGCAATCAATGGCAGTATATTCGCCCTTGTTTTCTGCAAATGTTATGTTTAACAGGTTGTTAGCTTACAAGTTAGTATAATCTGTAAGGAAGCACAAAAAAGTTCAAACAGTTCAATCAAGTTTTTTCAAAAAGTTTACAAGTGTTCCAGTTTTGTTCATCTCATAGGTTGTCCAGATTGTGTTCAAGCGACCTAGCATAGGTCGTATTTCTATTAAGTCGTCCTGCTAGGAATTCATATGCTATTCTGGCAAGTTAAGACACAACAAGGTTGCGAGTTACATAAGTCGAACTCTTTTTGAGTCACATTGCTCAAGACAAAGCAGTGCAAATCTGACTAAGTCCTAGGTCAAATGAATACAAGCGCGACCTAAGAAGTTAAGTCGCAAGTGGTTGAAGTCGCAGTTTGTTAAGTCGGCCAGGTTTCTTAGGTCGCGAAGGTTTCTAAGTCGCTCAGATTCACTAAATCGCTAACTTCTTCTCCACTAAATAGCTCTCTATCTCATTAACCGGTAACCCGATAACCCGTTATCACCTAAGCAACGAAATCCACCATCTTCTCAGCAAGACCATTTATCTATCCACACCAACAAATCGCTCAACGCGGATTCAAACCATCTCTTGTCCATCATAGATCCAGCGCGCTACTTTGCTTTCGTGAATCGCAATGGCAACATAGCTAATGGTGATCGAAATCGACCGTAACATGACTCAAAAGTGAAGCACGGTGTACGAAGTTGGTCTGGGGTTTGAAGATTGGAATTCGTGGTTTGACGGTGATCGTGGGATGGATAAAGATCAAGTTTACTTACGCAATATGATAGCAAGGATGAATCATCGACTGATTAGCTCGAATTCGCCTTTGAAATCATGAAGTTTTGTTAATGGCAGAGCGGGATATCGAAGCAGTTAAGTAAGGAAGAAGCAGCGAGCTAGCAGTTTATATGGGGCAAAGAGAAGAAGGCGAATGGGCACGCGAGTTAGCAAATGTTTTAGGTCGCTCACGACCTAGCAGAATTAGGTCGAAGCACACGACCTATGACATAGGCCTGTACTTCGAGGGGCAAGTGTTAACTCCTCTTTTAAAGCGACCCAGCGACCTGCGTTAACTCCTCTTTTAAAGCGACCTAGCGACCTAACTTCATAAGCGACCTAGCGACCTGTGTTAACTCCTCTTTTAAAGCGACCTAGCGACCTAACTTCATAAGCGACCCAACGACCTAATGGACTCAGCGACCTAATGACTTAACGAGCTAAAGGTTCTGGAGATCATAGCGGGTTAACGACCTAAAGCTCTAATGACTTAACGACCTAAAGATGAAGCGGTCCTAGCGACCTAAAAATGAAGCGGTCCTAACGATCTAAAGAACTTACAACCTAAGGGCTCCTACAACTTAGCGACCTAGTAATATAACAACTTAGCGATCTAACGTCACAAGCGACCTAGCGACCTAAGGTTATCATGACCTATCAAGTGTACGACCTATGACTTTAAAGCTTCACATTCTTATGTCGCTTAAGATATAGGCCAACCCACACTAAATCGCTGCTACCCTCACCTCCCCTAGGTCGCTCATGACCTACAACTTGCTACCCCGTTCAGACAAGATCAAATGCAATAAGCCATAGCTCGCATCCCCTAGGTCGTTGGCGACCTACGACCTAATCTTAGGTCGTTTGCGACCTACGACCTATCACCTGCCTAGATTTTTCTCTATAAATACTGCACCTGCTCCAACTTTTGGGGGGACTTTTCCGAATCATTTTTGAAACGCCGATACTCTGCTGTTTTCTCGACTGATCCAACACTTCAAGCATTCCAAACACCAAAGACGCTTCAACGAACTTTTGGAAGAGATCTAACACATTCAACATGGATTTGAAGTGCTTTTCTCGATTCAAGTTCTAGCTACTCATCTTAAGTGTGTTGTAATCAAAGTTCATTGTAAAGAGTTGTAATCGAATCAGCAATAAAGAAGCTTAAAGTGGACGTAGGCTTGAATCTAAGCCGAACCACTATAAAACTGTTGTCTTTTTACTGCTTTTACATCATTTTCTGCTTATCTCTAGTTCCCGTACCAACGGGTGGTGCTTTCACTTTATATCTACTTACACCGGGGTGTTAGCGTTCAATTTTGACGTTAACACAAGGTTATGCAAAACAATATATATAGATTAAATATAAAATCACATATTGCAAACACTTTAACTAAAACGACAGTCTATACATATAAGAAAGAAAATTTCAACAAACGTGTATATCAAAATATATATACCAGAGATCGGTTTTATTACTACAAAGCTTCATGAATACATATACTAATATATAGCAAATATACTCATGATTGTACTAATATATGAAACTGTGACTATTATATAAAACTAGCAACAAAATAAATATATATATATATATACAACAAATAGATAAATATATATGTGACTATATACCTCTTCGAGGCTTACGAGAAGAGGAAGAAGGTGGAAGAACGTGGATCGGGTCTGGCATACACTGGGTGGAGGTCGGCTTCAAGGTGGTAGGTCGGCGCGGAGATGAAGTGTTTGTGGGTCGATGATGACTGCAGTGGTGATCGGGCTTGCTGTGACAATGGGTTGTTTGCCGGAGGTTGGAGGCTATTTCAGGTGGCTATCGGCATTAGAAAAGTGGAGGAGACAGCTGCTCGTAAGGGGTTGAGGCGGGTTTGATGCTCAGCAGGGTCCGGTGTTCGGCGTGGCTATGGGGAGGAGGTGATGGCTCGGTTTCAACTACTGGAAATATGGCAGCCATGGATGGGGAGGAGGTGGAAAAACTGCTCGAGAGAGAGAAGGCGAATAGAAATGGAGTTCGGCTATTGGGTGGAGCTGTTGATGCTTGGCCGTGGCGAGCTGCTTTCTCGGTGGGTATTGGTGAAGAGGGTGAACGTTGATAAGGACGAGTAGAGGAGGAAAGTGAAAAATGAGAGCAAATCTGATATACTTCATTCCAAATTTTATTTTATTTTATTTTTATCTTAAAGAAGACGAACGAATAGAATTGGCAAAGAAATGGACCTGAGGAAATGAAGTAGTGGATAACCAAACGTCAATAATTAAGTTCTGGGAATTCCAAAGAACTATTGACCATTGGTTATCTCACAAAGCAAACAAATGAACAAGGAAACCAAAAGGGTGAAAATTGGGTACCGATACAGTTATCGGTTTCGTGGATTCCGCTGTGTATTGGACTTCAAAACACAGAATTGAATATACCGTAGAGATCAGCATGACGAGATGATCAAAATGGTATACATATATCAGTGATAGGATCATCCGATTAAAAGTCGATATCCGTATCGAAAATACTGCATATCTAACGAAAATAAGATAAACGAAGCAACAGCAGTCCAAATTTGACGAAACGAAATATGACTTCTCACTCAGAAGATGGTTCACAAATTTTCTATAGCTAAATATTCCGGTTTGGAAAACATTTCATTATCATCAAATATTAACTGATTTAAAAAAAATTACACAAGAAAATAAACTTCCATATTTTTAGATGAAAATTTACCATTTGCTATGTTTAATTAGACGTATTCCAAATATTAAATTATTATTTCAAAATTCAATCATTTAAAAATTCACAAAATTTCAATTAAATATATTATTAAAAATATATAAGAATTTACAGGTTGTTACACTCTCCCCCACTCAAATCTTTTCGTCCCCGAAATGGAACGAGGTAGGAGAATAGAAACAACCAGAAAGAAGAAAAAAATTAGATTGAAAAACAAATAAAATAATTAATTTAAACCATATAAATTTCAATTTCAATTTATTAATATTCAATAATTGATTTTAAATTCAAGGTATTTCATTAAGTTGATCTAATTTCAATTTATTAATTTTTTCAAAACAAAATTTATTTTATTTATCTCATTTATTATTAAATCAACTTATTATTCTATTTATCTCTATTAACTTTTTTATAATTAAAAATTAAGTGTATAACATTTATTATAAACACTCAAATTTATTTATAAAACATTTTATATTGTATATTATCCAATTACATATTCAACTTCTGAATATATTTAGGTAAGTTGTATTAGAATGAAATTGGGTATTATACAAATAAAACTTTCCCAATTCAATTTATTTCAAATTTAAATTTTTATTAAATTTTTTTGGATTTATTTATAATTAAAATCATCCTTTAACATAAATTTAAGAATTAAATTTCCGATTCACTTCAAACAATTTAAGGATAAATATATATACACTATATACATCAAATCAAATCCATAATCATATACTCATATATTATACAAATCAAATCATACTTAAGAAATTCAAATCAAATTTAATCTCCAAAACAAAAGTGTAGCAAAGCTAATGAAAGGTCTCTTCACTTCGAAACTCGAAAATGAATGTCGATGATGCGGCCGCCATTACCGAAATTATTTTCCAACGACAAAAGATGAGAGTACTAATTTTACAAATTTTAAAATTTCTTTGGAAACGATTTCTATTCGAAAATACTTTAAATAACGGGCATTAAAATTTAAAACCAAATTTTCAAAATATCGGAAATTAATTCTTAAATCCTTGATTTAAAGTTATTTCAATTCCAAGTAAATTTATAAACCTTGTTTATATTTTCACTTATTTATTTTACGTGACAAAAGTCAATGATTTACAAATAATAAATGAAAATCAAATATTATCATTTATTTTAATCAATTCATTTAACTATTTAATTTAAGAAAATTATACTTATATATAATATAATCATACAAAATTATTTCATTTCAAGTTTGAAATTAATATTGTGTCAGTTTGCTCTGTTCAAGTGTTTTGTAATTCCTATCGATAACGTTGATCAGACGAATCGATCGAAACCCCAAATCAACATCAACAACTCAAATAACACACTATAAAACATTTTATATTAATACAAATACACTCACTCACGCGATGATACAAGAATGGATTTCAAAACAAGGATAGAGATTCAAATAGAGATACCAAATTAAAAGAATTCAAACTAAAAGATAAACTCGATAGGGAGATAAGATGATTGAATTTCAAACAGGAAGATGGATAAACTTATATAAATCGCGGCAACCTTAACCGGGTCAACCGTGATTTATAAAAAATAAGATCGATGCAAAATTCTGAAGCAAATCAACATCCGATTGTGATAACCCAGATTTTCGGACATCAAGTAATTGGATAAATATCTGATTTAGCTATTGAAAACACTAATTTATAAGTTAAACAAATAAATCTGGTAATAAATATTTATATTAGGGTAAATTTTTATTTGATAATCTCCTAATATAATTATTTAAAATTGGCAAATTATTCTTTTAAAACAAATAATAATGTGTTGTAATATGTATATATATACACATATGAGTAGATTTTAAATAATACTTGGATTTGAAATTCAAGGTAATATCTTAAATAAATTTAAAAACTAATATGAATAGATTTTTGGTTATTAATTTGTTATAATTAAAGTTTTATATTATTTTCTTTAATGTTACCTAAAAAAATATAGTAAGAGAAAATGTAGTAAAGGAAATATATAGAAATTGAAAATATAATATAAAATGATATAAAAAAACACTTAAAACTACATGAAGATACATGTGTAAATATTATAATATAAAGATTTTATACCAAGACATGTGTAAGCAAATTAACATATGATATTAACAAGTGTAAGATAAATAGATCATATGTTAACATTTGTAATAAATTAGCTTGCAAATAATACAAGTATCTTTTTATTTTTTTCAAAAATAATAAAATTTAAACAAGACTATGCATATACATTACTCTTTCTCATTTCTTTCACAAAACTAAGACCTGGAAAGAAGTTAAAAACCAGAAAAATAAAATTTAAGTTCAGTTGAACATCAAATTCAAAAAACTAGATTTAAGCAAGCAGATCAACTCAGTAAAAACAAATCTCAGACCTGAAAACCTGAAGCAAATCAAATGATCAAAGCAGATTGAACTCAAAAATCAGATCAATTCAGGATCAAACATCAAGTAAATCTAACAAGCTTCAGTTTTAGACAAAGACAGTCCAGATCAAAGTTCTTTTCCTCTATTTTCTGTTCAACAACTCTTACAGGTGAGTAAACATTTAAAAGTCAAATTTTTGGTGTTAACATATCTGTGTGATAATGATGTAAATGTGTGTGCAAGAATGTTCAACTTGAATCTGGTTTGAAATGCTGCTATGGAATGAGAAAATGCCTGTATATGCAAGAATATAGTTCTCTGTTAAATTTCCGGTTCAAGAACAATTAGAAAATTCCTATCTTCCAAATTAATCACTATTAGCCTTTGATCATAGAAAGGAAATGGATGGTAACAGTGAAATCTTGTTTTTAAAAATAATTTTAAGTATTTATATTTAACAAATATTCTGTAAATTTAAGATTTACAGTAAAATCAAAATTTAGTTGAAAATCAATATCAATGATTTCATCTCTGGATTATAGGACATGATTCGTGTGAGTGAATCATGAATTTTAAAGTAAAATTTGTGATTTTTAATTTAGTATTTGAAGTGAATTAGAGAGTTATTCGAATTTGAGTTTTCGGTCAATAGACGTTGATCGGCGTCGAGTGGGAGATCGTGGTCTGGCATGAAGGTGGCCATGGTGTCAGGGAACACTGGAAAAATGATGGAGGAGGTTAACAATGGCCTTGGTGATCGGGGAGTGGCGAAGTAGGGTTCGAAGTTTAGTTTTTATTTGAGTTGTTTTCGTGGGGATCGCGGCGACTACGGAGCATCGGAACGAATCGCTTGTAGGGAAAAACTATCAGTGGTTCAAGGCGCATCTGTGGTCGAGGTGGCAGGTCCTCTGGTGGTGGGGTTCGCCGTCGGCAGGGGATTTCTTCGATCGAGTTTCTGTAGGCCGAGGGTTCTTTTGCTCGTTTTTGTTTCTCTGGAGTTATCGGTGAGTTGAGTGGTCGTGAGGGTCGATGTGAGTGTCGGCGATGTGGGGAGGGTCGTGGTGATGGCCAGCATCATTCAGTTCCGTCGTGCACGAGCACGAGGTCAGACCTGTGCATCTGGATTCTGGTATGAGGAAGAAGAGGTTGGTCCCGGTGTTTTCAAGTTTTTTCTCGAGTTCGAATCGAAGTCGTTGAGGTGGATGTCGCGTGTGATGTGTCGAGTAAAAACTGTTTCCAGGATTTAAATCCTGATCAAATTTTAAACTATAAAAATGAATTTCAAATTTTGAAAGCAAGATAAATTTTAAGCAGAGTTTTGAACTAGTTTTTAATATGTATGAAATGTTTGATTTAGAGCATGATGTTTAAAAAAAGAATTTTAGTTTTAAAAGTATGGATTTTCAAAATTTAAACTTTTGTTTTAAAAATAGTTTAGGTTATATAAATATTGCTTTGGTTAAATTATGTAATAAATCTCTAAATGTTTTCAAATAAAATGTTATGGATGTAATTGAATGTGATTAAAGTAAAGGTATTTAACTTGAATAAATTAAAAGATGATGATTTTGTATAAACCAAACTTAAGCTTTTGAATTTAATTTAATTTAAAATGGTAGATAAGAGTTTAATGTAATGTATGGGTTATCTTAATTTAATCTTGTTTTATTAGCAAAGGTAATTAAGGTATAATTACTTAAATTAATTAAGATGTTAATTTAGGTAATTAAATTAAGATAAAATAACTTGTAATTGATTAAGGGTAGTTGATTACTTAAATTTGGATTGATCAACCTAAGTAATCAAAGGTTAATTAATTAAGCAATAATTAATTAATGAATGTAATTAGAGGTTAATTACTTAATATTAAAAAGGATTTTTAAGAATTATTACTTAATGAAGTAATTAAAGTAATTAATTACTCACTGTAATTAATTAAGTTAATGTGTTTAATTTTAGTTAATTAATTAATTAAGTTTAATTAATTAAAGAGAATTACTTGATGATGGGCTAAGAATAATTACTTAATGTAATTGATGAAGTGTAATTACTTACTGAAGTAATTAAGGGATAATTACTGGATTAATTAATTAAGAAATAAGATTTACTAATTGATAATTAGTGGTTAATTAATTAGATAATTACTTGATGATAGTAATTAAAGGTAAATTACTTAAGGGAAGTAATTGAGAATTAATTACTTAGTGTAATTAATTAAAGGGTTGATTAATCAAGGTAAGTGATTATAGGATAATTAATTTGAGTAATTAATTAAGGATCAACGTAATTAATTTGGATTGGTAAAGGTTAATTAATTTGTGTAATTAATTAAGAGTTAATTACTTAATATAATTAAAGGATAATTAATCAAGGGTGATTAATTAAGATGAAATTAAAGGATGATTAATTAATCGGTTTGTAATTAATAAATGTTAAGTAAAGGTAATCTAAGTGATTAAAGATTAGTAATTAATTTAATTAGGGATAAATTAAATTAATTTTGGAAGTGATCAATCTTGCTTATGAATGATTGAATGATGTAAATGCCTTGAATTGGTTGATATCTATGATATGAAATATTTTGTGATATGATATGATTAGGTGGATAGTGATAATGTAGCAATTTATCGATGATAAATTGCTGTGTATAAGTGACATCCTATTTAAAGTTGAATTGTATTTCACTTGAATAACTTGGGTTAAGATGACATTGGATTTGAAGAGACCGTAGTCGGGTATTAGTAAATACCCGAAACCACTTCGATTCTTTATAGATTGATATGTGAAATCAATGGGCTGGATTGGGATAATATGGACCATTTAAACTAAGTTGGATACTTAGATATAGTTTTGTGAAAATAAGTGATGACTATATAAGTTGTTTACGTGTAGTAAGTATGAGTTACCCCGGGTTCTAAATAAGTTCTATGGATTGGAATTTCTTGTCACTACACCACAAAAGGCTTTTAACAGCGTTTGATAAACGCTGTAATATGATACAACAGCGTTATTACAAACGCTGTATAACGACATGCTGTCGTATATACATAACTTACAACAGCTTTTCTATAAACGCCGTTGAAACATCTCTGTGACAGCGTTTATTACGAGCTGTCAATAATCTTTTTACAGCGTTTTCAGACATGCTGTATTATGTTTCAACAGCGTTTATAATTTAGTTGTCGAAGATGTTCAAATTCTACTTTAACTGTTTACAACAGCTTTTTCTAAACGCTGTTACTGAATCATCAACAATTTCGACAGCATGTTAAAAACGCTGTGATTGAATCATCAACTATTTCGACAGCATGTAATAAACGCTGTTATTGACAGTTTCAAGATAATTACAGCACGAATTAAACGCTGTTGTTTCTTCATTGACAGCATTAATCAAACGCTGTCTTCTATTTATATAACAGCTTTAATATTCCACTCTATTTTTGAATATTCCAAAACTATATTTTAAGCATATTCAAGCAACTAGTATATATAACAGGTTCTAATAACTATTAATTGGTTACATAAACTAGTTAAGAGAATATTAATAAACAAAAGACATCCATAAACCAAGTTTCAATAATATCCATAAACAAAAATAACAAAGTAAACCAAGTTGCCACAAATTCTGTTAAACAAAGACACGTTCACTTCCAATCACCAGAGTACACTGTCTTTCAACCTCACTCTTCACCAGTGCACATCAGTGCTACAACCTGCTTCATACGACAACTAACCCATTTCAACCACCGCAACCAAGCCTCCTCAAACCACTTCTGTCACCATCTTACTGCAATAGTTCCACCTCCACAGTATCAACAACATACAACCTATATCTTCATCATCAACAACTATACTTCACTACCCTACTTTACAGCAGCCACAACCAAATCCCCAATATTTAATGTGATATCCCGGGATTTCAGAGAATTTAAAATGAGATAATCTTTTAAATTAATTATTAAATATTGATAAAGGTTGTTGTTTTCAAACAATTTAATATTGAGTTGTTTTTAAAAATAAGTAGAAATAGATTTTTAAATAGACTTATTTTCAAATTAAATATGTATTGTTTAAAAATATATATATGTGTATTTAAAATTGACTTTAAATAGGATAATTATTGACAATTAATAATGTGATTATTTAATTATATATGTTGAGTTGATTTTAAATTGGATTTTTAAATTACATTTGAATTTGGTTTAAGAATTGAATTTAAAGAAATATATATATATATATATATATCTTAAAATAAAAATAATAATATAGTATGGATTTAAAATATATGAATAAAGTTTTTATTTAAAAATAAGATTTCTTTTATATCATTTTCCTTAAAGGAATTTATTTATATGAATTTATAAAGTATTTAGTTGATAGTAGATAAATATAAAAGTTTTATATTAGCATTTAAAATGGATTAAATATACTACATATGATTTAGTTAAAATCTAATTGGTTTTTATTTTATTTTCTTTTAAAAAGTTTATTTTTATAAATTAAGAAAAGCATTTATAAAATAAGATATGTATTTATCTATTTAGAAAATGTAATTTAAAAGCTTTAAGAAAATCACTTAAAATTTAATTGTGCATGTAAAATTACATGTGTTAATCTAATAATCTCTTAAAAACCATGTGTAAGATAATTAAGTATGGTAGGTGACAAGTGTCAAAATTTTATTTTTATTTCTTTAATTTTAATAAATCAAAAACTAAATCTATATAACATTACTTCTTACTCTCCTTTCATTTTTCCATCACATTTCTTTAAAATCAAAACTGCAGCCACGTTCTAAAACAAAGGAAATTTTACCAAACCTGTTAAAACCTTTTCTCAAACCAGAAGTTCAAAACCCTATAACAAATGCTCAGTTCAAAACCTGAATTCATTCCTCAAAACAAACTCTCAAAACTCAAATGAAAATCCATCATTTCTCTAAAAGCCTGTAGTCTAAATCTCTGTAAACCAAGATCAAAAGCCTGTAACAAAGATTTCATCTTCAAATTACAACCTGGAATCAAATCTTGAATCATCATGTTCCAGTCCAGTCAAGCATTTCCTTCTAATTCAAATTTTCAAGTTTTAAGCTTTCCAGTTTCTAATGTATCAAGCAATTCAGTTTAAAGCAAATCAAAGAAATTCAGTTTTCTGGAATAAAAAACAAATGCATGCAGAGTTCATTCCTGTTTCAAAAGCTTCCCAGTTCATTTTAAAAAGCTCTCTGCATTTTCAAATAGGTGAGTAAACCCAACTTGTTTTGTCTTAAATCTGGTTGCTTAAATAAATTATCAATGTTGATATATATATATTGTTGCATGATGATGAAGTAGATGTCTGGATAATTGAAATGTGCATGTTATATAAACAGTTAGCTCTGTTAATCTTTTAAAAACTGTGAGTAAATTAAGTTTAAACAGTTTTTAATTAGCTTTATGTGATAGATGGTTGAAATAAAAGTGTGATGCATGTTGAATATATAAATGCATGTTGTTGTGAATATGAATATATGTGTATATGAATATAGAACTGTGTGCATGTAGAGATGTATCAGAGATCATCTCTGTTTAAGTTACAGAGTTCAAATATTTGTTCAAAAATTCCAATTCTTCTTATTTAGTCTCTGTTAGGTTTAGTAATTCAAACGAATCATGTTTGTTTAAACCTTAGCTAAGTTTTAAAAATATATATAAGCATGATAAGTTGAAAACTAGTTGGAAATTTAGAAAGACAGTGAAAATTATACACTTATCAAATCCTCGACTTGAATAATTCATAGTTTCAAGTTTATAATCTGTTTTGTTATCTGAAATCATGAATTTTAAAAGATGAATCAAAAATTTTAAACTTAGATTTGAAAGAGAATTTAAGGGTTGAACTGGAAATGGTCTTTGGGGCTTTTCTGGCGATAGGTGGCCTCGGGTTGGTCGGGAACTTCACTGGAGGTGGAGGAGAGCCTTGTGGTCCAGGAAAAAATATTTGATGGGTGAATAGAGCACCGTGGCGGCGGAGTTGGATCGAAGTAGGGTTTAACACCCAGTTTTGGTCAGGGTTGTAGACTAGGCTACTGTGGCGTCTCTAGTGGTTCGAGTTGCACAGGACTTGGGGAGAAGTAGCGTGGAAGGCATGTGAGTGTGTGGCCCTGGTTGCGCGACCTCTGGTGATTGGCGTCGTGGGTTCGTGGAAGATTCAGGCGAGGGGTTAGTTTCCAGGTTTGACTTGAGTAGCTCGTTTTCGATTTAGGCTTTATAGTGAAGAATTGGTGGTCGAGATCGTTAGTAGGGATGAACGTCGTTGGGTTGGAGGTGTCGGCGATTGTCAAGGTGGCGTTGATCATCGGTGCACGTGCACGGCGATGTTGTGATGTCTGGGAGGATGGGTTCGTGGCGACTCGAAGGGAGACTCGGGATTTTGGGAGATAAACTCGAGTCTGGCATCGTGTTCGTGAGTGTTAACTGTTATGGTTTTTAACAGTTTTAAGATTTAAACTAAATACTGTTTTTTTTAAAAAAAAACATAAGAAGAAGATGGAGGGGAACTCGGGTTGGACTCGAGTAGGGTAAAGGTTTTACCCGAAGCAAGATTAAGGGAATGTTAAGCATGTTAAAAGTTTTTATAAAATAAATTTAAGTTTTTTTAATTTTAGAAATAAATTTAGTTTAAGTTTCCTTATATAAATTCCTAATAAAATATGTTCTCCTTAACATTTGATTTAGAAGTTTTGAAATTTGTTTAATTTAAATTTTATTAAGTAAAATTTAAAGTTATTTTAAAACTTAAGTTAAAATGAAATTTTAAAGGTTTTTATAAAAACAAGTTTTAAAGTTTAAATTGAAAACTAGTTTAAACTATTACTTGTTAATGTTTAAGACATTTAAGGGAAGTTATGTTTTATTAACTTTAATTTATCAAGTTAAATGTTTATTTATTTTAAACCTTAATTAATGATTTAATTAAGAAAAGTTAGTTATTAAGATAAGATGGTTTAATCTTAAGATAATTAAAGTTTTAATGTCCTGGTATTAATTAAGTTAATTAAGGAAATTAGGTATAATCAATTAATTTAATTAATAATGATTAAGGATTAGTTAAGAAATTAATTAAGAATAATTAATAAATTTAATTAACTCAATGATGAAGATTGATTTAATGTATGACTAAAATTAATTTGTAATTAATTAATTAATTAGTAATTAGAGGTTAATAAATTAGTAATTAAGAATACTTAATTTGTTATTAAGTTTTATTAATTAATAATTAAGTTTTATTAATTATTAATTAAGGAATGATTAATTTGTAATTAAAGATTAATTATGGATTAATCAAATGGAAATTAAGGATTAATTAATTTGTTATTAAGTTTTATTAATTGATAATTAAGGTTTATTAGTTAATAATTAAAATAATAATTAATCTGTAATTAAAGATTAATTAATTGGTTTAAAAAGTAATTAAAGGATAAATTACTTAGCTATGATTTATGAGATGAATGTGATTAAGTTAAGTTAATTAATTTGTTAATTAATTAATGATAGTCACTTAGTAATTGATTAAGTATAATTACTTAATGAGATTTGATAAGTATAATTACTTAGTATAAGTAATAAATGTATAATTACTGGATGTAATTGATATAAGGGAAATTACTTAATGTAAAGTAATTGAAGTATAATTACTTTATAAAAGTAATTAAGGATTTAATTATTTGGTGTAATTAATATAATTAATTAAGAAGTTAATTAATTAAGGTAAGTAATTACAGGATGATAATTACTATTTATGATTAATTAAGGTGGATTAATAGAAGTGATTAATTAAAGTTTAAATAATTTATGTAATTAATTAAGGGTCAATGTAATTAATTATAGTTAATTAATTAATGGAAGAAATTAATTAAGGGATGATTACTTTATGTAATTAATGAATAATTAATCAAGGATGATTAATATTTAATGAGCAATTAATTAATTAAAGGTTTGTAATTAATTAATGATTGATTAATTAAATGTTAAATAATTAATTCTTAAGTAATTAATTTAATTTAAGTTAATTAAATTAATTATAACATAGGGTTAATAATTGTTGCTTATATATGATTGTTGTGTAGAATATCTGAATTGGATGATATCTATTGGATGATATGCTGTGATATTCTGTGATATGATATGGGATATATCTATGATAAATGTGTGATATTTATCTATGTTAAATGCTGTGTGAATTCAAGTATTGAATTGAATTGTTTAAACCTTTAAACAACTTGGCCTTTAAAATACGTTTGGATTTCGATGAGACCGGGATCGGGTTTCCAGATTTGGGTATCCGAATACCACATCGATCCAAGTTAAACGTTAGGTCGTGAATCTCAAGTGAAGATGAAGATTCAGAGTGCAAGGGTTATTGTCGTTAACTCTGAGGGTGATTCCAAAATGAGTGTAACGAGATAATGCCTTCAGTTTCGTTCGAACCCGGAACGAACTTGTATGGATTGAATGCTTTCAGCACATCGTCAGGTGGACGATGAGCATTCTAAGTGATGTGTTCTGATTAAAGGTAATCGTGACCTCAAGCCTCATCAACCGGGAATGGCTAAAACAGGGGAGGTGCAGCAAGGTTAGTGGGTAGCACCCAAGTAGTATAAGATTCCCCTGTCTAGAGTCCCTTTTTATTTCGGCTGTGTGGGCGGTTGCTGGCTCCAACCGCGGGGTTTCTTATGCGGGAATTATCCAGTAAGGGATGTTCCGGCCTTGTGTTGCAGGGGATTGGGCGTGATCCTCGGTACGTTGATATAGGCCACGTACTGTGACGAGCGGTACCCCGGTAGCTCTGCCATTGTATGGAATCCAAAATCCAATAAGTGCCGTACGTTTTAGTTGTGCCCAACTATGTTGGAACGTGAGATGTAAGCATTCCAGCTATTTCTGTATTTTACTTGAAAACCCTAGACCCTATTATAATATAACTGGATTTCCTATCAAATGTTTTGGTTAGCGTAAGGTAAAAACTTACCCATGTTTATGTGTGGGAAGTCTTACGTGATACCTTTGTTTTCAAAAGGTTTTGAAGTTAAGCAATTTAAACCGTTTACTCACACCAGACCCATGTCTGACCCAAGTGTTTATTTTTGTTTTGTAAACCCTTGGGTACTCAAATTTTTACGAGTAGCCAAGGGAGTCAGGTTTGCTTTGACGAATTCTGAAGGAGCAATGGAGCAGGAGGCTTCAGCGTGTAGATATCTGTATTTCCGCTGTGTTGATCTCTGAGTCGTTTGTTTAAGTTGTATTTTGAGTTGTAATAACTAGACAGATGTTTATAACTGTCTAGTATGTGTTGTATAAAGCTGTGTATCTCTGATAGCTGTTATATATGATACTATGTAATATTTATGTTATTAATATAATTTATTCGTTCCGCTGTTTAGATTCTGATGTGTTTCTTCTTTCTTCTCTATCTTTTCTCTTTTCTATCCCTTTCTTTCTTAATGATGATGCGACTTTCTGTAGAGAAAAAGTCGGGTCGTCACAGTTGGTATCAGAGCGCTAGGTTGAGTGAATACCTAGGCTTTGGAGTGAATTCTTTCTTGAGAGAGCGTATTTGTAAATTTTTAACTATATATATATTTTTATTCTACCTATTTGTTGGGTTACCTGTTCGGGTTTTCCAATATAAGATATAAAGGTAGATAGGGTAGTGGTGTGTGAAACACGACTACCAATGGTTGGAGTTTGAATGTTGAGGTTAGAAATGTATCTATCGAGACTGTAGACCTAATACCGTCTCGAGTAAGCTTTGATATGGTGTGAGGATTTCTCTGATCTCTGAAGGAAACCTATGAAGGTTCAGAGTCCATCTTTGAGTAGAATTTGAATCTGTCGAATGAGCAGAAGCGAGTGATGGTATCTTGACAATCTCAGGAAGAAGTAGTTGCGTGATGAGACGCAGTGACTGGATGTTTCTGAAGATGTTTTCTTTTGGAGCAAGTTTGAAGAAATGTGTCTGCTTCGGTGTTGTGGCTGAGTTCAGCAGAGTCTTTTCTGTTTGGTTTGGAGTCCGAGTTTCTCGAAGCTTTGGATAGGGAGTCTTGGCATCTGGGTCAGCAGTGCAGCTCGGAGTGTTTCGTGTGCCGGCAGGAAGTTTTCTGGCTAAGCAGTTTTCTAGAGTTGGAGTTCAGAAGCATCAGAGTGGATCCAGTTCTTTGATGGATGGGTTAGTCAAGCATAAGCTGTTCTGAGTGGTTAAGAGAGAACAGTTTATTTGGAATTAAGCTGAGTGAATCGCAAATATGACTTGCAATAGTGAATATTCTCTTGAGTTATCTGAGACTTTCTGGATATCTTTAGCGAAGTCAGAAGTTTGTCTGCATTTGAGATTGAGTTCCTTATTGACTTAATTTCAGGAGTAGTACCGGTAGTTCAGCTAGGTAGAAGGGTGTCTCCTAGAGAAAGGATTTGGTGAAGCAGCTCAGTATTTCATGGAACTGCTGAGTTTTCTTTTTATGGATCTGTTGAACCATATTTTCAGGATGTGTTTGTGCTCGAGTTCATCGACAGCATTCTTATCTTCTCCAGATCAGAGTTTTGCAGCGGAAGCAAGGTGGCAGCTGTTCTAGAATGGAAGAAACCGGAAGTTGCAGTGTTTTGGGATTAGAAAATTTCTACAGGAAATATTTCTGGATTTAAGTCCAGATTGGTTAGTGCATCTGTTTTGTCTTTTCCAGATAGGAGAAGTAAGATGTAATCTTCTGATATTGAGGAGTAGAGTTTGTGTTTCTTGATTCTAGTTAATCTTGAGGAGATCATTTGTTGGATTGTTTTTGGTCCTGTTTGTTTCGAGAAGCATCGGCAAAGGATGAGCTGATCGGAATGGATGTAGGCAGTCCAGAATTGTCAGAAAAGTTCTGAAGATTAGAGATGGAGGAATTTGGAATTCGAAGTTGGAGACTTCGTTATTATTGAAGTTTTCTCTGGTAAAAGGGAGCTATAAGATTGGGTAAGTCTGGGAAGTCAGCTCCAAGTTGTTTTAGATCTCTTCTATATTCTGATTTGGATAAGTGTTTGATCCATAGGATTGAATGGTCAGTTTGGATAACTGGGATTCGGAGTATATCGCATATCTTTGAGGAAGTACGTGTAGGATCCATCATTGGTTTTGGAACCAACAGTTCTGAAGGAATTGGTAGTTAAGTTAGACTTATCTGTGGTCTGATATTCTGTTTAGTTTTATAGATCTAGTTGTGTAGGAGCTCTGTAGCTCAGTAGAATTGGTTGTTTGGATTTGTAGAGCGAGTATCCCGGTATATATATATATACTTGGGGAAACTCGAGGAAATTTTAGGAAGCTTATCCGGATTTGTGTCCGGATAGCTAGAATTGTTTGTTTTGATTGAATTGGTTGTTTGGATGAAATTGTTTGTTTGGTTGTATATGGCTGATAGATATGCTTAGATTGTTTGAAATAAAATAAAACTTTGGATTATCTTTTGTTTTAAATTTCGAGGACGAAATTCTTTTAAGGGGGAAGGAATGTGATATCCCGGGATTTCAGAGAATTTAAAATGAGATAATCTTTTAAATTAATTATTAAATATTGATAAAGGTTGTTGTTTTCAAACAATTTAATATTGAGTTGTTTTTAAAAATAAGTAGAAATAGATTTTTAAATAGACTTATTTTCAAATTAAATATGTATTGTTTAAAAATATATATATGTGTATTTAAAATTGACTTTAAATAGGATAATTATTGACAATTAATAATGTGATTATTTAATTATATATATGTTGAGTTGATTTTAAATTGGATTTTTAAATTACATTTGAATTTGGTTTAAGAATTGAATTTAAAGAAATATATATATATATATATATCTTAAAATAAAAATAATAATATAGTATGGATTTAAAATATATGAATAAAGTTTTTATTTAAAAATAAGATTTCTTTTATATCATTTTCCTTAAAGGAATTTATTTATATGAATTTATAAAGTATTTAGTTGATAGTAGATAAATATAAAAGTTTTATATTAGCATTTAAAATGGATTAAATATACTACATATGATTTAGTTAAAATCTAATTGGTTTTTATTTTATTTTCTTTTAAAAAGTTTATTTTTATAAATTAAGAAAAGCATTTATAAAATGAGATATGTATTTATCTATTTAGAAAATGTAATTTAAAAGCTTTAAGAAAATCACTTAAAATTTAATTGTGCATGTAAAATTACATGTGTTAATCTAATAATCTCTTAAAAACCATGTGTAAGATAATTAAGTATGGTAGGTGACAAGTGTCAAAATTTTATTTTTATTTCTTTAATTTTAATAAATCAAAAACTAAATCTATATAACATTACTTCTTACTCTCCTTTCATTTTTCCATCACATTTCTTTAAAATCAAAACTGCAGCCACGTTCTAAAACAAAGGAAATTTTACCAAACCTGTTAAAACCTTTTCTCAAACCAGAAGTTCAAAACCCTATAACAAATGCTCAGTTCAAAACCTGAATTCATTCCTCAAAACAAACTCTCAAAACTCAAATGAAAATCCGTCATTTCTCTAAAAGCCTGTAGTCTAAATCTCTGTAAACCAAGATCAAAAGCCTGTAACAAAGATTTCATCTTCAAATTACAACCTGGAATCAAATCTTGAATCATCATGTTCCAGTCCAGTCAAGCATTTCCTTCTAATTCAAATTTTCAAGTTTTAAGCTTTCCAGTTTCTAATGTATCAAGCAATTCAGTTTAAAGCAAATCAAAGAAATTCAGTTTTCTGGAATAAAAAACAAATGCATGCAGAGTTCATTCCTGTTTCAAAAGCTTCCCAGTTCATTTTAAAAAGCTCTCTGCATTTTCAAATAGGTGAGTAAACCCAACTTGTTTTGTCTTAAATCTGGTTGCTTAAATAAATTATCAATGTTGATATATATATTGTTGCATGATGATGAAGTAGATGTCTGGATAATTGAAATGTGCATGTTATATAAACAGTTAGCTCTGTTAATCTTTTAAAAACTGTGAGTAAATTAAGTTTAAACAGTTTTTAATTAGCTTTATGTGATAGATGGTTGAAATAAAAGTGTGATGCATGTTGAATATATAAATGCATGTTGTTGTGAATATGAATATATGTGTATATGAATATAGAACTGTGTGCATGTAGAGATGTATCAGAGATCATCTCTGTTTAAGTTACAGAGTTCAAATATTTGTTCAAAAATTCCAATTCTTCTTATTTAGTCTCTGTTAGGTTTAGTAATTCAAACGAATCATGTTTGTTTAAACCTTAGCTAAGTTTTAAAAATATATATAAGCATGATAAGTTGAAAACTAGTTGGAAATTTAGAAAGACAGTGAAAATTATAAACTTATCAAATCCTCGACTTGAATAATTCATAGTTTCAAGTTTATAATCTGTTTTGTTATCTGAAATCATGAATTTTAAAAGATGAATCAAAAATTTTAAACTTAGATTTGAAAGAGAATTTAAGGGTTGAACTGGAAATGGTCTTTGGGGCTTTTCTGGCGATAGGTGGCCTCGGGTTGGTCGGGAACTTCACTGGAGGTGGAGGAGAGCCTTGTGGTCCAGGAAAAAATATTTGATGGGTGAATAGAGCACCGTGGCGGCGGAGTTGGATCGAAGTAGGGTTTAACACCCAGTTTTGGTCAGGGTTGTAGACTAGGCTACTGTGGCGTCTCTAGTGGTTCGAGTTGCACAGGACTTGGGGAGAAGTAGCGTGGAAGGCATGTGAGTGTGTGGCCCTGGTTGCGCGACCTCTGGTGATTGGCGTCGTGGGTTCGTGGAAGATTCAGGCGAGGGGTTAGTTTCCAGGTTTGACTTGAGTAGCTCGTTTTCGATTTAGGCTTTATAGTGAAGAATTGGTGGTCGAGATCGTTAGTAGGGATGAACGTCGTTGGGTTGGAGGTGTCGGCGATTGTCAAGGTGGCGTTGATCATCGGTGCACGTGCACGGCGATGTTGTGATGTCTGGGAGGATGGGTTCGTGGCGACTCGAAGGGAGACTCGGGATTTTGGGAGATAAACTCGAGTCTGGCATCGTGTTCGTGAGTGTTAATTGTTATGGTTTTTAACAGTTTTAAGATTTAAACTAAATACTGTTTTTTTAAAAAAAAACATAAGAAGAAGATGGAGGGGAACTCGGGTTGGACTCGAGTAGGGTAAAGGTTTTACCCGAAGCAAGATTAAGGGAATGTTAAGCATGTTAAAAGTTTTTATAAAATAAATTTAAGTTTTTTTAATTTTAGAAATAAATTTAGTTTAAGTTTCCTTATATAAATTCCTAATAAAATATGTTCTCCTTAACATTTGATTTAGAAGTTTTGAAATTTGTTTAATTTAAATTTTATTAAGTAAAATTTAAAGTTATTTTAAAACTTAAGTTAAAATGAAATTTTAAAGGTTTTTATAAAAACAAGTTTTAAAGTTTAAATTGAAAACTAGTTTAAACTATTACTTGTTAATGTTTAAGACATTTAAGGGAAGTTATGTTTTATTAACTTTAATTTATCAAGTTAAATGTTTATTTATTTTAAACCTTAATTAATGATTTAATTAAGAAAAGTTAGTTATTAAGATAAGATGGTTTAATCTTAAGATAATTAAAGTTTTAATGTCCTGGTATTAATTAAGTTAATTAAGGAAATTAGGTATAATCAATTAATTTAATTAATAATGATTAAGGATTAGTTAAGAAATTAATTAAGAATAATTAATAAATTTAATTAACTCAATGATGAAGATTGATTTAATGTATGACTAAAATTAATTTGTAATTAATTAATTAATTAGTAATTAGAGGTTAATAAATTAGTAATTAAGAATACTTAATTTGTTATTAAGTTTTATTAATTAATAATTAAGTTTTATTAATTATTAATTAAGGAATGATTAATTTGTAATTAAAGATTAATTATGGATTAATCAAATGGAAATTAAGGATTAATTAATTTGTTATTAAGTTTTATTAATTGATAATTAAGGTTTATTAGTTAATAATTAAAATAATAATTAATCTGTAATTAAAGATTAATTAATTGGTTTAAAAAGTAATTAAAGGATAAATTACTTAGCTATGATTTATGAGATGAATGTGATTAAGTTAAGTTAATTAATTTGTTAATTAATTAATGATAGTCACTTAGTAATTGATTAAGTATAATTACTTAATGAGATTTGATAAGTATAATTACTTAGTATAAGTAATAAATGTATAATTACTGGATGTAATTGATATAAGGGAAATTACTTAATGTAAAGTAATTGAAGTATAATTACTTTATAAAAGTAATTAAGGATTTAATTATTTGGTGTAATTAATATAATTAATTAAGAAGTTAATTAATTAAGGTAAGTAATTACAGGATGATAATTACTATTTATGATTAATTAAGGTGGATTAATAGAAGTGATTAATTAAAGTTTAAATAATTTATGTAATTAATTAAGGGTCAATGTAATTAATTATAGTTAATTAATTAATGGAAGAAATTAATTAAGGGATGATTACTTTATGTAATTAATGAATAATTAATCAAGGATGATTAATATTTAATGAGCAATTAATTAATTAAAGGTTTGTAATTAATTAATGATTGATTAATTAAATGTTAAATAATTAATTCTTAAGTAATTAATTTAATTTAAGTTAATTAAATTAATTATAACATAGGGTTAATAATTGTTGCTTATATATGATTGTTGTGTAGAATATCTGAATTGGATGATATCTATTGGATGATATGCTGTGATATTCTGTGATATGATATGGGATATATCTATGATAAATGTGTGATATTTATCTATGTTAAATGCTGTGTGAATTCAAGTATTGAATTGAATTGTTTAAACCTTTAAACAACTTGGCCTTTAAAATACGTTTGGATTTCGATGAGACCGGGATCGGGTTTCCAGATTTGGGTATCCGAATACCACATCGATCCAAGTTAAACGTTAGGTCGTGAATCTCAAGTGAAGATGAAGATTCAGAGTGCAAGGGTTATTGTCGTTAACTCTGAGGGTGATTCCAAAATGAGTGTAACGAGATAATGCCTTCAGTTTCGTTCGAACCCGGAACGAACTTGTATGGATTGAATGCTTTCAGCACATCGTCAGGTGGACGATGAGCATTCTAAGTGATGTGTTCTGATTAAAGGTAATCGTGACCTCAAGCCTCATCAACCGGGAATGGCTAAAACAGGGGAGGTGCAGCAAGGTTAGTGGGTAGCACCCAAGTAGTATAAGATTCCCCTGTCTAGAGTCCCTTTTTATTTCGGCTGTGTGGGCGGTTGCTGGCTCCAACCGCGGGGTTTCTTATGCGGGAATTATCCAGTAAGGGATGTTCCGGCCTTGTGTTGCAGGGGATTGGGCGTGATCCTCGGTACGTTGATATAGGCCACGTACTGTGACGAGCGGTACCCCGGTAGCTCTGCCATTGTATGGAATCCAAAATCCAATAAGTGCCGTACGTTTTAGTTGTGCCCAACTATGTTGGAACGTGAGATGTAAGCATTCCAGCTATTTCTGTATTTTACTTGAAAACCCTAGACCCTATTATAATATAACTGGATTTCCTATCAAATGTTTTGGTTAGCGTAAGGTAAAAACTTACCCATGTTTATGTGTGGGAAGTCTTACGTGATACCTTTGTTTTCAAAAGGTTTTGAAGTTAAGCAATTTAAACCGTTTACTCACACCAGACCCATGTCTGACCCAAGTGTTTATTTCTGTTTTGTAAACTCTTGGGTACTCAAATTTTTACGAGTAGCCAAGGGAGTCAGGTTTGCTTTGACGAATTCTGAAGGAGCAATGGAGCAGGAGGCTTCAGCGTGTAGATATCTGTATTTCCGCTGTGTTGATCTCTGAGTCGTTTGTTTAAGTTGTATTTTGAGTTGTAATAACTAGACAGATGTTTATAACTGTCTAGTATGTGTTGTATAAAGCTGTGTATCTCTGATAGCTGTTATATATGATACTATGTAATATTTATGTTATTAATATAATTTATTCGTTCCGCTGTTTAGATTCTGATGTGTTTCTTCTTTCTTCTCTATCTTTTCTCTTTTCTATCCCTTTCTTTCTTAATGATGATGCGACTTTCTGTGGAGAAAAAGTCGGGTCGTCACATTTAACCTCCAACTGACATACCCATATCCATTTCTGTGCACACAACAATGAAAACTCTCAACCCACCTGAATACTGCAGTGTTGGAAAGATTTAGGAGAGCTTAAGTGCCATTTCTTGAAGCAGTGCTCGCTTTTGTGAAGCAGTAATGACTTTGTTGGTTTCTGCATTTTCGAGCACGTCTGTTATTATGGCAGCGGCATGACCTAGTGGCTCCTCTGCTGCTCTCTTTAACATGAATGCCTGTTTATTTTATAGGAAATAAAATTAATAAAAGAATTGAAAATGAACGGTTGAATATGTTATTATATGAGCAAAAAGGAGAAGGAAGAACCTGGCCATGATGAGAGATTTGTAGGGTGCATGGCTTCTGCAACCAAGGCTCGCCATCTATTTGAACAGGAAAAGGAGCAAGGAGGTGAATCTTTATTGTCTGACCTTGAGCTAATCTACGTGCTCTTGACAGCCCAACCTATGTAAATGACTACTGTAATTAGGAATAAACTTGAAATTTACTCTAGTGTTTTATCAGCTTAGCTACTTAGGCGAATTGGCAATGGATTTACATTCTAAATATGAAATTTCAAACCTTAGGATTAGAAAGAAGAAAAATAGAGAGAAAAAATTAATTGGCAGGTATATGGTTTACATCAAGGAGAGTCTTCATTTAGAAAAATAAATTAAGATTTGGTAAGGATGATGGAGTAGGTGGAAGGAAACGAAACTACTCCATATTGTTTTGGGGTGTGATTTCAAATTAGATGGCATACAATGTTTTTTCATGATGAGGGTCATAGAGAATTTGAGAAAATTTGAAGTAGAAAAAAAAAGCACACTAGTTGTTTTACCTGTTAGAATTTTCTATACAGACCAAGCAAGTTTTCTAGTGCACGACAAACAAAGGAACCAAGATGCAAGAAATCTAGCCCTAACCAAGAATTGACTTTAAATTCAACCAGTATGACTTTAAATTCAACCACAGCAATTCGTGCAGTATATCTCCCTCCCTGCTACAAAGCCACAGAACTGCCAGCCAATACCTGCTACAAATACACACAGGGGTATGAAGTACACATTATAATAGGGGAGAACCTAAGGGCTTACTCGAAGAGAAACAACTGCAAGGGCTAGGATAGGATGGTTGTGACCCACAAGAAACTGTTCTACATTTTGCAAATTATAATAGAAAAACATACATTGGACAAACTTACTTTCAGCTGGAAAAAACTGGACAAATTTACAGTGAAGTTTTCTATAAACAACCTATTAGCTTCTTTTAATGTTTTCACACAATGTCAGTCACCACTATCCCCATCCTATACCTATACCTGATAGCACAAATAAAGGGTATTTCAAAACCATTAGACACGATTAAATAAGCCTGAATACACTTCTGTACTTCAACCACATAAAAACAGCAAAAATTATTGCACTTTAATAGAATTGTCGTAACTAACAGAAACAAGAACATCATAAAATGGATGCCATTGAACCATCTTTACATCTTGTGTGTGACCCTATAGTACTGAAACGCATTCAAAATCATTACCAGGCTGTATGTCCCAGATCCAAACAGACTTATCGCGGCCACATGTTGCAAGCAGAGACCCAAAAGCACTCCAAGATACACTTTTAACTTCATTTTCATGACCCTGATAACAAAGACAGTGAAGGATTTATCAGCTTTGTACGTATGCCTAGTCACGTAAGATGAACCGTGGTGGAAGATATGTTGGTGTCTTTTCCGACTGTTAATATCAATATTCATAGCCTCAATCACAATTTCTCTTTCGTAGCCTCAATCACAATTTCTCACTTAACTTTCTCTTTCAAATGTTCCATTCGAATAGTCTTCTCCGCAAACACACCTAAAGAACCACCGAGAAATGAAAATCCACAGAAGAACGAAAGATCAACCCAAAACACTGTAATAGCAGCTAGAGATACAGAACTTCTTTACTTATCTGTTAAAGAAATGATTTACATTCTTTTATAATTTTACAAACAAACAAACAAGGCAGGATTTACTGTATTCAGAAATAAAAGTAAAATATAAGATAAAGCGTAATAAACCAAAATTTAGCTGATAATTTCAAACGTAAAATTGATTTTCCTATTTCCAGATTGTATCATATTATACTTGTATCAATATTTGTCTTTAAAAAAAGGGTAGCCTACTACACTAGTATACTCTTCTTTGCAGTAAAAAAACATTCAGTATTCGCTTCTCTTCCTAAGAAGTTCATAAAGAAAACGTTTAGAATATCTTCATTTTATCGTACTTATCCTTTTTTTATTAAGGAAAAAGAAAAACAATTTATATTTAGGATAAAATCTGACCTCACTAAATGAGTTGTATTATGTGTTGTTTCTATGAACGCGTGAAAACTTCATAAAAAGTTATTTATTTAAAAAAAAATCATTTTTGATATTTAGGAATTATATGGTTCAGATTTGAGAATCTACACCCATCAAACAATTGCATCCAATTCTAGAGAGAAGTATTAAATTAGTGGAAAAAGAGAAATTTTGGATATTGGACAACAAACAACATATTGATAGGGAAAGAGTCAAATACATAGGCCACTGAAACACTGTTGCTTGAAATAAAAATGATTATACAAAGATGTGATAACCCAGGATTTTGGATATCGGGTAAATTGGTAAATTAACTGATTTTATTTAATGGAATAAATTAATACTGATATCTGGATGAATATTATAAATAGATATATGCAAAACTCTATAAAGTTGGAATTTATAAGTTTACAGGTATATGAATGTGTGTGTATATATATATTGTGATTTAAAGCATGGGTTTGAATCCAATATAATAAATTTTCAAAAGTTATTTAAAGTTAACTATGTATTTTAAAACTCTAAAGATAAAATTTATTCATTTAAAAGTATGATAGTTAAAATAAGATTTAATAAAGGATTTATTATGCTTTCTTTTAAAATTTCTTAAACTATAATGGTTTGTAAATATATATAGAAAAGTTTAAAACAAATGATACATAAATTTGTATAAAACATAAGAAAAGATTTAAATAAAGAATAAATACTCTTTCTTTTAAAATTACACATGAATAAGAATAATTTAAAATATGATATAAATATACATATAAAAACATAACACATAAATTAAACATACAAATATAAATACATAGGTAATTCAGAATTTTTTTTATAAAGATTTAGACATGTGTAAACACTTAGTTCTTGCATCTAAACATTTGTAAACCAAATAATCCATATACTCACACTTGTAACTTATTTGTGCCATGCAATTTACAAATGGCATAAGTTTTTCTTAAATTAAAACAAATGATATTTATTTTCTTTCTCTCATCTCTATTTTCAAATCTGAAAATCTAAACAAAGAAGCTCTGATACCAACTGTAACGACCCGGAATTTCCGAACCCGAAAATTCCAGATAGTTAGGAGAAAAAGAAAAGAGATAGAAGAAAGAAACAGAAAGAAGAAAGAAGAACAGAAAACACAACATCTCACATTCTCTGATGTATAAAAATGTAATTAACAAATACAGGTTTTCTTTGTATAAATGCTATTATTTGTTATTATATTTAATCCGCTGCGAATGTGAGATGTTGTGTTTTCTGTTCTTCTTTCTTCTTTCTGTTTCTTTCTTCTATCTCTTTTCTTTTTCTCCTAACTATCTGGAATTTTCGGGTTCGGAAATTCCGGGTCGTTACAAAAGATCTTTGTCGGAAAGTATTGTTTATATTGCATATCTTAGGCAACAATACTTGCAAACAAATTAATAAGAAAAGGTACAACATAAAAGAACATAACAATGAAAATAACAAATGATTAGGCTTACTGATCCTAGAGAACTAGATGGACTGCTACCATTTTCATGCCCGTCTTAGCTTCAGCTTAGGTTAGCTCCCTGTCGAAGTGCTCCAATATGCTTTAGCTTAGGTTCTACTGTAGCGAGCTCCTGCTGTTCATTCAAGCTGGTACACCTTTCCCTTCGATGATACTAGCTTTCAACACTTGTGGCAGCATCTTTGCCTATAAACTCAGCTACTGTATTACACCGTCATTGTGTAGTATTTCTTATATCATATACTATGTGGATTAAAATATGTATACTCGGCTAGTTTATTACACCATGATCACAAACAAGACAATGTGCATGTAAACTTAGCTAGTATGAATGGCACAGTGATGATGTAGACCAACATATATTATGCATTATAACTATATATATACACTTGAGATTCATGTCCAGTATGAATTTTTGAAGCAATGGAAAGAAAAGCTTGATTATAATGAATTAGTAAATATTTTGCATCTACACCTAACAAATATTTAACTAAAATTAAAATTAGTTTCCAAGAGAATTAAAAAAATAATCATTATGGGCAAAATTAAGTAACCTGCTGATTCATCTTGTAAAGACGCGTTGTTGGTCCAAAGTAAGAAAAGAGTGAAAAAAACATTTTCAAAACAAACTAAAGGAATAAATTACGCTTATGGACCCAGACTGTTTTGAGACGCCCTGGGTGGCTGACGCAAGGAACACGTCAACGTGGCAAAGCCGTTAGTTGACAGCAGTCAATTGAGAAGGGTATTACCGTCAGACCAATTTCTAACCCTTCCAGCTTAACATATTGTAGCGTTTGGAAAACGGAGCTAAGTCTGTCTCTCTCTTCTCCTCTCATGATCAAATCGTACAAGAAGAGGCGGTTGTAAACAATGGCGAAAAAAATAAATGCAGGATGGAGGAGAAGTGAAATTTGCTGTGCAAAAATATCACCTGACGTTGATATACAAGCTCAGGCACTGTCTGCCTAGGGTCATTCCAAAGAACCTCAGTCCACGTACCAGCATGAATAACAAATTGATCTCTGGCTTTGTCCTCAGCCAACCATTGTTGCAGGTTTTCCTATAATAATAGAAAATCATGGTATAATGAACCAGTTTCTTGACCAAAATTTAATTTTAGTAGTAGAGTGTGTGCGTGTGTGAGAGAGAGAGACTAACCCTAGGAGTGTAAGGCTTAATTTCAGCTGGCACCCACTCATTTGGGACGCTAATGTACCTATCGAAGTTATCAAACAGGTTTATAGCAAATATATGTGACTTGTCCATTTTATAACCTTGTGTTTTATCTTTTGCTAGCTCTGCTTCCTGTAATAGAGTAAGAACATTTACATCTAGGGAGATGATAATGCATGGTACTCACATCATTTTGATAATATCAGATACTATGCAAACACTTAATCTAAATGAAATGCAAGCGGCTGCAAAGTCTATTATATATAATAACAATAGCTCAATCATTCCCTTAATGATCTAGCATTTATTATTCTTCTATTCAATAATTTTTTACATTTTTCTATACATAGTTAGAGGTCTGAGTATCAGTTTCACCAAAAAAGTTATTTAACTACATTTTTATCTGTCACTATTTATTTTTTGAGAAAAGGTGATTGATCTTCATTTATCATAATAAAGTGAGTTCGTTAGACTTTAGGAGCCTAGAACAAGAAGAAAAAAATGCTACAAAAACAACCAAGCCCAACTTGGAATAACTAAAATGCAGCCCACCTAAAAACCAGGTTACACATATCAGAAAAAATAACACTCTCAATATTTCAGATACTCTACTCTTCTTAATCCTCTGTCGTCATCTAATATCTAAGTCTCTCCTTGTTTGGAATCCTTATCCAAATTGCTCTGTTAACATTAATATTCAAGTAGTTTGAATTTTTTAAAATCTCATAAATCTATCATCAGCTTTCAAATTTCCAAGTATTTTACTTATCATCAATATTTTCATTATGTTCTTCACATTACTAAAATTACCAACTACTTATAATCATAGTTCTAATAGTTATTGCCAATGATAATATTAACAAATAACGGTTACTTTATAGGCCAAAATTAGTTTATACAATCCTAAAGTAGCGCTACATAATATCAGTGTATTAATACTGTTATGAAAGAGCAAGAAAATGATAGGTAATAGCATCCCATCAATATCAAAGTCTGGTAAGGAATTGAGGATAATTAAAAAAAATACACATTGTATGTATAGCGACCATTATTATTGAAATATGTAACATGGGTATATGTTGGAGACTGAACTACAGAGAACTCAATTAGTTAATCCTATATCCAACAGCATAGTTGTTGTTTCTGTTATACCTTAATATGGCTATCATGTGAAATTAATAAGTTGTCCGGTTTTAAATCTCGTTGTAACACTCACAAGGAATGTAGATATTCCAAAGAAAGAACCAGAAAAAGAGTTTGTAGAGTGAGTACAATGCATTTTATACATTTTTCTCTCAAAAGAATTTAACTTGCAAGTTCTGCTATATACACACGAGCAATATCTTTGTCTAGGCAACCCAAATTCCTCATCAATGAATATAGATCTCCACCACTTAAGTATTCCATCACAAGATAAAGATTTTCTCGATAATAAACAAATAAAAAAAGCGTACCTTATCAAATTGATATACCCCATTAAGAAAGATCAGTTGAAAGTATTCATGCAAAAACATAAATAACAGTATCCATGACCAATTCTTACCACAAAAAGGTTTCGGACTGATGTTAAGATATCTCATTCGGCCAATATGCTTTCAACAGCAATTTTGCAAATCATGTCTTCTTTTTTAAGAACCTGCGTAGAAATTTTATAGATGTGAGTGGAATGGATAAACTAATTGCACAAGCCATCACTATTGCAGTGGAATGCAATCGAAAAAGTATCATTCAATAAAAAGTTTGAAAGTTCGATGACTGATCCAAGTACCTAAATATTTATATATATATGTATATATATATATATGTATATATATATATATATATTTGATATATATTGACAAACATGGTTCCCTAAACTATATTTGATTTATAACTTCACTCATCGCTTAATTTGAGATTTATCATTCTTTTTTACTTTGATATGTATACAAGCAGGTAATTCAAAGATGGAATCAAGAGTGAAAGCAAACTTTTAACTTGGTTCAGAAACTTATTTAACTAAATCAAGCACATGAATCTTCTCTGAACAAATCAGAGCAATGAAAGAGGAAAGCATGACCATACTCAAAGATTTTATTACCAGGCATAATATTTCGAATGATGTTCCCGATGAACCGATCGAAGGATCGACCGATGATGAAAATGAAAGTGTCAAAATCCACCAAAAAAAACTAGAAAGCAAAAATAAACTATTAAGATAACGAGAATTTACCAATCGAACCCAACTTTTAATGTAGATAACAGGAATTATATATTCTACGTTTATTCCAAATCTAAATATAGGGTTTTATATAAGATAAAGTCTGTCATCCTTTAAATCAACACTCTTCCCTAAAGCTGTTTACTGCTTATTGTTAAAAAATAGGTATCAACTCCTAATAGTATTGGTAACATTATCCTCATGATTATACTCATACAGGTCATTGTTATCATCTGATTACAACCCCTAATAGTATTGGTATCACTTATTATCTGTTTCCTATATTTTTGGATGCTCTAATTCGACATTGATTTTGCTTACAACATCCTATGTCATGGCTACTCTGTGTATAGTGGAAATTTGGTTCCTAAGTAACCAAAATAAAGATCAAGAACATGTTTTTTAATAAAATAAAATGGACAAATCAAATGTCAATTTTCAGTAAAATGTCTCTCGAAAATTTGACATTAGCATCTAATTTGGATCGTCTCTTAATCAAAATTGCTGCGGGACAAGTAACAGTCTAATACTATCACCAATTATGTGGCCAACCGTTTTCACCCCTAGAAACATACATACAACTACTACATCCAGAAACATAATTAAAATTTTCAACTCGTTCTCCAAGATGGTTTCTTGTTGAACCATGTCATGTCTTGGAAAGAAAGTCTATCTCGCCTCTTAATACTGCAAGTCCCACACAGTCGGATTGGTCGTGGCGAAATAATTCTTAGCAAATAGAGAATTTACTGAAAGTTCTACAAATTCAAACCACTTTAAGACTTGAAAATCTTCAGACCAGTCATTGTCATTTACTTCTAAGTCGTTAGCAACAGAACAATCGAGAAAGACAAGTATTCGACTGTTACTAGTCCACTCGGTTTAACATCAACCAAAGACTCGCATAAGAGAAAACTTAGTTTTGAATCAGTCTGCTCAAGAATCATGCTTGATTACTGAAGAAAATTGTTGAATCATGCCTTATTACTGAATAAAATGGTTTTCTAATGAAGACCAGCTATAAGTTCTAATAAATTAACCGGTAGTTTTAGTTGAACAATAAATAAAGCTTTATGTGCTAAAAATTTAAAACTATGTACGTTAAAAAATAAATATAAATAAAACAGAAAGGCGAAATCTAATGGCACAAGGCAAGGGCTATACTTTGTTCATCTCATATCGAAAATTATTTCAAAGCTTGATTGCAAAAAAAGAAGAATGTAAATATAATAGTGGATGTCCTTGTTAACTTCCTTTAATAGATGGAAACAGATACTAATACAAACAAGACATAAGTAAATATTATCAGTTCACAATGGATAAGTTTCAATCTGAATTCCCTCGAAGCCACAGCTGTAACTAACATCATCAATCACTACAATAAATCATTTTCCAGTTCATTATTTTAATACATATTTGTTTCTGTGCTTCCATAAAAGAAGTAGTAACAAGCATTGGTGCTTGGACTTCCTAAACTACTTTAAATTTTGCCTAATCCTAAATTAAACTCGCCATATATTGAAAGATAGATGCTAAAGGCAACATGGCAGTGTTCCAACGGACAGAAAAAAAAATTCCTTTTTTTTAAAGTAACGACCGCTCTGGCATAAACACAAAAACTGATGCCTCTATCACTACACTATTAAAATCAGTTGCATCTAAACCAAAAACTCCACCCTGTCACTCTTTTATTCTAAAAAAGTGGTAGTCAGCTTATGAGAATCAAAAGAGACAAACAACAAAAAATGGAAATTTCGGCATTCTTTCCTTAAGAGCCCAAAGACTTGTTCTAATCAAATTTTGTAGTGTTCATATTATGTTTCCACGCACTTTATCACATATACTTATATATAAACCCACTTAACCATTTTCAAAATAAATTAAAAAGAAAAAAAAGCATCATATATACGAAGTAAAATGGAAAGATACGAATCAAAACTGGACTTACCAGGATTCAGGTTCCACCCAACAGAGGAAGAGCTGCTCGACTTCTATCTCAAGCACAAAGTAAACAATAGGAATCACAGCTTCAACATCATAGGAACCATTAATCTCTACAGTTATGATCCATGTGAGCTTCCAAGTTTAGCAAAAATAGGAGAAAGGGAATGGTACTTTTTCGTGCCAAGAGACAAGAGACAAATTTGAACTGAATCGGTCAACGTACCTGAACGAGAGAATTAGGGCACTATGAAATTGAAAAATAAGGGAAATAGAGAACGATAAAAATTGAATGGAAGGGAATTAGGGCAGGATGAAATTGAGGAACGAGGGAAACGAAAAGAAGAGGGAATAAGAAGAGGGAAAGCAATTTTTTTCGTAATAATGAGAGAGGCAGTGAGAAATGTTTTGAATTAACGTTATGTCAGCGTTTTGACGAAAACTAGTTCGTTTAAAATAATTTTTAACTGCATTTGTTTAACAAACGCTGATAATTATTGCTGTTAAAAGTGATTTTTGTTGTAGTGTGTTAAATGAGTTTACTCAAGTTGGTTTCCAGCCTGACCCGGGTGTTACTTTGATGTAATGCTCGGGTCAGACCGAGTATTACAGATTTTCAGGTTAGGACGTTCTGGAGCTCAAGAGGCGAGCTGGATGGCAGGAACGTATAGAGTGTTTTCCGCTGTGTATATGAGATTGTGTAGTACGTATAGATTGTAGTCTGGAAAAAGTTGATTTTAACTGTCCAGTGTTTGTGTAGTGATTTTAACCCTCATGAATTGATGTAAATTAACAGATACAGTTCTTCTTTGTATAACTGATATTATTTGATATTATATTTTGATCCGCTGTGAATGTGAGAATCTGTGTTATGTTTCCTGTTTCTTCTTCTACCTCTTTTCTTCGTTCCGCGCTTAGGTCGCAATTTCGTTAGGTCACGTGACCCCAATACCATTAGGTCGCTAGACCTTATTTCTATTAGGTTGCTAGACCTTATTTCTATTAGGTC
The DNA here is from genome assembly GCA_030737815.1 of Allium fistulosum. Taxonomy (NCBI): domain Eukaryota; kingdom Viridiplantae; phylum Streptophyta; class Magnoliopsida; order Asparagales; family Amaryllidaceae; genus Allium; species Allium fistulosum. Next base: position 969,680,227 of record CM060908.1, on the reverse strand, counting down.
GCTAGACCTTATTTCTATTAGGTCGCCAGACCTTATTTGTATTAGGTCGCCAGACCTTATTTCTATTAGGTCGCCAGACCTTATTTCTATTAGGTCGTTCGACCTTATTTCTATTAGGTCGTTAGACCTTATTACTTTTAGGTCGCATGACCTCAGTTTTGTAAAGTCGTATGACCTTAATTTCGTTAGGTCGCAAGACCTCGATTCCACTAGGTCGCTCGACCTGTTTGTGCTTAGGTCGTTCTATTTTTAGGTCATTCGACCTGTCTCCAAGTTAGGTCTTTCGACCCTTTCCTTAGCTCGACCTTGTTAGGTCGCATTCCCCATGTTGCTTAGCTCGACCGAGTTAGGTCGTTCACCTCCCTTTCGCTCGTGGTTCCGTGTTAGTATTAGGTCGCACCATCTTAGGTCGCGCCTACTTCCTGTGTCGATTTTGGCTATGTCACAGGGGAACTTACACTTTGATGCATTTTGAGCTGATTACCTTGGATTTCATTCAAGTCTTCGATTGTGAATTTTTGTGACCGATTGTTTCTGCAATCGTTTTGTGATTCGTCACTTTATAAATATGAAGGTTTCAATACTAGTAGTAATATCAAAACTCTTTCATTAAAACGATTTCAACACTATTTTATTACAAAACTCCTTTTCTTAAACCGTTTTCCAATCTATTAGTATATACAAGCCTTTACCTCACTCGGATGAGAAATTTAATTAAACGGCTTAGCAAAACAAGTGGTATGAAACGCTTGCGTTTACTTCGTCGGTTAATTCTTGGACTTGTTCGATTGAACCTCTTGTGACAATTTTCTAGTGAAGATCTACAGTTTGTTCGTAAATATTTAAGTTAAGCAAGTGGTTATAGGACATGAAGCTAAACTCATATATTTACTAGCTTAGTGTGATTGACTTTTCTTGATGATCGATGATGATCATTTTATGGTTTAGACTAGCAATGTGCGATGTCTCTTTGTCCACATGGAGGACTGTTCTTCGTTTTATTGAGCTTCGTCTCACTTCTCGCATGGGTCGTACCTATTTAGGTACGTCGATGTTTACTTCTCGCATGGGTCATACCTATTTAGGTACGTCGATGTTTATTTACTTCGTGGAGCAATCGGCTCAATAAGTCGGGGCATGGGGCGTATCTATTTAGGTGCGTCGGTGTTCGTCTATGCGTGGGTCGTATCTTTCTAGGTGCGTCGGTGTTCAACTTAAATGGGATGTATCTTTTTAGGTGCATCGATGTTAGACATTACATGGGGCATATCTTTCTAGGTGCGTCGATGTTTATTTACGCATGGTGCGTATCTTTCTAGGTGCGTCAATGCTAGAGCATGGGTCGTATCTTTCTAGGTGTGTCGATGTTCGACTTTGCATGGGGTGCATCTTTCTAGGTGTATCGATGCTAGACTTTACATGGGATGTATCTTTCTAGGTGCGTCGGTGTTTAGTTTATGGGATTGGCCATCCTCTTTTCTTATGATTTCTGGATTTCGTGTGTTGATTTCTGGAATTTGTGCTTCACTAATTTTCGTGATTTTCATTGATATGTTTTATCAATTTTTGTGCATTGGTGAATTTGTGTATCATTACCTTTTGTGGATTTGGATCTTTGAGAAGATTCTTGTGATATTGATTAATCTCTTGTTGATTATCATTTACATACTTATAGTAGTATGCCATTATGGTTATTATATGTTTATGCCATATCACTTATTCTATATCATGTCATCTGATATTTATAGCTAGACTGATCCATTTATTATTTTCTTATAAATAATACTCGGGTTAGACCGAGATGTTACAGGTGCTTCTGCTTGACTTCTCTTCTGAGATTACTCTGACTTTTGGCTAACTACTTAGATTAGTAGTTTTTGTTGTATACATTTGTGATATAGACCCCGTGATGTATACTTATGCTTTTGTGTAGCTTGTAGCTATCCTTTTGTATTATCGTGGATCTTTCAGACCACTACTCTGATGTACACTTTCATGTGTTATATATTCATATCTTTTTCCGCCTTTGTGATATGGATATCTGTGACTGATTTGTGTTATGTTTATTTCTATGTTTGTTTCCGAAGATTATATAAAGCCACTGTGTGATAGCTTTGAGTTTGTATCGGAATGTCGGATTTGCTCCTTAAATGAAATGCATGTTTTACTATCTGACATATCGGTGCTCGCACAAAGCAATTACATGGATGGTCGCTCCTCAACAGCCTTATTCTCCGTGCTAATTGACAGGACTACACTGTAGTGTTCTTGGTTAGCGTGGGTATAGAGGTGGGGCATTACAGCTTGGTATCAGAGCCAAACTTCGCAACAAGGTAGAATAATCTAGCAAGGATCATTGTCCTAAGTCTTCCTTAGGAATCGTGCCATAGGATTTGATTCGAGTCTTCGTACCGTTCTATCCTATTTTCTTTTATGATTCCTTGTTTTATCAATCAAGTTTGTTTGATATTCATTTTGAGATTAACCTTTTTCTCTTTTCTTTCATTCTTAAAGATAAGAAATGGTTAGACCTGGCCGTCCCAGCGCCGGTCAATCTAGTGCTACTCCTCAGGAGGGAGTATTTATGTCTGCCCAGCAGCTTCTAGATCTTGTTAAGAATGCTCAAGCTATCAGACACATTCCTGAGCCCACTCATCCTAGATCCGGTTTTGCATGCTTGTGTAGAGATTATACCGATTTGGGTGGAAGGCCTTTCCGGGGATCCGAGAGTGTCATTGAAATCCAAGCTTGGCTTAGATCATGCGACCGCAACTTTTCTCGTATGAATCTTGTTGATCTCCACCGAGTCCAAGTGGCTTCTAGCATGCTCCAAGAAAGAGCATTGGATTGGTATGAGCTTCTTATTTCTGAAATCATTGAAGCGGATCTCACTTGGGAGCAATTCCGGGAAAGATTCGAATTGAAATTTGTGCCAGAGGCTGAAAAAGTAACTATGGCTCGGCGTTTTATCGACCTTGTTCAAGGTGAATCTTCTGTGACGGACTATGTCGCATCTTTCGAATCTCTTTCTAAATACGGGGTTGAGTACATTAATACCCCATTGAAGAAAAATCAGAGATTTGTTTATGGCTTGAACAAGAATCTCAAGAAGCCATTACTTCTGAAATTGGAAGTTTCTTTGGATCAACTTATTGATATCGCTCTTCGTCTTGAAGAGGCAGATAATGAAAGTATTGTTGAAGTTGAGGGTGCCAAACAGAACTTCAACAATAACATGAAGAGGCCTATTAAATTCAAAGGCCCCACTCCCATCAAGAAAGGGAAGCAACAGACTCCGGTAGCAAAGACTCCTACCTCTAGTCATGGACAATGCTACAATTGTGGTTCCACGGACCACTATGCCAAGGAGTGTCCGCAACCCCTCTATTGTCGCTATTGCAAAAGTTCAAGTCATCATATATCTGCGTGTCCCATACTTCAAGCAAGAAGGAGGGAAAGCTAAAGGTTGTGCAAGCCTCTACTAGCACTTCTTTCGGTCAAGGTATTTTCTATCCTTGACAATATTTATTTTGTGATTATCTTATTCGAGTTCTTTTTGATATGGGTTTCATCTCATTATTTTTATATCAAAAGAACTTGTGATTCTTTTTCTTTAAAATATTTCTGGGCCTGATGACTTCTTTGAGGATTGCGAATCCGGATTGGTGGATCCGCAACACTCAATTTGCTTTTTATTTGTATGTCGAAATTATTTTTTTGTGAATTTCTTTCCGAGCCGATTTTTACTTATGCTTCGGAATTGACTTTTGTAAGGATTGGCTTAATTATTATGAAGCCATATCCTTTGTCACGGGTGGGCTATTCATCTTCGACATTTTCAATCTGTTAAGCAGGTTTCTGGCTTTTCCCTTGTGATTTTGATTCCAATTTGATGGCATCATTTTATTCTTTAAGCTCACATGATGAGGAAAGAGTTATTTCTCTCATTCATGTAATTTGAGAATTTTCCGGTATTTTTGAGTTTGTCTTAGGATTATCACCTAAGCAATCTTTGGAGTGGTGATAAGGTCTTTTTAGCTCGACCTTGCCACCGATTTTTCGTTTGCTACGAGTTGCGGGAGTTAGCATTCTATTTACCGCATTCCGCACTCGTTATGAAACTTATGAATGACTTATTATGTCATTCTGTTTGTCCAGCTTATTTCATCCATTTTATGAATCGAGTAATTCTATGATCTCGATGACTCCATTCTTGTATATATTGATTTTGGATGAAAATAACAATTTAAAATTTTGTAAATCTTTTTCATAAGATTTATTTATAAGTACAATTTGATTTTCGTTCTTAAACGAGCAAAGAATATTCTTAAAGGTTTTTAAGAAATATGTTTATCATATAGAAAACGATTTTGTGATTGTATTGCCCATTGAGTGCTTTAAGAATTCTAGTCGATGCGCTTGATCAACGTTATCGATAAGAATCTCCTAAACGCTTTGATGAGACAGTCAGACACAATAGATTGATTTGTAAAAACATAGGTTTTTCTAGAAAGATTGTTATATTAAGATAAATGCAATTTTGAGAATTTTACCTTTTCGGGAAAAAGGATTATTTAAAAGAACTCTTTTCTGATACTCTTATTCTTGTGATTCCCGATGGAAAACCAAGACTTTATCTTTTGTACCAATACCAATCGTGTTAGTTTAGATGTCGTTCTCTTGCAAAAGAGAACATGCGATCTCTTGTGCTTCTAAATCATTAATGCCTACCGAGACTAGATATGTCACTCATGATCTAGTGCTCGTGGCTATCGATTTCGCTTTTAAAAATTTGGCATCATTATTTTTGGGTGAGAAATTTGTTCTCTACCCTGGTCATAAATCTTTGGAATATTTATTTTCTCATAAGGAACTAAATATTGGATCGAGTTCCTTGCATCTTATGATCGTGATATTCTTTGTATATTCCCAAAAAGGGGAATCGTGTTGCCAATGCAATTTGTTGTAAACAACAAGTGGTTGTCTCTTTGATGACGTCCAAATGGAATGATCATCTTTCCAACATCGGACGTTTCGATATACTTCGCTTTATTGAGTTTTATCTCATTCCCTTTATGGACTAGCATCCGATGTTCTTTTATGATGTTCGGTTCATCGGATGTACCATTATTGTACTACATCGATGTCCCGGCTTTTCGGTTCACTTGGACGTACCATTTTTGTACTACGTCGGTGTTCCAAATTATTCGAGATTCTCGTTTCTCGGGCGTAACATTTTGTACTACGCCGTTGCTCCGGCTCAATTTTCTGCTATTCTTGACGTTTTCCACGTCTTGTAAATATGGAAATGCTTTTAGGTTTCCGATTTTTATTCATGAGCCTGGTGTGATGGTAGGGATTGAAGTTTCACCAGATTTAACTTTTGAGCAACATTCTATTCGCATCATTGCTTCAGAGGTTGAGCGCCTTCGAAAATAAAGAGGTTCTCTTTGTGTGAGTTCTATGGTTCTCAAATCCCAAGGATTTCTCTTGGGGAATCTAGAGAATTCATTGAGCGAACACATCCGGACTTGCTTTCCCATGTCCTTGTGGTGAACTTCTTATTTCAAATTTCTTTTTGTGTTAATGTGCTTTTCTGGTTGTTACTTTTATTTCCATCTTATATATTGCGAGGATGCAATTTCTTTAAGGAGGGAAGTCTGTAACAACCCGCATATTTATCGATTTTATATCTAAATATTTTATTTAAATATTTTATCGTTAGTAGGATTTAAGTCCGAAAAGCTACTTTTTGCATACGGTCAAACTAGGACTCGAGACCACCTCCATTGAGTTCAAAATGACGTTTGCGATCTTTTTGAGTGTAAACTTCGATATGTTTGGAGATAGTGAAATTTTCGTCACTTTTTGCTTTGAGCTTTGGTTTGAGCTGAACCATGCTAACTCAGTCCCAACCTCTTCTCCTCTTCATTAATTCACTAACACTCCAAGCTTCTTCAAAAATGGTGGAGGGAGTGGGAAATTAAAATTCCAAGCTCAAGTTCAAACGAAGATTCAAGCTTGTGGTTGATTCTTGCTTTGCTCTCAAGCTTCATCTTCATCAAATTCCGTGAAAATGTGAGATTTTTATCTCACATCTTGCCTATAACTGTCATTGGACTGTTGGGAATGATTCCCTATCACTTGTGCGCATGCATTGCATTTGGTTTGGATTGAATTGGCGAAAAACCCAATTTTTAGTGTTTTGGCAAAATTCTGGGCTTAGGTCGTTCAACATTGGAGAAGACAGGCCTGCAAATCTTCGTTCTGGGCTTAGGTCGCTCGCGTGCTTAGGTCGTTCCTTCTTAGGTCGTTTGGCCTTAAGTCGTTTGCAATTAGGTCGTTCGATCTTATATGCTCACATTAGCTCGTTTGGAGTTAGGTCGTTCGCCCCTTAGTTCGTACCACCTTTAGGTCGTTTGCACCATTAGGTCGTAGGTCGCAAGACCCCTGTACCTTTAGGTCGTTTGCACCATTAGGTCGTAGGTCGCAAGACCCCGGTACCTTTAGGTCGTTAAACCTTATTTCTTTAGGTCGTTAGACCTTATACAGTTAGGTCGCATGCCTAGCCCTTCCCTTAGGTTGCTCGACCTGTTATGTTTTAGGTCACTGGCCTCTAGGTCGCTCACTTACCTAGGTCGCGTCATTAGGTCGTGCTGTTCTCTGTTAGGTCGCTCGACCTACCCCCTTTAGGTCGCTCGCCCCTGATAAGTCGCGTGCTTCGTAGGTCGCTTGGCCTGCTTTCATTAGGTCGTAAACCCCTAAGTCGCTCGATCTTCTTGCGATCTCCTTAGGTCGCGCCACCACTAGGTCGTTCCGCGCTTAGGTCGCAATTTCGTTAGGTCGCGTGACCCCAATACCATTAGGTCGCTAGACCTTATTTCTATTAGGTCGTTCGACCTTATTTCTATTAGGTCGTTAGACCTTATTACTTTTAGGTCGCATGACCTCAGTTTTGAAAGGTCGTATGACCTTAATTTCATTAGGTTGCAAGACCTCGATTCCACTAGGTCGCTCGACCTGTTTGTGCTTAAGTCGTTCTATTTTTAGGTCATTCGACCTGTCTCCAAGTTAGGTCGTTCGACCCTTTCCTTAGCTCGACCTTGTTAGGTCGCATTCCCCCTGTTGCTTAGCTCGACTGAGTTAGGCCGTTCACCTCCCTTTCGCTCGTGGTTCCGTGTTAGTATTAGGTCGCGCCATCTTAGGTCGCGCCTACTTCCTATGTCGATTTTGGCTATGTCACAGGGGAACTTACACTTTGATGCATTTTGAGCTGATTACCTTGGATTTCATTCAAGTCTTCGATTGTGAATTTTTGTGACCGATTGTTTCTGCAATCGTTTTGTGATTCGTCACTTTATAAATATGAAGGTTTCAATACTAGTAGTAATATCAAAACTCTTTCATCAAAATGATTTCAACACTATTTTATTACAAAACTCCTTTTCTTAAACCGTTTTCCAATCTATTAGTATATACAAGCCTTTACCTAAATCAGATGAGAAATCTAATTAAATGGCTTAGCAAAACAAGTGGTATGAAATGCTTGTGACAATTCTTGGACTTGTTCGATTGAACCTCTTGTGACAATTTTCTAGTGAAGATCTACAGTTTATTCGTAAATATTTAAGTTAAGCAAGTGGTTATGGGACATGAAGCTAAACTCATATATTTACTAGCTTAGTGTGATTGACACTTCTTGATGATCGATGATGATCATTTTATGGTTTAGACTAGCAATGTGCGATGTCTCTTTGTCCACATGGAGGACTGTTCTTTGTTTTATTGAGCTTCATCTCACTTCTCGCATGGGTCATACCTATTTAGGTACGTCGATGTTTACTTCTCACATGGGTCATACCTATTTAGGTACGTCGATGTTTATTTACTTCGTGGAGCAGTCGGCTCAATAAGTCGGGGCATGAGGCGTATCTATTTAGGTGCGTCGGTGTTCGTCTATGCATGGGTTGTATATTTCTAGGTGCGTCGGTGTTCGACTTTACATGGGATGTATCTTTTTAGGTGCATCGATGTTAGACATTACATGGGGCATATCTTTCTAGGTGCGTCGATGTTTATTTACGCATGGGGCGTATCTTTCTAGGTGCGTCAATGCTAGAGCATGGGTCGTATCTTTCTAGGTGCGTCGATGTTCGACTTTGCATGGGGTGCATCTTTCTAGGTGTATCGATGCTAGACTTTACATGGGATGTATCTTTCCAGGTGCGTCGGTGTTTAGTTTTTGGGATTGGCCATCCTCTTTTCTTGTAATTTCTGGATTTCGTGTGTTGATTTCTGGAATTTGTGCTTCACCAATTTTCGTGATTTTCATTGATATGTTTTATCAATTTTTGTGCATTGGTGAATTTGTGTGTCATTACCTTTTGTGGATTTGGATCTTTGAGAAGATTCTTGTGATATTGATTAATCTCTTGTTGATTATCATTTACATACTTATAGTAGTATGCCATTATGGTTATTATATGTTTATGCCATATCACTTATTCTATATCATGTTATCTGATATTTATAGCTAGACTGATCCGTTTATTATTTTCTTATAAATAATACTCGGGTCAGACCGAGATGTTACAGGTGCTTCTGCTTGACTTCTCTTCTGAGATTACTCTGACTTTTGGCTAACTACTTAGATTAGTAGTTTTTGTTGTATACATTTGTGATATAGACCCCGTGATGTATACTTATGTTTTTGTGTAGCTTGTAGCTATCCTTTTGTATTATCGTGGATCTTTCAGACCACTACTCTGATGTACACTTTCATGTGTTATATATTCAAATCTTTTTCCGCCTTTGTGATATGGATATCTATGACTGATTTGTGTTATGTTTATTTCTATGTTTGTTTCCGAAGATTATATAAAGCCACTGTGTGATAGCTTTGAGTTTTTATCGGAATGTCGGATTTGCTCCTTAAATGAAATGCATGTTTTACTATCTGACATATCGGTGCTCGCACAAAGAAATTACATGGATGGTCGCTCCTCAACAGCCTTATTCTCCGTGCTAATTGACAGCACTACACTGTAGTGTTCTTGGTTAGCGTGGGTATAGAGGTAAGGCGTTACATAATATCAAAGATGATTTTAATTAAACTCTAAGTTATGAGTTTAAATTTTGCTTGGAATGTGATGTGAAAACCCAAAGTGATAAGTTTTTGAACTTATAAGTGAGAAGACTGTTAATATGAAGTTTAAAGTTTGAAATGGGAATTCAAATTGGGTAAGGTTAAAGAAATTAAATTGAATTTAACTTTGGGAAAGTTAAATAAGTTAACAAGCAACCTGAATTGGAAATTTCAAGATGAAATTGAGATTTAACTTGGGGAGTTAAATGGTTAATTTGAATTGGGAGTTTGTGTTATCTCAAAATGGGTTTGAGATCTAGAAATTGGAAATGGGTGGATGTTTTAAAATAAATTGGATGATACCATCCTATTGTTATTAATAATCTTTAAATTGTGAATTGGATTTGTTTAAATGAATGAGGAATGAAGTGTGGTAATTGAATTTGGAATTAAGGATATGGAATTACTTTGAATAGAAAATTTGAATAATTGAATTTGTAAATTAAAATTGTTTTGAAACCTTATTTGAACTTTGAAATAAGTTAAGTAAAGATAATTTAAAATGGAATTTTGAGAATTGCACTCAGAATTAAATTATTTAAAGATTTGGATTATTGATTTAAACATAAAGGTTAATTTGATTTAAGCGGTTAAATCAACATTTGAAAATTTAACTCGAATTTATATAATTCGAGATGGGTTAAAGTTGAGATTTAGATTTCATTAGTTCAAATTGAATTTAGTTTGAATTAATTATAATTGAAGATGGATAAGTATAAAATTCAAATGGAAGTGGAAATTTAAATTGAATTGAAAATTGAATCAATTTAATGAAAGTGGAAGATGGATATCTTTATAATTGAAATTCACTTTATGAAGAGTAAGTAAGGTGGTAAACAACTTTATAAAAGAAATCAAACTTGAATATTTGATTTGGAATAAACAAAGTTATATATCTTTGTTATATATGGTAAACTCCCCTTGTTGAATCTATTGCCGGAAGAAAAGGGTTTTGAAAGTATTTGAAGTATAAAAGTGAATTTATACAAGTATGAAGTGATCCAAAGATTTTCAAAGTTATATATATCTATATATAAGGGATTTTATGAGAATGATTTTGGAAAAGGTTTCGGGAATCTATGAATTTGGAAAAGGCTTTTGATTTTTGGGAAAATCAATTTTGGAATTTGGAAAGCCTAGTTTGAGAATTATCGATTTAGGGAATCGATTTTGTGTAAAGGAGATTTTTATGAAAATCATAAAGGGTATGATTTGAAAAATACTATAAGAGTATAGTATAAAGTGTTTTGAGATTGGCTCTGGGGAAAAAGGAGCTCCCTTGAAATGAACTTCTCAGGAGTGCCACAGTGTGGTACTGCCTTGAACCATAAGGGCGGTTCTAAAGTAGATCCTATGAGGAGTCCGGACAAACTAGTTTCTGAGGATTATTGGGTAGCGAAAGTCGAGGGCGCTGATGCCTACAGGGGCATTTGGGTTATGCTGTGACGACAGTGTGACTCGATGTCGCTGCGATCTACTGTGTGGACCATAGCAAAAATCGTGTGGAGGATGAGTGCCAACAGTCTACACTTTATTTTGCCGGGATGGCAACGTAACATCGGTAGGCTGCGATCTATGGTCAAGTGGAGGAGTTTCATTCTTTTGGCAGCGAAATTCGGTGGCGCTGATGCCTACAGTTATATGGGTTTTTGCTGTGATAGCAACGTATGACCCGGGTATAACTGCGATCTGTAGCGGGTTCCATGGCGTAATCGAGGGGCACAGAGACCTACAGTTATCTATGGATTTTGCTGGGACGGTAATGTAACCATCGAGTTAACTGCGACCATGGATGGGGGTGATGATTTCTAGAGCATTTTCACCAAAGATGTTTCCTCTATTTTCAAAATGTTTTCTATATTTTCAATAAAAGCTATTTTCTAAGTATTTTCACTAGGTGTTGAAAACGGGTTTACCAAGTACTTACAGATTTTCAGTCCTACGCCTGATCAACGTATGACCGAATTTATGTGAAAACAAGGATGGACTGGTTGAGACATCGAGTTATAAAAAGTATTTTTATAAAACTATTTTTGTAATACTATGTAGCTTTTAAAAGTGTTTTAAAAAATTCTTAATAAAAAAAGGAGTTTATAGTTTAAAAATATTCAAAGAGTAATTTATCTGATATAAATATTTTTAATAAATTCTGGCTTCGTTCCTTTTCGAGGACGAAAAGATTCTAAGGGGGGAGGAATGTGATAACCCAGATTTTCGAACATCAAGTAATTGGATAAATATCTAATTTAGCTATAGAAAACACTAATTTATAAGTTGAACAAATAAATCTGGTAATAAATATTTATATTGGGGTAAATATTTATTTGATAATCTCCTAATATAATTATTTAAAATTGGCAAATTATTCTTTTAAAACAAATAATAATGTGTTGTAATATGTATATATATACACATATGAGTAGATTTTAATTAATACTTGGATTTGAAATTCAAGGTAATATCTTAAATAAATTTAAAAACTAATATGAATAGATTTTTGGTTATTAATTTGTTATAATTAAAGTTATATATTTTTTTTTTAATGTTACCTAAAAAAATATAGTAAGAGAAAATGTAGTAAAGGAAATATATAGAAATTGAAAATATAATATAAAATGATATAAAAAAACACTTAAAACTACATGAAGATACATGTGTAAATATTATAATATAAAGATTTTATACCAAGACATGTGTAAGCAAATTAACATATGATATTAACAAGTGTAAGATAAATAGATCATATGTTAACATTTGTAATAAATTAGCTTGCAAATAATACAAGTGTCTTTTTGTTTTTTTCAAAAATAATAAAATTTAAACAAGACTATGCATATACATTACTCTTTCTCATTTCTTTCACAAAACTAAGACCTGGAAAGAAATCAAAAACCAGAAAAATAAAATTTAAGTTCAGTTGAACATCAAATTCAAAAAACTAGATTTAAGCAAGTAGATCAACTTAGTAAAAACAAATCTCAGACCTGAAAACCTGAAGCAAATCAAATGTCAAAAGCAGATTGAACTCAAAAATCAGATCAATTAAGGATCAAACATCAAGTAAATCTAACAAGCTTCAGTTTTAGACAAAGACAGTCCAGATCAAAGTTCTTTTCCTCTGTTTTCTGTTCAACAACTCTTACAGGTGAGTAAACATTTAAAAGTAAAATTTTTGGTGTTAACATATCTGTGTGATGATGATGTAAATGTGTGTGCATGAATGTTCAACTTGAATCTGGTTTGAAATGCTGCTATGGAATGAGAAAATGCCTGTATATTCAAGAATATAGTTCTCTGTTAAATTTCTGGTTCAAGAACAATTAGAAAATTCCTATCTTCCAAATTAATCACTATTAGCCTTTGATCATAGATAGGAAATGGATTGTAACAGTGAAATCTTGTTTTTAAAAATAAATTTAAGTATTTATATTTAACAAATATTTTGTAAATTTAAGATTTACAGTAAAATCAAAATTTAGTTGAAAATCAATATCAACGATTTCATCTCTGGATTATAGGACATGATTCGTGCGAGTGAATCATGAATTTTAAAGTAAAATTTGTGATTTTTAATTTAGTATTTGAAGTGAATTAGAGAGCTGTTCGAATTTGGGTTTTCGGTCAATATACGTTGATCGGCGTCGAGTGTGAGATCGTGGTCTGGCATGAAGGTAGCCGTGGTGTCAGGGAACACTGGAAAAATGGTGGAGGAGGTTAACAATGGTCGTGGTGATCGGGGAGTGGCGAAGTAGGGTTCGAAGTCAGACCTATGCATCTGGATTTCTGGTATGAGGAAGAAGAGGTTGGTCTGGGTGTTTTCAAGTTTTTCTCGAGTTCGACTCGAAGTCGTTGAGGTGGATGTCGCATGTGATGTGTCGAGTAAAAACTGTTTCCATGATTTAAATCCTGATCAAATTTTAAACTATAAAAATGAATTTCAAATTTTGAAAGCAAGATAAATTTTAAGCAAAGTTTTGAACTAGTTTTTAAAATGTATGAAATGTTTGATTTAGAGCATGATGTTTAAAAAAAGAATTTTAGTTTTAAAAGTATGGATTTTCAAAGTTTAAACTTTTGTTTTAAAAATAGTTTGGGTTATATAAATATTGCTTTGGTTAAATTATGTAATAAATCTCTAAATGTTTTCAAATAAAATGTTATGGATGTAATTGAATGTGATTAAATTAAAGGTATTTTACTTGAATAAATTAAAAGATGATGATTTTGTATAAACCAAACTTAAGCTTTTGAATTTAATTTAATTTAAAATGGTAGATAAGAGTTTAATGTAATGTATGGGTTATCTTAATTTAATCTTGTTTTATTAACAAAGGTAATTAAGGTACAATTACTTAAATTAATTAAGATGTTAATTTAGGTAATTAAATTAAGATAAAATAACTTGTAATTGATTAAGGGTAGTTGATTACTTAAATTTGGATTGATCAACCTAAGTAATCAAAGGTTAATTAATTAAGCAATAATTAATTAATGAATGTAATTAGAGGTAATTACTTAATATTAAAAAGGATTTTTAAGAATTATTAATTAATGAAGTAATTAAAGTAATTAATTACTCACTGTAATTAATTAAGTTAATGTGGTTAATTTTAGTTAATTAATTAATTAAGTTTAATTAATTAAAGAGAATTACTTGATGATGGGCTAAGAATAATTACTTAATGTAATTGATGAAGTGTAATTAATTAGTGAAGTAATTAAGGGATAATTACTGAATTAATTAATTAAGAAATAAGATTTACTAATTGATAATTAGTGGTTAATTAATTAGATAATTACTTGATGAAAGTAATTAAAGGTAAATTAGTTAAGGGAAGTAATTGAGAATTAATTACTTAGTGTAATTAATTAAAGGGTTGATTAATCAAGGTAAGTGATTATAGGATAATTAATTTGAGTAACTAATTAAGGATCAATGTAATTAATATGGATTGGTAAAGGTTAATTAATTTGTGTAATTAATTAAGTGTTAATTACTTAATATAATTAAAGGATAATTAATCAAGGGTGATTAATTAAGATGAAATTAAAGGATGATTAATTAATCGGTTTGTAATTAATAAATGTTAAGTAAAGGTAATCTAAGTGATTAAAGATTAGTAATTAATTTAATTAGGGATAAATTAAATTAATTTTTGAAGTGATCAATCTTGCTTATGAATGATTGAATGATGTAAATGTCTTGAATTGGTTGATATCTCTGATATGAAATATTTTGTGATATGATATGATTAGGTGGATAATGATAATGTAGCAATTTATCGATGTTAAATTGCTGTGTATAAGTGACATCCTATTTAAAGTTGAATTGTATTTCACTTGAATAACTAGGGTTAAGATGACATTGGATTCGAAGAGACCGGAGTCGGGTATTAGTAAATAACTGAAACCATTTCGATTCTTTATAGATTGATATGTGAAATCAATGGGCTGGATTGGAATAATATGGACCATTTAAACTAAGTTGGATACTTAGATATGGTTTTGTGAAAATAAGTGATGACTATATAAGTTGTTTACATGTAGTAAGTATGAGTTACCCCGGGTTTTAAATAAGTTCTATGGATTGGAATTTCTTGTTAAATGAGTTTACTCATGCTGGTTTCCAGCCTGACCCGGGTGTTACTTTGATGTAATGCTCGGGTCAGACCGAGTATTACAGATTTTCAGGTTAGGACGTTCTGGAGCTCAGGAGGCAAGCTGGATGGCAGGAATGTATAGAGTGTTTTCCGCTGTGTATATGAGACTGTGTAGTATGTATAGATTATAGTCTAGAACAAGTTGATTTTAAGTATCCAGTGTTTGTGTAGTGATTGTAACCCTCATGAATTGATGTAAATTAACAGATACAGTTCTTCTTTGTATAACTGATATTATTTGATATTATATTTTGATCCGCTGCGAATGTGAGAATCTGTGTTTTGTTTCCTGTTTCTTCTTCTACCTCTTTTCTTCTTTCCTAACTATCTAGGATTTTCGGGATCGAAAATTCCGGGTCGTTACACCGATCGCAAGAGATAGAATTCATCATAGCAAGAGATAGCAGCATCCAAACCGAGGGTACAGAAATCTCCGGTGAATTAATGCTTGTTGTAAAGGAGTTTCGCCCCTTTACAAACCATTCAGTGGGGCTATGGGATGCTCCAAAATCAAGAAAATTCGAATAGGGAGAGAAAAGAATGGATTTCAGAACGGAGGGAAAATTTCCAAAAATACAAAGGAAGTCCGAATCAAAGAGGAAGGAATTCAAGCTCGAACGAAAGTAATTCTGTAATTAAATCTACTCTATATATTGAGTTTTGCCTAAAACCAGAGCTCTGATATCAACTGTAACATCCCGGTATTTTCAACCATTCGCATCTGCACATGTCGGACTTGAATTGCTCAAAATACCAGATTGTTAATTTAAATTTGGCAAAACTCAGCATATACAGTAAATAAATCAATCACAGACACAGAGTAATATAACAATTAGCAGCGTTAACAAAGAAAAGTAGTTCATGAAACTACTATATATATGTGTAATAGAGTTAAAACAAGGTACAACAGAAGTCTCGAATACATAGAAGTCTCAAATACAATAGTCAAATACAAGATCAGAATATATATTTGGAGTCAACTGAATAACTGCAAGCAGAATAGATAGATGGATCTCCAAGCGAAGCTCCAACTCCAAAGGTGAGTCTCGAATGCTATGACACTCAGTCTGACCCGAGCGAAAAGCAAAACACAAAACACTCGAGTCAGGATTAACATTCTTATATCAATAAATCCAACTCAAGTGAAATATCAACTGAAATACAAGTAACTTAAAGGATGTTTGGGATAACCATCCTTTAAGGATCCGTGGAACTATCTACTATGTAGTAATATACGCTATTATAATATGTCTATAGTAAAGTAAACTACTAAAATAGCGTTAAGGCGTTACCTATATCCCCCTTAACACATTTTATAGTGCCAATAGTCTATACAGTACCGTAATACCCCGTAAACTGGAGCTACCAGAGGATACTCCATAGGTACGACACAAATCAAACTCGTAGTAGTCTCGATATGGTAGGTGACACGGCACAACTAGGCAATGCCACGGTAGATATACCAATTACACTTCCAGGCTGTTGGTAATGCAAAGCCGCAGCAATCGCCCAACTCGATCCACACTCCCAAAAATCCGAGGGTTGCACCCAATCAATCATAAAGTAATAGAATTGTATCAAAGGAGTGTGTCCGATCGGAGGAGCTAACTCATGGGAGTCGGGTCCACGTATATACCTCATATAGGATCGTCGCCACCATCCTACTTCATTCTGGAATCTCCACCACGTACACGGTTGTTAAAGTGGTTTTCGGTATTGGCAGAGAGTATGACAATATCTGATCCCTGTCTCTTTAACAACCAAACGTTATTATAACACCGCGGTTATTTCAAAATAGTTTATACTTCAAAACCAAAATATCATTTCCATTACAAACCATATCAATACGATATCATTTCCATTTAAAATATATTCACTTCCAATATCATAATACTTTCAAAGTTATAACACTTTCTAAACCAAAACACTTGAAATTATAACACTTTGGAAATCATAACACTTTTCTTCAAACGATTTAGATATTAATAATAGTATATAAAATAAAATAGTTTATAAAATAAAATAGTTAATATAAAATGATTCATAAGTTAAAAATAGTTTATATTAAATAATTAGTATATTAAAATAGTTTATATTAAAATAATTTATCAAGTAAAATATATAAATAGTTTTAATTATAATTTTAAAAAATACTTTATATGATAAAATAGCTTCCTCAAATTTCACAAATCGATTCAAATCAACTTGAATTCAAAAGTTCAAATTAAATTCACTCTGAATTCACCAATTTCAATTCAATTCAGTTTCTCAATAAACCCTTTCAAAATATATCAATTTCCAATACAGATTTGAACCACAAAATAAACCATTTCAATTTCAATATATTTCAAAGCTTTAAATATTCCACAATTTCAAAACTGAATTTGAAATTTTCATTTATATTTCAATTTAACTTCGGTATTATTTAGTTTTGAAATATTCACTTAATAAAATCCGATATCATTTTAATAAGCCTTAAATTACTAAATATTTTCTCAATTTATTTAAACTTCAAATGTTCATTTAATTACCTTAATCAAAATCAAGTTATATTCCTTAAAATCTCAAATTTAATAAGTCTCAAATCAAACTTATTTGATTATAATTCTTAAATAAATACAATTTTAAACCAATTTCTATTTCTAGTTCCAACTCTTAATTTATTAAAATTATATAACATCTACCTTTAAAATATAAATTTTAGATAAATACTTAAAACCATATTTTATACTAATTAAACTAAACTTTATTAAATCAAATCTTATTATTAACTTTATTTATATATATATATATATAATCTGAAATCAATATTTATTAACCATAAATTTCTTTTCAAAACCATAGAAATCATTTTCAAAATATTTATATATAGACCAACGGTGTCTGTATATAATTTTCTATCCTATGGTCAAGTGATACGAATATTTATCATTTAAATCCATGATTTAAATATATATGGGTATATATCTTTTCAACCCGCAATCCCAATTCAATTCAATGAAAATTGCTTGGGTTTATCATTTCAACCCATAACGATTTAATCCTATTCTATAAATCATTCGGGTATATATCATTTCAACCCATAGGGAATTCTATACTAACAGGGAACTTGTAGAATGATAGCAGATATGATAATAATATAACAGGCATAAAGCATCAATATAAATAACAGATAATGGTGTCAGATGTCACAGGTGAACTGATACAGATGATAGAATATATATAGCAATGTAAATAACTAACAGCAGCATATTTCAATTGTCGTTTCAATTGAAATCAAATTTAATAAATATAAGAACGTTAATCGTGAGTGATTGCTCACCTTTCGAGGCTAGAGAGATAAGAAGATGACACGGACACAGATACACACATGGGACAACGACAACAAGGAATTGCTGCGACAAATTCGATATTAAAATGTAAGTCAAGATGGCACGAGATCGATGAAACAAGATATAATTACCTACAAGTAAATTTTCTAAAAATTAATTTAAACATATAGTTAAAACAAAATACATATTTAAAATATTAAAATCAATATGATCATAAACCTATATCATATGTACCTTAAAATCAACAATATATCAAACAAATATACAAGTGGTATATATAAACTTACTGTAACTACAAATTACCCACAATAGTATATATAACATATTATAAAACACTTATCAAGATCTAGAGAGAAGAATATATCATATACAACAAATATTATATACTAACATAACATGATATATACAAATTCATATAACTTATACGAAAACTAGTCAATAAAAGTTTATAACTGATATGTATAACAACTTATATACAGGTGCATATGTATGAACTATTAGTAAAATAAGTACATATATACACTAACTCTATTTAACAAATTTGCATAAATTGATATATATATATATATATATATACATATAGACTCAGAGCTCATGTACTTGAACATGACTAATATATATATATATATATATATATATATATATATATGCAACATTATATTTAAAGCCCAGTTTTTAAACATATATATATATATATATATATATATATATAAATTCAAACTCATAACTACTAACCTACAGAACATATAAAATCAGGTTATTAAACAAGGTTATGCAAAACAATATATATAGATTAAATATAAAATCACATAATGCAAACACTTTAACTAAAACGACAGTTTATACATATAAGAAAGAAAATTTCAACAAACGTGTATATCAAAATATATATACCAGAGATCGGTTTTAATACTACAAAGCTTCATATGAATACATATACTAATATATAGCAAATATACTCATGATTGTACAAATATATGAAACTGTGACTGTTATATAAAACCAGCAACAAAATATATATACAACAAATAGATAAATATATATATATATATATATATATATGAGTATATACCTCTTCGAGGCTTACGAGAAGAGGAAGAAGGTGGAAGAACGTGGATCGGGTCTGGCGTGCACTAGATGGAGGTCGGCTTCAAGGTGGTAGGTCGACGTGGAGATGAAGTGTTTGCGGGTCGATGATGACTGCATTGGTGATCGGGCCTGCTGTGGCAATGGGTTGGAGGCTGTTTCAGGTGGCTGTCGACATTGGAAAAGTGGAGGGGGCGGCTGCTCGTAAGGGGTTGAGGCGGGTTTGAAGCTCAGTAGGGTTGGGTGTTCGGCGCAGCTATGGGGAGGAGGTGAAGGCTCGGTTTCAACAACTGGAAAGGTGGCAGCCATGGATGAGGAGGAGGTGGAAAAACTGCTTGAGAGAGAGAAGGCGAACGGAAATGGAGTTCGGCTATTGGGTGGAGCTGCCGATGCTTGGCCGTGGCGAGTTTCTTTTTCGGTGGGTATTGGTGAAGAGGGTGAACGTTGATAAGGACGAGCAGAGGAGGAAAGTGAAAAATGAGAGCAAAACCGATATACTTCATTTCAAATTTTTTATTTATTTATTTTTAGCTTAAAGAAGACGAACGAATAGAATTGGCAAAGAAATGGACCAGGGGAAATGAAGTAGTGGATAGCCAAACGTCAGTAATTAAGTTCTAGGAATTCCAAAGAGCTATTGACCATTGGTTATCTCACATAGCAAAGAAATGGACAAGAAAACCTAAAGGGTGAAAATCGGGTACCGATACGGTTACCGGTTTCGCGGATTCCGCTGTGTACCGGACTTCAAAATACAGAATTGAATATACCGTAGAGATCAGCACGACGAGACGATCAAAACGGTATACAGATATCAGTGATAGGATCATCTGATCAAAAGTCGATATCGGTATCGAAAATGCTACAAATCTGAAGAAAATAAGATAAATGAAGCAACAGCAGTCCAAATTTGACTAAACGAAATATGACGTCTCACTCAGAAGATGATTTACAAATTTTTTATAGAAAAATATTCAGGTTTGGAAAACATTTCATTATCATCAAATATTAACTGATTTAAAAAAAAATTACACAAGAAAATAAACTTCCATATTTTTAGATGAAAATTTACCATTTTCTATGTTTAATTAGACGTATTCCAAATATTAAATTTTTATTTCAAAATTCAATTATTTAAAAATTCACAAAACTTTAGTTAAATCTATACTATTATATTATTAGTGAGTTCAGTTTCAAGCTCACAGAAGCCTCCTTGAATATTGGCAACTGAATAGTCTCCAAATCAATCTTTACTATATTATTATTTCCGAGATTGAATTCTACACAACAACGGAGCCTTTCCTAATTTTTTAGAAATCAACCGTCACACTTTTTAATTCCTTTGTTCTCTCATTCCTCCCTTCCCATCTAAACTCTAAAGTCTAAACATTGTGTCCCTCCTTCCCACTCTTCACACCCATATGTTAATAGTCGAAAATGGATCTAGGCTATACTGGAGGATGGTTCTAAGTTCGGGTTCTTAATGGTTTTGGAACTCTAATCCTCTATTTCCTTTTCTATCTCTTCTCAACTGGGCCTGAGATTTTATGGTAAATTATTGTTTACCTAATAGTATTTTCGTTCAATTTCAGCATCTAAGGTTCAATTGTGGTTCTTATTATCTAATGGTAAATTATTGTTTGTAGGTTTCCATTTGGTTGTCTAATTTACCGCATCATCGGCTAGGTTTCCTCTTTAATTTCTTTTTTTGTTTCCACAGTGAGCAATTATAGATCTCGCCGTTTTATTACTAATGTCGTGTTTTATTGTTGAACGTGCCTTATGGTATTCTTCTATACCCTTCTGTTCTATGTTTTATCTTTTTCATTCTTCCTATTTTTATCACTATAACTCGATTTGTCAAGATAATTGTATGCTTCTACTGCTTTGTTTCTACAGTTACGGACATCGTTGTTTTACCTGATTTTCTGTTTGTTTATTATTTATTTATTTTTGTCTAATTGAATTTGGGATTTAATCGAATGGGTTACTGTGAACCTATTTAACCGCTGCGATCTAAGGATTTGATTAAAAATAAACTTATGTAAATGATAATGGAAAACATAATGAATTCTGTCAACTGTTGGATATTAATTTAAGAAAGCTTCAATTCAGTCAGAACCACGGGATTATACAAGCCAAAATTTCATTAAATGCAATTATTGGAGACCAATACCCTGTACAAAACTATTATTTATTTGATTTGTTTTGCTGTTAGTGATCATTAGTAAATGCAAAGTTAGTTACGAACCCATTTCTTGAATACGACAGTTTAAGCTCTATTGCATGCTAGATATAAGAAATATGCAATTTTCCTATGAATATGGAACTGCTCTTAGACCACTCATCTAAATTAAATATCCTTGAATATTATATATCTAGAATTTAAAATATAAAATGTTAAATAAACATCTATAATAACAAGATTTTTAATATTATATTTTTATGTTTGGCGTGTATGATAGAATTCTTTTTTTAATTTAGTATATACACTAATATATTACTCAAGTCTGATTAATGTCCAAGCATGAAAGTACACAAAATTTAAAGTTGTCATGTGAAATATAATTTTCTTGATGTACACTCAAATGTACAATATCATATTTGAAATTGTTCTTCTACTGGACCACCAATCTTCAGACTGCCCAAAAACAAGGAATGATGTATAAATCTCCGATTCTGCATTAAAACATAAAATTATCCATCTTATACCAAACTAATTACTATTATACTTTGAAACTTCTGGTATTTAATGGTATAAATGGTATGTTTTGCAAATGATTTAAATATGAAAACCGTGTGAAGTATAAAACGTAGGACGAAACCCTTGGAACCACTATTTCCTGTTTTCCATAGGTTTTCTACCGAGCAAGCCGTCAGCTATACAAAAGTATCCATAGGTGTTGGGACTCAAAATTATCATCCTCTGAAATATAGTTGTAGTCCGTATGGAGAAATATCTCATTTAACAGAATATTATTACTAGAGGGTTGTTTCTATATTAAAGATAAAAGGCCTAAACAATTCAAAAATAGTACAAAAGACTCTTCTTTTATTTTGAGTTCATTTTAACCATACTCAATTGTAGGTATTATTACTGTTGTCAACTGTTTGATCCAACTTCTTTCAGATGGTGATATTTTTCTTTTGATTATTGATAATACCATTGAATAAAAAAGTACGTCATTCCCAATAGTTTATGGTGCTTGGAGCAGGCGATCAATTTCTTAAGCAGCATTTTCATCATTGATGCATTTGTTATTTTATTATTACTACAACATACATTTATCATCCAACCTAAATTTCTGCATATGCTAATATATAGTTTTATCAACAATCTTGGAAACTAAGAAACCGAAACAGTCTAAAGGGTGTGGTTGCTGCAGGAATCTTTAACCGTCAGTTATGAAAAATTGTGCTTGATTATCTAATTTTTGTTGGAATTAGCAAATAGCCCTCTGCATTAACTAATTTTTTTTAAGATATACAGGTAGGGTAACCATTTATAGTCCATCTTACGATTATTGGTAAAGAGCAGAGATTCGCTGCTTGGTGTAGTTGTACATGGGCAGCTTCAATATCTAAAAGGTTGTTTTAATAACTAAAGCTAAAATTAAACCTTTTTTTTCCAAAAATGAACTCATAGAACTTGCATAAATTTTTATTGCTAATAGTCATGGAATTTAATAGCAGCACTACAATAAATATTTAGATCATAAGGAATAACTACATATATGTCATCAGTTTCAATAATAGTAAATGTTGTACTTCTATAAAATTTTGCATTTTTATACTTTTCTACCATCATCATAGAATAAGAAAGACAGTGAAATTGAAACGAAGTTAAGAAGGAAACAGGGACAAATCAGAATTTAGAAGCCTCGAGTCAAAGGTTAAAACAAAAATAAGCGGGAAAATTTGCTAGACCAAAGCCAAACCTGTAGCTGAAAGAGATAATATGTTTAAAAGAATCTGATTAGGGCAACGTCTTGACCGACCTTATGTTGGCTCAACTCTATAACTTTAAGGCTTGATTGTTTTAAGGTTTAAAATCATCCATGACACCTATGTATTTTTGTATGCTGCTTACTGTTGCTTTGATGTTTAATACATTCATTGTAGAATCATATTTAATGCAACTCATCTCTTACCTTAGTTGCAGTTACCTGATATGATATGTACTTATTTATTATGAAGGTTTAGTTGTTGTACTGTAATCTTAGAGCATGTGATTTAAATTTTTCATTACTGTATGCCTATAATATCGTATTGCAAGATTGTTGCATCAACTTCAATCAATGTCAAATTCATTATATTTGTATTTTAGCAATATAGAAAATCAAATATTTTTTAGTAAGTTTAGATGTTATGTTTACTGATAGGTTTTTATGAAATATACGTTTACAACCATGATGTATGCAGTAAAACTAAAATAATTCAAACTATCTGATATATAAATATAGAGGAAACAATGCAGCTTTAAAAAAAATACCACTTAGGTAATAGTATGCAGTTATCTTTATATTTACTCTATTATAAGTACCTATTGTATAGTACATATTTGAAATGTTTATATGCACTACATCATGTTGTCTTATCTAAATTCTTTGTCATATGCTTACTTTGATATTTAAGTGCACCAATTAATACAAAATTTTAGCCTAATATGTTAGAATGCATAAACATGTTAGTATGTTCATTTAAAACGATATGATTAACTATGGTTGTGTCGTCATGAATGGGTTAAGTGATCACTAACCTTTTTTTTCATTTTTATTGCACATTGTCTATTAGGATAGTATGTAGTGCATGATTATGATGTTTTACTCATATTTTTTTTATGTAGTTGGATTGAAATCTTTATGGAAGTCTGATGCCATGACCAGTTAGGCAATATTATCCATGATTTAGTTGGTTGAGCTGGTGAGCCAGATACAAATCCTGAGGATCTCAATTTAAGGTTTGAGCAATTCTTTTCATTGCTTTTCTATTTGGGCATATTGTGCACTCCATTATTGTGGCAGATATTCTTGTGGCCATTTTTACATTTAAATAGTGCATCCATTACCTATCTTATACTAATGAGATCACATTTATAATATATATTTCTGAATGACTGAAGTATGTCCCTATGGTTACATGAGGTGGAATATAGGTGATATATATCATTGGTTTTCAAAATTCTTCTCTAATCTGCAACAAACTTTGCACCAACTATTATCAACATATCCACAAAAATTAAATCAAAAAGAAGAATAAGAAATAATTTGCTAGAGAATCGATGTAAAGAAACTTTAGCTAATTATATTTCTACTAAGTAAAATAGGAAACGTTCACACAAAAAACTTGGTGAGTGGAATAGTTCTTTTGATTTCATATCCTTATATATGATGTTGCTTTGAATATTCACTTTGTTTTACTTGAACAAAAGTACAGAGTGTAGTGTTATTAGTAGTCCTTTTGAGGGAAAAAGCTATCTTTGATCAATTTTCTACCAATATACAGTATGCGATTTTCAATTTAAATTTCATCTTAAATATAACCATGAGTTTATTCAATTGTGTCTATTTTGTACATCTAGGTTGTTTAAAGCTGCTATTGGCATGGGTAAGCCTAATTTCAGGTTTTGACTTCTGATTTGCTAAATCAATATGAAAAATAAATTAATTTTCATCCCGTATTATTCTCATTTCAAATTGGGATAGAAACCCAAAACTTTGCTTTCCTAAATGAACTAATGGTGTAACATAATTTGCTCAGTGAATTAATTCTCAATTGGGGCCAACTTAATTTAATGGTGAATTAATTCTCATTTGCAAGTTGTCAACTTGAATTCTCATTTTTTTTAACTTCATTTGTTCAATGAAATCCATTCTAGCTTCAATTTATTGAAAGAATTCTAATTTGTTGAATGAGTTGCTTGGTGATTTAGTTATCATATGGTTAATTTTGTTACCTCCTTTTGTTTCTTTACCAACACACTAAAAAATCGATTATTTTAAAAGACAGTATCATTATTTTCGCTAAAGAAATACCTTTCCTTTAGAAGTGCTATCATACTTCCATATTCAGTGTATTTTAAAAGAACAAATACAAGGTGATTTTAATATAGTTTTACAATATCAATCCAAATATTCCAATTTAATTTTAACATACACAATTATTTTCACTAATACATTTTTGAATCTTAATGAATATAAATAATTATAATTTTAGATAGCATTCGAAATCCAAAGCAAAAAGAATTCTACTGATTTTCTTTTATTTAAAATGTTTTTGGGATGAATTTAATTTTGATTGACTATATAAGATACTAAGATCACAGTGAATAATGTTCAAAAATGTATGAGAAAGGAGATATTATGAGATTATCAAGGAGAAGAATGTAAGATAAGTAGGGGAAGAAATGTAAAAAGATGGGTGAACAGGGTAATAAAAAGGATGGGAATTATCTTACCAAAAGAACAAAGGGTGTTAAACGAATTAATAGAATCTCCCTATAATTAATTAGATTTAATGAATTGATATATTGATTGTTATTTGTGGCTATAATGATTTGTTATGATTTTTATTATCTATTTGAATAGTAAAAAAATAGGGGTAATCTTCTCAAACATCCAAGATTTTTTAGATCGTGACCCACCAATCCTAATGGGTATGTTCCAAAGCTAAAAGAAATTCATAATAATTTGACCTATAAAATGATTTGGTTTAACCTTTGCTTCATTCAAATGAATCTTCAAGTATTAATTGATTTTATGGTTCTTGAAGTAGACTATGTACATTTAATTTGATCCATAAAATTCAGTCTATAAAATGATTTGGTTTAACCTTTGCTTCATTCAAATGAATCTTCAAGTATTAATTGATTTTATGGTTCTTGAAGTAGACTATGTACATTTAATTTTATCCATAAAATTCAATATAGCAGCTTCTATTCAGGTTCACATACTGATCACGTTGAGGTAAGTTATGGGTCTATCAAAATTGCTATTTTTAAATCTCTGTTCTTCTTAAAAGTGTACTTTACTATTATATATATAGAACCTGGTAGCATCGTTTTGGAAAGAGTGGCACAACCATAAATAATTGCTATTTAATACAAGGTGATATTCAAGAATTACTATTGTACATGTGTATGTCTTCATAACCTAAACTATTAACTTGACCTTTTCCACATGTTGAATGACAGAATTTTTGGATTTTTACTTTCTTAGTAACAGTGAATATGGTACATGTCAAAGAATAGTTTAAGGCCCACTTAAATTCCACTAAAATCATAAGATACGCCTTCCTTTTTCCTTGATGGAAGCAAGGACAATATGCTATTTTTTTGAATTGTTTGATTTTTTATTTTATTTTTTCACCTGATATAGTTGGGGTACATCTTTACAAGTTCTATTGTGCCATTTTAATATTAATTCATATTCTATGTGTTCATTTAAAATGGATAATATGTTGAGATAACTACTTATCATTAATTAGATTATTTCTTAAACCAAGTCCTAATTTTCGTGACTTTGTTTTGTTATCATTTATATGAAGCAATGGATCCTTGCTACCAAGGAATAATTTGACATCAATGATCAATATGGTAAGTACATGAAAGAGTTTTCTATAGTTATGAAATGTCCAAGAGCATAAAGAAACCACAATTATTTCATGTGATAATTTAATTGTTCTGCATTGAAGCTTTTATAACCAATTCAAATCTCTGTATTATGTTCATTTTCTTAACTTTCATCTCAACTGTGTTATTTTTTATATTCAATTTTTCATGTGGCTTATGTAGATTTTCATTATCTTCAGGAAAGCAGCTGAATCAATCGAAGAGACCCCTTCCTTTTTCTTATTATATTCATAAAGCAAATGAACTCACTTAGATTGAAAAAAACCATTCTCTCTCTTATAAAGTTTTAACAACTGTACATATGTATAATACATCACTTAATTTTATATCATTACTCATTTCTTTCTAGGTTTTACAAGCACTGATTCAACTGTCTATTCTGATGTAATATACGGGGAAATAGGTTAGTTTTGTGTAACTGTAGGGGTACAATATAATACTTCTTCCTCCTTTATTTTGAATTTTTTTTCCTGTAACAAAGCTCATCTACTTTATTATATGAGAAAGTGAGTATGTATTTAATATTTATCTCACATTCAGTCTCATCAATTTTATCTTATATAGCATAATTAATTAGGTAGCATGAAGAAGTAAAAAAGCATAAAGGCGGTTCAAAGATAGACCTAAATCAATTTATTTTATGCCAATAACTCATGTTTTCCTAATTCAAATCCATACAATTTATTATGTACACTATATATCCCTACGTTCTTTCAATCTATTCTATTATATGAAATTCGGAATCTACCAGTATGCAATTTCTCTTCACTCCACTCTTAGATCATATCATGAATGCTTCTTAAATAAAGAACTGATTTTTCTCTTTTTTGCTTAATTATATTTACATCTCGGTCTATTTTATACTTTTCTATTTTGTTATGCAATGGACTATGAAATGTTCCTAAACAACACCCTTTCGTGATCTTATCAAAACAAAGTCCTGGTGGTCTTATGAAATAATTGAGTAATTATCCATGATTTCTACTAAGTCTATTTTATATTATTTTATTTCAAATTTTTTTGTAATTCAAAAATGGTCATTAATAGTCATGAATTAAAATATTTTTATTCATAATAGTAAAATCATATCAAATTTTGTTACCATGCAATAGATAAAAAAATAATTGCTTTTAATTTTGATTAATTTGAATTCTAGGTAATTTAGGAACTGAATTGAAGTTCAATTCGATGACAGAGTTTATTACAAACTAAGTCACTTTATTGCCAATTATGTAATAAAACAATAATCGCTTAAGCTGTGTTTTCAATATAAAATCTGGTACCAATAAGTTAAGATATTTTTTCTTTCTCACCTTTTATATTAAATTTAGTTTTCATATTTTTGGCATGGCTATGAAATTGGGTTCCTCTGTTTAATTTTGAAGAATTTATTGCTTTGTTAACGCATAGATACAAAAAGATCATAAGTTTTTTGTATAGTCAAATTTAGGTAATGTTGGTCTTTATTTTATTCTGAAACATAAGTATATAAGGAAATCAAGTTGGAAAAAAAACATTGTATATGAAGTAAAAGATTATTTTAATATTAGATTTCACACTATATTTGGGGAAAAGTGTAAATGTATAAGAAGTACTTGCATTTTGTCTTCGACGGACTAAAATCCATTAAAATGTTAGTTTTAAATACATGTTTTGGAAACCTATCCATTTTCAACTATTTACGTTATCTTAATTAGTCTAAAAATTTTTTGGTAAATTTTAACATTGTCTTTCTTTGATCAATCTACACTTTAACTATTTTAACATTGTGTAATTTAATATACTACGTAATGTTCATAGGCAACAAGTATCCATGAATATCATCAAATTCTTGAAGATATTAAACGAGAATGAGGTAATTATATTTGAATTTTGTGAAATTAGTTTTATTTTTTTCTTATTTTTTTTGCACTTGGGAAATGTTTATGAATAAATATAAATTATAAATGTTGTTAATCATAACGGTTGTAAGTAAACTATTTTTTCATAGGAAAGACCATATCAAATATTATGCAAAAAATAATATGAATTAATTAATTTTGATTTCGACTGATTCACTTAAAAGTATTTAGAGAAATAAATTATAATTCGAATTAATGAGAGAATTAATTACATATTAATTCCTTTTAATTCTAATAAATTATTTAATTTAAATGTAATCAATTAATTGTTTTTACTAATTTCCTTTTATCATTAGCATTTAGAAGAAAATCCTACGAGGGAACAAGTAACACGAAGTATTCTACAAAATAATGAGTATAAATTATAGATAAAGTTATTCTTTATGGTTATAAGTGAACTATTTTTAAATAAAAATGATCATATTAAATACTATTAGCATGCGGTTAATAAAATGAATTAATTGCTTTTAATTTTGATCGGTTTGTATCTAAAATAAATCGAGAGTTATATTGTAATTAAATTTAATAAGAGAAATGATTATATATTAAATCTCTTTAATTGTAACCAATTATATAATTAATATGTAATCAGTTAAATCTTTTTGTTTATTTCCTTCTATAGGCTATCAGCAATATTAAAATGCATAACTTAATGATGAAACTGTAAGAAGAAATGTTTTGTAAATTTAACGAATGTTTCCATAATGTGAGAAATATGTGTGTAAAAGGAAAATAATAATATAAAAGCCTATTACATTTTTTATATATCTTACTTTCCTTCATTAAGATTAGTCAAAAATTAAAAAAGTTCACGATAAATATAGCTGTAAATAATTTTTTCCAACAAACTTACCAAAATAACATTACCTTTACATTTACTTATGCTCTAAGAGCAGCAGGATATTTTTGACATATTTTCTTATGCTTGGAGGGAAACATTATTTATTTAGTATATTTTAAAATGGAAATATGAATTTTTTTGCTTGCATTATAGTTGTATTGTTTATAACTATTATATTTTGTTGATGTTGGATGTACAAACAAAAATAGCACAAGGATTTATAATGGCATAAAATTACATGATACTTTAACGGTTCACTTTGTTTATTATATTTTTTTTATGTCATTCGGTCTAATATTTATTTTCAATACGATGTCATATAAAATACTTTTTTTCATATCCACAAGTATTTCTCATGATGATAAATATTTTGCTTTTAGTTATGCTATATATTTTTTAGTTATTATATGGTGGTCTGATTATTTGAAGTAAAAGATATAATTATTTAGTTGTTCTTAAATCATACTGCAGTGTCCTCAAGTGGCAGCAATATATTCATGACATTAGAGATAATGAAGTGGTGTAAGGGTCGATTAGTAATAACAACATTAAATCAGTATGTTGATCAATTAAAGTGGAGGGCGTCTTTGATGCACTCACTCAGGGGTTTATGAAACCATCCAGTTTACCTAGATGTTCAAAAACAATATAATAAATTTTTGTTATTTCTTTATATTTCTTACTTATAACAGGTTATATTAGTTAAGAATATAACCTTCAAAGACATCAAACTATTTTTATGATTCAATTAGTATTAGACAGCATCAATAAGTGTACTAATGTAAATGTTAGAATATTATTTATTTAAACCAATTTCATAATACTATTTCACACTTAAGGTAATTTCTTTATTCCATATATATAAGGAACAATATTATCATATCGAATACATATTTGAATTTATATTCTATATAAGATGAATCCGTTGTGAATTTAGGCATCACATAAATTAGTAAGCATGCTCAGTAATGTAATAATGCTACAAAGTAAAGGAATAGTTGACATTAAATGATAACCCTTTTGTATAAATCCATTATTCTCCATAAAATTGCTGTAATATATGCACTACAGATTACTTTAGCATATATATTGATAAATATTTGCCATTGGTGTTCAAGTAATAAATAAATATAAATATATTCATTCCACAAGTATACACTTTCATCTTCATATGCCTAAAATCTAAAAATACACCATTAATAAAATATATGATGCACCCCGTGTGCGTAGCACGGGTTCACACTAGTATATTATTAAAAATATACAAGAATTTAAGGGTTGTTACAACTTCATTAGTTCATTTCATTAACTCATACTATTAACTTTACTTAAGTAAATTTTATTTTATAACTCAAATTCATATTAATAAATTTTTCTTTTTATCAGAAACAATTTCGTTCAACTTTTTTTAAGTTAACTTTCATCTTCTTTTTTTGAGATCATGGGGAACGTTAAGATCATGGTATTCATTGATACTCACTTAAGTAAACCCCACGCCGCGTGTTTACCCCGCTTTTATTTAGTCGTCGCACACGGATGCTTAACGTTGAAACTCCCACTGATGGTTTGGCACTAGGATTCGAACCTGCCCGGACACAGTCCTTTGGTTCCCATCTCCCAGCTCCCAAACCAACCGAGCTATGAACGGCGGGTAAGTTAACTTTCATCTTATAATTTATTTCATTAACTTATTTAATTAATTCATTCCATTCAACTTGACTTAAGTAAAATTTCATTTCGTAATTCAAATTTAAACTTTCTTATTTCATTAGTCATTTCTTAAGTTTAAAATCATTTTGTATAGATGTATCTCTTTTACACAATATTATTTAAATTATAATTGCCTCAGAAAGCTACAACTAAATCTTAAAACATCCTTCGTGAATTTATTTTTCAAACAATTTACAAAGAAATGATTTAATCTATTATTTGTTTACCTTTTCTTAGGTTCATATCTAAATAGTATTTTATTTTTCTTTTTTTTACTACTCAAATTATTTATTTAACATTTCATAGAACATTAACTAAGTGTATAACATTTCTAATAACTTAATTAAAAAAAAATTATAAACTTTTCTTTAAGCACAATTTCAATTTGAAACATTTTTATTACTTAAGTTCAACCTTGTATAATATTCTATTACATATTCATATTTAACATTTTAACTTTTTAAACATTTATGGTAAGTTTTATATATGTTTTAGAATGTAAATGAGTGTTAAACAAATTTACCTTATTCATTTTAGTTAGCAAGAATGTTCAATACTTTACACATGTTTAAATTTACATTATCTTGAAATTTAAGAGTTATAATTTAACTTCTCATATTCCACTTTATCACTTAACTTCAATTTCTTATTTCTCCTTTAGAACTTTTCAACTAAAAAAAATTCACTTTATTTCTACACTGAAAATCATTAATTAACAGGAACTTAGGAATTCAAATACCAATTTCATTTCAAATCATTTTGAAATAATATATATACTCATATCTTTTATATATATCAAATCATATTTAGAAATTTTAAATCAGAATATGTTTATCGAAGCAAATGCGTAGCAAAGCTACTAAGTGGCCTCCCCCACTTTGAGACTCGAAAATGAATGTCGAGGATATGGCAGTCATCATCGAAATTATTTTCCAACGACAGAAGAGGAGAGTACAGAACTTATTTCTTTTTAATTCCTTTTAAAAAACTTTTATTCATAAATATTTTTAAATAATACTAATTATTATTTTCAAAATCTTAGAAAACAATTTCAAAAGCACCGGGATTTAAATTCTCAAATTCTCAGCTTTTAAATCTTTTCTATTTATAAGCTATATTATAAATATAGTTATACAATTCCATTACCTTATTATGAAGACATTTCGTTAATTTACATCTTTGTCATTTCAACAATTCTTATTGTAACTAGATTTCAATTCAATTTAATTATCGTACGCTTCGTGAAATAGAATTCACAAAGTATTCGTTTTTAGTTTAATAAAACCAATAATCGATGATAACTAAATATTATCATCTCTTAACAACAAACATCCATAGAAGAATTCGTATTTTCATAAACCTATATGGTTATTTAGGGAAGATTGTCTCTTTTTATATACAAAATATAATTTAGGTAAATTTATTTCATTTACCCTATTTTAAAACAATATTATGTCGACGTGCCTCGTTTAAGTGTTTAGAAACCCCTATCGATAACCTAGCGTGTGACGACCCTACCGCTATGCCCAGTTTAGCAAAGAATATTATAAGTAATGTTGTCTGCTAATCTGGAGAATACGGCTGGTTAAGGACGATTGAATGTGAATATATCTTTATACTAACACTGACACGTCTTATTTACCTTTTTGAGGATCTGAACAGAAATTTAGACGTATACAGTATTAATACAAAGTAATAAACACACCGATTAAAATTATTCAGAACAGTATATAATATAGGTAAATCTGAATCAGAGTCGCAGATCATAGCGGAATAATATACATCATCATATACATTATAGAATGCAAGTCTACAAAATATCTGTATTAGACCCGCATAAATATATACATCATATCCAAAATCTTGTATCAGGTACAAAGTAACTACTATATAATATAGATGACATAAAATCCTAACTGTCAATATATACAAGTATGAAGTAAACTAAAACGATCAATATAGTCTACTTCAATGTTATCCCAAAATCCAAAAGTCAATGGGTCCTTGTACCTGTAAAGTCTCGGCCTGACCCGAGTATTAAAATAATAAACGGGTCAAACTATATCCAAATAATATGTGAGATACTAATATTATAACTTTATGACTAAAAATAATAAGCCATATAAAATATGTCGAACAAACAATTATAATAAGGCATATTAATTAAATTCACTATATAAATCCATAAATGACTTAAGTCTAAAATAAGTCATCTCAAAATATGCCTAAAACCCAAAAATGCAAAAGGCATATCAATAATAAATATAGATCTCAAAATTCCGACTTAATAATAACCAGCTAAGTCATAAATAAAATATGCCCAAAACAAATATTCAAATAAGGCATATTTAACAAATCACCATTTCATAAATACATATCAAGTCTCAATAGACTATCATCTCAAAATATGGTGATAACCAATTCAAAATTCCTCAGAGCCAAAAAAGATATAGAATATCCGTACTAAAATTCTTTGAAGAAATAATCATCAATAATGAATTAATAATGGTAGTCATCTATCAGTTTAATACAGTGACACAAAATCTACCGAAAGAGACCCGTTGCATAGAAAAGAAGCCTTCTGAAAGAGACTGTAGATTAGGAACACTGCTCAAAGAAAAGAGCAGCTGTGTACCTAATCTGTCCTATGCAAATTTACCTTCCGAAAGAGGTAAATATAGTCTAACTGTATAAAACAAAATAAACTGGTATGTTGTAGTATCTATAGACTACAATGCATGTAAAAATCTTCCTTCCGAAAGAGATAGCCGTATTTATACCGTAACAGATCTTCCGAAAGACATCTGCCTACCCAAATCTAAAAATGTATCGATTCTCATATCAATGAAAAATGAGTTATCTTCTTTCGGGGATCTATCGGTCTGAAATCCGAACACCTTAAGATAATTGTTTCCTGGAGATTTGACCAGGCAACTAGTGCTGGGCATCAGGTAGCACTCGGCATCAGAGAGTGACCAGCATCCAGGAGTGTTCGGCGAAGCACACGGCATCCAGTGGAACTCGGCATCCATAGCGTTCGGCATCCGTAATGCTCGACGACCAGGAGACTCGGTGTCAAGTAGTGTTCGGCGTCAACTGGCACTCGACGACAACCAACGCTCAGCATCCCTAGCGTTCGGCATCATTAGAACTCGGTGATAGGAGAACTTGACAACAAGAGCGCTCGACATCCCTTGGTACTCGGCATAGTACTCGGCAACAAGAGCGCTCGGCATCCCTTGGTACTCGACGTAGTACTCGGCAGCGAGAGTACTCGGCACTCCAAGGTACTCGGCGTAGTACTCGGCAACGAGAGTACTCGGCATCCAGAAGACATTCAGTATGCACAACTACTCAAGGTGACAATGTCGTTCGGCCAGCGTGCACTTTTCGTTCAAGAGCTTCGGATAGAGACACGTTCGGCCTCAACTGACAATCATCCTGCACTTCCCACACATCCAGCGTACCGTTCGGCATAGAAGGACTGTTCGGCATTAGAGCGTTCGGCATACTAGGTTCGGCATGCAGCGACCACTGTACTGGGGCTAGAGTGTTCGGCCATCCAGCCCATTTGGGAAGTCCAGCCCATATTTGCCTATAAATAGAGGGGCAGGGTCACAGTGAAAGGGATCCTTTTTTGGGAGAGAACACTGGGGAGACTCTGCCATTTTTGAGACTCATCTTCTCTACTTAAACAACTTCATGCAGGCATTTGATTCACGAATTGTATTTGTAATCAACTATAAAGAAGATCAATAAAGTTTGACCTCAAAGTGGACGTAGGCAATTACGCTGAACCACTATAAATTTGGTGTTCTTACTTTCTGCAGTTAGATTAGCATTGTCTTCTCTGTTTAATTTACTTTCATCACTTATATCTCTACACAATCTTTCTCTACGAGGTTAGTGACCAATTTCGGTGCTAACACTTTGGTGCTTTTACTGAGAGTTGAATTCTCAGACCTCAAGGATCTGCTTTGAAGCTACTGGATTGAACAAATCCCCCAAAGAAGATCCGACTCACTGATAGGACATCCGTTGATTCTACTCAGAGTTCATACCGATAACTCTACAATGGCAAGACCATGTACCAGGTCAGCTTCTCATAATGCGGATGCCCACGAAACTGCTAGTGTGCAACAAGCAGGACCAAGCAATCAACCAGCGATTTCGAGTGCAGGAATTGCCGCTCAAGAACAGACTCCAGTTGTCACCAGAATAGAGTTCAATGACTTGATGAGAGAACTCAGGGAAAGCAGGAGACAACTAGGAGAGCAGATGCAAGCTAACGCCAACCTGATGGCGCAACTCACTCAATAGCAGCAACAGAATGCTGGGGGCAATCCTGCTCCTTACTCTTCATCTGACAGCTCTACTTCCTCTGATGAACCTCCCAGGCGCAGACGCCGCAAGACTGACGCTGCACGAGCAGAAGCTGTTGTTCAAACAACTGGAGACCGTGACCAAGCAAGAGCTGGAAGCTTCAGGACCGGGGTACAGATGGAGGATAGAGGCCCGGATCATCAAAATGCTAATGATGTCGAACCTCAAGACGCACGATTGGCAGACCGCCAGGAGAGGAGGCATCAGCATGGACAGGCGCGTAGAACAGACACTAACCTCCCGCCTTCCATACAGACACCAGATCTGACTTCCATGATCAGGCAGTTGATGAAGGAAAATCAGGGGTTATCGAATGATGATTGGGGAGTGTCAAGAAGTCATACTCCGTTCACGGATGTTGTGTTGCATGCGGCGTACCCCAGGAAGTTTAGTATGCCTACTATCCCGGCGTATGAAGGGAGGACTGACCCTAGACAGCATGTCATGAGGTACGAATGGATGATGGATTCAGCTAGAGCGAATGATGCCACCAAGTGTTGGTGCTTTCCGATTACTCTATCTGGGATTGCTACTATGTGGTTCACCCGACTTCCTCCGCGATCCATATCAAATTTCGAGGAGTTGGTAAAGAAGTTTGTTGAGCAGTTCAGGATACACACTACGCGCCCAAAGGACGTGATGTCTCTATCAAGTGTAATCCAAAATCCTGGGGAGTCGTTGAAGAAATATTTACAAAGATTCCACGTAGAAGCAACTGAAGTCAGTAATCCCAATGA
This sequence comes from Allium fistulosum, assembly GCA_030737815.1. Classification (NCBI taxonomy): domain Eukaryota; kingdom Viridiplantae; phylum Streptophyta; class Magnoliopsida; order Asparagales; family Amaryllidaceae; genus Allium; species Allium fistulosum. The sequence goes on along the minus strand of CM060908.1, from coordinate 969,643,802 downwards.
CCATGCAATTCTGATTGCTGTAATGAGAGGTGTGGATCCAGACTCTGAGTTTGGAGACTGGCTGGCAGGAAAACCTCCGGCTATGCTAGAGCGTTTCTACTCTAAGGCACACCAGTTCATAAGAAGAGAGGAAGCTAGATGGGTACGACGAGATAAGGCGCCAGGACCTGTCCAAGAGTCAATAAAGAGCATCATTGATGTGAAGCAATCTGGAGACAGCTCGGGAAAGGTCCAAGTCAATGTCTAGAACAAGCTTGGGCAACCCAAGGAGTCCGGTGGAAGGAGTCAAGGGAAAAAGAGAGAAGCGGGGAAGTGGAAGTCGAGAATCCCAAGCTACAGCGAGTATACTCCGCTGAACGCACCGCTTGAGAACATTTACTTATCCACCTGCAATACATTTCAATACAGAAAGCCACGTCCGAAAGAATCAACCGAGGAACAGAAGCGGACCGGAAAATATTGTCGCTTCCATGAGACTTATGGGTACAATACGGAGGAGTGCAGACACCTACACGACGTTATTGAGAAGTTGATCAGGCAGAAGAAATTGCAAGAATTTGTGAAGGATCCCCAAGAAGGAGGACAGGGAGCGTCCAACCCAGGTCGTGCACCAGCTCCGCGTCATCCCGAGGAGCCTGCCCGAACCGTAGGTAGACTAGTCATAAATACAATTATCGGCGGACCTCACCCCGCGGATAAGAATTGGCAAGAGATGGAGCGATATGCAAGTTCCCTGAAGCATGCCGATTTTGAGTGTTGTTCGAACGCGGAGGACGGGACCCCTGCTAAGCAGCAGCGCGTAATGACAGACGATATTGTGTTCAGAAACAGGGACGCTGATCAGGTAGAGGCTTCGACCATCGACCCGATGGTCATATCTGCAACGATCGGACCAGCTTATGTAAAGAGAATTCTGATTGATTGCGGAAGTTCAGTCAACATCATCTTCAAGAAGGCTTACGACCAAATGAAACTGGAAACAAAAGACCTGAAACCGTCTAAGGCTCGTATACACGGCTTTAACGGCGCGGCAACCAACGCCGTGGGGTACGTTGAGTTACCAGTTGAACTGGGACAAGGCGAGCGTCGGAGGGTGCGGATTCTACCCTTCGTAGTTTTGGATGTGGATTCTCCATATAACGTTTTCTTGGGCCGACCGGCCCTGGCTGAGTTTAGGGCAGCGTTAGCCCCTTGGTGTTTAACTTTGAAGTTCCCGACTGACAAAGGAGTAGGTATTGTTCATGGCGATCAAGCAGCTGGTCATTCCTGTTATGTGGCTGAGCTCCGAGAAGCCCATCGGAGGGAGAAGGGAAAGGTTGCGGGCAATCCCGTCCGCATCCTTAATGCGGATAATTGACAAGTAGTGCCCGAGCCCTGGCTCGGGCATAGTTCTCGGATCGTTGGAGATATAGATCCGAGAGACGACGATGAGAAACCCAGGGAAGAGAAGGCGGCACCGGCTGAATTAACAATTGACATCTCAGTTAGCCGTGACGACCCTTCGCGAATTCTGAAAATCGGATCACAGCTTGGTCCCGCGATGACTGAAGACCTTAGCGACTTCCTCCGAGCGAATCTTGATGTTTTTGCCTGGACGCATTCTGATATGTGTGGGATTTCCCCCGCCATCACGAGTCATATGTTGAACATAGACCCGAAATACGTTCCAGTTAAACAGAAAAGGAGAGGAATGGATCCGGAGAGGTCCGCCGCTCTTGGAGAGGAGGTGGACAAACTCAAAGCAAATGGGTTCGTCCGCGACGCCCTCTACCCGGAATGGGTATCCAACCCCGTGCTGGTAAAAAAGGCGAATGGGAAATGGAGGACTTGTGTAGATTATTCTGACTTGAACAAAGCGTGCCCTAAGGACAGTTTCCCATTGCCTAGGATCGATCAGTTGGTCGACTCCACCGCAGGACACGAGCTGCTGTCATTCATGGACGCGTACTCAGGGTACAACCAAATCCCGATGCATATTCCAGACCAAGAACACACCAGCTTCGTTACAAATGTCGGACTGTATTGCTATGTAGTAATGCCCTTTGGATTAAAGAATGCAGGAGCAACTTACCAGCGTTTGGTGAATCGAATGTTCAAGGACCAGCTGGGTAGAACGATGGAAGTCTATGTGGATGACATGCTCGTGAAGTCACGACGGTCAAACGACCACATTCGAGACTTGGCGGAGATGTTCGACATACTCAGGTTTTATGGGATGAAGATCAACCCTATGAAGTGTTCATTCAGCGTTGCATCAGGGAAGTTTTTGGGATTCATCGTCAATGCTAGGGGAATTGAAGCCAACCCAGAAAAGATTCAAGCTATTCGAGATGTGCAAGCGCCCAGGACTATAAAACCAGTACAGAGCTTGAATGGAAAAGTAGCTGCGATGAGTCGATTTATATCCAGGGCAACTGACAAGTGCATCCCATTCTTTGATATAATAAAGAAAGGGAAGAAAATTTTTGAATGGACGGCTAGTTGTGAGGAAGCATTCCAGAATCTGGTGAGGCATTTGGAGAGTCCACCAATGCTGTCAAAACCAGTTGACCACAAAATGTTATATGTATACTTGGCTGTGTCCCCACATGCGTTAAGTGCGGCTTTGGTTCGTGAGGAGGTTCGAGTCCAGAAGCCGGTGTACTATGTTAGCAAGCGTTTAACAGGGGTAGAGAGGAATTACCCTAAGATCGAGAAATTGGCTTATTGCTTGGTGATTGCATCACGTAAGCTGCGCCCGTACTTTCAAGCACATTCAATCGGCATTTATACCGATCAACCCCTAAGGCAAGTACTCCAACGGCCGGAAACCTCTGGAAGGTTGCTAAAATGGAACATCGAGTTGAGCCAATTCAATATCGCCTACTTACCACGGAGAGCCGTCCGAGGGCAAGCATTAGCAGATTTCATCGCTGAGTTTACCATACCCATCAAACTGGATGATCATAACATCATTCCCCCCGTTTGATGGAAATTATACACTGATGGTGCATCAAACGACCGTTGCTCCGGCGCGGGCATAGTTCTTATAACTCCGGAAAACCGATCAATCTGTTATGCCCTAAAGCTCGATTACCCGGCTACAAATAACGAAGCCGAATATGAAGCACTGATCGCTGGCTTGAAGCTCATCAGAGAACTCGGGATCGAATCAATCGAAATCTTTTGCGACTCAAAGTTGGTGGTTTACCAAGTACGGGGAGACTACCAAGCAAAGGGACGAAAGCTCGCTCCGTACCTCGTTCAGGTCCAAGAACTACTATCAAATCTTGAGCGTTATGACATTTCTCATATCCCGTGCGAACAAAACAAAGAAGCCGACTTATTGGCTAAGTTTGCAAGTACCGGCGATGCGCAGCAAATGGGATTGTATCCCGTCGAAGTCTTGCATGCCCCGAGCATAGACGGGATGAAAGTCGATCGCGTGTTGGAAACAGAGATTGAGAAGGAATCGTGGATAACCCCATTCAAACTGTACCTAACGACCACAGCTTTACCAGAAAAAAGGAGCGAAAGACGGCAGGTCCTTCGAAAGGCCACGCGATACGTAATGCAGGATGGATCAATGTATCGAAAAGGATTCTCAGTCCCATTATTGCGATGCATCGCTCATGATGAGACAAAGCGGGTCTTAAGAGAGGTTCACGAAGGGGAGTGTGGCGACCATACTGGGGGGCAAACTGTAGCAAAGAAGATCCTCCGCTATGGATATTACTGGCCCACCGTAAACCTGGACGCCGCGGATTACGCAAGAAAATGCGACAAGTGTCAAAGATATGCGAAAATCCCAAGGGCTCCATCAACGGAACTCACACAAATGATTAGTCCCTGGCCATTTGCGATCTGGGGAATCGACATAATCGGCTCTCTGCCTATATCCAAAGGTGGCGCGAAATATGCGATAGTTGCAGTCGACTATTTCACAAAATGGGCTGAGGCGGAACCTTTAGCCACAATCACCTCTAAGAAGGTCATTAACTTCGTTGTACGAAACATTATATGTCGCTTTGGCCTTCCACGCACCATCATTACGGACAACGGGACGCAATTTGAAAGCAGAGAGTTCAAAGAGTTATGTTTAAAGTATGGCATCGAGAAGAAGTTTGCCGTCGTGGCACACCCGAAAGCTAACGGACAAGTCGAGGCCGTTAACAAAATAATCAAGTCCATACTGAAGAAGCGTCTGGAGAAGGTTGGAGGCAAGTGGGTAGATGAACTCCCGACAGCATTATGGGCATATAGAACTACCCACAAGTCCGCGACCGGCCACACTCCATTCGCCTTGGCATACGGCTATGAAGCCGTTATACCCGTGGAGCTTGAAGTTCCATCGCACCGAGTGACATACTATGATCCCAAGACAAACCAGAATCTCTTGTTGGAATCCCTGGACTGCATCGATGAAAAGCGTGAAGAAGCTGAATTAAGGGCAGCAGCGCATAGACACCGAGTTAAGCGTTACTACGAAGGCAGAGTCCGTCCAAGGATCTTTGATGTGGGTGATCTCATTCTGAAACGAGTTTTCCCGGTACCATCGCGTATGAATCCCAGCTGGGAAGGTCCATACGCCATTGAACGGAAGCTTGGAGAGGGAACATTCAAGCTAGCGACCGTTGATGGCACGACACTCCCCCGAGCATGGAACAGTGAACATCTGCGGCACTATTACATTTAGCATGTTTCCTTTCTTATTTTAGGCACTGTTATTTCCTGCATGTTTCCGTTCAGTCATAACGTAGTTTCTTTTTAAAGTTGTAATCAAGCATTTTAGTTGATTTTCATTAATAAAGGCTTGAAGCCATATTTTCCATGAATCACTAACGTTTCTATATCTCACAGTTGAATGACGAACTACATTATCTTGTACGACGTACGGACTCGTATAAACAATTTCAAACCTCCGAATCCCCAGAGCGCGGATCAGAGTACTCTAAGTCCCCAGAGCGTGGACTAGAGTATAAACGATTTCAAACCTTCGAATCCCCAGAGCGCGGATCGGAGTACTCTAAGTCCCCAGAGCGCGGACTAGAGTATAAACGATTTCAAACCTCCGAATCCCCAGAGCGCGGATCGGAGTACTTTAAGTCCCCAGAGCGCGGACTAGAGTATAAACGATTTCAAACCTCCGAATCCCCAGAGCGCGGATCGGAGTACTCTAAGTCCCCAGAGCGCGGACTAGGGTATAAACGATTTCAAACCTCCAAATCCCCAGAGCGCGGATCGGAGTACTCTAAGTCCCCAGAGCGCAGACTAGAGTATAAACGATTTCAAATCTCCGAATCCCCAGAGCGCGGATCGGAGTACTCTAAGTCCTCGGAGCGCGGACTAGATTATAAACGATTTCAAATCTCCGAATCCCCAGAGCGCGGATTGGAGTACTCTAAGTCCCCGGAGCGCGGACTAGAGTATAAACGATTTCAAATCTCCGAATCCCCAGAGTGCGGAGCGGAGTACTCTAAGTCCTCGGAGAGCGGACTAGAGTATAAACTATTTCAAATCTCCGAATCCCCAGAGTGCAGAGCGGAGTACTCTAAGTCCCCGGAGAGCGGACTAGAGTATAAACGACTTCAAATCTCCGAATCATCAGAGTGCGGAGCGGAGTACTCTAAATCCCCGGAGAGCGGACTAGAGTATAAACGACTTCAAATCTCCGAATCCCCAGAGTGCGGAGCAGAGCACTCTAAGTCCCCGAAGAGCGGACTAGAGTATAAACGATTTCAAATCTCCGAGTTCCCGGAGCAAAGAGTCAGCGAAAAGTCCAAGAACTCGAGAGATGTGGGGCGAGAAGCACGCCATGTCTAGAGATGTCTGAACAACACGAGAATGGACCGGGAGATAATACAACTCATAAGAACTTGAGTTATGGCTACAATTAGTCAGCAAACCAAAGAAAGACAAGAGAATCATTCAAGCGAAAAAGAAACAAAAAACTTTATTTGATAAGTCCAAAATGGGGTTACATGATCACTCCTACAAAATTCAGACCTGTCTATACAAACTACAAGCTACGGAAGATAAAAGCAATTATAAGACTTGAGCAAGAAGCTCGTTGAACGAGTGTATCGATTATTTCTTCGATTTCTTCTTCTTGTCTTCCTTTGTCTTTTCCGATGACTCCTCTCCCTCATGCTTTTTATTGGACTTCTTGCTTGCTAAGGAAGCGGGGTCAGGAGTAGGAGACGGAACATCTAGTGGTTTGGACCTGCCCCGAAGAATGATTTTCAAAGGTCGGTTCCGTGGGTCGGTTACTTCCAGTATTCCAGGTTCAACTTTGACCTCGGCCTTTTTCTTCTCCTCTTCGGCAAGACGATCCTTCATGCTCATATGCAAGGTATGCTCAGAGGCGCCGGTGATTTCAATTTCAGCATCCCCTTCGGCAGGAGATGAAGCGTCGAGCTTATCATCATCCAGCGCCCCGATCACCTGAGCATCGGGACCAGGGAGTACTCCCGCGTGGACAGCATCGCCTGTTTTCCCTGCCTCCTCCTTGATGTCATCACTCCTCGGAGTTGGCTCGGCGTCAGAACAACCTGCATGGGAACATAAAAGAATGAGCGTTAGAACGAGTAGCCACTGCTGAAAAAAGACGGGATCTTTCAACTTCTAGAGAAAGAAGTATTTCCTACCAAGTTCCGGTTGGCTATCGGTGGCGCGTGGGGTTTCACCCTCCAGGATAGGTGATAGCACATGAGCACCGAGCCCGGGGTCTTCGGGGTCATAACCAACATGCTGCTCGAATGGATCAAGTGTCGGCCGACGGGCCGATTGAGCAGTGGATTGAGCAGCAGTATGAAGAGCAGTAATATTGACCCTGGACGGGCCAGCTTCATCATCTTTCTCTTTTGGAAGGGGAGAGCCTTTGCTGTAAAGTGCCAATGCTGTGGATAATCCGATGGCTCATTCCACCTAAAGAACTCCTTCACCAAGGCCTCCTCATCGACCTCTTCGGAGCCTGACTCGATCTTCCTGATCCTTATCAAAGTTTCCCAGGCCTTAGCTAGGGACTCAAGGTAGCCGTCGCCCAAGAATGTTAAGTCGCGATGCATAAGGACGCGGGCTCCATATTCAGCAATCAACGGGTCAAACATGTTTTTGACCTCTTCCCTGCCGGCTTCCGCGGCCGCCTCGAGGCGAGAATCAATCTCCTCCGCAGCCTCTCTTTTGCCCTCCTCACGGGTCTCATCCTTCATTTTCTCAACCCCAGCGAGTTCGTCATCGAGCTTTGTTTTCAGGAGTCAGGTAGCAACGATCTCATCACAGTATCGTTGTGATTCTTCTTGAGCAGCTACCTTATCCTCCTTCTCCTTGGAGAGTAATTCTTTCAGCTCTTTGACTTGGGTGGCGAGCGCGTCCCTTTCCTTTTGGACAGAGTCTTTTTCTAGGGCGAGGGCACCGCTGCGCTGGACTGCTTCGTCAAGCTCTTTTTTGTGAGCCACCTCTAAACAAGTAACTGCCTCAGCAGTATCTTTTGCGCTTTGTTCAGCGGCTTCCAGCTTCGACTTATACGAAGCAAGCTCTTCGTCTTGGAGTTTGATGATTTTCTTATCGCTGCTAGCCTCCAGATTCAGACGATTAATCTCGTGTTGACGCTCAATGGATACTTTCGAGATCTTCTCCACCAAGTGCACAAACGCATCATGTTGAACATAAACGTCGTTATTACAGGCAATGGCACTCTGCTTCACATGCCCGGGAATATGATGAATGGCCGGGAGGAACTTCAGACCATCGAAGCAAATTTTTGGAAACTTGGCCTTAAGATCGACCATCTTTTCCGCAATAGTTGGGTCCACCGCAGGAGTAGGAGGAGGAGGCTTTGAGAATTCCGCTCTTTTCCGTTGCTCTCGAACTTGCCTTGTACTCGATGAACTGGAGTGTTGTTCTCGAGGAGCATCAGATTGATAACCCTTTTGTAAAGACTTCTCTCTATCCGGCTCAGTTGGAGGAGGAAGATCGCGGGGCTGGGAAAATTGAGAGTGTGCCTTCTTATGGTGAGACGACTCGCGAGGACGATTGTCCCTATCTTCATAAACGCCTCTGTCCCTGCGTCTGCCTGAACCAGAATCCCGTCCAGAGTGATGAAATACAGAAGAGCCCTGAAGGCGATCGAGACCGTGAGAACGCCCCATATCTCCTGCAAAGAATGGAGATAACAACGAGTTAAGGAAAATTCACGAGATAAGAAAAAAGACTTGAAGTATATTATGGAATGCGCATGTGCGTGTGTGTCCTAGTGTTCCCCCCGACGGACCCGTTCGTTTATCTTTGCTAATCGGAGTGGTGTCTCCTTGGGCCGGGAGTTGAACTCTTGCATTGCCTCTCGCGGGCGAAGAAAATTTGAGAGCTTCAGGATCATCGAACCCGTAATTAAGTAAATCATCGGGAATGGATAGGTTGGACAAACCCCTCAGAGAACTTTCCAAATGCTGTGAGGAAGCCTCTTTCTCAGGCGGGATAGGTGTAACTTTTGAAGTACCACCAACTTTCTCTTTTTGAACAGTATATTTTAACTTCTTCTTTCCCTTCGAAGGGGAGGATGACGTCTCAATATCCTGAACTTCGATTGCCGGATTCCAAGCGGGACCCACGTTCTCGCCTTGAGTCTCAGGGACATCATCTTCTCTGCGCTCACCTTCTCCGTGCGTATCGGGAGTGCGGCGCGACGACGATCCGGCCTGTTTTTTCCCTTTACCGGACGGAGGTTTGGGAATGGTGACACCTTCCGGAAGGGTCATCCGACGACCAGGGGCTAGCAAGCCAAACCCCGACAGTGACTCATTTGAAATGATAGTCTGGATGTCTCGATCCTCAGCAGGAAGAGCTCTAATGGCTTCAACAGCCTCAGAATATCCTCGGCCTTCCGGACGCGGGTTGATACCTGAAAAGATGAAATGAAGAGTTAGGAAAAGCATGACTCCGATTAAATACGAATAGTGACTCAGCAGAGAGACTTACTGCCTTCAACCCATCTCCTAGCGAAACCAGAAGGGCAGCGCACATAGAACCATTCCTGTTTGTACAGGGCGAATTTACTACATGCCCCTGTCAAGATCTGGCATTTGTGGTATGGCTCGAGGAACATAAAGGAAGGACTGTCTTTTTGTCTCTTGAACATATAAATGTATCTGATATCACCAGCGGTTGGAGGTCTGGAGAAGACGGCCATGAAAAGTAAGTAAGTCCCATATAGAAATGCATGGCCGTTCGGGTGCAGCTGCGACGGAGCTATGTCTATATACTGCAGTACATCCCGGAGAAATAAATTGAATGGAGGCACGCTGCCCATCCAACACATGAACTTGTTGCAGGTAGTGTACCCGACTGGGGCAGATGAGGACGATCGTGTCTCGAAGGAACTAACACGTCGGCAAAAGGAATCCCATGAATGGAGCATATCCGTCGCAGAGCAGCTTCGTTGATCTTCGAGGCTTGTGAATCGATCGGATTGTCTAGTAGGATGGTTGCCTCCAGAGCATCAGGTGCCAAGTTATGAGCATGAGAAGTCGACGGATTAGAAGTATCAGCGGCTCCTTGCCTTGATGACGGCCTAGGCCTGTCGGATATGGTGGCAGAGCTAGATTTTCTCGACATCCCCAATAAATAACGAACCTGGCTAAGTGCTTGAGAAAACTATACTTAAAAAACATTGAACGTTAGAATTAGCGACACGAGTTTTCCCCCCGCGTGGTGTGTGAACTAGTGCAAGCAATTGTGTACAAGCGATAAGAATCTAAAGGTTTTAAAGATATAAAAATTAGCTTCGAATCGTCGCCTTCGAAGACCGTCATCGCTGACCGTCTCAAAGAGCCCGCCTGGTGGTGATTACAGTTCCAGATTCAGAAAACATATGATTTATAAAGTAACCGGCCTAAGTGTAGTTTGACATTTATACTGTTCGGCATTTAAATGTTGTTCGGCAATTTTATTGTTCGGCATGCCACAGTGTTCGGCTAAGGGCCTTGTTCGGCTAAAGGCCTCGTTCGGTTAAGTCATTGTCCAGTTAAAGGTTCTGTTCGGCATTCAGAATGTTCGGCCTAAGTACAATGTTCGGTTTTGTTTTGCTCGGTCTAAGTTCTGTTCGGCAATTGTATTGTTCGGCATAAACATGGTTCGACATGTCACGTGCTCAATATTTATGACGTTCGGCATTGATACAGTTCGGCGTCTAAGTGTGTTCGGCAACCAGAGTTCGATTCGGCTAAATTATTGTTCGGAATTTGTGTTTGGCTTTGGTTTGTTTGGCTAAGTTATCGTTCGGCATTCAAATGAAATACTGTTCGGCAGCCTCCACCATTCGGCGCATGACAACACACGCCGAACCAGAGCTGTGCCATCCAACACCCTTACCACCTCCAACGTTTTCCTTTTCCTTTTTCAACTATAGTTCGGCACGATGAATCTAAATACGACGACCATATGTGCAAACACCCCGAATCCTTCCTCCTCGCCTCGCATTATCGTTCGGCAATATACTCGAAAGCTTTCTACGTGACACACTTCCATCTCGTTTGAAACCTATTTGAGTTATGCGAGGAATAGTACCTAGTTTGCAGAGTTGGAGATTATGAAGGAAATCTGATCATCTAGCGAAAATTGCTAATCTTTGAAGAGTGGCAGAAGTGAAAAGGTGAAGAAGAGAAGACGGGGAGGACCTGGTTATATAGGGGGAAGGTAGAAGGTGAAAAGGCTATACCCGGTAGAACCGGTCAATACCGGAGTGTTCGGCATCATAGCAAAGTGACGTTCGGCACACGAGGATTGTTCGGCTTCGAACGTATCGTTCGGCATCCAAGCCACGCTCGCCACACACCTCCGTTGCAGGCATCCTCGAGAAGGCATCGTCAAGGAAAGTTGAACCAGATTCAAAGCGCATCACGTTCGGCCACGCGATACACTTTGGGGGGAAAGTGTTTCCTGGAGATTTGACCAGGAAACTAGTGCTCGGCATCAGGTAGCACTCGGCATCAGAGAGTGACCGGCATCCAGGAGTGTTCGGCGAAGCACACGGCATCCAGTGGGACTCGGCATCCATAGCGTTCGGCATCCGTAATGCTCGGCAACCAGGAGACTCGGCGTCAACTGGCACTCGGCGACAACCAACGCTCAGCATCCCTAGCGTTCGGCATCATTAGAACTCGGTGATAGGAGAACTCGGCAACAAGAGCGCTCGGCATCCCTTGGTACTCGGCATAGTACTCGGCAACAAGAGCGCTCGGCATCCCTTGGTACTCGGCGTAGTACTCGGCAGCGAGAGTACTCGGCACTCCAAGGTACTCGGCGTAGTACTTGGCAACGAGAGTACTCGGCATCCAGAAGACATTCAGTATGCACAACTACTCAAGGTGACAATGTCGTTCGGCCAGCGTGCACTTTTCGTTCAAGAGCTTCGGATAGAGACACGTTCGGCCTCAATTGACAATCATCCTGCACTTCCCACACATCCAACGTACCGTTCGGCATAGAAGGACTGTTCGGCATTAAAGCGTTCGGCATACTAGGTTCGGCATGCAGCGGCCACTGTACTGGGGCTAGAGTGTTCGGCCATCCAGTCCATTTGGGAAGTCCAGCCCATATTTGCCTATAAATAGAGGGGCAGGGTCACAGTGAAAGGGATCCTTTTTTAGGAGAGAACACTAGGGAGACTCTGCCATTTTCGAGACTCATCTTCTCTACTTAAACAACTTCATGCAAGCATTTGATTCACGAATTGTATTTGTAATCAACTATAAAGAAGATCAATAAAGTTTGACCTCAAAGTGGACGTAGGCAATTACGCTGAACCACTATAAATTTGGTGTTCTTACTTTCTGCAGTTAGATTAGCATTGTCTTCTCTGTTTAATTTACTTTCATCACTTATATCTCTACACAATCTTTCTCTACGAGGTTAGTGACCAATTTTGGTGCTAACAATAATACAACTCTAAGTGTTAATTACTGTCACTCCAGTAATTACAAGAATCTAGCTAACTGTCCCATACCAGAAGGTAAATTCAAGTATTTACTAAAAGCTAGTAATTTTCACTCGAACTCTATTCAACAAATTATAGTAATAAACTAAAGAATTGTATGAAAAGTCCCATGCCAATCCGACAATTCAATGGTTTATTAAAGCTCTTTGTTTTATAAAAAAGCACGAAATCCAATAGAAATGGAAATCGTTCAATTTTCCAATTTAAAATCCAATTAAAATTATTAATCAAAATTTTAATTTAAAGAAGGATTTTATAAAATTTACTTTGATTTAAAATTTCAGAAAAATAAGAAAATCTCGTTCGAAATATATAATTATATGTATTATTAATAATTTTATCAAAACCTTTGAATTTATTATAAATCCCTTTTTGCTATTTATATATAGATAAAAATTCATAATTTGCTAGTATAAAGAAAAATCATTTCTTTTCAAACAAATTCGTGATATATATATATATATATATATATATATGTTAAACATTTGCTTTTCAAATATTTTTTTTCTAAAAATATTTTCTAACAATAATACTTTAATTTTTTAAATATTATTATCATAAGTATAATTTATACACTTTACCAAGCAATTTCAAACTATATATGTTATAAAAATGATTTTCTAAACTATTCTTCCAAAATGCTTTGAGTTAATATATATCTATATATATAATATATTATTATTAAAATTTTCCGAATTTCATAGAATATAAATTGTATATACCTCAAAATTAAAGAATCAAAAATTAAAATGCATTATCTAGAGCCAACATCGCTCCATAAAATACAATTCCATAATACGGAACTGTTTAGCAACCCGAGTTGTTTTTCGAGAACTCCAATGATATAAACCCTACACAACAATCATATAATTTAACTACAAAAGATAGAACATATTTTGATGGTTTCCAATATTATGCAATTTCATAATCAATAATGCCATCAAATCCAATATTTATAACATACAATTCAAACAAATCAAGCATCAAACTAGTTGAATTCATAGTACGCGAATTTAAATAATTTCATCCAATTACTACCCAAAACATATGCAATTCATACTATTGCAAGGCATATGGAATGGGGATATGCTAATCTAGATATAGGTGTGTGAGTTAATTAAAATAACTCACATATGTGCTTAATGTGTGTTTTTGTGCTCAAATCCAATAAACAATACACGGTTTTCTAAAGTTAAGTTCCTACTTCAATTAGGCAATTCAATTCATTCAGCAATTATTCCAAGATAGTAATTCAATTCAAAGAATCAGTAATTGTGGATATAGATGAGTGAGAATGTTATCTCACCTAAACATTGCTTGCACGCATTAATACGCTTGACGAACCACTGTCGAGATTGCACTATCAGCTTTGATCGACCTTAGCGCTAGTTGCATCCACAACATCATCTCCTCATGATTTACGGCCTCGAAGCTTGCTGCCAAACCCTGCCTCGACCACCTTGGTCACAAACTCCACTGCCCATATCGTACGTAGCCTCTTCTAGCGCACTGGCTCACATGCTCACGTCAATCTCACCAAGCACCAGAACACCCGCTATCGCCGAAGTACTTCGTTGCCAAGTTCAAACATCGCCAAATCGATACCCATCCAACTCGCGATGCTCCAGCCACTTCCGCCCTTCCTACAATCGCGCAACGAGCCTTAAGCCCATGCCAGCCTCAACGATCGTGCCTCCAATCTCCACGCTTTCGATTGGTCACCAATGCGATTCGTTCACTATTGTTTTTTTTTTCGAATCTCGATTTTGATTTTTAGGGCTTTTGAAAATAACAGACAATGAGGCAAATCGGATGAGAATAAGGGATGCGGGTTGGTTTGATAATATGGAATAGGCTGGGCTTAATTATTAAGGAATATTATATATTTTCTTTTTCCTTTTATTTTTAAATAACTCGTTTTAATTTATTTAAACTATATTCCAATTTAGTTTTAAATTGACGTACACTTTTTTTTGAATATATGCATCATAACAGCAACACACTTTTATTTAATCCAATATCGTTTCACTTTATTTAATTATTCATTGAACTGATATAAATAAATTTATCGATCTTCGTCAATTTATCGATTTTAGTGAATATCGAATATACATATATATTTTTTCATCTGTTTCAATTATACAAAACTATTTATACTTTAAAATATTTCATATTCAATTAAAACACTTTAATCTAGTTTATTATATATTCTAAAAAATATTTTATTAAATAATTCAATTTATAAAACAAAAATCTATTATTAAATAGACTTTAATTAAATAAAATCTTATTTCAAAAATACTAATTATCCAAAGTGGAATTCGAATACTATTATTTTAATTAAATTTGTAGAATATTACGGCTTCGAAAACAGGGTTGTTACAGACCTCTCCCCTTATGAAAATTGCGTCCTCGCAATTTCTTATAGGAAGACGTCAAAAACATATACAAATATTAACTCTCTTCGAATTTTACTATTAAGTTGAAACTCAATCAAAACTTAAGCAGTTACTAGTAGAATCAAACTTCTCGTATGTTATAAATTTGAATAGATTAATTTATTAATCTTTTTGTTTCGCATAAGAAATTTATTGAAAAATTTTCTAAGTGTTAAAATTTTGAAAAATTTCGGCAGAGTACTCTTTGTACGGAGAGCCGTTTGCAGTTTCACAATTATACTATAAACAATATACATCGACTACACAGTCGGAAACACAATATATAATTATATTTTTATCAAATCTGTATTTTATCCGAAAGTGTACATTTATTTTAGCATTATAAAGCAGTTTACTAAATCTAATGCAAGCAAAAACAAGCAGGCGCAACATTCTAATCCATGTAGTCTTCTAGCACCTATTCTCAACTCAGAAAACTATGTGAGACCTTGTATATGGAATTTTAATTAAATATATTTTCATTTTATTTGTTACATATATAAACATGTCTTTTCGTATAGGTTTTTAATTTAAAATAAATACATATACAAACTTCCTACTAATACTAATGAAAACAATGCTCCAACTCATGAAAGATGTCAGTAGCAGGATAAATTAACATATGCTAACATGAGAATGGGATGGCAATGCATGGTCACATCCACAAAACAAATGACAGACCAAAATATAAATATGCAAGCATATTTACTTCCATGTGCCACCTCACCCTAGAATTGTCAAAATATGACTCAACCCGTTAACCCAACTCGTTTACCCTACTTATAAATGGGTTGGGTCAACCCATTTATTAATATTATTAAATGGGTTGACCCATTTTTAAAAGGGTTATAAATGGGTAACCCATTTACCCATTTATTAAAAACATTAAATTTTAAAATAAATTTAACATACGTTGTAGTTTTTTATAGAGACTGACGGTTGTACTTAGAAAATAACAGGCTACCGCATCCCCATATTTGAACTCCGCCTAGTGCAGAAGCCGCTATTTTTTTGTTCAGACTGCAATAACTACTTCGTTCTAACTCGGAATCAGGCGAGACTTCGACTGATGAACTCCCACCTAAATTACAGACAGTATGGAACACTCGGATACTTCACCGTGTGAACACAAACTTTAGTTCTTCAAGGGGACTGACAATTGTACATAGAAAATAACATGCTACCGCATACCCATATTTGAACTCCACCTAGTGCAGAAGCCGCTATTTTTTTTGTTCGGACTGCAATAACTCCTTCGTTCTAACTCGGAATCAGGCGGGACTTCGACCGATTAACTTCCACATAAGTTACGGACAGTATGGAACACTCAGATACTTCACCGTGTGAACGCACACTGTAGTTCTCCAAGGGGACTGACAGTTGTACTTAGAAAATAACAGGCTACTACATCCACATATTTGAACTCCGCATAGTGCAGAAGTCGCTATTTTTTTTCGACTGCAATAACTCCTTCGTTCTAGCTCAGAATTAGGCGAGACTTCGACTGATTAACTCCCACCTAAATTACGGACAGTATGGAACACTCGGATACTTCATCGTGTGAACGCACACTGTAGTTCTCCAAGGGGACTGACAGTTGTACATAGAAAATAACAGTCTACCGCATCCCCATATTTGAATTTTGATGAAAATTATAATTTTAAATTTTTATCGAAACTCAAAACATAAAATTTAGAATTAGAATTATTTTATATTTATTAGTTTTTTATTAGTCAAATTTAATTTAATCTTTAAATGGGTTAAATAGGTAACCCACTTATTAAGTGGGTTGGGTCATAAATGGGTTGGGGCATAATGGGTAAAAAAGAATGGATCATAAATGGATTGGGTCAAACTCGACCCAACCCATTTTGACCCAACCCAACCCGTTTGACAGGCCTACCTCACCCTCTCACTATTCTCTTACGTGCATAAAACTAAACACCTGCTCATGTAGGCTGAAATTCACACCCCACAACTCAGCGGTTATATTCTGTATATCACGTACACATGTAATCTCTAATACTTAAACTCTCACACACGAACTTACACTATTACACACGTACACACCTCATTACACAGACCATTGAGTACTTAAAACAAAGGTTCCACTGTTTAAGTATATAATTTAAATAATAGGTATAATATTTGTTTCTTAGAATATTTCACCAATTATCTGCATCTTATTATCAGTTATATTAATAATCAGATTTTCTTTGCTTTTAAATATTCATTTTATTCTATACAGTGATAAGTACAATCAACAATCCAATATATATGCCAATATCTAATTCAAAGTTGTAAACTCATGTTACTGAATTACAAAAATAGCTGCTTATAAAACAGGTTTAGCTATAGTAATATTTACTAATATTTGGGCTGTTAATGGTAAAAAGTGAACGCTAACACCCGGTGTGTGTAATAAGATCGTGAAAGCACCACCCGTGTGACGGGAACAGAAATTAAGCAGGAAAATAGCAGAAAATGCAGTAAATGAACAACAGATTTATAGTGGTTCGGCCCATAATTGAGCCTACATCCACTTTATAGTCTTTTATTGCTGATTCAGTTACAATTTGATACAATCTCTTTCTAAAAACGATACAACTTGATCATGAAAGCACTCTTGACTACTAGCTCGATTTTTGATGATGAAACTCGACGAATCCGTGTTGGATGTTAGGAGCTTTTCTCGAAGATCGTTGTAGTGTCTCGAATGCTTGAAGATATTTGATTGCTGAATGAGATGAGGCTTCGACAGCGTAACGGCGCTTGGAGAAATGAATGGCCAAAAGTCCCCTCCATGTTGGAAGTGATGGTGTATTTATAGGAACAGATTTCTGAGCTTTCAATTCGACCAAGTCATGAGTCGTATCCGACTCATGGTAAGTCGTGACTCGTATTCGACTCATGATGTCTCGTGGGCGCCTTATGGTCCATCTTGCGGCTTAGTTGGAAGACAAGTGTTAAGTCGTAGTCGACTCATCAGATCAAAATAGCATAGGCCAGGGCCTTGGTATTCCAGTTTCGATAGCTTTTAAGTTGTAAGCCTGATGAGTCGTACGCACCATAAGTCGTAAGCCTGATGAGTCGTACGCACCACAAGTCGTAAGCCTGATGAGTCGTACGCACCACAAGTCGTAAGCCTGATGAGTCGTACGCACCATAAGTCGTAAGCCTGATGAGTCGTACGCACCACAAGTCGTAAGCCTGATGAGTCGTACGCACCACAAGTCGTAAGCCTGATGAGTCGTATGTCCTTGTGAGTCGTACGTCTTTACGAGTCATAAGTCTGATGAGTCGTACGCACCACAAGTCGTAAGCCTGATGAGTCGTAAGACCTTATGAGTCGTACGCCCTATGAGTCGTAAGACCTTATGAGTCGTACGTTTCCAAGTCTGATGAGTCGTAAGACTTCATGAGTCGTAAGACTTCATGACTCGTATAGACCTTGACTCGCTGAACCGTCTAGACCATGAGTCGTATACTCCTTATCTCGTAAGACCTTGAGTCGTATACTCCTTATCTCGTAAGACCTTGAGTTGTTGAAAGCTTGTCTCATTGAGTCGTAGAAGAGTTAACTTGATGAGTCGTATCATGTTAAGTCGAAACCCTCTCAAGTCATAGAGCCTTTAACTCGTTGAGTAGTTAAGTCGCGAAGTTCCCCTAGGTCGCAAGCTGCTTAACCCGGTAGGTCGTAAGTCGTTCAAGCTGTAGATTCCTACTTAGCAATTAAGTCGTGAGTCGTTGAGTGCACAGGATTAAGTTTTTTAACTCGTAAGTCGTTGCTAAAAGGGAGTTAACATGGGCTTTGCACGTTATCAAATTACAGTAAATTTTCATTTGTAGTAAAGATAAAAATAAAGTAATGAATGATTTACTCACATTATATAAATCTGTTATACAATTTGCTTGTAATTTAGTTATAACTCGATTTACACCATATATATATATATATAAATGCATATAGGCATAGGTAAGCACACACTCACATGTTCCAAACATTATATAAACACAGTCATATACTTCTACACACATAGCTACAACTGCCAGACACACTCAGAAACCATATCACACCAGCAAATAGATGCAAACATATAGGCAAACTAGAACAACATGCTACTACAGTAAATACATTAGATTTCAGGTGATTACCACTAGGTGTTTACTTCCAAAGAAAGTATTACTTATTCGCTCTACTAGACTCCTTAAATGTTCAAATGAATATTTAATGTGACTAAAATACTCGGTTGCATTTCTCAGTAAATAAGAGTACAGTTTTAATTGATGTCAACCCTGTGCTATAGGGTTATCAAAATTACGAATAAACTCTATGATCAATTCCTTATTTCAGGGTCATTAACACTACAAGTTTATGTTAGGGGCTTTTATATAAAGGAACACATACTAATACTTGTTTCGGCTAGCCCAACATTTCTATAATATTTATATACCTTTTTCAATCTTTATACATAATTAAAGTATGGAAAAATTATACAGTCAAATACATAAAATAAACAATCACATGCTACTATAACATGCTACTGGTGTCATTAAAGCTTCCATTTCCAAAGCAAATACTAACCTACTGTATTATTATATTTCAGCAATTTTAGCCCAATTACTGTCAACTATATTTCCTTACTTCACAAAATCAGTTGCAAAGTGAGTAATGAGATTATTAAATCACTTTATAACAAGGAAAATAACTCTACAACAAGCAATCAAGTTCAGAAATAAGAACATCAATGTTGTTGTTAATTTTACCTAGCAAACTACAAAAATACAAGGTAACTATATTATATCTTATATATAATTATATATACTACCGATTTTAAAACAATTAGGGACACTAAATTAAGGGAAAATTAACATTTTGCCCCTAATGATACATTATTAGAGGCAAAAAACATATTTGCCCTTGGTAATTATTTTAGCCGATAAATCTTACTGTCCCTAAAGTTAATTGGGGCAGAAATAAAATAGGCCTCCATTGTTATCACTTAGGACAAAAACAAATGTCCCTAGTTTCCAAGCATATTCACCAAAAAATTGAGGAATTCGAGCCAATTTCTGTCCTCCATTTCATATCAGTTAACTTGCTGCTTACGCTCCAGTTGACAAGATTATTCTCCAACGTGATCCAGAAATTTGCATAATTTTGAGGTATCTGTTTCATTTATAATGATTTAATCTTCTAATGCGATTATCAACCAAACCCTAATTGCAAGTCGATTATTTATAACACTACAAAATTGATATTAGTGAATCGCAGTTTGGATTTTCTAATTCGATTCACTGATTATGCAATTTTTATCATCGCTTTGTTATCATGATTCACCGTTTACTAATATTTTTACCATCGCTTTCATGGCCCTAATTGATTGATACTACCATTCTTTTAATCACGACTACGGTTATCTGAATATTAATATTTTAATTTTGATTATGCTATATTTTCTAATATGATTTACTACAACTGATGATCATGTTTTTAAAAAGGTTATGTGCTTCTTCTTCTACGGTCAATGGCTTCACCTTTTGTCATTGGATTTCTTTATTAGTTGTAAATGGAGTTAATCAATGCACATGGGTTGTGTTCTAAATGTTAATTATACAATTGTGTTTATTTTTCAAATTTGTAGTAAATGGATTTCAATCTATGCACGTAAGTTCTATGCATAAATGTTAGTTATTTTTCTATTTCCGTAAATTTAGAATAACACCTGTTGTACTACAATAATTATGCTATAAAGACAAATATATGATATAATATTGCCCTTATACAAGCTTAGATAAAAGTATACTACAAATGCTTGTTGTTATGGTTTTGTTATTTTATATATTATAGTCTGGATATTTTTTTGATCTATTTTATTACTGATTTCTCCATATATTGAGTTTACTTTAATTCATTAGGTAGTTGTTAATATATGATATCTCCAATAAGAAAAATATACCATAAGTTCATAGTAATTAATCCACCAAATTAAGAATTACTTTATGTTGCAGCAACTATAATGACTATTTTATAGTGAGAAGTATATGGTATGAAGGTTAGTGTTGTATAATTTGTGTGTTTTATTTCTAGTATGTATTTACCAAAATAAAATGCTAATGTTTAATGAAACAATGAATTTTGTATCTAATATTTTTGGAAGTAAAATACAATTGTATTTGGCTTGATTATGCGTACATTATGAAACTACATATGCTTCTTATAATGGTTTTTATTGAGTTAGAAATCTGAATGTTTGGATGGTAAGAGTCGTAGTTACCAACGGCGCATAACGCAAAATGGCACAAAGATTTATTGAGGTTATAATGCATGAAGCAACAAACTACGCACATCATTTGAATTCACGATGCTGGAATTTAAGTAATCATATATTTATTATGCATCAATTAATTAAACATGATTAGTACAAATTTTACTGATTTTTTAACTAATCATTTCACAAAATATCAATAAGCGTAAAACATCATTTATTCATATTACATAGTTCAATATTTAATACTTTTTTAGAAGTTAAAACTGTTGAGCAATTAAATTCAAGTATAAATTTATTTTTCATGTTGTATGTCTTAATGAGGAAATATGATGAGTAAATGTTTATTCTTTATTTCATTTTGTTTTTCTTGAGCGACTTCCATTGGAGAAATGAAACACATGAATAGAAATTTACGTTATATGTTCTTATAACTTTGTAATTTTTATGTGGCTGTCCTTAATCAATTGTAGACTCTAGAAACTGAGTCTCAACTTACTATTCCGTTAAATTTTTCAAAAGTTGTAAAGGAAACTACTTTGTTGATTTGCTAGAATTAAGAAGAGCTTTATTAGATAATAAAGTAGTGTTGATGTCTAATATTTCTCTACCTTTGATTTATAGGTGGTTGAGGATACTTTAGCACACCAAGTTGGAACTACATGCTTAATTATTAAGATTGATCCAAACATTGGGATGTGAAGGTAAAAATAATGGTTTATTATCTCTAGTTTTTATTTATTTAATTAATTATTTATTTATTTCTATTATCAATCACTGATTTTGTGTATGGTATGGTGTTGGTACCACTAGTTAGTATTACATGTGTAGAGTTGTACTGCTCTCCGCATAAAAGAAAAGGGAGTCCGCACTCTCTCTGCCTTAATTGTATTGAAATTAAACAAAATTATTCGGGGGTATTTCATAATATATAAAACCATGTAAACTACTAGCTGGTTGTACTACTAGTGTAAATCATATTGCTCTTTGCATAGATATTGATCAGTGTGGACATTATTTCGATTACTTATAACAGATTAGTGTAAAAAAGACTTTCTTATATTTCTCCTAATTTGGCTACTTTATTTGTTACATGCACAACCACTTGTCATTTTGAAGCTGGTGAAAATAGGGCAGCAGAACTTGAATTGTTTGCTACTTTCAAAGAACAGTAAAAGCTTTTTTCCTACTTGTGTTATATTTTATGTCTCTATTATGAAGTTTCAATTGCTTATCTTGAGTACATACGATTCATGAACTTCAGATGCATCTGTTTGGTTTTGGTCTTAAGTGCCTAAAATGGTTTTGTACTAATGAAACAAAACTTGACCATAGATAAACATTTTTTGTTCTTTTTTCCTAACAATGAAACAATAATGATGTAGTTGTTTATTTATTTTTAAAAAAATGTAAAAGACTTGTACTTAAAGGACAGTGGATCCCACAGTTTTGTACTAAGTCATAAGATTACCTTTTCTACTAGTCCATAAGCTAGCAGTCCAAAATTTAAGTCATAACTTGGCGGATCATCAAGTTTAGTTAGTTCCATGCAGAGATAGCATATATGGTTCTTCCTTTCCAACCTTCCAATAACCACTTACTATCTTCATCTATGATGAAATCCTTATGATAAGCATTCATCAGTTCATCTTTTGGTCTTTTCATAATATCTGGATTCAATGGAAGTTGAGCAAAGCCCGCCCTTAAATTATGAACTTGCCATTACCTGTAAGTTTCAGGCCTCTCCACTATCTGTGCACCTTCATAAGATATCACATTCAATGCCTCATGGCAAAACAAATCCTCTCAATCAGAAGCCTATGTGCATCCTCTCTGGGCACAGTGGTTTCAAGCATATTGAACAAAGCTGAGAAATGGAAGAATGATTCTCTAAAATGTGTCATGAAAGGAACATTGAAGATTCTTGCGTAGTCAGCTAACCATTTCCCAGTCTCTTTCATTCGCTCAGTGGGTCGAAAACCAGGTTGAGGTACATCAATTCCTGTTATTCTAAGTTTGGACGGAACATGTCTACTTGATAATCTTTGTATAAGTAATGGTCATTGGTAATCAAAGTATATACCAAAATCTATGATATGGATTCTTGAAGTGTTCTCAATTGCATTTATTATGGTTTGGTTTGAAAAGAAATGCGATATTCTCTTAAATGGGCATGCTGCTAAATACAGCTGATAAGCTTTTAATATGTCAGTAGTAGTTGTTCTTTTAGCAATAAGGGAATGGTAGATTTAGCTATCGGTTCCAGCTAATCGAGCTTCAAGTCCATCTGCAAAACAATGTGCCAGCCTTTGACAACCATCGCCAAATGGTGAGGAATATTGTCTGATTTGCTTCAGTAATTCGTTTGCACTTCTTCGATCATCCACAGCTACTGCTTGAGCACAACACACCAACAATGTTCTTAAATCCACTACTTCTTTCTTATGTTGCTTCTTTACTCTTGCCCTGCCATTTGCGCCATTGGCACTATTTTATGAAATCCTGCTTTTTTAAATTGCTTCTCTTAGGGCATCTAGTCTGTTTCACACTTCTTTCCTTTTTGGCATAATAATATAACATTAGAGTTTGAATGGTTTCTTCATAAGATGCAGAAACTGCAGTTTGCTTTACACTTTGATTTGATCCAAATCCTCCATGTTTGTCTTTTCCCAACCTTTTGGTACTTGAACTTGATACTCTTCAGCCTTCACATCAACCAATAAATTGGTAGGCAACCCACTTCCAATAACAAGCTTATTATTACTAGGAAGAAATTTACGTACTTCTTCGGCTCCTTTCCTAAATTGACAAGAAAAACTGCTCTCTCCAAGTATACGTATAAACTTATCATGAGAATTATCTACTGAATTATGATAGGATTTTACCTTAGTAATGAAATTTTTGCTAATACTACTATCGGATGGTGGATATTTCTCGCCTAAAATATCATAAAACGGTTTTTCAGCTGCTTCAATAATAGATTCTTCTTGAAACATAAGATTAACCTTGTTTTCCACATCTTCCTCCATTAACATTTTGCTAATGTAACTAAGAACTATATACGATAAAACTTCAGAATCTTTAGGTGATTCTATATCATTACTACAAGTATTGTTCCTATTGCTAATAATATTGTTACTATTTGTAGTAATAGTACTAATATTTGTACTTAAAGAGGAAGGATTACTTTGACTAGAAACTGAACTTAAAGGCGCATACAAAAAATTGTTATCAAGTATTCTGTTTCAAGAAAGGATTTGCGTGCTCCTCAAATTTGAATGAATTCACTAAATTTGGATTGGAGAAAAAAATCATCTATTCATAAACCATCCATTGCTAAATGGATTGAGAACCATTAACCTTCTTCACCTATATAATAAAAATATACATTTCCTTATGTTCTTGAGAATTTTACTTAAGTAATTAAACCACAAATCTTAAAAGCATCTAGAACAGATCAAAAATTAGGAACAAACTGAAGAACAACATGGAATAACACAAATCTAAGCATATGCAAAGAATTAATTTATCTGTATACAAGGTCTGTAACATGGATAGTCATTTTCCCTAAATCAAAACAATATTAATCTACTTACACAATCAAATCACCAAAATATGTACAATAAATGGAAATCGTATTTGAATAAAAATGCAAGTATTTTTTGTGCTTTTTTCTAAACATGAAATAATAATGCTATGGTTATTTATTTATTTTTAAGCAAATGTAAAAGACCTATACCGTTATCTTAACTTATAGTTTGCGTC
Organism: Allium fistulosum; assembly: GCA_030737815.1. Taxonomy (NCBI): domain Eukaryota; kingdom Viridiplantae; phylum Streptophyta; class Magnoliopsida; order Asparagales; family Amaryllidaceae; genus Allium; species Allium fistulosum. The sequence goes on along the minus strand of CM060908.1, from coordinate 969,619,359 downwards.
GTGTATTAATTTGTGCTAATTTTATTTTGTTTATGTCAAAAAAGAAACAAAAATTGCTTCTCCTGGCTCAAAAAGGAAAAAATAATAATTTCAAAAAATAATCATAAAAATGAAGGTGTTCAATACTATGGATTGAATCTTTCATGTAAAAGAGAACATTTTCAGTATCATACAATCATAAGTTTTGATTCTCTTATAATATAAGTTTTGGATTATCTGCTTACTTTGTGATTACATTACTAGTTGTGTCATTTATGTAGCATTGCTTAGCAACTACCATTTCATTTATGAAATCTGGATACTAGCGTGTGCTGTAAGTTGTGCGATATAATTGCTTTGCATAAACATATTACAATCAATGCAAATTGTTTGAAGCATATCATCCATTTTATTTTGAATAGTTGGACATGATTTATATTTTCTTTTATGATTGTCTTGATGAGCAATTCTGATTCAAATTCCGATGACGAAAATCTTTCGGATGACGGCATATATGAAAATGATGGCTTTGGAAACAATCGTAGGTGCTTCATTACGTTAAATCCATGCAAGAGAACTAAACATCGTATCAACATACATATAGCTTTTAGTCCGTTAGCTTTTGTAATTTTGTCTATTTTTTGTCTTACTCGGTGTTTTATAGTCTAAGAGAGCTATGCTACTGTTTATATTATATTGCCTTGTAGTCTGACCTTTCGTATAATGTCAAGTCTATAAGAGCTATCATTAAAGGGATGCGCTACTTAGTTCAATTTGATTAGAAGATGCATCAAAATATTCTTCATGAGTTTCTATATCAATTTCTATTTAGGTTCAACCAAGAAACAGACGTGTCTACAACAAACCCAGATGGGGTAATTTGGGGTAAAGGGCATAAAATTCACGAAAGATGGGTTATATGTCGTTCCAAAGGATGTTAGGTTAGTGAGGTACCTTGGTAGTTTGGCAAGAAATTACGATCTGCTTCCTCTATCACCTATAGATCGGCGAACACATGATGAAGCAAAAATGGAGAAAATATGGATAATTATTTTGGTATGTTCACATTTTAACCCCCAAACTTGTGGTATATTAAAGCATAATAAAAAATAAAGTCCTATATATGTCGATGTTTTTTGCAAAATTGTCCTACACATGTTAAAGAAGAATGTAAAATATCCCCACTTCAACTCCAAAATGTAACTTATATATGTTCTCTCTAAAATTTTACTTATATATAATATAATACACTCCTTTTCCATTTGAAGGACACTATTGATTGGCGTACCGAAGATAACTATATCCCTACAATTCGATTTACACTGCTAAAAAGATTATCCAAAAGGGTAATGAATAGTATAGTCGAGTTAAAATAAAAATATTACACTCCTCAGGTAGGCTCACCGTCACTTTTCGTATGCGGAGATGATCGTGTTGATAGTGAACAAATGATCATAAAAATGAAGCAAGTCTTCTTATATTTCTAGTTATTCTTTCATATCTTTTATATTTTGTTATTTCTTCATTGTTTTCTTTACATTTCAATAAAAATTTGAACATTTTATATTTAACAGATTAAAGTTGAAAGGATACCATGAACCATAAGAAGTTGAAGACGAGTCACATGGATGGATCAATAACTTTCGTAAGACATATAGCTAATTTCATAAGTTCTCGTACTTTTATTTTTTAATTGCACTTTCCCTCTAAGTATAGTATGTTGCTTTCAGGCTTTCCTTCTGATTTAATCTATGTTTTTTTCTTGGATAAAACACTTATTTAATTATTATCATTTTGTTGTTTTAATTGAAGGCGAAGTTTTGCCGCAAACCCGATCTGTAACAACACAATATTTTTGCAAATATTTTTAAATTATTTTAAATTAAATTTTATTTCAATATTTTATTTTTAAAACATTTTAGAAGTAAAGTTATAATTTTCCAAAGTTAATTGCATTTTTGTTTGAAATTTTTAATTCTAGTTGCAATATAATATGCTATTTTCTTTATTTACTTTTATTTTCTTTTTATTTTTCTTAAAGAATAATTGTTTATTTTCATTTTTCACTTTATTTTGTTTGTCTTTTATTTTTATTTACTGATTTTATTTTGTTTATTTTGTATAAATATAAATTGGAAATTCAAAGATTCAAAGTCTTTTCATTTGCTTGAATTTTCATTGTCTATACTCTTCACTTGCTTTGGCCATTCCTTTCTATTGTTTAGCCGTGAGTTTTATTTGTATTTCACGTGAAAAACTTCTCACTTCATCACAAATTTTCAGCCAATTCATTTCTGAAATTTTTAGGTAATGGCTTCTTAATTTTTTTTCTACTTTTTCTCTTCACTTTTCCATTGATTTTTCCATTGTTTTGCCTTGCTTTTCGCTTCACGTGCTCGGCCTATACCCTCCACCATCTCCACCGACCACCACACCACTTCCCCCACATCATCATCCACAGCCTGACCATCTCCTCCTCTGACCAGTAGTGGTCGTGACCATCCCTTGAAGCCAAAACCACAAAATAATGTCAAACTCTCCAAAAATTGCATAGCCGAGCCTTGTCTTCATCATCCCCTTCATTTGTAGCCACGACCACCCCCTTAGCCACCACCACCAGCTAGTTTACCACCTCTTAACATCACCTTCCCCTCTGTCAAGACCTGTACCTGACTTGGCCGAGCCTAAAAGATGCACCAAACTCCTCTCTAGCCTTGCCTTTTGACCTTCTTTCCATTTGTAACTCCAAACCCCTTTGCATTCTTGCCTAACCATGCCTATATGAGTCCAAACCAGACCCTTTTGCACCTTAAAACATGTCATGGCTGAGCCTAAAGCATGTATGGCCGAGCTTATGTGAGTTTTGGTCAAGCAAAAATTGATTGAAAAGCTTAGTGATGTCTTTGTTAAATTCTATTTCCATTTTTGTTCCAATAAACTTTGGTATTGAATTTATATTTATAATTTGCTTTTTTTTGTTGTTGAATACAAGATTAACATCTTGGCTCTCTCTCCACTCGAATCAAGTCGTGCTATCGTGCTTTCTGGGGTTTTATTTGTGTGTTTGATTTGCTAACTCCAGCATAAAAAGGTGAGTATTCACACATGACATTTATACTTATATAATTCGTGAAGTGACAACAAGTGAATGTATAGAAACTATTATATCATGTTATACCTGCCTGTGATGTAAATTATATGATGTTAAACCCTGTTATAAACTTTTCACATCATCTGCTATGTTATATTCTGTTATACTGTTATTTATTTCTGTTAAGCACACTGCAAGTTTCCTGTAGAATAGAATCACTATGGGTTGAAATGATACATACTCGAACGGACTTTAGAATAGGGAAAAATCGTTATGGGCTGAAATGATAAGCCTGAGCGATTTTTATTTATTTATTTTTATTTACTTGGGATTGCGGGTTTGAAATGATAAAACCTGGATTTTCTTTGTAAATTACGGATTGAAATGATATATTATCCACATCACTTGACTTAGGCTAGAAAATATTATACAGACCCGTGGTTATTTTATATATTATTTTGGGAAATTTTAAGTATTTTAAAATGTAAAAATATGATAATTTGATTTAAATCGAATTTAAAATGATTGAATAAAGTAATAATGATTTTTCTATGTATTAAAAATGTTAAATAAATGAATGGAAAAATTGTGATTTGAAACACAACTTAAATTGGAAATTTGTGATTTGATTTTTAAAATGGAAGTTTAAGTTAATTTAATAAAAGTGGGAACTAGGTTTTATTTTGAAATGGAAATTTAAATTTAAGTGTTAAAGTAAATGGTTAAAAATGAAAAGTATAAGAAAATGGTACACTTGAATTTAATAAGTGAAATTATGGGAAAATTGTATTTTATTGTAAAATTTACTTTGTAAAAATCATAAGTTAAAGGGTATTTAAATGACTACTTTTGAAGTGGGAAAATGTGATTTTTATAAGTTAAAATGATTTAAATTGAAGTTTATTTGTGGCTGGAATTCTATTTAAAATCTGGAAATTCTTTTAGTAACACTTCAGAAATGCTATCGTTTCTGAAAATGAACTAAAAACTGAACTAATAGAATCTGCAGCACTTTGTCAGTGCTGTAGTTGCAGAAGTGAACTAAAGGCTAAAATTAACTAAGGGCTATTGCAGCACTTTGTAATTACTGTAGTTGCAGAAACTAAACTTGAACCTGAAACCAATGAAAGAGCTATTGTAGCACTTGTTAAGTGCTGCATTTGGCTGAAATGAGATTTTTGAATATAATTGAACTACTACAGTAGTTTTGCAAGTGCTGTCTTTGCTAAATTGAACTAATTTTCCAAATTGAACACGGAACTACTACAGCAGTTTTGTAAATGCTGTCTTTTCTTAACTGAACTTGTTTTCAAATATAACTGAATTACTACAGCAGTTTTTACATGCTGTCTTTGCTGAAATGAATTTTTTTCAAATATAATTTACCGCGGCATTTTCTAAGTGCTGCGAAAGCTGAAATTTCAAAGTTTAAAGTGTTTAAGTGAATAAATGAACTCGGAATAGGCTAAATTTTTGGGAATTGAATAGTTGATTTAAAGGTATAATGACACTACTTTTAAATGGTTTAAATGAAGTATTTGATTTGAGATATAAACTATTTTTTTAATTTATAACCACGAGTTATAATAACGATTGGTTATTAAAGAGACCGGGATCGGATATGGACATACTCTCTATCGATACCGAAAACCACTTTAACAACTGTGTACGTGGTGGAGATTCCAGAATGAAGTAGGATGGTGGCAACGATCCTATTGTGGTATGAACGTGGACCAAACTCCCGTGAGTTGGCATAAGGTGGCTAAAACAGGAGCGATTGATGGGACAATGAGGTAGCACCTCTGATCGGACACACTTCTTCGATACAATTCTATTACTTTTGTGATTGATTGGATTCACCCCTTGATTTGGGAGTGTGGCTCGAGGTGGGCGGTAGTGGCTGCTATGCGTTTCCACCAGCCCGGATGCGTAATTAGTATATCTACCCTGGCATTGCCTAGTTGTGTCGTGTCACCTACCATATCGAACTTTACTACGAGTTTAGATTTCTCCCGTAGCCTGTGGAGTATTGAGGGTAGCCCCGATCTGGGAGTATGCTAATACTAGATAGACTACTTGGACTATTACGTGTTAAGGGGAATATTGGGTCACTCCTTAATGCTATTTAAAAGTATGTTTATTTTATAATTAGATATTATTATAATAGCGAATATTACTACATAGTAGATAGTTTAACGGATCCTTAAAGAATGGGCGATCCCAAGAATTCTTTAAGTTACTTGTACCTTTTATTACAGTTCACTTGAGTTGGTTTACATTGTATAAGTATGTATGTCCTGACTCGAGTGTTTGTGTTTTATTTACGCTCGGGTCAGCCTGAGTATTCACAGCTTTGGACTTCACTTTCTGGAGCTAGGAATCGCTGGAGATTCTGCTTATCTAGTTATCTATCTATTTTAGTTCAGTATTTCTATGTCAGCTTTGTATTAGAGACATATGTATTTGGGATTTCTTCTATACTCGTTTCAGAACTGTATTTGTTTTCAGATTATGTATTTTGTATCTGTTTTTGAGACTTTGTATTGTAGTGGCTTCATGAACCACTATTTATTTTATTTTCCACTGTGAGTTATTCTGAAATTCTGTGTCTGTGATTGGTTTTTATTTGCTCCAAATTTTATTACAATCTGTTATTTTGCATTATTCAAGTCTGACATGTGTGTATTATTGTCGATTTGAATGGTCCAAAATAGTGGGTCATTACATTTGGTATTAGAGCTTTGGTTTTAGGCAAACCTTAGCCTAAGGAGCAAAAACTCATTAGAGATAGGGTAGAAATACCCTAGAATGAGTGAAATCAACCTCAGAATCATTTCTTTGTGAGAGAACTTATTTTCAAAAGTATAAAATGATTTTGAAATGATTTTTTCAAAGGATTATTCAAAGATTATTTTGATATAAAATTTTCTTGTTTTAAAAGCAATTTTCTAAACTTCCTTCTTTTCGTATCTACCTTGTTAGAAATTTCTTTAATTAGGAGATTTATCCAAGTGAATTTATCTTGTTTTATCTTATCTTATCTTTGTCTTCTCCATACCTTTGTCCTAAAATTCATTCTTGATATTTTTCAGGATGAATCATGGAAATGCCAGAGGTAGGGGTCGTGGTATTGCCCCAGCTCCTCAACCTGCTACACCTGTTAGGTTTACCGTTCTCTATAAGGAATTCTCTCAACTTGGTATTACCAAGTTTACCGGTTCAGAGTGCATTATCGAAGTCCAGCAATGGTTACGGAGTTTAGAGAGGATCTTTACTGGTCTTGAGATTTCTGATGCCCAGAAGCGTCAATTAGCAGCTTGGCAGCTGCAAGAGTCAGCCTTGGATTGGTGGGAGTCTGTTACAGCTCACACTAATGAGGGTGATATTTCCTGGGAGAAATTTTGGTATCCTTTGTGTTACCTTGAATTTTGTTCCCATTTCCTTTCTTTGAATCTATCTTAAGTTTTGTTTCTCTATCTTCTTTCCAAGGAGGCTTTTGTGGCAAAATGGATGCCCGAAGCCGGGAAATCTCAACTTTATCGTGAGTTCATGGATCTCAAGCAGGGTACCATATCCTTTTCTAAGTATGAGCGGAAGTTTAACGAACTTTCCATGTTTGGTCCTAGCCTTATTGACACCCAGCTTAAGAAGAATGAGAAGTTCATAGCTGGGGCTCGCCCAGAGTTCTATGATCGTCTCATTTCTCATGTTCATGGCACTTTCACTGAGCTTATGGATATGGCTATTCGTTATGAGAACCCTACTTCCAAGGGTCCTGTTGTTGCTAGTGCTCCCGCGTCTCAGACTTCCTCTGCTATCTCTAAGAAGAGAAAGCCCAATTTCCATCAGTAGAAAAAGAATTGGCTCAAGCATCTAGGATTGGGATCTTCATCTTCTCCTTCTCAGAGGCACCCTATCGACCTATCTACCATTACCTGTTTCAAGTGTGATCAGAAGGGACACTATGCTAATAGTTGCCCTACTTCAGTTAGTGCTGCTGTTCCTCCACCTCAGGGTACCAGGACCAACCTCTGTCATGTCTGTCTTCAGCCTGGTCATTTTAAGAATGATTTTCCTTTGTATCAGAAGGGCAAGCCATTTGATATTTTTTATATTAACTCTGCTTCTTCACCTGCTCCTCCTGCACCTGCTCATGCTCCTAGTGATGATCAAGGTACTCTTCAGGGCACCTTTTCTTTATTTAATCATCATGTTCGTGTTTTATTTGATACTGGAGCTTCGCATAGTTTTATTTCTGTTGATTTGTGTGATAAGTTTGAGCATCTTCTTTCTCCTGTGTATGCTGTTGAAGCTTTGTGTGTTAAATATCCAATTGGTGGTCCCGCGAACCTTAATAGGATTTGTAAGCAAGTGAGACTCTTCTATTCTGGCCATAAATTTTCTGGTGATTTCTATGTTCTTGGTTTCGATGCTTTTGATTTGTTGCTCGGAGGTGTTTGGCTTAATAGGCATGATGCTCGTATCTCTTGTAAATCCCGAATTGTTTCTCTTAAGGATGATCGGGGTAATCCCTTGGTTATTCAGTGTCGTATGCCTCATGATTATGCTGGCAGCTTTATTTATTCTCTGGATTCTTCTCCTATTGATCTTCAGTTTGTGTGGTCAAACTCGATGTATTTGGTGAAGTCACTACTTTACCTCCTAAGCGGGAAATTGATTTCCGTATTGATCTTATTCCTGGAGCTCGACCTGTAGTTCTTCCTCCTAGAAGAATGGCACCCCGCGAGAAGGTTGAGTTGGGAAAGCAAATTGAGGACTTGTCCTCCAAGGGTCTGATCAAACCTAGCTATTCAGAATGTGGAGCAGCGGTGGTTTTCGTCCCTAAGTCCGATGGTTCTCTCCGGATGTGTGTTGATTATAGGGAGCTGAACAAGCTCACTATGAAAAACAGATATCCAATGCCTCGCATCAATGATATGTTTGATCAGCTTTACGGTGCCACTGTTTTCTCTCAGCTTGATCTTGCCACAGGTTTCCACCAGCTCAGAGTTGCTGAGGAAAGTATTCCCAAGACTGCTTTCCGTACTGAGAATGAGTTTTTTGAATGGTTAGTCATGCCTTTTGGTTTGACTAATGCTCATGCTTTCTTTGTTGATTTGATGAATCATGTTTTTCGTGATGTGCTTAATAAATTTGTTCTAGTCTTTGTTGATGATATTCTCATTTTCTCTAAGTCTGAGGAAGAGCATGAGTGGCATTTGAAATCTGTTCTTGAGACTCTTAGAAAATCATCAGTTGAAGGCTAAATTTTCTAAATGCCATTTCTTGAAGGATGAAGTTCGATTCCTCGGGCATATTGTTTCTAGTAATGGAGTTTCTGTTGATCCAATCAAGATCACCGCGATCAATGTAAGTCTTTCTTTCCTTGTTTCATTCAATTTATTCTATCTTTCCTGGTGTCCTTATTTATCCCTATTCTGTGCAGGATTGGGAAACTCCTAGGACTCCAACTGATATCCGTAGTTTTCTAGGCCTTGCCGGTTATTACCGGAGATTCATTGAGAATTTTGCTCGGATTGCTGCACCTCTCACCGCTTTGACTCGAAAGAATGCTAAGTTTATTTGGGGTGATGAGTGTAAGGCCGCATTTAGTGAGTTAAAGCACAAGCTTACTTCCGCACCAGTTCTTACCATTCCAAATGGAAACGAGGGATTAACGGTATACAAGGATGCTTGTCGTGAAGGTTTGGGAGCTGTTTTAATGCAGGATGGTAAGGTCATTGCTTATGCTAGTCGTTAGTTGAAGAACCATGAAGCCAATTATGCTGCTCATGATTTGGAATTGCTTGCTGTGGTTTTTGCTTTGAAGCTTTCGAGGCATCATCTTTTGGGTACTAAGTTTGAGCTCTTCACTGATCATCAGTCTTTGAGATATATTTTCACTCAGAAGGATTTGAATCAGAGGCAAGTTAGGTGGTTAGAGTTTCTTGCTTCTTATGACCTCGACATCAACTATACCCCTGGGAAAGCTAATGTAGTGACGGATGCTTTGAGTCGAAAGAAGGCTATGTTGTGTCAGCTGGTTGTTTCTTCTTCTCTTTTGGATCATATCTTGGTTAAGCAGAATGAGGATGAGATGCTTAGATTGATAAAGGGGAATGTTCGTAGCAGAGTTGGTAGTATTAGTCTTGATGGTTGTGGAGCTCAGATCGATGATAGAGGTGTGTTGAGGATTAATAATAGAATTTGTGTCCCAAATGTTGATGGATTCAGACAGGGGTTACTTCTGGAGAATCATCGGTCCAGACTTTCTATTCATCCAGGAGTGACCAAGATGTACCAGGATATGAAGAAGTTGTATTGGTGGAGAGGTATGAGGCGAGATATATCCATCTTTGTTAGTAGGTGTGCGACTTGTCAGCAAGTCAAGGCCGATCATCAAAAGATCCCTGGTTTGTTGCAGCCTCTTGAGGTTCCCAATTGGAAGTGAGAACAAGTTTCTATGGATTTCATTGATGGATTACCGAGGACTAGGAGGGGTAATGAGAGTATCTGGGTTATTGTGGATAGACTGACCAAATCAGCTCATTTCATTTCGGTCAAGTCTACCCGTTCTGCTTCTAGTTTGTCTGAGATCAAGATGAGGGAGATTGTTCATCTCCATGGTGTTCCTCTCAGTATTGTTTGTGATCGTGACCCTATCTTTACTAGTCAGTTTTGGAAAGCTTTTCAGAAATCTTTAGGTACTCATCTGAATCTGAGCACTTCTTACCATCCACAGACCGACGGTCAAATGGAAAGGGTGAATTAGATTCTAGAAGATCTTCGTGCTTGTGTGCTTGATTATGGAGTATCTTGGGAAGATCATCTCCATCTTGTCGAATTTACCTATAACAATAGCTATCAGGTATAATCCAATCTTCTGTTTTAAGTTTATCTTAATCTTTTATCTATCTCATTTCCATCGTTGAATTCAGGCTAGCATTAAGACACCTCTGTTTGCTGGTCTTTACAGACGACCTTGTAGATCTCCATCTTGTTGGATTGAATCCGGTAATCATTTGGTTCTTGGTCCTGAGATGATTTTAGAAGCTTCTGAGAAAGTTGAGGAGATTAGGAGGAATATGAGGATTGCTCAGGATAGGCAGAAGAAGTATGCTGATAGGTGTAAGCGGAGTTTAGAGTTTGCTGTTGGTGATTTGGTTTTCCTTAAGGTCTCTCCCTTAAGGAATGTCATTCGATTTGGTCGTAGAGGGAAGCTTTCTCCTAGGTTCATTGGTCCTTTCTGCACTGTGGAAAGAGTTGGTTCTTTGGCTTATCGTCTGGATTTGCCCAAGAAGTTCTCTGGAGTGCATAATGTATTCCACGTTTCTCATCTTCGTCACTATCTTCATGATCCATCTCTTATTGTTCAGCCTTCTACCCTTGATAGTTTGGATATTGAGCCTAATCTGACTGTCGAGAGGAAGCCACTTCGTATTGTCGACAAAAGTACGAAGCAGCTAAGAAGGAAATCTGTTAATCTGTTCAAAGTACAGTGGAGTACTGATGATCGAAATTTTCCTGGGAGACGGAGGAGAGCATTCGTGCTTCAAAATCTGGAATTGTTTGTTTCAGGTACTATTTGTTTTCTATCTTGCTTTTTCCTTATTTTCCTTGTTTCGTTCTTTTTGTTCTTTTGCAAATATTTTTAAATTATTTTACATTAAGTTTTATTTCAATATTTTATTTTTTAAACATTTTAGAAGTAAAGTTATAATTTTCCAAAGTTAATTGCATTTTTGTTTGCAATTTTTAATTCTAGTTGCAATATAATAAGCTATTTTCTTTATTTACTTTTATTTTCTTTTTATTTTTCTTAAAGAATAACTGTTTATTTTCATTTTTCACTTTATTTTGTTTGTCTTTTATTTTTATTTACTGATTTTATTTTGTATAAATATAAATTGGAAATTCAAAGAAGCAAAGTCTTTTCATTTGCTTGACTTTTCATTGTCTAGACTCTTCACTTGGTTTGGTCGTTCCTTTCTATTGTTTAGCCGTGAGTTTTATTTGTATTTCACGTGAAAAACTTCTCACTTCATCACAAATTTTCAGCCAATTCATTTCTGAAATTTTTAGGTAATGGCTTCTTCATTTTTTTTCTACTTTTTCTCTTCACTTTTCCATTGATTTTTCCATTGTTTTGCCTTGCTTTTCTCTTCATGTGCTCGGCCTATACCCTCCACCATCTCCACCGACCACCACACCACTTCCTCCACATCATCATCCATGGCCTGACCATCTCCTCCTCTGAATAGTAGTGGCCGTGACCATCCCTTGAAGCCAAAACCACAAAATAGTGTCAAACTCTCCAAAAATTGCATAGCCGAGCCTTGTCTTCATCATCCCCTTCATTTGTAACCACGGCCACCCCCTTAGCCGCCACCACCAGCTAGTTTACCACCTTTGAACATCACCTTCCCCTCTTCTTAGACCTGTACCTGACCTGGCCGAGCCAATAGACCCTATGGCCGAGCCTAAAAGATGCACCAAACTCCTCTCTAGCCTTGCCTTTTGACCTTCTTTCCATTTGTAACTCCAAACCCCTTTGCATTCTTGCCAAACCATGCCTATATGAGTCCAAACTAGACCCTTTTGCACCTTAAAACATGTCATGGCCGAGCCTAAAGCATGTATGGCCGAGCATATGTGAGTTTTGGTCAAGCAAAAATTGATTGACAAGCTTGGTGATGTCTTTGTTAAATTCTATTTCCATTTTTGTTCCAACAAACTTTGGTATTGAATTTATATTTATATTTTTCTTTGTTTTGTTGTTGAATACAAGATTAACATCTTGGCTCTCTCTCCACTCGAATCAAGTCGTGCTATCGTGCTTTCTGGGGTTTTGTTTGTGTGTTTGATTTGGTAACTCCGGCGTAAAAAGGTGAGTATTCACACATGACATTTATACTTATATAATTCGTGAAGTGACAACAAGTGAATGTGTAGAAACTATTATGTCATGTTATACCTTCCTATGATGTAAATTATATGATGTTAAACCCTGTTATTAACTTGTCACATCATCTGCTATGTTATATTCTGTTATACTATTATTTATTTCTGTTAATCACACTGCAAGTTCCCTATAGAATAGAATCACTATGGGTTGAAATGATACATAACCGAACGGACTTTAGAATAGGGAAAAATCATTATGGGCTGAAATGATAAGCCTGAGCGATTTTTATTTATTTATTTTTATTTACTTGGGATTGCGGGTTTGAAATGATAAAACCCAGATTTTGTTTGTAAATTACGGATTGAAATGATATATTATCCGTATCACTTGACATAGGCTAGAAAATATTATACAGACCCATGGTTATTTTATATATTTTTCTGGGAAATTTTAAGTATTTTAAAATGTAAAAATATGATAATTTGATTTAAATGGAATTTAAAATGATTGAATAAAGTAATAATGATTTTTCTATGTATTAAAAATGTTAAATAAATGAATGGAAAAATTGTGATTTGAAACACATCTTAAATTGGAAATTTGTGATTTGATTTTTAAAATGGAAGTTTATGTTAATTTAATAAAAGTGGGAATTAGGTTTTGTTTTGAAATGGAAATTTAAATTTAAGTGTTAAAGTAAATGGTTAAAAATGAAAAGTATAAGAAAATGGTACACTTGAATTTAATAAGTGAAATTATGGGAAAATTAAATTTTATTGTAAAATTTACTTTATAAAAATCATAAGTTAAAGGGTATTTAAATGACTATTTTTGAAGTGCGAAAATGTGATTTTTATAAGTTAAAATGATTTAAATTGAAGTTTATTTGTGGCGGGAATTCTATTTAAAATCTGGAAATTCTTGTAATAACATTTCAGAAATGCTATCGTTTCTGAAAATGAACTAAGAACTGAACTAATAGAATCTGCAGCACTTTGTAAGTGTTGTAGTTGCAGAAGTGAACTAAAGGCTAAAATTAACTAAGGGCTATTGCAGCACTTTGTAAGTGCTGTAGTTGCAGAAAATAAACTTGAACCTAAAACCAAAGAAAAGAGCTATTGAAGCACTTGTTAAGTGCTGAAGTTGGCTGAAATTAGATTTTTGAATATAATTGAACTACTACAGCTGTTTAGTAAGTGCTGTCTTTGCTGAATTGAACTAATTTTCCAAATTGAACCCTGAACTACTACAGCAGTTTTGTAAATGCTATCTTTTCTGAACTGAACTTGTTTTCAAATATAACTGAATTACTACAGCAGTTTTTAAATGTTGTCTTTGCTAAAATGAATTGTTTTCAAATATAATTTACCGCAGCATTTTCTAAGTGCTGCGAAAGCTGAAATTTCAAAGTTTAAAGTGTTTAAGTGAATAAATGAACTCATAAAAGGCTAAATTTTTGGGAATTGAATAGATGATTTAAAGGTATAATGACTTTACTTTTAAATGGTTTAAATGAAGTATTTGATTTGAAATATAAACTATTTTTTTAATTTATAACCTTGGGTTATAATAACGATTGGTTGTTAAAGAGACCGGGATCCGATATGGATATACTCTCTGTCGATACCGAAAACCACTTTCACAACTGTGTACGCGGTGGAGATTCCAGAATAAAGCAGGATGGTGGCGACGATCCTATTGTGGTATGAACGTGGACCCAACTCCCGTGAGTTGGCATAAGGTGGCTAAAACAAGAGCGATTGACGGGCCAATGAGGTAGCACCTCTGATCGGACACACTTCTTCGATATCATTCGATTACTTTTGTTATTGATTGGGTGCACCCCTTGATTTTGGGAGTGTGGCTCGAGGTGGGCGGTAGTGGCTGCTATGCGTTTCCACCAGCCCGGATGCGTAATTGGTATATCTACCCTGGCATTGCCTAGTTGTGCCGTGTCACCTACCATATCGAACTTTACTACGAGTTTAGATTTCTCCCGTAGCCTGTGGAGTATTGAGGGTAGCTTCTGTAATGACCACGACTTTCTCTCCATAGAAAGTCGTATCGCTAATAAGAAAGAAAGGGATAGAAAAGAGAAAAGAAGAGAAAGAAAGAACTAAACAATATCAGAATCTCACAGCGGAACGAAACAAAATATAATATATCACATAACTATTACATAGTATCATATACAACACTTATCAGAGTTACACAGATTACATCTCATATACTAGACAGTTATAAACATCTGTCTAGTTATTACATCTCAATACAAAACAAAGATCTAAACAAGATCAACACAGCGGAAACTACTATCTATATCTACAACGCTGAAGCCTCCTGCTCCATTGCTCCTCCACAATTCGTCAAGGCTAACCTGAATCCCTTGGCTACTCGTAAAAATTTGAGTACCCAAGAGTTTATAAAACAGAAATAAACAACTTGGGTCAGACATGGGTCTGGTGTGAGTAACAGGTTAAACTTGTTTAACTTCAAAACCTTTTAAAAGAAAAGGTATCACGTAAGACTTCCCACAAATAAACATGGGTAAGTTTTTACCTTACGCTAACCAAAACATTTGATAGGAAATTCGATTGTATTATAATAAGGTCTAGGGTTTTCAAGTAAAATACAGAAATAGCTGAAATGCTTACATCTCACATTCCAACATAGTTGGGCACAACTAATACGTACGACACTTATTGGAGTTTGGATTCCATACAATGGCAAGGCTACCGGGGTACCGCCCGTCACAGTACGTGGCCTAGATCACCGTACCGAGGATCACTCCCAATCCCCTGCAACACAAGGTCGGAACATCCCTTACTGGATAATTCCCGCACAAGATACCTCACGGTTGGGATCAGCAACCGCACCACTAAGTCGAAAATAGAAAGGGACATCTAGACAGAGGTAACCTTGTCCTACTTGGGTGCTACCCACTAACCTTGCTACACCTCCCCTGTTTTAGCCATTCCCGGTTTGTGAGGCTTGAGGTCACGATTACCTTAGAAAAGAACACATCACTTAGAATGCTCATCGTCCACCTGACGATGTTCTGAAAGCATTCAGTCCATACAAGTTCGTTCCGGGTTCGAACGAAACCGAAGGCATTATCTCGTTACACTCGTTTTGGAATCACCCTCAGATTTAACGACAATAACCCTTGCACTCTGAATCTTCATCTTCACTTGATTCACGACCTATCGTTAATTTGGATCGATGTGGTATTCGGGTCTCCAGACCTGGAAATCCGGTATACGGAAACCCGATCCCGGTCTCATCGAAATCCAAAGCGTATCTTTTAAGGCCAAGTTGTCTTAAGGGTAAAACAATTCAATTCATTATCTTTATTCACAAAGGAAGATAATTCACACAGATAATCAACATTATCAGATAATCCATTCAATTCAACTAACATCCATATCATACAGCATATATCTCATCAGAGATATCAATCAATGTCAAGTATCCAATACTAACACCCATTCATAAGTAATGATTTATATCATCTTAA
Source organism: Allium fistulosum (assembly GCA_030737815.1). Taxonomy (NCBI): domain Eukaryota; kingdom Viridiplantae; phylum Streptophyta; class Magnoliopsida; order Asparagales; family Amaryllidaceae; genus Allium; species Allium fistulosum. The sequence goes on along the minus strand of CM060908.1, from coordinate 969,603,867 downwards.
TTTAATTTAAATTGAATTAAATTAATTACTTCATTTTATAAATCCATCTTACTTAACCATTAATTAATTACAATCAATTAATTAATTATCCTCTAATAATTCATTTCAATTAATCATCTTGATTAATTATCTTTGATTACATTCAAGTAATTTATTCTCAATTAATTACTTAAATTAATTATCCTTATCCACTTATAGTAATTAACCTTTAATTACTTCATTAATTAATTTACTAAAATTAATTAACTTAATCAACTATAATTAATTACATTCATCCTTAATTAATTACATTGATTAATTACTTCATTTATTAATTATTACTTAATTAACCAATCTTAATTACATCATTAATTATATTAATTAATGATCCTTAATTACAACTTAATTATTAATTACTTAATTAAATTAATTACATTAAGTAATTAACCTTTAATTAAACAACATTTATTAATCACCCTTGATTAATCTCATCTAGTAATTAACTCCCCTTAATTACTTCCATTAACTAAATTAATTACTCCTTAATTAATTCCCTAATTAATCTCTTGATTAATTATTCAAAATAATTAACTCAAATTACTTCTATAAAATCATTATTCAACTAATTACTTCCAGTAATTATCTTACTATTTACTTCCCTAAATAATCATACCTTAATAATTACTTTAAGTAATTATTATCAAATCATCTCTTGATTATTCTAAATTAATTAAACTTAATTAATTAACTTAAACTAAATCAAATTAACTTCAATTAATTACAATAAGTAATTAATCCTTAATTAAACCAAAGTAATTATCTTAATTAATTAATTACCTATCTTCAATTAATTAAGTAATTATACTTTAATTACTTAATAGTACCTTAATTAAACACTCTAATTAAATATCCTTTAATTAATTTACTTAATTTCATCATTTAAATCTCATTTAATTTAAAAGCTTGAAATAAATTTATAAACATTTGAAAACTTATTGATTGATTAAAGTTAAATACACTTCCTAATTTCATCATCAAATTTCATTTTAAAATATTTAGAAATTAATTATATAATAATCCAATATATAATTACTTTTAAACAAACAATTTAAAACATTTTAAATCTTGAAAACATATTATTTAAATATACTTTTAAATTTGGCTAAACATTCTTTTTTGAAACCTTGATTAATTTAACTTACCTTTACTTTTTAAAACGAGAACTTAGATTTTCTCCTAAAAATTAAAACCTGGCAACTAAAATTTCTTCTCAATTAAAACCAGGTTAACACTACAATTAAAACCGAGCAAACCCCAAAATCACACGAGCCTGTCCCGAGTCCCTCGCGATCAGCACTTACTTCGAGTCGCACTCACGTTTCCCCGAGACCACTCCTGAGCATTCTTCTTCTTCCCCAATCTATTATCACCAGACCCATACGTGCACACGTGCACGTGCACGCAAGCTCCAGTCCCCTCCGACCATCTTGCTGATCTTCACCAAGTCGACATCGACTTCGATATCTACCTCGATCGCCCAGATTCCCAAATCGATTACAAAAATAAATTCGAACTCGAACGAGCCAAAACTGTAACCAAACCCAATCCCCCAAACTCCTCGCCAACGACGAACTCCATCACCAGAAAACTCGCCCATCCTTCCAGAGTTGCTCCACGACATGACGCAACGACTTACCCTCATGCGATTGATTCCGATACGCCATAGCCAACGAAATCCCTTCGCAAACATCCTCGACTAAAACACAGAGAAGAACCCTAGTTTAGCTACGACCCCACATTTCGATCATCAGAAAAATCCATCTCCATTTTTCCAGAGAACCTCACTACATTGGCCACCTCCAGACCAAACGTCATCCAACAACATCACGCCGATCACCGGAATTTTGCATATTCCCAAATCTCGATCATCCCAGAAATTCCCAGTGATTATCGAACTAAAAATCACTAAATGTATTTTAAAAATCGTGATTTACAACCACGAATTCATCCATGAAATTCAAAACAGAAATTGAATTGGTTCATTTTTCTTACATATATATATTTTCACTGTTATACCCATTTTAAAAATTATTTGTTAAATTTAACACCCTAAAACTATTTTTAGAGTTGATATCATGTTGTTATAATCATATTTCATTAAAGATCCAAGTTTAAGATTGCTTATATTTGGAGATATGGATTTTTAGAAGAAATTTAAGAAACTGTGAAAACTACAGAGACCAAAATTATATATACAGACATATCCACACTATACATATCAATTCAAGTTTATATTCATGCTAAAACATCCATGCAATCCAACATTTATCTCACACATTCACATGCATCCAAATTATATCTCAAATTTGAACTGTTTTTTTAAAATAAATAGGTTTACTCACTTTTTTTTAAAAACAGAGAACATGATAGACATATACATTCATATTCATATGCACAGATATTCATATATATGCATTCATTCACATCATAACATATTCAACCATATTCACAGCAATTCATCACATGCATTTATATAACAACATATTTTTAAAAACTGTTTTTAAGTTGAGATGTTTACTCACCAGATAATTGATGAACAGAGAAGTGATAGACTATAAGCTTTGAAAAACTGAATTTGCTTTAAATTCATCTGCTTGTTTTGAAAACTGAAAACACTTGCTTTTGAAACTGAAAAGCTCTTGAAAACTTGTTGTTGCCTCAGGTTATATTGCATGCATCCTTGGAAATGACTACGGACTTGAATTTTGAAACAGGAAAATGGTTACAGGTTTGCAAGAACAAATGGTTTCAAATCTTTGGTGGTTTTCAGGCATTTGAACTTTTGAAGATTACAGATTGTTTTTGAGGAGTGTTTGCAGGCTAAAAATAAAAAGAATTTACAAGCTTTTAATCTTGTATTTGAGAAAGTTATAGATTTGCATCTGATCTGAAATTTGAAGAATGTGACAGGGTTTTCTTTTGAATTGGAAATGATTTTCAGGTTGATTATTTGAGAATTTAACTTTTGAAGATGAATTTCAGTTTTGATTTGAAGATGATTTCGGTTTGGTATATTTTCTGATTTTGGTTTTGTCTTTGTTTTTGCAAATGAAAAGATAAGAAAAGAAAAAGAAATTGGAGAGGTATGCTTATATAACTTAATTTATGGTTTATTTAAAAATCAAAGAAAAAATGAAATACAAAATGACATTTGTCATCTTCCTATATTAACATGTTGACACATGTGCTTAGATGGTTTTACTAATTTACACATATAATTTTACATGCAAAAATGAATTTTATAAATGGATAAAGCTTTAATTAACAAATTTCTAATAACTATATACTTATTCAAATTTAAATCAAAGAAAATCAATCAACTTATATATATACATATATAACTACACATTAAATTTTTGAAAATAACAAATTCTATTTCCTTTAAAATCTATTTATTTTTATATATAAAACAATACATTATTAATATTGTTTGAAAATAACACATTTACCAATTTTAAATAATTTATAAAAGAAATTATCTCTTTATTAAGAAATATTTAAAAAGAAATAAAACAAACCAATTTTGTAAATCTTATTTATTTAAACTTAAGTTAAAAATATCTTAAACCAATTAAAATATTTTCTTAAAGTATTTTAAAACTATAAAATTACTTATTTAAATATCTTTGAAAAGTCCAGATTAAATTAAATATAAATTCCCAATTTATCAAAGCTTCTATTTACAATATATATAAATAAATATATATATTCAAATAGAAATATCTTATTAACTTTTAAAAGATAAAATCATCAATTAATACTAATTTAATCAGATTATTAAATTAAATTCAAATCTTATTATCAAAGATTATCCATATCAATTTGATTATTAAACAGATTATTAAATTGATATTGTCAAAATTTCCGGGATATTACATTCCTCCCCCCTTAAAATAATTTCGTCCCCGAAATTTAAACAAAGGTAATTTAATAATCTTATTAAAGATTTTAATTTAAAACACAAGCATATACTATCATCCATATGCTAGCAACCATAGCAACCAATTCATCCAATCAAACAATTCTAACTATCTAGACTAAATTCTAGATAAAATTCCTCGAGTTTCCCCAAGTATATATATACCGGGATACTCGCTCTACAAACAATCTAAATTACTAAGCTATAGATCTCCTACTCATCTAGATCTACAGAACTAAACAGAATATCAGACTACAGACGAGTCTGACTCAACTACCAAACTTCCCAAACTGCAGATTCTAAAACCAGAGATAGATCAAATACGTATTCCCTCAGAGATACGTAAAACTCAATGAATTCCAGTTATCCAAACTGACAATTCAATTCAGAAGACCAAATACTTATCCAAATCAGAACACAGACGAGATCCAAACACAACTCTACTTCACAATTATCCGTAGATTCCAAACTTACTTCTCCCATCCAGAGATACACTCCAAACTGCTTTCGCTGCTCAACTCTGATCTGAGGTAGAACACAAGCACAGACTGGACAACTTATTCCAGAAATAAGGTTCACTGATCCATAAATAAAACTTAGATACTCCAGCAAAACTTGAGTTGCTTCGCCAACTCCATCTCTAGGAAACATCCTTCCACTTAGACTGAACCACCGGTATCACTCCTGGAATCCAATCGATAAGAAAACTCAACTTCCAGATGCGGACAAATCTCTAACTTCTCTGAAGACATCCAGAAAAATTCTGACAACCCAAGAGAACACTCAGACAATCGCAAGTCACTTTTGCGATCAACTCATCCTAATTCCAAACAGACTGTTCTCTCTTTACCAATCAGAACAGCTTACACTTATTTATCCAATTTATCGAAGAAATGGATCCACTCTGCTGCTTCTGATCTTCACTTCCAGAAAAACAGCTCAGCCAGAAAACTTTCCTGCCAACGCGCAGAATACTCCGAGTTGCACTGCTGCCACATATGCTAAAGATTCCCAAATCAAAGCTCTTCGAGAAACTCGAACCTCAAACAAAACAGAAACACCATGCTGAACTCAGCCACAACACCGAAGCAGATACACTTCCTTAAGCTTGTTCCAAAGAAAACATCTTCGGGAACATCCATCGTCACTGTATCTCATCATACAGCTACTATTACCTGAGGTATCAAGGTACCATCACTCACTTCTGTTCAACCGACAGATCCAACTTTACTCATCCAAACTTCAAAGATAAACTCCGAACCATTACAGTTTCCTTCGGAGATCGATAAAATCCTTCACCACAGCAAAGCTTACTCGAGACAGTATTAGGTCTACAGTCTCGACAGATACACTTCCAACCTCAACATTCAAACTCCAACTATTGGTAATTGTGTTACACACACTACCACCTTATCTACCTTTATAACTTATATTGGAAAACCCGAACAGGTAACCCAATAAATAGGTAGAAATACATAAATATATATATTTAAAATGATATTTTTTTTTTATATAGAAATTATTTCTGGGTAAAATTATTTCATCTACCTCTTTAAAACAATATTGTGTCTGTTGGCCTGGTTCAAGTGTTTAGAGATCCCTATCAATAACGTTAGCTACTCGTATTGACCAGAATCCATATACCACTCAACCGATCAATTAACACAATATAAAATCATTTTTATATAACTAACAATTACGCGCTCTCAAGATAGACACCACTTCAGAGCCTAGGTATTCACTCAACCTACCGCTCTGATACCACTGTAACGACCACGACTTTCTCTCCATAGAAAGTCGTATCGCTAATAAGAAAGAAAGGGATAGAAAAGAGAAAAGAAAAGAAAGAAAGAACTAAACAATATCAGAATCTCACAGCGGAACGAAACAAAATATAATATATCACATAACTATTACATAGTATCATATACTACACTTATCAGAGTTACACAGATTACATCTCATATACTAGACAGTTATAAACATCTGTCTAGTTTTTCAACCATCCCAGCCCCGCTGTGGCTCACAGTGATACCTCGAGTTTGCTTTTACGGCCACCCTCTCGAGTCGCAACCAACCCCAAAAGGCCTTATACTACCCCCGGGGACATGTAGGGGTAAGAGTCTCCCGTTCGCCACCTAACGCAAAGCGAGAACCCCCTATCACGCTGTAATGTAGCAAACCCGATCCCGGTCTCATCGAAATCCAAAGCGTATCTTTTAAGGCCAAGTTGTTTTAAGGGTAAAACAATTCAATTCATTATCTTTATTCACAAAGGAAGATAATTCACACAGATAATCAACATTATCAGATAATCCATTCAATTCAACTAACATCCATATCATACAGCATATATCTCATCAGAGATATCAATCAATGTCAAGTATCCAATACTAACACCCATTCATAAGTAATGATTTATATCATCTTAATTTAATTTAAATTGAATTAAATTAATTACTTCATTTTATAAATCCATCTTACTTAACCATTAATTAATTACAATCAATTAATTAATTATCCTCTAATAATTCATTTCAATTAATCATCTTGATTAATTATCTTTGATTACATTCAAGTAATTTATTCTCAATTAATTACTTAAATTAATTATCCTTATCCACTTATAGTAATTAACCTTTAATTACTTCATTAATTAATTTACTAAAATTAATTAACTTAATCAACTATAATTAATTACATTAATCCTTAATTAATTACATTGATTAATTACTTCATTTATTAATTATTACTTAATTAACCAATCTTAATTACATCATTAATTATATTAATTAATGATCCTTAATTACAACTTAATTATTAATTACTTAATTAAATTAATTACATTAAGTAATTAACCTTTAATTAAACAACATTTATTAATCACCCTTGATTAATCTCATCTAGTAATTAACTCCCCTTAATTACTTCCATTAACTAAATTAATTACTCCTTAATTAATTCCTTAATTAATCTCTTGATTAATTATTCAAAGTAATTAACTCAAATTACTTCTATAAAATCATTATTCAACTAATTACTTCCAGTAATTATCTTACTATTTACTTCCCTAAATAATCATACCTTAATAATTACTTTAAGTAATTATTATCAAATCATCTCTTGATTATTCTAAATTAATTAAACTTAATTAATTAACTTAAACTAAATCAAATTAACTTCAATTAATTACAATAAGTAATTAATCCTTAATTAAACCAAAGTAATTATCTTAATTAATTAATTACCTATCTTCAATTAATTAAGTAATTATACTTTAATTACTTAATAGTACCTTAATTAAACACTCTAATTAAATATCCTTTAATTAATTTACTTAATTTCATCATTTAAATCTCATTTAATTTAAAAGCTTGAAATAAATTTATAAACATTTGAAAACTTATTGATTGATTAAAGTTAAATACACTTCCTAATTTCATCATCAAATTTCATTTTAAAATATTTAGAAATTAATTATATAATAATCCAATATATAATTACTTTTAAACAAACAATTTAAAACATTTTAAATCTTGAAAACATATTATTTAAATATACTTTTAAATTTGGCTAAACATTCTTTTTTGAAACCTTGATTAATTTAACTTACCTTTACTTTTTAAAACGAGAACTTAGATTTTCTCCTAAAAATTAAAACCTGGCAACTAAAATTTCTTCTCAATTAAAACCAGGTTAACACTACAATTAAAACCGAGCAAACCCCAAAATCACACGAGCCTGCCCCGAGTCCCTCGCGATCAGCACTTACTTCGAGTCGCACTCACGTTTCCCCGAGACCACTCCTGAGCATTCTTCTTCTTCCCCAATCTATTATCACCAGACCCATACGTGCACACGTGCACGTGCACGCAAGCTCCAGTCCCCTCCGACCATCTTGCTGATCTTCACCAAGTCGACATCGACTTCGATATCTACCTCGATCGCCCAGATTCCCAAATCGATTACAAAAATAAATTCGAACTCGAACGAGCCAAAACTGTAACCAAACCCAATCCCCCAAACTCCTCGCCAACGACGAACTCCATCACCAGAAAACTCGCCCATCCTTCCAGAGTTGCTCCACGACATGACGCAACGACTTACCCTCATGCGATTGATTCCGATACGCCATAGCCAACGAAATCCCTTCGCAAACATCCTCGACTAAAACACAGAGAAGAACCCTAGTTTAGCTACGACCCCACATTTCGATCATCAGAAAAATCCATCTCCATTTTTCCAGAGAACCTCACTACATTGGCCACCTCCAGACCAAACGTCATCCAACAACATCACGCCGATCACCGGAATTTTGCATATTCCCAAATCTCGATCATCCCAGAAATTACCAGTGATTATCGAACTAAAAATCACTAAATGTATTTTAAAAATCGTGATTTACAACCACGAATTCATCCATGAAATTCAAAACAGAAATTGAATTGGTTCATTTTTCTTACATATATATATTTTCACTGTTATACCCATTTTAAAAATTATTTGTTAAATTTAACACCCTAAAACTATTTTTAGAGTTGATATCATGTTGTTATAATCATATTTCATTAAAGATCCAAGTTTAAGATTGCTTATATTTGGAGATATGGATTTTTAGAAGAAATTTAAGAAACTGTGAAAACTACAGAGACCAAAATTATATATACAGACATATCCACACTATACATATCAATTCAAGTTTATATTCATGCTAAAACATCCATGCAATCCAACATTTATCTCACACATTCACATGCATCCAAATTATATCTCAGATTTGAACTGTTTTTCAAAATAAATAGGTTTACTCACTTTTTTTTAAAAACAGAGAACAGGATAGACATATACATTCATATTCATATGCACAGATATTCATATATATGCATTCATTCACATCATAACATATTCAACCATATTCACAGCAATTCATCACATGCATTTATATAACAACATATTTTTAAAAACTGTTTTTAAGTTGAGATGTTTACTCATCAGATAATTGATGAACAGAGAAGTGATAGACTATAAGCTTTGAAAAACTGAATTTGCTTTGAATTCATCTGCTTGTTTTGAAAACTGAAAACACTTGCTTTTGAAACTGAAAAGCTCTTGAAAACTTGTTGTTGCCTCAGGTTATATTGCATGCATCCTTGGAAATGACTACGGACTTGAATTTTGAAACAGGAAAATGGTTACAGGTTTGCAAGAACAAATGGTTTCAAATCTTTGGTGGTTTTCAGGCATTTGAACTTTTGAAGATTACAGATTGTTTTTGAGGAGTGTTTGCAGGCTAAAAATAAAAAGAATTTACAAGCTTTTAATCTTGTATTTGAGAAAGTTATAGATTTGCATCTGATCTGAAATTTGAAGAATGTGACAGGGTTTTCTTTTGAATTGGAAATGATTTTCAGGTTGATTATTTGAGAATTTAACTTTTGAAGATGAATTTCAGTTTTGATTTGAAGATGATTTCGGTTTGGTATATTTTCTGATTTTGGTTTTGTCTTTGTTTTTGCAAATGAAAAGATAAGAAAAGAAAAAGAAATTGGAGAGGTATGCTTATATAACTTAATTTATGGTTTATTTAAAAATCAAAGAAAAAATGAAATACAAAATGACATTTGTCATCTTCCTATATTAACATGTTGACACATGTGCTTAGATGGTTTTACTAATTTACACATATAATTTTACATGCAAAAATGAATTTTATAAATGGATAAAGCTTTAATTAACAAATTTCTAATAACTATATACTTATTCAAATTTAAATCAAAGAAAATCAATCAACTTATATATATACATATATAACTACACATTAAATTTTTGAAAATAACAAATTCTATTTCCTTTAAAATCTATTTATTTTTATATATAAAACAATACATTATTAATATTGTTTGAAAATAACACATTTACCAATTTTAAATAATTTATAAAAGAAATTATCTCTTTATTAAGAAATATTTAAAAAGAAATAAAACAAACCAATTTTGTAAATCTTATTTATTTAAACTTAAGTTAAAAATATCTTAAACCAATTAAAATATTTTCTTAAAGTATTTTAAAACTATAAAATTACTTATTTAAATATCTTTGAAAAGTCCAGATTAAATTAAATATAAATTCCCAATTTATCAAAGCTTCTATTTACAATATATATAAATAAATATATATATTCAAATAGAAATATCTTATTAACTTTTAAAAGATAAAATCATCAATTAATACTAATTTAATCAGATTATTAAATTAAATTCAAATCTTATTATCAAAGATTATCCATATCAATTTGATTATTAAACAGATTATTAAATTGATATTGTCAAAATTTCTGGGATATTACAGCTTCGATCTGGGAGTATGCTAATACTGGATATACTACTGGGACTATTACGTGTTAAGGGGAATATTGGGTCACTCCTTAATGCTATTTAAAAGTATGTTTATTTTATAATTAGACATTATTATAATAGCGAATATTACTACATAGTAGATAGTTTAACGGATCCTTAAAGAATGGGTGATCCCAAGCATTCTTTAAGTTACTTGTACCTTTTATTACAGTTCACTTGAGTTGGTTTACATTGTAAAAGTATGTTTGTCCTGACTCGAGTGTTCCTGTTTTATTTACGCTCGGGTCAGCCTGAGTATTCACAGCTTTGGACTTCACTTTCTAAAGCTAGGAATCGCTGGAGATTCTGCTTATCTAGTTATTTATCTATTTCAGTTCAGTATTTCTTTGTCAGCTTTGTATTATAGACATATGTATTTGGAATTTCTTCTGTACTCGTTTCAGAAATGTATTTGTTTTCAGACTATGTATTTTGTATCTGTTTTTGAGACTTTGTATTGTAGTGGCTTCATGAACCACTATTTATTTTATTTTCCACTGTGAGTTATTCTAATATTCTGTGTCTGTGATTCTGTGATTGGTTTTTATTTGCTCCAAATTTTATTACAATCTGTTATTTTGCATTATTCAAGTCCGACATGTGTGGATTATTGTCGATTTGAAAGGTCCAAAATAGTGGGTCGTTGCACAATCATGTTGAAGCATGTGAGCTAGTTCATTGAAGAAAAATGTAACGACCCGTAAATTTCAGTGGTTTATTTATCTAATTAATTGAATTTGTGTGAAATTTTAAACAATAAAATTATGAAATATAAATTTGATATTTGGAATGCGTCTAATTAAACATAGCAACTGGTAAATTTCCGTCCGAAAATATGGAAATTTATTTCGCGCGTAAATTTACTTCAATTTAATCAGTTGAAAATAGGTGATAATAAAATGTTTTCCAAACCTAAATATTTTTACATAGAAAATTTGTAAATCATCTTCTGAGTGAGACGTCATCTTTCGTTTCGTCAAATTTGGACTTCTGTTGCTCCGTTTATCTTATTTCTGTTAAAATAGCAGCATTTCTGGTACCGGTTATCGACTTTTGATCGGATGACCGTACCATTAATATCTGTGTACCGTTTTGATCGTCTCGTTGCGCTGACCTCTACGGTATATTCAACTCTGTATTTTGAGGTCTGGTACGCGACAGAAACAATAAAACAGTGCGTCGTACCGGTACCCTGAATTGTGACCGTTAGCTTTCGTTTGCCTTTTTAAGTTTGAACGTGCAGGCCAAGTAATATGATAAATTGCTTTAATCTTCCAGCTTAATTCCAGGGTGACCATTTCCATCCCATACTATTTTGAAAAAAATCAAAACGTATGAATTGGTATACGTTGTATTCATTTGAACGGTTCTCTGGTTTGTGCCTTTTGTTTTCTACCTGTGCTGTGACTAGTGACTACTATTAAAAGCAAAAATATATTATATTAGTTTAGCATTCTTTCATTTTCCTACCTGCTCCTCAATCTAACATCTTTCCCCTCCTCTTTCACCATTTTTCTTTCTTTCCTAACCTGCTTGTTCATCTCGTCCCTTCGAAACTCCTACAGCCCGAAACCTTCACCCTCTTCCACGCTTTGTCGCACCACCGCCCTTCCTCATCAGCCACCGAGCCTTCTCAAACCCAAACCGGCAATACAACCCCGAAACCCAGATCTAACCCATGCCGTGAAAGCCTCCACCCAACCAACCCCTACCCTACGCCTGCCACCACAGCCCAGTCGCCACCATTCCACCACTCACGTCCCCACGCCAAAGCCACCACCGAAAACCCAACCCTGCCTCGGCATCACCGCACGCCATAGCCTTGCAGCCTACCGCCACCCTAACAGCCACACCTCCAGCTCAACACCTCCTCCAACCTGACGCCCTGCCCTCCTCCTCGAACCCAACTGCTCGCCCATATCTCTTCCTCCGTGCCGAGCAACCTCCTGTGCTTCTGCCGTTTGTATATATATAGGTAAAGATCTATATTAGTTGTTATATATTTATCTTTTGGCTGTATATATATATATAATACCTATGGTTCGGCTGTATAAGTTTATATAAGACGTTGTTTACACATATATATAGCTATATGTCTGATTTTATACATGTATAAGTTGTATAATTGGTTGGTTGCAATCTTGTAAGGTTTACAGTTGTTACGTATAAATATTATACAATGGTCAGTTATATCTAAAGTTATATGTTAGAACAAGTGTGTTGGAATCTATGTTAAAAATTTGGAAAGGTGTCAATACGTTCATATGCATATACTTGGATTTTATTAAGTATAGTCTATATGATATATGTTTATTTAAGTAATACATATGTCTTGATTAAATATATGTAAGTTATTATATAAAGTCTGTTATAAGAAATGTTATCTGAGTTTGTTTTTTTGTATGTGACGGCATAGGATATTTATATGATATGATACATTTATGTCAGTAGTGTTTATAAAATATGAGTTAAGTCTATATATATAGTAATTGTCTGAAGCCTCCTACTCTACTCTGGTTCTAAAGCATTATTTGTTTCGTATATAAAGTATCTATTTTAAAATGGTGATATCTATACTCTAGGAATAAGTAAATGTGAGTTTTCTAAGTATATATTTTGATGTTAATTGTTTATATATATATATATAATAGTTTACTTGCGTATTCTATTAGATCTATTTATATATATATATTGTTATATTATAAAAGTTATATAAAAATCTGTTTGATCATATATTATGTATTTTGTAACATGTATGTAATAAAATGTTGGCTGCATATATATATCAGGTTATAATATGGGTTACATAATCTGTTAAGTGTAAAGCACATGCTATTGTTTATATAAGTAGTCATTGAAAGTTGTTGTATAGATATTCATATTAGTTGGGTATAGGATCTGGTTGCTCACGTATATAAATGGTATGGTTGTGTATATGATTTATAAGTTACAGTATATATATAAATGTTGTGTGCGTATATATATATATACATCTATATATTTACAACCGTATATGTTTACAGTAAGAAATGTGGGTAATAGTATATTAAGTTTAAAAGTTGTTTATTATATTACCTGTTCATATAAAGGTTATAAAATACATATGATTTTGTATATATAAACAAGATTATAGTTGGATTATGCTATCTGTTGTAAATTTATTTGATATGTATGTACAAACCCATATTGAATTGTATATTACCTGTTTGTGAAAAATTTGTATTATATATGTACCTACTACATGTAAGTATACTTGGGGGTTTGATTTTAAGTATATTATATATGTGGTTAATATAAAACAATGAATTTTGATATATATATATATAATATTAAATATGTTTGAATTTAGAACATGACTATATATAGTTATATATAAAAGTTCATCTATATCAATTATCCTCATCGATCTAGTTCTGACTTGAATTCGATTTTCCATCTATCAGCTTGTCCGACAAATCCGTGTCCATTGTGCTTTGCTTTGCAATTCGTGCTTGGATTCGTAGCCCATTTCTTCATCAAATCTATCTAGCCTCGAAAGGTGAGCAATCACTCACGATTAATGTTGTTATATTTTATTAAATTTGATTTCAATTGAAACGTCAATTGAAATATACCGTTGCTAGTTATTTACATTGATATATACACTGTTATCTGTATTTGTTCACCTGTGACATCTGACACCATTATCTATTATTTATATTGTTGATATATGCCTGTTACTGTTGTTATTTTATTTTCATACCTGTTATCACTCTGCAAGTTCCCTGTTAGCATAGAATCACTATGGGTTGAAATGATACATACCCGAACGATCTGTAGAATAGGAGAAAATCGTTATGGGTTGAAATGATAAACCCAAGCGATTTTCATTGAATTGAATTTGGGATTTCGGGTTGAAAAGATATATACCCGAATATGTTTTAAATTGCGGATTGAAATGATAAATATCCGTATCACTTGACCATAGGATAGAAAATTTTATACAGGCACCGTTGGTCTATATATAAACGTTTTGAAAAGGGTTTCTATGGTTTTGAAAAGAAATATATGGTTTTGATAAATATTGATTTTTAAAGATTTATTAAAGTTGATTTAATAAAGTTGATAAATAATTTGTTTAAGTATTTATTTAATATCTATATTTTTAAATATAGAAATTTATAATGATTTGAAATCGATTGAAATTATAATTTATTTAAGAATTATACTTAAATAAGTTTTGATTAAAAATATATTGAATTTGAAATTTAAAGAAGTGATGTACAACTTGAAATTTGAAAAGGTGACTTAAATGGATATTTCAAACGTATAAATATTTGAATGAGATATTTTGTTTATTTAAATGGTAAATTGAAATTGAATTTAAATGTTATGGAAATGATTAAGTTAATATTTCAAAACTAAATAATTGTAAAGGGAATTTGATATGTATATAAATTTATCGAATTTAGTTTTGAAATGATGAATGTTTAAAGTTTTGAAATATATAAAAATTGAAATGACTTATTTTATGGTTCAGATATGTATTTGAAATCGATAAATTGAAATGGTTTATTTAGAAGCTGAATCAAGTTGAAACTAATGATTTGAGATTTGATTAAATTAAATTTCTGGAATTCGAATTAATTTGAATCGATTTGTGAATTTGAGGAAACTAATTTATTTTATAACGAAATTTTATTATCTAAACTGTTTAAAAGGGAAGTGTTATGATTGCCAAAATACTGTGATTTCCAGACTATGATTTCGAAAGCATTATAACTTTGGAAAGTAATAAAATTTTGAAATTGGATATTTGAAGTGAAATGATATCGTATTAAATTGGTTTTTGGAAATGATAATGATTTTGGTTTAAAGTATAAACTATAGTGAAACGACCACGGTGTTATAATAACGATTGGTTGGCAAAGAGACCGGGATCGGATATGGACATACTCTCTGTCGATACCGAAAACCACTTTGACAACCGTGTACGCGGTGGAGATTCCAGAATGAAGTAGGATGGTGGCGACGTTCTTAAGGTATGTTACGTGGACCCAACTCCCGTGAGTTGGCAATAAGGTGGCTAAAACAGGAGCGATCTCGGACCAGTGAGGTAGCACCTCTTCTCGGACGCATTTCTTCGATATTATACTCTTACTTGTGATTTGACTAGATGGCCATCCTCCGATTTGGGAATGTTGTTCGAGGTGGAACGGTAGTGGCTGCTATGCGTATCCATCAGTCCGTGTGCGTAATTGGTATATCTACCCTGGCATTGCCTAGTTGTGCCGTGTCACCTACCATATCGAGCTTTACTACGATTATGATTTTAAGATCCGACCGCGTTAAGGTTCTCCATCCCCTTAACGCTATTTTCCGATATGATTATACTTTACTTATTTAGACACTATTATAATAGCGAATATTACTACATAGTAAATAGTTTAACGGATCCTTAGGGGATGGTTATCCCAAACATCCTTTAAGTTACTTGTATTTCAGTTGATATTTCACTTGAGTTGGATTTATTAATATAAGAATGTTAATCCTGACTCGAGTGTTTTGTGTTTTGCTTTACGCTCGGGTCAGACTGAGTGATACAGCATTGGATACTCACCTTTGGAGTTGGAGCTTCGCTTGGAGATCCAGCTATCTATCGATCCTGCTTTCAGTTATTCTGTCGATCCAGTGATGTATTCAGATCTGGTATTTGATTATTGTATTGAGACATCTATTGTATTCGAGACCTCTGTTGTA
The DNA here is from genome assembly GCA_030737815.1 of Allium fistulosum. Classification (NCBI taxonomy): domain Eukaryota; kingdom Viridiplantae; phylum Streptophyta; class Magnoliopsida; order Asparagales; family Amaryllidaceae; genus Allium; species Allium fistulosum. Next base: position 969,587,775 of record CM060908.1, on the reverse strand, counting down.
TCTTGTTTAACTCTGTTATATATATATAGTAGCTTCATGAACTACTATCCTTTTGTTTCCGCTGCATTATTGTTATATTACTCTGTGTCTGTGATCTGTAATTATTTTATTTACTGTATATGATGAGTTTTGCCAAATTTTATTTACAACGCAGTATTTTGAGCAATTCAACTCCGGCATGAGTGTCTACCTATACACTTATAATGGATGCGAATGGTTGAAAATACTGGGTCGTTACAAAAAAAAATAGAAGTTGGGTGGATGCTACATCGGAACAAGTGGCGGTAATTTAATTTATGATTTTTCTACATTTATATCTATATTTATACCATGCTTTTTAAAGTATAGTACTTTATGTGGCGAAGACTTATTTTATCAGAGTAAACCGTATTCTCATCCACATAATTAATCAGTGAATCCATGCAAAATTCATGGAGTAATCTATACTTTTGTGGCCTCATCTTGGTTTTCTCTTTCAGATATTTTAATACTCACCCTGAATATATGGGATTTTCTCACTAAATTTATAAGATGATTCTTTAGTCATAATTTGTGATATCATTCATAATTTGTGAATTCATAAGAACAAGAAAGCTACTGTAGAAATACTACTTCACTGCTTGGTCTTACCAACCTAATCATTGATGTGCTTTGTTTAACCTATCTATTTTTAGTTAGGTTGCCAAACATAATAAAAGAAAATCTATGCTCTCGTATAATCTCAAAAGCATAAATATTTTTCTTAATTGTGGCGAGAAAAGTTTGTACCAATCAGCTTTCAAAACTTAAACATTAATTTTATTCACATTGTCATCATATAATATGATACATTAACAATTCATCTCTCATCCTTAGTTTTAGTAGCCAAATTACAATTGTAAAATCGATGAATTTATACCTATACTTGATCGTGTATGTATATTATATAAAGTGCATGATCTTATGATCTTTTATGATGCATTTAATCAATTATAGAATGGTGAAATGAATTGAATTATGTGCTTCTTTTTTACTTCTGGTGATTGTCTTTTTAAACTTTTGCAGAAAATGCTATTATGTGATCCAATCAGAAGATTCTCTATAAATCAATGTTATTACATAGGAGATGGGTGTTGATTTGCTGCAATTGGAAATAGTCGATAATGCAAACACCAAGATGTTTCATTTTACGTCCTTTTGCAGTAGAGTTTAGTATGGATCCACAGTATTTGATTAAAAAACTTTGCTAATCTTTAAGATTTTTAAGGCAGAGAGTGTTAGATTAATTATTTTGCATTTGCCATTTTACTGTCATTGGGTTTAGTTATTTTGACTTGGAAAATATGTATTTACTGTTGGTATTGTGTTAAGATGGTACAGGTTATTATTTTACATTTATGTGAACTATATTATCCTATTGTGTTTTGATAATGATAATGCTTGCAGTAGTGTCTGTTCAACATTTGTGTAAACATTATTTTGTTGCTTTGTATCATATTTGCATCAACAGGGGCAGTTGTATAATGAAATGTGACAACTATTTTGGCCTCTAAAGTTTTGAAAATCAATAGAGGCGGAACTGTTTCCCTCTAATATATTTACAATCTTAGGTGGCAGCAATGAAAATAAAGGCAGTTCTAAAGTCAAGTCTGCCTCAAATAGTTATTAAGGATGCCTTTTTTCAGGCTGATTTTAATTTTCCTCCCTTAACATTAGAGGCAATTTAATTTAGTTTTATGTCCTAATTTATAATAGTTTGGGTAGATGTGTAAGCCTTTAGTATTGTTAGATTCAGTAGTTAGCAACTATACGTTCAACAAAATGTTAATCTCATCAACTAAATCAAGTGTACAGACTACTTGATGAAAAAATAAAGAAAGCAACAAATTTATTGTTTCGGGTAAACAATTTCTGTTTCATGCCTATCTAAAGCATGAGATAACATTCCCATTTTATTTGATAATTATTGGCACAAAATAACAAACTTACCTTAAATAACAGGTTAGGTGTAGGGCAGTTCAGATATTTTAATATTAGTCAAGAAGATATCTCCATTGAAATGTAGAAGAAGAAAAAAAATATAATAAGAATATTCACATCTGAAGCTTCCTAAATGAAGCCAATTTTACCCCCTACATTGTTAATTGGTATGCACAAAACAAAACAATGTGATATTTATAAAACAAGACAGCACTGCCGAACTAAAACAGTAATCAGAATATTTGAAAATCTCAAACCGAAAATATAGGGAATCAAACCCTACAAAATTCCATAACAGAAAATTAAAAATTTAACCGGAGTTAATTTAAACTAGAATTTCTAAAATAAATTATTTTATTCCATAAAAGCTTTTCTAGCTTCAAAGTGTCAAAAGAAAATATTTATATCATATATACTTATCATCAATATCCACCACATTGGATCTTAGATTCATGTTCATTTGAATCCTATTATTTTCCAATTGAAATTAATTAGATTCAAATTTTATAAGTTTCCAAACAGTCCAAATGTAATGACCCGCAGTTCCGTACCCCTTGAATCGACACTATTCTCCAAATATCGACTCAAAGTGAACGGAAATACGAACCATTAGGGTTAAAGAAGAAGAAGGTAGAACCAAAGAAAACAACACAACAGAATCTCACATTGCAGCGGAATAAAATATATTAGATAATAACCGATCATTACAGAAAGAAACTATATCTGTTTATACATACAACATCAGAATACAACATCAGAGTACAATCCAATCAACATCATAATTCAGGACAGTTATAATAACTTGTTCCACATACAGAATACACAACATACACAATACAGCTGAATATACATCATATACGGGTGATATGTCTCGCCATCACCTCGACTCCTGAGCTCCACAGTATCCTATCCTGTATCTGTAATATTGGTCTGACCCGAGCATTATAATAAAATAACACCCGAGTCAGTCTGCAAAACCAGCATGAGAAAACACACTCAATTGGATTATTAAAGTTTTTAAAATCTTTTGAAAACAAAAGCATCTCGTAAGACCACGCCACAAATAAACATGTCGGGTTTTTATCTTACGATAGCCAAAACACTTTTTATCAAATCCGTCTGATATTATAATAGTGTCTATATACAAATACTTATTCAAATAGCCGAAATTGTTACATCTATTAAATTCCAGCTAATAGGTATACAAACAAAACCGTCAAGGAACGTAGGGAGAATGGATTTCCAACAAATGACTAGGCACTGGGGTACCACCTGTTACAGTACCTGGTCTAGATCAACGTACCGAGGACCACGCCCGATCCCCTGCAACACAAGACTGGAACTACCTAAGGGTAATTCCGAGTAAGATCACCCCACGGTTGGCGCGACCAACCGCCACACAGCCGAAATAAAAAGGGACATCTAGACAGGGATGATCTCACCCTAATAGGCGCTACCTACATAGCCTCGCTGCATAACCCATGATTTTCAGTCATTCTCGGTTGATGAGGCTTGAGGCTAAGCGTTACCTTTTTAGAACACATCCCTTAGAATGCCCACCGTCCACCTGACGATGTTCCGAAAGCATTCATCCATACAAGTCCGTTCTGGGTCCGAACGAAACCGATGGCACTACTCCTACTACATCCATTTTGGAATCATCCTCAGGATTAGTAGCGACTAGCCCTTGCATTTCATTTGTAACGACCCAATATTTTCAACCATTTGCATCCATTATAAGTGTATAGGTAGACACTCATGCCAGAGTTGAATTGCTCAAAATACTGCGTTGTAAATAAAATTTGGCAAAACTCAACATATATAGTAAATAAAATCATTACTGATCACAGACACAGAGTAATATAACAATAATGCAGCGGAAACAAAAGGATAGTAGTTCATGAAGCTACTATATATATATAACAGAGTTAAACAAGATACAACAGAGGTCTCGAATAAAATAGATGTCTCAATACAATAATCAAATACCAGATCTGAATACATCACTGGATCGACGGAATAACTGAAAGCAGGATCGATAGATAGCTGGATCTCCAAGCGAAGCTCCAACTCCAAAGGTGAGTCTCGAATGCTGTATCACTCAGTCTGACCCGAGCGTAAAGCAAAACACAAAACACTCGAGTCAGGATTAACATTCTTATATAAATAAATCCAACTCAAGTGAAATATCAACTAAAATACAAGTAACTTAAAGGATGTTTGGGATAACCATCCTCTAAGGATCCGTTAAACTATTTACTATGTAGTAATATACGCTATATACAGTAGTGTCTAAATAAGTAAAGTATAATCATATCGGAAAATAGCGTTAAGGGGATGGAGAACCTTAACGCGGTCGGATCTAAAAATCATAATCGTAGTAAAGCTCGATATGGTAGGTGACACGGCACAACTAGGCAATGCTAGGGTAGATATACCAATTACGCACACGAACTGATGGATACGCATAGCAGCCACTACCGTTCCACCTCGAACAACATTCCCAATCGGAGGATGGCCATCTAGTCAAATCACAAGTAAGAGTATAATATCGAAGAAATGCGTCCGAGAAGAGGTGCTACCTCACTGGTCCGAGATCGCTCTTGTTTTAGCCACCTTATGCCAACTCACGGGAGTTGGGTCCACGTAACATACCTTAAGAACGTCGCCACCATCCTACTTCATTCTGGAATCTCCACCGTGTACACGGTTGTCAAAGTGGTTTTCGGTATCGATAGAGAGTATGTCCATATCCGATCCCGGTCTCTTTGCCAACCAATCGTTATTATAACACCGTGGTCATTTCAAAATAGTTTATACTTCAAAACCAGAATATCATTATCATTTCAAAACCCACTTTAATACGATATCATTTTACTTCAAATATATCCATTTTCAAAATCATATTACTTTTCAAAAGTTATAATGCTTTCGAAATCAAAGTCTGGAAATCATAGTATTTTGGAAATCATAGCACTTTCCTTTTAAAACAGTTTAGATATCAGTGATACGGTCATCCGATCAAAAGTCGATAACCGGTACCAGAAATGCTGCTATTCTAACCGAATAAAGATAAACAGAGCAACAGAAGTCCAAATTTGACGAAACGAAAGATGACGTCTCACTCAGAAGATGATTTACAAATTTTCCATGTAAAAATATTTAGGTTTGGAAAACATTTTATTATCATCAATTTTAACTGATTAAATTGAAGTAAATTTACGCGCGAAATAAATTTTCATATTTTCGGACGAAAATTTACCAGTTGCTATTTTTAATTAGACGTATTCCAAATATCAAATTTATATTTCAAAATTTTATCGTTTAAAATTCCACAAAATTTAACTAATTATGTTATTAAAACAGTTAAAATTTACGGGTCGTTACATTCTCCCCCACTCAAAACTTTTCGTCCCCGAAAAGGAAGGAAGTAGGAGAATGGAAACAACCAGAAGGAAAAATAGATTAAAAGACAAGATAAGACTATTAATTTGAACCGTATAATTTCAAATTAAACTAATTAATATTTGACAATTTGATTTAATCCACTGAGTTCACTTAAGTTAAATTAATTCATCTATTTCTGAATTCATTACCTTATGTCTAGTCATCCTGAATTAACAATTTCTAAATCAATCAATTTGTATAATCATTTATTTTCCTCATTTTTTTTTCAACAAATTTAATTCTTTTATTCTAAATTATTATTAACCTTATTCCACTTAATATATCTTATCACATATATTTAAACCATACAAATTAATTTAAACCATATAAATTACAATTTAAATTAATTTATATTTAATAATTGATTTTAAATTCAAGGTATTCCCATAAGTTGATCTAATTTCAATTTATTAGTTCTTGCAAACAATTTTTATTTGTCTCATCTATTATTCAATTGAATTATTATTCTATTTCTCTCTACAAACATCTTTATAATAAAATTTAAGTATATAACATTTATTATAACCACTCAAATTTTACTTATAAATTTCTTTATATTGTATATTATCCAATTACAGTTTTAACTTCTGAAAATTTTAGGTAAGTTATGTTGAGATGTAATTGAGTATTATACAAATAAGATTTTACAATTCAGTTATTCCTAGTTAACTATTTATCCAAGAATTTTGACTTTAGTTTATAATTGAAATCATCTTTAATCTAAAATTTAAGAATTTAAATTTCCGATTTACATCAAACAATTTAGAGATATATAATATATTTATATCAAATCAAATTTAATTTTTAAAATCAGATACCTATATATATATACATCAAATTATATTGAAGAAATTCAAATCGAATATGTTTTTTTTTCCAAAACAAAACCGTAGCAAAGCTACATAATGGTTTCTCCTCTTCGAAACTCGAAAATGAATGTCGATGATGCGGCCGCCATCACCGAAATTATTTTCCAGCGACAAAGAGAAGAGCACAGATTTCAACATTTTAAAATTCTTTGAAAAACCATTTTATTCGAAAATACTTTAACTAATATACATTTTAAGACTTAAAACAAAGTTTGAAATCACCAGAAATTTAATTCTTAAATTCTCAATTTAAATTCATTTCAATTCCAAATAAATTCAAAACAGTTATCATTTTGCAATAGTCAATGACTTACAAAACAATAAAATGATAATCAAATGTTATCATTTCAACAACCAAATTATTTAACTTTCAATTCTAGAAAATTTTTCTTATATATTTATAATATAATCATACAAATTTATTTCATTCATCAGATTTGAAAATTATATGGTGTCAGTTTGCTCTGTTCAAGTGTTTTGGAAATCCTATCGATAGCGTTGATCAGACGAATCGATCGAAAATCGAAACCAACATCAACAACTCAAACAACACACTATAAACATAAACTATTTTATATTAATTTCAAATACACTCCCTCACACGATGATTCCAGAATTGGATTCCAACATAAGGATAGAGATCCAAATAGAGGGACTCTAATCAAAGAGAATTCTAATCTAAAATAGATTGGCTCGAAACGAAGGTTAGATGATTGCATTTCAAACAGGAAGATGGATAAAGTTGTATAAATCGCGGACAACCTTAACCGGGTCAACCGTGACTTCATAGATAAGATCGATGTAGAATTCTGAAGCGAATCGACATTCGATTACCAGAGGTAAAATTCGGGTATAGCTTAAGACATCAGCATCGTAAACCGAGGATACAGAAATATCCGGTGAATCAATACCGATTGTAAAGGAGTTTCACCCCAGCACAAATTATTTGAAGATTGGCGAGACCGCCGATTTATTATAGAGATCATTCGAAGTGGAGTTATGGGATACTCCAGAATCAAAAGACACGAATAGGGAAGACACGAATGGACTTTGGAACCGAAGTGAACGTTCCAAAATTCAAAGGAACCGAGTCAAAGAAGAAGGAGTTCAAGCTCGAACGAAAGTGATTCTGTAATTGAATTTACTACATATGCTAAGTTTTGCCTAAAACCAGAGCTCTGATACCACATGTAACGACCCAATATTTTCAACCATTCGCATCCATTATAAGTGTATAGGTAGACACTCATGCCGGAGTTGAATTGCTCAAAATACTGCGTTGTAAATAAAATTTGGCAAAACTCAACATATACAGTAAATAAAATCATTACTGATCACAGACACAGAGTAATATAACAATAATGCAGCGGAAACAAAAGGATAGTAGTTCATGAAGCTACTATATATATATAACAGAGTTAAACAAGATACAACAGAGGTCTCGAATACAATAGATGTCTCAATACAATAATCAAATACCAGATCTGAATACATCACTGGATCGACGGAATAACTGAAAGTAGGATCGATAAATAGCCGGATCTCCAAGCGAAGCTCCAACTCCAAAGGTGAGTCTCGAATGCTGTATCACTCAGTCTGACCCGAGCGTAAAGCAAAACACAAAACACTCGAGTCAGGATTAACATTCTTATATAAATAAATCCAACTCAAGTGAAATATCAACTAAAATACAAGTAACTTAAAGGATGTTTGGGATAACCATCCTTTAAGGATTCGTTAAACTATTTACTATGTAGTAATATACGCTATATACAGTAGTGTCTAAATAAGTAAAGTATAATCATATCGGAAAATAGCATTAAGGGGATGGAGAACCTTAACGCGGCCGGATCTAAAAATCATAATTGTAGTAAAGCTCGATATGGTAGGTGACACGGCACAACTAGGCAATGCCAGGGTAGATATACCAATTACGCACATGGACTGATGGATACGCATAGCAGCCACTACCGTTCCACCTCGAACAACATTCCCAATCGGAGGATGGCCATCTAGTCAAATCACAAGTAAGAGTATAATATCGAAGAAATGCGTCCGAGAAGAGGTGCTACCTCACTGGTCCGAGATCGCTCCTGTTTTAGCCACCTTATGCCAACTCACGGGAGTTGGGTCCACGTAACATACCTTAAGAACGTCGCCACCATCCTACTTCATTCTGGAATCTCCACCGCGTACACGGTTGTCAAAGTGGTTTCGGTATCGACAAAGAGTATGTCCATATCTGATCCCGGTCTCTTTGCCAACCATTCGTTATTATAACACCGTGGTCATTTCAAAATAGTTTATACTTCAAAACCAGAATATCATTATCATTTCAAAACCCACTTTAATACGATATCATTTTACTTCAAATATATCCATTTTCAAAATCATATTACTTTTCAAAAGTTATAATGCTTTCGAAATCAAAGTCTGGAAATCACAGTATTTTGGAAATCATAGCACTTTCCTTTCAAAACAGTTTAGATATTAAATTTTCCGTATAAAATAAATTAGTTTCCTCAAATTTCATAAATCGATTCAAATTAGCTCGAATTCCAAAATTTTATTTTAATCAAATCTCAAATCATTCGTTTCAACTCGATTCAGCTTCTAAATAAACCATTTCAAATTATCAATTTCAAATACGTATCAAAGCCATAAAATAAGTCATTTCAATTTGAATATATTTCAAAGCTTTAAATATTCATCATTTCAAAACTAAATTCGATAAATTTATATACATATCAGATTCCCTTTACAATTATTTAGTTTTGAAATATTAACTTAATCATTTCCATAACATTTAAATTCAATTTCAATTTACAATTTAAATAAACAAAATATCTCATTCAAATATTTATACGTTTGAAATATCCATTTAAGTCACCTCTCAGATTTCAAGTTGTAAATCACTTCTTAAATTTTTTTCAAATTCAATAAATTTCAAATCAACTTATTTTAGTATAATTCTTAAATAAATATAATTTCAATCAATTATAAATTCTATATTCGAAGATATAGATATTAAATAAATACTTAAACATATTATTTATCAACTTTATTTAATCAACTTTGATAAATCTTAAAAATCAATATTTATCAAAGCCATAAATTTCTTTTCAAAACCATAGAAATCATTTTCAAAACGTTTATATATAGACCAACGGTGCCTGTATAAAATTGTTTATCCTATGGTCAAGTGATACGGATATTTATCATTTCAATCCGCAATTTAAACATATTCGGGTATATATCTTTTCAACCCGAAATCCCAAATTCAATTCAATGAAAATCGCTTGGGTTTATCGTTTCAACCCATAACGATTTTCTCCTATTCTACAGATCGTTCGGGTATGTATCATTTCAACCCATAGTGATTCTATACTAATAGGGAACTTGCAGAGTGATAACAGATATGATAATAAAATAACAACAGCAACAGGCATATATTAACAATATAAATAACAGATAATGGTGTCAGATGTCATAGGTGAACAAATACAGATAATGACATATAAATAACAATGTGAATAACTAACAGCAGCATATTTCAATTAACGTTTCAATCGAAATCAAATTTAATAAATATAAGAACATTAATCGTGAGTGATTGCTCACCTTTCGAGGCTAGATAGATTTGACAATGGAATGAGTTACAACCCAAGCACGAATTCCAAAACGAAGCTAGATTGGCACGATTTGACGGACATGCTGATAAATGGGAAATCGATAAGAACAAGATATATTGCATATATTATAAAATTTCTAGAATCTACATATAACTCAAACACTACTCAAAATAAATCTATATATATATATATACATATATAATTTAAACCAATATACAGACAAACCAAATAAAAGAAAAATCTTTATATTTAAAATTAAAAACTAATGTTTATAAGAATATTAATATGAACTTGCTTTGCTAAAATAAATATACTGGCTCAAAGCAGATCATATAAGGTCGTGTAATTTTTTACAGTTTTAAACATATATATACTATTATATAAATTGGTATATAAGCTGCAGAGAGAAAATATCTATATAACAGTACAAAACTAAACTCGTAAACAAATATAGACTATATATATTCATATAATGCAGGCAACTACCCAAACTCACATGCCAAATATACAACAGAACATTCATATGCAGACAACTAATTTTTATATGCATATCTCAACTCACAAATACATATATGTACTCAGACCACCAAATATGCAGACTTGATATAAAACTCTATATAACTGACATGAATCTTGCATATAACAACGTATTAAAACTGTAAAACAAAAGATAAAATAGGCAATACCTTTCATATAGTATATGCTATATCTTACATAACTCAACTGTTGTTTATATACTTGAAATATGTATATAATAAATAGTGTAACCATTAAATATATAAATTATATTAACTAACCCGATGCCTAAACTTGTCTAGTGTAACTAATATATATAGTCTAAAGCCAGTTAATAGACTCAATACTAGTATAAATATATAAACTAACATTTTGTATATTTCATATGATAAACTAACACACACACATATGTATATATATTAGAAATAAGTATGCATACGTAAACATATAAACGCTTAATAGAATAGGACAAAACATAGACTCTGTAATATCAATGCTTATGTATACAACACTATACATCCTATATATTGTACTGTTTAAGATGGTAGCATTCCTTTGTAAACAACAGTCTGAACAACATCACCCTTTTAACATGTATTTACATAAACTTATGAATATAACCCATAATACAATGTACAGTCAAAACATACTTTACAGACATAAACATATGTACACAATCCATATACAACAGATAAAATAAATATTCAAAACCAATATAAAAAAATCGATATAACTTAGTTTATAAAATAGATATATACCCATATAATTAAGATATAATATGAGAAACGACTTCTATAACTTAGATGTACTAACCTATTTTACTTGATAATTATATTCAATACAAGCTGTCATCCATAAAATCTCCACTGACCAACTATATGTGTATATATATACTTTCGAACATAACAAATACATGCCATAACAGACATGCCAAAAACAAAAATATATATATATAACACCTATATATAGTACGTATAAGACATACCCTGAAAACCATGCGAGCTCGGCTGTGTTGCTTGGCTACACAAAGGCAAGGGGAGGATAGGCGGTGACGTCTTCGGTTGGATGGGTGAGAGGCTGGAAAGTAGGAGGTAGACGCGGAGGCTATGGGCGAAGTGGGGCTCGATCTGGGGTTTCGGTGGAGGCTGACGTGCTGGTGGTTACGATTGGGTAGGGGTGGTGCGTGGCACGGCTGTTGATGGTGGTTTGGGCACGGATGAAGGGAGGCGTGGAGGACTGGAAAGTGGGGTAGGCTGGGATGGTGGCGACTGGGCTAGTTCGTGGTGGTTCTCGGCATCGTGGCCTGGGGACGTGATGGTGGAGACGTGGGATTGCCTGGGTGGGTGGTAGGCTTCGATCGTGGTGGTCTGGAGGGGTTTCGGTGATGGTCTAGGCTCGAGTAGAGGGGACGAGGCGGGTGACTGACTTCTGTTGGGAAAACATGGGGTCGGTGGTGGTGTGGTGATCTGATGGCGAAAGGGGCCGTGGGGTTTCCTGGGTGGAGGCGCAGATCTGGGTAGGGACGAAGGAAATATCTGGGGTGAACCGATGATGGGTGGCGGCACGTGTTGGAGTTGAACTTGAATCTCGATGAGGGGCGGCTGCTCGTGTTGGCTTCCGGCAAGGAAGAGGAAGCATCTGGAAACGGGTTGAGGGAAAAATATAAAGGAGCGAGACAGAGAAGAGAAATGCAAATGAGAGAGGGGTACAGGAAGAGTCACGAGATGGAGAAAAAAATGAGAGTAAAAGGAGGATGAATCGGTCTAAACTGAAATGGTGGAATTGAAATAGCAATGGTCTAAAGCTTTGATTCCGGAGAAAATTTATTAAAGCAATTGATATTTGGTTTGGGTAGCACGTTTTATTTTTGAAACCGAAGGAACGTTAAAAGTCATAGCTAATGGTACCGCTACAGCGAACCGTTTTATTATTTCCGTCGCGTACCGGACCTCAAAATATAGAAATAAATTTACCGCAGAGATCAGCACGACGAGATGATCAAAACGGTACACAAATATCAGTGATACGGTCATCCGATCAAAAGTCGATAACCGGTACCAGAAATGCTGCTATTCTAACCGAATAAAGATAAACGGAGCAACAGAAGTCCAAATTTGACGAAACGAAAGATGACGTCTCACTCAGAAGATGATTTACAATTTTTCCATGTAAAAATATTTAGGTTTGGAAAACATTTTATTATCATCAATTTTAACTGATTAAATTGAAGTAAATTTACGCGCGAAATAAATTTTCATATTTTCGGACGAAAATTTACCAGTTGCTATTTTTAATTAGACGTATTCCAAATATCAAATTTATATTTCAAAATTTTATCGTTTAAAATTCCACAAAATTTAACTAATTATGTTATTAAAACAGTTAAAATTTACGGGTCGTTACATTCTCCCCCACTCAAAACTTTTCGTCCCCGAAAAGGAAGGAAGTAGGAGAATGGAAACAACCAGAAGGAAAAATAGATTAAAAGACAAGATAAGACTATTAATTTGAACCATATAATTTCAAATTAAACTAATTAATATTTGACAATTTGATTTAATCCACTGATTTCACTTAAGTTAAATTAATTCATCTATTTCTGAATTCATTACCTTATGTCTAATCATCCTGAATTAACAATTTCTAAATCAATCAATTTGTATAATCATTTATTTTCCTCATTTTTTTTTCAACAAATTTAATTCTTTTATTCTAAATTATTATTAACCTTATTCCACTTAATATATCTTATCACATATATTTAAACCATACAAATTAATTTAAACCATATAAATTACAATTTAAATTAATTTATATTTAATAATTGATTTTAAATTCAAGGTATTCCCATAAGTTGATCTAATTTCAATTTATTAGTTCTTGCAAACAATTTTTATTTGTCTCATCTATTATTCAATTGAATTATTATTCTATTTCTCTCTACAAACATCTTTATAATAAAATTTAAGTATATAACATTTATTATAACCACTCAAATTTTACTTATAAATTTCTTTATATTGTATATTATCCAATTACAGTTTTAACTTCTGAAAATTTTAGATAAGTTATGTTGAGATGTAATTGAGTATTATACAAATAAGATTTTACAATTCCGTTATTCCCAGTTAACTATTTATCCAAGAATTTTGACTTTAGTTTATAATTGAAATCATCTTTAATCTAAAATTTAAGAATTTAAATTTCCGATTTACTTCAAACAATTTAGAGATATATAATATATTTATATCAAATCAAATTTAATTTTTAAAATCAGATACCTATATATATACATCAAATTATATTGAAGAAATTCAAATCGAATATGTTTTTTTTTTCCAAAACAAAACCGTAGCAAAGCTACAGAATGGTTTCTCCTCTTCGAAACTCGAAAATGAATGTCGATGATGCGGCCGCCATCACCGAAATTATTTTCCAGCGACAAAGAGAAGAGCACAGATTTCAACATTTTAAAATTCTTTGAAAAACCATTTTATTCGAAAATACTTTAACTAATATACATTTTAAGACTTAAAACAAAGTTTGAAATCACCAGAAATTTAATTCTTAAATTCTCAATTTAAATTCATTTCATTTCCAAATAAATTCAAAACAGTTATCATTTTGCAATAGTCAATGACTTACAAAACAATAAAATGATAATCAAATGTTATCATTTCAACAACCAAATTATTTAACTTTCAATTCTAGAAAATTTTTCTTATATATTTATAATATAATCATACAAATTTATTTCATTCATCAGATTTGAAAATTATATGGTGTCAGTTTGCTCTGTTCAAGTGTTTTGGAAATCCTATCGATAGCGTTGATCAGACGAATCGATCGAAAATCGAAACCAACATCAACAACTCAAACAACACACTATAAACATAAACTATTTTATATTAATTTCAAATACACTCCCTCACACGATGATTCCAGAATTGGATTCCAACATAAGGATAGAGATCCAAATAGAGGGACTCTAATCAAAGAGAATTCTAATCTAAAATAGATTGGCTCGAAACGAAGGTTAGATGATTGCATTTCAAACAGGAAGATGGATAAAGTTGTATAAATCGCGGACAACCTTAACCGGGTCAACCGTGACTTCATAGATAAGATCGATGTAGAATTCTGAAGCGAATCGACATTCGATTACCAAAGGTAAAATTCGGGTATAGCTTAAGACATCAGCATCGTAAACCGAGGATACAGAAATCTCCGGTGAATCAATACCGATTGTAAAGGAGTTTCACCCCAGTACAAATTATTTGAAGATTGGCGAGACCGCCGATTTATTATAGAGATCATTCGAAGTGGAGTTATGGGATACTCCAGAATCAAAAGACACGAATAGGGAAGACACGAATGGACTTTGGAACCGAAGTGAACGTTCCAAAATTCAAAGGAACCGAGTCAAAGAAGAAGGAGTTCAAGCTCGAACGAAAGTGATTCTGTAATTGAATTTACTACATATGCTAAGTTTTGCCTAAAACCAGAGCTCTGATACCACATGTAACGACCCAATATTTTCAACCATTTGCATCCATTATAAGTGTATAGGTAGACACTCATGCCGGAGTTGAATTGCTCAAAATACTGCGTTGTAAATAAAATTTGGCAAAACTCAACATATACAGTAAATAAAATCATTATTGATCACAGACACAGAGTAATATAACAATAATGCAGCGGAAACAAAAGGATAGTAGTTCATGAAGCTACTATATATATATAACAGAGTTAAACAAGATACAACAGAGGTCTCGAATACAATAGATGTCTCAATACAATAATCAAATACCAGATCTGAATACATCACTGGATCGATGGAATAACTGAAAGCAGGATCGATAGATAGCTGGATCTCCAAGCGAAGCTCCAACTCCAAAGGTGAGTCTCGAATGCTGTATCACTCAGTCTGACCCGAGCGTAAAGCAAAACACAAAACACTCGAGTCAGGATTAACATTCTTATATAAATAAATCCAACTCAAGTGAAATATCAACTAAAATACAAGTAACTTAAAGGATGTTTGGGATAACCATCCTTTAAGGATCCGTTAAACTATTTACTATGTAGTAATATACGCTATATACAGTAGTGTCTAAATAAGTAAAGTATAATCATATCGGAAAATAGCGTTAAGGGGATGGAGAACCTTAACGCGGTCGGATCTAAAAATCATAATTGTAGTAAAGCTCGATATGGTAGGTGACACGGCACAACTAGGCAATGCCAGGGTAGATATACCAATTACGCACACGGACTGATGGATACGCATAGCAGCCACTACCGTTCCACCTCGAACAACATTCCCAATCGAAGGATGGCCATCTAGTCAAATCACAAGTAAGAGTATAATATCGAAGAAATGCGTCCGAGAAGAGGTGCTACCTCACTGGTCCGAGATCGCTCCTGTTTTAGCCACCTTATGCCAACTCACGGGAGTTGGGTCCACGTAACATACCTTAAGAACGTCGCCACCATCCTACTTCATTCTGGAATCTCCACCGCGTACACGGTTGTCAAAGTGGTTTTCGGTATCGACAGAGAGTATGTCCATATCTGATCCCGGTCTCTTTGCCAACCAATCGTTATTATAACACCGTGGTCATTTCAAAATAGTTTATACTTCCAAACCATAATATCATTATCATTTCAAAACCCACTTTAATACGATATCATTTTACTTCAAATATATCCATTTTCAAAATCATATTACTTTTCAAAAGTTATAATGCTTTCGAAATCAAAGTCTGGAAATCACAGTATTTTGGAAATCATAGCACTTTCCTTTCAAAACAGTTTAGATATTAAATTTTCCGTATAAAATAAATTAGTTTCCTCAAATTTCATAAATCGATTCAAATTAGCTCGAATTCCAAAATTTTATTTTAATCAAATCTCAAATCATTCGTTTCAACTCGATTCAGCTTCTAAATAAACCATTTCAAATTATCAATTTCAAATACGTATCAAAGCCATAAAATAAGTCATTTCAATTTGAATATATTTCAAAGCTTTAAATATTCATCATTTCAAAACTAAATTCGATAAATTTATATACATATCAGATTCCCTTTACAATTATTTAGTTTTGAAATATTAACTTAATCATTTCCATAACATTTAAATTCAATTTCAATTTACAATTTAAATAAACAAAATATCTCATTCAAATATTTATACGTTTGAAATATCCATTTAAGTCACCTCTCAGATTTCAAGTTGTAAATCACTTCTTAATTTTTTTTCAAATTCAATACATTTCAAATCCACTTATTTTAGTATAATTCTTAAATAAATATAATTTCAAGCAATTATAAATTCTATATTCGAAGATATAGATATTAAATAAATACTTAAACATATTATTTATCAACTTTATTTAATCAACTTTGATAAATCTTAAAAATCAATATTTATCAAAGCCATAAATTTCTTTTCAAAACCATATTAATCATTTTCAAAACGTTTATATATAGACCAACGGTGCTTGTATAAAATTTTCTATCCTATGGTCAAGTGATACGGATATTTATCATTTCAATCCGCAATTTAAACATATTCGGGTATATATCTTTTCAACCCGAAATCCCAAATTCAATTCAGTGAAAATCGCTTGGGTTTATCGTTTCAACACATAACGATTTTCTCCTATTCTACAGATCGTTCGGGTATGTATCATTTCAACCCATAGTGATTCTATACTAATAGGGAACTTGCAGAGTGATAACAGATATGATAATAAAATAACAACAGCAACAGGCATATATTAACAATATAAATAACAGATAATGGTGTCAGATGTCATAGGTGAACAAATACAGATAATGACATATAAATAACAATGTGAATAACTAACAGCAGCATATTTCAATTAACGTTTCAATCGAAATCAAATTTAATAAATATAAGAACATTAATCGTGAGTGATTTCTCACCTTTCGAGGCTAGATAGATTTGACAATGGAATGAGTTACAACCCAAGCACGAATTCCAAAACGAAGCTAGATTGGCACGATTTGACGGACATGCTGATAAATGGGAAATCGATAAGAACAAGATATATTGCATATATTATAAAATTTCTAGAATCTACATATAACTCAAACACTACTCAAAATAAATCTATATATATATATATACATATATAATTTAAACCAATATACAGACAAACCAAATAAAAGAAAAATCTTTATATTTAAAATTAAAAACTAATGTTTATAAGAATATTAATATGAACTTGCTTTGCTAAAATAAATATACTGGCTCAAAGCAGATCATATAAGGTCGTGTAATTTTTTTCAGTTTTAAACATATATATACTATTATATAAATTGGTATATAAGCTGCAGAGAGAAAATATCTATATAACAGTACAAAACTAAACTCGTAAACAAATATAGACTATATATATTCATATAATGCAGGCAACTACCCAAACTCACATGCCAAATATACAACAGAACATTCATATGCAGACAACTAATTTTTATATGCATATCTCAACTCACAAATACATATATGTACTCAGACCACCAAATATGCAGACTTGATATAAAACTCTATATAACTGACATGAATCTTGCATATAACAACGTATTAAAACTGTAAAACAAAAGATAAAATAGGCAATACCTTTCATATAGTATATGATATATCTTACATAACTCAACTGTTGTTTATATACTTGAAATATGTATATAATAAATAGTGTAACCATTAAATATATAAATTATATTAACTAACCCGATGCCTAAACTTGTCTAGTGTAACTAATATATATAGTCTAAAGCCAGTTAATAGACTCAATACTAGTATAAATATATAAACTAACATTTTGTATATTTCATATGATAAACTAACACACACACATATGTATATATATTAGAAATAAGTATGCATACGTAAACATATAAACGCTTAATAGAATAGGACAAAACATAGACTCTGTAATATCAATGCTTATGTATACAACACTATACATCCTATATATTGTACTGTTTAAGATGGTAGCATTCCTTTGTAAACAACAGTCTGAACAACATCACCCTTTTAACATGTATTTACATAAACTTATGAATATAACCCATAATACAATGTACAGTCAAAACATACTTTACAGACATAAACATATGTACACAATCCATATACAGTAGATAAAATAAATATTCAAAACCAATATAAAAAAATCGATATAACTTAGTTTATAAAATAGATATATACCCATATAATTAACATATAATATGAGAAACGACTTCTATAACTTAGATGTACTAACCTATTTTACTTGATAATTATATTCAATACAAGCTGTCATCCATAAAATCTCCACTGACCAACTATATGTGTATATATATACTTTCGAACATAACAAATACATGCCATAACAGACATGCCAAAAACAAAAATATATATATATAACACCTATATATAGTACGTATAAGACATACCCTGAAAACCATGCGAGCTCGGCTGTGTTGCTTGGCTACACAAAGGCAAGGGGAGGATAGGTGGTGACGTCTTCGGTTGGATGGGTGAGAGGCTGGAAAGTAGGAGGTAGACGCGGAGGCTATGGGCGAAGTGGGGCTCGATCTGGGGTTTCGGTGGAGGCTGACGTGCTGGTGGTTACGACTGGGTAGGGGTGGTGCGTGGCACGAATGTTGATGGTGGTTTGGGCACGGATGAAGGGAGGCGTGGAGGACTGGAAAGTGGGGTAGGCTGGGATGGTGGCGACTGGGCTGGTTCGTGGTGGTTCTCGGCATCGTGGCATGGGGACGTGATGGTGGAGACGTGGGATTGCCTGGGTGGGTGGTAGGCTTCGATCGTGGTGGTTTGGAGGGGTTTCGGTGATGGTCTAGGCTCGAGTAGAGGGGACGAGGCGGGTGACTGACTTCGGTTGGGAAAACATGGGGTCGGTGGTGGTGTGGTGATCTGATGGCGAAAGGGGCCGTGGGGTTTCCTAGGTGGAGGCGCAGATCTGGGTAGGGACGAAGGAAAAAACTGGGGTGAACCGATGATGGGTGGCGGCACGTGTTGGAGTTGAACTTGAATCTCGATGAGGGGCGGCTGCTCGTGTTGGCTTCCGGCAAGGAAGAGGAAGCATCTGGAAACGGGTTGAGGGAAAAATATAAAGGAGCGAGACAAAGAAGAGAAATGCAAATGAGAGAGGGGTACAGGAAGAGTCACGAGATGGAGAAAAAAATGAGAGTAAAAGGAGGATGAATCGGTCTAAACTGAAATGGTGGAATTGAAATAGCAATGGTCTAAAGCTTTGATTCCGGAGAAAATTTATTAAAGCAATTGATATTTGGTTTGGGTAGCACGTTTTATTTTTGAAACCGAAGGAACATTAAAAGTCATAGCTAATGGTACCGCTACAACGAACCGTTTTATTATTTCCGTCGCGTACCGGACCTCAAAATATAGAAATAAATATACCGCAGAGATCAGCACGACGAGACGATCAAAACGGTACACAGATATCAGTGATACGGTCATCCGATCAAAAGTCGATAACCGGTACCAGAAATGCTACTGTTCTAACCGAATAAAGATAAACGGAGCAACAGAAGTCCAAATTTGACGAAACGAAAGATGACGTCTCACTCAGAAGATGATTTACAAACTTTCCATGTAAAAATATTTAGGTTTGGAAAACATTTTATTATCATCAATTTTAACTGATTAAATTGAAGTAAATTTACGCGCGAAATAAATTTTCATATTTTCGGACGAAAATTTACCAGTTGCTATTTTTAATTAGACGTATTCCAAATATCAAATTTATATTTCAAAATTTTATCGTTTAAAATTCCACAAAATTTAACTAATTACGTTATTAAAACAGTTAAAATTTACGGGTCGTTACATCATTGCTCCATCTTCGACTCCAAACTCGTTTCCCACACGAAATGTACGAACCGGATCGAAGTGGTTTTCGAGAAATAAATCTCGATCCCGGTCTCTTCAAAACGATCAGCGCATTGGCCAATATTGATAGTCGGTTATTTAGCTATCAATTAACATTCACAAACATCCATCAAACATAAATAATTTTTCCCAAATTATTTATTAATCTTCGCAAGATATATTTCCAATTTTCAACCTTTTGAAAACAGTTTCAAACCGTCTTCTCTCATGAAATAAATTCCCAAATATTTTCTATTCCCACTGGAATCAGCAAGTACAAACACCTAGATTTTAAAATCATTTAAAACACTTAATTATAGAATATACTTTTAAACATTTAGATTTAAAACTACTTTAATACTTTATTTTATAAAAATATACACTTTAAGAAATACTTAAAATAAAGCTACTGTAACGACCCGTATTTTTACGGATCGAAACATCGTAAAACAATTGACGTTTGGTCGCATTTGTGATAAGTCATCCTGAGTCTAAGTCATAGGTCGTTAACGATCTAGGGTATGTCGTAGGTCGTGTGCGACTTAGGATGCTTCAGCTCCGACTTACTACTAGTAGCATTGCATCTTGATATTAGTAGTTGAAGTGGTAAGTCGGGGACGACCTAAGGAAGTGAACTGGTTAAGTGTTAGGTCGGTTGGGACGACCTATAAGATGTTAGCGACCTAAGGGATTAAGTGAGTTAGCGACTTAAGGATTTTAGGTCGTAGGTGGTTAGGTCGTATGGTAGGTTAGGTCGGTCGAGCGACCTAAGTGTTGACGACTTATAGAAGTTAGCGAGTTAAGAGAGTTTGCGACCTAGTAGTTACCGTGTTAGTATAGTTAGGTCGGCAACGACCTAAGGAAGCTGGGGTAGCGGTGGGCGACCTAGGAGTTTTGTGTTAGGTCGTTTGAGCGACTTAAGGTTAAGTAGTTAGGTCGTAAGCGACCTATGGTGGTGCTGTGTTAGTTAGGTCGTAAGCAGCCTTTGTTAGTTAAGTCGTTCAGACGACTTAAGTGTTGGGTCGTAACGCTGTTAGGTCGTGTGGATTGCTAAGTTGTTAGGTCGCAAGGTTTTGTAAGTCGTAGGTCGTAACTCAGTAAGTTGTTAGGTCGTAGAGGCAGTCTGCGTTAGGTCGCTGGGTTTTGCCTAATTGTTAGGTCGTACCTGTTGTTAAGTCGCGTGATGTTTTAGGTCGCGAGAAGACTTAAGGTGTTAGGTCGTGAGCGACCTAAGGGGTTGTTAAGTTGCGAGCGCTGCTAAGTCATAACTCGTAGATAGGTTGGCCTGGTAGGTCGTGAGTGCGCTTGGGCTTAGGTCGTTAGGTCACACGCATGCGATATGTTAGGTCGTAGGAGTGTTAAGCAGTTAAGTCGTAGGTCGTACGGGTTGTTAGGTCGAAGACTTAGGTCGGTGGGGGTCTTAGGTCGTAGGTCGGAGACGACCTAACTCCGAGTAGACGATCTAAGGGGATTTTCAGCTATAAATAGGAGGGCTTTGTTCCATTTTTGGGATCCGGATTTCGAAGCGATGAAGTGCTGCCATTTTGAGAGCTCGACTTCTACACTTCTTCACTTCTTTTCTCTACTCTAATCTAGTGATTCCATCCATCCAAGTTGAAGATCAAATTGAAGATTCAAGGGCTTGGATTGAAGATCTTCATCCTTTGAAGTGAGATTTCTTCGTTTGAAGCGGATTCGTGATAGATCAAGTTTGATCCTTCGCTGTCCAGATCTGAAGCGTGTTGATTTGAGGTTGTTTTGGTGATTTGGTGAGTGGTGATTATCTCTCACACGGATCCAAAGGAGTATATCGGATTGTTGGCTCGATTTGGTGTTAAAATAGTGATTTCCATACATTTTCTTCATCCTAAGTGTAGATCCATATAGATCCATTGTTCATGATGATGTTACATCCATTTTACTACATGTTAACCTATGCAAGTTCATTCATCAAGATTATAGAGATATTGTTCATGTTTCCATGCTTATTAGACTTTCAACTCTTTAATTACGAAATTGCCATTATTGTTATATTTGTCTACTTAGATCATATTTGAATGCTTGATTGCTTGGATTAATGTTTGATTTGGTTGATTGCTATGAATTAGATGATTGATGATTTGATTTAGATCGAGGATGATTCAAAAGCTAAGGGAAAGGCTCTTGAATGGGAAAAGCTGCTTGTGGCATTTGTAGCGGATGATGAAGCTCTTATGCATAGATTCGATGATGATGATGTTGAGATGAAGCTTTGCGAGGATGTGATGAAGCGAAGCATGATATGAGATATTCTTGGTCTAATCCAGACGGGATCATTCCAAGCAGGTTGATAACTCGGTGATATGGTTCGAGTTTGAGGATAATGGATGCTCGAGAGGCGCTTGAGCTAGTATGGAAATAGTCGTCGAGGAGGATGACTAGAAGGCTGAGATCTCATCGTTGTTGAAGGTTCTAGCATGCTCAAAGAAAGAGTACGTTGGGCAGATTCGATAGTCCCTGAAGGCTACTGATTGGGTAGTCAAGTACTCTGGGCAGATTCGATAGTCCTAGGCACGGGTCACGATGACGTGCGGGAGTTATGTCTAGAACCGGGGTTTCCATTAGCCCTTGAAGGACGGCTGAAAGAATGTTCCGGTCATTCAATTAACGGTGATATCGAAGCTATGATAACAGTGATAGCCAGAGTCATGGATGTTTGGTTGTATCATCATTCGGTCTCAAGAGCGGTATTTTCTGGGTGCTTATCTGATCTTGGTTTAGGCCTTGGGGGTTTGTACTTGGAAAACATCACCCTTGACTCGAGTGATAATTGCTTTACTTTACATTGTATGCTCTGCTATGTTTGCTTCTACTTAGTGTGTGTCTGGGGGCTATCACTGTAGAAAGATGTTGGAGTGGGAGGGTTGTATTCCTATTCCTTTTCCTTTATGCTCTTTTGGTATGTTGTTAGTTAATTTACTGCTCACTAAGACTGTTGTCTGACTCAAGGCTTTATGTTTTATCTCTTATTGCCTTGTGTTGTTCGTCCATTTTGGGACGGGCAGACTAGGTAGCAGGTGACAGGTGCTGTTCTCTTCTCACGAATGCTGATATCGAAGACGAGCTGGAGGGTTGCATATTATCTTCTTATTATATGTACTGGATGTTCCGCTGCTTTGTATTCTCTGAGTGATATGTAGTGAGGCTTGTTGTATTGACTATTCAGATGTTTGTATTCAACTATTATGAAGTTTTATTGATGATATTCTATTCTGTGAAGCTTCACTATATATATGTTCTATTGTATTTTGTCCATGCGCTGTGAGTAATACGATAGATTCTGTTGTTTTAATCTACCCTGACAATCATCCATGGTCGCCTGGCACACTTTACAGCGCACTATCTCTAGATTCGGTGCAGGGGTCATGGGCGGTCGTCACATTTGGTATCAGAGCATTGGTTAATCGATTTTACCCAACGCTCGCTGACGTAACTACGTATGAGAGACGTAATTGTATTTTGATGGATGAATACTATATATAATATAGTAGCTTAGTAGAGTTTTAGTCCTTTATGCAGTTTTTTCTCTAGATGTTCTGATCATTCCTTTTTATAGATATTGAGAATGAGTCGAAGAGGGAGACCGGCTGCTAGGGAAGGCCATGCTACTGAAGGGGCTGCTGATTATGCAGCTATGTTCGAAGCTATGATGACTTCGATCATGAGAAGGATACCAGTTCCGGGGGTAGCAGTAGATGTTGGGGTTCAAGTCCAAACTCCAAAACCAGTGGATTTTGCTAAGATGTGCAAGGACTATACTGCTCTTGGAGGGAAGGTTTTCTTGGGAACAGAATCAACTATTGAGGTCCAGAGGTGGATAGATGCTTGTAGAAGGATTTTTGGTGATTTGGGAATTGAGGATGCAACTAAGAGGAAGTTGGCATCGAGACAGCTTCAAGGGAGAGCCTCTGATTGGTGGAGCTCTATTACCATCAATACTCCAGAGGAAGATATTACTTGGGAGCAATTCCAAGTCAGATTTGAGGCTAAGTTCATTTCTACAGCTCAGAAGTCTGTTCTGTTCAAGAAGTTTGTGGAGCTCAAGCAAGGTGGAAGACCAGTTCTTGAGTATGTTTCTGAGTTCGAAGCTTTGTCCAAGTATGCCCGGTCGTATATCGAATCTGCATATCAGAAGAATGAGAAGTTTGTGATAGGCTTGGACAGTTATCTTGGGAGGCAGTTGGTGGATCATTTGGACGATTCATTTGAGAAGCTTGTGGAGAAATCTCTTAGGCATGAGAGTCTGTTTCCTAAGGAAGGATCTGTTGTTGCTGTGACCAGGGAAGAGTCTAAACCCCAGCAGGGGGGAAACAAGAAGAGGAAGCAGCAACAGGAGAAGGGTAAGGATGGCCAGAAGAAGCCGAAGGGCGAAGTGACTTGCTACAATTGTCAGCAGAAGGGCAATTTCTCTAAGGATTGTAAGAATCCGAAGGCACCGAGGAAGTGCCACAACTATGACAAGCCGGGGCATTTTAGGAAGAATTGTCCAGAACCGAGGAGGGACAAGCAGATTGTGCAAGCTTATGCTTTGGGAGTTGTTCCGTCGTCTTCGAAAGCTCCTACCGCTGAAGAGAAGGGAAAGAGTGTGGTGGTTCAAGGTACTCTTTTCCTATGTGGTGTTCCAGTGAGAGTTCTATTTGATACTGGAGCGTCGCATTCGTTTGTTTGTAGTGAACTCGTAGGCCGGTTAGGTTTGGAACCGGATATGGTTGATAGGCCATTGGTTGTGACTAATCCAGTTGGGGATTCGTCTTGTTTGTGTATGTTATGCCGTGGTCTGATTGTATCGAGTCATGGTTGCTCTTTTGTTTGTGATTGTTTTGTTCTGAACTTTACGGGGTTCGGAATTATTTTGGGTATGGACTGGCTTAGGAAGTATGCGGCTAAGGTTGATTGCGAAAGGTTGGAGGTGACAGTTGAAAATGTGGAGGGGCGAAAGATTGTGATACGATGTAAGCATGAAGAAGGCGTCTTCATGAGCTTCATGTATTCGCTAGTTGTTCCACGGGATGGACTGTCATTAGTGCCAATCGCAAATGGATTCGAGGATGTCTTTGACGAAGTCAAAGGGTTGCCGCCGCATATAGAGATCGAGTTTCGTATAGATCTAGTTGAAGGAGCCAGACCTGTTGTGATGCCTCTTAGGCGGATGGCGCCTAGGGAACAGCAGGAGTTGAGGGTGCAAGTTGATGATCTTTTGCAGAAAGGATTCATTCGGCGTAGTGTGTCCGAGTGGGGTGCACCAGTTGTGTTTGCAACCAAGGCAGATGGGTCGTTGAGATTGTGCGTCGATTATCGTGAGCTGAATAAGGTGACTAAGAAGAACAAGTATCCATTGCCGAGAATAGATGACTTGTTTGATCAGCTTCACGAAGCCAAGGTGTTTTCTCAAATGGATTTGGCAACGGGATTTCACCAGTTGATAGTGGCTAAGGATAGTGTGCCGAAGACTGCTTTTCGAACACCATCCGGTTTCTTTGAGTGGCTGGTAATGCCGTTTGGATTGACTAACGCACCAGCATATTTTGTGGATCTTATGAATAGAGTATTCAGGGATCAGTTGAACAAGTTTGTACTTGTGTTCGTGGATGATATTCTGATTTATTCCAGAACTGAAGAAGAGCACAAGACACACTTGCGTATTGTTTTGGAAATCTTACGGAAACATCAGCTGAAGGCTAAATTTTCGAAGTGTCACTTCTGGAAGAGTGAAGTGAGGTTCTTAGGCCATGTGATTTCTGGAAATGGAATAGCGGTTGATCCCGCGAAGGTGGCAGCAATCTAGGATTGGGTTAGACCTAAGAATGCATCTGATGTGAGAAGTTTTCTTGGATTGGCAGGATATTATCGAAGGTTTATTAAAGACTTCTCCAAGATAGCTGCACCGTTAACAGGATTGATGAAGAAGAACCAAGTGTTCAGATGGGAAGCTAAGTGTGAGCAAGCTTTCGGAATCCTGAAAGAGCGATTGATGAGTGCTCCTGTTTTGACTATTCCAAGTGGGAATGATGAGATGGTGGTTTACACCGATGCATGTGGTACTGGACTTGGAGCAGTGTTGATGCAGAGGGATAAAGTTGTTGCGTATGCTAGTCGACAACTGAAGCCACATGAAAGGAATTACCCGACTCATGATTTGGAGTTAGCGGCGATTGTTTTTGCTCTGAAGATGTGGAGACATTATCTACTGGGAGTTCGATTTGAGTTGTTTACAGATCATAAGTCGTTGAAGTATCTTTTCTCCCAAATGGATTCGAATCTTCGGCAGCAACGTAGGCTAGAGTTTTTAGCATCATATGATTTTGGTATAGCTTATACTCCGGGAAAAGGTAACGCAGTGGCAGATGCGTTAAGTAGAAGACATGCAGGATTGGGAGCCATGTTTTCAGAATGGAAGAATCTCGAGTATTTAGCTGGATTTGACTTCCGGCCTAGATGCAAATTGGAACCTGAGATGTTGGCAAACTTATCGATAAGACCGACTCTTGTGGAAAGGATTGGCGAGAGCCAAAAACGAGACGATAAGCTTGTCAAGATTATCTGTGATTTGGAATCTGGATTGGATCCAGAAAAGGATAAAGGATTCGTGGTCGATCGAGAGGGTTGGCTTCGGAAGCAAGGACGACTAGTTGTTCCCGATATAGATGAATTGAGGAGTGAAGTTCTGAAGGAAAGTCATCACTCGAAGTTGACAATTCATCCAGGTGGAAATAAGATGTATCGGGATATGAAGAGAACCTACTACTGGGAAGGTATGAAGAAGGATGTTGGAAATTTTATTTCCAAGTGTATGAACTGCCAGTTGGTAAAAGCCGAACAGAAAAAGCCAAGTGGATTGCTTCAGCCATTAGAAGTTCCTACATGGAAGTGGGAGCAAGTGTCGATGGATTTTATTGATGGACTACCTAGAACAAGAACGGGAAATGAAGGGATTTGGGTCATTGTAGATCGTCTTACCAAGAGTGCAAGATTCATTCCTGTTCGATCGACTAGGACTACATCAAAGTTGGCTGAGTTGTATGTTAAGTGGATAGTTCGATTCCATGGTATTCCGAAGAGTATAGTGAGCGATCGAGACCCATTGTTCACTAGTGGATTTTGGAAGAGCTTCCAGGAAGTTTTGGGAACCGAGTTGTGTTTGAGTACAACTTATCACCCTCAAACAGATGGTCAGACTGAGAGAGTCAACCGAGTTTTGGAAGATCTCCTCAGAGCTTGTGTTTTGGATTTCGGAGGATCATGGGAAGATCACCTTCATTTGGTGGAATTTTCATACAACAACAGTTACCAGTCAAGCATTGGTATCGCACCGTATGAGGCATTGTATGGAAGACCGTGTAACTCTCCGACATGTTGGTTAGAGACCGGAGAAAAGCTGATGCTTGGGCCAAAGATGATTCGACAGACTTCGGATTGTATAGAGATCATTCGACAACGAATGAAGGCAGCCCAAGACCGTTAGAAGAGTTATGCCGATAAGCGTCGTAAAGATTTGGAATTCGACATAGGTGATATGGTTTTTGTAAAGATTTCTCCACTGAAGAATGTTATTCGATTAGGGAAGAAAGGGAAATTGACTCCGAGATTTGCTGGACCATTCCCGATCATCAAGCAAATTGGAAAACTCGCTTATAGATTGGAGTTACCAGAGAAGATGTCGAGTGTGCACAATGTTTTTCATGTATCATATCTACGGAAGTATGTGCACGACTCGAATACAGTGGTTTCTGCTGATAGCTACGAAAACTTCAAAGTTGATCCAGTCGATAGAAGACCTCGTAAGCCGCTTCGTGTTGTGGAGACCGACACGAAACAGCTTAGGAGGAAGGTAGTTAAGTTGCTCAAGATACAATGGAGTGATGATGATAACGACTGTACGTGGGAGGTGGAAGAGAGGATGAAGGCAGCTCATCCTGAACTCTTCAAGGTATGGCCCTAAGGTGTCGTGTCATCTCACAATATTGTAACTTGTCCTGGTTTTAGAATTCTGCATGCTAAGCTAGAATTGGGTGCATGGTTTGTTGATTGCTATGGATGGTAGGCATGCAGAATAGTCTGTGATTGCTTTGTTTGTTTGGAATTTCGGGGGCAAAATTCCTAAGGGGGAGAGAATGTAACGACCCGTATTTTTACGGATCGAAACATCGTAAAACAATTGACGTTTGGTCGCATTTGTGATAAGTCGTCTTGAGTCTAAGTCATAGGTCGTTAACGACCTAGGGTATGTCGTAGGTCGTGTGCGACTTAGGATGCTTCAGCTCCGACTTACTACTAGTAGCATTGCAACTTGATATTAGTAGTTGAAGTGGTAAGTCGGGGACGACCTAAGGAAGTGAACTGGTTAAGTGTTAGGTCGGTTGGGACGACCTATAAGATGTTAGCGACCTAAGGGATTAAGTGAGTTAGCGACTTAAGGATTTTAGGTCGTTGGTGGTTAGGTCGTATGGTAGGTTAGGTCGGTCGAGCGACCTAAGTGTTGACGACTTATAGAAGTTAGCGAGTTAAGAGAGTTTGCGACCTAGTAGTTACCGTGTTAGTATAGTTAGGTCGGCAACGACCTAAGGAAGCTGGGGTAGCGGTGGGCGACCTAGGAGTTTTGTGTTAGGTCGTTTGAGCGACTTAAGGTTAATTAGTTAGGTCGTAAGCGACCTATGGTGGTGTTGTGTTAGTTAGGTCGTAAGCAGCCTTTGTTAGTTAAGTCGTTCAGACGACTTAAGTGTTGGGTCGTAACGCTGTTAGGTCGCGTGGATTGCTAAGTTGTTAGGTCGCAAGGTTTTGTAAGTCGTAGGTCGTAACTCAGTAAGTTGTTAGGTCGTAGAGGCAGTCTGCGTTAGGTTGCTGGGTTTTGCCTAATTGTTAGGTCGTACCTGTTGTTAAGTCGCATGATGTTTTAGGTCGCGAGAAGACTTAAGGTGTTAGGTCGTGAGCGACCTAAGGGGTTGTTAAGTCGCGAGCGCTGCTAAGTCATAACTCGTATATAGGTTGGCCTGGTAGGTCGTGAGTGCGCTTGGGCTTAGGTCGTTAGGTCACACGCATGTGATATGTTAGGTCGTAGGAGTGTTAAGCAGTTAAGTCGTAGGTCATACGGGTTGTTAGGTCGAAGACTTAGGTCGGTGGGGGTCTTAGGTCGTACGTCGGAGACGACCTAACTCCGAGTAGACGATCTAAGGGGATTTTCAGCTATAAATAGGAGGGCTTTGTTCCATTTTTGGGATCCGGATTTCGAAGCGATGAAGTGCTGCCATTTTGAGAGCTCGACTTCTACACTTCTTCACTTCTTTTCTCTACTCTAATCTAGTGATTCCATCCATCCAAGTTGAAGATCAAATTGAAGATTCAAGGGCTTGGATTGAAGATCTTCATCCTTTGAAGTGAGATTTCTTCGTTTGAAGCGGATTCGTGATAGATCAAGTTTGATCCTTCGCTGTCCAGATCTGAAGCGTGTTGATTTGAGGTTGTTTTGGTGATTTGGTGAGTGGTGATTATCTCTCACACGGATCCAAATGAGTATATCGGATTGTTGGCTCGATTTGGTGTTAAAATAGTGATTTCCATACATTTTCTTCATCCTAAGTGTAGATCCATATAGATCCATTGTTCATGATGATGTTACATCCATTTTACTACATGTTAACCTATGCAAGTTCATTCATCAAGATTATAGAGATATTGTTCATGTTTCCATGCTTATTAGACTTTCAACTCTTTAATTACGAAATTGCCATTATTGTTATATTTGTCTACTTAGATCATATTTGAATGCTTGATTGCTTGGATCAATGTTTGATTTGGTTGATTGCTATGAATTAGATGATTGATGATTTGATTTAGATCGAGGATGATTCAAAAGCTAAGGGAAAGGCTCTTGAATGGGAAAAGTTGCTTGTGGCATTTGTAGCGGATGATGAAGCTCTTATGCATAGATTCGATGATGATGATGTTGAGATGAAGCTTTGCGAGGATGTGATGAAGCGAAGCATGATATGAGATAGTATTGGTCTAATCCAGACGGGATCATTCCAAGCAGGTTGATAACTCGGTGATATGGTTCGAGTTTGAGGATAATGGATGCTCGAGAGGCGCTTGAGCTAGTATGGAAATAGTCGTCGAGGAGGATGACTAGAAGGCTGAGATCTCATCGTTGTTGAAGGTTCTAGCATGCTCAAAGCAAGAGTACGTTGGGCAGATTCGATAGTCCCTGAAGGCTACTGATTGGGTAGTCAAGTACTCTGGGCAGATTCGATAGTCCTAGGCACGGGTCACGATGACGTGCGGGAGTTATGTCTAGAACCGGGGTTTCCATTAGCCCATGACGGACGGCTGAAAGAATGTGCCGGTCATTCAATTAACGGTGATATCGAAGCAATGATAACAGTGATAGCCAGAGTCATGGATGTTTGGTTGTATCGTCATTCAGTCTCAAGAGCGGTATTTTCTGGGTGCTTATCTGATCTTGGTTTAGGCCTTGGGGGTTTGTACTTGGAAAACATCGCCCTTGACTCGAGTGATAATTGCTTTACTTTACATTGTATGCTCTGCTATGTTTGCTTCTACTTAGTGTGTGTCTGGGGGCTATCACTGTAGAAAGAGGTTGGAGTGGGAGGGTTGTATTCCTATTCCTTTTCCTTTATGCTCTTTTGGTATGTTGTTAGTTAATTTACTGCTCACTAAGACTGTTGTCTGACTCAAGGCTTTATTTTTTAACTCTTATTTCCTTGGGCTGTTCGTCCATTTTGGGACGGGCAGACTAGGTAGCAGGTGACAGGTGCTGTTCTCTTCTCACGAATGCTGATATCGAAGACGAGCTGGAGGGTTGCATATTATCTTCTTATTATATATACTAGATGTTCCGCTGCTTTGTATTCTCTGAGTGATATGTAGTGAGGCTTGTTGTATTGACTATTCAGATGTTTGTATTCAACTATTATGAAGTTTTATTGATGAGATTCTATTCTGTGAAGCTTCACTATATATATGTTTTATTGTATTTTGTCCATGCGCTGTGAGTAATACGATAGATTCTGTTGTTTTAATCTACCCTGACAATCGTCCATGGTCGCTTGGCACACTTTATAGCGCACTATCTCTAGATTCGGTGCAGGGGTCATGGGCGGTCGTCACAGCTACTTTATAAAATATAAAACTCAATTTTTATCTTTTTAAAACATAATACCAAGTCACCTTTATATAATTACTACTCAAATAAATTTGAAAAATTCTTACTTTAAAATTTAAACATTTAAAAATAATAGATTTTCCAAAACATACTTTTAAAACAACTTTGAAACTTTAACTTATATTTAAGAATTTGCTTTGAAAACGTACTTGGCTATCCAGGGAAATATACTTCTCTTTCACATCTTTAAAAATAAATCACTATTTATTTTTAATCACATTTACCCATTCCTTTTATAAATTCCCACCTTGAATTTATCCTTTCAGATATCCACTGATATATATTGTTTCACTTTTTATAAACCCAGTTTATAAATTCCACCGTTCCACCTTCCTTTCAAGACACGGTTTCAAATACTAAATCAATTTCCAAATTGATTTTCAGATTTTGTTCCCTTTTGAAATAAATTCCTTTACTCACTCAAATTCATTTCAAAACCCATTAACTTTATATTTTACTTTTCCATTATGATTTAAAATCTTGTTTAACTGAAAATATCAATTTCATACTTTTCCAAATTCCTTCCTTATCCTTCCCAGTAAATTTAAACTTTGGATTACAATGAATTCCTTATTCCTTTAAGTAATATCAGTTAAGTTTAAAATTCATTATCTCTCTGTTTATTCAGAATCCCCTTTTTCATACTCGGAATTTATCAATTAAAATTTTAAAATCGCTTTTATTCTTTCCTAATTCATTCTAAAATTTTATTCAAATTCTCTATAATTATTTTACTTGAAAATTTACTCTTTTATTTTCTTTTCAAAAATTCAATTCTATATATTTTGATAACTCAGAGTATCGAAATATATTCAAGCAATCCATAGCATTCAATCTCAATTATCCATATAATCCATCACAGAAAATCAAATATTCATAACACAGAATATTAAACAATCTAAATAATTTTGAGGAATCCAGTTGGATCCCTCCAACCTGTTTCCCTGCATCCACAGATGTTAGCACAATATAAAATAACAATTCCACTTCAAGGTGGAATATCGTGGTATATGGGTTTATATAATATCATCCGCTATTATGCGGCGCATAGGGTCTCATCCGCTATATAATGCGGGAATATCAATCACTCCAATAAATATATATATATATACTACTATATATATTATCACATCCAATCAATCCTATCATTTAATCCAAACAATTAAATTTAACCATTTAAATTTAAATAAAACCCAGATGAGTGAGATTAACTAACCTTTGATTTTATTTGCAATCCACTTCCAACTTGTCTTGTTTTCTTCTTGATTTTTAGACCTTGTATAAGCATTTATACGGTTTATTAATACTTTGAAAAAATCGGACAATTTAGTTGTCATTAATAAATTTACTTAACTAACTTTTTAAGTTAAACTAATAATTTTCCTTTAACAAAACTCTTTTAGTAATTAAAATAAATTAAACAAGTTAATTGAACAAAATTAATCACCTTAGTAAATTATTTTTAAAGTAAACTAGTAGATTGTATTTTATTTCTCATTTTCCAACCGCATATATATAAAAAAAATCTATATAGATCACATTTTACATAAATCTTAAATATTTCAAAATTCCTACATCTTTCCAAAATCCTCTATATATATACTTATATTTCTAAAAAAATTTTGTTTTCATAATAACAGCAGTAATTTACTTTATTGTATATATTCACATATATATATATAATTCAACTGTTTATAAAACTTTCTGTTTCCCTGAATTAATATTAAAAGAAAAAATCGAATATACCTCAGATCGACCCAAACTTCTACCCAGCTGTCGTTCCGTCCACTATCGTTTGTCACTCCAGATCGAACAGGCCACCGTCACTCGCTTGAGCACCACAAATCAGGCGCCGCATCTCGAACTCTCTCCTGGCCTTCCCCACTTACGTGGTACCATCGCGACAGTCACGTGACAACCATCGCGATGCGACTGTGCTCGATTCACGAGCCTCCTCTTTTACTTCAGCAATTCCCCCGTGCTGCCGCGAAACCCCAACAAGATCAACCCCAATGGCAACTCGCACATGCGCCAACTCCGGCCACGAGCTCGACCTCGCGAATGAACGACAGTCTCCGCTTCCCTTACCTCACCGCCATCGCCTCTCCCTTTCTCTTTAGCACAGAATCGAACTCGATTCAGGAAACGAGATGATTTTGTTTGTGAACGAGAGGCTTCGGCCATTATATTGCTCTAATGTGGATTTGATTTTGAAAGAAATTGGCCTTTGTTTTCAAATGAATTTGAGTTATATTTCCTTTTGCAATACTCTGCTAGGACAAGGAAAGGGCATCTGGGAAGAACTAGAGAAGGTAGAAGACGCGTGTACAACTGAATGAAACGTGTTAAATTTGTCGATTGAATAAATATAGATATATTTAATTTCAATTTAAATTCAAATCGTCTTGATTTAGTAGCTTAAAATCTTGATCTCCTATCGAGGCGTGCCGCCGGGCATTCATAATGTTATACCCCTATTCCGAACGCGATGGGAAAGGTTTCGAGTCCAAATTCGATCGTATGGAGAAGATAGCTTTTTGGACCTTGTCATTATATTGAATTTTCGATATAGATTTTAGCGTGTTTATCTATCGTACGCTCACACAACAACTCCAAACACTACAAAACTTGAAATCCGATAATAATACAATATTACGAATCAAATGGAACTAGTTTCGTCGAATTCCAAGACTGTGCCCCGGAAAGCTATTTTTAAATTCAATTTAAACAATATATTTTCAAAACTGATCATACACTTCTGAATTCAATTTAAAAGCTTTTATTATCTTCAGTATTATCAATGTAAATTTTCTAAGCCATTAAATTATTTTTAACAAGCTTGAAACTCCAGATTCAACATTTTACCCAACTCCAAATCATTTAATTTAATAATTAAATTACCCAATAAATAGTGATATTTGAAATTCAAGTTAAAAGTTTACTTTTGGATTTTTTAAATCAATTAAATATTCCAATTTCAAATGTCCAAAATTCTGGGTCGTCACATTCCTCCCCCCTTAAAAGAATTTTGTCCTCGAAATTACTTGTTAGGAAGAATGATTCATACCCCATTAACTATTTCCTCAATCCAAATAGTTTTTAGCAACTTGCCAAAACGAATCTTTTTATCAAGGACACACTAACCCTCTTTCTAACTTTTCAAAATTATCCATAAGTCCCAACAATGTTACTTACTCAACAATTCAAATTTAAATTTGAAACCAAACTTTGAATTATAAAAAAAATTCAAAATTTTCTAACTCCCTAAATTATCAGAAAATTTTGCCAGCGTCTCCTTTGCGCGGCTAGCTCGGTACAATTACAAAATGCCTCAACAAGCTCTCGGATTTCAAAAGAAAAACAAAAAGCCAAGTGACTAGATCAAAAACCCAATCAAATTTCATACAGAAATTTTAAATACATACCTTTTTAGTCGGGCAATTCACATTTATCTTCTGAAATCAAAAATCCCAATTCCCTTTTTGCTTTTTAAACACCTGTGTCCTACTTAGCAATAATATCCAATTACAGAACCCAAATCATTTTATACATTTTTTTACCAAAGTTTCAATATCTATTTCATTCAAATGCGTACGATGCACACCTATCATTCGTACGCAATATCAAATCCGATCGCTCACTTGAACACACAATTTCACTTCCGAACTATTATCGTTCACCCGACTTCCTAGTGCGGACTCAGATCTGGTTTCTTGATCAGAAACCGTCATCCTCCTTGCATAGTCACAAACTATGATAAAGAATATCCAGAATCAACCAAAAAACCATATCCAGGGTTCGTCGTCGAAAATCAAGTGAAAAATCCCAACTCGGATCGATATAACTATCTCGAAATTCTGTGCTTGAATCTGGATCAAATTGCTATGCGAATAAAATAATATACGTACATCCTACGTATTTATATCCATTGATTATTAACTATATCAATTTCCTTTTATTCACATTCATTTTGATTTCTATTCACTTATCCACAATTATCCCATTTCACAACTTTCAGTTTTATTCTTCATTCAATTATTCACTTAGTATATTTCTCCATTCCAAAATTACTTAGTATATCCCCAATACCAATTTACTTAAGAATTCATTCTTCATTTCTTAAGTTCAATATAAATATTTTATTATACTATTTTACTTCTTCACTGCCGAAGTTTATATTCAAATTGAACTCCAATTCCCTATAAATTTCAATTTGCTTCAATTCATTAATTATTTTCAAATCTAAATACTTTCTCCCGTTTTTCATTCAGATTTTCATTTTCGATTTTGCTTGAATTCAATTTATCTTCAAACTTTGAATATTTAATTTTATTTACCTTTATCTCAAATTCCAATTTTAAATCATTTGTCGTTAGTGAAAATTTTAAAAAATTTCTAACTCCAAAATTTCGGAAAATTTTGGCAGTCTCCTTTGTACGGAGGAACTTTTGCAATTTGACAAGAGATATAAATATACACACACATCGACCTACATGGTCGGAAAAACAAAAACAGTTCATATTTTCTATTTTTATTGCGTAGGCGTACCTTATTTAGCATTTTAAGCAAGCGACTTATTATTTTAGCATTTTGCGCGATCAATTCCAACCACACGGCTTCCCTATACCTGTACTAACTCAATTCAAATATGTAAGTGCCATATATAGGAAATTCATTTACATTTCACTTATTCCCAACAGTAAACACATAGTTTTCATAAGCAAAACATTCAAAATTCTTTCCATTAGCAATTTATATGGTCTCGATACAAATTAAATTGCTTACAACTACCGCACACATCATTTCTATTTGTAACAACCCCTATATTTGGACTATTTAAATTGACAATAATCCACACATGTCAACTTAAATAGTGCAAAACACGAATCA
Organism: Allium fistulosum; assembly: GCA_030737815.1. Taxonomy (NCBI): domain Eukaryota; kingdom Viridiplantae; phylum Streptophyta; class Magnoliopsida; order Asparagales; family Amaryllidaceae; genus Allium; species Allium fistulosum. The sequence goes on along the minus strand of CM060908.1, from coordinate 969,551,323 downwards.
TTAATGGAATATAAGTATATAAATGAGAATCATCACAGAATCACATAAATATAACATAACAGAATAGTGCAGCGGAATTACAACATAGTCATAAGAGTAGTTCATGAAGCTACCCAGAAATACAACAATGTCTCAAATAAAAGAAATATAACAACATAGATGTCCAAATAGAAAGAACAATACTGATAAGATAAGATAGTAATAGTCTTCGGTCTTCAGCTCCAAGTAAGCAGCAACAGCAATCTTCAGTCTGATCCGAGCATATGCACAAACAAACACTCGAATCAGGACATATATTCTTATACAGATAATATGGTTCAAAATTTTAAATAACAATAACTCAAAGATGATTGGAATAAGCATCTTTCAGGATCCGATAAACTATCTATACATAGTAGAGTACGATAAATAGATAAGGTCTATCAGTAATATAAAAAGATATCAAAATAGCGTTAAGTCATGGCCCATTCCACCCTTAACACATTTTTATTCCCAAAAGCATATACAAGACCGTAGTTTCCCCAAAACCGGAAGTCACCAGAGGGCAATCCATATACTAAAGGTACAAATCAAAATCGTAGTGGTCGCGTATAAATGGAATACAAGTATGACAAGGCACATGAGGCAATACCCAAGGTAGTGACACTACCGTTCGCCTGATCTGGACTGGTGAGAACGCAACGCCGCAGCGCCCGCAACACCGTGAAACAACACTCCCAAATCAAGGGTGCGCACCAATCAATCACAAAGTAAATGAATAGTTTACGAAGAAGTGTGTCCACTTGAGGTAGTTAATCCTCCATTTGCCCGTCACGGCTCCTGTTTTAGTCATTTCCAATTTGACACAAGTGTCAAGGCTATCCATTATCGTTCACTTTCTTCAATCATCAACGTTCGTCAATCCAACCACTTCATTCTGGATCATCACTTCGCGTATAGTTATTAAAGTGGTTTCCGGTTTAGACAGTGAGTATGTCCCAAACCGATTCCGGTTCCTTTAATAACCTTTGTGATTTTAACACCGATTGGTCGTTAATATATTTCAAAACCAAATCAATTCAATTTCAATTGGAATTCGTAAATCGACGTTTCGTTAGTCTTTCTAAATTAATTTCCAAAATTTCGTTTCAAACTTTCCAATTTCAATTTCAACATTTCTATAATTCGATTTCAAAGTTTCAATTAAAAAAATTCAAATGTTCATTTCATTTTGTATATAAGTTCATTCCAAAATTATTTAACTAAATTTAACGTTCAAAACGATTTAAATCAATTATCGCTTTCATTCGATATTCATTAAATTGATTTATCATTAACAATTTCAATTTAATTTCCAATTCATTACGTTACGTCTTAAGTTCGATTTCATTATCAAAGTTTACAACTTATTTAGAATTACATTTGTCAAATCCAATTCTTTAAATTACAAGTCTTTCATTTGTTTCGATAAAGCGCATTCTATTTCTTATCAAAGAAATTCCTTTCAAATTTCAAAACTTAGTTAAAGAAACTTAGTTTCATTTATTCAATAATTAAATTTTTCTTAATAAAAATATTCAATTCAATCTAATTCTAATTCGATCTCATCAAATTTTCAATAATTTCAAATCTTAATTATTAATTATTTCAAACTCATTCATTATTGATTCCAAACTTAATTTGTTAATAAATTTAAAATTTATTAATTATTTCAAACTTCGTTATTAATAATTTCACAACTTAACTATTAATAATTTCAAAAGTTAATTATTAATAATTTTCAAAACTTTTTTTTTATAATTTCAAAAATTTATTATCAAATAATTCTAAATTTAATTATTAAATAATTAAATTTTAAACAATATTCTATTGTCAATTACTACTTTAATATTTGTTCCAAATTCAAATATTCACATTTACATTCATTCGAAATTAAATTCCAATTTATTTAAACCTTGTTATTAGTCAAATAAAACTTTATTTTAATCAAAACATTGACCAATTGGGTTTTATTTTAAATTTTCTATCCTAAGTCAAAGTTATTTGGGTATTTATCATTCCAACCCGATTCCATTTCAATTTGAAAATCAAAACATACAAAGGGAACTTGCAGTGTGATAACTGGGATGGTGTCAAAGTAAATAAACAAGCAATAGCATCCATTCACAACAATTCAACAATTTTCAAATAATCCCGAAATAATCGTATTAATTCGCGTTTGTAATTTACGCGAATTAATATAACTATTTCTAGAATCTACCCTATCATTTCAAGTAGATTAAAGATTATAACATTACGGTTTCACTTGTCGTTCAATTTCAACTACAACAGTTAATTCAATATACGTTCAAAGGTCCAAAGTGAAATTTGTCAATTCTACGTGTCAATTAACTTACAAGTTAAAAGGGTCAATTTTAACTAATCGAATTCAACATATGAAGGGGGTCAGGTTTAGCAAATCAGAATTTAACATATATAATCCAAATTAAATTCGTTAACTATCCTATATCAAATTTACTTACAAATTATTTGTCACTTTATACTAGCAATCAACATTCAATTCAATCACATAGCAATCATTCAACAATACCAACTAGCATAAGAATATAGTCGTGAAAATTAATTCACCTTTCGTGGATAAAGAAATTTGGCGGCGAAGCACGAAGAAGCAGAAAAGAGACGGTACAGCACAAACAACAGACACTGTAATATCGACAAAAGCAAACGATATTAATACAATGAACGTTTGTATAATTTATAACTTTATATAAATGCGCTTACCGACGACGGAGAAAAGAACAAAAGCTGGAGATCGACACTGCTGTGAAAGAAATCAGTTGGTTGCTTCTGCACACAACAAGCGAGGAAAAGTCGGTTACTTATTACTCAACAAATCGATACAGTTAAAATTCTTTTTTTTTTCTTTCTTTTTTTTTTGAAAAAAAACAAAACAACTCAAGTTTCTCCAAAACAACACACGCATGCACTTTGTACACTATAGTACACGTTCCATCCACCTCCCCTACTTGCTGCAGAACTCACGCATGCTTTTTTTTCTTTGTTAATTTTTTTTTAAAGAAACACACGCACTCATTTATACAACTACACCACACATCATAAATATTCAACACGAACACACGCGCACACTACAAAAACACGCAGCAACACCACACAACATTCACACACGTTCGGCCATGCTAGCTGGGAGGAGAGGAGGCGGAGATGGTGGTTGGCTGAGGTGCGGAAGGCAAAGCAGTGGCTGGTAGGTGGTCAGCGACGTGGTGGCTGGGTGGAGTTGGAGGCGGTGGGCAGTGAGAGGGTGTGGTTGCTGGTGGTGGGGCGGAGGCAGTGGACGTGGTGGGTTGACTGGAAGGCGCTCGTGGGCGCGGCGTAGGCGGGTGGGTCGGTCTGACTGTCCGATAAGGCGACATCTAAAAAAATGAAGTGAGGGGATCGGTGAATGGAGAGGGTGTGCTGGAGGCAGAGTGGAGAGGGAAGATGCGTGCTTGCTTGGCCATCCTTTCTCCTTTATATTTTTTTCTTTTGAAAGATCTAAGAATGAACAGAAAAAAAGAAATGAGGGAGAGTGTGGTTTACCTTCTGCCTTTTGGGATTGTGAAGAAACAGTGAAATGAAGTTAAACGTGATATTCTTTTACTTTAAACTCTAGAACAGTAATAAATTTTCTCCTAGTTCCAAAACGTTTCGTACGTTTCCAACCTCTCACCGAAATTCCAAAAGTCTACACAACTTTCCAACTACCCACTTGAATGCATCAGCTGAGATTTATTTTTATTATTAATTTTTTTTTCATTTCAAATTTTCTTTTGCAAGCGGGCTAAAATTTTGGGCCGAGATTTCATTTAACGGTTCGTTTGGAACGATTTAATTAACGCGACGATCACCGATTGCGCGAATAGATAAACCGTTTTGATCAGTGCGACGAGGTGCTTTTAACGGTGCACAAATAAAGGTGGTACAATTTTATTACCAAATTTCGAATTTTAAATTATTGGGAAAATGCAGGAAAAACGCCGAAAAATAAGATCGACGGAGCTAAAGAAGTTCGAATTTTGAAAAACGAAAAATGACTTCTTTCTCAGAAGATGGTTTAGAATTTTTCTATATAAAAATATTCGGGTTTGGAAGATAAAATTTTTCGCGTTTTAAAATGAACTGTTATACAGTAAAACGCGGACGAAATTTTCAGTGATATTTTACGACGAATTTTTTTCTATATTTATGTCTATCTGGACGTATGTCATAAATAAAGTTTGGACGTACATTGAGATCGTATATAATTCCAAATTTTTTATTGAAACGATGAATTTAAAATTTTAAATTGGGTCGGAAATTTGGGGTCGTTACAATCTCCCCCACTCAAAACTTTTCATCCTCGAAAAGGAAATAGAAGAGTGAAGTAGAAATGAAATAAGTAGGAAAGTCAAGATAGATTTCGAGAAATTTGAATAATACCTGAAATTAATAGTTCGGGGTTTGAATCCCGAATACTATCCTCAGTTTCCCATGTGCAATCTCGCTCATCTGCACTCCACTGTACTTTGACGGGATTTACCGACTTCCTTCTGAGTTGCTTTGTCTCACGATCGACTATCCGAAGTGGCTTTCGCTCAATAGTCAAGTCAGGCTAAATAACTATCTCTTCCAACTGAGCAGTAGGGATGGTCATAGATGGATCGTGTACAACTTTGCGAAGATGTGAGACGTGGAATACGTTGTGCACACCGGCGAACTTCTTTGGTAATGCAACTCTATATGCTAATGTTCCGACTCTTCCTGTAATCTCAAACGGACCAACAAATCTGGGAGCTAGCTTTCCCTTCCTTCCAAATCGAACAATATTCTTCAAAGGCGACACTTTCAGAAATACTTTGTCTCCTATACTGAATTCGAGATCTCTTCTCCTTTTGTCAGCATAGCTCTTCTGTCTATCCTGTGCCATCTTGATCTTCTCCCTGATTTCTTCGAATTTTTCAGAAGCTTCCATAATTATTTCTGGACCAAGCACTAATCGATCTCCAGATTCGATCCAACAAGCTGGTGATTTGCACGGCCGTCCATATAAGGCTTCGATCGGTGCCATACCAATGCTTGCCTGGTTGATTAAAGACGGTTAATTCAAATTCAAATATACTTATTCAAATTTGAAATTTAATTTCTTTACCTGGTAACTATTATTATAAGTGAATTCAACCAAGTGAAGATGGTCTTCCCAAGATCCACCAAAGTCAATAATACAAGCTCGGAGAAGATCTTCCAAAATCTGATTCACCCTCTCAGTTTGGCCATCTGTCTGAGGATGATATGCTGTGCTCAGATTCAGTTTGGTGCCCAAAGTATCCTGAAATGCCTTCCAGAACTTACTAGTGAAAATAGGATCTCTATCGCATACAATACTTGATGGTACACCATGAAGTTTAACAACTTCTCTCATGTATATCTCGGCCAAACTCGAAGCTGTACGAGTGGTCTTGACTGGAATAAAGTGAGCGGACTTCGTCAGTCTGTCGATAATTACCCATATGCTTTCGTTACCCTTTCTAGTCCTTGGCAGCCCATCAATAAAGTCCATAGAAATTTGCTCCCATTTCCAACCTGGGATCTCAAGAGGTTGAAGCAATCCTGCTGTCTTCCTGTGATCAGCTTTAACTTGTTGGCAAGTGGTGCACCTGCTAACATAGGTAGAAATATCGTGCTTCATCCCACTCCACCAATATAACTTCTTCATATTTTGGTACATCTTAGTGACATCGGGATGAAATGAAAGCGAAGACTTATGATTTTCTCTCAGCACTTCCTGTCTAAGACCGTCAACATTAGGAACACAAATTCGATTATCAATCCTCAAGATTCCATTACTATCAACATGTGCACCCAGTTTATTATCCGCATTTTCAACTCTGCCAAGAACTATTTCTTTGATGTGATAAAGCAAAGTGTCCTCATACTGCTTGGCTATAATACGATCCATAAGAGCTGGGGAGACAGAAAGCTGGAATAACATTCCTTCAACAAGATTACAACATATCATAGCTTGGTTTCTGCTCAAAGCATCGGCTACGGCATTTGCTTTTCCTGGGGTGTAATTAATATCAAGATCATATGCAGCTAGAAATTCGAGCCATCGGACTTGTCTCTGATTCAAATCCTTTTGCGAGAAGATATATCTCAATGACTTATGGTCAGTGAATAACTCGAATTTTGTTCCCAATAGATAGTGCCTCCATAGCTTAAGAGCGAATACGACTGCAAGAAGCTCTAAATCGTGAGTTGCATAATTTGTTCATGGGTCTTTAACTGACGACTCGCATAGGCAATAACTTTTCCTTTCTGCATTAAAACTGCTCCAAGTCCATCTCGACAGGCATCTGTATAGACGGTCAATCCTTCGCTACCACCAATAACTGTAAGAACCGGGGCAGAGGTCAACTTTCGCTTCATCTCATTGAAAGCTGCTTCGCACTTTTCGCTCCAAATAAATTTCACATTCTTTCTGGTCAGTGCAGTAAGTGGTGCGGCAATACGAGCAAAGTTTTCTATAAATCTGCGGTAATAGCCGGCCAAACCCAAGAAACTGCGGATGTCTGTAGGAGTTTTGGGAGTCTCCCAATCCTGCAAGTTCCAAAGATTCGAATTAAGAAATTGGTAAGTTGTTTTGATAGAATTTGACAAGTAAGAATAGAACTTACATTGATTACGGCGATCTTAGCTGGATCGACCGAAATCCCATTCTCTGAAACAATATATCCAAGAAATCGAACTTCATCTTTCCAAAAATGGCATTTTGAAAACTTGGCTTTAAGCTGATGGCTGCGTAGAGTTTCAAGAACAAAAGCCAAATGTGACCTATGCTCTTCCTCATCCTTAGAGAAGACAAGAATGTCATCGATGAAAACAAGAACAAACTTGTTAAGAACATCCCGGAAAACTCTATTCATTAAGTCGACGAAATAAGCTGGAGCATTAGTAAGACCGAACGGCATAACCAGCCATTCAAAGAAACCAGTCTCAGTGCGGAATGCTGTCTTAGGAATACTCTCCTCAGCAATTCTGAGTTGGTGAAAGCCAGTAGCCAGATCGAGTTGAGAGAATAATTTAGCTCCATGAAGCTGGTCGAATAGTTCATTGATGCGGGGCATCGGATATCTGCTCTTGTATGTGAGCTTGTTCAGCTCTCTATAGTCCACACACATTCTGAGAGAACCATCAGATTTTGTGACGAACACTACTGCAGCACCCCATTCTGAATGACTTCGCCGAATCAAGCCTTTAGAAAATAAGTCTTCAATTTGAACATTCAACTCTGCCTTTTCTTTAGGAGCCATTCTCCGAGGAGGGAGAACTACTGGTCGGGCACTAGGAATAAGGTCAATGCGGAATTCGATTTCCCGCGGAGGTGGTAGAGAATTGACTTCTCCAAATACATCAGAAAAGGATTGGACCACTGGAGTAGAGCTTAGTTCATTTGGATGGGAGTCAAGTGAGAATATAAAACTCCCAGCATATTCTTGAGGTGATTTGCCCTTTATAACCAAAGGCATGCTCTTGTCATCGATGAGAGAGACTGTTCAAGCTTTGCATGAGATATTGGCTTCGAACTTCCGTAGCCAATCAATGCCTAATAGTATATCGAATGCTTCGAATCCGAGGACATAGAAATCCCAAGTGAAGTGGTGAATGCCATGCATAAGAGTGACATACTTGCAAACCCTTTTAAGGTTAGCGGGCCCTCCAATAGGGTTTGATACACATAAGAAAGTAGATGAAAGTATGGGTTCCAAACCAAGTTTATTGCACAAATCAATAGATATGAAACTATGTGTTGCTCCGGTATCAAATAGAACTTTAACGGGTGAAGTATGCAACATAAAAGTACTCTGTAATGTACCTTGGTTATCAGTAGGAGCAGGTGGGGTAGGTGGATCATGGGCGGAAGAAGTCATAGCAAATACTCCGGCCGTCTTTCCCTTTTTATACATAGGACAATCCCTCTTGAAATGGCCCGGTTGCAGACATACATGACAGAGGTCGTTCCTGGTATTCTGAGGGGGCGGAACAGCGGCACCGGCAGATGTTGGACAGCTGTTGGCGTAGTGACCCCTCTGGTCGCACTTGAAACAAGTGATGGGGGATAAGTCAATAGGCTTCTTCTGAGAATAGCCAAGCCCGGATTTCTGCGGCCAATTCTTCTTTTGTTGCTCAAAATTTTGCTTCCTCTTTCCCGACTGATTAGCTGGTGTCTGAGTAACTGGAGCTTTGGGGACAGATGTTCCCTTAGGTTTTCCCTCATATCGAAGAGCAAAATCCATCAACTCAGTGAAAGTTCCATGGACATGAGCGGTCAGGAGCTCGTAATACTCTAGGCGTGCGCCATGTATGAACTTTTCATTCTTAAGCAGAGGTGTGTCAATCAAGCCAGGTCCGAACTTGGAGAGTTCGTTAAACCTTCTTTCGTACTCAGTGAAAGTCATGTTGCCTTGCTTGAGATCCATGAAAGACCGATAGAGTTGGGCCTTTCCAGCAGCTGGCATCCACTGAGCCATAAAGGAATCCCTATTACAAATGATATGAAACGAATCAAAATTATGACGAGATAAGAGAGAAATTTATTTAGTAGGAATTTAGATAGATCACTACCTAAACTGGGCCCAAGTGATAGTTTCCTCATCAGTTCGAGAAGTGACTGATTCCTACCAATCTTATGCAGCATCCTGAAGCTGCCAAGCGGCCAACTTGTGCTTCTGAGCATCTGCGATCTCCAAGCCAGAAAAGATCCTTTCCAAACTCTTTAGCCATTGTTGTGCTTCGATAATACTCTCGGAGCTAGTAAATTTGACTCCTCCAAGCTGAGTATACTCCTTGCTAAGAGTGGAGAATCAGACTGCGGGAGCTGGAGCATGTGGACCAGGAGCATTTCCACCCCTGCCCCTAACATTTCTTCTGGTAGCCATCCTGGAATACCAAAAGTGATTTAGAATCAAAGATAGAAATTTATAGAACTTAAGGAAATTCTATTCAACGATTTCAATAAGAAAAACGAATCAAAGGATGTGGATTCTGAAATGATTCTCCTCATTCTAGGGTATGTTTACCCTATCTCTAATGAGCTTTAAACTCCACAGGCTAAGGTTATCGGGAACCAAAGCTCTGATACCAACTGTAACAACCCGTATATTTGGACCATTTAAATTGACAATAATCCACACATGTCAACTTAAATAGTGCAAAACACAAATCATTAATGGAGTATAAGTATATAAATGAGAATCATCACAGAATCATAGAAATATAACATAACAGAATAGTGCAGCGGAATTACAACATAGTCATAAGAGTAGTTCATGAAGCAACCCAGAAATACAACAATGTCTCAAATAAAAGAAATACAACAACATAGATGTCCAAATAGAAAGAACAATACTGATAAGATAAAATAGTAATAGTCTTCGGTCTTCAGCTCCAAGTAAGCAGCAACAACAATCCTCAGTCTGATCCGAGCATATGCACAAACAAACACTCGAATCAGGACATATATTCTTATACAGATAATATGGTTCAAAATTTTAAATAACAATAACTCAAAGATGATTGGAATAAGCATCTTTCAGGATCCGATAAACTATCTATATATAGTAGAGTACGATAAATAGATAAGGTATATCAGTAATATAAAGATATCAAAATAGTGTTAAGTCATGGCCCATTCCACCCTTAACACATTTTTATTCCCAAAAGCATATACAAGACCGTAGTTTCCCCAAAACCGGAAGTCACCAGAGGGCAATCCATATACTAAAGAAACAAATCAAAATCGTAGTGGTCGCGTATAAATGGAATACAAGTATGACAAGGCACATGAGGCAATAACCAAGGTAGTGACACTACCGTTCGCCTGATCCGGACTGGTGAGAACGCAACGCCGCAGCGCCCGCAATACCGTGAAACAACGCTCCCAAATCAAGGGTGCGCACCAATCAATCACAAAGTAAATGAATAGTTTACGAAGAAGTGTGTCCACTTGAGGTAGCTAATCCTCCATCGGCCCGGCACGGCTCCTGTTTTAGTCATTTCCAATTTGACACAAGTGTCAAGGCTATCCATTATCGTTTACTTTCTTCAATCATCAACGTTCGTCAATCCAACCACTTCATTCTGGATCATCACTTCGCGTATAGTTATTAAAGTGGTTTCCGGTTTAGATAGTGAGTATTTCCCAAACCGATTCCGGTTCCTTTAATAACCTTCGTGATTTTAACACCGATTGGTCGTTAATATATTTCAAAACCAAATCAATTCAATTTCAATTGGAATTCGTAAATCGACGTTTCGTTAGTCTTTCTAAATTAATTTCCCAAATTTCGTTTCAAACTTTCCAATTTCAATTTCAACATTTCTATAATTCGATTTCAAAGTTTCAATTAAAACAATTCAAATGTTCATTTCATTTTGTATATAAGTTCATTCCAAAATTATTTAACTAAATTTAACGTTCAAAACGATTTAAATCAATTATCGCTTTCATTCGATATTCATTAAATTGATTTATCATTAACAATTTCAATTTAATTTCCAATTCATTACGTTACGTCTTAAGTTTGATTTCATTATCAAAGTTTACAACTTATTTACAATTACATTTGTCAAATCCAATTCTTTAAATTACAAGTCTTTCATTTGTTTCGATAAAGCGCATTCTATTTCTTATCAAATAAATTCCTTTCAAATTTCAAAACTTAGTTAAAGAAACTTAGTTTCATTTATTCAATAATTAATTTTTTCTTAATAAAAATATTCAATTCAATCTAATTATAATTCGATCTCATCAAATTTTCAATAATTTCAAATCTTAATTATTATTTATTTCAAACTCATTCATTAATGATTCCAAACTTAATTTGTTAATAAATTTAAAATTTATTAATTATTTCAAACTTCGTTATTAATAATTTCACAACTTAACTATTAATAATTTCAAAAGTTAATTATTAATAATTTTCAAAACTTTTTTTTTTATAATTTCAAAAATTTATTATCAAATAATTCTAAATTTAATTATTAAATAATTAAATTTTAAACAATATTCTTTTGTCAATTACTACTTTAATATTTGTTCCAATTCAAATATTCACATTTACATTCATTCGAAATTAAATTCCAATTTATTTAAACCTTGTTATTAGTCAAATAAAACTTTATTTTATTTAAATCAAAACATTGACCAATCGGGTTTTATTTTAAATTTTCTATCCTAAGTCAAAGTTATTTGGGTATTTATCATTTCAACCCGATTCCATTTCAATTTGAAAATCAAAACATACAAAGGGAACTTGCAGTGTGATAACTGGGATGGTGTCAAAGTAAATAAACAAGCAATAGCATCCATTCACAACAATTCAACAATTTTCAAATAATCCCGAAATAATCGTATTAATTCGCGTTTGTTATTTACGCGAATTAATATAACTATTTCTAGAATCTACCCTATCATTTCAAGTAGATTAAAGATTATAACATTACGGTTTCACTTGTCGTTCAATTTCAACTACAACAGTTAATTCAATATACGTTCAAAGGTCCAAAGTGAAATTTGTCAATTCTACGTGTCAATTAACTTACAAGTTAAAAGGGTCAATTTTAACTAATCGAATTCAACATATGAAGGGGGTTAGGTTTAGCAAATCAGAATTTAACATATATAATCCAAATTAAAGTCGTTAACTATCCTATATCAAATTTACTTGCAAATTATTTGTCACTTTATACTAGCAATCAACATTCAATTCAATCACATAGCAATCATTCAACAATACCAACTAGCATAAGAATATAGTCGTGAAAATTAATTCACCTTTCGTGGATAAAGAAATTTGGCGGCGAAGCACGAAGAAGCAGAAAAGAGACGGTACAACACAAACAACGGACAATGTAATATCGACAAAAGCAAACGATATTAATACAATGAACGTTTGTATATAATTTATAAATTTATATAAATGCGCTTACCGACGACGGAGAAAAGAACAAAAGCTGGAGATCGACGCTGCTGTGAAAGAAATCAGTTGGTTGCTTCTACACACAACAAGCGAGGAAAAGTCGGTTACTAATTACTCAACAAATCGATACCGTTAAAATTCTTTTTTTTTCTTTCTTTTTTTTTTTGAAAAAAAACAAAACAACTCAAGTTTCTCCAAAACAACACACGCATGCACTTTGTACACTATAGTACACGTTCCATCCACCTCCCCTACTTGCTGTAGAACTCACGCATGCTTTTTTTTCTTTGTTTATTTTTTAAAGAAACACACGCATTCATTTATACAACTACACCACACATCATAAATACTCAACACGAACACACGCGCACACTACAAAAACACGCAGCAACACCACACAACATTCACACACGTTCGGCCATGCTAGCTGGGAGGAGAGGAGGCGGAGATGGTGGTTGGCTGAGGTGCGGAAGGCAAAGCAGTGGCTAGTAGGTGGTCAGCGATGTGGTGGCTGGGTGGAGTTGGAGGCGGTGGGCAGTGAGAGGGTGTGGTTGCTGGTGGTGGGGCGGAGGCAGTGGACGTGGTGGGTTGACTGGAAGGCGCTCGTGCGCGAGGCGTAGGCGGGTGGGTCGGTCTGACTGTCCGGTAAGGCGACGTCTAAAAAAATGAAGTGAGGGGATCGGTGAATGGAGAGGGTGTGCTGGAGGCAGAGTGGAGAGGGAAGATGCGTGCTTGCTTGGCCATCCTTTCTCCTTTATATTTTTTTCTTTTGAAAGATCTAAGAATGAACAGAAAAAAAAAGAAATGAGGGAGAGTGTGGTTTACCTTCTGCCTTTTGGGATTGTGAAGAAACAGTGAAATGAAGTTAAACGTGATATTCTTTTACTTTAAACTCTAGAATAGTAATAAATTTTCTCCTAGTTCCAAAACGTTTCGTACGTTTCCAACCTCTCACCGAAATTCCAAAAGTCTACACAACTTTCCAACTACCCACTTGAATGCATCAGCTGAGATTTATTTTTATTATTAATTTTTTTTTCATTTCAAATTTTCTTTTGCAAGCGGGCTAAAATTTTGGGCCGAGATTTCATTTAACGGTTCGTTTGGAACGATTTAATTAACGCGACGATCACCGATTGCGCTAATAGATAAACCGTTTTGATCAGTGCGACGAGGCACTTTTAACGGTGCACAAATATAGGTGGTACAATTTTATTACCAAATTTCGAATTTTAAATTATTGGGAAAATGCAGGAAAAACGCCGAAAAATAAGATCGACGGAGCTAAAGAAGTTCGAATTTTGAAAAACGAAAAATGACGTCTTTCTCAGAAGATGGTTTTGAATTTTTCTATATAAAAATATTCGGGTTCTAAAGATAAAAATTTTCGCATTTTAAAATGAACTGTTATAAAGTAAAACGCAGACGAAATTTTCAGTGATATTTTACGACGAAATTTTTTCTATATTTATGTCTATCTGGACGTATGTCATAAATAAAGTTTGTACGTACATTGAGATCGTTTATAATTCCAAAAATTTTACTGAAACGATGAATTTAAAATTTTAAATTGGGTCGGAAATTTGGGGTCGTTACACTATTCAATTTAAGTGATTTACAATTCAATTTCTTACATTCAATTCATTTTTAATCCAAACAAGCTCATATTCAATTAAATTGATTTCAAAATCAATTTTATTTCACTTCTATCAATCCATAGAATTTATTTAATCTTGTTTTCATCAAACGACACTTTATTTCTACGCAATTTGACTATATTCATGAATAAGTAATTACTTAAGCTTATAACCATTTTAAATTGATTCCAAATCAATTTATATTTAATTCCTTCCAATTTAATTCATTCACAACCATTTTATTTAGATTGACACATTCCATGCTTGTATATTACTAACCATTCCCAAATTAATCCAACCCAAGCTTTATTTAATGGACTTTCTTTCTTACTCGAAGTCGAGCATCTAATTATTCTTAACTTAAGTTAATTTACTTCAATTTATCCCAACTTCAAACTTAAGTTCACTTCCAGTTAATTTGATTCTCATCCAATCAAATTCCATTTAATTCAGTTAGCCCATCCATTTTAGTTTTTAATTCACATTCTCAATTTATCAAAATAATATCCAAGCACATATTTAACTCATTTATACTCGAATTGGATTTTATTTGCAACTCAAATCCTTTTCTATTATAATTCAATTCCATTTCATTTGACAACATTTGATTTTTATTTTATTTTCTAAGAGTTCAAACAATATTATTTTGGATTATTATCTTACTTCTCCACTTCTATTTTAACCTGAGACATTCATTTAGCCCAAGCACATTTTTATTCACACATTCTTAATTCTTTTATAAGCCATCGAAATCTATTTATTCCATAAACATTTTTAATTAACTTCCAGAGTTTTAAGCAATTTCTCAACACTTCAAAATCACCTTACTTAGTTTACTTGTATTTAATTTGCTTACCTTTCTAACTTTATTAACTTTGTACAAGTTAATTTCACCCCAGGAAATTTCAAACTTTATAAATTTCCAAACCTGTTTATAATCCATAAACATTTTTAGTTAAACCCCAAAAGTTTAAACCATTACTTGGACACTCAAAAACATTTTCAACCAATTCCAAAGTCTTCACAAATCACTTAAGTATTCCAAAAATCATTTGAAACAATTATATCAAAAATTCCTTGGCAAATTCAATTATCCCTTTGAATTTCCAAACCAAACCCAGTTTGCGAACAATACCAATTTAAACATTCAGGTAGCAATTCCTCCTTTGGAAACTCGAAAACGAACACCGATGATGTCGCGATCATCATGAAAATTATTTTCCAGCGACCGAAGAGAGTTTTGTGCTTTTATCCCAATCAAAAGCATTTCAAATATTTTTAAATTCCAAACCTCACCAATTTCAAATCCAATTCAAAAATATTTTCCAAATAATATCACCATTATTTCTCCAAAACCTTTGAAAACTATTTTCAAACTCAAAGGAATTTAAACTTTTCCCAAAATTTCAAATTTTAAATTCTTTCAATCTATATTCAACATTACTCCGGAATTTACCTCATTTCAATTTCTTATTCAATTTTACACAACAATGATAATAATTTAATATTATCACTTCCTAACAACCAAGCATCCATATAGAACTATAATAATTTACGAAAAATTATTTCTTTTATGTACAAAAATAATTTGGGTAAAATTATTTCATTTACCCTATTTTAAAATCATACTGTGTCGGTTTATCTTATTTAAGAGTTTAAAAACCCCTATCGAGGTCGTGGTGTCCCATACATCGACCAGAGTCCATAAACACTTAACCGATAAGTCAACACAATATAAAAACAATTTTTATATTCACTAATAAATACGCGCTCATATCTATTATTACACTCAAACTCATTCTAGAGTACTACTAACTCTATCTCTAATGAGTAATCCCCACCAGATCCAAGGTTATCACCAGTCTAAGCTCTGATACCAAATGTAATGACCCGCAATTCTGTACCCCTTGAATCGACACTATTCTCCAAATATCGACTCAAAGTGAACGGAAATACGAACCATTAGGGTTAAAGAAGAAGAAGGTAGAAGAAAAGAAAACAACACAACAGAATCTCACATCGCGGCGGAATAAAATATAATAGATAATAACCGATTTTTATAGAAAGAAACTATATCTGTTTATACATACATCATCAGAATACAACATCAGAGTACAATACAATCAACATCACAATTCAGGACAGTTATAATAACTTGTCCCACATAAAGAATACACAACATACACAATACAGCGGAATATACATCATATACGGGTGATACGTCTCGCCATCAGCTCGACTCCTGAGCTCTACAGTATCCTATCATGTATCTGTAATACTCGGTCTAACCCGAGAATTATAATAAAATAACACCAGAGTCAGTCTGGAAAACCAGCATGAGAAAACACACTCAATTGGATTATTAAAGTTTTCAAAATCTTTTGAAAACAAAAGCATCTCGTAAGACCACGCCACAAATAAACATGTCGGGTTTTTACCTTACGATAGCCAAAACACTTTTTATCAAATCCGTCTGATATTAGAATAATGTCTATATACAAATACTTATTCAAATAGCCAAAATTGTTACATCTATTAAATTCCAGCTAATAGGTATACAAACAAAACCGTAAAGGCACGTAGGGAGAACGAATTTCCAACTAATGACTAGGCACTGGGGTACCACCTGTCACAGTACCTGGTCTAGATCAGCGTACCGAGGACCATGCCCGATCCCCTGCAACACAAGGCTGGAACTACCTAAGGGTAATTCCGAGTAAGATCACCCTACGGTTGGCGCGACCAACCGCCACACAGCTGAAATAAAAAGGGACATCTAGACAGGGATGATCTCACCCTAATGGACGCTACCTACATAGCCTTGCTGCATAATCCCTGATTTTCAGTCATTCCCGGTTGATGAGGCTTGAGGCTAAGCGTTACCTTTTTAGAACACATCCCTTAAAATGCGCACCATTAACCTGACAATGTTCCGAAAGCATTCATCCATACAAGTCCGTTCTGGGTCCGAACGGAACTGAAGGCACTACTCCTACTACATCCATTTTGGAATCATCCTCAGGATTAGTAGTGACTAGCGCTTGCACTTCATTGCTCCATCTTCGACTCCAAACTCATTTCCCACACGAAACATAAAAACCGGATCGAAGTGGTTTTCGACAAATAAATCTCGATCCCGGTCTCTTCGAAACGATCAGCGCATTGGCCAATATTGATAGTCGGTTATTTAGCTATCAATTAACATTCACAGACATCCATCAAACATAAATAATTTTTCCCAAATTATTTATTAATCTCAAAATATCTTCGCAAGATATATTTCTAATTTTCAACCTTTTGAAAACAGTTTCAAACCGTCTTCTCTCATGAAATAAATTCCCAAATATTTTCTATTCCCACTGGAATCAGCAAGTACAAACACTTAGATTTTAAAATCATTTAAAACACTTAATTATAGAATATACTTTTAAACATTTAGATTTAAAACTACTTTAATACTTTATTTTATAAAAATATACACTTTAAGACATATTTAAAATACAGCTACTTTATAAAATATAAAACTAAATTTTTATCTTTTTAAAACATAATACCAAGTCACCTTTATATAATTACTACTCAAATAAATTTGAAAAATTCTTACTTTAAAATTTAAACATTTAAAAATAATAGATTTTCCAAAAAATACTTTTAAAACAACTTTGAAACTTTAACTTATACTTAAGAATTTGCTTTGAAAACGTACTTGGCTATCCAGGGAAATATACTTCTCTTTCACATCTTTAAAAATAAATCACTATTTATTTTTATTCACATTTACCCATTCCTTTTATAAATTCCCACCTTGAATTTATCCTTTTAGATATCCACTGATATATATTGTTTCACTTTTTCTAAACCCAGTTTATAAATTCCACCGTTCCACCTTCCTTTCAAGACACGGTTTCAAATACTAAATCAATTTCCAAATTGATTTTCAGATTTTGTTCCCTTTTCAAATAAATTCCTTTACTCACTCAAATTCATTTCAAAACCCATTAACTTCATATTTTACTTTTCCATTATGATATAAAATCTTATTTAACTGAAAATATCAATTTCATACTTTTCCAAATTCCTTCCTTATCCTTCCTAGTAAATTTAAACTTTGGATTACAATGAATTTCTTATTCCTTTAAGTAATATCAGTTAAGTTTAAAATTCATTATCTCTCTGTTTATTCAAAATCCCCTTTTTCATACTCGGAATTTATCAATTAAAATTTTAAAATCGCTTTTATTCTTTCCCAATTCATTCTTAAATTTTATTCAAATTCTCTATAATTATTTTACTTGAAAATTTACTCTTTTATTTTCTTTTCAAAAATCCAATTCTATATATTTTGATAACTCAAAGTATCGAAATATATTCAAGCAATCCATAACATCAATCTCAATTGTCCATATAATCAATCACAGAAAATCAAATATTCATAACACAGAATATTAAACAGTCTAAAAAATTTTGAGGAATCCAGTTGGATCCCTCTAACCTGTTACCCTACATCCACAGATGTTAGCACAATATAAAATACCAATTCCACTTCAAGGTGGAATATCGCGGTATATGGGTTTATATAATATCATCCGCTATTATGCGGCGCATAGGTTCTCATCCGCTATATAATGCGGGAATATCAATCACTCCAATAAATATATATACACTACTATATATATTATCACATCCAACCAATCCAATCATTCAATCCAAACATTTAAATTTAACCATTTAAATTTAAATAAAACCAGATGAGTGAGATTAACTCACCTTTGATTTTATTTTTAATCCACTTCCAACTTGTCTTGTTTTCTTCTTGATTTTCAGACCTTGTATAAGCATTTATACGGTATATTAATACTTTGAAAAAATCGGACAATTTAGTTGTCATTAATAAATTTACTTAACTAACTTTTTAAGTTAAACTAATAATTTTCCTTTAACAAAAATCTTTTAGTAATTAAAATAAATTAAATAAGTTAATTAAACAAAATTAATCACCTTAGCAAATTATTTTTAAAGTAAACTAGTAGATTGTATTTTATTTCTCATTTTCCAACCGCATATATATAAAAAAATCTATATAGATCACAATTTACATAAATCTTAAATATTTCAAAATTCCTACGTCTTTCCATAATCCTGTCTATATATATACTTATATTTCTAAAAATATTTTTTTTTCATAATAATAGCAGTAATTTACTTTACTGTATATATCCACATATATATATATAATTCAACTGTTTATAAAACTATCTGTTTCCCTGAATTAATATTAAAAGGAAAAATAAAATATACCTCAAATCGACCCAGACTTCTATCCAGCTGTCGTTCCGTCCACTATCGTTTGTCACTCCAGATCGAACAGGCCACCGTCACTTGCTTGAGCACCACAAATCAGGCGCCGCATCCCGAACTCTCTCCCGGCCTTCCCCACTTACGCGGTACCATCGCGATAGTCACGCGACAACCATCGCGACGCGACTGTGCTCGATTCACGAGCCTCCTCTTTGACTTCAGCAATTCCCCCGTGCTGCCGCGAAACCCCAACGAGATCGACCCCGATGGCAACTCGCACATGCGCCAACTCCGGCCGCGAGCTCGACTTCATGAATGAACGACAATCGCCACTTCCTTTACCTCACCGCCATCGCCTCTCCCTTTCTCTTTAGCATGGAATCGAACTCGATTCAGGGAACGAGATGATTTTGTTTGTGAACGAGAGGCTTCGGCCATTATATTGCTCTGATGTGGATTTGATTTTGAAAGAAATTGGCCTTTGTTTTCAAATGAATTTGAGTTATATTTCCTTTTGCAATACTCGGCTAGGACAAGGAAAGGGGATCTGGAAAGAACTAGAGAAGGTAGAAGACGAATGTACAACGGAATGAAATGTGTTAAATTTGTCGATTGAATAAATATAGATATATTCAATTTCAATTTAAATTCAAATCGTCTCGATTTAGTAGCTTAAAATCTCGATCTCCTATCGAGGCATGCCGCCAAGCGTTCATAATGTTATACCCCTATTCCGAACGCGATGGAAAAGGTTTTGAGTCCAAATTCGATCGTATGGAGAAGATAGCTTTTTGGACCTAGTCATTATATTGAATTTTCGATATAGATTTTAGCGTGTTTATCTATCGTACGCTCACACAACAACTCCAAACACTACGAAAATTAAAATCCGATAATAATACAATATTACAGATCAAATGGAACTGGTTTCATCGAATTCCAAGACTATGCCTCTGAAAGCTATCTTTAAATTCAATTTAAACAATATATTTTCAAAACTGATAAAACACTTCTGAATTCAATTTAAAAGCTTTTATTATCTTCAGTATTATCAATGTAAATTTTCTAAGCCTTTAAATTATTTTTAACAAGCTTGAAACTCCAGATTCAACATTTTACCCAACTCCAAATCTTTTAAATTAATAATTAAATTACCCAATAAATAGTGATATTTGAAATTCAAGTTAAAAGTTTACTTTTGAATATTTAAAATCTATTAAATATTCCAATTTCAAATGTCCAAAATTCTGGGTCGTCACACCAAATTCTTTTAAGAGAATTCAAAGATAAAACTTCCTTCATTTTTCAGAATTAAATTTCAATAACAATTGAACTTGAGTAAAAATTTAAGTTATATATATTTTAAAAATATTCCTTATGTTTTTTCAGCTTTATTCCAACTCAAATTGTAACGACCCAGAATTTCGACCAGATTAAATTGAAAATATTTAATTAATTTTAAATATTTGAACGATGATTTAATTTGAATTCCCGATATAACTCTGATTTTGGCGATTAAATTATATATAATTTAATCTATTGAATTGAATAAAAATTTGAATCTTCATTTTTTAAGTTGAAGAAAAATATTTCGAAAGCTTTTAAAATTCGTAATGATAATACTGAAGATAATAGAAGCTTCAGAATTCATTGTTCGAATCGATATTTAAAAATAGCCGTCCGAGGCACAGTCTCGGAATTCGACGAAACCAGTTCCATTGGGTCCGTAATATTGAATTATTGTCGGATTTCCAATTTCGTATCGTTCGGAGTTGTTGGGTGAGAATACGACACATAAAACGCGTTGAAAATGGTACCGGAACAAAATGAATTTAAAGTTAAATTTTAAAATTTGAGCAAAAGACAGCATCCCAAAAATCACGCCTGAAATCGTGGGAAAAGAAAAATTTGTGCAGGCACGATATTCTCCCTTGTTTCAGCCTGGAATCGCGCTTCCCACCTTAACTCACGCCTAAGAAAAATCACGCGCCCCTCTATTTTAAGTATCAAAACTCATTACTCCCAGATTCAAACCAAACGAAATATCTTCGTTTGCAATCGAAAGAAAAAAATGGCATCCTCTCCTGTTCGAATTCAAAGCGCTGCCCCTCTGTTTAAATCCAAATCAAGTTACCTCCCTCCTCTCTGTTAATCGAATCGCGAGGCAACATTGATTTTGGGATTTTCGAGCTCGGAGTCGCGACGGAAGGGAGCAGCTCAGCATCACGCAATCGCGACTGATGGCGCGCATGGGTTAGGGATTCACGAAGAAAAGGCGAGGCGCATCGCGAACCACGCTCGCGTGGAGGCTGGGGTGGGGTTTCACATGCTCGTTCGATCGCCAAGCAGTATCGACCATCTCGAAGTGGTTTCTGGTAGTGGGATCGCGTGGAGTACGGTCGTGTGTCGAGCTTGGTGGTAGTCAGTTAGGGAAGTGTCGATGTCGTGGGGATGGTGAGGTCGAGGCACGGCGGCGACATCTGATTCGATGGGACTGGAAGTGGCGATCTCGGTGGAGCGGTGACCATCAGTCGAGTTCGCTGGTGGCGGCGATGAGGTGAAGGTCGACCTCGAAGTGGAATTGGGGGGATCTCGTGAGTGTCAGGCAGTAGGCTCGGGGTCGATTGAATCAACTAGGGGTTCGGCAGCGTTGGATTTGGAAGCGGCGAAGTTGTCGTGGGTGGGTTCGCCGGTGAGCCATGGCGATGTGCTCGAGACAGTAGGCAGTGAGGTATTTAGTTTTTTCCAAAATTTTTCAATTTGATTAAACCTGAAAAAGAATATATGTAGTTTCATTTTTTCTTTCTTGCAGTAAAAGAAATGATATAAAAATATATAGATATATGTAAATTTTGTAAAGATAAGATTTTTAATAGCTTATTTTAATAAGCAGTTAGGAATAAATTTAATAAGTATAGAAGCTGATAACAGGAAGAAGGAAATATATATATTAGTATAAATCTATAGATATACACATTTAAAATCTTACTGTTTAATAAATCTTATTTTTCTGGAAATTTTGTAGTCAGTAATATATATATATATACTCAGAAGATTTTATATCTACATATATATAGTTAAACAGCAAGAATATATTTATGTATGCAAAAATAAATGTTTACAGTAAAAGTTATTTACTGTGGGAAAATAAAACAAATGTGTGAAAATCAAATTCGTTAGTTAATTAAATTTATCAAAGGAAAATGAGTTAAGAGCAAAATTATTAAGTTAAGTAAAATTTTAAAATGGAAATTTACTGGTTCGATTTATTCGAATATTGATAAGTTGTATAAATTATTTATACAAGGTATAAATCAAGGAAATCGAGTCAAGTTTGGAAATGGATGGCAAATTTAAATGCTAAGGTGAGATTTTTCTCACTCAAAATGAAAGTGGATTTTCTTTTACAGTTATTGATTGATTTGATGACTGTTTGGATGTGATATTAGATATTTTAGGATATATCTATATATATATATATAGCAATATATACATATTGGCATATGTATATATTGGATTGATGATTTCCCGCCTCGTATAGCGGATGAGACCCTATTGCGCCGTTAGTAAGCGGATTTTTATAAAAACCCATATACCGCGATATTCCACCTCGAAGTGGAATGGTATTGTGCTAACGTCTTTGGATGCAGGGAAACAGGTTGGAGGGATCCAACTGGATTCCTCAACTGTATTTATTTATTTACAGATGTTGATATATATTCTGTTATCATATGATGATATACGATGTTTGATGTTGTGATGGACTAATTGATGCGTTGCATCATTGGATTCAAATTTTGAAATTTAAAAATAACGATGTTGATTTTAAAAGTGAAATTTTAAAAGTGATCTTTGAAAATATACGTTTATTTAAATTGTTGAATTGATTTACTTTAAATAGATAAACGTTAAAACTTTAAAGTTATAAAAGTTAAGATTTGTGAATTTTAACAAAAAAGTAATGTGACGACCCGGCTTTCCACTCCCGGAAAATCGCGTCGACAGAAAGAAAGAAAGGGGTGAGAAATAGAAAAGAGAAGAAGAGAAAAGAGAACAACAACAGATACTCACAGCGGAAACGAAACGAAATATAATATATCACATAAATATTACATAGTATCATATACATCATCTATCAGAGTTACACAGATTACACATCACATACTAGACAGTTATAAACATCTGTCTAGTTGTTACATCTCAACACAATACAGATCAATACAAAGATCAACACAGCGGAAAACTACTATCTATATCTACAACGCCGAAGCCTCCTGCTCCATTGCTCCTCCAGATTACTCGTCAAAGCTAAACCTGAATCCCTTTGCTACTCGTAAAAATTTGAGTACCCAAGAGTTTATAAAACAGAAATAAACAACTTGGGTCAGACATGGGTCTGGTGTGAGTAACAGGTTAAACTTGTTTAACTTCAAAACCTTTTGAAAGAAAAGGTATCACGTAAGACTCCCCACCAATAAATATGGGTAAGTTTTTACCTTACGCTAACCAAAACATTTGATAGGAAATTCGATTGTATTATAATAGGTCTAGGGTTTTCAAATAAATATGAAATAGCTGAAATTGTTACATTATTAAATTCCAGCATACTAGCCAACAAAGTGGGTTATACAATCAAATCCGTTGTCACTTATTGGAAATTGGATTCCATACAATGGCAGGGCTACCGGGGTACCGCCCGTCACAGTACGTGGCCTAGATCACCGTACCGAGGATCACTCCCAATCCCCTGCAACACAAGGTCGGAACATCCCTTACTGGATAATTCCCGCACAAGATATCCCAGCAGTTGGAGCTCACAACTGCCCACACAGCCGAATAATAATAAGAAGGGACCTCTAGACAGAGATAATCTTGTCCTACTTGGGTGCTACCCACTAACCTTGCTGCACCTCCCCTGTTTTAGCCATTCCCGGTTTGTGAGGCTTGAGGTCACGATTACCTTTAAAAAAGAACACATCACTTAGAATGCTCATCGTCCACCTGACGATGTTCTGAAAGCATTCAATCCATACAAGTTCGTTCCGGGTTCGAACGAAACCGAAGGCATTATCTCGTTACACTCGTATTGGAATCACCCTCAGAGTTAACGACAATAACCCTTGCACTCTAAATCTTTATCTCGAATCTGAAAGTACTATCTCCGTCAACTCATTACGGAATCACCCACAGAGTTATACTGACAAAGAATCGTTCTTACACCTCGAGTCTTCACTTGCTCCATTTGGATTTCACGACCTAACGTAAATTTGGATCGATGTGGTATTCGGGTCTACAGACCTGGAAATCCGGTATACGGAAACCCGATCCCGGTCTCATCGAAATCCAAAACGTATCTTTTAAGGTCAAGTTGTTTTAAAGGTTAAAACAATTTAATTCAATTATCTTTATACACTTAGAAAGATAATTCACAATAGATAATCAACATTATCAATATCATCAGATAATCCATATTATCACAATTCAACTAAACATCCATATCACATAGCATATATCTCATCAGAGATATCAATCAAATGCAAAGCATTCAGTATTATCATCCATCCATAAGTAATGATCTATATCATCTCTAATTAATTTAAAGTTAATTAAATTAATTACTTTTATTTTATAAATCCTTCTTACTTAAACATTAATTAATTACAAATTAATTAATTATCCTCTAATTACCTTTTTCAATTAATCATCTTTGATTAATTATCTTTTAATTACCTTCAAGTTATTTATCTTTAATTAATTACTCAAATTAATTAACCTTAACCACTTATAGTAATTAACCTTTAATTACTTCATTAATTAATTAACTATAATTAATTAAATTAATCACTATAATTAATTATATTAAACCTTAATTAATTACATTAATTAATCACTTCATTTATTAATTATACTTAATTAATCAATCTTAATTACATCATTAATTATATTAATTAATGATCCTTAATTACAACTTAATTATTAATTACTTTAATTAAATTAATTACATTAAGTAATTAACTTTATATTAAACAACATTTATTAATCACCTTGATTAATCTTCAATTAGTAATTAACTACCCTTAATTACTTTCATTTACTAAATTAATTCTCCTTAATTAATTTCTTAATTAATCCCTTGATTAATTATTCAAAGTAATTAAACTTAAATTACTTTCCTTAATACATAACCATCAATTAATTACTTCCAGTAATTATCTTATTATTTACTTCCTAAATAATCATACCTTAATAATTACATTAAGTAATTATTGTCAAATCATTTCTTAATTAATTAATCTAACCAAATCAAATTAACTTAATTAATTACAATAAGTAATTAATTCTTAATTACTTCCATTAAGTAATTCGTTTAAAACAAATTCTATAATTTATTATCTTAAATTAATTAACTAATTAATTATCAAAATTAATCCTATTAATTAATTATTTAATAATCCATAGTTAATGACCTCCATTAACTATTAACAACTCTTTAATTACTTTTCTTAAGTAATTAAATTGGATTAATTATTATTAATTCCAAATTGATAAATCTTAATAACAAATTAATTTATCTCTAATTATTAAATTAATTAAGTGTTATCCATAACTTAATTAATCTTTAATTACTTTATTAATTAATTTCTAAACATTAATTAATATTCTATTTTAAAATCCTTAATTATAAATTATTTATTCCTAATTAATTTATCTTAATCATAAATAAATTAGTTTAAATCTTTAATTTATTATTTATTTAATTAATCCAAATGATTAATTAATCAAACAAATTAATTATCCATTAATTTCCTCACAAATAATTAAGTCTTAAGAAAACATTTCCTTATAATGATATTTATCATTTAAAACATATTTGAAATATTTAACTTTCATATTTCCTTTAAATTCCATTTTAAATATGAGATTTAAAATGAATAAAAGTTTAACCTTAACAAACTTTAAAATCCATTTACAACCCTCAAATCATATGGTGAAGAAATACTAATTTATAAAAGAACTTAAGAATTTAAATCAATTTACTTTTAAATTCTACCCATTTAATATCCATTTTAAACCATTAAAATTATTAAAACAATTTAATTTAAAAACTTTCTTTTATTTCAAATCTGAGATACAAATTTAAATTTGATTTCAGATTAACTCAGATTTAAACTTCTGTTTAAATATTTCTTTACAAAATTAAATTCAGTTTAAAACTTTTAAACATACAGGTTTTAAACCTGTCAACCTAACATACTCGAGACCCCTGATTACTTCGAGTCGTACCCTTAAATCCTTCGAGTCTCACCCGAGTTTCCCTTGTCAAAAACCTACAGCTAAACGAAGAAACTCACCAATCTCTACTTCGAGTCAAACAATAAAAACCCCGAGTCTCCTACGAAATACACCCGAGAGCTCGAATTACCTTCCAGTAAACCAGACTTCACCAGATGTTCCAAACGTGTGCACGTGTACAATCACCTGCGGCGTCTCCGACCATCACCGAACATCCCCACACATCGACGATCAACCCTACACCAGATTACGATCCTCCAACCTTCGATCAATACGCGAAATCGAAATCGAGTTATCTCGATTAAAAATGCTCAGCAGCCATCACCAGAAAACTCCTCGTGCCACCCATCTCGACCACCAGAGGTCAAACGATCTCGCCTGGACCGGCACCTCATTCCCTTGCTTCGATTCGCCTGGGTCCGATTGACTCCGATGCGCCCATGACGATGAATTTACCTCGTCAACATCATCGACTGAAACAACCCATTAAGCCCTAGATCGACATCGCAGAGCCGCCACAACCACGAATAAAATCAATCACTATTTTTGCCAAACTTGTCAACCCCTACGCCACCTCCAGAAGTAATCCCGACCATCCTCGTCACTCCGATCACCCACCACAACTTAAAACCCATTTTCTGGATAAACCCCAATATCTCACTTTAAATCCAACTAAAATTCTTGATATTTATTTTAAAAATCATATTTCAAAGTGTAGATTTATATTACATTCCTGGAACAGAAATTTACAAGATTTGATTTTAACATGATTAAAAGAATCTCACTGTCTTTCTATTTCTTTCCAGATAATATCCAATTAATTCACTTTAATTCATTTTTTTAAGATAAAATCTATGACTAAACAACATTTATTGTTCGAAAACTAAATCTTATTAGAAGTCAGAGGAAGAAAAATGAATTTTATTCTAAACTTTAACACTCTATAATCAAGAACAGAGAAGAGCAAGAACACATCAGACATGCACATCAAAACACATTCATACATATAAATACTACACTTATAAACATTCATGCAGAGCAACATTCATCTCAGAAATACACAAACACAGATTTATATTTATTTAATCTTTAACTTTATAATGTTTACTAGAAAAAGTGTTACTCACCAAACATGCAGAGCAGAGGTAGTTTAGCTTTTGAAAACTGTAAACTTGCATGCTCCTTTGAATTTGATTTTTAAACTTGGGTGGTTGAAGCTTTAGATTGATTTAAACACATGCATGCTGGCTTCCAGGTTTGAGAAATGAATGCAGACAGGTTGCTTTGAATTGATTCCAGAGATGAAAAGAATGCAGCAGGCTTTAGACTTGATTTTGATTACAGATTGATTTGCAATTATAGTTTGAGGAGTGTTACAGATCTTTGATTTGGGTTGAGGCATTTTATTACTGAATTTCAGATTTTAGCATTTGAGAAAGAGTTTGAGAAATATAGATTACTGACTTCAGATTTGTTTTAGAGAAAGAAGTTTGGGGTTTCTCTTGGTTTTAAAAAGGAAATTAGAAAGAATCTGAAGTAAGGAAGATGCAAATGTATATATGTAAGTGAATTTATGATTTTATAAAAATAAAAGAAAATGAAAAATGAATAAAGACACTTGTCATTACATTAGCTAATTAAATTACACATGTTAAAATGAGTCATTAGATAAAGACACATGTCTCTTAAGTAATTTTTATATATTTATTTATTTTAGAAGTATAAAAAAAATGGCTTTTCTTATTTATAAAATACTTATCTATATATATACAAATTACTTTTTAAAGAAAGAAAACTAAATTTATTTATAACTAAAAGTTTATACAATTTTCTAAACTCCACAACAAATTTAAATATTTATTCCATAATCTTCAAAATCCAATCATATTTATAAAAATAATATATTATACTTATTATTTGAAATTAACATATTTGATATTTAAATTATTTATATAAGAGATTATATTATCAAGTGATATTTTAAAAAGAAACAAAACAAGCCTTTTTGTTAACTCTTATATAATTTTAAACTTAAGTAAAAATATCTTAAGCAATTAAAGTATTTCAAAACTATAAATTTACTAATTTAAATAACTTTGAAAAGTCATATTAAATTAAATCTAAATTCCCAATTTACCCAAAGCTTCTATTTAAAATATATATAAATAAATATATATATTCAAATAGAAAATATCTTATTAACTTTTAAAAGATAAAATCACCAATTTATACTAATTTAATCAGATTATTAAATTAAATTCAAATCTTATTATCAAAGATCATCAATATCAATTTAATTATTTAACAGATTATTAAATTGATATTGTTAAAATTTCTGGGATATTACATTCCTTCCCCCTTAAAATAATTTCGTCCCCGAAATTTAAACAAAGGTAATTTAATAATCTTATTAAAGATTTTAAATTTTAAAACACAAGCATATACTATCATCCATATGCTAACAACCATAACAACCAATTCATCCAATCAATCAAATCTAACTATCCAGACAAAATTCTAGATAGAATTCCTCGAGTTTCCCCAAGTATATATATATATATACCGGGATACTCGCTCTACAACAATCTAAACTACTAAGCTATAGATCTCCTACTCATCTAGATCTACAGAACTAAACAGAATATCAGACTACAAACGAGTCTGACTCAACAACTAAACCTTCCAGAACTGCTGATTCTAAAACCAGAGATAGATCTTACACGTACCTCTCAGAGATACATAAAACTCAATGAATTCCAATTGTCCAAACTGACAATTCAATCCTGAAAACCCAATACTTATCCAAATCAGAACACAGAAGAGATCCAAACATAACTTTACTTCACAACATCAGTAGATTCCAAACTTACTTCTCCTATCCAGAGATATACTCCAAACTGCTTTCGCTGCTCAATTCAGATCTGAGGTAGAACACAAGCACAGACTGGACAACTCATTCCAGAAATAAGGTTCACTGATCCATATATAAAACTCAGATACTTCATCAAAACTTGAGTTGCTGCACCAACTCTATCTCTAGAAGACATCCTTCAACTAGACTGAACTACCGGTACTACTCCTGGAATCCAGTCGATAAGAAAACTCAACCTTTAGATGCGGACAACTCCTGACTTCTCTGAAGACACTCAGAAAAACTCTGATAACCCAAGAGAACCCTCAAACTATCGCAAGTCACTTTTGCGATCAACCCAGCCTATTTCCAAAGAAAACTGTTCCTCTTAACAAATCAGAACAGCCCATACTTAACTATCCAATCCATCGAAGAAATGGATGCACCCTGCTGCTTCTGAATTTCACCTCCAGAAAAATTGCTCAGCCAGAAAACTTCCTGCCAACACAGAACACTCCAAGCTGCACTGCTGATACTGATGCCAAGGACTTTCTATCCAAAGATCTTTGAGAAACTCGAACTCCAAACCAAACAGAAATACCATGCTGAACTCAGCCATAACACTGAAACAGACACACTTCCTTAAACTCGTTTTAAAGAAAACATCTTCGGGAACATCCATCGTCACTGCATCTCATCACACAGCTACTATTACCTGAGGTATCAAGATACCATCACTTGCTTCTGTTCAACCGATAGATCCAAACTCTACTCATCCAACTTTACAGATAAACTTCGAACCTTAACAGGTTTCCTTCAGAGATTCGATGAAATCCTTCATCACAGCAAAACTTACTCGAGACAGTATTGGGTCTACAGTCTCGATAAATACACTTCCAACCTTAATTCCAACCATTGGTAGTCGTGTTTCATACACTACTACCCTATCTACCTTTATATCTTATATTGGAGAACCTGTACGAGTAACCCAACAATATAGGTAGAATATATATATAGTTATATAAAAATTACAAATACGCTCTCTCACGATAGATACCACTCTAGAGCTAGGTATTCACTCAACCAATAGCTCTGATATTCACTTAACCAAAAGCTTAGGCATTCGCTCAACCTAAGCTCTGATACCACGTGTGACGACCCGGCTTTCCACTCCCGGAAAATCGCGTCGACAGAAAGAAAGAAAGGGGTGAGAAATAGAAAAGAGAAGAAGAGAAAAGAGAACAACAACAGATACTCACAGCGGAAACGAAACGAAATATAATATATCACATAAATATTACATAGTATCATATACATCATCTATCAGAGTTACACAGATTACACATCACATACTAGACAGTTATAAACATCTGTCTAGTTGTTACATCTCAACACAATACAGATCAATACAAAGATCAACACAGTGGAAAACTACTATCTATATCTACAACGCCGAAGCCTCCTGCTCCATTGCTCCTCCAGATTACTCGTCAAAGCTAAACCTGAATCCCTTGGCTACTCGTAAAAATTTGAGTACCCAAGAGTTTATAAAACAGAAATAAACAACTTGGGTCAGACATGGGTCTGGTGTGAGTAACAGGTTAAACTTGTTTAACTTCAAAACCTTTTGAAAGAAAAGGTATCACGTAAGACTCCCCACCAATAAATATGGGTAAGTTTTTACCTTACGCTAACCAAAACATTTGATAGGAAATTCGATTGTATTATAATAGGTCTAGGGTTTTCAAATAAATATGAAATAGCTGAAATTGTTACATTATTAAATTCCAGCATACTAGCCAACAAAGTGGGTTATACAATCAAATCCGTTGTCACTTATTGGAAATTGGATTCCATACAATGGCAGGGCTACCGGGGTACCGCCCGTCACAGTACGTGGCCTAGATCACCGTACCGAGGATCACTCCCAATCCCCTGCAACACAAGGTCGGAACATCCCTTACTGGATAATTCCCGCACAAGATATCCCAGCAGTTGGAGCTCACAACTGCCCACACAGCCGAATAATAATAAGAAGGGACCTCTAGACAGAGATAATCTTGTCCTACTTGGGTGCTACCCACTAACCTTGCTGCACCTCCCCTGTTTTAGCCATTCCCGGTTTGTGAGGCTTGAGGTCACGATTACCTTTAAAAAAGAACACATCACTTAGAATGCTCATCGTCCACCTGACGATGTTCTGAAAGCATTCAATCCATACAAGTTCGTTCCGGGTTCGAACGAAACCGAAGGCATTATCTCGTTACACTCGTATTGGAATCACCCTCAGAGTTAACGACAATAACCCTTGCACTCTAAATCTTTATCTCGAATCTGAAAGTACTATCTCCGTCAACTCATTACGGAATCACCCACAGAGTTATACTGACAAAGAATCGTTCTTACACCTCGAGTCTTCACTTGCTCCATTTGGATTTCACGACCTAACGTAAATTTGGATCGATGTGGTATTCGGGTCTACAGACCTGGAAATCCGGTATACGGAAACCCGATCCCGGTCTCATCGAAATCCAAAACGTATCTTTTAAGGTCAAGTTGTTTTAAAGGTTAAAACAATTTAATTCAATTATCTTTATACACTTAGAAAGATAATTCACAATAGATAATCAACATTATCAATATCATCAGATAATCCATATTATCACAATTCAACTAAACATCCATATCACATAGCATATATCTCATCAGAGATATCAATCAAATGCAAAGCATTCAGTATTATCATCCATCCATAAGTAATGATCTATATCATCTCTAATTAATTTAAAGTTAATTAAATTAATTACTTTTATTTTATAAATCCTTCTTACTTAAACATTAATTAATTACAAATTAATTAATTATCCTCTAATTACCTTTTTCAATTAATCATCTTTGATTAATTATCTTTTAATTACCTTCAAGTTATTTATCTTTAATTAATTACTCAAATTAATTAACCTTAACCACTTATAGTAATTAACCTTTAATTACTTCATTAATTAATTAACTATAATTAATTAAATTAATCACTATAATTAATTATATTAAACCTTAATTAATTACATTAATTAATCACTTCATTTATTAATTATACTTAATTAATCAATCTTAATTACATCATTAATTATATTAATTAATGATCCTTAATTACAACTTAATTATTAATTACTTTAATTAAATTAATTACATTAAGTAATTAACTTTATATTAAACAACATTTATTAATCACCTTGATTAATCTTCAATTAGTAATTAACTACCCTTAATTACTTTCATTTACTAAATTAATTCTCCTTAATTAATTTCTTAATTAATCCCTTGATTAATTATTCAAAGTAATTAAACTTAAATTACTTTCCTTAATACATAACCATCAATTAATTACTTCCAGTAATTATCTTATTATTTACTTCCTAAATAATCATACCTTAATAATTACATTAAGTAATTATTATCAAATCATTTCTTAATTAATTAATCTAACCAAATCAAATTAACTTAATTAATTACAATAAGTAATTAATTCTTAATTACTTCCATTAAGTAATTCGTTTAAAACAAATTCTATAATTTATTATCTTAAATTAATTAACTAATTAATTATCAAAATTAATCCTATTAATTAATTATTTAATAATCCATAGTTAATGACCTCCATTAACTATTAACAACTCTTTAATTACTTTTCTTAAGTAATTAAATTGGATTAATTATTATTAATTCCAAATTGATAAATCTTAATAACAAATTAATTTATCTCTAATTATTAAATTAATTAAGTGTTATCCATAACTTAATTAATCTTTAATTACTTTATTAATTAATTTCTAAACATTAATTAATATTCTATTTTAAAATCCTTAATTATAAATTATTTATTCCTAATTAATTTATCTTAATCATAAATAAATTAGTTTAAATCTTTAATTTATTATTTATTTAATTAATCCAAATGATTAATTAATCAAACAAATTAATTATCCATTAATTTCCTCACAAATAATTAAGTCTTAAGAAAACATTTCCTTATAATGATATTTATCATTTAAAACATATTTGAAATATTTAACTTTCATATTTCCTTTAAATTCCATTTTAAATATGAGATTTAAAATGAATAAAAGTTTAACCTTAACAAACTTTAAAATCCATTTACAACCCTCAAATCATATGGTGAAGAAATACTAATTTATAAAAGAACTTAAGAATTTAAATCAATTTACTTTTAAATTCTACCCATTTAATATCCATTTTAAACCATTAAAATTATTAAAACAATTTAATTTAAAAACTTTCTTTTATTTCAAATCTGAGATACAAATTTAAATTTGATTTCAGATTAACTCAGATTTAAACTTCTGTTTAAATATTTCTTTACAAAATTAAATTCAGTTTAAAACTTTTAAACATACAGGTTTTAAACCTGTCAACCTAACATACTCGAGACCCCTGATTACTTCGAGTCGTACCCTTAAATCCTTCGAGTCTCACCCGAGTTTCCCCTGTCAAAAACCTACAGCTAAACGAAGAAACTCACCAATCTCTACTTCGAGTCAAACAATAAAAACCCCGAGTCTCCTACGAAATACACCCGAGAGCTCGAATTACCTTCCAGTAAACCAGACTTCACCAGATGTTCCAAACGTGTGCACGTGTACAATCACCTGCGGCGTCTCCGACCATCACCGAACATCCCCACACATCGACGATCAACCCTACACCAGATTACGATCCTCCAACCTTCGATCAATACGCGAAATCGAAATCGAGTTATCTCGATTAAAAATGCTCAGCAGCCATCACCAGAAAACTCCTCGTGCCACCCATCCCGACCACCAGAGGTCAAACGATCTCGCCTGGACCGGCACCTCATTCCCTTGCTTCGATTCGCCTGGGTCCGATTGACTCCGATGCGCCCATGACGATGAATTTACCTCGTCAACATCATCGACTGAAACAACCCATTAAGCCCTAGATCGACATCGCAGAGCCGCCACAACCACGAATAAAATCAATCACTATTTTTGCCAAACTTGTCAACCCCTACGCCACCTCCAGAAGTAATCCCGACCATCCTCGTCACTCCGATCACCCACCACAACTTAAAACCCATTTTCTGGATAAACCCCAATATCTCACTTTAAATCCAACTAAAATTCTTGATATTTATTTTAAAAATCATATTTCAAAGTGTAGATTTATATTACATTCCTGGAACAGAAATTTACAAGATTTGATTTTAACATGATTAAAAGAATCTCACTGTTTTTCTATTTCTTTCCAGATAATATCCAATTAACTCACTTTAATTCATTTTTTTAAGATAAAATCTATGACTAAACAACATTTATTGTTCGAAAACTAAATCTTATTAGAAGTCAGAGGAAGAAAAATGAATTTTATTCTAAACTTTAACACTCTATAATCAAGAACAGAGAAGAGCAAGAACACATCAGACATGCACATCAAAACACATTCATACATATAAATACTACACTTATAAACATTCATGCAGAGCAACATTCATCTCAGAAATACACAAACACAGATTTATATTTATTTAATCTTTAACTTTATAATGTTTACTAGAAAAAGTGTTACTCACCAAACATGCAGAGCAGAGGTAGTTTAGCTTTTGAAAACTGTAAACTTGCATGCTCCTTTGAATTTGATTTTTAAACTTGGGTGGTTGAAGCTTTAGATTGATTTAAACACATGCATGCTGGCTTCCAGGTTTGAGAAATGAATGCAGACAGGTTGCTTTGAATTGATTCCAGAGATGAAAAGAATGCAGCAGGCTTTAGACTTGATTTTGATTACAGATTGATTTGCAATTATAGTTTGAGGAGTGTTACAGATCTTTGATTTGGGTTGAGGCATTTTATTACTAAATTTCAGATTTTAGCATTTGAGAAAGAGTTTGAGAAATATAGATTACTGACTTCAGATTTGTTTTAGAGAAAGAAGTTTGGGGTTTCTCTTGGTTTTAAAAAGGAAATTAGAAAGAATCTGAAGTAAGGAAGATGCAAATGTATATATGTAAGTGAATTTATGATTTTATAAAAATAAAAGAAAATGAAAAATGAATAAAGACACTTGTCATTACATTAGCTAATTAAATTACACATGTTAAAATGAGTCATTAGATAAAGACACATGTCTCTTAAGTAATTTTTACATATTTATTTATTTTAGAAGTATAAAAAAAATGGCTTTTCTTATTTATAAAATACTTATCTATATATATACAAATTACTTTTTAAAGAAAGAAAACTAAATTTATTTATAACTAAAAGTTTATACAATTTTCTAAACTCCACAACAAATTTAAATATTTATTCCATAATCTTCAAAATCCAATCATATTTATAAAAATAATATATTATACTTATTATTTGAAATTAACATATTTGATATTTAAATTATTTATATAAGAGATTATATTATCAAGTGATATTTTAAAAAGAAACAAAACAAGCCTTTTTGTTAACTCTTATATAATTTTAAACTTAAGTAAAAATATCTTAAGCAATTAAAGTATTTTAAAACTATAAATTTACTAATTTAAATAACTTTGAAAAGTCATATTAAATTAAATCTAAATTCCCAATTTACCCAAAGCTTCTATTTAAAATATATATAAATAAATATATATATTCAAATAGAAAATATCTTATTAACTTTTAAAAGATAAAATCACCAATTTATACTAATTTAATCAGATTATTAAATTAAATTCAAATCTTATTATCAAAGATCATCAATATCAATTTAATTATTTAACAGATTATTAAATTGATATTGTTAAAATTTCCGGGATATTAAAAGTAATTTCTTTTGAAATAAAGAGTTAAGAAATTTATAAAATGGTTTAAGTTGAGATTTTTGAATTATTAAACCAATGTATATAAAAGATGTATCAAATTGATATTTATCAATTAAAGTTATTGGAATTTTAAAATGAGTTTTATAAGAAGATATGAAATTTATAATTATAAAATGTGAAGATATGAAATTTATAATTATAAAATGTGAAGATATGAAATGTATAGAATTATAAATTGTAAAGATATGAAATTTATAGATTTATAAAGTATGAAGTTGTAGAATGAATGATTATAAGAAATTTACTTATAAACTGGATTTTTGCCTTTAAAGGGAATATTGATCGAAGTTAATAAAAAAGAAGATTTTATAAGTCAAAGTTGTTATAAAATAGAAAGAGAATTTATAAACGTTGTTTTATAAATTCGAAATCAATTAAATTTGGTAAATCAAATATAGGAGGTCATTAAAGGAAATATATTCGCGATTTTGGATAGCGAATTATCTTTGAAATAAATGTGTAGAAAAGATTGAAATTGGGTTAAGTGAAGTATATTCACGATTTTGGACAGTGAATATATTATTGAATAAAATGGATTCATTTTTGAAGAAGTGATATTAAAAATGAAGTTAAACATTTTAAAGATGTTTTAAAATGTATTGTGAATCGAAATCATAGATTTCAACATTCATTGTTGAAATAGACGTTTTCGAGAAATAAGGAAATGGTGGACTATAACACTGTTGTTATAGTAAATGATTTCCAAAAGAAAATGTTTTTATGTAGTATTGGGATTTATATATCTATTTTAATTTCGGATCCCTATACTAGTGATTTTGAGTCGTCGTAACGATGTTTTACGTAACATTCGTTTTGACTCAAATAAATGTGGTTATAGTAAATGGTTTCTTTAAAGAACGAAATATATACTTAATATTGATTTAAGTATATCGAATATTTTCAAATGTTGAAAATAAATAGATTTGTGAATTACTTATTATTAAATAAGTATAGAAATGCGTTTCCAATATGAAATGAAACGTTTTGAGATTTTATCTTCTTAAAGATAAAATGAAATTGAATATTTGAAATCAATTTGAGAATCATATATCAGTAGATATTTTGAAATATAAATTCACTATGGAATTTATAAAAGAAAGGGGAATTGTTTTAGAAAGAAAAATAATAAACGTCGATTTATTTTTGAAGTGTGGAAATTATATATCTAGTAAAGATATTTTTGAAGATAAATAATTTGGAAAATTATTTGGAATCTGATGATGTTGCGCATCTTTATTGATAGTTAAATAACCGACTATCAATATTTACCTTGAATGGTATTTGTTGTGAATTGGATGAATTTGAATGCCACACTTATTTTTTTAAATAAGCGCTCACTATTCGGGTTAACCGGGAAAGGACCATGGGGTCGTATAACCCATTCCGAATATGTGATACGTCGTTATGAATCGCATTTGAAGACCGGTGTTGAAGACCGGATATTTTTGAAAACAGAAGGATTACCGTCGAGTTACTCTACATCGGCTGATCTCCGGTTTAGAGGTTTTATCACCCTTAGTGACGGGAAGTCCTGACGTGATTGAAAATTATCCGGATATGCAAGGGCTTCGTGAGAAGTGCCTTCGGTTCTGTTCGATCCCGGAACAGACTTGTATGGATTGTGTGTCTGACGTTACAATTTGAGATATAAAGCTGATTCCTTTCAAATACATTTCTGTTGGTGGCGGAGAATTTATTCTCTTAGCTTAACGCCCTTCTCTGAGACGTACGAGCTCAGAGGTTATGTAGTTGAAATTTATCAGCGATATATCCCAATTTGGTAACGTGGCATACTGAGTGTTGCTGTGAAATGATCAGTGTTTGATCATTTGTGATATGATCATTTGTTTGATCTTATATCTTTGTGATCATAGGTTGATCATTTTGTTTGACCCGAAGCAGGGCTTTTTGAGAAAGCGTAGCTTTGTGGACGAGACTTCATCGAGCCTCACACCCCGGAAATGGTCGAAACAGGAAGAATGCGGCAAGGTTCTAGGGAGTAGCGCCCCTTAGTGTATGTCATTCCTTCTGGATAGAGGTGGTATCATGGTATGGAGCCCAGATACTTAACCTATGTGGTTGCTGCATTATTATCTATGTGGTTTGTTGGAAATCGGGGATCCTCGGGAAGATCGGTGACGATCGGGGGATGGCATACGCGTGTCAGTAGTTACCTATTTTTGTAGAGGTAACCCGGCCTTGTGTTGGCAGAGATCCGGTTAGGTTCTCGGGTCGTCTATTCCAGGGACGTACCCATCATGGATAGGAAGTTCCTTAGCCTGACCATTTGTTGGCAATCCAAAGAAACAATACGAGCCTTTACGATTTCAATTGTATAACCTGTCTCCTCAGGAGGCAGCTATAGCAGGCATAATATAATGGTACCTATGCTGGCTAAGATTAATATTCTACTTTCGAAATGTTTTCCACTATGCACTAATAATAATATCCAAAATGATTTGATTTTGCGTAGTAAGCATCTTTGACTATCATAAGAAGAAATCTCCTCCAAGTCTGCGTTTGCATTGTGTGTGTGGTGGGAGGTCTTATGGTAGTTTCATTTTCCAAAAGCATTGCGAATTTACTTAAAAAAAAATTTCTGTTGTTTATTTTAAAGATAAAATAACTGTTTTACGATCTCACACCAGTCACCATGACTGACTCGGAGTTTATTGTTTCCCTTCTAAACTCTGGTTGCCCACCAATTTCCACACGGGCAGTCTAGAGTTAGATTATCAGGATATTCTGGATATTCTGGAGATTGAAGATAAGCTGGATGACGAGACGTAGTATTTGTATCTGATAGTATTTATTCCGCTGTGTATTCTGTATGAGGACAAGTTTATATAACTGTCCATTGTTGTATATTGGCTCTGATGATTGATGTATGTATAAAATGATATAGTTCTTTGTTTTAAAAGACTAGTAATTATGTATTGTATATTGTTCCGCTGCGATGTGTAAGATTCTGATATTGTTTTCTGTTCTGATGTGTATTTCTGTTGTTCTTCTTCTTCCTCTTTCCTTTTCTTCTATCTTCTTCTCCTGCCTTTTTCTTTTTCTTAAACCCTCAGGGTTCGTATTTCCGTGCATTTTGAGTTAATCAATGGAGATTAGTGGTTAATCAAGAGGTACGGATTTGCGGGTCTTGACATCTGGTATCAGAGCATATGGTTAAGCGACAACCCTGCTCTGTTGGGTGTTACTCATTAGAGATAGAGTTAGTAGTACTCTAGAATGAGTTGAGTGTAATAATAGATACGAGTGCGTATTTGTTAGTGAATATAAAAATTGTTTTATATTGTGTTTGCTTATCCGTTGAGATGTTTATGAGTTTTGGTCGGTATGTGGGACGCCATATTATCGATAGGAATTTCTAAACACTTAAACGAGACAAGACGACATAGTATTGTTTTAAAATAAGGTGAATGAAATAATTTTGCCCAAAACTATTTTTGTATAGAAAAGAAATCATTTTCTATAAATTATCTTAGTATATGGATGCTTGGTTGTTAGGAAATAATAGCATTGACATATTATCATTGTTATATAGAAATTGAATAAAGTAATAACCAAAGATTTAAGAAGTAAAATTCATATACAAATGAAATTAAAGAATGTAAATTATAAATGTGAATTGTAATTTAAAACGGAATTCCAGAGAAGTTTTGGAAATGTTTTGAAAGGAATTTGAAAATTTTGGTGATTTGGAAAGTTTAAATCATTTTTGATTTGGAAATGAATTTCAAAGGTTTGAAAAGTATTTTGGAGAGATAAAAGCTCTAAACTCTTTTAGGTCGCTGGAAAATAATCCTGATGATGGTGGCCACATCATTAGAATTCATTTTCGGGTTTCCAAAAGAGGAATTGCTGCCAAATTGTTTTAAATAGAAGTTGTTTGAAAAATTTGGGTTTGTTTTGGAAATTCAAAGGATAATTTGAATTGTTTTCAAAATGATTTTTTGAAAAGTTGAAAAGACTCTGGAATCCTATTTAAAATATTTATGGAATAAGAAATGAGTTGATAACTTATACCAATTGAATCTTGGTAGAATGAATTTAACTTAAAAGAATGAAGTTAAATCAAAGCAAGTATAAGTGAATCAATTAAATGAAAATGAAATTGAAAGTTGAAATTCATTTCGAATTCGTAAGCAAATGAATTGAATTGAATAATTGTAAATAAAAGACGAATTAAAATTCGTATGGAAATTGGAAATCCAGTTTAAAGATAAGTAGATTTAACCGAAGTAGAATTAAAATAAATTGAATTGATATCAATTTGAATTAGTAATTGGAACTAATTTAAGATAGTGCAGTTGTAAATGACAGATAATTGATAAATTCAATATTCAGGAGATAAATTGAATCCAAATTAAATTGGAATTGTAAATCGAATTCAAATGAAACTTGAAATGTGAAAATTGAATGAAATAGATATGTAACTTCAACAGTGAAGTAAAAATGATATAAGCAGTTTATATTGAAAATTTTGTAATAGAATTTGCAAAATGGTTTGAATGTGTAACTAGATATTATGGCTAGTAGGATATACAGGTATAAAGGAATTGAATTTGATTTCACAGATAATTTGAATTGCTCGACAAAAGGTAAGTATTTGAATTATAATATGAGTTTTTGATGATTTCTGGTCTAGCCGCTTGGCTTTATCTTTTTCTTTTTGAAATCTGAGAGTCCGTAGGGACGTTTTGTAGTCGTACCGTATTAGCTGCGCAAAGGAGACGCTGGCGAAATTTTTCGAAAATTTAGGGCGTTAGAAAATTTTTGTGAAAATTTGAAAGTTTAAGTTTAAATTTGAATTTAAAATTGAATTTTGAAGTAAACAATGTTGTTTGAAACTTTAATTGGAGTTGGAAGCTAGTTGAAATGATAACGAATCTTTAGTAGAAAGATTTGTTTTGATGAATTGATAAAATTATTGAATTTGAGAAAAATAGTAGACGAGTTAAGGGCATTTTTCCTAACTTGTAATTTCGAGGACGAAATTCTTTTAAGGGGGGAAGTCTGTAACGACCCAGAATTTCGACCAAATTAAATTGAAAATATTTAATTAATTTTAAATATTTGAACGATGATTTAATTTGAATTCCCGATATAACTCTGATTTTGGCGATTAAATTATATATAATTTAATCTATTGAATTGAATAAAAATTTGAATCTTCATTTTTTAAGTTGAAGAAAAATATTTCGAAAGATTTTAAAATTCGTAATGATAATACTGAAGATAATAGAAGCTTCAGAATTCATTGTTCGAATCGATATTTAAAAATAGCCGTCCGAGGCACAGTCTCGGAATTTGACGAAACCAGTTCCATTGGGTCCGTAATATTGAATTATTGTCGGATTTCCAATTTCGTATCGTTCGGAGTTGTTGGGTGAGAATACAACACATAAAACGCGTTGAAAATGGTACCGGAACAAAATGAATTTAAAGTTAAATTTTAAATTTTGAGCAAAAGACAGCATCCCAAAAATCACGCCTGAAATCGTAGGAAAAGAAAAATTTGTGCAGGCATGATATTCTCCCTTGTTTCAGCCTGGAATCGCGCTTCCCAACTTAACTCACGCCTAAGAAAAATCACGCGCCCCTCTATTTTAAGTATCAAAACTCATTACTCCCAGATTCAAACCAAACGAAATATCTTCGTTCGCAATCGAAAGAAAAAAATGGCATCCTCTCCTGTTCGAATTCAAAGCGCTGCCCCTCTGTTTAAATCCAAATCAAGTTACCTCCCTCCTCTCTGTTAATCGAATCGCGAGGCAACATTGATTTTGGGATTTTCGAGCTCGAAGTCGCGACGGAAGGGAGCAGCTCAGCATCACGCAATCGCGACTGATAGCGCGCATGGGTTAGGGATTCGCGAAGAAAAGGCGAGGCGCATCGCGAACCACGCTCGCGTGGAGGCTGGGGTGGGGTTTCGCATGCTCGTTCGATCGCCAAGTAGTATCGACCATCTCGAAGTGGTTTCTGGTAGTGGGATCGCGTGGAGTACGGTCGTGTGTCGAGCTTGGTGGTAGTCAGTTAGGGAAGTGTCGACGTCGTGGGGATGGTGAGGTCGAGGCACGGCGGCGACATCTGATTCGATGGGACTGGAAGTGGCAATCTCGGTGGAGCGGTGACCATCAGTCGAGTTCGCTGGTGGCGGCGATGAGGTGAAGGTCGACCTCGAAGTGGAATTGGGGGGATCTCGTGAGTGTCAGGCAGTAGGCTCGGGGTCGATTGAATCAACTAGGGGTTCGGCAGCGTTGGATTTGGAAGCGGCTAAGTTGTCGTGGGTGGGTTCGCCGGTGAGCCATGGCGATGTGCTCGAGACAGTAGGCAGTGAGGTATTTAGTTTTTTCCAAAAATTTTCAATTTGATTAAACCTGAAAAAGAATATATGTAGTTTCATTTTTTCTTTCTTGCAGTAAAAGAAATGATATAAAAATATATAGATATATGTAAATTTTGTAAAGATAAGATTTTTAATAGCTTATTTTAATAAGCAGTTAGGAATAAATTTAATAAGTATAGAAGCTGATAACAGGAA
This sequence comes from Allium fistulosum, assembly GCA_030737815.1. Classification (NCBI taxonomy): domain Eukaryota; kingdom Viridiplantae; phylum Streptophyta; class Magnoliopsida; order Asparagales; family Amaryllidaceae; genus Allium; species Allium fistulosum. The sequence continues at coordinate 969,508,809 of CM060908.1, read as the reverse complement.
GAAGGAAATATATATATAAGTATAAATCTATAGATATACACATTTAAAATCTTACTGTTTAATAAATCTTATTTTTCTGGAAATTTTGTAGTCAGTAATATATATATATACTCAGAAGATTTTATATCTACATATATATAGTTAAACAGCAAGAATATATTTATGTATGCAAAAATAAATGTTTACAGTAAAAGTTATTTACTGTGGGAAAATAAAACAAATGTGTGAAAATCAAATTGGTTAGTTAATTAAATTTATCAAAGGAAAATGAGTTAAGAGCAAAATTATTAAGTTAAGTAAAATTTTAAAATGGAAATTTACTGGTTCGATTTATTCGAATATTGATAAGTTGTATAAATTATTTATACAAGGTATAAATCAAGGAAATCGAGTCAAGTTTGGAAATGGATGGCAAATTTAAATGCTAAGGTGAGATTTTTCTCACTCAAAATGAAAGTGGATTTTCTTTTACAGTTATTGATTGATTTGATGACTGTTTGGATGTGATATTAGATATTTTAGGATATATCTATATATATATATATAGCAATATATACATATTGGCATATGTATATATTGGATTGATGATTTCCCGCCTCGTATAGCGGATGAGACCCTATTGCGCCGTTAGTAAGCGGATTTTTATAAAAACCCATATACCGCGATATTCCACCTCGAAGTGGAATGGTATTGTGCTAACGTCTTTGGATGCAGGGAAACAGGTTGGAGGGATCCAACTGGATTCCTCAACTGTATTTATTTATTTACAGATGTTGATATATATTCTGTTATCATATGATGATATACGATGTTTGATGTTGTGATGGACTAATTGATGCGTTGCATCATTGGATTCAAATTTTGAAATTTAAAAATAACGATGTTGATTTTAAAAGTGAAATTTTAAAAGTGATCTTTGAAAATATACGTTTATTTAAATTGTTGAATTGATTTACTTTAAATAGATAAACGTTAAAACTTTAAAGTTATAAAAGTTAAGATTTGTGAATTTTAACAAAAAAGTAATTTCTTTTGAAATAAAGAGTTAAGAAATTTATAAAATGGTTTAAGTTGAGATTTTTGAATTATTAAACCAATGTATATAAAAGATGTATCAAATTGATATTTATCAATTAAAGTTATTGGAATTTTAAAATGAGTTTTATAAGAAGATATGAAATTTATAATTATAAAATGTGAAGATATGAAATTTATAATTATAAAATGTGAAGATATGAAATGTATAGAATTATAAATTGTAAAGATATGAAATTTATAGATTTATAAAGTATGAAGTTGTAGAATGAATGATTATAAGAAATTTACTTATAAACTGGATTTTTGCCTTTAAAGGGAATATTGATCGAAGTTAATAAAAAAGAAGATTTTATAAGTCAAAGTTGTTATAAAATAGAAAGAGAATTTATAAACGTTGTTTTATAAATTCGAAATCAATTAAATTTGGTAAATCAAATATAGGAGGTCATTAAAGGAAATATATTCGCGATTTTGGATAGCGAATTATCTTTGAAATAAATGTGTAGAAAAGATTGAAATTGGGTTAAGTGAAGTATATTCACGATTTTGGACAGTGAATATATTATTGAATAAAATGGATTCATTTTTGAAGAAGTGATATTAAAAATGAAGTTAAACATTTTAAAGATGTTTTAAAATGTATTGTGAATCGAAATCATAGATTTCAACATTCATTGTTGAAATAGACGTTTTCGAGAAATAAGGAAATGGTGGACTATAACACTGTTGTTATAGTAAATGATTTCCAAAAGGAAATGTTTTTATGTAGTATTGGGATTTATATATCTATTTTAATTTCGGATCCCTATACTAGTGATTTTGAGTCGTCGTAACGATATTTTACGTAACATTCGTTTTGACTCAAATAAATGTGGTTATAGTAAATGGTTTCTTTAAAGAACGAAATATATACTTAATATTGATTTAAGTATATCGAATATTTTCAAATGTTGAAAATAAATAGATTTGTGAATTACTTATTATTAAATAAGTATGGAAATGCTTTTCCAATATGAAATGAAACATTTTGAGATTTTATCTTCTTAAAGATAAAATGAAATTGAATATTTGAAATCAATTTGAGAATCATATATCAGTAGATATTTTGAAATATAAATTCACTATGGAATTTATAAAAGAAAGGGGAATTGTTTTAGAAAAAAAAATAATAAACGTCGATTTATTTTTGAAGTGTGGAAATTATATATCTAGTAAAGATATTTTTGAAGATAAATAATTTGGAAAATTATTTGGAATCTGATGATGTTGCGCATCTTTATTGATAGTTAAATAACCGACTATCAATATTTACCTTGAATGGTATTTGTTGTGAATTGGATGAATTTGAATGCCACACTTATTTTTTTAAATAAGCGCTCACTATTTGGGTTAACCGGGAAAGGACCATGGGGTCGTATAACCCATTCCGAATATGTGATACGTCGTTATGAATCGAATTTGAAGACCGGTGTTGAAGACCGGATATTTTTGAAAACAGAAGGATTACCGTCGAGTTACTCTACATCGGCTGATCTCCGGTTTAGAGGTTTTATCACCCTTAGTGACGGGAAGTCCTGACGTGATTGAAAATTATCCGGATATGCAAGGGCTTCGTGAGAAGTGCCTTCGGTTCTGTTCGATCCCGGAACAGACTTGTATGGATTGTGTGTCTGACGTTACAATTTGAGATATAAAGCTGATTCCTTTCAAATACATTTCTGTTGGTGGCGGAGAATTTATTCTCTTAGCTTAACGCCCTTCTCTGAGACGTACGAGCTCAGAGGTTATGTAGTTGAAATTTATCAGCGATATATCCCAATTTGGTAACGTGGCATACTGAGTGTTGCTGTGAAATGATCAGTGTTTGATCATTTGTGATATGATCATTTGTTTGATCTTATATCTTTGTGATCATAGGTTGATCATTTTGTTTGACCCGAAGCAGGGCTTTTTGAGAAAGCGTAGCTTTGTGGACGAGACTTCATCGAGCCTCACACCCCGGAAATGGTCGAAACAGGAAGAATGCGGCAAGGTTCTAGGGAGTAGCGCCCCTTAGTGTATGTCATTCCTTCTGGATAGAGGTGGTATCATGGTATGGAGCCCAGATACTTAACCTATGTGGTTGCTGCATTATTATCTATGTGGTTTGTTGGAAATCGGGGATCCTCGGGAAGATCGGTGACGATCGGGGGATGGCATACGCGTGTCAGTAGTTACCTATTTTTGTAGAGGTAACCCGGCCTTGTGTTGGCAGAGATCCGGTTAGGTTCTCGGGTCGTCTATTCCAGGGACGTACCCATCGTGGATAGGAAGTTCCTTAGCCTGACCATTTGTTGGCAATCCAAAGAAACAATACGAGCCTTTACGATTTCAATTGTATAACCTGTCTCCTCAGGAGGCAGCTATAGCAGGCATAATATAATGGTACCTATGCTGGCTAAGATTAATATTCTACTTTCGAAATGTTTTCCACTATGCACTAATAATAATATCCAAAATGATTTGATTTTGCGTAGTAAGCATCTTTGACTATCATAAGAAGAAATCTCCTCCAAGTCTGCGTTTGCATTGTGTGTGTGGTGGGAGGTCTTATGGTAGTTTCATTTTCCAAAAGCATTGCGAATTTACTTAATAAAAAATTTCTATTGTTTATTTTAAAGATAAAATAACTGTTTTACGATCTCACACTAGTCACCATGACTGACTCGGAGTTTATTGTTTCCCTTCTAAACTCTGGGTGCCCACCAATTTCCACACGGGCAGTCTAGAGTTAGATTATCAGGATATTCTAGATATTCTGGAGATTGAAGATAAGCTGGATGACGAGACGTAGTATTTGTATCTGATAGTATTTATTCCGCTGTGTATTCTGTATGAGGACAAGTTTATATAACTGTCCATTGTTGTATATTGGCTCTGATGATTGATGTATGTATAAAATGATATAGTTCTTTGTTTTAAAAGACTAGTAATTATGTATTGTATATTGTTCCGCTGCGATGTGTAAGATTCTGATATTGTTTTCTGTTCTGATGTGTATTTCTGTTGTTCTTCTTCTTCCTCTTTCTTTTTCTTCTATCTTCTTCTCCTGCCTTTTTCTTTTTCTTAAACCCTCAGGGTTCGTATTTCCGTGCATTTTGAGTTAATCGATGGAGATTAGTGGTTAATTAAGAGGTACGGATTTGCGGGTCTTGACACAAATTCTTACTTATATTTCAAATATGAATTTAGGACCTGACTTGCTTATAATTGCGTTATAAACCTTTCTACTGGAAAAGAAAATAACTTAACATTTTAAAGAGGCGATTTATATTAAATGCCTTCAAATTAATTATCATCCCAACAAACAAGTAAATTTCAAATTTTGAAGATAGTTCAAAACAATAATAATACTATTATTTTCATCTATAAACTTCTTATTTTAGAATATTCATATATATTGAGTATAAATTTATTTACTCCTATGACTGACTTTTCTATCAAAAGTTAAACCTATACATTTCAACATTCTCATGGTATATTTATCATAACTTATGCTTTCCTACAAAATTTCAAAGCTACCTTTTCAGGTTTTAAATATATTGCTCTAATTAAATTTCTTTTTCAACCACTAGTTTCTAATCTTACATTTTTATCATTAATGTAAAAGTTTCTTTAAGGTATTTCATTATACCCAATCTTGTTTATTCATCATTAAAAACCAACCTCATTATCCAAATCTTTAAAATACAAAATAGCTTCTGCTTTAATTATTTCCTCACCGTTAAAATTTCTAAAATCTACTTCCACGGTCACTTTACAGTCTTTATAAAACTTTTTTTTTCTTTTTTTTACACTTCAAAATACCAAATTCTCAGGTATTCAAGGTGTTTAATTTCTTTGATATTTTGATTTAGAAACAAGAAGGTGAAACAATTGAAAAAAAATCAATAATAATATAACCTTCACTCTTTCCAATTTAAATGTCCACTTTCAACCTAAATTTTTTTTAAAATACCTAACTTCTTAAATAAAACATATTAAACCATATTTATGAAAAGAAAAAAAACATTTCTTAATCACAAAAACAACTTATCTAAATTTCAGCAATTTATCTAACAAATAAATAACTTATGATTTTATTTAAACTTCGATTAAATTACAATCTAGATAATTGTGTCCAACCGTCTCGTCTTAGTGTTTAGGAATCCCTATCAATATCGTTGATCAAGCGCATCGACCAGAATCCTTAAAGCACTCAATGGGCAAATTAACACAAAATTATTTTCTATAAGATATACATATATTCTTTTGCCTATTCAAATATTTATTGGCTTATAAAAAACAAAAATCAAAATGTCATCCATATGTATATCTTTTATCAAAAAGATTTTCATTCAATTAGATGCTTATTTCTATTAAAATTTACTTTGACCAATTATAATATTTTCATAACAATAAGTTATATAGTATTAACAAAAAAAAATTCAAATACGTCCCAATGATTATCCCCAATAATCATTTATATTCCTATTCCTAAATAATTAATTAAATTACTAACTACTACACACCCAAGAGACATGACTCTAGGTCATCTAGGTTTAGATCTCGACTCTATGTCAATTATATTCTACAATGTTCTGAACATAGCTCTAATACCAAGCTGTGACGACCCCACCGCTATGCCCAGTTTAGCAAAGAACATTATAAGTAATGTCGTCTGCTGATCCGGAGAATACGGCTGGTTAAGGATGATCGAATGTGAATATATCTTTATACTAACACTGACACGTCTTATTTACCTTTTTGAGCATCTGAACTGAAATTTAGACGTATACAATATTAATACAAAGTAATAAACACACCGATTAAAATTATTCAGAACAGTATATAATATATATAAATTAAAATCAGAGTCACAGATCACAGCTGAATAATATACATCATCATATACATTATAGAATGCGAGTCTACAAAATATCAGTATTAGACCCACATAAATATATACATCATATCCAAAATCTTGTATCAGGTACAATGTCACTACTATATAATATAGATGATACGAACTCCCGACTGTCAATATATACAAGTATGAAGTAAACTAAAACGATCAAAATAGTCTACTTCAATGCTAGCCCCAAATCCAAAGGTCAATGGGTCCTTGTACCTTTAAAGTCCTGGCCTAAACTGAGTATTAAAATAATAAACGGGTCAGACTATATATAAATAATAGGTGAGATACTAATATTATAACTTTATAACTTAAAATAATAAGCCATATAAAATATGTCGAACAAACAATTATAATAAGGCATATTAATTAAATTCACTTAAATCCATAAATGACTTAAGTCTAAAATAAGTCATCTCAAAATATGCCTAAAACCCAAAAATGCAAAAAGGCGTATCAACCAATACACAACACCAGAAAGGCAATTTGCTCACGGTTATAAGCGTGACAAAACTAATTTGTCACGGTTATAACCGTTCAAATAGGTACCGTGGGCAAATTCAGTCACACTTTTGCTAACGGTTATAACCGTGACAAAAATAGTAATTTCTCACGCTTATAACCGTGATAGAATAGTATTTACCCACGGTTATAACCGTGACAAAAATGTAAATTCTCACACTTATAACCATGATAGAATAGTATTTACCCACAGTTATAACCGTGACAAAAAAGTAAATTCTCACACTTATAACCGTGACAGAATAGTATTTACTAACGGTTATAACCGTGACAAAATAGTAATTTATCACACTTATAACCGTGACATAATAGTATTTACTCACGGTTATAACCGTTATAAAAATAGTAATTTCTCACACTTATAACCGTTACAAATGCAAATTATAACCGTGATAACTAAACCAGTATCAAACAAACTATATAGCACCAATATTTTATTACAGCTTATACAAAAAAATATATAGTATTAACATTAAGAAACCATTCAACCAATAATTAGAACAACACCAAACATTTATGTTTCATTCAAACACCACAAAGGATATTTCATACCAATACCACAATTTATAGCATACAAGCATAGTATATATAACAAACTTTAAAACACAGTTTCAGAATATAACTACATAGTGGTCAGTAACTTACTAATAACGCAAACGATACTCGGGCCAAATCACAAAACCCCCTTCAACTAATTCGGATAGTGTGTAATGGCCATTTTGTGGTGCTTCATAAATTGAAGCTTCTGGATCGTAAACATTCTCCACCCAAACAACTTGCTCTCCTTCAACCACCTTTCTACCATGACATATCTTTTGCGTCCCAATGTGTCCTTTTGCTACTTCCGTCAAATCTACCGACAATAGCATTACTAGTTGTTTCTCTCTCGTAGAAGATCTCATTATTCCATTTAGTGGAGCACCTAAGCTATCTCCAGGACTGTTGAAATTTTGCTCTGTATTAGAAGCAGCTTCTCCTCTTGGTGTCGGCACATTTCCTCCAATTTGATTTACAAGCATATGTATACATTGTCTCATATCATTATAGCTAAACTCATTGTTTTCATCTCTTCACGCATTTCTGTTTTCCATTGCTGATTTGCATTCTCTTTGTAATTGGTAATGGCTTTTGAAGCTTGAGAGAGTCTTACTTGCTTTACATTAGACGTAGAGCTAATAGCTCGGCAATAGCTTCGCTTTTTATCATCCCGAAAAGCTTCGGCAACGGGATCTTTTTCAAAATCTTATAAAATTCTTATTCCATCTTCTCCATTAACACTAGCTTTCGATTTTTGTCTTTCTTCGACTGCTTCTATCAATGCCTACACAATTCATAATTTTGTAAAGATGTAAAATTACATAACAGAGGTTAAATATATAATTGAAACTGAAACTGAAACAAAACATAGGTGCATGAGTAACACAGATTCAGATATAGGTACAGTGAGATGCTGATTGTGATTCAAACTTTCTATGATAATTGCATTGAAATTACTGTTATTTACAGCGACATAGTTGGCCTATGTCCTTTACAAACAAATGTTGTCTTCACAACTGAACTCAATAACGGGATCCAGTTGATTTAAATTTAACCTTCACCTCATCAATTTTATGGTGACAACAGAGCATACTAAAGAGACATGTGTCCACAAAATGAAAACAACCTAGGCATGCAACTTTTAACACTTTTGTACACTAACACTATTATTATCAATGACTACCATTTATACTACCTGCACTAGTACTTGTATTCACATCCACACGTTCACTTGCATTTCATTTTTTTTCGTTCATTGCATTTTCACTTACAGTGGCGCATGCAATTATATAACTCACGCCTGCATTTTTTTTCAAAACTCACGCATGCATTTTTTTCCAAACTCATGCATTGCATTTTTTTTCAAAACTCATGCATTGCATTTTTCACCACAAAATGCAAAACAAGACAGAACTTGGAAAATGACCTGGGACTAATAATGCACGAATGACCTGTGCTAATAAACACGTACACGAAATATGTAGAGCTTCAATAAACACATATACGAAATGACCTGGAATTTCATGCATACTACAAAATGCAAACTGCTTGAAGAAACAATATGGCCTGGACACATGACCATAAGCATGCTCGTAATAGAGTAAAGCTTAAAAGCTTGAAAGTGACCGGTTTACCAAAGACAGAGGCAAGCAATAACACGCATGTATAAATGGACTACAAATTAAATATGATGCAACCTGGAGTATACACTTGACATGCAATTAATAATATGTGAATATGCCTGGAACCATTTTCAAAGCAATGATAATGAAATTTTTACTCAAACTGATACATGCACACTGAAAAAAATATGTCGTCAAGATGATACTTCATATACACATGGAAATGAAGAAGGTCTAGAACTAGAATACACTTTGCACGAAATTAGAAGTAATCATTAAATTAGAAATGTAATCATTAAATTAAAAATATGTCGTCAAGATGATACTTCATATACACATGGAAGTTGATTACTATGAATTTGGCACTGTTTATTTGTAATATTTATTAAAAAAATAGAAAAAAATAAAAGATGAATGAGTATATTTCAAAAATAGATTTCAAGGATACATAGCTGTTAATTGATTATTTGTAAATGAATACGTATGTAACGATCCATTTCAGAGCAGGAAGTGACTTGTCATTATTGAAGCATTAAAATGCTATTAAATGCATTTGTTACACTTTCATTTGCATTATTCTATTGCAATTTCTCCCATCTCTGCCTATCTACTTCTCCCATCCTCTCTGCCACTGCAAATCCTCATCCTTGAGTAGTTAGTTCAACTAATCTCCAACTGTTCTCTGTTAACATCCCATTACCAACCAGAGACATAGCATATCACTGACCCTGCACACCACTACAACAAGCCACAACATCCACAAAATTGTCCAAACTGGTTCAACACTCCACTACAACAGTATATCACTTACCCTGCACACCACTTCCACTGTCTTGTTTCCTCATCACAACATTGTCCAAACACTTCATCATATAACTCCCATTGTCTCAGCTGTCTCACATCCATTCAAACCTTCACCAACATATACACTGTCATTCCCCACCATTTCAACTGCCATAATCAAACAGTTCAAACCAATTCCCCACTGCACTGCTTCTCATACTTGTATACACTTCAAACCTTGCCAGACGAACCACTTAACAAGACACTCACTACCCAATTCTCATTGCTATAGCCAACCTATTACAGCATCACAGTCGTCGAACCACTGTAGGACTACTGGTGCCGATTTCATCTCTTCCAAAGGACAATGGTCCTGATGCTTCAAAAGGTGAAAACGAAGTAAAAGTTTTGCTTGGTCCTAAAAGGGTATCGGTTCCAACTGAGGATGTTGCAAATAGTAATTAAGTAAAAAAAAGATAATAATAATAATCTTGTTATTTCTTTGCTGTTTAATTTGGTTTTGTGGTAATCTCTTTACCTGAACATGTAGATTTGTTTCAGGAACTTGGTTTATCTTATTTCATTGTCTTCGGTTCCAGTATAATCAAAGAACTGCCTCCCTGTGATTTATCTATGTTTCATGTGTTTTCTTAATGGAATTTGATTTCAAGATGTATTAATTAGTTTATTTTCTCTTTCTGTTCTGATAGTCCTATGTTTGATATCTGCAAAACATGTTTAATTGGATGATGAAGAATACTGTTTATCTATTTTTATTTGTTGATTATTTCTATTTTTGTTAATTGATTGACAAAGAACATGTTTAATTGAACTTGTCGAATTGAACCAGAAAAAAGCCATCATAGTACTATCTTCAATTGTATTGGATAAATGAATTAACCAATACCCAATTATTTGCCCATTTTTCAGTTCGTATGGTAGAACAATTTCTAAGTGGATTTCCATAAAAAAAAACATATTCGCTACGTCACATCTGTCATCTATATTTCAAAACTGCCTCACCTCTGTATCTCCATAAAAAACCTGACAGCAACATTCCCCCCACACTTCACTTCATACCTCATTTCAACTCCAGTTCACACCATATTCCTCCTTCTGACATATACACTCTAGCACCCAAATTACTGACTTGCTTCTATGCATAACAAACAACCATATTCGCTATGTGCATGATTTGTACCATGAGTTGGGAATACAAGAATTGACAATACAAATAGATTGTTTATAATTATGTTTCTATTTTTCTCTGTCATTTAGTATAAGGCTGTTTTGGAGATATAACAGAAGGCATGAGACAAAGTAAAATGTGTAGCAGTAAAAGGTATTGTTAATATAGTGTAGTTGAAGTGTGTAAAAAAAGAAAATGTGAAATGTAATTGTAGAATTGTAAAAGGAAATTGTAAATGCAAAATTGTAAAAGACTTACATATTTTTCAGCGGCGCAAGGAATCACCTCTCCGGTTTTTTTACTTGTGTGCGCCACTTTCCATGCCTTTGCTCGTGTAATTTTACATTCGGGATTATCAGTTTCCTACATAAATAAATTTAAATATATTAAACAATTATACAATATTATCGCGATTAGTTGTGAAAGACTTACTACGTACCAATTCTTCATATAGTCTACTATAAGACTTTCTTCCCAATGTATGATTTATGGTGTTCTTTCTTTTATTATCAGCATTCGTCTTGCATTGTTTTTTCTTCTTATCGGCATACTCAATGTCGATGAACCCCTCCCACTGAACTTTATCAATGTCTTCGGGTCGGTTATCAATTGCAAGACGCCTAGGCAATAACTCTCCTTCTTTTGTTTTAAGATATAGCTTTCTCAATTTCGCTTTTACTGTTCTGAAGTACTATGAAAACGCCTTCTCTAAAATAGGTCGAGCTAAATCGGGGTTTATATTCAAATCAAACTCCTTCTATAGAAAGATAAAATAAATGTTCTAATTATGATTTTGTACTTCAAACATGCACAAAAAAAATGATTCTTGTAAAAATTGTAAATTCAAATACCATGAGTGCTTTCCATAAATTATCCCTGAAAAACCCATCAACTTTCCTCCAATCATCATAGCTAATTGGAATATGCCTTCGAATTAGAGTGCCACAACGGAAACTCCACTTTGTTTCATCGTCGCCTTTAGCACCATCCATCTCAACAATTATCGAGTACTTTTTATTTGGTGGGGGAGGAGGAACTTCTTCTTCTCTGCTTTCTGTATGTCTACTGCAACTAGCCGACATACTGCCAAAATATAATGCAAGAGATATAATGCAAGAGATATCTCAAATCATATGAATGGAAAGCTTCACGCATTTTAAAAGCTCACACATACTTGCATACTTGCATGTCACCTGCATTTGCATTGAAATATATTATCTCTGCTGCATTTAGAAGGATGGTTTTATATGCCATGTGAAGATTTAATGAATGATAACAAATGAGTATACAGGGAAGAAAGAAATGCATTTATATTTTAAATTTGTTGAAATTTCTGATCTATGGCAACATGATAAATGTCAAATAATGACTGAGAATACTAATAAAGTTACAAAACAAGCAACTACTACTTCAATCAAGCTCATCTATTTGGATTCAATACATTTCAACAACGTTGTTAAGTTAGATTGCTCCTTTAAAACTGATTGGAAGTTTGTTGGCATCTCGTAATCATCCACGCTATCAGTCAAGCGTTTAGATGAACGTCATACAATGGACCAATCGGGATTCTGTATGTCTGGTATGTAAAAAACTTGACTTGCTTCTGATGCAAGAATTGCAGGCTCATCATACTCTCCGTCGCTGCTTTTAAGTTTTTTTAGATTCACCATCAACAAATTAGAGTCCGGACAAATCTTACAACCATGCATTTTATCAGCAATATTGACCCACTCACAATAGAATACTTCATGTGAAAATTCATAATAATCAACTTCAATGATTTCCTTGATAATAACATACCAAGTGGTGTCATCATCTGTAGGATTCAAATCTTTCGCACTTGCAACAAATGTTGTTATTGCATCCATACAAACACCGCTATCTTGCGTTGAAAGGATGTCATCATAGCGCTGCGGAGAAAATACATAACCATTTATTCTATACTTAAGATGAGTTTTGGCTTCCCACGCTGGTCCACTAACGTAATACCATAACAATGAATCCATGCATTTTTCATCCATTAACTATAAAAAAAATTAATTAAGTTAAATAATGTTAATTTGGTTATCGAATTATGGTCTTTGTGGAATTTAACAAACCTTCTTGTACAACCACTCAATGAATTCAGTTTGCACTACTACTTCCGTCCTTGCATGGAGCTTCTTTCTACTTCGTTGAGCATCTTCTAACGACGATCGGTATTCGCTACAAACCAATATATGGCGGCGTAAGTAAATATTAAAGTTACATCTTATAGCGTGTAGAAAAAAAATGCAAACCTATAATAATTATCTCGATCTGGAATTTCCATCCTAAAAAGTATCCACCTTCGAATTTGAGTACGTTGTATGCCGGATAACCTGATAGTTTTACCCTCAATGATGGAACGTTCATAAATGTCATCTCCGTTATCATCTAAAAATGGTGCTTGTTTAGAGCTATGATTACCAGTACGTGGATTTAGCATATATTCCATGGCATATTTAACGGATTCTGAAACAAGATATGCTTCGGAAATTGATCCCTCCACGTAGCGTTTATTGCTTGGTATGTCTTTGCATTCCTTCATAGCTCTAATATAAAAATACATCATTTACGTTACTATTTAAAAAGAATCATGTGATAATTATATTTAAAAAATGTCGCACCTTTCAAATGGATACATCCATGTATAACTAACTGGTCCACATAGTAGTGCCTGATCAGTTAAATGCACCATTAGATGTATGCTTATGTCAAAAAATTGGGAGGGAAAATAATGCACCAACACGCATAATGCCTCAGCAATCATATCTTTGGCAGCTTGGACATGCTCTCGAATTAAAACCTTTGAACAAATAATATTGAAGTACAAGCATACTTGTAATATCGCACGTCTTAAGTCACGACACTTTGGATAAGCATGTTGAACCATGATAGGCAAAAAATACTGGATAATAACATGATAGTCATATGACTTTCTAATATTCAAACTGGGTGGTTGAATATTTACTAAGTTGCTTAACTTAGTCCCAAAGCATGATGGAAGTTTTGCATCATTTAGAACTTGACAACATTGCATCCTGTATGTTTTATCAAATGCAAATTTGGAAGATTGTTTGTATCTATCAAACAACAAGTTAATGAAATGCTCCGATACATTCTTCTCAGTGTGCATCACGTCAATAGTATGTCGCACTCTATGACTACTCCAATACTCTAAGCCAAAAAGAATCGACTTCTTATACCATGCTGGTCTTTCATCATTGCCATTTTCGTTTACAAAATGTTCATCGTCAAGGTCGATATCATCTACTATGCGTTTTTTTTTGTTATTTTACTGGGTACATATTTGATATGAGCAAGCTTTTCTAAAAGAGTTGATCCCGTCAATCGTGTTGGAGGTTCCTTATCCTCTATATTCTTATACCATCCATGTTTCAATGCCCTATATGGATGACCATTCTTTAAAAATCTTCTATACTTCGTATAAACAATCTTATTTCCAATGCGTTCTGATTCAGTCTCCACAGCACAAACATGACATGCTTTGTAACCATGTGTTACACAACCAGTTGAATTTCCAAATGCAGGTAGATCATGATTTCCCCATAATAGCATTGCTCTCAAAGTGAAATGCTATTTCTTATCCATGTCAAATGCAGGCACTCCCTCTGTCCATAGCTGCTTCAATTCATCGACAAGGGGTTCCAAATACACATCAATATCTTTACTAGGTGCTCTTGGTCCAGGAATTAACAAGCATAACATTTGAAACTCCGACTTCATACATAATGAAGGGGGTAAGTTATAAGGAACCGTATACACAGGCCAGCAACTATAATTACTAGATTGTGTTGCACTAGGGTTAAACCCGCCAGTAGCAATACCAAGCCAAACATTTCGTTCATTTTTACCAAACTCTGGCCACTTGTTCTTCAACGATCTCCATTCGGCTGAGTCAATAGGATGACGCATGGAATTCCAGCAAGGTTTTGCTTCACTATGCCATAACATCTTTCGAGCTATCCATGGTATAGTATACAACTTTGTTAATCTCGGAGTTATTGGAAAATATTTCAAAACTTTTCGAGGTTGTTTTGTCATTTTTACCACTTCCCCTTGATTTTTAACTTTAAATCTGGACGTATGACAACGTGGACATTCCAACGCATCATTGTATTCCTTCCAAAACAATATACAATCATTTTCACAAGCATGTATACACTCTACTTTCATTCCCAAATCCTTTAACATTTGTTTCATTGTCGAGTACTTCTCCGGTATTGTATTTTCCTTTGGAAGCCACCGCTTCAATCGTATTAACAGCTCGGTCATACTGTTTCCTGACCAATTAAAATCTTTTTTTAAATTGTGAAGCTCTATAATGACACTTAATGTTGTAAGACCATCTTCACAAGAAGGGTATAATTTTTCATTTGCTTTTCTTTTGTATTCCTGATACTTTTTCCAATGGCTACCATCACCGACGCCTTCAACACTACCATATACTCTATATGCATCATCAACAAGGTCTTCAAGCGCATCTCCTACATGGTTCTGTTCTTGAAATTGATTAGAGTTGTAAGCCTCATAGGTATTATGTCGTGTAGTATTGACCACCACATCATTGTCGCTTCTCTCGCCATGGAAAAACCATTCGTCGTATGTTGGATCCATACCATGAATGATCAGGTGTTTTTCTACTAATTTAAAAGCCAACTTTTTTGAATTCCTACACTTTATACAAGGATAGCTGCATAGTCCAAAGTCCGGTGGTGAATGAATCTTCGCGAATTCCATAAAATATCGAACTCCTTGTATATATTCATTGGTATTCCTATGCCGAATTCTAATCCACTCTCTCGATGTAGGATTCGACATTAGCAAGAAAATTTATTTGTTCCTACAATTTTAAGTAAATACAACATTAATACATAAACGAAGCATTAAACAACATGCTAACATAACATTTCGCTAAAAAATAATTTATACAACAAACAACAACTGCAGTCTACAACAAACAACTTCTCCTTCCTATTTTAGACCGTTGCAAACTTGTAGCTGATTTGTCATCATTTTTAGTTTTAATTTTTGTGCCTGGTTACAGTTCGCTTTTGTTTTGCTTTTTTCACTTCTTTAATTTATTTTTTTACCACAACCATGCTGCAAATTGTAGGTTAATAGGGTGCCTAAATAACTTAGTGATTATTGCTTTGTCATGGCCCTGAGGCTTTCAGTCAATCTGCACGTAAAAATCTATTATCAGTTATTTTAAACGAAGTTTCAGCTACGCAGTTTGCAGAACTGAAAAAAATATAATAAGTGTTTCTGTCTACTTAGAAGTGCAGTCTGAAGAATTCTTTAGTATAAGGGACTGAAATTGGGTTCTAACTGAGAAAAATAAAATGTGCTACCCAGCATGTACTAAAACCAAGAACATTGCCACCATAAACTGCAACTAAGCATTTTGAACACACAAACTAAAAAAACTTTACAACGGAAACTAAAAGTAAGTGTAGGCACCTATATGTACTACACTCAGTACTAATTCAAAATATAAAATACAAAATAAACCAAACGACCCCTAACATTTTCAAATCCAACACTCAGTACTAATTCATGTGAAACTGACTATGATACCCAAAGCATATTCAAAATTCACACTTTGGAACTACTCAAACAAATATTCAAAGCAGACATATTTCCATAAGCTTACATTTATAAAAAAAAAGCTTATATATATCTGAAAGTCGTCGTATACACGAAACTTGCCTTTTGAAACTGCTTACACATGAAAACTGTATAAATTTTGAACTTGTCAAGATATATTTCTGAGTCTTTAACTCCTACACATTTGAAACTTTTATATCTTGAAAATCTGATAGTACATAAGTCTTTGGTTTTTCAAAATCATACACCACCTATATGTACTGCATATATAGGAAGCTTTATACATTTAAACTTTATATGTACACAAAGAAGCTTTATACATTAGAGAAAAATAGCCGTAGGAGCTGTAGCAGTTGAATCTCATGTTATATTAACTTTTATCCGATTAAGCTTTGATTCGGAATTATAAAGCAATAAAAATATCAGCTAAAAGAAGTTTGCTTAGAATTAAAATCTGGTATAAAGTTATACGTGCTTAACATTAGCATGTATATATACAGAACTATAAAGTTATGTATTTCCAAAGCTTGCCATGTATATGTTAAAAATCTTCATTCACAAAATCACTCACACATTTAAAATCATATATACAATATTCTATTTATTCGAAACTTTTGTGTGTTTGAAAACCCAGAAAACAACACGTTTAGGGAATTTTGTATACATTTTGAATTCAGATATACCTAGGAGAATATATGTTTGAAACTACATACACAACAATATATATCCTTTTAACAATAGATTTCATGGCTCTTTGAAAATCATATGCATTCTTGAAGTTGGTTTTGTTTGAGAACCAAATATATATTTGAAGCCACAATACCACACATAAATCTTATACATTTCAAAACATGACATAAGCATTTGAGGTATTTATGCTTATATAAAACTTACATGTGACTCTATGCAGACTTTTGTATTAAAATTGATGCTTATGCTTGAAATCAGGTACAAGTAAAACCATATGTTCCCAAAGTTCAATGACAGACATGTACATGTCTTTAAAGTTCAGGCATGTGAAGTTTAGTAGATCTAAGATATGTTCTCGAAAATCTATAATATCCCAAACTATCATATTTGAAATTTAGTGTTCATTCAAAAGCTTGGCGTTTTTAAATCCAAATAGTTTATGGAATTATTATCTTTTAAAACATTTAATAAATCGTTATCAAGATTTTTGGAAATTTCAACTTTGAAGTGCTCTGTCTTTTGAATTCCATACTTACAGAATGGAGCCTTATAGATTCATGGTCTGCTCATTTCTAAACATTTGTTTTCCAAATGTAGACGTAACTAATTCCAAATGTAGACGTTTTGTTTTCTGTTGTAATTATTAGAGGAGAAAGAATTATTAAAACATACAAAAGCAAATCAAAAACAAAAATTATTACCTGAGGCGGGCGACTCGCAAAGGAAGATTTAGGAAGAAATCAGAAGGCTGCGACGAGGAAGTAGGTTTGTCTGCAAATGGAAGTAAGCTGCAATCGGCGGGCGATAGGTCTACTCGCAATGAAGGAAGGCTGCGACTCAATGAAGGAAGGCTTTAACCTAATTAGATTTTAGGAAGAAAGATACAAGCCAGAACCGTGACAAACATCTGAAGCTAGAGAGTGGAACGTAAATGACAACTCTGCCCAATGCCTTCTGCTTATTTACGAAAAGCCCAAATTTTGTCACGGAAATAACCGTGACAAAATAATATAACAGCAATAACCGTTATAAATTTCTAACAATAATAACCGTGACAAAATGAAACGAAAAAAGTAATCTCCTATCGAGGCGTGCTGCCAGGCGTTCATAATATTATACCCCTATTCCGAACGGGATGGAAAAGGTTTTGAGTCCAAATTCGATCGTATGGAGAAGATAGCTTTTTGGACCTAGTCATTATATTGAATTTTCGATATAGATTTTAGCGTGTTTATCTATCGTACGCTCACACAACAACTCCAAACACTACGAAAATTGAAATTCGATAATAATACAATATTACAGATCAAATGGAACTGGTTTCATCGAATTCCAAGACTGTGCCTCGGAAAGCTATTTTTAAATTCAATTTAAACAATATATTTTCAAAACTGATAAAACACTTCTGAATTCAATTTAAAAGCTTTTATTATCTTCAGTATTATCAATGTAAATTTTCTAAGCCTTTAAATTATTTTTAACAAGCTTGAAACTCCAGATTCAACATTTTACCCAACTCCAAATCATTTAAATTAATAATTAAATTACCCAATAAATAGTGATATTTGAAATTCAAGTTAAAAGTTTACTTTTGAATATTTAAAATCTATTAAATATTCCAATTTCAAATGTCCAAAATTCTGGGTCGTCACACCAAATTCTTTTAAGAGAATTCAAAGATAAAACTTCCTTCATTTTTCAGAAATAAATTTCAATAACAATTGAACTTGAGTAAAAATTTAAGTTATATATATTTTAAAAATATTCCTTATGTTTTTTCAGCTTTATTCCAACTCAAATTCTTACTTATATTTCAAATATGAATTTAGGACCTGACTTGCTTATAATTGCGTTATAAACCTTTCTACTGGAAAAGAAAATAACTTAACATTTTAAAGAGGCGATTTATATTAAATGCCTTCAAATTAATTATCATCCCAACAAATAAGTAAATTTCAAATTTTGAACATAGTTCAAAACAATAATAATACTATTATTTTCATCCATAAACTTCTTATTTTAGAATCTTCATATATATTGAGTATAAATTTATTTACTCCTATGACTGACTTTTCTATCAAAAGTTAAACCTATACATTTCAACATTCTCATGGTATATTTATCATAACTTATGCTTTCCTACAAAATTTCAAAGCT
Source organism: Allium fistulosum (assembly GCA_030737815.1). NCBI lineage: Eukaryota > Viridiplantae > Streptophyta > Magnoliopsida > Asparagales > Amaryllidaceae > Allium > Allium fistulosum. The sequence continues at coordinate 969,489,686 of CM060908.1, read as the reverse complement.
ACCTTTTCAGGTTTTAAATATATTGCTCTAATTAAATTTCTTTTTCAACCACTAGTTTCTAATCTTACATTTTTATCATTAATGTAAAAGTTTCTTTAAGGTATTTCATTATACCCAATCTTGTTTATTCATCATTAAAAACCAACCTCATTATCCAAATCTTTAAAATACAAAATAGCTTCTGCTTTAATTATTTCCTCACCGTTAAAATTTCTAAAATCTACTTCCACGGTCACTTTACAGTCTTTATAAAACTTTTTTTTTCTTTTTTTTTTACACTTCAAAATACCAAATTCTCAGGTATTCAAGGTGTTTAATTTCTTTGATATTTTGATTTAGAAACAAGAAGGTGAAACAATTGAAAAAAAATTCAACAATAATATAACCTTCACTATTTCCAATTTAAATGTCCACTTTCAACCTAAAAAAAATTAAAATACCTAACTTCTTAAATAAAACATATTAAACCATATTTATGATTAATTGCTAACTAAGGGAAAATGTGAGATGATTAATTGCTAACTAAGGGGAAATGATTAATTGCTAACTAAGGGAAAATGTGAGATGATTAAATGCGGCCATGTATGAGGTAAATTTGAAAGGAGAAGATTGTAAAGAGGGTAAAAGATTTTCATTCAATTATATGATTATTTCTATTAAAATTTATTTTGACCAATTATAATATTTTCATAACAATAAGTTATATAGTATTAACAAAAAAAATTTCAAATACGTCCCAATGATTATCCCCAATAATCATTTATATTCCTATTGCTAAATAATTAATTAAATTACTAACTACTACACACCCAAGAGACATGACTCTAGGTCATCTAGGTTTAGATCTCGACTCTATGTCAATTATATTCTACAATGTTCTGAACATAGCTCTAATACCAAGCTGTGATGACCCCACCGCTATGCTCAGTTTAGCAAAGAACATTATAAGTAATGTCGTCTGCTAATCCGGAGAATACGGTTGGTTAAGGATGATCGAATGTGAATATATCTTTATACTAACACTGACACGTCTTATTTACCTTTTTGAGGATCTGAACTGAAATTTAGACGTATACAATATTAATACAAAGTAATAAACACACCGATTAAAATTATTCAGAACAGTATATAATATATATAAATTAAAATCAGAGTCACAGATCACAGCTGAATAATATACATCATCATATACATTATAGAATGCGAGTCTACAAAATATCAGTATTAGACCCACATAAATATATACATCATATCCAAATTCTTGTATTAGGTACAATGTCACTACTATATAATATAGATGATACAAACTCCCGACTGTCAATATATACAAGTATGAAGTAAACTAAAACGATCAAAATAGTCTACTCCAGTGCTAGCCCCAAATCCAAAGGTCAATGGGTCCTTGTACCTTTAAAGTCCCGGCCTAAACTGAGTATTAAAATAATAAACGGGTCAGACTATATATAAATAATAGGTGAGATACTAATATTATAACTTTATAACTTAAAATAATAAGCCATATAAAATATGTCGAACAAACAATTTTAATAAGGCATATTAATTAATTCACTTAAATCCATAAATGACTTAAGTCTAAAATAAGTCATCTCAAAATATGCCTAAAACCCAAAAATGCAAAAAGGCGTATCAACCAATAAATATAGATCTCAAAATTCCGACTTAACAATAACCAACTAAGTCATAAATAAAATATGCCCAAAAAAATATTTAAATAAGGCATATTTAACAAATCACCATTTCATAAATACATATCAAGTCTTAATAGACTATTATCTCAAAATATGGTGATAACCAATTCAAAATTCCTCAGAGCCATAAAGGATACAGAATATCCATACTAAAAAACTCTGAAGAAATAATCATCAATAATGAATTTTGAGATGGTAGTCATCTATCAGTTTAATACAGTGACACGAAATCTACCAAAAAGAGACCCGTTGCACAGAAAGGAAGCCTTCCGAAAGAGACTGAAGATTAGGGACACCTCTCAAAGAAAAGAGCGGTCATGTACCTAATCTGTCATATGCAAATTTACCTTCCGAAAGAGGTAAACATAGTCTAACTGTATAAAATAATATAAACTGGTGTGTTGTAGTATCTATACACTACGATGCATGTAAAAATCTGCCTTTCGAAAGAGACAGCCGTATTTATACCATAACAGATCTTCCGAAAGAGATCTGCCTACCCTAATCTAAAAATGTATCGATTCTCAGATCGATGAAAAATTCGTTGTTTTCTCTCTGGGATCTATCGATCTGAAATCCGAACACCCTAAGATAATACAACTCTAAGTATTAATTACTGTCACTCTAGTAATTACAAGAGTTTAGCTAACTGTCCCATACCAGAAGGTAAATTCAAGTATTTACTAAAAGCTAGTAATTTTCACTCGAACTCTGTTCAACAAATTATAGTAATAAACTAAAGAATTGTACGAAAAGTACCATTCCAATCCGACAATTCAATGGTTTATTAAAATTCGTTGTTTCATAGAAAAGCACGAAATCCAATAGAAATGGAAATCGTTCAATTTTCCAATTTAAAATCCAATTAAAATTATTAATCAAAATTTTAATTGAAAGAAGGATTTTATAAAATTTACTTTGATTTAAAATTTCAAAAAAATAAGAAAATCTCTTTCGAAATATATAATTATATGTATTAATAATAATTTTATCAAAACCTTTGAATTTATTATAAATCCCTTTTTACTATTTATAAATATATAAAAATTCATAATTTTCTAGTATAAAGAAAATTAATTTCTTTTCAAACAAATTCATGATATATATATATATATATATATATTAAACCTTTGCTTTTCAAATATATTTTTTTCTAAAAATATTTTCTAATAATAGTACTTTAATTTTTTAAATATTATTATCGTAAGTATAATTTATACACTTTACAAAGCAATTTCAAACTGTATATCTTATAAAAATGATTTTCTAAACTATTCTTCCAAAATGCTTTGAGTTAATATATATCTATATATATATATAATATATATTATTATTAAAATTTTCAGAATTTCATAGAATATAAATTGTATATACCTCAAAATTAAAGAATCAAATGCAACAAAGAATCAAAAATTAAAATGCATTATCTATAGCCAACATTGCTCCATAAAATACAATTCCATAATACGAAACTGTTTAGCAACTAGAGTTGTTTTTCGACAACTCCAGTGATATAAACCCTACATAACAATCATATAATTTAACTACAAAAGATAGAACATGTTTTGATGGTTTTTAATATTATGCAATTTCATAATCAATAATGCCATAAAGTGCAATATTTATAACATACAATTCAACCAAATCAAGCATCAAACCAGTTGAATTCATAGCATGCGAATTTAAATATTTTCATCCAATTACTACCCAAAACATATGCAATTCATACTATTGCAAGGCATATGGAATGGGGATATGCTAATCTAGATATAGGTGTGTGAGCTAATTAAAATAAATCACATATATGCTTACTGTGTGTTTTTGTGCTCAAATCCAATAAACAATACACGGTTTTCTAAACTTAAGTTCCTACTTCAATTAGGCAATTCAATTCATTCAGCAATTATTCCAAGACAGTAATTCAATTCAAAGAATCGGTAATTGTAGATATAGATGAGTGAGAATGTTATCTCACCTAATCATTGCTTGCATGCATTAATATGCTTGACAAACCACTGTAGAGATTGCACTATCAGCTTCGATCGACCTTAGCGCTAGTTGCATCCACCGCGTCATCTCCTCACGAATTGCGGCCTCGAAGCTTGCTGCCAAACCCTACCTCGACCACCTTAGTCACAGCCTCTACTGCCTAGATCGTACGCAGCGTCTTCTAGCGTGCTGGCTCGCGTGCACATGTTAATCTCACCAAGCACCAGAACACCCACCATCGCCGAAGTACTTCATCGCCAAGTTCAAACATCGCCAAATCGATATCCATCCAACTCACGACGCTCCAGCCACTTCCGCCCTTCCTACAATCGCGCAACGAGCCTTAAGCCCATGCCAGCTTCCACGAACGTGCCTCCAATCTCCACGCTTTCGATCGGTCACCAGCGCGATTCGTTCGCTGTTGGTTTTTTTTCGAATCTTGATTTCGATTTTTAGGGCTTTTGAAAATAACAGACAATGAGGCAAATAGGATGAGAATATGTGATGTGGGTTGGTTTGATAATAAGGAATAGGCTGGGCTTAATTATTAAGGAATATTATATATTTTGTAACAACCCTAGGATTTTTGTAACAATTATTTATCGTCAAAATGATGATTAAATCGTTATTAATTGCTAATGCAGATTTTAATCGAATTGAAATCCTTTCATAATTTGTTAAATGTTGATGGGCTTTTGGAAATTTAATGTTGGCCCATATTTCTTTGTTTTGCCGAGATAATATCAAGAAGCAACCAGTCCCCTTTCATTTTTCTTCGTTCATTCGCAAGCCCACTTTCAAAAACAAACAACGAAAAAAAAATGGCGGCTCATCTATCTCCAGAAATTAGGGTATTCGATAATTTGAGGATGCCTATTTCCAGTGCTCGATTCAACCCGATTTCTTGTTTTGTGATCGATCGACTGGCGAGATGCCCTCGGCAGCAACGTCGAATTCGTGCTCTTCGAAAACAAAGGTGAGTGAATCTCGATTTACACTCACATCTAATTCATTCTACCGTCTGAAATGATTCGAAGTCCTTGATTTTTGTTTGTCTGAATTCTTTCACGTGATGATTTGGTCTTTGTGATTTCATCCATTTGAAATGATTTCTGGAATTCATTCGAATTGGTATATTTTGTGATTTGTAGTTTTATAGCCATGGTTTCGTGAATTTATGTTGACTTCGGCTTCAACCTGATTTTGAGATGGAGAGAATGAGTTTTGGTTTTTCTCGACTTTACTAATGGGATATTTTTGATGGCTTCGGTTGTGATTTCTTGGCTATACTTGATTATTTTTGTATTCGTCCCCGGGCAGTTTTGATTTTCATGGTCATTTGTCATGATGCATTTGCTATTTTATCTTTGAGCACTATGATCTGTGAAGCATTTTGATCATTATATGTTGAGGCTGCTGTTGTTCTTCATGCATGTATATTCTCGAGCTCTGTCAGGTTGCATATGTCTTTACTTTGGACTGTCCACTGTTTTACTCCAGTCTGCATTATATTGTACCTATACTTGTAGTTATAACCTGGTTCTTTTGAAGTTGTAGCTTGTACATTTGTTGTTTGCATTGAGAATTTTGTATGCTTGCAATTTTGGTTTCACACTGCTTCATCATGCTGCATACTCTCTTATCAGTTGTATACATACTTGAGTCTTGTTCATTTGGTTTTTTTCATTTATCACAGTCTTGCATTCATCTTTTCAACTGAAGTATTTACTGACTTGAGCTTCTGGCCTTGATGTCATGGTGTACATGTAAGTTGCATTTGTGAACATTGTCGAGTCTGGTTGTATTTTTATTGTACCACTTGATAGCATCAAGTCTAATCTACAGTTGCCACTGTTTGTTTACTTTGATTCTGCTGTGTTACTTACTTCCATTTTGAGTCTGCATTTGGTTGTGAGTTGCATCACTTGAAGTTGCCTCTTTTCATCCTGGCAATATTGTGGTTCATGTGTTTGATCATTGAGCACTTGTCATTTGAGGCGGTTTGCTTATTCGTTTTGGTTTATTTTGATTTTGATCGAGGATTTGCATTTGAGTTGAGTCGTGGCAACAATGGCTTGACCTTTGCATTTTGTTTGTTGTTTGGTACCATCTTGAATTTTGCAGTCTTGTTGTACAGATTGCCTCTTTGAATCTGGGTAGCTCGTCACTGTATTGCACTTACTTGACCCAGTTTTGTAGTTGCATACTTGTTGTGCACTTTTCATGTTTTCTTTGGTATTATTGTAGTATATATGTTGGCTGGAGCCTTTTGTTGTTCTACTGCAACTTTGGTTTGCATATTTGATATGCAGTAACCTGTAGCACTTGACTTCGGCTGTTTCTTGGATAGTGAACTTGTTCACTGATTCCATTTGCTTGAATTGGTTGAGCTTGGTTTGTTGGTTCTTGATTATTTCAGGTTGATTTTTGAGATTTTACAGTGAGTTGAATCCAGTCTCAAAGACTTGGGTTTGACCCTATACTCGAAGGTAAACTTTCATTGTGCATTCGTGTGTAATTCGTCATTTTGATTCGAGTTAGTACCTGTTGTTTTTGGTTCATTTATATTGACCGTTGCAGTTTCGAAGTACTGTAGAGGCAAGGCAGTGCACGCGTGCGTATACTGCAGCCACACGGAGTTTTGATTTGATTTGATCATTTTGAGATTGTCTAATTATCTATTCGACAATTAGATTCTGAGCTTCTAATTATTATTTATTAATTGGATTTTTGGTAAATTGTTGTTTAGGCAATTCTATTGTTTTCTGAATTATCTGCATTGGTAATCGTTTATCTATCCTTGTTGGTGATTTGGATTAGCTGATTTGTTGTTTAACACTATTTAGTGTTATATCTGTCGTTATCCGATTCTCTTATCGAGGAGTCGGATATGCGAGATTTCTGTGACTGTCGTCTATTTGATATTGATTATTATTGCTTCTGTGCATTAATAACTGAGTTTGAATTAGACTGACCCGTGTATTATTTTCTTTTGAATTTAATACTCGAATCAGACCCGAGTTATTTCAGGTTGTAGATTTTCTGCTTTGAGTTGATGTTTGAGCTATGAAGACTTTTCACATCTTTTGGAGTAGTCGTGTCATAGTATAGGGTGATATGTATTCATGTATATTAGTTGATAATGTACGTGTATATATAACTTTCAGAGTCGACAGTTGTAGTTGTATCATATGTATTGTGTCAAATGTATTGTAAATGACATCAGTTATATATATATATATATATATATCTACATATATATATGAGATTTTTGTTATCTGTGTTCCGCATTTTATTATCTGTGTTATTATTATATACATTGTCCTAAACTATTATGAACCGTCATAGTTCGTTTTATACTAGAATTGGGTATGTCGATGGGAGTAAATAAATAAGAAATGTAAAATGAAAAACATATACTACTCCTATCGAGGTAACCAATACTAATGTAAGGCCAACTACGGATGGCCGCTCCTATCCAGCCTTATTCTTCGTGATAACAGAAAGTATTTTCCTTTAATACTCTTTGTTATTGTGAGCATAAAGGTGGGGCGTCACAGTTGGTATTAGAGCTTGGGGTTTATGGACATAATATAAAACATAACTTGGATGGAACATATGTACAACTATTGGTCGATGTTTTATTTGTGCTTTGATTCAAAACTAAAGTTTTGAAATTTGGATGAAATTTTTAAGTATCTTTATTTAAAAGTAAAAGTGAAACTGTGTTTTGTTGATTTGATTGATTTGGGTACTGTTTATCAGAGTGCGCAGCAGAAACAGTGAAACTGTCTTCGCTGAATACAACTGATAATCTTTTTGATTTAAAAATCAAAATATGAAATTGAAATAAATTTCATTTGTTGTTTACATAGCTGTATTTATTTTGTTTCTTTGAGAATTTCGAATCCGATTTGAGGATTCGAAACGATTGCAGTATGTGATTTTTGTTGAGATCTTTGCTGGTTTTCTTTTATGCTAATCATATATTGATTAGATTTAGCTGTTTTGAATTATCTTCATTGAAGATACATTCGAATGATTTCTTTGTTCATTTTGTAGTACGTGCAAATTTGAGTTGCTCGTTAGTGCATTAATTTTACGTTGAACCGATGCTTGGTTATGAAACGTATTTTGTTGCCGTTATTTTATAACGGGATTTTTTACATCGATGCTAAATTTTGAGGCACAATGTTTGTTGGCAATTTTAATGAATGAAAATTCACTAGTGTTACATTTTGATGTAAATTATTTTGATGAGATTTTGAAGTTTGAAAATTACTATCGCTTTGACTTCAGTAACAGTCAAATTTTTAAAAGTGGATTTTCAAGCGGTTATACCGCAATGCTGATTTGTGACCCGTTTTTACGGTATTTTGAGAAGTATAATTTCCTTATCGTAATTGTTACTGATTTGCTGTTTTAATCACGTGTACTGAAAATCGTTTTAAAATGAAAATTGTTTTATAAAAATTTTAACAGTTTGCGCTTTCAAAAGAATGAGGAAGCGACTTAAACGATTCAGCAAAATCGAGGACTATGACCCCTTTCTTTTACTGATTCGCTTAACTCCAGACTTGTTTAGTTGAGAATGTGAATTGTTATTTGTATAAAATAAATAAAAATTGTTTTCAGGAATTTTACAGTTTGCATTTTCAAAAGAATGAGGAAGCGATTTAAACGTTTCAGCTAAATCGAGGACTATGACCCCTTTCTTTTACTGATTCGCTTAATTCCGGACTTGTCTGTTTGAGAATGTGAAATGTATTTTTACAAAATACACAATTTTGCACTTTTAAGGAAACGATGAAGAGAATCAAACGATTTAGTAAAACACGTGGTATGGGACATGTGCGTTTGCTATTTCGGTTAATTCCAGACTCGTTAATTGAAATATTTGCTGTTTTGATGATTTTGATGCTTTCGTGTGCTTTCGAGCCACTATGAGGACCTTCGGGTCATATGAGGACCTTCGGGTCAAATACTAGTACTAGACCTTCGGGTCACTCTACGGACCTTCGGGTCAATCTGATGGGCGCCAAAATTATGTTGAGTACTTGGTAGGCTTCGGCTATTTGTTGATGCACGTGCGGCGAACTAAAAACTCGCCATTTGATGGGATCGATCCAAGCTTTTATGTTGATTTCTAGTCTTCTTAATTGATTTCTAGATATTTGTTGTTTCCAATTATCTGCAGGTAATTGGATATTTGTTGATATGAGTTCTGATTATCGTTTTTGATAATCAGATATTTGTTGTCTCTAATTATCGCTTGTGATAATTAGATATTTGTTGATTCTGATTATCGTTTTTGATAATCGTATATTTGTTGTTCCCAATTATCGCTTGTGATAATTAGATATTTGTTGATTCTGATTATCATTTTTGATAATCTGATATTTGTTGTTCCCAATTATCGCTTGTGATAATTAGATATTTGTTGATTCTGATTATCGTTTTTGATAATCGGATATTTTTTGTTCCCAATTATCGCTTGTGATAATTCGATATTTGTTGATTCTGATTATCGTTTTTGATAATCGGATATTTGTTGATTTGAAATTTGATTATCGTTTTTGATAATCGAATATTTGTTGATTTGAAATTTGGTTATCGTTTTTGATAATCGAATATTTGTTGATTTGTGATTTGATTATCGTTTTTGATAATCGAATAATTGTTGATTTGAGATTTGATTATCATTTTAATAATCGAATATTTGTTGATTTGAAATTTGATTATCGTTTTTGATATTCGAATATTTGTTGATTTGAAATTTGATTATCGTTTTTGATAATCGAATATTTATTGATTTGAAATTTGATTATCGTTTTTGATAATCGAATATTTGTTGATTTGTGATTTGATTATCGTTTTTGATAATCGAATAATTGTTGATTTGAGATTTGATTATCGTTTTGATAATCGAATATTTGTTGATTTGAAATTTGATTATCGTTTTTAATAATCGAATATTTGTTGTTTTGAAATTTGATTATCGTTTTTGATAATCGAATATTTGTTGATTTGAAATTTGATTATCGTTTTTGATAATCGAATATTTGTTGATTTGTGATTTGATTATCGTTTTTGATAATCGAATAATTGTTGATTTGAGATTAGATTATCGTTTTTTTATATAGTTAGATATTTGCTGATTTGTGAATTCAATTATCGTTTCTAATAATTTGCTATTTGTGTTTTTTGACTATCGTTGGGTAATTGGATGTTTGCTGACTTTGTTGATATGAGATTTTCTAGTCTCTAATTGATTCTAGAGTATGCTGATTTTATTGAATTGCCATTTTCTATCTCTCTCGGTTGATAATTAAAATTTGCTGATTATGAAGTTTGTGTTTTCTAGTTATTTGTTGAATAATTAGATATTGGCAATTTTGCGAATTGTGATTTGTGCTTTCTAATCATCTTTTGTTGATAATTAGATTTTGCTGTTTTCTAATTATCGTATCGATAATTAGATATTGTTGTTTTGTGATTTCTGTATTTTTGATTATCTAATTGATAATTGAATATTGCTGATAATTGCATTTGTTCGGTTTTGCTGTTTTCTGATTATCTATTTCATAGTTAGATTTTGTTGAGAATTTGTGAAATTCTTTTAAGTAATTAAAATATTTCTTTGGCGTTTGAATTCTCTACCTTTATTTTCTAGCTTAACCAGTTTATGTTAGAAAAGTAATTGTTATTGACAACCTTAATTATGAAAATTGCGGGGACGCAATTTTTATAAGGAGGGTAGTCTGTAACAACCCTGTGATTTTTGTAACAATTATTTATCGTCAAAATGATGATTAAATCGTTGTTAATTGCTAATGCAGATTTTAATCGAATTGAAATCCTTTCATAATTTGTTAAATGTTGATGGGCTTTTGGAAATTTAATGTTGGCCCATATTTCTTTGTTTTGCCGAGATAATATCAAGAAGCAACCGGTCCCCTTTCATTTTTCTTCGTTCATTCGCAAGCCCACTTTCAAAAACAAACAACGAAAAAAAATGGCGGCTCATCTATCTCCAGAAATTAGGGTATTCGATAATTTGAGGATGCCTATTTCCAGTGCTCGATTTAACCCGATTTCTTGTTTTGTGATCGATCGACTGGCGAGATGCCCTCGGCAGCGACGTCGAATTCGTGCTCTTCAAAAACAAAGGTGAGTGAATCTCGATTTACACTCACATCTAATTCATTCTACCGTCTGAATTGATTCGAAGTCCTTGATTTTTGTTTGTCTGAATTCCTTCACGTGATGATTTAGTCTCTGTGATTTCGTCCATTTGAAACGATTTCTGGAATTCATTCGAATTGGTATATTTTTTGATTTGTAGTTTTATAGCCTTGGTTTCTTGAATTTATGTTGACTTCGGCTTCAACCTGATTTTGAGATAGAGAGAATGAGTTTTGGTTTTGCTCGACTTTACTAATGGGATATTTCTGATGGCTTCGGTTGTGATTTCTTGGCTATACTTAATTATTTTTGTATTCGTCCCCGAGCAGTTTTGATTTTCATGGTCATTTGTCATGATGCATTTGCTATTTTCACTATGAGCACTCTGATCTGTGAAGCATTTTGATCATTATATATTGAGGCTGCTGTTGTTCTTCACGCATGTATATTCTCGAGCTCTGTCAGGTTGCATATGTCTTTACTTTGGACTGTCCACTGTTTTACTCCAGTCTGCATTATATTGTACCTATACTTGTAGTTATAACCTGGTTCTTTTGAAGTTGTAGCTTGTACATTTGTTGTTTGCATTGAGCATTTTGTATGCTTGCAATTTTGGTTTCACACTGCTTCATCATGCTACATACTCTCTGATCAGCTGTATACATACTTGAGTCTTGTTCATTTGGTTTTTTTCATTTATCACAGTCTTGCATTCATCTTTCCCACTGAAGTATTTACTGACTTGAGCTTCTGGCCTTGATGTCATGGTGTACATGTAAGTTGCATTTGTGAACATTGTCGAGTCTGGTTGTATTTGCATTGTATCACTTGATAGCATCAAGTCTGATCTACAGTTGCCACTGTTTGTTTACTTTGACTCTGCTGTGTCACTTACTTCCATTTTGAGTCTGCATCCGGTTGTGAGTTGCATCACTTGATGTTGCCTCTTCTCATCCTGGCAATATTGTGGTTCATGTGTTTGATCATTGAGCACTTGTCATTTGAGGCAGTTTGCTTATTCGTTTTGGTTTATTTTGATTTTGATCGAGGCTTTGCATTTGAGTTGAGTCATGGCAACAATGGCTTGACCTTTGCATTTTGTTTGTTGTTTGGTAACATCTTGAATTTTGCAGTCTTGTTGTACAGATTGCCTCTTTGAATCTGGGTAGCTCTTCACTGTATTGCACTTACTTGACCCAGTTTTGTAGTTGCATACTTGTTGTGCACTTTTCATGTTTTCTTTGGTATTATTGCAGTATATATGTTGGCTGGAGCCTTTTGTTGTTCTATTGCAACTTTGGTTTGCATATTTGATATGCAGTAACCTGTAGCACTTGACTTCGGCTGTTTCTTGGATAGTGAACTTGTTCACTGATTCCATTTGCTTGAATTGGTTGAGCTTGGTTTGTTGGTTCTTGATTATTTCAAGTTGATTTTTGAGATTTTACAGTGAGTTGAATCCAGTCTCAAAGACTTGGGTTTGACCCTGTACTCGAAGGTAAACTTTCATTGTGCATTCGTGTGTAATTCGTCATTTTGATTCGAGTTAGTACCTGTTGTTTTTTGTTCATTTATATTGACCATTGCAGTTTCGAAGTACTGTAGAGGCGAGGCAATGCACGCGTGCGTATACTGCAGCCACACGGAGTTTTGATTTGATTTGATCATTTTGAGATTGTCTAATTATCTATTCGACAATTAGATTCCGAGCTTCTAATTATTATTTAATAATTGGATTTTGTGTAAATTGCTGTTTAGGCAATTCTGTTGTTTTCTGAATTATCTGCATTGGTAATCTTTTATCTATCCTTGTTGGTGATTTGGATTAGCTGATTTGTTGTTTAACACTGTTTAGTGTTATATCTGTCGTTATCCGATTCTCTTATCGAGGAGTCGGATATACGAGATTTCTGTGACTGTCGTCTATTTGAGATTGATTATTATTACTTCTGTGCATTAATAACTGAGTTTGAATTAGACTGATCCGTGTATTATTTTCTTTTGAATTTAATACTCGGGTCAGACCCGAGTTATTTCAGGTTGTAGATTTTCTGCTTTGAGTTGCTGTTTGAGCTATGAAGACTTTTCACATCTTTTGGAGTAGTCGTGTCATAGTATAGGGTGATATGTATTAATGTATATTAGTTGATAATGTACGTGTATATATAACTTTCAGAGTCGACAGTTGTAGTTGTATCATATGTATTGTGTCAAATGTATTGTAACTGACATCAGTTATATATATATATATGAGATTTTTGTTATCTGTGTTCCACATTTTATTATTTTTGTTATTATTATATACATTGTCCTAAACTATTATGAACCGTCGTAGTTCGTTTTATACTAGAATTGGGTATGTCGATTGGAGTAAATAAATAAGAAATGTAAAATGAAAAACATATACTACTCCTATCGAGGTAACCAATACTAGTGTAAGGCCAACTACGGATGGCCGCTCCTATCTAGCCTTATTCTTCGTGATAACAGACGGTATTTTCCTTTAATACTCTTTGTTATTGTGAGCATAAAGGTGGGGCGTCACATATTTTCTTTTTCCTTTTATTTTTAAACAACTCGTTTTAATATACTTAAACTATATTCCAATTTATTTTTAAATTGACGTACACTTAATTTTATTTTTATTTTTTTAATATATGCATCTTAACAGCAACACACTTTCATTTAATCCAATCACTTTCTTTAATTACTCATTGAATTGATATAAATAAATTTATCGATCATCATCAATTTATCGATTTTAGTGAATATTGAATATACATCTTTATTTTTTTCATCTGTTTCAATTATACAAAACTATTTATACTTTAGAATATTTCATATTCAATAATAACACTTTAATCTAGTTTAATATATCTTCTAAAAATTATTTTATTAAATAATTCAATTTATTAAAACAAAAATCTATTATTAAATAGACTTTAATTAAATAAAATCTTATTTCGAAAATACTAATTATTCAAAATTGAATTCAAATACTATTACTTTAATTAAATTTGTAGAATATTACGGCTTCGAAAACAGGTGTAACGACCCCGAATTTATATATATATTTAAATTAATAATTAAATTAATTTTTGAAATTAAAATTTGTTAAATTAAATGATGAAGAGATGCGAGTTTTCCCGAGATCAAATAAAAATGTGTTAAATCATTTAAAGTTGAATATTGTATATATGTACATATGTGAATGTGTATATATTTGAGTATATATGAGAAAATTTGAAATTTTATATCTATTGAATTTGAGTTTTAAATATAAAATAAATGGTTTAAAAATAATTATAAAATATATAGATATTTGACACAAGTATAAAAGTAAGTAAAACAAATAATTTAAATTAGAATCTGATGGGTTATAATTGGAATATAAATAAATAAGATAAGTTATGTAGTTATGATATAAGTAAATACATTAGCTAAAAAAATACAACAACATGTTAACTAGAAATTACAAAGCAAAAGTAAAGAAACAATATGTATTCATATACAAAGCAAGTAAATTATTTGTCAACAAAACAAAAGAAGAAATATAAACAAAGCAAGTATATTCAAGTTTGCAAAACAAAAGAAGATAACATCTTAATCAGCCGAGACTTACAAATGAAGCAAACAAAAGAAAGAAGTAAAATAACATAAATAAAACACAAGTACATACGAATTGAACTAGAAAGAAGATAAGTATGACAACTTAATAAATGCTGGTGTACCCATGTCTCCATATCAGCCATGTAGAAGAAAATATCCCTGTTATTATTGTACACATAAATAATAGCATCTCCTGTCAACTTCTTTATATTTATCAACCGACTTCATTTCCTATATACCCATCATCTCCATCAAATTTTTTCATTCATAGTTATGTTAAACTGAAGTAAACAAATCTCAACTTCAATTGGAAAAAAAAATCAAACAACTGAAAACAAAGATAAATTTCAAATCTTAAAACTTGGAATGATCAACTCAGCAACCCTGGAATCAAGGCAGGCTCTGTTTTCAAGCATTCCAGAAAGATCAAATTCATAAACAAATTTCCAGTTTTCAAACTCAAGCAAATTTCTCAAAGCTGTTGTAAACAACTCTGTCTCTCTCTGTTTCTTTTCTGGATTCTAAGGTGAGTAACATTTTATTTAAAATTTATAACTTAAGTTAATATGGTGCGTGCTTGTCTTTGTGATAACATATATTATGTACATATGTTGTTGTGCAAATTTGTGTATATGTGTACACTTGTTATTCTGTACTCTGTTATATGTTGTTTAATTCCTTGAGTAAATTGGTAAACAAACCCTCATCTTTGGATATAATAATTGTTTGAATGTAAGATGTAAACAAAAATAGTTTGTTTGACTATAATCTAGGTGTTAAAAATTTATTTAAGTTAAATCAACTTGAAATCGACCCTGGAAACCAAAAGAACAAAGTTCAACTTCAAATAAGTTTTAAAACAAATTTCTTGTTTTAGGAAATCAGGTGTACAAGGTGAAACTACATACAAAAACAGGATTTTTAAAACAAGATTTATGATTTTTAAAGAAAGGGGTAAAGAGCAGTTTTGGTTCGATCGTTTTATACTTTTTTGGGTTGCCATGGATGACCGAGACGGCTGGAAGGGTCGAGCGTTTGTCAAGAGGAAGAGGAGTGACCAGGGGTTCATGGAAAATTGTCGTGATGGTCGGCAGATGAACGTGGTGGCGGCGGGAAGCATTTGAAATCTGGTAACCTAGTTTTAGTGGCTATGGCATTTTGTCTCGTTCGACGTCGATGATTGATCGAGTGTAGCACGACTTTGGGGTTTGGTAGAGGGGAGAGAGTTGAGGCTGTGGCCGGAGGCGTTGGCGATCCAGTGGTCTGAGTCGCGAGCATGAGGCGAACTTCTAGGCTTTGAAGGGGGTTGCTGTTTCGTCCAGGTTAGATTGTGAGACTCGTTTTCGATCTCGAGCTTGAGTTGTTGATCGGAGGGTTGGGATAGGATGTGGAAGTGGTCGCCGATATGTGGAGATGGTCGTGGTTGACCGGAAGTGGCGATCGGAGACGTGCACGTGCACGGTGGAGTGATTTTCTGGTGAAGCTGTTTTGCTGGTTTCGAATTAAGGCTGGGGAAGTGAACTCGAGATTTACTCGAGTTGGTCTTTGTTTGGCTCGAGTAAATTTATATTTTTCTCGAAGTAAAATAAGGGGAAACTCGGGTATGTTGATTTCCAGTTTTTAACCTGTAACTTGTTTTCAGTTTTAAAGTGTTGGTTTAAAAAGTAAAATCAAATTTAAACTGAGGCAAAGGAAATGTTTAGCTTCCAGATTTTTGAAGTAAATAAAGTTTAAAATTTAAATAATTTAAATAAGTTTAAATATTTTGAATTTGAGGGAATTTGATTTAAAATTCTTTCATACAAAGGAATTGCTTTAATTTGTAGTTAATACTATAATTGATTTTCAAAATTTGAAGAGACTTCTAAGTGTTAATTTAGTTGAACAATTAAATCAATTAATTAAATTATAATTGTAATTGGAGTTTGAATTAAGTAATGATTAAGTGATTAATAAATGGTAATTAACTACTTAAGTTAATAAATGAATGATTAATAGTTAATTAATGATTTAGATTAAATTATAATTGGAAATGATTTAATATGAATTAATCTAAGATAATTTCTCAAGAAAGCAATTGAAGAAATGTTATTAGTTAATGAAGTTAATTAACTAGAAGTTATTAAGTAATCAAATTTATGTGATAAATTTTGATAAATAATTAGATTAATTAATTGAGATAATCAATTGTAAATTGTTAATTACTTCGTGAAAGCAATTAAGGGGTCAATTAATTATGTAATTGGTTTAAAGGTTAATTAATAAATGATTAAAGGTCAATCAATCAAAATGATTTGTAATTAACCAAGATTTGTAGTTTATTCATCAGTAATAAATCTGATTGGAATTAATCAAACAATTAACTTACCTTACTTATGAATGTTTGGATTTTATTGGATGATTGAATTTGTTTGATATCCCTGATATATGATGCTTTGTGATACACCCTGATTTAGGTTGTGATCTGTGATAAATTATCTGTGATGTAATTTATTATCTATGATATTTATATATCTGTGATCTGTGCATGAACGATAAGTGTTATAGTTTATATCGCTTATCATCTATATCTTGTATTTTGATCTGGGATGATTCATTGTGTTGCACTATTGTGTTAAACCCCTGGACTACACCATACACACACAAATATGGATTTCACGAGGAAATCGGTTAAGTCACAGATAATTTAAATTTGATGTTTTTGAAATTGAAATTTTAATTTCAATTGATTTTGAAATTGGAAATTTGGGTTTAAAGTGAAAAGCTTTTGAAATGGAAATTCAAAGATAAAAGTTATTTTGAATAACTTGATTAAGTTTTGAAAATTTAAATTATTTGATTTAAATTTGAATTCAAGTTTGAAATTGAATTCAATGATTGGAATTTTGATTTAAGATATTGTTAATGTGTTTATATGAATTTAAACCATTTAAAAGTATAATTTTGAGAATTTGAATTTAAACCCCAAGAACCTTAACTCGTATAAATGAATCAGGTTTCCAAAATGAAAACTGTTTGTTTTAAAAGAATAAAAGCTTTCATATAAGAAATGAAATTCCATTTTAATTAAAGGAATTTCAAGATTGAGTTGAAAAATGGTTTTCTAAGTTATGAATGAATTCTTTTTGAAAGCTATGAATTGAATCTGTTTATTTTTAACAGATTTAAAATGGTGATTTGTTTAAACCATTTGAAATGAAATTGTTTTGTAAGCTATGAGTTAAATCTTTGATTTAAAGATTTGACGAGTTAATCAAATTGAAATGGAAATTGATTTGGAAAATCTGTAAATGAATCTTTGTGAAACTGGGTGAACTTTATGAATTAAATCTTTTATTTAAAAGATTAAATGTGGAAATTATTTAAACAGTTGAAGGTTGTTAAAATAAATCTTTTTGTTTAAAGATTTGAAATGGTAATTTGTTGAACCATTTGAAAAGAAAGTTTGGGTTTAAGTTGTGACTTAATTAAAATCCCAATATCCATTTGTTTTTAAATATTACGCTCACTATTCGGATTAGCCGGGAGAGGACCTTTGTGTCACATAACCCATTCCGAATAGTGATACGTCGTATATGGATGGCATTTGAAGACCGGTGTTGAAGACCGGATATTTTTCGAAAATGAAAGGACAACCTGTCGAATGTCTCTGCACCGAGTTGCTCCAGTATAGAGATTTATATCACTCTTTTGTGATGGGAAGTCCGGACGTGATTGAAAATTATCCGGATTTGAAAGGGCTTCGTGAGAAGTGCCTTCGGTTCTGTTCGAACCCGGAACAGACTTGTATGGTTACATGTCTGACATTACACTTTGAGATATAAAGCAGATTTCTTTCAAATACATTTCTGTTGGTGGTGGAGAATTTATTCTCTTAGCTTAACACCCTTCTCTGAGACGTACGAGCTCAGAGGTTATGTAGTTGAAATTTATCAGCGATATATTCCCAATTTGGTAATGTGGCATGCTGAGTGTTGCTGTTTGTTGATCAGTGTTTGATCATTTGTGATATGATCATTTGTTTGATCATTTATCTTTGTGATCATTTCTTTGATCATCTATTGACCCAAAGCATGGCTTTGTGACAAAGCGTAGCTTTGTGGACGAGACTTCGTCAGGGCCTCACAACCCAGAAATGGTCGAAACAGGAATGTTGCGGCAAGGTTATGAGGGTCGCGCCCTTTAGGGTATGTCATTTCCTTCTGGAAAAGGGTGGTATTATGGTATGGAGCCCTAATACTTACTCATGTGGACACACTTTATTTATTATGTGTGATGTTGGTTACCGAGCGCTCGGATAAAGGTTCCAAAGGACCGGGAGGTGGCATATTCGTGAGTTACCTGTTACAGGGATAACCCGGCCTTGTTGGCAGAGAGCAGTTTGTCTCTCGGAGCGTCCCGCCAGAAGCGTTTCCTTCGTGGCATAGGAAGTTCCTTAGCCTGACCATTTGTTGGAAATCCATTTCCCAATACGGAACTTGTACGGTTTTAGTTGTAGAACCTGCCATTTACTTATGGTGGCGCCCCACTATTTAGATGGTAGCTATAGTAGGCATAGTTCGAAATGTCTATGCTGGCTAAGATTGATATTATACTTTCGAAATGTTTTCTTCACTATGCACTAATAATAATATCAAATTGATTTTGCGTAGTAAGCATCTTTGACTATCATAAGAAGAAATGTCCTCCAATTCTGTGTTTGCATTGTGTGTGTGGCGGGAGGTCTTATGGTAGTTTCATTTTCCAAAATCATTGCGGATTTCAATGTTTAAAAGCCTTTTGTGTTTGTTTAAAGATAAACTGTTTTTGTTGCTCACACCAGTCCCATGACTGATCCGGAGTTTATTGTTCCCTTTCCTAAACTCTGGGTGCCCACCATTTTCCACACGGGCAGTCTAGAGTTGGGTTTCTTAGATATTCAGGTTGAGTAGATTATCTGGAGCTAGTCAGTCCTTGGACGACTGACCTTGCTTTCCGCTAGCTATGGATTGGAGCATTCTATTGGAGATATTCTATCTGATGCTGGTGTTATTTATTTTCTTTCCGCTGCTATTTCTTGTATCATATCTCTATCTGTTGTATCATTCTGTTGTATCATATTGTATCAGATTTTGTATCTGCCATTGTATCAATGTTATATATATTGATATATTCTTTTTATTCCGCTGTGTTGTTATACTTAATGTTGTTATAAGCTCCAGCGACTCGGATTCGAACGGTCGAATCTACGACATTCGAGTATGATGTAAAGTACGGATGTCGATTTTCGAGCGCGAAAATCCCAGATCGTTACATTTGGTATCAGAGCTAAGGTTGAACTTTAGCTCAGGAGTATAACACGTTAAGTAGCTCATTAGAGATAGGGTGAAGTATACCCTAGAATGAGTAATTCTCAGATATCTGTCCTTATGCCTCAGTATATTCTCTTACTATCCACTGATAGTGAGTATGAGTGTAAGAAGAGGATGAGATAGGGGACAGGCGAATACGACTAGAAATGGTCAATATCCTGTAACAACGAGGAAACAATCTTTTCTCTATCAATCTCTTTGATTCGTCATCCTTTCTAAATTCTTCGATAGTTTCTGGTAAATCGAGGAAGATATTCGATATATATATTAAGATGGGACGTAAACTCCGGAAGGACCAAAATTGTTGTTTGGATGTATTGGTTGCCTTGTTTGTTTTGGTTCCTATGGTTGATAGATACTTTGGTTCTAAACTGAAAATTTTGAAATTGTATTCATATATCTGTCTATTTTTGGGTCCCAATATATTCTACGGATGGTTAGTTATCCTTCGAACTAACCGATGCCATTGTATATTTCGTAGATCTGGATGACCCGAGTATTTTGTGAAGTGTCAAACAGATTTGTTCTTGTATCTATTACTGATATTCTGATTTGGTAAGCCAAATGCAGAATAGATGTTCAATTCGGTTTGATGAAATATTCTTCACCTATCTTTGTGTCTCCTTGGCAATTTCGAGGACGAAATTCTTTTAAGGGGGGAAGTATGTAACGACCCCGAATTTATATATATATTTAAATTAATAATTAAATTAATTTTTGAATTAAAATTTGTTAAATTAAATGATGAAGAGATGAGAGTTTTCCCGAGATCAAATAAAAATGTGTTAAATCATTTAAAGTTGAATATTGTATATATGTACATATGTGAATGTGTATATATTTGAGTATATATGAGAAAATTTGAAATTTTATATCTATTGAATTTGAGTTTTAAATCTAAAATAAATGGTTTAAAAATAATTATAAAATATATAGATATTTGACACAAGTATAAAAGTAAGTAAAACAAATAATTTAAATTAGAATCTAATGGGTTATAATTGGAATATAAATAAATAAGATAAGTTATGTAGTTATGATATAAGTAAATACATTAGCTAAAAAAATACAACAACATGTTAACTAGAAATTACAAAGCAAAAGTAAAGAAACAATATGTATTCATATACAAAGCAAGTAAATTATTTGTCAACAAAACAAAAGACGAAATATAAACAAAGCAAGTATATTCAAGTTTGCAAAACAAAAGAAGATAACATCTTAATCAGCCGAGACATACAAATGAAGCAAACAAAAGAAAGAAGTAAAATAACATAAATAAAACACAAGTACATACGAATTGAACTAGAAAGAAGATAAGTATGACAACTTAATAAATGCTGGTGTACCCATGTCTCCATATCAGCCATGTAGAAGAAAATATCCTTGTTATTATTGTACACATAAATAATAGCATCTCCTGTCAACTTCTTTATATTTATCAACCGACTTCATTTCCTATATACCCATCATCTCCATCAAATTTGTTCATTCATAGTTATGTTAAACTGAAGTAAACAAATCTCAACTTCAATTGGAAAAAAAATCAAACAACTGAAAATAAAGATAAATTTCAAATCTTAAAACTTGGAATGATCAACTCAGCAAACCTGGAATCAAGGAAGGCTCTGTTTTCAAGCATTCCAGAAAGATCAAATTCATAAAAAAAATTCCAGTTTTCAAACTCAAGCAAATTTCTCAAAGCTGTTGCAAACAACTCTGTCTCTCTCTGTTTCTTTTCTGGATTCTAAGGTGAGTAACATTTTATTTAAAATTTATAACTTAAGTTAATATGGTGCGTGCTTGTCTTTGTGATAACATATATTATGTACATATGTGGTTGTGCAAATTTGTGTATATGTGTACACTTGTTATTCTGTACTCTGTTATATGTTGTTTAATTCCTTGAGTAGATTGGTAAACAAACCCTCATCTTTGGATATAATAATTGTTTGAATGTAAGATGTAAACAAAAATAGTTTGTTTGACTATAATCTAGGTGTTAAAAATTTATTTAAGTTAAATCAACTTGAAATCGACCCTGGAAACCAAAAGAACAAAGTTCAACTTCAAATAAGTTTTAAAACAACTTTCTTGTTTTAGGAAATCAGGTGTACAAGGTGAAACTACTTACAAAAACAGGATTTTTAAAACAAGATTTATGATTTTTAAAGAAAGGGGTAAAGAGCAGTTTTGGTTCGATCGTTTTATACTTTTTTGGGTTGCCATGGATGACCGAGACGGCTGGAAGGGTCGAGCGTTTGTCAAGAGGAAGAGGAGTGACCAGGGGTTCATGGAAAATTGTCGTGATGGTCGGCAGATGAACGTGGTGGCGGCGGGAAGCATTTGAAATCTGGTAACCTAGTTTTAGTGGCTATGGCATTTTGTCTCGTTCGACGTCGATGATTGATCGAGTGTAGCACGACTTTGGGGTTTGGTAGAGGGGAGAGAGTTGAGGCTGTGGCCGGAGGCGTTGGCGATCCAGTGGTCTGAGTCGCGAGCATGAGGCGAACTTCTAGGCTTTGAAGGGGGTTGCTGTTTCGTCCAGGTTAGATTGTGAGACTCATTTTCGATCTCGAGCTTGAGTTGTTGATCGGAGGGTTGGGATAGGATGTGGAAGTGGTCGCCGATATGTGGAGATGGTCGTGGTTGACCGGAAGTGGCGATCGGAGACGTGCACGTGCACGGTGGAGTGATTTTCTGGTGAAGCTGTTTTGCTGGTTTCGAATTAAGGCTGGGGAAGTGAACTCGAGATTTACTCGAGTTGGTCTTTGTTTGGCTCGAGTAAATTTATATTTTTCTCGAAGTAAAATAAGGGGAAACTCGGGTATGTTGATTTCCAGTTTTTAACCTGTAACTTGTTTTCAGTTTTAAAGTGTTGGTTTAAAAAGTAAAATCAAATTTAAACTGAGGCAAAGGAAATGTTTAGCTTCCAGATTTTTGAAGTAAATAAAGTTTAAAATTTAAATAATTTAAATAAGTTTAAATATTTTGAATTTGAGGGAATTTGATTTAAAATTCTTTCATACAAAGGAATTGCTTTAATTTGTAGTTAATACTATAATTGATTTTCAAAATTTGAAGAGACTTCTAAGTGTTAATTTAGTTGAACAATTAAATCAATTAATTAAATTATAATTGTAATTGGAGTTTGAATTAAGTAATGATTAAGTGATTAATAAATGGTAATTAACTACTTAAGTTAATAAATGAATGATTAATAGTTAATTAATGATTTAGATTAAATTATAATTGGAAATGATTTAATATGAATTAATCTAAGATAATTTCTCAAGAAAGCAATTGAAGAAATGTTATTAGTTAATGAAGTTAATTAACTAGAAGTTATTAAGTAATCAAATTTATGTGATAAATTTTGATAAATAATTAGATTAATTAATTGAGATAATCAATTGTAAATTGTTAATTACTCCGTGAAAGCAATTAAGGGGTCAATTAATTATGTAATTGGTTTAAAGGTTAATTAATAAATGATTAAAGGTCAATCAATCAAAATGATTTGTAATTAACCAAGATTTGTAGTTTATTCATTAGTAATAAATCTGATTGGAATTAATCAAACAATTAACTTACCTTACTTATGAATGTTTGGATTTTATTGGATGATTGAATTTGTTTGATATCCCTGATATATGATGCTTTGTGATACACCCTGATTTAGGTTGTGATCTGTGATAAATTATCTGTGATGTAATTTATTATCTGTGATATTTATATATCTGTGATCTGTGGATGAACGATAAGCGTTATAGTTTATATCTCTTATCATCTATATCCTGTATTTTGATCTGGGATGATTCATTGTGTTGCACTATTGTGTTAAACCCCTGGACTACACCATACACACACAAATATGGATTTCACGAGGAAATCGGTTAAGTCACAGATAATTTAAATTTGATGTTTTTGAAATTGAAATTTTAATTTCAATTGATTTTGAAATTGGAAATTTGGGTTTAAAGTGAAAAGCTTTTGAAATGGAAATTCAAAGATAAAAGTTATTTTGAATAACTTGATTAAGTTTTGAAAATTTAAATTATTTGATTTAAATTTGAATTCAAGTTTGAAATTGAATTCAATGATTGGAATTTTGATTTAACATATTGTAAATGTGTTTATATGAAGTTAAACCATTTAAAAGTATAATTTTGAGAATTTGAATTTAAACCACAAGAACCTTAACTCGTATAAATGAATCAGGTTTCCAAAATGAAAACTGTTTGTTTTAAAAGAATAAAAGCTTTCATATAAGAAATGAAATTCCATTTTAATTAAAGGAATTTCAAGATTGAGTTGAAAAATGGTTTTCTAAGTTATGAATGAATTCTTTTTGAAAGCTATGAATTGAATCTGTTTATTTTTAACAGATTTAAAATGGTGATTTGTTTAAACCATTTGAAATGAAATTGTTTTGTAAGCTATGAGTTAAATCTTTGATTTAAAGATTTGACGAGTTAATCAAATTGAAATGGAAATTCATTTGGAAAATATGTAAATGAATCTTTGTGAAACTGGGTGAACTTTATGAATTAAATCTTTTATTTAAAAGATTAAATGTGGAAATTATTTAAACCGTTGAAGGTTGTTAAAATGAATCTTTTTGTTTAAAGATTTGAAATGGTAATTTGTTGAACCATTTGAAAAGAAAGTTTGGGTTTAAGTTGTGACTTAATTGAAATCCCAATATCCATTTGTTTTTAAATATTACGCTCACTATTCGGATTAGCCGGGAGAGGACCTTTGTGTCACATAACCCATTCCGAATAGTGATACGTCGTATATGGATGGCATTTGAAGACCGGTGTTGAAGACCGGATATTTTTTGAAAATGAAAGGACAACCTGTCGAATGTCTCTGCACCGAGTTGCTCCGGTATAGAGATTTATATCACTCTTTTGTGATGGGAAGTCCGGACGTGATTGAAAATTATCCGGATTTGCAAGGGCTTCTTGAGAAGTGCCTTCGGTTCTGTTCGAACCCGGAACAGACTTGTATGGTTACATGTCTGACATTACACTTTGAGATATAAAGCAGATTTCTTTCAAATACATTTCTTTTGGTGGCGGAGAATTTATTCTCTTAGCTTAACACCCTTCTCTGAGACGTACGAGCTCAGAGGTTATGTAGTTGAAATTTATCAGCGATATATTCCCAATTTGGTAATGTGGCATGCTGAGTGTTGCTGTTTGATGATCAGTGTTTGATCATTTGTGATATGATCATTTGTTTGATCATTTATCTTTGTGATCATTTCTTTGATCATCTGTTGACCCAAAGCATGGCTTTGTGACAAAGCGTAGCTTTGTGGACGAGACTTCGTCAGGGCCTCACAACCCGGAATTGGTCGAAACAGGAATGTTGCGCAAGGTTATGAGGGTCGCGCCCTTTAGGGTATGTCATTTCCTTCTGGAAAAGGGTGGTATTATGGTATGGAGCCCTGATACTTACTCATGTGGACACACTTTATTTATTATGTGTGATGTTGGTTACCGAGCGCTCGGATAAAGGTCCCAAAGGACCGGGAGGTGGCATATTCGTGAGTTACCTGTTACAGGGTAACCCGGCCTTGTTGGCAGAGAGCAGTTTGTCTCTCGGAGCGTCCCGCCAGAGGCGTTTCCTTCGTGGCATAGGAAGTTCCTTAGCCTGACCATTTGTTGGAAATCCATTTCCCAATACGGAACTTGTACGGTTTTAGTTGTAGAACCTGCCATTTACTTATGGTGGCGCCCCACTGTTTAGATGGTAGCTATAGTAGGCATAGTTCGAAATGTCTATGCTGGCTAAGATTGATATTATACTTTCGAAATGTTTTCTGCACTATGCACTAATAATAATATCCAATTGATTTTGCGTAGTAAGCATCTTTGACTATCATAAGAAGAAATGTCCTCCAATTCTACGTTTGCATTGTGTGTGTGGCGGGAGGTCTTATGGTAGTTTCATTTTCCAAAAGCATTGCGGATTTCAATGTTTAAAAGCCTTTTGTGTTTGTTTAAAGATAAACTGTTTTTGTTGCTCACACCAGTCCCATGACTGATCCGGAGTTTATTGTTCCCTTTCCTAAACTCTGGGTGCCCACCATTTTCCACACGGGCAGTCTAGAGTTGGGTTTCTTAGATATTCAGGTTGAGTAGATTATCTGGAGCTAGTCAGTCCTTGGACGACTGACCTTGCTTTCCGCTAGCTATGGATTGGAGCATTCTATTGGAGATATTCTATCTGCTGCTGGTGTTATTTATTTTCTTTCCGCTGCTATTTCTTGTATCATATCTCTATCTGTTGTATCATTCTGTTGTATCATATTGTATCAGATTTTGTATCTGCCATTGTATCAATGTTATATATATTGATATATTCTTTTTATTCCGCTGTGTTGTTATACTTAATGTTGTTATAAGCTCCGGCGACTCGGATTCGAACGGTCGAATCTACGGCATTCGAGTACGGTGTAAAGTACGGATGTCGATTTTCGAGCGTGAAAATCCCAGATCGTTACAACATGGTTGTTACATGGCATCCCACGCTCTGACCAGAATTCATAAACAACTCAACAAATAAGAAAACACAATATAAAACATTTTATAATACTAACTAGTGCATTCTCTTATATATATATACACACACACACATATATATATACACACACACTCTCAAACAAACTCATTCTAGGGTATTACTACCCTATCTCTAATGAGTTAAACCCCATAAAGCTAAGGTTGTCGCTAAACCAAAGCTTTGATACCAACCGTGACAACCCACATTTCGAAAGGTTTTAATCGACAATAATCCACACATGTCCAACTCAAACAATCCAAAACACAGATAATCAATGGGGTTAATTAAGAAAAATAAGAAAAGAAGAAAATGAACATAGAATCTCATAGGGGAATGACAAAACATAATAATCAAATAAATAGTTCATGAAGCTGTTTATACTATACATTTGATTAAAAATTTACAAAATCTATCAAAGTTATATATACAACAAAACAATAGACTAATGCAGCGGAACAAACAATGTGGTGAAATAATACTAGTAATAATAATATACCAATCTTCATCTTCATCCTCCAGAAAATAATCTTCAGTGCGCTGAAGACTCAGGGCTGGCCCAAGCATAAAGTAAAACAATAGATTCGAATCAGGACAAATATTCTTATGTGAGTCAAATCAATATCACATATAATAGGAGTGTAATAGCATCAGAGATGTTTACTAGGTTTTATATCTCATATCCACTGTATAATGTGTGTGAAATAACTCAAGAGATGTTACGCGATTTTCCATCTCTTAAGGATCCATCAAAATATCTATATATAGTAGAATACGCTATATATATAATGTCTAATCAGTAAAATAAATATTTTTCTTAGCGTTAAGGGTTTACATTAATCCCCCCTAACGCGTTTTTAAGCATTGTCGTATAGTTTACATATAATGCCCCAGTAGCACGTTGGGGAATAGGGATGCGCCATGATACGACAACACTAAACCAAACTTGTAACGGTCTCATATAAGGATAAAAGTATAACAAGGCACGTGAGGCAATGCCTAAGGTATGATACTACCAGTTCGGGTCGCAGGGTTGGTGGTAACACATCGTAGCCACGACCGCCCACCGCGTCCATCCATCCCATATCGAGACAAAGGGAGGTCTTCCAAATCATGGTGCACCAATCAAAACCAACATCAAGAGTAATAGTATGGACCAAGTCCAAGAAGAAAATCGAAGAACGGATGTTCGCTAGGGGTAGCTAGCCTACTTGGCCCCGTCAAGCCGTCCTGTTTTATTCATTTCAAATTGGCACAAGTGTCGAGGTCTATCCATTATCGTTCTCTTTCTTCAAATCCAACAAACGTACACCAAATCCAACCACTTCATTCTAGAGTCTTCTCCGCATACACAGTTGTCAAAGTGGTTCCAATATTGACAGAGAGTATGCCAATAAGAGGCCCCAGTTTCTTTAACAACCAAACATCGTTTTACACACTGGTTGGTTCTTTTACATTTCGAAAACGATTCATACTTGATATCAAAATATCATATTCACTTCAAAATATCATATTTGCTTAAAATATGTCAATTTCACTTGAAAATCATTTTCGCTTCAATATCCCAATTTCACTTCCAAAATCATTTTGAATTTCCATTTAGGTAATAACTTCATTTTAACCCAATTCGCATTGAAATCAATGATTTAAATATAACATTCCAACCTTGCACAGTTTGAATTTTTAGAAAATAGTTTGAATAGTTTTAAATTGTTAAAAAGTTAAAATAGTTAAAATAGTTAGAAATTAAAATAGATTATATATTAAATGATTTTAAAATTTAAATAATTTGGAAATTTAAAAAGATGAATTTTAAAACAGTTTAGAGGAAAATAGTTTATAGTGAAAATAATTTCAAATTAAAAACTGTTTCATTCCATTTTCAATAAATCTGGATTCAGGTCCAAGTTTTAAATCAAACTGGTTCAATTCAGATCTTCCAACTCAGATCATCTTAAATCTCAAATCGATTCAAATCGACTCGATTTCGATTTCAATTAAAACCAAATTAATTTCAATTCCAATTCGAATTAATTTCAATTTCGATTTTCATTAGTTTCGATTGGCGGAATCACTGATCTTTATAGAGGTCATTCAAAGTGAGGTTATGCAATGCTCCCAAAATCAAAAGAATACAAATAGGGAAGACATGAATGGATTTCAGAACAAGTGGGAGCATTCCAAAGTTCAAAGGAATCCTAATCGATAAGAATCCAAACCAAGATTAGAGATATATAACCTATATCAATATGAAAGAATTCCCATTCATAATTTGGAAAAACTCAAATTCATATCATACGAAAACAGAAGCATAAATATCTTTAGTTGGACAACTTCAGCTAAGAAAAAGATACAATAGAGTTCACCTAATGCAACCTAACAAACTACTGATAACAAACAAATCCCTAGATTACCACTCCTACATAAACAAAGCATTAGTATTAATTCTTCCGGGTGGTACATCAACGGGTTCAGAACACTCCCCCTCAATGTGTCCC
Organism: Allium fistulosum; assembly: GCA_030737815.1. Lineage (NCBI taxonomy): Eukaryota > Viridiplantae > Streptophyta > Magnoliopsida > Asparagales > Amaryllidaceae > Allium > Allium fistulosum. The sequence continues at coordinate 969,460,772 of CM060908.1, read as the reverse complement.
CAACTTCTGCATTTCTGGCACAAGTGCACTACACTCCCATCTTCCTTAACGAACTGCGGGTACGCAGTCTTCTTTCCGTACTTCCTTTCAGAACAATTCCTGGCTATCTACCCAGGCCTCCTACAGTGATAGCAAATGGATGATTGGTCGACTGATGTAGTGGGTGCAGATTTCACTTTCTTCACCTTCTAGCAGCGACTGGGAAAGTGCCCCTCACTACAGCATCTAAAACAGAAGATCTTGGACCGAAAACGCTTGCCCTCCTTCTTCTTTCCTCTATTTCTATTCCCACACATGACTTCATAGTGTCCCTTTTCCTGACATCGATAACAAACGACATGGTCATAAGGACCAGGTCCTGCTCTTTCCCTCCACAGCCTTTCCCACTTCTCGATTTCTTCCTCCCGTTCCTTACGGGCCAGGGCTCTTCGTGCTCTACGGGCGGCTTTCTGCTCTTTCGAATTTGCCATACCCAAAATAGATTCCTATCAACAATGAATTCTAGATCAAACAAGCTAGAAGTTCAAAATTTAAGAGGATCCTAATCAAAGAAATTACTAACAAGGTGGATACGAAAGGAATGAAGTTTATAAAAAAAGTACTTTCAAACCAAAAAAATTTATATCAAAATAATCTTTGAAAATTCTTTAAAATCATTTGAAAATCATTTTATACTTCGAAAATACGTTCTCTCATAAGGAAATGATTCTGAGATTGATTTCACTCATTCTAGGGTATTTCTACCGTATCTCTGATACCAAATGTAACATCCTACTATTTTGAACCATTCAAATCGACAATAAATCCACACATGTCGGACTTGAATACTTCAAAACAGTGGATTGTCAAGAAAATTTGGAGCAAATGAAATCAAACATAGAATCACAGACACCGAAAATCAGAATAACTCACAGCGGAAATAAAATACCATAGTAGTTCATGAAGCTACTATATACATTGTAATGACCCAAGATTTTAGGAATTTATTTTGAAAATATTAATAAGTTTAAAATAATTTTTAAACCAATTTTAAAGGGGAATTGATATGGCTTGATATGGTGTAACTATATGTGTGTACATGTGTGCACAGGGAATACACATGAATTGAAGCTAAATTCCTGAATGATATGAATGAACATATGTTGATGTGTATGGGGAAATATATATATATATATATATATATATATATATACAGATAAATAAAGTAAAACCTTAAAGGCTATATGCAAGAATATATATGGATGCTACTAATTGTATTTGAGTGTACATGTGCATGTGTGTCAATACAAAATAATGTATATATATATATATATATATGTGTGTGTGTGTACTAATTATTTCTGTAAGACTTATATATACATATATGTATGCTAATCAAATACTAGAGTTCTAATTAGCAAAATAAAATACACACACATATTTTAAATTATAGGCAGAAAGAAAAGATTGAGGATATAAAAGGAGTAATCCTTTATAAATAAATAAAGGAGGTACATGCTATTTAAGTGAAAGCTAAAAATAAAAAATAAGATAAAACAGAGATATGCTTTGTATAGGCAGAATTAGGAAGAATATTTGATAAATAATGAAAATCAAGTCACACTTTTAGCATGATAGTAGACAAGAGGAAAAGCATTTTTGGAAAAGCAAAATTTCTGAAATTAACCAAAAGGATATAACCACTTTTCTCTTCACAAACTTAAGCCGGGGAGGGTAAGATTTTGGGTTTAGATAAAATGCAAATGGCATGATTTCTGATGGGCAAAATGACTTTAGCTAGTGCCTTAAACCCTAAGAAGGACCCTGCATAAATAAGCAGTGATATGAGGAACCTTCTCTTCTTCCCGGATAGCTCTTGAGAAAAATATATATATTATATAAATATAAAACTAGTGAAGAAAAAGGGTTTGAAGGCAGAAGCTTGTCAATCAACTGAGAAGTGAAAGAGAGCTAGGTGACAAAACTCACTCAAAATCTAAGGCACTAAGTCCTAATGAAGGAAGCCAGTTCATAAGTTAATTTTTCTTAAAAATGTATTTTCATATGTGATTGTCTATCTGTGATTTCAGAGATGAAAATGTTTTGATTTTCAGCTGGTTGTTCTGCTTGTTTTATTATATGAAAGTTCTAAGTATTATTAGTATATACATGTTTTAAAAACCCAGATCTCTCTGATATGTTAATGTTTAGAAACATAAGTAAATACCCAGGGAATCAAATGTTGAATATACGCAAGTAGTGTTGGTTTTGGCTCAACCCAGAAAATATAAACATGTTGAGCTGCAATATCTATATAATAAAATTCCTTTGTTTTAACGGGAAGACAAAGAATGGCTATGATTTCTCCTTTGTAAAGACATCAGATGGCCGAAATCTATCCATGTCAGCAAACTTAAACTCTCTGTTAAGAGTTAACGTCATATCTGAATTTATTTTACATCCAAACTTCCACCTCCATGATCTGCACACCCACGACCATTTTTCAAACAGAAATTCACGTCTAACCCTTCTGAAATTCCTCCTTTATCTCCACTCTCCAATTCATATGCCTCTTTTCAGACTCTTTTTCTCATTGCAAAGTCACATTGAAACCCTAAATTAATTACCCCACCGCTACAAGAAAAAAGCAGAAAAATCGACAGGCAACATGAAGAAGTGAATAAATAGATCAAAGAGCACAGCGGGTTAAGGAATCTAACCCAAAAATACATTCAGGTTTTCCCTCTTAAATTATTATTTGAAATTGGCGTACTTTAGTTTTTATATATGAATTAAATTGATAGAAGCGAAAAGAGAGACAAAGGTGGGTTAACATGAAATCACGGTACCTTACTAAATGCTTTGTTTTTTTTGGACCAAGTGGGTTGATATGTATAATTTCTTTTCATTTTCAGACCATCTTATTCTTATTTTCTTCAAGGTCTGTAGATTATATACCTTCATTCAATATTGTCATAAACGTGTCTTCTTTTCTTCTATTAGTTTTACCTTTCTATCTGTTTCTACATTTTCTTAGGTTTTTGAGGGGTAGCCAACAGTGCATCATTTTCATTCTCACGGTATGATGAAATAACATATGCCATTGCTACATAGTTTAAAATTTACATAATTTTGGTTTGCAATGCTTTCATTGTTCTGTTGGAGATTTAATTTTGGTTACTAAATGAAGGAATTTTGCATTTAATTTGCTTAACAGGAATTGTTTCCTTTGGGCATCATTTAAGAAGAATATAAGACTTTCATTTTAGTACTAAAAAGGAAGAGTTTTGCATTTGGTTTACTGCCCATGAATAATGTGTTGGTTGAAAAATTAAATGAATAACTTAAATATCTGCTTCCATATAAACTTTCCAATCAACTAAATTTCATACTTTCATAATTTTATTTATCACATACTTAATTTTTCAAGCTGAAGATTACATACTAAAAAAATAGAGTTGTGGCACTTTTTTGTTGTCGCTTTTTTCTCCTTTTAAATTCTATTGTTATATTCTATTGGTTGATGTGATTCAAATCCACACATTTGATTACACAATCAACTGTCCAGCCTTTTATTGTTTTTTTAGGCTAATTAGACAACATTTTCAACGTTGTCATATAACTATTGTCTCATATATGTTGTAAAAAGTAATATTTTGTTAAAAAAAAGAATCCTATTCCTAAGGCGGTTATTTATGTCATCAAAAATACTGTTGTCTTAAAGTTATTTCATTACAGCCTTCTGTTTAACAGAATAATGCAATACGTTATAACATAGACAAAATTTTGTTGAACAAGGTTTGAAGAATACAGTGGCTACTTTGGTAATTGCAATATTGTTACGATCAGCTATTGTGGAATATGTGACCTATCAACTGAAACCTGTACATGAGAATTAGTCTATTTAAAATAATTATTTGGATTCACAATTTGCTCTATCTAAAATAACAGTAATGTGTCGATGACATAGAACTATGTTACTTTGTTATTCAAGTGTAGAATTTAATATATTCTACAATCCAAGTGCTCATTTGGTAAGTAGGATTTGGGCTATAGTGGGTTATTACATGACATATTATAACCTGTGTGTCCGATTTTACTCATGCATTATCAATGCTATTTGAGAAGCTAAACATACTTTTCATTTACTAAATGGTTTTCATTAACTTTAATGAACCTTTATGGCAGATGCTATGATGCTTTCTTATTCTAATTATTATTGATGTGGTTTAATTGTCATGTTTAATTCAAATGGAAAACATCAGTCATTCCTTATCCTATGCTACATACTTACCTAAAATAGAACCATGGTTTCAGGTTTAGCCATTAAAAAAATTTGGTAAGTAGGATTTGGGCTATAGTGGGTTATTACATGACATATTATAACCTGTGTGTCCGATTTTACTCATGCATTATCAATGCTATTTGAGAAGCTAAACGTACTTTTCATTTACTAAATGGTTTTCGTTAACTTTAATGAACCTTTATGGCAGATGCTATGATGCTTGCTTATTCTAATTATTATTGATGAGGTTTAATTGTCATGTTTAATTCAAATGGAAAACATTAGTCATTCCTTATCCTATGCTACATACTTACCTAAAACAGAGCCATGGTTTCAGGTTTGGCCATTAAAAAATTTTGAGGTCATACAGGACTCAATATGTATTTCACACATGTTGCGGTAATTGCCCATATATTTTCAACATATATGCTCTTTCGTTTAATTGAATACATTTAGACAAATTTCACCCCACTGCTTAAAATCATGTAAAGTTAATCCACTTTGGCATAACATAATACCATATCAGAAATAGTCATACATTGAAATATTTTCATACATGTTATCTTAGTATAATAAGAAATATTGTTGTACTGTACACTCAAATTTCGTCCTCTGTTCGGGTTGTGTTTGTTTTTTCTCCCCGTTTGTCTATGTTTTCCCACTATAACTTGATTAATATCATTTATGTATGTTTTCTACGTTACCAAAGTTGTACAGCTTGCTTTCTTCTAATATCTAAAGGGTCCAACTTTCTCCATTCAGTCACGTACTCATTATTAGTATTCATTTAGATTCCTAACTTATAAGTTCAAAAGACTAATTTTGTCTTCAAGGTATTTTCACATATTTTTCGATTTAGTATATAGCCGTTCACGTTTTTGTCTACGTGATATTAATTGTTGACTTTTATGTATAAACTTCATACCATTTGAATATGGTATGTATATTAGAAAAATTGTCAGTGAATAGAATTTGGTATTATTTAATATGAAATATGTTTACTTTTTACTGATTTTGGAATATAACGTTTTTCCCTTATTAACACCAAGATTGCAATTTGACTAATTTGTTATTGATATATGGAAATTTTGCTACCTTTGCTAATAGAAGACACAATATTTTTTTTTAATTTAAAGTTCACATATAGTATTTAATTTTGAAAATTTTGGTATTTGGTATGTATTCCGTAATTGTAAAATTTGCATGACTTTCTTTCAGTGCACTTCCGTTATCTACTACTTAGTTGCAGGCAATTTTTGGCAAATTTAATGAATTGTTATATGATCATCCACTTTACCACAACCTTAAAAAAGCTTTCTGCTATTAACCAAACTTCTTTAGGTTAGATATAAATCCTGAATTAATAAAACACCAGCTATAATCGCGCGCGCGCACGCACACACACATGTGTGTGTATACATACACACGCGCGTGCGCGCACGAGCGCGTGCAGGCGCACGCATGCGCCCACACACATATTATTAATATGATATCAGGGTAAAACATATTAGTGAATTAGTGAAGGTACATACATTAAAAGGTTAACGTAAGAACATTTGTTTCTAATTAATACTGAAGAGATTGATTTTATACTTAAATGGTACAAAGGGGCATCAATACATTACCATATATGTATGAAAGAGATTGTGAAATTGCTCGGTTTGCTAAAGAGTGTCCATATTCACGAAAGAGTAGAGCTATTGTGTTGTTTGTGTAGTCAAATGCTAAACTTTTTTTATGGTACAAATGTTGAGTTTAGCATTATAAAAAATTATTTGAAAATGTATTACAGTTTGGATTCATGTATTTGAACAAGAAAATAAATTGAGCAACATGTTGCAGTAAATGTGTTGTATTTAATGTGGTTAGGGTCCACTCAGTTTCCATGTATTCATATCCGTACTTTGCATTTATGAGACAATTTACTATGTTAAAACCATTCTATCTATATTAGAGCTATTACTTCAAAAGCATATTTTACATTGATGTTTCATTAATGTAATTAGTTTCACCTCAACATAGTTTGTATTTTAATAATTATATATCTAATACCACATTAAATACCCTGTGGACTTTATGATATGACTGATCATCATGGCAACATGCTAACAGCATCTAAACAATGCTGGCATGCTAAAATAAAGGCAGCACCTTTTCCTACTTTGAGCACTATTAATAGCTTAATGCGCATGTTATTTTGATTCATTGGCTGAAAAAAGCTAATGGTTTGCATTATACTGTACTTAGCATGATCAACAATTTAGTGAATATAATCAATAGTTTTATTGCTAAAGTTTCCTTTCCTAAATAATTTTTCCCTAAATTCAAGCTTTTTAAGTCACCTTATGTTATATATTTCATATCAATTTGTTTATATGATGAGAACATTGAAAACCTATTTATATACATAAATTAAATATGTCAGAATCAGGTTTGTTCATATTTGGCATATGGATATATAAATTATATACGATTTCTATATGTGGAAACTAAATATTTAATATGAGTATATCGGAATTCCTTATATAGGAAGTGAATCTAGCAGTATATGTAAATTTGGCATTTTTAGCCAAATTAATTTAATATTCCACCTATAGAAAGTCCATATTTAATTTCTGTTACTAATTATGTTCGGGTTATATTTCTCATGTAGATTGTTTTAGATTTAATTTGCATTTTTGTGTGCTTTGGTCTTCATTCGGGAACACAACAAAATTAGTACTTTTTCTTACATGGTAATGTATTATTTAAGAAATTTTCTTCCAATGATTCGAGGGTAATAAATGACCAAATGCTAAGAAAAAGTGAAAATCAAAGAAAACTTTTGGGTATCCAATATGGCTAGCCATTCAATATTATTTTATTATACATGAGTACTCCCATGAGTTAGTAGTTGCTCTGAGTTATGAAAAGTTAGTATAAAAATTCTGGGCCTACACTTATATTATCATGCTTGAGTATGTAATTCAATCAAAAAACAAGTCAAGAGAACACTTATGGCCTCTTGGCTTTGTCATATCCTAATTTATTTTTCGATTTCCTTAATTGGCCTCCAACCACATTTGAATCCCGCAAATCAACTTCAGATCAACTACAACTTATGCTTAAGATTTCATATTTGACTACGACTCTATTTTCCAAACAATTCAGTACAATAAAGTTAACATAAGCTGTAAAGAATAAACAAATACCAATTGGTTTCGAATTCTATTGCAAAATTTTACAAGTTACTCAAGCCACTATTTTTTTGTAGGTTTATGGATCATGGAACATCTCATACTATATAGAAGAATGTGCTCTTTTTTTCTCCTTTCGAGCGAGTATTATTGAAAATGAAGGGAAGTAATCATGTAAAAAGGTAAGTAAATGGAATGCAATATAGCCTATTACTAAATTATATAATTTGTTGATTTGGACTAGACAATATGATTTTCTTGGCAAACTATTCCTAATCACCTACGACTATTACGCTATTTGTAGTCGAAAAGGAAACGAGTCTCTATTCAAAATTATATAGGATAATTTTTTGGTAAGTTCATATACGATTAATTTATATTATTTAATTTTTGAGTTATTATGTTAATTCTCTATAGCTAGACGAGTTAATCGTGTGTTATTGACTGCAAAAGCTAGATGAAAAAAGTAAGAATTAAGTAAATGTATGTTCAATTTAGATGCATGTGCAATAGATTATAATATAAAATGAATACTTTACACTTGAAATATCATCGTCGAAATCCCAATTATAATCTACACCCACTAAACAAATATAGTTATTACAATTTTTATTGTCAATTTGTTATATATACGCTTACTAATGATTAATGATACAAGGAGTTGGATGTTTCTACCATTACAGTCTAAAGTCTATTTTCAATGAAATAATATATGAACGAGGAGAACTTGAGTCCACTTCTTATTCTACCGATGGTGATGACCAGATTTTAAAACAAAAGTCAATTGATTCCTTTATTTCATGAGTTGATTAGAGTTTGCTTGCCCATCATAGGTTTTTGTTTGAGATTGCTTACCAATGCTTTGAAATTAATTCGTCTAAAGAAGGTCTGCTTTCCATTGTTATCTATGTTTGCTTCATCTTCAATGTGTAGCTCACTTAAGAATGGATAGAGTTTATATGTAGTATATAATTACCAAGGACTTTCACTTTATTTGGAGATTATTTGCTTACATTAGGTACTCTTAGTTTGGCAACGACATTATGTAAGCTAATGAAATTATCCTTTCAATAAATTTTTCTTTCAATTCTAGATTTATTATTCACAACTTTAACCTTTTTAACATCTTACTCCATTGCACCTTGATTCTCATAACTATATATTTAATGCATATAACTATGTCACAGACATGTGTGTGTGGAAGTTAAATAATTTTAGTCTTCCATAGAAATGTTATTGTATTCTTATTTGAAGATTTTTAATATACCATTTGTATATAAGCATTAAATCCGGATCAATATATGCAACAATAATTATTATATCACTTGACTAATTATATTTTTTGAAAAAAGTACCAGCCAAATTTCATTTTTATGTATCTTTTATATTCAATAAATATTACATTCACCAATATTTTTATCCTTACAAATTATTGTGTCATAAAAATTATAAATAAAATAAAATTTGTACCCATGCCATCGGCACAGGCTCCATACTAGTACTTATGTATAAGTGCTGAGGCTTGAGACAAAAAGGAATTAGGGGTGCAATAGGGTTGCCTATGTGCTGATGCTTCTGATTCAATGAAAATATATAAATATTCAAACACATAGCAAATAAATTTTGCGATTCAGTGAAACTTGGTCATTCTGAGTTTAACTTAAGCACAAATGTTTGCAAAAAAGAAAAACTCTCTCTCAAATAGCCATAAGCCAATGTTAGTTGTCAATACCCTTTTTAAAATGCAAGAATATATATATATGTAGAATCTTGTTTAATGAACACCTACGTTAATTGCATATTTGTCTTTGTTGGTTATGAATGATATGGAATGCTATGACATGAATGTTTGTTTTAGTGAAATGATTCACTGTATGGTTTAGTCATGAAAAAATCAAAAGAGTTATTATTAACTTAAAACTGATTAGGAAATGGGGGTCAAGAGCACTACAGGAATGACTTGTGTTCTTGAGCAATACAATTTGATACATGTCTTGTTTAAGTCCTGAGATCTTTGTGTAATGGAGTGAATTAGTCCATTACAGTGTGTCCATTGATTCATATAATTGCAGATGAGACCAAGATAGATAAATATATCAATGTAAGAGAATTTGATATAAAGAGGAACTAGAGTTTTCCTGGAATGAAATATGAGTAGGGAATAAATGATTTAATTCATTTTGGTGATTTCTCTGTTTTGTATGGATGCTTATTTGATTTATGACTGAGTTGTGTGAATGTATGAATGTACCATATCTTTTTGAGGTTTCTGGAAAGGCAGACTTAAGTGTGCACCTGCACACTGACACAGAACATGCACACATGACTTATTTGTTTTCTAAAGGCAGAGTTATATACATATATACATGTTTCAAATTTAACATGATTTACAAATTGTTTTAGTGGATTTTCTCATACCAGACATGTGTCTGACCCTAGTGTGCTAATGGCATATGGGGTTTCTCATTTAATATGGGGCAGCTTCAAATGCATTTTCAGGGACTGCAGCAACTAAGTTGGAGTAGGAGCAAGGCTTTGAGAAGAAGATATTAGCATACTAAAACTAATTATATAAGAGCTTAAATGATGAAATCTGCATGTATTGATATTTTTAAATTGCCACTTGTATTAAGTACCGAAGGTTGGATGGATATTTTGCTAAGTGTTTTGATAAGGAATTGTCTTGTAATTGGAGTTTATATATTTAGTGATTATCTGAAAAGTTAAAGAAGCTAACCTATGATTTTTGTAAGTAAATCTGAGCAAGAACTTTATGATTTAGGGATGGGGCAGGACAAAGGCAAAAAAATCCCCATGAAGAGCTCTCAAAATTACTCAAGACTTATACTCATTTAGGAGGCAAAAGCTTTGAAGGGACAGAGAGTATTATGGAAATTCAAGCATGGTTGAGAGCATTGGATAGGATTTTCAATGACATGCAGCTTGATGATCAAAGGAAGAGGCAAGTGGCTTCAAGACAGCTGAAAGGAGTAGCTTTAAGCTGGTGGGAAGTAATCATTGCAGGGAGAAATGAGAATGAAATCACTTGGAATCAATTCAAGGAGATGTTGGAGCAAGAGTTGTACCAGCATCAGCTAAGACTACTTTACTAGAAGAATTTATTAGACTCAGGCAAGGAACTCTGAATGTCACTGAGTACACTCAAAAGTTTGAAGGGTTATCCACATATGGAGCAATGCTAGTGGCAGATGAAGCATCCAAAAATGATAGGTACATAAAAGGTTTGAACCCAGGACTTAGCAGAGCCATGTTACCTTATGCTAACAGGACTTTTGATCAAGTAATAGACTTGGGTTTGAAATTAGAGCAGCATGACAAGGAAAGAGAAAAGTTCAGAAATTTTAAGAATAATAACACTAAGAAGAGTAAGGGGAGATATCACCCTTATGATAAGAAGAAAGAAGAGGCCAGTAACAAAGGCACTGGAGATATCAAAGCTAAGGAAACCAAGAAGAAAATTGTGTGTCATCAATGTGGAAAAGAAGGACACATCAAACCAAGATGTCCACAATTGAAAGGAGGAGCTTTCAAGTGCTATCTATGTGGGAAAGAGGGGCATATGAAGAGAAATTGTCCTGAGTATAAACAGCAAGGAAAATTGGCAAACTTGGAAGGCAAAGGCAAATCAACAGTGGAGATTAATGCTGAAAATCACAGTCAAGTGGAAGGTACACAATTTATTTGTACCATACCCATAGCAATAGTATATGATACTGGGGCAACTCACTCTTTGATTTCTTATGAACTAGTTAAAATGCTAAAATTGAATTGCATATTGGTTGAAACCCCATTGCATATACAAAGTCCACTGGGGAGTTCTAGTGTTTTAAATATGATTTGTGTGGATGTGAAATTAAACATAGGAGGAGATACTTTTATTTCCAATTTATATGTTTTAAACTACCCAAATATAGGTGTTATATTGGGGGTAGATTGGTTAGGGCAATTTAAAGCCATAATTAACTTGGATTCATCCACCATATCATTGCAAAACCTTAGAGGCCAGAGAATCACAATTTTGTGTGAAGTGGCTAAGGGAAGGAAATTGTATCATTTAATTGACTTGGAGAAAGATTTCAGTGAACTTACTATTGAAGAAATTCCCATAGTCAATGAATACTTGGATGTGTTTGAGGATGTTAAGGGTGTTCCAAACCATAGACCAGTGGAATTCCAAATTCATTTAGTTCCAGGAGCAAGCCCAGTGATTAAAAAGCCAACTAGAATGGGGCAAGAGTGTTTTCTAGACTAGATTTAGCATTTGGTTTTCATCAAATGAAGGTGGAAGAGTCAAGTATCAAGTACACTGCCTTTAACACTAGGTATGGGTTGTATGAATTTCTGGTTATGCCATTTGGCTTGACTAATGCACCATCATACTTTGTAGATTTAATGAACAGAAACTTTTGAGATTATTTAGACAAATTTGTGCTTATTTTTATAGATGACATTTTAATTTATTCCAAAACAGTGGAAGAACATAACAGTCATTTTGACGCAGCGGATTAATCAAAACAATGTAGTTCGATGAATGTAGTAGTCGATGGATTGAAAGATACTGAAATGCCCAAATTCGTTGATCCGAAGATACCGAATTCTAGCTATCCCGAACTCGTTGATCGCGCAAGATACCGTGTTCAAAGATCTTCAATTCTTCCAGTGTTGATCAAGCGCACTTGATTCCGTGAATCGGCTTCTACAATCGTTGAATCGAGCGCACTCGATTAACCGAAAGAGGAGATAGGAGATTACACTCAACTACCAATTTGAAGGAAAGCACAAAGCTAACAAAAGAGAATTTTATTCAAAAATCAACAACACTTTACAAATGACTCACACGGCCTATTTATAGGCATTACAATTTTTCAACAGAAATTACCAACTCCTAAGTCGGTTCCGACTTATAGCTTCAGACCTACGACTTATCTTAACTCGGCGACGACCTAAGACAACAGCGACTTATCATATTACAAGTACAACACAACGACCCAAAACAAACAACACAATACAAGCCTTCAGCGACTTAACAAACACATGAAAAGAATACAAACATCCCTTAGGTCGTTGACGACCTAACAACTTCCCACGTCTTACGAATTACAAAACAGAACGACCTAAGACTTCAACGGTTCCGATTAAGTTGGCAGAAAAATCAACGGCAACAAGTCTTCAGCGACTTAAAAACATGCGCATCTCAGATCAGCTACTTAAAGAAATCAATGGTAGAGATTAACTCGGCAGAAGAATCAACGGCAACAACTTAAGCTACTGTAGCAATTGGCGATCTAACTTCCTAGCGACCTACCTTAGGTCGTAGGTCGTCTACGCGACCTATCATAAGTCAGAGCTTCTCTTTAGTGGCCTTAAATTTAGGTCGCAGCCTTTCTTCACGACCTAGCATAGGTTGTATCTCCTCTCCGCGACGTAGCATAGGTCGTCTCATATATTCGCGACCTAAAGTAGGTCGTACTTCATTCTCGTTGACTCGTGTATCTCCACTAGGCCGTTGTTGATCTTCACTAAGTCGTTGGAGCGACTTATAGGCTTCGTTAGGTCGTACGTGACCTATGACTTCAACTCTCCACCCTTCTTCACTAAATGTTGACTCGTTAGCATTAGGTCGGATTCGACCTATCAACATGTTACGACCTACGAGATTGCTAGGTCGGTAAAGACCTAGTACTTGGCCTGCATCATCCTCCCCTGGTTGAGAGAAATTCGTCATCGAATTTGTAAATTCTGCCACCTCAGCTCGTTTATCCCCATGATATGGTATGAGATGTTTAACATTGAACACGTCTGACGTATACACATCATCTGGCAACTTCAATTTATAAGCATTTTCATTGATTCGTTTCACAATTTCCACCGGACCAAATTTCCTGGCTTTCAACTTGTTATAAGCGCCTACTGGAAAACGATCTTTTGTTAACACTGCATAAACCATATCTCCTTCATTAAACTCAACATTTCTTCGGTTCAAATCTGCAGATTGTTTATACTTCTCATTTGCTTTCTCCAATCGTTCCTGAACGATTTTATGACATTCCGCTAATCCAACAACAAAATCAGCAGCTTTCTTAACGGTCTTCTTTGATTGTGGCACTACCGTTAAATCCAACGGTCCCTTCGGTAAACTTGAATATACTATCTGAAATGGACTGAACCCAGTACTTCGATTTACAGCATGATTATGTGCAAACTCTGCCTGGCATAACTTCACATCCCAACTCTTCAGATTGTCTTGAACAAGACACCTCAACAAATTTCCCAATGATCTGTTCACAACCTCGGTCTGTCCATCCGTTTGCGGATGATAAGCACTACTAAACTTCAGCTTCGTTCCCACCATTTTCCATAGACTCAACCAAAAGTGACTCAGAAATCGAGTATCTCTATCCGACACAATAGATTCTGGCAATCCATGAAGTCGATAGATCTCCTTGAAAAACAACTGAGCAACATGAACAGCATCCGCCGTCTTCTTACAAGCAATAAAATGTGCCATTTTCGAAAATCGATCAACCACCACATAAATGGAATCGTTACCACGCTGTGTCCTCGGTAATCCCAACACGAAGTCCATACTCACATCAACCCATGGTTTAATTGGTACAGGTAACGGTATATATAAACCAGCATTAGTCGCAGTTCCTTTCGAAACCTGACAGATATGACATCGTTCCACAAACCTCTCCACTTCTTTCCTCATCGATGGCCAAAAGTAAGATTGTGAAATCAACTGTAATGTACGGTCTCTCCCAACATGTCCTTCATCATGTAGCTCCTTCACAATTTTCATTCTCAAACTGCAATCAGGTATGCACAATCGATTTCCCTTAAACAGAAAACCATCTACCATCACGAACTCATTCGTCTCCCCATTCTTGACTTTATCAACAAACTTCATAAAGTAAGGATCTTCCACAAATAGTTCCGGTAAAATGTCAAACCCCGTCACTTCAACCTTCATTGTTGTCAACAAATGATTCCTCCTACTCAAAGCATCAACCACACGATTCGTCACTCCCGATTTATGTTTCACAACAGAAGTAAACTGTTGCAGATATGCAATCCACGATGCATGTCTTGCTAAAATCTTGTCTTGCCCTTGCAAATGCTTCAAGGCCTCATGATCAGTATACAGAACAAACTCTCTCTGGAATAGATAATGTCTCCAGTGTTTAATAGCTTGCACAACAGCATAAAACTCCACATCATATGTACTGTATCGCATCTTCGCTCCTGACAACTTCTCACTGAAATATGCAATAGGACGTCCCCTCTGACTCAATACTCCTCCAATTCCAACCTTGGATGCGTCAGTATGTAGTTCAAACACTAACTGAAAATCTGGTAGCACTAGAATTGGTGCAGATGTTAGCAACTCCTTGATTTTTCCAAAAGCACTCCCTGCTTCCTCTGACCATGAAAACTGTTTACCCTTCATACAATCAGTCACAGGTGCCATCACACTACTAAAGTGTGGAATAAACCTTCGATAGAATGAAGCCAACCCGTGAAAACTACGAACTTCCGTTATCGTCTTGGGCTGTGGCCAATCTCTGATCGCCTCAACTTTACTCTGGTCCACCTATATACCTTCCTTCGAAACAACATATCCCAGAAATAAAACACTCTTCTTCATAAAAACACACTTCTTTGTAGCAGCATAGAATTGTTCTTCACGAAGAATAATTAACACTTTCTTCAAATGTTGAACATGCTCTTCTGTACTAGCACTGTAGATTAGAATATCATCAAAGTAAACCACAACGAATTTTCCAATGTACGGTCGGAAAATTTGATTCATCACCCTCATAAATGTACTTGGTGCATTTGATAGACCAAACGGCATTACCAGCCATTCATACAAGCCTTCCCTCGTCTTGAATGCTGTCTTCCATTCATCCCCTGGTCTAATGCGAATCTGATGATAACCGCTCTTCAAGTCAATCTTAGAAAAGATTATGGACCCACTGATCTGATCCAATAAATCATCAAGCCTCGGCATCGGAAATCTGTATCTGACTGTGATCTTATTCAATGCTCTACTGTCTGTGCACATCCTCCACGATCCATCCTTTTTGGGTACCAATAAAGCTAGTACAACACAAGGACTTAAACTCTCCTGCACACGCCCTTGTTCAAGCAATTCTTCTACCTGCTTCCGCAACTCTTCATGTTCCTTTGCACTCATTCGATAATGTGGTCTGTGAGGTAACACAGCTCCTGGAACAAGCTCTATCTGATGTTGTATATCCCTCAATGGTGGCAACTCCGTTGGTAACTCCTCTGGAAATACATCGTCAAACTCTTTCAATACCGGTTTTACTTCTTCTGGTATTTCAACCTCTTCACTGCTTTCTCGTCCAATCAACAAAAACACTTCAGGCTCCTCCTCTACTTCCTTCACAAACTCCTTCAAAGATAACAAGGTTTTGAGCTCTTCAATCTCCTCCAACTTGTTTTCCTCCTCTTGTCGCTTCTTTGGAACTAGAGTAATCTTTGTGCCTTCAAACATGAAACTGTAACTGTTGGTACGCCCATCATGTTGCACCGCCCTATCATACTGCCACGGTCTTCCCAGCAACAAATGACAAATGTCCATATCTACCACATCGCACCAGATTTCATCTTTATATTTCTTCCCAATTGAAAACTTCACACAAGCCATTCGTCCAACCTTCACCTCCCCGCCTTTCCTTAACCAAGCTAGCTTGTACGGTTTCAGATGTTTCTCAGTCTTCAACGCTAATTTCCTCACAGCTTCTGATGAAATTATATTATCACGGCTTCCAGCATCAATAAAAAATTTGCAAATCTTCCCTAGAATGGTACTTGTTGACTGAAAAATATTGCTCCTTAACCAACTACAATCCTCCTCTTGCTTTGGTGTTAAACAGGACCTCTTCATCATTAGATTATAACCTTCGTCTCCCGACACTTCTTCTTCCTCCTCATCAGGTGGTGAATTGGAACATTCCGCTTCTTCATCCTCATCCTCAACCTCCGCTATCATAGCTCTCTTCTTCGGCTTCGGACATTCGCTACTTTTGTGGCCCATTTCTTGGCAATTATAACATTTGAAACCATTATTGACTTTCGCCTTCTCAGCCTCCTTCACCACTGGTCTACTGATAGGTTTGGAAACATTAGAACTCCCACTAACACCCTTCACTTGATTGTTGGAATTAGTAAACACACCTCCTCCTCGTCTACCCTGCTTCTTCCAAGCCAACGCTTTCTGATGTGCTTCCGCTATAGATCTAGGATCAAACATGTTAACCATATCCTGAATCTGCATTCGCAACCCCCCAACAAATCTGGCTGTCAATTGTTCTTCTGTCTCCATAATATCATTCCTGGCAATCAGTTGATAAAATTCGTCAGTAGAGTCATTCACAGATTTCGTCCCTTGTCTCAAGTTCTGCAAACGTTGATACATCAAAGATTGATAATTGTAAAGTAAGAACGTTTCTTTCATCAATTTCTTCATCTTCTCCCAAGATTCAACTTTTGACTTTCCCATTCGTTCACGTGTAAGTTTGGTTTGCTGCCACCATGCCAAAGCTCTACCCCTCAACCTCGTAGCAACCAACTTCACCCTACGATGTTCTGGAACTTCTTTGAAGTCAAAAATCTCCTCAACATTAGCTACCCAATCTAGAAACTCCTCCGCTTGCATACCACCTTTGAATTCAGGAATTTCAGTCTTCATCCCCGACTCCCATTTGTGATCATACTCAGAGTGTTTTCTTCCTTGTCCTCGTCCTTGTCCTCGAACACTACCACCATCATACTCCTCTTCAAAGTCAGATGTATATCGTTGTCTATCTCGTCCACCCACATCTCTACTCCCATCACGTCTACCACCATCATCCCTTCTATCTACATTCCTCCATTCACGATCATTCACGTTCCTCCCACGCCCTTGATCATTTTCAACACTTCTGTCTCGATTGGAATGTGGCGAGACTCTACTACCCCCATGATTAGATTCAGGTGAAATCCTTCTCCGATTTTGATTCATCTCTAACATCATCTTCTCTAATCGTCCAATCCCTTCGTTAAGCTTTTCACTAAAGTTTTCATTGATTCTTTGCTCCATCTCATCAGCCTCTTCTCTTCGATACAAAGCTTCAACGTTTTGTGTCGATTGGCTCTCCTTGGCGGCATACTTGAAACTTTACAAACTCTTCAAATTCAAACACAATTCGAACTTTGATCCAAAATGGAATGGATCGAAAACTTCCACTTTGTTGCAATTTGCGATGAACACGATGAACACAACCTCTCCAAATGATAAGATCCGATCTCTAAACTTCAATACAAAGTCGAACAACTTCACTTGCTCACGGCTCAACACTTCAAGCTTCAAAATGATTAGGCTCCAAGTCTCAATCTAGCTATGATTGGCTAGAACAAGCTCCGATACCAAAACTGACGCAGCGGATTAATCAAAACAATGTAGTTCGATGAATGTAGTAGTCGATGGATTGAAAGATACTGAAATGCCCAAATTCGTTGATTCGAAGATACCGAATTCTAGCTATCCCGAACTCGTTGATCGCGCACGATACCGGGTTCAAAGATCTTCAATTCTTCCAGCGTTGATCAAGCGCACTTGATTCCGCGAATCGGCTTCTGCAATCGTTGAATCGAGCGCACTCGATTAACCGAAAGAGGAGATAGGAGATTACACTCAACTACCAATTTGAAGGAAAGCACAAAGCTAACAAAAGAGAATTTTATTCAAAAATCAACAACACTTTACAAATGACTCACACGGCCTATTTATAGGCGTTAGAATTTTTCAACAGAAATTACCAACTCCTAAGTTGGTTCCGACTTATAGCTTCAGACCTACGACTTATCTTAACTCGGCGACGACCTAAGACAACAGCGACTTATCATATTACAAGTACAACACAACTACCTAAAACAAACAACACAATACAAGCCTTCAGCGACTTAACAAACACATGAAAAGAATACAAACATCCCTTAGGTCGTTGACGACCTAACAACTTCCCACGTCTTACGAATTACAAAACAGAACGACCTAAGACTTCAACGGTTCCGATTAAGTTGGCAGAAAAATCAACGGCAATAAGTCTTCACCGACTTAAAAACATGCGCATCTCAGATCAGCTACTTAAAGAAATCAATGGTAGAGATTAACTCGGTAGAAGAATCAACGGCAACAACTTCAGCTACTGTAGCAATTGGCGACCTAACTTCCTTGCATCCTACCTTAGGTAGTAGGTCGTCTACGCGACCTATCATAAGTCGGAGCTTCTCTTCAGTGGCCTTAAATTTAGGTCGCAGCCTTTCTTCACGACCTAGCATAGGTCGTAGCTCTTCTCCGCGACGTAGCATAGGTCGTCTCATATATTCGCGACCTAAAGTAGGTCGTACTTCATTCTCGTTGACTCGTGTATCTCCACTAGGCCGTTGTTGATCTTCACTAAGTCGTTGGAGCGACTTATAGGCTTCGTTAGGTCGGACGTGACCTATGACTTCAACTCTCAACCCTTCTTCACTAAATGTTGACTCGTTAGCATTAGGTCGGATTCGACCTATCAACATGTTACGACCTACGAGATTGCTAGGTCGGTAACGACCTAGTACTTGGCCTGCATCACATTTGCATCTGGTTTTGTCTAGATTAAGGGAAAAAGATTTAAAGGCAAAATTTTCAAAATGTGCATTTTGGAAAGAGGAAGTACATTTCCTTGGCCATGTCATTTCTGCCAAAGGAATTTCTGTGAACCCCAATAAAGTAGTGGCTATTCAAGCATGGAAGAGGCCTAGCACTGTGAGTGAGGTGAGATCATTTATGGGGATGGCAGGATATTATAGGAGGTTTATAAAATATTTTTCAAAAATTTCTATACCACTTACTAACCTAACCAGGAAAAACCAAGCTTTTGTTTGGTCAGAGAAGTGTGAGAAGTCTTTTGAACAGTTGAAGGAGGCATTGGTGAATGCTCCAATCTTGAAAGTACCCCAGGGAAATGAAGAATTAGTTGTTTACACTGATGCTAGTGGGTTTGGCTTGGGTGCAGTGTTGATGCAACAAGGCCAAGTCATCGCATATGCATCCAGACAACTCAAACCTCATGAAGTAAGGTATGCCATACATGATCTTGAATTAGCAGCTGTGATCTATGCTTTGAAACTTTGGAGACATTATTTGTTAGAAACTAAGTTTGAACTTTACACTGACCACAAGTCTTTAAAGTATTTATTTTCACAAAAATATTTAAACATGAGGCAACATAGATGGGTGGAGTTCTTAGCTGCTTATGACTTGGACATACTCTATACACCAGGTAAAGCAAACAAAGTTGCAGATGCCTTGAGTAGACAACATGCTAAGTTAGCTATGTTGATGATGGAAGAATTTAAAGAATTGTCTATACTCACTGACTTGGAGATTGAAGCAAATAATAAGGTACAAATGGGACCAGTAGAAGGAGATAAGAGTAAAGGAAAATTGAGTTTAATGTCTCTACAATCAGATTTAATTTTGAAGGTACGAAAAATGTAAGAACAAGACACAAACTTATTGGAGAAGAAAATTCTCATATCAAAAGGGGGGGAAGTGATAAATTACCATATTGATAAAAATGGTTATTTAAGAAACCAGAATAGAATATGTGTTCCAGAAAACATAGAGTTGAAGGAGGAGATATTGAATGAATATCATAGAAGTAAGTACTCCATACACCCAGGCAGTACAAAGATGTATCAAAATTTAAAAAGGGATTTTTGGGGGAAGGGAATGAAATTAGATGTAGCCAAATATATTGCAAAATGTATGAATTGCCAACAAGTCAAGGCTGAAACACAAAAGCCATCTGGGTTGTTGCAACCTCTTAGCATACCATAGTGGAAATGGAAAGATATATCTATGGATTTCATAGATGGACTGCCTAGATCTAAAAGAGGAAACACAAGTATATGGGTGATAGTAGATAGGCTAACTAAAGTGGCACATTTCATCCCAGTCAAATCAGAAAGGAATGCACCAAAGTTAGCACAAGTATTTATGAAAGAGGTAGTAAGATTGCATGGCATTCCCAAAACTATTATGAGTGATAGGGATACCATCTTCACATCAAGGTTCTGGAAAAGTTTTCAAGAAGCCATGGGAAGTGAATTATGCTTAACCACTGCCTACCATCCACAATCAGATGGGCAGACTGAGGTGGTGAACAAAGTTTTAGAGGACTTGTTAAGGGCATGTGCACTGGATTTTGGAGGTAACTGGGAAGACTATCTCCATTTAGCTGAATTTACATACAATAACAGCTATCAAAGCACTATAGGGATGGCTCCATTTGAAGCCTTATATGGCAAGCCATGTTTGTCACCTGTATGTTGGGTAGAAGCAGGAGAAAGAGCTATTTTAGGGCCTGAGTACATACAAGAAACTAAAGAGAAAATTGAGTTGGTAAGGAGAAGAATGGCAGCAGCTCAAGACAGGCAAAAAGAAATTTGCAGACATTAAAAGGAAGCAGGTGGAATATGAAGTAGGAAATTTTTTTTCATCAAAATCTCACCTATGAAAATTGTACTAAGATTTGGAAAACATGGCAAGTTAACCTCAAGATATATTGGGCCATACAAAATTTTGGAAAGAATTGGTTCCTTGGCATACAAGTTGGAATTACCAGAAAACATGCAAGGGATGCATGATGTTTTTCATGTATCACAATTGAGAAGGTGGGTCCATGACAAGGCAGAAATTCTTGAGACCCCAACCTAAGTGCAAATAAATCCTAATTTGATTTATGAAAAGGATCCAGTGGGAATTTTGGCAAAGGATATGAAGAAGTTGAGGAATAAATCACTGAAACTTGTGAAGGTACAGTGGAGTGTTGATCCTAGTGATTGCACATGGGAATTAGAAGACAAAGTTAGGATGAACTACCCTAAACTATTTTCAGATTAAAGGTAATTCTGATTTTTATTTTGCTTTCCTTTTGGATGCATGTATTTTTTTTATTGTGATAAAACTAGAAATCTATTTGGTTGAGAATGTATTTGCTCTCTGAATTAAGTTTGAAATTGATTTAAGCTCAGGAAAATTGTGGGACACAATTTCTAAAAGGTGGGGTGTATGTAATGACCCAAGATTTTAGGAATTTATTTTGAAAATATAAATAAGTTTAAAATAATTTTTAAACCAATTTTAAAGGGGAATTGATATGGCTTGATATGGTGTAACTATATGTGTGTACATGTGTGCACAGGGAATACACATGAATTGAAGCTAAATTCCTGAATGATATGAATGAACATATGTTGATGTTTATGGGGAAATATATATATATATACAGATAAATAAAGTAAAACCTTAAAGGCTATATGCAAGAATATATATGGATGCTACTGATTGTATTTGAGTGTACATGTGCATGTGTGTCAGTACAAAATAATGTATAGATATATATATGTATGTACTAATTATTTCTGTAAGACTTATATATACATATATGTATGCTAATCAAATACTAGAGTTCTAATCAGCAAAATAAAATACACAAACATATTTTAAATTATAGGCTGAAAGAAAAGAATGAGGATATAAAAGGAGTAATCCTTTTATAAATAAATAAAGGAGGTGCATGCTATTCAAGTGAAAGCTAAAAATGGAAAAATAAGATAAAACAGAGATATGCTTTGTATAGGCAGAATTAGGAAGAAATTTGATAAATAATGAAAATCAAGTCACACTTTTATCATGATAGTAGACAAGAGGAAAAGCATTTTTGGAAAAGCAAAATTTATGAAATTAACCAAAAGGATATAACTTTTCTCTTCACAAACTTAAGCCGGGGAGGGTAAGATTTTGGGTTTAGATAAAATGCAAATGGCATGATTTCTGATGGGAAAAATGACTTTAGCTAGTGCCTTAAACCCTAAGAAGGACCCTGCATAAATAAGCAGTGATATGAGGAACCTTCTCTTCTTCCCGGATATCTCTTGAGAAAAATATATATATTATATAAATATAAAACAAGTGAAGAAAAAGGGTTTGAAGGCAGAAGCTTGTCAATCAACTGAGAAGTGAAAGAGAGCCAGGTGAGAAAACTCACTCAAAATCTAAGGCACTATGTCCTAATGAAGGCAGCCAGTTCATAAGTTAATTTTTCTTAAAAATGTATTTTCATATGTGATTGTCTATCTGTGATATCAGAGATGAAAATGTTTTGATTTTCAGCTGGTTGTTCTGCTGGTTTTATTATATGAAAGTTCTAAGTATTATTAGTATATACATGTTTTAAAAACCCAGATCTCTCTGATATGTTAATGTTTAGAAACATAAGTAAATACCCAGAGAATCAAATATTGACTATAGACAAGTAGTGTTGGTTTTGGCTCAACCCAGAAAATATAAACATGTTGAGCTGCAATATACTTATGTATAAGTGCTGAGGCTTGAGACAAAAAGGAATTAGGGGTGCAATAGGGTTGCCTATGTGCTGATGCTCCTGATTCAATGAAAATATATAAATATTCAAACACATAGCAAATAAATTTTGTGATTCAGTGAAACTTGGTCATTCTAAGTTTAACTTAAGCACAGATGTTTGCAAAAAAGAAAAACTCTCTCTCAAATAGCCATAAGCTAATGTTAGTTGTCTATACCCTTTTTAAAATGCAAGAATATATATGTAGAATCTTATTTAATGAACACCTACGTTAATTGCCTGTTTGTCTTTGTTGGTTATGAATGATATGGAATGCTATGACATGAATGTTTGTTTTAGTGAAATGATTCATTGAATGGTTTAGTCATGAAAAAATCAAAAGAGTTATTATTAACTTAAAACTGATTAGGAAATGGGGGTCAAGAGCACTACAGGAATGACTTGTGTTCTTGAGCAATACAAGTTGACACATGGCTTGTTTAAGTCTTGAGATCTTAGTGTAATGGAGTGAATTAGTCCATTACAGTGTGTCCATTGATTCATATAATTGCAGATGAGACCAAGATAGATAAATATATCAATGTAGGAGAATTTGATATAAAGAGGAACTAGAGTTTTCCTGGAATGAAATATGAGTAGGGAATAAATGATTTAATTCATTTTGGTGATTTCTCTGTTTTGTATGGATGCTTATTTGATTTATGACTGAGTTGTGTGAATGTATGAATGTACCATATCTTTTTGAGGTTTCTGGAAAGGCAGACTTAAGTGTGCACCTACACACTGACATAGAACATGCACACATGACTTATTTGTTTTCTAAAGGCAGAGTTATATACATATATACATGTTTCAACTTTAACATGATTTACAAATTGTTTTAGTGGATTTTCTCATACCAGACATGTGTCTGACCCTAGTGTGCTAATGGCATATGGGGTGTCTCATTTAATATGGGGCAGCTTCAAATGCATTTTCAGGGACTGCAGCAACTAAGTAGGAGTAGGAGCAAGGCTTTGAGAAGAAGATATTAGCATGCTAAAACTAATTAGATAAGAGCTTAAATGATGAAATCTGCATGTATTGATATTTTTAAATTGCCACTTGTATTAAGTACTGAAGGTTGGATGGATATTTTGCTAAGTGTTTTGATAAGGAATTGTCTTGTAATTGGAGTTTATATATTTAGTGATTATCTGAAAAGTTAAAGAAGCTAACATATGATTTTTGTAAGTAAATCTGAGCAAGAACTTTATGATAAAAAGGGTGGTTACATTTTATAAATGTATTAGTCAATCTTGAGTCTTTGAAAAGGGTTAAGTTTTGGGAAATCTGGATAGATGAGTCTCAGTGAATTAAATGATTTATTCATCCATCATAACAATTGCATACAAGAGTTGATAGGCATAGGGAAAATGTACTTATGTGTCTGCAATGTTTCCCTAATTCAATTTGTTCTACAAAAATGTTTTATACCTTGTTTTTGGAATAAAGGAAAAATCTGTAATATAGGAGTCAAAAACCATGTCCATAACAGTTGGATAAATATATATGTACAGTTAAATATGTTTTGTTCAGATATTAGCACACCAGTTATCCTTGTATTGTAACATGAGTCTGAATTCCTTTTCACTAAGGCTTTGATCAAAATGCATTTTTAAGAACCTATGGGTTATACCAGAACAAAGAGTCTGGTTGAACCATGTTGGATACCCATGGTCTCAGGAAACCCACTTAAGTTTGCATTTCATTTAGCTTAGCATCCTGGCATCAAAGAATTAAGTTTTTGGAATATGATACCTCACCTAAAAATATTCCAGAAAAGATATTGTACTCTAGGCAGATTTTATAAGAAAATCAAACATGGATAATGATATAAACTTCTATCATTTTTCAGAGCATAGGAACTACACCATCAATTTAAGGGTAATCAGAACACAAATATATTGTTTATAGGAAATACACCTCATTGAGAAAACAGCAAGCAATCAAAGGTTAAAAATCATGTTGTTACCTATATGGATGAAATTTTATTGTATGAATTGAATTGAACTATGTGTGGATTGATTAAATTTAATCAATCAAATTACCCTCTTGTTTACCAGAACTCTGATTCAAACAAGAGAGGCACATGCATCTTCACATGTATGTGCATATCTTTGTGAATGCACTGATATATTTATATTGGTAAAGATTTTGATCATGTATAAGAGGTATAGATAAAAAGAAAAAAAATGACTCTAGGCTTCAGAAATATATATATGTCTATATATATATATATGTGTGTGTGTGTGTGTGTGTGTGTAAAAAATCCTTACAAATTAAGGTAGAAAAGAGAGGGTCATTTCATACATACTCTCAAACATATACAAAATCTCATAGTCAAAACAGATACAATAGAAGTCAGGATACATAAGTCAATAAAACAGAGACAATACTGAATAGGAAATAACTAGAATAGAAGTCGATGAACCGATAGACAAATGAGCTCCAACAAATCTCTAGCTCTAGAAGGTGAATCCAAAGCTATGATTCTAAGGATGACCCGAGCGTAAAGTAAAACAGAAACACTCGAGTCAGGACATACAAACTTATACAATGTAAACCAACTCAAGTGAACTGTAATAGCAATGTACAATAACATAAAGGATGCTTGGGATCGCCCATCCTTTATGGATCAGTCAAACCAACAATTAAGTAGTAATAAACACTATCATAGAAATATCCATATTAAAGTAAACAATGCAAATAACAGTGTAAATGTGACTAGGGTAGCGCAGAGCTGCAGTAATCGCTCACCTCTAGCCACACTCTCAAATTAAAGGTGTGCATCCAAATAAATCACAAGGAAATAAAATGGCGTACAGATAAGTGTACCCGTGGTTATAGATTTCAAAATGTTTTATAATTTCGATTTAAAATCATTCATTTAAACCATTAAAGGATGAAGTCATTGTACCTTCAAATCAAATATTAAATTCCCAAAATTTAACCTTTTCTGAGCTCATTTAAATACTTAAAACATTGAAATTTTAGCTTTCGCAGCACTTAGAAAATGCTACGGTAAGTTATATTTGAAAACAATTCAATTCAGCAAAGACAACATTTATAAACTGCTGCAATATTTCAATTACATTCAAAATTCTCATTTCAGCCAAGTGCAGCACTTAACAAGTGCTACTGTAGCTCTGTTGTTAGTTTCAGATTTTAATTTATTTTCTACAACTATATCACTTACCAAGTGCTACAATAGCCCTTAGTTCATTTTTTTTCCTTTAGTTCACTTCTGCAACTACAGCACTTACAAAGTGCTGCAGCTTCTTATTAGTTCAGATTTTAGTTAATTTTCAGAAATGATAGCATTTCTGAAGTGCTACTAAGACATTTCCAGATTTACAATAGAATTTCAGCAACAAATAAACTTCAATTTAAAACATTTTAATTGTATAAAAATCATATTTTTCCACTTTAAAATGGTCATTTAATTACCCTTTAACTTATGATTTTTATAAAGTAAATTTCACAAATAAATATCAAATTTTCATTACTTCACTTATTAAATTCAAGTGTACAAATTTTCTATTCTTTACATTCACTTAACACTTTAATTTAATTTATCATTTCACAAATAAAACTTAATTTCCATTTTATTTTCTTTTACTTAAACTTCCATTTTTAAAACAAAATCTCAAAATTCCAAGTCAAGTTAAATTCCAAATTACCATTTTAAGCATTGATTTGTTTAACATTTTATATTCATAGAAAATCAATAACACTTTAATAAATCATTTTAAATTCAAATTTAATCAAAATTCCATAATTTACATTTTTAAAATACTTAAAAATATCCAGAAAAATATATAGAATAACCACAGGTCTGTATACTATTTTCTAACCTAAGTCAAGTGATACGGATAATATATCATTTCAATCTGTAATTACAATGAAAATCCGGGTTTTATCATTCAAACCCGCAATCCCAAGTTAAATAAAATAAATAAAAATCACTCAGGCCTATCATTTCAGCCCAGAACGATTTTTCCCTATTCTAAAGTCTGTTCGGGTATGTATCATTTCAACCTATAGTGATTCTATTCTATAAGGAACTTGCAGTGTGAGAACAGAATAAAATAAACAATATAACAGAATAAAACATAGCAGATGATGTGACAAGTTTATAACAGAGTTTAACATCATATAATTTACATCACAGGCAGGTATAACATGATATAATTGTTAGTCCCTGAGGAGTTGGTTTTGATGACAACAACCTTAGAATAGATTATAAAATATAAATACTAACATTACATGTTTAGATATATATGTATATGTAGGATCTAACCAAGCAGGTATCAAGAATGAAAACTTTACAGTATAGAGATTCAAGATATAGAGATAGAAGACTCATGAGTATCAAGAATTTCAAGAGTTCAAGTTTCCAAGATAAGTTATATAGTTAGGAATATTGTTAAAACTCATAGAAAAGCACTGACATCTTAATATCTATTTTATTCGTGGAATGGAATCCACTTCGAGCCCGTTAAAGGGATGGAACCCTAAGTAGGATGGATCCTACGAAAATCTAGTGGGACATTGTTTTGTATCTACTAATTTTTAATTCAAATGATTTTACAAAATTATCTTGTTTTCAAAATGATTTCAAAACTTTCCTTTTAAAAGATTCAAAACTCTCTATCCTGATTTTAAATAATTTTAGCCTAAAAAACATCTTTAATTTCAAAGTCAAATTACTCCTGATTTTAAACTATCTTTAAATAATATATTTAACTTTTAAATATTTATACTTAGATTTAAATATAAAATTATAGTTAAATTATGTATATATTATTCTTTATATTTACTTATGTATTTTAACTATAGTTAAGTATATTTATAAAGTTTAAAATAATTTTAATATAAGATAGATGTTATTTTCAAAGAAAATCAAAACACCAAAAATCCCTTTGGGATGTCAACATGCCCAAGTACCCCATGTCGACATAGTGTCAGTTGGTTTCAAAATTCAAATTTCAAAAGAAGTGTATATTCGCCATAACTCTTCATGAATTGTCATGGCTATTGCTCTTCTATAAATAGGGGTCAGTTTCAACGAATTTTTAATCAGTTTTTCTGGTTTTTCACTTCTCTTCTTCTTCCACATTTCTTAATACAAAATCATACCATTACTCTGCCAAAATCAACATCAAATCATACTCGATTACTTCTAGTGTGATTCTCCATCACTATATCTACAAGATCCAAGTGCTAATCTGAGTTATAGACTTTTTGTAATCAATCGAGCGAGAGAAGGTGTGATTGTAGCCCTGGAAATCAATTGGGTGAACTTGTTGCCCCGGAAATCAAGTATCTCTACCTAGAGGATTGTTATTCTGGAGGGTGTACCTCGTAGCCTTGAAATCGAGGGTTGTAATTGTTGAATTGAGTTTGAAAGAAAATCCGTACTTAGTTGTGCGGGACTGGATGTAGGGTAACTCCGAACCAGTATAAAATCCGGTGTGTTCTTTCCTTTACTGCTTTTACTTTATATTTGCATATGTGTTTGATTCTGTGTTCATATTTCTGTCTGATTAGTGCATACATTGTTAACAAATTAAGATAAACTCAAAAAGATTAACAAGTTTCTTAAAACACTATTCACCCCCCCTCTAGTGTTAATTCTAGCCTTAAGATCCTTAATCCGCATTTCTCACATTTGGTATCAGAGCTTTGTTTTCAAAAGTTTCATAATTTGAATTTTGAAAAGTTTTAAAATGGCTATTCTTGAAAAATCTGTTAAAACTAGTTTAGAATTGTTTAAATCATCATTGTTCCATGAGTCTGCATATGAATATTATTCAAATTCTAGTTGTCTACCCAAATTTTATAATGTGCAGGAAAGATGCTTTATGGGCATTAAGGAATCAATCCACAATGGATAATCTGTGCAGATCAAAAGGAATATGTGGATACTTGATAGTGGATTCTCTAGACACATGACTGGTAATCCGGATATGCTGAATAATATTATATACAAAGACGGAGGACTGGTTAACTTTGGAGACAACTCGAAAGGATACGTGATTGGCATCAGCAATGTCGGTAACTCTGAAACTCCTATTATTAATAATGTTTTGCTAGTTAAGAATCTGAAACACAATCTACTAAGTATAAGTCAACTACGTGATAAAGGATATAAAATTAAATTTGAAAAAGATAAATATCATATTGAAGATAATAACTCAACCATAATATTTGAGGGAACTAGGAAAAAGAATATGTATATTCTTAATATGAAAGTTTCAAATGATAACCTATGTCTTTTGGCAAATACAAGTGACCCTTGGATTTGGCATAAGAGATTTGGACATTTGAATTTCAAACTCTTATCTAGACTGTCAAAACATGATCTAGTAAGAGGTCTCCCTAAAATGAATTTTAAAGTAGATAGTTTATGTGATGCATGTCAATTAGGAAAGCTTAGAAAAAGTTCCTTTAAATTAAAAGATATGATTTCATCTTCAAAACCCCTTGAGTTACTTCATCTTGATTTATTTGGTCCATCTCAAATTCAGTCAATAAATCATAGTAAATATGTTTTTGTAATTGTAGATGATTATTCTAGATTTACATGGACAATATTTTTGAAACATAAAAGTGATACTTTTGAATGTTTTAAGAACTTTACAAAAAATATTCAAAATCAATTATCTTTAAAAATTATAACTATTCATAGTGATCACGGTGGTGAATTTGAAAATGAAAAGTTTGAGGAATTCTGCATTGAGAAGGGAATAACTCACAATTTCTCATTTCCAAGAACTCCACAACAAAACGGAGTAGTTGAACGTAAAAATAGAATGATACAAGAGTGTGCGAGAACTATGCTTTCAGATAGTAATTTACCAAAACACTTTTGGGCAGAAGCTGTTGCTACTGCCTGTTATATTTTGAATAGAATTTTAATTAGACCTTTAATTGATAAGACACCTTATGAACTTCTTCATGGAAAGAAACCTAAGGTATCATACTTCAGAATTTTTGAAAGTAAATGGTTTATTTTAAATACAAAAGATAATTTGGATAAATTTGATCCTAAATCCGACAAAGGAATCTTTATTGGATATTTTAATAGAAGTAAAGCTTATAGAGTTTTTAATTTAAGATCTAACACCATCGAAGAAACAATTCATGTTTCGTTTGATGAAAATTTAAAAGATTTTGAAATTACAAATGATGAAGAAGAATTAATTACTCAAAATTAGGAATCAACCGAAATTAATAATGAAATTAATCATCCTAATAAAAGGATTAAACTTTTAAAAGATAATCCTATTGAAAATATAGTAGGAGATATGCAATCTATTGTAACAACTAGAAATCAACTAAGTAAAATGAGTAACGTAGCATTTATATCATCTATTGAACCCAAAAATCCTAAAGAAGCATCAACTGATGATTCATGGATTTTGGCTATGCAAGAAGAATTAAATCAATTTACTAGAAATGAAGTTTGGGAACTTGTTCCTAGACCTAAAGATAAAACTATAATTGGAACCAAATGGGTCTATAAAAATAAAATGAATGAACAAGGTGAGGTCGTTAGAAATAAAGCATGATTAGTCGCCCAAGGTTATTGTCAAGAAAAAGGTATAGATTGTGACGAAACGTTTGCTCCTGTAGCAAGATTAGAAGCCATTAGGATTCTACTTGCTTTCGCAAATCTTAATAATTTCAAATGGATGTTAAAAGTGCATTTTTAAATGGTTTTGTAAAAGAAGAAGTATATGTTAAACAACCACCACTTTTTGAAGATGAAAATTTTCCAAACCATGTGTACAAACTTAAGAAAGCTTTATATGGTCTAAAACAAGCTCCTAGAGCCTGGTATGATAGACTAAGATCTTATTTATTACAATCAAATTTTGAAATTGGTAAAATAGATAATACTCTTTTTATTAAAAGAAATAAAAATGATATTCAACTAGTACAAGTTTGCGTAGATGATATCATTTTTGGATCAACTAATTTTGAAATGAATAAAGAATTTTCTGAAATAATGACAAAAGAGTTTGAGATGAGTCATATGGGTGAATTAAACTTTTTTTTAGGATTACAAATAAAACAATCAGATAATGGTATTTTTATTAGTCAAGAAAAATATGCTAAAGAACTAGTTAATAAATTTGGTTTGACTACTTCGAGTGGAAAACCTACTCCCATGGCAACCAATGAATATCTAAGTAAAGAAGATTTCTCGAAAGATGTAGATCAAAAGTTGTATAGAGGAATGATCGGATCATTGCTCTATATCACTGCTAGTAGACCTGATATCATGCATAGTGTCTGTCTTTGTGCAAGATATCAATATCATCCTAAAGAAACTCACTTAAAAGCTGTAAAACGTATCATAAGATATATTAAACACACCTCTGATTATGGCTTATTTTATCCTAAAAATGAGTCATTTGATTTAATATCATACTGTGATGCTGACTATGCTGGATGTAAATCAGACCGAAAAAGTACAAGTGGAACTTGTCACTTTTTGGGACATTCTCTGGTTTCTTGGTTTAGTAAAAAGCAAAATACAATTTCTCTATCAACAACTGAAGTAGAGTATATTTCTGCTGCTTTGGCTTGTTCTCAAGTAATATATATGCAACAAACCTTAAGAGATTTTGGATTAAATATCTCAAAATCGCCAATTTATTGTGATAATACTAGTGCAATAAATTTATCTAAAAATCCTACTCATCATGCTCGAACTAAACATATTGATATTCAACATCATTTTCTTAGAGATAATATAACTAAAGAAGTAATTACTCTCGAATATATAAACTCTGAGAATCAAATCGCTGATATCTTAACAAAACCATTAAATGAATCTATATTTACTAAATAAGAAGAGAATTAGGTATTTGCTCTATAACTGAAATATGAAATGTAAATAACAAGTATAATTAATAATTAATATTAAAATAAATCATAGAGTTAAAATATAAGGACCATGTCGACATCCTCTAGGAAGACATGTCGACATGTAACGTTTTTATTCTTTTTAAATTTTCCCACCAAAATTCAAAAATTTAGTTATATATTCTTCTCTATTTCGAATTCTTATTCATTCTCTCTGTTTTCTCTTCATTTTCTATTCTGAAATATATATAATAATGGCATCTTCCTCTAAATCAACTTTCTCATTTCCCTCTCCTACTTCTGGTCCATTCCAATGCACTACTCTCGCACGTGTGACTAAATTGGAGGAGTCTATGAAGGATACTCTTCAGATGTTGACTGAAATTCAAGTGACTCAACTTCGTATGGCGAAAGAGCAAGAGAGGCAAGGCAAGATTCTTAGGAATTTACAAAAATTCCTAATGGATAACCAGGCCAACCCTATCTTGGTCGATGAAGACTCTTCACTCAATCAAGAACATGAGGTCAGCGACGAAGAAGAAGAAGAACCAATGGAAGAAGCACACGAGGAGGATCATGACCAAGTAGTATGCATTGGAGAAGTGTGTTTCGACAAAAATGGGAATCTTGTTGAACAACGTGGAAATTTCTGTTTCCACTATCCAAACTGTTCAATTCATAAATCTCCTATGTTCAGAAACACACATTAGTTTCTTCTCTTTATTTTCGTTGTTATTTATGTTTATATGTTTTTCAAACGCAAATGTAAATACAACCATACTCGTAATAAATAAATTCGTGTTCTTATATGTGTTAGTATAATTGTGAATTCTTAGTTAGGATAGTTAATAGTTTAGGATTATATTTTAGTTAAGTATTGATTATGTATGATAACACTATCATTATAATCAAAATGTAATGTAGTCTTAGTTTCAGGGGGAGTTATATAGAGTTATTTAGAGTTATATAGTTTGGAGTTATCTAGGTAAGAGTAAGTTTTTGTTGATGACAAAGGGGGAGAAGTATAAAATAGGATAGTTAGGCATAGATTAAGGGGGAGTTATTAGAAGTATTAGGATAGAAGGAATATTTTATAAACAAAGGTTGTCATCATCAAAAAGGGGGAGATTGTTAGTCCCTGAGGAGTTGGTTTTGATGACAACAACCTTAGAATAGATTATAAAATATAAATACTAATATTACAAGTTTAGATATATATGTATATGCAGGATCTAACCATGCGGGTATCAAGAATGAAGACTGTACAGTATAGAGATTCAAGATATAGAGATAGAAGACTCATGAGTATCAAGAATTTCAAGAGTTCAAGTTTCCAAGATAAGTTATATAGTTAGGAATATTGTTAAAACTCATAGAAAAGCACTGACATCTTAATATCTATTTTATTCGTGGAATGGAATCCACTTCGAGCCCGTTAAAGGGATGGAACCCTAAGTAGGATGGAACCTACGAAAATCTAGTGGGACATTGTTTTGTATCCACTAATTTTTAATTCAAATGATTTTACAAAATTATCTTGTTTTCAAAATGATTTCAAAACTTTCCTTTTAAAAGATTCAAAACTCTCTATCCTGATTTTAAATAATTTTAGCCTCAAAAACATCTTTAATTTCAAAGTCAAATTACTCCTGATTTTAAACTATCTTCAAATAATATATTTAACTTTTAAATATTTATACATAGATTTAAATATAAAATTATAGTTAAATTATGTATATATTGTTTTTTATATTTACTTATGTATTTTAACTATAGTTAAGTATATTTATAAAGTTTAAAATAATTTTAATATAAGATCGAGGTTATTTTCAAAGAAAATCAAAACACCAAAAATCCCTTTGGGATGTCGACATGCCCAAGTACCCCATGTCGACATAGTGTCAGTTGGTTTCAAAATTCAAATTTCAAAAGAAGTGTCTATTCGCCATAACGCTTCATGAATGGTCATGGCTGTTTGCACAAAAAATGGGCAAACACCTCCAAGTCGTATGATTTAGTTGATTTTATGTTGTTTTTAGTGATATGGGTGATTTACACAAATATGTAAAAAAGCAGGGACTAAACTGTAAAAGACACAGATTTATAGTGGTTCAGCCAGAATGTGCCTACGTCCACTTTATATATTATTTCTCCTTTCTTGTTCAGATTACAAGTACAAAGCTTTGATACAAGTATATGAAAGTTGTTTGAAAGTTCTATCCGTGCTTGAGCTCTCAAACTTCTCCCCCATTGTTGTACCCCTGCCCCTCTATTTATAGAGTGAGGCTGGGGGTAGGGGTCTTGGATGTATATAGCTGCTGGTGGGCCTGGGCTGATGCAATCTGGCCTGGTAAAGTTGGTTCGGTAGTACGTTGGTTCGGTGGAGCTTGATCCGATAGTACGTTGGTTCGGTGGAGGTTGATCCGGTGGATGTTGATCCGGTGGATGTCGGTTTGGTGGAGGTTGATCCGGTGGATGTTGATTCGGTAGTAAGTGGCCCGGTGGTGGCTTCCCTTGCTTCTGGTTCGGCAATTGATGGAGGTAGATGATTCGGTAGTGTCTACGTAGCTTCGACTCGGTAGTGACGGAAGTGGGTTGGTTCGATAAGTTGGTTGGTTCGGTGGATTTGGTCCGGTGAAGGGTGGAAACACACCCAACATTTGCCCCCCAAAGTGGGGCATAGGCCAACATATGTCGCGCTTTGTTTTGGTTGGGGGATTCTCATCCGGCTTTGTTTGCCGAACCTGTTGGTCCGGTTATTTGTATTTTTCCTATAAGTATGGGCCTAATGCTTTTGTTATTCCTTATCAGCCAAACCAAACTTCTCGTTTTTGCCGAATCAAACGTATTAGCCGAGCCAAAATCTCATTTGCCGGACCAGGTGAGGCCCTCTTCCGCCGAATGAGTTTTTGCTTTGAACTACCGAATGGACTCGGGGACGTGACATACCGAATGAACTTTAAACCTTTCATGTTTTTAAATTACGAGTGAAATTCCAGACTATATACTCTCAGACTCTCTTATGTTGCAGATAATTGTCTCGTAAAGTCGAAACCCGATCAGAAAAGAAGAAATCCCAGGATAGAGAAGATCCTTCC
This sequence comes from Allium fistulosum, assembly GCA_030737815.1. Lineage (NCBI taxonomy): Eukaryota > Viridiplantae > Streptophyta > Magnoliopsida > Asparagales > Amaryllidaceae > Allium > Allium fistulosum. The sequence goes on along the minus strand of CM060908.1, from coordinate 969,425,848 downwards.
GCAGTGCCCCCAGCTCAGTCAAGACCGGGACGTCATGGGCCCACCCCGAGGTCACTAGTAGATGGGTACGGCCCTCAGGAGCTTCTGAACTCACCTCCTGACTGTTTCCCTAGCTCTCTCAAAGGCGAGCAGCTTGATGTTATTTCTCGCTCCTTTGGGATTGACAGAGTGCGTATGCTATTTCCGGGGGAGGGAGTGATGCCATATAATCCCTCCGAAGGATATTTCGCCTATAGTAGGTACCATTGTATGTGTGGGGCCATTCCCCCGATCAATGCTTGGATAATCAGCTTCATCACCTACTTGAAGGTTGCTCCATTTCAGCTTCAGCCTAACTCCTACGCCATCCTGGTGAGCCTGTTTGTCATTTTCCAGAGGAGATACAGGCATCCTCCCTCCAACCGGGAGATCCGGTATTTGTACAATTTGAGAGGCTATAAGAAGGGGTCTCCATACATCAGCTTGGAATCAGCCATATCTTTCAAGCCGGTCCTGGACTTATATTCGAAGTTCAGCATGTTCAAGAAAGAATGGTTTTTCGTCAAAGATGACTCTGTCTCTATTCGTTGCTTTAGCTCCGGCTGTAAGTTGAAGCTTATTTATAATTTCCGTTCTGACTGCAATGCTTCTTCTTATGTGTTTTTATTTCTTGCTAGCGACAGGTGGCTTTGCGGTCGTAGAGAATGATCGCCTGGTTCAGATGGCTGCGGAAATAGAAGCCATTTCGGGAAGGGATAGGTCGGCTTCTTACTTGATCAGGAACGCTACACTTCTGGGGCACAACCTGATTCTACCACATCAGTCCGTGGTCAAGTAGAGAGACACGGCGGAGGAGAGGGCTGCCAAAGCTACAGGAGGGGCCACAGCGAAGAGCAGCAAAAGGAGACCCTTCTCGATACATCCAGTCGCTGGGGGGAAGAAACTCAGGAAGTCCGACGGACCCTCCCCCAGCACATGTCCAGATGTTTCGGAGGGGGAAAATGTGGAGGAGGAAAGAGGCGGGGATGAAGGTGGTGAGGCGAAGAGTGGAAGTGGTAAAGAAGGTGACGGTGATCGTCACGGCGATGATGGTGGCGAAGGACAGGGCGGTGATGGCACCGGGGCTTTGCCTCCTGGGTAGGCAGGCGTGATTCAAGAGTGGACAGATGACGCTCTCCGCCAAGCCTTCGAAGAGTTGGAGGAAGGACCGGCCTTGGCGGAGAAGCCCAAGAAAGCTTGTAAGGCCGGGACTGGCGCCGATTTATCTTCCGAGAGAGCTTCTACTGAGGCAACTTCTGCGATTCAAGGTGAATTTCTCTTTATTCTTTTTAATTCTTAAATGATGGCTCAATGCGTGCTGGTGACACTTGGTTTTCATTCCAGGAGCGGGCAAAACAGCCAAGACCTCAGATCTTCGGCACAGGCTTGAACAATACAGACTTCTCAAAGCTTCTGCCAAACCGAAGCCTCCTACTAATCGCCCTGGAGATGTAGTCGGCTATCGTCCTCTTCTTGGGGTTATTAAAGAAGATATACAAAAGAGGAAGAGGAGTCGATCTTCGTTTGAATCTCCTCCTGGCCCTCCGGCCCCACTCCAGCCTATTCACGATATTACGGAGGAGGATACTGAGTTTATGCCTTCCCCACATCCGTCTAAGAATCCAACTGTCACCCTGATAGATCACCCTGGCTTGGTTCGTAATCCGTTTGCGGGTCATCCAGACCTGGACCCGGCCTATCATGACATCTCCTTCGATGAGGCTACTGGTGAGCACCTTCTCCCTCGCAATCCTATGGTACGGGTGCTTGACGAAGCTAAGTCCCTGGACCTTGATTTGCTTACCACCCGGGTTGTAACTCTGGGGGATGAAGCTAAGGCGAACATCGACCGGGTTGCCGAGGAGACCAGGAAATTGATGGGGCATCATGCCCGACTAGTCAAGGCCGGGGAGGAAATTGGGAGTGACAACATTCGGTTACGGTTAATGGTTTCCGACCAGGCTAAGCAACTTGCCGATCAAGCCATTAAAATTTCTCAGCACGAGGCCGCATCCAGGCAACTGAAGAAGACTATGGAAGAGGCCAGCAGGGCAGAGTTGCAAAAAATGGAGGCCGCCTGCAAGGAGCGGATTGACATGGCCATGGCGACGGTGGATGAGTTTCGACAAGCGGACCTCGAGTGGGTACAAGAATTATCGGGGAGACTTGAGGCCGCGGAGCTTGCTTAGTCCAGGTTGAAGGAGGAGATGGAGGCAATGAGGATATCCCTTCAGGCTGACCGCTCACGATATCGATCGGAGAGGGATGCTGCCGTTGCAAGGCTGCGTGCTTCTGAGGCCCGAATGAGGGAGCTTGAGGAAAACGAGGGGATGATGGATGAGATGCTCCAGGATATGTATTTCCGCACTTGGAAACAGGGTAACTTATCCTGGATGGATGATTACCCCCGAGTTATGGCCAGGATTTATCTTATGGCTCTGAAGGAGGCTAGTGCTGATGCGGATAAAGAGGGTGGCGCGGTTTTCAAGAATGGATGTGGTCACTGCCCAGTTTACCAAGGAGGAGAAGGTGGTGGTGAAGGAGGGTATGCGGCTGCTTGCCGCTGAGGAGTCAGGTGTGCAAGTAGAGGATGATGATCAGGATGGTCAGGAAGCAGGCGCTGGTAAGTCTTCCCTTCTAGTCTTTCCGTTAACTTGGTTGCTTATCACTAATGAATTCTTTCTTTGACCGGACAGGTGGGCAACAGGACACGGGTAAAGCTCCGATGCAGCCGGCTCCTTGACTTGACCTGGATATCTTTTTGTGGACTTGACATTGTTTTATATGTTAGTCCCAAAACAGTAACGTAACTTTTAGGTTGTAATTATGTTACTTGTAATAAACAACATTATTCTTGACGTGTAATTTTTTAACTTAAGCTGATTTTGTCATTTTTGAATGTTTTTGCTATTATGACACGTTGTGTGAGAAATATAGCTGTGCGTGTGCTTGTCATTCAATTGTGTTTGATGTCAAGTTCTCGCTGAAAACATAATTTCATGCCTTGCAATGCTAGTGTGATGTATGAATAAATTATAGCCGTGTATTTGTACACAAAAGAAGAAAATACCGCCTTTCATGTTCTAATTGTAGATGGCAGTTTTGAATATCTTGTATGACCGAGTATGGAATGCAGTTGAATGCCCTACCATCCAATTGTGAATTCCTACTCCCATTGGCGAGTATCTCCTACTCTGTATCTTGTACTTTATGGATTGTTATAGAGGATAGGAGGAAAGTTTTTTTTTTAAAATAAAATTGAAATATGAGAAAAAGTAAAACTTCCAATCACGGAAGGCCTTCGATGTGCTTAAGTTCGTGGCAAACGGGCTTTGTAGTCACTTTCCCTAGCTGTGGGTCTTGGAGACATTTGTCACCCATCTTACGCCTACGCGGGGAGTAAATCTGTTTTACCACAGCCGTACTTAAGACACATCGGAGCCGAGATCGCGCACAGTAACTACCCGGGCCATTATGGCCCGTAATCTTGTGTATTATTCGATTTACTGTAGCCGGCTAGCGTGGGTACCGATCGTCAACCGTGAACTACCCCTGGCTGGCCACACCTTATGTTGGGGCTTAAAGTAGGTTCACGGCTGCCGGCGAGCCGAACGCCGTAATGAGCTGCCTCGGCTATAGTCGGCCTTCTCGGTGGCTTATAATCGGCTCATTACAGTTGCCTTTGAGGGCCGTCGCGAGCAATGAGTTAACCCACAGTAGAGGGATGCCGGAGCAAAAGTGTCTCATTGGCGAGGGCACAGATTCGTATAGTACCTGTTAGGTCTTGTCCAAGAGAAGTCGCGCTGTGGAGCGCCTTGAGTGAAAATGCTATTTGCACAGGGTTTTGTTCAACATAAAAGGATAAAGTTAACAAGGAGCCAAGATATAAAGGAACAAGTTAAAAAAGGGACAATGTTTTTAAAGTGGTTCGACATGAAAATGCCTGCGTCCACTGATTCTCTTTGTTAATTCACTTCATATGGGCAGTACATGTTAAGAAAAGTATCGACGGAGGTGTTGGATGTTCCATGCCCTCTGGAACACCTCTCCGTCCCCTATTGACAAAATATAAGCTCCATTGTGGAGATCTTTATGAATTACATATGGTCCATCCTAGATTGGATTTAGTGCCCCGGGGCGAGGGAAGATTCGCTTGAGGACAAGATCTCCTTCCTGTAAGATACGATGCTTGACCTTGGAGTTGTATTGTACTGCCACTTTTTGCTTGTGGGCTGTTGCTTTGAGGGCTGCATCATTTCTTCTCTCCTCAATTATATCCAAAGACATGTGAAGGAGTTCTTCGTTCTCTTCTGGGTTATAGTGGATCCTACGGTGGGAAGGCACGATGGTTTCAACTGGGAGCATAGCCTCCGATCCGTATGCCAAAGAGAAAGGAGTATGCCCCATTGATGTTCTGAAAGATGTGCGATAGGCCCATAGTGCCGTAGGGAGTTCATCCACCCAAGCGCCCTTTGACTTTTCGAGTTTCTTTTTTATTAGAGTTTTCAGAATTTTGTTGACGACTTCGACTTGTCTGTTTGCCTAGGGATAAGCTACGGATGAGAAGCTTTTATGAATTCCGTGCTCTGGCACCATTTGGCGAACTCCTCGCTATCAAACTGAAGTCCATTGTCCGATATAATTTTGAATGGGACTCCGTACCTGTATAGAACATTTTTGATCAAGAAGTTAATAACTTTTGCTGAAGGTACTTTATTTAGGGGTTCTGCTTCCACCCATTTGGTGAAATAGTCGACTGCCACTATAGCGTATTTGGCCCCGCCTCGGCCCATTGGCAGTTCGCTGATCAAGTCAATTCCCCATACTGCAAAGGGCCAAGGGCTGGTCATTTGAGTAATCTCAGTTGTTGGTAGCCGTGGAATCTTAGCAAACTTCTGGCATCTGTCACATTTTCTGACAAAATCTAAGGCATCCTTTCTTAAGGTGGGCCAGAAATATCCATATCGGAGTATCTTTTTTGCCAAAGTCTGCCCTCCAGTGTGATCTCCACAGCTTCCTTGACGAATGTTGGATAAGATTTCCTTGGCTTCCCTTCCAGTGACACACCTTAATAAGGGGTTAGAGAAGCCGCGCCGATAGAGGGTGCCCTCTTGTATTGTGTAGCGGGAAGCTTTCCTCAAGATTTTCTTGACTTCGTTACGCCTGTTGGGCAGTGTGCCACTTTGTAAGTAGTTTCGGATGGGAATCATCCAAGTTGCTTCTTCGGTTGCAGCTATCAGATTTACTTGCTCAAAACTTGGGGTCAGTTGCTTTGAGATGGCTACTGCTCCGGAAATAGCGTCGTCTCTCATGCTAGCTTGCTTCGCCAATTCGTCGGCCTCTTGGTTCTCTTCCCGAGGGATGTGTTTGACTAAATAGTGGTCCAATCGATTGAGAAGTAACTTAGTCTTCTTTAAATATGCTATGAGTCGTTCTTCTCGAGCCTGGAATTCTCCTAGTATTTGATTTACAATAAGTTGAGAATCGCTATGAAGACACAAAGAATTGGTTCTGATTTCTAAGGCAAGTTCTAAACCAGCTATCACTACTTCATAGTCTGCATCATTGTTGGTGGCAGCGAATTCCAACCTTATAGCATAGTGTAGCTTATTTCCCCTGAGAGTGATTATTACCACACCTGCCCCCGAGCCTTGTTTGTTTGATGCACCATCCACAAAGAGGTCCCACTTGATGTCTTCTGCTATTTCTGATTGCTCCTTACCTTCGTTGGTAGTGAATTCGGCAATGAAATCGGCCATGGCTTGCCCCTTGATGGCGGTGCGAGGATGGTAGGTAATATCATATTGACTTAGTTCAATGCACCATTTAAGTAGTCGCCCGGAAGTGTCGGGACGATGGAGTACCTGCCTCAGCGGTTGATCGGTAAGAACTCTGATGGAATGTGATTGAAAATAGTGTCGCAATTTTCATGATGTGATTAGTAGACAGTATGCTAGCTTCTCAAGTTTAGGATATCTGGCTTCTGCCCCCGTAAACCTCTTATTTACAAAGTATACTGGCCGCTGCGTGCGGTTGTCCTCTCTTACCAAAGCAACGCTTAGAGCATGAGATGAAAAAGCAAGGTATAGGTATAACTCTTCGCCTTCGTTTGGAGTCGAGAGTACCGGCGGTTTCTGGAGGTGTTCAATTAGGTTAAGGAAAGCTGTTAAGCATTCGTCAGTTCATTCGAACTTTCCTTTGTCTTTCTTTAGAGCTTCGAAGAAGGGGACGCACTTGTCCGTTGCTTTGGAGATGAATCGGCTTAGGGCGGCCACTTTCCAATTCAGGCTTTGCATTTCCTTTCGAGTGGAAGGTATCTTGATATCTTTTAGAGCTTGGACTTGTTCAGGGTTTGCTTCAATTCCTCTGGCATGGACGATGAATCCTAGGAACTTTCCTTATGATACTCCGAAGGAGCACTTTAGAGGATTCAGCTTCATTCCATACTGGCGAAGTACTTGAAACATTTCATCTGGGTGGCTTACGTGATCGTCGGCTTCCCTTGACTTTACCAGCATGTCATCCACATAAACTTCCATTGTTTGTCCTATTAGCCCTGCAAACATCTTGTTGACGAGGCGCTGATAGGTGGCTCCTGCGTTTTTAAGTCCGAAAGGCATTACCTTGTAGCAGTACAATCCCCGGTCAGTGATGAAACTAGTGTGGTCTTGATCGGGAGCATGCATAGGAATTTGGTTATATCCTGAGTATGCGTCCATAAAAGATAAGAGTTCGTGCCCGGCTGTGCTATCTACAAGCTGATCGATTTACGGAAGTGGGAAGCAATCCTTCGGGCAGGCGTCATTTAAGTTGGAGAAGTCAATGCATGTTCGCCACTTCCCATTAGCCTTCTTTACCAGCACCGGATTGGCGATCCACTCTAGGTAGATGGCTTCTCATATGAAGTCATTGGCAAGTAGGTTCTTTACTTCTTCATCGAGGGCTGCCGATCGTTCTGCCCCCATACTTCTCTTTTTCTGTTTTACTGGCGCCTTGGTAGGATCAATGTTTAGTACGTGGCATGCTATGTCAGGGGAGATTCCGGTCATGTCAGCGTGTGACCATGCAAATACATCCAAGTTGTGGCGGAGAAATTCAATGAGTTGTTCCTTCAACTCTGCTTTTAGTTGGGACCCGACTTTCAATAGTCTACTCGAGTCATGTCTGTCTACAGATACAAATTCCATAGCCTCTGCAGGCTCGGCGGTGGCCTCCTCCTCTTTATCCCTGGGGTCTAATTCATTGAAAGGGTCGCTGGTATATCAAAGAGGAGGGGCTTTCTTTTGTTTCTATGCTTCCAAACTTTTTGTGTAGAGGGCAACCTCTACACTCTTCCCTTTATCCTTCCTGTGGTTATTGCGAAGTTCAGTTACATAGCAATCTCGAGCAATGTCCTGGTCTCCCTCTACCTCCCCTACTCCATTGTCCGTTGGAAATTTCATCTTCAGGCACCATGGGGCCAGGACAATTTGGATGTCAGACAAGGCTGGCCTTCCTAAGAAAGCGTTGTAGACCGAGTGGCTTTCTATCAGCACAAATGTCTGTTTCCGCACAACGGAGCGGGGATGACTTCCAATTTCAACAAAGAGATCCAGTCGCCCGAGGGGCATCTTCGCATTTCCTGTGAAACCGTGTAGTGGTTTATTGCATGGAAGAACATCCTTTAATGACAGCTTCATTTTGTCAAAGGCATGCTTGAATAGGATATTCACTGAGCTTCCAGTGTCTACTAGAATTCGGAAAACCTCGGCTGGACCGAGCCGGGCAGAGATAACCATGGGATCCGTGTGAGGGTACTGCCTTCCCTCTAGGTCACGCCTACTGAATGTGATGTCACCATTCTCTATCCGCTTCGGGTGGCGTTCTTCTATAATAGAATTGACGCATTCTTCATTGTTTCTATGTGACTTTCCGTACCTTTCCATCTCTGCCCAACTTCCGTCGGCGATGTGCGGCCCTCCCGAGATGGTATGGACCACTATCTTCTCTTGACTGGAGCCGCTGGTGTTGCGATTTCCTCTGCCTATTTTTGGGGAGGGTAGCCTTGGGTTCTCATTGGCAGGAATTGGAGTCCTGTTCTGGCCTTTTACATAGCGTTCTAGTCTTCTTCTTCTGATGTGCTCTTCAATCAAGTCCCGGAGATGATGGCATTCGTTGGTATCATGCCCATGGGATTCGTGGAAGCGGCAGAATTTTCCAGACTTTATTGCGTTATCTGATTCTTTCTTGTGCTGGGGGCGTTTGTATTTAACTTCGTCTTGAGTGACCAGGAAGATGTTTTCGATCGTTTCATTCAACGGGGTGTAAGCGTCAAATCTCAGTCCTAGCCGATATAGACGCTTTTCTCCCTTCCTACCCCCAGCGTTGTCTCTAGAATCATTTCTTCGAACGTCCTTTGCTACAACGGGCGTGTTGCCGTGAGCTGCCTTATTTTGTTGCCTTGTCTGCCTCTCAGTGGCAGCATCTTCAAGCCTCATATATTTCCTAGCTTCATGGAAGAAATCGGGTAAAGTAGCTGGTTTTTCTTTGGTCAATCTCCTAGCAAATTTAGTATCCAGATGCAACCACTATAGAGGGCCATTAAGATAAGCTTCTCATCGGCATCTTAGACTGCGGCTGCTGCGGCATTGAATCGGGTTAGATATTGTTACACTTTCTCTCCGGGTTTCTGTTTGATACTGGATAAGGAATAAGCGTCCTTGGGTTGCTCCACATGAATGCGGAATTGGCTGATGAATTTTTCTTTCAACATCTCCCATGAGCTGATGGATCCTTGGGGTAGATGGCAGAACCAGGAGGTAGCTAGATCTGCTAAGAATAGTGGAAAACATTTGCACAGCACTCCTTCTATTGCCCCACTCATGAGCATATGCTGTGTGTATCTCTGTAAGTGTACAACAGGGTCAGAGGTTCCTTTGTAAGGTTCCATTGTTGGCATTTTCCATTCTCAGGGTTGATGGCAATTTCGATATTGCGGGCGAAAGGGCTGGTTACCCTAGCACCTATTCCTCGGTCTCTTTGATTCCGTTGGACGCACTCTCTAAACAAGCGTGCCATCCTTTCATTAGAATTTGGAGCAGATAAAAATGAGTTCGGTTCTTCTCTGTGGGATTGATTCCGCCCAGATGACCTGTAGGGATGGTATCGTCTATTATTCCTAATATTTTCCAGTGGCTGTCTTTGGTCTTCTGGGAGCATGCTAGGGTTAGCTACAGTTGGCCCTTGCCTTGATCTTCCCCTGCTGGGTTCTGATCTAGGCACTTCCTCGGGTCCAACTTCGGGCTGGACTCTAGCTCGGCCCCGTTCATTGGTGTTTCCGTGATTAGGCAGTATGACAGGCTCGACTACAGTTGACCTTCGCCCGGTACCTCCCCCGTTGGGTTCGGCTCCAAGCGTTTCCTCATGTCCAACTTCGGGCTAAGCTCGGTCCCAGCTCCTACCATGGCCGCTTCTGTCGTTAGTTCCCTCGAAGAAGGAAGATCTTTGTTGTCTCTGAGATCCTCCAGACTGGGACTCACCCCACGATTCAGTGTTGCGGTTGGACTCTTCAGCATCCCTTAAGCGTGACATGAGTTGGTCCACCAAGGCTTCCTGCTGGGATGTGAAGCGGTTAGTCACTTCAGCCACAACCCTGTCCAAATCTGCCCTAGTAATTGCTGCCGGCTGTTCTATGGCAAGGTTGTCAGATTTGCCTGACCTTCATTCGGTACTGCTGCTGGAATGGGACGATTTACTTGATCTGTGACCACTGGATCTGGAATACTGCTGGTTGCGATGTTTTTTCCTTTGTTACCATCTTTCTTCTGCTTGGGAGGCATGTCTTCCAAGCAATGAGCGATGCTGATAGGAAGAAAGTTAAGTGGGAGAAGCTGAAGCCCTGAGTTCAGTTTTCTCAGTGAAAGCACCAAAAATGTTTGCACAAAAAATGGGCAAACACCTCCAAGTCGTATGATTTAGTTGATTTTATGTTGTTTTTAGTGATCTGGGTGATTTACGCAAATATGTAAAAAAGCAGGGACTAAACTGTAAAAGACACACAGATTTATAGTGGTTCAGCCAGAATGTGCCTACGTCCACTTTATATATTATTTCTCCTTTCTTGTTCAAATTACAAGTACAAAGCTTTGATACAAGTATATGAAAGTTGTTTGAAAGTTCTATCCGTGCTTGAGCTCTCAAACTTCTCCCCCATTGTTTTACCCCTGCCCCTCTATTTATAGAGTGAGGCTGGGGTAGGGGTCATGGACGTATATAGCTGCTGGTGGGCCTGGGCTGATGCAATCTGGCCTGGTAAAGTTGGTTCGGTAGTACGTTGGTTCGGTGGAGGTTGATCCGGTAGTACGTTGGTTCGGTGGAGGTTGATCCGGTGGATGTTGATTCGGTGGATGTCGGTTCGGTGGAGGTTGATCCGGTAGTAAATGGCCCGGTGGTGGCTTCCCTTGCTTCTGGTTTGGCAGTGGATGGAGGTAGATGATTCGGTAGTGTCTACGTAGCTTCGATTTGGTAGTGTCAGAAGTGGGTTGGTTCGGTAAGTTGGTTGGTTCGGTGGATTTGGTCCGGTGAAGGGTGGAAACGCACCCAACAATGGCTGTTGCTCTTCTATAAATAGGGGTCAGTTTCAACGAATTTTTAATCAGTTTTTCTGGTTTTTCACGTCTCTTCTTCTTCCACATTTCTTAATACAAAATCATACCATTACTCTGCCGAAATCAACATTGAATCATACTCGATTACTTCTAGTGTGATTCTCCATCACTATCTCTACAAGATCCAAGTGCTAATCTGAGTTATAGACTTTTTGTAATCAATCGAGCGAGAGAAGGTGTGATTTTAGCCCTAGAAATCAATTGGGTGAACTTGTTGCCCCGGAAATCAAGTATCTCTATCCAGAGGATTGTTATTCTGGAGGGTGTACCTCGTAGCCTTGAAATCGAGGGTTGTAATTGTTGAATTGAGTTTGAAAGAAAATCCGTACTTAGTTGTGCGGGACTGGATGCAGGGTAACTCCGAACCAGTATAAAATCCGGTGTGTTCTTTCCTTTACTGCTTTTACTTTATATTTGCACATTTGTTTGATTCTGTGTTCATATCTGTGTCTGATTAGTGCATACATTGTTAACAAATTAAGATAAACTCAAAAAGATTAATAAGTTTCTTAAAACACTATTCACCCCCTCTAGTGTTAATTCTAGCCTTAAGATCCTTAATCCGCATTTCTCACAGTAATAGTTTCTACACATTCACTTGTTGTCACTTCACAAATTATATAAGTATAAATGTCATGTGTGAATACTCACCTCTCTGAAGCAAGAGATCGATTAAAACAAAAAGATCCACACACTGAGAAGCACGAGAAGGCACGACAAGATTTGGAATGAGGTATCAACCAGATTTAGATCTTGTAATTAAGATAAATAAAGCAATATAAATATATACTCAACAAAAATTAGATTGAAACAAATAGGAAATTAGACTAAACAAATAACAAGATAGCTTGACCATGCTTTAACCACTCAAGTGCTCGGCCTAAGGGAATCATATGCTCGGCCATGGTGGTGTTATAGGCTCAGGTATGGGTCCATATGGCATGTCTAGCTAGGAATTGGAAGGGGTAGGAGTTACAACATGAAGAATATAAAGGGGCAAGGCCACTAGGTGCAATTTTGGTGCATGTAGGCTCGACCTACACTATATTGGGCTCGGCCATTCTCTGGTTCAGGTCAGGTCAGAGGTCATGCAGGTGGTCAAAGGTCAGGTCATGATGGTGGTGGAGCTAGGGGTGGTGGCCGAGGCAAGATATGGAAGTGGTGGTGAAGTTTAGGTCTACTATGCTTGGTTTTGTGGAGTTTTTAGCCAAGTTTTGAGGTGTTTTGCTCATGCTATTGTCACGGACAGATCTGATCTAAGGGATAGGTGTTTGGTAGTGGATGATGAGGAGGAGGAGATGGTGGTGGTGGTCGGAGAAGATGGTGGTGGTTGAGGCCGAGCTAGACAAGAGGAAGCAAGGCAAAACAATGGAAAAATGAAGAAGAAAGGTAGAAAGGAAGAAGCCATTACTTACAAATTTTTGTGGCCGTGAGAAATGAAAGATGAGAAGGAAATTTTTCACGTGAATAATGGGTTGGAGGCGGCTAGAGTTAAGGATGTATGGCTAAAGTTTAGGAGTAGTTATGGTAGGAAATCAAAAGGTGGGAAATATAAAGGCAAGAAATAAAATGAAACGTATGCCTATATTTAAAACAAGTAACGTATCTTAATTGATTTTCTTCCTATATATTAAAGAAAGATGTATACAAAAGAAGCCCTCACTCATCAAATAAATACAAGAAACCTTTAATAAATAATTTTTTAGAAGATATGCCTTTAAGGCAATATAACGTATATCTATTTGAAATTGCTTTCCAAGAAATAAATAAGGGATCTATAACAATTCAATTAACAAATGAATGTCTAAATAAATAGAATAGGAAGATAAGGTAGAGGTAGATATGATGAAAAATAATATATATATATACAGAAATTATTTAAAAATTGTAAACAATTACAACTAATATTGGAAAATTTCAAACACAACAAAAATTCACACAATTAAATTCAAAGCCCAAAACAAAATAAAAGGTAGCAAATAGAATAGAAAATGAAAAATAAAAAATGCAGATAAAATTCTGCGTGTAAAATGCTGAATTCATCAAATTCTAAAAAGTTTAAAATGGAATTCGACAAAATGAAAAATAGAACAGATATCAGAACCAATTACTGTTTCAAAGAAAAAGAGTAAAATTTAAAATTTCAATTTAAAAGTCACAGTTTGACAAAATATAACATTTCTAAAAAAATCAATAATTAATTGTATTTGGAAAAAATAAAAATAGAAACAAAAATCCAAAATACCCTGGAAAAATTCCAAACTTCAATTTAAAATTATGTAAAGATCAAAGTTTCAAAATAAAATTTATTTATAATATTTATTAAAATTATGGGTTGTTACAAGAACCGACCGAGCTAGTCCCTTTGTGAATGGATCTACTATGTTATCCTTGGTATCCACCCTTTGTATCACGACCACTTTCTTCTCAATAAATTATATAATTAGGTGGAACTTTCAAAGAATATGTTGTGATTTCCTGTGTGATCTAGATTCTTTTGTGATCTGCATCCCCACATTGTTGTCACAAAACAATGTCATTAGATTCTTTATGTCGAAAATCACTCCAAGCTTACTTAAAAACATGCACATCCAGATTGTTCTTTAGCTGCTTCATTGAAGGCGACATATTTCGCCCCCATAGTGGAATTAACTACTATTTCCTGTTTGGAACTTTTCCAACCGACAACCTTACTGTTAATAGTAAAGACATGACCCAACACTGACTTACAATCATCGACATCACTCTGAAAGTTAGAGTTAGTATACACGTTCATAAGGAGGTCTCCATACCATATATCAGTAATAAGTCCCTAGTATTTCTTAAATACTTTACTATGTACTTAACAGTCGTCCAATGCTTTTCTTCAGGATTACACTAGTATCATCTTACACATCCTAATGTGTAGCCACATTCGGTCTAGTACTTAGCATAGTGTACATTATGGAACTGATTACCGAAGCATATGGTATACTTTTCATACTCACTTTCTCCTTGTCAGTTTGAGGAGCGTCCTTCTTAGAAGGGATGATTCCAGATAACATTTCCATGCTTAGAATTCTACAAACTGCAGTGTTTATGGATAAAGATTGGGCCAATCCCAACTGCCTCTTAGATCAATCTCTATAGAGCTTTATACCAGTATATATGCGGCTTCTCTCAAATCCTTCATGGAGAAGTTCTTGGAAAACCAAGCTTCCACTAGTTGCAAATTCTATTCAGTTAAATCCCCACTAAAGCCCCGCAAAATCTCCGCTATAGCGCATAGCGCTCTTCGGCAGCTACGCTATTTTAATTTAGCGCTATTAAACAGTAAATCCGCTTTAAGCCCCGCTATTTTTCGCTATATCCGCTAAATCAAGGCTTTTTAGCACCCTCTTTAGCAATATTAATGCACAAAGGTTGATTTGACTAGTTATAGTTTACAATAAATCAATAAAGTTAGCGTAATGACCTAATGTTAAGGTGTAAGTGCTTAATATAAGTTAGAAATCTATTGTAGTCACTAAATCCACTCTACATAAATAATGATATTCTTCAGTTTTTATATAAGATTATACAATATTTCCTTTTCATACACAAATGATGTGAGAATGAAAATAAATTAACTTTAAATATTTGGCTTTATATCTAATGAAGCTTTTTGCACCTCTGCTATTTTCCGCTACATCCCCGCTTTTTCCCCGCTATAACTTTTTGCACCTCCACCGCTATGGAACCGCTAAGCACTTTAACTGCACAAGTTGTAATAACGAAACATTATTACTAATTAAAAGAAGATCATAATTGTATGGGACTAAAAATACGATAACATTTCCTTTTTTTTTTGTATACGCACGCTTCCTCTATGTTCTGATAAAAACCAAACTGTTTGATTACTTTATCAAAACACTTATTTCAACTTCTTAAAGCCTATTTAAGTCTATAAAAGGACCTTAACAACTTGCAAGCCTTACCCTCACTCCCATTGACCTCGAAAACCTTGGGCTGCGACATTTAAACGGTCTCTTCTAAATCACCATTTAGAAATGACGTATTTACGTCCATTTATCATATTTCATAGTCGTAGAATGCAGCAATAGCTAGCATTAACCGAATGGACTTAAGCATTGTTGCGAGTGAAAATGTTTCATCATGATCAACACCTTGAATTTGACGAAATTCTCTCGCAACTAGCCTTTTTTTATAAGTCTCTACTTGACCATCCGCATTTAGCTTTTTTATAAAAATCCATTTGTAGCCGATGGGTTTTATCAGTCCTCACTTTGTTTCATACATGGGATCTATTTTGGATTTCATTGCTCCAAGCCAAAGTGCAGATTCATTACTCTATAGTGATTATTGGAATGATAGAGGAGTGTCATCATCTAAGACACGGTCCTCCTTCTTGCCATCTATGAGAAAACCATAGTATCTCTCTAGTCTGTGAGATTTTCTACTAGACCATCTAATAGGTTGCGTGTTTTCTTATACGGGTGAACTAATTTTCCCACTAGTAGGGTCTTAGTGTTAATTTCTCATATCATATCCAAGTCTACGACCTCGACATTAATTTCGTTTGAGAAAAATTCCTTTCTAAAGAAAGCATGTGGAGAAATAACAATCTTTTATTCCTCCGTGTTGTAGAAAATATATCCCATCAAGTTTCTAGAATATCCTATAAATTTACACAACACCGACCTTGCCTTGAGTTTGTTGGGACCAACGTTCTTAATGTAGGCCGGACAACCCAACATCCACTACGCCATAGATTGCATACTGCAACACCAAAGAAGTGATGTAGGATGTGCCAAAAAATGTTGCTGAAGGCTAAAAAAGGGCAAAGGCAACACTTTCTCGGTGATGCATTTTGTCGCGTTGCCACAGACCTCAAAGGCAACATTTTGACTATCTAAGGCAACATAAGAAATATTGTTGCAATAGAACCCTATTTGGGTCTATAGCAACATCCATAGGTGTTTGTACCAACATTCCAAAATGTTGCTATAGATATTAACTTTCTGAATTTGTGGGGCCCACAATGTAGAGCATATTTGATTTTTTAATAGAAATAAATATTTATTTAATAAAATGCTATTGCACAGAATTTGATATTCAAACAATAATTTATTTAAATAAATATTTTATTTCAACATTTAAAATAGTACAAATTCCTGACTCCACTATTTTACAATTCAATGATAAATAACACTGATATTCACATATACAGATATTCCTCATTACATTACTCAGTTCACTCATTACATATGCAGTTTCAATTTATACAGACACCGACAGTGACAAATATATGATGAGCCGAGTGCGAGCCGAAGGCGAGGCGAGAAGCGGGTCCGGGCGCAGCGCCGGCGGGGGTCCGGGGCACCGCAGTCCCGGCGGGGATCGACCTTCTTTGAAACCTGTCTTCTTTGAAACCTGTCTTCTTTGAAACCGCACCGCCCGATTCATCCGATTTCGGAAGATCGAGCCTTCTTTGAAACCTGTCTTCAACTCCATTTCATATTGAATCCAACATCTGAGCAATCTGCAAAAATACACACTGACGTAGTAAAATTGAAAAGGAAATATTTTTGCAGTATAAAATAAAATGTAATTTTGAAAATATTATTTGCCTCAGTTATTTGGGTTGTTCGTCATCATTTAATTTTGAATTCATCACACACGAACAACTTGTGACATGCACAGTGTATCATTGTACATGCCACAAGGCCGTGCACACCGATATACACTTGATAAAGTTACAGGGACATGTGAGCACAAAGTCAAACCCAAATCAAAAGACGGGTTCAACTCAAGTGAAATACAAATAAAATCACGATATCAGCACAAGGTCAAACCCGAGCTATTAGCTGGATTCAACGCAGGTGCAAGTTCAAGAAAATTGTCAAGACAACATATACAATGAACAAAACTTTCTGGAATGAACCAGATTCAAGTATACAAGCAAATGCATACAAAATGAAACAATGTACCAGACTACAAGATGAACCAAACAAAGGACAAAGCTAAATGAACTCAAGTGGACAGTGCAACCAAGATTCAAGTAAAACACTACAACATGCAACAGTAATAAACCAAATGCACAAGAACAAAAATGAAACAGAAGTATGCACAACAAGGTCCAAGCAGTTGACAATGCACAAGAACAAAAATGAAACAGAAGCATGCTACAGAAATAAACAGCATGCTCAATGAATTGGTCAGAGCAAACTATACCAGACTTGTATGCCAGACATAAAACAACAGTGGACAGAGCTCAACAAAAGAATTCAAACTCACAATTAAACCAAAACTCCAACCATATTCAAAAATACAGACCAACAGAAGTGTCAAGTGAATGAGCTACAGCAATTTCAAAAATGACCGAAATCAGATAATATAAGAAATATGAACTCGAGCAAGTCCAGCTACCATATGAAAGCAACCATACATATATACATGTGTGAAACAGCATGTATATATATAGGCAGTGCAAACAGGCTCAAAGGACTAGTGCATAGATATACAATGACCAATGCAAAGTGGTGAATACAAAAACATGCACCAATGAAACAAGCAGCCTTAACAAGTGAATGGCCAAGACCAAAACAAAGCAAGACTGGCACAAGGGAAAGAAACTTATATGACTCGAAGGCAACTAAATACAAGAGAAGGCCTCAACATCAAATTAAAAAAACCCAGTGCAACATATATACATGTTCAAGTGCAACAACAAACACATATATACGTACATGAATGCATATATATATACATGATAATGGAAAACAGAAGTGATACAAATTCAAGTGGCCGAGATAAATTAGTTGACAAATTCAAACAGATATATACGAACGTAAATCTAGGGGTTCGAACTCTATATAAACACATTAACATCATCGGCAGATAGTATCGAGTTCAAGCAAGCAATACAGTAAAGTAAAAGCAACAAATTACATACCCGAATACACAGTTGAACTCAAGCAAAATCGAAGGAGCTGTATTCGAAGCAAGGAGACGATCGATTGCCAAAGCAAATCAGAAGAAAATCAATTGTAATCGATCGACAATCAATCGGGTCCTTCGATATTAGCCGAAGCCCTAATCGCACAAGGCTGAAGCCCTAGCTAATCTCACAGGAGCGAAGACAAGGCTGAAGCCCTAGCTAATCTCATAGGAGCGAACACGAGGCCAAAGCCCTAATTTCAGAGCAAAAGAGGAACAAGATAGGAGCAGCCATTATCACATACGAGAAAAGGAGGGTGACAATTTGGTGGCAGAGGCGAATGAGGAAGCAGAAGAAGAGGAGGGTGACAATTTGGTGGCGGAGGCGAATGGGAGGAAGCGAATTGAAATGAAAACCAAAAGGGGATCTACTCTAAACTAGTTCAGGTGGTAAAACGAAATTTTGGGGCAAATTGCAGTGGTGATCCATTTTAACAACCAGATTAAATGTAGACCGTTGGATCGTATTCACGCGGATTTCTAATTTTATTAATTTTTTAATTTGAATACATCTATAGCTACTGCAACATCTTGTTGATACCTATGCTAACACCTTGAAGCGAGTGTTGTAATAGACAAAAATCAGCATACCTATCGTTACATTATAGCTAGCAACACCATGTAATTTCGTTGCAGTAGGCCATCTATGGCGTAGTGATCTTCAAATACTTGAGTTGGGGTATTTTCCCACACAGCATCTCATATGGTGTCCTAGACACAGATTTAGTTGGCATCAAATTCAACATATATGCTGTGGTTTCTGGTGCTTATCCCCAATAAGACAGATGTAAATCAGTCTTATGCATCATGGTACAGACCATATTTAATAAGGTTCAGGTCCTTCGCTCTGAAACATCATTATGTTGCTTAGTATATTGTGGAGTAACTTGAGAGATAATCTCATTATCTTTTAAGTACTATTGGAGCTCTTTTCAAACTTACTCACCCCCTCGATCGGATCGAAGTATTTTAATCTTTTAGTTCATCTAATTTTCAACCTCATTTTTATATTCAGTAAATTTCTCACGGACGTCGAATTAGTTCTTCATAAGATACACATATCCTAGTCTTGAGAAATCATCAATAAAGGTTACAAAATAAGAACAATTATCTTTAGTAACTATAGGCATCGAGCCACATATATCACTATGTACAATACCTAAGAGTTCGTTAACTCTTTCATTGCTCCCACTAAAGGGATGCTTGGTCATTTTACCTTTGAGACACAACTCACATGTATTAAATGATTCAGAATCAAATGACAGTAGAAAACCCTCGGTTTTCAATTTTTGTAGCCATTTCTCACTTATATGACCTAGTCTACAATGCCAAAGATAATTTTCATTTATATCATCATTCAAAGAATTACTCACAGCACAAATATAATTAGTATTGATCGCATAAATGCCATTATCTAAAATAACATCATAGACTTTATTACCATCTAACATAACATTCATAACACAATTAGCATAATGAAAAATATAACTAATCTCAAAGGGTCTAGACATAGAAATAATCCCGTAAATAAATTCTTTTACATAATGGCAATTATTTAATATCAAAACTAATCAGCTAGGAAAACTTAAATTAAAAACTCTAACTGCCATTGCATCTATTAAAGATCCATCAAAAACTTTAAGCCTCATCTCTCCCTCTGCCACACGACACATGTTCCAAGCCCTTGTAACAAATTACAGATGTGAGTCCCAGATCTAGTATCCAACACCTAAGATAACTTATTTATTGCAAAACAATTTTGAATCATAAATATACTTGTATGAGCAGCAGAATCATTACGTTTATTCTCCTTGAAAATCTTCAAGTACTTTAGACAATTCCATTTCTAATTACCCTTCTTATGATAGTGAAGACATTAAACCTTGTTAATGGGAGCTGTCATCTTGTTCTTCTTATTAACCTTTTTTGCTTCTTTGATCCTCTCGAAGATGATGTGTTCCCCTTGACTTCAAGCACCGCATTTTGATCGTTGGGTGAAGACTCTATTGATCTCAATATATTGAGAAGCTCCATGAGGCTTACATTCAATTGATTCATATTATAGTTTAATATGAACGGCTCAAACTTAGGAGTATGCACCTTAATATAAGATCTACTTGTAACTCATTGCCTATTGTAACGTCCAATTGAGTAAATCTATCCATAGCCTTTCATTAATAGAACAAAATCATCTACCTTTTTCCCTTCGTCATTTTATTATTGAAAAGCTTCACCGTAAGTTCCTACCTTGAGGAACGAGACTATTCCCTAAATAAATCTCTAAGGCTATCAATAATTTAATGGACATTCATGTTTTCAGGATGTCTCTGTAATGGTTTATCTAATATAGATAGCACATAAACTTGGGCGATTTCTAAGTCTAAGATCCATTGCTATATGCTAATCTCAATTCGAGATCTGCATCATCAATGGGTCTAACCTTAGGAAGTTGGTTATTAGCGACTAATGGCATTCATAATTTAATGTTATCTTTATTGCCTTTAGCCAATCTACGTAGTTAGGTCCGGTGAGTTTGTCGTTTTTAAGAAACAACTTGGGCATAGACAGTTTTCTACAAATTTTTGCTTCGTAGATTAGGAAACTATTCATAGTAGATGTTCTCAGAATATTAGTAAGTTTAAACATTATATTTCATTTTATTAATAAGCCCTCACTAGTCTTTTATGTTTCCTTAAATCCTAAGATGAAACATAGAAGCCTTTCAACTTCACTAGTGGATGTTAGGACTCGTTTATCTTAGTATTCTGACCATGGGTTTACTCAACAAGTCATAGCCCCAAAAATGATGGATACCTCCTTATCGCTTATATCATATACACTCCTAACTTGTGATTTCTTGTCCTAATCTCATTTTGATCTTGTGTTTGCTTAACAAATCAAAAGAGATTATTCACTCGTTCCTCCCATTTCACGTCGGCCTAAGTATAGTATATATACTTTGAATTTGCTCAACAAATACATATAGCTACCCAAACTTGTATATTTTATATATTAATAACACTACACATAACATCTCTAGCTTGGGTTTTATCAATAACTAGAGAGTATGCAAGTAATTTATTAACATATAAACGGTAGAGGACAACTTTATATTAAAGATTCAAAATCTTTAATATATTTAATTGAGTGATATTGGCTTATGGAATAATGTATTTCTTATGAAATACCCTCGTGATTCAAGTATCGGACACATAAGAAATCACTGTATATGTACTATACATATGTATTTATCCCTTAAGCCTATTTAGGGTTTCTTAATATTCCAACTTTTTTTATACATTCATATTATACAAGTTTTGATTATTATATAACTTTTATAATTTTAATTAACTTATATAATATTCTTTTTATCGCCAATTTTTCCACAATCTTCGAATAGACTCAAACAATTAAACTGGACTACGAAACAATTAAGAAATAGATACAAACCATAGGGAAACGTTATAAGAAAACCGAGTAAAGTGACATAAAGGAGATAACAAAGATGGACAAGATACTGCCACTTGACCACCCCAACTCAGCATCTACAACTCGGGTCCAAGTTGACACTATGCTGAGTCTTGAGGTGAAAATGGTGAGCCAACGTGGCATGCTAGAAAGAGAGAGACAAAAGTGAATGCAAGGAAAGCAAGAACAAGGTAAAAGAGAAGAAAAGAAAGAGACAAAGTGGAGCTAGATCTCCATAACTCGGGACCAAGTTGAGCATTCTCAACTCGGTATCAAGTTAAGGAGGAGCAATGGGCTCTGCCCACTATCTTCTGGCTATAGCTCTGTGAAGACGTGAAGAATATGGATGAGAGTTTTCATGCGATTTTGATGGAGGGATTCATTTATAAATAGAGGAGAAGATGCACTTTAAAAAGGATATTCTTTCTAGACTTTGAATCACGACAAGTTGAGAAATACAATTCTGAATTAAATTATGTATAACTCGCATTAGAGTTGAAAGATACAAACTTGTAAAATATACTTTATAGGAGAAAAGTATGATCAATAGAAAAGGATAAAGTGGATGTAGGTCGGAATTTACGTAAATCATAATAAAAATCATGTGTTCTTTCTATCTTTAAACTCTTTTCTTTTATAACGATTGGTTGATTGGGTGTTCATGTCATTTTTAGTCTAAACTTTTTGGTGCTTTCATTGAGAACAACTTGGATTTGAGAGTTTGAAACATGATTTGGAGAAGATGAAAAAACCGTCAACAAGAAGAGTTATTGCTGAAGGAAGCCAGCAAAAATGTAGAAGCAACCATGATGCATCCTCAAAATCGAGTCCATCAATCTACGTGACTTGAGAAGAGATGGATAGAATGATGATAGATGAAAGATAGACTAGTGGCTCGACAAAAAAAGATAATGAATGTGTTTTTTTGAAAAATAGAACAACAAAGGGCAACTAGAGTGGTTAAAAACTAGAATCAGAGGCTAGAAGGCAGAATAAGTACACTTGAGAATGGAGATAAACAAGTTGGGACATGCCTCCCAGGAGTGCCACAACTCGGTATCGAGTCAAGACAACTCGGTGATGAGTCAAGAGGCCAAGGGATTATGGTGGACTTTAAGTTGGGATAGAATGGAGCGCATCTAAGGAATGACATCAGACACATAGCGATAGGAATCAGAGTCATAAAATTCCCACCGGAACAGGGGGCATGATGAAGAATCGGATCGAATGCACATGAAGCCACGAAGATTTGGACCAAATTAGGATGATATTTTTAGCGGAGTTGGTAAGACAAGTACTCTAAGGAGGAACTCCGGGTAGGTTTTTGGAGGACGTGAACAAAAACCCTTTCACCCCGAACATTTGATTTGTTAGGAATCCACCGGATTTCAAATTACCTACCTTGGAGTCGTATAACGGAAGAAGGGATTAAACAAATATCTGATGGGATATACTCAACATATGGGAGTGTTAGGTGCTTCGGAGGAAGTGATGGGATGATGTTTCCTATTGTATTTGACGTATTTGACAACATTATGCTTTTGACAGCCGGAGAACGAGTCCATTAACACGTGGACAGGATTGGTGGAGAAGTTTGTGAATCAGGTAAGTGTTCGTATAATGCAACAAAAGATTGTGATGACACTCTTAGGTGTGAAACGAAGGCCCGGAGAGATCTCGCGGAGCTATTTAACCACATTCCATGCAGCTGCCGCTGTAATATAGAAATTAGACCTCTCGGTAGTCCCGATGATGCTGGTTTCTAGGATTACAAGTAAATTGTTTAAAGATAGCTTTGGAGAGGGATCCCCCAGTGGATCTTGCAAATTCTTACTATCAAGAAGAGAGATATTTGTGCTAGGAAGATGTAGAAGATGAGAATGCTGAAGTCAATACTGTAGATGATGGAGGACCATCTAAGGCAGGATATGGAAAGGATAGATGAAAATGAAAAGTTGACGATGAATTCAGAGGATCAAAGAGACAAAAGAGGAAGTCAAAGTTTTCCTCCTACATAGATTTAATTGAACCTCCAGAGAGGATTTAGTTGGATACCGAGGGCAGATGCTTTACAAATGGCCTGCTAGGAAATAGCTCTCACGGACTGGGAAAGAAGATCTGGAAAGTATTATCTATTCAATTACTTGGATGGGCATGAAACGAATGGATGCAAGCATTTACGTGATTTGATCAAAGAATAGGTTTAGAGTAACCGCTTACAACAAAATGTCAGAAATTTGATTACCATAGCACAAACTATAATGGTGTCGTAGTAACGACCACCATCTATAGCAGATATATTCGGAGGTGACCGTGGATCTGGGTTGAGGATGATTATCCTATGATCGAGATGGGTTGGTGTCAGGTTTTATTTTCGTGCTTGTTTTCTTTGAATAAGATAAGAAGGATAAATACCAGACCACTTACTCATGCATGTATCCTAAGCAGTCCCATAGGCATGCTTTAGGTTGAAGTACGGGGCCATCCTTGACTAGACTTTGGATTTGGGCTTAATGCATTCAATTTGGATTTAATAAACGATTGACGGATATTTGGTTTTAAAAATCACTCGAATGTGATGATTGATATCGATATTACTACGGAATACCAACAAAACTTAGTTATTCCATAAACCGGTTATGAAAAACTGACTGGACATAGTTTTTCCAACTGGAGAGATGGGGCGATAAACTATAAAGTGCAAGTCCCCTTGTTGGAGAGTGAGTGGATGGATTGGTACAGGTTAGTGAGCCCCCTTACTTGAGGCTAGCAAAAGGTGCACTTGGATAACAAGTCCCATCGTCGAAGAGCGAGTGGATGGACTTGTACAAGATAGTAGGTCCCATCACCAGAGAGTGAGCTGATAGACGCGCTCGGATAGTAAGTCACGTCACCAAAGAGTGAATGGATGGACATGCTTGGATAGAAAGTCCCATCACCGAAGAGTGAGTGGATGGACGTGCTTAGATGGTGAGTCCCCTTGTTGAAGAGTAAGTGGATGAACAGGCTCGAATATTGGGTCCCATCATCAAAGAGCAGGCCGATTGGGCTTAATCTAGATATATGATTTTGAGATCTGAAGAGATCAGAAGTGTGACGACCGCCCATGACCCCTGCACTGAACATAGAGATAGTGCGTTGTAAAGTGTGCCAGGCAGCCATGGACGATTGCCAAGGTTAAGTTAAAACAGCACAATCTATCGTATTACTCACAGCGCATGGATAAAATACAATAGAGAATATATATAGTGAAGCATCTCAAAATAGAATCTCCTCAATTAAGCTTCATAACAGTTGAATACAAACATCTGAATAGTCAATACATCAAGCCTCACTACATATCACTCAGAGAATTATACAAAGCAGTGGAACATCCAGTACATATAGTAAGAAAATAATATGCAAGCCTCCAGCTCGTCTTCGTCATCAGCATCGTCGAAAACTAAGAACAGCACCTGTCACCTGCTACCTAGTCTGCCCATCCCAAAGCGGATGAACAGCCCAAGGCAATAAGAGTTAAACATAAAGCCTTGTGTCAGACAATAGTCTTAGTGAGCGGTAAATTAACTAACAACATACCAAAAGAGCATAAAGGAAAAAGGAATAGGAATCCAACCCTCCCACTCCCCCTCTTTCTACAGTGATAGCCCCCAGACACACTAAGCAGAAGTAAACATAGCAAAGCAGACATTTAAAGTATAGCAATTATCACTCGAGTCAAGGTCAACATTTTCCAAGTACAAACCCCCAAGGCCTAAACCAAGATCAGATAAGCACCTAGAAAACATTGCTCTTGAGACCGAATGACGATACAACCAAACATCCATGACTCTGGCTATCACTGTTATCTTTGCTTCGATACCACCGTTAATTGAATGACCGGCACATTCTTTCAGCCGTCCGTCAAGGGTTAATGGCAACCCCGGTTCTAGACAGAACTCCGCACGTTATCGCAGCCCGTGCCTAGGACTATCGAATCTGCCCAGAGTACTCGACTACAATCATAGTCTTTGGGGACTATCGAATCTGCCCAGCGTACTCTTGCTTTGAGCCTGCTAGAACCTTCAACAACGATGAAATCTCAGCCTTCTAGTCATCCTCCTCGATGACTATTCTCATACTAGCTCAAGCGCCTCTCGAGCCAACAATTATCCAAAAACCTGAACCATTTCACCGAGTTATCAACATGCTTGGAATGATCCCGTCTGGATTAAAACAAGGCTATCTCATATCATGCCTCGCTTCGTCTCATCATAGCAAAGCCTCATCTCAACATCAACATCATCAAATCTATCCATATGAGCTTCATCATCCGCCACATATGCCACGAGCAGCTTTTCCAATTCAAGAGCCTTTCCCTTAGCTTTTGAATCATCTTCGACCATCTTGTCTAAATCAAATCATCAATCAACTAATTCATAACAATCAATCAAGTCAATCATTAATCCAAGTAATCAAGCATTCAAATATGATCTAATTAACAATTATAACAATAATGGCAATCTTGTAAATAAAGAGTCCAAATCTAACAAGCATGAAACGTGAGCAATATCTCTACAACTTGATGAATGAACTTGCATAAATTAACATGAAGTAAAATGGGTGTCAAATCATCATGAACAATAGATCTATACTTTAAGTTTAAGAAAATGCAAGGAAACCACTATTTTAACACCAAATCAAGCCAACAATTCGATATACTCCTTTGGATCCGTGTGAGAGATAACCACCACTTACCAAATCACCTAAACACCTCAAAAGCAACACACTTCAGATCTGGACAGCGAAGGATCTAACTCGATCTATCAAAATTCCGCTTCAAACGATGAAATCTCTCTTCGAAGAATGTAGATCTTCAACTTTAGCTCTTGGATCTTTGATTTGATCTTCGATTTGGATGGAAGGAATCACAAGATTAGAGTGGAGAAAAGAAGTGAAGAAGTGTAGAACTTGAGCTCTCAAAATGGCAGGACTTCGTCGCTTCAAAATCCGGATCCCAAAAAGTGAAGAAATGGACGTGTATTTATAGGCTGAAATCCCTAAGTCGTTTGCTCGCTATTAGGTCGTCCACGACCTAAGAAACCCCACGACTTAAGACCTACGACCTAACACTCACGCGACCTAACAACAACACAAGTGCGTGACCTAGTACTCACGCGTGGCTTAGCGACTTAACGTTACACGACCTAATTGAGATGCCGACCTAACACTCACGCGCGGCTTAACGACCTAATTAAACACAGCAATCCACCTTAGGTCGCTCACGACCTAACTATAACAAGCCTTAACTCGTCCACGACCTAACTCTCTTAGGTCGTTAACTCACACAGTCTACTAGGATGCTATTCCTATGCCCCTAACCCCTAGGTCGGTAACCTTCTTAGGTCGGTCCATTTCTTAAGTCACCATCTTCCTATAGGTGCTCAAATCCTTAGGTCGCCAACTTCCTACAGGTCGCTCAAATCCTTAGGTCACCAACTTCCTACAGGTCGCTCAAATCCTTAGGTCGCCAACTTCCTATAGGTCGCTCAAATCCTTAGGTCGCTCACCCGACCTAACCTACCCCACGACCTAAGCTACCACACGACCCAACTTCCATATGACCTAAGCTACAACACGGCTTAACTTCTAGACGACTCAAGCTCTGGTCGTTCTAAATTCTGAACGACTTAACAACGTTATGACCTAATGACAACTGTTTTACGATGTTTCGATCCGTAAAAATACGGGTCGTTACATTCTCTCCCCCTTAGGAATTTCGCCCCCGAAATTCCAATCAAACAAGAGCAATTAAAAACTATTCTGCATGCCTACCATCCATAGCAATCAACAAACCATGCATCAAATTACTAGCCTAGCATGCAGAATTCTAAAACTAGAACAAGTTACAATATCGTGAGATGACACGACACTTTATGGCCATACCTCGAAGAGTTCAGGATGTGCTGCCTTCATCCTCTCTTCCACTTCCCATGTATAGTCGTTAACATCATCACTCCATTGTATCTTGAGCAACCTAACTACCTTCCTCCTAAGCTGTTTCGTGTCAGTTTCCACAACACGAAGCGGCTTACGAGGTCTCTCAACAACTGGATCTACCTCAAAATCTTCACAGCTATCGGCAGAAACTACTGTATTCGAGTCGTGCACATACTTCCGTAGATACGATACATGAAAAACATTGTGCACACCCGACATCTTTTCTGGTAACTCCAATTTGTAGGCGAGCTTTCCAATTCGCTCGATGATCGGGAATGGTCCAACAAATCTCGGAGTCAATTTTCCTTTCTTCCCGAATCAAATAACATTCTTCAATGGAGAAATCTTCACAAAAACCATATCACCTACGTCGAATTCCAAATCCTTACGATGCTTATCAGCAGAACTTTTCTAACGGTCTTGGGCTGCCTTTATTCGTTGTCGAATGATCTCTATGCAATCCGAAGTCTGTCGAATCATTTCTGGCCCAAGTATCAACTTTTCTCCTATTTCTAACCAACATGTCGGAGAGTTACACGGTCTTCCATACAATGCCTCATACGGTGCCATACCAATGCTTGACTGGTAACTGTTATTATACTAAAATTCCACCAAATGAAGATGATCTTCCCATGATCCTCCGAAATCCAGAACAAATGGTCTAAGGAGATCTTCCACAACTCGGTTGACTCTCTCGGTCTGACCATCTGTTTGGGGATGATAAGCTATACTCAAACACAACTCGGTTCCCAAAACTTCCTGGAAGCTCTTCCAAAATCTACTAGTGAACAATGGGTCTCGATCGCTCACTATACTTTTCGGAATACCATGGAATCGAACTATCCACTTAACATACAACTCAGCCAACTTCGATGCAGTCCTAGTTGATCGAACAGGAATGAATCTTGCACCCTTAGTCAGACGATCTACGATGACCCAAATCACTTCATTTCCCGCTCTGGTTCTAGGTAGCCCATCGATAAAATCCATCGATATTTGCTCCCACTTCCATGTAGGAACTTCAAACGGCTGAAGCAATCCACTTGGCTTCTTCTGTTCGGCTTTTACCAACTGGCAGTTCATACACTTGGAAATAAAATTTCCAAAATCCTTCTTCATACCTTCCCAGTAATAGGTTCTCTTCATATCCCGATACATCTTATTTCCACCTGGATGAATTGTCAGCTTCGAGTGATGACTTTCCTTCAGAACTTCATTTCTCAATTCATCTATATCGGGAACAACTAGTCGTCCTTGCTTCCGAAGCCAACCCTCTCGATCGACCTCAAATCCTTTATCCTTTTCTGGGTCCAATCCAGATTCCAATTCACGGATAATCTTGACAAGCTTATCGTCTCGCTTTTGGCTCTCGCCAATCCTTTCCACAAGAGTTGGTCTTATTGATAAGTTTGCCAACATCTTAGGTTCCAATTCACATCTGGGCCTGAAGTCAAATCCAGCCAAATACTCGAGATTCTTCCATTCTGAAAACATGGCTCCCAATCCTGCATGTCTTCGACTTAACGCATCTGCCACTGCGTTACCCTTTCCCGGAGTATAGGCTATACCAAAATCATATGATGCCAAAAACTCTAGCCATGGTTGCTGCCTAAGATTCAAATCCTTTTGGGAGAAAAGATACTTCAACGACTTATGATCTGTAAACAACTCGAATCGAACTCCCAATAGATAATGTCTCCACATCTTTAGAGCAAATACAATCGCTGCCAACTCCAAATCATGAGTCGGATAATTCCTTTCATGTGGCTTCAGTTGTCGACTTGCATATGCAACAACTTTACCCTTCTGCAACAACACTGCTCCCAGTCCAGTACCACATGCGTCGGTGTAAACCACCATCTCATCATTGCCACTCGGAATAGTCAACACAGGAGCACTTGTCAATCGCTCTTTCAAGATTCTGAAAGCTTGCTCACACTTAGCATCCCATCTGAATACTTGATTATTTTTCGTCAATCCTGCTAATGGTGCAGCCACCTTGGAAAAGTCTTTGATAAATCGACGATAGTATCCTGCTAATCCAAGAAAACTTCTCACATCAGATGCATTCTTAGGTCTAACCCAATCCTGGATTGCTGCCACCTTAGCGGGATCAACCGCTATTCCATTTCCAGAGATAATATGGCCTAAGAACCTCACTTCGCTCTTCCAGAAGTGACACTTCGAAAACTTAGCCTTTAGCTGATGTTTCCGTAAGATTTCCAAAACAATACGCAAGTGCGTCTTGTGCTCTTCTTCAGTTCTAGAATAAATCAAAATATCATCCACGAACACTAGTACAAACTTGTTCAACTGATCTCTGAACACTCTATTCATAAGATCCACAAAATATGCTGGCGCATTGGTCAATCCAAACGGCATTACCAGCCACTCAAAGAAACTGGGTGGTGTCCTGAAAGCAGTCTTCGGCACACTATCCTTAGCCACTCTTAACTGGTGAAATCCCGTTGCCAAATCCATCTGAGAAAACACCTTAGCTTCGTAAAGCTGATCAAACAAGTAATCTATTCTCGGCAATGGATACTTGTTCTTCTTGGTCACTTTATTCAGCTCATGATAATCCACACACAACCTCAACGATCCATACGCTTTGGTTACAAACACAACTGGTGCACCCCATTCGGACACACTACGCCGAATGAATCCTTTCTGTAAAAGATCATCCACCTACACCTTCAACTCTTGCTGTTCCCTAGGCGCCATCTGCCAAAGAGGCATCACAACAGGTCTGGCTCCTTCAACTAGATCGATACGAAACTCAATCTCTCTATGCGGCGGTAACCCTTTGACTTCGTCAAAGACATCCTCAAATCCATTAGCGATTGGCACCAATGACAGTCCATCCCGTGGAACAACCAGCGAATACATGAAGCTCATGAAGACGCCTTCCTCATGCTTACATCGTATCACAACCTTTCGCCCTTCCACATTCTCGACTGTCACCTCCAACCTTTCACAATCAATCTTTGCCGCATACTTCCTAAGCCAGTCCATACCCAAAATAATTCCGACCCCGCAAAGTTCAGAACAAAACAATCACAAACAAAAGAGCAATCTTGACTCGATACAATCAGACCACGACATAGCATACACAAACAAGACGAACCCCCAACTGGATTAGTCACAACCAATGGCCTATCAACATAATTCGGTTCTAAACCCAACCGGCCTACAAGTTCATTACAAACAAAAGAATGCGACGCCCCAGTATCAAATAACACTCTAACTGGAACACCACATATGGAAAGAGTACCTTGAACCACCACACTCTTTCCTTTCTCTTCAGCGGTAGGAGCTTTTGAAGATGATGGAACAGCCCCCAAAGCATAAGCTTGCACAATCTGCTTGTCCTTCCGCGGTTCTGGACAATTCTTCCTGATATGCCCCGGCTTGTCACAGTTGTGGCACTTCATTGGCACCTTCGGATTCTCGCAATCCCTGGAGAAATGGCCCTTCTGCTGACAATTGTAGCAGGTCACTTTGGCCTTCGGCTTCTTCTGGCCATCCTTACCCTTTTGCTGCTGCTGCTTCCTCTTCTTGTTTCCACCCTGCTGTGGTTTAGACTCTTCCTTGGTCACAGCAACAACAGATCCTTCTTTAGGAAACAGATTCTCGTGCCTGAGAGCTTTCTCCACAAGCTTCTCAAATGGATCGTCCAAATGATCCACCAACTACCTCCCAAGATAACTCTCCAAGCCTGTCACAAACTTCTCATTCTTCTGATATGAAGATTCTATATACGACCGAGCATACTTGGACAAAGCTTCAAACTCAGAAACATACTCAAGAACTGGTCTTCCACCTTGCTTGAGCTCCACAAACCTCCTGAACAGAACAGATTTCTGAGCTGTAGAAATGAACTTAGCTTCAAATCTGGCTTGGAATTGCTCCCAAGTAATTTCTTCCTCCGGAGTATCAATGGTGATAGAGTTCCACCAATCAGAAGCTCTCCCTTGAAGCTGTCTTGATGCAAGCTTCCTTTTGGTTGCATCCTCGATTCCCAAATCACCAAAGATCCTTCTACAAGCATCTATCCATCTCTGGACTTCAATGGTTGACTCTGTTCCCAAGAAAACCTTTCCTCCAAGAGTAGTATAATCTTTACACAGCTTAGCAAAATCCACCGGTTTTGGAGTTTGAACTTGAACTCCAACATCTACTGATGGCCCCGGAGCTGGCATCCTTCTCATGATCGAAGTCATCATAGCCTCGAACATAGCAGCATAATCAGAAGCCCCCTCAGTAGCACGGCCTTCCCTAGCAGCTGGTCTCCCTCTTCGACTCATTCTTAATATCTATAAAATAAATGATCAGCACACCTTGAGAAATAACTGCATAAAGGACTCACACACTTCTAAGCTACTATATTATATATAGTAATCATCCATCAAAATACAATTACGTCTCTCATACGTAGTTACGTCAGCGAGCGTTGGCTAAAATCGATTAACCAAAGCTCTGATACCAAATGTGACGACCGCCCATGACCCCTGCACTAAACATAGAGATAGTGCGCTGTAAAGTGTGTCAGGCAGCCATGGACGATTGCCAAGGTTAAGTTAAAACAGCACAATCTATCGTATTACTCACAGCGCATGGATAAAATACAATAGAGAATATATATAGTGAAGCATCTCAGAATAGAATCTCCTCAATTAAGCTTCATAACAGTTGAATACAAACATCTGAATAGTCAATACTTCAAGCCTCACTACATATCACTCAGAGAATTATACAAAGCAGCGGAACATCCAGTACATATAGAAAGAAAATAATATGCAAGCCTCCAGCTCGTCTTCGTCATCAGCATCGTCGGAAACTAAGAACAGCACCTATCACCTGCTACCTAGTCTGCCCATCCCAAAGGGGATGAACAACCCAAGGCAATAAGAGTTAAATATAAAGCCTTGAGTCAGACAACAGTCTTAGTGAGCGGTAAATTAACTAACAACATACCAAAAGAGCATAAAGGAAAAAGGAATAGGAATCCAACCCTCCCACTCCCCCTCTTTCTACAGTGATAGCCCCCAGACACACTAAGCAGAAGTAAACATAGCAAAGCAGACATTTAAAGTAAAGCAATTATCACTCGAGTCAAGGTCAACATTTTCCAAGTACAAACCCCCAAGGCCTAAACCAAGATCAGATAAGCACCCAGAAAACATTGCTCTTGAGACCGAATGACGATACAACCAAACATCCATGACTTTGGCTATCACTGTTATCTTTGCTTCGATACCACCGTTAATTGAATGACCGGCACATTCTTTCAGCCGTCCGTCAAGGGTTAATGGCAACCCCGGTTCTAGACAGAACTCCGCACGTCGTCGCAGCCCGTGCCTAGGACTATCGAATCTGCCCAGAGTACTCGACTACAATCATAGTCTTTAGGCACTATCGAATCTGCCCAGCGTACTCTTGCTTTGAGCCTGCTAGAACCTTCAACAACGATGAAATCTCAGCCTTCTAGTCATCCTCCTCGACGACTATTCTCATACTAGCTCAAGCACCTCTCGAGCCAACCATTATCCTCAAACCCGAACCATTTCACCGAGTTATCAACATGCTTGGAATGATCCCGTATGGATTAAACCATGGCTATCTCATATCATGCCTCGCTTCGTCTCATCATAGAAACGCCTCATCTCAACATCAACATCATCAAATCTATCCATATCAGCTTCATCATCCGCCACATATGCCACGAGCAGCTTTTCCAATTCAAGAGCCTTTCCCTTAGCTTTTGAATCATCTTCGACCATCTTGTCTAAATCAAATCATCAATCAACTAATTCATAACAATCAATCAAGTCAATCATTAATCCAAGTAATCAAGCATTCAAATATGATCTAATTAACAATTATAACAATAATGGCAATCTTGTAAATAAAGAGTCCAAATCTAACAAGCATGAAACGTGAGCAATATCTCTACAACTTGATGAATGAACTTGCATAAATTAACATGAAGTAAAATGGGTGTCAAATCATCATGAACAATAGATCTATACTTTAAGTTTAAGAAAATGCAAGGAAACCACTATTTTAACACCAAATCAAGCCAACAATCCGATATACTCCTTTGGATCCGTGTGAGAGATAACCACCACTCACCAAATCACCTAAACACCTCAAAAGCAACACACTTCAGATCTGGACAGCGAAGGATCTAACTCGATCTATCAAAATTCCGCTTCAAACGATGAAATCTCTCTTCGAAGAATGTAGATCTTCAACTTTAGCTCTTGGATCTTTGATTTGATCTTCGATTTGGATGGAAGGAATCACAAGATTAGAGTGGAGAAAAGAAGTGAAGAAGTGTAGAACTCGAGCTCT
This sequence comes from Allium fistulosum, assembly GCA_030737815.1. NCBI lineage: Eukaryota > Viridiplantae > Streptophyta > Magnoliopsida > Asparagales > Amaryllidaceae > Allium > Allium fistulosum. The sequence goes on along the minus strand of CM060908.1, from coordinate 969,392,402 downwards.
CAAAATGGCAGGACTTCGTCGCTTCAAAATCCGGATCCCAAAAAGTGAAGAAATGGACGTGTATTTATAGGCTTAAATCCCTAAGTTGTTTGCTCGCTATTAGGTCGTCCACGACCTAAGAAACCCCACGACTTAAGACCTACGACCTAACACTCACGCGACCTAACAACAACGCAAGTGCGCGACCTAGTACTCACGCATGGCTTAGCGACTTAACGCTACACGACCTAACTGAGATGCCGACCTAACACTCACGCGCGGCTTAGCAACCTAATTAAACACAGCAATCCACCTTAGGTCGCTCACGACCTAACTATAACAAGCCTTAACTCGTCCACGACCTAACTCTCTTAGGTCGTTAACTCACACAGTCTACTAGGACGCTATTCCTATGCCGCTAACCCCTAGGTCGGTAACCTTCTTAGGTCGGTCCATTTCTTAAGTCGCCATCTTCCTATAGGTCGCTCAAATCCTTAGGTCGCAAACTTCCTATAGGTCGCTCAAATCCTTAGGTCGCAAACTTCCTATAGGTCGCTCAAATCCTTAGGTCGCCAACTTCCTATAGGTCACTCAAATCCTTAGGTCGCTAACTTCCTATAGGTCGCTCAAATCCTTAGGTCGCTCACCCGACCTAACCTACCCCACGACCTAAGCTACCACACGACCCAACTTCCATACGACCTAAGCTACAACACGGTTTAACTTCTAGACGACTCAAGCTCTAGTCGTTCTAAATTCTGAACGACTTAACAACGTTACGACCTAATGACAACTGTTTTATGATGTTTCGATCCGTAAAAATATGGGTCGTTACAAGAAGTTGAAAAGAATATTGATTATGCGATCTGGATAGATTGGAAACTGAAATGGGTATTAATTATATGATCCAGAGAGAGTAGAAACTAAACTGGATTTGTGATAATGTGATCTGGAGAGGTCGGGAACTAAAACTGGATGTTGATCATGTGGTCTGGTGAGATTGAAAATTAAACTTTGGGATTTGAACACCACCTGATTATGAAATGATTTAATGATGATTAGTGGATTATACTATTGCCTCGATGTGATTGGATACGCTTATAATGGAATGATAGACGATACTAGAAGATTTATAAGTGACGCTCTAATCAGTTTCAGTGTATTTCTATAATTAATAACTATGATTACTCAATATATGATATGATAGTTAAATCCTGGGAGAACATAGGATGATATGCACACTGATATATGATAATTTGATCCTAAGCAATCACAGGATGATCTTGATTTGTAATATGTGATATACTGAATTCCAAAGGAACACGGAATGATGATAATTTATGACTAACATATAAGCAAGGACCTGAGTCCTTAGCTACAGCGGTTTTGAAATAACCTTTGATTTGCAGGTGAACCTGGAGGAACCGGATGATTTAAACAGTTGGTCCAGTGGATAGTTGAAGAACACAACTTTTGATGATTCGCCAACTTTTGGTGTTTGTTATTGAGTAGAGCAAGCCTTATATTTACAAGACATACTTTGTGGAGCAAAGTGTTATCATCTCCACAGTCTCCGAACAAACTCTAACAATTAAGCTGGACTATAAAATGATGAAGAAATAGATACAAACCATAGTGAAACATCATAAAACAATAGAGTAAAGAGATGCAAAGGAGATATCAAAAGTGGATAGGATATCACCACTTGACCACCTCAACTTAGCATCTACAATTTGGGTTCGAGTTGACCCTATGCCGAATCTTGGGGTCAAAATGATGAGCCAACATGGCATTGTTGGAAAGAGAGACAAAAGTAAATGCAAGGAAAGCAAGCACAAAGCAAAAGAGAAGAAAGAGACAAAGTGGAGCCAAAGTGCCACAACTTCGGACCAACTTGAACATTCACAACTCAATATCGAGTTGAGAAGGAGTAGTGGGCGCCGACGAGTTGAGAAATAAAAGTCTGAATTAAATTATGTACAATACCCAAGTTGAAAGATACCGACTTATAAAATGTACTTTTTAGGAGCAAAGTACAATTAATAGAAAATGATAAAGTGGACGTATGCCAGAGTATTTGTCGAACTAGTATAAAAATTGTGTGTTCTTTCTATCTTTAATCTCTTTTCTTTTATATTTAATTATTTGATTGGGTGTTTATGGCATTTTTGGTTCAAATAAGTCTTATATATATAACATTATTTAATATTATTAATTAAATCTTATTTAATTAATTTAATTAATTATAATTTTAAATAATTTTATATTATTCAATTACACAGTTTATATTGAATATGTATATTATAATATTTATAGTCATACAAACACGCACGCACACACAAATATCTATGTATGTATGTATGCATACATGTACATATTTTGTTATTTACTAATTAACTTTAATTAACATATATAACTAAACAAATTTGATTAATTATTAATTTCGAAATTTAATATATATACATATATAACCACATCATCTTAAATAGTTCAAGATAATATTATATATATCATTATATTATATATACTTTAATTAATTAACTATTTAGTTTATTTAATTTATTTATTAATCTAATTAATTTTAAAAAAAATAAAGTATATTTATTATATTTTCTAAACAATTTTGAAAATTATATTATAACATTTATAATATATTTATTATTTAAAATTTAAAATTTAAAATTTGATTTTATTTACAAAACTATTTTGAAAATTAACCTAAGGTCTAATTTCAAATTGGGCATAGTCTACTAGGGACCACCTTTAGGCTCACTTCATCTTTCAGACCAGGCTAGTAAAGGGAAGGGTACTTAGTTACCCAAACTCAACCTAGGCACTACCTTTCTAGAGAACCAACCAAGCATAATTAGTTAGCCCTACTATGACTAATTTAGATCGCATAGGCTATTGGGCTCTTATACCATTGTTCGATTTAGGCCAGCATGCAATAGGTTAAATGGGTAAATTTCAATGTTTTTCACCATTTTGGATCTTATTGGGCCAATGAAGTCAAATTTATTTAGATCTGATCTAAATTAATTTTAAATAAAATCATTATTATTTGATATTATATTTATGTTATATAATATGAACATGTGTACCATATACGCATGTGTGTATGTGCATGTACAACATATACAGTGTACATGATTTAACATAGGGATTAACACTACAATGGACATATTAGTCCCTCTATACACATATGTGTAGTCTAATACACACACACACACATATATAATTTAACGTGGTATAAAAATATATTTATAATAGTATAAATATTTGTATATATTTAAAGTATAAAATACAAATATGTGTAAATACAAAAAATAGTTATTATGAATTTAAATCTAAATCTAAATTTAAATTCAAATTTCAAATTTTAGATTTAGATCCAGATTTTAAAATATTTTCTATTTTCAAATTTAAAACAATAAATTATATTATGATAAGATAAATAAATAAATATATATATATATATACAAATTTACAAAATTAAAAGATTTATTTTTTGAAATATGTGTATATATATGAATTGATTTTTAAAATTCGAATATAAAAATAACATTATATATTTAAATGTAAATGAATAATAAATATATATATATATATATATATTCATATATATTTTCGGCCAAAAAAAAGTTTAACAAGTCTAAATTTGTTTTTAAAGTCCTTGCGGTTTAATTTTTTTTATTTAAATCATTTTTGTACGAAAATGTTCAAAAATAAACTTTAAAAATAATTTCCCATTCATTAGTATAATTAGTGTATATTAAAATGTATATGCATACAAATTTTATAATATATATATTTGACTAAAGTAACATCTTATATTTTGAAATAAATAATATGTACATATTTATTACATTTTTAAATACCATATATATATATATATATGTTTATAATATAACTATATATATTTCATTAAATCATATACATGTTACTTTAATAATATATATATATATATATATATACATTAAAGTCAATTTTATTTTAAAAACCTTTTAAATTATTAATAAATTTCGAAAATTATTTTTATTTTTATTTTTTCTACCTGAAAGTTGTATGCTTATATATATATAATTTTAATTACATTACATATATACATATTCACATCTAATGTTGACAGCACACACGTGCGCGCACGCGCGCGCACGCACGCACGCACAGATGTGTGTGTGTGTGTATGGATTCGTGATATCATGATCTAATCTAAGCATATATGATTCAAGATTATCATCAAATAAATATATAAAATTGTAAATAGATTAGTTACCTTGACTATAGCCTAATTAGTACGTGTTGAATGTAGAATTGATCGACTCTACTTGAATCGAAATTCAAATTCTTTTAGAGATAGCTACCAAACTGAAAGCACTACGCACCGTTGTCCTGATTTAATTAGAATTTGTGTTTTAAAACTTGAATTAAAGGAGGAGGATGGCTGCAATTTTCGACTAGAGGAGGGTCTAATAGGAGCTAAAAAGGAGAATGGAAAAATGAGGGGTTAAGGCTTTTTAAATAGTAGAGAGAGAGGAGCTAAAAGTGGATCAGGATCCACTATTTCCTCTTGCCATTTCAAACCTTTTTGAATCAAATCCAACCCTCTCCTCCTACACCTACAGCCGGGCATATGAAGCTCCTTTATGGACCTCTATGTTGCTTCAAGCCCAATCGGATAAAATACATTTAAATCTAATTTAAACGTACATCGATATCGTATATCGATGTATGTGTATGCAACTTTATATACACACTATTTTCAACACAAATCATATAAAATTTTATAATTAATATTTCATATATATTAATTAATTTATAACAATTATAAATTAATTAAATCAGGTGGTAGTCGAAACATTCAACATTTTAGTTGTGTGACTCTTGGGTCTAAATTCGGCCATTGATTAGTATTGAACAATTCGAATATTAATGTTCACACGTCACCTTAGCTAGTGGTATGACATTATAACCAAGTTTATTACTTACATACCCTGGTATAATCCAATACTACTTTTTTTAAGCGATACCCAGTAGTGATAATTAATTACACCAATTCTCTTCGTCAAAACTGAATCACATTAAGACTTATAGAATTTGGTAATGGTCAAAATTCCAATATCATCCATATTAAACTTTTTAGTCTAAACATAAAGCCCTTGTTCCAATAATAATAATTATTTTTAACCAAACTACTTGAGCCAGAGACTTTCACTTTGGGTTGACTTCAGTTGACCGTGAAACTAACCCCATGTAACCACGGAGAAGAATTCTCTATTTAATAGTGTTTCACTTCCTATGCTTCCACTCGATCCAACTATAGTTGTTCAACAAATGCTATGCCACAATTTAACTACAATCAATGCAGAGTTTCCACATTGAAGCATGACAGTATTCTCCACTCGGGAGAATTGTGTAATATTATCACATTGATATTTTTTGTTTGACCTAGGTTATATTAACCAATAAAAAACTATCAAGTGAGTCATTCAATTATTATCCAATAACAACCAGTACGTAACCCCTGGTGCCTCCAATAGCCATGACTAATACACTACCCAACATTTGAAGAGCGTTACTAGCTCTAGTCTTAAAGGATGGATCGATATCTAGTATCGATACAACTTAACTACAAATATTTAAAACGATGTGTTTATTATATTGTGATATATTGCTGATTACAACACCTTGTAATTACTATCACAAAACACACCATTTATGGATTTTCTGTTAAATATACTTAGATTAAATAACTAATTATAGCACATTATAACAAGTATATAATAGAAAGAAAAATACCATTTGTTTCAAACTTTTTTTATTATAGAGTTAATAATTTATTATAAATTACAGAATTGCCCCTAGGGCATACCCTAAACTCTATCGGTTTTTTCTTTACAAAAATTTTTTTTCAATAAAATTTATTTCTTTGAGTTCGAGATGTTTGCTCCAAAACTCTACAATATAAATTAGTTATAGTAAAGGAAATAAATAGCCATTAGTAAGTGGTTGAATGACGCTCTATATTCAAACGCTCTTATTGTAACAGCAAAAATAGTGGGAGCATATCATAATCAAATAATAACTATTTCAGTATTAACTCAAAAGAGAAGCAATTTTGTTTTAATATTAATATTTTAAATATTCATTATAAAGTAAATCTATTCTTTTGGCATTTTGATTATGGCATTTGTTTCATAACAATAATGGTTTGTTAGCTATTGAATGTATAAAAGCATCTAAGGTACTTAACTATAAATAGATTATAAACTAAGTTGTATATTTTAGAGATGTTTCTTTAATCAAATGGTTATGAATCATATGGTATTTGTGAAAATACTAAGGGAAAAGCACCTGTTTGCACAAAAAATGGACAAACACCTCAAAGTTGTATGATTTAGTAGATCTTATGTTGTTCTTAGTGATTTTGGAGGTTTATGCAAATATATGAAAAAAGGGGCTAAACTGTAAAAAGACACGCAGATTTATAGTGGTTCAGCCAGAATGTGCCTACGTCCACTTTATATGTTATTTCTCTTCTTTTGTTGTGATTACAAGTACAAAGCTTTGGTACAAGTAAAAGAAAGTTGTTTGAAAGTTCCTTCCGTGCTTGAGCTCTCAAACTTGTCCCCATTACTGTACCCCTGCCCCTCTATTTATAGAGTGAGGTTGGGAGCAGGGGTCTTGGACGTATATAGCTGCTGGTGGGCCTGGGCTGATGCAATCTGGCCTGGCACACCTTGGTTCGGCATCCCATGGTTCGGTGGTGGGAGTGCGATGGGTTGGACCGGTAATGCTTGGTCCGGTGGTTGGTTTGGTGAGGCTGGATGAAGGTTGGTCCGGTGGTTGGTTGTGTGAAGCCGGATGAAGGTTGGTCCGGTGGTTGGTTGGGTGAAGCCGGATGAAGGTTGGTCCGGTGGTTGGTTGTGTGAAGCCGAATGAAGGTTGGTAGTTGATTCGGCAGCATGTGGAAAGATGGTGATTCGGTATTGGGATGGAGTGGATATGAATGCTATTCGGTTAGGTGTTGCTAATTTGCCCAACATTTGCCCCCCAAAGTGGGGTACGTGTGTTGCATGTACTGCGCTTTGTTCCCCTTTTCTTCTTTTTTTTTTTTTTTTTTTTTGGGTATGGCTCCAGTTGGTTCCAGGTGTTGATTCGGTCTGGCTACACCGTGCGCTTCTATAAATAGAGGCTATACCTGCTTTGTTGTCCCTTACCGAATCAGAGAGAGCCGAGTGAGTTTGAGCGCCGAATCAAATAAGCACCGGTCCAGACAAAGGCCGGACCAAACAAGCACCGATCCAGAAGGACCGAACCAAACAAGCACCGAATCAGGTACGTTTTCCTTCGCCGAACGAAGGCAACGTGGTTGGGTGTTGAGCGCCGAATGAGATACGTGGTGTACCACCGAATGACCTCCGAAGCTTTCAACACCGAATGAAATTTAAACTTTTAATGCCGAATGGACTTTGAATCTTGAACAACATCCTATGCTTATATATACTTGCTCGGTTATATTTCTGTATTTCTTGTTCTAACAATCATATCTTTCGCTTTCGTGCGCGCAGATAATGTCCCGAAGAGTCGAAACTCGATCAGATAAGAGGAGATCCGGGGGTGAAGGAGAGTCCTCGGCCGTGCCCCCAGCTCAATCAGGATTGGAGCGTCATGGGCCTGCCCCGAGGTCATTAGTGGATGGATATGGTCCCCAGAAGTTGTTGGATTCCCCGCCTGACTGCTTTCCTAGCCTTCTCAAAGAGGAGCAACTCGATGTTATATCTCGTTCCTTTGGGATTGATAGAGCCCTCATGCTGCTGCCGGGTCCAGGAGTCATGCCATACAGTCCTCCCGAAGGATACTTTGCTTATAGCAGGTACCATTGCATGTGTGGTGCTATCCCGCCTCTCAATGCTTGGATAGTCAGCTTCCTCACGTACCTGAAGGTGGCCCCATTTCAGCTTCAGCCCAACTCTTATGCCATATTGGTGAGCCTTTTCGTTATTTTTCGGAGGAAGTATGGTCGCGCTCCCTCCAACCGGGAGATCCGGTACTTGTACAATTTAAGGGGCTACAAGAAGGGGTCCCATATATTAGCTTGGAATCTGCTGTGACCTTCAAGCCGGTCCTGGACCTTTACTCCAAATTCAGCATGTTCAAGAAAGAGTGGTTCTTTGTTAGGGACGACTCTGTCTCCATCCGGCGCTTTACCTCTGGATGTAAGTTGATGCTTTTACTTATAATTTCTATCCTGATTGCGATGCTTCTTCTCATACTTTCTCATTTTTGCTAGCGACAGGTGGCTTTCCGGTTGTGGAGACTGACCGCCTGGTTCAGACGGCGGCGGAGATAGAAGGCATTCTTGGGAAATACAGATCATCTGCCTACTTGATTAGAAATGCGATCCTTCTGGAATATAACTTGATCCTTCCGCAGCAGTCTGTAGTTAAGTTGAGGGAAACGGCGGAAGAGAGGGCGGTTGCTCAGGCCAAGGGAGGCGTTGCGGCAGAGGGTGGAAAGAGAAAACCATTCACGAAACCTCCAGCCGTTGGAGGTAAGAAACTTAAGAGGTCAGACGGTCCTTCTCCCAGCAATTGTCCACTTACTCAGGGGGAGATAGACGCGGAGGAGGAAAGAGGTGAGGCGGAGGGCGGAAGTGACGTTGAGCGTCTTGGTGGCGACGGTGGCGATGGACAGGGTGGTGATGGTTCCAGGGCTCTGTCTTCTGGGCAAGTAGGCGAGATGCAAGAGTGGACGGATGATGCTCTCCGTCAAGCCTTTGAGGGGCTGGGTGATGATCCGGCTTTGGTAGAGAAGACCGGGAAGGCGGACAAAACCGGGACTGGTGCAAGTGAGTCTTCTCCGACTATTCCGGCCAAGGTGGCTCTGACGACTCAAGGTGAACTCTTGACTCCTGCATGCTTCACTAATGATAGGGACTTAGGAATATTTTATGACCCGCTCCCGTCCTGGAATGAAATCCAGGACTTATTGCAGTATCCCACTCCTCCCCAGGGTTTGTACAACCACAGCTGTGTTTCTCTTCCTTTTCTAGCTTGTAATCTACTGCGTTTCTTGAATCATATGGTAATGTAAGATTGTGACACTTGTTCTTTATATCAGGAGCAGGCAAGGCGCCCAAAGCTTCAGACCTTCGACACAGGCTAGAGCAATATAAACTTTCCAAAATTTCTGCTAAGCCGAAGCCCTCAACCCAACGCTCCGGGGATGTAGTCGGATACCGTCCTCTTCTTGGGGTTATCGAAGAGGGTATTCAGCAGAGGAAGAGGAGTCATCCTTTGTCCGAAACTTCGTTCGGTCCTCAGCCTCCAGCTCAGCCTATTCATGATATTACTGAGGAGGGTAGCGAGTTTGTACCTTCTCCACACCCGTCCGGAAACCCTTTTGTTATTCATATTGACCGTCCCGACTTGGCCCGTAATCCATTCGCGGGTCACCCTGATCTGGATCCAGGTTCTCATGATATCACTTTTGACGAAGTCACTGGTGAACACCTTCTCCCCCGTAACCCCATGGTACGAGTACTTGATGAAGCCAAGTCCTTAGATCTCGATCTACTCACCACTCGTATAGTCACTACGGGAGACGAGGCTAAAGCTAATATTGATCGGGTGGCAGAGGAGACCAAGAAGTTGATGGGGCATCATGCTCGGCTGGTTAGGGCCGGAGAGGAGATAGGGAGTGCCAATATCCGACTTCGATTGGTGGTTTCGGATCAGGCCAAGCAGCTTGCGGATCAGGCTATCCAGATTTCTCAGCATGAGGCTGATACTGGGCGATTAAGGAGAACCATGGAAGAGGCCAGCCGGGCCGAATTGCGGAAAATGGAAGCTGCTTGCAAAGAGCGGATTGACATGGCTATCGCCACGGTGGATGAGGTTCGGAGAGCGGATCTCGAGCAGGTGGAGGAATTGTCCGAGAAACTTGAGGCTGCAGAGCTTGCTCAAGCTAAGTTGAGGGAAGAGATGGAGGTGATGCGGAGGTCTCTTCAGGCTGATTGCTCTAGATACAGACTGGAGAGAGATGCTGCCGTCGAAAGGTTGTCGGCCTCCGATGCTCGGATGAGGGAGTTTGAGGAGAACGAAGGAATGATGGATGACATGCTCCAGGACATGTATTTCCGAACTTGGAAGCAGGGTAACCTCTCTTGGATGGATGATTATCCCAGGGTCATGGCTAAGACCTATCTTCGGGCTTTGGAGGAGGCTAAGGCTGAGGCAGATAAAGAGGGTGGAACGGTCTTCAGCATGGATGTGGTCACTGCCCAGTTCACCAAGGAGGAGAAAATGGCGGTAAAGGAGGGTATGCGGCTGCTTGCTGCTGAAGAGGCGGGTGTGCAGGTGGAGGATGACGACCAGGATGGTCAAGGAGCTAGTACTGGTAAGTCTTCCTTTCTAGTCTTTCTGTTAACTTGGTTACTCATCATTAATGAATCCTTTTAATGACCGGACAGGCGGGCAAAAGAACAAGGACAAGACTTTGACGCAACCGGCTCCATGATTGAACCTGGAAAATCCTTTTTGTAGGCTTGGCATTGTTGTATATGTTAGTCTTAAGACAGTAGAGTGACCTCTAAGTTGTAATTCTTGCTACTTGTAATAATATTATTCTTGACGTGTAATTTTTTAGCTTAAGCTGATTCTGTCGTTTCTTGAATGTTTGCTGCTGTTTTGACATGTCGTATGAGAAATGTAGCTGTGTATATTCTCGTAATTAAATTGTGTTTGATGTCAGATTCTGGTTTTAAATCATAATCTAATGACTTGCAATGTTAGCGTGTGGTGTGAAAACAAATTAAACTACAGTCATGCATCTGCACATAAAGGAAGAAAATACCGCCTTTCATGTTCTGTTTGTAAATGGCAGTTTCGAATATTTTGTATGAGCGAGCATGGAAAGCAGTTGAGTGCCCTGCCATCTGATTGTGAATCTCTGCATCCATTGGCGGGTATCTCTTACCCTGCATCCTGTACTTTATGGTTTGTTATAGAGGATAGGAGGAAAGTTTTTTTTTTTAAGTAAAATTGAAATACGTGAAATAGTAAAACTTCCAGTCACGGAAGGCCTTCGATGTGCTTAAGTTCGTGGCAAACGGGTTTTGTAGTCACTTTCCCTAGCTGTGGGTCTTGGAGACATTTGTCACCCATCTTACGCCTCCGCGGGGAGTTAATTCTTTTTTACCACAGCCGCACTTAAGACACACCGGAGCCGAGATCGCGCACAGTAACTACCCGGGCCATTATGGCCCGTACTCATGGGTATTATTCGACTTACTGTGGCCGGCTAGCGTGGGTGCCGATCGTCAACTGTGAACTGCCCCTGGCTGGCCACACCTTATGTTGGGGCTTATAATCGGTTCACAGTCGCCGGCGAGCCTAACGCCGTAATGAGCTGCCTCGGGTATAGTCGGCCTTCTCGGTGGCTTATAATCGGCTCATTACAGTTGGCTTTAAGGGCCGTCGCGAGCAATGAGTTAACCCGCAGCAGAGGGATGCTGGAGCAAAAGTGTCTCATTGGCGAGGGCATAGATTCGCCTAGTACCTATTGGGTCTTGTCCACGTGAAGTTGCATCGTGGAGTGCTTTGAATAGAAAAGCTATATGCTCAGGATTTTGTTCAATAGAAAAGGATAAAGTTAACAAGCAGCCAAGATACAAAGGAATAAGTTAAAAAAAGAGACAAGGCTTTTTTAAAGTGGTTAGGCACGAAAAAATGCCTACGTCCACTAATTCTCTTTGTTAATTCACTTCATATGGGCAATACAAGTTAAGAAAAGTATCGACGGAGGTGTTGGATGTTCCATGCCCTCTGGAACACCTCTCCGTCCACTGTTGACAAAATATAGGCTCCGTTGTGGAGATCTTTATGAATTACATATGGTCCATCCCAGATTGGGTCTAGTGCTCCGGGGCGAGGGAAGATTCGCTTGAGGACAAGATCCCCTTCTCGTAAGGTACGATGCTTGACTTTGGAGTTGTATTGTACCGCCACCTTTTGCTTGTGGGCTGCTGTTTTTAGGACTGCATCATTCCTTCTTTCCTCGACTAGATCCAAAGACATGTTGAGGAGCTCTTCGTTCTCTTCTGGGTTATAGTGGATCCTACGGTGGGAAGGCACAATAGTTTCAACTGGGAGCATAGCCTCCGATCCGTATGCCAAAGAGAAAGGAGTGTGCCCTGTTGATGTTCTGAAAGATGTGCGGTAGGCCCATAGTGCCGTAGGGAGTTCATCCACCCAAGCGCCCTTTGACTTTTCGAGTTTCTTTTTTATCAGAGTTTTCAGAATTTTGTTGACTGCTTCGACTTGCCCGTTTGCTTGGGGATATGCTACGGATGAGAAGCTTTTATGAATTCCGTGTTCTTGGCACCAGTTGGCGAATTCCTCGCTGTCAAACTGAAGTCCATTGTCTGATATGATTTTTAGTGGGACTCCGTACCTGCACAGAACATTTTTGATTAAAAAGTTGATAACTTTCGCCGAAGATACTTTATTTAGAGGTTCTGCTTCCACCCATTTGGTGAAATAGTCGACTGCTACTATAGCATATTTGGCGCCGCCTCGACCCATTGGCAGTTCACCGATTAAGTCAATTCCCCATACTGCGAAGGGCCAAGGGCTGGTCATCTGAGTAATTTCGGTTGTTGGTAGCCGAGGGATCTTAGCAAATTTTTGGCATCTGTCACACTTCTTGACGAAGTCTAAGGCGTCCTTGCTTAAGGTGGGCCAGAAATATCCGTATCGGAGTATCTTTTTTGCTAGCGTTTGCCCTCCGGTGTGATCCCCGCAGCTTCCTTGATGAATGTTGGATAAGATTTCCTTGGCTTCCCTTCCGGCGACACACCTTAACAATGGGTTAGAGAACCCGCGCCGATAGAGGATGTCTCCTTGTATCGTGTAGCGGGACGCTTTTCTCAGGATTTTCTTGACTTCGTTACGCCCGTCGGGTAGTGTGCCATTTTGCAGGTAGTCTCGGATGGGAGTCATCCAAGTTGCTTCTTCGGTTGCAGCTATCAGATTCACTTGCTCAAAACTTGGGATCGTTTGCTTTGAGACAGTTACTGCCCCGAAGATGGCGATGTCCCTCATACTTGCTTGCTTTGCCAATTCGTCGGCCTCTTGGTTCTCTTCCCGAGGGATGTGTTTGACTAAGTAGTGGTCCAATCGGTTGAGAAGCGACTTGGTCTTCTTTAGATATGCTATGAATCGTTCTTCTCGAGCTTGGAATTCCCCTAGTATTTGATTAACAATAAGCTGAGAATCGATGTGAAGGCACAAAGAATTGGCTCCGATCTCGATAGCAATTTCTAATCCGGCTATTACGGCTTCATATTCTGCATCGTTGTTGGTGGCAGCGAACTCCAACCTTATGGCATAGTGCAGTTTATTTCCCCTGGGAGTGATTATTACCACACCTGCCCCCGAGCCTTGTTCGTTAGACGCACCGTCCACAAAGAGATTCCACTTGATATCTTCTGTTATCTCCAGTTGCTCCTTATCCCCGTTGGTAGTGAATTCTGCAATGAAATCAGCCATGGCTTGCCCCTTGATGGCGGTGCGAGGGTGATAGGTGATATCATACTGACTCAGCTCAATACACCATTTAAGTAGTCGCCCGGAAGTGTCGGGACGATGGAGTACCTGCCTTAGTGGTTGATCGGTCAGAACCTTGATGGAATGGGATTGGAAGTAGTGACGTAGCTTTCGTGAAGTGATTAGTAAACAGTAAGCTAACTTTTCAAGCTTAGGATATCTGACTTCTGCCCCGGTAAACCTTTTACTGACGAAGTAAACTGGTCGTTGCGTGCGGTTATCTTCCCTTACCAAGGCAGCGCTTAGAGCGTGAGATGACACAGCAAGGTATAGGTATAATTCTTCGCCTTCGCTTGGGGTCGAGAGTACCGGTGGTTTCTGGAGGTATTCGATTAGGTTAAGGAAAGCGGTCAAGCATTCGTCCGTCCACTCGAACTTTCCTTTATCTTTCTTCAGAGCTTCGAAAAAGGGGACGCACTTGTCCGTTGCTTTGGAGATGAATCGGCTTAGGGCAGCCACTTTTCCATTTAGGCTTTGCATTTCCTTTCGGGTGGAAGGTATCTTGATGTCCCTTAATGCTCGGACTTGTTCAGGGTTTGCTTCTATCCCTCGGGCATGGACGATGAATCCTAAGAATTTTCCCGATGACACTCCGAAGGAGCACTTTAGTGGATTCAACTTCATTCCATACTGTCGAAGTACCTGGAACATTTCGCCCAGGTGGCTTACGTGATCTTTGGCTTTCCGTGACTTTACCAGCATGTCGTCTACATATACTTCCATTGTTCGTCCTATTAGCCCTGCGAACATCTTGTTGACGAGGCGCTGGTAGGTGGCTCCTGCATTTTTAAGTCCGAAGGGCATCACTTTGTAGCAGTACAAACCCCGGTCGGTGATGAAACTAGTGTGGTCTTGGTCGGGAGCGTGCATGGGAATTTGGTTATATCCTGAGTATGCATCCATAAAAGACAGGAGTTCGTGTCCGGCTGTGCTGTCTACAAGTTGATCGATTCTGGGAAGCGGGAAGCAATCCTTTGGGCAGGCGTCGTTTAGGTTGGAGAAGTCAATGCAGGTCCGCCACTTCCCATTAACCTTCTTTACTAGTACCGGGTTGGCGATCCATTCTGGGTAAATAGCTTCTCGTATGAAGTCATTGGCGAGTAGATTCTTTACTTCTTCATCGAGGGCTGCTGATCGCTCTTCCCCCATACTTCTCTTTTTTTGTTTTACAGGCGCCTTGGTAGGATCAATTTTTAATACGTGGCATGCTATGTTGGGGGAGATTCCGGTCATGTCAGCGTGTGACCAAGCGAACACATCCAAGTTGTGGCGGAGAAAATCAATGAGTTGTTCCTTCAATTCAGCTTTCAGCTGCGACCCAATTTTCAGTAGCCTACTTGAGTCGTGCTTGTCTACAGATATAAACTCCATAGCCTCTGCAGGCTCGGCGGTGGCCTCCTCCTCTTTGTCCCTAGGGTCTAATTCATTGAAAGGGTCGCTGGTGTATCGAAGAGGAGGGGCTCTCTTTAGTTGCTATGCTTCAAGGCTTTTTGTGCAGAGGGCAATCTCTACACCTTTCCCTTTATCTCTCCTGTGGTTGTTGCGAAGTTCGGTTACATAGCAGTCTCGTGCAATATCTTGGTCTCCTTCCACTTCCCCTACCCCATTGTCTGTTGGAAATTTCATTTTCAGGCACCACGGGGCTAGGACAATCTGGAAGTCAGATAGTGCTGGTCTTCCTAGGAAGGCGTTGTAGGCCGAATGGTTTTCTATTAGCACAAACGTCTGTTTCCTTACAACGGAGCGGGGATGGCTTCCAATTTCAACGAAGAGGTCCAACTGCCCGATGGGCATTTTCGCATCTCCAGTGAAACCGTGTAGCGGTTTATCGCAGGGAGATACATCCCTCATTGACAGCCTCATTTTGTCGAATGCGTGTTTGAACAGGATATTTACAGAGCTTCCAGTGTCTACCAGGATTCGGTAAACTTCGGCGGGACCGAGCCGGGCAGAGATAACCATGGGATCCATGTGAGGGTACTGTCTTCCTTCTAGGTCGCGTTTACTGAATGTGATGTCATCACTTTCTTTCCGCTTTGGGTGGCGCTCTTCTATAACCGTATTGACACAGTCTCTATTGTCTTTGAGCGACTTCCCATATCTTTCCATCTCTTTCCAACTTCTGTCTGCGATGTGTGGACCTCCTGAGATGGTATGGACCACTATCTTCTCTTGACTAGAGCTGCTAGCGTTGCGGTCGCCTCTGCCGGTCCCTGGTGAGGGTAGCCTTGGGTTTTCATTGGCAGGAGCTGGAGTCCTGTCTTGACTTTTTACATAGCGCTCCAGTTTCTTTCTTCTGATGTGTTCCTCAATCAGATCTCGGAGATGATGGCATTCGTTGGTATCATGTCCGTGGGATTCGTGGAAGCGGCAGAATTTTCCAGATTTCTGTGCGCTATCTAATTCCTTCTTGTATGGTGGGCGTTTGTATCTAACTTCGCCTTGGGTGGCAAGGAAGATGTTTTCGACGGTCTCGTTCAAAGGGGTGTAAGAGTCGAATCTTGGTCCTGGCCGATATAGGCGTTTTTCTACTTTCTTGCCCCCAGCATTGTCTCTGGAATCATTTCTTCGAACGTCCCTGGCCACAGCAGGGGTGTTGCCATGGGTCGTCTTACTTTGCTGTCCTGACTGCCCCTCAATGGCAGCATCCTCAAGCCTCATGTATTTCCCGGCTTCATGGAAGAAATCGGGTAAAGTAGCTGGTTTTTCTTTTGTCAATCTCCTAGCAAATTTAGTGTCCGGATGCACCCCACTGCAGAGGGCCATTAGGATAAGCTTCTCATCGGCATCTTGAACTGCGGCTGCTGCGGCGTTGAATCTGGTTAGGTATTGCTGCAGCTTTTCTCCAGGTTTCTGTTTGACGCTGGATAAGGAATAAGCGTCCTTGGGTTGCTCCACATGAATGCGGAACTGACTGATGAATTTTTCTTTCAACATTTCCCATGAGCTGATGGATCCTTGGGGTAGATGACAGAACCAGGAGGTAGCAAGATCTGCTAAGAAGAGCGGGAAGCATTTGCACAGCACTCCCTCTGTTGCTCCACTCATGAGCATATGCTGCGTGTACCTCTGTAAGTGTACAACGGGATCGGAGGTTCCTTTGTAGGGTTCCATTGTTGGCATCTTCCATTCTCGGGGGGTGATAGCAATTTCGATATTGCAGGCGAAAGGGCTGGTTACCCTAGCACCTATCCCTCGATCTCTTTGCTCCCGTTGGACACACTCTCTGAATAAGCGTGCCATCCTTTCATCAGAATTTGGAGCGGACAAAAATGAGTTTGGTTCCGTTCTGTGGGGTTGATTCCGACCAGACAACCTGTAGGGATGGTATCGTCTATCATCCCTCATATTTTCCAGTGGCTGCCTTTGATCTTCTGGGAGCATGCTTGGGTCAGCTACAGTTGGCCCTTGCCTTGATCTTCCCCTGTTGGGTTCTGATCTAAGCACTTCCTCGGGTCCAACTTTGGGCTGAACTCTAGCTCGGCCCCGTTCACTGGTGTTTCTGTGGTTAGGCAGCATGACAGGCTCAGCTGCAGTTGACCTCCGCCCGGTACCTTCCCCGTTGGGTTCGGCACCAAACGTTTCCTCAGGCCTAACTTCGGGCTGAGCTCGGTCTCGGCTCCTACCACGGCTACTCCTGCCGTTAGCTCCTTCGAAGAAGGAAGATCTTTGCTGTCTCTGAGATCCTCCAGACTGGGACTCGCCCCATGATTCAGTGTTGCGGTTGGATTCTTCAGCGTCCCTCAAGCGTGACATGAGATGGTCCACCAAGGCTTCCTGCTGGGACGTGAAGCGGTTAGTTACTTCAACAACAACTCTGTCCAAATCTGCCCTAGTAATTGCTGCAGGCTGTTCTGTGGCAGGAGTGGCTGGGTTAGCCTGTCCTTCATTTGTTGCCGTTGCTGGCGGAGGACGATTTACTTGATTCGCGGCAGCTGGATCAGGAAGGCTGCTGGATGCGATGTTTTTTCCTTTGTTAACATCTTTTCTCTGTTTGGGAGGCATGTTTTCCAAGTGGCGGACGATGCTGTTAGGAAAACTTGTTAAGCGGATGAAGCTGAAGCTTCGAGCTTCTAGTTCTCAGTGAAAGCACCAAAAATGTTTGCATAAAAAATGGACAAACACCTCAAAGTTGTATGATTTAGTAGATCTTATGTTGTTCTTAGTGATTTTGGAGGTTTATGCAAATATATGAAAAACAGGGGCTAAACTGTAAAAAGACACGCAGATTTATAGTGGTTCAGCCAGAATGTGCCTACGTCCACTTTATATGTTATTTCTCTTCTTTTGTTGTGATTACAAGTACAAAGCTTTGGTACAAGTAAAAGAAAGTTGTTTGAAAGTTCCTTCCGTGCTTGAGCTCTCAAACTTGTCCCCATTGCTGTACCCCTGCCCCTCTATTTATAGAGTGAGGTTGGGAGCAGGGGTCTTGGACGTATATAGCTGCTGGTGGGCCTGGGCTGATGCAATCTGGCCTGGCACACCTTGGTTCGGCATCCCATGGTTCGGTGGTGGGAGTGCGATGGGTTGGACCGGTAATGCTTGGTCCGGTGGTTGGTTTGGTGAGGCCGGATGAAGGTTGGTCCGGTGGTTGGTTGTGTGAAGCCGGATGAAGGTTGGTCCGGTGGTTGGTTGGGTGAAGCCGGATGAAGGTTGGTCCGGTGGTTGGTTGTGTGAAGCCGAATGAAGGTTGGTAGTTGATTCGGCAGCATGTGGAAAGATGGTGATTCGGTATTGGGATGGAGTGGATATGAATGCTATTCGGTTAGGTGTTGCTAATTTGCCCAACAGCACCCACTTAATGGAAGCGACAAAAGAGTTAACGAACTTATCGAACTAATACATATGGATGTATATAATCCAAAGTCTTATATTACCAAAAGCCAATCCGCTTACTTCGTTAAATTCATTGGCCAATTATCTAAGATATGAATATGTCTATTTGATACAAAAGTTAGGTATCTACGATAAGTGCATAGAATATAAAATGGAAGTCGAAAAAAATGGTCAAAGAGAATAAAACAATTCAATTTAATCCAATAGGTGAGTAAATTGACAAAGAGTTCCAATAATACCTAAAATTGAAAATGATTCACTCTTAAAGTCAATCCTTCCTATGCTACATAATATTGATAAGGAGTCATCAGATTTTATTGAAAATAATATGGTTGATAATGAGTGAAGTTGAGTTACTCTTTCTATATGGATATGTACTCAAGAGTAAGTACATATGTTAAATTTAATTTTATCTATAATTTGTAGTTTCTGATTTCATATATGATATGAATTAGTCAGGAATCCAAGACTTAAATATTAGCTGATATGTAGCTATCCAATTTACGTTATGAACGTAAGTTTCGTAAACTCAAAACTAGATCTACTTTATGTAAGGTTATAGGCAATTCATAAAATGTTTTGTGTAACGGCCCGGATTTTCGACCCTTTAAAACCGACACTAATACGTGCACTGTATTGCGTGCCGAGCAATCGAATGCCAGAAAAACCGATCATTAGGGGAAAGAAAGATAAAGAAAGAAGAGAGAAGAAGAGAAAAGAAGAAGAAGACAGAGACTAGAGAGAGAAAGAGAAACTAAACGAAGAAAAGAAACTAAAACGATCAAAGAATCTCACAATCATAGCGGAACAACATATAATGTAATATCAATGATCTTTACAAAACAGAAACTGTAATATACATACATCCATCAGAGTACAACAATAATCACTAATCATCAGCCTAGACGGTTATAATAACATGTCCTTATAATTGCTGATAATTTAAACAACAATGCAGCAGAAAATAAACATATACGTGAATACGACCAGAAGTGTTGCAGCTCGTCTATTGAAGCTCTAAAGCACCCAAATCTATATATGTAAATATGATCGGTCTGACCCGAGCATTGAAAGGGAAGAACGCCCGGATCAGTCTGGTAAACAAGCGTGAGAAAACACATCTCAACTGAATTTTTAAAGTTATAAAACTTTTCTTTATCAAAACAAAGGTATCTTGTAAGACCACGCCCACACATAAACACGGACGGGGTTTTACCTTACGATAACCAAAACATTTCATATCAAATCCTGTTATATTATACTAGTGTTTAGTATACAAATAATATTAATCATAGCCAAAATTGATACATTGACTAAATTCCAGCATACTAGCTACAAAGTGGGTTCTACAAACAGAATGGAAGGCACGTAGTGGATAATGGATTTCCATACAAATGACCAGGTGAAGGGACTACCTTCCGACAGTACATCTCTAGAGGAATGTACCGAGGCTACAAAACCTTTGCGCCTCTACCAACACAAGACCGACCTACTTCTTCCTATATAGTACCGCATCTGTCATCACCCCGGTCATTACCGACCTATCCATAGGCCCACATCGCATACATCCACAATAATTTAAAACTCGAACGTCATAGCGGGAATATATCAAGAAGGGATAATCATATCCTAATGGTTGCGAACCACATAGCCTTGCCGCATCTACTGTGACGACCCACATTTCGAGAGGTTTAAATCGACAATAATCCACACATGTCCAACTTAAACAATCCAGAACATAGATAATCAATGGGGTTAATTAAGAAAAATAAGAAAGGAAGAAGAAAACAACATAGAATCTCGTAGCGGAATGACAAATAAACAGTTTATGAAGTTGTTTATATTATACATTTGATTATAATTTATACAACATTCATCAGAGTTATATATACAACAGTGACAAATAAATAATGCAGCAGAACAACATAATGTGGGGAATAATAATAGTAATAATAATATACCAAATCTTTGTCTTCATCTTCCAGAAGATAATCTTCAATGCGCTGACATACTCAGGGCTAACCCGAGCGTAATGAAAAGACAAAACACTCGAGTCAGTACTAAAATATCCTTGTGTGAGTCAAATCGATATCACATAACATGAGTGTAATAGCGTCATAGATGTTTACGGGGTTTCACATCTCCTATCCAGTGTATAACGTGCGTGCAATAACTCAAGAGATGTTACAGGATTTTCTATCTCTTTAGAATCCATCAAATTATTTATATATAGTAGAATACGATATATATATAATATCTAATCAGTAAAATAAATATTTTTCTTAGCATTAAGGATTTACATTAATCCCCCTTAATGTGTTTTTTAGCATTGTCGTACAATTTGCATTTAGCACAACCAGTAGCACGTCGGTAGACAGTGATGCGCCATGATACGACAACACTAAACCTAAATCGTAGAGGTCTCGTAGAGGGATAAAAGTACGATAAGGCACGTGAGGCAATGTCCAAGGTAGGATACTACCAGTTCAGGTCGCAGGGCTGGTAGTAATGCATCGTAGCCATAACCGCCCACCGCGTCCATCCATCCCATTTCGAGTCAAAGGGAGGCTATCCTAAATCAAAGTGCACCAATCGAAACCAATAACAAGAGAAATAATATGGACCAAGTCCAAGAAAATCAAAGAGCAGATGTATGCTAGTGGTAGCTAGCCCGCTTGGCCCTATCAAGCCGTCCTATTTTAGTCATTTCAAATTGGCACAAGTGCCGAGGCCTATCCATCATCGTTATCTTTCTTTAAATCCACCAAACAATGCCAAATCCAACCACTTCGTTCTAGAGTCTCCTCTGCGTACACAATTGTTAAAGTGGTTCCAATATTGACAAAGAGTATGCCAATGAGAGGCCTCGGTTTTTTTAACAACCAAATGTCGTTTTACACACCGGTTGGTTCTTTTACATTCCGAAAACCATTCATACTTGATATCAAAATATCATATTCACTTCAAAATCAATTTTTATTCCAAAAATTATCATATTCACTTCAAAGATCATATTCAGTTCGATACGTTATTTTCACTTGAAAATATCATTTCACTCCAATACTCGATTTCACTTTCAAAATCGTTTCAAATTTCGATTAGGTTATAGCTTCATTTTAACCCAATTCACATTTAAATCCATGATTTTAATATAGACATTCCCACCCTAACCAGTTTGAGTTTTAGAAAATAGTTTGAAATTTTTTTAGATAGTTTAAATAGTTAAAATAGTTTGATATAAAATAGTTTAATGAAATGGTATATATATTAAAAAATGGTTTATATTGGAAATAGTTTATAAAATCAAAATAATTTGAATATTTAAAAAGATAGGTTTTAAATAGTTTATATTAAAATAATTTATTTGAAAATAGTTTTAAAGTCAAACTGAGTCAATTCCAAATCTTCCAATTCAAATTACTTCGATCTCAATTCAATTCGAATCGATTTAATTTCAATTTCAATTTCCATTCAAATCAATTTCAATTTCAATTTGAATTAACTGGATTCCAATTTCAATTCAAATCAATTTCAATTACGATTTTCATGTTAATTTAATTTCGATTTCAAAATTAATTAATTAATTTCAATTTAATTGATTTCAATTCCAATTTGAATTAATTTCAATCCGATTCTCAATTTTTAAACCATTTAAATTTACATCAATTTCGAGTTCAATTCCAAAATATTGATTTAAATCATTTAAATCAAATTTAACTTCAATATCTTCGAAATAATTCAATTCTGAGCTCAATTTTTGAAATATCGATCTAAATTACTTTTACTTAAATAACTTCGAAGTTCAGGTAAAGGTTCAAATATTTTTGAACAATTCAATTTCAATAATTCAAGTTGTATTTTAATCATGACTTCAAATTCCAATTAAATTCTTTAAAATGTTTTTTTTTACAAAATTTAATTTCAACATTTCAAACTCGAACTCGTAATTCATTCAATCTTCATAAATTCGATTTTTATTTCTTTAAATCAAAATCATTTAAATAGATTTAAATTCAAGAATTTGAAACCATTTAATTTAACCAATCTGGCGTCCGTATATAATTTTATATCCTATGGCCAAGTGATCAGTTATTTCAATTTAATTTCAAGGATGGGTATGTTCCATTTCAATCCAAAATAAATGTCATAGGTATATATCATTTCAACCTATTTCTTAATTTATTTGAAATAATTCGATTTATAGTTATATATTCTATAAATAATATACATGATGATAACAGGATATATCAAAATAAATAAACATCCAAAATATTAATCAATAACATCCATCACAATCAACATCCAAATCAGTCAAAATATCATAACAATTTACTAATTATCAATAAACGGGAATTTAACTTGCAATTTAATTCCCATTTCAAATTGGAACTGTCAATTCAAATTCCTATCAATTTAAATGTCAGTTAAATTTACCAAACAAGAGTCAATAAAATTAAATTACTTCATGGTGTCAATTTAACTAACATAAAAATTATTTTAGTACACCGTGAGCGTTATAAAACACTCACCTTTTATTTGAAACTAAAAATATTTCCAGCTTCAAATAAATACCAAACTAGCTCCTTGACGTAGACGCCGTCAATACGATCCCAACGCAATTTGTTTCATCCAAAACGAGCCTCGTACGAAAAAGATAAGCAATATTTAATAACGATTAGTTAAAAGTAATTAACATGCTAATAAAACAATTAAACTAACAAACCCATACCCCTCTCTCCTCTCACGTTCGATCACAAACTCCAAGTAGAGAACCCAAACGCGACATTCCCGTTGTCGCATGCGCCGACCAGCCACGACCGGACCACCATCTGAAGCCGCCACGTCGAGCGCCTCGGCCATCGCCTGCGACCGCAACCTCCAATGAATGCGCGCGCGGCCGTGACCCAAACCCTAACTGCTGGAAATTGCCCTGCCCCCCTCGTCGCTGAGCCACCACCTTCCCCTCGTTGTGCGTGTCGCGCCTCGCCTCGACACTCTCCCATCGATCGTTGATTGCTTTTCTTTTTTTAATTTTTTATCTGCTACGTATATTATCTTTCGATTCGAACGCACAAGAAAATGGAAGTGGGGAGAGGGAGCGTACGACGGGAGACAAAAGGGGGGCTGATGTGTACGAATGTTGGTAAGGGAAAGTAAATAAATATTATTTAATTAGAAAATATCTTGCCCGATCAACCTGCGCAATTCCAAACTCCAAACGAAGCATGCCGCCTGGCGTTCTATATGTTTTACCCATATTCCGAACACAATGAAACAAGTCTCGATGCCTAATTCGATCGTATGCAGAAGATAGATTTTCAAAATAAATTTATTTTAATTAAATTCCTTTAACTAATTTCTACGCGTTTTAAGCTCGCATGGGTCTGATCGCTACGAAACTTGGAATTCTACAATAACTCACTATTACAGATCTGATGAAACTGGTTTCGTCGAAATCTAAGACAATGGCCAAAATGGCTATTTTTACTCGTTAATTAAAATATAAAATTTCCAATTTCTATCTATTCACCTTTTAAATTCAATTTTAAATGCAAACGTTCTTCATTCTTGTTTAAATAAAATTTAAATCAATTTCCGATACTTATTTCATTTACATTAATTCAAGATTCAATTATTTAAATAATTGCAATATTAAATTTAAACAATTTAATTATCCAATAAATTACATTATTTCAAATATAAGTTATTCAATTTATAAAATTTACCTTTGAAAACGAATTTAAATAATAAATAACTACTTTCACTTTACAGTAATTTAATATTAATTATTCAATTCTTGCTATTGATTATAAACACATTAAATACATAGAATTTCATTTCAATACTAATTATCACCTAAATCTTCGAAATTTGTTATTTCAAAGATTTATTAAAGTTTACATTCAATAACTACACTAATAATTCATTAAATTTTATTTTTAACCAATTTTTATTTTAATAATCATATTAAATTTAATATTTAAAATAGTTAAAAATATGAGTTGTTACACTCTCCCCCACTCAAAACTTTTCGTCCTTGAAAAAGGATTAAGTAAGGAATTTAATATACAATATATTTTATTCAAAATAATCAGTATACAATACTTTAAAATATTATTTACAAAACCTTTACTACACTTCTACTACGCCACTCTGATATCGGTTTATGGAATTACAAATTAGTTATAAAACAAGTTATAAAATTTTAAAACCTCAAAAATTTTCTAACACCCGGATTTAAGGAAAATTTCGGCAGAGTCTCCTTTGCGCAGCTTGATAGAAATTTTTTTACAACACTGTTAGCACCAAAATTGGTCACTAACCTCGTTCAGAAAGATTGTGTAGAGATATAAGTGATGAAAGTAAATTAAACAGAGAAGACAATGCTAATTTAAATGCAGAAAGTAAGAACACCAAATTTATAGTGGTTCAGCGTAATTGCCTACGTCCACTTTGTTCAACTTTATTGATTTCCTTTATGGTTGATTACAAATACAATTCGTGAATCAAATGCTTAAGTGAAGTTGTTGAGTAGAGAAGATGAGTCTTGAAAATGGCAGAATCTCCCCGGTGTTTTCTCTCCAAAAAAGGATCCATTTCACTGTGACCATGCCCCTCTATTTATAGGCAAATATGGGCTGGATTTCCCAGGTGGGCTGGATAGCCGAACGCTCAAGCCCCAGTGCAGTGGTCGCTGTATGCCGAACCAGGCGTGCCGAACGCTCTGATGCCGAACAGTCCCTTATATGCCGAATGATGTGGTTGATGTCTGGGAAGTGCAGGATGTTAGACAGTCGAAGCCGAACGCTCTGCTAAACGCCGAGTACTCTTATTGCCGAGTACCACGTCGGGTACTCCTGTATGCCGAATGCTCTTGTATGCCGAGCAGCCTTGATGCCGAGCACCCTTGTATGCCGAGTAGTCTCGATGCCGAGCGCTCTTGTATGCCGAGTAGTCTCGATGCCGAGCGCTCTTGTATGCCGAGCAGCCTTGATGCCGAGCACCCTTGTATGTCGCGTAGTCTCGATGCCGAGCACCCTTGTATGCCGAACGCTAGCGCCGAGCATTGGTTGTCGCCGAGTGCCAGTTGATGCCGAGTTCCATTGGGATGCCGAGTGCTACGCCGAGTGCTCCTGGATGTCAAGCGCTTCGCCGAACACTCCTGGATGCCGGTCACTCTCTGATGCCGGACACTCTCTGATGCCGGACACTCTCTGATGCCGGTCACTCTTTGATGCCGGACACTCTCTGATGCCGGTCACTCTCTGATGCCGAGTTGAACTGGATGCCGAGTACTAGTTGCCTGGTCAAATCTCCAGGAAACACTTTCCCCCCAAAGTGTATCGCGTGGTCGAACGTGGTACGCTTTGAACCGTGCAACCTTTTCGTCACGTCCTAAACCCTTGGCTAACCTCGAACGGAGACGTCCCTTTTGTGGGACCGATGTGTGCCGGACGTGTTCCAAATGCCGAACGAGACATTCGCGTTCGAATGGTGCTTCCTTGCCGAGTGATGCTTCAGTGCCGAACCGTTATGCGCCGAGGCCGAATGCTATGACCTTGACCGGTTCTACCGGTCATGGCCTTTTCGACTTCTACCCCCCTCTATATAACCAGGCGCCCTTCCACCATTTTCCCTTTACGCTTTCTCTTCTGTCATCCCCAGAGACTTGCAATTCTTGCCACCCTATCAGATATAAAGTCTAGTTGATCCTTCCTCAACCTCGATCGTCGAACTAGGTATCATTCCCTCCACGATTACATTACTTCAACTTTAGGTTCATCACATGGGAACGGGGTATTTCTATGGTTGTACAATGTGTGGCTAGTAGAAGTGGTTCGCACTTTCGGAGTCGCCGAACGGTGCATGGTAGTTAGACCTAGCTCCTTTGTGCTGATCAAGATTGGAAGAAAAAGGAAGATGGGGTGTCGAACGGCGTAACCTTCGCCGGGCGATCTTGTCTCTGTCGTTCGGCATAAATGGAGAAAGAGCAGGGCGGAGTTATGATCGAGGGCGGAGCGCTACTTTAGCCGAACGAACTAAGGCCGAACACTACCCTTATGCCGAATAGACATATATGCCGAATAGCATCTAGACCGAACGACATAATTGCCGAACAACTGTCATGCCGAACAGTTACATACCTGCCGAACAATATAACTGCCGAACACTATATTCGCCGAACACCAAAAATGCCGACCAATATAAATGCCTAGGCCGAACAATATACGTGCCGACCTATACATAGGATGAACAATACAATTTCCGAACAATAACTCAAGCCGAACAACATTCAAATGCCGAACAAACATATACATGCCGAACAATTTCAATGCCGAACACTTGACAATGACTTAACCGAACCAAGATACATGCCGAACTCTTCTCAGGACGAACAATGCAACTGCCGAACGACATTTAAATGTCGAACGATATAAATGTCAAATTAGACTTAAGCCGGATACTTCATAAATTACATGTTTTCTGCATCTGGAACTGTAATCACCTCAAGGCGAGCTTTTTGAGACGGTCAGCGATGACGGTCTTCGAAGGCGATGATTCGAAGCTAATTATTATATCTTTAAAACCTTTAGATTCTTATTGCCTGTACACAATTGCTTGCACTAGTTCACACACCACACGGGGGGAAAAATCGTGTTGCTAATTCTAACGTTCAACGTTTTTTAAGTATAGCTTTCTCAAGCATTTAGTCAGGTTCATTATTTATTCGGGATGTCGAGAAAATCTAGTTCTGCCACCATATCTGACAGGCCTGGGCCGTCAGCAAGGCAAGGAGCCGTTGATACTTCAAACCCGTCAACTTCTCCCGCTCATAACTTGGCGCCTGATGCTCTGGAGGCAACCATCTTACTAGACAATCCGATCGATTCTCAAGCCTCGAAGATCAACGAAGCTGCTCTACGACGGATATGCTCTATTCACGGGATTCCTTTTGCCGACGTGTTAGTTCCTTCAAGACACGATCGCCCTCATCTGCCCCCAGTCGGGTACACTACCTGCAACAAGTTCATGTGTTGGATGGGCAGCATGACTCCATTCAACTTATTTCTCCGGGATGTACTGCAGTACATAGACATAGCTCCGTCGCAGCTGCACCCGAACGGCCATGCATTTCTATATGGGACTTACCTACTTTTCATGGCTGTCTTCTCCAGACCTCCAACCCCCAGTGATATCAGATACATTTATATGTTCAAGAGACGGAAAGACAGTCCTTCCTTTATGTTCCTCGAGCCATACCACAAATGCCAGATCTTGACAGGGGCATGTAGCAAATTTGCCCTGTACAAACAGGAATGGTTCTATGTGCGCTGCCCTTTTGGTTTTGCCAGGAGATGGGTTGAAGGCAGTAAATCTCTCTGCTGAATCACTATTCGTATTTAATCGGAGTCATGCTTTTCCTAACTCTTCATTTCATCTTTTCAGGTATCAACCCGCGCCCGGAAGGCCGAGGATATTCTGAGGCTGTCGACGCCATTAGAGCTCTTCCTACCGAGGATCGAGACATCCGAGTTATCATTTCAAATGAATCACTGTCGGGGTTCGGCTTGCTGGCTCCTGGTCGTCGGATCAGCCTTCCAGAAGATGTTACCATTCCCAAACCTCCGTCCGGTAAAGGGAAAAAACTTGCCGGATCGTCGTCGCGCCGCGCTCCCGATACGCACGGAGAAAGCGAGTGTAGAGAGGATGATGCTCCCGAGACTCAGGGCGAGAACGTGGGTCTCGCTTGGAATCCGGCAATCGAAGTTCAGGATATTGAGACATCATCCTCCCCTTCGAAGGGAAAGAAGAAGTTGAAATATACGGTTCAAAAGGAGAAAGTTGGTGGCACCTCAAAAGTTACACCTATCCCTCCTGAGAAAGAGGCATCTTCGCAGCATCTGGAAAGTTCTCTGAGGGGTCTATCCAACCTGTCCATCCTCGATGATTTACTTAATTACGGGTTCGATGATCTTGAAGCTCTCAAATTATCTTCGCCCGCTAGAGGCAATGTAGGAGTTCAACTCCCGGCTCAAGGAGACAACACTCCGATTAGCAAAGATAAACGAATGGGTCCATCGGGGGGAACACTAGGACACACACGCACATGCGCATGCCATAATATACTTCAAGTCTTTTTAGCTCGTGAATTCTCCTTAACTCGTTGTTATCTCCATTCTTTGCAGGTGATATGGGCCGCTCTCACGGACTTGATCGCCTTCAGGGGTCTTCTATATTCCATCACTCTGGACGGGATTCCGGTTCATGCAGACGCAGGGACCGAGGTGATTATGAAGATAGGGACAATCGTCCTCGCGAGTCGTCTCACCGCAAGAAAGCACATTCTCAATCTTCCCAGTCCCGCGATCTTCCTCCTCCAACTGAGCCGGATAAAGAGAAGTCTTCGCAGAAGGGTTATCAGTCTGATGCTGCTCGAGAACAACATTCCAGTTCATCGAGTACGAGGCAAGTTCGAGAGCAACGCAAAAGAATGGAATTCTCAAAGCCTCCTCCTCCTACTCCTGTAGTGGACCCAACTGTTGCGGAAAAAATGGTCGACCTTAAGTCCAAGTTTCCGAAAATCTATTTTGACGGCTTGAAATTCCTCCCAGCCATCCATCACATTCCTGGGCACGTGAAGCAAAGTGCCATTGCCTGCAACAACAACGTCTATGTTCAACATGACGCGTTTGTGCACTTGGTGGAGAAGGTCTCGGAAGTATCTGTTGAGCGTCAACACGAGATAGACCGTCTGAATCTGGAGGCTGACAGCGATAAGAAAATCATCAAACTCCAAGACGAAGAGCTCGCTTCGTATAAGTCAAAGCTAGAAGCCGCTGAACAAAGCGCAAAAAATACTGCCGAGGCAGTTACTCATTTAGAGGCGGCTCACAAAAAAGAGCTTGACGAAGTAGTCCAGCGCAGCGGTGCCCTCGCCCTAGAAAAAGACTATGTCCAAAAGGAAAGGGACGCACTTGCTACTTAGGTCAAGGAGCTGAAGGAATTACTTTCCAAGGAGAAGGAAGACAAAGTAGCCGCTCAAGAAGAATCGCAGCGATACTGTGATGAGATTGTTGCTACCCGACTCCTGAAGACAAAGCTCGATGACGAACTCGCCGGGGTCGAGAAAATGAAGGACGAGGCCCGTGAGGAGGGCAAAAGAATGGCTGTGGAAGAGCTTGATTCTCGCCTCGAGGCAGTCGCAGAAGCCAGCAGGGAAGAGGTCAAAAGTATGTTTGACCCGTTGATCGCCGAGTATGGAGCCCGCGTCCTTATGCACCGCGACTTAACATTTCTGGGTGACAGCTACCTCGAATCCCTGGCTGAGGCGTGGGAAACTCTGATAAGGATCAAGAAGGTCGAGTCGGGCTCCAACGAGGTCGATGAGGATGTCTTGGTGAAGGAGTTCCTAAGGGGGAATGAGCCATCTGACTTATCCGCAGCATTGGCACTTTATAGCAAAGGCTCTTCCCCTCCGAAAGAGAAGAATGACGAAGCTGGCCCGTCTGGGGCCGATGCTACTACTCCTCACATTGCCGCTCCTTACGCTGCTCAATCTGCCGGTCGGACAACACTTGATCCATTCGAGCAGCATGCTAGTTATAATCCCGAAGATCCCGGGCTTAGTGTTCATGTGCTGTCACCTATCCTGGAGGGTGAAACCCCTCATGCCACCGATAGCCAACCGGACCCTGGTAGGAAATTCTTCTTTCTCTAGAAATTGAAGAGATCCCGTCATTTTTCAGCAGTGGCTACTCGTTCTAATGTTCATTCCTTATGTTTTCGTGCAGGTTGCTCTGACGCCGAGCCAACTCCGAGGAGCGATGACGCCAAGGAGGAAGCAGAGAAAACAAGCGACGTTGCTCGCGCAGGAGTAACTCTCGGTCCAGACGCTCAAGTGATCGGGGCGCTAGATGATGACAAACTTGATACTTCGTCCCCTGCCGAAGGAAGCGATGAAATTGAAATCACTGGCGCCTCTGAGCATACTTCAGAGATGAGCATGAAGGATCGTCTCGCCGACGAGGAGAAGAAAAAGGTCAAAGTCAAAGTTGAATCTGAAATACTGGAACTCACTGACCCGCGTAACAGACCTTTGAAAATCATTCTCCCGGGCAGGTCCAAACCACTAGATGTTCCATCTCCTACTCCTGACTCCGTTTCTCTAGCAAGCAAAAAGTCCAAGAAAAAGCGTGAGGGAGAGGAGTCGTCGGAAACACCAAAGGAAGACAAGAAGAAGAAGTCGAAGAAATAATCGATGCACTTGTTCAACAAGTTTCCTGCTTAAGTTTTGTAATTGTTTTTATCTTCCACAACTTGTAGTTTGTATAGAGAGGTCTGAATTTTGTAGGAGTGATCATGTATCCCCATTTTGGACTTATTGAATAAAGTTTTTAGCTTCTTTTTCGCTTGAGTGATTCTCTTGTCTTTCCTTAGTTTGTTGACTAATTGTAGCCATAACTCAAGTTCTTATGAGTTGCATTATCTCCCGGTCCATTCTCGTGTTGTACAAACATTTTCTAGACACGGCGTGCTTCTCGTACCACATCTCTCGAGTACTTGCACCTTCCGCTGACTCTAGTCCACGCTTTGGGGACTTAGAGTACTCCGCTCCGCACTCTGGGGATTCGGAGATTTGAAGTCGTTTATATTCTAGTCCGCACTCTGGGGACTTAGAGTACTCCGCTCCGCACTCTGGGGATTCGGAGATTTGAAGTCGTTTATACTCTAGTCCGCGCTCTGGGGACTTAGAGTACTCCGCTCCGCACTCTAGGGATCCGGAGATTTGAAGTCATTTATACTCTAGTCCGCGCTCTGGGGACTTAGAGTACTCCGCTCCGCGCTCTGGGGATTCGGAGATTTGGAATCGTTTATACTCTAGTCCGCGCTCTGGGGACTTAGAGTACTTGGACCCGCACTCTGGTGATTCGGAGATTTGGAATCGTTTATACTCTAGTCCGCGCTCTGGGGACTTAGAGTACTCCGTTCCGCGCTCTGCGGATTCGGAGATTTGGAATCGTTTATACTCTAGTCCACGCTCTGGGGACTAAGAGTACTCCGATCCGCGCTCTGGGGATTCGGAGATTTGGAATCGTTTATACTCTAGTCCGCGCTCTGGGGACTTAGAGTACTCCGATCCGCGCTCTGGGGATTCGGAGATTTGGAATTGTTTATACTCTAGTCCGCGCTCTGGGGACTTAGAGTACTCCGATCCGCGCTATGGGAATTCAGAGATTTGGAATCGTTTATACTCTAGTCCGCGCTCTGGGGACTTAGAGTACTCCGATCCGCGCTCTGGGGATTTGGAGATTTGGAATCGTTTATACTCTAGTCCGCGCTCTGGGGACTTAGAGTACTCCGCTCCGCACTCTGGGGATCCGGAGATTTGAAGTCGTTTATACTCTAGTCCGCGCTCTGGGGACTTAGAGTACTCCGCTCCGCGCTCTGGGGATTCGGAGATTTGAAGTCGTTTATACTCTAGTCCGCGCTCTGGGGACTTAGAGTACTCCAGTCCGCACTCTGGGGACTTGGAGGTTTAAGTTGAGAGCAGTCGTATTTCCTCTCTTTAATTTGTATTCATCTACTGTATCGAGGCTAATGTCGTCGAATGAACAATCGAACCACGTTTGCTCACGGAATGAGATTCTGCCCCCCAGGATGAGGGACGAAATTTGAAAAATGGACGATCGATTCTCGTCCGCATGGTGATTATAGCTCTTCCAATCAAGTCAAGGAAGGAGGTATATGACAGATGGTTGAATCACATCCATGTTGGGTTAGATAGCCAAATCTCTTACAATTTGCTTCGTATCTCCTTCTAGAAAATAAGGATAATAGATTGTTGAGTAGACAAAGTAAGTTGCATATGTTCCAAGGTGCAGTCGTGTCCATATATTGACAGTGATGGTTAGCGAGTACGCAGTCTACCATAGCTACTTCAAGTTGGGCTTTCGAACAACCTTTCATGTTCAGGGTAGGATTTGATGTGTAGATGATCAAATCACGTCCACTTTTGACGGATCCCGGCGTCACTGTGCTTCATGAGGGGTATCTTTATTTTGTCGAACTTTGTTCTATGACTCGATTGGAGTGGATGATCGGGCCATATTCATTCCAAGCAGTTTAGGTCTCCAAGTCAAATGTGGAGGTTGATGGATGGATGGTCGGTTGTTCGAATCGATCATAAGTTGATCATACGAACTCAAATCGTCTTGAAACTTTGGCTTCCCTGGCTTTGATTGTTATGTCTTGTTAATCGTGGCTCGATCCAGACTCGGACGAAATCCATCGACATCCATAGTGAGCCTTTGTGTAACCGATCTCCAAGACGTACTGTCACTGGTTTCTAATCAAGTTCTTGGTGTCACGGCCTTGCCAAAAGGAGGGATAACATTTGCCCCCCAAAGGACGTCTTGTGTAAACATGACGTGCTTTGAAAAACCGCAGTCTTTCATGCTGAATATTTCCGTTCAGTTGATTGCTTGACAGTCGTCTCTCAATCGTTTCGTTGCAATCTTCTTTTAGACAAATGTTCAACTAGCATGCTTTGCTTTGGTTCTGCCCCCAGTTCTGGGGATGAGTATGGAGTTGATGTATGTTTATACTCCGTCTCGCACTCTGGGAGTACGGAGTTGAGTAGATGTTTATACTCCGTCTCGCACTTTGGGAATACGGAGTTGATTAATGTTTATACTCCGTCTCGCACTCTAGGAGTACGGAGATTAATGTTTATACTCCGTCTCGCACTCTGGGAGTACGGAGTTGATTAATGTTTATACTCCGTCTCGCACTCTGGGAGTACGGAGTTAAGTAGATGTTTATACTCCGTCTCGCACTCTGGGAGTACGGAGTTGATTAATGTTTATACTCCGTCTCGCACTCTGGGAGTACGGAGTTGATTAATGTTTATACTCCGTCTCGCACTCTGGGAGTACGGAGTTAAGTAGATGTTTATACTCCGTCTCGCACTCTGGGAGTACGGAGTTGATTAATGTTTATACCCCGTCTCGCACTCTGGGAGTACGGAGTTGATTAATGTTTATACTCCGTCTTGCACTCTGGGAGTACGGAGTTAAGTAGATGTTTATACTCCGTCTCGCACTCTGGGAGTACGGAGTTAAGTAGATGTTTATACTCCATCTCGCACTCTGGGAGTACGGAGTTGATTAATGTTTATACTCCGTCTCGCACTCTAGGAGTACGGAGTTGATTAATGTTTATACTCCGTCTCGCACTCTGGGAGTACGGAGTTGATTAATGTTTATACTCCGTCTCGCACTCTAGGAGTACGGAGTTAAGTAGATGTTTATACTCCGTCTCGCACTCTGGGAGTACGGAGTTGATTAATGTTTATACTCCGTCTCGCACTCTGGGAGTACGGAGTTGATTAATGTTTATACTCCGTCTCGCACTCTGGGAGTACGGAGTTAAGTAGATGTTTATACTCCGTCTCGCACTCTGGGTGTACGGAGTTAAGTAGATGTTTATACTCCGTCTCACACTATGGGAGTACGGAGTTGATTAATGTTTATACTCCGTCTCGCACTCTGGGAGTACGGAGTTGATTAATGTTTATACTCCGTCTAGCACTCTGGGAGTACGGAGTTAAGTGATGTTTATACTCCGTCTCGCACTCTGGGAGTACGGAGTTGATTAATGTTTATACTCCATCTTGCACTCTGGGAGTACGGAGTTGATTAATGTTTATACTCCGTCTCGCACTCTGGGAGTACGGAGTTAAGTAGATGTTTATACTCCGAGTTGGACCTTTCCCGAGCTGTCTCCAGACTGCTTCACAACAATGTTGCTTTTTATTGACTCCTGGACAGGCCCTGGCGCCTTATCTCGTCGTACCCACCTAGCTTCCTCTCTTCTTATGAACTGGTGTGCCTTAGAGTAGAAACGCTCTAGCGTAGCCGGAGGTTTTCCTGCTAGCCTGTCTCCAAACTCAGAGTCTGGATCCACACCTCTCATTACAGCCATCAGAATTGCATGGTCATTGGGATTACTGACTTCAGTTGCTGCTACGTGGAATCTTTGCAAATATTCCTTCAACGATTCCCAAGGATTTTGGATTACACTTGACAGAGACATCACGTCCTTTGGGCGCGTAGTGTGTATCCTGAACTGTTCAATAAACTTCTTTGCCAACTCCTTGAAATTTGATACGGATCGCGGAGGAAGTCGGGTGAACCACATAGTAGCGATCCCAGATAGAGTAATCGGAAAGCACCTACACTTGGTGGCATCATTCGCTCTGGCTGAATCCATCATCCATTCGTACCTCATGACATGTTGTCTAGGATCAGTCTTTCCTTCATATGCGGGAATAGTAGGCATACTAAACTTCCTGGGGTACGCCGCCTGCAACACAACATCCGTGAACGGAGTATGACTTCTTGACACTCCCCAGTCATCATTTGATAAGCCCTGATTCTCTTTCATCAGTTGCCTGATCATGGCTGTCAGATCGGGTGTCTGTATGGAAGGCGGAAGGTTGGAGTCTGTTCTACGTGCCTGTCCATGTTGATGCCTCCTCTTTTGGCGATCTGCCAATCGTGCGTCTTGAGGTTCGACATCGTTAGCATTTTGATGATCTGGGCCTATATCTTCCATCTGTATCCCGGTCCTGAAGCTTCCAGCTCTTGCTTGGTCGCGGTCTCCAGCTGTTCGAACAGCAGCATCTGCTCGCGCAGCATCAGTCTTACGGCGTCTGCGCCTGGGAGGTTCGTCGGAGGAAGTAGAGCTGTCAGATGAGGAGTAAGCAGTGGGATTGCCCCCAGCATTCTGTTGCTGCTGTTGAGTAAGTTGTGCCATCAGGTTGGCATTGGCTTGCATCTGCTCTCCTAGTTGTCTCCTACTTTCCCTGAGCTCTCTCATCAAGTCGTTGAACTCTATTCTGGTGACAACTGGAGTTTGGTCCTGAGTGGCAACTCCTGTATTTGGAATTGCTGGTTGATTGCTAGGCCCTGCTTGTTGCACGCTAGCAGTCTCGTGGGCATCCGCATTGTGAGAAGCTGACCTGGTACGTGGTCTTTCCATTGTAGAGTTATTGGTATGAACTCTGAGTAGAATCAATGGATGTCCTATCAGTGAGTCGGATCTTCTTTGGGGGATTTGTTCAATCCAGTAGCTTCAAAGCAGATCCTTGAGGTCTGAGAATTCAATTCTCAGTGAAAGCACCAAAGTGTTAGCACCAAAATTGGTCACTAACCTCGTTCAGAAAGATTATGTAGAGATATAAGTGATGAAAGTAAATTAAACAGAGAAGACAATGCTAATTTAAATGCAGAAAGTAAGAACACCAAATTTATAGTGGTTCAGCGTAATTGCCTACGTCCACTTTGTTCAACTTTATTGATTTCCTTTATGGTTGATTACAAATACAATTCGTGAATCAAATGCTTAAGTGAAGTTGTTGAGTAGAGAAGATGAGTCTTGAAAATGGCAGAGTCTCCCCGGTGTTTTCTCTCCAAAAAAGGATCCATTTCACTGTGACCCTGCCCCTCTATTTATAGGCAAATATGGGCTGGACTTCCCAGGTGGGCTGGATAGCCGAACGCTCAAGCCCCAGTGCAGTGGTCGCTGTATGCCAAACCAGGCGTGCCAAACGCTCTGATGTCGAACAGTCCCTTATATGCCGAATGATGTGTTTGATGTCTGGGAAGTGCAGGATGTTAGACAGTCGAAGCTGAACGCTCTGCTAGACGCCGAGTACTCTTGTTGCCGAGTACCACGCCGAGTACTCCTGTATGCCGAATGCTCTTGTATGCCGAGCAGCCTTGATGCCGAGCGCTCTTGTATGCCGAGTAGTCTCGATGCCGAGCGCTCTTGTATGCCGAGCAGCCTTGATGCCGAGCACCCTTGTATGCCGAGTAGTCTCGATGCCGAGCACCCTTGTATGCCGAATGCTAGCGCCGAGCATTGGTTGTCGCCGAGTGCCAGTTGACGCCGAGTTCCATTGGGATGCCGAGTGCTACGCCGAGTGCTCCTGGATGTCAAGCGCTTCGCCGAACACTCCTGGATGCCGGTCACTCTCTGATGCCGGACACTCTTTGATGCCGGTCACTCTCTGATGCCGGTCACTCTCTGATGCCAGACACTCTCTGATGCCGGTCACTCTCTGATGCCGAGTTGAACTGGATGCCGAGTACTAGTTTCCTGGTCAAATCTCCAGGAAACAAATACAATATATAACACAAATATATGTATCAAATATACCAAATACACATCTCATCTCAATGATGAGGCATCCCGTAGGGAAAAATATAAAAGCGCGGTATGTGATCCAAGACATGTACCTTATTATTATTAATACGAGCGAGTTCGCTCGTATTAAGTAAGCAAAAGCAAAATATAATCCACATATATGTCCAAAGGGTCTTCGTATGTACCTATCTCAACTCAATTTAGAATATTAGTCACTTATAATAAGATATAGAACATGTATGAGTTCAATAAACCATAAAACATGCATTTTGAATTCAAATCATAAGTACGAGCACAAATAAACAACATACAACAATCATATGCAATCAAAACAGTTATAACGACGATTTACAACAAAAGAAACCATTCCATTATAATATTCATCTAATTAATCCAATTAACTCATAACCATGTTAATTTACATCTTCCAATGTCCATAGCTAATTTATACACTTCATTTTTATTAACATTCAAATTTCTTTATTAACATTTAATTAGTTTACTTCCAATTTATTTACATCTATTTCATTACACTCAATTTATTCAAATTTTAGTTATTTCATTTATGTTTAACATATTTCATATAAATTCATTTATGGACCATTTTATAACCCATTTCATTTAATCTTATCTAAGTTTAATTTTATTTTATTACCACATAGTATATTTCATTAATATCGATATCATTTATAAACCATTTAAGTTTATTATAAACATTTTATATAAAACAACTCAGGTTTATTATTATTACTTCATATCTTAAGTTTATATTAATTCATTGATTAACTTAATTAGTTCCTTTCATAAATTTAAATTCATACTGATAATTTTACTTAAGTAAAATTTATTTTATAAAATTATTCACTTCATTGGTTCATTATTAACTTTACTTAAGTGAACTTTAATTTTATACTCATATTCATATTTATAAATTTTTATTTTTATCACAATTAATTTCATTCAATTTTCTTAAGTTAACTTCCATCTTTTAATTTGTTTCATTAACTTATTTCATATTCAATTAGTTACCAACCAATTTATTTAAACTCACTCCACTTGCATAATTTATTTATATATAATTTAAATCAAGTTCAATTACTCACATTAATTTTACTTACACTCATTTATTTTCAATTCCTTTCACAACTCAAATTGCATTTCATTTTTATAATTCAAGTTCGTATTCATTCTATTAATTGATTTTATAGCTTAAGTGGAATTAATTTACTTTACTAATTCATCTAGTTCAAATCCAATTCAATTCATTTAATCTTTATTAAGTGAAATTCTATTTCATTTAATCCACTACTCCTTTTATTTAACTTTATTCAAGTTAAATTTTCTTTTTCTTATCGTTCACATTCAATAATTTAATATTTGTTTTTAGCTTAATATTTCTCAAATCTATAAGTTATACAAATTAATTCACTTAAAATTTAATTTAATATTTTATCTAATTCATTTCAAATACAATTCATTTTCAGTTTAAGCTTTCTTGAGTTAAACTTCATTTTATTTTCTTTATTTTACTAACTCAATTTGTTTAACATTTCCTATGTTAATTATTTTATTTCCTATCTCAAATTCAAATTTTCTTTTGTTTGTTTAACCAAAATATTCGATCGTGTTTTTTTTAATTTGGTTTTATTATCCTGTTCAAATTTATAGGTTATAAGCTTATTTCTTATCTATACTATTTTCAATTTATATGTTTAAAAACTATTTTCATATAGTTCAAATCATACTTAGAATATTTTTCACGATCAAAACTTGTTTTAATCGAAAATAAATTCTTTTGGTAGCAATTCTCACTCAGAAACTCGAAAATGAATACTGGCGATGCTGAAGTCATCCCTAGAATTATTTCCCAGGGACTAAAGTGAGTTTAATGCTTTTTTTCCTTCAAAAATCTTTTCAAAAAATCTTTTCAATGCTTCGTGAAATAGAGTTCACAAAGTATTCGTTTTATTTTAATTCAACCAATAATCGATGATAACTAAATATTATCATCTCCTAACAAACATTCATGAAAATTAGAATTATATATATAATATAGTGTTAACGGTAAAAAGTGAACGCTAACACTCGGTGTGTGTAATAAGATTGTGAAAGCACCACCCGTGTGACGGGAACAGAAATTAAGCAGGAAAATAACAGAAATGCAGTAAATGAACAACAGATTTATAGTGGTTCGGCCCGTAATTGAGCCTACATCCACTTTATAGTCTTTTATTGCTGATTCGGTTACAATTTGATACAATATCTTTCTAAAAACGATACAACTTGATCATGAAAGCACTCTTGACTACTAGCTCGATCTTTGATGATGAAACTCGACGAATCCGTGTTGGATGTTAGGAGCTCTTCTCGAAGATTGTTGTAGTGTCTCGAATGCTTGAAGATCTTTGATTGCTGAATGAGAGGAGGCTTCGACAGCGTAACGGCGCTTGGAGAAATGAATGGCCAAAAGTCCTCTTCATGTTGGAAGTGGTGGGGTATTTATAGGAGCTGATTTGGACTCTGGAAATTTTCCTAAGTCCTAAGTCGTCGCCGACTTAGTATAAGTCGCTGCCGACTTATGATAGGTCATAGCCGGTTTATCAGTTCCAACACTTCCCTAGTAGCTCACTTCCTCTTCTGGTTTTACGCTCAAGTCCTAAGTCGCTGAAGACTTAAGGTAAGTCGGTGACGAGGTAAAGGTGTATAAGGTATCTCAGTGTTGTTAGGTCGGAGCAGAGTTAACGTGCAATCTTAAATCGGTAGTTTGTTAACTTGGCAGGCCTTGCTAACTCGCACTTTGTTAAATTGGTTGGCTTCCTTAAGTCGGTAGTTATTTTAGGCCGGCAGCTCCTCTTAGTAGTGGATTACCTTAAGTCATCTCTTATTAGGTCGTACGCTTCCTTATGTTGTGACTTGTTGAGTCAGTATACTCTTTAACTCGGTAGGTCGCAAGTTCCCATAAGTCGGCAATCTGTTAAGTCGGAAGCCCTTGTTAACTCACAATTTGCTAGGTCGGTAGGCTTCTTTAAGTCGTTATGTCGTTAACTTTCTTAAGTCGGCAAGCACCTTAAGTCGGCCAGCATCCTAAGTCGGCATACTTCTTAGGTCGGCAAACATCTTAAGTCGGCTCCTGCTAGGTCGTGGGTCGAAAAGGTTGTTAACATTTGCCCCTCGAAGTATATGCCTAAACCATAGGTCGTATGCTTCGATTCTCTTAACTCTTTGGTTAGGTCGGAAACGACTTAACATATGCCTTAGGTCGTACACCGTGCAAGTCGACTCGCCTTCCAGCATATAAATAGTTGAATCCTTCTTCCTCTTCCTCATCTGTTCTTCTTCTCGAATCAGCCATTGACGCAATTTAGAGCTTTCAGAGATAAACTCCAACTATCCAATCGCCGATCATCTTCCTGTTATACTTCGTAAGTCGATCTGGTCATCGTTCACCCATGCTCACTGTCGAATCGATAACTCCCCAATTTTTGACTTCCATTTGTGTTTAGATGCTGCGATTCATTATGCATAACTCTTTGATTGTTCTGCAATCGCCATCGACCATGTTGTAGTTGTGATAGGGCAGTAATACATCGGATTCGCATCAAATTTGATTCGATTTGAATTGGCTCCTTGGGTGGTGTAATGGTGTGATGGAATGAGGATCGTTATTGACTGTGAGGCTATTGGGTTAACGGGTTAAGAGTTAGGGAGGAAAATTGGTTGAGGTATTGGCTCGGTCACGACTTAAGGATTTCACGCGATCCAGTGATTTTCATGATTTAAGTCGGAACCGACTTAGCAGTTTCATGTGACCTAGGTTTTGAGTCGCTTCCGAGTTAGGACTTAGAGAATTTCTGGTTGCCTCGAACTAGTTTTATTTTGCTTCTTTATCCGTCCTAAGACTCGGGGACTGCTGACTTTGACCCATAGGGAATCTTCCTTAGGTCGTCACCGAGTTAGTACTTAGGCTTTCGGCCACTCAATCAGATGATTTTTGAATTGTGCCTGGACTTCGAACTGTTGAACTATGAACCGTGTTGCATGCCTTTTTTTTTTTTACATATCGCTTCAATTTTGCAAACTAACAATCCTGCTTAATACAACATTCACAGAATACTGGGACGAATATACTATCACCGACTGCCCACATCGAATGACAGATTAGTTGGTAACGAGAAAGTTAAATTAAATGAATATGAACGAGATGCTGTACAATAACCAATTCAAGTGAAGTATTAAAATAAAATCATAATAGTCAAATGAAACTGACTTGTCTGTATTAACACTGCACTTGATCATTGACAAGTTCTGAAATTCTGTAATCGATTGATTGTCAACTAATTTAATTCCAGTTATGCTTGTCTTTTATTTTCATTAGTTTTTGCACAACACCTCACACTTTTAGGGAACGTGCACCTTCACATTTGAACATTCAGCTGATTGTGTAGAATGTCTTCTCCACAAGAAGGAACAGAGCAAACTGAAGATGCATTTCCAGTTGCTATCCCGCTAAACGATCCTCCAGAGAGGACTCCTACTA
The DNA here is from genome assembly GCA_030737815.1 of Allium fistulosum. Taxonomy (NCBI): domain Eukaryota; kingdom Viridiplantae; phylum Streptophyta; class Magnoliopsida; order Asparagales; family Amaryllidaceae; genus Allium; species Allium fistulosum. The sequence continues at coordinate 969,351,230 of CM060908.1, read as the reverse complement.
CTTTGAGCCATAAAGCCTTTCGTCAACTATGCATCCAGTTTGGCGTTGCTGAAGCTGACGCTTTGCTTCCTGAAATAAATGATACTGCTGACAGGCCGCCCCGTGGCTTTGTCGCAGTTAACCGCCAAATGTGCTCGAGCGGAGCTATCCCCCCATTCAATGACTGCATTCGAGAACTTCTTCTCCAACTATCTATTTCCCCTTTTCAGTTACATCCCAATGGCTACGCCATCTTGCTGGGATTATGCGTGCTTTTTAGGAGAACGCTGGGCCGCTTTCCTACCTTCGGAGAAATTCGCTATCTTTGTACTTTTACCAAAAATAAAGATCATCCCTCCATCATAGTTGTAAGGAGTGCGAGAAATCGTAAGTTGATCACCGGTCTCCCTGAAAGTGTTCATAGTTTCCTGAGCCCGTTCTTCTATGTTCGGTGTCCCCCGGGATTTTACGCCATTTGGAGAGTGGGAAGTATGATTATCTATCTTTTCCCTGTGTTTTTCTAAAATTCTTCGAAGTTCAAATTGTCAAGTGCTAACTTCTTTCTCTACTGTTTCAGCACTTCCTTCCCCCTCTAGGGAATCTCGTCACAAGACTACCTTTGAGAGGCTTATGGCCGTACCGGTTGAGGAGAGGAGCGTTCAATTTCTATTGAGAGATGAGTTCCTCCACGAATTTGGACTCTTACATCCTTCCCGTTCCACTCAGCCACATGAAGTCCCTGATTCTCCTGCTAAGGAGTCAGATGCCCCTGTTCCTGCTAGAGAACTTTTACAGCAAAATCTTACCGCTGAGACTCCATTGGTAAAGTGTTCTACTTCTACCGCCATTGCTGGACTGTCCAGTAAGTTAGCACTTGCCCCGGTTGTTGAAGAGGAGGAAAATCTTCACACTCTTGAAAAGACGGCTGAGGTGGAAGTTGAAAAAGAGAATTCTCCCCTGCACCATGGCGATGATACTTTTGACAGTCTGAGCGACATCATGATAACCTCTCAGGAGCTCTTTAAAGATGATGTTTCTAAAGTGGTTCCTCCTGTTATCGAAGCAACTTCTTCTTTGCAACAAACCACAACGCCTTCCACACAACTTATTGCCATTTCTACACCCAAAAGTGGTTTGTAGTCTGACGCGCGTAGTTTGCACATCACACACACTTAGTATTTTGGCACTTATATGCACTTAGCTTCTTCAACTTGAGGATTTCTAAAACTGGTCTTTTCCTTCAATTTCAGGTTCTCTGATGGGGCGAAGCGGCTCTTACTACAACAAATTCCAGCGTTACGGAAGCCGTGAGGCTTATGACTTTAGGAGTTATATCGGTGCTGTGAAGGAAACTGATGAGGAGAGGGCTGCCAGAAAGGCTCACGAGAGGCGAGCTCATGAAGAGCGTCGCCGGAGAGAAGACGAGGAATACTATGGGAATAGGGATGAGCGACGTGACTCTTCCCGCAGAAGCGACGACCCTTATAAGAGGAAATCTTACGATGACAGGGGGAAGAGTCATACTTCCGATGAGTCCAGCAAACGGGTCAGACTTGACGAGAAAGATACATCTAATATCTTGGAAAAGACTACCGCTTCTATTCCTCCTAATACATCTTCCGGTTCCCCTGCCCTTAAGGAATCTGACATCCAGAAAATCATTAATAGGCCACAGTACCAAGCTGGAGATGGTCCTCCCACACTCCAGAGCCGATTTCCGAATTGGTGTCTGAAAGGAGTGCGTTTTGATTTGGATTTGGTCCCCATTGATTAGCAGGCGATGCTGAAAAATGTCGATGCTGTGAAACTTGACATCGAAAGAATGTCTGGATGGCAGAAGCTGGTTGATGAACTTCAAAGGGTCAACCATTTGAACCTTGAGGCGATGATGACCATGGAAAATGATAAATCTGAGTGGGACAAATGGCGTAAGCAGCATGACGCGGAGATGAAAAGCATTAGCGATGGTTATGTGAAGCTCGAAGCTGAAGTTGAAAGACTTAAAAAAGAGCTTGCTACTTCTTCCACTTCTTATTCTCAGAAAGAAGAAATGCTTCAAAAACAAGTTCGAGACGCCCATGCTGCTCAGAGAGACATTGAGGTGAAACTTGAAGCAGAACAGCAGGTTACAAGAAAATACCGCGATGATGCCGTTCAACTTCAAGAGAAAGTCAGCTCTCAAGATTTAGAAATTATAAGACTGCAATCTCAGCTACTGAAGGCTGAAAGAGAACGTGATGAAGTTCTTTCTGGTAAAGCTGCAGCCGAAGAATCCCATAAGGCGACCATAGCCACCGTTGACGCGACTTTGTTTGACTTTTATATGCATTGTGTCCTGGGGCGTGGGAGCCTTTCATTTTTGGGACCAGAGTATGAAGTCACCTTAGCGGAGGTATGGGAGGCAATCATTGACTTATTTGGTGGTGCCGGATATTCTGAAACAGATCTTCAAGCTACCTACTTAAGTGAGAGCGATCGCGATGCCCTTGCCAAAGGAAAAGAGCAGCTCATCCGAGTGCGGGCCGAGGCGACGGGAGAGAAGCTTCCTGAGAAAGAAACACCTCCTATTGCTCCTGCTTATACTTCGGCTTTAGCTCATGCGGATATTACTGGCTCTAGTTCTCATTCCACGCCTCCCGCTAAGGTTGACAAAGAAACTGTATCCACCCCTACAAAGGAAGAGGCAATGAAGGACTTCCAAGCTCGGGAATTTGAGATTGATCTTGCTAAACCGGCTTCTCCAGGTAACTTTGACGATTCACGGTCTTCTTTTTTCTCGGAGAATACTGATTTTGATTTCTTTTATTATGCAGCAGTCGTGCCGGAAACTGCACCAATTCTTCCTTCTTCAGCTGTCGTTCCTCCTCCTTCTCAAGTTATATCTCTTCCAGCTTCTCAACCAGGTTAACAGGAAGAACCAATAGCAGCCCTTCAAGGTTTAGACGAACCACTTGCTTCCGAAGAACAGAAGGCAGAAGGTCTGGAAGATAGCGAGAAGACCCCGGAGCAGTCTTTTGATTATGACACAAAGCTTTCTACATTTCTTGCTCCGGGGAGTGAGTCTTCTTCCAAGAAGAAGGGGAAACGTGTGGTTTCGAAGAAAGGAAAGAAGAGTTCTTCTGCTGCTGGGGATGAGGCAGAGATTGATCCGGCTGAGTCTCTTTCTCCTTCTTCTCCAATACGGCCTATGAAGCTAATTACCAGGCCGGGTAAAAGCTCCAAGGGAGGGAAGAAGGGGAAATGAGTTTGATTTTGCATTTTCTGCTTTTTGTATTGACCGGGGATTGTGCGGATACCGGTCTCCGCTTCTTTTTGTAACCTGTACAATGTAAAAAATTTCTCATAGTGTTGAAATAAATAGATATTTTTCTTGTACAAATCCTTGTGTATGTAGGAATACATCTATTTTTCATTTGAAGTGTAGAGTAAACGATTCTTTCTATTTGTACAAACTTTCTGTCTGTATTTCAAGAACGCATTTACTCTACATCTTTATTACGTGATATTGCAATGAACTTGTGGTATGTCGCTTGTATATTACTTTTATTACTGTAACTGAATTGTATAATGCTGCCCCCATACCACAAGTATATTGTAATATTTCTTGCTGTCACAAGACTGATACTCTTATTTTAGAGAATAACTTTCCCCTTTTTCAGGGAAGAATTATTCTGCTTTTAATAGAGTATATCTTGTCTTTGGAGAAATTTTTATTTTCTTTTTCTTCCTGAAGAACATTTCGACTTCTGGGAATGATCACTTTTATTTGTTTGAAAGTGAATTTTCCTGCACCGTGAAATGAGCTTCTGAAGAAGGTTTTGATTTTTGTGCCCCAGTAAAGGGTTTATTTTTGGTACTTCAAGCAAGGTGAAGTACGCCTCTGAAGAGGTCTTTTGGTCTCCGAAGAGAAGCGATTTTGGTCTCCGAGGAGAAGCAATTTTGGTCTCCGAAGAGAAGCAGTTTTGGTCTCCGAAGAGAAGCAGTTTTGGTCCTTGAAGAGAAGCAGTTTTGGTCTCCGAAGAGAAGCAGTTTTGCACTTCTACACGGGTGAAATGTGCCTCCGAAAAGGGCTTTTTAGAATTTCATCACTGGTGAAGTGGGTCTCCGAAGAGAAGCATTTTGCACTTCTACACGGGTGAAATGTGCCTCCGAAAAGGGCTTTTGCCTCCGAAGAGGGCTTGTGCCTCCGAAGAGGGCTTGTGATTGCCTGGAAGTTACTTTCTCATGGTCGGAGGGGTCCACGAGACAAGCGTAAGTTGTTTGATTGGATGTTTGTTTGTACAAACGATCGCAATCAATTAACAAGGTGCCCCTTTTTGGTAGTCCCACCGATCTTTTTGATTGAGGAAAGCTCTCCATTTATTGGCGTGCCTCGTTAGAGGGCTTTGTTGACCCTTGGGAAGGAGCATCAGTTGGTTTGTGTGCCAGGAAGGTTGCATCTTAGGGGCAAGTAGATCCATGGGATGGACACAAGCTGCCTGATTGGATGCATCACAATCAGTTAGCGAGGGTCTTATTCCTTCTGCTTGGGAAGGTGTCCCTTTAGTGGATCTACCTGCTTTCCTGTTGAGAGGCATACCTCCCTTTGGCTGCTTCCATGTTTGCCCGCTCATGTTGTATCATCATCCGCTAATCTGCGATCCTTTATCAATGTTTCCAAGCGCGTGTTCCTTTCTTTTGCAAGTAAATTGCTTTATCCGAAGAAGTAGACTTCACTGTTGAATGACTCCACAGAGTAAACGCAAGTTACTTGGTTGGATGCCTTTTTATATCAACGATCGCAACCAGTTAACGAGGGCTTGACACAGTGGAGCCGTCAACTTTTTATGTGAAGTTCCTCTTGTATGGGATTTGAGTTTGGAATTTTTGTTGCTTGAAATTTGCTTTAATAAATGATTTGCAAGGCTCGCTTAGCTTTGCGATGGGTGAGCTTTGCTTTAATGACCTGCAGTATTAGATCGATATTTTAGCAATACATTTAGAGTATTTACACATCGAAATATAACAGGCATTTTATAATAGAAAACACAATGCATAGTTTTTCATTATTGAGTCACGCTGATTTCTCAGCGATTTACAATGCAGAAGTTACACATCCATCATTATCTTTACAAATTCAAGCAATGCAGTTAAGTAAAAATGAATGCTAGTTATTGTTGTTTCAGAATCTCCAAGCTGGATTTCCATTTGTGCTTGATTCATAGCTTTTGGATTTTTATGTCAGAGAAAGTGAGAGATGCCCCAGTCGCAGTTTTGTGGGTAATCAGTAGTCATCCCAACTTCTGCTTGTTGGGTATGGTCCCCCTGTGATAGCATTAATGACAAGCTTTTCTGAATCTTGCACTGCAGTGTTGTTGTGAGAATCGGATTGATGGGTAGGGTGTTGTTGATCCCGAGTGGATGAGGTTGGATCGACTCCGTTCCTTTTAACGTATTGTTGGAGTTTACCCTGCTCTAGCAATTCTTCAATCACCTTCTTTAATTGGCGACATTGGTCAGTGTCATGGCCAGGTTGATTGTGAAATTGGCAGAATTTTTCATTACGCTTTGCCCCTCTCGTCATCTCAGGTGGCTTAGGATACCTGACAACGTCCTTTGTTGCAAAAAAGATATTTCTTGGTGTATCAGTTAAAGGAGTAAAGTCCGAAGGATTAAAGCGACGAGGTTTCTATTCATTTCCCTGGCTTTTTCCTCCTTCATTCTCCCTTTTCTGACTTTCAGATTCTCTTTTCTTAGGTGGGACATTGTCATTATCAGTCTGGGCAGTAACCACTCTCGATGTTGCAGAAAGGCTTTCAAGGCGAATGAACTCATCGGCCTTTTTATAAAATTTATCAAGTGAGTTCGGTTCCTTCATCTTTAGCCATATCCCAAATTTACTCGATTTATCAATGGCTCGCATCAAATAAGTCAGGATCATGCGTGGTTCCGCATTTTCTACCTCGGCTAAAGCTATATTGAAACGGCTCAAGAAAGATTTGATTGATTCTCCGGGCGCTTGTTCAAGGTTAGACAATGACATTATATCCTTAGCTTTTGAAGCATACAATCTGAACTGTTCTTTAAACTTTTGCGTTAAGTCGGAGAATTTATCTACAGACCGAACCGGAAGCTTTGTGAACCAAAGTAAAGCCACACCTTCTAGGTATACCGGAAAGTATCGACACTTGATCTCATCTGACGCTCTTGCACCGGTCATATGCCAATCGTACTTGTAGAGGAAATGATTAGGGTCACTGGTTCCCCTATAAGCTTGGATAGTAGGAGGTGCAAATTTCCTTGGAAACTCCGCTCTTAGGATCCTTTCAGTAAACGGAGTTCTACTTGGCGCAAATCCCCAGTCAGCCTCATCCTCTTCCCTTTGCATGCTCTCTTTCATGATGCGGCCAACCATTTCAGACAGGTACTCTTTATTGTTCAAAGACACCTCCGGGCAAGCGTTAGTTCTTCCCTCGGAATTTTGCCCGGGCATATACTCATGACACGTTGGTTGCGGCATAGAACCATCAGCTTGGAAAGGTGGCATTTCAGGAAGAGTAGTTCGATGGTTTTCTGGTTGACGATTTGCCCCGAGCAGAGCAGTTAATCTATCCATCATCAAAGCGTTTTGAGTTTCAATTTGTTGGTATAATCCAGAAACTGCGTCATCCAATTCAGCCCTGGTGACTCCAACGGTTGGAGTTGCTTGGTCTGTTATTGGGGAAGCGGAAGTTCCTTCGTGAGCATTTCCGGATCTGATAGGTCTACCTCTTCTTCCAGGAGCCATTATTTCGGATCTGGTTTTTTAAGAGAGGTTCTTTTTATGAATCTTTGCGAAGCAACGGTGGATGATCGCCTGAGTTCAATTCTCAGTGAAAGCACCAAAATGTTAACGGGAAAAAGTGAACGCTAACACTCGGTGTGTGTAATAAGATTGTGAAAGCACCACCCGTGTGACGGGAACAGAAATTAAGCAGGAAAATAACAGAAATGCAGTAAATGAACAACAGATTTATAGTGGTTCGGCCCGTAATTGAGCCTACATCCACTTTATAGTCTTTTATTGCTGATTCGGTTACAATTTGATACAATATCTTTCTAAAAACGATACAACTTGATCATGAAAGCACTCTTGACTACTAGCTCGATCTTTGATGATGAAACTCGACGAATCCGTGTTGGATGTTAGGAGCTCTTCTCGAAGATTGTTGTAGTGTCTCGAATGCTTGAAGATCTTTGATTGCTGAATGAGAGGAGGCTTAGACAGCGTAACGGCGCTTGGAGAAATGAATGGCCAAAAGTCCTCTTCATGTTGGAAGTGGTGGGGTATTTATAGGAGCTGATTTGGACTCTGGAAATTTTCCTAAGTCCTAAGTCGTCGCCGACTTAGTATAAGTCGCTGCCGACTTATGATAGGTCATAGCCGGTTTATCAGTTCCAACACTTCCCTAGTAGCTCACCTCCTCTTCTGGTTTTACGCTCAAGTCCTAAGTCGCTGAAGACTTAAGGTAAGTCGGTGACGAGGTAAAGGTGTATAAGGTATCTCAGTGTTGTTAGGTCGGAGCAGAGTTAACGTGCAATCTTAAATCGGTAGTTTGTTAACTCGGCAGGCCTTGCTAACTCGCACTTTGTTAAATTGGTTGGCTTCCTTAAGTCGGTAGTTATTTTAGGCCGGCAGCTCCTCTTAGTAGTGGATTACCTTAAGTCGTCTCTTATTAGGTCGTACGCTTCCTTATGTTGTGACTTGTTGAGTCAGTATACTCTTTAACTCGGTAGGTCGCAAGTTCCCATAAGTCGGCAATCTGTTAAGTCGGAAGCCCTTGTTAACTCACAATTTGCTAGGTCGGTAGGCTTCTTTAAGTCGTTATGTCGTTAACTTTCTTAAGTCGGCAAGCACCTTAAGTCGGCCAGCATCCTAAGTCGGCATACTTCTTAGGTCGGCAAACATCTTAAGTCGGCTCCTACTAGGTCGTGAGTCGAAAAGGGGGTTAACATATAGTATAATTTAGGTAAAATTATTTCCTTTACCCTCTTTTAAAACAATATATGTTGACTTGCCTCGTTTAAGTGTTTAGAAACCCCTATCGATAACATGACATCCCACGCGCCGACCAGAATTCATAAACAACTCAACGGATAAGTAAACACAATATAAAACATTTTATAACACTAACAAGTACACGCTCTGATATATATATATATATATATATATACACACACACATGCTCAAATGAACTCATTCTAGGGTATTACTACCCAATCTCTAATGAGTCAAACCCCACAAAGCTAAGGTTATCGCTAAACCAAAGCTCTGATACCAACTGTGACGATCCACATTTCGAGAGGTTTAAATCGACAATAATCCACACATGTCCAACTTAAACAATCCGGAACATAGATAATCAATGGGGTTAATTAAGAAAAATAAGAAAGGAAGAAGAAAACAACACAGAATCTCGCAGCGGAATGACAAAATATAATAATCAAATAAACAGTTCATGAAGCTGTTTATATTATACATTTGATTATAATTTATACAACATTTATCAGAGTTATATATACAATAGTGACAAATAAATAATGCAGCAGAACAACATGATCCAGGGAATAATAATATACCAAATCTTCATCTTCGTCCTCTAGATGATAATCTTCAATGCGATGAATTACTAAGGGCTGACCCAAGCGTAATGAAAAGACAAAACACTCGAGTTAGCACTAAAATATCCTTATGTGAGTCAAATCATTATCACATAACATGAGTGTAATAGCGTTAGAGATGTTTATGGGGTTTCACATCTCCTATCCAGTGTATAACGTGTGTGCAATGACTCAAGAGATGTTACAGGATTTTTCATCTCTTAAGGATCCATCAAATTATTTATATATAGTATAATACGCTATATATATAATGTCTAATCAGTAAATAAATATGTTTCTAAGCGTTAAGGCTTTACGTTAACCCCCTTAACCCGTTTTTAAGCATTGTCGTATAGTTTGCATTTAGCACAGCCAGTAGCACGTCGGTAGCCAGTGATGTGCCTTGATACGACAACACTAAACCAAAATCATAGGGGTCTCATATAGGGATAAAAGTATGTCAAGGCATGTGAGGTGATTTCCAAGGTATGATACTACCTGTTCAGGTTGCAGGGCTGGTGGTAATGCATCGTAGCCACGACCGCCCACCGCGTCCATCCATCCTATATCGAGTCAAAGGGAGGCTATTCCAAATCAAAGTGCACTAATCGAAACCAACAACAGGAGTAATAATATGGATCAAGTCCAAGAAAATTGAAGAACAGATGTACGCTAGGGGTAGCTAGCCCGCTTGGCCCTATCAAGCCGTCCTGTTTTAGTCATTTCAAATTGGCACAAGTGCCGGTGTCTATCCATCATCGTTATCTTTCTTTAAATCCAGCAAATGACGCCAAATCCAACCTTTTCGTTCTGGAGTCTCCTCCGCGTACACAATTGTTATAGTGGTTCCAATATTGACAGAGAGTATGCCAATAAGAGGCCCCGGTTTCTTTAACAACCAAACGTCGTTTTACACACCGGTTGGTTCTTTTACATTCTGAAAACCATTCATACTTGATATCAAAATATCATATTCGCTTCAAAACCAATTTTATTCCAAAAATTATCATATTCACTTCAAAAATCATATTCAGTTCGATACATTATTTTCACTTGAAAATATCATTTCACTCCAATACCTCTATTTCAATTTCAAATGAATGAGAAATGAATTTTGTAAATAATGAATGTAAATTAATGAACATAAGCATAGTATGAATGAATGAAAAAAGATGAACAATAAATAATGTGAAAGGAAATTTAAAAAAAAGGAACTTAAATAATATTTGAAATTATTTTTTGTTTTGGCTTATGAGATGTTTGGGAATGGATGCTTCTAATTGTTAAGGTTGTATAAATAATCTATTAAGTTTTATCTAAGATTGTTGAGTGTATGGTATACTTAGTAGTTTACCTATCATTTTATACAATTAAAAGTTTCTTAACCCGAACAAACCATTTGTTTTGGTTGTTATGGATGGATGGTTGATTACTTTGATTACATGTGATGATTGTATGGTTTTGTTTGCAAGTGACCATTGTATGTTGTGATGATTTGGTTTGTTATTAATTGAAACAACTAAATAATTCTCTTTTTACATAATTATTAACTTCTTTTGATTATATAAGTGAAATACAGGTTATGGAAGCAATAAGTACAGCTTTTGGTTTTATAAATAAAGCGTCGTTTGTCCGACAAATAGGTACGTTTTCGGATTATGGTTTATAGCATTATATTGTTTTTCCCATGGTTTGGGATATTATATTTTTTAAATATAATATATATATGGTTATTACTGATATTATTATTTCTCCCGGACCTCTTCGAACAAAGGAGACTCTGTCGAAATTTTCTGTGAATTTTGGACTTAGAAATTTTTTATGACAGTGGAAATATTTTCAAACTTTTATTTAACTTGAAAATGAAGACTTAATTGTTTATAAATTTATATATTATATTTAAATACTTAATTATGTAAGTTTAAAATGTTTATATATTGATTGTTGAATAATAATATATTAATTGTTTAATTCTTTCTTTTCCCTTTTCGAGGATGAAAAGTTTTGAGTAGGGGAGAGTGTAACGACCCGTAATTTTCAATAACTAAAATTAATTAATTAAATAAGTTTTGGAATTTAATATCGTGAAAATTTGAAATTTTAAGATTTATTAAGGTGAAGAATTACTAGAATGAAATATAATAATGTTAATTTAAGGCAATTGCTACCTATCTTAATGTAATTCCAATTAATTGAAATGATTGAAAAGTTATAATTGGTTAAAAAATTTAAATAAGTAAATCAATTAAATGCCGTATTAATGGTGAAATTATATGTAATTTAATTGAAAGTGGTTTTAATATAAAATATGAAAGCAGCTATTTGTAAGTAGATGTATAATCTTTGTTTGTAAATAATAAGTTAATGAACATGGATTACTAAGTTATAACAATTGGTTTTTCCTTAGCTCATTAATTAGTCCGTTTGAATATTGAATTGGTAATTATTGGAATTAAATGTAATTAAATACTATGGTTAATGTAAGAAAAGGCGTCAATTGTAGAAAATGAGGATAATAAGATAGGAACCTATGTTAATAATTCCATAAGGTATTGGTTGATTTAATAATAGGAGCGTAAATCAAAATAAAAGAATAAAAATGAATAAGTTTAGTAAAGGAGTAAACATATGTTTATTTATTTGAAATGTTTGGCAGCTGAAAGGTTGATTGTAAAGACAAGAAACTATTATTTAGTAAGAAATGTATAATTACTGTTTGTATCCAATATTGTATAAATATGTTTAAATTACTATTAGATAGGAAATAATTGTTTTACTTCTCATTACATTCATTTAGTCCATTTTGAAATTTAATCAACTGAAATTAATATAATTGAAAATTTTCAATTAATAAGAGAGAGAATACTAAATTGTAAATTAATAGGTGTGATTAAAAGTAGCTTATGTTTTGTGAAAATATAAGGAAAGTTTGATTTAATGAAAAGAACATTTACATCAAATAAAATAAATGTTTCTTTTGTGAATGTAGGTTTAATTTCATTAAAATAAAGAATAGAATGATTGATTGTAAATGAAGAAATATATGTTTATTTGAACTATGTTTTAGCTTACAAATTGATTACAAGAATAGGAAAATAATCTATTTCAGTAAGTTATTTATTACTCTTGTATATAAACAATAAATTTATAAACGTTTTTAAACGAGCAATTTTTCTATTTTTCATCTACTTTAATTGTCTGTGTTTAAATTTAACTTTGTAAGTAATTGCAATTAATGTAATTGAAATATTTCAATAAAAGGGAAAGAAAACGTTGATTGCAATTAATAGATTTAATAAAAGAAACGCACGTTTTGTGTTAAACAAAAAAGGTGTTTTAATGGAAATAAAAGATCATTTTTGGAAAACCAAATTGAACGTTTTCATTTTTAAGGTAAGTATAATTTTTTTATTATGCATAGATAAAAACCTAAATGCATACAAATTTGAATATTATTTGAGTTAATGAAGTTAATTTGGTTACGTTTCAGAAAAATTGAATTTCAAAAGGTTGTGCGATGTACATGATCCCTTCATTTCTTTTGTTATTAATTGTTGCATGAACGTTTTAAAATAGTTACCTTATTATTAATACTTGATCCGTTCATTTCTCCTTCTGTTTAATACCTGAGCATAGACTTTTAGGTTGTATTTAATTCTTGCCACCTCATTTTCACGTATACAAAATTTTACTTTTCTTTGGTATGCAAACTTTTCCATTCCTACTGTTTGCACAAAAAATGGACAAACACCTCAAAGTTGTATGATTTAGTAGATCTTATGTTGTTCTTAGTGATTTTGGAGGTTTATGCAAATATATGAAAAACAGGGGCTAAACTGTAAAAAGACACGCAGATTTATAGTGGTTTAGCCAGAATGTGCCTACGTCCACTTTATATGTTATTTCTCTTCTTTTGTTGTGATTACAAGTACAAAGCTTTGGTACAAGTAAAAGAAAGTTGTTTGAAAGTTCCTTCCGTGCTTGAACTCTCAAACTTGTCCCCATTGTTGTACCCCTGCCCCTCTATTTATAGAGTGAGGCTGGGGGTAGGGGTCTTGGAGGTATATAGCAGCCGGTGGGCCTGGGCTGCTACAATCTGGCCTGATAGGACTTTGGTTCGGTGGTGGGAGGCGAGGCTTGGTCCGGCAGCGAGTTGGTTCGGTGGTGGGAGGCGAGGTTTGGACCGGCAATGAGTTGGACCGGCAACGAGCTGGTTCGGCAGGGGACTTGGACCGGCAATGGGTTGGTTCGGCAGGGGACTTGGACCGGCAATGGGTTGGTTCGGCAGGAGAACTGGACCGGCAATGGGTTGGTTCGGTTGGAAGGCTTTGATTCGGTGGGAGACATCTGGGTGGTCCGGCATGTCTGGTTCGGGGAGACCGGATGAAAACATCTCCAACACTTGCCCCCCAAAGTGGGGTACGTGCTTATAGGTGCCGCGCTTTGTTCCAGCTGAGTCATTGTATTCGGCCTGAGGACCGAACTACCTGGTCCGGCTATTAAGCCTTGCTTTTATAAATAGGGGTCTCTAACCTTCATATTTCCTTACCAACTGTGATAGCCGAATCGATTATTCAAACTGCCGAATCAGGTGAGCTTGCTTTCTGCCGAATGAACTTCTAGGACTAGGCTACCGAATGAATTCTCATATTGAGATGCCGAATGAGCCATTGACCGGCTTGACCGAATGAACTCCCATACTGGGATGCCGAATGAGCCATTGATTGGCTTGACCGAATGAACTCCCATACTGGGATGCCGAATGAGCCGTTGATTGGCTTGACCGAATGAACTCAGGGATCTTGAATTCCGAATGAAAAAATGATATTGAATATGTTTTTACTGAATGACGTCATATACTTGTTTACATCTTCTGTTCTAACAATGTGTTTTTCCGGTATTGCAGATAATGTCTCGCAAAGTAGAAACTCGTTCAGACAAGAAGAGATCCGGGGGTGAAGGAGAGTCCTCGGCCGTGCCCCCAGCTCAATCAGGATTGGAGCGTCATGGGCCCGCCCCGAGGTCATTAGTGGATGGATATGGTCCCCAGGAGCTATTGGATTCCCCGCCTGACTGCTTTCCTAGCTCTCTCAAAGAGGAGCAACTCGATGTTATATCTCGTTCCTTTGGGATTGATAGAGCCCTCATGCTGCTGCCGGGCCCAGGAGTCATGCCATACAATCCTCCCGAAGGATACTTTGCTTATAGTAGGTACCATTGCATGTGTGGTGCTATCCCGCCTCTCAATGCTTGGATAGTCAGCTTCCTCACGTACCTGAAGGTGGCCCCATTCCAGCTTCAGCCCAACTCTTATGCCATACTGGTGAGCCTTTTCATTATTTTTCGGAGGAAGTATGGTCGCGCTCCCTCCAACCGAGAGATCCGGTACTTGTATAATTTAAGGGGCTACAAGAAGGGGTCCCCATATATTAGCTTGGAATCTGCTGTGACCTTCAAGCCGGTCCTGGACCTGTACTCCAAATTCAGCATGTTCAAGAAAGAGTGGTTCTTTGTTAGGGACGACTCCGTCTCCATCCGGCGCTTTACCTTTGGATGTAAGTCGATGCTTTTACTTATAATTTCTATCCCGATTGCGATGCTTCTTCTCATACTTTCTCATTTTTGCTAGCGACAGGTGGCTTTCCGGTTGTGGAGACTGACCGCCTGGTTCAGACGGCGGCGGAGATAGAAGCCATTCTTGGGAAATACAGATCATCTGCCTACTTGATTAGAAATGCGATCCTTCTGGAATATAACTTGATCCTTCCGCAGCAGTCTGTAGTTAAGTTGAGGGAAACGGCGGAAGAGAGGGCGGCTGCCCAGGCTAAGGGAGGCGTTGCGGCAGAGGGTGGAAAGATAAAACCATTCACGAAACCTCCAGCCATCGGAGGTAAGAAACTTAAGAGGTCGGACGGTCCTTCTCCCAGTAATTGTCCACTTACTCAGGGGGAGATAGACGCGGAGGAAGAAAGAGGTGAGGCGGAGGGCGGAAGTGACGTTGAGCGTCTTGGTGACGATGGTGGCGATGGACAGGGTGGTGATGGTTCCAGGGCTCTGTCTTCTGGGCAAGTAGGCGAAATGCAAGAGTGGACGGATGATGCTCTCCGTCAAGCTTTTGAGGGGTTGGGTGATGATCCGGCTTTGGTAGAGAAGACCGGGAAGGCGGACAAAACCGGGACTGGTGCAAGTGAGTCTTCTCCGACTATTCCGGCCAAGGTGGCTCTGACGACTCAAGGTGAACTCTTGACCCCTGCATGCTTCACTAATGATAGGGACTTAGGGATATTTTATGACCCGCTCCCGTCCTGGAATGAAATCCAGGACTTATTGCAGTATCCCACTCCTCCCCAGGGTTTGTACAACCACAGCTGTGTTTCTTTTCCTTTTCTAACTTGTAATCTACCGCGTTTCTTGAATCATATAGTAATGTAAGATTGTGACACTTGTTCTTTATATCAGGAGCAGGCAAGACGCCCAAAGCTTCAGACCTTCGACATAGGCTCGAGCAATATAAACTTTCCAAAATTTCTGCTAAGCCGAAGCCCTCAGCCCAACGCTCCGGGGATGTAGTCGGATACCGTCCTCTTCTTGGGGTCATCGAAGAGGGTATTCAGCAGAGGAAGAGGAGTCATCCTTTACCCGAAACTTCGCTCGGTCCTCAGCCTCCGGCTCAGCCTATTCATGATATTACTGAGGAGGGTAGCGAGTTTGTACCTTCTCCACACCCGTCCGGAAACCCTTCTGTTGTTCATATCGACCGTCCCGACTTGGCCCGTAATCCATTTGCGGGTCATCCTGATCTGGATCCAGGTTCTCATGATATTACTTTTGACGAAGTTACTGGTGAACACCTTCTCCCTCGTAACCCCATGGTACGAGTACTTGACGAAGCCAAGTCCTTAGACCTCGATCTACTCACCACTCGTATAGTCAGTATGGGAGACGAGGCCAAAGCTAATATTGATCGGGTGGCAGAGGAGACCAAGAAGCTGATGGGGCATCACGCTCGGCTGGTTAAGGCCGGAGAGGAGATAGGGAGCGCCAATATCCGACTTCGATTGGTGGTTTCGGATCAGGCCAAACAGCTTGCGGATCAGGCTATCCAGATTTCTCAGCATGAGGCTGCTACTGGGCGATTAAGGAGAACCATGGAAGAGGCCAGTCGGGCCGAATTGCGGAAAATGGAAGCTGCTTGCAAAGAGCGGATTGACATGGCTATTGCCACGGTGGATGAGGTTCGGAGAGCGGATCTCGAGCAGGTGGAGGAATTGTCCGAGAAACTTGAGGCTGCAGAGCTTGCTCAAGCTAAGTTGAGGGAAGAGATGGAGGTGATGCGGAGGTCCCTTCAGGCTGATTGCTCGAGATACAGACTGGAGAGAGATGCTGCCGTCGAAAGGTTGTCGGCTTCCGATGTCCGGATGAGGGAGTTTGAGGAGAATGAGGGAATGATGGATGACATGCTCCAGGACATGTATTTCCGGACTTGGAAGCAGGGCAATCTCTCTTGGATGGATGATTATCCCAGGGTCATGGCCAAGATCTATCTTCGGGCTTTGGAGGAGGCTCAGGCTGACGCAGATAAAGAGGGTGGTACAGCCTTCAGTATGGATGTGGTCACTGCCCAGTTCACCAAGGAGGAGAAAGTGGCGGTAAAGGAGGGTATGCGGCTGCTTGCTGCTGAAGAGGCGGGTGTGCAGGTAGAGGATGACGACCAGGATGGTCAAGAAGCTGGTACTGGTAAGTCTTCCTTTCTAGTCTCTCCGTTAACTTGGTTACTCATCACTAATGAATCCTTTTTATAACCGGACAGGCGGGCAAAAGAGCAAGGACAAGACTTCGACGCAACCGGCTCCCTGATTGAACCTGGAAAATTCTTTTTGTAGGCTTGGCATTGTTGTATCTGTTAGTCTTAAGACAGTAGAGTAACCTCTAAGTTGTAATTCTTGCTACTTGTAATAACATTATTCTTGACGTGTAATTTTTTAGCTTAAGCCAAGGTTTCAAATCTCGGATTTTGGCCAATATCTCGGGCAAATATCTCGGCTGTCTCGGGCGATATTTAAAAGACTTATAACTAACCAAGCTGCCAAATCTCGGATTTTGGCTAATATCTCGGATTTTCATCTCGGCTGATCTCGGGGAGATTTAAAACCTTGGCTTAAGCTGATTTTGTCGTTTCTTGAATATTTGTTGTTATTTTGACACACCGTATGAGAAATGTAGCTATGTATATTCTTGTAATTAAATTGTGTTTGATGTCCGATTCTGGTTTTAAATCATAATCTCATGACTTGCAATGTTAGCGTGTGGTGTGAAAAAATTAAATTACAGTCATGCATATGCACATAAAGGAAGAAAATACCGCCTTTCATGTTCTGTTTGTAAATGGCAGTTTCGAATATCTTGTATGACCAAGCATGGAAAGCAGTCGAATGCCCTGCCATTTGATTGTGAATCTCTGCATCCATTGGCGTGTATCTCTTACCCTGCATCCTGTACTCTATGGTTTGTTACAGAGGATAGGAGGAAAGTTTTTTAAGTAAAATTGAAATATGTGAAATAGTAAAACTTCCAGTCACGGAAGGCCTTCTATGTGCTTAAGTTCGTGGCAAGCGGGTTTTGTAGTCACTTTCCCTAGCTGTGGGTCTTGGAGACATTTGTCACCCATCTTACGCCTCCGCGGGGAGTTAATTCTTTTTTACCACAGCCGCACTTAAGACACACCGGAGCCGAGATCGCGCACAGTAACTACCCGGGCCATTATGGCCCGTACTCATGGGTATTATTCGACTTACTGTGGCCGGCTAGCGTGGGTGCCGATCGTCAACTGTGAACTGCCCCTGGCTGGCCACACCTTATGTTGGGGCTTATAATCGGTTCACAGTCGCCGGCGAGCCTAACGCCGTAATGAGCTGCCTCGGCTATAGTCGGCCTTCTCGGTGGCTTATAATCGGCTCATTACAGTTGGCTTTAAGGGCCGTCGCGAGCAATGAGTTAACCCGCAGCAGAGGGATGCTGGAGCAAAAGTGTCTCATTGGCGAGGGCATAGATTCGCCTAGTACCTGTTGGGTCTTGTCCACGTGAAGTTGCATCGTGGAGTGCTTTGAATAGAAATGCTATATGCTCAGGATTTTGTTCAACAGAAAAGGATAAAGTTAACAAGCAGCCAAGATACAAAGGAACAAGTTAAAAAAGAGACAAGGCTTTTTTAAAGTGGTTCGGCACGAAAAAATGCCTACGTCCACTGATTCTCTTTGTTAATTCACTTCATATGGGCAATACAAGTTAAGAAAAGTATCGACGGAGGTGTTGGATGTTCCATGCCCTCTGGAACACCTCTCCGTCCACTGTTGACAAAATATAGGCTCCGTTGTGGAGATCTTTATGAATTACATATGGTCCATCCCAGATTGGGTCTAGTGCTCCGGGGCGAGGGAAGATTCGCTTGAGGACAAGATCCCCTTCTCATAAGGTACGATGCTTGACTTTGGAGTTGTATTGTGCCGCCACCTTTTGCTTGTGGGCTGCTGTTTTTAGGACTGCATCATTCCTTCTTTCCTCGACTAGATCCAAAGACATGTTGAGGAGCTCTTCGTTCTCTTCTGGGTTATAGTGGATCCTACGGTGGGAAGGCACAATAGTTTCAACTGGGAGCATAGCCTCCGATCCGTATGCCAAAGAGAAAGGAGTGTGCCCTGTTGATGTTCTGAAAGATGTGCGGTAGGCCCATAGTGCCGTAGGGAGTTCATCCACCCAAGCGCCCTTTGACTTTTCGAGCTTCTTTTTGATCAGAGTTTTCAGAATTTTGTTGACTGCTTCGACTTGTCCGTTTGCTTGGGGATATGCTACGGATGAGAAGCTTTTGTTAATTCCGTGTTCTTGGCACCAGTTGGCGAATTCCTCGCTGTCAAACTGAAGTCCATTGTCTGATATGATTTTTAGTGGGACTCCGTACCTGCACAGAACATTTTTGATTAAAAAGTTGATAACTTTCGCCGAAGATACTTTATTTAGAGGTTCTGCTTCCACCCATTTGGTGAAATAGTCGACTGCTACTATAGCATATTTGGCGCCGCCTCGACCCATTGGCAGTTCACCGATTAAGTCAATTCCCCATACTGCGAAGGGCCAAGGGCTGGTCATCTGAGTAATTTCGGTTGTTGGTAGCCGAGGGATCTTAGCAAATTTTTGGCATCTGTCACACTTCTTGACGAAATCTAAGGCGTCCTTGCTTAAGGTGGGCCAGAAATATCCGTATCGGAGTATCTTTTTTGCTAACGTTTGCCCTCCGGTGTGATCTCCGCAGCTTCCTTGATGAATGTTGGATAAGATTTCCTTGGCTCCCCTTCCGGCGACACACCTTAACAATGGGTTAGAGAACCCGCGCCGATAAAGGATGTCTCCTTGTATTGTGTAGCGGGACGCTTTCCTCAAGATTTTCTTGACTTCGTTACGCCCGTCGGGTAGTGTGCCATTCTGCAGGTAGTCTCGGATGGGAGTCATCCAAGTTGCCTCTTCGGTTGCAGCTATCAGATTCACTTGCTCAAAACTTGGGATTGTTTGCTTTGAGACAGTTACTGCTCCGAAGACGGCGACGTCTCTCATACTTGCTTGCTTTGCCAATTCGTCGGCCTCTTGGTTCTCTTCCCGAGGGATGTGTTTGACTAAGTAGTGGTCCAATCGGCTGAGAAGTAACTTGGTCTTCTTTAGATATGCTATGAGTCGCTCTTCTCGAGCTTGGAATTCCCCTAGTATTTGATTAACAATAAGCTGAGAATCGCTGTGAAGACACAAAGAATTGGCTCCGATCTCGATAGCAATTTCCAATCCGGCTATTACTGCTTCATATTCCGCATCGTTGTTGGTGGCAGCGAACTCCAACCTTATAGCATAGTGCAGTTTATTCCCCCTGGGAGTGATTATTACCACACCTGCCCCCGAGCCTTGTTCGTTAGATGCACCGTCCACAAAGAGATTCCACTTGATATTTTCTGTTATTTCCAGTTGCTCCTTATCCTCGTTGGTACTGAATTCTGCAATGAAATCAGCCATGGCTTGTCCCTTGATGGCGGTGCAAGGGTGATAGGTGATATCATATTGACTCAGCTCAATACACCATTTAAGTAGTCGCCCGGAAGTGTCGGGACGATGGAGTACCTGCCTCAGTGGTTGATCGGTCAGAACTTTGATGGAATGGGATTGGAAGTAGTGACGTAGCTTTCGTGAAGTGATTAGTAAGCAGTATGCTAACTTTTCAAGCTTAGGATATCTGACTTCTGCCCCAGCAAACCTTTTACTGACGAAGTAAATTGGTCGTTGCGTGCGGTTGTCTTCCCTTACCAAGGCAGCGCTTAGAGCGTGAGATGACACAGCAAGGTATAGGTATAATTCTTCGCCTTCGCTTGGGGTCGATAGTACCGGTGGTTTCTGGAGGTGTTCGATTAGGTTAAGGAAAGCGGTTAAGCATTCGTCCGTCCATTCGAACCTTCCTTTATCTTTCTTTAGAGCTTCGAAAAAGGGGACGCACTTGTCCGTTGCTTTGGAGATGAATCGGCTTAGGGCAGCCACTTTTCCATTTAGGCTTTGCATTTCCTTTCGGGTGGAAGGTATCTTGATGTCCCTTAATGCTCGGACTTGTTCACGGTTTGCTTCTATCCCTCGGGCATGGACGATGAATCCTAAGAATTTTCCCGATGACACTCCGAAGGAGCACTTTAGTGGATTCAACTTCATTCCATACTGTCGAAGTACCTGGAACATTTCGCCTAGGTGGCTTACGTGATCTTTGGCTTCCCGTGATTTTACCAGCATGTCGTCTACATATACTTCCATTGTTCGCCCTATTAGCCCTGCAAACATCTTGTTGACGAGGCGTTGGTAGGTGGCTCCTGCATTTTTAAGTCCGAAGGGCATCACTTTGTAGCAGTATAAACCCCGATCGGTGATGAAACTAGTGTGGTCTTGGTCGGGAGCATGCATAGGAATTTGGTTATATCCTGAGTACGCATCCATAAAAGACAGGAGTTCGTGCCCGACTGTGCTGTCTACAAGTTGATCGATTCTGGGAAGCGGGAAGCAATCCTTTGGGCAGGCGTCGTTTAGGTTGGAGAAGTCAATACAGGTCCGCCACTTCCCATTAGCCTTCTTTACTAGTACCGGGTTGGCGATCCATTCTGGGTAAATAGCTTCTCGTATGAAGTCATTGGCGAGTAGATTCTTTACTTCTTCATCGAGGGCTGCTGATCGCTCTGCCCCCATACTTCTCTTTTTTTGTTTTACAGGCGCCTTGGTAGGATCAATTTTTAATACGTGGCATGCTATGTTGGGGGAGATTCCGGTCATGTCAGCGTGTGACCAAGCGAACACATCCAAGTTGTGGCGGAGAAAATCAATGAGTTGTTCCTTCAATTCAGTTTTCAGCTGCGACCCAATTTTCAATAGCCTACTTGAGTCGTGCTTGTCTACAGATATAAACTCCATAGCCTCTGCAGGCTCGGCGGTGGCCTCCTCCTCTTTGTCCCTAGGGTCTAATTCATTGAAAGGGTCGCTGGTGTATCGAAGAGGAGGGGCTTTCTTTAGCTGCTATGCTTCAAGGCTTTTCGTGCAGAGGGCAATCTCTACACCTTTCCCTTTATCTCTCCTGTGGTTGTTGCGAAGTTCGGTTACATAGCAGTCTCGTGCAATATCTTGGTCTCCTTCCACTTCCCCTACCCCATTGTTTGTTGGAAATTTCATTTTCAGGCACCACAGGGCTAGGACAATTTGGAAGTCAGATAGGGCTGGTCTTCCTAGGAAGGCGTTGTAGGCCGAATGGTTTTCTATTAGCACAAACGTCTGTTTCCTTACAACGGAGCGGGGATGGCTTCCAATTTCAACGAAGAGGTCCAGCTGCCCGATGGGCATTTTCGCATCTCCAGTGAAACCGTGTAGCGGTTTATCGCAGGGAGATACATCCTTCATTGATAGCCTCATTTTGTCGAATGCGTGTTTGAACAGGATATTTACAGAGCTTCCAGTGTCTACCAGGATTCGGTAAACTTCGGCGGGACCGAGTCGGGCAGAGATAACCATGGGATCCATGTGAGGGTACTGTCTTCCTTCTAGGTCGCGTTTACTGAATGTGATGTCATCACTTTCTTTCCGCTTTGGGTGGCGCTCTTCTATAACCGTATTGACACAGTCTCTATTGTCTCTGAGCGACTTCCCATATCTTTCCATCTCTTTCCAACTTCTGTCTGCGATGTGTGGACCTCCTGAGATGGTATGGACCACTATCTTCTCTTGACTAGAGCTGCTAGCGTTGCGGTCGCCTCTGCCGGTCCCTGGTGAGGGTAGCCTTGGGTTTTCATTGGCAGGAGCTGGAGTCCTGTCTTGACTTTTTACATAGCGTTCCAGTTTCTTTCTTCTGATGTGTTCCTCAATCAGATCTCGGAGACAATGGCATTCGTTGGTATCATGTCTGTGGGATTCGTGGAAGCGGCAGAATTTTCCAGATTTCTGTGCGCTATCTGATTCCTTCTTGTATGGTGGGCGTTTGTATCTAACTTCGCCTTGGGTGGCAAGGAAGATGTTTTTGACGGTCTCGTTCAAAGGGGTGTAAGAGTCGAATCTTGGTCCTGGCCGATATAGGCGTTTTTCTACTTTCTTGCCCCCAGCATTGTCTCTGGAATCATTTCTTCGAACGTCCCTCGCCACAGCAGGGGCGTTGCCATGGGTCGTCTTACTTTGCTGTCCTGACTGCCCCTCAATGGCTGCATCCTCAAGCCTCATGTATTTCCCGGCTTCATGGAAGAAATCGGGTAAAGTAGCTGGTTTTTCTTTTGTCAATCTTCTAGCAAATTTAGTGTCCGGATGCACCCCACTGCAGAGGGCCATTAGGATAAGCTTCTCATCGGCATCTTGAACTGCGGCTGCTGCGGCGTTGAATCTGGTTAGGTATTGCTGCAGCTTTTCTCCAGGTTTCTGTTTGACGCTGGATAAGGAATAAGCGTCCTTAGGTTGCTCCACATGAATGCGGAACTGACTGATGAACTTTTCTTTCAACATTTCCCATGAGCTGATGGATCCTTGGGGTAGATGACAGAACCAGGAGGTAGCAAGATCTGCTAAGAAGAGCGGGAAGCATTTGCACAGTACTCCCTCTGTTGCTCCACTCATGAGCATATGCTGCGTGTACCTCTGTAAGTGTACAACGGGATCGGAGGTTCCTTTGTAGGGTTCCATTGTTGGCATCTTCCATTCTCGGGGGGTGATAGCAATTTCGATATTGCGGGCGAAAGGGCTGGTTACCCTAGCGCCTATCCCTCGATCTCTTTGCTCCCGTTGGACACACTCTCTGAATAAGCGCGCCATCCTTTCATCAGAATTTGGAGCGGACAGAAATGAGTTTGGTTCTGTTTTGCGGGGTTGATTCCGTCCAGACAACCTGTAGGGATGGTATCGTCTATCATTCCTCATATTTTCCAGTGGCTGCCTTTGATCTTCTGGGAGCATGCTTGGGTCAGCTACAGTTGGCCCTTGCCTTGATCTTCCCCTGTTGGGTTCTGATCTAAGCACTTCCTCGGGTCCAACTTCGGGCTGAACTCTAGCTCGGCCCCATTCACTGGTGTTTCTATGGTTAGGCAGCATGACAGGCTCAGCTGCAGTTGACCTTCGCCCGGTACCTTCCCCGTTGGGTTCGGCACCAAACGTTTCCTCAGGCCTAACTTCGGGCTGGGCTCGGTCTCGGCTCCTACCACGGTTACTCCTGCCGTTAGCTCCTTCGAAGAAGGAGGATCTTTGTTGTCTCTGAGATCCTCCAGACTGGGACTCGCCCCATGATTCAGTGTTGCGGTTGGATTCTTCAGCGTCCCTCAAGCGTGACATGAGATGGTCCACCAAGGCTTCCTGCTGGGACGTGAAGCGGTTAGTTACTTCAACAACAACTCTGTCCAAATCTGCCCTAGTAATTGCTGCGGGCTGTTCTGTGGCAGGAGTGGTTGGGTTAGCCTGTCCTTCATTTGTTGCCGTTGCCGGAGGAGGACGATTTACTTGATTCGCGGCAGCTGGATCAGGAAGGCTACTGGATGCGATGTTTTTTCCTTTGTTAACATCTTTTCTCTGTTTGGGAGGCATGTTTTCCAAGTGGCAGACGATGCTGTTAGGAAAACTCGTTAAGTAGATGAAGCTGAAGCTTCGAGTTTCTAGTTCTCAGTGAAAGCACCAAAAATGTTTGCACAAAAAAATGGACAAACACCTCAAAGTTGTATGATTTAGTAGATCTTATGTTGTTCTTAGTGATTTTGGAGGTTTATGCAAATATATGAAAAACAGGGGCTAAACTGTAAAAAGACACGCAGATTTATAGTGGTTCAGCCAGAATGTGCCTACGTCCACTTTATATGTTATTTCTCTTCTTTTGTTGTGATTACAAGTACAAAGCTTTGGTACAAGTAAAAGAAAGTTGTTTGAAAGTTCCTTCCGTGCTTGAGCTCTCAAACTTGTCCCCATTGTTGTACCCCTGCCCCTCTATTTGTAGAGTGAGGCTGGGGGTAGGGGTCTTGGAGGTATATAGCAGCCGGTGGGCCTGGGCTGCTACAATCTGGCCTGATAGGACTTTGGTTCGGTGGTGGGAGGCGAGGCTTGGTCCGGCAGCGAGTTGGTTCGGTGGTGGGAGGCGAGGTTTGGACCGGCAATGAGTTGGACCGGCAACGAGCTGGTTCGGCAGGGGACTTGGACCGGCAATGGGTTGGTTCGGCAGGGGACTTGGACCGGCAATGGGTTGGTTCGGCAGGAGACCTGGACCGGCAATGGGTTGGTTCGGTTGGAAGGCTTTGATTCGGTGGGAGACATCTGGGTGGTCCGGCATGTCTGGTTCGGGGAGACCGGATGAAAACATCTCCAACACCTACGTACATTTCCTTATGGATTATTAATGCCTGAAGCTTTCAAAATAAAATGTGACATTTAGTTTTGTCCCTCTACCTTCATTTCCTAATTATAAATAACCTGCAGCTTATTTCTTCATTTGCTTTTTGTTTCTCCTGACACCTCATATTCAAAAGCTCTTATTCTTGCAAATCCAAAAGCTTTCTTTTATGAAACATGGTTTTTTTCATTTTTCGTACACATCATGTCCTCATCTTAGTTTCTCTTCAATCTTTTCCTAAAGCCTCATCTTGAGAAAAACGTAAGTATTAAAATTTATTTATTTATTTTTATGCGTACTAATTATTATTTTAATAATATTTCTTATAACATGAATATCTTTTGCATATAAACTTTGATTCATGCGCGATTTCTTCTGTTGGATTCATATTTAAATTACGGACAACATGAAATCAATATAGTTGAATTTGGAGACTGTTGAGCTTTTACGCTTTTGTTTGGATTTTTATGGGCTAAAATTAAAGGTGAGTGTTTTAACCCACTCACAACTACTAGATTATCTTATGTTGGTTAAATTAAATTTATGATGTGATTAGAAATTGATTGGTTGATTTTTTTATATTTAATTTTTCATTCTAGTTAAATATGACTTTTATTGCATTTAATCGTCATTTAAATTTATATTGAATTTAATTGTCAATTGAATACCTATTGATGAAAACCCATTAATTGATGTTATTTATTGGTGATTGTGATGGATGTTTGATTTGTTGATATTGGATGACTAGATGTTATATTTTTATTATTATAACACTGCAAGTTCCCTTAGTTTATTGTTAGGAAATCCCTATGGGATGAAATGATACATACTCGAATGATCTATAGATTAAGAAAAATCGTTATAGGTTGAAATGATAGACCCGAGAGATTTTATGGATTCGAGATTGCGGGTTGAAATGATATGTACTCGTAAATTTAAATTATTACGGGTTGAAATGATATACATCCGTATCACTTGACCATAGGGTAGAAAATTATATACGGACACCGGATTGGTTAAATTAATTGATTTAAGTCCTTAACTTTTGAATTCAGTTAAATGATATTTTGAAATAAAATTTGATTTATATAAACTGACTTTATTTTCGAAAATCCAAGCTTTAAACGTTGAAATTGGAATTGGCTTAAATGAATTGTTTAAAGGATTTAAATTGAACCTTGAAAGCAGGGCGTGGTCCAGATGTGTTGAAATGAAAGAAATAGTCTAGTTTGATATTAATTTCAGATTAATTATTTTAATGTAAACTGTTTAAAAATATATTATTTTAAAATTTAGATTTATTTAGATTTTTCAAACTATTTACTATATAAACCATTTCCAATAACCAAACTATTTTATATTAAACTAAATCTATTTTAAACTATTAAAACTATTTTAAACTAATTTAATCTATTTTCAACTATTTTAATCAATTTAAACTATTTTAATTTATTTTAATCTATTATAATCTATTTAACCCAATTTAATCTATTTTACCTATTTTAAGCTAATTAATCCATTTTAATATATTTTAAATCTATTTAATCTATTTTAAATTTATTTAAACAATTTTAAATTTATTTGATCTATTTTAAATCTATTTAATCTATTAAATGTATTTAATCTATTTAAATGTATTTAATCTATTTTTTTATCTATTTAAACTATTTTAAACCTATTAAAACTATCTTAAATCCATTTAAATTACTTTAATCTATTTTAAACTATTCTAACTATTTAAAAGTTTATTTTAAACTATGCTAAACTAATTAAACTATTTATAACTATCTAAACTATTTTATAAATTTCAGGTTATGTAAAGTGGAAGTGTTATATTTAAACCCAAGATTTTTAAAACAAATATGGTTAAATGATGTTAAAACTTAAGTTGGGATTTGAAAGGATATTTGCTAGTGAAATGACATATTTGAGTAAATATGATGATTTTGAATGAGGATTTAATTAACCTATATTATCGATATGATTTCGAAAGTGAATATGATTTCGAAAGTGATATGGTTTGAATTGGATATGATATTTTGATATCAATAATGAATTGACTTTTGCAATGTAAAAGAACCATCCAAGTGTGAAATAAGCGTTTGGTTGTTAAAGAGACCGGGATCGAATATTGTCATACTCTCTGTCAATACCGAAAACCACTTTAACAATTGTGTACGTGGCGGAGAATCCAGAATGTAGTAGGATGGTTTGGCGAACGATTCCATATGAGGTATTATAGTAGCCTTGACTCCCGTGAGTCAGCTTGATGTGGCTAAAACAGGAGCCATGTCGGGCCAAGTGAGGTCGCACCTCCTATCGGGCACATTTCTTCGATACCATATTATGACTTTGTGATTGATTTGGTGGCCACCCCTTGATTTTGATTTGGGAGTATGTTTCGAGGTGGGCGGTAGTAGTTGTTATGCGTTACCACCAGTTCGGATCTGCAAAAATGGTAGTATCCTACACTGGGCATTGCCTCGCGTACCTTGTCACATGCCTTATCGAACCTTCTTCAAGTTTGTTTTGTACCGTACCTATGGACTGCCCTTTGGGTAAAACACCTGTAACAACCCGTATATTTAGACCATTTAAATTGACAATAATCATTAATGTCAACTTAAATAGTGCAAAACACGAATCATTAATGGAGTATATGTATATAAATGAGAATCATCACAGAATCACAGAAAATACATCATAAAAGAATAGTGCAGCGGAATTACAGCAATGTCATAATAGTAGTTCATGAAGCTACTAAGTAAATACAACAATGTCACAAGCAGATAGTGAAAAGAAATACATAGATGTCCGATACAATAACAAAATAGAATGGAGCAATACTGATAAAGATAAATGATAGTCTTCAAGTCTTCAGCTTCCAATTAGCACAGCAACAGAAATCCTCAGTCTGATCCGAGCATATGCACAAACAACACTCGAATCAGGACATATATTCTTATACAGATAATATGGTTCAAAATTTGAAATAACAATAACTCAAAGATGAATGGAATAAACATCTTTCAGGATCCGATAAATTATCTATACATAGTAGTATACGATAAATAGATAATGTCTAACAGTAATGTAAAATATCAAGATAGTGTTAAGGCGTCACCATTATTCCCCTTAACACATTTTATATAAGCATCATAGACTATACAGCACTATAAACTCCACCGTAAACTAGTGGGCTATCAAGGAGTACTCCATAGGTATAATACAAAACAAATTCGTAGTGGTCGCGTATATGGGAATACAAGTATGACAAGGCACATGAGGCAATCCAAGGTAGTGACACTACCGTTTGCCTGATCCGGACTGGTGAGAACGCATCGCCGCAGCGACCGCAACACTATGAAACAACACTCCCAAATCAAGGGTGCGCACCAATCAATCACAAAGTAAATGAATAGTTTACGAAGGAGTGTGTTCACTTGAGGTAGCTAATCCTCCATTGGCCCGGCACGGCTCCTGTTTTAGTCATTTCCAATTTGACACAAGTGTCAAAGCTATCCATTATCGTTCACTTTCTTCAGTCATCGCGTTCGTCTATCCAACCACTTCATTCTGGATCACACTCCCCGCGTAGTTATTAAAGTGGTTTTCGGTTTAGACAGTGAGTATGTCTCTAACCGATTCTGGTTCCTTTAATAACCTTCGTAATTATAACACCGATTGGTCGTTAATATATTTCAAAACAAAATCAATCTCAATTTCAATTAAAATTCGTAAATCGACAATTCGTTAGTCTTTCTAATCAATTTCCAAAATTACATCTCATAACTTCCCAATTTCATTTTTTATATTTCTATAATTCAATTTCAAAGTTTCAATTTTAAAACAATTCAAATATTCATTGTATTTCGTATATAAGTTCATTCCAAAATCATTTAACTTAATTAACGTTCAAAACGATTTAAACTCAATTATCGATTTCATTCGATATTCATTCAATTAATTTATCATTAAAACAATTTCAATTAAATTTCCAATTCATTACATTACTTTCTTAAGTTCAACTTGTTATATAAGCTTTACAAATTTATTTAAATTAAATTCGTCGAATCCAAATCTTTAAATTACAAGTCTTTCATTTGTTAACAAAACACATTCTATTTCTTATTAAAGAAATCCATTTCACTTGGTATTTACGTAGTTACACTTGTTCAAAATTCAATTTCACTTAAATAAAATATTCAATTTAGTTAACCATTAAATTATTCAATCTTATTCAATTTTCAAATAATTTCAAATCTTAATTATTTCTTAATTTTTAACAATTTCAAAACTTAATTATTTCTAATTTCAACTTAATTATTAATAATTTCCAAAACTTAATTATTACAAATTTCAAACTTAATTTTTAACAATTCCAAAACTTCATTATTAATCAATTTAAATTTAAACAATGTTCTTCGTCAATTACTCCGTTAATATTTGTCTCAATTACAAATATTCACATTTTCCATTCATTCGAATTTAAATTCCAAATTTTATTCAAAACCATATTATTAGTCAAATAAAACTTATTTTATTTTAAATCAAAACATTGTCCAATCGGGTTTAATTTAATTTTATATCCAAAGTCAAGGTTTATTTGGGTATCTATCATTTCAACCCGATTCCATTTCAATTTTAAAAACCAAAGCATACCAAGGGAACTTGCAGTGTGATAGCTGGGATGGTATCAAAGTAAATAAACAAGCAATAGCATCCATTCACGACAATTCGACAATTTAAATAATCCCGAAATAATCATATTAATTTGCATTTGTTATTTATGCAAATTAATAATTATTCCTAGAATCTACCCTATCATTTCAAGTAGATCAAAGATTATTACATTATGGTTTTCACTTGTCGTTCAATTTCAATGTAATACTACAACAGTTAATTCAATAAACGTTCAAAGGTCCAAAGTGAAATTTATCAAATTCTACATGTCAATTAACTTACAATTAAAGGGTCAATTTTAACTAATCGAATTTAACATATGAAGGGGGTCAGGTTTAGCAAATCAAAGTTCGACATATATAATCCAAATTAAATTCGTTAACTATCCTATCAAATTTACTTGCAAATTATTTGTCACGTTACACTAGCAATCAACATTCAATTAAATCACATAGAAATCATTCAACAAAACAAACTGGCATAAGAATATATGTCGTGAAAATTAATTCACCTTTCGTGGATAAAGAAATGGATCCAAAGCAAGAATAAGCACGAAAAGAGTCGGTACAATGCGAACAACGGACACTGTAATATCGACAAAAGAAAACGATATTAATACAATGAACGTTTGTATATAATTTATAAATTTATATAAATGCACTTACCGACGACGGAGAAAGAACAAAAGCTGAAGATCGATGCTGCTGCAAAAAGCTCAACCCGTTGCTTCTGCACACAATGATAAAGAAAAAACGGTTACTACTTGACGACCAAAAAATAGAGATTTGTGTAACTATTTTCTGCAATATCTAAGGCTAATTCCAATTTCGCATATATATATTTTTCGCAGAATGTTGCCTTCATACGTATGACCATACACATTCCTCCGCATGCACCAGGCACACGCGTATTGTACATGCATACGCCCACTGTTCATCCCCTGTTCCCCCTCAATAATGTTGCACCATATCCATGCATTTTTCACTTTGTTTTTTTTAAACACGGCCGAGACTCACGCAACACATTTCTATTTCCAGTGCATGCCTACTCTCGCATGAAACCACTCACGCATGAAATAACATGCAGGCATAACCTATTTCCCATTTAATCCACTTCTACCCATTCTCATGCATATCAGACCACTTCATCTTCTTGGTTTTTTTTTCACATGTACGTGACCCTCAGCTCATCTTCATTTTTCTTCACGCACACAGCCACACAGCAACACACACGCACGCGACACACATCTCGGCGAGGTTGTAGGTGATGGCGACGTGGAGGAGAAGTGAGGGTGAGGCGCGAAGGCTGAGGGGATGGAGCAGTCGAGTGTGAAGGTAGGTGGTCAGTCAGGTGGTTGGAGGGGAAGGAGTGGCAGCAGTCGGGCAGTGGTGCGTGTGGTGGGTGCTGGTGGCGCTCAGGTAGTGGACTGGGCGGTGGTGGCCGGTGGGTGAGCGAAAGGAGGGGAGAGTGGGTGGTTGGGCTGGGGACGTGTGCTAGGGAGGCGGAGGACTGGGAACGGTTGGTGAAGGTGGGATGAGGCGAGATGACGTGCGTGTTTCCAGAGGGAAAATAGTATGGTGGGTGAGTAACACTTGCTAGGAAGAGTTCCATCATTCTCATTTTCAAAGTGAACGGAAGAAGAAAAAATAAGAAGAGGACAGAGGAGAAGGAAGGAGGAACGTATTACCTGAGACTGGGAATTTGAAAATAGAGTAGTGGAATGCGTATGAACAGTAAAGAAATTTTTTATATTCTCAGCTAATAGATACGAACAGTAATTGCCCTTTGGGAAACGATGCGTCTCCTTATTTCCACATTTACTCACCTAATTTCCAACGTTCACACTATTTCCAAGGTAACCCCACCTTTTCAACTCCAACATTTATTCCTTTCAGCTAAAACTCCATTTACAAATTTTTTTGAATGTACACGGGTTGAAATTTTTGGGCTGTATATTATTTAACCGGTCCGTCCGGACCCGATAAATTTACACAAATAATTTTACGTCGGACTCCGATTTACACGAATGAGTATATCGTTTTGATTAGTGCGACGACGCGCTTACAACGGTACACAGATTATGGTGATATAATTTTTATTACAAAATTTCGAATTTTATATTATCGGAAAAATGTAGGAAAAATGCCGAAAATAAGAACGACGGAGCTAAAGAAGTCCGAATTTTGAAAAACGAAAACTAACGCCTTGCTCAGAAGATGGTTTAGAATTTTTCTATGTAAAAATATTCGGCTTCGGAAGATAAAAATTTTCGCGCTTTAAAATGAACTATTATACAGTAAAACGCGAACGAAATTTTCAGTGATATTTTACGACGAAACTTTTTCTATATTCATATCTAGTATCCTGTAAATAAAGTTTGGATGTTAATTTAGATCGTTTATAATTCCAAATTTTTTATTGAAACGATGAATTTAAAATTGGGTCGGAAATTTGGGGTCGTTACAACACCAGTTTGGTGGAGCTTACGGTACTGTACACACTACGAGAATATATAAAATGTGTTAAGGGAGATATGGGTAATGTCTTAACGCTATTTTAATACTTTACTGTAGACACTATTATAATAGCGTATTTTACTATGTATGTAGATAGTTTAATGGATCCTTAGGAGATGGAATCCCGAACATCTCTTAAGTTATTGCACTCACGTTGGACACTGGATAGGGAATGTCAAAACACATAAACATCTCTGACGCTGTTACACTCATATTTATTTACTGTGACGACTCAGAATTTTGGATATTTGAATGAGAATATTTAATTAATTTTAAATATTCAAAAGGGTAATTTTGACTTAAATTTCAAATATCACTATTTATTGGGTGATTTAATTATTGGATTTAATAAACTGAAATTGGATAAAATGTTGAATCTGGAATTTTAAGCCTGTTAAAAATAGTTTGAAGGCTTGGAAAATTTATATTAATAATACTGAAGATAGTAAAAGTGCCAAAATTGAATTTGGAAGTGTTTTGAAAATATATCGTTTAAATCGATATTTAAATATAGCCTTCCAAGGCACAGTCTCGGAATTTGACGAAACCGGTTCCATGGGATCCGTAATAGTGTATTATTATCGGATTTCAATCGTAGCATTCGGAGTTGTCGCGTGATCGTACGGTAGATAAACGCGCTAAATTTATATCGGAAATTAAATATAATAACTGGGTCCAAAAAGCTATCTTCTCCATACGATCGAGTTAGGACTCGATACCTTTTCCATTGCATTCGAAATAGGGGTATAACAGTATAAACGCCTAGCAGCACACCTCGATTGGAGATCGAGATTTCGAGTTGCAAAAATTCGAGACAATTTGTATTCATAAATATATACATCTTTATATACCCTAAGTCAATAGCAGAGATTCCCTTCCCACCAGCCTGTTTTCTTTCTCCATCAATACTTTTTCCCCTCAAATCACTGCAGCCTTTCTCCACACGCCAATATCACATTGTGTCCCCCCTCAGCCTCGATTTAAAATCTCACGCATAAATAAATGAAGAGAACAACTGAGCTTCTCTTTGAAAACAAAATAAAATCGAACTTCAAATTTTAATGGCTGAGCAGAATTTCCTCTTCAAAATCACGCCTTTTCCCTACCATCCATCCTTTTCAAATCAAGGAACCGAAGACGTTCGAAAAAACAAAACCAAATCGAATTTCCCCACGTCTTCTAATTCGCGAAGGCATTTCAAATCGCGACTTTCTTTTTCAAATCCTCCGATCTAATTGAAGGAGCCAGGGTAGGCGAGCAGCGTTTGAGCAAAGGCAATAGGAAGGCGGCGTACGAGGTAGCTAACTCAAACTCGAGCATGCGAAGGGAAGTCTCGCGGTGGTGGGTTTTGCGAGCAGGTCGTAGGAGGCTCGATTTTTTGGGGATCAGGGTTGGTCAAGGCTCGATGGTGGCCTGGAGATCGTCGCCGTAGGTTGCAGCGGTGATCGATGGCAATGGCCGGGGGGATGCAGTAGGCCAGTCAATCGATTCTGGCGAGGCTCGCATTTCGGGATTTGGGCGGCACTGGTTCGTCGGAGTCGAGATGCCGGGGGAAGGGGCCGAGCTAGGGTTGGGTGGTCTTGTGTAGTAAGGTATAAAATGTTGTTTTCAATTTATTTAAAATGAATTTGTAAATAAGCAGAGAAAGAAAAGAAAATAAATAATTTTTTTACAGTAAGTTATTCAAAAAAAACAATTCTGTTTTAAATTTAATATATACTTTCATATGGGGTAAAAGGAATTTTATTTACTAGAATTTATTGTGTAGTTAAACCAGAATATAAATATATAAGTATACACATATTTTAATGTAAACAGAAAATTAATTTTATTTACTGAAAAATATATAGGGTTGAAACAGGAATTTTTAAAACATTTTAGTTTGAATAGTTTATATTAGAAATTGGACCTTTGGTTTATATAGATTATTTTACAAACATATATATATATATATAGTTCTAAATTGAAAGAAATATAAAAATAAATATACATGTTTTAGCCTACTGTTCTTGTAGAAAAATATTCAGGTGATAAATTTGTTTAATTTATTTTAAATTGAATAAATAAATAGTAATTAATTGTTCGATCAACTCAAATGATTAATAAACTGTGAAATGTTATTCAAGGTCTGAAACCATGAAGAAAATGGTCAAGATGGAAATGGGTTGCAAATAAAATAAAGGTGAGTTAATCTCACTGTAACAGCCCGCAAACCCGTACCCCTTGAATTGACGTCAAATTTCATCAAATCAACTCAAGAAGAACAGAAATACGAACCATTTGGGTTGAAGAAGAAGAGGTAGAAGAAGAAAAGAAAACAACATCAGAATCTAACCATCGCAGAGGAATAAAATATAATAGACAAATCACTAATCTTTAAACAATAGATAGGTTCGTATTTCTAAAATATAATAGACTAATCACTAATCCAAAAGTTACATGTGGTAACGGAACCGCGCAAAGGAGGCTATGGCGAATTTTTCTAAAAATTTAAGGCGTTAGAAAATTTTCGGGAAATTTTGGAAAATTTGTGAAAACTAAGTTTTGGATTTGGAGTTAAAAGTTAAACAA
This sequence comes from Allium fistulosum, assembly GCA_030737815.1. Taxonomy (NCBI): domain Eukaryota; kingdom Viridiplantae; phylum Streptophyta; class Magnoliopsida; order Asparagales; family Amaryllidaceae; genus Allium; species Allium fistulosum. The sequence goes on along the minus strand of CM060908.1, from coordinate 969,316,955 downwards.
TATAGTTTGTTTTGAAAAGTATAACTAAGTATAGATTTGAAAAACTTAGTAAAGTTTTTGAAAGAGTTTAACTATTGGATTTTGGGGAAGTTGTACACTTAAGTGATTTTGAAATCTAATTTGAACGAATTGTTTGAAAAGTTAATGGATTTTTTGAATTTTTCTTAATTTGCAATTTCGAGGACGAAATTCTTTTAAGGGGGGAAGATTGTAACGACCCAGAATTTCTGTCATTTGAAATTCAGATATTTAATTGATTTTAAATATTAACAAGTAAGTTTTATAAGCTGAATAAATTATATTTCGAATATAGTGATTTAATTGGATAATTAAATCGATAATTTAATATTTGAAATTCCAGAAATAATTGGAAATTGGATTAAATGTGTATAAAAATGATTTATGAAGTTATATTAAATCATTATTGAGTTAGAATGATGTTATAGAACTTTTAAAATTGAATTAAAAGTTAATTTGTGAAAATTGAATATTTTAATATTTAATTGACGAGTGAAAATAGTCATTTTTCAAACAGTCTTGGATTTCGATGAAACTAGTTTCATCGGATCCATAATGTTATATTATTGTAAGATTTCAAATTTTGTGTCAATCGGATTTACGGTTTGTCCAGGGCAAGCCAAATCGCATAGAAATTTGTTTAATCGATTTAATTTAAATTTGATCGTTTAATTCCGTAACTCGCACATATGACCGAATTAGCTCCTGAAACACGTTCCATTGTGTTCGGAACGTGGGTAAAACCTTAGAAACGCCAGCTGACACGCTTCGTTTGGAGTTCGGAAAAATTCGGGTGAATAGTGTTTCGTAAATTTTCTATAAAAGGACTTGTTTTCATTCATTTTTCACAAAACCTAGCTAGGGTTTCATAGCCGCCGGCCCTAGCAAATCAATGGCCAATATTTTTGATCCTTTTTCCCTTAAAATCTCCAAATCCATAAACAATCAAGGAGAATTTTGCTCGCATTCACCTACCGGTCGCGCGCGTTTACCGAGGTGATGGGATGGCCGAGCTTGGCCGCGTTCTGGCCATGGGTGCGTGGGGTTGCGGGCTTCGATGCGGCGGTGTTCGATCGTCGTATAGACGGTCGTGGAGGGAGGAAAAATTCAATGAAGAGGTGGCGGCATAGGTTGTTTTCGCGTTCGTATCACCTAGGTGGGGAAGAAGCATACGCGCGTGGCCAGATTTTCTCAAAAGCAAATCGACGGCTGAGATGAATAGGGTTTGAAATTTAAAAAGAAAATAGTAAATAATTGTATACTAAATTCGTTCAAACTTTAAAAATGCATAACTTTTTGATGCGAGGTCCATTTCGCATGAAACAAGTTGCGTCGGGTCCGTATGGACGAGCTCTTTGCAATGGAGCTGGGTTTGGAGTCGATTGGAGCTAGTGATAATTTTGAGTAAAATTAAACGTGCATTTAATTTTATTTGAAAGAAAACACTGCAACCGTTATCGGAAACTCAAGGCGAGAACTCCTCACTCAATCGAATTTGTTTCGATTTAAATTTAAAATAATTAAATTTAAAATTGCTTGATTGTGTGAATTGGATGATGATTGTTATCTATTATGCTGAAATAGACCCTATACGCCGCATAATAGCGGAGGTTATTATATTAAAAACATATACCGCGATATTCCACCTTGAAGTGGAATTGGTATTATATATGTATTTGGAGTTGATTTCCCGCATTATATAGCGGATGAGACCCTATTGCGCCGCATAATAGCGGATAATATTTTATAAATCCCATATACCGCGATATTCCACCTCGAAGTGGAATTGGTATTGTGCTAACATCTGTGGATGTAGGGAAACAGATTAGAGGGATCCAACTGGATTCCTCAAACATTTGAATTTGTTTCATATGTTGTGTGTTGATTATTTATAATCACTGTGTGATTATATTTGTGAATTGGACATTGTTGAAGGCTATAGGTTAGCCGAATATATTTTTACTATTGTTAGATACCGGAAAATAAATAAAAATTGGATTTTTAAAATTCAAGTTGGAAGTTTATTTTAAAACTTATTTTTGAGAATTGGATAAATAAAAAGGGGGTTTTAAAAAGATAAAGATTTATTTCTGAACCATATTGAATTAAATTCCAAATTTTGGGAAAAAAGGCTTAATAAAGGGATTTTTATTAATATTATTATAAGTTGAAGAATTTATTAAAAAGTTGGATTTTTAAATAGATTTGAAGAGATAAAGAAATTTATTTAAAAAGGAAATGATTTTGTAAATTCATTGGAAATTTATACGTAGAAATTTATCTGACTTTAAATTAATCAGATAATTAAATTAATCCTACTTATGGATGTTTGGATTATATTGGATGTTGAATGATGTGTGATATATCCTGATTTGTGTTGTGATCTGTAAATTGTTTATCTGTGATATATATATTTGTGATCTGTGGATGAAAGATAAGAGTTATAGTTTATACCGCTTATCAATTATATTGTTATATTTTGTAACAACCCGCATATCTATCGATTTTATATTTAAATATTTTATTTAAATATTTTATCGTTAGTCGGATGTTAGTCCGAAAAGCTATTTTTTTGCGTACGGTCAAATTAGGACTCGAGACCACTTCCATTGAGTTCAAAATGACGTTTGCGATCTTTTTAAGTGTAAACTTCGATATGTTTGGAGATAGTGAACTTTTCGGTACTTTTTCCCGCCTTTGACTTTGGTTTGGACTGCACCCCTTTAGTTCAGCCCAACCCTCTTTCTCATTTGTTCAAACACTTCAAGCTTTGTCAAAAATGGTGGTGGGAAAGAGAAATTAAAACTCCCAACTCAAATTCTATTGCAAATCCGAGATTCAACATCAAATTCAAGTAGAAGATTGTGGATTCAAGCTTTGGATTGCTTCTCCTTGCTTTCAATCTTCATCTTCATCAATTTCGTGGAAAAGGTGAGATTTTTGATCTCACATCTTGCCTATAATTGTCATTGGACTGTTGGGGATGATCCCTCATCACTTTAGCATGTTTGTTTGCATTTGGTTTGGATTGGATTGGCGAAAAAACTACAAATTTTGGCGTTTTGGTGAGTTTCTGGCCTTAAGTCATTTCTGGTCATCGCTAGGTCATCCACGAGTTAACTCCTTAAGTCTTAGGTCATTGCCGACCTATAATCCCCAGGCAAAAGTCGTTCGCCCTTAAGTCTTAGGTCGTTGCCGACCTATAATCCCCCAGGCAAACTTTAGGTCGCTCGCACTGGCTTATTTCGTAGGTCGTCTCCGACCTAAGCTTCTTTTCCATAAGTCGTTCGCGAGTCAAGTGTTAGGTCGTCTCCGACCTAACGCCCCTCGTCACCTTAGGTCGTAGCTCGTAAGTCGCTCGACCCTGCTAAGTCTTTAAGTCGCTCGAGTTAGGTCGGCCAGTATATCTCGTAGGTCGTCTCCGACTTATCCTCCAGTTAAGTCGTTCGACCCTCTAGGTCGTTCGAGTTAGGTCGTTGGACCATTTACCTTAGGTCGCTTGACCTTAAGTCGTAGGTCGTCTCCGACCTATGCCCCACTAAGTCGCATCCCACTTAGGTCGCAGGACTCTGTAAGTCGTAGGTCGTCGCCGACCTTACACTTGGTCTTTTTAGTTCGCGATTTCCTTAGGTCGTATGACCTATTTTTCCTTAGGTCGCTGGACCGCTTGCCTTCACTAGGTCGAACCCCGTATTACTCTGCGTAGGCAATCTCTTCTGAAAAACATTTATCAGAATTTCTACTTTGATGGTTTTGGGATTGACTTCTTTGGACTTTACTCACGTCTTCGAACGTGAATTGATTTGTTTCTACAATCGTTTTATGACTTGTCACTTTAAAGATATATGAAGGTTTCAATACTAATAGTAAATATCAAAACTCTTTCATCAAAGCGATTTCAACACTATTTTAAATATCAAAAGTTCGTTTTCTCAAACCGATTTTCTATCTACTAGTATATACAAGCCTTTACTTCACTCGAATGAGAAATCCACTTAAACGACTTAGTAAAACGAGTGGTATGAAACGCTTGCGTTCACTTCGTCGGTTAGCTCTTGGACTTGTTCGATTGAACCCTTTTGTGACAATTTCCTAGTGAAGATCTACAGTTTGTTCGTAAATATTTAAGTTAAGCAAGTGGTTATGGGACATGAAGCTAAACTCAAATATTTACTAGCTTAGTGTAATCGACACTTCTTTATGATCGATGATGATCATTTTATGGTTTAGACTAGCAATGTGCGATGTCTCTTCGTCCGTGTGTCGGACTTGCCTTCGGGCCAACCGTGTGTTCGGAAAAATTTAAATGGATAGCTTCCATGAGATAGCTTCTCGTCCGTGTGTTCGGACTTCCCACTTTTACTGATTTCTGGATTTCGTGTGTTGATTTCTGGATTTAGTGCTTCACCAACTTTTGTGGTTTTCACTGATATGATATCAGTTTTTGTGTATTGGTGAATTTGTGTGTCATTACCTTTTTATGTGTTTGGATCTTTGAGAAGATTCTTGTGACATTGATTAATCCCTTGATTGATTATCATTTACATACTTATAGTAGTATGCTACCATGGTTATTATATGTTTATGCCATACCCTTTATCCTATATCATGTCATCTGATATTTATAGTTAGACTGATTCGTTTATTATTTTCTTATAAATAATACTCGGGTCAGACCGAGATGTTACAGGTGCTTCTGCTTGACTTCTCTTCTGGATTACTCTGACTTTTGGCTAACTACTTAGATTAGTAGTTTCTGGTTGTACACATTTGAGATATAGACTCTATGTTGTGTATCTATTCTTTTGTATAGCACGTGATGCTATTCTTTTGTATTATCGTGGATCTTTCTGACCACTACTCTGATGTACACTTTCATGTGTTATATATTTATTCATATCTTCTTCCGCCTTTGTGATATGGATGTCTGTGACTGATTTATGTTATGATTATTTCTATGTTTGTTTCCGAAGATTATATATAGCCACCGTGTGATAGCTTTGTGTTTGTATCGGTATGTCGGATTTCCTCCTTAAAAGATATGCATTCTATTCTATCTGACGTATCGGTGCTCGCACAAAGAAGTTACATGGATGGTCGCTCCTCCATAGCCTTATTCTCCGTGCTAATTGACAGCACTACATCGTAGTGTTCTTGGTTAGCGTGGGTATAGAGGTGGGGCGTCACATATTTGATCTGTGATGGTTGAATGTTGTTGCATTATTGTGTTAAACCCTTGGACTATACAATACACACACAAAGGTGGATTTCACGTGGAAATCAGTTAAGTCACAGATTATTGACAATTCTGAAGATTGAATTTTTGAATCCAAATTAGTTTTGGAATTGGAATTGAAAGTTTTTGAAAATGAGTTTAAAAAATAAAGGTTATTTTAAATAACTTAATAAAAATTGGAATTTAAATCATTTGATTTAAATTTTGAATTCAATACTTGAAATTGAATTCAATGATTTGGGAACTATGGTCTAAAAGATTATGCAAGTATAAAAGGTGTTTATATCGGTTATTAACCATTTAAAATATGGTTTTGGAAATTTAAATTTAAATCCAAGTTTTATATTTGGATGGCTTTAACCTGCGTAATTATAACCAGTTTTTCCCAAAACAAAAACTATCTATTTTCAAATAATAATAGCTTTCATAAAGTGAAAAGATTTCCAATTTGTATCGAAACATTTCAAGTTGAAATGAAATTGTGAATAGTTTGGAAAAACTATGAATTAACCTTTGTGAAGATGATTAAGCTTTATTTTGAAATAAAAGAAGATTTTAAAAGGTGTATCTTTTATATTATAAAAGACTTGAATTGTGAATAGTTTGAAAGCTATAAGTTAAATCTTGATTTAAAGATTTAATGGGTTATCCAATTGAAATGGGAAATGATTTGGGAATCTGTGAATGAATCTTTGTGAAATTGGTTGAACTTTGTGAAGTAAATCTTTTTGTTTAAAGATTTAAAATGGCAATTTGTTTAAACCATTTAAAGGAAAGGATTTGGGTAATAAGTTATGACTTAATTGAAATCCCCATATCCATATGTTTTAAATATTGTGCTCACTATTCGGATTAGCCGGGAAAGGACCTTTGTGTCATATAACCCATTCCGAATAAGTGATATGACGATATGGATCACATTGAAAACCGGTGGTGAAGACCGGGTATTTGTGAAAACGATAGGATGACCTATCGATTATCTCTGCACCGTTAGCTACGGTATAGAGATTTCCTTTGTGATGGGAAGTTCGATCGGGATTGTGAGTACCCGGATTGCAAGGGCTTCTTCGGAAGTGCCTTCGGTTCTGTTCGAACCCGGAACGGACTTGTATGGTTACATGTCTGACATTAGATTTTGAGATATAAAGCTGATTTCTTTCAAATACATTTCTGTTGGTGGCAGAGAATTTATTCTCTTAGCTTAACACCCTTCTCTGAGACGTACGAGCTCAAAGGTTATGTAGTTGAAGTTTATCAGTGATATATTCCCAATTTGGTAATATGGCATGCTGAGTGTTGCTGTGTGATGATTATTTATTGATCATTTGTTGATCAAAGCGTGGCTTTGTGAAAAAGTGTAGCTTTGTGGACGAGACCTCTTCGGACCTCACAACCCGGAAATGGTCCAAACAGGAATGATGCGGCAAGGTTATGAGGGTCGCTCCCTTTAGGGTATGTCATTTCCTTTTGGAAAAGGGTGGTATCAGGTATGGAGCCTTGGTATTTAACCTATGTGGTTTCTCCAATCTCATTTACTATGTGATTGTTGCTGTGTGATCGAGGCGCCTCGGATAAAGGTCCCAAAGGACCGGGGGGTGGCATATTCGTGTAGTAGTTACCTAGTGTAAGAGGTAACCCGGCCTTGTGTTGGCAGAGAGCAGGTTGACTCTCGGGACGTCCCACCAGAGGCGTACCCATGTGGCAGTAGGAAGTTCCTTAGCCTGACCATTTGTTGGAAATCCAAAGAAACAATACGAGCCTTGTACGGTTTTAGTTGTAGAACCTGCCATTTAACATGGTAGCTATAGTAGGCATAATATAATGGTACCTATGCTGGCAAAGATTAATATTATATTTTCGAAAGGATTTTCACACTATGCACTAGTAATAATATCAAAAGAGTTTCTTTTGCGTAGTAAGCATATTTGACTATCATAAGAAGAAATCTCCTCCAAGTCTGCGATTGCATTGTGTGTGTGGTGGGAGGTCTTATGGTAGTTTCATTTTCCAAAAACATTGCGGATTTCAATATTTAAAGTTCTTTTGTTGTTTGTTTAAAGATAAATTTTTTTTTGTTCTCACACCAGTCCCATGATTGACCTGGAGTTTATTGTTCCCTTCCTAAACTCTGGGTGCCCATCATTTTCCACACGGGCAGCCTAGAGTTAGATTTTCAGGTCATTCTGGATTTCAGGAGGCTTTGGAGCTCGAGTGACGAGCTGGATGACGAGATGTATCACTTGTATATGATATTATCTTTTCCGCTGTGTATTTAGTTGTGAGGACAGGTCTATATAACTGTCCATTGTTTTGTTGTGTTGTATATTGACTCTGATGATGTAATGTATAAACTGATATAGTTCTATGATTTAAAGACTATTCATTTATCTATTATATGTTGTTCCGCTACGATATGTGAGATTCTGATATTGCTTCTGTTGTTTCTTCTTTCTTTCTTTCTATCTTCTTCTACCTCTTCTTTTTAACCATAACAATTCGGTTTTCCGGCATTCGATTGCTCGGCAGTTGATACAGTGGACGTATTAATGTCGATTTTCGGAAGTCGAAAATCCCGGACGTTACATGTGGTATCAGATACCAACTGTGACGACCCGACCTTCTATTATTAGAAAGTCGCATCATCAATAAGAAAGAAAGGAATATAAAAGAGAAAAGATAGAGAAGAAAGAACTAAACAACATCAGAATCTCACAGCAGAATGAATAAATTATATTAATCACATAAGTATTACATATTATACAACATCTATTAGAGTTACAAAGATTATACATCACATACTAGACAGTTATAACCACATGTCTAGTTATTACAACTCAAATACAACAAAGAGAAACTACACAAAGATACCAACACAGCGGAACACTATACATATTTGTAACGCTGAAGCCTCCTGCTCCATTGCTCCTCCAGAATTCGTCAAAGCTAACCTGAATCCCTTGGCTACTCGTAAAAATTTGTGTACCCAAGAGTTTAAGAAAAACAGAAATAAACTCCGGGTCAAACACGGGTCTGGCATGAGTAAACGGTTAAAGTTGCTTAATTTTAAAAACATTTTGGAAACAATGGTATCACGTAAGACTCCCCACACATAAACACGGGTAAGTTTTTACCTTATGCTAACCAAACATTTGATAGGAAATCCAGTGATATTATAATAGGGTCTAGGATTTTCAAGTATAATACAGAAATAGCTGGAATGCTTATGTGATAACCCTGATTTTTGTGAGTAATTTCATGATTTAATTTAGTTTGTATTTGTTTGAAATTGCATTGAAAAGGTAGAGATAGGAAACTGATTTGCAGATACATAGTTTAAAACATGTACATGTGCACAAGATAGTGCACAAACATGCACACATTTTTCTGTGTGATAATATAGGCAACAGTTAATATATATGATGGGATAAATAAATTACAAATATATATGTAGGCAGAAATGATCAGGTCTTTAAAAAGTTTAGCATAAAGAAAACAAATGTGTATATAGGCAGAAATAGTGAGAAAGAAAAATAAAAAGACTTAGGCAGAAATAAGCATACAAATGTTATACATGTACACAGTCAAATATGGCAGATAGGAAACAAAGCTTGCATGGAAATGGAATGAACCTTTAAATATACACTTTATCCATTTCCAGCAATTCTTTTGCTTAAGGAAAATTAAAGTCATGCATATGACATGACCCGGGGTAAGGTTAAAAGGATAAGATTGATTTTCTGAAGAAAAAAAATAAGGACCACATACCCTTTTCTTCTTTTAAATCAAGAGTGAGGCAGACCATATTATGGGGTAAAACTAACATTGGGTAATTCCATAAACCCTAGTAACAGCCAGGAATTATATAAAGAGGCTTAGTGTAGTGAGATCATACCCATTTGCTCTTCATAACCTAAAGAAAAAAATAAGAACATAAGCCAGAGAAGATAAGAAGTACTGGCCATTAGAGTTAAAGGAAGGCAGAGGAACAAAAGAAAAGAAAGGCTTAGGAAAAAGAATTAAGGCGAGTAACCTCACTGAAAACTTTGGCATTAAGTCCTGAATATTGAGGCAGCCTATTTGAATTAATAAATTCATTTTTGTAAGTTATGTTCATTTTATGATTGGATGACTTTGGTTTGTTAATGATCTGTTCAAGTGTAAAAACCTTCATGGTGATTTACCCAGAAAATGAGGCATAGATTTCATGTTTAAAATGATCATCTGTGTTGTGGATTAACCTTGAGATGAAATGTTTTCTTTTATGTGTTTTTCTCCATACAGTTATTTATTTAAATCCCAGGGTTTATGTTGTAAATCTATGGTCCAAAGGAAAAATGAAAAAAAAAATGACTACAGCATAGTGTTGTTGCTTATGTCTCATATTAATTGAGCAAGTAAAAATGTAGGAGTGCAATGTTATACATGTGCTGAGCTTCTATATTTCACCAATAATCCAGATCAGGACATATACTTGTGGTTTAGCCGGATCTTATAAATTGATGAGTATCTGATTAAACCAGAGGTAAAAAGGAGGCAACCAAAGAAACTATCTATGACCATATATTTATAACATGATCCATTGAAACCCACGAACAAAATAACATGTATACTGAGAACTCATATCTGCTTGTTTGATTAGATGCATGTTTATGAGAACATGAATCACCAACCCTTGAATAAGTACATGTTGGTTGAATTTTTTATTTTTCTCTAATTAGACTGTGATATGCAGAGGGGATTAGAACAATTGTGAAAAAGGGAAAATTAACACTTAGTAATTTAACTAAGGATTCTAGATCTTAGGGCTACAAAATATAGCTTGGCAAGGGGAACATTGCAAGCTCACACATGGTATGTTTATACCCAGGGGCCTGAGTGTGCTGGGTTAACAGAGAGATATCTCAGGCAGTGTGTGTTTAAAAAAAAGAGAAAGTAGATAAAGACCATATTATATTTGATAATGAACTATAGAAATAGGTTCAGGAGAGGCTTGGGCAAAATCCCTGATAGCTAATAAAATGTGTAAAGAGGGCTTGATGACTGAATTGATGGTTTCTTTGGATGGTTTATGATGTTTTATTGGTGAATCTTATGATTGTTTTCTATGAACTAAATCATTGTGATCATATATAATTTGTTTAGCACTGATATGAATGCACATGCCTCACAAAAACATGCACAAAGAAGATACTGAGTTTCTTTATTCATACAAAGTACTGGAATATAAATAGAATTGAATAAGATTATGTTTTCAGTTAGATTATTCATACTAAACAATTAGTCTGACCCTTTTGTGTTTATGCACCATTGGGTGTCTCATATTTGTATGAGGCAGTTCATGGTGATTATGCAGGTAAATAGGAATTTTGTTGACCAGGCTTTGGATGAGTTAACTGCTTAAAGATTTGGATGCTATTTTTAAAAGACTTTGCTGAAGTAAATTAAACATTCATGATAGAGTATGTTAAGATATTTTGTTTAAGTTGCTTTGAGAAACCAATGTATTGTTATTTGCTGTTTTGTAAGTGTTGAACTTATATGTATAAGCTGGAACTTATGTATTTTGTTTTGCAAAATGCTTTGCTAAGAAAATGAATTTTAAGCTTCAAGAACAGTTAGGCTAAAATGGTAGAAAAATATGAGAATAAAGGATTTATGGATTGAAGGTATATCCAAAGATTGACACTAAAAAAATCCATGTTTAAGTTAAAAAAAATCTGACAGAAAGGTTTTGAGTTGCCTTAGAAAAGAAAACAAAATAACATGTGTTTTGTTGAGAAATAGTGCAAACTGAATATGGCTAACATAGCCATTTTATTGAGTCTGGGTTAAGCCAGCACCCAAGAGTTTTAATTTAAGTTTTCAGATCTGTTTCATTACCCAAGTATAGGATAGACTCAGACAATTTTGTTAACGAAAAAAAAAATAAGGCACCTGAATTTCCCACTGACACACACATGCACAGAAACATGCACACACACATGCACAAGCAAAAGCACAGTTTATACAGTAAAAAAATTATGGAAATTTATGTAAAGTGATAAGTCTTGAGACATAAAATCAATAGTTATGCATTAACCCAAGTGTACTTTGAAAATCTAGTTTTTTTAGAAACACCATTGCTATGTAGAGAGTATTTCCTTTAAGTAATACTCAAACAGATTTCTACTTTAAAATTTCTGTACTCTGATTTAAGTAGAAAATGACTTATATATCTTCATATATATAAGTTCAAGATGAAATGAGTAAACCAATATTTTTATATTGACAAAAAGGTCTTGGATAGAAGAAAATTGGAATTAAATATTTTCTTGATTAAATGGCCACTGTTAAAAAAAAATTCAAGTGGGTCATTTCAGCTTACATCTCACGTTCCAACATAGTTGGGCACAACTAAATCGTACGGTGCTTATTGGAGATTGGATTCCATACAATGGTAGGGCTACTGGGGTACCGCCCGTCACAGTACGTGGCCTAGATCAACATACCGAGGATCACGCCCAACCCCCTACAACACAAGGCCGGAACCATCCCTTACTGGATAATTCCCGAACAAGACAACCCCACGGTTGTAGCTAGCAACCGCCACACAACCGAATAAAAAGGGACTCTAGACAGGGGAAATCTTATCCTACTTGGGTATGACCCACTTAACCTTGCTGCACCTCCCCTGTTTTAGCCATTCCCGGTTGATGAGGCTTGAGGCTACGATTACCTTATTAGAACACATCACTTAGAATGATTATCGTCCACCTAACGATGTGCTGAAAGCATTCAATCCATACAAGTTCGTTCCGGGTTCGAACGAAACCGAAGGCATTATCTCGTTACACTCATTTTGGAATCGCCCTCAGAGTTAACGACAATAACCCTTGCACTCTGAATCTTCATCTTCACTTGAGATTCACGACCTATCGTTAATTTGGATCGATGTGGTTTTCGGATATCCAAATCTGGAAACCCGATCCCGGTCTCATCGAAATCCAAATCGCCATCTTTTAGGTCCAAGTGTGTTTAAAGTTTAAACAATTCAATTCAATTATCTATATACACACAGATAGATAATTCACAATACCACAAATAGATAATTCACAGTATCATCATAAATAGATAATCCATATTATCATCACATTTCAACCAAAGCATCCATATCATACAACATCACTTATCTCATATCTGAGATCTGAAACCATTCAAGGCAATCAATATCATTCAACATCCTTAAGCAATTATTTATTAATCACCATTTGTAATTAATTTAAAGTGAATTAAATTAATTACTTTCATCTCTAATTAATTTAAATAAATTAAATTAATTACTTTCATCACATAAATCTTGCTTACTTAATCATTTATCAATTACAAATCAATTAATTGATCATCCTCTAATTATCCATCTTAATTAATCATCCTGATTAGTTATTCTTAATTACCTTAAGTAATTAGCCTTTAATTAATTACAAAATTTATTATCCATAAGCATTCATAGTAATTAACCATTAATAACTTCATTAATTACATTAATTTACGATCCTTAATTAATTACTTCCATTAATTAATTAACTATAATTAATTACATTAATTCTTAATTAATTACATTAATTAATTAAACTTTAATTAATCATTTCTATTAATCAACGTTAATCATAAACAGAAATTATCATCCTGCAATTACTTACTTAATTAATTAACTTCTTAATTAATTATATTAATCCTTTGATTAATTTCACTAAGTAATTAATCTTTAATTACTTCTTCCAAGTAATTATACTTTAATTACTTCCCATTAAGTAATTCCCTTTAATTAATTACATCCAGTAATTATACATTAATTACTTACACTACGTAATTATACTATTCAATCTCATTAAGTAATTTTACTTAATCAACCATCAAATGTTTAACTTTAATTAATTAACAAATTAATTAACTAAATTTTATCCCATTCACTTCCTTAATTAAAATTGGTACTTTATCCCTTAATTACCTTTAAAACAAATTAATTAATCTTAACTGTAGATTAATTATCCTTTAATTATTAATTAATAAATCTTAATTATCAATTAATAAAACTTAATAACAAATTAATTAATCCTTAATTAATTAATTAATTAGTCAATTCTTAATAACAATTAATTAACCTTAAATAATAGTTAATTAATTCCTAATTAACTTTAATTATAGATTAATTATTTCTTAATTATAAATTAATAAAGCCTAATTATTAATTAATACAACTTAATTACAAATTAAGTACTTCTTAATTATAAATTAATTAATCTTCTAATTACTAATTAATTAATCTGAAATCATTAATTAATCAATCATAATCATTAGTTAATTAAATTAATTAATTATTCTTAATTAATTACTTAATTAATCCTTTATCCTTAATTAATTAAATTAATTAATTATACTTAAATCCTTAATTAACTTAATTAATCTCAATCATTAAAACCATAATTATCTTAAGATAAAACTTAATTATCATTAAAACACTTTACTTTAAGAATTTATGCTACTTAATTAAATCATTAATTAAGTTTTGAAATAAAATAATCATTTAACTTTATAAATTAAAGTTAACAAAACATAACTTCCTTTACATACCCTTAAACATTTATCAAAAGAGGGTTTAAACTAAATTTTAAAACTTCTTAACAAATGTTAAGAAAACAATTGATATTTATAAAGAAATTTTATAAAGAAAGTTTTACCAATTTTGTTTTTAAATTTCAAAAACCTTATTTTAAAAACTGGATTTATGACTTACTTCAAGTCATACCCGAATGCCACTCGGGTTTAAACCCGAGTTCTGATAAATGTTTAAGGAATTTCAAGGAATTTAAAATGTGATAATCTCTTAAATTAATTAATTAAAATTGGTAAGTTTATTATTTTCAAACAATTTAATAATGAGTTGTTTTAAAATATAGTTATAAATAGATTTTTAAATGGAATAATTAGTTACAAATTTAATTTGTGTTATTTTATAAATAGATTTTAAATAGTCCAATTATTTCAAATTTAATAAGTATTATTTTAAAACAAATATAAATATGTGTATTTTGGAATAAAATTATGATTTAAAAATTTAAAATAAGTCTTTCAAAAATATTTAAAAGTGTTCCAATATAATTACAATAAAATCTATCTTAAATTAAAGTAAGCTTTACCTCATTTACATTTGATCTAAATATATAAATATTGATGTAATCTAGATAAAAATGTTTAAAATAGAAATAAAATCTTATCAATATTAAATATAAGTAAACAAATATATGGTTATAAACATAAGAAACTATGATATTAAACATAAGTGAAAATAAATAAATAATTATAAATGAAGTGTTTGGTAGTTAAGTTTAGAATAGAAACAAATACATTAGTTAAATACAATAAGTTTAAAAATAGAACTAAATATTTCAAAGAAATGGTTATGTAAAGTTTTGAAATGAACTTAAGATAATTCTAGAATTGTATATATATATATATACTATAACCATATGTATATGCAAAGAAATAAGTCAAAACCAAGACAAAATACGTACAAGATGTACAAAATAAAATAAAGAAATAGTATTGTAAACACGATAAGGAACAAGGCATTTAATGCCATCATCTCTAGCACAAGGAAATATCATTTCAGCCTCTTTAAAAAAAAATCTCTGACCCATTTTTTGTACAAATGCAAATATCAGCCCTGTGTACTTGTTCTATTTATCAAGCTTCCTTTTCTTTTTGTTTATAAAACAATGAAACCTGGAAAATATAAAACCTGATACCTTTTTCCTCAAAACTCAAACTTGAAACCAGAAATGAATCAAAGTCCTGTAATCTTTTTTCTCAAGCCTGTAACAACTGCAAGCCTGAAATCAAGTCTTGAATCATCTCATCATCAAGTTTCAGTTCAACTAAGCATTCCAGTTTCAAAAGACCTTAGCATTTTTCTTCTACAATTCAGTTTTCAAAAATCAAGCTTTCTATTTTAAAAACAGGTGAGTAAACATCTACTTAAAAATCCTAAGTAATAACTGTTCTGTTGCTTGTTAGATTTCTAAAATGATTAATGCTTGCTTATGTATATATAAGTGTATTATTTGTGAATATGAATGTGTATGGACTGTGCATGTATATTTTGTTTGCTCTTCTCTGTTTTTTTTAAACTACAGGGATTAGGAATAAAAGAAAATTCAAATCTCCTTATCTGATTTTGGTTAGACTTCGAGATTTAAATAAGCTAAGTTAGTTTAAATCAAATCTTAGTTTTAAAATAACGTTAAGTATATTAGAATTGGAAATCTGCTGGGATCAAATATTCACAGTAGAAATCTTTGAACATGTTAAAAATCCATCATCATAGATTACTGATTTAAGTTTATAACTTGAATTACTATTGGTAAATATGAATTTTAAAAGAAAAATTAGAATTTTTAATAAAGCATTGAGTATGCACTTTGGTCGTGACTGGAAATTAGGTTTGGGCCAATTTTTGGCGATCTTTGGGTGAAGAGGCCTCGGGGTTTTGTCTGAAGCAAGGTTGGTGATCGGGGAGTTGGAAAAAAATGGTAGGTGGATGTATTAACCACCATGGTGGCGGCAGGTGGTCGGAGTATTTTTTAACCCTAAATTTGGTCGAGAGTGTAGTTTGGGTTGCTGCGGCATCTACGAGGCATCGAGTCGCAGCGGGTTTGGAGGATGGCTGCGGGGAAGGTTTGCGCAGCTGTGATCGGAAGGACGTGGGCTCTGGTAATCGAATTTGTCGATGGCAAGGTGATTTGCTTTGTTTGGTTTTGTTTCTAGTTCGACAGATTGCTCGATTTGGATCATGGGTTTGTGCCAATGTTTGGATGATTGGGATCGTAAGAGGAGATGATCAGCGACTTGTCAACGGTGGTCGAGGAGGTCGGAGCTCTGGCGAACTCCGGTGCAGGTGCATGGCATATTTGAAATGTCAGTTGTCTTGGTTGCTGTGTTTGGGTGGAGAGGTTTGGGACTCGAAGAGGTGATCGGGTTTTTGGGTTTGTGACTCGAGAGGGAACTCGGGTAGGTGTAAGTGTTTTTGCAAACAGTTTTAAACTTTAAAATTTTTCTAAGTTTTTTTTTTCAAAGATGGCAGAAGTTGAAGAAACTCGAGTCTGAACTCGAGCTAGTCCAAGGTAGAACCCGAAGTGGTTTTGGAAATGCAGATTTTAACAGTTTGTTTAAAACAAGTTTTAAGTTTAAAATTGAATCTAATTCTAAACTATTATGTAAACAAAATGTTTCTTTTAACATTTGATTTAGAAGTTTTATAATTTGTTTCACTTAAAATTTGTTAAGTTAAATTGTAAGTTATTTCTTTATCTTAAATTTAAAAGTTAAATTAAAAGTGGAATGTTTTAAATGTATTTAAATTATGCTAATGATAAGTGAGTCATTAAATAAAGATAAAGATTTATCTTAAAAGTTAATTAAGATTTTGATAATTAATGTCTAATTAATAGAATGATGTAATTAAGAGTAATTAAGAGTAATTAGTTAATTTAATTAATAATGATTAGGGATTAATTAAGGAATTAATTAAGAGTAATTAAGAGTAATTAGTTAATTTAATTAATAATGATTAGGGATTAATTAAGGAATTAATTAAGAGTAATTAATTGATTTAATTAATTTATTAATTAATAATTAAGTGTTATAAGTTAATTAATTTAAGATTGATTAATTAAGTAATTAAGGTTGATTAATTAGTAATTAGAAGATTAATTAACTTATAATTAGAAGTACTTAATTTGTAATTAAGTTTTATTAATTAATAATTAGGCTTTGTTAATTAATAATTAAGAAATAATTATGTTATAATTAAAGTTAATTAAGAATTAATTAACTATTATTAAGGGTTAATTAATTGTATGTAAGGATTGATTAACTGATTAATTAAGGATTAATTAACTTGTTATTAAGTTTTATTAATTGATAATTAAGATTTATTAATTAATTATTAAAGGATAATCAATCTACAGTTAAGATTGATTAATTTGTTTTAAAGGTAATTAAGGGATGAATTACTCAATTGTAATTAATAAAATGAATGTGATTAATTTAAGTTAATTAATCTGTTAATTAATTAAAGATAATCACTTGATAAGGAATTAAGTATGAATACTTAATGAGATTGATAAGTATAATTACTTAGTGTAAGTAATTAATGTATAATTACTGGATGTAATTAATTAAAGGGAATTACTTAATGGGAAGTAATTAAAGGGTAATTACTTGGAAGAAGTAATTAAAGATTTATTACTTGGTGTAATTAATCAAAGGATTTATATAATTAATTAAGAAGTTAATTAATTTAGTAAGTAATTATAGGATGGTAATTACTATTTTGATTAAGGTTGATTATTGGAAGTGATTAATTAAAGTTTAATTAATTAATGTAATTAATTAAGGATTAATGTAATTAATTATAGTTAATTAATTAATGAAAGTAATTAAATAAGGATCATTTATTAGTGTAAATAATGAAGTAATTAATGGTTAATTATTGTGAATGGTTAAGGATAATTAAATTGTATAATAAATTAAAGGCTAATTACTTAAGGTAATTAAGAATAACTAATCAGGATGATTAATTAAGGTGGATAATTAGAGAATGATCAATTAATTGATTTGTAATTAATTAATGATTAAGTAAGCAAGATTTATGTGATAAAAGTAATTAATTTAATTTATTTAAATTAATTAGTGATGGAAGTAATTAATTTAATTCACTTTAAATTAATTACAGATGGTTATTAATAAATCATTGCTTATGGATGTTGAATGATATTGTTTGCCTTGAATGGTTTGAGATCTCAGATATGAGATAAGTGATGCTGCGTGATATGGATGTTTAGTTGAAATATGATGATAATGTGAATTATCTATTTATGATGATAATGTGATTATCTGTTTGTGATGATGATATGAATTATCTATCTGTGTGTATATAGATAATGGAATTGAATTGTTTTAACTTTAAAACAACTTGGACATAAAAGATGGCGTTTTGGATTTCGATGAGACCGGGATCGGGTTTCCAGATTTGGATATCCGAAAACCACATCGATCCAAATTAACTATAGGTCGTGAATCTCAAGTGAAGATGAAGATTCAGAGTGCAAGGGTTATTGTCGTTAACTCTTAGGGTAATTCCAAAATGAGTGTAACGAGATAATGCCTTCTATTTCGTTCGAACCCGGAACGAACTTGTATGGATTGAATGCTTTCAACACATCGTCAGGTGGACGATGAGCATTCTAAGTGATGTGTTCTGATAAGGTAATCGTAGCCTCAAGCCTCATCAACCGGGAATGGCTAAAACAGGGGAGGTGCAACATGGTTAAGTGGGTCATACCCAAGTAGGATAAGATTTCCCCTGTCTAGAGTCCCTTTTTATTCAGCTGTGTGGGCGGTTGCTAGCTATAACCGCGGGGTTGTCTTATTCGGGACTGTCCAGTAAGGGATGGTTCCGACTTTGTGTTGCAGGGCAATGGGAGTGATCCTCGGTACGTTGATCTAGGACACGTACTGTGACGGGCGGTACCCTAGTAGCCCTGCCATTGTATGGAATCCAAACTCCAATAAGCGCCGTACGATTTAGTTGTGCCCAACTATGTTGGAACGTGAAATGTAAGCATTCAAGCTATTTTTGTACTTTACTTGAAAACCCTAGACCCTATTATAATATCACTGGATTTCCTATGAAATGTTTGGTTAGCGTAAGGTAAAAACTTACCCATGTTTATGTGTGGGAAGTCTTACGTGATACCTTTGATTTCAAAAGGTTTTTAAAGTTAAGCAACTATAACCGTTTAATCATACCAGACCCGGAGTTTATTTCTGTTTTTCTGAAACTCTCGGGTACTCAAATTTTTACGAGTAGCCAAGAGATTCAGGTTAGTTTTGGTGAATTCTAGAGGAGCAGTGGAGCAGGAGGCTTCACTGTATAGATATATATTGGTTCTGCTGTGTTAGTGTTTATCTGTATCTCTGTGTTGTATTGAGTTGTAATAACTAGACAGGTGTTTATAACTGTCTAGTATGTGATGTATAATCTATGTAACTCTAATTGATGTTGTATATTATGTAATACTTATGTTATTAATATAATTTATTCATTCCGCTGTGAGATTCTGATGTTGTTTAGTTCTTTCTTCTCTATCTTTTCTCTTTCCTATCCCTTTCTTTCTTAAAGATGATGCGACTTTCTGGTAATAGAAGGTCGGGTCGTTTCAGTTGGTATCAAAGCGAGGTTGAGATAATACCTAAGCTCTGGAGTGGTGTCTATCTTGAGAGAGCGTATTTGTAATTTTGAATATATATGTATATATATATTTCTACCTATTTGTTCGGTTACCTGTTCGGGTTTTCCAATATAAGTTATAAAGGTAGATAGTGTAGTGGTGTGTAACATGACTACCAATGGTTGGAGTTTGAATGTTTGAGCTTGGAAGAGTATATGTCGAAACTGTAGACTTAAATACCATCTCGAGTGAGCTTTGCTTGATGTAAGGATTTTATTGATCTCTGAAGGAAACCGGTTAAAGTTCGGAGTTCATCTTTGAAGTGCAAGTTTGAACGCGCTCGTGTGAGCGGATTTTTGAGAGTTTGGATCAGTCGGTTAGGAAGAAACAAGTGATGCTATGTTGGCAACCTCGGGAAGTAGTAGTTGCATGCTGAGACGCAATGACTATGGATGTTTCCGAAGATGTTTTCTTTGGAACAAGTTTGAGGGAGTGTGTCTGCATCGATGATGAGACCGAGTTTCAACTGGATGTTGTGTTTGGTTTGAGGTCCGAGTTTCTCAAAGGAGCTTTGGATTAGGAAGTTTTTGACATCCGTGGTAGCAGTGCAGCTGGGAGATGTTTTGTTCCAGCAGGAAGATCTTTTGGCTTAATAGTACCATAGTGGTGGAATTCAGAAGCTGCAGAGTGGATCCATTTCTTCAGTGGATTGGTTAGTCAAGGACAAGCTGTTTTGATTTGTGAAGTGAGAATAGTATCTGTGGATATTGGTCTGGATGGGATCGCAAAAGCGACTTGCGATAGTTTGAGTGATTCTCTTGGATAATCTTTTGCATGGATTTATGGCATGAGGCATCCTTAGAGGATGTATGAGTTATAGAGTTGTCAAAGATTTGTCCAGAAGTTTTCAAGGAAGCCAGTAGTTGTCCACATTAGGAAGTTTAATTTCCTTTTACCTGGGTCTGGAAGAAATACCGGTGGTTTAGCTAAGGAGATGGATGATTTCTAAGATGATGTGGTGGAGCATTTGTGTTTTCTCTTTTGTATCTAGTTTTGAGTTTCTTCTAGCTAAGGGTAGTTGAAGACAGTACCCTTGACTGAGGACTCATCTGTTTCTTTGAGCAGTTGGTTATGTCTTTGAGATAACCAACGTTTCTGATTGTGGTGCATCTAATGAACTGTGTGTCCAGGAGGTGTTGGTTAAGATTTTGCTCGAATTCATCGTCATTCTCATCTACTCCAGATCAGAGTTGTGCGGCGGAAGCATGGTGGCAGCTGTTCTAGAATGGAAGCAACCAGAAGTTGCAGTGTTTTGGGACTAGAGAATTTCTACAGCAATTTTTCTGGATTTGAGGCCAGATTGGCAAGTGTTTTGTTTTGTCTTTTTCGGATAGGAGAAGTAAGTTGTAATCTACTGATGATGGTGGAGTAGAGTTGTATTCTGGATTTTGGGTAAATCTGGAGAGGATCTTTTTGTTTAGTTATTTTGATCCAGTTTATTCATTGAAGCATCAGCGAAGATTGAGCTGATCCGGAAAGGATGTAGGCAATCCAGGATCGTAAAAGGAGTTTTGTGGATAAGAGACAAAAGAATTTGGAATTCGAAGTTGGAGACTTCGTTGTTGTTGAGATTTTCTCCAATAAAGGGAGCAATAAGATTGGGTAAGACTGTGAGGTTAGCTCCGAAGTATATTGGATCTTTCTGTATTCTTGTAAGGATAAGTGTTTTGGATTACAGGAGTGGATTGCCAATTTGGAAGACTGGGATTCAGTGTGTTTCACGTACCTCTGAGGGAATACGTGTATGATTCATCACTGATTTTGGAACCAGTAGTTCAGAAGGGTTTGGTTGTTGATCAGGTCTTGAGTGTGGTCAGATCTCTTGTGTAGATTATAGATCTAGATGAGTAGGAGCTCAGTAGTATAGCTAGTTTGGATTTAGTAAAGCGAGTATTCCAGTGTCTGTACTTGGGAAACTCGAGAAATTTTAGGAAGCTTATCCGGATCTGTGTCCGAATAGCTAGTGTTGTTTGTTTGATTGAATTGTTTGTTTGGATGAAATTGTTTGTTGGTTGTGTATGGCTGATATGTATGCCTAAATTGGTTGAAATAAAATAAAACTTTGGATTATCTTTCGTTTTAAATTTCGCGTACAAAATTCTTTTGAGGGGGGAGGAATGTGATATCCCGAAATTTCAAGGATTTTAAAATGTGATAATCTCCTAAATTAATTAATTAAAATTGGTAAGTTTATTATTTTCAAACAATTTAATAATGAGTTGTTTTAAAATGTAGTTATAAATTTTTAAATGGAATAATTAGTTACAAATTTAATTTGTGTTATTTTATAAATAGATTTTAAATAGTCCTATTATTTCAAATTTAATAAGTATTATTTTAAAATGAATATATATATATGTGTATTTTGGAAGAAAATTATGATTTAAAAATTTAAAATAAGTCTTTCAAAAATATTTAAAAGTGTTCCAATATAATTACAATAAAATCTATCTTAAATTAAAGTAAGCTTTACCTCATTTACATTTGATCTAAATATATAAATATTGATGTAATCTAGATAAAAATGTTTAAAATAGAAATAAAATCTTATCAAAATTAAATATAAGTAAACAAATATATGGTTATAAACATAAGAATCTATGATATTAAACATTAGTGAAAATAAATAAATAATTATAAATGAAGTGTTTGGTAGTTAAGTTTAGAATAGAAACAAATACATTAGTTAAATACATTAAGTTTAAAAATAGAACTAAATATTTCAAAGAAATGGTTATGTAAAGTTTTGAAATGAACTTAAGATAATTCTAGAATTGTATATATATATATATACTATAACCATATGTATATGCAAAGAAATAAGTCAAAACCAAGACAAAAATACATACAAGATGTATAAAATAAAATAAAGAAATAGTATTGTAAACATGATAAGGAACAAGGCATTTAATGCCATCATCTCTAGCACAAGGAAATATCATTTCAGCCTCTTTAAAAAAAATCTCTGACCCATTTTTTGTACAAATGCAAATATCAGCCCTGTGTACTTGTTCTATTTATCAAGCTTCCTTTTCTTTTCGTTCATAAAACAATGAAACCTGGAAAATGTAAAACCTGAAACCTTTTTCCTTAAAACACAAACTTGAAACCAGAAATGAATCAAAGTCCTATAATCTTTTTCTCAAGCCTGTAACAACTGCAAGCTTGAAATCAAGTCTTGAATCATCTCATCATCAAGTTTCAGTTCAACTAAGCATTCCAGTTTCAAAAGGCCCCATTTTTCTTCTGCAATTCAGTTTTCAAAAATCAAGCTTTCTGTTTTAAAAAGAAGTGAGTAAACATCTACTTAAAAATCCTAAGTAATAACTATTCTGTTTCTTGTTAGATTTCTAAAATGATTAATGATTGCTTATGTATATATAAGTGTATTATTTGTGAATATGAATGTGTATGGACTGTGCATGTATATTTTATTTGCTCTTCTCTGTTTTTTTTAAAACTACAAGGATTAGGAATAAAAGAAAATTCAAATCTCCTTATCTGATTTTGGTTAGACTACGAGATTTAAATAAGCTAAGTTAGTTTAAATCAAATCTTAGTTTTAAAAATACGTTAAGTATATTAGAATTGGAAATCTGCTGGGATCAAATATTCATAGTAGAAATCTTTGAACATGTTAAAAATCTGTCATCATAGATTACTGATTTAAGTTTATAACTCGAATTACTATTGGGAAATATGAATTTTAAAAGAAAAATCAGAATTTTTAATAAAGCATTGAGTATGCATTTTGGTCGTGACTGGAAATTGGGTTTGGGCCAATTTTTGGCGATCTTTGGGTGAAGAGGCCTCGGGGTTTGTCTGAAGCAAGGTTGGTGATCGGGGAGTTGGAAAAAAATGGTAGGTGGATGTATTAACCACCATGGTGGTGGCAGGTGGTCGAAGTAGTTTATAACCCTAAATTTGGTCGAGAGTGTAGTTTGGGTTGCTGCGGCATCTACGAGGCATCGAGTCGCAGCGGGTTTGGAGGATGGCAGCGGGGAAGGTTTGCGCAGCTGTGATCGGAAGGACGTGGGCTCTGGTGATCGAATTTGTCGGCGGCAAGGTGATTTGCTTTGATTGGGTTTGGTTCCAGTTCGACAGATTGCTCGATTTGGATCATGGGTTCGTGCCAATGTTTGGATGATTGGGATCGTAAGAGGAGATGATCAGCGACTTGTCAACGGTGGTCGAGGAGGTCTATGACGACCGCCCATGACCCCTACACTGAATCTAGAGATAGTGCGCTGTAAAGTGTGCCAGGCGACCATGGACGATTGTCAGGGTAGATTAAGTTAACAGAATCTATCGTATTACTCACAGCGCATGGACAAAATAGAATAGAACGTATGTATAGTGAAGCTTTTCAGAACAAAATGACATCATATAAAACTCCATAATAGTTGAATAAAAGCATCCAAATAGTCAATACATCAAGCCTCACTACATATCTCTCAGAGAATACAAAACAGCGGAATATCCAGTACATATAATAAGAAGATAATATGCAACCCTCCGGCTCGTCTTCGATATCAGCATCGTGAGAAGAGAACAGCACCTGCCACCTGCTACCTAGTCTGCCCGTCCCAAAGTGGACGAACAGCCCAAGGCAATAAGAATTAAAACATAAAGCCTTGAGTCAGACAACAGTCTTAGTGAGCAGCAAATTAACTAACAACATACCAAAAGAGCATAAAGGAAAAGGAATAGGAATACAACCCTCCCACTCCAACCTCATTCTACAGTGATAGCCCCCAGACACACACTAAGCAGAAGCAAACATAACAGAGCATACAATTTAAAGTAAAGATACTATCACTCGAGTCAAGGTCGATGTTTCCCAAGTACCAAGGCCTAAATCAGATAAGCACCCAGAAAATACCGCTCTTGAGTCCGAATGACGATACACCCAAACATCCATGACTCTGGCTATCACTGTTATCATTGCTTCGATATCACCGTTAATTGAATGACCGGCACATTCTTTCAGCCGTCCGTCAAGGGCTAATGGAAACCCCGGTTCTAGACATAACTCCCGCACGTCGTCGCAACCCGTGCCTAGGACTATCGAATCTGCCCAGAGTACTCGACCATCAACAGTTAGTCGTTGGGACTATCGAATCTGCCCAAACGTACTCTTGCTTAGAGCATGCTAGAACCTTCAACAACGATGCTATCCAAATGAAATGACCCTCCAATTTCCACCCTAATTTCATAAGGATTTTTTTTTTAAGAAATGATATATAGATATATCATTCATTACAAATATATTTCCCAGGGTCATTTTCTTTCTCCAATAAACAAAATATATCTAGGATCTTTCACAATATAAAAATATTGTTTTAAATCTAAATCATCCCTAACATACATATATGAAGATATCTATGTTATATTCTACTAGAATCAGAGCATGTTAATATGTAAGTAGAATTCCTTTTAAATCTATTAAAATGTGAAAATTCCTTAAAAAAGATTAATTATTGTAATCTGATTTTTGACCATAGAATCCACTGGAAACATGTACTTTAGACTGTTATTCTAATTGAGAAATGATCAAGTAATAATCAGTGGAAAGCAAGCTTTTTATATGGATGATTGTGTTAAAGTCTGTATAGTACCAAACTCAGGCTAAAAGAAAGTGGATCCTAAGTGAACACAAGCAACATCTAGGCGTAATGGAAACGCGCCTAACTTACACATGAGAGGTCACGAGTTCGAGTGCTATGCTGGTCGGTTCAAACCCAATTTTTGTTTTTTTTCTTTTCTCCTGTGAACAAAATTGTCTGAACCTATTATATACTTTGGCTATGAAACAGATCCAAACATTTAATTTAAGTCCTTAGTTGCTGGCTTGACCCAGGCTCAAGAAAAAGGGCTATGTTAGCCTTGTTCTGGTTTGCACTACTCAGTTACAAAATACCTGCTATATTATTTTCTTTTTAAAGCAATTCAAACTCTTTCTATTAGATTTTATTTTTGACTTGAACATGGATTTTCTTATGCCAGTTCTATAGATATACATACAAACCACAAATTCTTTTAATCTCAGATCTTCTACCATTACAGCCTTACTGTTCTTGAAGCTTAGAATTCATTTTTCTTAGCAAAGCATTTAACAAAACAAAGCACATAGTTCAGCTGAGACATATAAGTTCAACAACTACAAAACAGTAATTAACCATACATTGGTTTCTCAAAGTAATTTTAAACAATAGGTCTTAATCTAGTTCATCATGAAGGTGTAGTTTACTTCAGCAAAGTCTTTTAAAAACATAGCATCCAAATCTTAAGTAGTTTAACATCCAAGCCTGATCAAAGCAATTCCTATTTCCCTGCAAAACCACCATGAACTGCCCATTATGAATATGAGACACCCAATGGTGCATAAACACAAAAGGGTCAGACTATTTGTCTGGTATGAATAATCCAACTGAAAACATGATCTCATTCAATTCTCTTTATAAACAAACTTTACATGAATAAGAAACTCAGTATCTTCCTTATGCTTGTTTTTGTGAAGCATGTTCCTTCATCTCAGTGTTAACAGATTATTTACACATATAATCACCATGACTTGATTCATAGAAAACAATCATAAGATTCATCCATAAAAAGAAACACCAAAACAACCAAATACAAACATCAATTCAGTTATCATCCCTTTTCAACTTTACTTGCCATTAGGGATTTTGCCCAGACCTCTCCTGAATTTTATTCCTAGAATTCATTATCAAATATAACAGGGTCTTTAGCTACTTTCTTCTTTTTAAACACACACTGCCTGGGACATTTCTCTGTTAACCCAGCACACTCAGGCCCCTGGGTATAAATATACCATGTGTGAACTTGCAATATTCCCCTTGCCAAGTTATACTTTGGTAGCCCTAAGATCCCAAGTCCTTAGTTAAATTACTAAGTGTTATTATTATTTTTCATAGCAGTGCTAATCCCTTCTGCATCTCACTTCATAATCAGAGAAATATAAATAATGCAAGCAACATGTATTCATCCAGAGTTTGGTAAGTTATATTCTCAGAAGCAAACATTTTATCATGAAAGAGGGAGGTGACTTCTTAGCACATTATTTTGCCTATGGGTTCCACTGGATCAAGATGTAAGCATATGGTCCTGAGTAATTTGCTAGATATATATATTCTCCCTTACCTCTGGTTCAATCAGATTCATGATCTGGCTAAACCACAAGTATATTTGATTTGGGTATTTCATGAAACATAGAAGCTCAGCACATGTACAACATTGCACTTCTACATTTTCTTTTGTTTTAACTAATATGAGACATAAGCAACAACACAATGTCACAACCCATATTTCTTTCTACCTTCAGACCATATACCCACTACTTGAATCCGGGGATTTTTATAAACAACTTATAAAGAAAACTTATAAAAGAAAACACTCAATCTCAAAGCTAACCCATATCTCAGACAAACATTTTAGTTCATGAATCCATGACTCTTATTTTTCTGGGTAAATCAGATAGAGGTTTTACCCTTAAACAAATCATTAACAAACCAAAGTCATCCAATCATAAAACATAACTTGTAAAAGAAAATTAGTTCAAACTGGTTGCCTCAATATTCAGGTCTTAATGCCAAAGTTTTCAGTGAGATTACTCACCTTAATCCTTCTTCTTCCTATGCCTTATGAACCCCCTTTTAGTCTTCTGCCTTCTCCTATTTTCTCTGGTTTATGCCCTGTATATTTTTCTCTTTAGGTTAATGAAGAACAAAAACATATGGTCTTACTATACTAGGCCTTTTATATAAATCTTGGCTGTTACTAGGGTTTATGGACTTACCCAATGTCAGTTCTACCCCATCCCAAACATAGCCTGCCCCTGGTTTGATTCAAGAAAATGAAAGGGTATGTGGTCCTTGTCTTCCTTTCCAGAAATTTAGTCCCTCTCTTTTAATTTTCCCTGGTCATGTCATATGCATGACTTCTTATTATTATTATTATTATTATTTTCTTAATAAAAGAGATTACTGAGAATAGATAAAGTGCTGGTTTAGGGACTCATGCCATTTTCATGCAACTTCTGTTTTCTTCCAGAGATTGATTGACTGTATACATGTATAACCTATGTATACTTAAGCCTTTTATTTTTCTTTCTTTAAATAATTTTAAGTTTATTTCAGCCTAGCTCTCATTTTCTTTGTACTATATTTTATTTAAAGACAAAATTCTATTTTTATGCATATGTATTTCTAAATCAGTTATTTTATTTTTTATCTATTAATTTCTGCCAAATTTTATTACACAGAAATCTGTGTGCATGTGTACACTGTCTTGTGCACATGTACATGTTTTATACTTTGTATCAGCAAATCAATTTCCTATTCCTATTTTTCCCAATGCAATTTCAAACAAATACAAACTAAATTAAATCATGAAATTACTCACAAAAATCAGGGTTATCACACCAAACCTCCTAGTCATCCTCCTCGACGACTATTCAC
The DNA here is from genome assembly GCA_030737815.1 of Allium fistulosum. Lineage (NCBI taxonomy): Eukaryota > Viridiplantae > Streptophyta > Magnoliopsida > Asparagales > Amaryllidaceae > Allium > Allium fistulosum. The sequence goes on along the minus strand of CM060908.1, from coordinate 969,288,891 downwards.
ATATCCATTCATTATCCTCAACTCGAATCATATCACCGAGTTATCAACGTGCTTGGAATGATCCCGTCTGGATTAGACCAAGTCTTCATCACATGATTGCCTCGCTTCATCACATCCTCGCAAAGCCTCATCTCAACCTCACATCATCAAATCTATGCATAAGAGCTTCATCATTCCGCTACATATGCCACGAGCAGCTTTCTCAATCCAAGAGCCTTTCCCTTAGCTTTTGAATCATCTTCGATCTAAATCTAATCATCAATCATCTAGTTCATAACAATCAATCAAATCAAACATCAATCCAAGCAATCAAGCATTCAAATATGGTCTAAGTAGACGATTATAACAATAATGGCATTTTTGTAATTAAAGAGTTGAAAGTCCAATAAGCATGAAAACATGGATTATATCTCTACAACTTGATGAATGAACTTGCATAGGTTAACATATGATAAATGGGTGTAACATCATCATGAACAATGGATCTATATGGATCTACACTTAGGATGAAGAAAATGCATGGAAATCACTATTTTAACACCAAATCGAGCCAACAATCCGATATACTCCTTTGGATCCGTGTGAGAGATAATCACCACTCACCAAATCACCTAAACAACCTCAAATCAATATGCTTCAGATCTGGGCAGCGAAGGATCAAGCTTGATCTATCACAAATCCGCTTCAAACGAAGAAATCTCTTTTGAAAAGATGAAGATCTTCAATCTAAGCTCTTGAATCTTCAATCTTGATCTTCGATTTGGATGGATGGAAGCACTAGATTAGAGTGGAGAAAAGAAGTGAAGAAGTGTAGAAGTCGAGCTCTCAAAATGGCAGCACTTCGTCGCTTCAAAATCCGGATCCCAAAAAGTGAGAACAACCCCCTCTATTTATAGCAGAAAATACACTAAGTCGAAATTTGGCCATCTCCTTAAGTCGTTTCCGACTTACGACCTAGGACCTTGCCGACCTAAAACCCACCGACCTAAGCCTAACGACCTACAACAATGCGCATCTGCGACTTAACATGCCAGCGACCTAACACTTAGACAGAACCTTGCGACCTAACAACTACAGAAGTCCACGACCTAACTTAGGTCGTTTACGACCTAACTGCCTACGACTTAGTTGGGTTGCGACCTAACAACTTAGGCTTCCATGCGACCTAACACTTAGATTACTCTAGCGACCTAACAACTTACCCTACAAAACAACTCACGCGACCTAACACTTATGCGACCTATCTCCTTAGGTCGCTAACACGCTAACTCCTTAGGTCGCTAACACGCCAACTCCTTAGGTCGCTAACACGCTAACCTTCTTAAGTCGCTCAACCCTATAGGTCGCTAACTCCACTAGGTCGCTAACTTGAACTGCCGACCTAACACTTAACTCACCCATACACTTAGGTCGCTCACAACAGTTTTTCCTTAGGTCGTTGCCAACCTAACTATACTAACTACCAGACGACCTAGTACATAATGACCTAACGCTTATCTCGGTCAAAAACTTAAGTCGTCTACGACTTAACATACTAACCACTAGGTCGCACGTCTTCTAGCTCGCGCTTCCTTTAGGTCGCTCGAAACCTTAACTCGCCAGAAATTCTTAAGTCTTCCCTCTTAAGTCGTCTACGACCTAAACCCTTGGTCATTAACTCGCCCAGACTTAAATTCCTATACGACTTAAGCTTCCAAACGCTCTCTTAAGTCGTGCAATCTATAAGTCGGTTACGACTTATCTCTTAGGTCGTTCGCGACCTAGGACTTAGAAAAAAAATTCTGAACGACTTATCAACAATGCAACCAAAGGTCAACTATCTTACGATGTTTCGATCCGTGAAAATACGGGTCGTTACATTCTCTCCCCCTTAGGAATTTCGCCCCCGAAATTCCAATCAAACAAAGCAATCAAAGACTATTCTGCACGCCTATCATCCATAGCTATCAACAAACCATGCATCCAATTCTAGCTTAGCGTACAGAATTCTAGGACTTAGAACAAGTTACAATATCGTGAGGTGACACGACACCTTAGGGCCATACCTTGAAGAGTTCAGGATGAGCTGCTTTCATCCTCTCTTCCACCTCCCACGTACAGTCGTTATCATCATCACTCCATTGTATCTTGAGCAACTTAACTACCTTCCTCCTAAGCTGTTTCGTGTCGGTTTCAACAACACGAAGCGGCTTACGAGGTCTCCTATCAACTGGATCAACTTCGAAATCTTCACAGCTATCAGCAGAAACCACCGTATTCGAGTCGTGCACATACTTCCGTAGATATGATATATGAAAAACATTGTGCACACCCGACATCTTCTCCGGTAATTCCAATCTATAAGCGAGCTTTCCAATTCGCTCGGTAATCGGGAATGGTCCAACAAATCTCGGAGTCAATTTTCCTTTCTTCCCGAATCGAATAACATTCTTCAGTGGAGAAATCTTCACAAAAACCATATCTCCTACGTCGAATTCCAAATCCTTTCGACGCTTATCGGCATAACTTTTCTGACGGTCTTGGGCTGCCTTCATTCGTTGCCGAATGATCTCTATTCAATCTGAGGTCTGCCGAATCATCTCTGGCTCAAGTATCAGCTTTTCTCCAGTTTCCAACCAACATGTCGGAGAGTTACACGGTCTTCCATACAATGCCTCATACGGTGTCATACCAATGCTTGACTGGTAACTGTTGTTGTATGCAAACTCCACCAAATGAAGGTGATCTTCCCATGATCCTCCGAAGTCCAAAACACAAGCTCTGAGGAGATCTTCCAAAACCCGGTTGACTCTCTCGGTCTGACCATCTGTTTGAGGGTGATAAGCTGTACTCAAACATAACTTGGTTCCCAAGACTTCCTGGAAGCTCTTCCAAAATCCACTAGTGAACAATGGATCTCTATCGCTCACTATACTCTTCGGAATACCATGGAATCGAACTATCCACTTAACATACAACTCAGCCAACTTTGATGCAGTCCTAGTCGATCGAACAGGAATGAATCATGCACTCTTAGTCAGACGATCCACAATGACCCAAATCCCTTCATTTCCCGTTCTGGTTCTAGGCAATCCATCGATAAAATCCATCGACACTTGTTCCCACTTCCATGTAGGAACTTCTAATGGCTGAAGCAATCCACTTGGCTTCTTCTGTTCGGCTTTTACCAACTGGCAGTTCATACATTTGGAAATAAAATTTCCAACATCCTTCTTCATACCTTCCCAGTAGTAGGTTCTCTTCATATCCCGATACATCTTATTTCCACCTGGATGAATTGTCAACTTCGAGTGATGACTTTCCTTCAGAACTTCACTCCTCAATTCATCTATATCGGGAACAACTAGTCGTCCTTGCTTCCGAAGCCAACCCTCTCGATCGACCTCAAATCCTTTATCCTTTTCTGGATCCAATCCAGATCCCAATTCACGGATAATCCTGACAAGCTTATCGTCTCGTTTTTGGCTCTCGCCAATCCTTTCCACAAGAGAAGGTCTTATCGATAAGTTTGCCAACATCTCAGGTTCCAATTCACATCTAGGCCTGAAGTCAAATCCAGCTAAATACTCGAGACTCTTCCATTTTGAAAACATGGCTCCCAATCCTGCATGTCTTCGACTTAACGCATCTGCCACTGCGTTACCTTTTCCCGGAGTATAAGCTATACCAAAATCATATGATGCTAAAAACTCTAGCCAACGTTGCTGCCGAAGATTCAAATCCTTTTGGGAAAAAAGATACTTCAACGACTTATGATCCGTAAACAACTCGAATCGAACTCCCAACAGATAATGCCTCCACATTTTTAGAGCAAATACAATCGCCGCTAACTCCAAATCATGAGTCGGGTAATTCCTTTCATGCGGCTTCAGTTGTCGACTGGCATACGCAACAACTTTATCCCTCTGCATCAGCACTGCTCCAAGTCCAGTACCACATGCGTCGGTGTAAACCACCATCTCATCATTCCCACTTGGAATAGTCAAAACAGGAGCACTCGTCAATCTCTCTTTCAGGATTCCGAAAGCTTGCTCACACTTAGCATCCCAACTGAACACTTGGTTCTTCTTCGTCAATCCTGTTAACGGTGCAGCTATCTTGGAGAAGTCTTTGATGAACCGTCGATAATATCCTGCTAATCCAAGAAAACTTCTCATATCAGATGCATTCTTAGGTCTAACCCAATCCTGGATTGCTGCCACCTTAGCGGGATCAACCGCTATTCCATTTCCAGAAATCACATGGCCTAAGAACCTCACTTCACTCTTCCAGAAGTGACACTTCGAAAACTTAGCCTTCAGCTGATGTTTCCGCAAGATTTCCAAAACAATACGCAAGTGCGTCTTGTGCTCTTCTTTCGTTCTGGAATAAATCAGAATATCATCCACGAACACAAGTACGAACTTGTTCAACTGATCTCTGAACACTCTATTCATAAGATCCACAAAATATGCTGGCGCGTTAGTCAATCCAAACGGCATTACCAGCCACTCAAAGAAACCCGATGGTTTCCGAAAAGCAGTCTTCGGCACACTATCTTTAGCCACTCTCAACTGGTGAAATCCCGTTGCCAAATCCATTTGAGAAAACACCTTAGCTTCGTGAAGCTGATCAAACAAGTCATCTATTCTCGGCAATGGATACTTGTTCTTCTAAGTCACCTTATTCAGCTCACGATAATCCACACACAATCTCAACGACCCATCTGCCTTGGTTGCAAACACAACTGGTGCACCCCACTCGGACACACTACGTCGAATGAATCCTTTCTGCAAAAGATCATCAACTTGTACCCTCAACTCCTGTTGTTCCCTAGGCGCCATTCGCCTAAGAGGCATCACAACAGGTCTGGCTCCTTCAACTAGATCTATTCGAAACTCGATCTCTCTATGCGGCGGCAACCCTTTGACTTCGTCAAAGACATCCTCGAATCTGTTAGCGATCGGCACTGATGACAGTCCATCCCGTGGAACAACTAGCGAATACATGAAGCTCATGAAGACGCCTTCTTCATGCTTACATCGTATCACAACCTTTCGCCCCTCCACATTCTCGACTGTCACTTCCAACCTTTCGTAATCAACCTTTGCCGCATACTTCCTAAGCCAGTCCATACCCAAAATAATTCCGAACCCCGCAAAGTTCAGAACAAAACAATCACAAACAAAAGAGCAACCATGACTCGACACAATCAGACCACGGCATAACATACACAAACAAGACGAACCCCCAACTGGATTAGTCACAACCAATGGCCTATCAACAATATCCGGTTCCAAACCTAACCGGCCTACGAGTTCATTACAAACAAACGAATGCGACGCTCCAGTATCAAACAGAACTCTAACTGGAACACCACATAGGAAAAGAGTACCTTGAACCACCACACTCTTTCCCTTCTCTTCAGCAGTAGGAGATTTCGAAGACGACAGAACAACTCCTAAAGCATAAGCTTGCACAATCTGCTTGTCCCTCCTCGGTTCTGGACAATTCTTCCTGATGTGCCCTGGCTTGTCACAGTTGTGACACTTCATCGGTGCCTTCGGATTCTTACAATCCTTAGAGAAATGGCCCTTCTGTTGACAATTGTAGCAAGTCACCTCGCCTTTCGGCTTCTTCTGGCCATCCTTACCCTTCTGCTGCTGCTGCTTCCTTTTCTTGTTTCCACCCTGCTGGGGTTTAGACTCTTCCCTGGTCACAGCAACAACAGATCCATCCTTAGGAAACAGACTCTCATGCCTGAGAGCTTTCTCCACAAGCTTCTCAAATGAATCATCCAAATGATCCACCAACTGCCTCCCAAGATAACTATCCAAGCCAGTCACAAACTTCTCATTCTTCTGATAAGCAGATTCAATATATGACCGAGCATACTTGGACAAAGCTTCAAATTCAGAAACATACTCAAGAACAGATCTTCCACCTTGCTTGAGCTCCACAAACCTCTTGAACAAAACAGACTTCTGAGCTGTAGAAATGAACTAAGCTTCAAATCTAACTTGGAATTGCTCCCAAGTAATCTCTTCTTCCGGAGTATCGATGGTAATAGAGTTCCACCAATCAGAAGCTCTCCCTTGAAGCTGTCTCGATGCCAACTTCCTCTTAGTTGCATCGTCAATTCCCAAATCACCAAAGATCCTTCTACAAGCATCTATCCACCTCTGGACCTCAATAGTTGATTCTGTTCCCAAGAAAACCTTCCCTCCAAGAGCAGTATAGTCCTTGCACAACTTAGCAAAATCCACTGGTTTCGGAGTTTGGACTTGAACTCCAACATCTACTGCTGCCCCCGGAACTGGTATCCTTCTCATGATCGAAGTCATCATAGCTTCGAACATGGCTGCATAATCCGCAGTCTCTTCAGTAGCACGGCCTTCCCTAGTAGCTGGTCTCCCTCTTCGACTCATTCTCAATATCTATAAAAAGGAATGATCAGAACATCTAGAGAAACAACTGCATAAAGGACTAACTTACTGCTAAACTACTATATTATATATAGTAATCATCCATCAAAATACAATTACATCTCTCATACGTAGTTACGTCAGCGAGCGTTGGGTAAAATCGATTAACCAATGCTCTGATACCAAATGTGACGACCGCCCATGACCCCTGCACTGAATCTAGAGATAGTGCGCTGTAAAGTGTGCCAGGCGACCATGGACGATTGTCAGGGTAGATTAAGTTAACAGAATCTATCGTATTACTCACAGCGCATGGACAAAATACAATAGAACATATGTATAGTGAAGCTTTTCAGAACAAAATGACATCATATAAAACTCCATAATAGTTGAATACAAGCATCCAAATAGTCAATACATCAAGCCTCACTACATATCTCTCAGAGAATACAAAACAGCGGAATATCCAGTACATATAATAAGAAGATAATATGCAACCCTCCGGCTCGTCTTCGATATCAGCATCGTGAGAAGACAACAGCACCTACCACCTGCTACCTAGTCTGCCCGTCCCAAAGTGGACGAACAGCCTAAGGCAATAAGAATTAAAACATAAAGCCTTGAGTCAGACAACAGTCTTAGTGAGCAGCAAATTAACTAACAACATACCAAAAGAGCATAAAGGAAAAGGAATAGGAATACAACCCTCCCACTCCAACCTCATTCTACAGTGATAGCCCCCAGACACACACTAAGCAGAAGCAAACATAACAGAGCATACAATTTAAAGTAAAGATATTATCACTCGAGTCAAGGTCGATGTTTCCCAAGTACCAAGGCCTAAATCAGATAAGCACCCAGAAAATACTGCTCTTGAGTCCGAATGACGATACACCCAAACATCCATGACTCTGGCTATCACTGTTATCATTGCTTCGATATCACCGTTAATTGAATGACCGACACATTCTTTCAGCCGTCCGTCAAGGGCTAATGGAAACCCCGGTTCTAGACATAACTCCCGCACGTCGTCGCAACCCGTGCCTAGGACTATCGAATCTGCCCAGAGTACTCGACCATCAACAGTTAGTCGTTGGAACTATCGAATCTGCCCAAACGTACTCTTTCTTAGAGCATGCTAGAACTTTCAACAACGATGCTATCCAAACCTCCTAGTCATCCTCCTCGACAACTATTCACATATCCATTCATTATCCTCAACTCGAATCATATCACCGAGTTATCAACGTGCTTGGAATGATCCCGTCTGGATTAGACCAAGTCTTCATCACATGATTGCCTCGCTTCATCACATCCTCGCAAAGCCTCATCTCAACCTCACATCATCAAATCTATGCATAAGAGCTTCATCATTCCGCTACATATGCCACGAGCAGCTTTCTCAATCCAGGAGCCTTTCCCTTAGCTTTTGAATCATCTTCGATCTAAATCTAATCATCAATCATCTAGTTCATAACAATCAATCAAATCAAACATCAATCCAAGCAATCAAGCATTCAAATATGGTCTAAGTAGACAATTATAACAATAATGGCATTTTTGTAATTAAAGAGTTGAAAGTCCAATAAGCATGAAAACATGGATTATATCTCTACAACTTGATGAATGAACTTGCATAGGTTAACATATGATAAAATGGGTGTAACATCATCATGAACAATGGATCTATATGGATCTACACTTAGGATGAAGAAAATGCATGGAAATCACTATTTTAACACCAAATCGAGCCAACAATCCGATATACTCCTTTGGATCCATGTGAGAGATAATCACCACTCACCAAATCACCTAAACAACCTCAAATCAATATGCTTCAGATCTGGGCAGCGAAGGATCAAGCTTGATCTATCACAAATCCGCTTCAAACGAAGAAATCTCTCTTGAAAAGATGAAGATCTTCAATCTAAGCTCTTGAATCTTCAATCTTGATCTTCGATTTGGATGGATGGAAGCACTAGATTAGAGTGGAGAAAAGAAGTGAAGAAGTGTAGAAGTCGAGCTCTCAAAATGGCAGCACTTCGTCGCTTCAAAATCCGGATCCCAAAAAGTGAGAACAACCCCCTCTATTTATAGCAGAAAATACACTAAGTCGAAATTTGGCCACCTCCTTAAGTCGTTTCCGACTTACGACCTAGGACCTTGCCGACCTAAAACCCACCGACCTAAGCCTAACGACCTACAATAATGCGCATCTGCGACTTAACATGCCAGCGACCTAACACTTAGACAGAACCTTGCGACCTAACAACTACAGAAGTCCACGACCTAACTTAGGTCGTTTACGACCTAACTGCCTACGACTTAGTTGGGTTGCGACCTAACAACTTAGGCTTCCATGCGACCTAACACTTAGATTACTCTAGCGACCTAACAACTTACCCTACAAAACAACTCACGCGACCTAACACTTATGCGACCTATCTCCTTAGGTCGCTAACACGCTAACTCCTTATGTCGCTAACACGCCAACTCCTTAGGTCGCTTACACGCTAACCTTCTTAAGTCGCTCAACCCTATAGGTCGCTAACTCCACTAGGTCGCTAACTTGAACTGCCAACCTAACACTTAACTCACCCATACACTTAGGTCGCTTACAACAGTTTTTCCTTAGGTCGTTGCCGACCTAACTATACTAACTACCAGACGACCTAGTACATAATGACCTAACGCTTATCTCGGTCAAAAACTTAAGTCGTCTACGACTTAACATACTAACCACTAGGTCGCACGTCTTCTAGCTCGCGCTTCCTTTAGGTCGCTCGAAACCTTAACTCGCCAGAAATTCTTAAGTCTTCCCTCTTAAGTCGTCTACGACCTAAACCCTTGGTCATTAACTCGCCCAGACTTAAATTCCTATACGACTTAAGCTTCCAAACGCTCTCTTAAGTCGTTCAATCTATAAGTCGGTTACGACTTATCTCTTAGGTCGTTCGCGACCTAGGACTTAGAAAAAAAATTCTGAACGACTTATCAACAATGCAACCAAAGGTCAACTATCTTACGATGTTTCGATCCGTGAAAATACGGGTCGTTACAAGGTCGGAGCTCTGGCGAACTCCAGTGCAGGTGCACGGCATATCTGAAATGTCAGTTGTCTTGGTTGCTGTGTTGTTTGGGTGGAGAGGTTTGGGACTCGAAGAGGTGATCGGGTTTTTGGGTTTGTGACTCGAGAGGGAACTCGGGTAGGTGTAAGTGTTTTTGCAAACAGTTTTAAACTTTAAAAATTTTCTAAGTTTTTTTTTTCAAAGATGGCAGAAGTTGAAGAAACTCGAGTCTGAACTCGAGCTAGTATAGGGTAGAACCCGAAGTGGTTTTGGAAATGTAGATTTTAACAGTTTTTTTAAAACAAGTTTTAAGTTTTAAATTGAATCTAATTCTAAACTATTATGTAAACAAAATGTTTCTTTTAACATTTGATTTAGAAGTTTTATAATTTGTTTCACTTAAAGTTTGTTAAGTTAAATTGTAAGTTATTTCTTTATCTTAAATTTAAAAGTTAAATTTAAAGTGGAATGTTTTAAATCTATTTAAATTATGTTAATGATAAGTGAGTCATTAAATAAAGATAAAGATTTATCTTAAAGGTTAATTAAGATTTTGATAATTAATGTCTAATTAATAAAATGATGTAATTAAGAGTAATTAGTTAATTTAATTAATAATGATTAGGGATTAATTAAGGAATTAATTAAGAGTAATTAAGAGTAATTAGTTAATTTAATTAATAATGATTAGGGATTAATTAAGGAATTAATTAAGAGTAATTAATTGATTTAATTAATTTATTAATTAATAATTAAGTGTTATAAGTTAATTAATTTGAGATTAATTAATTAAGTAATTAAGGTTGATTAATTAGTAATTAGAAGATTAATTAACTTATAATTAGAAGTACTTAATTTGTAATTAAGTTTTATTAATTAATAATTAGGCTTTGTTAATTAATAATTAAGAAATAATTATGTTATAATTAAAGTTAATTAAGAATTAATTAACTATTATTAAGGGTTAATTAATTGTAAGTAAGGATTGATTAACTGATTAATTAAGGATTAATTAACTTGTTATTAAGTTTTATTAATTGATAATTAAGATTTATTAATTAATTATTAAAGGATAATCAATCTACAGTTAAGATTGATTAATTTGTTTTAAAGGTAATTAAGGGATGAATTACTCAATTGTAATTAATAAAATGAATGTGATTAATTTAAGTTAATTAATCTGTTAATTAATTAAAGATAATCACTTGATAAGGAATTAAGTATGAATACTTAATGAGATTGATAAGTATAATTACTTAGTGTAAGTAATTAATGTATAATTACTGGATGTAATTAATTAAAGGGAATTACTTAATGGGAAGTAATTAAAGGGTAATTACTTGGAAGAAGTAATTAAAGATTTATTACTTAGTGTAATTAATCAAAGGATTTATATAATTAATTAAGAAGTTAATTAATTTAGAAAGTAATTATAGGATGGTAATTACTGTTTTGATTAAGGTTGATTATTGGAAGTGATTAATTAAAGTTTAATTAATTAATGCAATTAATTAAGGTTTAATGTAATTAATTATAGTTAATTAATTAATGAAAGTAATTAATTAAGGATCATTTATTAGTGTAAATAATGAAGTAATTAATGGTTAATTACTATGAATGGTTAAGGATAATTAAATTGTATAATAAATTAAAGGCTAATTACTTAAGGTAATTAAGAATAACTAATCAGGATGATTAATTAAGGTGGATAATTAGAGAATGATCAATTAATAGATTTGTAATTAATTAATGATTAAGTAAGCAAGATTTATGTGATGAAAGTAATTAATTTAATTTATTTAAATTAATTAGAGATGGAAGTAATTAATTTAATTCACTTTAAATTAATTACAGATGGTGATTAATAAATCATTGCTTATGGATGTTGAATGATATTGTTTGCCTTGAATGGTTTGAGATCTCAGATATGAGATAAGTGATGCTGCGTGATATGGATGTTTGGTTGAAATATGATGATAATGTGAATTATCTGTTTATGATGATAATGTGATTATCTGTTTGTGATGATGATATGAATTATCTATCTGTGTGTATATAGATAATGGAATTGAATTGTTTTAACTTTAAAACAACTTGGACCTAAAAGATGGCGTTTTGGATTTCGATGAGACCGGGATCGGGTTTCCAGATTTGGATATCCGAAAACCACATCGATCCAAATTAACGATAGGTCGTGAATCTCAAGTGAAGATGAAGATTCAGAGTGCAAGGGTTATTGTCGTTAACTCTGAGGGTAATTCCAAAATGAGTGTAACGAGATAATGCCTTCGGTTTCGTTCGAACCCGGAACGAACTTGTATGGATTGAATGCTTTCGACACATCGTCAGGTGGACGATGAGCATTCTAAATGATGTGTTCTAATAAGGTAATCGTAGCCTTAAGCCACATCAACAGGGAATGGCTAAAACAGGGGAGGTGCAGCAAGGTTAAGTGGGTCATACCTAAGTAGGCTAAGATTTCACCTGTCTAGAGTCCCTTTTTATTCGGCTGTGTGGGCGGTTGCTAGCTACAACCGCGGGGTTGTCTTATTCGGGGCTGTCCAGTAAGGGATGGTTCCGGATTTGTGTTGCAGGGGATTGGGAGTGATCCTCGGTACGTTGATCTAGGCCACGTACTGTGACGGGCGGTACCCCGGTAGCCCTGCCATTGTATGGAATCCAAACTCCAATAAGCGCCGTACGATTTAGTTGTGCCCAACTATGTTGGAACGTGAGATGTAAGCATTCCAGCTATTTCTGTACTTTACTTGAAAACCCTAGACCCTATTATAATATCACTGGATTTCCTATCAAATGTTTGGTTAGCGTAAGGTAAAAACTTACCCATGTTAATGTGTGGGAAGTCTTACGTGGTACCTTTGATTTCAAAAGGTTTTTAAAGTTAAGCAAATTTATCTGTTTACTCATACCAGACCCATGTCTGACCCGGAGTTTATTTCTGTTTTTCTTAAACTCTCGAGTACTCGAATTTATACGAGTAGCCAAGGGATTCAGGTTAGTTTAGGCAAATTCTGGAGGAGCAATTTAGCAGGAGGCTTCAGTGTATAGATATATATTGGTTCCGATGTGTTAGTGTTTATCTGTATCTCTGTGTTGTATTGAGTTGTAATAACTAGACAGGTGTTTATAACTGTCTAGTATGTGATGTATAATCTGTGTAACTCTGATTGATGTTGTATATTATGTAATACTTATGTAATTAATATAATTTATTCGTTCCGCTGTGAGATTCTGATGTTGTTTAGTTCTTTCTTCTCTATCTTTTCTCTTTCATATCCCTTTCTTTCTTAAAGATGATGCAAATTTCTGGTAATAGAAGGTCGGGTCGTTTCAGTTGATCAAATGTGAATAGTGATAACCTTGGCTCTGGTGGGGATTACTCATTAAAATAGAGTCCATAGAACTCTAGAATGAGTTTGAGTGTATTAATAGATATGAGCGCATATTTGTTAGTGAATATAAAATGGTTTTATATTGTGTTGGTTGGTTTGTTGAGTAGTTTATGGATTCTGGTCAATACGAGTAATTAACGTTATTAATAGAGATCTCTAAACACTTGAATAGAACAATTCGACACGGTATTGTTTTTTAAATAGGGTAAATGAAATAATTTTACCCATATTATTTTTGTATATGAAATAAATAATTTTTTATAATTATTATGTGTATATGGTTGTTTGGTTGTTAGTAAATGATTATATTAAATTATTATCATTATTGTGTAGAAATTGAATAAGAAATTGAAAGCTAATAACCAAAGTTAAAGAATAGATTTATATAAAAAATGAAATTTGAAAATATAAATTATAAATGTAACTTATAAATTGAAACAAACTTCTAGAGAAATATTTGAATAAGGATTGGAAGGTTTTGAAGTGTCGAAAAGTTTGGGAAGTTTAAATTCCTTTGGATTTGGAAATGGTTTTCAAAAGTTTTGGAGAAATAATAGTATTATTTCGGAAATATCTTTGAGTAGGATTTGAAATCTGGTGAGGTTTGGGATTTTAAAATATTTGAAATGCTTTTGATTAGGATAAAAGCACTGAACTCTCTTCGGTCACTGGAAAATAATTCCGATGATGATCGCGACATCATCGGTGTTCATTTGCGAGTTTTCAAGAGAGAAATTGCTATCTGGATGTTTTGGATTGGTGTTGTTGGAAAAAAACTGGGTTTTGGTTTTGAAAATTTAAAGAAATAGTTAGTTATACCAAAGGATTTTGGATATAATCGATTTCAAAGGTGATTTTGAAGTGTTGAGAAATTGCTTAAAACTCTAGAAGTTAATTAAAAGTGTTTATAGAATAATAAATAAGTTGTGACTTATAAAAATTTAGAAGTGTGTTAACGCTAAAAAGTGAACGCTAACACCCGGTGTGTGTAATAGAATTGTGAAAGCACCACCCGTGTGACGGGAACAGAATTTAAGCAGTAAACTGGCAGAAAAGCAGTAAAAGACAGCAATTTATAGTGGTTCGGCTTGAGATTAAGCCTACGTCCACTTTGAATCTCTTTACTACTGAATTCGGTTACAAATCGATACAAATCTCTTATCAAAACAGTACAACTTGATCAAAAGAAACAATCTTGACTACTAGCTCAATCTTCGTCGATGAAATTCGATGAATCCATGTTGGATGTAAGGAATTATCTCTTGAAGATTGTTGTAGCGTCTTGAATGTTTGAGGATCTTTGATTGCTGGATGAATGGAGACTTCGACAGAGTATCGGCGCTTGAAGAAATGAATGGCCAAAAGTCCCCGTTATGTTGGAAGTGGTGGGGTATTTATAGGAGCTGATTAGGATTCTGGAAATTTTTCTAAGGTCTTAGGTCGCGTACGACCTAAGTTAGGTCGTAGGTCGCGAGCGACCTAAGATAGGTCGCAGTCCATATGCGACTTAGGGAAGGCAGCCTGATTGAGTTGCTTTTGTTTCTATCTGAGCAAGTAGTAGGTCGTGAACGACCTATAGTAGGTCGCATTCCTTTCTCTGCTTTTAGCTCGTTAGGCTGTTAAGTTGCTAGATCACTTCAGGCTTTAGGTCGCAAGCATCTTCAGTAGTTAGGTCACAAGCATCTTCAGTAGTTAGGTCGCAAGCATCTTCAGTAGTTAGGTCGCAAGCATCTTTAGGTCGCAACACTGCTAGGTCGCGAAGTTCTTGAGATAGTTAGGTCGTAGACTCCCTTAGGTCGCAGAGCCTCCTTCAACAGCTAGGTCGCGACATTCTTTAGGTCGCTATGTTCTTAGGTCGTAGGTCGCAACCTTTTCCTGCTGTTAGGTCGCAAACCTCTATGTCCTTAGGTCGCGAAGCTTCCTGCTTGTTAGGTCGCAAACCTCTATGTCCTTAGGTCGTGAATCTTCCTGCTATTAGGTCGCAAAGCTTTTTGGGTCGCTGATCCCTTTTAGGTCGATAAGTTCTAGGTCGCTGAGATTATGGAATTAACATTTGCCCCTCGAGGCATATGACTATGCCATAGGTCGTATGCTTCGACTCAACCTTGCTAAGTCGCGAACGACCTAGAACTTCACGCCTGTTCGCCTCCCATTCTCAGTTTCATATAAATTGGTTAGGTCGCACCTTCTTCCTCACCTTACTGTTTTGAGCCTCCATCGCCATTAACGATTTTTCGAGCTTCCAAAGATAAATTCGACTCATTCAACTGACGATTCTTTCTCACCAATCATAATCCGTAAGTGGATCGACCTTTATTCGTCCATAGTCACTGCTTTGATCACGAATCGTTGTTACTTGTCCTAAGCCTAATTTCATGCATCATGCTTTCTGAACGGTAGTCTCAACTGACTTTCGTTTGTCATTTGATGTGTCGTGGTGATTTGCGATCACACGAAAGCTTTTACTACGGATCTATGGGGTTTGCAATTGATTTGCTAGTTAATTGGTGGTATGTCGAGGTAGGATGAAGGGGAAGATGAACTCTTTTGAACTGGCGGTATTGGGTTATCGGACCCAATATGATGTTGCTTGGAGAGGAAGTCGACAACCTATCAGACTTGAACGACCTAAGAGTTAGGTCGCGTGGGAACGCCTAGCGACTTAAGCCTTTGCAATCTGACAACATTTGCGACCTAGAGAATCCCCAACCTAAAAAACAATTGTGCACGACCTAGGACTTAAGGAAAATAGCCTCATCTTAATCCACTCAATTGCAACGTGCGACTTACAGAAATTTTGACCCATGATAGGTCGCTGAACGACCTAATACTTAGACAATTTTTCACAGCCCAACTTTTAACCTGAACAACACAGCATAAGAACGCTGCAACCTATGTTAGGTCGTAAGCGACCTAACACTTAGAATTTTGAGCAGAATTTGACTGATTTTTCTGAATTTGAATTGTTTTGGATTTTGTACTTCTTTTCAGATTGCCTTAACTTTAATGCTGATAACCTGTTTAGAAGCAACATTCACAGAAAAATGGGACGAATATACTGCTGTTGATTGCCCACATCAAACGACAGATTAGTTGACAAAGAATATCAAACTTAAATGAACTTCGTGAATGAAATGCTATGAACTAACAAATCTAAGTGAAGTATTAAAGCAAAATTGAAATGATCAACTAAAGCCGATTTATTTGCATCAACACAACACTATTCTTGGACTTAAGATATCAAGCCCTGAAACTTTATAATCGACAAGTATCAATTAATTTAGTTTCATTTACATTTGCTTGTTATTGCATTAGTTTTGCACAACACTTCACTCTTTTTAGGAAACGTGCACCTTAATATTTGATCGTCCAGTTCCTTGTGTAGAATGGAATCTCAACAGGAAGACTTGGAAACATCTGGAGAAGCCTTTCCAATTGCTACTCCATTAAACGATCCTCCGGAAAGGACTCCTACCACTTTGAGTCATAAAGTCTTCCGTCAATTATGCGTCCAATTTGGCATTGCCGAAGCTGACGTTTTGTTCCCTGGGATAAATGACACTGCTGATAGGCCGCCCCATGGCTTTGTCGCAGTTAACCGTCAGATGTGTTCAAGTGGAGCCATTCCCCCATTTAACGACTGTCTTCGAGAACTTCTCCTTCGCCTATCTATTTCTCCCTTTCAACTACACCCTAATGGATACTCCATCCTGCTGGGATTGTGTGTGCTTTTCAGGAGAACGTTGGACCGTTTCCCCACATTTGCCGAAATTTGCTTCTTGTGTACATTTGCAAAGAACAAAGACCATCCCTCTATCATACTTGTGAGGAGTGCCAGGAACCGTAAACTAATTCTGGACTTGCCCGAAAGTGCCCATGGATTCTTGACTCAATTCTTTTACGTTCGCTGTCCTCCGGGATTTTATGCCATCTGGAGAGTCGGAAGTAAGATTGCCTTTCACCGATTCGTTTTCTAGATTTTTCAGAATTCGGAACGTCAAATGCTTAATTCCATTCTTTCTTTTTGCAGCACTTCCTTCTCTTCTCCGAGATACCAACCACAAGTCGATTTTAGATACTTTGAGTGCCGTTGATGCTGAAGAGAGGAGTGCTAAATTCTTGCTGAAAGATGAATTTCTGCACCAGTTTGGTCTTTTACATCCTTCTAGATCGACTGAGATTCATGAAATTTCTAGTTCTGATGCGGAAACGTTAGTTGCTTCGGGCTCTCAAGCAGAGGCCTCGAATGCCCCAACTTCAATAGAAAAAATCGCATCAAAAGCACCCGTCGTAGAGGCTGCTTTGATAAAATGTTCCGCATCCATCGATGTTGTAGGGTCAGCTAGCAAGTCGGCACTTGCCCCAATTATTGAGGAGGAAGAAAATCCTCGAGTTTCCGAGAAATCAATTGATATGGAAGCTGAAAAGGAGAAGTCTGCTGAGCTCCAGGGTGATGACACTTTTGATGGCTTGAGCGATATTATGATAACTTCTCAAGAGCTTTCGGGGATAATAATCCAAAAGTGACTTCTCCCGTTGTTGAAGCGACTTCCACCCTAAAACAAACCATGACGCCTACTACACCAGTCATCTCTGTTTCCACACTAAAGCGTGGTCTGTAGTTTGACGCATATAGCTTGCACGCCGCACACACTTAGGATTTTTCAGCACTTATAAGCATTTATCCTCTTTTCCTGGAAATTTCTAAACTTTACTTCTTTTCCGTTTTTTCAGATTCTCCGTTGGGACGTACCGGCTCATACTACGACAACTTTCGGCGCTACGGAGGGCGTGATTCTTACGATTATGGACGTTATCTTCCCTCCCGCAAAGAATCTGACGAAGAGCGTGCAGCTAGAAAAGCTCAAGAAAGGCGTGCTTACGAAGAGCAGCAAAGAAGGAGAGACGATGACTCTCATAAAAGAAAATATCATGATGACAAAGGGAAAAAGCATGCTACCGATGACCCAAGTAAACGGGTTAAACTTGATGAGAAGGACGCGTCTGAAATTTCTGAAAAAACTGACGCTCCTGTCCCTTCTGATACTCTGGCCGGCTCTCCTCCTCTAAAGAAGTCTGATATTCAAACAATTATTAACAGGCCACAATATCAAGTTAAAGACGGCCCTCCAACGCTTCAGAGCCGATTTCCAAATTGGTGCCTAAAAGGAGTGCGCTTTGACTTGGATTTGGTTCCGATTGATAAACAAGACATGCTTAAAAGTCTTGACGCGGTCAGACTTAATATCGAGAGGATGTCGCAATGGCAGAAACTTGTCGACGAACTCCATAGGGTTAACCACATGAATCTTGAGGCGATGATGACCATGGAGAATGATAAATCAGAATGGGAAAAATGGCGTAAGCAGCATGATGCGGAGATGACGAGTATCGCAGACGACAACGCAAAGCTTGCATCTGAAGTCAAGCAACTTAAGGAAGATCTCACCTCGTCTTCTGCATCGCATACCCAAAAGGAAGAAGTCTTTCAGAAGCAAGTGCGGGATGCACATGCTGCGCAAAGGGACGTCGAAATGAAGCTTGCAGCTGAGCAGCACATTACTGAGAAATATCGCATAGAAAATACTGAGCTGCGGGGAACAATTGTGTCCTAAAATGCAGAGATTGAGATGCTGAAAGCTAAGCTTCTTAAGTTGAGAAGGAGCGTGATGACGCGGTCGCTGGACAAGTTGCGGCCGAAGAGTCTCACGACGCCACTAAAGCTAGCATCGATTCTACTCTATTTGACTTCTACATGCACAGCGTTTTGGGCCGCGGCACCCTTTCATTCTTGGGTCCCAAATATGAGATTACACTTGCTGAAGTTTGGGAGACCATACTTGATACATTTGCCGGTTATGCGGAAGCAGACCTTGTAGCGCTTTATCTAGACGATGAAGCACGTGATGCGCTTATTAGAGGCAAAGAGCAACTTGCTGAAGCTAGAGCCGGGACAGTGGTAGAGGAACATCCAGAAAAGACAACATCACTACCTGCCCCTGTCCATACTTCAACTTCGACTGATGTTGATATCATCGGTTCTAGCTCTCAATCTCCACTTGCTGCAAAAGATGCTGAAGCTAAACTCGATACTTCCGAGACTCCTCTTTCCCAAATTGAAGAGAAGAGCCAGGAAGAAACTGAGGCTGATAAATATGAAATTGAACTTGCGAAGCCAACTCCTCCAGGTAACTTTGGCGAAGTTCCGGGTCTAATGAACCAGTTATTTGATTTAACCGAGTTTGATGACCTTCTTACTTGTTACTTGAACTTTGGTGAACCGATACCTTCTCTATTTTCGGAAGATGTTGATTTTAACTTCTTTTCTTCTATAGCGGAGGCACCAAACACTGCACAAGTTTCCACTCCTTCAGTTGCCGTCCCTCTATCTTTACAGGTTACTCCTCCTTCTGCTTCCCAGCCGGGATCACAGGCAGAGAAAATCGAAGCTCTTCAAGGCCTGGATGATCCGGCTGCTTCGCAGGAACAGAAGGCGGAGGACCTTGAAGACGTCGAGAAGACCCTAGAGCAGTCCCTTGATGATGACACGAAGCTTTCAACACTGCTTGCTACTCCGGGGAGCGAATCTTCTTCAAAGAGGAAGGGGGAGCGTGGCATAAGGAAGAAGAAGAGAAGTGCTTCAACTGGGGACGAAGCAGAAGTTGATCCAGCCGCGCCTTTTTCTCCTTCTGCCCCGACCCGTCCACAACGACTCCAAAAAATAATCATTAGGCCGGGGAAAGGCTCCAAAGGTGGCGAGAAGAAGGAATAACAAGCTAGATTTTCTACTCCTTACTTTTGCTTTTTGCATATATCGACCGGGGATTGTGCGGGTACCGGTCCCTGCTTTTGCTTTTTGAGATATCTGCACATGTAAAGAATTTTCATAGTACTAAATAAAACAATTATTTTACTTGTACAAACTCTTGTGTATGTGAGAACGCATCTGTTTCTCTTTTTTAGTGTAGGATAAACGATTCCTTTTACTTGTACAAACTTTTTGTCTGTGTTTGGGAATGCATTTATTCCACATCTATTTTTCGTGATATTGCAACGAACTTGTGGCATGTTGCTTTTATTAATATAATTGAATTGTATAGTATTGCCCCCATGCTGTAAGTGCATTGCAATATTCCTAGCTTTTTCAAGACTAATACTCTTATTTCAGAGGATAATTATTCCGCTTTTAAGGGGAGAATTATTCTGCTTTTAATAGAGTATATCCAGTCTTTAGAAGAATTTTTATTTTCTCTTTCTGAAGAACGCTTCAACTTTCGGGGATAA
This sequence comes from Allium fistulosum, assembly GCA_030737815.1. Lineage (NCBI taxonomy): Eukaryota > Viridiplantae > Streptophyta > Magnoliopsida > Asparagales > Amaryllidaceae > Allium > Allium fistulosum. The sequence goes on along the minus strand of CM060908.1, from coordinate 969,268,722 downwards.
TCACTTTTATTTATTAGGAAGTGAATTTCCCTATGAAGTGAAATGAACTTTTCTGAAAGAATTTTGTAGTGTTTCAACTTTTTTAGGAGGAACTTTTCGAGATGAACAAGTTAATCCTTCCTTTGAGAGTTGAACTGTGCTTCTGGAGAATGCTTTTTGTTCGAGTATTTTATTTTGGGACATGCCTCCGGAGAGGGCTCCTCTTAAAGAGTTGTGCCTCCGAAGAGGTCTTGTGCCTTCGAAAAGGGCTTGTGCCTCCGAAGAGGGCTTGTGCCTCCAAAGAGGGCTTGCGGTGCCTTGGGAAAGGGCTTTTGCCTCCTAAGAGGTCATGTGCCTCCGAAGAGGGCTTGTGGTGCCTTGGGAAAGGGCTTTTGCCTCCGAAGAGGTCATGTGCCTCCGAAGAGGGCTTGTGGTGCCTTGGGAAAGGGCTTTTGCCTCCGAAGAGGTCATGTGCCTCCGAAGAGGGCTTTTTGATTGCCTGGAAGTTACTTTCTCAAGGTTGAGTGGATCCACGGGGCGGACGCAAGTTGCTTGATTGGATGCTCGTTTGCACAAACGATCGCAATTAAGTAACAAGGGCCCTGTTCCTTCAGCTTGGGAAGGTGCCCCTCCAGTGGTTCCACCAATCTTTTTTGATTGAGAGAAGTACTTTCATTTTTTGGCGTGCCTCGTCAGAGGGCTTTGTTGAACTTTGAGAAGGAGCGTTGGGTGGTTGGTGCGCCAGGAAGGTTGCGTCTCAGGGGCAAGTAGATCCACGGGACGGACGCAAGCTGCCTGATCGGATGCATCACGATTTGTCAGCAAGGGCCCTGTTCCTTCTTCTTGGGAAGGTGTCCCTTCGGTGGTTCTTACTGGCCCTTTTATCGAGAAGCATACCTCCTTTTGGCTGCTCCTTTGTTTGCTTGGCAATGTTCTCTCATCATCTGCTCATTAGCGATCTTTTATTATTGTTTCCAAGCGCATCTTCTTTCCTTACATTGCTATGTTTGAAGAAGTGGACTTCACTGTTGAACGACTTCACGGGACAAACGCAAGTTATCTAGTTGGATGTTTGTTTATATCGACAATCTCAACCAATTAACAAAGGTTTGTCGCAGTGGAGTCGCCAACTTTTTATGTGAAGTTCTCCTTGTATGGGATTTGTATTTGGAATTTCTTGTCGCTTGGTATTTGCATAACAGGTGATTTATAGAGGTCGCTTGGTTTTGTGACGAGCAATCATTATTTTGATGTCCTGCAATTTTGAATCGACCTTTTAGCAATACATTTAAAGTATTTACATATCGAAATAAAACAGGCATTATGAAATAGTAAAGAACACAAGATTTATAGTGGTTCGGCCAAGAATCGGGCCTACATCCACTTTATAGCTTTCATTCATTCACACTGATTTACAATATTTTACAACACAACTGATACATTCATCATTATTTCACAATTTTGAACAAAGCTTTTTCTTTCAAGTAAAATAAGGACGTAAGTGGTTGCTGTTCCAGGCTCTTGGAATTGGATCTCCTTCGACAGTTATGAGTTTGAAAGTGCCATCAAGAAGTTTACTGCCAATGGCATATGGTCCTTCCCAGTTTGGTCCAAACACACCAGTTGCCATCATGATCCTTTTCAAAACTAAGTCCCCGACCTCAAAGCTGCGTTTGCGAACTTTAGAGTTGAAGTGCCTGGCTATCCTTTGATGATAATCTGAAACTCTGAGCCTAGCTTCTTCTCTTTTCTCATCAAGAAAATCAAGTGCTTCAAGTTGCAGCTTTTCATTTTCAGCTTCGTTGAAATGAACTCTTCTATGTGAAGGAACTTCTACTTCCACTGGAATCATTGCCTCCGATCCGTATGCCAGTGAAAATGGAGTATGCCCAGTTGCAGTTTTGTGAGTAGTCCTGTATGCCCATAGTGCTAATGGAAGCTTATCAACCCAACCACCTTTTGCTCTTTCGAGTTGCTTTTTGATGGTTTACTTGATGATTTTATTCACCGCTTCCACTTGCCCGTTTGCCTGCGGATGAGCCACTGCTGAGAAGCTTTTCCGAATTCTGAATCGTTTGCAGAAATCCTGGAACTCTTCACTTTCAAACTGAGTACCGTTGTCTGTGATTATTTTCTGTGGCACACCATATCTGCAAATGATATTTTTTGTTACAAAATTTATCATCTTTTTAGAAGTAATGGTGGCCAAAGGTTCAGCCTCAGCCCACTTGGTGAAATAATCAACGGCTACGATAGCATATTTGATTCCTGATTTGGCAACTGGTAATGGTCCGATTAAATCTATCCGCCAAATGGCGAATGGCCATGGGCTGACCATCTATGAGAGTTCGGTGGAAGGTGCTCTTTGGATTTTTGCAAATCTCTGGCACTTGTCGCACTTTCTAGAGTAGATAGCAGCATCTCGGTTAATGTCAGGCCAGAAATACCCATATCGGAGAACTTTCTTGGCTAAAGTTTGACCAGCTGAATGATCTCCACATTCTCCTCTGTGTACCTCGGCTAGAATTGTCTTGGCTTCTTCCTTAGTTACACATCGGAGCAGAGGCATTGAAAATCCCCGTCTGTATAATCGGCCATCTTGAATTATATATATCGATGCTTTTCTCAATAATTTTCGACGTTCCTTAGAACTTTCTGGCAGGGAACCACTGAGTAAGTATTCTTTGATTGGAGTCATCCATGATTCATGCTCTTGAGACGTAGCCATAATCCAGTCAATATCCATTTCATCAATGCTTGGAGCTGACAGAACTTCTACAGGAACTAATCCCAGTAATTGAGCTTCTCCGGAACTTGAGTACTTTGCTAAAGAATCTGCCTTCATATTTTCCTCTCGGGGTATGTGGCTTATTGAGTAGTGATCGAAATCATTGAGGAGTTCAGAAGTTTTCGTCAAATATGCAGGCAAATTTCCTCCTTTGGCTTGAAATTCTTTCTTCACCTGGCAAACAATAAGCTGAGAATCGCTGAAAATCTATAACACTTTGATGTTCAGTTCCTTGGCGATTTTTAGACCGGCAATAAGTGCTTCATACTCTGCCTCATTGTTTGTTTAAGGAAATTCCAATCTCAATGCATAACACAATGATCGTCCTTCGGGGGTTTCGAGCACAACCCCTGCCCCAGAACAGTAATCATTTCTTGATCCGTCAACATACAACTTCCACTGGATTGGAATGCCGTCAGTTGTTTCATTCTCACTATCGCCTTTGTCAGTAGATTCCGCGATGAAATCTGCTAAAGCTTGTCCGTTGATTGCTCTTCAGGGGTGATAAGTGATGTCATACTGGCTAAGTTCAATGTTCCACTTCAAAAGACGACCCGAAGTTTCAGGACGATACAGGACTTGCTTTAGAGGTTGATCAGTAAGAACTTTGATAGGGTGAGCTTGAAAATATGGTCTCAATTTCCTGGAAGCAATTAGCAAACAGTAAGCGAGCTTTTCTATCTTTGAATAATTCATCTCTGCCCCAGTGAACCGTTTACTGATGTAATAGACCGGACGTTGTATTTTCATATCTTCCCGTACAAGTGCTGCGCTGAGGGCGTGAGATGAAATTGCTAAATAGATGAAAAGATCTTCACCGTCAGTAGGCTTGGAAAGAACCGGAGGTGTTTCCATGTGATAAATTAGTTCATCGAAAGCATTCTGGCATTCTGGAGTCCACTCAAAATTTTTCTTTCCTTTCTTTAGAGCGTCAAAGAATGGAATACATTTGTCTGTGGCCTTGGAAATGAAGCGACTCAGGGCAGCGACTTTTCCATTGAGACTTTGCATTTCTTTCTTTGTTTTAGGGGCTTTGACTTCCCTTAGAGCTGTGATTTGAGTAGGATTGGCTTCAATGCCCCTGGTGCTCACAATGAAACCCAAAAATTTCCCAGATTCTACTCCGAATGAACATTTCAATGGATTGAGCTTCATTCCGTACTTTCGAAGAATTGCGAACATTTCCTCCAAGTGTCCCATGTGATTTACAGCTTTCTTTGATTTTACTAACATATCGTCGACATAAACTTCCATGGTTCTACCAATCTGAGGCTTGAACATTGCATTGACGAGTCTTTGGTAGGTTGCCCCAGCATTTTTCAATCCGAAAGGCATAACTTTGTAGCAGTAGAGACCCACATCTGTAATAAAGCTTGTGTCTTCCTGATCCGGCTCATGCATCATAATCTGATTGTATCCGGAGTAAGCATCCATAAACGATAACAACTCATGCCCAGCTGTTCCATCCACCAATTGATCAATTCTGGGCAGCGGGAAGCAATCTTTGGGGCATGCTTTGTTTAGATCTGAGAAATCTATGCATACTCTCCACTTTCCATTTGCCTTCTTGACCAATACTGGATTTGAAACCCAATTTGGATAAGTGGAGTTTCTGATAAAGCCGTTCTCCATGAGCCGATCGACTTCTTCCTTTAGTGCTGTCGATCTTTCTGGGCCTTGAGTTCTTCTCTTCTGTTTCACTGGTGTGAATTTCGGATCTATGTTCAGAGTATGTACAGCAACTTCCGGGGAGATCCCACACATATCAGCGTGACACCAAGCGAACACATCTAGATTGGCTTTTAAGAATGATATCAGTGTGTTTTGAACTGTTATATTTAGCTGTGAACCCACATTGAGTACTTTGTTCGGGTCTTTCGAGTCTACAGATACTGGTACCGTTACCTCCACGGGTACCACTCTATTCTCCCCTGTACTGGCTTTCCTGGGATCCATTTCTTTTCTTGCATTGCTGTGTTCGCCAGTACAGGGGCCGTTCCGTAGTTGCTACAGGGTCGGTTCCTTGATGCGGAGCGGAGCTGCCGCATCTTTCCCCATTTCTCTTTTCCTGGCTTCTCGGAGTTCCACAAGATAACATTCTCGTCCTGCGTTCTGATCTCCTTTAATAACGGCAATCCCATTATCAGTAGGAAATTTCATTGTTAAGCACCAAGGAGCGAGGACGGCCCTGAAAGCAGCAAGAGTAGGCCGACCTAAGAAAGCGTTATAGGCGGAGAATCCATCAACAATTACAAAAGTTTGCTTCCTAACCAACTTCTTCTGCCCTTCGCCCATTTCAACAAACAAGTCCACCGTTCCAATTGGCTGTTTCAGTTCTCCTGTGAATCCGGCAATTTTGTGTGAAGAGGCTTGTACATCTGTCATGGGGATTTTCATTTGGTCGAATGTCCTTTTAAAGAGTATGTTGCACGAAGCACAACTATCAACCAGAACTCTTTTGACAATAGCCGGCCCAATACCGATAGAAACAACTAAAGCATCCTCAGTAGGAGCTTCCACATTAATAGAATCCCTGGTTCTGAACATAATATCATCGTGAAAAGTCTTCTGCTGCTTTAGAGGTGCAACATCTTCCAAGATCAAGACACTTTCTTCAGTCGGAGCATACTTCAAAGCTCTAGCATACCTTTCCATTTCACCCCAACTCCTGCCAGCTGGATGAGGTCCTCCTATGATCACATTGATAACTGGTCTTTCTTTTTCAGCAGGCCTTTCTCCCGAACCAGATGAATTAGCTGGGGGTAGTTGCCCCGGGTTAGATGAAGATGGGTCTTTTCTATTCCTCTTGACATATTGCTGCAACTTATTCTCTCTTAACAATTCCTCAATCAGGCTTTTCAAATGGCGGCACTCATTGGTATCATGCCCTGGTTGGTTGTGAAACTTGCAAAAACTTCCGCTTTGAACAGCATTCTTCCCAACTTTCACGGCCGGTGGTTTTGGAAATTCAACAGCATCCTTAGTGGCGATGAAAATATTCTCCGGGGTATCGGTCAGAGGAGTAAAGTCTGAAGGTTTAAGGAAACGTGGTTTTTTGAAGTCTTTCTGCCTTTTCCCACCATTACATTCCCTTTTCTGATCTGCAGGTTCTTTCTTGCTTTGAACGGTAGCATTATTTTCCACCACTGTTGTCACAACTTTAGAGGGTGCGGAAAGATTCTCTAGGCGTATAAATTCGTCAGCATTTTTGTAGAATTTCTCGAGCGAATTTGGCTCCTTCATCTTCAGCCATTTCCCAAATTCGCTCGATTTGTCGATAGCACGCATCAAATAGGTCAAGATCATTCATGGCTCTGCGTTATCGACTTCTGCCAGAGCTAAGTTGAAGCGGTTCAAGAATGACTTAATAGGCTCTCCCGGATTCTGTTCAAGACTGGACAGTGACATTATATCTTTTGCCTTTGAAGCGTATAGCCTGAATTGCTCTTTGAATTTTCGGGTCAGATCAGAAAACTGATCTACAGATCGGACAGGGAGCTTGGTAAACCAGAGAAGTGCCACTCCTTCCAAATAAACTGGGAAATATCGGCACTTTATTTCGTCGGTTGCTCTTGCACCGGTCATGTGCCAGTCGTATTTATACAAGAACTGATTTGGATCACTTGTTCCCCGATAAGCAGGAATGGTGGGGGGAACAAACTTTCTAGGAAATTCATCCTTTAGAATCTTCTCGTTAAACGGAGTTCTACTTGGTGCGAATCCCCATCCGCTCTCATCTTCATCTCTTTGCATGCTCTCTTTCATTATTTGCTTGATCATACCAGAAAGATATTCCTCATTGTTCAGAGATTTCGTAGAATAGACCTCAGCCATCTTTTCGGGGGTTTGTCCAGGTAAATGCTCATGAAGAACTGGTGACGGCCTGGATCCTTCGGCCTGGAGGGGTGCCCCTTCGGCAGCACCCGATCCCCCGTGAGGAATATTTCTCCCCTCGGAATTGGGAGCAGCATTAGCAAAGATTCCCTCATTACTTACTGGTCTTTGATTCGTACCAAATAGAGCATTCAGCTTTTCCATCATCAGATTATTCTGAGTTTCAATCTGCTGGTATAGTCCGGATACAGCAGCATCTAACTCTTGTCGCGTCACACCGACGCTTGGCGCTGTCTGATTTGGAGAGAGAGAAGTGGCAGCATTATCATGGTCATCATCAGTTCTGACAGACTTTCGTTTCCTTCCAGGAGCCATTATGTCTGATAAACTTCTGGTTTTGTAGGAAATTCTTTCAGCAAACTTCTGAGAAGCAATGGTGAGTAGTAGCCTGAGTTGGGTTCTCAGTGAAAGCACCAAAATGTTAACGCTAAAAAGTGAACGCTAACACCCGGTGTGTGTAATAGAATTGTGAAAGCACCACCCGTGTGACGGGAACAGAATTTAAGCAGTAAACTGGCAGAAAAGCAGTAAAAGACAGCAATTTATAGTGGTTCGGCTTGAGATTAAGCCTACGTCCACTTTGAATCTCTTTATTACTGAATTCGGTTACAAATCGATACAAATCTCTTATCAAAACAGTACAACTTGATCAAAAGAAACAATCTTGACTACTAGCTCAATCTTCGTCGATGAAATTCGATGAATCCATGTTGGATGTAAGGAATTATCTCTTGAAGATTGTTGTAGCGTCTTGAATGTTTGAGGATCTTTGATTGCTGGATGAATGGAGACTTCGACAGAGTAACGGCGCTTGAAGAAATGAATGGCCAAAAGTCCCCGTTATGTTGGAAGTGGTGGGGTATTTATAGGAGCTGATTTGGATTCTGGAAATTTTTCTAAGGTCTTAGGTCGCGTACGACCTAAGTTAGGTCGTAGGTCGCGAGCGACCTAAGATAGGTCGCAGTCCATATGCGACTTAGGGAAGGCAGCCTGATTGAGTTGCTTTTGTTTCTATCTGAGCAAGTAGTAGGTCGTGAACGACCTATAGTAGGTCACATTCCTTTCTTTGCTTTTAGCTCGTTAGGCTGTTAAGTTGCTAGATCACTTCAGGCTTTAGGTCGCAAGCATCTTCAGTAGTTAGGTCGCAAGCATCTTTAGTAGTTAGGTCGCAAGCATCTTCAGTAGTTAGGTCGCAAGCATCTTTAGGTCGCAACACTGCTAGGTCGCGAAGTTCTTGAGATAGTTAGGTCGTAGACTCCCTTAGGTCGCAGAGCCACCTTCAACAGCTAAGTCGCGACATTCTTTAGGTCGCTATGTTCTTAGGTCGTAGGTCGCAACCTTTTCCTGCTGTTAGGTCGCAAACCTCTATGTCCTTAGGTCGCGAAGCTTCCTGCTTGTTAGGTCGCAAACCTCTATGTCCTTAGGTAGCGAATCTTCCTGCTATTAGGTCGCAAAGCTTTCTGGGTCGCTGATCCCTTTTAGGTCGCTAAGTTCTAGGTCGCTGAGATTATGGAATTAACAAAGTGGAATAAATAAGCCTAGAATATAATAGTTTTGTATTTTGGAAGATGAATAAAAATCCAAAACTTAAATTATAAAATAGATTGAAAACTCAAGTAAAATAGTTAAAGTGATTTTTGAGATAAAAATAAAATATTGGGTATAAAATTGGAATAAACTAATTGATAATTAATTAGTTAATGAAATATGGAAATGGAATTTAAATTGGTTAAATGAAAGTTGAATTGTAAGTTAGTAATGGAGTGGAAATGAACTCGAGTTATAAATAAAATTCAACTTGGATTGTTGGTGAATTAAATATAGTTGGAAATGTTGTTGAATAAAATAGAGTTGGATTATAATAGTGATGGTTTGAATTTACAAATAATATCCAAGTGAGTAGAAATAAATTGAATGGCCTTGTTATTAATAAATTGAATTCAAAAATAAAATGTGAATGCAATTTACAATTTATAATGGATTGAATGAGTATACTAATTGAATTAAATTACTAAAATAAAATGGAATTGAATAAAATTCTATGGATTGATAGAAGTAAACAAAATTGATTTTTGAGTCAATTGACATGAATATGAGCTTGTTTGAATTAAAAATGAATCGAATGTAAGAAATTTAATTGTAAACCATTGAAATTTAATGTAATGGCATATGAATAAGTGGAAAGCAATTGAATTAGTTTTGAAATCATATGAATTGCTCGTGGAAAGTGTTTAGTGCTTAATGCTTATGTTATGTATGTATTTAGCTATTGAAAATAAGTGAATTGTTAATAAACTTTATATATGTGTCACTTACATATTTAAATTGAGTAAGTACAGGTTCAGGGGCCGTTTGGCTGGATTTGGTCATGCTAAAATGCTAATAATAAACCGCTTTGCTTAAAATTGCTAATAGAGGTACGCCTATGCAATAAAAATAGGAAATATGAACTGTTTTTGTTTTTCCGACCGTGTGGGTCGATGTATATATATTTATATCTCTTGTCAAATTGCAAAAGCTCCTCCGTACATAGGAGACTCTGCCAAAATTTTCCGAAAATTTTGGGAGTTAGAAATTTTTTAAAATTTTCACTAACGACAACTGATTTAAAAATTGGAATTTGAGATAAAGGTAAATAAGATTCAATCTTCAAAGTTAAAGATGAATCGAATTCAAGTAAAATTTGAAATGAAAATCTGAATGAAAACTTGGATAAAAGATGGCAATAAAAATATTAGGATTTGAAATTAATTAGCAAATTGAAGCAAATTGAATCTATTTGGAATTGGAATCCAAATTGATTTAATATAGATAAAAACCAAGTGATAAAATGAAAGTGGATATAAGAAGTATATAAAATAGTTATATTGAACTTAAGAAGGGATGGTGGAATTCTTAAGTAAATTTGGTATTGGGAAAAATATTCTATGTTAGTATGCGGATGAAGGTTAATTGGGGTATATGGAATGATGAGTGTGTTTAAGTGGATATGAATCAAAATAAATGTGAATAAAAGTGAAATTGATATAGTTAATAATCAATGGATATAAATACGTAGGATGTACGTATATTATTTTATTCGCATAGCAATTTGATCCGGATTCGAGCACAAAATTTCGAGATAATTATATCGATCCGAGTTGGGATTTTTCACTCGATTTTCGATGGCGAACCCTGGATATGGATTTTGATTGATTCTGGATATTCTCTATCATAGTTTGTGGCTATGCAAGGAGAATGACAGTTTCTGATCAAGAAACCAGATCTAAGTCCGCACTAGGAAGTCGAGTGGACGATACTAGTTCGGAAATGAAATTGTGTGATCGAGTGAGCGATCAGATTTGGTATTGCGTACGGATGATATATGTGCATCGTACAGGCTTAAGTAAAGCAAATATTGAAAATTTGTAAAGTGATGAATAAAATAATTTTGAATTCTATGATTGGATATTATTTCTTAGTGTAAGATATATAGGTAATTAAAGGAAAAAGGAAAATGGGTTTTTGATTTCATAAGATAAATTTGTATGGCCCGACAGAAAGGTATGTATTTTAAATTGGCATATGAAATTTGATGATTTTCCTGTCTAGCCACTTGGCATTTTGTTTTCTTTTGAAATCTGGGGGCCCGTAGAGGCATTTTGTAGTAGTACCGAGCTAGCCACGCAAGGGAGACGCTGGCAAAAAATTTCAAAAATTTAGAGAGTTAGAAAAATTTTGAGAAAATTTTGATAATTTAAATTTGAACTGTTAAATAAGTAATATTGTTTGAAACTTAAAGATAAGTTTGAAAAGTTAATAAGAGGGATATTGTGTCTTTGATAAAAAAAGATTGTTTTGGGTAGTCATTAAAAACTGTTTGGTTTTGGGCAAAAGTAAACGAGTATTGGACCATTCTTCCTAACTAGTAATTTCGGGGACGAAATTCTTTTAAGGGGGGAGGAATGTGATGACCCGGAATTTTGGATATTTGAAATGAGAATATTTAATTAATTTTAAATATTCAAAAGGGTAATTTTGACTTAAATTTCAAATATCACTATTTATTGGGTGATTTAATTATTGGATTTAATAAACTGAAATTGGGTAAAATGATGAATCTGGAATTTTAAGCCTGTTAAAAATAGTTTGAAGGCTTGGAAAATTTATATTAATAATACTGAAGATAGTAAAAGTGCTAAAATTGAATTTGGAAGTGTTTTGTTAAGTTTTGAAAATATATCGTTTAAATCGATATTTAAATATAGCCTTCCGGGGCACAGTCTCGGAATTCGACGAAACTGATTCCATGGGATACGAAATAGTGTATTATTATCGGATTTCAATTTTTGTAGCATTTGGAGTTGTCGCGTGATCGTACGGTAGATAAATGCGCTAAATTTATATCGGAAATTAAATATAATAACTGGGTCCAAAAAGCTATCTTCTCCATACGATCGAGTTAGGACTCAAAACCTTTTCCATTGCATTCGAAATAGGGGTATAACATTATGAACGCCTAGCGGCACGCCTCGATTGGAGATCGAGATTTCGAGTTGCAAAAATTCGAGACAATTTGTACTCATAAATATATACATCTTTATATACCCTAAGTCAACAGCAGAGATTCCTTTCCCACCAGCCTGTTTTCTTTCTCCATCAATACTTTTTCCCCTCAAATCACTGCAGCCTTTCTCCACACGCCAATATCACATCGTGTCCCCCCTTAGCCTTGTTTTAAAATCTCACGCACGAATAAATGAAGTGAACAACCGAGCTTCTCTTTGAAAACAAAATAAAATCGAACTTCAAAATTTAATGGTTGAGTAGAATTTCCTCTTCAAAATCACGCCTTTTCCCTACCATCCCTCCTTTTCAAATCAAGGAACCGAAGACGTTCGAAAAAACAAAACCAAATCAAATTTCCCATCGTCTTCTAATTCGCGAAGGCATTTCAAATTGCGACTTTCTTTTTTAAATCCTCCGATCTAATCGAAGGAGTCAGGGCAAGCGAACAGCGTTTGAGAAAAGGCAACAGGAAGGCGGCGTACGAGGTAGCCAGCTCGAACTCGAGCACGCGAAGGGAAGTCTCCTGGTGGTGGGTTTTGCGAGCAGGTCGCAGGAGGCTCGATTTTTTGGGGATTAGGGTTGGTCAAGGCTCGATGGCGGCCTAGAGATTGTCGCCGTAGGTTGCAGTGGTGATCGATGGCAATGGTCGGAGGGATGCAGTAGGCTAGTCAATCGATTCTGGCGAGGCTCGCGTTTGAGGATTTAGGCGGCACTGGTTCGTCGGAGTCGAGATGCCGAGGGAAGGGGCCGAGCTAGGGTTGGGTGGTCTTGTGCAGTAAGGTATAAAATGTTGTTTTCAATTTAATTAAAATAAATTTGTAAATAAGCAGAGAAAGAAAAGATAATAAATAATTTTTTTACAGTAAGTTATTCAAACATATATATATATATATTAAAACATTTTGGTTTGAATAGTTTATATTAAAAATTGGACCTTTGGTTTATATAGATTATTTTACAAACATATATATATATATAGTTCTAAATTGAAAGAAATATAAAAATAAATATACATGTTTTAGCCTACTGTTCTTGTAGAAAAATATTCAGGTGATAAATTTGTTTAAATTATTTTAAATTAAATAAATAAATAGTAATTAATTGTTCGATCAACTTAAATGATTAATAAAATGTGAAATATTATTCAAGGTCTGAAGCCGTGAAGAAAATGGTCAAGATGGAAATGGGTTGCAAATAAAATAAAGGTGAGTTAATCTCACTCATCTGGGTTATTTAAATTTAAATAGTTAAATTTAAATATTTGGTTGAATGAATGGATTGATTATATGTGATATTATATATAGTAGTGTATATATATTGGAGTTATTGATTTCCTGCATTATATAGCGGATGCGACCCTATGCGCCGCATAATAGCGGATGATAATACTTAAACCCATATACCGCGATATTCCACCTCGAGATGGAATTGGTATTGTCCTAACGTCTGTGGATGCAGGGAAATAGGTTGGAGGGATCCAACTAGATTCCTCAAATTTATTTAGATTATTTAATATTATGTGACATGGTTATGTGATAATCTGTGATAGATTATATTGGTAATTCAAATGTTGATTGCTATGGTTTGATTGAATATATTTGGATATTCTGAGTATCAAAATATATAGATTTGGATTTTTGAAAGAAAATAAAAGAGGACACTTTAAGTAAATAATTATAGAAATTTGGATAAATTAAAGAATGAATTGGAAAGGAATAAAAGTTGATTTTTGAATTCAAATAAATAAAATTGCGAGTATGTGAACTGAGATTTTTGAATAAAGGGAAATAAGTGATTGTTGTAAAATCTCAAGTGTTATTATTTAAAGGAATGAAGAATTTATTTTAAAAATTTAAGGTTTAAATTTATTTGAAAGGTTAAAAAAGGAATTTGAAGAAAATAATATTCTGAATTGGTATTCTCGGTGAAAAGAGATTTTTTTTAATCATAATAAAGAAACGAAATTTAAAGTTAATGGATTTTGAAATAAATGAAGTAAGTAAGGAAATTTATTTCAAAGTGAAGTAAATTGAAAATCAATTGGAAATTGATTTAGGTGTTTAAAATTGGAATTTTAAAAGAGAAGTGAGATTTTGGAATTTATAAACTGGGTTTATAAAGTGAAATATAATATCGGTGGATATTTGGAAATATAAATTCAAGGTGGGAATTTATAAAGGAATGTAAATTGTTTTAAAAAATAAATAGTGATTTATTTTTAAAGGAGGTGAAAGAGAAGTGTATTTCCCTAGAGAGCCGAGTACGTTTCCAAAGAAAATTCTTAAGTATAAGTTAAAGCTTCAAAGTTGTTTTAAAGGTATGTTTTGGAAAATCTATTATTTTTAAATGTTTAAATGTTAAAGTAAGTATTTTTTTTCAAATTTATTTTAGTAGTAATTGTTTAAAGATTAGTGATTTGTCTATTATATTTTATTCCGCTGCGATGGTTAGATTCTGATGTTGTTTTCTTTTCTTCTTCTACCTCTTCTTCTTCAACCCAAATGGTTTGTATTTCCGTTCTTCTTGAGTTGATTTGATGAAATTTGACGTCAATTCAAGGGGTACGGGTTTGCGGGTTGTTACAGTGGAAATAATAAGGGTCGCCAAATGTGAAGATCCTTAACTCGGCCTTCGAAAATCGACACCCGTACTTCACTTGTACTCGAAATGCTGCAGATTCAAATGCCGAATCTGGGTCTCCGGAGCTTATAACACCATTAAGTATAACAACACAGCAGAAGAAAGAAATGAATGATATTGTAACGACCCGTATTTTTACGGATCGAAACATCGTAAAACAGTTGTCAATTGGTCGCATTGTTGATAAGTTGTCCAGAGTCTAAGTCTTAGGTCGTATGAGAGTTTGGAGCGACCTAAGGAAGTTGGCGAGTTAAGGAGTAGACGACTTAGTGAAGTGGAGCGACCTAGGGATTGGAACGACCTAAGAAGTTAGGTCGTGTGATAGTTAGGTCGTGTGATAGTTAGGTCGTGTGATAGTTAGGTCGCGTGATAGATAGGTCGTGTGATAGTTTAGGTCGGTCGAGCGACCTAAGTAGTAGACGACCTAAGGAGTTTACGACCTAAGGGTTAGTAAGGGTTGGCGACCTAGTAGTTAGCGACCTATAGGAGTTAGCGACCTATAGGAGTTAGCGACCTAGTGGTATGCGACCTAGTGGTAAGCGACCTAGTGGTGAGCGACCTAGTGGTAAGCGACCTAGTGGTGAGCGAGTTAGCGTAGTTAGATCGTTAGACGACCTAAGGAGTTAGGTCGTGAGCTTCTGTGTTGAGTTAGGTCGTAGATCGCGAGGATGCGCGTGTGTGTTAGGTCGTAGAAGTGCGCTGATGCGCTAAGTCGTTAGGTCGTAGGTCGCATGGATGCGCAAATCTAGGTTAGGTCGTAGGTCGTAGAAGCGCATGCGTTAGGTCGTAAGTCGTGGAGTTTTGTTAGGTCGCATGGATGTGCATAGGCTTGGGTCTGTTAGGTTGAAGTTTTAGGTCGTAGGGTTTCTTAGGTCGTGGACGACCTAATTCCGAGCGAACGACCTAAGTTTTTTTTTCAGCCTATAAATACACGTCCATTTCTTCATTTTTGGGATCCGGATTTCGAAGCGACAAAGTGCTACCATTATGAGAGCTCGACTTCTACACTTCTTCACTTCTTTTCTCCACTTTGATTTAGTACTTCCTTCCATCCAAGATCGAAGATCCAAGAGCCAAAGTTGAAGATCTACATTCTTCGAAGAGTGATTTCATCATTTGAAGCGGATTTGTGATAGATCGAGTTAGATCCTTCGCTGTCCAGATCTGAAGTGTGTTGCTTTTGGGTTGTTTAGGTGATTTGGTGAGTGGTGATTATCTCTCACACGGATCCAAAGGAGTATATCGGATCGTTGGCTTGATTTGATGTTAAAATAGTGATTTCCGTGCATTTTTCATAAACTTAAGTATAGATCCATTGTTCATGATGATTTGACATCCATTTTACTACATGTTAACCTATTCAAGTTCATTCATCAAGATTATGGAGATATTGCTCATGTTTTCATGCTTGTTAGACTTTAGACTCTTTATTTACGAAATTGCCATTATTGTTATAATTGTTCATTAGATCATATTTGAATGCTTGATTACTTGGATTAATGTTTGACTTGATTGATTGCTATGAATTAGATGATTGATGATTTGATTTAGACAAGATGGTCAAAGATGATTCAAAAGCTAAGAGAAAGGCTCTTGAATTGGAAAAGCTGCTCGTGGCATATGTAGCGGATGATGAAGCTCATGTGGATAGATTTGATGATGATGTTGAGATGAGGCTTTGCTATGATGAGATGAGGCGAAGCATAGTATGAGATAGTCTTGGTCTAATCCAGATGGGATCATTCCAAGCATGTTGACAACTCGGTGAAATGGTTCGAGTTTGAGGATAATGGTTTGCTCGAGAGGCGCTTGAGCTAGTATGGAAATAGTCGTCGAGGAGGATGACTAGAAGGCTGAGATCTCATCGTTGTTGAAGGTTCTAGCATGCTCAAAGCAAGAGTACGTTGGGCAGATTCGATAGTCCTTGAAGGCTATTGATTGGTAGTCGAGTACTCTGGGCAGATTCGATAGTCCTAGGCACGGGTCACGACGACGTGCGGAGTTATGTCTAGAACCGGGGTTTCCATTAGCCCTTGACGGATGGATGGAAGAATGAGCTGGTCATTCAATTAACGATCATATCGAAGCACTGATAACAGTGATAGCCAGAGTCATGGATGTTGTGTAACAACCCGGAGTTTTACAACAAGTAATTATCGTTAACATGACGATTAAACCGGTTGTTAATTACTGTTGCAATTTTGAATCGATGGAAATTCTTTTTCGGTTTGTATAATTCTTCAACGAAAAGATTGGGTTAAAAATTCTTTGTTAAATTGTTGATCATTGTGGGCTTTAAAAATTGAAGTGTGGCACTTGTTTATATGGATGCCGTGATAAGTATTTGACCCGTTTCCCCTTACTGATTCTCATTCAAAACCCTAAACTAAAGAAATCGAACAAAGAAAAAAAATGGTGGTGGCCTCGTGACTTCGCTCGTTCGTTCTTCAATGAAGGAAAAGCTGCAATGGGACGAGCTTCGCTCTTTTCTCCGATCAACCTCGCGATGCCGGCTCGCCTATTCGAACGAGTTAAGATGCGATTTGGGGTTTTCGGTGAAGGTAAGTAATTTCCTAATTACTCACATCTTATTCGATTTCATGTATAAGTGATTTTGTAGTATCGATCTTGAATTTTTGTAATTCGACTTCGGTCGTGATTTTTGAATTGTTTTGAGTTTTGCTGTCTTGTCTCAATTCGTATGTATTTTGCTTGAGTTTATTTGCTACCATGGGATTGAAACGATTCCAAATGCTGATTTCTTTGGCCAACAGTGGTTTTAATTTCTGACATTTTGGTGACTTCGTCCATTTGAAGGGATTTCTAGGCTTTGTCATGTCTGTTCAAAAATGCTGCCTGATTTTATTACAACAGTTAATGTTTTGAAATCTTGTTGTTGTACTTCACTGTTTTGGGTTGATTCCCTTACTGGTCACGGTTTTGGCTTTTGGGCATTTTGTTTTCGTGAATTTTCTGATAATGTTGATTCGTTTTGTGCTCGACTGTGGCCAATAATTTGTCGACTACGGCTTTAACTCGAATTTTGATTTCATTGTTATATTGCAGTTCTTAGGTTGATAGCATATATGTTAGTCATTGACCCTTCTGTATATATAGCACCACTGTAGTCCTAGCTTTATCTTCGCTATAACCATTTGTAGGTTATGTTTTCATTGTATGTCTGCATTGGGTAAACTTTGGGTTTCACTGGGATTGTTTAGTATCGAGTACATGTTGTTACCATCCACTCGAATTCGGTTGCATCCATTTCTACGTTTATTGATTCTGTGTTTCACGTGGGTTGCAATTCAATGTTGCATTCCGGTATATGCAATTGCATAATTCTAAACATGCTACTTGCTTCGAGACAGTTGCATTCAGTTGCATTGTTGGTCTTCTCGTGTCTCAGTGACACATTAGTATTCGAGTTTGATGTTTTTGAAGGCGGGCACTGTCCAGTTTCACCGTTGCCCCTCTGATTTGTTTTGCCATGAGCAGTTGGTTATGTACATGTCTTGATTCACTGTTGTACTTCACTGCACTTAATTGTGATGTGGTTACCAGATTTGAGTTGTACCCTTTTTCATGTTTCCTGTACTTTGAGTCTCTTGTGCATTTTGAACTGGTGCACTTGATTCCGGTGATGTACACTGTTATCATTGGTTCATCTGGTCATTCATTGGTCTGTTTAGTCTAGGTTGATTTCATTTGCAGTAGCTTGATGATCATTTGTTCATGTTATACCTTCTGAAATCACTTGAACTCTGGTCTGTGGTCTTGGATATATCACTGCATACTTGACTAGTTGCATTCATTTCATGTTCTCATTGCACTTGTATTTCCTCGAGCTTGTGTTGTCTGGTTGATTGTACTTGAACCAGTGATTTGCTTCATTACGGCCTGGTCTGTTGTAGATGTATAAATATTTGAACTGGTCTCATTGGATCTTCACTTGAGTCATTTGAACTTTGGCTGTTAGACTTGACTTTGTGATATTTGGGTAGTCTGATTCATCTGAATTGCTTCCCTGTTACTATTGGTTATCTTCTCTGTCATTTGCAGTTGCACATTTGAGTCATTCATTCTGTTTTCATATTGTTGCATCGTTGCATGTCATCTCTGCTTCACCTATGCTACATGCTGTTTGTGTACATATAGGTGATCAGTTGCCTGTAGTCTTTACTTGAATACGGTCTTGTACTTGTGAAATTTTGAACTGGTGCACTTGTGACCATTCACTGTTGCACTCAGGTCTGCAACATTTGTAACATGTATATTCATGTTGGAGTTGTTCATTGAAGTTCATTCTGTTCATGTTGGCACTGGATTCATTTTTCTAGTTGGTCTAGGTTGCTGATTAGTTGCTTTTGGGTTCCTTGTGTCACTTTGTTCACTCGACCTTCACTTCAGTACTTGTTGGTATTGTCTGAGTTCCCTGTGTCACTTTGTTCACTGGTCGAGTTCTTTACTTGATGTTATTTGATCTGTTTCACTGTTGTACCCCTGATTCATTTGCCATGTGCAGTTTGTTATGTACCATCACTTATGTACATATTTCGTATTCTCTTAGATAAAGGTTTATGCTGTTGCACTGCCTTTGTTCTCGAATCCGATACATTGCATTGATGCTTTGTATCCATTTGCATTTGGTCATTTTGCTTCACTGGTGACCTTATTTTCTAATGAGGCTGATCTGCGTCTTTATCTGTTGAGTGTTGTAGTGCCTTGTAACGACCCGTAAATTTTAACCGTTTTAATAACGTAATTAGTTAAATTTTGTGAAATTTTAAACGATAAAATTTCGAAATATAAATTTGATATTTGGAATGCGTCTAATTAAAGATAGCAACTGGTAAATTTTCGTCCGAAAATATGAAAATTTATTTCGCGCGTAAATTTACTTCAATTTAATCAGTTAAAAATTGGTGATAATAAAATGTTTTCCAAACCTGAATATTTTTACATAGAAAATTTGTAAATCATCTTCTGAGTGAGACGTCGTCTTTCGTTTCGTCAAATTTAGATGTCTATTACTCCGTTTATCTTAATTCTGGCTGAATAGCAGCATTTTCGGTACCGATTATCGACTTTTGATCGGATGATCGTACCACCAATATTTGTATACCGATTTGATCGTCTCGTCGTGCTGATCTCAGCGGTATACTTATTTCTTTATTTTGAGGTCCGGTACGCGACGGAAATAATAAAACGGTTCGTTGTAACGGTACCAAAATTTCTGACTTTACTCCTTCCTTCAGTTCAAATTTCTAGCGTGCTCCTACATTAAAGCCTCTGAACAATTCAACCTATTTCTATTCCTACCCTACCATTTCTCCTCAAATAAATTTAATATATTACTAAAAGTACAAGTTCAAATATATATGAGCTGGCTTTACATTTTCTCAGATCTAAAGATTCATCTTCCTCCAATTCCATTTTTCTCTTCTCGTTCAAACCTGACAACCCACTCACGAGACCAACCAGATCACGGATCCCTTCACACTCTAAGCCTCTGCCACTTCACGCGCGTCTCGTCTCCTACACCCCGCCATCACTTCCTTTCCGTCTTCACAACTAGCAGCCACCCACCTACTCGAATAGCCTGACCACATCCACAAAACCCCGATCCACCATGAAACCCATCACCAGACCCACCACCGAACACCCCTAACAGCCTCCCTGACGCAGCAGCACCGAGCACCCCTCCCCCCAAAATCTGCAGCCTCCGCCCAAACTTCCCAGCCGAGCCTCGCCCTGGCCCTGAAACCCACCACAGTAGCCGCTTATGCCTTGCCATCCCCTGAACCGAGCCTCCACCTACCAGCTCGCTCTCACACTCTCGCCCATCCTCTCTTTCGCTCGGCAAGCCACGCAGCCTGCACGTGTCCATCTTGTATCACCCCATAGCTGACGTGTGCCAATTATTTTATATACGGGTATGTTTATCAATTTACTTTTTCATATATATAAAGCTTTCTCATCTTATATATATAATATGTATATATAATAGAAGGTATGTTGTATAAGGCGAAGCCAGTCTAGTGTAGTGCTGATGTTTATATATATATATATTTAAGTCACCTATATAATCGGCTGTATCACATATTTATATAGTAGTTGTTATATTGTAAGTATATATACATATATAAAAAAGGGTTTTTACAATAAAATAAACAAACGTTTTATATATATATATATATATATATAGGTATGTGTAATGTAGTCTGTTAGTTGGCATATATCATGTATTGTTGTCTGCACTTAAAATATACTAGTTACTATAATATATATATTATTATCTAAGTAGTTTCGCTGATATACAAGTGTAGTGTTAAATTGAAATGGTTTACTGTAATTGTATATATAGTTATATTATAACCTATGGACAATGTTAGATGAATCTATTTTTGATGTTGTTAAAATATATATATATATATATATATATGTATACAGTGTACAATGTTTTAAGTATGCTAGTAGATATTTTGCCGCATGTGGCCTGTTTGCAATGTATATTATAACAGTATGTTTATATATATATATACATATAAATATTTATATAAATTATTCATAGAAGCTGCTGTTCACTGGCATAGGTTACTATATTATATAGGTCACTGCATATAGGTTAGTATATATATAGGATGTTGTTATTTATATGATTTAATGATTTATACTTCTTTTGTTACGGTATTGTACACGTGTATAACCGTGTTGAAGTATGGTATATATATATGATGTCAGTTTATATTTTGTTATGTAAGTTTTATATAAATATATCAGCATAGTTATATTTTAAGTGTACATATATATAAAGTTATGTTATGCTGAAGCTTTTAGTTTTACTTTATGTACTAAAGTATATTTGTATATATAGTATATGAGTAGTAACTGTATGTTTTGTTATAAAATTTGTTTTACTGTATATATGGTTGGATGTTCAAAGTGTTAAAGTTATGTTATATATATTAGTAGGTGCAAGAGATATTTTGATATATAGATATAGGTTCTGTTAGTTTAATTATAAATGAAGGGTGTATATAATATTGCTATAAACTATAATATTTATATATACAAAATTTTACAAGTCTGTTGTGTTTCAACATATATATATTTTATACGGTCTATATATTGCAAGCTGAGGTTATATTTGAAACTTTGAAAGTTGTTTGTTATATATATTAAGTCTAAGTTGGTCTGTTATTATATAGTTCATATATATTTGTTCTGAGTTGTATATTTCATAAGTTATATATTTAATTTAATATGTGTTGAAATTTGGATATGATTTTGTATATAAATATAATTTCATATGTTTCATCTATAACAATTTACTTGTATAACTTATCTTCATCGATCACATTCTGATTCATTCCATCAATTCGTGTTATCAGCTTGGTCATCAAACTCGTGCAAATTTTGCTTTGTTTCGAAGTTCGTGTTCGGATTCGTAACTCATTTCATCCTCGTTCGTCTCTAACCACGAAAGTGGAGCAATCACTCACGATTATTGTTCTTATATTTATTAAATTTGATTTCAATTGAAACATCAATTGAAATATACTGCTGCTAGTTATTTACATTTTTATATATGCTATGGACTATATCTGTTCACCTGTGACATCTGACACCATTTTCTGTTATTTATACTGATGATGATATATGCCTGTTGCTGTTGTTATTTTATTATCATATATGTTATCACTCTGCAAGTTCCCTATTAGTATAGAATCACTATGGGTTGAAATGATACATACCCGAACGATCTGTAGAATAGGAGAAAATCGTTAGGGGTTGAAATGATAAACCCAAGCGATTTTCATTAAATTGAATTTGGGATTTCGGGTTGAAAAGATATATACCCGAATATATTTTAAATTGCGGATTGAAATGATAAATATCCGTATCACTTGACCATAGGATAGAAAATTATATACAGGCACCGTTGGTCTATATATAAACGTTTTGAAAATTATTTCTATGGTTTTGGAAAGAAATATATGGTTTTGATTAATATTGATTTTAAAGATTTATTAAAGTTGATTTAATAAAGTTGATAAATAATATGTTTAAGTATTTATTTAATATCTATATTTTCAAATATAGAATTTGTAATGATTTTAAATTGATTGAAATTGTATTTATTTAAGAATTATACTTAAATAAGTTTGATTTGAAATGTATTGAATTTGAAATTTAAAGAAGTGATTTACAACTTGAAATTTGAAAGGGTGACTTAAATGGATATTTCAAACGTATAAATATTTAAATGAGATCTTTTGTTTATTTAAATTGTAAATTGAAATTGTATTCAAATGTCATGGAAATGTTAAGTTAATATTTCAAAACTAAATAATTGTAAAGTGAATTGATATGTATATAAATTTATCGAATTTAGTTTTGAAATGTTGAATATTTAAAGTTTTGAAATATATTAAAATTGAAATGGCCTATTTTATGGTTCAGATATGTATTTGAAATCAATAATTTGAAATGGTTTATTTAGAAGCTGAATCGAGTTGAAACTAATGATTTGAGATTTGATTAAATTAAATTTTTGGAATTCGAGTTAATTTGAATCGATTTGTGAAATTTGAGGAAACTAATTTATTTTATAACGAAATTTTATTATCTAAACTGTTTAAAAGGAAAGTGTTATGATTGCCAAAATACTGTGATTTCCAGACTACGATTTCGAAAGCATTATAACTTTGGAAAGTAATATGATTTTGAAATGGATATATTTGAGGTGAAATGATATCATATTAAATTGGGTTTTGAGATGATAATTATATTTTGGTTTTGAAGTATAAACTATTTTGAAATGACCACGGTGTTATAATAACGATTGGTTGGCAAAGAGACCGGGATCGGATATGGACATACTCTCTGTCGATACCGAAAACCACTTTGACAACCGTGTACGCGGTGGAGATTCCAAAATGAAGTAGGATGGTGGCGACGTTCTTAAGGTATGTTACGTGGACCCAACTCCCGTGAGTTGGCATAAGGTGGCTAAAACAGGAGCGATCTCGGACCAGTGAGGTAGCACCTCTTCTCGGACACATTTCTTCGATATTATACTCTTATTTGTGATTTGACTAGATGGCCATCCTCTGATTTGGGAATGTTGTTCGAGGTGGACGATAGTGGCTGCTATGCGCTCCATCAGTCCGTGTGCGTAATTGGTATATCTACCCTGGCATTGCCTAGTTGTGCCGTGTCACCTACCATATCGAGCTTTACTACGATTATGATTTTAAGATCCGACCGCGTTAAGGTTCTCCATCCCCTTAACGCTATTTTCCGATATGATTATACTTTACTTATTTAGACACTATTATAATAGCGAATATTACTACATAGTAAATAGTTTAACGGACCCTTAGAGGATGGTTATCCCAAACATCCTTTAAGTTACTTGTATTCCAGTTGATATTTCACTTGAGTTGGATTTATTGAATATAAGAATGTTAATCCTGAATCGAGTGTTTTGTGTTTTGCTTTACGCTCGGGTCAAACTGAGTGATACAACATTTGAGACTCACCTTTGGAGTTGGAGCTTCGCTTGGAGATCCAGCAATCTATCGATCCTGCTTTTAGTTATTCTGTTGATTCCAGTGATGTATTCAGATCTTGTATTTGATTATTGTATTGAGACATCTATTGTATTCGAGACTTCTGTTGTACCTTGTCTAACTCTGTTATATATATAGTAGCTTCATGAACTACTATCCTTTTGTTTCTGCTGCATTATTGATATATTACTCTGTGTCTGTGATCTGTAATTATTTTATTTATTGTATATGCTGAGTTTTGCCAAATTTTATTTACAACGCGGTATTTTGAGCAATTCAACTCCGGCTTGAGTGTCTACCTATACACTTATAATGGATGTGAATGGTCCAAAATACTGAGTCGTTACATGTGGTATCAGAGCTCTGGTTTTAGGCAAAACTCAGCATATGTAGTAAATTCGATTACAGAATCACTTTCGTTCAAGCTTGAATTCCTTCTTCTTTGACTCGGTTCCTTTGAATTTTGGAACGTTCACTTCGGTTCCAAAGTCCATTCGTGTCTCCCCATTCGTGTCTTTTGATTCTGGAGTATCCCATAACTCCACTTCAAATGATCTCTATAATAAATCGGCGGTCTCGCCAATCTTCGAATAAATTTGTACTCGGGTGAAACTCCTTTACAACAAACATTGATTCACCGGAGATTTCTGTATCCTCGGTTTATGATGCTGCTATCTTATGCTATACCCGAATTCTACCTCTGGTAATCGAATGTCGATTTGCTTCAGAATTCTACATCGATCTTATCTATGAAGTCACGGTTGACCCGGTTAAGGTTGCCCGCGATTTATACAACTTTATCCATCTTCCTGTTTGAAATGCAATCATCTAACCTTCGTTTCGAGCCTATCTATTTTAGATTAGAATTCCCTTTGATTAGAGTCCCTCTATATTTGGATCTCTATCCTGGTTGTAACGACCCGTAAATTTCAACTGTTTTAATAACGTAATTAGTTGAAATTTTGTGAAAATTTTAAACGATAAAATTTTGAAATATAAATTTGATATTTGGAATGCGTCTAGTTAAACATAGCAACTGGTAAATTTTCGTCCGAAAATATGAAAGTTTATTTCGTGCGTAAATTCACTTAAATTTAATCAGTTAAAAAGTGATGAAAATAAAATGTTTCCGAAACCTAAATATTTTTACATAGAAAAATTCTAAACCATCTTCTGAGCAAGATGTCAGTTTGTCGTTTTTCCAAATTCGGACATCTTTGGCTCCGTCGATCTTATTTTTTAGCGTTTTTCTTGCATTTTCTGTTATTAGAAAATTCGAATTTTTATAATTCAACCATACCACTGATATCTGTATACTGTTTTGGTTATCTCATTGTGCTGATCTCGGCAGTGTATTCACTTCTGTATTTCAGAGTCCGCAGTATAGTACAATCTGCGATAACGTTCGGCGTATTGGTTCCACAACCGAGTCTTTTGAATTTCTGGTGACCATCCGTTTTCCAACGTGAAACCAGTAGCCTTTCATTGTTACTGAATTTAGCTTTCTGTCCTTCGCTATTCCCTATATCTCATTTATTATGGGTTGGATACGTATTTTTCGGTCTCTTCAAATTTTATCTCGGAACCAACAAGCTTCACTTTACTGTAGCATCTCCTTCATCTACTTATGCATTTATTTTTTTGAAGGTAACAACAGCCGAACTCCGAAATATACTTGATCACCACTTCACACATTCTCATTCATTGCAAAAAAAAAAAAAAGTTCACAGCCGAACTCAAGATTTGCCACCAAAGAAGCCATCAACAGCGACCCATCATCCCATATCCCGCCAAACACTTGAGCATCCTCCTTCATGTGACTGCAATCGGCCTCCGACTTCCGCATCCACTACCCTCCGTGCACTCGCTCGCGACTGTGCTGGAAGTCTCCGATCGATCTCCTGGTGACACACACGAGAGCAGCCCCTCTCCACAGCGCTTTGTTTCAGCTCACCTTCTTCTTTGCTATCAAACCCAACACCACCTTGCTCGATCCCCTCCATCTTCTCTATTCCACCCGCCATGCCGTAGAGCCCCATCGCCTGAAATCGCGACTCCAGCCCAGCCTTGTCGCCTTTCCCCTTGAACGCCACCACAACCAAAGCCCTCCCTTCGCCACAACGTGCACGCCTTCCTCTGCCAATGAACCAACCCGTGCAACCCATCCTCACCGAGCTTGCCATTGGATCCAAACTCCACTTGACCTGACAACTGAGCCAAACCGCCACCACCAAGACTCTAACAGCCGAATCCACCATTCTCTGCCTCGCCTTCGTTCAGTGTGCAATTTATAGTTTGTACGTATATCCCTAAGCTATTATATACTTTAGTTCTTCTACCTTATATTCTCATGCGCAGGGTTGTTTTTATAAAGTTATGTTTTATACATATATCAGTTTATATATTTTACTGTTGAGATAGAGTAATATAAAGTATGTTTTGTACAGAATAGATATTGTTCTCGTTTGCTCCTCAGCTTATATATATATCTACATGGGTTACATATTCTATATTTGAGTTCGCAACTTTTATATATATAATGGATTCACGTATATAGTAGTTGGTATGTTGTTCATATATGTATCATATATGGAGTAATTGCGTTAGTATATAAAATTATATACACCAGTTTGCATGGGTGAGTTAGTTTGAACGTGTAAAGTAATATGGTTTACATATAAAAGTGGTCAAGCAATATTATATTTAATACTGTATATATAAATATGTGTTTACAAAATTTTGTACAGCAAATATATTAGCTACTTGGTTCGTTTTTATATATATATAACTATAGTTTTATAAAAATGTCAGCTATGAATTACGTTGTTATAGGTTTGGCTTTACCAGTATATATTGAGTATAAAAGGTTATATGCATTGTTGCAGTGTTTAGATTATATTATACTATATGATATCTTTGACATAAGCTATGTATATTTTATAATAGAAGACGTTATATATATATAGGTTTGCTGTTATAGGTATATAAAGGTTTTACATTGCTATATTACTTACAAACCGTGCTTTACTTATACATTAAGCGTACGATGACAGTGTTTTATAAAAATATTATTAAGTGTTTGATATATTGTATAGTTGTATGTAATTTATAATATAAGCTATTTGATTTTGAAATATATATATATATATGTGTGGATATATTAGTATACTGGGTTGTTTAAAAAAAATCAAGGCTGTAAGGGTTTTTGGAATATGATGAGTATTAGTACATTGATTGTAATGGGTATATATATATATATATATATTTATTGAGTTATATTTTGCATAGATAAATTTGCATTCTGCATAACATAAGTGTTTATTTTACATATATATTTTATATGTAGTAAATTTTATGGTATAGAATCGGTTGAACTAATATATAATTCGTACTATGAAAGGATATGCAGGTCTACCAATCTAGGTGTTTTGTTATATATTGTATATTAGTACCTTGATTTCGAATTTGACTATAGATTTTTATAGTATAACCTATACATATGTATTTTGATTTTTAATACATATAGATTTTGATTTGGGTATGTGTATGTGTATACATAGATTTAAACTTAATATCGATTTCCATATATATATATATATATATATTAAAGATTTTTATAGTTATATATAGCCATATATATATATTTATATAAGTTCACTTGGATCATTTATCGTCATCGATTCTATTCTGATTTGATTCGTTAATTTCTGTTATCAGCCTCGATCGTCGAATTCGTGCCAACCTAGCTTTGCTCTGGGATTCGTGCTTGCAATTCGTAACTCAAATTCATTGTCTATCATCTCTATCCTCGAAAGGTGAGCAATCACTCACGATTAATGTTCTTTTATTTATTAGATTTGATTTCAATTGAAACGACAATTGAAATATGCTGCTGTTAGTTAATTACACTGTTTCATATGCTATTATCTGTATCAGTTCACCTATGACATCTGACACCATTATCTGTTAATTATTTATGTGATGATAATACAGTTTAACTGATAATTGATTGATTGTTGATGTTTATATTGGACGTTAAATTGTTAATGTTAAAATGATAAATAGTATACAATTGAACTTGATATAGGATAGTTAAATGTTAAATTTGATTAATTGACATTTGTATAATATGACCCCTTTAACTGTTAAATTTATTGACTCGTAGGGTTTGTTTAATTACACTTTGAACCACTGAATGTATGTTGTAAAATTGATGATGTATGAAATTGTAAATAGATGACAAGTGAAGAACCGTAATGTAATAATCTTTAATCTACATGAAATGATAGTGTAGATTCTAGAAATAATTATATTAATTCGTACAAATAACAATGCGAATTAATACGGTTATTTCGGGATTATTTGAATTGATTATTGGATTGCTATTGATTGTTATTATTGCTTGTTTATTTACTTTGACACCATCCCAGTTATCACACTACAAGTTCCCTTTGATATGTTTTGATTTTGAATTGAATTGGAATCGGGTTGAAATGATAAATACCCAAATTGAACTTTGACTTAGGATAGAAAATTAAATAAAACTCGATTGGTCAATAATTTGATTTAAAATTAAAATGAAGATGTTATTTAAATAAATAATATGGTTTTGAAATGAAGTTGAAATTTTAATTTTTATGAAAGGAAAATGTTAATATTTAATAATCTGAAATAAAATATTAACAATGTAATTGATGAAAGAATGTTGTTTAATTTGAGAAATGATTGAATTAAGTTTGAAATTATTAAACTTTGAAATTATTTAATAGTTAAGTTTTGAATTAATTAATAATTAAATAAGATTAATTTATTTAATGATTAAATTGAATTGAATTCTTTAATAAGTAAAATTGAACTTTTGAATAAGTGAATTTTTCTTCGTAAATAATTGAAACTGGGTTTCTTTATTAATTAAGTTTTGGAAAATTATTTAAGTAAGTAAATAAGTGAAATTGAATTTCTTTAACAAGAAATAAAATGTGATTTATTGAAATTAATGTAGGACTTGGAAGTTGAAGAATTTGATTTGATGAATTTAATTTAACTAAATTTGAAGATTTGATATAATGAAGTTGAACTTAAGTAATTGTTTTAATGAATTGGAAATTTAATAGGAATTGTTTTGAATGATAAAGTAACTTAACGAATATTGAATGAAATCGATAAATGAATTTAAATTGATTTGAATGTTAAATTAAATTGATTTAAATGATTTCGGAATGAAACGTATATATGAACTTGAATCAATATTTGAATGGTTTAAAATAGAAATTAAAAGTGAATTATAAGATTTTGAAATTGTGAAATTGGAAGTTTTGAAACAAAAATTTTGGAAATTGATTTCGAAAGACAAACGAAATGTTGATTTATAAACTCTGATTGAAATTGAATTTGATTTGGTTTTGAAATATATTAAATGACCAATCGGTGTAATAATTACGAAAGTTATTAAAGAGACCGGAGTCTGTTATGGATATACTCTCTATCTAAACAGAAAACCACTTTAATAACTGTAACGCGGAGTGATGATCCAGAATGAAGTGGTTGGAATGATGTACGTGATGACTGAAGAAAGAGAACGATGATGGATAGCCTTGACACTTGTGTCAAATTGGAAATGACTAAAACAGGAGCTGTGCCGGGCCAATGGAGGATTAGCTACCTCAAGTGGACACACTTCTTCGAACTACTTATTACTTGTTGTCGATTGGTGCACCCTTGATTTTGGGAGTGTTGTTTCATGGTGTTGCGGGCGCTGCGGCGTTGCGTTCTCACCAGTCCGGATCAGGCGAACGGTAGTATCACTACCTTGGGTATTGCCTCATGTGCCTTGTCATACTTGTATTCCATTTATACGCGACCACTACGATTTTGATTTGTACCTTTAGTATATGGATTGCCCTCTGGTGACTTCCGGTTTTGGGGAAACTACGGTCTTGTATATGCTTTTGAGAATAAAAATGTGTTAAGGGTGGAATGGGCCATGACTTAACACTATTTTGATATCTTATTATTACTGATAGACATTATCTACTTATCGTACACTACTACATAGTAGATAGTTTAACGGATCCTTAAAGGATGGTTATTCCAAACATCCTTTGAGTTACTTGTATTTCAATTGCTATTTCACTTGAGTTGGATTTATTGATATAAGAATGTTAATCCTGACTCGAGTGTCTTGTGTTTTTGCTTTACGCTCGGGTCAGACTGAGTAGTTCAGCTTTCGAGACTCACCTTTGGAGTTGGAGCTTCGCTTGGAGATCCAGCTATCTATCCAGCTTTCAGATATTCAATGATTCCAGTGATGTATTCTGATTTGTGTCTGATGTATCGTGTTACTCTTCCGTTGTATCTGGTTTTACTCTGATGTATCGTATTACTCTTCTGTTGTAAACTCTGATGTATTTTATATATTCATATAGTAGCTTCATGAACTACTATCTCTTTTATTTCCGCTGCACTTATTACTCTGTGTCTGTGATTATATTTATTTACTGTATATGTTCAGTTTTGCCAAATTTAAATTAACAACACGGTATTTTGAGCAATTCAACTCCGGCATGAGTGTCTTCCTATGCACTTCGAGGGTGCAGCATGATAGGGGGTTCGCGCATTTGGTTTGGTAGCGAGCGGATGACTCTTACTCCTACATGTCCCTGCGGGGTTGGTGCAGTCGAGAGGCTGGCTGTAAAGGCAGAACACAGGTACAGCTTTATGCTACGGTGGGCGTTACCCCACTGGCGCGGTCCATTACAGTTGGTATCAGAGCTTTGGTAGCTCTAGGCAAAACTTAACATATAGGGTAAATGTATTTACAGAATCACTCTCATTCGAGTTTCAATCTCTTCCTTTGACTCGATTACTTTGAATTTTGGAACGTTCCCCGCGGTTCCAAATTTCATTCGTGTCCCTCACTATTCTTCTTCTTTCAAATTATGAAGCATCTCATAACTCCACTTTGAATGATCTTTATAATGGATCAGCGGTCTCGCCAATCTTCGAAATTTTGTAAATGGGTGAAACTCCTTTACAATAGGCATTGATTTACCGGAGAATTTTGTACCCTCGGTTTACGATGCTATCTATCTCCTGCTATATCTGAATTCTATTTCCTAAGATCGAATGTCGATTTACGTCGGAATTCCACATCGATCTTATTCTTGAAGTCACGGTTGACCCGGTTAAGGTTGCCCGCGATTTATATAAACTTATCAATCTTCCTACTTTGCTATTAATCATCATATCTTGTTTCGAACTTATCTTCGAATCAAATTTCTCTTTGATTTAAGTCCATCAAATTTGAAGCCCTATCCTTATTTTGAAAATTCATTCCTGTATCGTCGAGCAAAGAAGTGTATTTGCAAATTAATGTTTAAAAATGTTTTAATATATATTGTGTTGTTTGAGTTGTTGATGTTGATTTGGGTTTTCGATCGATTTGTCTGATCAACGCTATCGATAGGATTTCCAAAACACTTGAGCAGAGCAAACTGACACAATATCGTTTTCAAATTTGGTAAATAAAATAAAGTTTGTATGATTATATTATATATATAAGTAAATTTTCTGATAATTGTTAAATGAATTGGTTAACTAAATGATGTTGTGTGATTTTCAATTATTGTTTTGTAAACCATCGATTTAACAACATATAAATAAACGGAATTATAAAACTTGGAATATAAATTGATTGGAATTTGAAATGAATTTAATTCAGAAATTTGAGAATTTATTAGTTTCCGGTGATTTCGAACTTTGGTTTTTAAAATTTTAAAGTATATATTATTGAAGTATTTTCAAATAGAAATCGTTTTCAAGAATTTTAAAATATTGAAATCAGTGCTCTTCTCTTTGTCGCTGGAAATTAATCTCGGTGATGGCGGCCGCATCATCGACATTCATTTTCGAGTTTCGAAGTGGAGAAACCATTCTGTAGCTTTGCTACGGTTTTGCTTTGGAAAAATATTTTGATTTGAATTTCTTCAGTATAATTTGATTTTTATATATATAGGTATCTTATTTCAAATTTAATTTAATTTGATTTGATATAAATATATTACATATATCTCTAAATTGTTTAAAGTTAATCGGAGATCTAATTCTTAAATTTTGTTAAAGGATGATTTTAATTATAAATGAAACCAAAATTTGAAATAAATATTTAAACTTGAATAATTGAATTGGGAAAATTTTATTTGTATATTGTTCAACTGCATTCTAATACAACTTACCTAAACCATTCAGAGTTGAATATGTAATTGGATAATATATATAATATAAATTGAATTTATAAATAAAATTTGAGTGGTTATAACAAATGTTATACACTTGAATTTTAATTATGCTAATAGAGATAAATAGAACAATAAGATAATTAAAAATAAATTTTGTTTTGAAGGTTAATTAATAAATTGAAATTAGATCAACTTATGGAAATAACTTGAATTTAAAATCAATTAATGAATATAAATTAATTTAAATTGAAATTTATATGGTTTAAATTAATTTATATGGTTTAAATATATGTAATAAGATATATTAAGTGAAATAAACTTAATAAGAATTTGGAATAAAGAAGAATTTAAATTGCTGAAAAAATATGATTATATTAAAAGACTATTCAAAGTTATGGTTTTAGAAATTGTAAATTGAAGAAAATGGGATAATAAAATTTTGAATTTAGAAATAGTTGAGATTGATTTTGGTGAAATCAAATAGATTAAATCAATTATTGAATATCAATAAATTTAAATTTGAATTTATATGGTTTAAATTCATTATTATTTTGTATTTCAAATCTGTTTTC
The DNA here is from genome assembly GCA_030737815.1 of Allium fistulosum. Taxonomy (NCBI): domain Eukaryota; kingdom Viridiplantae; phylum Streptophyta; class Magnoliopsida; order Asparagales; family Amaryllidaceae; genus Allium; species Allium fistulosum. The sequence continues at coordinate 969,236,486 of CM060908.1, read as the reverse complement.
TTTCTGGTTGTTTCTATTCTCCTACCTCGTTCCTTTTCGGGGACGAAAAGTTTTGAGTGGGGGAGAGTGTAACGACCCGTAAATTTCAACTGTTTTAATAACGTAATTAGTTGAAATTTTGTGAAAATTTTAAACGATAAAATATTGAAATATAAATTTGATATTTGGAATGCGTCTAGTTAAACATAGCAACTGGTAAATTTTCGTCCGAAAATATGAAAGTTTATTTCGCGCGTAAATTCACTTAAATTTAATCAGTTAAAAAGTGATGAAAATAAAATTTTTCCGAAACCTAAATATTTTTACATAGAAAAATTCTAAACCATCTTCTGAGCAAGATGTCAGTTTGTCGTTTTCCAAATTCGGATATCTTTGGCTCCGTCGATCTTATTTTTCAGCGTTTTTCTTGCATTTTCTGTTATTAGAAAATTCGAATTTTTATAATTCAACCATACCACTGATATCTGTATACTGTTTTGGTCATCTCATTGTGCTGATCTCGGCAGTGTATTCACTTCTGTATTTCAGAGTCCGCAGTATAGTACAATCTGCGATAACGTTCGGCGTATTGGTTCCACAACCGAGTCTTTTGAATTTCTGGTGACCATCCGTTTTCCAACGTGAAACCAGTAGCCTTTCATTGTTACTGAATTTAGCTTTCTGTCCTTCGCTATTCCCTATATCTCATTTATTATGGGTTGGATACGTATTTTTCGGTCTCTTCAAATTTTATCTCGGAACCAACAAGCTTCACTTTACTGTAGCATCTCCTTCATCTTCTTATGCATTTATTTTTTTGAAGGTAACAACAGCCGAACTCCGAAATATACTTGATCACCACTTCACACATTCTCATTCATTGCAAAAATAAAAAAATAAAAAAAAAAGTTCACAGCCGAACTCAAGATTTTCCACCAAAGAAGCCATCAACAGCGACCCATCATCCCATATCCCGCCAAACACTTGAGCATCCTCCTTCATGTGACTACAACCGGCCTCCGACTTCCGCATCCACTACCCTCCGTGCACTCGCTCGCGACTGTGCTAGAAGTCTCCGATCGATCTCCTGGTGACACACACGTGAGCAACCCCTCTCCACAGCGCTTTGTTTCAGCTCACCTTCTTCTTTGCTATCAAACCCAACACCACCTTGCTCGATCCCCTCTATCTTCTCTATTCCACCCGCCATGCCGTATAGCCACATCGCCTAAACTCGCGATTCCAGCCCAGCCTTGTCGCCTTTCCCCATTAACGCCACCACAACCAAAGCCCTCCCTTCGCCACCACGTGCACGCCTTCCTCTACCAATGAACCAACCCGTGCAACCCATCCTCACCGAGCTTGCCATTGGATCCAAACTTCACTTGACCTAACAACTGAGCCAGACCGCCACCACCAAGACTCTAACAGCCGAATCCACCGTTCTCTGCCTCGCCTTCGTTCAGTGTGCAATTTATAGTTTGTACGTATATCCCTAAGCTATTATATACTTTAGTTCTTCTACCTTATATTCTCATGCGCAGGGTTGTTTTTATAAAGTTAAGTTTTATACATATATCAGTTTATATATTTTACTGTTGAGATAGAGTAATATAAAGTATGTTTTGTACAGAATAGATATTGTTCTCGTTTGCTCCTCAGCTTATATATATATATATATATATCTACATGGGTTACATATTCTATATTTGAGGTTGCAACTTTTATATATATAATGGATTCACGTATACAGTAGTTGGTATGTTGTTCATATATGTATCATATATGGAGTAATTGCGTTAGTATATAAAATTATATACACCAGTTTGCATGGGTGAGTTAGTTTGAACGTGTAAAGTAATATGGTTTACATATAAAAGGGGTCAAGCAATATTATATTTAATATTGTATATATAAATATGTGTTTACAAAATTTTGTACAGCAAATATATTAGCTACTTGGTTCGTTTTTATATATATATATATAACTATAGTTTTATAAAAATGTCAGCTATGAATTACGTTGTTATAGGTTTGGCTTTACCAGTATATATTGAGTATAAAAGGTTATATGCATTGTTGCAGTGTTTAGATTATATTGTACTATATGATATCTTTAACGACCCGTATTTTTAACACTTTAAGAATACGAATTAAAATGAAAATTTTGGATAAACATCCGAAGGAAATAAAATTTTGTGTTGTTAAATGCAAATTACAAGTTAAAATACAAAACTGAATTCTGAAATAACTTATTTGTAAAATAAATATGGATGTTAACTTGTAGTGAATGTAAATAATGAATTGAATTTGATTGTAAACCAAATTGGTTATGATTGTAAACAAAGAATAAATAAAATGGTAGATTTAATAATGGAAGTTTATGTTATTGAAACTAATATAAATAAATGTAACTTAATATTATAGTTGATTGAAATCAGATAATAACTGAAACTGTAATTCGATAAAGATGTCAACTTGTAATTGAACGTAAGTAAAGATTTGAATTTAAAATGTAACAAGTAATGGAATTGAATTGAATTTTGTTGTAAACAACGGAATAAATAAAATGTTACATTTAATATTGAAGTTATAATATGGAATCAACATAAATGAATATAATTTAATATTACTGTGAATTTAAATAAGATGATAGCTGAAGAAAATGAAAGTAAATGAATTATAAACTATTGATAATAATGTATAAGTAAATGGTTGATTCAATAATGAAAATGTAAATCGAAATAAAAGAATTCATTTGGAATTAAGTAACTTGAATTTGAATTACAATATAATTGAACGCTGAATCTAATATAATCTTTTATATTGGATTTATAATGGAAAACTGCATTGTAGAAGATTGTTAATTATTGTGAAATTAAAAATGGAATTTGTGAACAATTGAAATTTGATTTAAAAGTTAATAATTTAAAATTGGGAATTTTATATTGAAATTAAACAGTCGAATAATTTATTTTTCGAATATTGGATTTAATTAGACAATTAAATCGATAATTTAATAAGTTAAATTTCATAAATAATTGAAAATCGAGTTGAATATGATTGAAAATGATTTGTAAAATTTTATCTTATCATATTGGAGTTATAGTAATGTTATAGAACTTTTAAAATTGAATTTAAAGTTAATTTGTGAAAATTGAATATTTTAATATTTAATTATCGACTGAAAAATAGCCATTTTTCGAACAGTCTCAGAATTGAATGAAACTAGTTCCATTGGATCCGTAATAGTTTGTTATTGCCGGATTTCAATTTTCGTAGCAATCGGAGTTATAGTTTGACCGTGGCAGCTCTAAACGCATCAAATTGTTCTTAATATTAATTCGGCGAGTTAAAATAGTCATTTTTCTAAAAGTCTCGGATTTCGACGAAACCAGTTTCATCGGATCCGTAATGTCATATTATTGTAAGGTTTCAAATTTCAAGTCGATTGGATTTACCGTTTGTTCGGTACGAATTAAAACGCATCGAAATCGGTTTAAATCGGTTTAATTTAAATCGATCGTTTATTGCCATAACTCACACATACGATCGAATTAGCTTCCGAAACCTATTCCATTGTGTTCGGAACGTGGGATAAACCCTAGAAACGCCGGTCACCGCGCGTAAATCGGAGTTCGGAAAATCGAGTGAATAGTGATTTTCGGTAAATTTCTATAAAAGGACCCCTTTATCGTTCCATTTGCACTCAAGCCCTTGTCTTCAACAGCAGCCGGCCCTAGATTTCAATGGCTGAAAAATTTCGAAATTTCTTCTCTTAATATCTCTCAATCCGTTCAACGAAATCGAAAAATTCCAAAAGCAAAGTTGTAGATCTCGGCGAGCTCTTCAAATCCATACGGAGATGATCGAAAACGGAGCAACAAATTAACGGGAAATCGCGTTCAAAGTGGCTGCGTTTTTCACGTTTTTCGAGGCGAGATGGGAGGCCGAGTTCAACTGCAGTCATGGCATGGGTCGAGCTCGAGACGAGCTTCCATTCGGCGGTCTCTGATCAACTTCCCGACGCTTGTGGTGGCCGCGACATGGAGGAGTGGTGCGTGCATATGGGTTCAAAGGTACGTGATTTTCACGTTTGGAAGAGAAGCAAAGCATGCGGCCTGATGATGGAGGGATAGGGATCAATGGCTCAGATCTGATAGGGTTAGAAAATAAAAAGAGAATTGTGATTTATATATATATAAATTCGTACAATCTTTAAAATGCTCTAACTTTTGCATACGAGGTCGGAATTCAACGAAACGAATTGCGTTGGCTTCGTTTTGACGAGCACTATGCTATGGAGTTGGATTGGAAGCATTTGGAGTTAGAGAAAATTTTGAGTTAAATCGAACGCCATTCGATTTGATTTAAAATCGTAAAATCAAGGTGAGTGTTTTATAACGCTCACAATGTACTAGAATATTCTGATGCTAGTTAAATTTGATATTGTGAAGTGATATGATTTTTATTAGTCGTTGTTGATAAAAATTTAATTGTCATCTAGATCGTCGTTGAATTTAATGTTAGAAATTAAAATTGACAGTTAAATTAAATAGGAATTTGATTGCGATTAAATTACCTGACATTGATAACTATGAAATTTCCATGAATTATATTGTTGTCTGGATGATTGGTTGCGATGAATGCTATTGATTGATGTTGAATGTTTGAATGTTTATTTGTTGTATATATCCTGTCATCACCCTGCGTATTATTTACAGTTGTAAATTTAATCATTTTGAATAAATTGAGATATATGTTGAAATGATATATACCTATGACACTATGATTCGAATTGAAATGATATATCTATTCCTGAAATTTAATTGAAATAATTATCCACTTGGCCATAGGTTAGAAAATTATATACGGACACCGGATTGGCTAAATTAATTGATTTTAAAAGTTGTTTTGAAATTATTTAAATGAATTGATTTTAAGAATAAAATCCAAAATTATGGAAAATGAATTATTTTGAATTGGAGCTTGAAATGTTGGAATTTAAACTTGATAAACGAAATTGTTTAATTAATCGAAGTTTAGTTTTTTTTTTAAATTAAAAAATTGAAATACGGCATATATTTTCGGAAGTTGATTTGTTTTAAAGATTGGACTTTTATTCAAACTTTGAATATTTCTAAGAAAACTTATATGAAATGATATTTTAGGTTTGAGCTTAGAATTGAAATTTGGATTCAAAAATTTGGTATTGAAAGTAAATTTGATTTAATGTTTAAATCGATATTTTGAAATTGGATTTGGAACTGAAATTGGAAATTAATTGGAAATTGGAATTTAAATTAATTTGGAATTGAAATTTAAATTCATTTGGAATTGGGATTGAAATTGGAAATAAATTGGGAATTGGAAATTAATTTGGAATTAGAAATTAATTTGAAATTGGAAATTAAAAGTGAACGGAATTTGTTTATTGGAATCGAAATTTATATGGAATCAAAATTTATTCGAGTTGAAATCGGAATTGAATCGATTAAATCGAAATGGAAATTTGAATTGATTTGGGTAGGAAATTGGGAAGTTGACCGGTTTGACTTTGGAATTTGTTTTAAATGAATATTTTAGTATAATTGATTTAAAATCTATATTCTTTAAATATTGAAATTATTTTGATTTTCAAACTGTTTTACTATATAAACCATTTTTATATTCAAATTATTTTCGATTAAACTATTTAAATATTTTCTATTAAACTATTTTAACTATTTTAATTATTTAAACTACTTTTAAATTACTTAAAACTATTTTCTAAAATTTTCAAGCTGGTCAATAAGGTGAATTGTTTATATTTAAATCTCGAATTTAAATACGAATTGGGTTAAATGAAGTTGCAACCTAAATTGAAATTCGAAATGATTTTGAAATTTAAATGAGATATTGAGGCGAAAAATGATTTTTGAAACGAAATCGTATATTTTGAGTAGATATGATGATTTTGAAATGGATTTGATCTTTGAAGCGAATATGATATTTTTGATAATCAATTATGAATTGATTTTGAAAATGTAAAAGATCCAACCGGTGTGAAAAATATAACGTAGTTATTAAAGAGACCGGGATCGGATATGGACATACTCTCTGTCGATACCGAAAACCACTTTAATAACTATATTCGCGGAGTGTTGATCCAGAACGAAGTGGATGGTTTGGTGAACGTGTTGACTGAAGAAAGAGAACGATATTGGATGACCCCTGACATGACTAAAACAGGAGCCGCGCCGGGCCATTGAGGATCGCCATCTCTAGCGGACACACTCCTTCGATACCATGTCTATTACTTTTGTGATTCGATTTGGGTGCACCCCGCGATTATGGGAGTGTTGTTTCGCGGTGTTGGGGTAGTAGCTGCTATGCCCAACATCAGTCCGGATCACGCAACTACTAGTATCCTAGTTGGTATCGCCTCATGTACCTTGTCATACTGATTATCCTATTCGCGACCATTACGTTATGGTTTGTACCTTGAGTATATGGATTGCCCTCTGGTGACTTCCGGTTTTGGGGAAACTACGGTCTTGTATATGCTCTTGGGAATATAAATGTGTTAAGCGGCGAATGGGCGTTGACTTAACACTATTTTGATACCTTTACTTTACTTTAGACATTATCTATATAGCGTATCTTATTGTATATATAGATAGTTTAACGGATCCTTGAGAGATGGAAAATCCCGTAACATCTCTTGAGTTATTGCACGCACGTTGACACTGGATAGGAGATGTCAAACCCCGTAAACATCTCTGACGCCGTTTACACTCATATTTATTACGATTGATTTAACTTTCATAAGGATATTTTAGTCCTGACTCGAGTGTTTTGTCTTTTCATTACGCTCGGGTCAGCCTGAGCATTTCAGTTTAGGTTGAAGATCATTTCCTTGGAGGACGGAGACGAAGATTTGGTATATTATCTACTACTATTATATTCATTCCATTCCACTGCATTGTTGTATGATATTTGCTGTGTATGTAACTATGATAAATGTTGTATAATAATAATCAAATGTATTCATTTCAAATGTATTCATTTAATTAACAGCTTCATGAACTGTTATTTTATTATCATACTTTAGCCTTCCGCTGTGAGATTCTGTGTTGTTTCATTTCCTTTATTTCTTTTCTTTTCTTTTCTTATTTAACCCCAATAACCATCCGCCCTTTTGAATGGTTTAGAATCGACATGTGTGTCTGATTTGTCGATTTGAACGGTCCAAAAAGGCGGGTCGTTACAGTTGGTATCAGAGCTTTGGTTTAGCGATAAACCTTGGCTCTAGTGGGGAATAACTCATTGAAATAGAGGTAAACTATATGAATGAGTTGAGTGTATATGAGAGAGCGTATTTGTAATTTTGATATAAAAATGATTTTATATTGTGTTAATTTGTTCCGTTGAGTATTTATGAATTCTGGTTGGTACTTGGGACGCCAAGGCATCGATAGGAATTTCTAAACACTCGAATAGGACAGATTGACATAATATTGTTTTGGATTATATTCTATATATAAAAGACTTATCTTGAAAATTTATAAATGTTGATTGTATTGGTTAGAGATGATAATATTAGATTATCATCGTTTATTGTTGATTAGTCAATATTTCTAACTATTGACTATTGAATGATTTTAAGAAATGAAACTTGTAAATATGATTGACAATGAATATAAATGGTAAATAAAATAAAATAAAAATGAATTTAAATTAAGATGGAGAATTTAAATTCCGGTGTTTTGAAAATTTATTATCAAAAATTTGAAATGTATAATATAAGTATTATATGATAGTATATTCGATTAGAAATTGTTTTCAAAGGATTTTCAAATGAAGTAAGTGTTATACTCCCCTCTTGACACTAGAAAATGATTCCGGTGATGAGTGCACGCATCATCGACTTTATTTTCGAGAGTCCAAGTGGGGGAGATCACTTAATAGTTTTTCTAAACCCTGTTTTGATTAAAATTGAATTTTATTTTGTATTCTCTATAGTATGACTTGATATATATTAATATAAGTATATATTATTTCAAACTTGATTTGAAATGAAACCGGAGTTGAAAATTTTAAGTTCTTTAATATTTAATGACTTTAAACTATTGAAATAAACTAGAAACTGTACTCTTTTGGATTAAATAGAACTTGAACTGAAATTTTCTAAAGTATGTAATGAAAATAAGTATATATATATATATATATATTTCAATGCTGATTAAAATTTTTCTAAAAAGTATGATTTGAGATATAAAGATATTAGTATATATATATATATATTTATTTAAAAAGAAAAGGGTTTAATCGAATCCGGTGTTGAAATTCTTAAGTTCTCTAATAAGGAATGATTTTAATTATTAAACTAAAGTAAATCTTGAATTGTTAGAAACTTATGAATTGAAAAAGGTGAAATTGAATTTAAGTGTTCAAAAAAAAAAAAAATTATTAAAATTTTAGGAGTAACCCTTAATTTGGAAAATAATAAATTGGAAATTTATTTAATAGGTATAACACTCAAATTGAATGAAAAGAAGTTGTATATTGTTTAACTACATTCTATTTGCATAGCTATAACTTACCAAATACTTAAAAAGTTTAAAATGCTAATATGGATAAGTAAATGAATAATATACAAGTGTGATTGCGAATAATAAAATGTGAAGATCTATTGATAGTTGTAAATATAAAGCAAATTTAAGTTGTAAAATGAATTAAATTTAAAATTAATTAAATATAAAATTAGTAAATGGAAACTAATTAAATTTGAATAAAACTAAATGTCAATAAACTTGGAAGTATATGAAATTAAAATTTTGCCTTGGAAATGTATAATTGATTTAGTGTAGATTTGGATGGATGTTAATGTTTGATATGCATTGGTTGTTAGATGGATGGTAATTGATTAAATAGAATTCATTAGTGTTAATGGAATTGAATAAACGGAATAAAATTTTAAATAATTAAATTCAAATTTGAAGCAAAGTGAAATTAAATATAATTGAATTCAAATTAAATTGAAGCAAATTGACTTGAATTTAAATTAAGAATGAAACAAACTTGAATAAATTGGAAACAAATCGAATGTAAACTTATTTCATGGATATATAAGAAAAAACGACTTTGTGTTTGTGATTGTTTCTTTAGAAAATTTGAAGATTGATGGTTTGTACTTTGAAATAACAAAAGCAAAATTTGAAAAATCCAAAATACTCAAAGAGAGCTGAAATGAAAATAGCCAAAACTTTTAAATGGTTGAACGAAATTAGACGATCTTAGACTTTTCAGAAAGCCTGGAAACTGTGCTACATGTTTTGTTTAGAATGTTTTGATAAATACCTTCATCCACTAGGCTTAAAACACCAATATTAGTCGCTGGCCTGTGCGAAGTAGAAATCTGAAGCACCTTAGTATTCTTGCCATAACTTTTTACTGGTGTATCGGATTTTGATGATCTTGCCCTTTCTGGAAAGCTTAGAACTTAAGCTAAAACTTTTGTTTTAAATGTCTTGTGTTTTTCTGTCATTTAGAAGGTCAAAAACGTGACCAAACGTCGCTGACCTGCGCAATTCATTGCCCAGGCTGAGGCGTGTGATTTTAGTAAAATGGCCGTAACTTTTGAACGGATGGTCCGAATTTGATAATTTTGGACATTCCGTAAAGCCTGAAACGAATGCAACAACTTTTGTTTGGATTCCATTGTCAAATTTTATTGTTTAGATGACCAAAAACTAGGATTCGTTTGCTGTTCTGGAATTGGAATTTCAGTTTTGAAGCTAAACATGTTATATGTATGTTGTTTATACTAAGTATATCAATCTATCTTTATATGCATGGTTCTAACTTGGTTATTGAGCATTTTAGTAGGTAGCAAAGGGGTTGCGCTTCGCTTGTGGAGCTCGCTTCTGCGCTTAATGCAAAATGTAAGTTAAAATGCTAATAAACGCTAAATAAAAGGTATGTTCTCGGATTACAGTTTATGTTGTGGTATATTATTGTGTTCCCCATGTTTTGGGATGCCTCATTCTTGTAATGAGATGTATATCATGCAATTATTACTACTGTGAAATTTTCGGTCCTAGCCGCGCAAAGGAGGTGCTGCCGAAATTTTTCAAAAATCCGGGAGTTAGAAAATTTTGTGAAAAAAAAAATCCTATAACTAAATTTTGCAAATAAGTCGAATATTTTGAATGAATTATATCTAAATGATGGTTTCTCCTTCTCCGTTCCTTTTCGAGGACGAAAAGTTTTAAGTGGGGGAGAATTTAACGACCCGTATTTTTAACACTTTAAGAATACGAATTAAAATGAAAATTTTGGATAAACATCCGAAGGAAATAAAATTTTGTGTTGTTAAATGCAAATTACAAGTTAAAATACAAAACTGAATTCTGAAATAACTTATTTGTAAAATAAATATGGATGTTAACTTGTAGTGAATGTAAATAATGAATTGAATTTGATTGTAAACCAAATTGGTTATGATTGTAAACAAAGAATAAATAAAATGGTAGATTTAATAATGGAAGTTTATGTTATTGAAACTAATATAAATAAATGTAACTTAATATTATAGTTGATTGAAATCAGATAATAACTGAAACTGTAATTCGATAAAGATGTCAACTTGTAATTGAACGTAAGTAAAGATTTGAATTTAAAATGTAACAAGTAATGGAATTGAATTGAATTTTGTTGTAAACAACGGAATAAATAAAATGTTACATTTAATATTGAAGTTATAATATGGAATCAACATAAATGAATATAATTTAATATTACTGTGAATTTAAATAAGATGATAGCTGAAGAAAATGAAAGTAAATGAATTATAAACTATTGATAATAATGTATAAGTAAATGGTTGATTCAATAATGAAAATGTAAATCGAAATAAAAGAATTCATTTGGAATTAAGTAACTTGAATTTGAATTACAATATAATTGAACGCTGAATCTAATATAATCTTTTATATTGGATTTATAATGGAAAACTGCATTGTAGAAGATTGTTAATTATTGTGAAATTAAAAATGGAATTTGTGAACAATTGAAATTTGATTTAAAAGTTAATAATTTAAAATTGGGAATTTTATATTGAAATTAAACAGTCGAATAATTTATTTTTCGAATATTGGATTTAATTAGACAATTAAATCGATAATTTAATAAGTTAAATTTCATAAATAATTGAAAATCGAGTTGAATATGATTGAAAATGATTTGTAAAATTTTATCTTATCATATTGGAGTTATAGTAATGTTATAGAACTTTTAAAATTGAATTTAAAGTTAATTTGTGAAAATTGAATATTTTAATATTTAATTATCGACTGAAAAATAGCCATTTTTCGAACAGTCTCAGAATTGAATGAAACTAGTTCCATTGGATCCGTAATAGTTTGTTATTGCCGGATTTCAATTTTCGTAGCAATCGGAGTTATAGTTTGACCGTGGCAGCTCTAAACGCATCAAATTGTTCTTAATATTAATTCGGCGAGTTAAAATAGTCATTTTTCTAAAAGTCTCGGATTTCGACGAAACCAGTTTCATCGGATCCGTAATGTCATATTATTGTAAGGTTTCAAATTTCAAGTCGATTGGATTTACCGTTTGTTCGGTACGAATTAAAACGCATCGAAATCGGTTTAAATCGGTTTAATTTAAATCGATCGTTTATTGCCATAACTCACACATACGATCGAATTAGCTTCCGAAACCTATTCCATTGTGTTCGGAACGTGGGATAAACCCTAGAAACGCCGGTCACCGCGCGTAAATCGGAGTTCGGAAAATCGAGTGAATAGTGATTTTCGGTAAATTTCTATAAAAGGACCCCTTTATCGTTCCATTTGCACTCAAGCCCTTGTCTTCAACAGCAGCCGGCCCTAGATTTCAATGGCTGAAAAATTTCGAAATTTCTTCTCTTAATATCTCTCAATCCGTTCAACGAAATCGAAAAATTCCAAAAGCAAAGTTGTAGATCTCGGCGAGCTCTTCAAATCCATACGGAGATGATCGAAAACGGAGCAACAAATTAACGGGAAATCGCGTTCAAAGTGGCTGCGTTTTTCACGTTTTTCGAGGCGAGATGGGAGGCCGAGTTCAACTGCAGTCATGGCATGGGTCGAGCTCGAGACGAGCTTCCATTCGGCGGTCTCTGATCAACTTCCCGACGCTTGTGGTGGCCGCGACATGGAGGAGTGGTGCGTGCATATGGGTTCAAAGGTACGTGATTTTCACGTTTGGAAGAGAAGCAAAGCATGCGGCCTGATGATGGAGGGATAGGGATCAATGGCTCAGATCTGATAGGGTTAGAAAATAAAAAGAGAATTGTGATTTATATATATATAAATTCGTACAATCTTTAAAATGCTCTAACTTTTGCATACGAGGTCGGAATTCAACGAAACGAATTGCGTTGGCTTCGTTTTGACGAGCACTATGCTATGGAGTTGGATTGGAAGCATTTGGAGTTAGAGAAAATTTTGAGTTAAATCGAACGCCATTCGATTTGATTTAAAATCGTAAAATCAAGGTGAGTGTTTTATAACGCTCACAATGTACTAGAATATTCTGATGCTAGTTAAATTTGATATTGTGAAGTGATATGATTTTTATTAGTCGTTGTTGATAAAAATTTAATTGTCATCTAGATCGTCGTTGAATTTAATGTTAGAAATTAAAATTGACAGTTAAATTAAATAGGAATTTGATTGCGATTAAATTACCTGACATTGATAACTATGAAATTTCCATGAATTATATTGTTGTCTGGATGATTGGTTGCGATGAATGCTATTGATTGATGTTGAATGTTTGAATGTTTATTTGTTGTATATATCCTGTCATCACCCTGCGTATTATTTACAGTTGTAAATTTAATCATTTTGAATAAATTGAGATATATGTTGAAATGATATATACCTATGACACTATGATTCGAATTGAAATGATATATCTATTCCTGAAATTTAATTGAAATAATTATCCACTTGGCCATAGGTTAGAAAATTATATACGGACACCGGATTGGCTAAATTAATTGATTTTAAAAGTTGTTTTGAAATTATTTAAATGAATTGATTTTAAGAATAAAATCCAAAATTATGGAAAATGAATTATTTTGAATTGGAGCTTGAAATGTTGGAATTTAAACTTGATAAACGAAATTGTTTAATTAATCGAAGTTTAGTTTTTTTTTTAAATTAAAAAATTGAAATACGGCATATATTTTCGGAAGTTGATTTGTTTTAAAGATTGGACTTTTATTCAAACTTTGAATATTTCTAAGAAAACTTATATGAAATGATATTTTAGGTTTGAGCTTAGAATTGAAATTTGGATTCAAAAATTTGGTATTGAAAGTAAATTTGATTTAATGTTTAAATCGATATTTTGAAATTGGATTTGGAACTGAAATTGGAAATTAATTGGAAATTGGAATTTAAATTAATTTGGAATTGAAATTTAAATTCATTTGGAATTGGGATTGAAATTGGAAATAAATTGGGAATTGGAAATTAATTTGGAATTAGAAATTAATTTGAAATTGGAAATTAAAAGTGAACGGAATTTGTTTATTGGAATCGAAATTTATATGGAATCAAAATTTATTCGAGTTGAAATCGGAATTGAATCGATTAAATCGAAATGGAAATTTGAATTGATTTGGGTAGGAAATTGGGAAGTTGACCGGTTTGACTTTGGAATTTGTTTTAAATGAATATTTTAGTATAATTGATTTAAAATCTATATTCTTTAAATATTGAAATTATTTTGATTTTCAAACTGTTTTACTATATAAACCATTTTTATATTCAAATTATTTTCGATTAAACTATTTAAATATTTTCTATTAAACTATTTTAACTATTTTAATTATTTAAACTACTTTTAAATTACTTAAAACTATTTTCTAAAATTTTCAAGCTGGTCAATAAGGTGAATTGTTTATATTTAAATCTCGAATTTAAATACGAATTGGGTTAAATGAAGTTGCAACCTAAATTGAAATTCGAAATGATTTTGAAATTTAAATGAGATATTGAGGCGAAAAATGATTTTTGAAACGAAATCGTATATTTTGAGTAGATATGATGATTTTGAAATGGATTTGATCTTTGAAGCGAATATGATATTTTTGATAATCAATTATGAATTGATTTTGAAAATGTAAAAGATCCAACCGGTGTGAAAAATATAACGTAGTTATTAAAGAGACCGGGATCGGATATGGACATACTCTCTGTCGATACCGAAAACCACTTTAATAACTATATTCGCGGAGTGTTGATCCAGAACGAAGTGGATGGTTTGGTGAACGTGTTGACTGAAGAAAGAGAACGATATTGGATGACCCCTGACATGACTAAAACAGGAGCCGCGCCGGGCCATTGAGGATCGCCATCTCTAGCGGACACACTCCTTCGATACCATGTCTATTACTTTTGTGATTCGATTTGGGTGCACCCCGCGATTATGGGAGTGTTGTTTCGCGGTGTTGGGGTAGTAGCTGCTATGCCCAACATCAGTCCGGATCACGCAACTACTAGTATCCTAGTTGGTATCGCCTCATGTACCTTGTCATACTGATTATCCTATTCGCGACCATTACGTTATGGTTTGTACCTTGAGTATATGGATTGCCCTCTGGTGACTTCCGGTTTTGGGGAAACTACGGTCTTGTATATGCTCTTGGGAATATAAATGTGTTAAGCGGCGAATGGGCGTTGACTTAACACTATTTTGATACCTTTACTTTACTTTAGACATTATCTATATAGCGTATCTTATTGTATATATAGATAGTTTAACGGATCCTTGAGAGATGGAAAATCCCGTAACATCTCTTGAGTTATTGCACGCACGTTGACACTGGATAGGAGATGTCAAACCCCGTAAACATCTCTGACGCCGTTTACACTCATATTTATTACGATTGATTTAACTTTCATAAGGATATTTTAGTCCTGACTCGAGTGTTTTGTCTTTTCATTACGCTCGGGTCAGCCTGAGCATTTCAGTTTAGGTTGAAGATCATTTCCTTGGAGGACGGAGACGAAGATTTGGTATATTATCTACTACTATTATATTCATTCCATTCCACTGCATTGTTGTATGATATTTGCTGTGTATGTAACTATGATAAATGTTGTATAATAATAATCAAATGTATTCATTTCAAATGTATTCATTTAATTAACAGCTTCATGAACTGTTATTTTATTATCATACTTTAGCCTTCCGCTGTGAGATTCTGTGTTGTTTCATTTCCTTTATTTCTTTTCTTTTCTTTTCTTATTTAACCCCAATAACCATCCGCCCTTTTGAATGGTTTAGAATCGACATGTGTGTCTGATTTGTCGATTTGAACGGTCCAAAAAGGCGGGTCGTTACAATATCTTTGACATAAGCTATGTATATTTTAGAATAGAAGACGTTATATATATATAGGTACATAAAGGTTTTACATTGCTATATTACTTACAAACCGTGCTTTACTTATACATTAAGCGTACGATGACAATGTTTTATAAAAATATTATTAAGTGTTTGATATATTGTATAGTTGTATGTAATTTATAATACAAGCTATTTGATTTTGAAATATATATATATATGTGGATATATTAGTATACTGGGTTGTTTAAAAAAAATCAAGGCTGTAAGGGTTTTTGGAATATGATGAGTATTAGTACATTGATTGTAATGGGTATATATATATATATATTTATTGAGTTATATTTTGCATAGATAAATTTGCATTCTGCATAACATAAGTGTTTATTTTACGTATATATTTTATATGTAGTAAATTTTATGGTATAGAATCGGTTGAACTAATATATAATTCGTACTATGAAAGGATATGCAGGTCTACCAATCTAGGTGTTTTGTTATATATTGTATATTAGTACCTTGATTTCGAATTTGACTATAGATTTTTATAGTATAACCTATACATATGTATTTTGATTTTTAATACATATAGATTTTGATTTAGGTATGTGTATGTGTATACATAGATTTAAACTTAATATCGATTTCCATATATATATATATTAAAGATTTTTATAGTTATATATAGCCATATATATATTTATATAAGTTCACTTGGATCATTTATCATCATCGATTCTGTTCTGATTTGATTCGTTAATTTCTATTATCAGCCTCGATCGTCGAATTCGTGCCAACCTAGCTTTGCTCTGGGATTCGTGCTTGCAATTCGTAACTCAAATTCATTGTCTATCATCTCTATCCTTGAAAGGTGAGCAATCACTCACGATTAATGTTCTTTTATTTATTAGATTTGATTTCAATTGAAACGACAATTGAAATATGCTGCTGTTAGTTAATTACACTGTTTCATATGCTATTATCTGTATCAGTTCACCTGTGACATCTGACACCATTATCTGTTAATTATTTATGCGATGATAATACAGTTTAACTGATAATTGATTGATTGTTGATGTTTATATTGGACGTTAAATTGTTAATGTTAAAATGATAAATAGTATACAATTGAACTTGATATAGGATAGTTAAATGTTAAATTTGATTAATTGACATTTGTATAATATGACCCCTTTAACTGTTAAATTTATTGACTCGTAGGATTTGTTTAATTACACTTTGAACCACTGAATGTATGTTGTAAAATTGATGATGTATGAAATTGTAAATAGATGACAAGTGAAGAACCGTAATGTAATAATCTTTAATCTACATGAAATGATAGTGTAGATTTTAGAAATAATTATATTAATTCGTACAAATAACAATGCGAATTAATACGGTTATTTCGGGATTATTTGAATTGATTATTGGATTGATATTGATTGTTGTTATTGCTTGTTTATTTACTTTGACACCATCCCAGTTATCACACTGCAAGTTCCCTTTGATATGTTTTGATTTTGAACTGAATTGGAATCGGGTTGAAATGATAAATACCCAAATTGAACTTTGACTTAGGATATAAAATTAAATAAAACTCGATTGGTCAATAATTTGATTTAAAATTAAAATGAAGATTTTATTTAAATAAATAATATGGTTTTGAAATGAAGTTGAAATTTGAATTTTTTTGAAAGGAAAATGTTAATATTTAATAATCTGAAATAAAATATTAACAATGTAATTGATGAAAGAATGTTGTTTAATTTGAGAAATGATTGAATTAAGTTTGAAATTATTAAACTTTGAAATTATTTAATAGTTAAGTTTTGAATTAATTAATAATTAAATAAGATTAATTTATTTAATGATTAAATTGAATTGAATTCTTTAATAAGTAAAATTGAACTTTTGAATAAGTGATTTTTTCTTCGTAAATAATTGAAATTGGGTTTCTTTATTAATTAAGTTTTGGAAAATTATTTAAGTAAGTAAATAAGTGAAATTGAATTTCTTTAACAAGAAATAAAATGTGATTTATTGAAATTAATGTAAGACTTGGAAGTTGAAGAATTTGATTTGATGAATTTAATTTAACTAAATTTGAAGATTTGATATAATGAAGTTGAACTTAAGTAATTGTTTTAATGAATTGGAAATTTAATAGGAATTGTTTTGAATGATAAAGTAACTTAACGAATATTGAATGAAATCGATAAATGAATTTAAATTGATTTGAATGTTAAATAAAATTGATTTAAATGATTTCGGAATGAAACGTATATATGAACTTGAATCAATATTTGAATGGTTTAAAATAGAAATTAAAAGTAAATTATAAGATTTTGAAATTGTGAAATTGGAAGTTTTGAAACGAAAATTTTGGAAATTGATTTCGAAAGACAAACGAAATGTTGATTTATAAACTCTGATTGAAATTGAATTTGATTTGGTTTTGAAATATATTAAATGACCAATCGGTGTAATAATTACGAAAGTTATTAAAGAGACCGGAGTCGGTTATGGATATACTCTCTATCTAAACCGAAAACCACTTTAATAACTGTAACGCGGAGTGATGATCCAGAATGAAGTGGTTGGAATGATGTACGTGATGACTGAAGAAAGAGAACGATGATGGATAGCCTTGACACTTGTGTCAAATTGGAAATGACTAAAACAGGAGCTGTGCCGGGCCAATTGAGGATTAGCTACCTCAAGTGGACACACTTCTTCGAACTACTTATTACTTGTTGTCGATTGGTGCACCCTTGATTTTGGGAGTGTTGTTTCACGGTGTTGCGGCCGCTACGGCGTTGCGTTCTCACCAGTCCGGATCAGGCGAACGGCAGTATCACTACCTTGGGTATTGCCTCATGTGCCTTGTCATACTTGTATTCCATTTATACGCGACCACTACGATTTTGATTTGTACCTTTAGTATATGGATTGCCCTTTGGTGACTTCCAGTTTTGGGGAAACTACGGTCTTGTATATGCTTTTGGGAATAAAAATGTGTTAAGGGTGGAATGGGCCATGAGTTAACACTATTTTGATATCTTATTATTACTGATAGACATTATCTACTTATCGTACACTACTACATAGTAGATAGTTTAACGGATCCTTAAAGGATGGTTATTCCAAACATCCTTTGAGTTACTTGTATTTCAATTGCTATTTCACTTGAGTTGGATTTATTGATATAAGAATGTTAATCCTGACTCGAGTTTCTTGTCTTTTTGCTTTACGCTCGGGTCAGACTGAGTAGTTCAGCTTTCGAGACTCACCTTTGGAGTTGGAGCTTCGCTTGGAGATCCAGCTATCTATCCAGCTTTCAGATATTCGATGATTCCAGTGATGTATTCTGATTTGTATCTGATGTATCGTGTTACTCTTCCATTGTATCTGGTTTAACTCTGATGTATCGTATTACTCTTCTGTTGTAAACTCTGATGTATTTTATATATTCATATAGTAGCTTCATGAACTACTATCTCTTTTATTTCCGCTGCACTTATTACTCTGTGTCTGTGATCTGTGATTATATTTATTTACTGTATATGTTCAGTTTTGGCAAATTTAAATTAACAACGCGGTATTTTGAGCAATTCAACTCCGGCATGAGTGTCTTCCTATGCACAGCATGATAGGGGGTTCGCGCATTTGGTTTGGTAGCGAGCGGATGACTCTTACTCCTACATGTCCCTGCGGGGTTGGTGCAGTCGAGAGGCTGGCTGTAAAGGCAGAACAAAGGTACAGCTGTATGCTACGGTGGGCGTTATCCCACTGACGCGGTCCATTACAGTTGGTATCAGAGCTTTGGTAGCTCTAGGCAAAACTTAACATATAGGGTAAATGTATTTACAGAATCACTCTCATTCGAGTTTCAATCTCTTCCTTTGACTCGATTCCTTTGAATTTTGGAACGTTCCCCGCGGTTCCAAATTTCATTCGTGTCCCTCACTATTCTTCTTCTTTCAAATTCTGGAAGCATCTCATAACTCCACTTTGAATGATCTTTATAATGGATCAGCGGTCTCGCCAATCTTCGAAATTTTGTAAATGGGTGAAACTCCTTTACAATAGGCATTGATTTACCGGAGATTTTTGTATCCTCGGTTTACGATGCTATCTATCTCCTGCTATATCTGAATTCTATTTCCTGAGATCGAATGTCGATTTACCTCGGAATTCCACATCGATCTTATTCTTGAAGTCACGGTTGACCCGGTTAAGGTTGCCCGCGATTTATATAAACTTATCAATCTTCCTACTTTGCTATTAATCATCATATCTTGTTTCGAACTTATCTTCGAATCAAATTTCTCTTTGATTTAAGTCCATCAAATTTGAAGCCCTATCCTTATTTTGAAAATTCGTTCCTGTATCGTCGAGAAAAGAAGTGTATTTGCAAATTAATGTTTAAAAATGTTTTAATATATATTGTGTTGTTTGAGTTGTTGATGTTGATTTGGGTTTTCGATCGATTCGTCTGATCAACGCTATCGATAGGATTTCCAAAACACTTGAGCAGAGCAAACTGACATAATATCGTTTTCAAATTTGGTAAATAAAATAAAGTTTGTATGATTATATTATATATATAAGTAAATTTTCTGATAATTGTTAAATGAATTGGTTAACTAAATGATGTTGTGTGATTTTCAATTATTGTTTTGTAAACCATCGATTTACCAACATATAAATAAACGGAATTATAAAACTTGGAATATAAATTGATTGGAATTTGAAATGAATTTAATTCAGAAATTTGAGAATTTATTAGTTTCCGGTGATTTCGAACTTTGGTTTTTAAAATTTTAAAGTATATATTATTGAAGTATTTTCAAATAGAAACCGTTTTCAAGAATTTTAAAATATTGAAATCAGTGCTCTTCTCTTTGTCGCTGGAAAATAATCTCGGTGATGGCGGCCGCATCATCGACATTCATTTTCGAGTTTCGAAGTGGAGAAACCATTCTGTAGCTTTGCTACGTTTTTGCTTTGGAAAAATATTTTGATTTGAATTTCTTCAGCATAATTTGATTTATATATATAGGTATCTTATTTCAAATTTAATTTAATTTGATTTGATATAAATATATTACATATATCTCTAAATTGTTTAAAGTTAATCGGAGATCTAATTCTTAAATTTTGTTAAAGGATGATTTTAATTATAAATGAAACCAAAATTTGAAATAAATATTTAAACTTGAATAATTGAATTGGGAAAATTTTATTTGTATATTGTTCAACTGCATTCTAATACAACTTACCTAAACCATTCAGAGTTGAATATGTAATTGGATAATATATATATAATATAAATTGAATTTATAAATAAAATTTGAGTGGTTATAACAAATGTTATACACTTGAATTTTAATTATGCTAATAGAGATAAATAGAACAATAAGATAATTGAAAATAAATTTTGTTTTGAAGGTTAATTAATAAATTGAAATTAGATCAACTTATGGAAATAACTTGAATTTAAAATCAATTAATGAATATAAATTAATTTAAATTGAAATTTATATGGTTTAAATTAATTTATATGGTTTAAATATATGTAATAAGATATATTAAGTGAAATAAACTTAATAAGAATTTGGAATAAAGAAGAATTTAAATTGCTGAAAAAATATGATTATATTAAAAGACTATTCAAAGTTATGGTTTTAGAAATTGTAAATTGAAGAAAATGGGATAATAAAATTTTGAATTTAGAAATAGTTGAGATTGATTTTGGTGAAATCAAATAGATTAAATCAATTATTGAATATCAATAAATTTAAATTTGAATTTATATGGTTTAAATTAATTGTTATTTTGTATTTCAAATTTGTTTTCTTTCTGGTTGTTTCTATTCTCCTACCTCGTTCCTTTTCGGGGACGAAAAGTTTTGAGTGGGGGAGAGTGTAACGACCCGTAAATTTCAACTGTTTTAATAACGTAATTAGTTGAAATTTTGTGAAAATTTTAAACGACAAAATATTGAAATATAAATTTGATATTTGGAATGCGTCTAGTTAAACATAGCAACTGGTAAATTTTCGTCCGAAAATATGAAAGTTTATTTCGCGCGTAAATTCACTTAAATTTAATCAGTTAAAAAGTGATGAAAATAAAATGTTTCCGAAACCTAAATATTTTTACATAGAAAAATTCTAAACCATCTTCTGAGCAAGATGTCAGTTTGTCGTTTTTCCAAATTCGGACATCTTTGGCTCCGTCGATCTTATTTTTCAGCTTTTTTCTTGCATTTTCGGTTATTAGAAAATTCGAATTTTTATAATTCAACCATACCACTGATATCTGTATACTGTTTTGGTCATCTAATTGTGCTGATCTCGGCAGTGTATTCACTTCTGTATTTCAGAGTCCGCAGTATAGTACAATCTGCGATAACATTCGGCGTATTGGTTCCACTACCGAGTCTTTTGAATTTCTGGTGACCATCCGTTTTCCAACGTGAAACCAGTAGCCTTTCATTGTTACTGAATTTAGCTTTCTGTCCTTCGCTATTCCCTATATCTCATTTATTATGGGTTGGATACGTATTTTTCGGTCTCTTCAAATTTTATCTCGGAACCAACAAGCTTCACTTTACTGTAGCATCTCCTTCATCTTCTTATGCATTTATTTTTTTGAAGGTAACAACAGCCGAACTCCGAAATATACTTGATCACCACTTCACACATTCTCATTCATTGCAAAAAAAAAAAGTTCACAGCCGAACTCAAGATTTGCCACCAAAGAAGCCATCAACAGCGACCCATCATCCCATATCCCGCCAAACACTTGAGCATCCTCCTTCATGTGACTGCAACCGGCCTCCGACTTCCGCATCCACTACCCTCCGTGCACTCGCTCGCGACTGTGCTGGAAGTCTCCGATCGATCTCCTGGTGACACACACGTGAGCAGCCCCTCTCCACAGCGCTTTGTTTTAGCTCACCTTCTTCTTTGCTATCAAACCCAACACCACCTTGCTCGATCCCCTCCATCTTCTCTGTTCCACCTGCCATGCCGTAGAGCCCCATCGCTTGAACTCGCGACTCCAGCCCAGCCTTGTCGCCTTTCCCCTTGAACGCCACCACAACCAAAGCCCTCCCTTCCCCACCACGTGCACGCCTTCCTCTACCAATGAACCAACCCGTGCAACCCATCCTCACCGAGCTTGCCACTAGATCCAAACTCCACTTGACCTGACAACTGAGCCAGACCGCCACCACCAAGACTCTAACAGCCGAATCCACCGTTCTTTGCCTCGCCTTCATTCAGTGTGCAATTTATAGTTTGTACGTATATCCCTAAGCTATTATATACTTTAGTTCTTCTACCTTATACTCTCATGCGCAGGGTTATTTTTATAAAGTTAAGTTTTATACATATATCAGTTTATATATTTTACTGTTGAGATAGAGTAATATAAAGTATGTTTTGTACAGAATAGATATTGTTCTCGTTTGCTCCTCAGCTTATATATATATATCTACATGGGTTACATATTCTATATTTGAGTTTGCAACTTTTATATATATAATGGATTCACGTATATAGTAGTTGGTATGTTGTTCATATATGTATCATATATGGAGTAATTGCATTAGTATATAAAATTATATACACCAGTTTGCATGGGTGAGTTAGTTTGAACGTGTAAAGTAATATGGTTTACATATAAAAGGGGTCAAGTGATGCAGCGCAACCCTTATTTGGCCAAGGCATGAGTCGTATATGACTCATGATGAGTCGTAGGTGATGAGTCGAAAACGACTTAAGACTTATGATGAGTCGTAGGTGATGAGTCGTATATGACTTATGATGAGTCGTAGGTAATGAGTCGAAAACGACTTAAGACTTATGATGAGTCGTAGGTGATGAGTCGTGTATGACTTATGATGAGTCGTAGGTGATGAGTCGAAAACGACTTAAGACTTATGATGAGTCGTAGGTGATGAGTCGTGTATGACTTATGATGAGTCGTAGGTGATGAGTCGAAAACGACTTAAGACTTATGATGAGTCGTAGGTGATGAGTCGACTTAAGACTTATGATGAGTCGGAGGTGATGAGTCGAAAACGACTCATGACTTAGGAATTTTTTCTGGATATGTGTTGTAGCCTATAAATAGGCAAGTTGTGTCATTTTGTAAGGTTGTTGAAAATTGAATAAAATTCTCTTTTGTTAGCTTTGTGCTTCCAATTTCAATTGGTAGTCGAGTGTATCTCCTATCTCCACTTACGTCATTCGAGTGCGCTCGAATCATCGTTTGCTGAAGCCGATTCACGGAATCTTGTGCGCAAGATCAACGTTGAAGAATCGTAGATCTCTTTCCCGGTATCTTCAGATCAACGAGTCAGAGATAGCTAGAGTTCGGTATCTTGGGATCAACGAATTCGGGCATTTCAGTATCCATCAATCCACAGATTGCTATTTTCATCGATTGAAGATCGTCTAGAATTATCCGCTGCGTCAGTTTGGTATCAGAGCTTGTTTTAGCCAATCATAGCTAAATCGAGTCTTGGAGCCAAGAATTTGAAGTGTTGAGGTTGTGTTCATCGTGTTCATCATATTTTGCAACAAAGTTGGAGTTTTCGATCCATTTCATTTTGGATCAAAGTTCGAAAGGTGTTTGAAACTTGAAGTGTGAATTTGTTGAAGTGTTTGGGAAGTATTCAATCATGCCGCCAAGACGAGTTCAACGTCATCGCAATATTAATGCTTTGTACGGAAGAGAAGAGGCCGATGAAATGGAGCAACGAATCAACGAGAATTTCAATGAGAAGCTTACTGAAGGGATTGGTCGATTAGAGAGAATGATGCTTGAAATGAGTCAAAATCAGAGAAGGGTTTCACCTGAATCGAGCCATGGAAGAAGTAGAGTTTCACCACATTCAAATCGAGAGAGAAGTGTGGATAGTGCTCATAGGAGCGTGGATCGAGATTGTGATAGAAATGTTGATGATCGAAGTCCGGATAGAAATGTGACTGATCGAGATCGGAGGAATGTAGATCGTAGGAATGTTGGTGGAAGAAATGGTGGTGATAGAGATGTTGGTGGTCAGGATCGACATCGATATACATCGGATGGTGAAGAAGAGTATGATGGTGGTAGTGTTCATGGACGAGGACGTGGACGAGGAAGGAATCAGTCGGAGTACGATCACAAGTGGGAAACTGGGATGAAGACAGAAATTCCAGAATTCAAAGGTGGTATGCAGGCTGAGGAGTTTTTGGATTGGGTGGCTAATGTTGAAGAAATTTTTGATTTCAAATAAGTTCCAGAACGTCGTAGAGTGAAGTTGGTTGCTACAAGGTTGAGGGGTAGAGCTTTGGCATGGTGGCAGCAAACTAAACTTACACGAGAACGAATGGGGAAGTCAAAAGTTGAATCTTGGGAGAAGATGAAGAAATTAATGAAAGCAACGTTCTTACCTTACAATTATCAATCTCTGATGTATCAACGTTTGCAGAACTTGAGGCAGGGCACAAAGACTGTTAATGATTACGCAGATGAGTTTTTTCATCTTATTGCAAGGAATGATATCATGGAAACGGAAGAACAACTGACATCTAGATTCATTGGGGGATTGAGAATGCAGATGCAGGATATGGTAAATATGTTCGATCCTAGATCTGTGGCAGAGGCACATCAAAAAGCGTTGGCTTGGGAGAAACAGGGAAGACGAGGTGGTGGTGTGTTTACCAATTCTAACAATCAAGCGAAGGGTGTTAATGGAAGTTCTAGTGTTTCAAAAGTTGTTGCAAAACCAGTTGTAAAGGAGGTTGAGAAGGCGAAGGTTAACAACAGTTTCAAATGTTACAATTGTCAGGAGATGGGTCATAAAAGCAACGAATGTCCAAAGCCGAAGAAGAGAACCATGGTGACAGAAGTTAAGGAGGAAGATGAGGAAGAAGCTGAATGCTCTAATTCTTTACCAGTTGAGGAGGAAGACTTACTGTCAGGAGATGACGGGTATGCATTGATGATGAGAAGAAGTTGTTTAACACCGAAGCAAGAGGAGGAAAGTAGTTGGTTGAGGAACAATATCTTTCAATCTACCTGCACTATTCTGGGAAGAGTTTGTAAATTTGTTATTGATGCTGGGAGTTGTGATAATATTATCTCTACAGAGGCAGTGAAGAAATTGGAGTTGAAAACCGAGAAACATCCTAAACCGTACAAGTTAGCTTGGTTGAGGAAGGGTGGTGAAGTGAAAGTTGGACGTAGAGCTTGTGTGAAGTTTTCAATTGGGAAGAAATACAAGGATGAGGTTTGGTGTGATGTAGTCGACATGGATGTGTGTCATCTGTTGTTGGGCAGACCATGGCAGTTTGATAGAGCAGTACAACATGATGGTCGTGCTAACAGTTACAGTTTCATGTTTGAGGGTACTAAAATCACTCTGATTCCCAAGAAGCAACAACAGAAAGAGAGTAAGTTGGAGGAGATTGAAGAGTTGAAAACTTTATTATCTCTGAAGGAATTTGTTAAGGAGGTTGAAGAGGAGCCTGAAGTATACCTGTTGATTGGGCGTGAGAGCAGTGAAGAGGTTGAAATTCCAGAAGAAGCAAAGCTAGTTTTGAAAGAATTTGAGGATGTATTTCCAGATGAGTTACCTAAAGAGTTACCGCCGCTGAGAGACATTCAACATCAAATTGATCTTGTTCCGGGAGCAGTATTGCCACATAGACCGCATTACCGAATGAGTCCGAAGGAGCATGAAGAATTAAGGAGGCAGGTGGAAGAATTGCTTGAGCAGGGACGTGTACAGGAAAGTTTGAGTCCATGTGCTGTGCCAGCTTTGTTGGTACCGAAGAAAGATGGGACGTGGAGGATGTGCACGGACAGTCGAGCATTGAATAAAATCACTGTACGATACAGATTTCCAATGCCAAGGTTGGATGACTTGCTGGATCAGTTGAGTGGGGCTACTATCTTTTCGAAAATTGATTTGAAAAGCGGATATCATCAAATTCGGATTAGACCTGGAGACGAATGGAAGACAGCCTTCAAGACGAGAGAGGGGTTGTACGAATGGCTGGTGATGCCATTCGGTCTTTCGAATGCACCGAGTACGTTCATGCGAGTGATGAATCAAATTTTTAGACCTTTCATTGGGAAATTTGTGGTGGTGTACTTTGACGATATTTTGATTTATAGTAGGAGTCTGGAAGAGCATGTTCAACATCTGAAGGAAGTGTTAATTATTTTACGAGAAGAACAATTTTATGCTGCGACAAAGAAATGCGTGTTCATGACGCATAGTGTTTTGTTCTTGGGGTATATTGTTTCGGAGAAGGGCATCCAGGTAGATCAGAATAAAGTTGAAGCAGTCAGGAATTGGCCACAGCAGAAGACAATTACAGAAGTGAGAAGTTTTCATGGGCTAGCGTCATTCTACCGAAGATTCATTCCACACTTCAGTAGCGTGATGGCACCGGTGACTGATTGCATGAAGGGGAAACAATTTTCTTGGACGGAGGAAGCTGGGATTGCTTTTGGGAAGATCAAGAAGTTGCTGACATCTGCACCAATTCTTGTATTACCAGATTTTCAGTTATTGTTTGAACTGCATACTGATGCGTCAAAGGTTGGAATTGGAGGGGTGTTGAGTCAGAATGGGCGTCCTATTGCATATTTCAGCGAGAAGTTGTCAGGAGCAAAGATGAGATACAGTACCTATGATGTGGAATTTTATGCTGTTGTTCAAGCGGTGAAGCACTGGCGACATTACTTATTCCAGAAAGAATTTGTTTTATACACTGATCACGAGGCGTTGAAACATTTACAAGGACAAGACAAGATTTCAGCAAGACATGCATCGTGGATTGCTTATTTGCAGCAGTTTACTTTTGTCGTTAAGCACAAGTCAGGGGTAACCAATCGTGTCGCTGATGCCTTGAGCAGGAGGAGTCATTTGTTGACGACAATGAAAGTTGAAGTGACAAGTTTTGAATTATTGCCAGAATTGATTGAAGAAGATCCTTATTTTGTGAAATTTGTTGAAAAAGTAAAGGAAGGAAGTACTGATGAATTTGTGTTGGTGGATGGTTTTCTGTTTAAAGGAAATCGTTTGTGCATCCCAGACTATAGCTTGAGAATGAAGATTGTTAAAGAACTACATGAAGAAGGCCATGTGGGTAGAGATCGTACGTTGCAGTTAATTTCTCAATCTTATTTTTGGCCGTCAATAAGGAAAGAGGTAGAAAGATTTGTGGAGAGGTGTCATATTTGTCAGGTTTCGAAAGGAACAGCGACGAATGCGGGGTTATATATGTCGTTACCCGTGCCTACCAAACCATGGGTTGATATCAGCATGGATTTCGTGTTGGGGTTGCCGAGAACTCAGAGGGGAAGTGATTCTATATTTGTTGTGGTGGACAGGTTTTCGAAGATGGCACATTTTATAGCCTGTAAGAAGACAGCGGATGCAGTTCGAGTGGCACAGTTATTCTTTAAAGAAATATATCGTTTACATGGTTTACCCGAATCTATTGTTTCTGACCGAGATACTCGATTTCTGAGTCACTTTTGGTTGAGTCTATGGAAGATGGTGGGAACGAAGTTGAAATTTAGTAGTGCATATCATCCTCAGACGGATGGACAAACTGAAGTTGTGAATAGATCGTTGGGAAATTTGTTGCGATGTCTTGTGCAGGACAATTTGAAGAGTTGGGACTTAAAGTTGTGTCAGGCAGAGTTTGCTCATAATCATGCTGTTAACCGAAGCACTGGTTACAGTCCATTTCAGATTGTTTATTCGAGCTTACCAAAGGGGCCGTTGGATTTGACGGTAGTGCCACAATCAAAGAAGACAGTTAAGAAAGCTGCTGATTTTGTTGAAGGGTTGACGGAATGTCATAAAGTCGTTCAGGAACGATTGGAGAAAGCAAATGAGAAATATAAACGAGCTGCAGATTTGAACCGACGAAATGTTGAGTTTAACGAAGGAGATTTGGTTTATGCAGTATTAACAAAAGATCGTTTTCCAGTGGGCGCTTATAACAAGTTGAAAGCCAGGAAAATTGGTCCGGTGGAAGTTGTGAAACGAATCAATGAAAATGCTTATAAACTGAAGCTGCCAGATGATGTGTATACATCTGACGTATTCAATGTTAAGCATCTCGTACCATATCATGGGGATGAGTTTGTTGGGGATGAAGAGTGTGCAAATTCGAGGTCGAATTTCTCTCAACCTGGGGAGGATGATGCAGCGCAACCCTTATTTGGCCAAGGCATGAGTCGTATATGACTCATGATGAGTCGTAGGTGATGAGTCGAAAACGACTTAAGACTTATGATGAGTCGTAGGTGATGAGTCGTATATGACTTATGATGAGTCGTAGGTAATGAGTCGAAAACGACTTAAGACTTATGATGAGTCGTAGGTGATGAGTCGTGTATGACTTATGATGAGTCGTAGGTGATGAGTCGAAAACGACTTAAGACTTATGATGAGTCGTAGGTGATGAGTCGTATATGACTTATGATGAGTCGTAGGTGATGAGTCGAAAACGACTTAAGACTTATGATGAGTCGTAGGTGATGAGTCGACTTAAGACTTATGATGAGTCGTAGGTGATGAGTCATATATGACTTATGATGAGTCGGAGGTGATGAGTCGAAAACGACTCATGACTTAGGAATTTTTTCTGGATATGTGTTGTAGCCTATAAATAGGCAAGTTGTGTCATTTTTTAAGGTTGTTGAAAATTGAATAAAATTCTCTTTTGTTAGCTTTGTGCTTCCAATTTCAATTGGTAGTCGAGTGTATCTCCTATCTCCACTTACGTCATTCGAGTGCGCTCGAATCATCGTTTGCTGAAGCCGATTCACGGAATCTTGTGCGCAAGATCAACGTTGAAGAATCGTAGATCTCTTTCCCGGTATCTTCGGATCAACGAGTCAGAGATAGCTAGAGTTCGGTATCTTCGGATCAACGAATTCGGGCATTTCAGTATCCATCAATCCACAGATTGCTATTTTCATCGATTGAAGATCGTCTAGAATTATCCGATGCGTCATCAGGCAATATTATATTTAATACTGTATATATAAATATGTGTTTACAAAATTTTGTACAGAAAATATATTAGCTACTTGGTTCGTTTTTATATATATATAACTATAGTTTTATAAAAATGTCAGCTATGAATTACGTTGTTATAGGTTTGGCTTTACCGGTATATATTGAGTATAAAAGGTTATATGCATTGTTGCAGTGTTTAGATTATATTGTACTATATGATATCTTTGACATAAGCTATGTATATTTTAGAATAGAAGACGTTATATATATATATAGGTTTGCGGTTATAGGTATATAAAGGTTTTACATTGCTATATTACTTACAAACCGTGCTTTACTTATACATTAAGCGTACGATGACAGTGTTTTATAAAAATATTATTAAGTGTTTGATATATTGTAAAGTTGTATGTAATTTATAATATAAGCTATTTGATTTTGAAATATATATATATATATATATGTGGATATATTAGTATACTGGGTTGTTTAAAAAAAATCAAGGCTGTAAGGGTTTTTGGAATATGATGAGTATTAGTACATTGATTGTAATGGGTATATATATATATATATATTTATTGAGTTATATTTTGCATAGATAAATTTGCATTCTGCATAACATAAGTGTTTATTTTACATATATATTTTATATGTAGTAAATTTTATGGTATAGAATCGGTTGAACTAATATATAATTCGTACTATGAAAGGATATGCAGGTCTACCAATCTAGGTGTTTTGTTATATATTGTATATTAGTACCTTGATTTCAAATTTGACTATAGATTTTTATAGTATAACCTATACATATGTATTTTGATTTTTAATACATATAGATTTTGATTTGGGTATGTGTATGTGTATACATAGATTTAAACTTAATATCGATTTCCATATATATATATATTAAAGATTTTTATAGTTATATATAGCCATATATATATTTATATAAGTTCACTTGGATCATTTATCGTCATCGATTCTGTTCTGATTTGATTCGTTAATTTCTGTTATCAGCCTCGATCGTCGAATTCATGCCAACCTAGCTTTGCTCTGGGATTCGTGCTTGCAATTCGTAACTCAAATTCATTGTCTATCATCTCTATCCTCAAAAGGTGAGCAATCACTCACGATTAATGTTCTTTTATTTATTAGATTTGATTTCAATTGAAACGACAATTGAAATATGCTACTGTTAGTTAATTACACTATTTCATATGCTATTATCTGTATCAGTTCACCTGTGACATCTGACACCATTATCTGTTAATTATGCGATGATAATACAGTTTAACTGATAATTGATTGATTGTTGATGTTTATATTGGACGTTAAATTGTTAATGTTAAAATGATAAATAGTATACAATTGAACTTGATATAGGATAGTTAAATGTTAAATTTGATTAATTGACATTTGTATAATATGACCCATTTAACTGTTAAATTTATTGACTCGTAGGATTTGTTTAATTACACTTTGAACCACTGAATGTATGTTGTAAAATTGATGATGTATGAAATTGTAAATAGATGACAAGTGAAGAACCGTAATGTAATAATCTTTAATCTAAATGAAATGATAGTGTAGATTCTAGAAATAATTATATTAATTCGTACAAATAACAATGCGAATTAATACGGTTATTTCGGGATTATTTGAATTGATTATTGGATTGATATTGATTGTTGTTATTGCTTGTTTATTTACTTTGACACCATCCCAGTTATCACACTGCAAGTTCCCTTTGATATGTTTTGATTTTGAATTGAATTGGAATCGGGTTGAAATGATAAATACCCAAATTGAACTTTGACTTAGGATAGAAAATTAAATAAAACTCGATTGGTCAATAATTTGATTTAAAATTAAAATGAAGATTTTATTTAAATAAATAATATGGTTTTGAAATGAAGTTGAAATTTGAATTTTTATGAAAGGAAAATGTTAATATTAAATAATCTGAAATAAAATATTAACAATGTAATTGATGAAAGAATGTTGTTTAATTTGAGAAATGATTGAATTAAGTTTGAAATTATTAAACTTTGAAATTATTTAATAATTAAGTTTAGAATTAATTAATAATTAAATAAGATTAATTTATTTAATGATTAAATTGAATTGAATTCTTTAATAAGTAAAATTGAACTTTTGAATAAGTGATTTTTCTTCGTAAATAATTGAAATTGGGTTTCTTTATTAATTAAGTTTTGGAAAATTATTTAAGTAAGTAAATAAGTGAAATTGAATTTCTTTAACAAGAAATAAAATGTGATTTATTGAAATTAATGTAAGACTTGGAAGTTGAAGAATTTGATTTGATGAATTTAATTTAACTAAATTTGAAGATTTGATATAATGAAGTTGAACTTAAGTAATTGTTTTAATGAATTGGAAATTTAATAGGAATTGTTTTGAATGATAAAGTAACTTAACGAATATTGAATGAAATCGATAAATGAATTTAAATTGATTTGAATGTTAAATTAAATTGATTTAAATGATTTCGGAATGAAACGTATATATGAACTTGAATCAATATTTGAATGGTTTAAAATAGAAATTAAAAGTGAATTATAAGATTTTGAAATTGTGAAATTGGAAGTTTTGAAACGAAAATTTTGGAAATTGATTTCGAAAGACAAACGAAATGTTGATTTTTAAACTCTGATTGTAATTGAATTTGATTTGGTTTTGAAATATATTAAATGACCAATCAGTGTAATAATTACGAAAGTTATTAAAGAGACCGGAGTCGGTTATGGATATACTCTCTATCTAAACCGAAAACCACTTTAATAACTGTAACGCGGAGTGATGATCCAGAATGAAGTGGTTGGAATGATGTACGTGATGACTGAAGAAAGAGAACGATGATGGATAGCCTTGACACTTGTGTCAAATTGGAAATGACTAAAACAGGAGCTGTGCCGGGCCAATGGAGGATTATCTACCTCAAGTGGACACACTTCTTCGAACTACTTATTACTTGTTGTCGATTGGTGCACCCTTGATTTTGGGAGTGTTGTTTCACGGTGTTGCGGGCGCTGCGGCGTTGCGTTCTCACCAGTCCGGATCAAGCGAACGGTAGTATCACTACCTTGGGTATTGCCTCATGTGCCTTGTCATACTTGTATTCCATTTATACGCGACCACTACGATTTTGATTTGTACCTTTAGTATATGGATTGCCCTCTGGTGACTTCCGGTTTTGGGGAAACTACGGTCTTGTATATGCTTTTGGGAATAAAAATGTGTTAAGGGTGGAATGGGCCATGACTTAACACTATTTTGATATCTTATTATTACCGATAGACATTATCTACTTATCGTACACTACTACATAGTAGATAGTTTAACGGATCCTTAAAGGATGGTTATTCCAAACATCCTTTGAGTTACTTGTATTTCAATTGCTATTTCACTTGAGTTGGATTTATTGATATAAGAATGTTAATCCTGACTCGAGTGTCTTGTGTTTTTGCTTTACGCTCGGGTCAGACTGAGTAGTTCAGCTTTCGAGACTCACCTTTGGAGTTGGAGCTTCGCTTGGAGATCCAGCTATCTATCCAGCTTTCAGATATTCGATGATTCCAGTGATGTATTCTGATTTGTATCTGATGTATCGTGTTACTCTTCCGTTGTATCTGGTTTAACTATGATGTATCGTATTACTCTTCTGTTGTAAACTCTGATGTGTTTTATATATTCATATAGTAGCTTCATGAACTACTATCTCTTTTATTTCCGCTGCACTTATTACTCTGTGTCTGTGATCTATGATTATATTTATTTACTGTATATGTTCAGTTTTGGCAAATTTAAATTAACAATGCGGTATTTTGAGCAATTCAACTCCGGCATGAGTGTCTTCCTATACACTTATAATGGATGCGAATGGTCCAAAATATCGGGTCGTTACACTGGTGTTGGAATCAAATTCTGGAATCATCGTGTGAGGGAGTGTATTTGTAATTACTATAAAATAGTTTATGTTTATAGTGTGTTGTTTGAGTTGTTGATGTTGGTTTGGATTTTCGATCGATTCGTCTGATCAACGCTATCGATAGGATTTCCAAAACACTTGAACAGAGCAAACTGACACAATATAATTTTCAAATTTGATAAATGAAATAAATTAGTATGACTATATTATAAATATATAAGAAAAATTTTCTGGAATTAAAGGTTAAATAATTTGGTTGTTGAAAATGATAATATTTGATTATCATTTTATTGTTTTGTAAGTCATTCACTATTGCAAAATGACTATTGTTTATAAATTTATTTGGAATTGAAATGAATTTAAATTGATAATTTAAGAATTAAATTTCTGGTGATTTTAAACTTTGTTTTAAAGCCTTAAATGTATATTATTTAAAGTATTTTCAAATTAAAAGGGTTTTCAAAGAATTTTAAATGTTTAAATCAGTGCTCTTCTCTTTGTCGCTGGAAAATAATTTCGGTGATGACGGCCGCATCATCGACATTCATTTTCGAGTTTCGAAGTGGAGAGACTATTCTGTAGCTTTGCTACGGTTTCGTTTTGAAAAAAATATACTTTTGATTTGAATTTCTTCAGTATAATTTGATTTATATATATATAAGTACCTTATTTTAAAATTATATAAATATATTATATATGTCTCTAAATTGTTTGAAGTAAATCGGAGATTTAAATTCTTAAATTTTAGATTAAGGATGATTTTAATTATAAACTAAAGTCAAAATTCTTGGATAAATAGTTAACTGGGAAAAACTAAATTGTAAAATCTTATTTGTATAATACTCAATTACACCTCAACATAACTTACCTAAAATTTTCAGAAGTTAAAAATGTAATTGGATAATATACAATATAAAGAAATTTATAAATAGAATTTGAGTGGTTATAATAAATGTTATATACTTAAATTTTATTTTAAAGATGTGAATGGAGAGAAATAGAATAATAATTTAATTGAATAATAGATGAGGCAAATAAATTTGTTTTGCAAGGATTAATAAAGTGAAATTTGATTAACTTATGGAAATACCTTGAATTTAAAAGCAATTATTGAATATAAATTTATTTAAATCAAAATTTATAAGGTTTAAATTAATTTATATGGTTTAAATATATGAAAATTTTTAAGTGGAATAAACTTAATAATAATTTGGATAAAAGAATTAAATTTGTTGAATAAGATATGAGAATAATAAATGATTATACAAATTGATTGATTTAAATTTTTAATTGAGGATGACTAGATAATAAGATAATGAATTTAGGAATAAATAGATTGATATAATTTAGGTGAACTCTAAGGGATTTAACGTAAATGTTGGATATTAATTAGATTAATTTGAATCTTGTATAGTTTTTAAAATTTTGTTATTTATTTTGTTTCAAAGCTATTTTTCTTTCTGGTTGTTTCTATTCTCCTACCTCCTTCCTTTTCGGGGACGAAAAGTTTTGAGTGGGGGAGAATGTAATGACCCGTAAATTTTAACTGTTTTAATAACGTAATTAGTTAAATTTTGTGAAATTTTAAACGATAAAATTTCGAAATATAAATTTGATATTTGGAATGCATCTAATTAAAGATAGAAACTGGTAAATTTTCGTCCAAAAATATGAAAATTTATTTCGCGCGTAAATTTACTTCAATTTAATCAGTTAAAAATTGGTGATAATAAAATATTTTCCAAACCTGAATATTTTTACATAGAAAATTTGTAAATCATCTTCTGAGTGAGACGTCATCTTTCGTTTCGTCAAATTTGGATGTCTATTACTCCGTTTATCTTAATTCTGGCTGAATAGCAGCATTTTCGGTACCGATTATCGACTTTTGATCGGATGATCGTACCACCAATATTTGTATACCGTTTTGATCGTCTCGTCGTGCTAATCTCAGTGGTATACTTATTTCTTTATTTTGAGGTCTGGTACACGACGGAAATAATAAAACGGTTCGTTGTAACGGTACCAAAATTTCTGACTTTACTCCTTCCTTCAGTTCAAATTTCTAGCATGCTCCTACATTAAAGCCTCTGGACAATTCAACCTATTTCTATTCCTACCCTACCGTTTCTCCTCAAATAAATTTAATATATTACTAAAAGTACAAGTTCAAATATATATGAGCTGGCTTTACATTTTCTCAGATCTAAAGATTCATCTTCCTCCAATTCCATCTTTCTCTTCTCGTTCAAACCTGACAACCCACTCACGAGACCAACCGGATCACGGATCCCTTCACACTCTAAGCCTCTGCCATTTCACGCGCGTCTCGTCTCCTACACCCCGCCATCACTTCCTTTCCGTCTTCACAACTAGCAGCCACCCACCCACTCGAATAGCCTGACCACATCCACAAAACCCCGATCCACCATGAAACCCATCAACAGACCGACCACCGAACACCCCTAACAGCCTCCCTGACGCAGCAGCACCGAGCACCCCTCCCCCCAAAATCTGCAGCCTCCGCCCAAACTTCCCAGCCGAGCCTCGCCCTGGCCCTGAAACCCACCACAGTAGCCGCTTATGCCTTGCCTTCCCCTGAACCGAGCCTCCACCTACCAGCTCGCTCTCACACTCTCGCCCATCCTCTCTTTCGCTCGGCAAGCCACGCAGCCTGCACGTGTCCATCTTGTATCACCCCATAGCTGACGTGTGCCAATTATTTTATATACGGGTATGTTTATCAATTTACCTTTCCATATATATAAAGCTTTCTCATCTTATTTTTATAATATGTATATATAATAGAAGGTATCTTGTATAAGGCGAAGCCAGTCTAGTGTAGTGCTGATGTTTATATATATATATATATTTAAGTCACTAATATAATCGGCTGTATCACATATTTATATAGTAGTTGTTATATTATAAGTATATATACATATAAAAAAAAGGGTTTTTACAATAAAATAAACAAACATTTTATATATATATATATATATATATATATAGGTATGTGTAATGTAGTCTGTCAGTTGGCATATATCATGTATTGTTGTCTGCACTTAAAATATACTAGTTACTATAATATATATATTATTATCTAAGTATTTTCGCTGATATACAAGTGTAGTGTTAAATTGAAATGGTTTACTGTAATTGTATATATAGTTATATTATAACCTATGGACAATGTTAGATGAATCTATTTTTGATGTTGTTAAAATATATATATATGTATACGGTGTACAATGTTTTAAGTATGCTAGTAGATATTTTGCCGCATGTGGCCTGTTGTAACGACCCGCTATTTTGGACCATTCAAATCGACAATAATCCACACATGTCTGACTTGAATAATTCAAAATATCAGATTGTTAATTTAAATTTGGCAAAACTCAGCATATGTAGTAAATAAATCAATCACAGAATCACAGACACAGAGTAATACAATAATACGCAGCGGAATAGATAAAATAGTAGTTCATGAAGCTACTATATAAACATCAGAGTTAGAAATAAAATACAACAGAATATCTCAAATGCAGTGATCTTCAGTACAACAGATGACTTCTCTGAACAAATCAACTAGAAGAGCTGAAAGCTGAGGCGATAGTTGGATCTCCAAAGGAAGCTCCAAACTCCAAAGGTGAGTCTCAAATGCTGTATCACTCGGTCTGACCCGAGCGTAAAGCAAAACACAAAACACTCGAGTCAGGATTAACATTCTTATACTAATAAATCCAACTCAAGTGAAATATCAATTGAAATACAAGTAACTTAAAGGATGTTTGGGATAACCATCCTCTAATGATCTTCAGAACTATCTACAAGGTGGGAATATAAATTATAACACCGTGGTCATTTCAATTTAATTTATACTTCAAAACCCCAAATATCATTTCATTTCAAATATAACTATTTTCCAAAATAGTATATATAGGTTAAATAATTTATAAAGTAAAGTATTTATAATTTCATTAAGTTCCACAAATCGGTTCAAATCAACTCAATTTCCAAATTTCAATTTAATTCAATCTAAATTTTTCCATTTTAATTCAATTCTGTTTCTAAATAACAAATTCAAATTATATTGATTTCAAATACAGATCTGAATCACAAAATAAACCATTTAAATTCCAATATATTTCAAAGCTTTAATATTCAACAATTTCAAAGTTAAATTTAACAGTTTCAAATAACTCTTGATTTAACTTCATTTATTATTTAATCAGGGAATATTCACTTAATAAATTCAATATCTTTTAACTAGCCTTAAATTACATTTTTCTAAATATTTCCTTAAACTTTATTTAAACAAGAAATATTCATTAGATTACTTATAAATCAAACTCAAGTTATAAATCATATTTTACATCTCAATTTCAATAAGTTTCAAATCGGTTTAATTAAATAAAATTCTTTATTGAATACAATTTCGACTAAATTCAAATTATCTTTCTAACCTTAACTTATTCAAATTATTACCAAAGTCTATTTTGAAATATATTTTAAATACTCAACATATTATATGTATTTAAATCAATCATTCCCATTTATATATAATAATTTAAGGCTCAACATTTATTAAAACCATATATTTCTTTCCAAAACCATAGAATTCATTTTCAAAATATTTATATATATGGACCAACGGTGTCCGTACATATATTTATCATATGGTTAAGTGATACGGATATTTATCATTTCAATCTGAAATTTAAATATATACGGGTAGATATCATTTCGACCCGTAATCCCAATTTCCATTCAAATGAAAATCGCTTGGGTTTATCATTTCAACCCATAACGATTTTCTCCTATTCTAAAGTCCGTTCGGGTATGTATCATTTCAACCCATAGTGAATTCTATACTAACAGGGAACTTGCAGAGTGATAACAGATATATAAAATAAAACAACAGGCATATATCATCAATAACAATAGGATAAGAACAACAGGATATGGTGTCATATCTCACAGGTGAACTGTTACAGATAATAGCATATATAACAATTTAAATAACTACAGCAGCATATTTCAATTTCTATTTCAAATGAAATCAATTTTAAATAATAAAAGAACGTTAATCGTGAGTGATTGCTCACCTTTCGAGGCTAGAGAGAATAGACAATGAATTGGGTTACGGATCCAAGCACGAATTCCAAATCAAAGCTAGATTGGCACGAATTCGACGAACAAAGCGATATAAAGATATTGATGAGAACAAATCAGAATCAACTTGATAGAAGCAACAATGATATATATTTATTATTATTTTTCTTTCATGAAATCAATATTTAAATTAAAACAAATATTAAAATAACATATATAAAATTAAAATCATTGTTTTAAATTAAACACATATATCAAGTCAAACATATATACATTAAATTGAAATAAATACTCATATATTAAATTAACCCATACTATAATCCCATACCAAACTCAACTATATTTATAACTTAATATATTATACTTAAAGATTCATTCTTATTATAAAACCAATAATAAATTTAAAACACAACATATAATAATCAAAATCTATAAATACATATCGATATATATATATATATCGCAAAACAAAATTCACTTTATTTTATAGTATATATATTATTTATATAATAGAATATGTACCAGTAACTAATATATTATTTATATAACTGTACAAAGCTACATAGTAGAAACTGTATACATATATATTATTTAAAACTTAAAATATATAATCAACAAACTATGTACACATGTAAATTCAATACTTCATAAAACTAATATAAACCTATACGTCACAAAACATATATCAACTATGAAAAATATAAGTATAATACATATATAGTTAATATTGATATGAATCATTAGTAACT
Source organism: Allium fistulosum (assembly GCA_030737815.1). Lineage (NCBI taxonomy): Eukaryota > Viridiplantae > Streptophyta > Magnoliopsida > Asparagales > Amaryllidaceae > Allium > Allium fistulosum. Next base: position 969,197,239 of record CM060908.1, on the reverse strand, counting down.
TAATTATATCATGTACGTAATACTTCTAATAATATAATATACTGTGTCCTTAAAATCAATTCTTACTGACATACTTTGTAAATAGTTAACAAATATATACAACATACCTATGCAGACTATACACATTAAAATATATGCACATCATATATATATATAACAAATGAGCTTTTATATACACGTACATACAATACAATATATAAACAACACAAATGTACATACCATATAGATAACCCATGGATAATACACATAGACTTATATATAAAACTGTTCAAAACTTAATAACATTTAAAACTGCCGAAAACTATTGTATTTTTTTAAACCTATATATATTCCTCTATTCAATATACACTGTACAGCAACGTTTATACACATGCGTACCTGCATACGTATAAATAAGAGGTGGGGAACAATATTTCACGACAAAAGAAGGAATGGGAGAGGAGGAGTAGTGCGAAAACTTGGCCATCAGTGGTTGGTTGGGGTGTGGGCATGGGTGGCGGCTCACGATAGAGGCTGAGTGCATGGTAGGTGACAAGCTGGTGGGGTCTCGGCATGGATGGGAGGTGATGGCATTGGGTCGGACGTTTGGATGGGGCGGTGAGAGGCTTAGGTGGTGGGGATTCGGTGGTTGAAGGCTGGCGATTTTTGGGGTGTGCTCGGTGCTGCTACATCAGATCGGTCGGGTGATGGGTTCTGTGGTGAAGAGGAGGTTCTGGTCTCGGCTTGGGGAGGCAAGGGTTCAAGGCAAGGCTGACGTGGTAGTGGTGAGGAGGTGGAGATGCGGGCGTGCACTCGGGTTAGCACGAGCGGTGGGCGAATGATGTGGAGGAGGGCTGGGTTGTAGCGTGGGGAGGTAGAGGAACGAAGAAAAATAAAAGCCTCAGGATTGCAAATGCAGAGAAGAAATGAAGGAGCCACAGAGAAATGGAAGGTGAGGGAATAGTAAAATGAGAGGTTGGGTTTCAAAAGCAAACGAAACAGCAAAATGAATATATATATTATTGAAAGAATAAATGTGATATGAACGGTGATGCTACTATTTCGTCCAGGCTGTACGTTTCTTACGAAACTTTTTAAAGCGAACCGTTTCAAAACAAATAAACAACCCTTTTTAGAGAAATAGCAACGGTCAAATGCTTTGATTTGATGAGCAATTAAAGCAAATTATTATTGTGGTCGGCTGTACGTTTTAAATTTTGAAACCAAGGGAAGGTGTGAATTCAAAATTTACGGTTTCGGTACGGTTACCGCTTTTTCGCGGGTTTCGCTTTGAACTGGACTACCAAACATAGAAATAAATACACCGCTGAGATCAACACGACGAGACGATCAAAAAGGTATACAGATATTGGTGGTACGATCATCGGATCAAAAATCGATAACCGGTACCGAAAATGCTGCTATTTGGTCAGAATTAAGATAAACGGAGCAGTAGAAGTCCAAATTTGGAAAAACGAATTTCGCAGTCTGATTCAGAATGATCTGAATAAATTTTCTCCTGTTGACATATTTTGGTTTCGAAAAACTTTTAAATTCACTGTTATTAACCGGTTTGATTTGAAATAAAATTTCACAAATAAATAAACTTCAATATTATCAGATGAAAATTTACTAGTTTCTATAATAAAATAGACGTATTCCAAATAATAAATTTTTATTTTCAAATTTTATTGTTTAAAATTTCAAAAAAATTTCAATTAATTTAACAAATAAAGTCACTAAAAGTTTAGGGTCGTTACACTCTCCCCCACTCAAAACTTTTCGTCCCCGAAAAGGAAGGAGGTAGAAGAATAGAAACAACCAGAGAGAAAAGATAGATTGAAAGTCAAGATTAAACAATTAATTTAAACTATATAAATTTTACTTAAAATTTGAAACTTCATTTGCAATTCAATTATCTTATATAATTTAATACTTTCCATTTGTAAAATTTCTTTCTTCCTTTATAAATACCATTTATATGTTTAAATAACAACTTTATAATTATGTGAAAACTATTTGAAAACAATTATTTACGTTATTACTTATATTTACCAAGAAGCTATTTGAAAACATTAAATCCATAATTTATAAATTTATTAATTTATCTCAAGATACTTTTCAACATTATTAATAATCAATAATCATTTACTTTAAATCTGTTTTATTTAATTATTAACCTCAAAAATATTTATAACACTAAAATTTCTATTAAACCATGTAGTCTATAATTAAACAACACTTAAAAGAATATAGTCAACAAGGAAAAGAAGGAGGATTTGGGAACAGAATATAGGTGAATAAATAAAGCTAAGCAGATAAGGTAGATTCAAAAGAATAGAATCGGGCACGAATCGCAAATTTCAAACCATAAGAGTTTCAATTTCAAATATTAACACAAAATTTCTTGTTGGAAATACTTTTATATCAAAACAACTTTTCCTTTCGAAAATACTTTTATAACTCGATGTTTCAACAAGTTTATCCTCGTTCTTGCAGACTTTGGCCATGCGTTGATCAGGCGCAAAGCTAGAATTCTTCAAGTACTTAGTAGACCTGTTTCAACACCTAGTGAAAATACTTGAAAAACCTTTGAAAACAGATATGGAAAGTACAATCCAAACAAATCAACCAAACCAAACATTTGTCCAACCATGGTTCGCAGATACACAATGGTTACGCCTGGTTCCCCCAGGAAACAATCCATATCCGTAAGCTTTCTCAGCACTGCGAGTTACGCCATGATGACTAGTAGAATGCAGGATACACAATGGTTACGCCTGGATCCCCCAGGAAACAATCCGTACCCCCAGGCAAGACTCAGCCAGGCATTTGCGCTACTATTCGCGACCTACACAGATTGCAGGATACACAATGGTTACGCCTGGATCCCCCAGGAAACAATCCGTACCCCTAGGCAAGACTCAGCCAGGCAGTTGCGCTATGCAGTCCCGAGAGAAAAATAAGACCATGGGTAACGCCATGGAATTCGAAGGACACTCGAGTATCATATCCGGAAAACCAAAATCAGAGAGAATAATATCGATAGAATGAATCCAAGATGTGGCCACAAATCGGATATCAAGCAGAAGGCACTTTCCATATCTTTACTTCGAAAATATGTATCATATAGTACCTTTTCAAATCACTTTCAAATATCGTACTTATATAATATCCATTATATATAAGATTAAATTTTCAAATCAAATACTTTCCAAAATCAAAAGTATATCAAATCACACTTATATAGACTTTAATTATATAAGATTTCACTTTTCAATTTTGAGTACCCTTTTCAAATCCATAGTTTTCGAATCAATTTCATACTCATACAAATCAATTTTATATAAGTTCGACAACTCCCAAATTAAGTTTTAGTAACATAAGGTTCTCAAATTTCAATTTGTTCCAATATCAGTTCCATTTCAAAATCATATACAATTTCACCAAATTATTTCTTCTCAAATTAAATATCTTTAGTTTCAAAGTTTCCAAAATAATAGATTTAGGAAATAAATCCAAATTTCCAAATCAATATAGTTAAGTCAAACAATTCATTTCCAAAATCAATGGTTTTCAAAATCAATCTTATATTTACATAAGGTCCATCTTATATCAGGATCAAATTTTACAAAATAAATTTCAATGTATGAAGAGCCATATGGGATTGAATATCTTTGCTTTTATGGGTTATATATCTTTGTAATTTAAATTGGAAACTTTCTTTTAGTAAGTAAAGATATTCTAACCCGACAGCTTTCAATTTTAGCGTCACAATATATCAACGATATTAGGATATAAGCCGTACAACATCATCATTTCGCAAAATCACATTTGATCGCTCGCTCGATCACACAAGTTCGCTTTCGAACTAGTATTGTCCATTCGACTTCCCTAATGCGGATTTCGATATGGTTTCTCGACTAGAAGCCATCAGTCTCCTTGCATGGCCATATACTATGATAGAGAATTCTAGAATTTAGCCCAAAATCCATATCAAATATTCGCCATCAAGAATCGAATGAAAAATCCTAACACGAAATGGTGTAATTCACCTCGAACTCGTGTACTCAAACTTGGATCAAATTAATTATGAAAATAAAACAGCATACGTACAACTTATATATTTATTCCAACTTGCTAAATATATAGTTTCATAAAGATGTTACTAAGTTAAAACATTTAACTAAACTTTATTCAAAATATTTTGAAGACCAAATTCTTCTCAAGACATTTCAAATCTAAATTTCATATTAGAAAATTTAAAATTTCCTTATTCATTTACTTAACCAAACAGTTTCAACTTATTTAAATCATATTACTTCATACTTAAACATTCAAAACAAACTTATATACTTTATCAAAATACTTTTCAAAATTTCTTAGCTTTGAAAAGTTAACCTTGATTTGAAAGTGCTCGAACCTTCAAAATAGTTGAAGAAATCATTTTAAAATTCAAGAGTTGGAAATCAGCAACAAATCAGTAAATCAATTTTAATAGATAGGGTTATATAAAATTCGAAACTCGAGGACTGAACACCGGCATACTTTAAATCATTTCAAATATATATATATATATATATATATATATACATATATCTTTCGAATATCAAATCTTACTTCGGAATTTAGAATCATAATGGTTTCACAAAATCACTCGCATAGCAAAGCTACTGAAGTGGCCTATCCCTCACTTTGAAACTCGAAAATCAATGTCGATGATGCGTGCACTCATCACCGAAATTATTTTCCAGCGACATAAGTGAGTTCTGGACTTCTATTTTCTCAAACTTCTTTTGAAATTTCTTCGAAACTCATTAAAATCATTTGAAACATTTCTTATTCGAAAAATATACTTTTAAATCATATTATTATTATATATTTCAAAATCTTAAAACCAATTTCAAAACACCGGGGTTCAATTCTCAAATTTCAAATTTAAAATCCTTCAGTTATAAATCAAATTTCTTATATAGTTTTTTTTTCAAAATTACAAATCCTTTCAAAACATCAATTTCTCATTTTAAAAAGTTTATAATCTTTATCGAAAACATTTCACTTTTATATATAGAATATAATAATTTCGATATATAAAACAATTTCTAAGATATAAACAAGCCTGATTTTTCAAAGGATGGTTCAAGAATGGATTTCAAAACAAAGATAGAAATACAAATTAGAGGGACTCTAATCAAATAGGATTCTGATTCTAAAATAAGTTCGAACGAAAATGAGATAATTAATTACAAAACAGTAGATGGACACACTTATATAAAACGTGGGCGACCTTAACCGGGTCAACCGTGACTTCAAGAATATAATCGATGCGGAAATCTAAGGCAAATCGACATTCGATCGCCAGAGATAGAATTCGGCATAACAAGAGATGGCAACATCAAAACCGAGGGATATATAAATCTCCGGTGAATCAATGCCTATTGTAAAGGAGTTCCACCCCTTTACAATCATTCAAAGATTGGTGGGATCGCCTATTCTTATAGAGATCATTCGCAGTGGAGTTATGGGATACTCCAGAATCAAGAGAATACCAATAGAGAGAGACAAGAATGAATTTTTCGAACCGTAAGGAACGTTCCAAAGTTCAAAGGAAATCGAGTCAAAAGGAAGAGATTCAAAACTCGAACGAAAGTGATTCTGTAAATAAATTTACTATATATGCTAAGTTTTGCCTAGAGCCAAAGCTCTGATACCAGCTGTAACGACCCGCTATTTTGGACCATTCAAATCGACAATAATCCACACATGTCTGACTTGAATAATTCAAAATATCAGATTGTTAATTTAAATTTGGCAAAACTCAGCATATGCAGTAAATAAATCAATCACAGAATCACAGACACAGAGTAATACAATAATACGCAGCGGAATAGATAAAATAGTAGTTCATGAAGCTACTATATAAACATCAGAGTTAGAAATAAAATACAACAGAATATCTCAAATGCAGTGAAGTCTTCAGTACAACAGATGACTTCTCTGAACAAATCAACTAGAAGAGCTGAAAGCTGAGGCGATAGTTGGATCTCCAAAGGAAGCTCCAAACTCCAAAGGTGAGTCTCAAATGCTGTATCACTCGGTCTGACCCGAGCGTAAAGCAAAACACAAAACACTCGAGTCAGGATTAACATTCTTATACTAATAAATCCAACTCAAGTGAAATATCAATTGAAATACAAGTAACATAAAGGATGTTTGGGATAACCATCCTCTAAGGATCTTCAGAACTATCTACAAGGTGGAAATATACATTATAACACCGTGGTCATTTCAATTTAATTTATACTTCAAAACCCCAAATATCATTTCATTTCAAATATAACTATTTTCCAAAATAGTATATATAGGTTAAATAATTTATAAAGTAAAGTATTTATAATTTCCTTAAGTTCCACAAATCGGTTCAAATCAACTCAATTTCCAAATTTCAATTTAATTCAATCTAAATTTTTCCATTTTAATTCAATTCTGTTTCTAAATAACAAATTCAAATTATATTGATTTCAAATACAGATCTGAATCACAAAATAAACCATTGAAATTCCAATATATTTCAAAGCTTTAATATTCAACAATTTCAAAGTTAAATTTAACAGTTTCAAATAGCTCTTGATTTAACTTCATTTATTATTTAATCAGGGAATATTCACTTAATAAATTCAATATCATTTAACTAGCCTTAAATTACATTTTTCTAAATATTTCCTTTAACTTTATTTAAACAAGAAATATTCATTAGATTACTTATAAATCAAACTCAAGTTATAAATCATTTCTTACATCTCAATTTCAATAAGTTTCAAATCGGTTTAATTAAATAAAATTCTTTATTGAATACAAATTCGACTAAATTCAAATTATCTTTCTTAACTTATTCAAATTATTACCAAAGTCTATTTTGAAATATATTTTAAATACTCAACATATTATATGTATTTAAATCAATCATTCCCATTTATATATAATAATTTAAGGCTCAACATTTATTAAAACCATATATTTCTTTCCAAAACCATAGAATTCATTTTCAAAATATTTATATATATGGACCAACGGTGTCCGTACATATATTTATCATATGGTTAAGTGATACGGATATTTATCATTTCAATCTGAAATTTAAATATATACGGGTAGATATCATTTCGACCCGTAATCCCAATTTCCATTCAAATGAAAATCGCTTGGGTTTATCATTTCAACCCATAACGATTTTCTCCTATTCTAAAGTCCGTTCGGGTATGTATCATTTCAACCCATAGTGAATTCTATACTAACAGGGAACTTGCAGAGTGATAACAGATAATATAAAATAAAAAAACATGCATATATCATCAATAACAATAGGATAAGAACAACGGGATATGGTGTCATATCTCACAGGTGAACTGTTACAGATAATAGCATATATAACAATTTAAATAACTACAGCAGCATATTTCAATTTCTATTTCAAATGAAATAAATTTTAAATAATAAAAGAACGTTAATCGTGAGTGATTGCTCACCTTTCGAGGCTAGAGAGAATAGACAATGAATTGGGTTACGGATCCAAGCACGAATTCCAAATCAAAGCTAGATTGGCACGAATTCGACGAACAAAGCTGATATAAAGATATTGATGAGAACAAATCAGAATCAACTTGATAGAAGCAACAATGATATATATTTATTATTATTTTTCTTTCACGAAATCAATATTTAAATTAAAACAAATATTAAAATAACATATATAAAATTAAAATCATTGTTTTAAATTAAACACATATATCAAGTCAAACATATATACATTAAATTGAAATAAATACTCATATATTAAATTAACCCATACTATAATTCCATACCAAACTCAACTATATTTATAACTTAATATATTATACTTAAAGATTCATTCTTATTATAAAACCAATAATAAATTTAAAACACAACATATAATGATCAAAATCTATAAATACATACCGATATATATATATATATATCGCAAAACAAAATTCACTTTATTTTATAGTATATATATTATTTATATAATAGAATATGTACCAGTAACTAATATATTATTTATATAACTGTACAAAGCTACATAGTAGAAACTGTATACATATATATTATTTAAAACTTAAAATATATAATCAACAAACTATGTACACATGAAAAATCAATACTTCATAAAACTAATATAAACCTATACGTCACAAAACATATATCAACTATGAAATATATAAGTATAATACATATATAGTTAATATTGATATGAATCATTAGTAACTTAATTATATCATGTACGTAATACTTCTAATAATATAATATACTGTGTCCTTAAAATCACTTCTTACTGACATACTTTGTAAATAGTTAACAAATATATACAACATACCTATGCAGACTATACACATTAAAATATATGCACATCATATATATATATAACAAATGAGCTTTTATATACACGTACATACAATACAATATATAAACAACACAAATGTACATACCATATAGATAACCCATGGATAATACACATAGACTTATATATAAAACTGTTCAAAACTTAATAACATTTAAAACTGTCGAAAACTATTGTATTTTTTTAAAACTATATATATTCCTCTATTCAATATACACTGTACAGCAACGTTTATACACATGCGTACCTGCATACGTATAAATAAGAGGTGGGGAACAATATTTCACGACAAAAGAAGGAATGGGAGAGGAGGAGTAGTGCGAAAACTTGGCCATCAGTGGTTGGTTGGGGTGTGGGCATGGGTGGCGGCTCACGGTAGAGGCTGAGTGCATGGTAGGTGACAAGCTGGTGGGGTCTCGGCATGGATGGTAGGTGATGGCATTGGGTCGGACGTTTGGATGGGGCGGTGGGAGGCTTAGGTGGTGGGGATTCGGTGGTTGAAGGCTGGCGATTTTTGGGGTGTGCTCGGTGCTGCTACATCAGATCGGTCGGGTGATGGGTTCTGTGGTGAAGAGGAGGTTCTGGTCTCGGCTTGGGGAGGCAAGGGTTCAAGGCAAGGCTGACGTGGCAGTGGTGAGGAGGTGGAGATGCGGGCGTGCACTCGGGTTAGCACGAGCCGTGGGCGAATGATGTGGATGAGGGCTGGGTTGTAGCGTGGGTGTCATGGCCCGCAAATCCGTACCTCTTGATTAACCACTAATCTCCATTTGATTAACTCAAAATGAATGGAAATACGAACTATGATGGTTTAAGAAGAAGAAAAGGTAGAAGAAGAAGAAAGCAGAAGGAAGATAGAAGAAAAGGAACAGAACAACATCAGAACAGAAAACAATATCAGAATCTTACACATCGCAGCGGAACAAAATATAATAAATAAACACTAGTCTTTTAAAACAAAGAGCTATATCAGTTTATACATACATCAATCATCAGAGTCCATATACGACTCAATACAATTGTAATATCCCGGAAATTTTAACAATATCAATTTAATAATCTGTTGAATAATTAAATTGATATGGATAATCTTTGATAATAAGATTTGAATTTAATTTAATAATCTGATTAAATTAGTATTTAATTGATGATTTTATCTTTTAAAAGTTAATAAGATATTTTCTATTTGAATATATACATATTTATTTGTATATATTGTAAATAGAAGCTTTGGTAAATTGGAAATTTATATTTAATTTAATCTGGACTTTTCAAAGATATTTAAATAAGTAATTTTATAGTTTTAAAATACTTCAGGTAAATATTTAATTGGTTTAAGATATTTTTACTTAAGCTTAAATATAAATAAGATTTACAAAATTGGTTTGTTTTATTTCTTTTTAAATATTTCTTGATAATATAATCTCTTGTTTAAATTATAAGATATGTTATTTTCAAATAACAAGTATAATGTATTATTTTTAATATGTATGAATTTTAATGCTAAAAGGAATTGTTATTTTAAATGGAATAAATAGTGTATGTAAATATATATAACTTAACTTTTAAATTGAATCTTAGGATTTAATTTTATTTAAACTTGAATTTAAAGTTTTGAAATTCAAAAGAATATATATTTAAATTGTTTTGGATTTTAAAATATTTGTATAAACATTTATTTATAAGTATAATTAGCTTTTGTTTTTCTTTAATAAGTAATATATATAGATAAGTGTTTAATAAATAAGAAAAATACTTTTTAATTACTTTTAAAATAAATAAAAATATGAATAATTACTTAAAAGACATGTGTCTTTATCTAAAGCCTTGTTTTAACATGTGTAATGTAAGTAATCAATGTATAGGACAAGTGTCCTTATTTATTTTCATTTTCTTTTATTTTATAAAATCAAAAATATACATGTATGTAATCATTTGCATTTCTTCAATTCATTCTTTCTAAAAACTCTTTTTCAAAGCCAAGAGAAATCAGATTTTCTCTCTAATTCAAATCTGAACAAATCTAATACCTCAATCCAATAATAAAACCTGAAAATCAATACCACTTCTCAACTTTTCCTCTAATCTAAATCAGAAATTATTTCTCAAGCAAAATGAATTCATATTCAAATCTGGAAATCTTCCTAAAAACATAAGATCTGTAACCAAGTTATAGATCTGAAATCAAAAAGCTTGCATTCATTTTAAATCTGGAATCAACTCAGAGAACTGCCTGCATTTTTCATCTCTGGAAGCAACATGCAAGTTTAAATTCAAAAGTAAAAAGAGAATCTGGATTTGTTCAAGTCTGCATGCAAGTCTAAAACAACATATCACAAGTTTTATCAAAAGCAAAGAAGATTTGGCCTTATATTTTCAAGCCTTCAAAACAGTTTTCAAAATATAGGCTCTGTCTCCATTTTAATGGTGAGTAACAATTTTATTTAAAAATAACCTAAATAAGTTGCTTGATCTCTTCATCTGATAATCCTGTTTACAGTAAATAAATGATGCAATTCTCTGTATTTTGCTTGGTTTTGAATGCATGTTGATTTTGGTATGTTCTTGCCTGTTATCAAATGCCAGTTTCAGATATTGATCAAAAATTAATGATTTCATGTTAAGTCCTAGTCTATAAACTGATTTCATATGAATGTTTGTAGATAGTTCTGTATATATATATGTGTATGGTGAAATGCTTCTTGTTTGTATATGTGAATGTATTGTGTGCATGAATATCAGTGTGACCCTGTTATCTTGAATTCCAGGCTACTGTTTTTGATATAAATCATATCTCATGATCTAGTTTTAAATGTGGATCTAAGGTTTAAATAAAATTAGTTGTTCCATAGTAAACTAAAGATTTAAAGGGTTAATTAAGTAAAAATTTAGTCTGAGTGCCTCTGTAAACAAAAACAACAGAGACATGTTTTATAAAGTGAAAATTTGAACTCTGTAATTTATAAATTCAAATGTATAAATTGAAAACATAGATGATAATATGATTTTTAGCATGAATATCATAGTTTTTAGCCTAGTAGGAAAAGAGCAGTTCTGGTTTATGTTAGAAATGAAGTTCTGGTGATTTTGATCATCTCAGTGAAATTGGAAGTTCGAAATCTTTAGTAATGGTAGTGGAATGATCATGGATGATAGGAAAATTGTCAGGAGGATTTTTAAAGTAGTAAGGTAGAAATGATTTAGGATCTAAGATTTTAACCCTAGTTTTATTGGGTCACTGCTTTTGCTCTAGTGTGGTCTCCTCGGTTGATCGAGTTCAACCATTGTTTGCGTACTGGTAGATGGTAGTTGGAGGAAGCTTTCGCCGGAGTATGGAAGATGAAGGTGGTCAGAATCGCGAGCACGAGCGATGTGCCAGGTTTGGTCAGTGGTGATGGTTCTGTTCCAGGTTTTGATTTTTAGGCTCGATTTTGATTTGGTGAATGAATCGAAGATAGGATGGTTGTTTTCTAGTATGTGGATGAACGTGGACTGATGGAAGATGTCGTCGATGACCGGAGTTGCCGTAGGTGACCGTGCACGTGCACGAGATCGAAGGTATCTGGGTTTTAACAGAGAGGCCACTCGAGTTTTTCTCGGGTTTTGTTCGTGAGAGTCTCGGAGGAATTAGGGATGCGACTCGAAGTAATTTTGTAAGGTCTCGAGTACTTTTGTGTTGACAGGTTATTAAACTGTCTGGTTTTTAAAACTTTAAACTGGTTTTAAATTTGTAAATTTTAAACTAGAATTCAAATCAAAGTTTAACTACATAGATTCAAGTTAGTTTTGAATCTTAAAGATTTGAAATAAATAAGTTTATAAATATATATATGTTTTAAATAGGTTTTAAATGGTAGTTAGATTTAAATTGTTTGAAATTAAAAAGGAAATTTGTTTAAACTCTTCTTAAATTTCTTTTATAAGAGATAAGGATTTTAGTAAGTAAAAGTTTTTAAATTGGTTTTAAAAACTCTGTTAAAAATAAATTGAAATTTCATTTTAAATACAGAATTTAAAATGAAATTTAAAAGTAGATTTGAAATGGAGGTTTCAAATATGAATTGTAAATGATAACTTGTTTATCAATAAGAATAAAGTTTATCTTAAAGTAGTTAGAGATTTATATTCATTAAATTAATTAGAAAATTTATTGGATAATTAAATTGTTTGATTAATTAATCATTTGGATTAATTAAATAAATAATTAATGGTTTAAACTAATTAATTAGTGATTAAGATTAATTAATTAGAATAATTAATTTGTAATTAAGGATTATAATTAGAATATTAATTAATGGTTAGGAATTAATTAATAAGAAATTAAATATTAATTAAGTTATGGTTGACACTTAATTAATTTAGTAATTAGAGATTAATAAATTGGTTATTAAGATTTATTAATTTAGAATTAATAATAATTAATATAAGTTAATTACTTAAGGAAAGTAATTAAATAATTGTTAATGAAGTCATTAACTATGGATTATTAAATAATTAATTAAATGGATTAATTTTGATAATTAATTAGTTGAATTAATTTAAGGATAATCATTTATGAAATTGTTTAAATGTAATTACTTATTGGAAGTAATTAAGAATTAATTACTTATTGTAATTAATTGAGTTAATTTGATTTAGTTAAATTAATTAATTAAGTTTAATTAATTTAGAATAATCAAGAGATGATTTGATAATAATTACTTAATGTAATTATTAAGGTAAGATTATTTAGGGAGGTAAATAATAAGATAATTACTGGAAGTAATTAATTGAATAATGAATTTATTAATAGAAGTAATTTGAGTTAATTACTTTGAATAATTAATCAAGGGATTAATTAAGAAATTAATTAAGGAAGTAATTAATTTAGTTAGTGAAAGTAATTAAGGGTAGTTAATTACTGATTGAAGATTAATCAAGAGTGATTAATAAATGTTGTTTAATTAAAGGTTAATTACTTAATGTAATTAATTTAATTAAGTAATTAATAATTAAGTTGTAATTAAGGATCATTAATTAATATAATTAATGATGTAATTAAGATTGATTAATTAAGTAATAATTAATAAATGAAGTGATTAATCAATGTAATTAATTAAGGATTAATGTAATTAATTTTAGTTGATTAAGTTAATTAATTTTAGTTAATTAATTAATGAATAATTAAAGGTTAATTACTATAAGTGGTTAAGGATAATTAATTTAAGTAATCAATTTAGAATAAATTACTTGAATATAATCAAAAGATAATTAATCAAGATGATTAATTAAAATGAATTATTAGAGGATAATTTATTAATTGATTGTAATTTATTAATAGTTAAGTAAGAAGGATTTATAAAATAAAGTAATTAATTTAATTCACTTTAAATTAATTAGAGATGATATAAATCATTACTTATGAATGAGTGATAGTATTGAATACTTGGCATTGATTGATATCTCTGATGAGATATATGCTGTATGATATGGATGTTAGTTGAATTGTATGGATTATCTGATAATGTTGATTATCTGTTGTGAATTATCTTTCTTTGTGTATAAAGATAATGAATTGAATTTGTTTTAACCTTTAAAACAACTTGGCCTTAAAAGATACTGTAACGACCCGGTATTTTGGACCATTCAAATCGACAATAATCCACACTTGTCTGGCTTGAATAATTCAAAATAACAGATTGTAAATAAATTTGGAGCAAATGAAATCAAATACACAGAATCACAAACACAGAACATATCAGAATAACTCGCAGCGGAATATAAAAAAACCATAGTAGTTCATGAAGCTACTATAACAAACTCTCAAAACATAATACATAATATCTGCTTGAAAACATATACAATAGACATCTCAAATAAATAGAAGTTTATGAATACCAGAACTGAAATAGAACAACTGAACTGAAAGGAACAGATAACTAGACAAGCAGAATCTCCAGCGATTCCTAGCTCCAGAAAGAAATCCAAAGCTAAGCTGTAAATACTCAGGCTGACCCGAGCGTAAAGTAAAATACAAAACACTCGAGTCAGGACAATATATACTTATATAATGTAAACCAACTCAAGTGAACTGTAGTAGAAATGCATAATAACTCAAAGGATGCTTGGGATCGCCCATCCTTTAAGGATCAGTTAAACTATAAATTAAATACATCCCGTGGTTAAAATTTCAAAATGGTATTTTATACTTTGAAATCAAATATCATTTCAAAATTCAATATCCTTCAAATATCCATTTCAAAATATCAAAATATCATATTTCAAAATAGTTTATATTTCGAAACAAATTACTTTATTTTAAATCATAAAAATGAAGTTATTATATTTAATAATTAAATTATTAAATTTCCAAAATTTTAATCTTTCAAAGTTCATTCGTTCACTTAAATTAATTAAAATAATGAAAATTCAACTTTCGCAGCATTTAAAAAATGCTACGGAAAGTCACATTTAAACAGTTCAATTTAACAAAAGACAGCATTTAAAATGCTGTAATAGGGTTACATTAGTTTCAAATAAACTTAGTTAAATTCAACCATTATAACATTTACAAAAATGCTATAATAGCCTTTAATTAAATTTAGCCATTTTGTTCATTATTATCAACTACAGCATTTACAAATGTTGTATTATCATTTACATTAGAATTAATAGCATTTCAGAAATGCAGTTAATTAACTTCAAATATTCAGTATAATTTCACAAACAATTATATTTTTATATAAATCATTTTTAACTTAAAAAAATCATATAATTTCACTTTTAAAATAATCATTCAAATACCCTTATATTCATGATTTTATAAAGTTAAACCTCCATTCAAAAATCAAAATTTAATAATAATTCACTTATTAAATTATAAATTCATTAAATTAAATTAACTTAACACTTAAGTTTAAATTTTCAAATATAACTTAATTCCATTTTTTATTTACTTAACTTAAAATTCACTTTTAAGCCAAATTCACAAATTTCCAATTTTAGTTATATTTCAAAATTTCAACTTAAATATTCATTCATTTCACATTTTAACTTTATTCAAAATCATTAATATAATATAAAAATCATTTAAATTCACTTTAATCCAAATTATCATGAATTTATCACATTTCACATTTAATTTAAATTCCAATTATCACCAAATTAAAATTTCCCAAAATAACTTACATTTCAAATTTTCTAATTTTACCATTAATTTATTTCACTTATAAATTTTTAGAAAATCAATAATGCTTTACAAAAATCATTTTTATTTAGTTTAAATCAAAATATCATAATATTTACATTTTTAAAATATTTTAAAAAAAATTTATAAGTCATATTTTAACTACGGGTCTGTATTTCATTTCTAGTCTAGGTAAAGTGATACGGGTAATATATCATTTCAACCTGTAATTTACAAAGAAAACCCGGGTTTGATCATTTCAAACCCGCAATCCCAAGGAAATGAAAAAATAATTGAAAATCATTCAAGCCTATCATTTCAGCCCATAATGATTTTCTCCTATTCTAAAGTCCGTTCGGGTATGTATCATTTCAACCCATAGTGATTTTAATCTAAAGGGAACTTGCAGTGTGATAAACTGATAAAAATAATAGAACAGCATAATATAACAGTAACATATAATATAATAGGTGTTTAAGCATGGGTGAACATCATAAAATCATAACATAGCAAGTGTAACATGATAATGCATTTTACAGATTCAAAAGGGGTCAATTCACTAGTTATATATGTACATATTGTCTGGTGAGAATAACTCACCTGTTAAGCTGGAGATTTGCCAACAAAGCTCAC
The DNA here is from genome assembly GCA_030737815.1 of Allium fistulosum. Classification (NCBI taxonomy): domain Eukaryota; kingdom Viridiplantae; phylum Streptophyta; class Magnoliopsida; order Asparagales; family Amaryllidaceae; genus Allium; species Allium fistulosum. The sequence continues at coordinate 969,181,049 of CM060908.1, read as the reverse complement.
AACACAAAGATTACGAAGGCACGACAACTCTAATACAATTTGAGTGTGGAGAGAAAATCCAATGATATAGATCTTGTGTTACAACCCAAACAAAAATCAAAGCAAACCATAAATTTCAATACACTAGAAATGAAATAACTTTTAAATAAAAAGAGATACGAATGCCAAATCTTTTGCCTTGCTTTCTCTATTCTTTTGTCATGGCCTAGGGATGGTTTTGGCTCTGGTTTGAACAAGTTTGGCTCAGGTTTGGTCATGTGTATGCATGGCCTAGGTAGTAGAATATGAGGAGGAAGTTTATACAAAGGAATATGAAGAGTTTAAGGCAAAATTGGTGGGTTTTGTTCACAAAAATGGCTTGGCCATGGGCTTGTGTGGTCAGGTCAGAGAGGTATGGATCAGGTCAGTGGAAGGAAAGGTGTGTGGTGGTCTGGCCAGAGGTGGTGGAGGCGGCCTAAGGTGGTGGTGGTAGTGGAAAATGAAGTGGTGAACAAATAGTGGTCAAACAACATGTTTTTATGGCTTGTGTTGCAATTTTTGTGGAGTTTTGGCATCATGGTGGCTCGGCCTTGGTCAAGACTAGAGGAGTAGCTGGTGGTGATGGCAGGGAAGAGATGTAGGGGGTGGTGGCCGTGGATATGGAGTGGAGGCCATTCAAAGAAGCAAAGAAAACAAGGCAAAATACATGAAAAATGAGAAGAAAAGTGTAAAAAGTAGCCATTACCCATAGATTTTTCTTGAAGCCATGAATGAATGAGAAGGTAAAATGTTTTTGGGTGAATGGAGGCTGAAAACTCACGGCTACAAACCAAAAATGCACAGCCAAGATAGTAATTGAGGAGTTATGGCAAATGAAAGGACAAAGGAGATGAAAGGACTTAAGGTAAATAAGCTTTTAAAACTCTTCATATTTCTTTTTCTTTATATTCAAATAAAACAAAAATAAAATCAGTAAATTGACTTTAAAACCGAAACAAAGTAATATAAAATAAAAATAATTAATTAATTTTAAAGAAAATGGAAAAAGAATATAAGAAATTGCTTAAAAATTGAAAACAGGGTCTAGAAATTACAAATAAATCACTATTGACTTTGGAAAATTAACAACTTCATTTTAAAAATATTTTAAAACAAAAATGTGAAGTAAAATAATTCATTTATATTTTCAAAATGAAATAAATAATTAAATTTAGAGAAATTAGAAAAAGAACTAAAGAAATTGCTTAAAAATTCAAAACAGGACTTAAAATTTACAAATAGAATATCACTAGTTTTAGAAAATTTCTATTTCACTTTAAAACAAATAAAAGGTCAAATAAATAAAATAAATGAGGAACAAAATAAAGTGGGAATAAGAATCAAATAAGATTTTAAGAAAAAAATAGAAAAATAAATAAAGAATTACTTTAATTAATTGAAACTGGAAATTAGAAATTGTAAGCAAAATACAACTGACACTGGAAAATGTCAATTATACTTTTAAAAAATGTTTTAAAACCAAAATATATGCACAACATGTTATTTTACCCATATAAATATAAATTAGAACATTACATGACCAAATAAAATATTATTTATACAATTTAAAATAAACAATTTGTTAAATACAGCAAATTACACACAATATTGAAAAAGGCATAACTTTCATATTATAAATCAAATTTTAACGAAACGAAAAGCATTATTCTTAAAATTTTATTTACTTTCATAATAAAAGATAAAATTCAAATTTTCAAACTTTAAAATTTCTAAATTAAAAGTCAAAGTTTGACCATATTGACCAAAATTCACTTTTCTGGAAAATATCCTTTTTAGTAATGTTTGGAATTCTAATTCACATCAAAATCAAAATTTATATTTAAAATAACAAAATTTATTCATTTTAATAAATAAAATAAAGTTTTTAAATCAGGAAATCAATTAAAATAACCAAAATAAATAATTTTAATAATCACAAAATACAGGGTTGTTACACTCTCCCCCACTCAAATCTTTTCGTCCTCGAAAAGGAATGAGGTACGGAAAACACAGAAAAGATAAAATGGAATAGGATTAAGACAAGATGACAAGAAGATTAAAATTATACCTGATAACTATTGTTATGGGTAAGTTTAATAAGGTGGAGAATAGGAATAGCTAGAAGGGAAAATAGGACGAAAGACAAGGATGAGCCATTAATTTAAAATTGTTGGTTGAAGAGGTAAAATATTTAAAACACTTTAAAATCGTTTAAAAAGGAAATAACTAATCAAAGTATCATTTATATAATATTTTATCAAAATACTTTTATAACTCGATGTCTTAACAAGTTTATCCTTGTTCCTGTAGACTCTGGTAGTGCGTTAATCAGGCGCAAAACTAGAATTCTCCAGGTACTTAGTAGACTTGTTTCAACACCCAGTGAAAATACTGGAAAAACTTTTAAAAACAGATATGGAAAGTACAATCCAAACAAAAACAAACAAAACCTTTGTCTAACCATGGTTCGCAGATACACAATGGTTACGCCTGGATCCCCCAGGAAACAATCCATATCCGTAAGCTTTCTCAGCCCTGCGAGTTACGCCATGATGACTAGTAGAATGCAGGATACACAATGGTTACGCCTGGATCCCCCAGGAAACAATCCGTACCCCCAGGCAAGACTCAGCCAAGCATTTGCGCTACTATTCGCGACCTACACAGATTGCAGGATACACAATGATTACGCCTGGATCCCCCAGGAAACAATCCGTACCCCTAGGCAAGACTCAGCCAGGCAGTTGCGCTATGCAGTCACGAGAGAACAATAAGACCATGGGTAACGCCATGGAATTCGAAGGACACTTGAGTATCATATCCGGAAAACCAAAAATCAGGGAGAATAATATCGATAGAATGAATCCAAGATGTGGCCACAAATCGGATATCAAGCAGAAGGCACTTTCCATATCTTTACTTCGAAAATATGTATCATATAGTACCTTTTCAAAACACTTTCAAATATCGTACTTATATAAAATCCATTATATATAAGATTTAATTTTCAAATCGAATACTTTCCAAAATCAATAGTATATCAAATCATACTTATATAGACTTCAATTATATAAGATTTCACTTTCAAATTGAGTACCTTTTCAAATCTATAGTTTTCGAATCAATTTCATACTCATACAAATCAATTTTATATAAGTTCGACAACTCCCAAATCAAGTGTTTAGTAACATAAGGTCCTCAAATTTCAATTTGTTTCAATATCAGTTCAATTTCAAAATCAAATACAATTTCACCAAATTATTTCTTCTCAAATTAATTATCTTTAGTTTCAAAGTTTCCAAAATAATAGATTTAGAAAATAAATCCAAATTTCCAAATCAATATAATTTAAGTCAACCAATTCATTTCCAAAATCAAATGTTTTCAAAATCATCTTATACTTACGTAAGGTCTATCTTACATAAGGATCAAATTTTCAAAATAATTTCGCTGTATGAAGAGCCATATGGGATTGAATATCTTTGCTTTTATGGGTTATATATCTTTGTAATTTAAATTGGAAATTTTCTTTTAGTAAGCAAAGATATTCTAACTCGACGACTTTCAATTTCAGCGTCAAAATATATCAAAGATATTAGAATATAAGATGTACATATGTCATCATTTCGCAAAGTCACATTCGATCGCTCGCTCGATCACACAAGTTCGCTTTCGAACTAGTATTGTCCATTCACTTCCCTAATGCGGATTTCGATATGGTTTCTCGACTAGAAGCCATCAGTCTCCTTGCATAGCCATATACTATGATAGAGAATTCTAGAATCGAGCCCAAAATCCATATCAAATATTCGTCATCAAGAATCGAATGAAAAATCCTAACACGAAATGGTGTAATTCACCTCGAACTTGTGTACTCAAACTTGGATCAAATTAATTATGCGAATAAAACAGCATACGTACAACTTATATATTTATTCCAACTTGTTACCTATATAGTTTCATAAAGATGTTACTAAGTTAAAACACTTAAAATTTATTCAAAATATTTTGAAGAACAATTTCTTTTCAAAACATTTCAAATCTAAATTTCATATTAGAAAAAAAATTTAAGTTACCTTATTCATTTACTTAACAAAACAGTTTCAACTTATTTAAATCAGATTACTTCATACTTAAACATTCAAAAAAAACTTATATACTTTATCAAAATACTTTTCAAATTTCTTAGCTTTGAAAAGTTAACCTTGATTTGGAAGTACTCGAACTTCGAAATAGTTGAAGAAATCATTTTCAAATTCAAGAGTTGGAAATTAGCAACAAATCAGTAAATCAATTTTAATAGATAGGGTTATATCAAATCCAAAACTCGAGGACTGAACACCGGTTCATTTCAAATCGTTTCAAATATATTTACATATATCTTTCGAATATCAAATCATACTTCGGAATTTGAAATCAAAAATGGTTTCACAAAATCACTCGCATAGCAAAGCTATTAAAGTGGCCTCTCCCTCACTCAGAAACTCGAAAATCAATGTCGATGATGCGTGCACTCATCACCGAAATTATTTTCCAGCGACACAAGTGAGTTCTGGACTTCCATTTACTTTGAAAACTTCTTTGAAATTCCTTCAAAATCATTAAAACCCATTAAAATCATTGAAACATTACTTATTCGGAAAAATAATTTCAAATCATATTATTTATTATTTCAAAATCCTAAAACCAGTTCCAAAATGCCGGAGTTCAATCACTTGAATTCAGATTCAAAACCTTCAGTTATAAATCATTTTATATGAAACCATTTCTTATAAAATTTTCACAATTTCAAATCCTTTCAAAACTTCAAATTCTCATTTTTTTAAAAGGTTTATAATCCTTATCAAAAACATTTCATCTTTATATAAAAATATGGTCATCCTTATCAAAATAAAAACTACGATGAATACACAATTTTCAAAAGACAATCAACCACAAACTTTCCAAGGGACGATTCAAGGATGGATTTCAAAGCAAAACAGAGATTCAAATTTAGAAGGACTCTAATCAAATAGAATTTTAATACAAAGATAGGCTCAAACGAAGATAAGATAATTAAATTACCAAATAGAAGATGGATAAGCCTATATGAATCGCGGGCGACCTTAACCGGTCAACCGTGACTTCAGGAATATAATCGATGCGAAAATCTAAGGCAAATCGACCTTCGATTGCCAGAGATAGAATCTAAATATAGCAGAAGATAGAAAACATCGTAAACCGAGGATACAGAAATATCCGATGAATCAATGCCAATTATAATCATTCAAAGATTGGCGGAATCGCCACCCTATAAAGGTCATACAAAGTGGAGTGATGCAATGCTCCAAAATCAAAAGAATACAATTATGGGAGACCGGAATGGATTTTAGAACAAGTGGGAGCATTCCAAAATTCAAAGGAATCCTATTCGATAAGAATCCAAACGAAGATTAGAGATATATAACCTATATCGATACAGAAAAATTCCCATTCAAAATTTGGAATGACTCGAATTCATAACATACGAAAACAGAAGCATAAATATCTTTAGTTGGACAACTTTAGCTAAGCAAAAGATACAACAGAGTTTACTCAAAACAACCTAACAAACTACAGATTTTGCCATACTCAAAATAGATTCCTATCAACAATGGATCTAGATCAATCAAGAGAGAAGTTCAAAATTTTAGAGGATCCTAATCAAAGAAATTACTAACAAGGTGGATACAAAAGGAATGAAGTTTAAGAAATATTTTACTTTCAAAGCAAGGAAATTTATATCAAAATAATCTTTGAAAATTCTTTAAAAATCATTTTATACTTCGAAAATACGTTCTCTCACAAAGAAATGATTCTGAGATAGATTTCACTCATTCTAGGGTATTTCTACCCTATCTCTAATGAGTTTTTGCTCCGCAGGCTAAGGTTTGCCTAAAACCAAAGCTCTGATACCAACTGTAACGACCCGGTATTTTGGACCATTCAAATCGACAATAATCCACACATGTCTGGCTTGAATAATTCAAAATAACAGATTGTAAATAAATTTGGAGCAAATGAAATCAAATACACAGAATCACAAACACAGAACATATCAGAATAACTCGCAGCGGAATATAAAAAAACCATAGTAGTTCATGAAGCTACTATAACAAACTCTCAAAACATAATACATAATATCTGCTTGAAAACATATACAATAGACATCTCAAATAAATAGAAGTTTATGAATACCAGAACTGAAATAGAACAACTGAACTGAAAGGAACAGATAACTAGACAAGCAGAATCTCCAGCGATTCCTAGCTCCAGAAAGAAATCCAAAGCTAAGCTGTAAATACTCAGGCTGACCCGAGCGTAAAGTAAAATACAAAACACTCGAGTCAGGACAATATATACTTATATAATGTAAACCAACTCAAGTGAACTGTAGTAGAAATGCATAATAACTCAAAGGATGCTTGGGATCGCCCATCCTTTAAGGATCAGTTAAACTATAAATTAAATACATCCCGTGGTTAAAATTTCAAAATGGTATTTTATACTTTGAAATCAAATATCATTTCAAAATTCAATATCCTTCAAATATCCATTTCAAAATATCAAAATATCATATTTCAAAATAGTTTATATTTCGAAACAAATTACTTTATTTTAAATCATAAAAATGAAGTTATTATATTTAATAATTAAATTATTAAATTTCCAAAATTTTAATCTTTCAAAGTTCATTCGTTCACTTAAATTAATTAAAATAATGAAATTTCAACTTTCGCAGCATTTAAAAAATGCTACGGAAAGTCACATTTAAACAGTTCAATTTAACAAAAGACAGCATTTAAAATGCTGTAATAGGGTTACATTAGTTTCAAATAAACTTAGTTAAATTCAACCATTATAACATTTACAAAAATGCTATAATAGCCTTTAATTAAATTTAGCCATTTTGTTCATTATTATCAACTACAACATTTACAAATGTTGTATTATCATTTACATTAGAATTAATAGCATTTCAGAAATGCAGTTAATTAACTTCAAATATTCAGTATAATTTCACAAACAATTATATTTTTATATAAATCATTTTTAACTTAAAAAAATCATATAATTTCACTTTTAAAATAATCATTCAAATACCCTTATATTCATGATTTTATAAAGTTAAACCTCCATTCAAAAATCAAAATTTAATAATAATTCACTTATTAAATTATAAATTCATTAAATTAAATTAACTTAACACTTAAGTTTAAATTTTCAAATATAACTTAATTCCATTTTTTATTTACTTAACTTAAAATTCACTTTTAAGCCAAATTCACAAATTTCCAATTTTAGTTATATTTCAAAATTTCAACTTAAATATTCATTCATTTCACATTTTAACTTTATTCAAAATCATTAATATAATATAAAAATCATTTAAATTCACTTTAATCCAAATTATCATGAATTTATCACATTTCACATTTAATTTAAATTCCAATTATCACCAAATTAAAATTTCCCAAAATAACTTACATTTCAAATTTTCTAATTTTACCATTAATTTATTTCACTTATAAATTTTTAGAAAATCAATAATGCTTTACAAAAATCATTTTTATTTAGTTTAAATCAAAATATCATAATATTTACATTTTTAAAATATTTTAAAAAAAATTTATAAGTCATATTTTAACTACGGGTCTGTATTTCATTTCTAGCCTAGGTAAAGTGATACGGGTAATATATCATTTCAACCTGTAATTTACAAAGAAAACCCGGGTTTGATCATTTCAAACCCGCAATCCCAAGGAAATGAAAAAATAATTGAAAATCATTCAAGCCTATCATTTCATCCCATAATGATTTTCTCCTATTCTAAAGTCCGTTCGGGTATGTATCATTTCAACCCATAGTGATTTTAATCTAAAGGGAACTTGTAGTGTGATAAACTGATAAAAATAATAGAACAGCATAATATAACAGTAACATATAATATAATAGGTGTTTAAGCATGGGTGAACATCATAAAATCATAACATAGCAAGTGTAACATGATAATGCATTTTACAGATTCAAAAGGGGTCAATTCACTAGTTATATATGTACATATTGTCTGGTGAGAATAACTCACCTGTTAAGCTGGAGATTTGCCAACAAAGCTCACAACACAAAGATTACGAAGGCACGACAACTCTAATACAATTTGAGTGTGGAGAGAAAATCCAATGATATAGATCTTGTGTTACAACCCAAACAAAAATCAAAGCAAACCATAAATTTCAATACACTAGAAATGAAATAACTTTTAAATAAAAAGAGATACGAATGCCAAATCTTTTGCCTTGCTTTCTCTATTCTTTTGTCATGGCCTAGGGATGGTTTTGGCTCTGGTTTGAACAAGTTTGGCTCAGGTTTGGTCATGTGTATGCATGGCCTAGGTAGTAGAATATGAGGAGGAAGTTTATACAAAGGAATATGAAGAGTTTAAGGCAAAATTGGTGGGTTTTGTTCACAAAAATGGCTTGGCCATGGGCTTGTGTGGTCAGGTCAGAGAGGTATGGATCAGGTCAGTGGAAGGAAAGGTGTGTGGTGGTCTGGCCAGAGGTGGTGGAGGCGGCCTAAGGTGGTGGTGGTGGTGGAAAATGAAGTGGTGAACAAATAGTGGTCAAACAACATGTTTTTATGGCTTGTGTTGCAATTTTTGTGGAGTTTTGGCATCATGGTGGCTCGGCCTTGGTCAAGACTAGAGGAGTAGCTGGTGGTGATGGCAGGGAAGAGATGTAGGGGGTGGTGGCCGTGGATATGGAGTGGAGGCCATTCAAAGAAGCAAAGAAAACAAGGCAAAATACATGAAAAATGAGAAGAAAAGTGTAAAAAGTAGCCATTACCCATAGATTTTTCTTGAAGCCATGAATGAATGAGAAGGTAAAATGTTTTTGGGTGAATGGAGGCTGAAAACTCACGGCTACAAACCAAAAATGCACAGCCAAGATAGTAATTGAGGAGTTATGGCAAATGAAAGGACAAAGGAGATGAAAGGACTTAAGGTAAATAAGCTTTTAAAACTCTTCATATTTCTTTTTCTTTATATTCAAATAAAACAAAAATAAAATCAGTAAATTGACTTTAAAACCGAAACAAAGTAATATAAAATAAAAATAATTAATTAATTTTAAAGAAAATGGAAAAAGAATATAAGAAATTGCTTAAAAATTGAAAACAGGGTCTAGAAATTACAAATAAATCACTATTGACTTTGGAAAATTAACAACTTCATTTTAAAAATATTTTAAAACAAAAATGTGAAGTAAAATAATTCATTTATATTTTCAAAATGAAATAAATAATTAAATTTAGAGAAATTAGAAAAAGAACTAAAGAAATTGCTTAAAAATTCAAAACAGGACTTAAAATTTACAAATAGAATATCACTAGTTTTAGAAAATTTCTATTTCACTTTAAAACAAATAAAAGGTCAAATAAATAAAATAAATGAGGAACAAAATAAAGTGGGAATGAGAATCAAATAAGATTTTAAGAAAAAAATAGAAAAATAAATAAAGAATTACTTTAATTAATTGAAACTGGAAATTAGAAATTGTAAGCAAAATACAACTGACACTGGAAAATGTCAATTATACTTTTAAAAAATGTTTTAAAACCAAAATATATGCACAACATGTTATTTTACCCATATAAATATAAATTAGAACATTACATGACCAAATAAAATATTATTTATACAATTTAAAATAAACAATTTGTTAAATACAGCAAATTACACACAATATTGAAAAAGGCATAACTTTCATATTATAAATCAAATTTTAACGAAACGAAAAGCATTATTCTTAAAATTTTATTTACTTTCATAATAAAAGATAAAATTCAAATTTTCAAACTTTAAAATTTCTAAATTAAAAGTCAAAGTTTGACCATATTGACCAAAATTCACTTTTCTGGAAAATATCCTTTTTAGTAATGTTTGGAATTCTAATTCACATCAAAATCAAAATTTATATTTAAAATAACAAAATTTTTTCATTTTAATAAATAAAATAAAGTTTTTAAATCAGGAAATCAATTAAAATAACCAAAATAAATAATTTTAATAATCACAAAATACAGGGTTGTTACAGATACGCTTTGGATTTCGATGAGACCGGGATCGGGTTTCCGTATACCGGATTTCCAAGTCTGGAGACCCGAATACCACATCGATCCAAATTAACGATAGGTCGTGAATCAAGTGAAGATGAAGATTCAGAGTGCAAGGGTTATTGTCGTTAACTCTGAGGGTGATTCCAAAACGAGTGTAACGAGATAATGCCTTCGGTTTCGTTCGAACCCAGAACGAACTTGTATGGATTGAATGCTTTCAGAACATCGTCAGGTGGACGATGAGCATTCTAAGTGATGTGTTCTTTTCTAAGGTAATCGTGACCTCAAGCCTCACAAACCGGGAATGGCTAAAACAAGGGAGGTGCAGCAAGGTTAGTGGGTAGCACCCAAGTAGGACAAGATTACCTCTGTCTAGATGTCCCTTTCTATTTTCGACTTAGTGGTGCGGTTGCTGATCCCAACCGTGAGGTATCTTGTGTGGGAATTATCCAGTAAGGGATGTTCCGACCTTGTGTTGCAGGGGATTGGGAGTGATCCTCGGTACGGTGATCTAGGCCACGTACTATGACGGGCGGTACCCCGATAGCCCTGCCATTGTATGGAATCCAAACTCCAATAAGTGTCGTACGTATTAGTTGTGCCCAACTATGTTGGAATGTGAGATGTAAGCATTTCAGCTATTTCTGTATTTTACTTGAAAACCCTAAACCCTATTATAATACAATCGAATTTCCTATCAAATGTTTTGGTTAGCGTAAGGTAAAAACTTACCCATGTTTATTTGTGGGGAGTCTTACGTGATACCTTTTCTTTCAAAAGGTTTTGAAGTTAAACAAGTTTAACCTGTTACTCACACCAGACCCATGTCTGACCCAAGTTGTTTATTTCTGTTTTATAAACTCTTGGGTACTCAAATTTTTACGAGTAGCCAAGGGATTCAGGTTAGCCTTGACGAATTGTGGAGGAGCAATGGAGCAGGAGGCTTCGGCGTTATAGATAGATAGTAGTTCCGCTGTGTTGATTTTGTATTGATCTCTGTATTGTATTGAGATGTAATAACTAGACAGATGTTTATAACTGTCTAGTATATGATATGTAATCTATGTAACTCTGATAAGTGTTGTATATGATACTATGTAATATTTATGTGATATAATATATTTTGTTCGTTTCCGCTGTGAGTATTTGTGTTTGTTTTCTTTCTCTTCTTTTCTTTTCTACTTCTCACCCCTTTCTTTCTTATTAGCGATACGACTTTCTATGGAGAGAAAGTCGTGGTCGTTACAGTGGTATCAGAGCAGTAGGTTGAGTGAATACCTAGGCTCTGAAGTGGTGTCTATCTTGAGAGCCCGTAATTGTTAGTTATATTAAAATGATTTTATATTGTGTTAATTGATCGGTTGAGTGGTATATGGATTCTGGTCAATACGAGTAGCTAACGTTATTGATAGGGATCTCTAAACACTTGAACCAGGCCAACGGACACAATATTGTTTTAAAGAGGTAAATGAAATAATTTTACCCAGAAATAATTTCTATATAAAAAGTATCATTTTAAATATATATATATATATTTCTACCTATTTGTTGGGTTACCTGTTCGGGTTTTCCAATATAAGTTATAAAGGTAGATAAGGTGGTAGTGTGAGTAACACGACTACCAATAGTTAGAATTTGAGTGTTGAGGTTGGAAGTATATCTGACGAGACTGTAGACCCAATACCGTCTCGAGTAAGCTTTGCTATGGTGAAGGATTTCATCGATCTCCGAAGGAAACTGTAATGGTTCGGAGTTTATCTTTGAAGTTTGGATGAGTAAAGTTGGATCTGTCGGTTGAACAGAAGTGAGTGATGGTACCTTGATACCTCAGGTAATAGTAGCTGTATGATGAGATGCAGTGACTATGGATGTTCCTGAAGATGTTTTCTTTGGAACAAGATTAAGGAAGTGTGTCTGTTTCGGTGTTGTCGCTGAGTTCAGCATGGTGTTTCTGCTTTGGTTTGGAGTTCGAGTTTCTCGAAGAGCTTTGGATAGGAGCATCAGTGTCAGCAGTGCTACTCAGAGTGTTCTGTGATGGCAAGAAGTTTTCTAGCTGAGCAGTTTTTCTGGAAGTGAAGTTCAGAAGCAGCAGAGTGGATCCATTTCTTCGATAAATTGGATAAATAAGTGTAAGCTGTTCTGATTGGTAAAGAGGAACAGTTTTTCTTTGGAATTAGGTTGGGTTGATCGCAAAAGTGACTGGCGATTGTCTGAGTGTTCTCTTGGGTTGTCAGAATTTTTCTGGGAGTCTTCAGAGTAGTCAGAAGTTTGTCCGCATCTGAAGGTTGAGTTTTCTTATCGATTGGATTCCAGGAGTGATATCGGTGGTTCAGTCTAGTGGAAGGATGTTTCCTAGAGATGGAGTTGGTGAAGCAGCTCAAGTTTTGCTGGAGTATCTGAGTTTTCTTTATGGATCAGTGAACCTTATTTCTGGAATAAGTTGTCCAGTCTGTGCTTGTGTCCTACCTCATATCAGAGTTGAGCAGCGAAAGCAGTTTGGAGTGCATCTCTGGATAGGAGAAGTAAGTTTGGAATCTACTGATAGTTGTGAAGTAGAGTTATGTTTGGATCTCGTCTGTGTTCTGATTTGGATAAGTAATTGGTCTACTTGATTGAATTGTCAGTTTGGATAATTTGAATTCATTGAGTTGTACGTATCTCTGAGGGAGTACGTATTTGATCTATCTCTGGTTTTAGAATCTGCAGTTTGGGAAGTTTGGTAGTTGAGTCAGACTCGTCTGTAGTCTGATATTCTGTTTAGTTCTGTAGATCTAGATGTGTAGGAGATATATAGCTTAATAGTTTAGATTGTTTGTAGAGCGAGTATCCCGGTATATATATATACTTGGGGAAACTCGAGGAATTTTATCTAGAATTTAGTCTAGATAGTTAGAATTGTTTGATTGGATGATTTGGTTGCTATGGTTACTAGCATATGGATGATAGTAGATGCTTGTGTTTTGAATTTAAATCTTTAATAAGATTATTAAATTACCTTTGTTTAAATTTCGGGGACGAAATTATTTTAAGGGGGGAGGAATGTAATATCCCGGAAATTTTAACAATATCAATTTAATAATCTGTTGAATAATTAAATTGATATGGATAATCTTTGATAATAAGATTTGAATTTAATTTAATAATCTGATTAAATTAGTATTTAATTGATGATTTTATCTTTTAAAAGTTAATAAGATATTTTCTATTTGAATATATACATATTTATTTGTATATATTGTAAATAGAAGCTTTGGTAAATTGGAAATTTATATTTAATTTAATCTGGACTTTTCAAAGATATTTAAATAAGTAATTTTATAGTTTTAAAATACTTCAGGTAAATATTTAATTGGTTTAAGATATTTTTACTTAAGCTTAAATATAAATAAGATTTACAAAATTGGTTTGTTTTATTTCTTTTTAAATATTTCTTGATAATATAATCTCTTGTTTAAATTATAAGATATGTTATTTTCAAATAACAAGTATAATGTATTATTTTTAATATGTATGAATTTTAATGCTAAAAGGAATTGTTATTTTAAATGGAATAAATAGTGTATGTAAATATATATAACTTAACTATTAAATTGAATCTTAGGATTTAATTTTATTTAAACTTGAATTTAAAGTTTTGAAATTCAAAGAATATATATTTAAATTGTTTTGGATTTTAAAATATTTGTATAAACTTTTATTTATAAGTATAATTAGCTTTTGTTTTTCTTTAATAAGTAATATATATAGATAAGTGTTTAATAAATAAGAAAAAGACTTTTTAATTACTTTTAAAATAAATAAAAATATGAATAATTACTTAAAAGACATGTGTCTTTATCTAAAGCCTTGTTTTAACATGTGTAATGTAAGTAATCAATGTATAGGACAAGTGTCCTTATTTATTTTCATTTTCTTTTATTTTATAAAATCAAAAATATACATGTATGTAAACATTTGCATTACTTCAATTCATTCTTTCTAAAAACTCTTTTTCAAAGCCAAGAGAAATCAGATTTTCTCTCTAATTCAAATCTGAACAAATCTAATACCTCAATCCAATAATAAAACCTGAAAATCAATACCACTTCTCAACTTTTCCTCTAATCTAAATCAGAAATTATTTCTCAAGCAAAATGAATTCATATTCAAATCTGGAAATCTTCCTAAAAACATAAGATCTGTAACCAAGTTATAGATCTGAAATCAAAAAGCTTGCATTCATTTTAAATCTGGAATCAACTCAGAGAACTGCTTGCATTTTTCATCTCTGGAAGCAACATGCAAGTTTAAATTCAAAAGTAAAAAGAGAATCTGGATTTGTTCAAGTCTGCATGCAAGTCTAAAACAACATATCACAAGTTTTATCAAAAGCAAAGAAGATTTGGCCTTATATTTTCAAGTCTTCAAAACAGTTTTCAAAAGATAGGCTCTGTCTCCATTTTAATGGTGAGTAACAATTTTATTTAAAAATAACCTAAATAAGTTGCTTGATCTCTTCATCTGATAATCCTGTTTACAGTAAATAAATGATGCAATTCTCTGTATTTTGCTTGGTTTTGAATGCATGTTGATTTTGGTATGTTCTTGCCTGTTATCAAATGCCAGTTTCAGATATTGATCAAAAATTAATGATTTCATGTTAAGTCCTAGTCTATAAACTGATTTCATATGAATGTTTGTAGATAGTTCTGTATATATATATGTGTATGGTGAAATGCTTCTTGTTTGTATATGTGAATGTATTGTGTGCATGAATATCAGTGTGACCCTGTTATCTTGAATTCCAGGCTACTGTTTTTGATATAAATCATATCTCATGATCTAGTTTTAAATGTGGATCTAAGGTTTAAATAAAATTAGTTGTTCCATAGTAAACTAAAGATTTAAAGGGTTAATTAAGTAAAAATTTAGTCTGAGTGCCTCTGTAAACAAAAACAACAGAGACATGTTTTATAAAGTGAAAATTTGAACTCTGTAATTTATAAATTCAAATGTATAAATTGAAAACATAGATGATAATATGATTTTTAGCATGAATATCATAGTTTTTAGCCTAGTAGGAAAAGAGCAGTTCTGGTTTATGTTAGAAATGAAGTTCTGGTGATTTTGATCATCTCAGTGAAATTGGAAGTTCGAAATCTTTAGTAATGGTAGTGGAATGATCATGGATGATAGGAAAATTGTCAGGAGGATTTTTAAAGTAGTAAGGCAGAAATGATTTAGGATCTAAGATTTTAACCCTAGTTTTATTGGGTCACTGCTTTTGCTCTAGTGTGGTCTCCTCGGTTGATCGAGTTCAACCATTGTTTGCGTACTGGTAGATGGTAGTTGGAGGAAGCTTTCGCCGGAGTATGGAAGATGAAGGTGGTCGGAATCGCGAGCACGAGCGATGTGCCAGGTTTGGTCAGTGGTGATGGTTCTGTTCCAGGTTTTGATTTTTAGGCTCGATTTTGATTTGGTGAATGAATCGAAGATAGGATGGTTGTTTTCTAGTATGTGGATGAACGTGGACTGATGGAAGATGTCGTCGATGACCGGAGTTGCCGTAGGTGACCGTGCACGTGCACGAGATCGAAGGTATCTGGGTTTTAACAGAGAGGCCACTCGAGTTTTTCTCGGGTTTTGTTCGTGAGAGTCTCGGAGGAATTAGGGATGCGACTCGAAGTAATTTTGTAAGGTCTCGAGTACTTTTGTGTTGACAGGTTATTAAACTGTCTGGTTTTTGAAACTTTAAACTGGTTTTAAATTTGTAAATTTTAAACTAGAATTCAAATCAAAGTTTAACTACATAGATTCAAGTTGGTTTTGAATCTTAAAGATTTGAAATAAATAAGTTTATAAATATATATATGTTTTAAATAGGTTTTAAATGGTAGTTAGATTTAAATTGTTTGAAATTAAAAAGGAAATTTGTTTAAACTCTTCTTAAATTTCTTTTATAAGAGATAAGGATTTTAGTAAGTAAAAGTTTTTAAATTGGTTTTAAAAACTCTGTTAAAAATAAATTGAAATTTCATTTTAAATACAGAATTTAAAATGAAATTTAAAAGTAGATTTGAAATAGAGGTTTCAAATATGAATTGTAAATGATAACTTGTTTATCAATAAGAATAAAGTTTATCTTAAAGTAGTTAGAGATTTATATTCATTAAATTAATTAGAAAATTTATTGGATAATTAAATTGTTTGATTAATTAATCATTTGGATTAATTAAATAAATAATTAATGGTTTAAACTAATTAATTAGTGATTAAGATTAATTAATTAGAATAATTAATTTGTAATTAAGGATTATAATTAGAATATTAATTAATGGTTAGGAATTAATTAATAAGAAATTAAATATTAATTAAGTTATGGTTGACACTTAATTAATTTAGTAATTAGAGATTAATAAATTGGTTATTAAGATTTATTAATTTAGAATTAATAATAATTAATATAAGTTAATTACTTAAGGAAAGTAATTAAATAATTGTTAATGAAGTCATTAACTATGGATTATTAAATAATTAATTAATAGGATTAATTTTGATAATTAATTAGTTGAATTAATTTAAGGATAATCATTTATGAAATTGTTTAAATGTAATTACTTATTGGAAGTAATTAAGAATTAATTACTTATTGTAATTAATTGAGTTAATTTGATTTAGTTAAATTAATTAATTAAGTTTAATTAATTTAGAATAATCAAGAGATGATTTGATAATAATTACTTAATGTAATTATTAAGGTAAGATTATTTAGGGAGGTAAATAATAAGATAATTACTGGAAGTAATTAATTGAATAATGAATTTATTAATAGAAGTAATTTGAGTTAATTACTTTGAATAATTAATCAAGGGATTAATTAAGAAATTAATTAAGGAAGTAATTAATTTAGTTAGTGAAAGTAATTAAGGGTAGTTAATTACTGATTGAAGATTAATCAAGAGTGATTAATAAATGTTGTTTAATTAAAGGTTAATTACTTAATGTAATTAATTTAATTAAGTAATTAATAATTAAGTTGTAATTAAGGATCATTAATTAATATAATTAATGATGTAATTAAGATTGATTAATTAAGTAATAATTAATAAATGAAGTGATTAATCAATGTAATTAATTAAGGATTAATGTAATTAATTTTAGTTGATTAAGTTAATTAATTTTAGTTAATTAATTAATGAATAATTAAAGGTTAATTACTATAAGTGGTTAAGGATAATTAATTTAAGTAATCAATTGAGAATAAATTACTTGAATATAATCAAAAGATAATTAATCAAGATGATTAATTAAAATGAATTATTATAGGATAATTTATTAATTGATTGTAATTTATTAATAGTTAAGTAAGAAGGATTTATAAAATAAAGTAATTAATTTAATTCACTTTAAATTAATTAGAGATGATATAAATCATTACTTATGAATGAGTGATAGTATTGAATACTTGGCATTGATTGATATCTCTCATGAGATATATGCTGTATGATATGGATGTTAGTTGAATTGTATGGATTATCTGATAATGTTGATTATCTGTTGTGAATTATCTTTCTTTGTGTATAAAGATAATGAATTGAATTTGTTTTAACCTTTAAAACAACTTGGCCTTAAAAGATACGCTTTGGATTTCGATGAGACCGGGATCGGGTTTCTGTATACCGGATTTCCAGGTCTGGAGACCCGAATACCACATCGATCCAAATTAACGATAGGTCGTGAATCAAGTGAAGATGAAGATTCAGAGTGCAAGGGTTATTGTCGTTAACTCTGAGGGTGATTCCAAAACGAGTGTAACGAGATAATGCCTTCGGTTTCGTTCGAACCCGGAACGAACTTGTATGGATTGAATGCTTTCAGAACATCGTCAGGTGGACGATGAGCATTCTAAGTGATGTGTTCTTTTCTAAGGTAATCGTGACCTCAAGTGTGACAACCCGAAATTTTTGAGCATTTGAAATTGGAATATTTAATTGATTTTAAATATTTAAATGTTAATTTCTAACATGAATTTCAAATGCCACTATTTATTGAGTGATTTAATTGTTTAATTAAATAATTGAATACTGTGGCAGGCCTTTGTAGATACGTATATTAATTAAAAACGTGTTCAACTGGTAGAACACGCGTCCCCCTTAAAAGTAAACAACCTAACACGTATAACAGATCGAAGAATTTATGGCCGAAGTAAAATCCTCTCCTCTTCAATTCAGCTTAAATCAATTTGAAAACAAATTAAAACTAATCAAAATGGAGACTGGTTTCCTTCTCCAGTTCAATTCCCTCTTCCGTTCACTCTTCTTTTAAATTGAATTCCTCCACTTAACCCGAACGATTCGCGATTTGAAGAAAGAGAGAGGGATGCGAGATCGTTCAAGCGGGAAGGGGGAGAAGTCGCGGTTCGCCGCGATGAAGTCGCTCGTTCATGGGGAAGCGGTGGCTTGGAAGTTCGTTTGAGCTGGCGTTGGGACGACACGATTCGAACGAAATCGAGGTGGAGTTCGACAGGGGTGGAGGTGAACGAGGGTTCGTGTATGGTGGCGAGTGCGGTTGGGTAGGTCTGGCTGGAGTTCGCAGCGACGGTGGGAGGCTCGATCGCAAGGCATGGTGATGGAGGTCGGGTCACAGGGTAGACGAACGGTGAGGACAGTAGTCTCGTTCTGAGCATTCGAGCTATAGCTCGTCCACTTTTGTTCTCCAGTTTGAATTGAGGTAATTAAATTTTAAAATATTTAAGTTTAAAAGGCTAGTTAAGTTAAAAACATGTAAATTAACAAACGATTATTACTGTACTTATCAAGAACTAATAGCCAGATATAAAACAGTTTGTTTAAATGTTTAATCGGCTATATATATATATATATATATATATATATAACAGCAAGGTATATTAATTCACCTATTTGGCACTAACTGGGTTTGGTATTTATAAAGAAAAAAAAAATACACTTTAACTTACTGGTCAATTTCAATATATATATTATGGTATTTAACTTGTTTATTTAACTCATTGAAATATTATAGTTCTAAAAAAATTAGTTATGATAGGAAAATTTGTTTAAAATTTAATTTCTAGTTTAAATTAAACAAATAAATGGTGGGATTAATTCAAACGCTAATAAAATTTTATAATGATTTTACAAGGTCTTAAATTGTGGAGAAACAAGCCGGTTTGGATTGGATGACAAATTTAAAAGTCAAAGGTGAGTTAATCTCACTCAGTTAGATTTAAATTTAAATAATTGATTGGATGATTGCATTGATTGATGTGCTATACTATATATAGTAGTATATACCAATATATATATATTGGCATATGTATATATTGGAATTGTTGATATTCCCGCATTATATAGCGGATGAGACCCTATGCGCCGCATAATAGCGGATGATATTTTATAAACCCATATACCGCGATATTTCACCTTGAAGTGGAATTGGTATTGTGCTAACGTCTGTGGATGCAGGGAAACAGGTTGGAGGGATCCAACTGGATTCCTCAAAATATTTAATTTTTGTTTAAATATTCTGTGATATGATTGTTGTTATCCTGTGATAATTTATATTGGATAATCTGGTTGGATTGAATTTCCCAGTATAATGAGTTATCAAAAGCAATTGAATTGGATTTTTGGAAAATATAAAAGAGTAAAATTAAGTTAAGTAATTCTAGTGAATTCGAATAAATTAAATATGGAAAAGAGGAATTTTGAATAAATAGAGAAATGTTGAATTTAAAGAAGACTTATGTGATGTTATTTAAAGGGATAAAAATTTATTTTAATTCAATGTTTAAATGTAATTAAAAAGAGAAGGAATTTGGGAAATCTGAAACTTGTGTTTCGGTTTAAAGATTTTAAATCATAATGAGAAATAAAATCTGGAAGTTAATGAATTTGGAAATAAATGGATTAAGTAAGAAAATTTATTTCAAAGTAAAATAAATTGGGAAATCAATTATAAATTGATTTAAATACTTTGGGATTTGAATTTTAAAGAGAAATGAGATTTGGGAGAGATAAACTGGGTTTGTAAAGTAAAATAAAATATCAGAGGATATTTGAAAATATAATTTCAAAGTGGGAATTTATAAAAGGATATGGTTTGGTTTAAAAATAAATGTTATTTTATTTTTAAAAGATGGGAGTGAGAAGGATATTTCTCTGTATAGCCAAGTACGTTTTCAAAGCAATTTTAATATAAGTTAAAAGTTCTAATTGTATTTTTAAAAGCATATTTTAGAAAATTTATTATTTCTAAATGTTAATTTCCTAAGTAAGTATGTTTTAGGAAACCTATTCTTTTTAAATATTTAAACTTTAAAGTAAGTATGTTTTAGGAAACCTATTCTTTTTAAATATTTAAACTTTAAAGTAAGTATTTTCAAAGATCTATTATTGTAGTAATTATATAAAAGTGATTTGGTATTATATTTTAAAAAGAGAAATTTAGTTTATATTTGTAAAGTGGTTTCATTTTAAATATTTCTTAAGTATATATTTTGTTAAGGTATTAAAGTAGTTTTTTTTTTAATTTCAATATTATTAAGTATATTTATAGTAAAGTGTTTTAAGATTATTTTAAAATCTAAGTGTTTTGTACTTGGTGTTTCAGAGAAATAATTATTTGGGAAATGTATTCCGTAAGCGGAAACTGTTTGAAATTGTTTTCAAAAGGAGTTTGAAAATAGAAATATATCTTGGAAAGATATTTGGGCAAATAAATAATGTGGGAAATTATTTATTGTGTGATGGTTGCTATGGATGTGAATTGATAGTTAAATAACCGACTATCAATATTGGCCAATGCGCTGATCGTTTCGAAGAGACCGGGATCGAGTTTCCGTATACCGGGATTCTAGGTCTGGAGACTCGAATACCACTTCGATCCGGTTTGTACGTTTCGTGAAAACGATTTCAGAGTCGAAGATGGAGCTGTGAAGTGCAAGGGCTAGTCGCTACTAATCCTGAGGATATGTGACGACCCGAAATTCCGTGCTCGGAAAATCGCATCATCGAAAAGAAAGAAAGGGGTGAGAAAGTAGAAAAGATAGAGAAAAAGAAGAAACAACCACAGAATCTCAACAGCGGAACGAATAAAATATAATATATCACATAAGAGATTACATAATATCATATACATCAGAGTTATACAGATAATACAACACATACTAGACAGTTATAAACACCTGTCTAGTTAATACAACTCACAAATCACAGAGATACAACACAGCGGAAATACAGATAAACACTAACACAGCGGAACCAATATATATATCTATACGCTGAAGCCTCCTGCTCCATTGCTCCTCCATAGTTCGTCAAAGCTAACCTGAATCCCTTGGCTACCCATAAAAATTTGGGTACCCGAGAGTTTATGAAAAACAGAAATAAACTTCGGGTCAGACATGGGTCTGGTATGAGTAAACGGTTAAAGTTGCTTAACTTTAAAAATTCTTTGAAAGAAAAGGAATCACGTAAGACTCCCCACAATAAACATGGGTAAGTTTTTACCTTACGCTCTCCAAAACAGTTTATAGGAAATCCAGTGATATTATAATAGGTCTAGGGTTTTCAAGTAAATAGAAAATAGCCGAAATTGTTACATTCATTAAATTCCAGCATATTAGGTTTACAATCAAATCCGATGGCACTTATTGGATTTTGGATTCCATACAATGGCAGGGCTACTGGGGTACCGCCCGTCACAGTACGTGGCCTAGATCACCGTACCGAGGACCCACCCTAAGTCCCCTGCAACACAAGGTCGGAACATCCCTTACTGGATAATTCCCGCACAAGATACCCCACGGTTGTCATGATCAACCGCACACAAAGCCGAATAATAAGGGACATCTAGACAGGGGTAATCTCGTCCTACTTGGGTGCTACCCACTAACCTTGCTGCACCTCCCCTGTTTTAGCCATTCCCGGTTGATGAGGCTTGAGGTCACGATTACCTTTAGAGAACACATCTCTTAGAATGCTCATCGTCCACCTGACGATGTTCTGAAAGCATTCGATCCATACAAGTTCGTTCCGGGTTCGAACGAAACCGAAGGCATTATCTCGTTACACTCGTATTGGAATCACCCTCAGAGTTAACGACAATAACCCTTGCATTCTGAATCACCATCTCGAATCTACAAGTACTATCTTCGTCAAACTCATTACGGAATCACCCACAGAGTTATACTGACGTATAGTTCTTATACCTCGAGTCTTCACTTGCTCCATTTGAATTTCACGACCTAACGTTATTTTGGATCGATGTGGTATTCGGGTCTCCAGACCTAGAATCTCGGTATACGGAAACCCGATCCCGGTCTCATCGAAATCCAAACCGTGTCTTTTAAGGCCAAGTTGTTTTAAAGTTAAAATAGTTTAATTCAATTATCTATATACTCACAGATAGATAAATCACAATATAACAATAGATATAACATCATCATCATAAACAGATAATCCATATTATCTACTCAAACAGATAATCAATATCATCATACTTAACCAAGCATCCATAACACAATAGGTATATATCTGAGATCACAATCAATCATGGAAATCAATATCATCCATCATATATAAACAAAGATTAATAATCACCTCATTTATAATTAATTTAAAATGAATTAAATTAATTACAAATCTCTAATTAATTTAAAGTAAATTAAATTAATTACCCCATCAATATTAATCTTGCTTACATAACCATTAATTAATTACAAGTTAATTTAATTAATCATTTCCTACTTTTCCATCTTAATTAACCCTTTTAGATTAATTATCTCAAATTATATTTAAGTAATTATCCTCTAATTATTTTACAAATTAATTACTTCATACCAATTATAGAAAGTAACCTTTTAAATTACTAAAATTAATTCCATTTCTTCTTAATTAATTACTCTAATGAATTGCTTCATTTATTAATTATTCCCAAATAAATCCATTTTAACTTGCATCATTAATTAAAATAATTAATGATCTCTGATTACATTTATTTCATTTAGTAATTTATCTCCAATTAAACAAAATGTTAATCACCTTGATTAACTCCATTCAGTAATTAACTACCCTTAATTACTTCAATTAATAATTTAATTACTCCATAATTAATTATTCTCTAATTAATCCCTTGATTAATTTATACAAAGTAATTATACTCAAATTACTTTCATTATTACATCATCACAATTAATTACTTCCTTAAGTAATTATACTTATCACATCAACAAATGGTTATTTAAATTAATTAAACTTAATTAATTAACTTAAACAATTCATATTAAACTTGATTTATTAAAATGAGAAATTAATTTCTTAATTACTTCCCTAAGTAAATTATACTTATATAATTCACCATTTATTATCTTAAATTAATAAACCTAATTAATTATCAAATGATCATATTAATCCATTATTTTATAATACTAGTTAGTAATCTTTATTAATCATTAACACTTCTTTATTTACTTTTTCCAAAGTAATTAAATTAAGATTTATATTTACAAATAAACTTTATCTTTGATAACTCATTAATTAATTCACAATTTATTAAATTAATTAATTACTAATCATTAATTAAAATTTAAATCTCATTTAATTAATGATTCTTAATTTTCCATTTATTTATTAATTATCTTAAACTTTGATTAACTAATTTAAACTTAAATCACTAAATAAATTAATTCAATCATTAGTTTATTAAATTGGTTAATTATTTATTTTAATTGACTTAATAAATACAAATCCATAAATCTTCATTATTTAAGGATAAACACTTTTTATAAATGATCAAATTCTCATTTACAATTACATTTAAAACCTTTTACTTTTGAATCTATTTTACATTTTACTTCAAATTCTAGATTCAGAATAACTACAGATTTACTTAGTAAAATTTAACACACTTTAAATATAAATTTTTTTACATTATAAAGTTGTTAAAACATTTTATCTTTATAAACTTTATTTATTTAAACTAGGAAACAAAAGCAAATTTTGAATCCATAGCCTACTCTCTGGTTTTAAAATTTAGTTTTAAAGGCCTGCTTCCAAATTCCAACTTAAAACCTTACAGGCCTAAAACTAGTAACTCAACATAATAACCCGAGACTCTCCCCTATTAGCTTCGAGAAAACCATCAGGAAACCCGAGCTTTCCATGTCAAAACCCTACAGCTAAATGAAGTAACTCACCCCACTACCTACTTCGAGTCCCCCTTCCCTCTGCTCCGAGTCTGGTACGAGAACTTCTCGAGTAAAACTCGTGACCAATTTCCATATCCTCATCCCAATAACGCCCAGACACAAAAATGCACGGTGCACATGCACCGTGCCTCTGGCCAACTCCGGTCACCACCCTGGCTTCCCCACATCGACGATCTCCCTCCGGCATGACCTCAAACACCCAAACCCAACACTTCAACTCAAATCAAATTCGAGGTCGAAACTCAGACCTGGCAACTCAACAGCATCACTCCCCTCAACCCTGTCAACGCCGCTTCTTCCGAGCTCCGACCACCAGACAGTCAACCCCTCCGGCC
This sequence comes from Allium fistulosum, assembly GCA_030737815.1. Classification (NCBI taxonomy): domain Eukaryota; kingdom Viridiplantae; phylum Streptophyta; class Magnoliopsida; order Asparagales; family Amaryllidaceae; genus Allium; species Allium fistulosum. The sequence goes on along the minus strand of CM060908.1, from coordinate 969,156,353 downwards.
TCGACTTCCCCTACGCGTCAACTACCAATTCCCAAAACCCGCTTAAGCTCGATCAATTGTAGTGACCACAGTGGTCCATTTTCCTAGCTTAGCAAAAACTAGGGTTCTAAACTTTGGATGACAATCGCCACCTCCCCTCTGACATATATCACCATCGGACAATTTTGCCGAAATCCCCACTCGTTCTACCACCTCCAGGAAACACGACAAACCCCCAAGCCAACCAGATCGCCAGAGAGACCCAATAACTCAAAATACAGACATCACCACAGAACACACTCAATACTACACTAAAAATTGTAATCTTGATTTTAAAAATCCTATCTTTTAGATACATTTTCAGATATGAAATTTTATCAACATATTCCAAGATTTGATTTTTAACATATTACAAGTTTTCTCTGTGTTTCATGTTTCCAGAGAATGTTTTCTGCTTATAATTATTTCAATTATTTTCAAAGCTTAGTTTAGATTAAAACAACTAACTTTGTTTTAACAACTTAGGCCTAAAGAAGATTGGAGAAAGAAGTTTTTTTTTTTTTGAAGTTTGAAAACTAAGTTTTATTCTCTGGTACTTTTAAACAGAGATCACAGTAGTTTTATCAAAACACCCTCCCAGATTTCCAGAGTCTTAAAACAATCATACAACCATATTTCCAAACATACATCACAAGTCTACTTAGAACATAAACCATGTCCATCAAAACTAAGGTATCTCATGCTTACAGTTTTTCAAGTCAGAGACTTGTATTAAGATCAGGGAAGTTCAAAAGCTACAGATATGCACATACATATATTCACGAAAACTTGCACATATACATGCATGTAAAACAATCATTAACACAGACATTTCAGATTATTTATGGTTGAGTTTTAAAGTTTACTCACCAGGCTTAAAATCAGAAAGTTTTGTTCTTTTGCTTGAAAAGGGAAAGCTTGAAAACTGGCATCTGAAACTTGTATACTTTGTTGACTTAATTCTTGAAACTTGGAAATGGCTTTAGAACTTGAACATGAACTTGCTGGAATCTTGTTATAGGTTGATATTGCTTTCATTTTTGATTATGAAACTGAAGTGTTTTGGCTTCTAGTTGTTTCCAGGTTATCTTTGTTTAAGCTTTTAGAAACTAGAATTGCTAAGCTTTTTGTATACGAATAATAATGAGGCAAGGTTGATAAATAAAACAAGTATACAAATTTGTTTACTGTTCTAGTACACAAGATTTCAGAAATTTTTATTTTCTTTGGGGGCTGAAAATATATTTCGAGCAGGCTCTGTTTTGTGCTAGGGTGGAAGACAATAAATGCTAATGTACTTTTGTACAAAGATATTTTTATACATTTGCTTCTCCTACAATCCAATTCGTATGTCCTTACAATCTTACATATGTTTATATTTGTTTAATTTTAAACTTAGCATACTTACCCTATCTTCATTCGTATGTACTGAAATGATTTCTGCCTGCACCTGTACATTGCCAAAGTGTACAAAATAATTTACTTGCCTTATCTATCATCTTATACTTAGGTGATTTTAATGCCTGCAAGAATATTTTGCCATAGAGTAAAACTTTCTTGCCTGCACATAAGTTTTTAGTTTGTAATTGTTATAGTTATAGTTATAGTTAGCTTGTTATTTATTTCTAGTTTCTAACATAAGTGTATTATATTTTTGCTTTGTTTATTTGTAAGATGCTTGTATTCTTTTACTTGCCTGCAAGTATATTTAACTTAAGTTTTAAATTTAAAGTTTTGTTATGGTATAAACTTCCTTGCCTGATCCTAAGTTTTGCTATAGATTAAATAATATTTGACTAATATTTTTGTTTAAAGGTGGTTATGGTTATGTTATCCTGTTATAAATTTTTAAAACTTAGTATTTAATCCTACTCTTAACATAAGTGTATTTATTTAATATTTAATTTAAATCAAATTTCCAAATTACCCAAAAGACTAGAATTTTAAAACATATTCTTATTTATTAAAAATTAAAACAGACCTTAACTCTTTACCATATATACAAATATATATATAAATAAATAGGAAATAATTTATTAGCTTTAAAAGATAATTTATCAGTTAAATATCCATTTAAAATAAAATTATCAAGTCAATTTATATTTTATTAACAATTATATATCAAATAAATTTAATATTTAATATAGATTATTAAATTGATATTGCTCAAAATTCCGGGATGTCACAGGATATTTCCAAAATGGATGTAGTAGGAGTAGTGCCTTCGGTTCCGTTCAAACCCAGGACGGACTTGTATGGACGAATGCTTGCGAAACATCGTCAGCGGACGATGGGCATTCTAAGGGATATGTTCTCTAAAAGGTATCGTTTAGCCTCGAACCTCATCAACCGGGAATGACTGAAAATCAGGGGTTATGCAGCAAGGCTTCGTGGGTAGCTCCCACTGGAGGGTAAGGTCATCCCTGTCTAGATGTCCCTTTTTATTTCGGCTTAGTGGTGCGGTTGCTGATCCCAACCGTGGGGTGATTTTATTCGGGATCATCCAGTAAGGGATGGTTCCGGCCTTGTGTTGCAGGGGAGCGGGCGTACTCCTCGGTACGGTGATCTAGGCCACGTACTGTGATAGGTGGTACCCCAGTGCCTAGTCATTCGTTGGAAATCCATTCTTCCTACGTGCCTTGTACGGTATTTGTTTGTATTACCCACTTTTGTGGCTAGTATGCTGGAATTTAATAATATAACAATTTTAGCTATTTTAATAAGTAATTGTGAATAGACACTATTATAATATCAGAGGATTTTATAAAAAGTGTTTTAGCTATCGTAAGGTAAAAACCCGACATGTTTATTTGTGGCGTGGTCTTACGAGATGCTTTTTATTTTTAAAGGATTTTGAAACTTTAATAATCAATTTGAGTGTGATTTTCTCACGCTGGTATTCCAGACTGACTCGGGTATTGTTTTATATGATGCTCGGGTCAGACCGAGTATTATAGATTACAGGAAATGATGCTGTGGAGCTGGATGGCGATACGTACTTTCGTATTTGAGTTATATATTCCGCTGTGTATTCAGATTGTGAGGACAAGTTTATGATTACTGTCCAGTTGTATGATATGTATGTGATGTACTCTGATGATGTATTTGGATGATGTATATATAAACAGATATAGATTTCTTTTTGTGTAAAGATCTGTTATTACCTATTATAGTTTATTCCGCTAAGTATGTGAGATTCTGTTGTTGTTTTCTATTTTTTTTTTCTTCTTCTTCTACCTTTCTTTTTACCCAAATGGTCCGGTTTTTCGTGTTAGAAAAACCCGGGTTGTTACAGTGGTATCAGAGCTTAGGCTAGCGATAACCTTGGCTCTGTTGGGAATTTTGAGAGTACTAATAGATATGAGCGCGTATTTGTTAGTGAATATAAAATGGTTTTATATTGTGTTGGTTGATTTATTGAGTGGCATATGAACCTTCGTCGGCACAGTCTGGACAACTGTATCGAAGGGGTTTCTAAACACTTGAATAGAACAGTTCGACACAGTATGGTATTAAATAGGGTGAATGAAATAATTTTGCCTAAATTATTTTTGTATATAAAGGAATAACTTTGTAAATTATTATAGTATTTGGTTGCTTGGTTGTTAGGAAGTGATAATATTAAATTATTACCACTATTGTGTAGAAATTGAACGAGTAATTGAATTATAACCAAAGTTGAGAAATAATTTATATAATAAGTGGAATTTGAGAATGTAGTTTATAAATGGAAATAAACTCCATATACAAATGAAATTTGTAAATGTAAATTGTAAATGTGACTTATAACTTGAAATAAAACGTGATAGAATTCCAGAGAAATGTTTGGATATAAAATTGAATGGACTTTGAATTTGAAGTTTTGGGAAAGGTTTAAATTCCTTTGGATTTAAAAATAGTTTTTAAAGGTTTTGGGGAAATAATGGTGATATTATTTCATGAATATTTTTGGAATTGAATTGAAATCTGGTGGGATTTGGGATTTAAAAATGTTTGAAATGTTTAGAGTGATAAAAGCATAAAAATTCTCTTTCGGTCGCTGGAAAATAATTTCGGTGATGACTGCAGCATCATCGATGTCTATTTTCGAGTTTCCAAAGAGAAATTGCTACCAAACTGTTTTAAATTGGAAATGATTGTGAACTGGGTAGTTTTGAAATTCAAAGGGGAAATTGTTTGGTATAAGCAGATTGTTTTGGAAATTGGGATTTAAGGTGATATACCAGATATGTATGAGTTATTTATGGATTCAAAATGGTTTTTGAAATAAAACCGGGCAATTGGATTCTGGGAATTCTATTTAAAATATAAATGTGGAAATTTAAATGAATCAACAATATAAAATATAGAATGAAGTTGATTGAAATAAGAAGGGAATGAAAGTTTAAATTATGAGATGGAAATAACTTAATGAGTAATATAAGCTGGTAGATAAAAGAGTTAGAGAACTTGAAGGTAAATGAATTGTAAAACTTGTATAAGATTGTATCCTAGAATTAAAATTTAATTCGAGTATATGAAGGTGAATAAAATATATTTGAATTTAACTTAAGATAAGTTAAATAAAAATTGAGATTTGGAATTGAATTAAATATAAGTAAGTTGAAGTTGAATTGAATTGGATATAAAGGTAATGTAAAATGCTTATAATTGTGTAAAGAAATTCATATTCTTAAGTTCTTAAGTATAATAATTTGAAATTTTATTATAGAGATGAAATGGACTTAAATGAATAGACCCAGGTCTTCAGCAAGTAAGTTAAAACTTATGAATAGAAATGAAATTGTAAGTCATAAATGAGAATTCATTTCTTTGAACCATTAAGAGTTATAATTTGAAATTGTAATCAAATGGAAACGACTAAGATGAGCAATCTTAATTTTTAAATAAATCCAAACTCGAATTATAAAATAAATTGAACTTAAGATAATTAAGTGAAGTGATATTAGGAATTAAAAAGAAAGTATTTAATCTTAACCAGTGGAGGAACTAATGAGATAATAAATTAGTTAATGAAATTGAATTGGGAATTAATGAAATTGGATTAAAATAGTAATGGTTTGGATTTCGAATGGAATCCGAATAAGTGAAAATAAATAAATGGATGGAATTTGATTAAATAAGAATCAAATGAAAGGATGGAAATAAAATTTTAAAGGGTTGGCTAAATGGAAAATAAACTTAAGTTATTGACTTAAGTAAATGTTGAATGGAAACTGAACTCAACAGAGGAGTGGTTTAAATAAGTTGAGAAATAGTTATTTAATGAATTAACTTGGATTGTTTTCGAGCTAAATAAAATTCAATTTTTGGAAGTTGGAGATGAATTGAATTTAAGGGAAAAATTGGAAATGAAGTAGTAAATTGAAGTAAGTTGGAATTCATATGAAATGGGAGTTCAATTTTAATATATACACTTCAGTGGTGAAGTAGTAAATAAATATAAGAAAATTTATATGAACTTAAGAATTGAAGAATGAAATTCTTAAGAAAATTTGTATTGGAAATATACTTAGTAATTTTGGAATGGAAAAATAAAATAAATATACTAAGTAAATAGTTGAATGAAGACTAAAACTGAAGTTATGAAATGGGATAGTTGTGAATAAGGGGATAACAATCAAAAGGAATGTGAATAAAGGAGAATTGATATAACTAATAATCAATTAGGCTAATTACGTAAGGTGTACGTATATTATTTTATTCGCATAGCTATTTAGTCCAGATGTCGAACACAGAATTTCGAGATAATTTTATCGATCCAAATCAGGATTTTTCACTCGATTTTCAACGGCGAACCTGGATATGGATTGTTGATTGATTCTGGATATTCTCTATCATAGTTTGTGGCTATGCAAGGAGAATGACGGTTTCTGATCAAGGAACCAGATCTGAGTCCGCACTAGGAAGTCGGGTGGACGATACTAGTTCGGAAGTGGAATTGTGTGATCGATTGAGCGATCAAATGTGATATTGCGTACGGATGATATATGTGCATCGTACGGGCTTAAGTAAAACAAATATTGAAAATTTGTAAAGAAGTCGATAAAATGACTTTGGAATTGTGAGTGGATATTATTGCTTAGTAGGATATACAGGTGTATAAAAGCAATGGATAAATTGGGATTTTTGATTTTAGAAGATAAAATTTAATGGCCCGACAAAAAGGTATGTATTTGAATTTCTATATGAAATTTGATTGGGTTTTGGATCCAGCCACTTGGCTTTTTGTTTTCTTTTTGAGATTGAGAGGCCATAGAGCCATTTTGTAGTAGTACCGATGTGACGACCCGGCTTTTTCTCCTCAAAAAGTCGTATCATCTTGAAGAAAGAAAGAGATAGAAAAGAGAAAAGATAGAGAAGAAAGAAAGAAACACATCAGAATCTAAACAGCGGAACGAATAAATTATATTAATCAAATAAGATATTACATTGTATCATATACATCAGAGATACACAGCTTATACAACACATACTAGACAGTTATAAACATCTGTCTAGTCATTACAACTCAAATACACTCAACAAATGACTCATACAGACTAACACAGCGGAACACTATATCTACGAACGTTGAAGCCTCCTGCTCCATTGCTCCTCCAAAGATTCGTCAAAGCTAACCTGAATCCCTTGGCTACTCATAAAAATTTGAGTACCCAAGAGTTTAATAAAACAGAAAATAAACACTTGGGTCAGACATGGGTCTGGTGTGAGTAAACGGGTTAAAGTTGTTTAACTTCAAAGCCTTTTGAAAACAAAGGTATCACGTAAGACTTCCCACACATAAACATGGAAAAGTTTTTACCTTACGCTAACCAAAACTTTGATAGGAAATCGAGTTATATTATAATAGGGTCTAAGGTTTTCAAGTAAATAAGAAATAGCTGAAATTGTTACATTATTAAATTCCAGCATACTAGCCACAAAGTGGGTTATACAATCAAGTCCGTTGGCACTTATTGGAAGTTGGATTCCATACAATGGCAGAGCTACCGGGGTACCGCTCGTCACAGTACGTGGCCTAGATCAACGTACCGAGGATCACTCCCAATCCCCTACAACACAAGGCTGGAACATCCCTTACTGGATAATTCCCGCATAAGAAACCCCGTGGTTGCGGCCAAACAACCACCCACACAGCCGAAATAAAAAGGGACTCTAGACAGAGGAATCTTATACTACTTGGGCGCTACCCACTAACCTTGCTGCACCTCCCCTGTTTTAGCCATTCCCGGTTGATGAGGCTTGAGGTCACGATTACCTTTAATCAGAACACATCACTTAGAATGCTCATCGTCCACCTGACGATGTGCTGAAAGCATTCAATCCATACAAGTTCGTTCCGGGTTCGAACGAAACCGAAGGCATTATCTCGTTACACTCGTTTTGGAATCACCCTCAGAGTTAACGACAATAACCCTTGCACTCTGAATCTTCATCTTCACTTGAGATTCACGACCTATCGTTAATTTGGATCGATGTGGTATTCGGGTCTCCAGACCTGGAATACCGGTATACGGAAACCCGATCCCGGTCTCATCGAAATCCAAAACGTATCTTTTTAAGGCCAAGTTGTTTAAAGGTTTAAACAATTCAATTAAATTTAATACTTTGAATTCATACAGCATTTAACAGATAAATATCACACATTTATCACAGATATATCCAATATCATATCACAGAACATCACAGCATATCATCCAATAGATATCATCCAATTTAGATATTCTATATTAACAATCAGCTATAAGCAACAATTATTAACCCTATATTATAATTAATTTAATTATCTTAAATTAAATTAATTACTTAAGAATTAATTATCAAATCTTGCTTAATCCATCATTAATTAATTAAAACCTTTAATTAATTAATTACTCATTAAATATTAATCATCCTTGATTAATTATTCATTAATTACATAAAGTAATTATCCTTTAATTAATTTCGCAAATTAATTATTCTTATTCATTAACAGTAACTAATATTTAATTACTTTCATTAATTACATTTAATTAATGATCCTTAATTAATTACTTCCATTAATTGATTAATTATAATTAATTACATTGACCCTTAATTAATTACATTAATTAATTAAACTTTAATTAATCACTCCCATTAATCCACCTTAATTAATCATAACCAGTAATTATCATCCTATAATTACTTACCCTAATTAATTAACTCCTTAATTAATTACATTAATCCTCTAATTAATTATACCAAATAATTAATCCTTAATTACTTTTATAAAGTAATTATACTTTAATTCCTTTCCATTAAGTAATTCTCTTTAATTAATTACATCCTGTGATTATACATTAATTACTTTTCCAAGTAATTATACTTATCAATCTTATTAAGTATTCATACTTAATCCTTTATCAAGTGATTATGTTTAATTAATTTACAAATTAATTAACTTAAATTAATCACATCCATTTATTATTTACAATTGAGTAATTCATTCCTTAATTACTCTTTGAACTAATTAATTAATCTTTAATTACAGATTAATTATTCTTTTAATTATTAATTAATAAACCTTAATTATCAATTAATAAAACTTAATAACAAATTAATTAATCCTTAACTAATCTTTATAGATTAATAATTTCTTATTTATTAATTAATAAAACCTAATTATTAACTAATAAACTTAATTAAGTACTTCTTAATTACCAATGAATCAATCTCTAATTACTTAATTACAAATTAATTTATTCTTTAGTTATTAATTAAATCAATCATTATATTAATTAATTTCTTAACTAATCCTTAATCATTATTAATTAAATTAATTGATTAACTTGATTTATTAACTTTATTAATCTCAAATTATTAAAACCTTAATTATCCTTTTTAAGGTAAACCATTATCATAATCAATGACTTAATTATCATTAAAAACATTTTTATCTTTTACAATTAACTTCCTTAATTAAATCATTTAATTAAGTTTTTATATAAAATAAACATTTAAATTAAAATTAACAAATTATATAACTTCCTTAAATCAATTACTTAAAACATTTGTTAAAGAATTAGATTTAAGAAATAGATTTAAACTAGGTTTATTTAAATTTAAAAACTTGCTTATTTTAAATTTTTTTAAACCGCTCAGTTTACTTCGGGTCGACCAGACTCCTACCCGAGTTCTTCCCCGAGATTTCTTCTTCCTCCTGGCTTTTATATTTTAAAAACTTAGATTTGTTAAGGTATAAAAACTCAGCCATACCCACTAATCTACTCGAGTATAAACTCGAGTTACAAACCCGAAAACTCGATGCTCCCTTCGAGTTACCCCACCACCTTACCTTCCAGTCACCAAAACATCGCCCATCACCAAAACGTACACGTGCACGTGCACGTCGAACTGGCATCAACCACGACCATCCTCAGACCTGCGACCAACTACTTCCGACCTCGACTACCCATACAATCACCCAGCAACCCAATTCCAGCAGCAAAACAAAATTCGACTCTCGATCGAAATCTGGAGTAAAGCTAAATCCACACAACCTCCTGCCACCGTCGATCACATTGACTGGGACCTCCAGTTCTTCTTCCTGAGCACCTCCATATCACCACGCCACCCTTCCTCAACTCGCGATCACTTCCGAAGCTTTGACGACGACGCTTTGGCCAAATTTCCGACTTCGACTTCGAAACCCCCTTAAACCCTACAATCATTCCTCTTGATGATCATGATCGATGAAAACTTATGTGAGTATTTTTCTTGGAATCGCCAATATCCAAACTAACTTCTCTCACGATTTCAAGGCCCAATCATTCCCCGATTACCAGAATTCGACAGAAAACCCATCATAGTTCAACTCACGATATCTCGACAACCATGAACTTAAAAATCTTGTTTTGATTATTAAAATCCAACATTTTGCAATTCAAAACAGTTTATATAATTAAAACTCGAAATTACATCATTCGATTTTCTGCCTTATATTGATTATTACTGACATTCCTAGATTCCAGAAATTCTACTAGTTATCTTTAATTAAAATTATTTTTAAGACTTGAATCTGACTATTTTTAACAATTTTCCTTTAAAGATTTTAACTCAAAATTGCTTGTATATTGAGATATGAATTTTTGAAAGTAAGTCTTGAGCCTGGGAAATAACAGAGACCAGTTTATAAATGTAAAATCAGACATGCACACATGTAACAGAGCAATTCAAAATATATTCCAGATATAAACAATCATGCAAACCATAATACAACAATTATATACGAATTTATCACATGCATCCATACAATCATAGATTAAAACTGTTTTAAATTGAAAGTTTACTCACCTTTTAAAGAAATGCAGAGAGGTTTGATATTGCACTGGAAATTTGCAAAATGCATTGAACTTGAATCTTTAAAAACTGGAGTACTTGCAAAAATGCTTTGAATTTGAAGATAGACCCCTTTTGAAACAGAAAAGCTTCAGGTTTGCTTCAACAAATTTGCTTCAGGTTTGCATGCATAAGAAATTTTTGAAAACAAGATGTTGCAGGCTTTTTGAAAACTGCGTTGAGATATAAATGGTTACAGGTTTTACGATCTTTTGTTTTGCATTGGTTTTAGAGGAGATGATTACAGGCTTTTGGCTTGAAATGGTTGCAGATTTGAAAATGGATTTACAGGTTTGTATTTTGGTTTGAAATTGTGTGACAGGGTTTTTGATCTTAGATTTGAAGATGTTTGCAGTTTGTTTTAGAGGAAATGACTTACAGATCTGGCCATAGTTTCTTGTTCTGAAAATGAAAGCATAAGAAAAGGAATGAAGGAAGAAAGTGAAAGTGTTCTATATAGATTAAATTTTGGTTAAATTAAAATTTAAAGAAAATAAAAACAAGTAATGACACTTGTCTCTTGCCTTAATTAATTGCTTAACACATGTTATCAAGTGAGTTTATATGCTAACACTTGTAATACTACATGCATAAATATATTTATATTATTTTAAATGGATTTAAAAGCTTTTATTATTAAATTTCCTACTTAATAAATACATATCCTAACTTATAAATGCTTTTCTTAATTTATAAAAATAAAACTTTTAAAAGAAAATAAAATAAAAACCAATTAGATTTTAACTAAATCATATATAGTATATTTAATCCATTTTAAACAATTACATTATTAATTGTCAAAAATTATCCTATTTAAAATCAATTTAAATACATATATATACATTTAAACACTTATTAAATTTGAAATAATATGTCTATTTAAAATCTGTTTATAACTATATTTAAAAACAACTCATTATTAAATTGTTTGAAAACAACAACCTTTACCAATATTTAATAATTAATTTAAAAGATTATCACATTTTAAATTCCCTGAAATCCCGGGATATCACATTCCTCCCCCCTTAAAAGAATTTCGTCCTCGAAATTTAAAACAAAAGATAATCTAAAGTTTTTATTTTATTTTAACCAATTTTAAAACAATTCAAGCCTACTTATCAACCATACACTATCAACAAACAACTATTCATCCAAACAAACAATTTTATCCAAACAAACAATTTTATCCAAACAACTATACTAGCTACCCGGACACAGATCCGAATAAGCTTCCTAAAATTTCCTTGAGTTTCCCCAAGTATATATATATACCGGGATACTCGCTCAACAGAATTCAAACAACCAATTCTACTGAGCTACAGAGCCCCTACACAACTAGATCTATAAAACTAAACAGAATATCAGACCACAGATAAGTCTAACTCAACTACCAATTCCTTTCAGAACTGCTGGTTCCAAAACCAGAGATAGATCAAACACGTACTTCCTCAAAGATACGCGATATACTCCGAATCCCAGTTATCCAAACTGGCAATTCAAATCTTATAAGCCAAACACTTATCCTTACAAAAACAGAAAAATCCAATATACCTTGGAGTTAACCCTCCAATCTTACCCAATCTTATTGCCCCCTTTTACCGAAGAAAACCTCAACAACAACCACAAAGTTTCCAACTTTGAATTCTAAATTCCTCCGTCTCTTATCCACAGAATTCTTCTGATGATCCTGGGCTGCCTACATCCTTCTTGATCAGCTCATCCTTTGCTGATGCTTCTCGAAACAAACAGGACCAAAAACAATCCAACAAATGATCTCCTCAAGATTAACTAGAATCAAGAAACACAAACTCTACTCCTCAATATCAGAAGATTACATCTTACTTCTCCTATCTGGAAAAGACAAAATAGATGCACTAACCAATCTGGACTTAAATCCAGAAAATTTCCCGTAGAAACTCTTAATCCAAACACTGCAACTTCCGGTTTCTTCCATTCTAGAACAGCTGTCATCTTGCTTCCGCTGCACAACTCTGATCTGGAGAAGATAAGAATGCTGTCGATGAACTTGAGCACAAACACATCCTGAAAATATGGTTCAACAGATCCATAAAAAGAAAACTCAGCAGTTCCATGAAATACTGAGCTGCTTCACCAAATCCTTTCTCTAGTAGACATCCTTCTACTAAGCTGAACCACCGATATCAATCCTGAAATCAAGTTGATAAGGAACTCAATCTCAAATGCAGACAAACTTCTGACTTTGCTGAAGATATCCAGAAAGTCTCAGATAACTCAAGAGAATATTCACTATCGCAAGTCACTTTTGCGATTCACTCAGCTTAATTCCAAATAAACTGTTCTCTCTTAACCACTCAGAACAGCTTATGCTTGACTTAGACAATCCATCGAAGAAACGGATCCACTCCGCAGCTTCTGAACTCCGTCTCCAGAAAAACTGCTCAGCCAGAAAACTTCCTACCAACACACAGAACACTCCGAGCTGCACTGCTGACACAGATGCCAAGACTCCCTATCCAAAGCTCTTCGAGAAACTCAGACTCCAAACCAAACAGAAACATTATGCTGAACTCAGCCCCAATACTGAAGCATTCACACTTCCTCAAACTTGCTCCAAAAGAAAATGTCTTTGGAGACATCCATAGTCACTGCGTCTCATCACGCAACTACTTCTTCCTGAGATTGCCAAGATACCATTACTTGCTTCTGCTCATCCGACAGATTCAAACTCTACTCAAAGATGGACTCTGAACCTTTACAGGTTTCCTTCAGAGATCAAAGAAATCCTTATACCATAGCAAAGCTCACTCGAGACGGTATTAGGTCTACAGTCTCGACAGATACATTTCCAACCTCAACATTCAAACTCCAACCATTGGTAGTCGTGTTTCACACACCACCACCCTATCTACCTTTATATCTTATATTGGAAAACCCGAACAGATAATCCAACAAATAGGTAGAATAAATATATATATAGTTATATAAAAATTACAAATACGCTCTCTCAAGATAGACACCACTCTAGAGCCTAGGTATTCACTCAATCTGGCTCTGATACCAAATGTGACGACCCGGCTTTTTCTCCTCAAAAAGTCGTATCATCTTGAAGAAAGAAAGAGATAGAAAAGAGAAAAGATAGAGAAGAAAGAAAGAAACACATCAGAATCTAAACAGCGGAACGAATAAATTATATTAATCAAATAAGATATTACATTGTATCATATACATCAGAGATACACAGCTTATACAACACATACTAGACAGTTATAAACATCTGTCTAGTCATTACAACTCAAATACACTCAACAAATGACTCATACAGACTAACACAGCGGAACACTATATCTACGAACGTTGAAGCCTCCTGCTCCATTGCTCATCCAAAGATTCGTCAAAGCTAACCTGAATCCCTTGGCTACTCGTAAAAATTTGAGTACCCAAGAGTTTAATAAAACAGAAAATAAACACTTGGGTCAGACATGGGTCTGGTGTGAGTAAACGGGTTAAAGTTGTTTAACTTCAAAGCCTTTTGAAAACAAAGGTATCACGTAAGACTTCCCACACATAAACATGGAAAAGTTTTTACCTTACGCTAACCAAAACTTTGATAGGAAATCGAGTTATATTATAATAGGGTCTAAGGTTTTCAAGTAAATAAGAAATAGCTGAAATTGTTACATTATTAAATTCCAGCATACTAGCCACAAAGTGGGTTATACAATCAAGTCCGTTGGCACTTATTGGAAGTTGGATTCCATACAATGGCAGAGCTACCGGGGTACCGCTCGTCACAGTACGTGGCCTAGATCAACGTACCGAGGATCACTCCCAATCCCCTGCAACACAAGGCCGGAACATCCCTTACTGGATAATTCCCGCATAAGAAACCCCATGGTTGCGGCCAAACAACCACCCACACAGCCGAAATAAAAAGGGACTCTAGACAGAGGAATCTTATACTACTTGGGCGCTACCCACTAACCTTGCTGCACCTCCCCTGTTTTAGCCATTCCCGGTTGATGAGGCTTGAGGTCACGATTACCTTTAATCAGAACACATCACTTAGAATGCTCATCGTCCACCTGACGATGTGCTGAAAGCATTCAATCCATACAAGTTCGTTCCGGGTTCGAACGAAACCGAAGGCATTATCTCGTTACACTCGTTTTGGAATCACCCTCAGAGTTAACGACAATAACCCTTGCACTCTGAATCTTCATCTTCACTTGAGATTCACGACCTATCGTTAATTTGGATCGATGTGGTATTCGGGTCTCCAGACCTGGAATACCGGTATACGGAAACCCGATCCCGGTCTCATCGAAATCCAAAACGTATCTTTTTAAGGCCAAGTTGTTTAAAGATTTAAACAATTCAATTAAATTTAATACTTTGAATTCATACAGCATTTAACAGATAAATATCACACATTTATCACAGATATATCCAATATCATATCACAGAACATCACAGCATATCATCCAATAGATATCATCCAATTTAGATATTCTATATTAACAATCAGCTATAAGCAACAATTATTAACCCTATATTATAATTAATTTAATTATCTTAAATTAAATTAATTACTTAAGAATTAATTATCAAATCTTGCTTAATCCATCATTAATTAATTAAAACCTTTAATTAATTAATTACTCATTAAATATTAATCATCCTTGATTAATTATTCATTAATTACATAAAGTAATTATCCTTTAATTAATTTCGCAAATTAATTATTCTTATTCATTAACAGTAACTAATATTTAATTACTTTCATTAATTACATTTAATTAATGATCCTTAATTAATTACTTCCATTAATTGATTAATTATAATTAATTACATTGACCCTTAATTAATTACATTAATTAATTAAACTTTAATTAATCACTCCCATTAATCCACCTTAATTAATCATAACCAGTAATTATCATCCTATAATTACTTACCCTAATTAATTAACTCCTTAATTAATTACATTAATCCTCTAATTAATTATACCAAATAATTAATCCTTAATTACTTTTATAAAGTAATTATACTTTAATTCCTTTCCATTAAGTAATTCTCTTTAATTAATTACATCCTGTGATTATACATTAATTACTTTTCCAAGTAATTATACTTATCAATCTTATTAAGTATTCATACTTAATCCTTTATCAAGTGATTATGTTTAATTAATTTACAAATTAATTAACTTAAATTAATCACATCCATTTATTATTTACAATTGAGTAATTCATTCCTTAATTACTCTTTGAACTAATTAATTAATCTTTAATTACAGATTAATTATTCTTTTAATTATTAATTAATAAACCTTAATTATCAATTAATAAAACTTAATAACAAATTAATTAATCCTTAACTAATCTTTATAGATTAATAATTTCTTATTTATTAATTAATAAAACCTAATTATTAACTAATAAACTTAATTAAGTACTTCTTAATTACCAATGAATCAATCTCTAATTACTTAATTACAAATTAATTTATTCTTTAGTTATTAATTAAATCAATCATTATATTAATTAATTTCTTAACTAATCCTTAATCATTATTAATTAAATTAATTGATTAACTTGATTTACTTTATTAACTTTATTAATCTCAAATTATTAAAACCTTAATTATCCTTTTTAAGGTAAACCATTATCATAATCAATGACTTAATTATCATTAAAAACATTTTTATCTTTTACAATTAACTTCCTTAATTAAATCATTTAATTAAGTTTTTATATAAAATAAACATTTAAATTAAAATTAACAAATTATATAACTTCCTTAAATCAATTACTTAAAACATTTGTTAAAGAATTAGATTTAAGAAATAGATTTAAACTAGGTTTATTTAAATTTAAAAACTTGCTTATTTTAAATTTTTTTAAACCGCTCAGTTTACTTCGGGTCGACCAGACTCCTACCCGAGTTCTTCCCCGAGATTTCTTCTTCCTCCTGGCTTTTATATTTTAAAAACTTAGATTTGTTAAGGTATAAAAACTCAGCCATACCCACTAATCTACTCGAGTATAAACTCGAGTTACAAACCAGAAAACTCGATGCTCCCTTCGAGTTACCCCACCACCTTACCTTCCAGTCACCAAAACATCGCCCATCACCAAAACGTACACGTGCACGTGCACGTCGAACTGGCATCAACCACGACCATCCTCAGACCTGCGACCAACTACTTCCGACCTCGACTACCCATACAATCACCCAGCAACCCAATTCCAGCAGCAAAACAAAATTCGACTCTCGATCGAAATCTGGAGTAAAGCTAAATCCACACAACCTCCTGCCACCGTCGATCACATTGACTGGGACCTCCAGTTCTTCTTCCTGAGCACCTCCATATCACCACGCCACCCTTCCTCAACTCGCGATCACTTCCGAAGCTTTGACGACGACGCTTTGGCCAAATTTCCGACTTCGACTTCGAAACCCCCTTAAACCCTACAATCATTCCTCTTGATGATCATGATCGATGAAAACTTATGTGAGTATTTTTCTTGGAATCGCCAATATCCAAACTAACTTCTCTCACGATTTCAAGGCCCAATCATTCCCCGATTACCAGAATTCGACAGAAAACCCATCATAGTTCAACTCACGATATCTCGACAACCATGAACTTAAAAATCTTGTTTTGATTATTAAAATCCAACATTTTGCAATTCAAAACAGTTTATATAATTAAAACTCGAAATTACATCATTCGATTTTCTGCCTTATATTGATTATTACTGACATTCCTAGATTCCAGAAATTCTACTAGTTATCTTTAATTAAAATTATTTTTAAGACTTGAATCTGACTATTTTTAACAATTTTCCTTTAAAGATTTTAACTCAAAATTGCTTGTATATTGAGATATGAATTTTTGAAAGTAAGTCTTGAGCCTGGGAAATAACAGAGACCAGTTTATAAATGTAAAATCAGACATGCACACATGTAACAGAGCAATTCAAAATATATTCCAGATATAAACAATCATGCAAACCATAATACAACAATTATATACGAATTTATCACATGCATCCATACAATCATAGATTAAAACTGTTTTAAATTGAAAGTTTACTCACCTTTTAAAGAAATGCAGAGAGGTTTGATATTGCACTGGAAATTTGCAAAATGCATTGAACTTTAATCTTTAAAAACTGGAGTACTTGCAAAAATGCTTTGAATTTGAAGATAGACCCCTTTTGAAACAGAAAAGCTTCAGGTTTGCTTCAACAAATTTGCTTCAGGTTTGCATGCATAAGAAATTTTTGAAAACAAGATGTTGCAGGCTTTTTGAAAACTGCGTTGAGATATAAATGGTTACAGGTTTTACGATCTTTTGTTTTGCATTGGTTTTAGAGGAGATGATTACAGGCTTTTGGCTTGAAATGGTTGCAGATTTGAAAATGGATTTACAAGTTTGTATTTTGGTTTGAAATTGTGTGACAGGGTTTTTGATCTTAGATTTGAAGATGTTTGCAGTTTGTTTTAGAGGAAATGACTTACAGATCTGGCCATAGTTTCTTGTTTTGAAAATGAAAGCATAAGAAAAGGAATGAAGGAAGAAAGTGAAAGTGTTCTATATAGATTAAATTTTGGTTAAATTAAAATTTAAAGAAAATAAAAACAAGTAATGACACTTGTCTCTTGCCTTAATTAATTGCTTAACACATGTTATCAAGTGAGTTTATATGCTAACACTTGTAATACTACATGCATAAATATATTTATATTATTTTAAATGGATTTAAAAGCTTTTATTATTAAATTTCCTACTTAATAAATACATATCCTAACTTATAAATGCTTTTCTTAATTTATAAAAATAAAACTTTTAAAAGAAAATAAAATAAAAACCAATTAGATTTTAACTAAATCATATATAGTATATTTAATCCATTTTAAACAATTACATTATTAATTGTCAAAAATTATCCTATTTAAAATCAATTTAAATACATATATATACATTTAAACACTTATTAAATTTGAAATAATATGTCTATTTAAAATCTGTTTATAACTATATTTAAAAACAACTCATTATTAAATTGTTTGAAAACAACAACCTTTACCAATATTTAATAATTAATTTAAAAGATTATCACATTTTAAATTCCCTGAAATCCCGGGATATCACAACCGAGCTAGCCGCGCAAAGGAGACGTTGGCAAAAATTTTCGGAAATTAGGGAGTTAGAAAAATTTTGGAAAATTTTGATAATTCAAAATTTGAATTCAAATTTAAATTTGAATTGATAAGTAGGTGGTATGAGTTGAACTTATGAATAAGTTTGGGAAGTTAAAAGATGATTAGTGTATCATTAATAAAAGATTGTTTGGGTATTGTTAAAACTGTTTGAACTTGGGAAATAGTAATGGGTATTGGATCATTCTTCCTAACTAGTAATTTCGGGGACGAAATTCTTTTAAGGGGGGAGGAATGTGACAACCCGAAATTTTTGAGCATTTGAAATTGGAATATTTAATTGATTTTAAATATTTAAATGTTAATTTCTAACATGAATTTCAAATGCCACTATTTATTGAGTGATTTAATTGTTTAATTAAATAATTGAATACTGTGGCAGGCCTTTGTAGATACGTATATTAATTAAAAACGTGTTCAACTGGTAGAACACGCGTCCCCCTTAAAAGTAAACAACCTAACACGTATAACAGATCGAAGAATTTATGGCCGAAGTAAAATCCTCTCCTCTTCAATTCAGCTTAAATCAATTTGAAAACAAATTAAAACTAATCAAAATGGAGACTGGTTTCCTTCTCCTGTTCAATTCCCTCTTCCGTTCACTCTTCTTTTAAATTGAATTCCTCCACTTAACCTGAACGATTCGCGATTTGAAGAAAGAGAGAGGGATGCGAGATCGTTCAAGCGGGAAGGGGGAGAAGTCGCGGTTCGCCGCGATGAAGTCGCTCGTTCATGGGGAAGCGGTGGCTTGGAAGTTCGTTTGAGCTGGCGTTGGGACGACACGATTCGAACGAAATCGAGGTGGAGTTCGACAGGGGTGGAGGTGAACGAGGGTTCGTGTATGGTGGCGAGTGCGGTTGGGTAGGTCTGGCTGGAGTTCGCAGCGACGGTGGGAGGCTCGATCGCAAGGCATGGTGATGGAGGTCGGGTCACAGGGTAGACGAACGGTGAGGACAGTAGTCTCGTTCTGAGCATTCGAGCTATAGCTCGTCCACTTTTGTTCTCCAGTTTGAATTGAGGTAATTAAATTTTAAAATATTTAAGTTTAAAAGGCTAGTTAAGTTAAAAACATGTAAATTAACAAACGATTATTACTGTACTTATCAAGAACTAATAGCCAGATATAAAACAGTTTGTTTAAATGTTTAATCGGCTATATATATATATATATATATATATATATATATATAACAGCAAGGTATATTAATTCACCTATTTGGCACTAACTGGGTTTGGTATTTATAAAGAAAAAAAAAATACACTTTAACTTACTGGTCAATTTCAATATATATATTATGGTATTTAACTTGTTTATTTAACTCATTGAAATATTATAGTTCTAAAAAAATTAGTTATGATAGGAAAATTTGTTTAAAATTTAATTTCTAGTTTAAATTAAACAAATAAATGGTGGGATTAATTCAAACGCTAATAAAATTTTATAATGATTTTACAAGGTCTTAAATTGTGGAGAAACAAGCCGGTTTGGATTGGATGACAAATTTAAAAGTCAAAGGTGAGTTAATCTCACTCAGTTAGATTTAAATTTAAATAATTGATTGGATGATTGCATTGATTGATGTGCTATACTATATATAGTAGTATATACCAATATATATATATTGGCATATGTATATATTGGAATTGTTGATATTCCCGCATTATATAGCGGATGAGACCCTATGCGCCGCATAATAGCGGATGATATTTTATAAACCCATATACCGCGATATTTCACCTTGAAGTGGAATTGGTATTGTGCTAACGTCTGTGGATGCAGGGAAACAGGTTGGAGGGATCCAACTGGATTCCTCAAAATATTTAATTTTTGTTTAAATATTCTGTGATATGATTGTTGTTATCCTGTGATAATTTATATTGGATAATCTGGTTGGATTGAATTTCCCAGTATAATGAGTTATCAAAAGCAATTGAATTGGATTTTTGGAAAATATAAAAGAGTAAAATTAAGTTAAGTAATTCTAGTGAATTCGAATAAATTAAATATGGAAAAGAGGAATTTTGAATAAATAGAGAAATGTTGAATTTAAAGAAGACTTATGTGATGTTATTTAAAGGGATAAAAATTTATTTTAATTCAATGTTTAAATGTAATTAAAAAGAGAAGGAATTTGGGAAATCTGAAACTTGTGTTTCGGTTTAAAGATTTTAAATCATAATGAGAAATAAAATCTGGAAGTTAATGAATTTGGAAATAAATGGATTAAGTAAGAAAATTTATTTCAAAGTAAAATAAATTGGGAAATCAATTATAAATTGATTTAAATACTTTGGGATTTGAATTTTAAAGAGAAATGAGATTTGGGAGAGATAAACTGGGTTTGTAAAGTAAAATAAAATATCAGAGGATATTTGAAAATATAATTTCAAAGTGGGAATTTATAAAAGGATATGGTTTGGTTTAAAAATAAATGTTATTTTATTTTTAAAAGATGGGAGTGAGAAGGATATTTCTCTGTATAGCCAAGTACGTTTTCAAAGCAATTTTAATATAAGTTAAAAGTTCTAATTGTATTTTTAAAAGCATATTTTAGAAAATTTATTATTTCTAAATGTTAATTTCCTAAGTAAGTATGTTTTAGGAAACCTATTCTTTTTAAATATTTAAACTTTAAAGTAAGTATGTTTTAGGAAACCTATTCTTTTTAAATATTTAAACTTTAAAGTAAGTATTTTCAAAGATCTATTATTGTAGTAATTATATAAAAGTGATTTGGTATTATATTTTAAAAAGAGAAATTTAGTTTATATTTGTAAAGTGGTTTCATTTTAAATATTTCTTAAGTATATATTTTGTTAAGGTATTAAAGTAGTTTTTTTTTTAATTTCAATATTATTAAGTATATTTATAGTAAAGTGTTTTAAGATTATTTTAAAATCTAAGTGTTTTGTACTTGGTGTTTCAGAGAAATAATTATTTGGGAAATGTATTCCGTAAGCGGAAACTGTTTGAAATTGTTTTCAAAAGGAGTTTGAAAATAGAAATATATCTTGGAAAGATATTTGGGCAAATAAATAATGTGGGAAATTATTTATTGTGTGATGGTTGCTATGGATGTGAATTGATAGTTAAATAACCGACTATCAATATTGGCCAATGCGCTGATCGTTTCGAAGAGACCGGGATCGAGTTTCCGTATACCGGGATTCTAGGTCTGGAGACTCGAATACCACTTCGATCCGGTTTGTACGTTTCGTGAAAACGATTTCAGAGTCGAAGATGGAGCTGTGAAGTGCAAGGGCTAGTCGCTACTAATCCTGAGGATATTTCCAAAATGGATGTAGTAGGAGTAGTGCCTTCGGTTCCGTTCAAACCCAGGACGGACTTGTATGGACGAATGCTTGCGAAACATCATCAGCGGACGATGGGCATTCTAAGGGATATGTTCTCTAAAAGGTATCGTTTAGCCTCGAACCTCATCAACCGGGAATGACTGAAAATCAGGGGTTATGCAGCAAGGCTTCGTGGGTAGCTCCCACTGGAGGGTAAGGTCATCCCTGTCTAGATGTCCCTTTTTATTTCGGCTTAGTAGTGCGGTTGCTGATCCCAACCGTGGGGTGATTTTATTCGGGATCATCCAGTAAGGGATGGTTCCGGCCTTGTGTTGCAGGGGAGCGGGCGTACTCCTCGGTACGGTGATCTAGGCCACGTACTGTGATAGGTGGTACCCCAGTGCCTAGTCATTCGTTGGAAATCCATTCTTCCTACGTGCCTTGTACGGTATTCGTTTGTATTACCCACTTTTGTGGCTAGTATGCTGGAATTTAATAATGTAACAATTTCAGCTATTTTAATAAGTAATTGTGAATAGACACTATTATAATATCAGAGGATTTTATAAAAAGTGTTTTAGCTATCGTAAGGTAAAAACCCGACATGTTTATTTGTGGCGTGGTCTTACGAGATGCTTTTTATTTTTAAAGGATTTTGAAACTTTAATAATCAATTTGAGTGTGATTTTCTCACGCTGGTATTCCAGACTGACTCGGGTATTGTTTTATATGATGCTCGGGTCAGACCGAGTATTATAGATTACAGGAAATGATGCTGTGGAGCTGGATGGCGATACGTACTTTCGTATTTGAGTTATATATTCCGCTGTGTATTCAGATTGTGAGGACAAGTTTATGATTACTGTCCAGTTGTATGATATTGATGTGATGTACTCTGATGATGTATTTGGATGATGTATATATAAACAGATATAGATTTCTTTTTGTCTAAAGATCTGTTATTACCTATTATAGTTTATTCCGCTAAGTATGTGAGATTCTGTTGTTGTTTTCTATTTTTTTTCTTCTTCTTCTACCTCTTCTTTTTACCCAAATGGTCCGGTTTTTCGTGTTAGAAAAACCCGGGTTGTTACATCAAGCCTCACAAACCGGGAATGGCTAAAACAGGGGAGGTGCAGCAAGGTTAGTGGGTAGCACCCAAGTAGGACAAGATTACCTCTGTCTAGATGTCCCTTTCTATTTTCGACTTAGTGGTGCGGTTGCTGATCCCAACCGTGAGGTATCTTGTGCGGGAATTATCCAGTAAGGGATGTTCCGACCTTGTGTTGCAGGGGATTGGGAGTGATCCTCGGTACGGTGATCTAGGCCACGTACTGTGACGGGCGGTACCCCGGTAGCCCTGCCATTGTATGGAATCCAAACTCCAATAAGTGCCGTACGTATTAGTTGTGCCCAACTATGTTGGAATGTGAGATGTAAGCATTTCAGCTATTTCTGTATTTTACATGAAAACCCTAGACCCTATTATAATACAATCGAATTTCCTATCAAATGTTTTGGTTAGCGTAAGGTAAAAACTTACCCATGTTTATTTGTGGGGAGTCTTACGTGATACCTTTTCTTTCAAAAGGTTTTGAAGTTAAACAAGTTTAACCTGTTACTCACACCAGACCCATGTCTGACCCAAGTTGTTTATTTCTGTTTTATAAACTCTTGGGTACTCAAATTTTTACGAGTAGCCAAGGGATTCAGGTTAGCCTTGACGAATTGTGGAGGAGAAATGGAGCAGGAGGCTTCGGCGTTATAGATAGATAGTAGTTCCGCTGTGTTGATTTTGTATTGATCTCTGTATTGTATTGAGATGTAATAACTAGACAGATGTTTATAACTGTCTAGTATATGATATGTAATCTATGTAACTCTGATAAGTGTTGTATATGATACTATGTAATATTTATGTGATATAATATATTTTGTTCGTTTCCGCTGTGAGTATTTGTGTTTGTTTTCTTTCTCTTCTTTTCTTTTCTACTTCTCACCCCTTTCTTTCTTATTAGCGATACGACTTTCTATGGAGAGAATGTCGTGGTCGTTACAACAACACAGCACATCAATGGACAGTTATATAAACTTGTCCTCATACAGAATACACAGCGGAATAAATACTATCAGATACAAATACTACGTCTCGTCATCCAGCTTATCTCCAAAGCTCCAGAATATCCTGAATAACAAAACTCTAGGCTGCCCGTGTGGAAATTGGTGGGCACCCAGAGTTTAGAAGGGAACAATAAACTCCGAGTCAGTCATGGTGACTGGTGTGAGATCGTAAAACAGTTATTTTTTATAACAACAAAATAATTTTTAAAGTCAATTCGAAATGCTTTTGGAAAATGAAACTACCATAAGACCTCCCGCCACACACACAATGCAAACGCAGAATTGGAGGAGATTTCTTCTTATGATAGTCAAAGATGCTTACTACGCAAAATCAAATCATTTTTGATATTATTATTAGTGCATAGTGTAGAAATCATTTCGAAAGTAGAATATAAATCTTAGCCAGCATAGGTACCATTATAGTATGCTTGCTATAGCTACCATATTAAATGGCAGGTTCTACAACTAAAACCGTACAAGGCTCGTATTGTTTCTTTGGATTTCCAACAAATGGTCAGGCTAAGGAACTTCCTATCCACGATGGGTACGTCCCTGGAATAGACGACCCGAGAACCTAACCGGATCTCTGCCAACACAAGGCCGGGTTACCTCTGCAAAAATAGGTAACTACTGACACGCGTATGCCATCCCCCGATCGTCACCGATCTTCCCGAGGATCCCCGATTTCCAACAACCACAAAGAAATAAATTTTTGCAGCAACCACAGAGGTTAAGTATCTGGGCTCCATACCATGATACCCCCTTTATCCAGAAGGAATGACATACACTAAGGGGCGCTACTCCCTAGAACCTTGCTGCATCCTTCCTGTTTTGACCATTTCCGGGGTGTGAGGCTCGACGAAGTCTCGTCCACAAAGCTACGCTTTCTACAAAGCCATGCTTCGGGTCAAACAAATGATCAACCTATGATCACAAAGATATAAGATCAAACAAATGATCATATCACAAATGATCAAACACTGATCATTTCACAGCAACACTCAGTATGCCACGTTACCAAATTAGGATATATCGCTGATGAATTTCAACTACATAACCTCTGAGCTCATACGTCTCAGAGAAGGGTGTTAAGCTAAGAGAATAAATTCTCCGCCACCAACAGAAATGTATTTGAAAGAAATCAGCTTTATATCTCAATCTGTAACGTCAGACACACAATCCATACAAGTCTGTTCCGGGATCGAACAGAACCGAAGGCACTTCTCACGAAGCCCTTGCAATTCCGGATAATTTTCTAATCACGTCCGGACTTCCCGTCACTAAGGGTGATAATAACTTCTAAACCGGAGATCAGCCGATGTAGAGTAACTCGACGGTAATCCTTCCGTTTTCAAAAATATCCGGTCTTCAACACCGGTCTTCAAATGCAATTCATAACGACGTATCACATATTCGGAATGGGTTATACGACCCCATGGTCCTTTCCCGGCTAACCCGAATAGTGAGCGTTTATTCAAAAATAAGTGTGGCATTCAAATTCATCCAATTCACAACAAATACCTATCTAAAGGTAATTATTGATAGTCGGTTATTTAACTATCAATAAAGATGCGCGACATCATCAGATTCCAAATAATTTTCCAAATTATTTTATCTTCCAAAATATCTTTACTAGATATAAAATTTCCACACTTCAAAAATAAATCAACGTTTATTTTTAAACAGATTCCCTTTTCTTTATAAATTCTATATTGAATTTATATTTCAAAATATCTTCTGATATACGATTTTCAAATCGATTTCAATATTCAATTTCAATTTATCTTTAAGAAGATAAATTCTCAAAACGTTTCATTTCATTTTGGAAATGCATTTCCCTACTTATTTAATAATAAGTATTTCACAAATCATTTATTTTCAACACTTGGAAAATATTCGATATACTTAAATCAAATTAAGTATATATTTCATTTTTTTAAGGAAATCTATTTTCTATAACAACATCAATTTGAGTCAAAACGAATGTTACGTAAAACATCGTTACGACGACTCAAAAATCACTAGTATAGGGGTTCGAAATTAAGATAGATATGTAAATCCCAATACTATATAAAAACATTTCCTTTCGGAAATCATTTACTATAACAACAGTGTTATAGTCTACCATTTCCTTATTTCTCGAAAACGTCTATTTCAACAAGAACTGCGAAAATCTATGCTTTCGATTCATAATACATTTTAAAACATCTTTAAAATGTTTAACTTCATTTTTAATATCACTTCTTCAAAAATAAATCCATTTTATTTAATAATATATTCACCGTCCAAAATCGTGAATATAATTCACTTAACCCAATTTCAATCATTTCTCCACATTTTTATCTCAATAAAAATTCGCTATCCAAAATCGCGAATATATCTTCTTTAAAAATCTTCTATATTTAATTTCTCAAATTCAACTGATTTTGAATTTATAAACACGTTTATAAATTCTATTTCTATTTTAATAACAACTTCGACTTATAAATTTTCTTTTATTTACTTCTATATTTTTACTTATCAAAATAAGTGATTTCAGATTTATAAACAACTTTTATAAATTTTCAATTCTATTAATAAAAACTTCAATCCCAAATCAATTTCAATATTGATTTCTACATTTATTTTCAACTTTAAATAAAATTTCCATACTGATTTCTCAAAAATTCATTTCCAAATATTAAATCAATTACAGATTGATTTCTAATTTTATTTATCACTACTAAATAAATTCCTTATTTTTCTCAATTTATTCAACATTCTGTTTTAAAATGGATTCTTCGAATTGAAATCATTTTACATTGATTTCCCAATTTATTTCAATTTACCAATTAAATTTCTAGTTGGATTTCCAGCTTATCTTCTTTTAATAAATTCCTTTTTAAGGAAATAAATTTCAATCGTTCCTTTCAATCTATTTAAAAATCCAAATTCTTAAATTAAATTCTTCAAATTATAATCACTATTTTACGAAATCCATTTATTTAACATTTTCACTTGATTCTGGAATTAATTCGATAAGATTATAAAAATTAACTTTTTATACTTTAAAAATTCCTTTCTTCAAAATTTATTCAATTTCTAAAATTTATTCACTTAGAAATTTCTATTTTGATTTCAAAAATTCAATTTCGTTTATTTTTGGAATCCAATGATATCAAACATCCATTCAGCTAAATTTTAGCTTTCAAACAATTTCCAGACATCAATTCAATAACATCAATAATCATTCACAAACTATCACATCACAGTAGAAATAAATTCAATCAATGTGAGGGGTCCAGTTGGATCCCTCCAACCTGTTTCCCTGCATCCAAAGATGTTAGCACAATACCAATTCCACTTCGAGGTGGAATATCATGGTATATGGGTTTTATAAAAATAATCCGCTTACTAACGGCGCAATAGGGTCTCATCCGCTATACGAGGCGGGAAATCATCAATCCAATATATACATATGCCAATATGTATATATTGCTATATATAGATATATATCCTACTATATCTAATATCACATCCAATAGCAATCAAATCATCAATCAATAACTGTAAAACAAAATTTTCCTTCGAGTGAGAAAATCTCACCTTTGCTTTTAATTTGCCATCCATTTCCATCTTGACTTGTTTTCTCGATTTATAGCCCTTGTATAAATATTATACAAATTATTAATACTCATATTAAATCAAACTATAAATTTTCGTTTGGTAATTTTAATTATCCCAAGATTTTATTTTAAACCAATTTTCTTTTAATAAATTTATCTAACCAAATTTAAATTAAAACTAAATTTCCCTTAATAAATTATTTTCAATGGTTAAAATAAGTAAATGAGTTAAGAAAACAAATTCATTACCAAACCATTATTTTTAATATAGACTCTTCAACATTTTTAATTCTATATATTTTCTGTTTTGAAATTACTAACTTAAACTTACTGTTTTTTTTTAACTAAAATCATCACTGTGATATTCCCTTTGACCAATAATAAAATTATCACAGTAACATTTTCTTTTCTTGATAAACTTCTGCATATCTATATAGATTACATAACTTTCAAACCTTATTGAACATATATATATATACTATGAAGATATTAATTCCCAATACTAGATAAAATCTGGAAATAATTTTTTTTGTTTTCTTCATTAACTAAATTACTACAGTGCTTAAGTAAGAATTATTCTAGTGCCATACCTCCACGTTTTTGCAAACCATTGCCACTGTCGGTCGAACGAAGCCACCCAGTTCAAACGAACCCCAAAATCGCAACCTCTCTGTTGACATTGCTACTTCCCTACGCGCGTGCTCGAGATCGACCTGACATCGCATCCCAGCCCTAGCTCGATTCCATTTTGAATCGCGACAATATCGCCTCTGCCTTCGAACCTCCCTACGACATCGCCGATACCCTAATTCACCTTGTCACTGCCATCGCCTACGCGCGACTTGCCTCTGCCCCTCGTCGCGACCCCGAAACCACCAGGCGCGCACTCGCGATAAGATTGAACTCGAGATGTCGCCGCTGCCGTGCCCAAAAACATCGAACCCATGCCCTAGCTGATGTGGACGCCGCCGCTACTCCTTCCAGCGCGCGAGCGCCTGCCTCTTCGATTTCACCGTGGATGCCGCCTCGAGTCGCGACTTCGTATGCGATCTCAATCGCGACTTTCATTTTTTTCTTTTTGAACTCGGCGCGATTTTGAACGAGAGGAAGTGAATTTAAATTATCAGCCATTACTTTTTTTTTCTTTTTAATTTCGTTTGAACTGAGTTGAGGAGAGGGGAGACGAGATTTATCAGAGAGGAGTATGGTTTGCACGATTTCTCAACGTGTTCTTCTGCGTGAATTTAGGCGTGATAAATGGAACGAAACGTGCTGAGGTTTGATTAATTAAAATTTACATTTAAATTGAATTTCGATAAAAGTTCGATGCGTTTCCTCACCGTGTGCTCACATATCAACTCCGATAAATACGAAATTTGAAATCCGACAAAAATTCAACGTTACGGACCCAATGGAA
Organism: Allium fistulosum; assembly: GCA_030737815.1. Lineage (NCBI taxonomy): Eukaryota > Viridiplantae > Streptophyta > Magnoliopsida > Asparagales > Amaryllidaceae > Allium > Allium fistulosum. The sequence goes on along the minus strand of CM060908.1, from coordinate 969,127,325 downwards.
CTGGTTTCGTCGAATTCCGAGACTGCGCCTCGGACGGCTATTTTTAAATTCAATTTAAACGCTTTAATTTCAAAACTGAACGAAACACTTTGAAATTAGATTCTGAAGCTTCTGTTATCTTCAGTATTATCAATACGAATTTTAAGAGCTTTCGAAATATTTTTCTTCAACTTAATATTGGAGATTCAAAAATTTATTCAACATACAATAGATTAAATTTTATAATTTAATCGTCAAATTCAAAGTTATATCCGGAATTCAAATTAAATCATCGTTCAAATATTTAAAATTAATTAAATATTTTCAATTTAATTTGTTCAAAATTCCGGGTCGTTACAGACTTCCCTCCTTAAAAGAATTTCGTCCCGAAATTACAAGTTAAGAAAAATGATCCCTAACTCGTCTACTATTTTTCAACATTCAATAGTTTTATCAATTTATCAAAACAAATCTTCCTACTAAAGATTCGTTATTATTCAACTAAATTTTCAACTTCAATTATAGGTTTCAAACAACATTGCTTTCTTAACAATTCAATTTTAAGTTTAAATTCAAATTTAAACTTCCAAATTTTCTCAAAAATTTTCTAACACTCGGAATTTTCGAAAAATTTCGCCAGCGTCTCCTTTGCGCGGCTAATACGGCACGACTACAAAACGTCCCTATGGACTCTCAGATTTCAAAAAGAAAAGAAAAAGCCAAGCGGCTAGACAAGAAATCATCAAATCTCATATCGAAATTCAAATACTTACCTTTTGTCGAGCAATTCAAATTTATCTTTTGAAGATCAAATCCAATTCCTTTATACACCTGTATATCCTACTAGCCATAATATCTAGTTACATATTCAAACCATTTTGCAAATTCTATTACAAAATTTTCAATATAAACTGCTTATATTATCCTTAAGTTCGTTATTGAAGTTATATATCCATTATGATTCAATTTTACATTTCAAATTTCATTTGAATTCAATTTACTTTTCTTTTATAATCATTGAATTTAATTCGTTCAATACCTTATCCATTTGGTCAATATTCAATTAGCTTCACTTACTCATTTTAGTTTAATACTTCACAAATTAAATTCAATTCTAGTTTTATTCACTTACAAATTCAAAATGAATTTTAACATTCAATTTCATTTTCTTGCACTTGCAATTGCAAATTTATTTGTTCATTCCCTAATTCATTCGTTTTCAATTTGAATCTCATTTCTATCAGGTTCTCAAATATTTTATAAGTCTTCGACTTACTTACATTTTGATTTATCAAATCATTTATACATCCACTTACTAATTTCATTCCATTAGAATTCTATTTTCAATTATAAATTCATATTCACAATTTCATTCCATTATTGAATTTTAAATTTTCAATTACCTTCTTGAATTCTATTCCAAGTTATAAATTCATTTACAATTTGAATTTCATTCCAATCAGATCTCAATATTTTATAAGTTATCAATTTCATAATATTTCATAAATATTTTTATATAGTATTCCAGAGTCTTTTCAACATTTCAAAGCCATTTTGAAAACAATTCAAATTATCCTTTGAATTTCAAAACAAAACCCAAATTTTTCAAACAACTTCCTTTTAAAACAATTTGGCAGCAATTTCTCTTTTGGAAACCCGAAAATGAACACCAACGATGCCGCGGTCATCATCGGAATTATTTTCCAGCGACCGAAAAGAGTTTAGAGCTTTTCATTCCTTCAAAACATTTTTCAAAACCCTTGAAATCCATTTTCAAATCAAAAAGGAATTAAACTTTCCAAATCTCCAAAATTTTCAAATTCTTTTCAAAACATTTCCAAAAACTTCTCTGGAATTCTGTTTCAAATTACAAATCACATTTATAATTTATATTCTTAAATTTCATTTGTATATAAATTTATTTCTTAACTTTGGAGTTACGATTCCAATTTCTTATTCAATTTCAGTGATAATAATTCACTATTATTACTTCCTAACATCCATGCAACCATATACTATAGTACTTTATAGAAAAACATTCCTTTTCTATAAAAAAATAGTTTTGGGTAAAATTATCTCATTTACCCTATTTAAAACAATACTGTGCCGAATTGTTCTATTCGAGTGTTTAGAAACCCCTTCGATACAGTTTTGCAGACTGTGCCGACGAAGGTTCATATGCCACTCAATAAACCAATCATCACAATACAAAACAATTTTATATTCAATAACAAATGCGTGCTCATATCTATTATTACACTCAACTCATTCTAGAGTACTACTGACTCTATCTCTAATGAGTAACACCCAACAGAGCAGGGTTGTCGCTTAACCATATGCTCTGATACCAAATGTCATGGCCCGCAAATCCGTACCTCTTGATTAACCACTAATCTCCATTTGATTAACTCAAAATGAACGGAAATACGAACTATGATGGTTTAAGAAGAAGAAAAGGTAGAAGAAGAAGAAAGCAGAAGGAAGATAGAAGAAAAAGAACAGAACAACATCAGAACAGAAAACAATATCAGAATCTTACACATCGCAGCGGAACAAAATATAATAAATAAACACTAGTCTTTTAAAACAAAGAGCTATATCAGTTTATACATACATCAATCATCAGAGTCAATATACGACTCAATACAACACAGCACATCAATGGACAGTTATATAAACTTGTCCTCATACAGAATACACAGCGGAATAAATACTATCAGATACAAATACTACGTCTCGTCATCCAGCTTATCTCCAAAGCTCCAGAATATCCTGAATAACAAAACTCTAGGCTGCCCGTGTGGAAATTGGTGGGCACCCAGAGTTTAGAAGGGAACAATAAACTCCGAGTCAGTCATGGTGACTAGTGTGAGATCGTAAAACAGTTATTTTTTATAACAACAAAATAATTTTTAAAGTCAATTCGAAATGCTTTTGGAAAATGAAACTACCATAAGACCTCCCGCCACACACACAATGCAAACGCAGAATTGGAGGAGATTTCTTCTTATGATAGTCAAAGATGCTTACTACGCAAAATCAAATCATTTTTGATATTATTATTAGTGCATAGTGTAGAAATCATTTCGAAAGTAGAATATAAATCTTAGCCAGCATAGGTACCATTATAGTATGCTTGCTATAGCTACCATATTAAATGGCAGGTTCTACAACTAAAACCGTACAAGGCTCGTATTGTTTCTTTGGATTTCCAACAAATGGTCAGGCTAAGGAACTTCCTATCCACGATGGGTACGTCCCTGGAATAGACGACCCGAGAACCTAACCGGATCTCTGCCAACACAAGGCCGGGTTACCTCTGCAAAAATAGGTAACTACTGACACGCGTATGCCATCCCCCGATCGTCACCGATCTTCCCGAGGATCCCCGATTTCCAACAACCACAAAGAAATAAATTTTTGCAGCAACCACAGAGGTTAAGTATCTGGGCTCCATACCATGATACCCCCTTTATCCAGAAGGAATGACATACACTAAGGGGCGCTACTCCCTAGAACCTTGCTGCATCCTTCCTGTTTTGACCATTTCCGGGGTGTGAGGCTCGACGAAGTCTCGTCCACAAAGCTACGCTTTCTACAAAGCCATGCTTCGGGTCAAACAAATGATCAACCTATGATCACAAAGATATAAGATCAAACAAATGATCATATCACAAATGATCAAACACTGATCATTTCACAGCAACACTCAGTATGCCACGTTACCAAATTGGGATATATCGCTGATGAATTTCAACTACATAACCTCTGAGCTCGTACGTCTCAAAGAAGGGTGTTAAGCTAAGAGAATAAATTCTCCGCCACCAACAGAAATGTATTTGAAAGAAATCAGCTTTATATCTCAATCTGTAACGTCAGACACACAATCCATACAAGTCTGTTCCGGGATCGAACAGAACCGAAGGCACTTCTCATGAAGCCCTTGCAATTCCGGATAATTTTCTAATCACGTCCGGACTTCCCGTCACTAAGGGTGATAATAACCTCTAAACCGGAGATCAGCCGATGTAGAGTAACTCGACGGTAATCCTTCCGTTTTCAAAAATATCCGGTCTTCAACACCGGTCTTCAAATGCAATTCATAACGACGTATCACATATTCGGAATGGGTTATACGACCCCATGGTCCTTTCCCGGCTAACCCGAATAGTGAGCGTTTATTCAAAAATAAGTGTGGCATTCAAATTCATCCAATTCACAACAAATACCTATCTAAAGGTAATTATTGATAGTCGGTTATTTAACTATCAATAAAGATGCGCGACATCATCAGATTCCAAATAATTTTCCAAATTATTTTATCTTCCAAAATATCTTTACTAGATATAAAATTTCCACACTTCAAAAATAAATCAACGTTTATTTTTAAACATATTCCCTTTTCTTTATAAATTCCATATTGAATTTATATTTCAAAATATCTTCTGATATACGATTTTCAAATCGATTTCAATATTCAATTTCAATTTATCTTTAAGAAGATAAATTCTCAAAACGTTTCATTTCATTTTGGAAATGCATTTCCCTACTTATTTAATAATAAGTATTTCACAAATCATTTATTTTCAACACTTGGAAAATATTCGATATACTTAAATAAAATTAAGTATATATTTCATTTTTTTAAGGAAATCTATTTTCTATAACAACATCAATTTGAGTCAAAACGATTGTTACGTAAAACATCGCTATGACGACTCAAAAATCACTAGTATAGGGGTTCGAAATTAAGATAGATATGTAAATCCCAATACTATATAAAAACATTTCCTTTCGGAAATCATTTACTATAAAAACAGTGTTATAGTCTACCATTTCCTTATTTCTCGAAAACGTCTATTTCAACAAGAACTGCGGAAATCTATGCTTTCGATTCATAATACATTTTAAAACATCTTTAAAATGTTTAACTTCATTTTTAATATCACTTCTTCAAAAATAAATCCATTTTATTTAATAATATATTCACTGTCCAAAATCGTGAATATAATTCACTTAACCCAATTCAATCATTTCTCCACATTTTTATCTCAATAAAAATCGCTATCCAAAATCGCGAATATATCTTCTTTAAAAATCTTCTATATTTAATTTCTCAAATTCAACTGATTTTGAATTTATAAACACGTTTATAAATTCTATTTCTATTTTAATAACAACTTCGACTTATAAATTTTCTTTTATTTACTTCTATATTTTTACTTATCAAAATAAGTGATTTCGGATTTATAAATAACTTTTATAAATTTTCAATTCTATTAATAAAAACTTCAATCCCAAATCAATTTCAATATTGATTTCTAAATTTATTTTCAACTTTAAATAAAATTTCCATACTGATTTCTCAAAAATTCATTTCCAAATATTAAATCAATTACAGATTGATTTCTAATTTTATTTATCACTACTACATAAATTCCTTATTTTTCTCAATTTATTCAACATTCTGTTTTAAAATGGATTCTTCAAATTGAAATCACTTTACATTGATTTCCCAATTTATTTCAATTTACCAATTAAATTTCTAGTTGGATTTCCAGCTTATCTTCTTTTAATAAATTCCTTTTTAAGGAAATAAATTTCAATCGTTTCTTTCAATCTATTTAAAAATCCAAATTCTTAAATTAAATTCTTCAAATTATAATCACTATTTTACGAAATCCATTTATTTAACATTTTCACTTGATTCTGGAATTAATTCGATAAGATTATAAAAATTAACTTTTTATACTTTAAAAATTCCTTTCTTCAAAATTTATTCAATTTCTAAAATTTATTCACTTAGAAATTTCTATTTTGATTTCAAAAATTCAATTTCGTTTATTTTTGGAATCCAATGATATCAAACATCCATTCAGCTAAATTTTAGCTTTCAAACAATTTCCAGACATCAATTCAATAACATCAATAATCATTCACAAACTATCACATCACAGTAGAAATAAATTCAATCAATGTGAGGGGTCCAGTTGGATCCCTCCAACCTGTTTCCCTGCATCCAAAGATGTTAGCACAATACCAATTCCACTTCGAGGTGGAATATCGCGGTATATGGGTTTTATAAAAATAATCCGCTTACTAACGGCGCAATAGGGTCTCATCCGCTATACGAGGCGGGAAATCATCAATCCAATATATACATATGCCAATATGTATATATTGCTATATATAGATATATATCCTACTATATCTAATATCACATCCAATAGCAATCAAATCATCAATCAATAACTGTAAAACAAAATTTTCCTTCGACTGAGAAAATCTCACCTTTGCTTTTAATTTGCCATCCATTTCCATCTTGACTTGTTTTCTCGATTTATAGCCCTTGTATAAATATTATACAAATTATTAATACTCGTATTAAATCAAACTATAAATTTTCGTTTGGTAATTGTAATTATCCCAAGATTTTATTTTAAACCAATTTTCTTTTAATAAATTTATCTAACCAAATTTAAATTAAAACTAAATTTCCCTTAATAAATTATTTTCAATGGTTAAAATAAGTAAATGAGTTAAGAAAACAAATTCATTACCAAACCATTATTTTTAATCTAGACTCTTCAACATTTTTAATTCTATATATTTTCTGTTTTGAAATTACTAACTTAAACTTACTGTTTTTTTTAACTAAAATCATCACTGTGATATTCCCTCTGACCAATAACAAAATTATCACAGTAACATTTTCTTTTCTTGATAAACTTCTGCATATCTATATAGATTACATAACTTTCAAACCTTATTGAACATATATATATACTATGAAGATATTAATTCCCAATACTAGATAAAATCTGGAAATAAATTTTTTTGTTTTCTTCATTAACTAAATTACTACAGTGCTTAAGTAAGAATTATTCTAGTGCCATACCTCCACGTTTTTGCAAAACATTGCCACTGTCGGTCGAACGAAGCCACCCAGTTCAAACGAACCCCAAAATCGCAACCTCTCTGTTGACATTGCTACTTCCCTACGCGCGTGCTCGAGATCGACCTGACATCGCATCCCAGCCCTAGCTCGATTCCATTTTGAATCGCGACAATATCGCCTCTGCCTTCGAACCTCCCTACGACATCGCCGATACCCTAATTCACCTTGTCACTGCCATTGCCTACGCGCGACTTGCCTCTGCCCCTCGTCGCGACCCCGAAACCACCAGGCGTGCACTCGCGATAAGATTGAACTCGAGATGTCGCCGCTGCCGTGCCCAAAAACATCGAACCCATGCCCTAGCTGATGTGGACGCCGCCGCTACTCCTTCCAGCGCGCGAGCGCCTGCCTCTTCGATTTCACCGTGGATGCCGCCTCGAGTCGCGACTTCGTATGCGATCTCAATAGCGACTTTCATTTTTTTCTTTTTGAACTCGGCGCGATTTTGAACGAGAGGAAGTGAATTTAAATTATCAGCCATTACTTTTTTTTTAAATTTCGTTTGAACTGAGTTGAGGAGAGGGGAGACGAGATTTATCAGAGAGGAGTATGGTTTGCACGATTTCTCAACGTGTTCTTCTGCATGAATTTAGGCGTGATAAATGGAACGAAACGTGCTGAGGTTTGATTAATTAAAATTTACATTTAAATTGAATTTCGATAAAAGTTCGATGCGTTTCCTCACCGTGTGCTCACATATCAACTCCGATAAATACGAAATTTGAAATCCGACAAAAATTCAACGTTACGGACCCAATGGAACTGGTTTCGTCGAATTCCGAGACTGCGCCTCGGACGGCTATTTTTAAATTCAATTTAAACGCTTTAATTTCAAAACTGAACGAAACACTTTGAAATTAGATTCTGAAGCTTCTGTTATCTTCAGTATTATCAATACGAATTTTAAGAGCTTTCGAAATATTTTTCTTCAACTTAATATTGGAGATTCAAAAATTTATTCAACATACAATAGATTAAATTTTATAATTTAATCGTCAAATTCAAAGTTATATCCGGAATTCAAATTAAATCATCGTTCAAATATTTAAAATTAATTAAATATTTTCAATTTAATTTGTTCAAAATTCTGGGTCGTTACAGTGGGTAGGTAGAGGAACGAAGAAAAATAAAATCCTCAGGATTGCAAATGCAGAGAAGAAATGAAGGAGCCACAGAGAAATGGAAGGTGAGGGAATAGTAAAATGAGAGGTTGGGTTTCAAAAGCAAACGAAACAGCAAAATGAATATATATATTATTGAAAGAATAAATGTGATATGAACGGTGATGCTACTATTTCGTCCAGGCTGTACGTTTCTTACGAAACTTATTAAAGCGAACCGTTTCAAAACAAATCAACAACCCCTTTTAGAGAAATAGCAACGGTCAAATGCTTTGATTTGATGAGCAATTAAAGTAAATTATTATTGTGGTCGGCTGTACGTTTCAAATTTTGAAACCAAGGGAAGGTGTGAATTCAAAATTTACGGTTTCGGTACGGTTACCGCTTTTTCGGGGGTTCCGCTTTGAACTGGACTACCAAACATAGAAATAAATACACCGCTGAGATCAACACGACGAGACGATCAAAACGGTATACAGATTTTGGTGGTACGATCATCGGATCAAAAATCGATAACCGGTACCTAAAATGCTGCTATTTGGTCAGAATTAAGATAAACGGAGCAGTAGAAGTCCAATTTTGGAAAAACGAATTTCACAGTCTGATTCAGAATGATCTGAATAAAATTTCTCCTGTTGACATATTTTGGTTTCGGAAAACTTTTAAATTCACTGTTATTAACCGGTTTGATTTGAAATAAAATTTCACAGAAAAATAAACTTCAATATTATCAGATGAAAATTTACCAGTTGCTATAATAAAATAGACGTATTCCAAATAATAAATTTTTATTTTCAAATTTTATTGTTTAAAATTTCAAAAAAATTTCAATTAATTTAACAAATAAATTCACTAAAAGTTTAGGGTCGTTACACCTGTTTGCAATGTATATTATAATAGTATGTTCATATATATATATATATACATATAAATATTTATATAAATTATTCATAGAAGCTGCTGTTCACCGGCATAGGTTACTATATTATATATGTCACTGCATATAGGTTAGTATATATATAGGATGCTGTTATTTATATGATTTAATGATTTATACTTCTTTTGTTACGGTATTGTACACGTGTATAACCGTGTTGAAGTATGGTATATATATGATGTCAGTTTATATTTTGTTATGTAAGTTTCTATATAAATATATCAGCATAGTTATATTTGTAAGTGTACATATATATAAAGTTATGTTATGTAACGACCCAGAATTTTGAACGAATTAAATGGAGGATATTTAATTTATTTTAAATATTTGAACGATGATTTAATTTGAATCCCCGATTTAAATTTGAATTTGACGATTAAATTATAAAATTTAATCTATTGAAGTTGAATAAAAATTTGAATCTTCAATTATAAGCTGAAGAAAAATATTCCAAAAGCTTTTAAAATTCATAATTATAAAACTGAAGATAATGGAACTCTCAGAATCGAATTTAGAAGTGATTCGTTCAATTTTGGAATTTAACGGTTTGAACCGATAATTAAAAATAGTCATTTTTCAAACAGTCTCGGAATTCGACGAAACCAGTTCCATTGGGTCCGTAATATTGTATTATTACCGGATTTCAAATTTCGTATTTTTCGGAGTTGTTATGTAACCATACGGAGAGTAAACGCGTTGAATCTTTACCGAATTTAAATTTAAAATTTAAAATATTCAGTCAACCTCAGCTGCATTTTTCTTCACATCAGCACGATACTCCCCTTATCTCACGCCTTCGATCACGCAGAAGATCGTGCAACCGATGTTCCTTCTATTTTAAATTACCATCTTCCCTCGATTGAAATTTCACAACCGAGATTCAAAAGAAAGAAAATAAATGTTGGCAACCGCTCTCGTTCCCAAATCAATGCCGTGGGATTCAAAGGGATGCGAGTCCTCTCCAATAAATCGACAGTTTCCCCCAGAACGAAATTCCATTTCTCCTCTCTCAAAATTAATTCGAAATCGATCGCGCGCGCGCTTGGGGAATAGCGATGGTGACGAGATGATTCGCGGCGAGGGAAGGCGCGCGAGATACGGCGGCAGCGGCGAAGCTAGGGCATCGCGATTTTGGGGGTCGCGTGCAGTGTGGCGTACGTGGGGGAGGAGTGGGCGTCGATCGAAGTGATTCGAGGCGCGTGAGCATCTGGAACTGTGGCATTCGCGAATTCCAGCGCGTCGCATTGGCTGATGGAAGGAGTGTCGCTCGTCTCGAGTTCGACTAGGTGAGGATGGAGGCGGTGGTGTCGCGATTCAAATCGCGTGGGCACGAAGTAGGATCGAAGGCGACTCGGGGAAGGCATGTCGAAGTCTGGTTGCCACGGGTTCGTCAAGTGGCTACAGTGGGTGATCTTAAGCGTGATGTCGAGGCTGCGACAGTGAGGTAGTTTCAATTGTTTATTATTTATGTAAAAATAGAATATATTGACATAAATATAAATAGTTGAAGAAATATAAATGAAGTTATCCACTGTTTTGTTAAAAGAAATTACAGTAACAAAAGATATTTAGGAAAAGGAAATTTAATTTGTTCCATTTAAATTTTAGCTAAATAAAATTTTTTAAAAAGAGATTTAGTTAAAAAGAATTTTTCTATTTGAAATTAATGTGTAAGTTAAGACCAAAAAAACTTATTTACTGGAAACTATATAAGGTTAGATTTATGAATCTGTATATGTGTAGTTCGGAGGAAAAAAAAAATAAAAATGTGTTTAAGTGATTAATTGGATGAATAAACATATTTAATTTATTGAGCCACTAAAAGATTTTTAAGAGGAAAATTTTTGGTTTAAAATAAATTTATTAGTTAAAATTTAAAACTATAAAATGGAAATTAATTATTTGATTGGTTCGAATATTAATGATTGTATAAATATTTATACAAGGTAAAAAAAAAATGAAGAAAACAAATCTGGAATCGAAGTGGATTGCAAAATTTAAAGCTAAGGTGAGATTTTTCTCACTCGATTGAAAAGTGGAATTTTCAGTTATTTATTGATTGATGATTTGATTGCTATTGGATATGGTATTAGATATGATAGGATATATCTATATATATAGCAATATATACATATTGGCATATGTATATATTTGATTGATGATTTCCCGCCTCGTATAGCGGATGAGACCCTATTGCGCCGTTAGTAAGCGGATTTATAAAAACCCATATACCGCGATAATTCCGTACTGGAGCGGAATTGGTATTGTGCTAACGTCTGTGGATGTAGGGAAACAGGTTGGAGGGATCCAACTGGATTCCTCACCAGTAGTTATTTATTTACAGATATTGTGATGTATTCTGTTATCATATGTTGAGATATGATATTGACTGTTGTGATTGACTAATTGATGCGTTGCATCATCGGATTTAAATTTTGAAGTTTAAAAATAACGATTTTTACTTTAAAAGGGATTTTGAAGGGATTTTTGGAAAGTATACGATTTATTAAATTTTGGAATTTATTTATCTTAAATAAATAAATGTTATAAATTTAAAGTTATGAAAAATTTTAAATTGTGAAATATACCTGAAAGGTGATTTTGAAATAAATAGTCAAGTGATAAATAAAATAGTTTAAGTTGGATTTCTTTTGAATTATAAAAAAATGATGTATATAAAAGATGTACAGAATTGATATTTATCAATTAAAAGTATTGGAATTTTAAAACGAGTTTCTATAAGTGTTAGAAATTTATAGAATTATAAATTGTGAAGACATGAGATTTATAGAATTATAGATTGTGAAGATTTGAAGTTTATAGATTTATAAAGATTGAAGTTTATAGATTTATAAAGTATGAAGTTATAAAATGAATGAAGTTATAAAATGAATGAAGTTGTAGAATAAAGACTGATAAGAAATTTACTTGTAACTTGGATCGTTGCCTTTAAATGGGATATTGATCGAATTATTAATAAAGAAGATTTATTAAATTGAAGTCGTTAGAAAATAGAAATAGAATTTATAAACGTTGTTTTATAAATTCGAAATCAATTGGATTTGATAAATTAAAAAGTTAAAGGGGATTTTATCCACGATTTTGGACAGTGGGTAATTCTTGAAATAAATGTGTAGAAAAGATCGAAATTTGGTTATTGAAGTATATTCACGATTTTGGACAGTGAATATATTATTGAAAAAAATGGTTATGTTTGGGAAAGCGATATTATAAAGGAAGTTAATTGTTTTAAAAGATGTTTTAAAACGTGTGAACTATCGAAATCATAGATTTCAACATTTATTGTTGAAATAGACGTTTTCGAGGAATAAGGAAATGGTGGACTATAACACTGTTGTTATAGTAAATGATTTTCGAAAGAAAATGTTATATGTAGTATTGGGGTTTATATATCTATTTTAATTCCGAATCCCTATACTATTGATTTTGAGTCGTCGTAACGATGTTTTACGCAACATTCGTTTTGACTCAAATAGATGTTAAAATGTATGATTTCCTTAAAGAATGAATATATACTTAATATTGATTTAAGTATATCGAATATTTTCCAAGTGTTGAAAATAAATAGATTTGTGAAATACTTATTTTTAAATAAGTATGGAAATGCTTTTCCAATATGAAATGAACTGTTTTGAGATTTTATCTTCAAAGATAAAAAGGAAATGTGGAAATTGATTTGAAATTGTTTTCAAACGGTTAAGTGTGGAAATTTTATATCTAGTAACAGATATTTTTGAAGAATAAATAATTTGGAAAATTATTTGGAATCTGGTGATGTTGCGCATCTTTATTGATAGTTAAATAACCGACTATCAATAATTACCTTTAGATAGGTATTTGTTGTGATTGGATGAATTTGAATGCCACACTTATTGTTGAATAAACGCTCACTATTCGGGTTAACCGGGAAAGGGCCATGGGGTCGTATAACCCATTCCGAATATGTGATACGTCGTTATGAATTGCATTTGAAGACCGGTGTTGAAGACCGGATATTTTTGAAAACGGAAGGATTACCGTCGAGTTACTCTACATCGACTGATCTTCGATTTAGAGGTTTTATCACCCTTAGTGACGGGAAGTCCTGACGTGATTGAAAATTATCCGGATATGCAAGGGCTTCGTGAGAAGTGCCTTCGGTTCTGTTCGATCCCGGAACAGACTTTTATGGATTGTGTGTCTGACGTTACAATTTGAGATATAAAGCTGATTCCTTTCAAATACATTTCTGTTGGTGGCGGAGAATTTATTCTCTTAGCTTAACACCCTTCTCTGAGACGTACGAGCTCAGAGGTTATGTAGTTGAAATTTATCAGCGATATATCCCAATTTGGTAACGTGGCATACTGAGTGTTGCTGTGAAATGATCAGTGTTTGATCATTTGCGATATGATCATTTGTTTGATCTTATATCTTTGTGATCATAGGTTGATCATTTTGTTTGACCTGAAGCAGGGCTTTTTGAGAAAGCGTAGCTTTGTGGACGAGACTTCATCGAGCCTCACACCCCGGAAATGGTCGAAACAGGACGAATGCAGCAAGGTTCTAGGGAGTAGCGCCCCTTAGTGTATGTCATTCCTTCTGGATAAAGGTGGTATCATGGTATGGAGCCCAGATACTTAACCTCTGTGGTTGCTGCAAAATTTATTTCTTTGTGGTTGTTGCGAATCGGGGATCCTCGGGAAGATCGGTGACGATCGGGGGATGGCATACGCGTGTCAGTAGTTACCTATTTTTGCAGAGGTAACCCGGCCTTGTGTTGGCAGAGATCCGGTTAGGTTCTCGGGTCGTCTATTCCAGGGACGTACCCATCGTGGATAGGAAGTTCCTTAGCCTGACCATTTGTTGGAAATCCAAAGAAACAATACGAGCCTTTACGATTTCAATTGTATAACCTGTCTCCTCAGGAGGCAGCTATAGCAGGCATAATATAATGGTACCTATGCTGGCTAAGATTTATATTCTACTTTCGAAATGTTTTCCACTATGCACTAATAATAATATAAAAAAAGAATTTGATTTTTGCGTAGTAAGCATCTTTGACTAACATAAGAAGAAATCTCCTCCAAGTCTGCGTTTGCATTGTGTGTGTGGTGGGAGGTCTTATGGTAGTTTCATTTTCCAAAGGCATTGCGAATTGACTTTAAAAATATTCCTGTTGTTTATTTTAAAGAATAACTGTTTTACGATCTCACACCAGTCTTGCTATATTACAGCATGATAGGGGGTTCTCGCTTCGCAGTTAGGTGGCGAACGGGAGACTCTTACCCCTACATGTCCCTGAGAGGGATGGGTTGGTTAGGCAGATGCCGTGACAGTCGAGAGGCTGGCCGTAAAAGCAAGTTTGGGGTACCATTGTCAGCCACGGTGGGGCCGGGATGGTTGAAAAGCCTACCGGTTGTGACCGCTTCTTTCGGGATGTTACAAGTGGTATCAGAGCATATGGTTAAGCGACAACCCTGTTCTGTTGGGTGTTACTCATTAGAGATAGAGTCAGTAGTACTCTAGAATGAGTTTGAGTGTAATAATAGATATGAGCGCGTATTTGTTATTTGAATATAAAATTGTTTTATATTGTGATGATTGATTTATTGAGTGGTATATGGATTCTGGTCAATACGAGTAATTAACGATCATTGATAGGGATCTCTAAACACTCGAATAGAACAATTCGGCACAGTATTGTTTTAAATAGGGTAAATGAGATAATTTTGCCCAAAACTATTTTCGTATAGAAAAGAAATGATTTTCTATGAATCACTATAGTATATGGATGTTTGGTTGTTAGGAAAATGATGATATTGAAATGTTATCATTACTATTGAAACTGAATAAGAGACTGAAATCGAAACTCCAAAGTTAAGGAATTAATTCACATACGAATGAAATTTAAGAATGTAAATTATAAATGTGAATTGTAATTTGAAACGAAATTCCAGAGAAGTATTTGGAAATGTTTTTGAAAATTTTGGAGATTTGGAAGTTTAAATCATTTTTGATTTGAAAATGAATTTCAAAGGTTTTGAAAAGTATTTTTGAAGAGATGAAAAGCTCTAAACTCTTTTCGGTCGCTGGAAAATAATCCTGATGATGATGGCCACATCATTAGAATTCATTTTCGGGTTTCCAAAAGAGAAATTGCTGCCAAATTGTTTTAAATAAAAGTTGTTTGAAAAATTTAGATTTTGTTTTGGAAATTCAAAAGGGTAATTTGAATTGTTTTCAAATGGTTTTGAAAAAGTGGAAACGACTCTGGAATCCTATTTAAAATACTTACGAAATATTAATAAGTTAATAACTTATAGAATATTTGAATTTTGATTAGAATGAAATTCAAAGTGAAAACGAATGAATTAGAGAATGAATGAATAAACTGCGATTGCAAGTGCTAGAAAATGAAATTGAAAGTTGAAAATTCATTTCGAATTCGTAAGCAAATGAATTGAATTGAATAATGAAAATTTAAAGGTGGATTAAAATTCATATGTTATTGGAAATTCAGTTTAAGATAAGTGGTTATAAACCAAAATAGTGAATTGAATTCGAATGAGAAATTGAAATGTGAAATATAATTCAAATGAAATTCGAAAAGAAAAAAAATTGAATGGATATGAATTCATTTTGTTTAAAAACGAATGTAACTTCAATAGTGAACTAAAAATGGTATAAGCAATTTGTATTGAAATTTTTGTAGTGAAATTTGCAAAATGTTTGAATGTGTAACTAGATATAATGGCTAGTAGATATACAGGTGTAAAGGAATTGGAATTTGATTTCGAAGATAAATTCGAATTGCTCGACAAAAGGTAAGTATTTGAATTTTAATATGAGTTTTTGATGATTTCTCTCTAGCCGCTTGGCTTTTTCTTTTTCTTTTTGAAATCTGAGAGTCCGTAGGGACGTTTTGTAGTCGTACCGTATTAGCCGCGCAAAGGAGACGCTGGCGAAATTTTTCGAAAATTTAGGGCGTTAGAAAATTTTTGAGAAATTTGAAAGTTTAAATTTGAATTTAAATTTGAATTTGAATTCGAATTTGAATTTAGAAGTTAAACAATGTTGTTTGAAACTTATAATTGAAGTTGAAATTTAGTTGATGAATAACGAATCTTTAGTAGGAAGATTTGTTTTGATAAATTGATAAAACTATTGGATTGGGAAAGATAGTAGACGAGTTAAGGACATTTTTTCCTAACTTGTAATTTCGAGGACGAAATTCTTTTAAGGGGGGAAGTCTGTAACGACCCAGAATTTTGAACGAATTAAATGGAGGATATTTAATTTATTTTAAATATTTGAACGATGATTTAATTTGAATCCCCGATTTAAATTTGAATTTGACGATTAAATTATAAAATTTAATCTATTGAAGTTGAATAAAAATTTGAATCTTCAATTATAAGCTGAAGAAAAATATTCCAAAAGCTTTTAAAATTCATAATTATAAAACTGAAGATAATGGAACTCTCAGAATCGAATTTAGAAGTGATTCGTTCAATTTTGGAATTTAACGGTTTGAACCGATAATTAAAAATAGTCATTTTTCAAACAGTCTCGGAATTCGACGAAACCAGTTCCATTGGGTCCGTAATATTGTATTATTACCGGATTTCAAATTTCGTATTTTTCGGAGTTGTTATGTAACCATACGGAGAGTAAACGCGTTGAATCTTTACCGAATTTAAATTTAAAATTTAAAATATTCAGTCAACCTCAGCTGCATTTTTCTTCACATCAGCACGATACTCCCCTTATCTCACGCCTTCGATCACGCAGAAGATCGTGCAACCGATGTTCCTTCTATTTTAAATTACCATCTTCCCTCGATTGAAATTTCACAACCGAGATTCAAAAGAAAGAAAATAAATGTTGGCAACCGCTCTCGTTCCCAAATCAATGCCGTGGGGTTCAAAGGGATGCGAGTCCTCTCCAATAAATCGACAGTTTCCCCCAGAACGAAATTCCATTTCTCCTCTCTCAAAATTAATTCGAAATCGATCGCGCGCGCGCTTGGGGAATAGCGATGGTGACGAGATGATTCGCGGCGAGGGAAGGCGCGCGAGATACGGCGGCAGCGGCGAAGCTAGGGCATCGCGATTTTGGGGGTCGCGTGCAGTGTGGCGTACGTGGGGGAGGAGTGGGCGTCGATCGAAGTGATTCGAGGCGCGTGAGCATCTGGAACTGTGGCATTCGCGAATTCCAGCGCGTCGCATTGGCTGATGGAAGGAGTGTCGCTCGTCTCGAGTTCGACTAGGTGAGGATGGAGGCGGTGGTGTCGCGATTCAAATCGCGTGGGCACGAAGTAGGATCGAAGGCGACTCGGGAAAGGCATGTCGAAGTCTGGTTGCCACGGGTTCGTCAAGTGGCTACAGTGGGTGATCTTAAGCGTGATGTCGAGGCTGCGACAGTGAGGTAGTTTCAATTGTTTATTATTTATGTAAAAATAGAATATATTGACATAAATATAAATAGTTGAAGAAATATAAATGAAGTTATCCACTGTTTTGTTAAAAGAAATTACAGTAACAAAAGATATTTAGGAAAAGGAAATTTAATTTGTTCCATTTAAATTTTAGCTAAATAAAATTTTTTAAAAAGAGATTTAGTTAAAAAGAATTTTTCTATTTGAAATTAATGTGTAAGTTAAGACCAAAAAAACTTATTTACTGGAAACTATATAAGGTTAGATTTATGAATCTGTATATGTGTAGTTCGGAGGAAAAAAAAAAAATGTGTTTAAGTGATTAATTGGATGAATAAACATATTTAATTTATTGAGCCACTAAAAGATTTTTAAGAGGAAAATTTTTGGTTTAAAATAAATTTATTAGTTAAAATTTAAAACTATAAAATGGAAATTAATTATTTGATTGGTTCGAATATTAATGATTGTATAAATATTTATACAAGGTAAAAAAAAATGAAGAAAACAAATCTGGAATCGAAGTGGATTGCAAAATTTAAAGCTAAGGTGAGATTTTTCTCACTCGATTGAAAAGTGGAATTTTCAGTTATTTATTGATTGATGATTTGATTGCTATTGGATATGGTATTAGATATGATAGGATATATCTATATATATAGCAATATATACATATTGGCATATGTATATATTTGATTGATGATTTCCCGCCTCGTATAGCGGATGAGACCCTATTGCGCCGTTAGTAAGCGGATTTATAAAAACCCATATACCGCGATAATTCCGTACTGGAGCGGAATTGGTATTGTGCTAACGTCTGTGGATGCAGGGAAACAGGTTGGAGGGATCCAACTGGATTCCTCACCAGTAGTTATTTATTTACAGATATTGTGATGTATTCTGTTATCATATGTTGAGATATGATATTGACTGTTGTGATTGACTAATTGATGCGTTGCATCATCGGATTTAAATTTTGAAGTTTAAAAATAACGATTTTTACTTTAAAAGGGATTTTGAAGGGATTTTTGGAAAGTATACGATTTATTAAATTTTGGAATTTATTTATCTTAAATAAATAAATGTTATAAATTTAAAGTTATGAAAAATTTTAAATTGTGAAATATACCTGAAAGGTGATTTTGAAATAAATAGTCAAGTGATAAATAAAATAGTTTAAGTTGGATTTCTTTTGAATTATAAAAAAATGATGTATATAAAAGATGTACAGAATTGATATTTATCAATTAAAAGTATTGGAATTTTAAAACGAGTTTCTATAAGTGTTAGAAATTTATAGAATTATAAATTGTGAAGACATGAGATTTATAGAATTATAGATTGTGAAGATTTGAAGTTTATAGATTTATAAAGATTGAAGTTTATAGATTTATAAAGTATGAAGTTATAAAATGAATGAAGTTATAAAATGAATGAAGTTGTAGAATAAAGACTGATAAGAAATTTACTTGTAACTTGGATCGTTGCCTTTAAATGGGATATTGATCGAATTATTAATAAAGAAGATTTATTAAATTGAAGTCGTTAGAAAATAGAAATAGAATTTATAAACGTTGTTTTATAAATTCGAAATCAATTGGATTTGATAAATTAAAAAGTTAAAGGGGATTTTATCCACGATTTTGGACAGTGGGTAATTCTTGAAATAAATGTGTAGAAAAGATCGAAATTTGGTTATTGAAGTATATTCACGATTTTGGACAGTGAATATATTATTGAAAAAAATGGTTATGTTTGGGAAAGCGATATTATAAAGGAAGTTAATTGTTTTAAAAGATGTTTTAAAACGTGTGAACTATCGAAATCATAGATTTCAACATTTATTGTTGAAATAGACGTTTTCGAGGAATAAGGAAATGGTGGACTATAACACTGTTGTTATAGTAAATGATTTTCGAAAGAAAATGTTATATGTAGTATTGGGGTTTATATATCTATTTTAATTCCGAATCCCTATACTATTGATTTTGAGTCGTCGTAACGATGTTTTACGCAACATTCGTTTTGACTCAAATAGATGTTAAAATGTATGATTTCCTTAAAGAATGAATATATACTTAATATTGATTTAAGTATATCGAATATTTTCCAAGTGTTGAAAATAAATAGATTTGTGAAATACTTATTTTTAAATAAGTATGGAAATGCTTTTCCAATATGAAATGAACTGTTTTGAGATTTTATCTTCAAAGATAAAAAGGAAATGTGGAAATTGATTTGAAATTGTTTTCAAACGGTTAAGTGTGGAAATTTTATATCTAGTAACAGATATTTTTGAAGAATAAATAATTTGGAAAATTATTTGGAATCTGGTGATGTTGCGCATCTTTATTGATAGTTAAATAACCGACTATCAATAATTACCTTTAGATAGGTATTTGTTGTGATTGGATGAATTTGAATGCCACACTTATTGTTGAATAAACGCTCACTATTCGGGTTAACCGGGAAAGGGCCATGGGGTCGTATAACCCATTCCGAATATGTGATACGTCGTTATGAATTGCATTTGAAGACCGGTGTTGAAGACCGGATATTTTTGAAAACGGAAGGATTACCGTCGAGTTACTCTACATCGACTGATCTTCGATTTAGAGGTTTTATCACCCTTAGTGACGGGAAGTCCTGACGTGATTGAAAATTATCCGGATATGCAAGGGCTTCGTGAGAAGTGCCTTCGGTTCTGTTCGATCCCGGAACAGACTTTTATGGATTGTGTGTCTGACGTTACAATTTGAGATATAAAGCTGATTCCTTTCAAATACATTTCTGTTGGTGGCGGAGAATTTATTCTCTTAGCTTAACACCCTTCTCTGAGACGTACGAGCTCAGAGGTTATGTAGTTGAAATTTATCAGCGATATATCCCAATTTGGTAACGTGGCATACTGAGTGTTGCTGTGAAATGATCAGTGTTTGATCATTTGCGATATGATCATTTGTTTGATCTTATATCTTTGTGATCATAGGTTGATCATTTTGTTTGACCCGAAGCAGGGCTTTTTGAGAAAGCGTAGCTTTGTGGACGAGACTTCATCGAGCCTCACACCCCGGAAATGGTCGAAACAGGACGAATGCAGCAAGGTTCTAGGGAGTAGCGCCCCTTAGTGTATGTCATTCCTTCTGGATAAAGGTGGTATCATGGTATGGAGCCCAGATACTTAACCTCTGTGGTTGCTGCAAAATTTATTTCTTTGTGGTTGTTGCGAATCGGGGATCCTCGGGAAGATCGGTGACGATCGGGGGATGGCATACGCGTGTCAGTAGTTACCTATTTTTGCAGAGGTAACCCGGCCTTGTGTTGGCAGAGATCCGGTTAGGTTCTCGGGTCGTCTATTCCAGGGACGTACCCATCGTGGATAGGAAGTTCCTTAGCCTGACCATTTGTTGGAAATCCAAAGAAACAATACGAGCCTTTACGATTTCAATTGTATAACCTGTCTCCTCAGGAGGCAGCTATAGCAGGCATAATATAATGGTACCTATGCTGGCTAAGATTTATATTCTACTTTCGAAATGTTTTCCACTATGCACTAATAATAATATAAAAAAAGAATTTGATTTTTGCGTAGTAAGCATCTTTGACTAACATAAGAAGAAATCTCCTCCAAGTCTGCGTTTGCATTGTGTGTGTGGTGGGAGGTCTTATGGTAGTTTCATTTTCCAAAGGCATTGCGAATTGACTTTAAAAATATTCCTGTTGTTTATTTTAAAGAATAACTGTTTTACGATCTCACACCAGTCACCATGACTGACTCGGAGTTTATTGTTTCCCTTCTAAACTCTGGGTGCCCACCAATTTCCACACGGGCAGTCTAGAGTTAGATTATCAGGATATTCAGGATATTCTGGAGCTTTGGAGATAAGCTGGATGACGAGACGTAGTATTTGTATCTGATAGTATCTATTCCGCTGTGTATTCTGTATGAGGACAAGTTATATAACTGTCCATTGTTGTATATTGACTCTGATGATTGATGTATGTATAAAATGATATAGTTCTTTGTTTTAAAGATTACTGATTTATCTATTATATATTGTTCCGCTGCGATATGTGAGATTCTGATATTGTTTTCTGTTTCTGTTTCTTCTCTTGTTCTGTTGTTGTTCTTCTTTCTTTTTCTTCTCTCTTTCTTTTACTTCTTCTTTCTAAAACCCTCACTATTGGAGTTTCCGGCATTCGATTTCTCGGCAGTCGATAAAGTGAGTATCGATGTCGAATTTTCGAAAGTCGAAATTTTCGGGATGTTACATGTTATGTTGAAGATTTTAGTTTTACTTTATGTACTAAAGTATATTTGTATATATAGTATATGAGTAGTAACTGTATGTTTTGTTATAAAATTTGTTTTACTGTATATATGGTTGGATGTTCAAAGTGTTAAAGTTATGTTATATATATTAGTAGGTGCAAGAGATATTTTGATATATAGATATAGGTTCTGTTAGTTTAATTATAAATGAAGGGTGTATATAATATTGTTATAAACTATAATATTTATATATACAAATTTTTACAAGTCTGTTGTGTTTCAACATATATATATTTTATACGGTCTATATATTGCAAGCTGAGGTTATATTTGAAACTTTGAAAGTTGTTTGTTATATATATTAAGTCTATGTTGGTCTGTTATTATATAGTTCATATATATTTGTTCTGAGTTGTATATTTCATAAGTTATATATTTAATTTAATATGTGTTGAAATTTGGATATGATTTTGTATATAAATATAATTTCATATGTTTCATCTATAACAATTTACTTGTATAACTTATCTTCATCGATCACATTCTGATTCGTTCCATCAATTCGTGTTATCAGCTTGGTCATCAAACTCGTGCAAATTTTGCTTTGTTTCGAAGTTCGTGTTCGGATTCGTAACTCATTTCATCCTCGTTCGTCTCTAACCACGAAAGGTGAGCAATCACTCACGATTATTGTTCTTATATTTATTAAATTTGATTTCAATTGAAACATCAATTGAAATATACTGCTGCTAGTTATTTACATTTTTATATATGCTATGGACTATATCTGTTCACCTGTGACATCTAACACCATTTTCTGTTATTTATACTGATGATGATATATGCCTGTTGCTGTTGTTATTTTATTATCATATATGTTATCACTCTGTAAGTTCCGTATTAGTATAGAATCACTATGGGTTGAAATGATACATACCCGAACGATCTGTAGAATAGGAGAAAATCGTTATGGGTTGAAATGATAAACCCAAGCGATTTTCATTAAATTGAATTTGGGATTTCGGGTTGAAAAGATATATACCCGAATATATTTTAAATTGCGGATTGAAATGATAAATATCCGTATCACTTGACCATAGGATAGAAAATTATATACAGGCATCGTTGGTCTATATATAAACGTTTTGAAAATGATTTCTATGGTTTTGAAAAGAAATATATGGTTTTGATTAATATTGATTTTCAAGATTTATTAAAGTTGATTTAATAAAGTTGATAAATAATATGTTTAAGTATTTATTTAATATCTATATTTTCAAATATAGAATTTGTAATGATTTGAAATTGATTGAAATTGTATTTATTTAAGAATTATACTTAAATAAGTTTGATTTGAAATGTATTGAATTTGAAATTTAAAGAAGTGATTTACAACTTGAAATTTGAAAGGGTGACTTAAATGGATATTTCAAACGTATAAATATTTAAATGAGATCTTTTGTTTATTTAAATTGTAAATTGAAATTGTATTCAAATGTCATGGAAATGTTAAGTTAATATTTCAAAACTAAATAATTGTAAAGTGAATTGATATGTATATAAATTTATCGAATTTAGCTTTGAAATGTTGAATATTTAAAGCTTTGAAATATATTAAAATTGAAATGGCCTATTTTATGGTTCAGATATGTATTTGAAATCAATAATTTGAAATGGTTTATTTAGAAGCTGAATCGAGTTGAAACTAATGATTTGAGATTTGATTAAATTAAATTTTTGGAATTCAAGTTAATTTGAATCGATTTGTGAAATTTGAGGAAACTAATTTATTTTATAACGAAATTTTATTATCTAAACTGTTTAAAAGGAAAGTGTTATGATTGCCAAAATACTGTGATTTCCAGACTATGATTTCGAAAGCATTATATGTAACGACCCGTATTTTACGGATCGAAACATCGTAAAATAATTAACAATTAGTTGCATTTTTGATAAGTCGTTCAAAATTTTTCTAAGTCCTAAGTCGGTTTGGACGAGTTAAGAGATAAAAGTCTGGGTCGAGTTGCCGACTTAAGGTTTTGACCAAGTTAAGAAATAGGTCGTATTGTCTTAAGTCGTATGATGGTTTAGGTCGTGGGTTAGTTAGAGCGACCTGTAGAATTATGCGACCTAAGTTTTGGTTAAGTGTTAGGTCGGCTGGGAGAGTTAGCGACCTAGTGATTCCGGGTTAGCGACTTAGTGATTAAGTTGTTAGGTCGGTTGGGACGACCTATAGAAGTTAGCGACCTATAGGAGTTAGCGACCTATAGGGTTGAGCGACTTAAGGACTTAAGGATAGGCAGCGACTTAAGAGGGTTAGTGAGTTAGTGTAGTTAGGTCGGCAACGACCTAAGTAGTAGTGAGCGACTTAAGGAGTTAAGTCGTACGTGTTAAGTCGTAAGTTGTTAGGTCGCGAGGTAGTGTGCCTGTTAAGTCGTTGGGTTGCTGTAGCATGTGTTTTGGTTTAAGTCGTAGGTCGCAGGACTACTAAGTCGTAAGTCGTAACATGTTTTAAGTCGTGTGAAGACTTAAGGTGTTAGGTCGCTGGGTTTCTGCCTGAGTGATAGGTCGTGAGCGACTTAGTAGTTGTTAAGTCGCGAGCGACTTAAGAGTTGATCTGTTTTAAGTCGTAGACGACTTAGTAGTTGAGTCATAACCCCAGTTATTGTTAAGTCGTAGCCTACTAGTTAAGTCGCGCGCTTGAGATTTCCTTAAGTCGTAGGTTGACATAGCAGTTAAGTCGTAGGTCGTATGGGGTGCTAAGTCGTAGGTAGGTATTTCTGTTAAGTCGTAAGTCGCTATAGCTTAGGTTGTTAAGTCTTTAGGTCGGAGGGGTCTTAGGTCGTAAGTCGGAGACGACTTAGGAGATAGCCGAGTTACGACTTAGTGAATTTTCAGCTATAAATAGGAAGGGTTTTTCTCACTTTTTGGGATCCGGATTTTGAAGCAACGAAGTGCTGCCATTCTGAGAGCTCGACTTCTACACTTCTTCACTTCTTTTCTCCACTCTAATCTAGTGCTTCCTTTCATCCAAATCGAAGATCAAGATCGAAGATCCAAGAGCTAAAGTTGAAGATCTTCATCCATTAAAGTGAGATTTCTTCGTTTGAAGCGGATTCGTGATAGATCAAGCTTGATCCTTCGCTGTCCAGATCTGAAGCGTGTTGATTTGAGGTTGTTTTGGTGATTTGGTGAGTGGTGATTATCTCTCACACGGATCCAAAGGAGTAGATCGGATTGTTGGCTTGATTTGGTGTTAAAATAGTGATTTCTATGCATTTTTGTAAATCTAAGTATAGATCCATGTAGATCTATTGTTCATGATGATTTGACAACCATTTTTGTACATGATTAACCTATGCAAGTTCATTCATCAAGTTGTAGAGATAATTCCCATGTTTCATGCTTGTTAGACTTTCAACTCTTTAATTACGAAACTGCCATTATTGTTATAATTGTCCATTTTGCTTATATTTGAATGCTTAAATACTTGGATTGATGTTTGACATGATTGATTGCTGTGAATTAGATAATTGTTGATTGGTTTTAGACAAGATGTTCGAAGGTGATTCGAAAGCTAAGGGAAAGGCTCTTGAATTGGAAAAGCTGCTCGTAAGCTGCTCGTGGCATATGTAGCGGATGATGAAGCTCTTATGCATAGATTCGATGATGATGATGTTGAGATGAGACTTTGCGAGGATGTGATGAAGCGAAGTATGATATGAGATAGTCTTGGTCTAATCCAGATGGGATCATTCCAAGCATGTTGGTAACTCGGTGATATGATTCGAGTTAAGGATAATGGATGCTCGAGAGGCGCTTGAGCTAGTATGGAAATAGTCGTCGAGGAGGATGACTAGGAGGTTGAGATCTCATCGTTGTTGAAGGTTCTAGCATGCTCTAAGCAAGAGTACATAGGGACTCCCAAAAGACTAAGTTGATGGTCAAGTACTCTGGGCAGATTCGATAATCCTAGGCACGGGTCACGATGACGTGCGGGAGTTATGTCTAGAACCGGGGTTACCATTAGCCCTTGACGGACGGCTGAAATAATGTGCCGGTCATTTAATTAACGGTGATATCGCAGCAATGATAACAGTGATAGCCAGAGTCATGGATGTTTGGTTGTATCGTCATTCGGTTTTAAGAGCGGTATTTCCTGGGTGCTTATCTGACCTTGGTATAGACCTTGGAGTTGGTACTTGGAAAACATCGCCCTTAACTCGAATGATTAGTACTTTACTTTAAATTGTATGCTCTGCTATGTTGCTTCTGCTTAGTGTGGGTCTGGGGGCTATCACTGTAGAAAGAGGTGGAGTGGGAGGGTTGTATTCCTATTCCTTTTCCTTTATGCTCTTTTGGTATGTTGTTAGTTAATTTACTGCTCACTAAGACTGTTGTCTGACTAAAGGCTTTATGTTTTAAATCTTATTGCCTTGGGATGTTCGTCCATTTTGGGACGGGCAGACTAGGTAGCAGGTGACAGGTGCTGTTCTTGCTTCCCACGATTGCTGATATCGAAGACGAGCTGGAGGGTTGCATATTATCTTCTTATTATATGTAATGGATGTTCCGCTGTTTGTATTCTCTAAGTGTTATGTAGTGAGGCTTGTTGTATTGACTATCCAGATGCTTGTGTTCAACTATTATGAAGTTTTATTGATGAGATTTTATTCTGTGAAGCTTCACTATACGTATATGTTCTATTGTATTTTGTCCATGCGCTGTGAGTAATACGATAGATTCTATTGTCTTAATTTACCTTGACAATCGTCCATGGTCGCCTGGCACACTTTACAGCGCACTATCTCTAGATTCCGTGCGGGGGTCATGGGCGGTCGTCACATTATAACTTTGGAAAGTAATATGATTTTGAAATGGATATATTTGAGGTGAAATGATATCGTATTAAATTGGGTTTTGAGATGATAATTATATTTTGGTTTTAAAGTATAAACTATTTTGAAATGACCATGGTGTTTTAATAACGATTGGTTGGCAAAGAGACCGGGATCAGATATGGACATACTCTCTGTCGATACCGAAAACAACTTTGACAACCGTGTACGCGGTGGAGATTCCAGAATGAAGTAGGATGGTGGCGACGTTCTTAAGGTATGTTACGTGGACCCAACTCCCGTGAGTTGGCATAAGGTGGCTAAAACAGGAGCGATCTCGGACCAGTGAGGTAGCACCTCTTCTCGGACACATTTCTTCGATATTATACTCTTATTTGTGATTTGACTAGATGGCCGTCCTTCGATTTGGGAATGTTGTTCGAGGTGGACGATAGTGGCTGCTATGCGCTCCATCAGTCCATGTGTGTAATTGGTATATCTACCCTAGCATTGCCTAGTTGTGCCGTGTCACCTACCATATCGAGCTTTACTACGATTATGATTTTAAGATCCAACCGCGTTAAGGTTCTCCATCCCCTTAACGCTATTTTCCGATATGATTATACTTTACTTATTTAGACACTATTATAATAGCGAATATTACTACATAGTAAATAGTTTAACGGACCCTTAGAGGATGGTTATCCCAAACATCCTTTAAGTTACTTGTATTCCAGTTGATATTTCACTTGAGTTGGATTTATTGAATATAAGAATGTTAATCCTGACTCGAGTGTTTTGTGTTTTGCTTTACGCTCGGGTCAAACTGAGTGATAAAGCATTTGAGACTCACCTTTGGAGTTGGAGCTTCGCTTGGAGATCCAGCAATCTATCGATCCTTCTTTCAGTTATTCTGTTGATTCCAGTGATGTATTCAGATCTTGTATTTGATTATTGTATTGAGACATCTATTGTATTCGAGACTTCTGTTGTACCCTGTCTAACTCTATTATATATATAGTAGCTTCATGAACTACTATCCTTTTGTTTCCGCTGCATTATTGATATATTACTCTGTGTTTGTGATCTGTAATTATTTTATTTATTGTATATGCTGAGTTTTGCCAAATTTTATTTACAACGCGGTATTTTGAGCAATTCAACTCCGGCATGAGTGTCTACCTATACACTTATAATGGATGCGAATGGTCCAAAATACTGGGTCGTTACATGTGGTATCAGAGCTCTGGTTTTAGGCAAAACTCAGCATATGTAGTAAATTCGATTACAGAATCACTTTCGTTCAAGCTTGAATTCCTTCTTCTTTGACTCGGTTCCTTTGAATTTTGGTACGTTCACTTCGGTTCCAAAGTCCATTCTTGTCTCCCCATTCATGTCTTTTGATTCTTGAGTATCCCATAACTCCACTTCAAATGATCTCTATAATAAATCGGCGGTCTCGCCAATCTTCGAATAAATTTGTACTGGGGTGAAACTCCTTTACAACAAACATTGATTCACCGGAGATTTCTGTATCCTCGATTTACGATGCTGCTATCTTATGCTATACCCGAATTCTACCTCTGGTAATCGAATGTCGATTTGCTTCAGAATTCTACATCGATCTTATCTATGAAGTCACGGTTGACCCGGTTAAGGTTGCCCACGATTTATACAATTTTATCTATCTTCCTGTTTGAAATGCAATCATCTAACCTTCGTTTCGAGCCTATCTATTTTAGATTAGAATTCCCTTTGATTAGAGTCCCTCTATATTTGGATCTCTATCCTGGTGTTGGAATCAAATTCTGGAATCATCGTGTGAGGGAGTGTATTTGTAATTACTATAAAATAGTTTATGTTTATAGTGTGTTGTTTGAGTTGTTGATGTTGGTTTGGATTTTCGATCGATTCGTTTGATCAACGCTATCGATAGGATTTCCAAAACACTTGAACAGAGCAAACTGACACAATATAATTTTCAAATTTGATAAATGAAATAAATTAGTATGACTATATTATAAATATATAAGAAATTTTTTTTGGAATTAAAGGTTAAATAATTTGGTTGATGAAAATGATAATATTTGATTATCATTTTATTGTTTTGTAAGTCATTCACTATTGCAAAATGACTATTGTTTATAAATTTATTTGGAATTGAAATGAATTTAAATTGATAATTTAAGAATTAAATTTCTGGTGATTTTAAACTTTGTTTTAAAGCCTTAAATGTATATTATTTAAAGTATTTTCAAATTATAAGGGTTTTCAAATAATTTTAAATGTTTAAATCGGTGCTCTTCTCTTTGTCGCTGGAAAATAATTTCGGTGATGACGGCCGCATCATCGACATTCATTTTCGAGTTTCGAAGTGGAGAGACTATTCTGTAGCTTTGCTACGGTTTCGTTTTGAAAAAAAATATACTTTTGATTTGAATTTCTTCAGTATAATTTGATTTATATATATATAGGTACCTTATTTTAAAATTATATAAATATATTATATATATCTCTAAATTGTTTGAAGTAAATCGGAGATTTAAATTCTTAAATTTTAGATTAAGGATGATTTTAATTATAAACTAAAGTCAAAATTCTTGGATAAATAGTTAACTGGGAATAACTAAATTGTAAAATCTTATTTGTATAATACTCAATTACATCTCAACATAACTTACCTAAAATTTTCAGAAGTTAAAAATGTAATTGGATAATATACAATATAAAGAAATTTATAAATAGAATTTGAGTTGTTATAATAAATGTTATATACTTAAATTTTATTTTAAAGATGTGAATGGAGAGAAATAGAATAATAATTTAATTGAATAATAGATGAGGCAAATAAATTTGTTTTGCAAGGATTAATAAAGTGAAATTTGATTAACTTATGGAAATACCTTGAATTTAAAAGCAATTATTGAATATAAATTTATTTAAATCAAAATTTATAAGGTTTAAATTAATTTATATGGTTTAAATATATGAAAAATTTTAAGTGGAATAAACTTAATAATAATTTGGATAAAAGAATTAAATTTGTTGAATAAAATATGAGAATAATAAATGATTATATAAATTGATTGATTTAAATTTTTAATTGAGGATGACTAGATAATAAGATAATGAATTTAGGAATAAATAGATTGATATAATTTAGGTGAACTCTAAGGGATTTAACCAAAATGTTGGATATTAATTAGTTTAATTTGAATCTTGTATGGTTTTTAAAATTTTGTTGTTTATTTTGTTTCAAAGATATTTTTCTTTCTGGTTGTTTCTATTCTCCTACCTCCTTCCTTTTCGGGGACGAAAAGTTTGGAGTGGGGGAGAATGTAACGACCCGTAAATTTCAACTATTTTAATAACGTAATTAGTTAAATTTTGTGAAATTTTAAACGATAAAATTTTGAAATATAAATTTGATATTGGGAATGCGTCTAATTAAAGATAGCAACTGGTAAATTTTCGTCCGAAAATATGAAAATTTATTTCGCGCGTAAATTTACTTCAATTTAATCAGTTAAAAATTGGTGATAATAAAATGTTTTCCAAACCTAAATATTTTTACATAGAAAATTTGTAAATCATCTTATGAGTGAGACGTCATCTTTCGTTTCATCAAATTTGGATGTCTATTACTCCGTTTATCTTAATTCTGGCTAAATAGCAGCATTTTCGGTACCGATTATCGACTTTTGATCGGATGATCGTACCACCAATATTTGTATACCGTTTTGATCGTCTCGTCGTGCTGATCTCAGGGGTATACTTATTTCTTTATTTTGAGGTCCGGTACGCGACGGAAATAATAAAACGGTTCGTTGTAACGGTACCAAAATTTCTGACTTTACTCCTTCCTTCAGTTCAAATTTCTAGCGTGCTCCTACATTAAAGCCTCTAAACAATTCAACCTATTTCTATTCCTACCCTACCGTTTCTCCTCAAATAAATTTAATATATTACTAAAATTACAAGTTCAAATATATATGAGCTGGCTTTACATTTTCTCAAATCTAAAGATTCATCTTCCTCCAATTCCATATTTCTCTTCTCGTTCAAACCTGACAAACCACTCACGAGACCAACCGGATCACGCATCCCTTCACACTCTAAGCCTCTGCCACTTCACGCGCGTCTCGTCTCCTACACCCCGTCATCACTTCCTTTCCGTCTTCACAACTAGCAGCCACCCACCCACTCGAATAGCCTGACCACATCCACAAAACCCCGATCCACCATGAAACCCATCACCAGACCCACCACCGAACACCCCTAACAGCCTCCCTAACGCAGCAACACCGACCCTCCCCCCAAAATCTGCAGCCTCCGCCCAAACTTCCCAACCGAGCCTCGCCCTGGCCCTGAAACCCACCACAGTAGCCGCTTATGCCTTGCCTTCCCCTGAACCGAGCCTCCACCTACCTGCTCGCTCTCACACTCTCGTCCATCCTCTCTTTCGCTCGGCAAGCCACGTAGCCTGCACGTGTCCATCTTGTATCACCCCATAGCTGACGTGTGCCAATTATTTTATATACGGGTATGTTTATCAATTTACCTTTCCATATATATAAAGCTTTCACATCTTATATATATAATATGTATATATAATAGAAGGTATGTTGTATAAGGCGAAGCCAGTCTAGTGTAGTGCTGATGTTTATATATATATATATTTAAGTCACCTATATAATCGGCTGTATCACATATTTATATAGTAGTTGTTATATTGTAAGTATATATACATATAAAAAAAAGGGTTTTTACAATAAAATAAACAAACGTTTTATATATATATAGGTATGTGTAATGTAGTCTGTCAGTTGGCATATATCATGTATTGTTGTCTGCACTTAAAATATACTAGTTACTATAATATATATATATTATTATCTAAGTAGTTTCGCTGATATACAAGTGTAGTTTTAAATTGAAATGGTTTACTGTAATTGTATATATAGTTATATTATAACCTATGGACAATGTTAGATGAATCTATTTTTGATGTTGTTAAAATATATATATATATATATGTATGTATACGGTGTACAATGTTTTAAGTATGCTAGTAGATATTTTGCCGCATGTGGCCTGTTTGCAATGTATATTATAACAGTATGTTTATATATATATATATACACATATAAATATTTATATAAATTATTCATAGAAGCTGCTGTTCACTGGCATAGGTTACTGTATTATATAGGTCACTGCATATAGGTTAGTATATATATAGGATGTTGTTATTTATATGATTTAATGATTTATACTTCTTTTGTTACGGTATTGTACACGTGTATAACCGTGTTGAAGTATGGTATATATATGATGTCAGTTTATATTTTGTTATGTAAGTTTCTATATAAATATATCAGCATAGTTATATTTGTAAGTGTACATATATATAAAGTTATGTTATGCTGAAGCTTTTAGTTTTACTTTATGTACTAAAGTATATTTGTATATATAGTATATGAGTAGTAACTGTATGTTTTGTTATAAAATTTGTTTTACTGTATATATGGTTGGATGTTCAAAGTGTTAAAGTTATGTTATATATATTAGTAGGTGCAAGAGATATTTTGATATATAGATATAGGTTCTGTTAGTTTAATTATAAATGAAGGGTGTATATAATATTGCTATAAACTATAATATTTATATATACAAATTTTTACAAGTCTGTTGTGTTTCAACATATATAAATTTTATACGGTCTATATATTGCAAGCTGAGGTTATATTTGAAACTTTGAAAGTTGTTTGTTATATATATTAAGTCTAAGTTGGTCTGTTATTATATAGTTCACATATATTTGTTCTGAGTTGTATATTTCATAAGTTATATATTTAATTTAATATGTGTTGAAATTTGGATATGATTTTGTATATAAATATAATTTCATATGTTTCATCTATAACAATTTACTTGTATAACTTATCTTCATCGATCACATTCTGATTCGTTCCATCAATTCGTGTTATCAGCTTGGTCATCAAACTCGTGCAAATTTTGCTTTGTTTCGAAGTTCGTGTTCGGATTCGTAACTCATTTCATCCTCGTTCGTCTCTAACCACGAAAGGTGAGCAATCACTCACGATTATTGTTCTTATATTTATTAAATTTGATTTCAATTGAAACATCAATTGAAATATACTGCTGCTAGTTATTTACATTTTTATATATGCTATGGACTATATCTGTTCACCTGTGACATCTGACACCATTTTATGTTATTTATACTGATGATGATATATGCCTGTTGCTGTTGTTATTTTATTATCATATATGTTATCACTCTGCAAGTTCCCTATTAGTATAGAATCACTATGGGTTGAAATGATACATACCCGAACGATCTGTAGAATAGGAGAAAATCGTTATGGGTTGAAATGATAAACCCAAGCGATTTTCATTAAATTGAATTTGGGATTTCGGGTTGAAAAGATATATACTCGAATATATTTTAAATTGCGGATTGAAATGATAAATATCCGTATCACTTGACCATAGGATAGAAAATTATATACAGGCACCGTTGGTCTATATATAAACGTTTTGAAAATGATTTCTATGGTTTTGAAAAGAAATATATGGTTTTGATTAATATTGATTTTCAAGATTTATTAAATTTGATTTAATAAAGTTGATAAATAATATGTTTAAGTATTTATTTAATATCTATATTTTCAAATATAGAATTTGTAATGATTTGAAATTGATTGAAATTGTATTTATTTAAGAATTATACTTAAATAAGTTTGATTTGAAATGTATTGAATTTGAAATTTAAAGAAGTGATTTACAACTTGAAATTTGAAAGGGTGACTTAAATGGATATTTCAAACGTATAAATATTTAAATGAGATCTTTTGTTTATTTAAATTGTAAATTGAAATTGTATTCAAATGTCATGGAAATGTTAAGTTAATATTTCAAAACTAAATAATTGTAAAGTGAATTGATATGTATATAAATTTATCGAATTTAGTTTTGAAATGTTGAATATTTAAAGCTTTGAAATATATTAAAATTGAAATGGCCTATTTTATGGTTCAGATATGTATTTGAAATCAATAATTTGAAATAGTTTATTTAGAAGCTGAATCGAGTTGAAACTAATGATTTGAGATTTGATTAAATTAAATTTTTGGAATTAAAGTTAATTTGAATCGATTTGTGAAATTTGAGGAAACTAATTTATTTTATAACGAAATTTTATTATCTAAACTGTTTAAAAGGAAAGTGTTATGATTGCCAAAATATTGTGATTTCCAAACTATGATTTCGAAAGCATTATAACTTTGGAAAGTAATATGATTTTGAAATGGATATATTTGAGGTGAAATGATATCGTATTAAATTGGGTTTTGAGATGATAATTATATTTTGGTTTTGAAGTATAAACTATTTTGAAATGACCACGGTGTTATAATAACGATTGGTTGGCAAAGAGACCGGGATCGGATATGGACATACTCTCTGTCTATACCGAAAACCACTTTGACAACCGTGTATGCGGTGGAGATTCCAGAATGAAGTAGGATGGTGGCGACGTTCTTAAGGTATGTTACGTGGACCCAACTCCCGTGAGTTGGCATAAGGTGGCTAAAACAGGAGCGATCTCGGACCAGTGAGGTAGAACCTCTTCTCGGACACATTTCTTCGATATTATACTCTTATTTGTGATTTGACTAGATGGCCATCCTCCGATTTGGGAATTGTTCGAGGTGGACGATAGTGGCTGCTATGCGCTCCATCAGTCCGTGTGCGTAATTGGTATATCTACCCTGGCATTGCCTAGTTGTGCCGTGTCACCTACCATATCGAGCTTTACTACGATTATAATTTTAAGATCCGACCGCGTTAAGGTTCTCCATCCCCTTAACGCTATTTTCCGATATGATTATACTTTACTTATTTAGACACTATTATAATAGCGAATATTACTACATAGTAAATAGTCTAACGGACCCTTAGAGGATGGTTATCCCAAACATCCTTTAAGTTACTTGTATTCCAGTTGATATTTCACTTGAGTTAGATTTATTGAATATAAGAATGTTAATCCTGACTCGAGTGTTTTGTGTTTTGCTTTATGCTCGGGTCAGACTGAGTGATACAGCATTTGAGACTCACCTTTGGAGTTGGAGCTTCGCTTGGAGATCCAGCAATCTATCGATCCTGCTTTCAGTTATTCTGTTGATTCCAGTGATGTATTCAGATCTTGTATTTGATTATTATATTGAGACATCTATTGTATTCGAGACTTCTGTTGTACCTTGTCTAACTCTGTTATATATATAGTAGCTTCATGAACTACTATCCTTTTGTTTCCGCTACATTATTGATATATTACTCTGTGTCTGTGATCTGTAATTATTTTATTTATTGTATATGCTCAGTTTTGCCAAATTTTATTTACAACGCGGTATTTTGAGCAATTCAACTCCGGCATGAGTGACTACCTATACACTTATAATGGATGCGAATGGTCCAAAATACTGGGTCGTTACATGCCTTGTCCTTGGTGCTCTCACCATCAGTTTGCTATTTCACTATGCCTTGCTTTGTGACATGTTGAACTGGTTTCACTTGTTGTCTCTGATCTTGTTTAGCATTGTTTTGAGTTTTTTGGTAGTGGCGAGGCAGTACACGCGTGCGTGTACTGCAGCCCTGGCAGAATTGACAGATTTAGTTGATATTTCGATTGTTAAATTGTTTCGTTGGTTCAACTCAATATTTTGAAGTTGTATTTTGAAATGGTTCATTTTGATTTGAGTTGGATCCATTTGCTTTTGGATTCATTGATCTTCTAAGTATTTCATAGACTGTATTGGCGAGGCAGTACACGTTAGCGTGTACTGCAGCCAATCAGCATTGTTGTTTTTAAATTGACATTTCAATTGTTTAAATTGATTTGGATTGCTGATTTGTTGTTTAACACTGTTTAGTGTTATATCTGCCGTTATCCGATTCTTTTATCGAGGAGTCGGATATACGAGATTTCTGTGACTGTCGTCTATTTGAGATTGATTATTATTGCTTCTGCGCATTAATAACTGAGTTTGAAATAGATTGATCCGTGTATTATTTTCTTTTGAATTTAATACTCGGGTCAGACCCGAGTTATTTCAGGTTGTAGATTTCCTGCTTTGAGTTGTTGTTTGAGCTATGAAGACTTTTCACATCTTTCGGAGTAGTCGTGTCATAGTATAGGGTGATATGTATTCATGTATATTAGTTGATAATGTACGTGTATATATGATGCAGGCCAGAATGAAGACATAGGTCGAATACGACCTAATAAGTTGATAAGTCGAGACCGACCTAAAAAGAATACCACGTTGGGTGAGCAATGTTGGGAGAATGAAGTTCTAGGTCGCAACCGACTTATGGAAGGATGCTCGCGACCTAATGAAGATGATAAGTCGTCCCAGCGACTTAGTATAACTCGGCAGCGAGTTAACTCGAGTTCGCGACCTAACGAAGGCGCTAAGTCGTCCCAGCGACCTAGTATAACTCGGCAGCGAGTTAACTCGAGTTCGCGACCTAATGAAGGTGCTAAGTCGTCTGAACGACCTATGGAGCTACGCAGTGAAGAGGCAGAACAATTTGATGAAGTGTTAGGTCGTGAACGACCTAACGAGTCAATGGATAGATCGGTGAAGACTGGAGGCATGGATCTTCTCTGCCGACTTAATCTCAGCTGTTGATTTCCTAAGTCGTTGATGCCGCCTGTTCTTAAGTCGCGCGAAGCCTGGTGCGTTGATTCTGCTGCGAGTTAATCTCCACCACTGGTTTCTTTAAGTCGCCGCATGGTTTAAGTCGCTGAAGGCAAGTGTTGTAGCTGTTTGTCTTAAGTCGTCACCGTGTTAGGTCGTAGGTCGTTTCCGACCTAAGTACTTGTAATATTTTTAAGTTTTTCTGAACTTTGTGTTGTAAGTAGTATATGACTTGTGTTAAGTCGGAGATGTTGTTAAGTCGGTTGCCGACTTAGGAGTTGTATTTTTTTCTGCTTTGCGTGTTGTAGCCTATAAATAGGCGAGTTGTTTCATTTGTAAAGGTTGTTGAATATTGAATAAAATTCTCTTTTGATTGCTTTGTGCTTTCATTCAAATTGGTAGTTGAGTGTAATCTCCTATCTCCTCTTTCGGATAATCGAGTGCGCTCGATTCAACGATTGTAGAAGCCGATTCGCGGAATCAAGTGCGCTTGATCAACGCTTAAAGAATTGAAGATCTTCGAACCCGGTATCGTGCGCGATCAACGAGTTTAGGATAGCTAGAATTCGGTATCTTCAGATCAACGAATTTGGGCATTTCAGCATCTTCCAATCCACCGATTGCTACATTCAACGATATACATCATTTTTGTAATATCCGCTGCGTCAGTTTGGTATCAGAGCTTGTTCTAACCAATCATAGTTAGATCGAGTCTTGGAGCCTATTCATTTGAAGATTTGAAGTTATCAATCACGGCCGAGAGTTTGAGGAAGTGGGTCGTGCATACTTTTGAAGTTTGAAGTTTGGATTTGTGATTTGGAGAAGTCGTGTTCATCGTGTTCATCGAGATTTGCAACAAAGTGGAAGATTTCGATCCGTTTCATTTTGGATCAAAGTTCGAAAAGTGTTTGAATTTGAAGTGTTTTGGAATTTGTGAAGTTTTCAACCATGCCACCAAGGAGAGCCAATCGACATCAAAACGTTGAAGCTTTGTATCGAAGAGAAGAAGCTGAGGAGATGGAGCAAAGAATCAACGAAAATTTTAGTGAAAAGCTTAACGAAGGAATTGGTCGGTTAGAGAGGCTTATGACGGAGATGAATCAAAATCGGAGAAGGGTTTCACCAGAATCTAACCATGGGGGTAGTAGAGTCTCGCCACATTCCAATCGAGACAGAAGTGTTGAAAATGATCAAGGGCGTGGGAGGAACGTGAATGATCGTGAACGGAGGAATGTAGATAGAAGGGATGGTGGTAGACGCAATGGTAGTAGAGATGTTGGTGGTCAGAATCGACATCGTTATGCATCTGATTTTGAAGAGGAGTATGATGGTGGTAGTGTTCAAGGAAGAGGTCAAGGAAGAAACTATTCTGAGTATGATCACAAATTGGAGTCGGGGATGAAGACAGAAATTCCTGAATTCAAGGGTGGTATGCAAGCAGAGGAGTTTCTAGATTGGGTGGCTAATGTTGAGGAGATTTTTGACTTCAAAGAAGTTCCAGAACATCGTAGAGTGAAGTTGGTTGCTACAAGGCTAAGGGGTAGAGCTTTGGCATGGTGGCAGCAGACCAAACTTACACGTGATCGGATGGGAAAGTCGAAAATTGAATCTTGGGAGAAGATGAAGAAATTGATGAAAGCAACGTTCTTACCTTACAATTATCAATCTTTGATGTATCAACGTTTGCAGAACTTGAGGCAGGGCACGAAGACAGTTAACGACTATGCTGATGAATTTTATCAACTTATTGCGAGGAATGACATTATGGAAACGGAAGAGCAGCTGACATCTAGATTCATTGGGGGATTGAGAATGCAGATCCAGGATATGGTGAATATGTTCGATCCAAGATCTGTAGCGGAAGCACATCAGAAAGCGTTGGCTTGGGAGAAGCAGGGTAGACGAGGAGGTGGTGTGTTTACTAATTCCAGCAATCAAATGAAGGGTGTTAGTGGGGGTTCTAACATTTCTAAACCTATCGGTAGACCAGCGGTGAAGGAGGTTGAGAAGGCGAAAGTTAACAATGGGTTTAAATGTTACAATTGTCAAGAATTGGGTCATAAAAGCAGTGAGTGTCCAAAGCCAAAGAAGAGAACCATGATTGCAGAAATTGAGGATGAGGATGGTGATGGGGATTGTTCTAGCCCAGTTGAGGAGGACGAGCAGGATATTGCGTCAGGAGATGAAGGTTGTAATCTAATGCTGAGGAGATCGTGTTTAACACCGAAGCAGGAGGAAGATAGTTGGTTGAGGAGTAATATCTTTCAGTCAACATGTACTATTCTAGGGAAGGTGTGTAAGTTTGTAATTGACGCAGGAAGCTGTGATAATATTATTTCAACCGAGGCTGTGACAAAGTTGAAATTGAAAATAGAGAAACATCCGAGTCCATACAAGTTAGCATGGTTGAGAAAAGGAGGAGAAGTGAAAGTGGATAGACGAGTTCGTGTTCCATTCTCTATTGGGAAGAAATACAAAGATGAAATATGGTGTGATGTAGTAGAGATGGACGTTTGCCACTTATTATTGGGAAGACCATGGCAATATGATCGAGCAGTACTACATGAAGGTCGGACCAATAGCTACAGTTTTATGTTTAAAGGCACGAAGGTTATCTTAGTTCCAAAGAGGAGACCACAAGGAGAAAGTAAGTCAGAAGAAATCGAAGAACTGAAAACTTTATTATCTTTGAAGGAGTTTGTTAAGGAGGTTGAGGAAGAACCAGAAGTATTCTTGTTGATTGGACGAGAAACCAATGCCAAGGTTGAAATTCCAGAAGAAGTTAAACCAGTTCTGAAAGAATTTGACGATGTATTTCCAGAGGAGTTACCAACGGAGTTGCCACCGTTGAGAGATATACAACATCGGATAGATCTTGTTCCAGGTGCTGTGTTGCCACACAGACCACATTATCGAATGAGTCCGAAGGAACATGAAGAGTTGCGGAGGCAGGTAGAGGAATTGCTTGAGCAAGGACGTGTACAGGAGAGTCTGAGTCCTTGTGCTGTACCAGCTTTATTGGTACCCAAGAAGGATGGGACGTGGAGGATATGCACTGACAGTCGAGCATTGAATAAGATTACCGTATGATATAGATTTCCAATGCCAAGGTTGGATGACTTGCTGGATCAGATAAGCGGAGCTACTATCTTTTCTAAGATTGATTTGAAGAGCGTATATCATCAAATTCGTATCAAACCAGGAGATGAGTGGAAGACTGCTTTTAAAACCAGGGAGGGTCTATACGAATGGTTGGTCATGCCATTTGGTTTATCCAATGCACCAAGTACTTTCATGAGGGTGATGAATCAGATTTTTCGACCGTTCATTGGGAAATTTGTGGTGGTGTATTTCGATGATATTCTAATTTACAGTGGGAGTCCAGAGGAACATTTGAATCATCTTAGAGAAGTGCTGATGGTACTGAGACAAGAACAATTTTATGCTGCTACGAAGAAGTGCGTGTTCATGACGCACAGTGTTTTATTTCTGGGGTATGTTGTTTCAGAGAAAGGAATACAGGTTGACCAAAGTAAAGTTGAGGCGATCAGAAATTGGCCGCAGCCCAAGACGATAACGGAAGTTCGTAGTTTTCATGGGTTGGCTTCATTTTATCGAAGGTTTATACCACACTTTAGTAGTGTGATGGCGCCTGTTACAGATTGTATGAAAGGCAAACAGTTTTCATGGTCAGAAGAAGCAGGGGTTGCTTTTGGGAAGATCAAGGAATTGCTGACGTCTGCACCAATTCTAGTATTACCAGATTTTCAGTTGGTGTTTGAACTACATACTGATGCATCCAAGGTTGGGATTGGAGGGGTGTTGAGTCAGAAGGGGCGTCCTATTGCATATTTCAGTGAGAAGTTGTCAGGAGCAAAGATGCGATACAGTACATATGATGTGGAGTTTTATGCTGTTGTGCAATCTATTAAATACTGGAGACACTATCTATTTCAGAAGGAGTTTTTTCTTTACACTGATCATGAAGCATTGAAACATTTACAAGGGCAAGACAAGATTTCAGCGAGACATGCATCGTGGATTGCATATCTGCAACAGTTTACTTTTGTTGTTAAACACAAGTCAGGGGTGACAAATCGTGTGACTGATGCATTGAGTAGGAGGAGTCATTTGTTGACTACGCTGAAAGTTGAAGTGACGGGGTTTGAAATGTTGCCGGAATTGTTTGTTGAAGATCCTTACTTTGCACAATTTGTTGATAAAGTCAAGGAGGGAGAGACGGATGACTTCGTGATGGTAGATGGTTTCCTGTTCAAAGGAAATCGATTGTGCATTCCGGAGGGTAGTTTGAGAATGAAGATTATCAAGGGGTTACATGAAGAAGGACATGTTGGAAGAGACTGTACCTTACAGTTGATTTCACAGTCCTACTTTTGGCTATCAATGAGGAAAGAGGTGGAAATATTTGTGGAGCGTTGTCATATTTGTCAGGTTTCAAAGGGAACTGCTACTAATGCTGGGTTGTATATGCCGTTACCTGTACCAACTAAACCATGGATTGATGTGAGTATGGATTTTGTGTTGGGTTTGCCGAGAACGCAGCGTGGTAATGATTCCATTTATGTGGTGGTTGACCGATTTTCGAAAATGGCACATTTTATTGCTTGTAAGAAGACGGCAGATGCTGTTCATGTTGCTCAGTTGTATTTCAAGGAGATCTATCGACTTCATGGATTGCCAGAATCTATTGTGTCGGATAGAGATACTCGATTTCTGAGTCATTTTTGGCTGAGTTTGTGGAAAATGGTCGGAACGAAGTTGAAGTTTAGTAGTGCTTATCACCCGCAAACTGATGGACAAACAGAGGTGGTTAATAGATCATTGGGAAACTTGTTGAGGTGTCTTGTTCAAGATAATCTGAAAAGTTGGGATGTGAAGCTATGCCAGGCAGAATTTGCTCATAATCATGCGGTGAATCGAAGTACGGGGTTTAGTCCATTCCAGATTGTCTATTCGAGCTTACCGAAAGGACCGTTAGATTTAACTATGATACCACACTCAAAGGGGACAGTTAAGAAAGCTGCTGATTTTGTTGAAGGGTTGTCGGAGTGTCATAAAATCGTTCAAGAACGATTAGAGAAAGCAAATGAGAAGTATAAACAATCCGCAGATTTGAAACGACGAAATGTTGAGTTTAATGAAGGAGATTTGGTTTATGCAGTATTGACGAAGGATCGTTTTCCGGTAGGAACGTATAATAAATTGAAAGCACGAAAGATTGACCCAGTTGAAATTTTAAAGAAAATCAATGAAAATGCTTATAAATTGAAGCTGCCAGATGATGTGTACACGTCAGACGTATTCAACGTTAAGCATATCATACCATATCATGGAGAAGAGTTTGTTGTGGATGAAGAAAGTACAAATTCGAGGACGAATTTTTCTCAACCTGGGGAGGATGATGCAGGCCAGAATGAAGACATAGGTCGAATACGACCTAACAAGTTGATAAGTCGAGACCGACCTAAAAAGAATACCACCGAGTTAAGATTGGGTGAGCAATGTTGGGAGAATGAAGTTCTAGGTCGCAACCGACTTATGGAAGGATGCTCGCGACCTAATGAAGATGATAAGTCGTCCCAGCGACTTAGTATAACTCGGCAGCGAGTTAACTCGAGTTCGCGACCTAACGAAGGCGCTAAGTCGTCCCAGCGACCTAGTATAACTCGGCAGCGAGTTAACTCGAGTTCGCGACCTAACGAAGGTGCTAAGTCGTCTGAACGACCTATGGAGCTATGCAGTGAAGAGGCAGAACAATTTGATGAAGTGTTAGGTCGTGAACGACCTAACGAGTCAATGGATAGATCGGTGAAGACTGGAGGCGTGGATCTTCTCTGCCGACTTAATCTCAGCTGTTGATTTCCTAAGTCGTTGATGCCGCCTGTTCTTAAGTCGCGCGAAGCCTGGTGCGTTGATTCTGCTGCGAGTTAATCTCCACCACTGGTTTCTTTAAGTCGCCGCATGGTTTAAGTCGCTGAAGGCAAGTGTTGTAGCTGTTTGTCTTAAGTCGTCACCGTGTTAGGTCGTAGGTCGTTTCCGACCTAAGTACTTGTAATATTTTTAAGTTTTTCTGAACTTTGTGTTGTAAGTAGTATACGACTTGTGTTAAGTCGGAGATGTTGTTAAGTCGGTTGCCGACTTAGGAGTTGTATTTTTTTCTGCTTTGCGTGTTGTAGCCTATAAATAGGCGAGTTGTTTCATTTGTAAAGGTTGTTGAATATTGAATAAAATTCTCTTTTGATTGCTTTGTGCTTTCATTCAAATTGGTAGTTGAGTGTAATCTCCTATCTCCTCTTTCGGATAATCGAGTGCGCTCGATTCAACGATTGTAGAAGCCGATTCGCGGAATCAAGTGCGCTTGATCAACGCTTGAAGAATTGAAGATCTTCGAACCCGGTATCGTGCGCGATCAACGAGTTCAGGATAGCTAGAATTCGGTATCTTCGGATCAACGAATTTGGGCATTTCAGCATCTTCCAATCCACCGATTGCTACATTCAACGATCTACATCATTTTTGAAATATCCACTGCGTCAATATATAACCTCCAGAGTCGACAGTTGTAGTTGTATCATATGTATTGTGTCAAATGTATTGTAACTGACATCAGTTATATAAATATATATGAGACTTCTGTTATCTATGTTCCGCATCTTTTTGTATCTGTGTTAGTATTATATATATTGTCCTAAACCATTATGAACCATCGTAGTTCGTTTTATACTAGAATTGGGTATGTCAATGGGAGTGAATAAATAAGATATGAAAAATTTAAAATATATACCACTCCTATCGAGGTAACCAATACTAGTGTAAGGCCA
The DNA here is from genome assembly GCA_030737815.1 of Allium fistulosum. Lineage (NCBI taxonomy): Eukaryota > Viridiplantae > Streptophyta > Magnoliopsida > Asparagales > Amaryllidaceae > Allium > Allium fistulosum. Next base: position 969,084,206 of record CM060908.1, on the reverse strand, counting down.
ACTACGGATGGCCGCTTCTATCCAGCCTTATTCTTCATAATAACAGACAGTATTTCTTTTAATACTCTTTGTTATTGTGAGTATAGAGGTGGGGCGTTACATGTTGGTTGTATCGTCATTCGGTCTCAAGAGCGGTATTTTCTGAGTGCTTATCTGATCTTGGTTTAGGCCTTGGGGTTTGTACTTGGAATACATCGCCCTTGACTCGAGTGATAATTGCTTTACTTTAAATTGTATGCTCTGCTATGTTTGCTTCTGCTTAGTGTGTGTCTGGGGCTATCACTGTAGAAAGAGGTGGAGTGGGAGGGTTGGATTCCTATTCCTTTTCCTTTATGCTCTTTTGGTATGTTGTTAGTTAATTTACTGCTCACTAAGACTGTTGTCTGACTCAAGGCTTTATGTTTTAACTCTTATTGCCTTGGGCTGTTCGTCCATTTTGGGACGGGCAGACTAGGTAGCAGGTGACATGTGCTGTTCTTGCTTCCAACGATGCTGATGACGAAGACGAGATGGAGGCTTGCATATTATTTTCTTACTATATGTACTGGATGTTCCGCTGCTTTGTATAAATCTCTGAGTGATATGTAGTGAGGCTTAATGTATTGACTATTCAGATGTTGTATTCAACTATTATGAAGTTTTATATGATGACATTCTATTCTGTAAAGATTCACTATATATATATTCTATTGTATTTTGTCCATGCGCTGTGAGTTATACGATAGATTCTGCTGTTTTAATTTACCCTGACAATCGTCCATGGCGGCCTGGCACACTTTACAGCGCACTATTTCTAGGTTTAGTGCAGGGGTCGTAGGCGGTGGTCACATTTGGTATCAGAGCTTTGGTTAATCGATTTTACCCAACGCTCGCTGACGTAACTACGTATGAGAGACGTAATTGTATTTTGATGGATGACTACTATATATAATATAGTAGATTAGAAGAGTTTGAGTCCTTTATGCAGTTGTTTCTCAAGGTGTATTAACCATTCCTTTTTATAGATATTGAGAATGAGTCGAAGAGGGAGACCAGTTGCTAGGGAAGGTCGTGCTACTGAAGGGGCTGCTGATTATATTGCTATGTTTGAAGCTATGATGACTTCGATCATGAGAAGGATACCAGCTCCAGGGCCATCAGTAGATGTTGGAGTTCAAGTTCAAACTCCAAGACCAGTGGATTTTGCTAAGCTGTGTAAGGATTATACGGCTCTTGGAGGAAAGGTTTTCTTAGGAACAGAATCAACTATTGAAGTCCAGAGATGGATAGATGCTTGTAGAAGGATCTTTGGTGATTTGGGAATTGAGGATGCGACTAAGAGGAAGTTGGCATCAAGACAGCTTCAAGGGAGAGCTTCTGATTGGTGGAACTCTATCACCATTGATACTCCGGAGGAAGAGATTACTTAGGAGCAATTCCAAGCCAGATTTGATGCTAAGTTCATTTCTACAGCTCAGAAGTCTGTTCTGTTCAAGAAGTTTGTGGAGCTCAAGCAGGGTGGAAGTCCAGTTCTTGAGTATGTTTCTGAGTTTGAAGTTTTGTCCAAGTATGCCCGGTCGTATATTGAATCTTCGTACCAGAAGAATGAGAAGTTTGTGACAGGCTTGGACAGTTATCTTGGGAGGCAGTTGGTGGATCATTTGGACGATTCATTTGAGAAGCTTGTGGAGAAAGCTCTCAGGCACGAGAATCTGTTTCCTAAGGAAGGATCTGTTGTTGTTGTGACTAGGGAAGAGTCTAAACCCCAGCAGGGTGGAAACAAGAAGAGGAAGCAGCAGTAGAAGGGGAAGGATGGCCAGAAGAAGCCGAAGGGCGAAGTGACCTGCTACAATTGTCAGTAGAAGGGCCATTTCTCCAGGGATTGCAAGAATCCGAAAGCGCCAATGAAGTGCCACAACTGTGACAAGCTGGGGCATGTTAAGAGGAATTGTCCAGAACCGCGAAAGGACAAGCAGATTGTGCAAGCTTATGCTTTGGGAGCTGTTCCATCATCTTCAAAAGCTCCTACCGCTGAAGAGAAAGGAAAGAGTGTGGTGGTTCAAGGTACTCTTTTCCTATGTGGTGTTCCAGTGAGAGTGCTATTTGATACTGGGGCGTCGCATTCGTTTGTTTGTAACGAACTTGTAGGCCGGTTAGGTTTAGAACCGGATATTGTTGATAGGCCATTGGTTATGACTAATCCAGTTGGGGGTTCGTCTTGTTTGTGTATGCTATGCCGTGGTCTGATTGTATCGAGTCATGATTGCTCTTTTTTTGGTGATTGTTTTGTTCTGAACTTTGCGGGGTTCGGAATTATTTTGGGTATGGACTGGCTTAGGAAGTATGCGGCAAAGGTTGATTGTGATAGGTTGGAGGTGACAGTCGAGAATGTGGAGGGGCGAAAGATTGTGATACGATGTAAGCATGAAGAAGGCGTCTTCATGAGCTTCATGTATTCGCTGGTTGTTCCACGGGATGGACTGTCATCGTTGCCAATCGCGAATGGATTTGAGGATGTCTTTGACGAGGTCAAAGGGTTACCGTCGCATAGAGAGATCGAGTTTCGTATAGATCTAGTTGAAGGAGCCAGACCTGTTGTGCTGCCTCTCAGGCGGATGGCGCCTAGGGAACAGCAGGAGTTGAGGGTGCAGGTTGATGATCTTTTACAGAAAGGATTCATTCGGCGTAGTGTGTTCGAATGGGGTGCACCAGTTGTGTTTGTAACCAAAGCGGATGGATCGCTGAGGTTGTGTGTGGATTATCGTGAGCTGAATAAAGTGACTAAGAAGAACAAGTATCCATTGCCGAGAATAGATGACTTGTTTGATCAGCTTCACGAAGCTAAGGTGTTTTCTCAGATGGATTTGGCAATGGGATTTCACCAGTTAAGAGTGGCTAAGAATAGTGTGCCAAAGACTGCTTTCAGGACACCATCCGGTTTCTTTGAGTGGCTGGTAATGCCGTTTGGAATGACCAACGCACCAGGATATTTTGTGGATCTTATGAATAGAGTGTTCAGAGATAAGTTGATTAAGTTCGTGCTAGTGTTCGTGGATGATATTCTGATTTATTCCAGAACTGAAGAAGAGCACAAGGAGCACTTGCGCATTGTTTTGGAAATCTTACGGAAACATCAGCTGAAGGCTAAGTTTTCGAAGTGTCACTTCTGGAAGAGCGATGTGAGGTTCTTAGGCCATATTATCTCTGGAAATGGAATAGCGATTGATCCCGCCAAGGTGGCAGCAATCCAGGATTGGGTTAGACCTAAGAATGCATCGGATGTGAGAAGTTTTCTTGGATTAGCAGGGTATTATCGACGATTTATCAAAGACTTTTCCAAGGTAGCTGCACCGTTAATAGGATTGACGAAAAAGAACCAAGTGTTCAGATGGGATGATAAGTGTGAGCAAGCTTTCAGAATCCTGAAAGAGCGACTGACAAGTGCTCCTGTTTTGACTATTCCAAGTGGGAATGATGAGATGGTGGTTTACACCGACGCATGTGGTACTGGACTTGGAGCAGTGCTGATGTAGAAGGATAAAGTTGTTGCGTATGCAAGTCGACAATTGAAGCCGCATGAAAGGAATTATCCGACTCATGATTTGGAGTTAGCGGCGATTATTTTTGCTCTAAAGATGTGGAGACATTATCTATTGGGAGTTCGATTTGAGTTGTTTACAGATCATAAGTCGTTGAAGTATCTTTTCTCCCAAAAGGATTTGAATCTTCGGCAGCAACAATGGCTAGAGTTTTTGGCATCATATGATTTTGGTATAGCCTATACTCCGGGAAAGGGTAACGCAATGGCAGATGCGTTAAGTCGAAGACATTCAGGATTGGGAGCCATGTTTTCAGAATGGAAGAATCTCGAGTATTTAGCTGGATTTGACTTCAGGCCCAGATATGAATTGGAACCTGAGATGTTGGCAAACTTATCGATAAGACCGACTCTTGTGGAAAGAATTGGCGAGAGTCAAAAGCGAGATGATAAGATTGTGAAGATTATCCGTGATTTGGAATCTGGATTGGAACTAGAAAAGGATAAAGGATTCGAGGTCAATCGAGAGGGTTGGCTTCGGAAGCAAGGACGACTAGTTGTTCCCGATATAGATGAATTGAGGGATGAAGTTCTGAAGGAAAGTCATCACTCGAAGTTGACCATTCATCCAGGTGGAAATAAGATGTATCGGGATATGAAGAGAACCTATTACTGGGAAGGTATGAAGAAGGATGTTGGAAATTTTATTTCCAAATGCATGAACTGCCAGTTGGTAAAAGCTGAACAGAAGAAGCCAAGTGGATGGCTTCAGCCATTAGAAGTTCCTACATGGAAGTGGGAGCAAATATCGATGGATTTTATTGATGGGCTACCTAGAACAAGAACGGGAAATGAAGGTATTTGGGTCATCGTAGATCGTCTGACTAAGAGTGCAAGATTCATTCCTATTCGATCGACTAGGACTGCATCAAAGTTGGCTGAGCTGTATGTTAAGTGGATAGTTCGGTTCCATGGTATTCCGAAGAGTATAGTGAGCGATCGAGACCCATTGTTCACTAGTGGATTTTGGAAGAGCTTTCAGGAAGTTTTGGGAACCGAGTTGTGTTTGAGTACAGCTTATCACCCCCAAACAGATGGTCAGACCGAGAGAGTGTGGTGACCCTCACTCTATAACACATAGTTTTTTTTATACAAGAGGCATTCACCACTAAACCCCAATTCTTTTATATTTGAATATTTATATAATTTCCAAATATTTTTCCCAAGACCCTGGTTTTACCAATATAATCATATCAGTGTACAAACAAGCTAAGTCAATTGTATATTTGATGATATACAATTGTTTCTTTATTATTATTATATTTTTTTTTATCAGAGGGAATTTAAATCAAATAGAAATCAAAATACCATACAAGCTATTGACATAGCCACTTATTTCTTTTCTAAGTCTTGTTCTACTGCCATAGGTGCACTTTGACAAATTCTAATACTTATATATATTTATCTTGCCTAGATAATTCTATTTAACTCTAAAATAGTATTTACTTGATCTCATGATAGTTATCAAAGTTGATAATAATTAATAACAATAAGTTGGATTGACAAAAATCGATAAACCTTGGAAATTTACTCGTAAATAGGCAAATTAGGCAAAATCAGCAGTTCAGACGTCTAAATTTTTATGACAGACGTCTAGATTCGATGTCAGACGTCTAAATTTTTATGACAGACGTCTCAGAGTGTCTAAATTTTAAACAGAGAGTAGAAAACATTTTGAACTAAATTCAGACATCTAAATTTTTGTTGACAAACGTCTAAATTCGATCTCAGACGTCTAAATTTTTATGACAGACGTCTCAGAGTGTCTAAATTTTAAACAGAGAGTAGAAAACATTTTGAACTAAATTCAAACATCTAAATTTTTGTTGACAGACGTCTAAATTCGATCTCAGACGTCAAAATTTTTATGACAGACGTCTCAGAGTGTCTAAATTTTAAAAAGAGAGTAGAAAACATTTTGAACTAAATTCAGACATCTAAATTTTTGTTGACAGACGTCTAAATTCGATCTCAGACGTCTAAATTTTTATGACAGACGTCTAATTTGATCTTAGACGTCTAAAATTGTTGACAAGTTTTCTCAGAGGTTAAACTTAAATACTCAATTACTTACAAATTTCCAGAATTCGTGCATATGCAAGTATCACTTACCTGTCATGCACAAATTCATCTCACTTGAATATTCTACTAAAATCTTGAGTGTTCATTAAAAATCAATCCCCTTAGCTTTTTAATTTCCATAAGGCAAAACATAAGCAATAAAAATCAGAGTTCAAATATATATATATCCATATCATATGCATGTGACATGTCTAACTCCTTATTTTCTCCAAATCAGACATTCATAAAATAAATTTGTAGTTAACCAACCATCATCCATGATCACTCATAACAGGTTTCGATTAAGTACATATCTTCAACTCAAAATACTTAAAAAGTTTCCTAAAAGTAACTTCAATTACAGAAAATAAAATGTGTCTAGTAATTTCATTACAATGCATCTGCAAATTTTAAAAACAAATCTCTCTTATTTATTCTAGCAGCCAATGCCTTCTCTACTCATCAAGCCAACTTCAATTTCCTACAAGCAAATCATTTAGCTGCCCCAAAGAATTTTTGAGACACCCAGATGATTGCATGGGCAACCAAAAGGGTCAGTTTTCACTGGTATGAGCATTTATCAATTTTGTATACATATTCATAATTTTAAAACATAATCTGGCAGTGCCTTCCTAGTTTAACAGATGTTTATACTTAGCATGTTTTGGTTCATACAAGGTAATACAAAAAAAACACATTCATCTATTCAAACAAATACACAACAAACAGTAAAGATAAACATATGTATCATTCTTGATTTATTCTCCCCAAATCTAGATAAATAAACCCAGGTTTTATACTCCAAATTTTCACCCAGCAACTAATCAATGAACAAGTTTAACTTGATTAAATTAACACCATATCTGGATATTTATAACCCAGATTTTTAAACCCCTGTCCCCATTTATTTTATGGTCTTTAACTCCTTGTCAAATGAACACTAGGTATGCATTGTGAAGGAAACTCCCAGGTTGTTTAAATTATTCCAACACACAAAGGCCTCAGGGTGCAGTTGCACCATGCATATACTTGCTTCCACCTGAAGTAAGCAGATCATTGACTAACTCCCAAGTGACCAATTTAGTTTTTTCTTTCATTCATATTTCAGAAAGATATAACTGCTTGTATATTTTTCTGATTCAACCCCATGTTCCCCTGTTTAATCTATATCCATGTTTAATGATAATAAGATAGAACAAGAATGCTCTAATCATGTTAACACCAAAAGCCCACTTACAGATTAATACTCCAAACAAAAAAAATGCACAAACAAACATCCATATCACCCATAACAAATCAATTCAGAGATTTAAATGTCTCATAATATTTTAGGCTGCCTGCAATAGGACTTAATGCCATTGCATACAAAGGATAAATACTCACATAATGTTTTTCCTTTTTTTTACTGCCTTAATTTCTTAGAACAGCAAATCCCCCAAAGCCTCAAGCTAGTGTTTCTTCCTTGTTTATTTTATTTTGTTTTTGATCCCGAGAGAGTGATGGTTTTGGCTATGTGCAGTTATTTATAAATCCATTCTAGGGTTTAAGAAAATGGGTAATTCTCCTAATACCCTTAGCTGTTCATGCATACATCTCATTCCTGTGTGGTCCTAAATGGGAAATGCACACATCAGGTTACTTTAATTGGTTATTTCGGGAGTTGAACATTTTAAACACTGCATGCTATTTTCATGTTTCTATTTTGTTCATGCCATATGCATGTGATCCTTTATTCATTTCTTTTTATAAGTTTAAGGAATCTGAAAATCTCCTTTGTATTTTCTACCTATCTATTACCTCCATTCAATCATGCATACTAACATACCTTATTAAAATCATTCACTCATATTATTTGCTTGAAATAAATAAGATATGGAAATTTTTATTTGATTTTGTATGTATACATATGTATATTTCTGCCTCTTTGTCAGATCAGTAACTCCTTCTATATTTAAATAAAAATCACATATATTATGCTAATTATTTTTAGCACAACTATAAGACTTATAAACCTTTTTTTTAATTTAATTTTTATTCTACCTTTATATAAAACAGAAAACACCCCATTTGTATATATTTACATAATTCTTTGGACATAAAGCTATACTTATTTTTGAGTTCCAATTCCTTTCTTAATTACCTTAATTCCTTGCATTTTATCAAACAGAAGCTCCCATGCAATTTTATTTATTGCCAAATTCTTTTCTATTTTAAATGCAATATATATACTTATATATATATATCTCAGAATTTTCTAATATAAATATATATCATTTTATTTTATTTTATTTTAGGGTCATTACAGAGAGTCAATCGAGTTTTAGAAGATCTTCTTAGAGCTTGTGTTTTAGATTTCGGAGGATCATGGGAAGATCACCTTCATTTGGTGGAATTTTCGTATAATAACAGTTACCAGTCAAGCATTGGTATGGCACCGTATGAGGCATTGTATGGAAGACCGTGTTACTCTCCGACATGTTGGTTAGAGACAGGAGAAAAGCTGATACTTGGGCCCGAAATGATTCGACAGACTTCGGATTGCAAAGAGATCATTTGGCAACGAATGAAGGCAGCCCAAGACCGTCAGAAAAGTTATGCCGATAAGCGTCGTAAGGATTTGGAATTCGACGTAGGTGATATGGTTTTGTGAAGATTTCTCCACTAAAGAATGTTATTCGATTCGGGAAGAAAGGAAAATTGACTCCGAAATTTGTTGGACCATTCCCGATCATCGAGCGAATTGGGAAGCTCGCCTATAGATTGGAGTTACCAGAGAAGATGTCGGGTGTGCACAATATTTTTCACGTATCGTATCTACGGAAGTATGTGCACGACTCGAATACAGTAGTTTCTGCCGATAGCTGTGAAGATTTCGAAGTTGATCCAGTCGATAAGAGACCTCGTAAGCCGCTTCGTGTTGTGGAAACCGACACGAAACAGCTTAGGAGGAAGGTAGTTAAGTTGCTCAAGATACAATGGAGTGATGATGATAACGACTGTACATGGGAGATAGAAGAGAGGATGAAAGCAGCTCATCCTGAACTCTTCAAGGTATGGCCCTAAGGTGTCGTGTCATCTAACGATATTGTAACTTGTTCTAGTTTTAGAATTCTGCATGCTAAGCTAGAATTGGATGCATGGTTTGTTGATTGCTATGGATGGTAGGCATGCAGAATAGTCTTTGTTTGCTCTGTTTGTTTGGAATTTCGGGGGCGAAATTCCTAAGGGGGAGAGAATGTAACGACCCGTATTTTTAAGGATCAAAACATCGTAAAACAGTTGTCAATTGGTCGCATTGTTGATAAGTTGTCCAGAGTCTAAGTCTTAGGTCGTATGAGAGTTTGGAGCGACCTAAGAAAGTTGGCGAGTTAAGGAGTAGACGACTTAGTGAAGTGGAGCGACCTAGGAATTGGAACGACCTAAGAAGTTAGGTCGTGTGATAGTTAGGTCGTGTGATAGTTAGGTCGCATGATAGATAGGTCGTGTGATAGTTTAGGTCGGTCGAGCGACCTAAGTAGTAGACGACCTAAGGAGTTTATGACCTAAGGGTTAGTAAGGGTTGGCGACCTAGTAGTTAGCGACCTATAGGAGTTAGCGACCTAGTGGTAAGCGACCTAGTGGTGAGCGACCTAGTGGTGAGCGACCTAGTGGTAAGCGACCTAGTGGTGAGCGAGTTAGCGTAGTTAGGTCATTAGACGACCTAAGGAGTTAGGTCGTGAGCTTCTGTGTTGAGTTAGGTCGTAGGTCGCGAGGGTGCGCATGTGTGTTAGGTCGTAGAAGTGCGCTGATGCGCTAAGTCGTTAGGTCGTAGGTCGCATGGATGTGCAGATCTGGGTTAGGTTGTAGGTCGTAGAAGCGCATGCGTTAGGTCTTAAGTCGTGGAGTTTTGTTTGGTCGCATGGATGCGCATAGGCTTGGGTATGTTAGGTCGAAGTTTTAGGCCGTGGATGACCTAATTCCGAGCGAACGACCTAAGTTTTTTTTCAGCCTATAAATACACGTCCATTTCTTCATTTTTGGGATCCGGATTTCGAAGCAACGAAGTGTTGCCATTTTGAGAGCTCGACTTCTACACTTCTTCACTTCTTTTCTCCACTTTGATTTAGTACTTCCTTCCATCCAAGATCGAAGATCCAAGAGCTAAAGTTGAAGATCTACATTCTTCGAAGAGTGATTTCATCGTTTGAAGCGGATTTGTGATAGATCGAGTTAGATCCTTCGCTGTCCAGATCTAAAGTGTGTTACTTTTGGGTTGTTTAGGTGATTTGGTGAGTGGTGATTATCTCTCACACGGATCCAAAGGAGTATATCGGATCGTTGGCTTGATTTGATGTTAAAATAGTGATTTCCGTGCATTTTTCATAAACTTAAGTATAGATCCATTGTTCATGATGATTTGACATCCATTTTACTACATGTTAACCTATTCAAGTTCATTCATCAAGATTATGGAGATATTGCTCATGTTTTCATGCTTGTTAGACTTTAGACTCTTTATTTACGAAATTGCCATTATTGTTATAATTGTTCATTAGATCATATTTGAATGCTTGATTACTTGGATTAATGTTTGACTTGATTGATTGCTATGAATTAGATGATTGATGATTTGATTTAGACCAGATGGTCAAAGATGATTCAAAAGCTAAGAGAAAGGCTCTTGAATTGGAAAAGTTGCTCGTGGCATATGTAGCGGATGATGAAGCTCATATGGATAGATTTGATGATGATGTTGAGATGAGGCTTTGCTATGATGAGATGAGGCGAAGCATAGTATGAGATAGTCTTGGTCTAATCCAGACGGGATCATTCCAAGCATGTTGACAACTCGGTGAAATGGTTCAAGTTTGAGGATAATGGTTTGCTCGAGAGGTGCTTGAGCTAGTATGGAAATAGTCGTCGAGGAGGATGACTAGAAGGCTAAGATCTCATCGTTGTTGAAGGTTCTAGCATGCTCAAAGCAAGAGTACGTTAGGCAGATTCGATAGTCCCTGAAGGCTACTGATTGGTAGTCGAGTACTCTGGGCAGATTCGATAGTCCTAGGCACGGGTCACGACGACGTGCGGAGTTATGTCTAGAACCGGGGTGTCCATTAGCCCTTGACGGACGGATGAAAGAATGAGCCGGTCATTCAATTAACGATGATATCGAAGCACTGATAACAGTGATAGCCAGAGTCATGGATGTTGGTTGTATCGTCATTTGGTCTCAAGAGCGGTATTTTCAGAGTGCTTATCTGATCTTGGTTTAGGCCTTGGGGGTTTGTACTTGGAAAACATCGCCCTTGACTCGAGTGATAATTGCTTTACTTTAAATTGTATGCTCTGCTATGTTTGCTTCTGCTTAGTGTGTGTCTGGGGGCTATCACTGTAGAAAGAGGTGGAGTGGGAGGGTTGGATTCCTATTCCTTTTCCTTTATGCTCTTTTGGTATGTTGTTAGTTAATTTACTGCTCACTAAGACTGTTGTCTGACTCAAGGCTTTATGTTTTAACTCTTATTGCCTTGGGCTGTTCGTCCATTTTGGGACGGGCAGACTAGGTAGCAGGTGATAGGTGTTGTTCTTGCTTCAAACGATGCTGATGACAAAGACGAGCTGGAGGCTTGCATATTATTTTCTTACTATATGTACTGGATGTTCCGCTGCTTTGTATAAATCTCTGAGTGATATGTAGTGAGGCTTGATGTATTGACTATTCAGATGTTGTATTCAACTATTATGAAGTTTTATATGATGACATTCTATTCTGTAAAGCTTCACTATATATATATATATTCTATTGTATTTTGTCCATGCACTGTGAGTTATACGATAGATTCTGCTGTTTTAATTTACCCGACAATCGTCCATGGCGGCCTGGCACACTTTACAGCGCACTATTTCTAGGTTTAGTGCAGGGGTCGTGGACGGTCGTATTTCCGTTCTTCTTGAGTTGATTTGATGAAATTTGACGTCAATTCAAGGGGTACGGGTTTGCGGGTTGTTACAGTGGAAATAATAAGGGTCGCCAAATGTGAAGATCCTCAACTCGGCCTTCGAAAATCGGCACCCGTACTTCACTTGTACTCGAAATGCCGTAGATTCAAATGTCGAATCTGGGTCTTCGGAGCTTATAACACCATTAAGTATAACAACACAGCGGAAGAAAGAAATGAATGATATTATATACATCACAAATGATACATTATCCAGAATATGATATACAATAATGATATCAATATGATACAACAGTATCAGAGATAGATAATGATACAGCGGAAATAACAGAAGTGATAACTCCAAATGATCAGTCAGAGCGGCTGAGTCCAACCACTCCAATGTCAAGCTCGAACCATCATCACAATGCACAATGATAAGCAAGGTCAGTCATGAACTCCAAAAACTGAACTACTTCCCGATAATCTACTAAACCTGACTATTTGAAAAACCTAACTCTAGACTGCCCGTGTGGAAAATTTTAGGCACCCAGAGTTTAGGAAGGGAACAATAAACTCCGAGTCAGTCATGGGACAGGTGTGAGTAACAAGAATAGTTTATTTTTAAAACAAACAACAAAGGAATTTTAAACATTGAAATCCGCAATGCCTTTTGGAAAATGAAACTACCATAAGGCCTCCCGCCACACACACAATGCAAACGCAAAATTGGAGGAGATTTCTCCTTATGATTAGTCAAAATTCTTACTACGCAAAACAAACTCTCTTGATATTATTACTAGTGCATAGTGCAGGAAACATTTCGAAAGTATAATATTAATCTTAGCCAGCATACCACATTCTGTCGTATGCCTACTATAGCTACTATGTTCAATAGCAGGTTACCGCCACATTCCATAGCAGGTTATACAACTAAAACCGTACAGGGCTCGTACTGTTTCTTTGGATTTTCCAACAAATGGTCAGGCTAAGGAACTTCCTATGCCACATGGGAACGCCTCTGGAGGGATGCCCCGAGAACCACCTGGCTCTCTGCCAACACAAGGCCGGTTACCCCCTTCCCACCTAGTAAACCTGAGATATGCCACCCCCGGTCGTTTGCGACTTTTATCCGAGGCGCCTCGATCACACAGTAAATGAGATTGGAGCAACCACACAGGTAAATATCTTGGCTCCATACCATGATACCACCTTTTTCTAGAAGGAATGGACATACCCTAGGGGAGCTACCCCTGAAACCTTGCCGCATCTTTCCTGTTTCGGCCATTACCGGTCTGTGAGGCTCGATGAGGTCTCGTCCACAAAGCTACGCTTTTTCACAAAGCCATGCTTTGATCAACAAATGATCAGCAACACACAGCAACACTTAGCATGCCACACTACCAAATTGGGAGTATATCACTAATAACCTTCAACTACATAACCTCTGAGCTCGTACGTCTCAGATAAGGGTGTTAAGCTAAGAGAATAAATCTCCGTCACCAAACGAAAATGTATTTGAAAGAAATCAGCTTTATATCTCAAAGTGTAGTGTCGGACATACAACCATACAAGTTTGTTCCGGGTTCGAACAGAACCAAAGGAACTTCGAAAGAAGCCCTTGCAAATCCGGATAATTTCTAATCACGTCCGGACTTCCCATAACAAAGGGTGCTAAAATCTCTATACCGGGGATCAGCCGATGCAGAGACAATCGATGGTAATCCTTTAGTTTTCGAAAGTATCCGGTCTTCACCACCGGTCTTCAAATGCTATCCATATACGTTGTATCATTATTCGGAATGGGTTATATGACACAAAGTCCTCTCCCGGCTAAACCGAATAATGAGCGCAATATTCAAAAACATATGGATATTGGATTTTGGTTAAGTCACAACTTATTGCCCAAACTTCTCTTTTAAATGGTTTAAACACATTACCATTTCCAATCTTTTACACAAAAATATTTAATTCACAAAGTTCACCCAGTTTCACAAAGATCTATTCATTGATATTCAAATCGATTTCCATTTCAATTTGGATTTTACTTGTCTAATCTTTAAAACAAAGGTTTAACTGATAGCTTTCAAAACAATTCCATTTTGACCTTTTATACGAAAGGTACACCTTTCCAATTTCAAAACAAAGTTCAACAAACTTTCACAAAGATTTATTCATAACTCGGAAAACCATTTCCATTTCAAACCTGAAATTACTTTAATTAAATTGGAATTTCATTTCTTATATGAAAGCTTTTATCATTTGAAAACAAACAGTTTTCATTTCGGAAAATCTGATTCATTCATATGAGTTAAAGTCTTTGGGTTAAATTCAAATTCTCAAAACCATACTTTTAAAATGGTTTAAATTCATATAAACACATTTATATCATCTTTAACCAAAATTTCCAAACATGGAATTCAATTCCAAATTTTGAATTCAAATTCAAATTAAATTATTTAAATTGGGAGCTCTACCAAGTTATTCAAAATAACTTTTATCTTAAAAACTCCTTTTCAAAAGCTTTAACATTTAACCCAAATTCATTTCCAAAATCAATTGGAATTAAAATTTCAATTTCAAAGAAATATTAAATTTAAATTATTTGTGACTTAATCGATTTCCTCGTGAAATCCATATTCGTGTGTGTAAAAGTGTAGTCCAGGGGTTTCACATAGTAGTGCAACATCAATAAATCATCACAGATCAAAATATAGAAATATAGTTGATAAGCTTATAACTATAACGCTTATCTTTTATTCACAGATCACAGATATATATCACAGATAAATAAATTACTAATCACAACACAGATCAAGATATATCACGAAGCATCAGAAATCAGGGATATCAAACAATTCAACATCCAATATAATCCAAACATCCGTAAGTAGGATCAATTTAATTATCTGATTGATTTAAATCAGATTAATTTCTTATGAATAATTTTACTGGTCATGGTAAATTAATGATCAATTAATTACAAAACATTTAATGAATTATCCTTTAATTAATAATAAATTAACCCTTAATTTATAATTAATCCTTAATTAATTATTCTTAATTAATTTCAATGAACAATTAATTTCTTAATTACTTACATAAAGTAATTACACTTAAACAATTTGATAAATGATTATTATTAATTGATTAATCTAATTGATAGTTACAATTAATCATATTAATTAATTATTTAAATAATCTTAGTTAATGACCTTAACTAATAACAATTTCTTAATTATTGTTATATAGAAATTACTTACATTAATCATTAAATTGATTAACCATTATTAATTCATGAATTTATTCTAATTATTTAATTAATTAAATGTTAATTGAAACTTCATTAATCCTGAACAAAACAAGGGCAGATTTGTTTTAAAACTTGAACAAAAACCTACCCGAGCCTCTTCTGTTTTACTTCGAGTCGCACAAGCATTCACGCGAGATCTAATGCGATGGAACATAATCCCCCCGAACGCGAAACAACCCAGATACAACGATGGCATGGTGCACGTGCACCAGCCCCGGAGCCAACTCCGATCACTGGCAAACCCTCCGACACGCCGACCAATATCACCGCAACCTTATCCAACCATCAAAACACCATCACCTGCCTCGAATCAAAATCAAACTACTCATTACCAAACCAAAACCAAACCAAAACCAACCCAGTCGCCAAACTTCGCCTCAAACTTACTTCTCCAGCCACCAGAAAATCAGAGGCTCCAGCCACCCCTTCGCCGACGTCAAAGCTTCAAGTTTCCAGAGTCACGCTGAACTCGATGCACCAGAGAGAGAGGAACGATTAAATTTCTCAGCTCGTCCCAAACTAGGGTTAGAAACTGAACTTGCTCGTCGCCGACACCATGTTGATCAGACAACCCTCCAGATATTTTTCCAAGCCTCGCCGTACCTTCCCCTATCTCCAGACCAAGCCCCGACCACCCAGTATCAGAAGATCATCGGAATTTGCCCCAGAACCTATTTTCAGTTCAACTATGAACTGCACATACCACACTAAACGAAAAATCACCATTTTTGTTCCAAAAATCCTATTTTCTGGTGATGATTCTAGTTATATACTTGAATTGATATTTTTAAAATATTTGAATTTAACATAAATGTAATTTTTCTCTGTAAAATCAGTGTTCCAGATACTATGTATCACTATCCTGCTTAAAAACATTTATAGACCTTGACTTAGGTATAAACAAACTTGGTTTGTTTTAAACTCTAGGCCTAAAGATGATTGAATGAAGTGGTATTAAATTTCTTGGTTGATTTTCCACCCTAAAATCAAGACAGAGGAGAAAAAGAATTACACAGCACAACCATTTATATTATACAGAGTTAAACTGAAAAGAAATTCCTCAAACAAGCATAGTATTATCCATTAATTATGCACATATTTCAATATACTTAGGTCTTAAGATAAATGGGTTCACTCACAGTGATTTTCCAGAAGAAATGAAACAGAGTTTTCTTCATGTTTTGACACAGGCTTGTGAAATAACTAGCTGAAGCTTCCCTTTTTGATCTTTGGTTATATGCAGTTGTATTGTTGTTCGTTGATGTTTAAATTAAATTTTGTGTAAGTATGAAATGGTGTTTACTCAGCTCGAACTGAAATGAGGAGAATTTGATATAAATAAAAAGTTACAGGTGATGTTATTTGTTTAGTACAAGAGATTTTTTATTTATTTATTTGGTCAGAGATATTTTTGTGTTCTGGTTTGTTATTTTGACTATGCAGTTTTCTACTTGGTGGCTGATGAATGTTTGCATGGTGGCTGCATTTATTAGCTTTGTACAAATTAATATTTTTTCATGTCTTCCTTCATTTTGTATGTACTTATATGATTATATACATATCTTCTTTTGCTTTGTTTTACATACTTATATTATGCGTTCATATTTGAGTATTATTTTCTTTTACCTAGTGTTTATACTTATCCTCATTTTCTTTAATTCAGTTGTACATGTATGAGATGATTGTGTTGTGGCTTCCTTTACAAGCTTCACACTACATATATTTGTATTTTTTTAATGTATATGTTTGTTTCGTCATTTGGCAAGTGGTTCATCAATATATATTTGTTTTGTCCCTTTTCTTTTTATTTGCTTGTTTTATCACTTTGTAGTATAAGTGAGATTCTATTTTATTTTAAATTTTCTTTTATTTTTATTATTTTATTAATTTATCTTTTATAATTTGTCTTTATACACATCTATTTCCATTTTTATTTTTAAACCATTTATTTACGATTTAAATTTAAATCAAATATATATAGTGGAAATTAACCACAAGGGCCTCTTTAACAAGTGGAATTAGTTTCTAGGACACATAACTGAAATAATTACTTTCAAGCACAAAACGCAAAATAATTAGTTTCTAGGGCCTAAAAACCTATGAAATTATGTCCTTGAAAGTAATTAGACTGCTGACTTTGTCCTTGAAAGTAATTACTATGTTGACTTTGGCCTTGAAAGTAATTTCTTTGAATGTGTGTCTTAGAAACTAATTGGACTGCAAAGTTTATCCTTCTGGTGAAATTATATGTAAATAATTTCAAATTTACTCATATTTGCCCAAATATATATATGTACACATTCACATATATATACAGTATTTAACTTTAAATGATTTAATATATTTTTATTTAGATTCGGGGAAACTCGAATCAATTTATGAATAAATTTCACAATTTTTATTCAAAAATTAATTTCATTATCAATTTAAATTTAATTAAAATCCTGGATCGTTACACACTTCCCCCCTTAAAAGAATTTCGTCCTCGAAATTTGCCAGGGAGATACAAGGATAGATGAAGAATGTTTCATCAAATTAACTGAACATCTATTCTGCATTTGGCTTACCAAATCAGAATATCAATAATAGATACAAGAACGAATCTTTTGAATTTTTCACAGGATACTCGGGTTATCCAGATCTACAAAATATACAGTGGCATTGGTTAGTTCGAAGGGATAACTAACCATTCGTAGAACATATCCGGACCCAAATTGTATTCATATATCTGTCTATTTTTGGGTACAATTTCAAAACTTTTAGTTTAGAACTAAAGTATACCTATCAACCATAAAAAACAAAGCAACCAATACATCCAAACAACAATTTCGGACTCAGTTGGCCTTATTATAAATAGTGATATTTGAAATTTAAGTCAAAATTACCCTTTTGAAGATTATAACAGCCCGCAAACCCGTACCCCTTGAATTGACGTCAAATTTCATCAAATCAACTCAAGAAGAACGGAAATACGAACCATTTTGGTTGAAGAAGAAGAGGTAGAAGAAGAAAAGAAAACAACATCAGAATCTAACCATCGCAGCGGAATAAAATATAATAGACAAATCACTAATCTTTAAACAAGAATTTTTATCTGTTATACATACATCCCCAGAATACAACATCAGAGTACAATAAACTCAACATCACAATTCAGGATAGTTATAGTAACTTGTCCCACACAGAATACACAACATAGCGGAATATATACCAAGTACGAGTGATACGTCTCGCCATCTAGCTCGTCTCCTGAGCTCCACAGCATCCTATCCTGTATCTGTAATACTCGGTCTGACCCGAGCATTATAATAAAATAACACCCGAGTCAGTCTGGAAAACCAGCGTGAGAAAACACACTCAATTGGATTATTAAAGTTTTCCAAACCCTTTGAAAACAAAAGCATCTCGTAAGACCACGCCACAAATAAACATGTCGGGTTTTTACCTTACGATAGCTAAAACACTTTTATAAAAATTCTCTGATATTATAATAGTGTCTATTGAAAGTAAAATAGAATCTAGCTGAAATGCTTGCATCTCACGTTTCAGCAACAGTTGGGCACAATCAAAACCGTACAAGCAAGTAGGGAGAATGGATTTCCATCAATGACTAGGCACTAGGGTACCACCTATCACAGTACCTAGTCTAGATCAGCGTACCAAGGACCACGCCCGATCCCCTGCAACACAAGACTGGAACCATCCCTTACTGGATAATTCCGAGTAAAATCACCCCACGGTTGGCGCGAGCAACCGCCACACAGCCGAACTAAAAAGGGACATCTAGATAGGGATGACCTTACTCTCAAGTGGGGGCTACCCACGAAGCCTTGCTGCATATCCCCTTATTTTCAGTCATTCCCGGTTGATGAGGCTTGAGGCTAAGCGTTACCTTTATAGAACATACCCCTTAGAATGCCCATCGCCCGCTGACGATGTTTCGAAAGCATTCATCCATACAAGTCCATTCCGGGTTCGAACGGAACCGAAGGCACTACTCCTACTACATCCATTTTGGAATCATCCTCAGGATTAGTAGCGACTAGCCCTTGCACTTCACTGCTCCATCTTCGATACCAAACTCGTTTTCCCCACGAAAACGTACAAACCGGATCGAAGTGGTTTTCGAGAAATAAATCTCGATCCCGGTCTCTTCGAAACGATCAGCGCATTGGCCAATATTGATAGTCGGTTATTTAACTATCAATTAACATTCACAACATCCATCAACAATAAATAATTTTTCAAATTATTTATTTATCTCAAAATATCTTCGCATGATATTTTTCCACTTTTCAACCCTTTGAAAACAGTTTTAAACCGTCTTTCTCTCATGGAATAAATTTCCCAAATAATTTCTATTTCCACTGAAATCACCAAGTACAAACACTATAGATTTTACAAAAAAATTAGAAACACTTTATTATAAATATACTTTAAATTAAAACTACTTTAATACCTTATTCAAAAATTTATACTTTAAGAATATTTAAATAAAGCTACTTTATAAAACTAAATTTTCATCTTTTCAAAACATAATACCAAGTCATCTTTAAATAATTACTACTAAAATAAATTTGAAAAAAAATACTTACTTTAACATTTAAACATTTAAACATTAAAAAATAATAGATTTTCCAAAACATACCTTTAAAACAACTTTGAAACTTTAACTTATACTTAAGAATTTGCTTTGGAAACGTACTCGGCTCTCCAGGGAAATACACTTCTCTTTCACCTCCTTTAAAAATAAATCACTATTTATTTTTTAAAACAATTTACATTCCTTTATAAATTCCCACCTTGAATTTATATTTCCAAATATCCACCTATATTATATTTCACTTTATAAACCCAGTTTATAAATTCCAAAATCTCACTTCTCTTTTAAAATTCCAATTTTAAACACCTAAATCAATTTCCAATTGATTTTCAATTTACTTCACTTTGAAATAAATTTCCTTACTTACTTCATTTATTTCAAAATCCATTTACTTTAAATTTCGTTTCTTTATTATGATTAAAAAAATCTCTTTTAACTGAGAATACCAATTCAGAATATTATTTTCTTCAAATTCCTTTTTTAACCTTTCAAATAAATTTAAACCTTGAATTTTTAAAATAAATTTTCATTCCTTTAAATAATAACACTTGAGATTTTAAAACAATCACTTATTTCCCTTTATTCAAAAATGTCAGTTCACATACTCGCAATTTTATTTATTTGAATTCAAAAATCAACTTTTATTCCTTTCCAATTCATTCTTTAATTTATCCAAATTTCTATAATTATTTACTTAAAGTGTCCTCTTTTATTTTCTTTCAAAAATCTGAATCTATATATTTTGATACTCAGAATATCCAAATATATTCAATCAAACCATAGCATTCAACATTTCAATTACCAATATAATCTATCACAGATTATCACATAAACCATGTCACATAATATTAAATAATCTAAATAAATTTGAGGAATCCAGTTGGATCCCTCCAACCTGTTTCCCTGCATCTACAGACGTTAGTACAATACCAATTCCACTTCAAGGTGGAATATCGTGGTATATGGGTTTAAGTATTAGAATCTGTTATTATGCGGCGCATAGGGTCTCATCCGCTATATAATGTGAGAAATCAATAACTACAATATATATATATATATACATATATATATATATACTACTATATATAATATCACATCCAATCAATCCATTCATTCAACCAAATATTTAAATTTAACTATTTAAATTTAAATAACGCGGATGAGTGAGATTAACTCACCTTTATTTTTTTTATAACCCATTTCCATCTTGACCATTTTCTTCACGGTTTCAGACCTTGAATAACATTTCACAGTTTATTAATCATTTGAGTTGATCGAACAATTAATTACTATTTATTTATTTAATTTAAAATAAATTAAACAAATTTATCACCTGAATATTTTTCTACAAGAACAGTAGGCTAAAACATGTATATTTATTTTTATATTTCTTTCAATTTAGAACTATATATATATATATGTTTGTAAAATAATCTATATAAACCAAAGGTCCAATTTTTAATATAAACTATTCAAACCAAAATGTTTTAAAAATTCCTGTTTCAACCCTATATATTTTTCAGTAAATAAAATTAATTTTCTGTTTACATTAAAATATTTGTATACTTATATATTTATATTCTGGTTTAACTACATAATAAATTCTAGTAAATAAAATTCCTTTTACCCCATATGAAAGTATATATTAAATTTAAAACAGAATTGTTTTTTTTTTTGAATAACTTACTGTAAAAAAAATTATTTATTATCTTTTCTTTCTCTGCTTATTTACAAATTCATTTTAATTAAATTGAAAACAGCATTTTATACCTTACTCCACAAGACCACCCAACCCTAGCTCGGCCCCTTCCACCGACATCTCGACTCTGACGAACCAGTGCCACGCAAATCCCCAAACGCGAGCCTTGCCAGAATCGATTGACTGGCCAACTGCATCCCCCCGTCCATTGCCATCGATCACCGGTGCAACCTACGGCGACGATCTCCAGGCCGCCATCGAGCCTTGACCAACCCTAATCCCCAAAAAATCGAGCCTCCTGCGACCTGCTCGCAAAACCCACCACCGCGAGACTTCCCTTCGCGTGCTCGAGTTCGAGCTAGCTACCTCGTACGCCGCCTTCCTGTTGCCTTTGCTCAAACGCTGCTCGCCTGCCCTGGCTCTTTCGATTGGATAGGGGGATTTAAAAAAGAAAGTCGCGATTTGAAATGCCTTCGCGAATTAGAAGATGAGGGGAAATTCGATTTGGTTTTGTTTTTTCGAACGTCTTCGGTTCCTTGATTTGAAAAGGAGGGATGGTAGGGAAAAGGCGTGATTTTGAAGAGGAAATTCTGCTCAGCCATTAAAATTTGAAGTTCGATTTTATTTTGTTTTCAAAGAGAAGCTCGGTTGTTCTCTTCATTTATTCGTGCGTGAGATTTTAAAACGAGGCTGAGGGGGGACACGATGTGATATTGGCGTGTGGAGAAAGGCTGTAGTGATTTAAGGGGAAAAAGTGTTGATGGAGAAAGGAAACAGGCTGGTGGGAAGGGAATCTCTGCTGTTGACTTAGGGTATATAAAGATGTATATATTTATGAATACAAATTGTCTCGAATTTTTGCAACTCGAAATCTCGATCTCCAATCGAGGCATGCCGCTAGGCGTTTATAATGTTATACCCCTATTTCGAACGCAATGGAAAAGGTTTCGAGTCCTAACTCGATCGTATGGAGAAGATAGCTTTTTGGACCCAGTTATTATATTTAATTTCCGATATAAATTTAGCGCGTTTATCTACCGTACGATCACGCAACAACTCCGAATACTACGAAAATTGAAATCCGATAATAATACACTATTACGGATCCCATGGAATTGGTTTCGTCGAATTCCGAGACTGTGCCTCGGAAGGCAATATTTAAATATCGATTTAAACGATATATTTTCAAAACTTAACAAAACACTTCCAAATTCAATTTTATCACTTTTACTATCTTCAGTATTATTAATATAAATTTTCCAAGCCTTCAAACTATTTTTAACAGGCTTAAAATTCCAGATTCAACATTTTACCCAATTTCAGTTTATTAAATCCAATAATTAAATCACCCAATAAATAGTGATATTTGAAATTTAAGTCAAAATTACCCTTTTGAATATTTAAAATTAATTAAATATTCTCATTTCAAATATCCAAAATTATGGGTCGTCTCATTCCTCCCCTTTAAAAGAATTTCGTCCCCGAAATTACT
Source organism: Allium fistulosum (assembly GCA_030737815.1). NCBI lineage: Eukaryota > Viridiplantae > Streptophyta > Magnoliopsida > Asparagales > Amaryllidaceae > Allium > Allium fistulosum. The sequence goes on along the minus strand of CM060908.1, from coordinate 969,061,546 downwards.
AGTTAGGAAGAATGGTCCAATACTCGTTTACTTTTTCCGAAAACCAAACGGTTTTCAATGACTACCCAAAACAATCTTTTTTTATCAAAGACACAATATCCCTCTTATTAACTTTTCAAACTTATCTATACGTTTCAAACAATATTACTTATTTAACAGTTCAAATTTAAATTTGAAACCAAATTTTAAATTATCAGAATTTTCTCAAAATTTTTCTAACTCTCTAAATTTTTGAAAAATTTTGCCAGCGTCTCCCTTGCGCGGCTAGCTCGGTACTACTACAAAATGCCTCTACGGGCCCCCAGATTTCCAATTCATTTAATTTATCCAAATGTCTATAATTATTTACTTAAAGTGTCCTCTTTTATTTTCTTTCAAAAATCTGAATCTATATATTTTGATACTCAGAATATCCAAATATATTCAATCAAACCATAGCATTCAACATTTGAATTACCAATATAATCTATCACAGATTATCACATAAACCATGTCACATAATATTAAATAATCTAAATAAATTTGAGGAATCTAGCGGGATCCCTCCAACCTGTTTCCCTACATCCACAGACGTTAGCACAATACCAATTCCACTTCAAGGTGGAATATCGCGGTATATGGGTTTAAGTATTATCATCCGCTATTATGCGGCGCATAGGGTCTCATCCGCTAAATAATGCGGGAAATCAATAACTCCAATATATATATATATATATATACTACTGTATATAATATCACATCCAATCAATCCATTCATTCAACCAAATATTTAAATTTAACTATTTAAATTTAAATAACCCAGATGAGTGAGATTAACTCACCTTTATTTTATTTGCAACCCATTTCCATCTTGACCATTTTCTTCACGGTTTCAGACCTTGAATAACATTTCATAGTTTATTAATCATTTGAGTTGATCGAACAATTAATTACTATTTATTTATTTAATTTAAATTAAATTAAAAAAAAATTATCACCTGAATATTTTTCTACAAGAACAGTAGGCTAAAACATGTATATTTCTTTCAATTTAGAACTATATATATATATATATATGTGTGTGTGTGTGTGTGTGTGTGTGTGTGTGTGTGTTTGAAAAATAATCTATATAAATCAAAGGTCCAATTTTTAATATAAACTATTCAAACCAAAATGTTTTAAAAATTCCTGTTTCAACCCTATATATTTTCAGTAAATAAAATTAATTTTCTGTTTACATTAAAATATGTGTATATTTATATATTTATATTTTGGTTTAACTACACAATAAATTCTAGTAAATAAAATTCCTTTTACCCCATATGAAAGTATATATTAAATTTAAAACAGAATTGTTTTTTTTTGAATAACTTACTGTAAAAAAATTATTTATTTTCTTTTCTTTCTCTGTTTATTTACAAATTCATTTTAATTAAATTGAAAACAGCATTTTATACCTTACTGCACAAGACTACCCAACCCTAGCTCGGCCCCTTCCCTCGGCATCTCGACTCCGACGAACCAGTGCCGCCCAAATCCCCAAACGCGAGCCTCGCCAAAATCGATTGACTGGCCTACTGCATCCCCCCGTCCATTGCCATCGATCACTGCTGCAACCTACGGCGACGATCTTCGGGCCGCCATCAAGCCTTGACCAACCCTAATCCCCAAAAAATCGAGCCTCCTGCGACCTGCTCGTAAACCCCACCACCGCGAGACTTCCTATCGCGTGCTCGAGTTCGAGCTAGCTACCTCGTACGCCGCCTTCCTGTTGCCTTTGCTCAAACGTTGATCGCCTGCCCTGGCTCCTTCGATTGGATCGGAGGATTTAAAAAATAAAGTTGCGATTTTAAATGCCTTCGCGAATTAGAAGACGAGGGGAAATTCAATTTGGTTTTGTTTTTTCGAACGTCTTCGGTTCCTTGATTTGAAAAGGAGGGATGGTAGGGAAAAGGCACGATTTTGAAAAGGGAAATTCTTTTCAGCCATTAAAATTTGAAGTTCGATTTTATTTTGTTTTCAAAGAGAAGCTCGGTTGTTCTCTTCATTTATTCGTGCATGAGATTTTAAAACGAGGCTGAGGGGGGACAGGATGTGATATTGATATGTGGAGAAAGGCTGCAGTGAGTTGAGGGGAAAAGTATTGATGGAGAATGAAAACAGGCTGGTGGGAAGGGAATCTCTACTGTTGACTTATGGTATATAAAGATGTATATATTTATGAATACAAATTGCCTCGAATTTTTGCAACTCGAAATCTCGTTCTCCAATCGAAGCGTGCCACTAGGCGTTTATAATGTTATACCCCTATTTCGAATGCAATGGAAAAGGTTTCAAGTCCTAACTCGATCGTATGGAGAAGATAGCTTTTTGGACCCAGTTATTATATTTAATTTCCAATATAAATTTAGCGCGTTTATCTACCGTACGATCACGAGACAATACCGAATGCTACGAAATTTGAAATCCAATAATAATACACTATTACGGATCCCATGGAACCGGTTTCGTCGAATTCCGAGACTGTGCCCCGGAAGGCTATATTTAAATATCGATTTAAACGATATATTTTCAAAACTTAACAAAACACTTCCAAATTCAATTTTAGCACTTTTACTATCTTCAGTATTATTAATATAAATTTTCCAAGCCTTCAAACTATTTTTAACAGGCTTAAAATTCCAGATTCAACATTTTACCCAATTTCAGTTTATTAAATCCAATAATTAAATCACCCAATAAATAGTGATATTTGAAATTTATGTCAAAATTACCCTTTTGAATATTTAAAATTAATTAAATATTCTCATTTCAAATATCCAAAATTCCGGAATTGAAGATCCTCAACTGAGTACAAGTGGATATCCATTTTTACAAACTGAAGCATCATTCATTTAAACAAAAACAAGAGGATTTAGGAAGAAAATCTGTAGCAGTTTCCAGGAGTGCTCTGTTCACCTTCTCTAAAGTGGTGAGTAACATCACAAACTAAAAATGTTTTAAGTATATTTATTATGTTACATGTTCTCTCTGAAATTTAGTTTATTTGTGAGTATATTTTTAAATATATCTCTGTGTTTGGGTATGAATGTATGGTAAGCATTTCTATGTATCTCTCTCTGTTTTGATTCCAGGCTTGATTGCTCATCAAAATTCATCTGCTCTTAATCCAAGCCTTGATTAGACTTAAGTTATGAACATAAAATGTTTGTTATAACATAGACTTAAGTTTAAAAATTTGGTTAAGAGAAAAATCAATTTGTATTAGTTCTGGAAATAATAAACAACAGTGAAAACTTAAATAAGTTAAAATTCAATTTTATAATTCATGGATTCAGGCATATGAATCAAATGCTAAAACAAAAACTTGATTTTTGAAACCAGGATCACTATTTTTAGTTAAGTTTTGAAGGTGCAGTTCTGGGTTCATCAAAATATGGATTTTTGATGATCTTTAATGATTTTTGTATGTTGGAGGGTCGAGGTTCTTCCAGATGATGGAGGAGTGATCGTAGCAGCTAGGAAAAATATTGGATGGTGATGCAATTCACCATGGAGGTTGCAGTAGAGAGATTTCTTCTGGAACCCTAGTTTAACTGGGTTTGGTTGTTCGATCAACCACGAGTTCTACGATTGATCGAGTGTAGCGAGTTTTTGGGGAATGGTAGTTGGGTCATAGTTGAAGTCATGGCCGGAGTTGCAGACCTTCAGATGGTCGGAGTGGCGAGAACGAAGTGTTGACAGGTTTGGGTTAGGGTTGACTGCACTTGTTGTTTCCAGGTTTGGTTTAATAATTCGAATTCCATTTCGAGTTGAGATGGAGGAATCTGGTAATTGGGTTTGGATTTGGGGATGCCAGTCGACGTGGGAAGATCATCGTCGATGGTCGAAATCGACTGATGTTGGTGTTCATATGCACGGCGTGTTGTTCTGGTGAAGTTTGTTTGGGTTCTGGTTGCAGAGTTTTGGGTCTCGAAACATTCTCGAGTAATTCGAGTCTTAGACTCGAAGTTAATTGGTTTTGGGCTCGAGTCATTTAGTAGATGGCTCGGGTAAGTTAGTGACAGGTTTTTAAACCTGTAAGTTTTTAAATTTTTAAAACTGGGTTTCAAAAAAAATGTGAAATAGATATTTAAACCAGTTTTAAATCAAAGTTAGGTTGGATTCAAATGAAGTTTGAATCCCAGTCTTAAAACAAAATAAAGTTTATGAATTTAAATTATTTGTAACAACTTTAAAAAGGGTTTAAATAGTTGGAATTTATAAAAAAGTAAAGCTTTAAATAAAAATAGAGATTTAAACCTAATTTTAAATCTGGATTCAAATCTAAATTTGAATCTTAATTTTGAAATAAAAGAAGTTTTTGAATTTAAATTGTTTTAAATAATTTGAATGATTAAGTATATTTTTGATTGATTTGAATTTAAAATGAAATTGGATTTTGAATTCTCTTAACTTCAATTATAAGATAAATAATTCTTAAACTTGTGAATTAATAAGGGTTTTGAAATTGTTTTAAACTTTGTTAAAGTTAATTTGTTTTCATTTTAAATCTTAAATTTAAAATGAAATTTAAAAGTAAAATTTAAAAGTAAATTGTTTTAAGTACCTTGTTAATGATAATTTGATCATTAATAAGAAAAATGTTTTATCCTTAAATAAATGAAGATTTAAGGATTTGTAATTATTAAGTTAATTAAAATGAATAATTAACTAATTTAATTAATTAATGATTTGGATTAATAAATTTAGTAATTAAGAGTTTAAATTAGATAATTAAGGTTTAAGATAATTAATTTAGGATAAATAAATTGGTAATTAAGGATCATTAATTAAATCCGATTTTCCAGAAGGAAATGACATACCCTAAAGGGAGCGACCCTCGTAACCTTGCCGCATCATTCCTGTTTCGACCATTTCCGGGTTGTGAGGTCCGAAGAGGTCTCGTCCACAAAGCTACGCTTTTTCACAAAGCCACACAGCTGTGACGCCCCACCTCTATGCCCACACTAGCCAAGGACACTACGGAGTAATGTCGTCAACTAGCATGAAGAATAAGGCTGTTGTGGAGCGACCATCCGTTTAATTGCTTTGTGCGAGCCTCGATATGTCATATAATATAACATGCTTTTCATCTCAAGAGGAAATCTGACACATCGACACAAACTCAAAGCTACTACATGGTGGCTATAATATCTTCGAAAACAAATATAGAAATAATTATAACACAAATCAGTCACAGAAGTTCATATCTCAAAGGCGGAAACAGATATGAATGTTACACATAAAAGTGTACATCAGAGTAGTGGTCAAACAAGATCCATAATATCACAAAAGAATAGATACAGGTGCTACACAAAAGAATATATACATTAAGGAGTCTCTATCTCTAATGTATAACAACAAAACTACAAATCTGATGTAGTTAGCCAAAAGTCAGATAATACTCCCAGATGAGAGGTCAAGCTGAAGCACCTGTAGCATCTCGGTCTGACCCGAGTATTATTTAATAAGAAAATAATAAACGGATCAGTCTAACTATAAATATCAGATTAAAATGAGATAGAATATGAGATATGACAAAAGACATATGATAACATTAATGCCTTACTATAACTAGTATGCATGTAAAACACCAAAATCATACAATACCTCAATAATCTCAAAACACAGAAAAGAACGTCATATTCTTTAGTTTATTCACCAAACACAAAAATATTGACTATAATATCAATGCCAATCACAAAAGTTAACGACACACGAATTCACCAATACACAATTATTGATAGAGCTTATCAATGTAAATCACGAAAATTGGTGAAACAAAAGTTCTAGAAATCTCAACAAGAAATCCAGAAATCACAATAAAAAGAAGGGGGGAGGCCTATCACAAACGAGAGCATGAAAACTCTCAACACGTGTATCACAAAATGGAACGCTATTCCATGGTTGCTAACCATTAATTTTGAGCTGAAGCTCCACTAAAACGGTCCGAAGACCTTTGAGCCGAAACTCCACTAAAACGGTCCGAAGACCGTAGGTTGCTACCTCACAAATTTGAGCCGAAGCTCCACAAGACGAGGTACAGTCCCCACGCGGACAAAGAGACATCGCACATCGCTAGTCTAATTCATAAAAATGATCATCATCGATCATCAAGAAGTGTCAATTACACTAAGCTAGTAAATATATGAGTTTAGCTTCAAGTCCTATAACCACTAGCTTAACTTAAATATTTACGAACAGATTGTAGATTTTCACTCGAAAATTGTCACAAGAGATTTTCAATCGAACAAGTCCATAAATTAACCAGCGAAGTAAACGCAAGCATTTCATACCACTTGTTTTGCTAAGCCATTTAATTAGATTTTCTCATACGAACGAGGTAAAGGTTTGTATATACTAATAGATTAGAAAACGGTTTTATAAACGAACTTTGTATTAAAAATAGAGTTGAAATCATTTTAGTAAAAGAGTTTGAATATTTCCTACTAGTATAAAAACCTTTATATTTTTAAAGTGACAAATCACAAAAACGATTATAGAAACAATCAATGATAAAAAATTCACATACGAGGACGTGAATCAAATCCAAAGAAATCGATACCAAATCCATCAAAATAGATGTTCTCAAAAATCCCGAAAAAGAAGTCATCAACGTCAATAATAGATGATAATAACAAATGGGAATCAACACGAATCAATAAAATTTGGAAATCAAGCAAAACAGGCAAAAATAGAAATAATAGGCAAAATAGGAGCAGGTCGGTCGACTGACTCACTGAGTTCGGTCGACTGAACTCAGACACGGAAAAGTCCGTGGGATGCTGGTCAGTCGACCGGTCTCATTATGCCAGTCGACTGGACCAGAGCCAAAGAAGTGTTCTGGTAGTAGGTCGGTCGGCTGGACCAGAGTTCCGGTCGACCGGAACCTATTTCCAGCACTTCCAAGCCTATCTAAGTGAAGAGCAACCTCTTCCAAATTGCAACCGGACGAGTAATGGCGCTAAGGGTTTATGCCAATCAGCAACCCAGCCCTTTAGGCTCTTCGATACGCCACCAAAAACATGTTCACGAATCAAAACAAGGATTTTCAAAGTTTTGACTTCAAAACACCAAAAATTGAAATGTTCACCAAATCAATTCAAACCAAAAGCAAATGAACATGAATATGTGTTAGGAATTCATACCTAACATTAATGATAGAAATAGACATAGATGTGAGATAAAAATCTCACCTTTGAACCCGAAAACAAGGAATGAGAAGCTTGAAGACAAGGGAAGATCAACCACACTTCAATCTCAACACAAGAAGCTTGAATCTAAGCTTAAAAGAGAAACACTTCCCAAATTAGGTTTAGGAATTTTCTGAAATCAAAGAGAGAATGAGTTGGAGAAGAAGGAGATGATGCTTACCAATGCTTCTCTTTGAATTTGGAGCTAGAACTTGATTTGCAAATGGAAACTAGGGCTTAGGATTTTTAATTCTCTTTCTCTTCCCCCATTATTCTCTTTAGAACTGAAAAGATATAGAAGAGGGGATGATTGAAGAGAGGTGGTTCAGTTTTGGGTATTAAGTTGGCTAGTGGGCTGAACCCAAACCCAAACCCAAAGTGAAAAAGGTCAAATTTTTAACTAGCTCCAAACATATCAATGTTTATACTTGTAACGACCCTGAATTTTGATAATTAAAATTCGAATATTTAATTGATTTTAAATATTAATAAATGGAATTTAGAAGTCGAATGATTTATTTTTTCGAATATTGGATTTATTTGGTCAATTAAATCGATAAATTAAATAGTGAAATTCCAGAGATAATTAAAAATCGAGTTTAAAATGATTGAAAATGATTTGTAAAATTTTATTTAATCATACTGGAGTTATAGAAAGGTTATAGAACTTTTAAAATTGAATTTGAAGTTAATCTGTGAAAATCGAATATTTTAATATTTAATTATCGACTGTAAAAATAGCCAATTTTCGAACAGTCTCAGAATTGAACGAAACCAGTTCCATTGGATCCGTAATAGTTAGTTATTATCGGATTTCAATTTTCGTATCCAACGAAGTTGTCGTTTGACCGTGGCAGCTCGAAACGCATCGATATCGTTTTAATTTTAAATCGTCGAGTTAAAATAGTCATTTTTCAAAAGGTCTCGGATTTCGACGAAACCAGTTTCATCGGATCCGTAATGTGATATTATTGCATGGTTTCAAATTTCGTAATTTTTGGATTTACCGTTTGTCCGGTACAAATTAAAACGTCTCGAAATCAGTTTAAATCGGTTTGATTTAAATTAAGCGTTTTATGCCATATCTCTCACAGACGATCGAATTAGCTTACGAAACCTGTTCCATTGTGTCCGGAACGTGGGGTAAACCCCAGAAACGCCAGTTACGGCGCGTAAATCGGATTCCGGAAAACCGGGATGAATAGTGTTCGAAATTTTTCTATAAATAGACCTCAAAATTCTCAAAATAAAAAAAAATTAATTAGGGTTTTAATATCTTCAGCCGCCTCCATCAAAACGTAAGGCCCGTGATTTCCGATCTTCTCCTCAAATCTTCTTCTAATCTGTAAAGAATTACAACAAATCTTCAACTACAAGTTTGTAGATCTCGCCGAGACCTTGAAGACCAACGGTTGTGATGGATTTTAATTGAGTGGATCGACGGCAAATTGCATGCAAAGGAGGCACGGTCGGGCACGTTTTCCCATGTATATGCGCAGCTGAGTTTGGCCGTACTCCTGCCGTGGGTAGTGGTGGCCAATACGCTTCATTTGGTGGTCCCCGATCGATCTCGAACTGAGTGTGGGAGGCGCGTCTTCAAGCCCTAGGCGTGATGTTGGGTTCGATTTCCTCGTTCAAGAAAAAAACTGGAGTATCACGCGATGAAGGAGAAGGCACGGGGGCGTTGGATCTGTAAGGGACGGCCGAGATTTAAATTGGTATAAAAAAAAATTGATTTGTAAATAATTATATTTTAAATTGTACAAACTTTAAACTGCTATAACTTTTTGCTGCGAGGTCGGAAAATTACGAAACGAAAAGCGTTGTCTTCGTTTTGTCGAGCTCTTCGCGATGAAACTGGATGGGAGACGATCGGGGTCAGTGAAATTTTGAGTGAGATTAAACGTCCGTTTAATTTCATTCGAAATTAATCGCTACAAATTGCTATCAGAAAACCACGGTGAGATTTTCTCACTCAAAAATGAAAAGTGGAATTTTCAGTTATTGATTTGATTGCTATTGGATGTGATATTAGATATAGTAGGATATATATCTATATATAGCAATATATACATATTGGCATATGTATATATTGGATTGATTGATTTCCCGCCTCGTATAGCGGATGAGACCCTATTGCGCCGTTAGTAAGCGGATTTTTATAAAACCCATATACCGCGATAATTTCGTACTGGAGCGGAATTGGTATTGTGCTAACATCTGTGGATGCAGGGAAACAGGTTGGAGGGATCCGACTGGATTCCTCACCGTATTGATTATTTACAGATATTTTGATATATTCTGTTATCATATGATGATATATGATATTGACTGTTGTGATGGACTAATTGATGCTGTTGCATCATCGGATTCAGTTTTGAAATGTAAAAATAACGACCTTAAATTTAAAAAGATTTTTAAAGTGATTTTTGAAAATATACGTTTTATGGAATTTTTGAATCGATTTATAAACGTTAGAATTTTAAAAGTTATAAAAGTTATAATTTTTAGTGAAATATAACCGAAGTGTCGTTTTTGAAATAAAAGTCGATTTATTTATAAAATGGTTTAAGTTGGGGTTTTTGAATAACTATAAACGATTTGTATAGAAAGATTTATAAAATTGAGATTTTATAAATCAAAATATTGGACTTATAAAACGAATTTTATAAGTGTTAAAAAGAAGTATAAATGAATTTCATAAGTGAATGAAATTAATAGATTTACATTGTGAAGTTAAAAATGAATGAAACTGTAGAATAAAAGATTTATAAGAGATTAGCTTATAAATTGGATTTTTGCCTTTAAATGGAATATTGATCGAGTTATTAATAAAGAAGATTTATTAAATTGGAGTCGTTAGAAAATAGAAATAGAATTTATAAACGTTGTTTTATAAATTCGAAATCAATTGGATTTGATAAATTAAAATGTTAAAGAAGATATATTCGCGATTTTGGATAGCGAATTTTTATTGAGATAAAAATGTGTAGAAATGATTGAAATTGGGTTAAGTGAATTATATTCACGATTTTGGACAGTGAATATATTATTAAATAAAATGGATTTATTCTTGAAGAAGCGATATTAAAAATGAAGTTAAACATTTTAAAGATGTTTTAAAATGTATTATGAATCGAAAGCATAGATTTCCGCAGTTCTTGTTGAAATAGACGTTTTCGAGAAATTTAAGGAAATGGTGGACTATAACACTGTTGTTATAGTAAATGATTTCCAAAAGGAAATGTTTTGATGTAGTATTGGGATTTATATATCTATCTTAATTCCGAATCCCTATACTAGTGATTTTGAGTCATCGTAACGATGTTTTACGTAACATTCATTTTGACTCAAATAAAATGTGTTTAAAGAATGATTTCCTTAAAGAATGAGATATATACTTAATTTTGATTTAAGTATATCGAATATTTTCTAAGTGTTGAAAATAAATGATTTGTGAATTACTTATTTTTAAATAAGTATGGAAATGCTTTTCCAATATGAAATGAAATGTTTTGAGATTTTATCTTCAAAGATAAAATGAAATGTGGAAATTGATTTGAAATTGTCTTCAAACGGTTAAGTGTGGAAATTATACATATATCTAGTAAAGATATTTTGGAAGATGAAAAAATAATTTGGAAAATTATTTGGAATCTGATGATGTTGCGCATCTTTATTGATAGTTAAATAACCGACTATCAATAATTACCTTTAGATAGGTATTTGTTGTGAATTGGATGAATTTGAATGCCACACTTATTTTTGAATAAGCGCTCACTATTCGGGTTAGCCGGGAAAGGACCATGGGGTCGTATAACCCATTCCGAATATGTGATACGTCGTTATGAATCGCATTTGAAGACCGGTGTTGAAGACCGGATATTTTTGAAAACGGAAGGATTACCGTCGAGTTACTCTACATCGGCTGATCTCCGATTTAGAGGTTTTATCACCCTTAGTGATGGGAAGTCCTGACGTGATTGAAATTATCCGGATATGCAAGGGCTTCGTGAGAAGTGCCTTCGGTTCTGTTCGATCCCGGAACAGACTTGTATGGATTGTGTGTCTGACGTTACAATTTGAGATATAAAGCTGATTTCTTTCAAATACATTTCTGTTGGTGGCGGAGAATTTATTCTCTTAGCTTAACACCCTTCTCTGAGACGTACGAGCTCAGAGGTTATGTAGTTGAAATTTATCAGCAATATACTCCCAATTTGGTAACGTGGCATACTGAGTGTTGCTGTGAAATGATCAGTGTTTGATCATTTGTGATATGATCATTTGTTTGATCTTATATCTTTGTGATCATAGGTTGATCATTTTGTTTGACACGAAGCAGGGCTTTGTAGAAAGCGTAGCTTTGTGGACGAGACTTCATCGAGCCTCACACCCCGAAAATGGTCGAAACAGGAAGGATGCGACAAGGTTCTAGGGAGTAGCGCCCCTTAGTGTATGTCATTCTTTCTGGATAAAGGTGGTATCATGGTATGGAGCCCAGATACTTAACCTCTATGGTTGCTGCACAGTTATTATTACTTTGTGGTTTGTTGGAAATCGGGGATCCTCGGGAAGATCGGTGACGATCGGGGGATGGCATACGCGTGTCAGTAGTTACCTACTTTTGCAGAGGTAACCCGGCCTTGTGTTGGCAGAGATCTAACCGTAATGTTAGGTTATTTCTCGGGTCGTCTATTCCAGGGACGTACCCATCGTGGAAAAGGAAGTTCCTTAGCCTGACCATTTGTTGGAAATCCAAAGAAACAATACGTGACTTGTACGGTTTTAGTTGTAGAACCTGCCATCTAATATGGCAGCTATAGCAAGCATACTATAATGGTACCTATGCTGGCTAAGATTAATATTCTACTTTCGAAATGTTTTATACACTATGCACTAATAATAATATCAAAAAGAATTTGATTTTTGCGTAGTAAGCATCTTTGACTATCATAAGAAGAAATCTCCTCCAAGTCTGCGTTTGCATTGTGTGTGTGGCGGGAGATCTTATGGTAGTTTCATTTTCCAAAGGCATTGCGAAATTTACTTTAAAATCTTCCTGTTGTTTATTTTAAAGAATAACTGTTTTACGATCTCACACCAGTCACCATGACTGACTCGGAGTTTATTGTTCCCTTCTAAACTCTGGGTGCCCACCAATTTCCACACGGGCAGCCTAGAGTTATGTTATCAGGATATACTGGATATTCTGGAGCTTTGGAAGCAAGCTGGATGACGAGACGTAGTATTTGTATCTAATAGTATTTATTCCGCTGTGTATTCCGTATGAGGACAAGTTATATAACTGTCCATTGTTGTATATAACTCTGATTGATGTATGTATAAAATGATATAGTTCTTTGTTTTAAAGATTATTCATTTATCTATTATATATTGTTCCGCTGCGATGTGTAAGATTCTGATATTGTTTTCTGTTCTGATGTGTTTTCTGTTGTTCTTCTTCTTTCTTTCTTCTCTTTTTCTTCTATCTTCTTCTTCTTCTACTTTTTCTTTTTCTTAAAACCCTCACTATTGGAGTTTCCGGCACTCGATTGCTCGGCAGTCGATAAAGTGAGTATCGATGTCGAATTTTCGAAAGTCGAAAATTTGGGTATGTGACAAAGTGGTATCAGAGCATATGGTTAAGCGACAACCCTGCTCTGTTGGGTATTACTCATTAGAGATAGAGTCAGCAGTACTCTAGAATGAGTTGAGTGTAATAATAGATACGAGTGCGTATTTGTTAGTGAATATAAAATTGTTTTATATTGTGATGATTGGTTTGTTGAGTGGTATATGGATTCTGGTCGGTATTGTCCGTACAACTCTATCGATAGGGATCTCTAAACACTTATATATAGCACAATTCGGCATGATATTGTTTTAAATTGGGTAAATGAAATAATTTTACCTTGATTATATTTTGTATATAAAGAAATAATTTTTCAGAATTATTAAAGTATATATATGAATTGGTTGTTTGGTTGTTAAAATGTATATATATACAAGTTAATTAAAGTTGTTTGAATAAGTTAAATAAAACAACAATTGTGAAAGAGTAAATTGTATAAACCAATGAATTATAAAGATGAAGTTATAATTAATATGATTTACAATTGTGGAATAATCTTATATATATAAAGTGAAGTTATATAAGTAAAAGATTTGTAATTGTGATTTATAATCTGAAATAAAATTCCAGAGAAGTGTTTTGAAAGGATTTGATATTTTGGAAAAATGTTTTAGAGTGATGAAAGCTCTAAACTCTTTTCGGTCGCTGGAGAATAACTTCGGTAATGACTGCAGCATTATCGATGTTCATTTTCGGGTTTCCAAAAGAGGTATTGCTGCCAAATTATTTTAAATAGAGGTTGTTTGAAAAAAAAATTGGAGTTTTGTTTTGGAAATTCAAAGGATGATTTGAATTGTTTTCAAAAATGGTTTTTGAAATGTTGGTAAGACTCTGGGATACCATATTTGTGAAATATTAATAAGTTGATAACTAATACAGATTAAATTTTGATAGAATAAATTTAACTTAAAGGATGAAGTTAAGTTAAAATAAATACAAGTGAATCAATTTAATGAAAGTAAATTGAATGTTGAAAAAATTCATTTCGAATTTGTAGAGTAAAGTATTGAAATAAAATTAGTAACTGAAACTAATTGAAGAAATGACAAATTAATATGGTTTGGAATGAATTAAATTCATATGGAATTTGAAAATCCAGTTTAATATGAGTGGTTATAAACCAAAATAGTGAATTGAAAATAAATTTTGGGAATGAACGAAAGAATAAAACTGGAATTAAAACTGAATATTGAAAATGAAGTTGAATTGTGTGAAATTAAATGAAGTTTTGAGATTAGTTTGAAGTGAACTAAAGTTAATTGATAAAAATTCAATATTCAGAAGTTGAACCGAATCCAAATTAGATTGGAATTGTGAATTAAATTCAAATGAAATTTGAAATGAAAAATTGAACGAAAATGAATATGAAACTTCAATAGGGAAGTAAAGATGATATAAGAGGTATCGAAATTTTGTAATAGACTTTGCAAATTGGGTTGAATGTTATAACTAGATATTATGGCTAGTAGGACATACAGGTGTTATAAACTGGATTTGATCTTCAAAGATAAATTTGAATTGCTCGAAAAAGGTATGTATTTAAATTTGAATATGAGATTTGATGACTTATTTCTCTAGCCGCTTGGCTTTTTCTTTTCTTTTTGAAATCTGAGAGTCCGTAGGGACGTTTTGTAGTCGTACCGTATTAGCCGCGCAAAGGAGACGCTGGCGAAATTTTTCGAAAATTTAGGGCGTTAGAAAATTTTTGAGAAAAATTTGAAAGTTTGAAATTTGAATTTAAACTCGAATTTGAATTTTGAAGTAAACAATGCTATTTGAAACTTATAATTGAAGTTAGAAAGCTAGTTGAATGATAACGAATCTTTAATAGAAAGATTTGTTTTGATGAATTGAAAATTGATAAAACTATTGAATTGTGAAAAATAGTTGACGAGTTAAGGACCTTTCTTCCTAACTTGTAATTTCGAGGACGAAATTCTTTTAAGGGGGGAAGTCTGTAACGACCCTGAATTTTGATAATTAAAATTCGAATATTTAATTGATTTTAAATATTAATAAATGGAATTTAGAAGTCGAATGATTTATTTTTTCGAATATTGGATTTATTTGGTCAATTAAATCGATAAATTAAATAGTGAAATTCCATAGATAATTAAAAATCGAGTTTAAAATGATTGAAAATGATTTGTAAAATTTTATTTAATCATACTGGAGTTATAGAAAGGTTATAGAACTTTTAAAATTGAATTTGAAGTTAATCTGTGAAAATCGAATATTTTAATATTTAATTATCGACTGTAAAAATAGCCAATTTTCGAACAGTCTCAGAATTGAACGAAACCCGTTCCATTGGATCCGTAATAGTTAGTTATTATCGGATTTCAATTTTCGTATCCAACGAAGTTGTCGTTTGACCGTGGCAGCTCGAAACGCATCGATATCGTTTTAATTTTAAATCGTCGAGTTAAAATAGTCATTTTTCAAAAGGTCTCGGATTTCGACGAAACCAGTTTCATCGGATCCGTAATGTGATATTATTGCATGGTTTCAAATTTCGTAATTTTTGGATTTACCGTTTGTCCGGTACAAATTAAAACGTCTCGAAATCAGTTTAAATCGGTTTGATTTAAATTAAGCGTTTTATGCCATATCTCGCACAGACGATCGAATTAGCTTACGAAACCTGTTCCATTGTGTCCGGAACGCGGGGTAAACCCCAGAAACGCCAGTTACGGCGCGTAAATCGGATTCCGGAAAACCGGGATGAATAGTGTTCGAAATTTTTCTATAAATAGACCTCAAAATTCTCAAAATAAAAAAAAAATTAATTAGGGTTTTAATATCTTCAGCCGCCTCCATCAAAACGTAAGGCCCGTGATTTCCGATCTTCTCCTCAAATCTTCTTCTAATCTGTAAAGAATTACAACAAATCTTCAACTACAAGTTTGTAGATCTCGCCGAGACCTTGAAGACCAACGGTTGTGATGGATTTTAATTGAGTGGATCGACGGCAAATTGCATGCAAAGGAGGCACGGTCGGGCACGTTTTCCCATGTATATGCGCAGCTGAGTTTGGTCGTACTCCTGCCATGGGTAGTGGTGGCCAATACGCTTCATTTGGTGGTCCCCGATCGATCTCGAACTGAGTGTGGGAGGCGCGTCTTCAAGCCCTAGGCGTGATGTTGGGTTCGATTTCCTCGTTCAAGAAAAAAACTGGAGTATCACGCGATGAAGGAGAAGGCATGGGGGCGTTGGATCTGTAAGGGACGGCCGAGATTTAAATTGGTATAAAAAAAAAAATTGATTTGTAAATAATTATATTTTAAATTGTACAAACTTTAAACTGCTATAACTTTTTGCTGCGAGGTCGGAAAATTACGAAACGAAAAGCATTGTCTTCGTTTTGTCGAGCTCTTCGCGATGAAACTGGATGGGAGACGATCGGGGTCAGTGAAATTTTGAGTGAGATTAAACGTCCGTTTAATTTCATTCGAAATTAATCGCTACAAATTGCTATCAGAAAACCACGGTGAGATTTTCTCACTCAAAAATGAAAAGTGGAATTTTCAGTTATTGATTTTATTGCTATTGGATGTGATATTAGATATAGTAGGATATATATCTATATATAGCAATATATACATATTGGCATATGTATATATTGGATTGATTGATTTCCCGCCTCGTATAGCGGATGAGACCCTATTGCGCCGTTAGTAAGCGGATTTTTATAAAACCCATATACCGCGATAATTCCGTACTGGAGCGGAATTGGTATTGTGCTAACATCTGTGGATGCAGGGAAACAGGTTGGAGGGATCCGACTGGATTCCTCACCGTATTGATTATTTACAGATATTTTGATATATTCTGTTATCATATGATGATATATGATATTGACTGTTGTGATGGACTAATTGATGCTGTTGCATCATCGGATTCAGTTTTGAAATGTAAAAATAACGACCTTAAATTTAAAAAGATTTTTAAAGTGATTTTTGAAAATATACGTTTTATGGAATTTTTGAATCGATTTATAAACGTTAGAATTTTAAAAGTTATAAAAGTTATAATTTTTAGTGAAATATAACCGAAGTGTCGTTTTTGAAATAAAAGTCGATTTATTTATAAAATGGTTTAAGTTGGGGTTTTTGAATAACTATAAACGATTTGTATAGAAAGATTTATAAAATTGAGATTTTATAAATCAAAATATTGGACTTATAAAATGAATTTTATAAGTGTTAAAAAGAAGTATAAATGAATTTCATAAGTGAATGAAATTAATAGATTTACATTGTGAAGTTAAAAATGAATGAAACTGTAGAATAAAAGATTTATAAGAGATTAGCTTATAAATTGGATTTTTGCCTTTAAATGGAATATTGATCGAGTTATTAATAAAGAAGATTTATTAAATTGGAGTCGTTAGAAAATAGAAATAGAATTTATAAACGTTGTTTTATAAATTCGAAATCAATTGGATTTGATAAATTAAAATGTTAAAGAAGATATATTCGTGATTTTAGATAGCGAATTTTTATTGAGATAAAAATTTGTAGAAATGATTGAAATTGGGTTAAGTGAATTATATTCACGATTTTGGACAGTGAATATATTATTAAATAAAATGGATTTATTCTTGAAGAAGTGATATTAAAAATGAAGTTAAACATTTTAAAGATGTTTTAAAATGTATTATGAATCGAAAGCATAGATTTCCGCAGTTCTTGTTGAAATAGACGTTTTCGAGAAATTTAAGGAAATGGTGGACTATAACACTATTGTTATAGTAAATGATTTCCAAAAGGAAATGTTTTGATGTAGTATTGGGATTTATATATCTATCTTAATTCCGAATCCCTATACTAGTGATTTTGAGTCGTCGTAACGATGTTTTACGTAACATTCGTTTTGACTCAAATAAAATGTGTTTAAAGAATGATTTCCTTAAAGAATGAGATATATACTTAATTTTGATTTAAGTATATCGAATATTTTCTAAGTGTTGAAAATAAATGATTTGTGAATTACTTATTTTTAAATAAGTATGGAAATGCTTTTCCAATATGAAATGAAATGTTTTGAGATTTTATCTACAAAGATAAAATGAAATGTGGAAATTGATTTGAAATTGTCTTCAAACGGTTAAGTGTGGAAATTATACATATATCTAGTAAAGATATTTTGGAAGATGAAAAAATAATTTGGAAAATTATTTGGAATCTGATGATGTTGCGCATCTTTATTGATAGTTAAATAACCGACTATCAATAATTACCTTTAGATAGGTATTTGTTGTGAATTGGATGAATTTGAATGCCACACTTATTTTTGAATAAGCGCTCACTATTCGGGTTAGCCGGGAAAGGACCATGGGGTCGTATAACCCATTCCGAATATGTGATACGTCGTTATGAATCGCATTTGAAGACCGGTGTTGAAGACCGGATATTTTTGAAAACGGAAGGATTACCGTCGAGTTACTCTACATCGGCTGATCTCCGATTTAGAGGTTTTATCACCCTTAGTGACGGGAAGTCCTGACGTGATTGAAATTATCCGGATATGCAAGGGCTTCGTGAGAAGTGCCTTCGGTTCTGTTCGATCCCGGAACAGACTTGTATGGATTGTGTGTCTGACGTTACAATTTGAGATATAAAGCTGATTTCTTTCAAATACATTTCTGTTGGTGGCGGAGAATTTATTCTCTTAGCTTAACACCCTTCTCTGAGACGTACGAGCTCAGAGGTTATGTAGTTGAAATTTATCAGCAATATACTCCCAATTTGGTAACGTGGCATACTGAGTGTTGCTGTGAAATGATCAGTGTTTGATCATTTGTGATATGATCATTTGTTTGATCTTATATCTTTGTGATCATAGGTTGATCATTTTGTTTGACCCGAAGCAGGGCTTTGTAGAAAGCGTAGCTTTGTGGACGAGACTTCATCGAGCCTCACACACCGGAAATGGTCGAAACAGGAAGGATGCGGCAAGGTTCTAGGGAGTAGCGCCCCTTAGTGTATGTCATTCTTTCTGGATAAAGGTGGTATCATGGTATGGAGCCCAGATACTTAACCTCTGTGGTTGCTGCACAGTTATTATTACTTTGTGGTTTGTTGGAAATCGGGGATCCTCGGGAAGATCGGTGACGATCGGGGGATGGCATACGCATGTCAGTAGTTACCTACTTTTGCAGAGGTAACCCGGCCTTGTGTTGGCAGAGATCTAACCGTAATGTTAGGTTATTTCTCGGGTCGTCTATTCCAGGGACGTACCCATCGTGGAAAAGGAAGTTCCTTAGCCTGACCATTTGTTGGAAATCCAAAGAAAAAATACGTGACTTGTACGGTTTTAGTTGTAGAACCTGCCATCTAATATGGCAGCTATAGCAAGCATACTATAATGGTACCTATGCTGGCTAAGATTAATATTCTACTTTCGAAATGTTTTATACACTATGCACTAATAATAATATCAAAAAGAATTTGATTTTTGCGTAGTAAGCATCTTTGACTATCATAAGAAGAAATCTCCTCCAAGTCTGCGTTTGCATTGTGTGTGTGGCGGGAGGTCTTATGGTAGTTTCATTTTCCAAAGGCATTGCGAAATTTACTTTAAAATCTTCCTGTTGTTTATTTTAAAGAATAACTGTTTTACGATCTCACACCAGTCACCATGACTGACTCGGAGTTTATTGTTCCCTTCTAAACTCTGGGTGCCCACCAATTTCCACACGGGCAGCCTAGAGTTATGTTATCAGGATATACTGGATATTCTGGAGCTTTGGAAGCAAGCTGTATGACGAGACGTAGTATTTATATCTAATAGTATTTATTCCGCTGTGTATTCCGTATGAGGACAAGTTATATAACTGTCCATTGTTGTATATGACTCTGATTGATGTATGTATAAAATGATATAGTTCTTTGTTTTAAAGATTATTCATTTATCTATTATATATTGTTCCGCTGCGATGTGTAAGATTCTGATATTGTTTTCTGTTCTGGTGTGTTTTCTGTTGTTCTTCTTCTTTCTTTCTTCTCTTTTTCTTCTATCTTCTTCTTCTTCTACTTTTTCTTTTTCTTAAAACCCTCACTATTGGAGTTTCCGGCACTCGATTGCTCGGCAGTCGATAAAGTGAGTATCGATGTCGAATTTTCGAAAGTCGAAAATTTGGGTATGTGACAATACTCAAAAAGGTTGCAAACAGCATTTTGAACTCAATGGAAGGGGTCCCGAGTCCCAATTCGACCGTTTTCAAAAAGTAACTTTTCGGACTAAAATCTGATTAACGATACCATATTTAAATAAAACATTTAAATAGGTAATTGTAAAATATGCGGGTTGTTACAGACTCCCCTCCTTAAAGAAATTGCATCCTCGCAATCATAAGAAATATTTGAACAAAAAGTAACAACCATAAAAGCATATCAACACAAAAGAAGAAATTTGAAATAAGAAGTTCACCTCAAAGAGCTCAAGAGAGTAAGTACGGATGTGTTTGCTCGATGAATTCTCTAGATTCCCAAGAGCAATCCTTAGGATTTGAGGACCATTGAACTTTCACAAGCGGGACATCTTTATTTTGAAGGCATTTAACCTCTAAAGCAATGATACGGATAGGATGTTGCTCATAAGTCAAATTAGGCGAAACTTCAATCTCTTCAATAACACCGGGCTCATGAATAGAATCGGAATCTCGAAGGCATTTCCGAAGTTGAGAAATGTGAAACACGTCATGAATAGAAGAAAACTGAGCCGGTAACGAAAGGCGATAAGCCACGGAACCAATGCGTTCGGTGATGGGAAACGGGCCAATATATCGAGGTGCTAATTTTCCCGATCGAATGAAACGCACAACACCCTTCATAGGTGAAATATGGACGAACACAAGATCTCCCACAGAAAATTCTAATTTCCTTCTTCAATTATAGGCATAAGATTTTTGTCTACTTTGAGCTTCTTTCATCCTATGACGAATAAGGTCAATCTTTTCTGTGGCATCCCGGATAAAATCTGGACCTAAAACCAGTTTCTCACCGGCTTCAAGCCAACACGAAGGAGATCGGCATGGCCTTCCGTATAGTGCCTCGAAAGGTGCCATACCAATACTAGACTGGAAGCTATTATTATAGGAAAATTCAACAAGAGAAATATGATCTTCCCAACTTCCACCAATGTCAAGAACACAAGCACGAAGAAGATCTTCAAGAGTTTGATTCACACGCTCGGTTTGTCCATCGGACTGCGAATGATAAGCGGTGCTAAAATTAAGCTTCGTTCCCAAAGCTTTTTTAAGACTCTTCCAAAATCCACTAGTAAACAATGGATCATGATCACTAACAATAGAAGTAGGGACTCCATGCAATTTAACAATTTCTTTAATAAAGAGTTTGGCCAAAAGAGGAACGGTTCGATTAGACCGAACGGGAATAAAATGGGCGGATTTAGTAAGTCTATCAACTATCACCCACAAGCTATCATGACCCGAACGAGAACGGGGAAGGCCATTAATAAAATCCGTGGAAATATGATCCCACTTCCACATTGGCATGTCTAAAGGTTGCAATAACCCATCGGGCCTTTGATGCTTGCCCTTAATGAGTTGGCAAGTCATGCAACGCTTAATGAAGTTAGCGATATCAAATTTCATTCCCTCCCAATAATAAAGTCGCTTCATATCCGCGTACATTTTACTACTACCGGGATGAATGGTGAATCTAGAACGATGGGAATCTTCTAATATGTCTTTGTGAAGATCAATAATATTTGGTATGACAAGTCTACCAAATTTTCGAATACCGCCACGAGAATCAATATCAAAGTTTTTCATACCTCCAATATCAATTTTATCCCTCAAATTTTGGCCAAGAAGAACCAATTCGGGATCTAGTTTTCAAACTTCAAGAATGCGGTCCAAAAGAGATGGATGAGCCTCAAGGCTACATAAAACAAGAGATGAACATAAATCAGATACATGATCTCGAATCTCACAAGTAGACAAAGTCTCTAGATCGTTCCATTCGGATATCATCATAGAAACAACCGCTTGTTGCTTTCAGCTAAGGGCATCGGCAACCCGATTTCCCTTTCCGGGAGTATAAAGAATATCAAGATCATAAGATGCTAGTAACTCGAGCCAACGTTGTTGACGAAAATTAAGTTCCTTTTCAGAAAATAAATACTTCAAAGATTTGTGATCGGTGTAGAGAAAAAATTTCTCTCCCAAAAGATAATGACGCCAAATTCTAAGGGCGAAAACAATAGCCGCGAGCTCTAAATCATGAGTGGCATATCTAGTCTCGGCAGGCTTCAATTGCCTAGAAGCATAGGCAATAACACGTTCTCTTTTCATAAGAACGGCACCCAAACCAACGCAACTAGCATCGGTATACATAACAAAATCTTGGTTTCCTTCGGGAATCACAAGAATAGGAGCATCAGAAAGGAGTTCCTTTAATTTCTGAAAAGAAGCTTCACATTTGTCGGACCATATGTAATTAACTCCTTTCTTTGTCAAACTAGTAAGAGGCATGGAAATTTTAGAAAAGTCTTTTATGAAACGACGGTAATAGCCCGCCAATCCGAGAAAGCTACGGATTTCCGTCACACTCTCCGGTCTCTTCCAATTTTGAATCGCTTCAACCTTTGAAGGATCCATGGAAATTCCGGATTCGGAAATGATGTGACCAAGAAACTTCACACGAGATTGCCAAAAGTGGCATTTAGAAAATTTTGCTTTTAATTGATTACTCCTAAGAGTTTCCAACACAATCCGAAGATGCTCTTCATGTTCTTCCTCGGTTTTTGAATACACAAGAATATCATCAATAAAGATGAGAACAAATCGATCGAGGAAATCTTTGAAAACTTGATTCATAAGGTCAACAAAATAAGCTGGAGCATTCATCAAGCCAAATGGCATAACAAGCCATTCGTAAGATCCATAACGAGAGTACGGAACGATGTTAGAGGAATGCTATCCTCTGCAATGCAAAGCTGATGAAAACCGGTTGCTAAGTCTAACTGTGAAAAGACTTTTGCACCACTGAGATGATCGAATAAATCATCAATCCGAGGCAAGGGATATTTATTCTTGATGGTGAGATTGTTAAGCTTGCGGTAGTCAATGCAGAGCCTAAGTGTACCATTGGATTTCTTCACAAAAATAGCCGAAGCTCCCCAAGGCGAGGAACTAGAGCGAATAAATTGCTTCGTCTCCAATTCGGATAATTGTTTGTGCATCTCCTCGTTTTCCTTATTGGACATGCGATAAGGAGGACGATTGATAGGTTGAGCTCCAGGGACAAGATTAATTCTAAACTCAATTGCTCGCTTAGGTGGCAATCCTAGAACGGGCTCGAATATGTCAGAAAATTCACGAACAACATGAATAAGAGAAATGACATCTTCCTCATCATTATCGACATCATGAGGGTTTAGAGAATATAAGGATGCTGCCAAAGTAGAATCCGAATCTTTAAGAACAATATAAACCCTCTTAACAGATTGAGGATGTCGAAGATAAATAGTCCGCTCAGGACATAGGATATGAGCTTCATAACAGTTAAGCCAATCCATTCCCAAAATCATCCCAAAGCCTAAGTAACGCATGACATGCAAATCGGCTAGGAAAGAAAAATCACATAAAACAATCTCGACTTCTTTACAAAGTAGACTGAGTGTTGCGGATCCACCAATCGGATTCGCAATTCTCAAAGAAGTCATCAAACACATAACATCCAAAGAAAAAGTATCAACAAGTTCCTTTGAAATAAAAGAATGGGACGCACCCGTATCAAAAAGAACTCGAATAGGATGATCACGAAACACAATAATACCATCAAGGATAGAATGAGAAATACCTTGACCATGAGAAGTGTCGCAAGGAGCTTTCGCCATATTAAGCTTTCCCTCCTTCTTGTCTTGAAGTCTGGGACACACAGATATATAATGGTCCGGGCTTTTGCAATAGCGACAAGCACGGGGCTTTGAACACTTATTCGCATAATGGTCCTTAGAACCATAGTTGTAGCATTGCCCACCACTAGAGGTAGAAGTCTTAGTTGTCGGAGATGCTTGTTTCCCTTTCTTATTGTTGGGATAAGGACCTTTGAACTTATTAGGCCTTTTCTTGTTGGTGAAGTTCGGTTTAGCACTCCCAACCTCAACATCACTTGCTCTATCTGCCTCTTCAAGTCGAAGAGCGATGTCAATGAGTTGATCAAAAGAGACTTCTAATTTTAGAAGTAATGGCTTCTTGAGATTTTTGTTCAAGCCATAGACAAATCTTTGGTTCTTCTTCAATGGGGTGTTGATGTACTCAACCCCATATTTAGAAAGTGACTCGAAAGAAGCGACGTAATCTGCCACGGAGGATTCACCTTGAACAAGGTCTATGAAACGACGGGCCAAAGTCACCTTCTCAGCTTCTGGCACAAACTTTAACTCGAATCGTTCCCGGAATTGCTCCCAAGTAAGATCCGTTTCATTAATTTCACAAATCAAAAGCTTGTATCAGTCTAATGCTCTTTCTTGGAGCATACTAGAGGCCACCTGAACTCGGTGAAGATCAATAAGATTCATGCGAGAAAAGATGTGGTCGCATGTTCTTAGCCAAGCCTGGACTTCAATAATGGTTTCAGAACCTTTGAATGGCTTTCCACCCAAGTTGGTATAATCATTGCACAAGCATGCAAATCCAGACTTAGGGTGAGTAGGCTACGGAGTAGAACTGGCTGCTTGAGCATTCTTTACAAGATCAAGAAGCTGCTGGGCAGACATAAAAACTCCATCCTGGGGAGTAGCACTAGATTGACCGACGCTGGAGCGGCTAGGTCTAACCATTTCTTTTCTTTAAGAAAGAAAGAAAAGAGAAAAAGGTTAATCTTAGAATGAATATCAAACAAACTTGATTGATAAAACAAGGAATCATAAAAAGAAATAGGATAGAACGGTACGAAGACTCGAATTAAATCCTATAGCACGATTCCTAAGAAAAACTTAGGACAATGATCCTTGCTAGATTATTCTATATAGTTTCGAAGTTTCGCTCTAATACCAAGCTGTGACGCCCCACCTCTATGTCCTCGCTAGCCAAGGACACTACGGAGTAATGTCGTCAACTAGCGCGAAGAATAAGGCCGTTGAGGAGCGACCATCCGTGTAATTGCTTTGTGCGAGCCTCGATATGTCAGATAATATAACATGCTTTTCATCTCAAGAGGAAATCGACACATCAACACAAACTCAAAGCTACTACATGGTAGCTATAATATCTTCGGGAACAAATATAGAAATAATTATAACACAAATCAGTCACAGAAGTTCATATCCCAAAGGCGGAAACAGATATGAATATTACACATAAAAGGGTACATCAGAGTAGTGGTCAAACAAGATCCACAATATCACAAAAGAATAGATACAGATGCTACACAAAAGAATATATACATTAAGGAGTCTCTATCTCTAATGTATAAAAACAAAACTACAAATCTAATGTAGTTAGCCAAAAGTCAGATTATACTCCCAGATGAGAGGTTAAGCTGAAGCACCTGTAGCATCTCGGTCTGACCCGAGTATTATTTAATAAGAAAATAACAAACGGATCAGTCTAACTATAAATATCAGATTAAAATGAGATAGAATATGAGATATGACAAAAGACGTATGATAACATTAATGCCTTACTATAACTAGTATGCATGTAAAACACCAAAATCATACAATACCTCAATAATCTCAAAACACAGAAAAGAACGTCATATTCTTTAGTTTATTCACCAAACACAAAAATATTGACTACAATATCAATGCCAATCACAAAAGTTAACGACACACAAATTCACCAATACACAAGTTCTAGAAATCATCAACAAGAAATCCAGAAATCACAATTAAAAGAAGGGGGAAGGCCTATCACAAAATGAGAGCATGAAAACTCTCAACACGTTTATCACAAAACGGAACGCTATTCCATGGTTGCTAACCATTAATTTTGAGCCGAAGCTCCACTAAAACGGTCTGAAGACCTTTGAGCTGAAACTCCACTAAAACGGTCCGAAGACCATGGGTCGCTACCCCACAAATTTGAGCCGAAGCTCCACAAGACGAGGTACAGTCCCCCACGCGGACAAAGAGACATCGCACATCGCTAGTCTAATTCACAAAAATGATCATCATCGATCATCAAGAAGTGTCAATTACACTAAGCTAGTAAATATATGAGTTTAGCTTCATGTCCCATAACCACTAGCTTAACTTAAATATTTACGAACAGATTGTAGATTTTCACTCAAAAATTGTCACAAGAGATTTTCAATCGAACAAGTCCATAAATTAAGTGGCGAAGTAAACGCAAGCGTTTCATACCACTTGTTTTGCTAAGCCGTTTAATTAGATTTTCTCATACGAATGAGGTAAAGGTTTGTATATACTAATAGATTAAAAAACAGTTTTATATACGAACTTTGTATTAAAAATAGAGTTGAAATCATTTTAGTAAAAGAGTTTGAATATTTACTACTAGTATGAAAACCTTTATATTTTTAAAGTGACAAATCACAAAAACGATTGTAGAAACAATCAATGATAAAAAATTCACATACGAGGACGTGAATCAAATCCAAAGAAATCGATACCAAATCCATCAAAATAGATGTTCTCAAAAATCCCGAAAAAGAAGTCACCAACGTCAATAATAGATGATAATAACAAATGGGAATCAACACGAATCGATAAAATTTGGAAATCAAGCAAAATAGGCAAAAATAGAAATAATAGGCAAAATAAGAGCAGGTAGGTCGACTGACTCACTGAGTTCGGTCGACCGAACTCAGACCCGGAAAAATCCGCGGGATGCTGGTCAGTCGACCGGACTCAGTATCCCAGTCGACTGGACCAGAGCCAGAGAAGTGTTCTGGTAGCAGGTCGGTCGGCTGCACCGGAGTTTCGGTCGATCGGAACCTGTTTCCAGCACTTCCAAGCCTATCTAAGTGAAGAGCAACCTCTTCCAAATTGCAACCGGACGAGCAATGGCGCTAAGGGTTTATGCCAATCGGCAAACCATCCCTTTACGCTCTTCGATACTCCACCAAAAACATGTTCACGAATCAAAACAAGGATTTTCAAAGTTTTGACTTCAAAACACCAAAAATTGAAATGTTCACCAAATCAATTCAAACCAAAAGCAAATGAACATGAATATGTGTTAGGAATTCATACCTAACATTAATGATAGAAATAGACATAGATGTGAGATAAAAATCTCACCTTTGAACCCAAAAACAAGGAATGAGAAGCTTGAAGACAAGGGAAGATCAACCACACTTCAATCTCAACACAAGAAGCTTGAATCTAAGCTTAAAAGAGAAACACTTCCCAAATTAGGTTTAGGAATTTTCTGAAATCAAAGAGAGAATGAGTTGGAGAAGAAGGAGATGATGCTTACCGATTCTTCTCCTTGAATTTGGAGCTAGAACTTCATTTGCAATGGAAACTAGGGCTTAGGATTTTTAATTCTCTTTCTCTTCCCAAATTATTCTCTTTAGAACTGAAAAGATAAGGAAGAGGGAATGAATGAAGAGAGGTGGTTCAGTTTTGGGTATTAAGTTGGCTAGTGGGTTGAACCCAAACCCAAACCCAAAGTGAAAAAGGTCAAATTTTTAGCTAGCTCCAAACATATCAATGTTTATACTCAAAAAAGGTTGCAAACGGCATTTTGAACTCAATGGAAGGGGTACCGAGTCCCAATTCGATTGTTTGCAAAAAGTAACTTTTCGGACTAAAATCCGACTAACGATACCATATTTAAATAAAACATTTAAATAGATAATTGTAAAATTTGCGGGTTGTTACAGCTTTGATCAACAAATGATCAATAAATAATCATCACACAGCAACACTCAGCATGCCACACTACCAAATTGGGAGTATATCACTGATAACCTTCAACTACATAACCTCTGAGCTCGTACGTCTCAGAGAAGGGTGTTAAGCTAAAAGAATAAATTCTCCGCCACCAACAGAAATGTATTTGAAAGAAATCAGCTTTATATCTCAAAATGTAATGTCAGACATGTAACCATACAAGTCTGTTCCGGGTTCGAACAGAACCGAAGGCACTTCCAAAGAAGCCCTTGCAATCCGGGTATTCACAATCCCGATCGAACTTCCCATCACAAAGGAAATCTCTATACCGTAGCTAACGGTGCAGAGACAATCGATAGGTCATCCTATCGTTTTCACAAATACCCGGTCTTCACCACCGGTCTTCAAATGTTATCCATATCGTCATATCACTTATTCAGAATGGGTTATATGACACAAAGGTCCTCTCCCGGCTAATCCGAATAGTGAGCACAATATTTAAAACATATGGATATAGGGATTTCAATTAAGTCACAACTTATTACCCAAATCATTTCTTTTAATGGTTTAAACAAATTACCATTTTAAATCTTTAAACAAAAAGATTTACTTCACAAAGTTCACCCAATTTCACAAAGATTCATTCACAGATTCCCAAATCATTTCCCATTTCAATTGGATTAACCCATTAAATCTTTAAATCAAGATTTAACTTATAGCTTTCAAAACTATTCACAATTCAAGTCTTTTATAATATAAAAGATACACCTTTTAAAATCTTCTTTGATTTCAAAACAAAGCTTAATCATCTTCACAAAGGTTAATTCATAGTCTTCAAAACAGTTCAATTTCAAATTAACATCCTTTTAACACAAATTGGCAATTCTTTCCTTATATGAAAGCTATCATTATTTGAAAACAGATAGTTTCCGTTTTGGGAAAACTGATTACAAATTTTGACATGAGTTAAAGCTACTCAAGTATAAAACTTGAATTTAAATTTAAATTTCCAAAACCATATTTTAAATGGTTAAAAACCCATATAAACACCTTTTATAACTTTTACAATCTTTCAGACCATAGTTCCCAAATCATTGAATTAAATTTTCAAGTATTGAATTCAAAATTTAAATCAAATGATTTAAATTCCAATTTTATTAAGTTATTTAAAATAACTCTTATTTTTGAAACTCATTTTCTAAAACTTTCAATTCCAATTCCAAAACTAATTTGGATTCAAAAATTCAATCTTTAGAATTGTTAAAAATCTGTGACTTAACTGATTTCCACGTGAAATCCACATTTGTGTGTGTATTGTGTAGTCCAGGGGTTTAACACAATAGTGCAACAACATTCAACCATCACAGATTAAAACACAGAAATATAGTTGATAAGCGGTATAAATTATAATGCTTATCTTTAATTCACAAATCACAGATATTCATATCATAGATAAATAGATCACAAATCACAACACAGAAAAGGGTATATCACAAAGCATCACATATTTGGGATATCAAATAATCCAACCATTCAATAAAATCCAAACATCCATAGATAGGATCAATTTAATTATTTGACTAATTTAAATCAGATAAATTTCCAAAGTTATTTATTTTTTTAAAATAAATTCCCTTATCTCTTCAAATCTATTTATAGATCCAAATTTTTAATAAATTCTTCAACTTATAAATAATATTACCCGAAATCCATTTATTAAGCCCCTTTCCCGAAATTTGGAATTTTATTCAATATGGTTCAAAAATAACTTTATCTTTTTAAAACTCCTTTTTAATTTATCCAATTCTCAAAAATATGTTTTAAAATAAACTTTCAACTTGAATTTTAAAAATCCAATTTTATATATTTCTGGTATCCAACGATACCAAAAATATATCCGGCTAAACCGTAGCCTTCAACAATTTCAATCACAAAGATAATCATATAGAGATTATAAATAATCAACACACACCATATGAAATAATTCAAATGTTTGAGGAATCCAGTTGGATCCCTCCAACCTGTTTCCCTGCATCCACAGCTGTTAGCACAATACCAATTCCACTTCGAGGTGGAATATCGCGGTATATGGGATTTATAAAATACTATCCGCTATTATGCGGCGCAATAGGGTCTCATCCGCTATATAATGCGGGAAATCAACTCCAAATACATATATAATACCAATTCCACTTCACGGTGGAATATCGCGGTATATGTTTTTAATATAATAACCTCCGCTTAATATGCGGCGTATATGGTCTATTTCAACACATCCAATAACAATCATCATCCAATTCACACAGTCAAGCAATTTTAAATTTAACTATTTAAAATTTAAATCAAAACATAATTTGATTGAGTGAGGAGTTCTCACCTTGCTTTCAATAACGGTTGCAGAATTTCGTTTCGAATAAAATTAAACAGTCGTTTAATTTTACCCAAAATTCAAACTAGCTCCAATCAATCCCAATCCAGCTCCATAATGTAGTGCTCGTCAATACGGTTCCAACGCAAGTCGTTTCATCAGTTTTCGACCTCGTATCAAAAAGTTACGCTATGTCAAAGTTTATACGAATTTATATATAAATCAATTTACAATTTTCTTTTTAATTTTTATACCCTAGCTCATCTCGGCCGTTGTTTTTGAACAAGAAAATCCAGTCTGCATGCGAGATCTTCTCCCTAGGCATCACATACATGAGTTCGAAGAACCTATAGCCGCCATCTTCAATGAATTTTCGAGCCTTCCTCGTTCACTTCCACGTCGATTAGGGACCATAGTTTGAAAGCCCTTCGCGAGTGCCACCATCGGCCACGAGCTCGACAAGCTCGGTCATCCAATCACCTCGAGAAACATGATCGAACACGCGACGAACGCGACCCTCCTGACGACGCTGTGGTGCTCCATTCGCGATCATACCCGTTGGATCACAAGATCTCGCGATGCCCTATGCTTTTGTAGTTGAACGTTTTTCGTGAATGTCGATGGATGAGGAGATCGGAGGGGATGAAGATGAGTGTTTTCTGGCCATAGAAATGAAAAATGGCGGCCAACCCTAATCCCCTAGGGTTTTAGTGAAAAAGTGAAAAGAAGGTCGCCTTATATAGAAAATTGCCAAACACTATTCATCCCGAAAATTTTCGAACTCCAAACGAAGCGTGCCAGCTGGCGTTTCTAGGGTTTAACCCGCGTTATGAACACAATGGAACATGTTTCGGGAGCTAATTTGATCATAAGTGCGAGTTACGGAATTAAACGATCAATTTAATATTAAATCGATTAAAACGATTTCTATGCGTTTTGGCTTGCCCCGGACAAACCGTAAATCCGATTGACACGAAATTTGAAATCGTACAATAATTTAACATTACGGATCCAATGAAATTAGTTTCGTCGAAATCCGAGACTGTTTGAAAAATGACTACTTTTAGTCGTCAATTAAATATTAAAATATTCAATTTCTACAAATTAACTTTTAATTCAATTTTAAAAGTTTACAAACATCATTCTAACTCTAATATGATTTAATATAACTTTATAAATCATTTTCATTCACATTTAATTCAGTTTCCAATTATTTACGCAATTTCAAATATTAACTTATCGATTTAATTATCCAATTAAATCACTATATTCGAATTAAATTTATTCGACTTACAAATCTCACTTGTTAATAATTAAAATCAATTAAATATCTAAATTTCAAATGACATAAATTCTGGGTCGTTACAATCTTCCCCCTTAAAGAATTTCGTCCTCGAAATTGCCAAGTAAGAAAAATGCCCAAATTCATTAACTTTTCAAAAATCCACTTAGTGAAAATTTTATATTCACTTTTTCCAAAACCTTTAACTTCAACCAAAACAATGGTTTCAATTTTCTAGTTCAATTCCTACGTTTTATTACAATTTGGGAAAACGACTTTCCGTTAAATTTTTTTTTTCAAAAGTTCAAAAATTTTCTAACTCCCAAAATTTACGGAAAATTTTGGCAGAGTCTCCTTTGTACGGAGGAGCTTTTATAATATCATAATAGATATAAATATATATATACATCGACCCACACGGTCGGAAAAGCAGAAAAACAGTTCATATTTCCTATTTTTATTGCGTAGGCGTATGTTAACCCTTAAGTTTCTTCGACTCAAGAAATATACGACTCATGGTCTTATGAGATAAGAAGTGTACGACTCATGGTCTTACGAGATAAGAAATGAACGACTTAAGTTATGTCACGACTTAGTGACTTCAAAAGGCTAACGACCTAATTGCTGAAGGGACCTACGAGTTAGCAGGCCTACGACTTAAGAGCTTCATGACTCAACGAGATAAGCTTCTTACGACTCAAGAGGCCTTATGACTTAAAGGCTCTACGACTCATGA
Organism: Allium fistulosum; assembly: GCA_030737815.1. NCBI lineage: Eukaryota > Viridiplantae > Streptophyta > Magnoliopsida > Asparagales > Amaryllidaceae > Allium > Allium fistulosum. The sequence goes on along the minus strand of CM060908.1, from coordinate 969,029,473 downwards.
GGTCTTACGACTCATGAGGTCTTACGACTCATGAGGTTTTACGACTCATGTGGTCTTACGACTCATGAGGTCTTACGACTCAAGAGGCCTTACGACTTAAAGCCCGTGCTTATGCTACCTTTATCTGGTAAGTCGGCTACGAGTTAGCACTTGTCTTCAACTGAGCCACAAGAAGAACCCAGTATGGCGCCCACGAGTTATCTTAAGTCGGCTATGAGTTATTGCTTACCTTAAGTCGGTCACGACTCAAGACTTAGCCAATTTTCTGTCCAGAATTCAGAGCTGCTCCTATAAATACCCCATCACTTCAACATGAAGGGGACTTTTGGCAATTCATTTCTTCAAGCGTCCATACTCTGCTGCACTGAAAATTCACTCAACAAGTAAAGATCTTCCAACACTCAAGGCACTACAACAAGCTTCGTGAAGGACTTCATTCATCCGATACGGATTTAGCAAGATTCATCACCGAAGATTGAGCTAGTAACCTAGATTGTTGTGTGATCAAGTTATATTGTATTTGACAAGTGATTTGTATCGATTTGTAACCGAATCAGCAATAAAAGATTATAAAGTGGACGTAGGCTCAATTACGGGCCGAACCACTATAAACCTGTTGTTCATTTACTGCTTTTTTGCTATTTTTAGCTTATATTCTGTTCCCGTACCAACGGGTGGTGCTTTCACGATTCTATTACACACACCGGGTGTTAGCGTTCACTTTTAATCGTTAACATTTTGGTGCTTTCACTGAGAACCCAACTCAGGCGATCGTCCACCATTGCTTCGCAAAGATTCATAAAAAGAACCTCTCTTAAAAGCCAGATCCGAAATAATGGCTCTTGGAAGAAGAGGTAGACCTATATGATCCGGAAATGCTCACGAAGGGACTTCCGCTTCCCCAACAATAGACCAAGCAACTCCAACCGTTGGAGTCACCAGGGCTGAATTGGATGATGCAGTTTCTGGATTATATCAACAGATTGAAACCCAAAACGCTTTGATGATGGATAGATTAACCGCTCTGCTCGGGGCAAATCGTCAACCAGAAAACCATCAAACTACTCTTCATGAAATGCCACCTTTCCAAGCTAATGGGTCTATGCCACAACCAACTCGTCATGAACATATGCCCGGGCAAACTTTCGAGGGAAGAACTGATGCTTGTCCGGAGGTGTCTTTGAACAATAAAGAATACCTGTCTGAAATGGTTGGCCGCATCATGAAAGAGAGCATGCAAAGGGAAGAGGATGAGAACGACTGGGGATTCGCGCCAAGCAGAACTCCGTTTACTGAGAGGATCCTGAGAGCGGAATTTCCAAGGAAATTTGCACCTCCTACTATCCAAGCCTATAGGGGAACCAGTGACCCTAATCATTTCCTATACAAATACGATTGGCATATGACCGGTGCAAGAGCATCAGACGAGATCAAGTGTCGATACTTTCTAGTATACCTGGAAGGTGTGGCTTTACTTTGGTTCACAAAGCTTCCAGTTCGGTCTGTAGATAAGTTCTCCGACTTATCGCAAAAGTTCAAAGAACAGTTCAGATTGTATGCTTCAAAAGCTAAGGATATAATGTCACTGTCTAACCTGGAACAAGCGCCCGGAGAATCAATCAAATCTTTCTTGAGCCGTTTCAATATAGCTTTAGCCGAAGTAGAAAATGCGGAACCACGCATGATCCTGACTTATTTGATGCGAGCCATTGATAAATCGAGTAAATTTGGAATATGGCTAAAGATGAAGGAACCGAACTCACTTGATAAATTTTATAAAAAGGCCGACGAGTTCATTCGCCTTGAAAGCCTTTCTACGACATCAAAAGTGGTTGCTGCCCAAACTAATAATAACAATGTCCCATCTAATAAAAGAGAATCTCAAAGTCAGAAAAGGGAGAATGAAGGAGGAAAAAGCCAGGGAAATGAAAAGAAACCTCGCCGCTTTAATCCTTCGGGTTTTACTCCTTTAACTGATACACCAAGAAATATCTTTTTTGCAATAAAGGACGTTTTCAGGTATCCTAAGCCACCTGAGATGACGAGAGGTGCAAAGCGTAATGGAAAATTCTGCCAATTTCACAATCAACCTGGCCATGACACTGACCAATGTCGCCAGTTAAAGAATGTGATTGAAGAATTGCTGGAGTAGGGTAAACTCCAACAATACGTTAAGAGAAGCGGAGTCACTCCAACCTCATCCACTCGGGATCAACAACATCCTACCCATCAATCTGATTCTCTCAACAACACTGCAGTGCAGGATACAGAAAAGCTTGTCATTAATGTTGTCACAGGAGGTCCACACCCAGCAGGCAGAAGTTGGGACGACTGCTAATTGTCCACAAAGCTGCAACTGGGGCATCTTTCACTTTCTCTGGCACATAAATCCAAAAGCTATTAATCAAGCACAAATGGAAATCCAGCTTGGAGATTCTGAAACAACAATAACTAGCACCCATCTTTTACTTAGCAGCATTCCTTGAAATTGTAAAAATAATAATGGATGTGTGACTTCTGCATTGTAAACCACTGAGAAATCAGCGTGACTGAATAATGAAAAACTATGCATTCTGTGTTTTCTATTATAAAATGCCTGTTATATTTCGATGTTTAAATACTCTAAGTGTATTGTTAAAATGTCGATCTAATATTGCAGGTCATTAAAGCAAAGCTAACCCATCGCAAAGCTAAGCGAGCCTTACAAATCATTCATTAAAGCAAATACCAAGCAACAAAAAATTCCATATTCAAATCCTATACAAGAAGAACCTCACATAAAAAGTTGGCAACTTCACTGGGGCAAGCCTTCGTTAACCGGTTGTGATTGTCAATATTAACAGACATCCAGCTAGGTAACTCGCGTTTGTCCCATGAAGTTATTCAACAGTGAAGTCCACTTCTTCGGATGAGGCAATTTACTTACAAAAGGAACGAAGACACGCTTGGAAATGATAATAAAAGGTCGCTAATGGGCAGATGATGGGAGAACATGGCCAAGCAAGCACGGAAGCAACCAAAAGGAATATTGCTCCTCAATAAAAGGGCCAGTAGAACCACCAAAGGGCACTTGCTAACTGATCGTGATGCATCCGATCAGGCAGCTTGCGTCCGTCCCGTGGATCTACTCGCCCCTGAGAAGCAACCTTCCTGGCACACCAACCAACCGATGCTCCTTCCCAAAGTTCAACAAAGCCCTCTAACGAGGCACGCCAATAAATGGGAGAGCTTTCCTCAATCAAAAAGATCGGTGGGACTAACAAAAGGGGCACCGTGTTAGTTAATTGCGATCGTTTGTGCAAACAAACATCCAATCAAGCAACTTGCGTTCGCCCCGAGGACCCCTCCGACCATGAGAAAGTAACTTCCAGGCAATCAAAAGCCCTTTTTCGGAGGCACAAGCCCTCTTCGGAGGCACAAGCCATCTTCGGAGGCACGCTTCACCATGCTTGAAGCACAAAATCAAAAGCCCTTTTCGGAGGCAAAAGCCCTCTTCGGAGGCACATTTCACCCGTGTAGAAGTGCAAAATGCTTCTCTTCGGAGACCCACTTCACCAGTGATGAAATGCTAAAAAGCCCTTTTCGGAGGCACATTTCACCCATGTAGAAGTGCAAAATGCTTCTCTTCGGAGACCCACTTCACCAGAGCTGAAATGCCAAAATTACTTCTCTGCGGAGACCAAAACTGCTTCTCTTTAGAGACCAAAATTGCTTCTCTGCGCAGACCAAAATTGCTTCTCTTCAGAGACCAAAATTGCTTCTCTTCGGAGACCAAAATCGCTTCTCTTCGGAGACCAAAATTGCTTCTCTTCGGAGACCAAAATTGCTTCTCTGCGGAGACCAAAACTGCTTCTCTTCAGAGACCAAAATCGCTTCTCTTCGGAGACCAAAATTGCTTCTCTTCAGAGACCGAAAGACCTCTGCAGAGGCGTACTTCACCTTGCTTGAAGTACCAAAAATAAACCCTTTACTGGGGCACAAAAATCAAAACCTTCTTCAGAAGCTCATTTCATTGTGCAGGAAAATTCATTTTTAAACAAATAAAAGTGATCATTCCCAAAAGTCGAAGTGTTCTTCTAACAGAAAGAGAAAGTAAAAATTTCTCTAGAAACGAGATATACTCTACTAAAAGCAGAATGATTCCTTCCTCAAAAATGGAATAGTTATTCTCTAATATAAGAGTATCAGTCTTGTAAAAGCGAGAAATATTGCAATGCACTTGTGGTGTGGGGGCAACATTATACAATTCAGTTACATTAATAAAAGTAATATACAAGCGACACACCACAAGTTCATTACAATATCACATAAAGAAGATGTGGAATAAATGCGTTCTTGAAACACAGACAAGAGTTTGTGCAAGTAAAAAGAATCGTTTACTCTACACTTCAAATGAGAAACAGATATATTCCTACATACACAAGAATTTGTACAAGTAAAATAGCTATTTTATTCAATATTATGGAAGCTTTTTACATTATGCAGATTACAAAAAGGAGCGGAGACCGGTATCCGCACAATCTCCGGTCAATACAAAAAGCAGAAAAGACAAAATCAAACTCATTTCTCCTTCTTCCCACCCTTGGAGCTTTTACCCGGCCTGGTAATTAGTTTCGAAGGCCGTATCGGAGAAGAAGGAGAAAGAGACTCAGCCGGATCAATCTCTGCTTCATCCCCAGCAACAGAAGAACTTTTCTTTCCTTTCTTCGAAGCCACACGTTTCCCCTTCTTCTTGGAAGAAGACTCACTCCTCGGAGCAAGAAATGTAGAAAGCTTTGTGTCGTAGTCAAAAGATCGCTCCGGGGTCTTCTCGCTATCTTCCAGATCTTCTGCTTTCTGTTCCTCGGAAGCAGGTGGTTCGTCCAAACCTTGAAGGGCCGCTATCGGTTCTTCCTGTGAACCTGGTTGAGAAGCTGGAAGAGGAGTAACTTGAGAAGGAGGAGGAACGGCATCTGAAGAAGGAGGAATTGGTGTAGTTTCCGGCACGTCTGCTGCATAATAAAAGAAATCAAAATCAGTATTCTCCGAGAAAAAAGAAGACCGTGAATCGTCAAAGTTACCTGGAGAAGCCGGTTTAGCGAGATCAATCTCAAATTCCCGAGCCTGAAAGTCCTTCATTGCCTCTTCCTCTGTAGGGGTGGTCATAGTTTCTTTGTCAACCTTAGCAGGAGGCGTGGAATGAGAACTAGAGCCAGTAACATCCGCGTAAGCTAAAGCCGAAGTATAAGCAGGAGCAATAGGAGGTATTTCTCTCTCAGGAAGCTTCTCTCCCATCGCCTCGGCCCGCACTCGGATAAGCTGCTCTTTTCCTTTGGCAAGGGCAACGCGATCGCTTTCACCTAAGTAGGTAGCTTGAAGATCTGTTTTAGAATAACCGGCACCGCCAAACAAGTCGATGATTGCCTCACATACTTCCGCTAAAGTGACCTCATATTCTGGTCCCAAAAATGAAAGGCTCCCACGCCCCAGGACGCAATGCATATAAAAGTCAAATAAAGTCGCATCAATGGTGGCTTTGGTTGCCTTTTGGGATTCTTCAGCCGCAGCCTTACCAGAGAGAGCTTCATCACGCTCTCTTTCAACTTTCAATAACTGGGATTGCAGCCTCGCAATTTCTAAGTCTCGAGAGCTGATTTTCTCCTGAAGTTGAGCAGCGTCATCACGATATTTTCTAGTAACATGCTGTTCTGCTTCAAGTTTTACTTCAGTATCTCGCTGAGCAGCATGGGCGTCTCGAACTTGTTTTTGAAGCATTTCTTCTTTCTCAGAGTAAGAAGTGGAAGAAGTGGCAAGCTCATTTTTGAGTCTTTCAACTTCAGCTTCGAGCTTCCCATAATCATCGCTAATGCTTTTCATCTCCGCATCGTGCTGCTTACGCCATTTGTCCCATTTTGATTTATCGTTCTCCATAGTCATCATCGCCTCAAGGTTCATATGGTTGACCCTTTGAAGTTCATCAACCAGCTTCTGCCATCCAGACATTCTTTCAATGTCAAGCTTGACGGCATCAACATTTCTCAGCATCGCCTGCTTATCAATGGGAACCAAGTCTAAGTCAAAACGGACTCCTTTTAAACACCAATTTGGAAATCGGCTCTGGAGTGTGGGAGGTCCGTCCCCGGCTTGATACTGAGGCCTATTAATAATTGCCTGGATGTCAGACTCCTTAAGGGTAGGAGAACCGGACGATGTATTAGGAGGAATAGAAGCGGTAGTCTTTTCCGGGATGTTAGATGTGTCTTTCTCACCAAGTCTGATCCGTTTGCTGGAATCATCAGAAGTATGACTCTTCCCCTTATCGTCGTAAGATTTCCTCTTGTAAGGATCGTCGCTTTTGCGGGAAGAGTCACGTCGCTCGTCTCTACTCCCATAGTGCTCTTCGTCTTCTCTCCGACGACGTTCTTCGTAAGCTCGCCTTTCGTGAGCCTTTCTAGCAGCCCTTTCCTCATTAGTTTCCTTCGGAGCGCCGATATAACTCCTAAAGTCATAAGCGTCGCGGCTCCCGTGACGCTGGAATTTGTCAAAGTAAGAGCCACTTCGCCCCATTGTAGAACCTGAAATTGAAGAAGAAAGGCAAGTCTTAGAAATTTTCAAATTTAAGGAGCTAAGTGCATATAAGTGCCAAAATCCTAAGTGTGTGTGGCGTGCAAACTACATGCGTCAAACTACAGACCACGCTTTAGTGTGGAAACAGAGACGACTAGCGTAGTAGGCGTCTGGGTTTGTTTAAAGGTGGAAGTCGCCTCGACAACGGGAGAAGTTGCTTTTGGATTGTTATCCCCGAAAAGCTCTTGAGAAGTTATCATGATATCGCTCAAACCATCAAAGGTGTCGTCACCCTGGTGTTCGGCAGACTTCTCCTTTTCAACCTCCATATCAATTGACTTTTCAGAAACTCGAGGATTTTCTTCTTCCTCAATAATTGGGGCAAGTGCCGACTTGCTAACTAACCCTACAACATCGGTGAATGCGGAACATTTTATCAAAGCAACTTCAACAACGGGTGCTTCTGATGCAATTTCTTCTACAAAAGCTGGGGCATTCGAGGTCTCTGCTCGAGAGTCCGAAGCAACTAACGTTTCCGCATCAGAGTTAGAGATTTCATGGATCTGGGTTGATCTAGAAGGATGTAAAAGTCCAAACTGGTGAAGAAACTCATCTTTCAACAGAAATTTCGCATCCCGTTCTTCAACTGGAACAGCCATGAGTCTTTCCAGAGTTTGCTTATGACTAGGGTCCCTAGAGGGAGAGAGGAGCGCTGAAATGAGAAAGCAAAGTTAACACATAGTGATTCGGACTGCAAAATACTCAGAGAATAAGGAGAAGAAAGGATAGGCATTCTTACTTCCTTCTCTCCACACGGCGTAAAACCCAGGGGGACAGCGAACGTAAAAATACTGAGTCAAAAACCCATGAGCAGTATCAGGGAGGCCGACAACCAATTTGCGATTCCTGGCACTTCTTATAACAATGATCGAAGGATGATCTTTGATTTTGACAAAAGAGCATAGATAACAAATTTCATCAACGCTGGGGAGACGGTCAAGCGTTCTGCCGAATAGTACGCATAGCCCCATTAGAACAGCATAACCATTGGGGTGTAATTGGAATGGAGCGAATGCCAGTTGGCGGAGAAGATGTTGAAGAAAATTGTTGAAAGGAGGAATGGCTCCGCTCGAGCACATTTGTCGGTTGACCGCCACAAAGCCAGGAGGTGCTACATCAGCAGTGTTGTTCTTCTCAGGAAGGATAGCGTCATCCTCAGCAATGCCAAATTGAGTACACAATTGCCGAAAAGTTTAGTACAATAAAGTGGAAGAGGCTCTCTCTGGGGGATTGACTAAAGGAGCTGAATGAGAATGGACTCTCCGGTCTGAACTGTTACATCTGCTTGTTGAGAAGCCATTCTACACAAGCAACTGGATATTCAAATATGAATGTGCACGTTTCCTAAATAGTGTGAAGTGTTGTGCAAAACTAATAAAGATAACAAATGAATACAAACTGGAATTAAGCTAGTCGGTAACTGATCGATTATCAAATTTCAGGACTTGTTAATTTAAAAGTTCAGGTACGGTATTAAGTGCAAACCGGACATTTTCAGTTGACTATTTCAATGTTGCTTTAATACTTTGCTTGAACTTGTTGATTTAAAGCACTTCATTCACACAATCTATTTATGTTGATTATCTATTATTAACTAATCTGTCATTTGATGTGGGCAGTCGGTGACAGTATATTCGTCCCAATTTTCTGTGGATATTGTATTAGACAGGTTATTAGTTTGCAAGTTAGAGTGATCTGTGGGAAAATGCAGCGGTTCATAGTTCAGCAGTTCATAGTTCAAAATGCAGCAGTTTAAAGTTCATTCAAAGCCTAAGTCATGAGTCGCCAACGACTTATGTATTAACTCGTCCACGGCCTAAGGGTTACAAGGCAAGTCAGTAGTACTTCATGTCTTAGGTCGTGCGAAAATAAAAAAAGGGCTTCAGTTCAAAGCGGTGTACAATCCCAAGTCATAAGTCGTCCACGACTCAGAACTATGTCGTAAGAGGCTAAGTCGTCTATGACTCAAGAACTATGTCGTAAGAGGCTAAGTCGTCTAAGACTCAAGAACTATGTCGTAGGAGGTTCGAGTCGTGGGTCGTACAAAGCTGCTAAAACGTGGCCATGCTAGCATCTCACTCGTTTGAACCCATTGACTTTTCTCCTAACCCATTATCCACCAAACCCGATAACCTCTCAATCAAAACTACGATCCTCATCTTCATTCCACCACACCATGGAGTCATCCAAAGTTCAGATCGCCAAAGCCTCGCCAATCTAATCAATGAAAATCTGAAACACAGTAATCCTCCATCTCCATCGCCTCATTCATCTAAAGATGAAATCAAGCAAAATCAGGCTCACAAACTACCGGTACGGTGGAATTCGCAACAAAACATTGCACAAGGGGATGGATTAAGTATAGGGAGGAGAACTCACGAATCAGTGATGATTAAAGGTCGAGGAGGGAGCAGAAACACTTACGCAATAGAGAATCGAGAATCGAATTGGTTGATTGTTAGAAAAGGAAGAAATTGCCTTGAGAAAGCTCGGGGGAATATTAATGGCGGATACGACTCAGGAGATAGGTAATGGATAGAAGGAACGACTCAAGCTTTTTATACCTTTGGGCAGTGGAACACGAAAAGACATACACGAGTTAAGATGAGTCGAAGCACACGACCTACGACTTAGGCGTGTACTTCGAGGGGCAAATGTTAACACTTAAGTTTCTTCGACTCAAGAAATATACGACTCATGGTCTTACGAGATAAGAAGTGTACGACTCATGGTCTTACGAGATAAGAAATGAATGACTTAAGTTATGTCATGACTTAGTGACTTCAAAAAGCTAACGACCTAATTGCTGAAGGGACCTACGAGTTAGCAGGCCTACGACTTAAGAGCTTCATGACTCAACGAGATAAGCTTCTTACGACTCAAGAGGCCTTATGACTTAAAGGCTCTACGACTCATGAGGTCTTACGACTCATGAGGTCTTACGACTTAAAGGCTCTACGACTCATGAGGTCTTACGACTCATGAGGTCTTACGACTCATGAGGTCTTACGACTCATGTGGTCTTACGACTCATGAGGTCTTACGACTCAAGAGGCCTTACGACTTAAAGCCCGTGCTTATGCTACCTTTATCTGGTAAGTCGGCTACGAGTTAGCACTTGTCTTCAACTGAGCCACAAGAAGAACCCAGTATGGCGCCCACGAGTTATCTTAAGTCGGCTATGAGTTATTGCTTACCTTAAGTCGGTCACGAGTCATGACTTAGCCAATTTTCTGTCCAGAATTCAGAGCTGCTCCTATAAATACCCCATCACTTCCAACATGAAGGGGACTTTTGGCAATTCATTTCTTCAAGCGTCCATACTCTGCTGCACTGAAAATTCACTCAACAAGTAAAGATCTTCCAACACTCAAGGCACTACAACAAGCTTCGTGAAGGACTTCATTCATCCGATACGGATTTAGCAAGATTCATCACCGAAGATTGAGCTAGTAACCTAGATTGTTGTGTGATCAAGTTATATTGTATTTGACAAGTGATTTGTATCGATCTGTAACCGAATCAACAATAAAAGATTATAAAGTGGACGTAGGCTCAATTACGGGCCGAACCACTATAAACCTGTTGTTCATTTACTGCTTTTTTGCTATTTTTAGCTTATATTCTATTCCCGTACCAACGGGTGGTGCTTTCACGATTCTATTACACACACCGGGTGTTAGCGTTCACTTTTAATCGTTAACAGCGTACCTTTCTAGCATTTTTAAGCAAAGCATTTATTTATTAAGCATTTTGCGCAACCAAATCCCGCCAAGCGGTAGCCATGGCACCTGTACTTACTCAATTCAAACACGTAAGTGACAAATATATAAAGTTATTAACAATTTACTCTTTTAAACAACTACAACATATGCATATTAAAAGAAATGCATACTAAGCAAGGTTTATAAGCAACTTATATGATTTTGACATCACTTGTAATTGTTTACAACCAGTTCATATACAACGCCATTCATTTCTTCATTTTCAATTAGTTTACATTCACTAATTTAAATTCAAGTTGATTCACTTCCAATTCAAATTCCATCACATAGCGTTCATACGTTAGCTTTCCATTTGATTAATTCAATTACATATGAATTTCCATACAATCAACTAACAATCATCTAACAACCAAATCATAATCAATATAACCAAATTCATTCAATTTACTTTACTTCACATTCAATTTGGTTCAACATTTTTAATTCCAATTAGTTTAATATTAAATTGGCTTTCATTGAATTTCCAATTTATTAGCTTTTAATGAATTAACACTTATATCCATTATTCCATATCAATTTACTTACATTCGATTGATTAACATTCAATTCATTAGTTCAATTCAATTGCTAATTCATTTTACAAATAAGGTTGAATCTCCTTTATATAACTCAATTTCAAATCCATTTAATTCACTTTGTTATTTCACTTCGACACCAAAATAAACTTCATTTAACATCACTTAAGTTATATTCCTTTCCAAATTTCCACTTACATTTGCTTTCACTATACAACTTAAGTTATATTCCTTTTAAACATTATTTGTTTAGCTTAACTTAAATTTCCACTTATAAATCCAATTCAGTTTATTTAACCTTCCTTTAGTTAAATTCACATCATATATTTACTATGCTAACTCAAATTCTTTAACTTTACCAAAGCTAAAATTTATTATCTCATATTATAAGTTCAAAACTCGTTTTACTTATATTCATCAATTTCAATTTGGATTTTAATTTCAAATTTTGTTTATCACAACAAAACTTCAATTTCCAATTTACTATGGTAGCAAATCCACCACACAGAAACTTGAAAATGATACTGATGATGATGTAGTCATCACTGTAACAACCCGCATATTTATCGATTTTATATATAAATATTTTATTTAAATATAACATCGTTCGTCGGATTATAGTCCGAAAAGCTACTTTTTGCATACGGGCGAATTGGGACTCGAGACCACTTCCATTAAGTTCGAAATGCCGTTTGCGACCTTTTTGAGTATAAGCTTCGATATGTTTGGAGTAAGTCGGATTTTGCTACTTTTTCACTTTGGGTTTGGTTTGGGTTCGGCCCCTTTGCCCACTTAACCCCCTAGCACTCTAAATCTTCATCCATTCACTCCCATTTCATTTCATTTCCTCAAGCAAACTGAAAATGGTGGAGAGGAAGAGGAATTAGAAATTACAAAACTGTAACGACCCGATATTTTGGACCATTCGCATCCATTATAAGTGTATATGTAGACACTCATGCCGGAATTGAATTGCTCAAAATACCGCGTTGTTAATTTAAATTTGGCAAAACTGAACATATACAGTAAATAAATAATCACAGATCAGAGACACAGAGTAATAAATGCAGCGGAAATAAAAGAGATAGTAGTTCATGAAGCTACTATATGAATATATAAGATACATCAGAGTTTACAACAGAAGAGTAACACGATACATCAGATACAAATCAGAATACATCACTGGAATCATCGAATACTGAAGCAGAATAGATGGCTGGATCTTCAAGTAAAGCTCCAACTCCAATGGTGAGTCTCGAAAGCTGAACCACTTAGTCTGACCCGAGCGTAAAGCAAAACACAAAACACTCGAGTCAGGATTAACATTCTTATATTAATAAATCCAACTCAAGTGAAATAGCAATTGAAATACAAGTAACTCAAAGGATGTTTGGAATGACCATCCTTTAAGGATCCATTAAACTATCTACTAGGTAGTAATGTACGCTAAGTAGATAATGTCTATCAGTAATATAAAGATATCAAAATAGCGTTAAGTCATGGCCCATTCCACCCTTAACACATTTTTATTCCCAAAAGCATATACAAGACCGTAGTTTCCCCAAAACCGGAAGTCACCAGAGGGCAATCCATATACTCAAGGTACAAATCAAATTCGTAGTGGTCGCGCATAAATGGAATACAAGTATGACAAGGCACATGAGGCTATACCCAAGGTAGTGATACTACCGTTCGCCTGATCCGGACTGGTGAGAACGCAACGCCGCAGCGCCCGCAACACCGTGAAACACACTCCCAAAATCAAGGGTGCACCAATCGACAACAAGTATAAGTAGTTCGAGGAAGTGTGTCCACTTGAGGTATCAATCCTCCATTGGCCCGGCACAGCTCCTGTTTTAGTCATTTCCAATTTGACACAAGTGTCAAGGCTATCCATTATCGTTCTCTTTCTTCAGTCATCACGTCCATCATTCCAACCACTTCATTCTGGATCATCACTCCGCGTATAGTTATTAAAGTGGTTTTCAGTTTAGATAGAGAGTATAACCATAACCGAATTCCGGTCTCTTTAATAACTTTCGTAATTATTACACCGATTGGTCGTTTGTTTATTTCAAAACCAAATCAATTTCAATTTCAATTTCAATCAACGTTTCATTCGTCTTTCGAAATCAATTTCCAAAATTTACATTTCAAAAACTTCCAAATTACCATTTCAAAATCTTATAATTCAATTTCAATCTTTATTTAAAACCATTCAAATATTGATTCAAGTTCGTATATAAGTTTCATTTCGGAATCATTTAAATTAACTTAATGTAACATTTAAATCACTTTAAATTCATTTATCAATTTCATTCAATATTCATTTAGTAAATTTCCATTCAAAACAATTTCTAATAAATTTCCAATTCATTAAATCCATTATCTAAATTCAACTTCCTTATTTCAAACTTACAATTTGAATTAAATTCGTCGAATCAAATTCTTTAAATTTCAAGTCTTACATTGATTTCAATAAATCACATTTTATTTCTTGTTAAAGAAATTCAATTCACTTCTTTACTTACTTAAATAATTTTCCAAAACTTAACTAATAAAGGAACTCAATTTCAATTATTTACGAGGTAAAATTCACTTATTCAAAAGTTCAATTTCACATATTAAAGAATTCAATTCAATTTAATCATTAAATAATTCAATCTTATTTAATTATTAAATAATCCAAAACTTAATTATTAAATAATTTCAAAGTTAATAATTTCAAACTTACTTATAATTTCAAACTTAATTATAAAATCATTTCCAAGTTTAATAATTCCAAACTTAATTATAATTTCAATCTTAATCCAATCATTTCTCAAATTAAACAACATTCTTTCATCAATTACATTGTTAATATTTTGTTTCAGATTATCAAATATTAACATTTTCCTTTCATTAAAAATTCAAATTTCAATCTCATTTCAAAACCATATTATTTATTCAAATAAAATCTTCATTTTATTTTTAAATCCAATTTATTGACCAATCGGGTTTTATTTAATTTTCTATCCTAGGTCAAATTTCAATTTGGGTATTTATCATTTCAACCCGATTCCAATTCAAATAAAAAAAATCAAAACATACAAAGGGAACTTGCAGTGTGATAACTGGGATGGTGTCAAAGTAAATAAACAAACAATAACAACAATCAATAACAATCCAATAATCAATTCAAATAATCCCGAAATAACCGTATTAATTCGCATTGTTATTTGTACGAATTAATATAATTATTTCTAGAATCTACACTATCATTTCATGTAGATTAAAGATTTTTACATTACGGTTTTCACTTGTCATTCAATTTCAATTTTCATACATCATCAATTTAACAACATACATTCAGTGGTTCAAAATGTAATTAAATAAATCCTACGTGTCAATAAATTCAACAGTTAAAGGGGTCATATTATACAAATGTCAGTTAATCAAATTTAACATTTAATTATCCTATATCAAGTTCAATTTCATACTATTTATCATTTTAACATTAACAATTTAACGTCCAATATAAACATCAACAATCAATCAATTATCAGCCAAACTATATTATCATCACATAAATAATTAACAGATAATGGTGTCAGATGTCATAGGTGAACTGATACAGGCAATAGCATATATAACAGTGTAATCAACTAACAGCAGCATATTTCAATTGTCGTTTCAATTGAAATCAAATTTAATAAATAAAAGAACGTTAATCGTGAGTGAGTGCTCACCTTTCGAGGCTAGAGAGATTTGACGATGGACGAGTTACAAATCCGAGCAAAGTGAGATGGGCACGAATTTGATGAAGAAACAGGCACGACAGACCAAAAGCTGATAAAATAGGAAATCAAGGACCATATCAGTTTGGTAAAACAGAAATTTTATATATTAATATTATTATTATCATTTCCATAAAATCAATATTAAAATTTAAGATGAATATTAAAATAATATATATATATATATATATAATTAAAAATCAGTGTTTACATTTAAACACATATCATATTACCTAACTTATTCATTTTAAACAACTGACACAAATCTTATAAAATTATCATATAAATCTTACGAACACAACAAATCTATATTATCAACATAAAGTAGATACCGTATGTAAGTATGCTTAACCAGTATATAGGCTGACCTTAAACTCAAAATAAAATAAATAAATAAATAATAAAAAAAAAAATCCAAATCGATCATTGTATGATATCTATACAGGATTAAACAGGCTTAAATTTTATATTAGCAAGTATAAACTAGCCTAGGAACTTACAGATATAACGACAGGCACATAACATACTTGTATATATATACTTACTGTAACTTTTAAAACTAAATTATGAAAACATATATAATTACAGACCTATACTTTTATATAACAAATTTCATAACAGCAACCAAAAGAAAAAGAGACCCTAACCCATAACTTTATATATAACAACCATTGTTTTTCTTTTCAATACATACGTATACTTTAAAAACAATCTCCAATTTAACTTTTAAAACAGAACTTTAATATTTGAACTAAAATATGGATGGCCTTCATACTTTGTAGCTGTAAATTTATATACACAGTAACATATAAGTTTTATAATATAAACTAACATATATACATAGTCTTTTTTATGAATCGCTTGTATAATACTCTATAACACTAGTACAAAACATGTACTTGTGCTACACACTATCTACAGAAACAACAATAAAGTAAATATATACAACCGTATGTTTATTAGAATAAAATAATATTATTCATATGTAAACCACATATATCAAAAGTTTATATATCGCTCTCCTTTTGGAAAATAACCATAAAGTATTTTTATGACTTATCAACTCAAACTGACTATAGACACTTAAACTAATTTACACATATCTATAAATACATACAGTATATGCATCTATACCCAGAGGCTACATCATCTAAATTTTCAAAATAATTGTATATAACATAGTATGCTTCATATATCTCAAAGTATGATACAGTAACTTACATACTAACCTATATATATGTCAACCAACATACATACAAATAGTTGGTCTCGAGGATAGGCTGCAGCATAGGACCATGTGATGGGGACGCTTGGAGGAGCAGGCGAAAGGAAGATAGAATGATGGTGGATCCGGGTTTGAGCGCTGCTGGGAAGTAGATCTGGGAAGATCTCGGCCAAGAGAGGGCGGACGGTGGAGGTAGGCGGTTGTGAAGGAAGGATGGGTGGTTGCTCAAGGCGGGTCTGGTCGCACGTGTTTTGCTGGCGAGGGCATGATGGTAGGATGGTGGTGGAGTTCCGAGATGAGGTGGGGTCGGACTGGGTGGTGCGTGCTGGTCACGATTTCTTGTAGCCGAGAGGGGATGGTCGGCGGCATATGGGAGGACAGCGAGTTTGAGAGGGAGAGAGGCCGAGAACAGGAAGAAAGAAGTGGAGGAAGAAAATGTGAAGAGGGGAGAAGAAACGAATGTGTGGAGAGAAGATGGAAACAATACAATGTATATATTTTTGATTTCAAGCCAGAGAACGAACCAGTGCAATAATAAAATAAATTTATAATTTAAAGAGCTAGTAATAGTCAGTTTGAATTTTGAAAATTGCAAAGGACACCGTCTATTGGAAGTTAAACGGTGGAATATAAAAGATACGTTGGAAACTAAAAGTTAGAATACGATACCGGTACAATCAACGTTTCCGTGGATTTCGCTATGCACCAGACTTCAAAACACAGAAATAAATACACCGTACAGATCAGCGCGGTGAGACGGTCAAAACGATATATAGATATCAGTGGTACGATCATCCGATAAAAATCGATATCGGTACTAGAATACTGCTATTTTGCAGAAAATAAGAACGACGGAGCCAAAGATGTCCGAATTTGGAAAAACGACAAACTGACATCTTGCTCAGAAGATGGTTTAGAATTTTTCTATGTAAAAATTTTTAGGTTTCGAAAACATTTTATTTTCATTACTTTTTAACTGATTGAATTGAAGTGAATTTACGCGCGAAATAAACTTTCATATTTTCGGACGAAAATTTACCAGTTGCTATGTTTAACTAGACGCATTCCCAATCTCAAAATTATATTTCAAAATTTTATCGTTTAAAATTTCACAAAATTTCAACTAATTACGTTATTAAAACAGTTGAAATTTACGGGTCGTTACACTCTCCCCCACTCAAAACTTTTCGTCCCCGAAAAGGAACGAGGTAGGAGAATAGAAAAAACTAGAAGGAAAAACAGATTTGAAATACAAAATAACAATTAATTTAAACCATATAAATTCAAATTTAAATTAATTGATATTCAACAATTGATTTAATCAATTTGATTTCACTAAAATCAATCTCAACTATTTCTAAATTCATTATCTTATTATCCAATTATCTTAAATTTACAATTTCTAAAACCATAAATTTGAATAATCTTTTATTATAATCATATTTTATTTTCAACAGATTAAATTCTTTAATTCCAAATTATTATAAAATTTTATTTCACTTAATATCCCTTATCACTTATATTTAAACCATATAAATTAATTTAAAACATAAAGTTTCGATTTGAATTAATTTACAACTATTAATTTCTTTTAAATTCAAGGTATTTTCATATGTTGATCAAATTTCAATTTATTAATTCTTTCGAACAAATTTATTTCATTATTAACTGAGTTTTACTTATTATCCTTTCTAACCCTATTAACATCTTCATAATCAAAATTAGTGTATAACATTTATTATAACACTCAAATTTATTTATAAATTCAATTTATCTTATATATTATCCAATTACATATTCAACTTCTGAATGATTTAGGTAAGTTGTATTAGAATGCAGTTAAACAATATACAAATTAAAATTTTCAAATTCAATTATTCAAGTTCGAATATTAATTCCAAATTTTGGTTTTATTTATAATTAAAATCATCCTTTAACAAAATTTAAGAATTAGATTTCCAATTAACTTTAAACAATTTAGAATTATATATCGTATATTTATATCAATCAAATTAAAATTTTAAAATAAGATACCTATATATATATAAATCAGGTTATACTGAAGAAATTCAATTTAAAATATATTTTTTCAAAACAAAGCCGTAGCAAAGCTACAGAATAGTATCTCCACTTCGAAACTCGAAAATGAACGTCGATGATGCGGCCGCCATCACCGAAATTATTTTCCAGCGACAAAGAGAAGAGCACTGATTTTACATTTTAAAACTCTTTGAAAACGATTTCTATTCGAAAATACTTTCAATAATATATACTTTAAAAATTTTAAAAACCAAAGTTCGAAATCACCGGAAACTAAATTCTCAAATTTCTGAATTAAATTCATTTCAAATTCCAAATTAATTTATAAACCGTATTTATAAATTTATTTAGAACAATAAATGATAATCAAATATTATCATTTCAAACAACAATTTAATTAACTTATTAAATTCCAGAAAGTTTAACTTATATTTTTACAATATAATCAACAAATTTATTTCATTTACCAAATTTGAAAATAATATTGTGTCAGTTTGCTCTGTTCAAGTGTTTTGGAGATCCTATCGATAGCGCTGATCAGACGAATCGATCGGAAACCCAAATCACATCAACAACTCAAACAACACAATATATAAAACATTTAATATTAATTTACAAATACATTTCTTTGCTCGACGATACAGGGATGAATTTTCAAAATAAGGATAGGGTTTCAAATTTGATGGACTCAAGTTAAAGAGAATTCTGCTTTGAATACAAGTTCGAAAGAAAAGATAAGATGATTCAATTTACAGAATCGGGTTGGATAATCTTATTTAATTCACGGGCAATCTTAACCGGAACGTCCATAACTTCAAGAATAAGATCGATGCTGAATTCCAAGGTAAATCAACATTCGATCTCAAGAGATGGAAGTCATGTGTAGCGGGGAATAGATAGCATCGTAAACCGAGGATACAGAAATCTTCGGTAAATCAATGCCTATTGTAAAGGAGTTTTGCTCCTTTACGAATCATTCGAAGATTGGCGAGACCGCCGATCTATTATAGATATCATTCAAAATGGAGTTATAGGGTGCTCCAGAATTGAAAGAAGACGAATAGTGAAGGACACGAATGAATTTCGGAACCGAGGAGAACGTCCCAAAATTCAAGGAATTGAGTCAAAGGAAGAGATTGAAACTCGAATGAGAGTGGTTCTGTAAATACATTTACCTTATATGTTAAGTTTTGCCTAGAGCTACCAAAGCTCTGATACCAACTGTAACGACCCGATATTTTGGACCATTCGCATCCATTATAAGTGTATATGTAGACACTCATGCCGGAATTGAATTGCTCAAAATACCGCGTTGTTAATTTAAATTTGGCAAAACTGAACATATACAGTAAATAAATAATCACAGATCAGAGACACAGAGTAATAAATGCAGCGGAAATAAAAGAGATAGTAGTTCATGAAGCTACTATATGAATATATAAGATACATCAGAGTTTACAACAGAAGAGTAACACGATACATCAGATACAAATCAGAATACATCACTGGAATCATCGAATACTGAAGCAGAATAGATGGCTGGATCTTCAAGCAAAGCTCCAACTCCAATGGTGAGTCTCGAAAGCTGAACCAATTAGTCTGACCCGAGCGTAAAGCAAAACACAAAACACTCGAGTCAGGATTAACATTCTTACATTAATAAATCCAACTCAAGTGAAATAGCAATTGAAATACAAGTAACTCAAAGGATGTTTGGAATGACCATCCTTTAAGGATCCGTTAAACTATCTACTAGGTAGTAATGTACGCTAAGTAGATAATGTCTATCAGTAATATAAAGATATCAAAATAGCGTTAAGTCATGGCCCATTCCACCCTTAACACATTTTTATTCCCAAAAGCATATACAAGACCGTAGTTTCCCCAAAACCGGAAGTCACCAGAGGGCAATCCATATACTCAAGGTACAAATCAAATTCGTAGTGGTCGCGCATAAATGGAATACAAGTATGACAAGGCACATGAGGCTATACCCAAGGTAGTGATACTACCGTTCGCCTGATCCGGACTGGTGAGAACGCAACGCCGCAGCGCCCGCAACACCGTGAAACACACTCCCAAAATCAAGGGTGCACCAATCGACAACAAGTATAAGTAGTTCGAAGAAGTGTGTCCACTTGAGGTATCAATCCTCCATTGGCCCGGCACAGCTCCTGTTTTAGTCATTTCCAATTTGACACAAGTGTCAAGGCTATCCATTATCGTTCTCTTTCTTCAGTCATCACGTCCATCATTCCAACCACTTCATTCTAGATCATCACTCCGCGTATAGTTATTAAAGTGGTTTTCGGTTTAGATAGAGAGTATAACCATAACCGAATTCCGGTCTCTTTAATAACTTTCGTAATTATTACACCGATTGGTCGTTTGTTTATTTCAAAACCAAATCAATTTCAATTTCAATTTCAATTTCAATCAACGTTTCATTCGTCTTTCGAAATCAATTTCCAAAATTTACATTTCAAAAACTTCCAAATTACCATTTCAAAATCTTATAATTCAATTTCAATCTTTATTTAAAACCATTCAAATATTGATTCAAGTTCGTATATAAGTTTCATTTCGGAATCATTTAAATTAACTTAATGTAACATTTAAATCACTTTAAATTCATTTATCAATTTCATTCAATATTCATTTAGTAAATTTCCATTCAAAACAATTTCTAATAAATTTCCAATTCATTAAATCCATTATCTAAATTCAACTTCCTTATTTCAAACTTACAATTTGAATTAAATTCGTCGAATCAAATTCTTTAAATTTCAAGTCTTACATTGTTTTCAATAAATCACATTTTATTTCTTGTTAAAGAAATTCAATTCACTTCTTTACTTACTTAAATAATTTTCCAAAACTTAACTAATAAAGGAACTCAATTTCAATTATTTACGAGGTAAAATTCACTTATTCAAAAGTTCAATTTCACATATTAAAGAATTCAATTCAATTTAATCATTAAATAATTCAATCTTATTTAATTATTAAATAATCCAAAACTTAATTATTAAATAATTTCAAAGTTAATAATTTCAAACTTACTTATAATTTCAAACTTAATTATAAAATCATTTCCAAGTTTAATAATTCCAAACTTAATTATAATTTCAATCTTAATCCAATCATTTCTCAAATTAAACAACATTCTTTCATCAATTACATTGTTAATATTTTGTTTCAGATTATCAAATATTAACATTTTCCTTTCATTAAAAATTCAAATTTCAATCTCATTTCAAAACCATATTATTTATTCAAATAAAATCTTCATTTTATTTTTAAATCCAATTTATTGACCAATCGGGTTTTATTTAATTTTCTATCCTAGGTCAAATTTCAATTTGGGTATTTATCATTTCAACCCGATTCCAATTCAAATAAAAAAAATCAAAACATACAAAGGGAACTTGCAGTGTGATAACTGGGATGGTGTCAAAGTAAATAAACAAACAATAACAACAATCAATAACAATCCAATAATCAATTCAAATAATCCCGAAATAACCGTATTAATTCGCATTGTTATTTGTACGAATTAATATAATTATTTCTAGAATCTACACTATCATTTCATGTAGATTAAAGATTTTTACATTACGGTTTTCACTTGTCATTCAATTTCAATTTTCATACATCATTAATTTAACAACATACATTCAGTGGTTCAAAATGTAATTAAATAAATCCTACGTGTCAATAAATTCAACAGTTAAAGGGGTCATATTATACAAATGTCAGTTAATCAAATTTAACATTTAATTATCCTATATCAAGTTCAATTTCATACTATTTATCATTTTAACATTAACAATTTAACGTCCAATATAAACATCAACAATCAATCAATTATCAGCCAAACTATATTATCATCGCATAAATAATTAACAGATAATGGTGTCAGATGTCACAGGTGAACTGATACAGGCAATAGCATATATAACAGTGTAATCAACTAACAGCAGCATATTTCAATTGTCGTTTCAATTGAAATCAAATTTAATAAATAAAAGAACGTTAATCGTGAGTGAGTGCTCACCTTTCGAGGCTAGAGAGATTTGACGATGGACGAGTTACAAATCCGAGCAAAGTGAGATGGGCACGAATTTGATGAAGAAACAGGCACGACAGACCAAAAGCTGATAAAATAGGAAATCAAGGACCATATCAGTTTGGTAAAACAGAAATTTTATATATTAATATTATTATTATCATTTCCATAAAATCAATATTAAAAT
This sequence comes from Allium fistulosum, assembly GCA_030737815.1. Taxonomy (NCBI): domain Eukaryota; kingdom Viridiplantae; phylum Streptophyta; class Magnoliopsida; order Asparagales; family Amaryllidaceae; genus Allium; species Allium fistulosum. The sequence continues at coordinate 969,007,270 of CM060908.1, read as the reverse complement.
TTAAGATGAATATTAAAATAATATATATATATATATAATTAAAAATCAGTGTTTACATTTAAACACATATCATATTACCTAACTTATTCATTTTAAACAACTGACACAAATCTTATAAAATTATCATATAAATCTTACGAACACAACAAATCTATATTATCAACATAAAGTAGATACCGTATGTAAGTATGCTTAACCAGTATATAGGCTGACCTTAAACTCAAAATAAAATAAATAAATAAAAAAATAATAATAAAAAAAAATCCAAATCGATCATTGTATGATATCTATACAGGATTAAACAGGCTTAAATTTTATATTAGCAAGTATAAACTAGCCTAGGAACTTACAGATATAACGACAGGCACATAACATACTAGTATATATATACTTACTGTAACTTTTAAAACTAAATTATGAAAACATATATAATTACAGACCTATACTTTTATATAACAAATTTCATAACAGCAACCAAAAGAAAAAGAGACCCTAACCCATAACTTTATATATAACAACCATTGTTTTTCTTTTCAATACATACGTATACTTTAAAAACAATCTCCAATTTAACTTTTAAAACAGAACTTTAATATTTGAACTAAAATATGGATGGCCTTCATACTTTGTAGCTGTAAATTTATATACACAGTAACATATAAGTTTTATAATATAAACTAACATATATACATAGTCTTTTTTATGAATCGCTTGTATAATACTCTATAACACTAGTACAAAACATGTACTTGCGCTACACACTATCTACAGAAACAACAATAAAGTAAATATATACAACCGTATGTTTATTAGAATAAAATAATATTATTCATATGTAAACCACATATATCAAAAGTTTATATATCGCTCTCCTTTTGGAAAATAACCATAAAGTATTTTTACGACTTATCAACTCAAACTGACTATAGACACTTAAACTAATTTACACATATCTATAAATACATACAGTATATGCATCTATACCCAGAGGCTACATCATCTAAATTTTCAAAATAATTGTATATAACATAGTATGCTTCATATATCTCAAAGTATGATACAGTAACTTACATACTAACCTATATATATGTCAACCAACATACATACAAATAGTTGGTCTCGAGGATAGGCTGCAGCATAGGACCATGTGATGGGGACGCTTGGAGGAGCAGGCGAAAGGAAGATATAATGATGGTGGATCCGGGTTTGAGCGCTGCTGGGAAGTAGATCTGGGAAGATCTCGGCCAAGAGAGGGCGGACTGTGGAGGTAGGCGGTTGTGAAGGAAGGAGGGGTGGTTGCTCAAGGCGGGTCTGGTCGCACGTGTTTTGCTGGCGAGGGCATGATGGTAGGATGGTGGTGGAGTTCCGAGATGAGGTGGGGTCGGACTGGGTGGTGCGTGCTGGTCACGATTTCTTGTAGCCGAGAGGGGATGGTCAGCGGCATATGGGAGGACAGCGAGTTTGAGAGGGAGAGAGGCCGAGAACAGGAAGAAAGAAGTGGAGGAAGAAAGTGTGAAGAGGGGAGAAGAAACGAATGTGTGGAGAGAAGATGGAAACAATACAATGTATATATTTTTGATTTCAAGCCAGAGAACGAACCGGTGCAATAATAAAATAAATTTATAATTTAAAGAGCTAGTAATAGTCAGTTTGAATTTTGAAAATTGCAAAGGACACCGTCTATTGGAAGTTAAACGGTGGAATATAAAAGATACGTTGGAAACTAAAAGTTAGAATACGATACCGGTACAATCAACGTTTCCGTGGATTTCGCTATGCACCAGACTTCAAAACACAGAAATAAATACACTGTACAGATCAGCGCGGTGAGACGGTCAAAACGATATATAAATATCAGTGGTACGATCATCCGATAAAAATCGATATCGGTACCAGAATACTGCTATTTTGCAGAAAATAAGAACGACGGAGCCAAAGATGTCCGAATTTGGAAAAATGACAAACTGACATCTTGCTCAGAAGATGGTTTAGAATTTTTCTATGTAAAAATTTTTAGGTTTCGAAAACATTTTATTTTCATTACTTTTTAACTGATTGAATTAAAGTGAATTTACGCACGAAATAAACTTTCATATTTTCGGACGAAAATTTACCAGTTGCTATGTTTAACTAGACGCATTCCCAATCTCAAATTTATATTTCAAAATTTTATCGTTTAAAATTTCACAAAATTTCAACTAATTACGTTATTAAAACAGTTGAAATTTACGGGTCGTTACAAAAACCCTAGTTCCATTTGCAAATTCTTGTTCTAGCTCCAAATTCAAAGAGAACCCATTGGTAAGCTTCATCTCCTTCTTCTCCAACACATTCTCTCTTTGATTTCAGAAATTCCTAAACCTAACTTTGGGAATGTTTCTCTTTTAAGCTTAGATTCAAGCTTGTTGAGTTGGAATTGAAGAGTGTTTGTCCTTGCCTTGCTCAATAGCTTCCTCTTCATTGTTTTTGAGTAAAAGGTGAGATTTTTATCTCACATCTTAATCTATATTTATCTTCGATTGTTAGGTATGAATTCCTAACACTTATTCTTGTGCAATTGCTTTTGGTTTGGATTGATTTGGTGATATTCCAATTTTTAGTGTTTTGAGTTCAATTCTTTGAAAATCCTAACTTTGATGTTTTGATCATGTTTTTGGTGATGAATCGAAGAGCGTATATGGCCGGGTAGTCGATTGGCGTAAACCCTTAGCGCCGTTGCTCGAGCGGTTGCAAATTGGTCGAGATTGGCCATTGTATTAGGTAGGCTGGGAAGGGCTGGAAACAAGGTCCGGCCGACCGAGCTCTGTAGCCGGTCGACCGACCTGCTTCCAAAGTGCAAAGCACTTCTCTGTTTTCATGTCCAGTCGACCGACTACAGATTCCGGGCGACCGACCTGCTTCCCGAACTATTTTCCAAATTAGGGTCCGGTCGACCGAGCCCTGAAGCCGGCCGACCGACCTGATGCTGTTTTGCCTATTCGCCTATTTTGTGTGATTTCCAACTTTAATCGATTCGTGTTGTCTCCTATTTGTTGTTACCATTTCTTAAGACTTTGATGACCCCTCTTTTGGGATGGTACCACGTTAGGTCGCTCGACCCTATCTCCCTTAGGTCGTTAGACCTCATTTTGTCCTCTCTAGGTCGTACCGTTTTGACGGGGCGCTGCCCCCTGGACCCCCGCGACATGACCGGGCAGGTCGAACCCCGTACACCTCTGCGTAGGTGATCTTATCCGAAAAACAATCAATAGAATTTCTACTATGATGGTTTTGGGATTGATTTCTTTGGATTTTTCTCACGTCTTCGAACGTGAAATTATGTGATTCGATTTGTTTCAACAATCGTTTTGTGACTTGTCACTTTAAAAATATAAAGGTTTCAATACTAGTAGTAAATATCATAACTCTTTCGTCAAAACGATTTTAACTCTATTTTCAACATCAAACTCGTTTATAAAACCACTTTCCAATCTATTAGTATATACAAACCTTTACCTCATTCGTATGAGAAAATATAATTAAACGGCCTAGGAAAACAGGTGGTATGAAACGCTTGCGTTTACTTCGTCGGTTAATTTTTGGACTTGTTCGATTGAATCTCTTGTGACAATTTTCTAGTGGAGATCTACAATCTGTTCGTAAATATTTGAGTTAAGCAAGTGGTTATGGGACATGAAGCTAAACTCTTATATTTACTAGCTTAGTGTAATCGACGCTCCTTTATGATCGATGATGATCATTTTATGGTTTAGACTAGCAATGTGAGATGTCTCTTTGTTAGTGTGTCAAAGGCCTTCGGGCCATCCGTGTGTTCGGAAAATTAAATGGATAGCTTCCATGAGATAGCTTCTCGTCTGTGTGTTCGGACTTGCCTTCGGGCCATCCGTGTGTTTGGAAAATTAAATGAGATAGCTTCTCGTCCGTGTGCTCGGACTTCCCCCTTTTTAGTGATTTCTGGGTTTCGTGTGTTGAATTCTGAGATTTGTTCTGGATTTCGTGTGTTGATTTCTAGATTTAGTGCTTCACCAACTTTTGTAATTTTCATTGATATGATATCAGTTTTTATTGTGTATTGGTGAATTGGTGTGTCATTACCTGCTTATGGGTTTGGACCTTTGAGAAGATCCTTGTGAAATTGATTAATCTCTTGTTGGTTATCATTTACATACTTATCGTAGTATGCCGTTATGGTTATTACATGTTCATGTCATGCCTTTTACTATATACCATATCATCTGATATTTATAGTTAGACTGATCCGTTTATTGTTTTCTTATAAATAATACTCGGGTCAGACCGAGATGTTACAGGTGCTTCTGCTTGACTTCTCTTCAAGATTATTCTGACTTTTGGCTAACTACATAGATTTGTAGTTTTTGGTTGTACACTTCTGAGATATAGACTCTATGTTGTGTACTTATTCTTTTGTATAGCACGTTGTTTCCTGGGGATTTGACCATGCAACTAGTACTCGGCAATAAGTGCTCGGCATCAGAGAGCGATTGGCATCAAGGAGTGTTCGGCGAAGCACTGGCCATCCAGGAGTGTTCGGCGAAGCAACTGACATCCATGAGTGCTCGGCGACAAGTGTGCTCGGCATAGTACTCGGCATCCATTAGTGTCTGGCATCGAGACTGTTCGGCGTACCAGAGTACTCGGCGTCAAGGCTGCTCGGCATACAGGAGTACTCGGCATCCCCTGGTGTTCGGCGAGACACTTGATAGCCAGGAGTGTTCGGCGAGGCACCCAACATCCAACGAGTGCTCGGCGACAAGTGTGCTCGGCGTCAAGACTGCTCGGCATACGAGACTGTTCGGCATATAAGAGTACTCGGCGTAAGGGCATTCGGCGTCAAGAAGAGCGTTCGGCTTCAACTGACTAACATCCTACACTTCCCAAACATCAACCACCTCGTTCGGCATAGAAGGGATGGTTCGGCGCAGAGCGTTCGACCTCAACAGACAACCATCCTACACTTCCCACGACACCAACATACCGTTCGGCATAGAAGGGATGGTTCGGCGCAGAGCGTTCGGCGAACCTTGCTCGGCATACGACGACCACTGTACTCGGGCTGGAGCGTTCGGCAATCAGCCCATTTGGGAAGTCCAGCCCATCTTTGCCTATAAATAGAGGGGCAGGGTCACAGTGAAATGGATCCTTTTTTGGAGAGAGAACACGGGGGAGACTCTGCCATTTTCAAGACTCATCTTCTCTACTCAATCACTTCACTCAAGCATTTGATTCACGAATTGTATTTGTAATCAACCATAAAGGAAATCAATAAAGTTGAACAAAGTGGACGTAGGTAATTACGCTGAACCACTATAAATTTGGTGTTCTTACTTTCTGCATTTAAATTAGCATTGTCTTCTCTGTTTAATTTACTTTCATCACTTATATCTCTACACAATCTTTCTGAACGAGGTTAGTGACCAATTTTGGTGCTAACACACGTGATGCTATTCTTTTGTATTATCATGGATCTTTCTGACCACAACTCTGATGTACACTTTCTTGTGATATATATTTATTCATATCTTCTTCCGCCTTTGTGATATGGATGACTGTGACTGATTTATGTTATGATTATTTCTACGTTTGTTTCCGAATATTATATATAGCCACCGTGTGATAGCTTTGTGTTTGTATCGGTATGTCAGACTTCCTCCTTAAAAGATATGCATTCTATTCTATCTGACATATCGATGCTCGCACAAAGAAGTTACATGGATGGTCGCTCCTCAACAACCTTATTCTCCATGCTAGTTGACAGCATTACACCGTAGTGTCCTTGGCTAGCGTGGGTATAGAGGTGGGGCGTCACAGCTTGGTATCAGAGCCAAACTTCGGAACAATGTAGAATAATCTAGCAAGGATCATTGTCCTAAGTCTTTCTTAGGAATCGTGCCATAGGATTTGATTCGGGTCTTCGTACCGTTCTATCCTATTTTCATTTTATGATTCCTTGTTTTATCAATCAAGTTTGTTTGATTTTCATTCTGAGATTAACCTTTTTCTCTTTTCTTTCTTTCTTAAAGAAAAGAAATGGTTAGATCTGGCCGTACCAACGTCGGTCAATCCAGTGCTACTCCTCAGGAGGGAGTATTTATGTCTGCCCAGCAGCTTCTAGATCTTGTTAAGAATGCTCAAGCTATCGGACCCGTTCCAGAGCCAACTCATCCTAGATCTGGATTTGCACGCTTATGCAGAGACTATACCGATTTTGGTGGAAGGCCATTCAAGGGATCCGAGAGTGTTATTGAAATTCAAGCTTGGCTCAAATCATGCGATCGCATCTTTTCTCGCATGAACCTTATTGATCTCCACCGAGTCCAGGTGGCTTCTAGCATGCTCCAAGAAAGAGCATTGGATTGGTATGAGCTTCTTATTTCTGAAATCGTTGAAGCGGATCTCACTTGGGAGCAATTCCGGGAAAGATTCGAATTGAAATTTGTGCCTGAGGCTGAAAAAGTAACTTTGGCCCGGCGTTTTATTGACCTTGTTCAAGGTGAATCTTCTGTGATGGACTACGTCGCATCATTCGAATCTCTTTCCAAATACGGGGTTGAATACATTAATACTCCATTGAAGAAGAACCAGAGATTTGTCTGTGGCTTGAATAAGAATCTTAAGAAGCCATTACTCCTGAAACTCGAGGTTTCATTTGATCAGCTTATTGATATCGCTCTTCGTCTTGAAAAGGCCGATAGAGAGAGTAATGTTGAAGTTGTAAGTGCTAAACAAAACTTCAACAACAACATGAAAAGGCCTATTAAGTTCAAGGGCCCCAATCCCTATCCCAATCCCGACAAGAAAGGGAAGCAACAAACTCCGGTAGCAAAGACTCCTACCACTACTCATGGACAATGCTACAATTGTGGTTCCGCAGACCACTATGCAAGGGAGTGTCCGAAACCTCTTTATTTTCGCTATTGCAAAAATTCGGGTCACCATATAACTGCATGTCCCATACTTCAAAGTAGGAAGGAGGGAAAGCTCAATGTAGTGCAAGCTCTTAGCAACCCTTCTCTTGGTCAAGGTATTTTACATTCAATCCTTGATGCTATTGTTTTATTTCGTGATCTTCCCATTTGAGTTCTTTTTGATATGGGTTCATCTCATTATTTTTATATCAAAAGAACTTTTCGATTCTTTTTCTTTAAAACATTTTGGGCTTGATGACTTCTTTGAGAATTGCGAATCCGGTTGGTGGATCCGCAACAGTCAATTTGCTTTTTATTGATGTCGAAATTATTTTATGTGATTTATCTTTCCGAGCTGATTTTTACTTAGGCTTCGGAATTGATTTTTGTAAGGATTGACTTAATTTTTATATAGCCATATCCTATGTCTCGAGTGGACTATTCATTTTCGAAATTTTCAATATGTTAAGCAGATTTCTATTTTTCTTTGTGATTCCAATTTCAAATTTTTGGTGGCATCAATTTTTATTCTTTAAACCCGCATGATGAGGAAATTGTTATCCTTCTCATTTATGTAGTTTGAGAATTTTCTGGTATTTTTGAGTTTGTCTTAGGATTATCGCCTAAGCAATCTTTTGAGTGAAGTTAAGGTCTTTTTAGCTCGACCTTGCCACCGATTTTCATTTGCTATGAGTTGCGGGAGTTATCCATTTACCGCATTCCGCACACATTATGATTCTTATGAATGACTTAATATGTCATTTAGTTTGTCCAACTTATTTCATCCATTCTATAAATCGAGTCTTCTATGAGTATCTCGATGACTTCATTTTTGTATTTATTGATTTTGGATGAAAACAGCAATTTAAAATGTTGCAAATCTTTTTCATAAGATTTATTTATAAGTACAATTTGATTTTTTGCTCTTAAACGAGAAAAGAATATTTTTAAAGGTTTTTAAGAAACATGTTTATCATATAGAAGATGATTTTGTGATTGTATTGCCCATTGAGTGCTTTAAGAATTTTGGTCGATGCGCTTGATCAACGTTATCGATAGGAATTTCCTAAACGCTTTGATGAGACAATCAAACACAATATAATGACTTGTAAAAATGTAAATTTTTCAAGAAAGATTATTACATAAAGATAATTGTGATTTTGAAAGTTTTAGCCTTCTGGGAAAGAAGATTATTTGAATGAATTCTTTTCCGATATTCTTATTCTTGTGATTCCCAATGGGAACCAAGACTTTATCTTTTGTACCAATCCTATATCGTATTGGTTCAGATGTCGTTCTCTTGCGAAAGAGAACGTGCTATCACTTGTACTTCTAAATCATTAAAGCCGATCGAGACTAGGTATGCCACTCATGATCTAGTGCTCGCGGCTATTGTTTTCGCTTTTAGAGTTTGGCATCATCATTATTTTTGGGTGAGAAATTTGTTCTCTACCCCGATCATAAATCTTTGGAATATTTATTTTCTCATAAGGAACTTCATGTTGACTCGAGTTCCTGGCATCTTATGATCTTGATATTCTTTTGTTCCCAGAAGGGAAATCGTGTTGCCAATGCGCTTAGTCATAAGCAACAAGTGGTTGATTCTTTGATGATGTCTGAATGGAATTATCTTTTTATCAAGTTCATCGGACATTTTGATATACTTCGTTTTATTGAGCTTTATCTCATTTCTTTTATGGATTAGCGTCCGATGTTCTTTTATGGTGTTTAGTTCATCTGGCGTACCGTTATTGTACTATGCCGTTGTTCCAAATTATTCGAGTTTCTCGTTTCTCTGGCGTACCGTTATTGTACTACGCCGTTGCACCGGCTCAATTTTCTGCTATCCATGACGTTTTCTTACGTCTTTCTTCTACGGAAATGCCTTTGGGATTCCAATTTTATTCTTGAGCCTAGTGTTATTGTAGAAATTGAAGTTTCACCTAATTTGACTTTTGAGCAACATTCTACTCGCATCATTGCTTCGGAGGTTGAGCGCCTTCGAAATAAAGATGTTCTTCTTGTGAAAGTTCTATGGTTTTCAAATCCCAAGGACTGCTATTGGGAAATCTAGAGAATTCATTGTGCGAACTCATCCGGGTTTACTCTTTCGTGCTCTTTATGGTGAACTTCTAATTTCAAATTTTCTTTTATATTGATATGCTTCTATGGTTGTTACTATTTATTTTCTTCTTAAGTATTGCGAGGACGCAATTTCTTTAAGGAGGGGAGTCTGTAACAACCCGCATATTTATCGATTTTATATTTAAATATTTTATTTAAATATAACATCGTTCGTCGGATTATAGTTCGAAAAGCTACTTTTTGCATACGGGCGAATTGGGACTCGAGACCACTTCCATTAAGTTCGAAATGCCGTTTGCGACCTTTTTGAGTATAAGCTTCGATATGTTTGGAGTAAGTCGGATTTTGCTACTTTTTCACTTTGGGTTTGGTTTGGGTTCAGCCCCTTTGCCCACTTAACCCCCTAGCTCTCTAACTCTTCATCCATTCACTCCCATTTCATTTCATTTCCTCAAGCAAACTGAAAATGGTGGAGAGGAAGAGGAATTAGAAATTACAAAACCCTAGTTCCATTTGCAAATTCTTATTCTAGTTCCAAATTCAAAGAGAACCCATTGGTAAGCTTCATCTCCTTCTTCTCCAACACATTCTCTCTTTGATTTCAGAAATTCCTAAACCTAACTTTGGGAATGTTTCTCTTTTAAGCTTAGATTCAAGCTTGTTGAGTTGGAATTGAAGAGTGTTTGTCCTTGCCTTGCTCAATAGCTTCCTCTTCATTGTTTTTGAGTAAAAGGTGAGATTTTTATCTCACATCTTAATCTATATTTATCTTCGATTGTTAGGTATGAATTCCTAACACTTATTCTTGTGCAATTGCTTTTGGTTTGGATTGATTTGGTGATATTCCAATTTTTAGTGTTTTGAGTTCAATTCTTTGAAAATCCTAACTTTGATGTTTTGATCATGTTTTTGGTGATGAATCGAAGAGCGTATATGGCCGGGTAGTCGATTGGCGTAAACCCTTAGCGCCGTTGCTCGAGCGGTTGCAAATTGGTCGAGATTGGCCATTGTATTAGGTAGGCTGGGAAGGGCTGGAAACAAGGTCCGGCCGACCGAGCTCTGTAGCCGGTCGACCGACCTGCTTCCAAAGTGCAAAGCACTTCTCTGTTTTCATGTCCAGTCGACCGACTACAGATTCCGGTCGACCGACCTGCTTCCCGAACTATTTTCCAAATTAGGGTCCGGTCGACCGAGCCCTGAAGCCGGCCGACCGACCTGATGCTGTTTTGCCTATTCGCCTATTTTGTGTGATTTCCAACTTTAATCGATTCGTGTTGTCTCCTATTTGTTGTTACCATTTCTTAAGACTTTGATGACCCCTCTTTTGGGATGGTACCACGTTAGGTCGCTCGACCCTATCTCCCTTAGGTCGTTAGACCTCATTTTGTCCTCTCTAGGTCGTACCGTTTTGACGGGGCGCTGCCCCGCACCCCGCCGTGGGCGCTGCCCCCTGGACCCCCGCGACATGACCGGGCAGGTCGAACCCCGTACACCTCTGCGTAGGTGATCTTATCCGAAAAACAATCAATAGAATTTCTACTATGATGGTTTTGGGATTGATTTCTTTGGATTTTTCTCACGTCTTCGAACGTGAAATTATGTGATTCGATTTGTTTCAACAATCGTTTTGTGACTTGTCACTTTAAAAATATAAAGGTTTCAATACTAGTAGTAAATATCATAACTCTTTCGTCAAAACGATTTTAACTCTATTTTCAACATCAAACTCGTTTATAAAACCACTTTCCAATCTATTAGTATATACAAACCTTTACCTCATTCGTATGAGAAAATATAATTAAACGGCCTAGGAAAACAGGTGGTATGAAACGCTTGCGTTTACTTCGTCGGTTAATTTTTGGACTTGTTCGATTGAATCTCTTGTGACAATTTTCTAGTGGAGATCTACAATCTGTTCATAAATATTTGAGTTAAGCAAGTGGTTATGGGACATGAAGCTAAACTCTTATATTTACTAGCTTAGTGTAACCGACGCTCCTTTATGACCGATGATGATCATTTTATGGTTTAGACTAGCAATGTGCGATGTCTCTTTGTCAGTGTGTCAAAGGCCTTCGGGCCATCCGTGTGTTCGGAAAATTAAATGGATAGCTTCCATGAGATAGCTTCTCGTCCGTGTGTTCGGACTTGCCTTCTGGCCATCCGTGTGTTTGGAAAATTAAATGAGATAGCTTCTCGTCCGTGTGCTCGGACTTCCCCCTTTTTAGTGATTTCTGGGTTTCGTGTGTTGAATTCTGAGATTTGTTCTGGATTTCGTGTGTTGATTTCTGGATTTAGTGCTTCACCAACTTTTGTAATTTTCATTGATATGATATCAGTTTTTATTGTGTATTGGTGAATTGGTGTGTCATTACCTGCTTATGGGTTTGGACCTTTGAGAAGATCCTTGTGAAATTGATTAATCTCTTGTTGGTTATCATTTACATACTTATCGTAGTATGCCGTTATGGTTATTACATGTTCATGTCATGCCTTTTACTATATACCATATCATCTGATATTTATAGTTAGACTGATCCGTTTATTGTTTTCTTATAAATAATACTCGGGTCAGACCGAGATGTTACAGGTGCTTCTGCTTGACTTCTCTTCAAGATTATTCTGACTTTTGGCTAACTACATAGATTTGTAGTTTTTGGTTGTACACTTCTGAGATATAGACTCTATGTTGTGTACTTATTCTTTTGTATAGCACGTTGTTTCCTGGGGATTTGACCATGCAACTAGTACTCGGCAATAAGTGCTCGGCATCAGAGAGCGATTGGCATCAAGGAGTGTTCGGCGAAGCACTGGCCATCCAGGAGTGTTCGGCGAAGCAACTGACATCCATGAGTGCTCGGCGACAAGTGTGCTCGGCATAGTACTCGGCATCCATTAGTGTCCGGCATCGAGACTGTTCGGCGTACCAGAGTACTCGGCGTCAAGGCTGCTCGGCATACAGGAGTACTCGGCATCCCCTGGTGTTCGGCGAGACACTTGATATCCAGGAGTGTTCGGCGAGGCACCCAACATCCAACGAGTGCTCGGCGACAAGTGTGCTCGGCGTCAAGACTGCTCGGCATACGAGACTGTTCGGCATATAAGAGTACTCGGCGTAAGGGCATTCGGCGTCAAGAAGAGCGTTCGGCTTCAACTGACTAACATCCTACACTTCCCAAACATCAACCACCTCGTTCGGCATAGAAGGGATGGTTCGGCGCAGAGCGTTCGGCCTCAACAGACAACCATCCTACACTTCCCACGACACCAACATACCGTTCGGCATAGAAGGGATGGTTCGGCGCAGAGCGTTCGGCGAACCTTGCTCGGCATACGACGACCACTGTACTCGGGCTGGAGCGTTCGGCAATTAGCCCATTTGGGAAGTCCAGCCCATCTTTGCCTATAAATAGAGGGGCAGGGTCACAGTGAAATGGATCCTTTTTTGGAGAGAGAACACGGGGGAGACTCTGCCATTTTCAAGACTCATCTTCTCTACTCAATCACTTCACTCAAGCATTTGATTCACGAATTGTATTTGTAATCAACCATAAAGGAAATCAATAAAGTTGAACAAAGTGGACGTAGGCAATTACGCTGAACCACTATAAATTTGGTGTTCTTACTTTCTGCATTTAAATTAGCATTGTCTTCTCTATTTAATTTACTTTCATCACTTATATCTCTACACAATCTTTCTGAATGAGGTTAGTGACCAATTTTGGTGCTAACACACGTGATGCTATTCTTTTGTATTATCATGGATCTTTCTGACCACAACTCTGATGTACACTTTCTTGTGATATATATTTATTCATATGTTCTTCCGCCTTTGTGATATGGATGACTGTGACTGATTTATGTTATGATTATTTCTACGTTTGTTTCCGAAGATTATATATAGCCACCGTGTGATAGCTTTGTGTTTGTATCGGTATGTCAGACTTCCTCCTTAAAAGATATGCATTCTATTCTATCTGACATATCGGTGCTCGCACAAAGAAGTTACATGGATGATCGCTCCTCAACAGCCTTATTCTCCGTGCTAGTTGACAGCATTACACCGTAGTGTCCTTGGCTAGCGTGGGTATAGAGGTGGGGCGTCACAGCTTGGTATCAGAGCCAAACTTCGGAACAATGTAGAATAATCTAGCAAGGATCATTGTCCTAAGTCTTTCTTAGGAATCGTGCCATAGGATTTGATTCGGGTCTTTGTACCGTTCTATCCTATTTTCATTTTATGATTCCTTGTTTTATCAATCAAGTTTGTTTGATTTTCATTCTGAGATTAACCTTTTTATCTTTTCTTTCTTTCTTAAAGAAAAGAAATGGTTAGATCTGGCCGTACCAACGTCGGTCAATCCAGTGCTACTCCTCAGGAGGGAGTATTTATGTCTGCCCAGCAGCTTCTAGATCTTGTTAAGAATGCTCAAGCTATCGGACCCGTTCCAGAGCCAACTCATCCTAGATCTGGATTTGCACGCTTGTGAAGAGACTATACCGATTTTGGTGGAAGGCCATTCAAGGGATCCGAGAGTGTTATTGAAATTCAAGCTTGGCTCAAATCATGCGATCGCATCTTTTCTCGCATGAACCTTATTGATCTCCACCGAGTCCAGGTGGCTTCAAGCATGCTCCAAGAAAGAGCATTGGATTGGTATGAGCTTCATATTTCTGAAATCGTTGAAGCGGATCTCACTTGGGAGCAATTCCGGGAAAGATTCGAATTGAAATTTGTGCCTGAGGCTGAAAAAGTAACTTTGGCCCGGCGTTTTATTGACCTTGTTCAAGGTGAATCTTCTGTGACGGACTACGTCGCATCATTCGAATCTCTTTCCAAATACGGGATTGAATACATTAATACTCCATTGAAGAAGAACCAGAGATTTGTCTATGGCTTGAATAAGAATCTTAAGAAGCCATTACTCCTGAAACTCGAGGTTTAATTTGATCAGCTTATTGATATCGCTCTTCGTCTTGAAAAGGCCGATAGAGAGAGTAATGTTGAAGTTGTAAGTGCTAAACAAAACTTCAACAACAACATGAAAAGGCCTATTAAGTTCAAGGGCCCCAATCCCTATCCCAATCCCGACAAGAAAGGGAAGCAACAAACTCCGGTAGCAAAGACTCCTACCACTACTCATGGACAATGCTACAATTGTGGTTCCGCAGACCACTATGCAAGGGAGTGTCCGAAACCTCTTTATTTTTGCTATTGCAAAAATTCGGGTCACCATATAACTGCATGTCCCATACTTCAAAGTAGGAAGGAGGGAAAGCTCAATGTAGTGCAAGCTCCTAGCAACCCTTCTCTTGGTCAAGGTATTTTACATTCAATCCTTGATGCTATTGTTTTATTTCGTGATCTTCCCATTTGAGTTCTTTTTGATATGGGTTCATCTCATTATTTTTATATCAAAAGAACTTTTCGATTCTTTTTCTTTAAAACATTTTGGGCTTGATGACTTCTTTGAGAATTGCGAATCCGGTTGGTGGATCCGCAACAGTCAATTTGCTTTTTATTGATGTCGAAATTATTTTATGTGATTTATCTTTCCGAGGTGATTTTTACTTAGGCTTCGGAATTGATTTTTGTAAGGATTGACTTAATTTTTATATAGCCATATCCTATGTCTCGAGTGGACTATTCATTTTCGAAATTTTCAATATGTTAAGCAGATTTCTATTTTTCTTTGTGATTCCAATTTCAAATTTTTGGTGGCATCAATTTTTATTCTTTAAACCCGCATGATGAGGAAAGTGTTATCCTTCTCATTTATGTAGTTTGAGAATTTTCTGGTATTTTTGAGTTTGTCTTAGGATTATCGCCTAAGCAATCTTTTGAGTGAAGTTAAGGTCTTTTTAGCTCGACCTTGCCACCGATTTTCATTTGCTACGAGTTGCGGGAGTTATCCATTTACCGCATTCCGCACACATTATGATTCTTATGAATGACTTAATATGTCATTTAGTTTGTCCAACTTATTTCATCCATTCTATAAATCGAGTCTTCTATGAGTATCTCGATGACTTCATTTTTGTATTTATTGATTTTGGATGAAAACAGCAATTTAAAATGTTGCAAATCTTTTTCATAAGATTTATTTATAAGTACAATTTGATTTTTTGCTCTTAAACGAGAAAAGAATATTTTTAAAGGTTTTTAAGAAACATGTTTATCATATAGAAGATGATTTTGTGATTGTATTGCTCATTGAGTGCTTTAAGAATTTTGGTCGATGCGCTTGATCAACGTTATCGATAGGAATTTCCTAAACGCTTTGATGAGACAATCAAACACAATATAATGACTTGTAAAAATGTAAATTTTTCAAGAAAGATTATTACATAAAGATAATTGTGATTTTGAAAGTTTTAGCCTTCTGGGAAAGAAGAATATTTGAATGAATTCTTTTCCGATATTCTTATTCTTGTGATTCCCAATGGGAACCAAGACTTTATCTTTTGTACCAATCCTATATCGTATTGGTTCAGATGTCGTTCTCTTGCGAAAGAGAACGTGCTATCACTTGTACTTCTAAATCATTAAAGCCGATCGAGACTAGGTATGCCACTCATGATCTAGTGCTCGCGGCTATTGTTTTCGCTTTTAGAGTTTGGCATCATCATTATTTTTGGGTGAGAAATCTGTTCTCTACCCCGATCATAAATCTTTGGAATATTTATTTTCTCATAAGGAAATTCATGTTGACTCGAGTTCCTGGCATCTTATGATCTTGATATTCTTTTGTTCCCAGAAGGGAAATCGTGTTGCCAATGCGCTTAGTCATAAGCAACAAGTGGTTGATTCTTTGATGATGTCTGAATGGAATTATCTTTTTATCAAGTTCATCGGACGTTTTGATATACTTCGTTTTATTGAGCTTTATCTCATTTCTTTTATGGATTAGCGTCCGATGTTCTTTTATGGTGTTTAGTTCATCTGGCGTACCGTTATTGTACTATGCCGTTGTTCCAAATCATTCGAGTTTCTCGTTTCTCTGGCGTACCGTTATTGTACTACGCCGTTGCACCGGCTCAATTTTCTACTATCCATGACGTTTTCTTACGTCTTTCTTCTACGGAAATGCCTTTGGGATTCCAATTTTATTCTTGAGCCTAGTGTTATTGTAGAAATTGAAGTTTCACCTAATTTGACTTTTGAGCAACATTCTACTCGCATCATTGCTTCGGAGGTTGAGCGCCTTCGAAATAAAGATGTTCTTCTTGTGAAAGTTCTATGGTTTTCAAATCCCAAGGACTGCTATTGGGAAATCTAGAGAATTCATTGTGCGAACTCATCCGGGTTTACTCTTTCGTGCTCTTTATGGTGAACTTCTAATTTCAAATTTTCTTTTATATTGATATGCTTCTATGGTTGTTACTATTTATTTTCTTCTTAAGTATTGCGAGGACGCAATTTCTTTAAGGAGGGGAGTCTGTAACAACCCGCATATTTATCGATTTTATATTTAAATATTTTATTTAAATATAACATCGTTCGTCGGATTATAGTTCGAAAAGCTACTTTTTGCATACGGGCGAATTGGGACTCGAGACCACTTCCATTAAGTTCGAAATGCCGTTTGCGACCTTTTTGAGTATAAGCTTCGATATGTTTGGAGTAAGTCGGATTTTGCTACTTTTTCACTTTGGGTTTGGTTTGGGTTCAGCCCCTTTGCCCACTTAACCCCCTAGCTCTCTAACTCTTCATCCATTAACTCCCATTTCATTTCATTTCCTCAAGTAAACTAAAAATGGTGGAGAGGAAGAGGAATTAGAAATTACAAAACCCTAGTTCCATTTGCAAATTCTTGTTCTAGCTCCAAATTCAAAGAGAACCCATTGGTAAGCTTCATCTCCTTCTTCTCCAACACATTCTCTCTTTGATTTCAGAAATTCCTAAACCTAACTTTGGGAATGTTTCTTTTTTAAGCTTAGATTCAAGCTTGTTGAGTTGGAATTGAAGAGTGTTTGTGCTTTCCTTGCTCAATAGCTTCCTCTTCATTGTTTTTGAGTAAAAGGTGAGATTTTTTTCTCACATCTTAATCTATATTTATCTTCGATTATTAGGTATGAATTCCTAACACTTATTCTTGTGCAATTGCTTTTGGTTTGGATTGATTTGGTGATATTCCAATTTTTAGTGTTTTGAGTTCAATTCTTTGAAAATCCTAACTTTGATGTTTTGATCATGTTTTTGGTGATGAATCGAAGAGCGTATATGGCCGGGTAGTCGATTGGCGTAAACCCTTAGCGCCGTTGCTCGAGCGGTTGCAAATTGGTCGAGATTGGCCATTGTATTAGGTAGGATGGGAAGGGCTGGAAACAGGGTCCAGCCGACCGAGCTCTGTAGCCGGTCGACCGACCGCTTCCAAAGTGCAAAGCACTTCTCTGCTTTCAGGTCCAGTCGACCGACTACAGATTCCGGTCGACCGACCTGCTTCCCGAACTATTTTCCAGATTAGGGTCCGGTCGACCGAGCCCTGAAGCCGGCCGACCGACCTAATGTTGTTTTGCCTATTCGCCTATTTTGTGTGATTTCCAACTTTAATCGATTCATGTTGTCTCCTATTTGTTGTTATCATTTCTTAAGACTTTGATGACCCCTCTTTTGGGATGGTACCACGTTAGGTCGCTCGACCCTATCTCCCTTAGGTCGTTAGACCTCATTTTGTCCTCTCTAGGTCGTACCGTTTTGACGGGGCGCTGCCCCCTGGACCCCCGCGGCATGACCGGGCAGGTCGAACCCCGTACACCTCTGCGTAGGTGATTTTATCCGAAAAACAATCAACAGAATTTCTACTATGATGGTTTTGGGATTGATTTCTTTGGATTTTTCTCACGTCTTCGAACGTGAAATTATGTGATTCGATTTGTTTCAACAATCGTTTTGTGACTTGTCACTTTAAAAATATAAAGGTTTCAATACTTGTAGTAAATATCAAAACTCTTTCGTCAAAACGATTTCAACTCTATTTTCAACATCAAACTCATTTATAAAACCACTTTCCAATCTATTAGTATATACAAACCTTTACCTCATTCGTATGAGAAAATATAATTAAACGGCCTAGCAAAACAGGTGGTATGAAACGCTTGCGTTTACTTCGTCGGTTAATTTTTGGACTTGTTCGATTGAATCTCTTGTGACAATTTTCTAGTGGAGATCTACAATCTGTTCGTAAATATTTGAGTTAAGCAAGTGGTTATGGGACATGAAGCTAAACTCTTATATTTACTAGCTTAGTGTAACCGACGCTCCTTTATGACCGATGATGATCATTTTATGGTTTAGACTAGCAATGTGCGATGTCTCTTTGTCAGTGTGTCAAAGGCCTTCGGGCCATCCGTGTGTTCGGAAAATTAAATGGATAGCTTCCATGAGATAGCTTCTCGTCCGTGTGTTCAGACTTGCCTTCGGGCCATCCGTGTGTTTGGAAAATTAAATGAGATAGCTTTTCGTCCGTGTGCTCGAACTTCCCCCTTTTTAGTGATTTCTGGGTTTCGTGTGTTGAATTCTGAGATTTGTTCTGGATTTCGTGTGTTGATTTCTGGATTTAGTGCTTCACCAACTTTTGTAATTTTCATTGATATGATATCAGTTTTTATTGTGTATTGGTGAATTGGTGCGTCATTACCTGCTTATGGGTTTGGATCTTTGAGAAGATCCTTGTGAAATTGATTAATCTCTTGTTGGTTATCATTTACATACTTATCGTAGTATGCCGTTATGGTTATTACATGTTCATGTCATGCCTTTTACTATATACCATATCATCTGATATTTATAGTTAGACTGATCCGTTTATTGTTTTCTTATAAATAATACTCGGGTCAGACCGAGATGTTACAGGTGCTTCTGCTTGACTTCTCTTCAAGATTATTCTGACTTTTGGCTAACTACATAGATTTGTAGTTTTTGGTTGTACACTTTTGAGATATAGACTCTATGTTGTGTACTTATTCTTTTGTATAGCACGTGATGCTATTCTTTTGTATTATCATGGATCTTTCTGACCACAACTCTGATGTACACTTTCTTGTGATATATATTTATTCATATCTTCTTCCGCCTTTGTGATATGGATGACTGTGACTGATTTATGTTATGATTATTTCTACGTTTGTTTCCGAAGATTATATATAGCCACCGTGTGATAGCTTTGTGTTTGTATCGGTATGTCGGACTTCCATCTCTAATTAATTTAAATAAATTAAATTAATTACTTTCATCACATAAATCTTGCTTACTTAATCATTAATTAATTACAAATCAATTAATTGATCATTCTCTAATTATCCACCTTAATTAATCATCCTGATTAGTTATTCTTAGTTACCTTAAGTAATTAGCCTTTAATTTATTATACAATTTAATTATCCTTAACCATTCACAGTAATTAACCATTAATTACTTCATTATTTACACTAATAAATGATCCTTAATTAATTACTTTCATTAATTAATTAACTATAATTAATTACATTAATCCTTAATTAATTACATTAATTAATTAAACTTTAATTGATCACTTCCAATAATCAACCTTAATCAAAACAGTAATTACCATCCTATAATTACTTACTAAATTAATTAACTTCTTAATTAATTATATAAATCCTTTGATTAATTACACCAAGTAATAAATCTTTAATTACTTCTTCCAAGTAATTACCCTTTAATTACTTCTCATTAAGTAATTCCCTTTAATTAATTACATCTAGTAATTATACATTAATTACTTACACTAAGTAATTATACTTATCAATCTCATTAAGTATTCATACTTAATTCCTTATCAAGTGATTATATTTAATTAATTAACAAATTAATTAACTTAAATTAATCACATTCATTTTATTAATTACAATTGAGTAATTCATCCCTTAATTACCTTTAAAACAAATTAATTAATCTTAACTGTAGATAGATTATCCTTTAATTATTAATTAATAAATCTTAATTATCAATTAATAAAACTTAATAACAAGTTAATTAATCCTTAATTAATCAGTTAATCAATCCTTATTTACAATAAATTAACCCTTAATGATAGTTAATTAATTCTTAATTAACTTTAATTATAACTTAATTATTTCTTAATTATTAATTAACAAAGCCTAATTATTAATTAATAAAACTTAATTACAAATTAAGTACTTCTAATTATAAGTTAATTAATCTTCTAATTACTAATTAATCAACCTTAATTACTTAATTAATTAATCTCAAATTAATTAACTTATAACGCTTAATTATTAATTAATTAATTAATTAATTAAATCAATTAATTACTCTTAATTAATTCCTTAATTAATCCCTAATCATTATTAATTAAATTAAATAATTACTCTTAATTACATCAGTCTATTAATTAGACATTAATTATCAAAATCTTAATTAACCTTTAAGATAAATCTTTATCTTTATTTAATGACTCACTTATCATTAACATAATTTAAATTCATTTAAAACATTCCACTTTTAATTTAACTTTTAAATTTAAGATAAAGAAATAACTTACAATTTAACTTAATAAATTTTAAGTGAAACAAATTATAAAACTTCTAGATCAAATGTTAAAAGAAACATTTTGTTTACATAATAGTTTAGAATTAGATTCAATTTAAAACTTAAAACTTGTTTTAAAAAAAATTTTAAAATCTGCATTTCCAAAACCACTTCGGGTTCTACCCTAGACTAGCTCGAGTTCAGACTCGAGTTTCTCCAACTTCTTCCATCTTTGAAAAAAACTTAGAAAAATTTTAAGTTAGAAAATTTACAAGCTATCAACACAAATGTACTCGAGTATAAACTCGAGTCTCCAACCCAAAAACCCGAGAACGTCTTCGATTCGACCACGAACTAAACACAGACTCGCAAAACTTCGTCGTACACGTGCACGGTGCCACGGCGGCGCTCTGGCGTTCCTCACCGCCTCCAGCAAGTCGGCGATCGTCACGGCAATCGCTTCCCACCCTCCAGGCATCCAACACAACCCCAAAACGAAATCGAGCTATCTCGAACAAAAAGGAACAACACCCATCACCTAAAACTTCCTCGTCCAGGCATCTCCGATCACCTGCGCCTCCGAAACTCCAGCCATAGGTTAGTCGACCCCTATAGCAACTTTTCCCCCACCTCCGATGAGCTCCGATGCTTTGACGAAGATGCAGCAAACCAAAACTCAACCACGACCAAACATAGGGCTTAAACCCTATTCCCATGTCGTCCGACCACTTTATCGATCGAGAACACCTCCGATCATTTTTGTCGAGACCACCCATCTTCACTCTACCTCCAGTAGAGACCCCGACCAACCCGAGAATTTCGATTACCAGAAATGCCTCAAAAACCCAATCACGTTCAACCCATGAATACTCACTCGATCCCAAACTAAAATTTGTGATTTTACTTTTAAAAATCCTAACTTCCTAAGTAGATTCAACTTATCATCCTGAAACAACAAATTATGATGTTTGATTTTTACATGTTTAAAGGATTTCTACTGTAAATATTTGATCCCAGCATATTTTCAATCCTATTATACTTAAACATATTTTTAAAACTAACATTGAATTTAAACTAATTTAACTTGTTTAAATCTCGAAGTCTAACCAAGATCAGAAAAGGAGATTTGAATTTTCTTTATTCCTAATCCCTATAGTTTTTTTTGAAAAAAATAAAGAAGAGCAAACAAAATATACATGCACAGTCCATATACATTCATATTCCCAAATAATACACTTATATATACATAAGCAAGCATCAATCATTTCAGAAATCTAACAAGCATCAGACAGTTATTACTTAGGATTTAAAATAGATGTTTACTCACCTGTTTTTAAAATAGAAAGCTTGATTTTTGAAAACTGAATTGCAGAAGAAAAATGCTGAGGTCTTTTGAAACTGGAATGCTTAGTTGAACTGAAACTTGATGATGAGATGATTCAAGACTTGATTTCAGGCTTGCAGTTGTTACAGGCTTGAGAAAAAAGATTACAAGACTTTGATTCATTTCTGGTTTCAAGTTTGAGTTTTGAGGAAAAAGGTTTCAGGTTTTACATTTTCCAGGTTTCATTGTTTTATGAACGAAAAGAAAAGGAAGCTTGATAAATAGAACAAGTACACAGGGCTGATATTTGCATTTGTACAAAAAATGGGTCAGAGATTTTTTTTTTAAAGAGGCTGAAATGATATTTCCTTGTGCTAGAGATGATGGCATTTAAATGCCTTGTTCCTTGTCATGTTTACAATACTATTTCTTTATTTTATTTTGTACATCTTGTATGTATTTTTGTCTTGGTTTTGACTTATTTCTTTGCATACACATATAGTTATAGTATATATATATATATATACAATTCTAGAATTATCTTAAGTTCATTTCAAAACTTTACATAACCATTTCTTTGAAATATTTAGTTCTATTTTTAAACTTAATGTATTTAACTAATGTATTTGTTTCTATTCTAAACTTAACTACCAAACACTTCATTTATAATTATTTATTTATTTTCACTTATGTTTAATATCATAGTTTCTTATCTTTATAACCATATATTTGTTTACTTATATTTAATATTGATAAGATTTTATTTCTATTTTAAACATTTTTATCTAGATTACATCAATATTTATATATTTAGATCAAATGTAAATGAGGTAAAGCTTACTTTAATTTAAGATAGATTTTATTGTAATTATATTGGAACACTTTTAAATATTTTTGAAAGACTTATTAGAAATTTTTAAATCATAATTTTCTTCCAAAATACATATATACATATATATATATATATATTCATTTTAAAATAGTACTTATTAAATTTGAAATAATTGGACTATTTAAAATCTATTTATAAAATAACACAAATTAAATTTGTAACTAATTATTCCATTTAAAAATCTATTTATAACTATATTTTAAAACAACTCATTATTAAATTGTTTGAAAATAATAAACTTACCAATTTTAATTAATTAATTTAGGAGATTATCACATTTTAAATTCCTTGAAATTCCGGGATATCAGAGCAGTTGGTTAAGCGATAACCTTGGCTCTGTTGGGTGTTACTCAGTAGAGATAGAGTCAGTAGTACTCTAGAATGAGTTGAGTGTAATAATAGAGATGAGCGCGTATTTGTTAGTGAATATGAAATTTTTTTGTATTATGTTGACTTATCAGTTGATTGTTTATAGATTCTGGTCGGTGCAGTCTAGCTAACTGTATCGATAGGGGTTTCTAAACTCTTAAATGAGATAAACCGACATAGTATCATTTTAAATTGGGTAAATGAAATAATTTTACCTCGGTTATATTTTTTATATAAAGGAAATAATTCTTTCAGAATTATTAAAGTGCATATAAGATTGAATTGTTTGGTTGTTGAAAAATGTGAATATATATAAATTAATGAAAGTTGTTTGAATAAATTATATAAAAACAACAATTGTAAAAGAATGAAGTATATAAGCAAATGAATTATTGAGTATGGAATTATAATTAATATGATTTGCAATTGTGAAATAATCTTATATATAAGAAGTGAAACTATATGAATATATATATAATTATGAGTTGTAAATGAAAATGAATTTGAACTATGAATTTGGAAATTTTGAATCCTATTTATTTTGGAAGTTATTTTTCAAAAATTA
This sequence comes from Allium fistulosum, assembly GCA_030737815.1. NCBI lineage: Eukaryota > Viridiplantae > Streptophyta > Magnoliopsida > Asparagales > Amaryllidaceae > Allium > Allium fistulosum. The sequence goes on along the minus strand of CM060908.1, from coordinate 968,983,594 downwards.
AAAGTTAAATAGTGAAATTATATGATAAAAGGATTTATAAATGTGATTTATAAATTAAAAGAAAAATTTTAAAAGAATATTAAACACTGAATTCACTATTGTTACTAGGAAATAATAAGGGTGATGACTGCAACATCATCAGTATCATTTTCAAGTTTTTGTGTAGTGGATTTGCTACCAAAGTAAATTGGAAATTGAAGTTTTGTTGTGATAAATAAAATTTGAAATTAAAATCCGGATTGAAATTGATGAATATAAGTAAAACGAGTTTTGAACTTATAATATGAGATAATAAATTTTAGCTTCGGTAAAGTTAAAGAATTTGAGTTAGCATAGTAAATATATGATGTGAATTTAACTAAAGGAATGTTAAATAAACTGAATTGGATTTATAAGTGGAAATTTAAGTTAAGCTAAACAAATAATGTTTAAAAGGAATATAACTTAAGTTGTATAGTGAAAGCAAATGTAAGTGGAAATTTGGAAAGGAATATAACTTAAGTGATGTTAAATGAAGTTTTAAAAAAGTTTGGAATAAAATAAAATGTAATAGACTAATCACTAATCCAAAAGTTAAAGAATAGATAGGTTCGTATTTCCGTTCTTCTCGAGTTGATTTGATGAAATTTGACGTCAATTCAAGGGGTACGGGTTTGCAAGCTGTTACAGTGGTATCAGAGCGAGGTTAGTGATAACCTTGGCTCTGGTAGGGATTACTCATTGAAATAGAGTCCATAGAACTCTAGAATGAGTTTGAGTGTATTAATAGATATGAGCGCGTATTTGTTAGTGAATATAAAATGGTTTTATATTGTGTTGGTTGGTTTGTTGAGTAGTTTATGGATTCTGGTCAATACGAGTAATTAACGTTATTGATAGGGATCTCTAAACACTTGAATAGAACAATTCGACACAGTATTGTTTTTCAAATAGAGTAAATGAAATAATTTTACCCAGATTATTTTTGTATATGAAAGAAATAATTTTTTATAATTATTATGTGTATATGGTTGTTTGGTTGTTAGGAAATGATTATATTAAATTATTATCATTATTGTGTAGAAATTGAATAAGAAATTGAAAACTTATAACCAAAGTTAAAGAGTAGATTTATATAACAAATGAAATTTGAAAATATAAATTATAAATGTAACTTATAAATTGAAACAAACTTCCAGAGAAATATTTGAATAAGGATTGGAAGGTTTTGAAGTGTCGAAAAGTTTAGGAAGTTTAAATTCCTTTGGATTTAGAAATGGTTTTCAAAAGTTTTGGAGAAATAATAGTATTATTTCGTAAATATCTTTGAGTAGGATTTGAAATCAAGTGAGGTTTGGTATTTTAAAATATTTGAAATGCTTTTGATTAGGATAAAAGCACTAAACTCTCTTCGATCGCTGGAAAATAATTCCGATGATGATCGCGACATCATCGATGTTCATTTTTGAGTTTCCAAGAGAGAAATTGCTATCTGGATGTTTTGGATTGGTGTTGTTGCAAAAAAAACAGGGTTTTGGTTTTGAAAATTTAAAGAAATAGTTGGTTATACCAAACGATTTTGGAGATAATCGATTTCAAAGGTGATTTTGAAGTGCTGAGAAATTGCTTAAAACTCTGGAAGTTAATTAAAAGTGTTTATAGAATAATAAATAAGTTGTGGCTTATAAAAATTTACAAGTGGGATAAATAAGCTTAGAATATAATAGTTTTGTATTTTGGAAGATGAATAAAAATTCAAAACTTAAATTATAAAATAAATTGAAAACTCAAGTAAAATAGTTAAAGTGATTTTTGAGATAAAAATCAAATATTGGGTATAAAATTGGAATAAACTAATTGATAATTAATTAGTTAATGAAATATGGAAATGGAATTTAAATTGGTTAAATGAAAGTTGAATTGTAAGTTAGTAATGGAGTGGAAATGAACTCGAGTTATAAATAAAATTCAACTTGGATTGTTGGTGAATTAAATATAGTTGGAAATGTTGTTGAATAAAATAGAGTTGGATTATAATAGTGATGGTTTGAATTTACAAATAATATCCAAGTGAGTAGAAATAAATTAAATGGCCTTGTTATTAATAAATTGAATTCAGAAATAAAATGTGAATGCAAATTAGAATTTATAATGGATTGAATGAGTATACTAATTGAATTAAATTAGTAAAATAAAATGAAATTGAATAAAATTCTATGGATTGATAGTAGTAAACAAAATTGATTTTTGAGTCAATTGACATGAATATGAGCTTGTTTGAATTAAAAATGAATCGAATGTAAGAAATTTAATTGTAAACCATTGAAATTTAATGTAATGGCATATGAATAGGTGGAAAGCAATTGAATTAGTTTTGAAATCATATGAATTGCTCGTGGAAAGTGTTTAGTGCTTAATGCTTATGTTATGTATGTATTTAGCTATTGAAAATAAGTGAAATGTTAATAAACTTTATATATGTGTCACTTACATATTTAAATTGAGTAAGTACAGGTTCAGGGGCCGTTTGGCTGGATTTGGTCGTGCTAAAATGCTAATAATAAACCGCTTTACTTAAAATTTCAAATAGAGGTACGCCTACGCAATAAAAATAGGAAATAGGAACTGTTTTTGTTTTTCCCACCTTGTGGGTCGATGTATATATGTTTATATCTCTTGTCAAATTGTAAAAGATCCTCCGTACAAAGGAGACTCTGCCAAAATTTTCCGAAAATTTTGGGAGTTAGAAATTTTTTTAAATTTTCACTAACGACAACTGATTTAAAAATTGGAATTTGAGATAAAGGTAAATAATATTCAATCTTCAAAGTTAAAGATGAATCGAATTCAAGTAAAATTTGAAATGAAAATCTGAATGAAAACTTGGATAAAAGGTGGCAATAAAAATATTGGGATTTGAAATTAATTATCAAATTGAAGCAAATTGAATCTATTTGGAATTGGAATCCAAATTGATTTAATATAGATAAAAACCAAGTGATAAAATGAAAGTGGATATAAGAAGTATATAAAATAGTTATATTGAACTTAAGAAGGGATGGTGGAATTCTTAAGTAAATTTGGTATTGGAAAAAATATTCTAAGTTAGTATGCGGATGAAGGTTAATTGGGGTATGTTGAATGATGAGTGTGGACAAGTGGATATGAATCAAAATAAATGTGAATAAAATTGAAATTGATATAGTTAATAATCAATGGATATAAATACGTAGGATGTACGTATATTATTTTATTCGCATAGCAATTTGATCCGGATTTGAGCATAGAATTTCGAGATAGTTATATCGATCCGAGTTGGGATTTTTCACTCGATTTTCGACGACGAACCCTGTATATGGATTTTGATTAATTCTGGATATTCTCTATCATAGTTTGTGGCTATGCAAGGAGAATGACGGTTTCTAATCAAGAAACCAGATCTGAGTCTGCACTAGGAAGTCGGGTGGACGATACTAGTTCGGAAATGAAATTGTGTGATCGAGTGAGCGATCAGATTTGGTATTGCGTACGGATGATATATGTGCATCGTACAGGCTTAAGTAAAGAAAATATTGAAAATTTGTAAAGTGATGAATAAAATAATTTTGAATTCTGTGATTGGATATTATTGCTTAGTGAAAGATATACAGGTAATTAAAGGAAAAAGGAAAATGGGTTTTTGATTTCATAAGATAAATTTGTATGGCTCGACAGAAAGGTATGTATTTTAAATTGGCATATGAAATTTGATGATTTTCTTGTCTAGCCACTTGGCATTTGTTTTCTTTTGAAATCTGGGGGCCCGTAGAGGCATTTTGTAGTAGTACCAAGCTAGCCGCGCAAGGGAGACACTGGCAAAACTTTCAAAAATTTAGAGAGTTAGAAAAATTTTGAGAAAATTTTGATAATTTAAAATTTGGTTTCAAATTTAAATTTGAACTATTAAATAAGTAATATTGTTTGAAACTTATAGATAAGTTTGAAAAGTTAATAAGAGGGATATTGTGTCTTTGATAAAAAAAGATTGTTTTGGGTAGTCATTGAAACCATTTGGTTTTGGGAAAAAGTAAACGAGTATTGGACCATTCTTCCAAACTAGTAATTTCAGGGACGAAATTCTTTTAAGGGAGAAGGAATGTGACGACCCGGAATTTTGGATATTTGAAATGAGAATATTTAATTAATTTTAAATATTCAAAAGGGTAATTTTGACTTAAATTTCAAATATCACTATTTATTGGGTGATTTAATTATTAGATTTAATAAACTGAAATTGGGTAAAATGTTGAATCTGGAATTTTAAGCCTGTTAAAAATAGTTTGAAGGCTTGGAAAATTTATATTAATAATACTGAAGATAGTAAAAGTGCTAAAATTGAATTTGGAAGTGTTTTGTTAAGTTTTGAAAATATATCGTTTAAATCGATATTTAAATATAGCCTTCCGGGGCACAGTCTCGGAATTCGACGAAACCGGTTCCATGGGATCCATAATAGTGTATTATTATCGGATTTCAATTTTCGTAGCATTCGGAGTTGTCGCATGATCGTATGGTAGATAAACGCGCTAAATTTATATCGGAAATTAAATATAATAACTGGGTCCAAAAAGCTATCTTCTCCATACGATCGAGTTAGGACCCGAAACCTTTTCCATTGCATTCGAAATAGGGGTATAACATTATAAACGCCTAGCGGCATGCCTCGATTGGAGATCGAGATTTCGAGTTGCAAAAATTCGAGACAATTTGTATTCATAAATATATACATCTTTATATACCCTAAGTCAACAGCAGAGATTCCCTTCCCACCAGCCTGTTTTCTTTCTCCATCAATACTTTTTCCCCTCAAATCACTGCAGCCTTTCTCCACACGCCAATATCACATAGTGTCCCCCCTCAGCCTCGTTTTAAAATCTCACGCACGAATAAATGAAAAGAACAACCGTGCTTCTCTTTGAAAACAAAATAAAATCGAACTTCAAATTTTAATAGCTAAGCAGAATTTCCTCTTCAAAATCGCGCCTTTTCTCTACCATCCCTCCTTTTCAAATCAAGGAACCGAAGACGTTCGAAAAAAAAAACCAAATCGAATTTCCCCTCGTCTTCTAATTCGCAAAGGCATTTCAAATTGCGACTTTCTTTTTTAAATCCTCTGATCTAATCGAAGGAGCCAGGGCAGGCGAGCAGCGTTTGAGCAAAGGCAACAGGAAGGCGGCGTACGAGGTAGCTAGCTCGAACTCGAGCACGCGAAGGGAAGTCTCGCGGTGGTGGGTTTTGCGAGCAGGTCGTAGGAGTTTCGATTTTTTGGGGATTAGGGTTGGTCAAGGCTCGATGGCGGCCTGGAGATCGTCGCCATAGGTTGCAGCGGAGATCGATGGCAATGGCCGGGGGGATGCAGTAGGCCAGTCAATAGATTCTGGAGAGGCTCGCATTTGGGGATTTGGGCGGCACTGGTTCATCGGAGTCGAGATGCCGGGGGAAGGGGCCGAGCTAGAGTTGGGTGGTCTTGTGCAGTAAGGTATAAAATGATGTTTTCAATTTAATTAAAATGAATTTGTAAATAAGCAGAGAAAGAAAAGAAAATAAATAATTTTTTTACAGTAAGTTATTCAAACAAAATAATTCTGTTTTAAATTTAATATATACTTTCATATGGGGTAAAAGGAATTTTATTTACTAGAATTTATTGTGTAGTTAAACCAGAATATAAATATATAAGTATACACATATTTTAATGTAAACAGAAGATTAATTTTATTTACTGAAAAATATATAGGGTTGAAACAGGAATTTTGAAAACATTTTGGTTTGAATAGTTTATATTAAAAATTGGACCTTTGGTTTATATAGATTATTTTACAAACATATATATATATATAGTTCTAAATTGAAAGAAATATAAAATAAATATACATGTTTTAGCCTACTGTTCTTGTAGAAAAATATTCAGGTGATAAATTTGTTTAATTTATTTTAAATTAAATAAATAAATAGTAATTAATTGTTCGATCAACTCAAATGATTAATAAACTGTGATATGTTATTCAAGGTCTGAAACCGTGAAGAAAATGTTCAAGATGGAAATGGGTTGCAAATAAAATAAATGTGAGTTAATCTCACTCATCTGGGTTATTTAAATTTAAATAGTTAAATTTAAATATTTGGTTGGATGAATGGATTGATTGGATGTGATATTATATATAGTAGTATATATATATATATATTGGATTTATTGATTTTCCCGCATTATATAGCGGATGAGACCCTATGCGCCGCATAATAGCGGATGATAATACTTAAACCCATATACCGCGATATTCCACCTCGAAGTGGAATTGGTATTGTGCTAACGTCTGTGGATGCAGGGAAACAGGTTGGAGGGATCCAACTGGATTCCTCAAATTTATTTCAATTATTTAATATTATGTGACATGGTTTATGTGATATTCTGTGATAGATTATATTGGTAATTTAAATGTTGAATGCTATGGTTTGATTGAATATATTTGGATATTCTGAGTATCAAAATATATAGATTCGGATTTTTGAAAGAAAATAAAAGAGGACACTTTAAGTAAATAATTATAGAAATTTGGATAAATTAAAGTGTGACGACCGCCTATGACTCCTGAACTAAACATGGAAATAGTGCGCTGTAAAGTGTGCCAGGCAGCCATGGATGATCGTCAGGGGTAAGTTAAAACAGCAGAATCTATCGTATTACTCACAGCGCCTGGATAAAATACAATAGAGAATATATATAGTGAAGCTTCATAAAATAGAATCTCATCAATTAAGCTTCATAATAGTTGAATACAACATCTGAATAGTCAATACATCAAGCCTCACTACATATCACTCAGAGAATTATACAAGCAGCGGAACATCCAGTACATATAGTAAGAAAACAATATGCAAGCCTCCATCTCGTCTTCGTCATCAACATCGTTGGAAACTAAGAACAGCACCTGTCACCTGCTACCTAGTCTGCCCATCCCAAAATGGATGAACAGCCAAAGGTAATAAGAGTTGAACATAAAACCTTGAGTCAGACAACAGTCTTAGTGAGCGGTAAATTAACTAACAACATACCAAAAGAGCATAAAGGTAAAAGGAATAGGAATCCAACCCTCCCACTCCACCTCTTTCTACAGTGATAGCCCCAGACACACTAAGCAGAAGTAAACATAGCAAAGCAACATTTAAAGTAAAGCAATTATCACTTGAGTCAAGGTCAATGTTTTCCAAGTACAAACCCCCAAGGCCTAAACCAAGATCAGATAATCACCAAGAAAATATTGCTCTTGAGACCGAATGACGATACAACCAAACATCCATGACTCTGGCTATCAGTGTTATCTTTGCTTCGATACCACCATTAATTGAATGACCGGCACATTCTTTCAGTCGTCCGTCAAGGGTTAATGGTAACCCCGGTTCTAGACAGAACTCTGCATGTCATCGCAGCCCGTGCCTAGGACTATCGAATCTGCCCAGAGTACTCGACTACCAACTGTAGTCTTTTGGGACTATTGAATCTGCCCAGCGTACTCTTGCTTTGAGTCTGCTAGAACCTTCAACAACGATGAAATCTCAGCCTTCTAGTCATCCTCCTCGACGACTATTCCCATACTAGCTCAAGCGCCTCTCGAGCCAACCATTATCCTCAAACTCAAACCATTTCACCGAGTCATCAACATGCTTGGAATGATCCCGTCTGGATTAAACCAAGGCTATCTCATATCATGCCTTGCTTCATCTCATCATAGCAAAGCCTCATCTCAACATCATCATCAAATCTATCCATATGAGCTTTATCATCCGCGTCATATACCACGAGCAGCTTTTCTTATTCAAGAGCCTTTCCCTTTAGCTTTTGAATCATCTTCGACCAACTTGTCCAAATCCAATCATCAATCAACTAATTTATAACAATCAATCAATTCAATCATTAATCCAAGTAATCAAGCATTCAAACATGATCTAATAAACAATTATAACAATAATGGCAATCTTGTAAATAAAGAGTCCAAATCTAACAAGCATGAATCATGAGCAATATCTCTACAACTTGATGAATGAACTTGCATAGTTTAACATGTAGTAAACTGGGTGTCAAATCATCATGAACAATAGATCTATACTTAAGTTTAAGAAAATGCATGGAAATCACTATTTTAACACAAAATCAAGCCACCAATATAATATACTCCTTTGGATCCGTGTGAGAGATTACCACCACTCACCGAATCACCTAAACACCTCAAAAGCAACACACTTCAGATCTGGACAGCGAAGGATCTAATTCGATTCTCCAAAATTCAGCTTCAAACGATGAAATCTCTCTTCGATGGTTGTAGATCTTCAATCTAAGCTCTTGGAACTTCGATTTGATCTTCGATTTGGATGGAAGAAATCACAAGATTAAAGTGGAGAAAAGAAGTGAAGAAGTGTAGAACTCGAGCTCTCAAAATGGCAGGACTTCGTCACTTCAAAATCCGGATCCCAAAAAGTGAGATAGAACCGTGTATTTATAGGCTGGAAATTCCTTAAGTCGCCCGCCCCCTTAAGTCTTCCACGACTTAACGAAACCCCACGACCTACGACCTAACGGTATTGCCGACCTAACGACCCAACAGTTCAACGACCTAAGCCATAACACACGTGCGCGACTTACGACCTAACCTTAGCTCGCTCCTAGGTCGCTCACGACCTAACACTCAGCGACCTAACCCCTTAAGCCTTCACGCGACCTAACCTAACACACATGCGCACGACCTAGCGACTTAACAACAATGCCGACCCAACGACTTAAAAAAAGTCACGACCTAACACATACGCGACCTAACGACTCACGACATAACACATTTAGGTCGTCTAACGACCAAACTATACACAGCATACTAACATAGGTCGTCTACGACCTAACTAACATGGCAGAGCGACTCAACAACTTAACTCTTTACACAGGGTCTCAACGACCTATCCTTAACTCGTCCACGACCTAACTTTCTTAGGTCGTTAACTCGCCCAGTCTCCTTAGTCGCTACTCCTATGCCGCTAACCCTTAAGCCGCTAACTACTAGGTCGTTGCCGCTAATTCTTTAGTCGCTACCCTCCTTAAGTCGCTTACTAATTTAAGCCGTTAACTCCTTAGTCGCTAACCCTTAAGTCGCCGACTCTCTTAAGTCACCAACTCCTTAAGTCGCTCGAACGACCTAGCTTCCTTAAGTCGTTCATCCAACCTAACCTACCCCACGACCTAAGCTACCACACGACCCAACTCCCAGACGACCTAAGCTATAACACATCTTAACTTCTAGACGACCTAACTTCTACACGTCTTAAGCTCTAGTCGTCTCAAACTCTGAACGGTCTAACTTATGGACGATCTAACTCTGAACGAATCAACAACACTAATGTCCTAAAGACAACAGCTTTTACGAATCTTTCGATCCGTAAAAATACGGGTCGTTACATACTCTCCCCCTTAGGAATTTCGCCCCCGAAATTCCAAACAAACAAGAGCAATCAAAAACTATTCCGCATGCCTACTATCCATAGCAATCAACAAACCATGCGTCCAATTCTAGCCTAGCATGCAGAATTTTAAAACTAGAACAAGTTACAATGTCGTGAGATGACACGACACCTTATGGCCATACCTCGAAGAGTTCAGGATGAGCTGCCTTCATCCTCTCTTCCACCTCCCATGTACAGTCGTTAACATCATCACTCCATTGTACCTTGAGCAACCTAACTACCTTCCTCCTAAGCTGTTTCGTGTCAGTTTCCACAACACGAAGCGGCTTACGAGGTCTCTTATCGACTAGGTCAACTTCAAAATCTTCACAGCTATCAGCAGAAACCACCGTATTCGAGTCGTGCACATACTTCCGTAGATACGATACATGAAAAACATTGTGCACACCCGCCATCTTTTCTGGTAACTCCAATTTATAGGCGAGCTTTCCAATTTGCTCGATGATCGGGAATGGTCCAACAAATCTCGGAGTCAATTTTCCTTTCCTCCCGAATCGAATAACATTCTTCAATGGAGAAATCTTCACAAAAACCATATCACCTACGTCGAATTCCAAATCCTTACGACGCTTATCGGCATAACTTTTCTGATGGTCTTGGGCTGCCTTCATTCGTTGCCGAATGATCTCTATGCAATCTGAAGTCTGTCGAATCATTTCTGGCCCAAGTATCAGCTTTTCTCCTGTTTCTAACCAACATGTCGGAGAGTTACACGGTCTTCCATACAATGCCTCATACGGTGCCATACCAATGCTTGACTGGTAACTGTTATTATACAAAAATTCCACCAAATGAAGATGATCTTCCCATGATCCTCCGAAATCCAAAACACATGCTCTAAGGAGATCTTCCAAAACTCGGTTGACTCTCTCGGTCTGACCATCTGTTTGGGGGTGATAAGCTGTTCTCAAACACAACTCGGTTCCCAAAACTTCCTGGAAGCTCTTCCAAAATCTACTAGTGGACGATGGGTCTCGATCGCTCACTATACTTTTCGGAATACCATAGAATCGAACTATCCACTTAACATATAGCTCAGCCAATTTCGATGTAGTCCTAGTTGATCGAACAGGAATGAATCTTGCACTCTTAGTCAAACGATCTACGATGACCCAAATCCCTTCATTTCCCGCCCTGGTTCTATGTAACCCATCTATAAAATCCATCGATATTTGCTCCCACTTCCATGTAGGAACTTCTAATGGCTGAAGCAATCCACTTGGCTTCTTCTGCTCGGTTTTTACCAACTGGCAGTGCATGCACTTGGAAATAAAATTTCCAACATCCTTCTTCATACCTTCCCAGTAATAGGTTCTCTTCATATCCCGATATATCTTATTTCCACCTGGATGAATTGTCAGCTTCGAGTGATGACTTTCCTTCAGAACTTCATTTCTCAATTCATCTATATCGGGAACAACTAGTCGTCCTTGCTTCCAAAGCCAACCCTCTCGATCGACTCCGAATCCTTTATCCTTTTCTGGGTCCAACCCAGATTCCAAATCACGGATAATCTTGACAAGCTCATCATCTCGCTTTTGGCTCTCACCAATTCTTTCCACAAGAGTAGGTCTTAATGATAAGTTTGCCAATATCTCAAGTTCCAATTCACATCTAGGCCTGAAGTCAAATCTAGCTAAATACTCGAGACTCTTCCATTCTGAAAACATGGCTCCCAATCCTGCATGTCTTCGACTTAACGCATCTGCCACTGCGTTACCCTTTCCCGGAGTATAGGCTATACTAAAATCATATGATGCCAAAAACTCAAGCCATCGTTGCTGCCGAAGATTCAAATCCTTTTGGGAGAAAAGATACTTCAACGACTTATGTTCTGTAAACAACTCGAATCGAACTCCCAATAGGTAATGTCTCTACATCTTCAGAGCAAATACAATCGCTGCAAACTCCAAATCATGAGTGATAATTCCTTTCATGTGGCTTCAGTTGTCGACTTACATATGCAACAACTTTACCCTTCTGCATCAGCACTGCTCCAAGTCCAGTACCACATGCGTCGGTGTAAACCACCATCTCATCGTTTCCACTTGGAATAGTCAAAACAGGAGCACTTGTCAGTCGCTCTTTCAGAATTCCGAAAGCTTGCTCACACTTAGCATCCCATCTAAATACTTGATTCTTTTTCGTCAATCCTGTTAACGGTGCAGCTATCTTGGAAAAGTCTTTGATAAATCGATGATAATATCCTGCTAATCCAAGAAAACTTCTCACATTAGATGCATTGTTAGGTTTACCCCAATCCTGGATTGCTGCTATCTTGGCTGGATTAACCGCTATTCCGCTTCCAGAGATAATATGGCCTAAGAACCTCACTTCGCTCTTCCAGAAGTGACAGTTCGAAAACTTAGCCTTCAGCTTATGTGTGACGACCCGACTTTTCTCCACTGAAAGTCGCATCATCTTGAAGAAAGAAAGGGATAGAAAAGAGAAAAGATAGAGAAGAAAGAAAGAACAACACTAGAATCTCAACAGCGGAAGGAATAAATTATATTAATAACATAAGTATTACATAATATCATATATAACAGCTATCAGAGTTACACAGCTTATACAACACATACTAGACAGTTATAAACACCTGTCTAGTTATTACAACTTCAGATACAACTCAAACAAATGACTCAGAGATCAACACAGCGGAACCACTATATCTACGAACGCTGAAGCCTCCTGCTCCATTTCGCCTTCAGAATTCGTCAAAGCGAACCTGAATCCCTTGGCTACTCGTAAAAATTTGAGTACCCAAGAGTTTATAAAACAGAAAATAAACATTTAGGTCAGACATGGGTCTGGTGTGAGTAAACGGTTAAAGTTGCTTAACTTCAAAACCTTTTGAAAACAAAGGTATCACGTAAGACTTCCCACACATAAACATGGAAAAGTTTTTACCTTACGCTAACCAAAACTTTTGATAGGAAATCGAGTTATATAATAATAGGGTCTAGGGTTTTCAAATAAATATTCACATAGCCGAAATTGTTACATTCATTAAATTCCAGCATACATAGGTATACAATCAAGTCCGTTATCACTTATTGGAAGTTGGATTTCCATACAATGGCAGGGCTACTGGGTACCGCCTGTCACAGTACGTGGCCTAGATCAACGTACCGAGGATCACGCCCAATCCCCTGCAACACAAGGCCGGAACCATCCCTTACTGGATAATTCCCGCATAAGAAACCCCGCGGTTGTAGCTAGCAACCGCCCACAAAGCCGAATAAAAAGGGACTCTAGACAGGGGAAATCTTATCCTACTTGGGTGCTACCCACTAACCTTGCTGCACCTCCCCTGTTTTAGCCATTCCCGGTTGATGAGGCTTGAGGCTACGATTACCTTTATAGAACACCTCACTTAGAATGCTCATCGTCCACCTGACGATGTTCTGAAAGCATTCAATCCATACAAGTTCGTTCCGGGTTCGAACAAAACCGAAGGCATTATCTCGTTACACTCATTTTGGAATCATCCTCAGAATTAACGACAATAACCCTTGCATTCTGAATCTTCATCTTCACTTGAGATTCACGACCTAACGTTTAACTTGGATCGATGTGGTATTCGAATATCCAAATCTGGAAACCCGATCCCGGTCTCATCGAAATCCAAAGGTATTTTAAAGGCCAAGTTGTTTAAAGGTTTAAACAATTCAATTCAATAATTGAATTCACACAGCATTTAACACAGATAAATATCACACATTTATCACAGATATATCCAATATCATATCACAGAATATCACAGCATATCATTCAATAGATATCATCTAATTCAGATATTCTACACAACAATCATCCATAAGCAACAATTATTAACCCTATGTTATAATTAATTTAATTATCTTAAATTAAATTAATTACTTAAGAATTAATTATCTAACCTTGCTTAATCAATCATTAATTAATTACAAACCTTTAATTAATTAATTACTCATTAAATATTAATCATCCTTGATTAATTATTAATTACATAAAGTAATTATCCTTTAATTAATTTTACAAATTAATTATTCTTAACCATTAACAGTAATTAACCTTTAATTACTCTTATTAATTATATTAATTAATAATCCTTAATTAATTACTTCCATTAATCCACCTTAATTAATCATAAATAGTAATTATCAACCTGTAATTACTTACCTTAATTAATTAACTTCTTAATTAATTATATTAATCCTTTAATTAATTACACCAAATAATAAATTCTTAATTACTTCTCCTAAGTAATTATACTTCAATTACTTCCCATTAAGTAATTCCCTTTAATTAATTACATCCTGTAATTATACATTAATTACTTTACTAAGTAATTACATTTATCAATCTTATTAAGTATTCATACTTAATCCTTTATCAAGTGATTATCTTTAATTAATTTACAAATTAATTAACTTAAATTAATCACATTCATTTATGAATTACACTTGAGTAATTCATTCCTTAATTACTCTTAAACAAATTAATTAACCTTAATTACAGATTATGTATCCTTTAATTATTAATTAATAAACCTTAATTATCAATTAATAAAACTTAATAATAAATTAATTAATCCTTAATTATTAGTTAATCAATTCTTAATAAAAGTTAATTAACCTTTAATTAATCTTTATAGATTAATTATTTCTTATTTATTAATTAATAAAACCTAATTATTAATTAATAAACTTAATTAATTACTTCTTAATTACAAATTAATTAACCTTTAATTACTTAATTAATTAATTACAAATTAATTAATCTTTAGTGATTAATTAAATCAATCTTAATCATTGAGTTAATTAAATAAATTAATTACTCTTAATTAATTTCTTAACTAATCCTTAATCATTATTAATTAAATTAATTAATTATTCCTAATTTCCTTAATTAACTTAATTAATATCAAGACATTAAAACTTTAATTATCTTAAGATAAAATATTATCTTATTAACGCCTTAATTATCATTAAAACATCTTATCTTAATAACTAACTTTTCTTAATTAAATCATTAATTAAGGTTTAAAATAAATAAACATTTAACTTGATAAATTAAAGTTAATAAAACATAACTTCCCTTAAATGCCTTAAACATTTACAAGTAATAGTTTAAACTAGTTTTCAATTTAAACTTTAAAACTTGTTTTTATAAAAACCTTTAAAATTTCATTTTAACTTAAGTTTAAAATAACTTTAAATTTAATTAATAAAATTTAAATTAATCAAAATTAAAAACTTCTTAATCAAATGTTAAGGAGAACATTTTATTTTATTACGAATTTATATAAGGAAACTTAAACTAAATTTATTTCTAAATTTCAAAAACTTAAATTTATTTTATAAAAACTTTTAAAATGCTTAACATTTCCTTAATCTTTGCTTCGGGTAAAACCTTTACCCTGCTCGAGTCCAACCCGAGTTCCCCTCCAACTTCTTCTTATGTTTTTTTTAAACAGTATTTAGTTTAAATTTTAAAACTGTTAAAAACCATAACAGTTAGCACTCACGAACACGATACCAGACTCGAGTCTATCTTCCAAAATCCCGAGTCTCCCTTCGAGTCACCTCACAACCCAACCTACTGACACACACACGCGACATCGTGCACATGCACCACCACCACAGCCACCTCCGACCATCCATGGAACCCTCAACCAATCAACCATCGATGCAGCAACTAAACCCAATTATCGATTCACATATTCCAGCCTTCGATCGAAATCGAGCAATGCAGATGGAAACGGGAAATCAACATCACCAGAAAACACCTCGAAACCATGACGTCGTTCACCAGAACCCACTGCGATTCCGGCCACATCTCCGTGTATCATCCACGCAACCATCTACCAAAATCCATGCGACTCGATGCTTTAGAAATGACGCAGCAACCCAATTACAGCCCTCGATTAAACTAAGGGTTAAAACCCTTCTCCGACCCAACGCCGCCGCCACGGTGGGTAAATAAACCACCTGACATTTTTGCCAAGACTACCAAGCTTCACTCTTCCTCCAGCAAAGTTCCTGACCACCCCGAGTCCAAACATCACCAGAAATCGCTCAAAGACCATTTCCAGTTCAACCCTTAAATTCTCTTTCAAATCTAAGTTAAAATTTTTGATTTTATTTTTAAAATTCATGGTTCTCTAATACGAATCAGATGATGTATATGAAACCAGAAATTTTGACATTCGAATTTTAACATGCTTTGAGTTTTTACTGTTATTTCTCATATTTGAATTAACCACTAAATTAAAATACCTGAAACTATTTTTAAAATTGACATTTCATTGTTATAATCACATGTCATTTGTAAATCACTGCCTAAGATCATTTGTAAGGGAGAATATGAATTTTTTGAAAGTAATTCTTGAGCCTGTGAAAATAACAGAGACTGGTTTATAAATATATACTCAGGCATGCACACATATAAACAGAGCAGTTCAAAATACATTCCAGATAAAAACAATCATGCAAACCATAATACAACATTTCTATACAAATTTATCACATGCATCCATAAAATCATAGATTAAAACTGTTTTTAAAAGGAAAGTTTACTCACTAGATTTTAAAGAGGCAGAGGCAGGAAACATGAATGTTAGAATTTGCAGCAGCCAATATTTTGAAACTTGAAAAAAACTGGATTGCTGCTTTGATTTAAACGCTGGAAACCATTCTGATGATTTAAGGCTTGATACTCCAGGCCTTGATTTCTTTAAAACTGAATGCTTTAGTTACTGCTTTTGAAAAGAATATAGGGTTGCTTGCTTATAGATTTTGGAAAATTGTTGCAGGGTTTTTGATTTTGATTTGAGGAATTTTACAGGTTTGAGTTACAGGGCTTGCATTTGTTTTAGAGGAGATTACAGGCTTTTGTTTGTTTTATTTCTGGTTTGAAATAGTTTTACATGTTGAGTTTGCTTGAATTCTCTAGTTAGAGGATTTATTTACCAGCTTATGTTTTTGAGTTTCTTTGAAAGTGAGAAGATAAGAAAAGAAATAATGGAGAGAAGATGTGAGTTTATATAATGTAAATAGTGATTTATTAAAGTTTAAAGAAAATAAAAATAAAAGATGACACTTGTCTTTACCCATTATTAATTAACTTACACATGTTATCAAGAGGATTTATAAGCTAACACATATAACTTTACATACATAACTAAATTTTTAAATGTTTATAAGACTTTTAAATTAAATTTCCTATATAGATAAATACATATCTTATTTAATAAATGCTTTTCTCAATTTATAAAAATAAAACCTTTAAAAGAAAATAAAATAAAAACCAATCATATCTTAAATAAAATCATATATAGTATATTTAGTCAATTTTTAAATGATAATATAAAACTTTTGTATTTATTACTATTTAATAATCACTATCTTAATTTATATAAATAAAACTCTTTAAGGAAAATAATATAAGACAAATCTTATTTTAAATAAAAACTTTATTCATATATTTTATCCAAAATATTTTTATTTTTATTTTAAGATATATATATTTCTTTAAATTCAATTCTTAAATTCAATTTCAAAGTCAATTTAAAATCTAAATTTTAAAATCAATTTAAATACACATATATATACATTTGAACAACACTTATTAAATTTGAAATAATAGGTCTATTTAAAATCTATTTAGATTTATATTTAAAAACAACTCATTATTTTATTGTTTGAAAATAACAAACTTTACCAATTTTAAATAATTAATAAAGAGATTATCACATTTTAAACTTCTTGAAATTCCGGGATATCACATGATGTTTCCGTAAGATTTCCAAAATAATATGCAAGTGCGTCGTGTACTCTTCTTCAGTTCTGGAATAAATCAAAATATCATCCACGAACACTAGTACGAACTTGTTCAACTGATCCCTGAACACTCTATTCATAAGATCCACAAAATATGCTGGTGCATTGGTCAATCCAAACGGCATTACCAGCCACTCAAAGGAACCGGATGGTGTCCTGAAAGCAGTCTTCGGCACACTATCCTTAGCCACTCTTAACTGGTGAAATCCCGTTGCCAAATCCATCTGAGAAAACACCTTAGCTTCGTGAAGCTGATCAAACAAGTCATCTATTCGCGGCAATGGATACTTGTTCTGCTTAGTCACTTTATTCAACTCACGATAATCCACACACAACCTCAACAATCCATCCGCTTTGGTTACAAACACAACTGGTGCACCCCATTCGGACACACTACGCCGAATGAATCCTTTCTGTAAAAGATCATCAACTTGCACCCTCAACTCTTGCTGTTCCCTAGGCGCCATCCGCCTAAGAGGCATCACAACAGGTCTGGCTCCTTCAACTAGATCGATACGAAACTCAATCTCTCTATGCGGCGGTAACCCTTTGACCTCATCAAAGACATCCTCAAATCAATTAGCGATTGGTACCGATGACATTCCATCCCGTGGAACAACCAGCAAATACATGAAGCTCATGAAGACGCCTTCCTCATGCTTACATCGTATCACAACCTTTCGCCCTTCCACATTCTCGACTGTCACCTCCAACCTTTCACAATCAACCTTTGCTGCATACTTCTTAAGCCAGTCCGTACCCAAAATAATTCTGAACCCCGCAAAGTTCAGAACAAAACAATCACAAACAAAAGAGCAATCATGACTCGATACAACCAAACCACGACATAGCATACACAGACAGGACGAACCCCCAACTGGATTAGTCACAACCAATGGTCTATCAACGATATCCGGTTCTAAACCCAACCGGCCTACAAGTTCATTACAAACAAAAGAATGCGATGCCTCAGTATCGAATAACACTCTAACTGGAACACCACATATGGAAAGAGTACCTTGAACTACCACACTCTTTCCTTTCTCTTCAGCGGTAGGAGCTTTTGAAGATGATGGAACAGCCCTAAAGCGTAAGCTTGCACAATCTGCTTGTCTGAAATGACCCTCCTATTTATACTCTAATTTCATAAGAAATATTTTTTTTTTTAGGTAAAGAGGATATATAGATATATCCATTGCAAATATAATTCTCAGGGTCAATATCTTTCCCCAATAAACCAAAATATATCCAGGATCACAATAATCAACCAATATAAATATATCAGTACATTCACAAAGGTAAGCACATACATATGAGGATGTATATGCCTCTCTTGTTTGAATCAGAGTTCTGGAAAAAAAAACAAGAGGATATTGGATTGCTAATTTTTTTTTGACCAAACAATCCACTGGTAACATACATATTAGTCTGTTTATCCTAACTAAGAAGTGATCAAGTAATCATCAGTAGTAAACAAGCTTTTAATATAAATGTTTGTGTTAAGCTCTGAATAGTGACAAATTCAGTATAAAAGAAAGTGGATCCTAAGGAAACACAAACAACATCTAGGCGTAATGGAAACGCGCCTAACTTATACATGAAAGGTCACGAGTTCGAGTGCTATGCTGGTCGGTTCAAACACAATTTTTGGTTTTTCTTTTTTTTTCATTTTTCTTTTGTGCAGTCTGGAATCTGTTATCTACCTATCTGTATATATATATATTTTTATTTTTGCCTAAAATCCATCATACAAAACAATAATCCTTGCTTAATCATTTTTGAAACCCATCCCTAAATCCTGGAAGGCTTCAGGATTGATATGAATTAAGAGTATGGTTCTTGGGTTTTGAGGATGATAAAAGTGTTTATCATTATTCATGTTTGTATTTCTTCTTATAAGATCTGTCTGGTATTTAAAATGCATTTGGTTAAAATCTTAGTGAAATTCAGATTCCTATTACAAGTGCAAAGGAAAAAGGTGAGTTGATATTTGCACAAAACATGTTTATGTGCATATATATCTGCAACTATTTGAATCTGGCTTCCATCTACCTTACTACAGATTCTTTCTTTATTTAAAAATAGGACATGAAACAATTTTATGGAACAAGTTAAATTATTAAAACCTTGCAGCCATATAAAAACATTCAACCTATGTCTATTTCCTTTTGTATTCATATGCCATAGTAGAAAATAAAACCATTTGATTTTCTGAGAATCAACTATCCTGATTATCCAAACTTAAATCCTTTTCAAAGACTCAAGATTGACTAATACATGTATAAAATGTAATCATTCAATTTTTAACATGGTGTTCTTACTAAATCTACTTACAAGATTTGATTAAAATTCTTTTTAAACATAACAGATATTTAACTTAATTCATAGTTTCCAGATACAAATCAATCTCTTAACAAAAGGCCTAACAGAATATCCATCCAAGATTCAACACTTAATACAAGTAGCAATTTAAATTGTCAATACATGCAGATTTCAACATTTAGGCTCTTATCTAACTAAGTTTAGCATGCTATATCTTCTTCTCAAGGCCTTGCTCCTACTCCTATTTAGTTGCTGCAATCCCTGAAAAAGCATTGGAAACTGCCTCATTTTAAATGAGACACCCCAGATGCCATTAGCACACTAGGGTCAGACACATGTCTGGTATGAGAAAATTCACAAAAGCAATTTGTTAATTAGTTTAAAATCAAGTTAAGTACAAATACATAAGGTTCTGTCCTTTGGAATCAGGTAAATACTTGTGTGCATGCTTTATGTCATTGTGCATGTGCACACTTTAACTTTCTTTCCAGAGACTACACATATGAATATGGCACATACATTCAAGCATACAACTCAATCATAGACAAACAATCATTCATACCAAACAGGAAAATAACTAATATGAGTTAAATCACTTATTCCATTCTCATATTTCAAATCTGGGAAAAACTCTAGTTTTCTCATCTGCTCAAGTATTATCTCCTTGGTATATTTATCTATCCTTGGTCTCATCTGCAATATTTATGAATCAATGGACACACTGTAATGAACTAATTCACTCCATTACACAAAGATCTCAGGACTTAAACAAGCCATGTGTCAACTTATGTTACTCAAGCACACAAGTCATTCCTGCAGTGTTCTTGACCCCAATTTCCTAATCAGGTTTTAGTTAATAATAACCCCTTTGATTTTTCATGACAAACCCATTCAGTGATCATTAACTGAAAACATCTATATCATGGTATCTCATATTATTCATGACCATACAGAAACAACAAGCAAACAACCATTGGTGACTACAAAATAAGGTTCTGTATATATATAGATATTCATCCTGGTATTTCTAAAAGGAGTTTAGGCATCTAACATTGGCTTATAGCTTCTGGGAGAGTTTTTCTTTTGCAAACATTTGTGCTTGAGTTAAACTCAGACTAATCTGGTCTCACTGAATCACAAAATTTTGTTTGCTATGCATTTTATTGAATCAGGGGCATCAGCACATAGGTAACCCTATTGCACCCCTACTTCCTTTCTATTTCAAGCCTCAGCACTTATACATGAGTATATTGCAGCTCAACATTATTTACATCTTTCTGGGTTGAGCCAAAACCAATGCTACTTGCCTATTCTCAACATTTTATTTTCTGGGTATTTATTTATATCCCTAAACATTAACATATCAGAGATCTGAGTGTATAAAACAGACATGTATGCTAACAACACATAAAACTTTGTTATAATAAAACCAATGATCAACCAAAGAAAATCAAAACATATTTAGGTTTAAATTCACAGATAAACATTCATATATGAAAATACTCTTTGAATGAAAATACTTTTATCTGGCTGCCTACATTAGGACTTATTGCCTTAGATTTTTGAGTGAGTTTTCTCACCTAGCTCTCTTCTTTGTTTCCTTAATTAATTGATGAACTCCTGCTCTTATCCTCAAGCTCTCTTTCTTCCCTTGTCTTATGATTTCTGTGGTATTGTTTTTCTTCCTTTTTTTTTTCAAAATTCTTTTCTGAGGAGAAGAGGAGGCTGCTGTATATACTTGTATATATATACAGGGTTTCTCTTAGGGTTTTGGTTATTGGCTAAGTCCATTTTTGCCCACCAGAAAATCATGTTATCTGAATTTTAAACCCAAAGTTTTACCCCCTTCCCGGCTTAATTTGGGTGAAGAGAAAAGTGGTTACACATTTTTTTTTTTCAGAAATCTGCTTTTCAGAAAATACTTTTCCCCTTGTCTATAATCATGCTAAAAATGTGACTTGGTTTTTATTATTTATCTAATACACTTCCTAATTCTGCCTATAGCAACATTTCTCTGTTTTCTCTTATTTTTTTCTATTTTTAGCTTTCATGTAAATGGCATGTACTTCCTTTATTTATTTATAAGAGGATTAGTTCTTTTTATATCTTCTTTCTTTTTATTTCTGCTTATATTAAAATATGTCTGTATATTTTATCTCACTAATTTAAACTCTGGTATTTTATTAACACATATATATATATTTATATATATATATATATCATTCTGTATTGACACACACATGCACATGTATACTTAAGAAAAATATTCTGTAGCATACATATATTTATATTTGCTTATGCATTCAGCTTTTAAAGATTTAATATATATATATACATATATATATATTTTTATTCCCATACATATCAATATGTATTTATTCTTAAAGTTCAGAGATTTTTAGCTTTAGTTCATGTGTATACCCTGTGCACACATGTACACACATATTGATACACTATCAAGCCATAACAATCTCCTTCAAAAATTTAATTCAAAAATTATTTTGAATTCACTTATATTTGCCAAAATAAATTCCTAAAATCTTGGGTCATTACATACACCCCTCCTTTTAGAAATTGTGTCCCACAATTTTCCTAAGCTTAAAATAAATTTTAAACTTATTTCAGAGAACAAGTATATTCTCTAACAAATAGATTCTTAGTTCTATACTAACTAAAAATATATTCATCCAAATTATAGAAAACAATCAAAAATCAGAATTACCTTAATCTGAAAATAGCTTAGGATAATTCATCCTAACTTTGTCTTCTAATTCCCATGTGCAATCACTAGGATCTAGACTCCACTGTACCTTCACAAGTTTCAGAGATTTATTTCTCAACTTCTTCACATCTTTTGCCAAAATTCCCACTGGATCCTTTTCATAAATCAAATTAGGATTTATCTGCACTTGGGTTGGGGTTTCAAGAATTTCTACCTTGTCATGGACCCACCTTCTCAATTGTGATACATGAAAAACATCATGTATGCCTTGCATGTTTTCTGGTAATTCCAACTTATATGCCAAAGGACCAATTCTCTCCAGAATTTTTTATGGTCCAATATATCTTGGGGTTAATTTGCCTTGTTTTCCAAATCTCAACACATTTTTCATGGGTGAGATTTTGATGAAAACAAAATTTCCCACCTCATATTCTACCTGCCTCCTTCTCATGTCTGCAAATTTCTTTTGCCTATCTTGAGCTGCTGACATTCTTCTTCTTATCAACTCAATTTTCTCCTTGGTTTCTTGTATGTACTCAGGTCCTAAAATAGACCTTTCTCCTGCTTCTACCCAGCAAACAGGTGACAAGCAGGGTTTACCATACAAGGCTTCAAATGGAGCCATTCCTATGGTGCTTTGGTAGCTGTTGTTGTATGTAAATTCAACTAGATGAAGATAATCTTCCCAGTTGCCCCCAAAATCCAGTATACATGCCCTCAACATGTCCTCCAAAACTTTGTTTACCACCTCAGTCTGCCCATCTGATTGAGGATGGTAGGCAGTACTTAAACATAGTTCACTTCCCATTGCTTCTTGAAAGCTTCTCCAGAATTTTGAAGTGAAGATGGTATCCCTATCACTCACAATGGTTTTGGGAATGCCATGTAACCTTACCACTTCTTTTATAAAAATTTGAGCTAGTTTTGGTGCAGTTCTTTCTGACTTGACTGGGATGAAGTGTGCTACTTTGGTTAGCCTATCCACTATCACCCATATGCTTGTATTACCTCTTTTAGATCTAGGCAGTCCATCTATGAAGTCCATAGATATGTCTTCCCACTTCCACTGTGGTACACTAAGAGGTTGCATCAACCCTGATGGTCTTTGAGTTTCAGCCTTGACTTGTTGGCAAGTCATACATTTGGCAATGTACTTGGCTATATCAGATTTCATCCCCTTCCACCAGAAATCTCTTTTCAAATTTTGATACATTTTTGTGTTACCTGGGTGAATGGAGTATTTACTTCTGTGATATTCATTCAATATCTCCTTCTTCAATTCTATGTCCTCTGGTACACACATCCTATTCTGGTGTCTCACATAACCATCTTTATCAATGTGGTGATTCATTACTTCCTCCCCTCTTGAGAGGAGCATCCTCTTCTCTAATAAGTGAGCATCTTGTTCTTGCATTTTTCCTACCTTCAGAATTAAATCTGGTTGAAGTGTCATTAAGCTTAACTTCCCTATATCTTCTTGTGTACCATGCATCTGCACACAACCATTCTCCTCAATCTCTAACTCAGTTAGCAAAGACAAATCTTTAAATTCTGCTATCATCATCATAGCCAATTTAGCATGCTGTCTACTTAGAGCATCTGCAACTTTGTTTGCTTTGCCTGGTGTATAGAGTATGTCAAAATCATAGGAAGCTAAGAACTCCACCCATCTGTGTTGCCTCATGTTCAAATCTTTTTGTGAAAACAAATATTTTAGAGACTTGTGGTCAGTGTAAAGTTCAAACTTAGTGCCTAATAAATAATGTCTCCAAAGTTTTAAAGCATATATCACAGCTGCTAATTCGAGATCATGTGTGGCATACCTTACTTCATGGGGTTTAAGTTGTCTGGATGCATATGCAATGACTTGGCCTTGTTGCATCAACACTGCATCCAAGCCAAACCCACTAGCATCAGTGTATACCACTAATTCTTCATTTCCATGTGGTACCTTTAGAATTGGAGCATTCACCAATGCCTCCTTCAATTGTTCAAAAGACTTTTCACATTTTTCTGACCAAACAAAAGCTTGGTTCTTCCTGGTTAGGTTAGTGAGTGGTGTAGAAATTTTTGAAAAATCTTTTATAAACCTTCTATAATACCCTGCCATCCCCATAAATGACCTCACTTCACTCATAGTGCTTGGCCTCTTCCATGCTTGAATAGCCACTACTTTATTGGGGTTCACAGAAATTCCTTTGGCAGATATAACATGGCCAAGAAAATGTACTTCCTCCTTCCAAAACACACATTTTGGAAATTTTGCCTTTAAATCTTTTTCCCTTAGTCTAGACAAAACCAGGTGCAAATGATGCTTATGTTCCTCCACTGTCTTGGAATAAATCAAAATGTCATCTATGAAAATAAGCACAAACTTGTCTAAACAATCTCTAAAGGTTCTGTTCATTAAATCTACAAAGTAAGATGGTGCATTGGCCAAGCCAAATGGCATAACCAAAAATTCATACAACCCATACCTAGTGTTAAAGGCAGTGTACTTGATGCTTGATTCTTCCACCTTCATTTGATGAAAACCAGATGCTAAGTCTAGCCTAGAAAATACTTTTGCCCCTGCTAATTGATCAAAAAGATCATCTATTCTTGGCAATGGGTATTTATTTTTAATAGTTACTTTGTTTAATTCTCTATAATCTATGCAGAGTCTTAAAGAGCCATCTTGCTTCTTAACAAATACCACTGGTGCTCCCCAGCAAGAATTACTTGGTCTTATAAAACCCTTTTCTTCCAATTCTTCTAACTGTTTCTTTAATTCTTTTAGTTCATTTGGCCCCATTCTAGTTGGCTTTTTAATCACTGGGCTTGCTCCTAGAACTAGATTGATCTGGAATTCTACTGGTCTATGGTGTGGAATACCCTTGACCTCACCAAACACATCCAAATATTCATTGACTATGGGAATTTCTTCAATGGTTAGTTCACTGAAATCTTTTTCTGAGTCAACTAAATGATATAGTTTTCCTTCCTTAGCTACCTCACATAAAACTGTGATTCTCTGGCCTCTAGAATTTTGCAATGATATGGTGGATGAGTCTAAATTAATCATGGCTTTAAATTGCCTTAACCAGTCTACCCCCAATATAACACCTATATTTGGGTAATTCAAAACATATAAATTGGAAATAAAAATATTTCCTCCTATGTTTAACTCCACATCCACACAAATCATATTTAAAACACTAGAACTCCCCAATGGACTGTGTATATGCAATGGAGTTTCAACTAATATGCAATTCAGTTTTAGCATTTTAACCAATTCATAAGAAATTAAGGAGTGAGTTGCCCCAGTATCATACACTACTGTTATGGGTATGGTACAAATAAGTAATGTACCTTCCACTTGGCTATGGTTTACAGTGTTACTCTCCACTGTGGCTTTGCCTTTTCCTTCCAAATTTGCCAATTTGCCTTGTTGTTTATACTCAGGACAATTCCTCTTCATATGCCCCTCTTTCCCACATAGATAGCATTTGAAAGCTCCTCCTTTCAACTCTGGACATTTTGGTTTGATATGCCCTTCCTTTCCACACTGATGGCACACAATTTTCTTCTTGTCTTCCTTAGCCTTGACATCTCCAGTGTTTTTGTTACTAGCCTCTTCTTTCTTCTTATCATAAGGGTGATACCTCCCCTTACCTTTCTTGTTATTATTGCTCTTAAAATTTCTGAACTTCTCCCTTTCCTTATCATGCTGTTCCAACCTCAAAGCTAAGTCTATCACATGATCAAAAGTCTTGTCTGCATAGGGTAACATGGCTCTACTAAGTCCTGGATTCAAACCTTTTATGTACCTATCATTTTTAGATGCCTCATCTGCCACAAGCATTGCTCCATATGTGGAAAGCCCCTCAAACTTTTGAGTGTATTCTGTGACAGTCATGGTTCCTTGTCTAAGTCTAATGAATTCTTCTAGCAAGGTAGTCTTTGCTGATGCTGGTACAAACCTTGCTTCCAACATCTCCTTGAATTGATTCCAAGTGATTTCATTCTCATTCCTTCCTGCAATGATTACTTCCCACCAGCCTAAAGCTACTCCTTTTAGCTGTCTTGAAGCCACTTGCCTCTTTCTTTGATCATCAAGTTGCATGTCATTGAAAATTCTTTCCAATGTTCTCAACCATGTTTGAATTTCCATGATACTCTCTGTCCCTTCAAAGCTTTTGCCTCCTAAATGAGTATATGTCTTAAGCAATTTTGAGAGTTCTTCATAGGGATTTTCTTGCCTTTGTCCTGCCCCATCCCTAAATGCTCTCACCAAGTCTTGCAGATTGACCATTGGTGGTGCATGGGAAGATCCTGCTCCCTGATTTGGTGGTCTCCCTACCATAGTTTGCTAATAATAATTTACATAGCTGGTTAGTTTAATATTTAGTTCCTTTTAATTTTATTTCTATCTAAGAACTTGATCCTTACTTCTACTATGTTGAATAACATAGCTCTGATACCAACTGAAATGACCCTCCTATTTATACTCTAATTTCATAAGAAATATTTTTTTTTTTAGGTAAAGAGGATATATAGATATATCCATTGCAAATATAATTCTCAGGGTCAATATCTTTCCCCAATAAACCAAAATATATCCAGGATCACAATAATCAACCAATATAAATATATCAGTACATTCACAAAGGTAAGCACATACATATGAGGATGTATATGCCTCTCTTGTTTGAATCAGAGTTCTGGAAAAAAAAAACAAGAGGATATTGGATTGCTAATTTTTTTTTTGACCAAACAATCCACTGGTAACATACATATTAGTCTGTTTATCCTAACTAAGAAGTGATCAAGTAATCATCAGTAGTAAACAAGCTTTTAATATAAATGTTTGTGTTAAGCTCTGAATAGTGACAAATTCAGTATAAAAGAAAGTGGATCCTAAGGAAACACAAGCAACATCTAGGCGTAATGGAAACGCGCCTAACTTATACATGAAAGGTCACGAGTTCGAGTGCTATGCTGGTCGGTTCAAACACAATTTTTGGTTTTTCTTTTTTTTTTCATTTTTCTTTTGTGCAGTCTGGAATCTGTTATCTACCTATCTGTATATATATATATTTTTATTTTTGCCTAAAATCCATCATACAAAACAATAATCCTTGCTTAATCATTTTTGAAACCCATCCCTAAATCCTGGAAGGCTTCAGGATTGATATGAATTAAGAGTATGGTTCTTGGGTTTTGAGGATGATAAAAGTGTTTATCATTATTCATGTTTGTATTTCTTCTTATAAGATCTGTCTGGTATTTAAAATGCATTTGGTTAAAATCTGAGTGAAATTCAGATTCCTATTACAAGTGCAAAGGAAAAAGGTGAGTTGATATTTGCACAAAACATGTTTATGTGCATATATATCTGCAACTATTTGAATCTGGCTTCCATCTACCTTACTACAGATTCTTTCTTTATTTAAAAATAGGACATGAAACAATTTTATGGAACAAGTTAAATTATTAAAACCTTGCAGCCATATAAAAACATTCAACCTATGTCTATTTCCTTTTGTATTCATATGCCATAGTAGAAAATAAAACCATTTGATTTTCTGAGAATCAACTATCCTGATTATCCAAACTTAAATCCTTTTCAAAGACTCAAGATTGACTAATACATGTATAAAATGTAATCATTCAATTTTTAACATGGTGTTCTTACTAAATCTACTTACAAGATTTGATTAAAATTCTTTTTAAACATAACAGATATTTAACTTAATTCATAGTTTCCAGATACAAATCAATCTCTTAACAAAAGGCCTAACAGAATATCCATCCAAGATTCAACACTTAATACAAGTAGCAATTTAAATTGTCAATACATGCAGATTTCAACATTTAGGCTCTTATCTAACTAAGTTTAGCATGCTATATCTTCTTCTCAAGGCCTTGCTCCTACTCCTATTTAGTTGCTGCAATCCCTGAAAAAGCATTGGAAACTGCCTCATTTTAAATGAGACACCCCAGATGCCATTAGCACACTAGGGTCAGACACATGTCTGGTATGAGAAAATTCACAAAAGCAATTTGTTAATTAGTTTAAAATCAAGTTAAGTACAAATACATAAGGTTCTGTCCTTTGGAATCAGGTAAATACTTGTGTGCATGCTTTATGTCATTGTGCATGTGCACACTTTAACTTTCTTTCCAGAGACTACACATATGAATATGGCACATACATTCAAGCATACAACTCAATCATAGACAAACAATCATTCATACCAAACAGGAAAATAACTAATATGAGTTAAATCACTTATTCCATTCTCATATTTCAAATCTGGGAAAAACTCTAGTTTTCTCATCTGCTCAAGTATTATCTCCTTGGTATATTTATCTATCCTTGGTCTCATCTGCAATATTTATGAATCAATGGACACACTGTAATGAACTAATTCACTCCATTACACAAAGATCTCAGGACTTAAACAAGCCATGTGTCAACTTATGTTACTCAAGCACACAAGTCATTCCTGCAGTGTTCTTGACCCCAATTTCCTAATCAGGTTTTAGTTAATAATAACCCCTTTGATTTTTCATGACAAACCCATTCAGTGATCATTAACTGAAAACATCTATATCATGGTATCTCATATTATTCATGACCATACAGAAACAACAAGCAAACAACCATTGGTGACTACAAAATAAGGTTCTGTATATATATAGATATTCATCCTGGTATTTCTAAAAGGAGTTTAGGCATCTAACATTGGCTTATAGCTTCTGGGAGAGTTTTTCTTTTGCAAACATTTGTGCTTGAGTTAAACTCAGACTAATCTGGTCTCACTGAATCACAAAATTTTGTTTGCTATGCATTTTATTGAATCAGGGGCATCAGCACATAGGTAACCCTATTGCACCCCTACTTCCTTTCTATTTCAAGCCTCAGCACTTATACATGAGTATATTGCAGCTCAACATTATTTACATCTTTCTGGGTTGAGCCAAAACCAATGCTACTTGCCTATTCTCAACATTTTATTTTCTGGGTATTTATTTATATCCCTAAACATTAACATATCAGAGATCTGAGTGTATAAAACAGACATGTATGCTAACAACACATAAAACTTTGTTATAATAAAACCAATGATCAACCAAAGAAAATCAAAACATATTTAGGTTTAAATTCACAGATAAACATTCATATATGAAAATACTCTTTGAATGAAAATACTTTTATCTGGCTGCCTACATTAGGACTTATTGCCTTAGATTTTTGAGTGAGTTTTCTCACCTAGCTCTCTTCTTTGTTTCCTTAATTAATTGATGAACTCCTGCTCTTATCCTCAAGCTCTCTTTCTTCCCTTGTCTTATGATTTCTGTGGTATTGTTTTTCTTCCTTTTTTTTTTCAAAATTCTTTTCTGAGGAGAAGAGGAGGCTGCTGTATATACTTGTATATATATACAGGGTTTCTCTTAGGGTTTTGGTTATTGGCTAAGTCCATTTTTGCCCACCAGAAAATCATGTTATCTGAATTTTAAACCCAAAGTTTTACCCCCTTCCCGGCTTAATTTGGGTGAAGAGAAAAGTGGTTACACATTTTTTTTTTTTCAGAAATCTGCTTTTCAGAAAATACTTTTCCCCTTGTCTATAATCATGCTAAAAATGTGACTTGGTTTTTATTATTTATCTAATACACTTCCTAATTCTGCCTATAGCAACATTTCTCTGTTTTCTCTTATTTTTTTCTATTTTTAGCTTTCATGTAAATGGCATGTACTTCCTTTATTTATTTATAAGAGGATTAGTTCTTTTTATATCTTCTTTCTTTTTATTTCTGCTTATATTAAAATATGTCTGTATATTTTATCTCACTAATTTAAACTCTGGTATTTTATTAACACATATATATATATTTATATATATATATATCATTCTGTATTGACACACACATGCACATGTATACTTAAGAAAAATATTCTGTAGCATACATATATTTATATTTGCTTATGCATTCAGCTTTTAAAGATTTAATATATATATATACATATATATATATTTTTATTCCCATACATATCAATATGTATTTATTCTTAAAGTTCAGAGATTTTTAGCTTTAGTTCATGTGTATACCCTGTGCACACATGTACACACATATTGATACACTATCAAGCCATAACAATCTCCTTCAAAAATTTAATTCAAAAATTATTTTGAATTCACTTATATTTGCCAAAATAAATTCCTAAAATCTTGGGTCATTACATTGTCCTTCCGCGGTTCTGGACAATTCTTCTTAATATGCCCCGGCTTGTCACAGTTGTGGCATTTCACCGGCACCTTCAGATTCTTGCAATCTCTGGAGAAATGGCCCTACTGCTGACAATTGTAGCAGGTCACTTTGCCCTTCGGCTTCTTCTGGCCATCCTTACCCTTTTGCTGCTGCTGCTTCCTCTTCTTGTTTCCACCATGCTGTGGTTTAGACTCTTCCTTGGTCACAGCAACAACAGATCCTTCTTTAGGAAACAGATTCTCGTGCCTGAGAGCTTTCTCCACAAGCTTCTCAAATGGATCGTCCAAATGGTCCACCAACTACCTCCCAAAATAACTGTCCAAGCCTGTCACAAACTTCTCATTCTTCTGGTACGAAGATTCAATATACGATCGGGCATACTTAGACAAGGCTTCAAACTCAGAAACATACTTAGGAACTGATCTTCCATCTTGCTTGAGCTCCACAAACTTCTTGAACAGAACAGATTTCTGAGCTGTAGAAATGAACTTAGCTTCAAATCTGGCTTGGAATTGCACCCAAGTAATTTCTTCCTCCGGATTATTAATGGTGATAGAGTTCCACCAGCCAGAAGCTCTCCCTTGAAGCTGTCTTGATGCGAGCTTCCTTTTGGTTGCATCCTCGATTCCCAAGTCACCAAAGATCCTTCTACAAGCATCTATCCATCTCTGGACTTCAATGGTTGACTCTGTTCCCAAGAAAGTCTTCCCTCCAAGAGCAGTATAGTCTTTACACAGCTTAGCAAAATCCACCGGTTTTGGAGTTTGAACTTGAACTCCAACATCTACTGATGGCCCCGGAGCAGGCATCCTTCTCATGATCGAAGTCACCATAGCCTCGAACATAGCAGCATAATCAGCAGCCCCCTCAGTAGCACGGCCTTCCCTAGCAGCTGGTCTCCCTCTTCGACTCATTCTTAATATCTATAAAAGAAATGATCAGCACACGTTGAGAAACAACTTCATAAAGGACTCAAATCCTTCTAAGCTACTATATTATATATAGTAATAATCCATCAAAATACAATTACGTCTCTCATACGTAGTTACGTCAACGAGCATTGGGTAAAATCGATTAACCAAAGCTTTGATACCAAATGTGACGACCGCCCATGACTCCTGCACTAAACATGGAAATAGTGCGTTGTAAAGTGTGCCAGGCAGCCATGGATGATCGTCAGGGGTAAGTTAAAACAGCAGAATCTATCGTATTACTCACAGCGCCTGGATAAAATACAATAGAGAATATATATAGTGAAGCTTCACAAAATAGAATCTCATCAATTAAGCTTCATAATAGTTGAATACAACATCTGAATAGTCAATACATCAAGCCTCACTACATATCACTCAGAGAATTATACAAGCAGCGGAACATCCAGTACATATAGTAAGAAAATAATATGCAAGCCTCCAGCTCGTCTTCGTCATCAGCATCGTTGAGTCACCTGCTACCTGTCACCTGCTACCTAGTCTGCCCATCCCAAAATGGATGAACAGCCCAAGGTAATTAGAGTTGAACATAAAATCTTGAGTCAGACAACAGTCTTAGTGAGCGGTAAATTAACTAACAATGTACCAAAAGAGCATAAAGGTAAAAGGAATAGGAATCCAACCCTCCCACTCCACCTCTTTCTATAGTGATAGCCCCAGACACACTAAGCAGAAGTAAACATAGCAAAGCAACATTTAAAGTAAAGCAATTATCACTTGAGTCAAGGTCAATGTTTTCCAAGTACAAACCCCCAAGGCCTAAACCAAGATCAGATAAGCACCCAGAAAATATTGCTCTTGAGACCGAATGACGATACAACCAAACATCCATGACTCTGGCTATCACTGTTATCTTTGCTTCGATACCACCGTTAATTGAATGACCGGCACATTCTTTCAGCCGTTCGTCAAGGGTTAATGGTAACCCCGGTTCTAGACAGAACTCCGCACGTCGTCGCAGCCCATGCCTAGGACTATCGAATCTGCCCAGAGTACTCGACTACCAACTGTAGTCTTTTAGGACTATCGAATCTGCCCAGCGTACTCTTGCTTTGAGTCTGCTAGAACCTTCAACAACGATGAAATCTCAGCCTTCTAGTCATCCTCCTCGACGACTATTCCCATACTAGCTCAAGCGCCTCTCGAGCCAACCATTATCCTCAAACTCGAACCATTTCATCGAGTCATCAACATGCTTGGAATGATCCCGTCTGGATTAAACCAAGGCTATCTCATATCATGCCTCACTTCATCTCATCATAGCAAAGCCTCATCTCAACATCATCATCAAATCTATCCATATGAGCTTTATCATCTGCGTCATATACCACGAGCAGCTTTTCTTATTCAAGAGCCTTTCCCTTTAGCTTTTGAATCATCTTCGACCAACTTGTCCAAATCCAATCATCAATCAACTAATTTATAACAATCAATCAAGTCAATCATTAATCCAAGTAATCAAGCATTCAAACATGATCTAATAAACAATTATAACAATAATGGCAATCTTGTAAATAAAGAGTCCAAATCTAACAAGCATAAATCATGAGCAATATCTCTATAACTTGATGAATGAACTTGCATAGGTTAACATGTAGTAAAATGGGTGTTAAATCATCATGAACAATAGATCTATACTTAAGTTTAAGAAAATGCATGGAAATCACTATTTTAACACAAAATCAAGCCACAAATCCAATATACTCCTTTGGATCCGTGTGAGAGATAACCACCACTCACCGAATCACCTAAACACCTCAAAAGCAACACACTTCAGATCTGGACAGCGAAGGATCTAACTCGATTCTCCAAAATTCCGCTTCAAACGATGAAATCTCTCTTCGATGGTTGTAGATCTTCAATCTAAGCTCTTGGATCTTCGATTTGATCTTCGATTTGGATCGAAGGAATCACAAGATTAAAGTGGAGAAAATAAGTGAAGAAGTGTAGAACTCGAGCTCTCAAAATGGCAGGACTTCGTCGCTTCAAAATCCGGATCCCCAAAAAGTGAGATAGAACCGTGTATTTATAGGCTGGAAATTCCTTAAGTCGTCCGCCCCCTTAAGTCGTCCACGACTTAACGAAACCCCACGACCTACAACCTAACAGTATTGTCGACCTAACGACCCAACAGTTCAACGACCTAAGCCATAACACATGTGCACAACTTACGACCTAACCTTAGCTCGCTCCTAGGTCGCTCACGACCTAACACTCAGCGACCTAACCCCTTAAGCCTTCACGCGACCTAACCTAACACACATACGCACGACCTAGCGACTTAACAACAATGCCGACCCAACGACTTAACAGAAGTCACGACCTAACACATACGCGACCTAACGACTCACGACATAACACCTTTAGGTCGTCTAACGACCTAACTATACGCAGCATACTAACATAGGTCGTCTACGACCTAACTAACATGGTAGAGCGACTCAACAACTTAACTCTTTACATAGGGTCTCAACGACCTATCCTTAACTCGTCCACGACCTAACTTTCTTAGGTCGTTAACTCGCCCAGTCTCCTAAGTCGCTACTCCTATGCCGCTAACCCTTAAGCCGCTAACTACTAGGTCGTTGCCGCTAATTCTTAAGTCGCTACCCTCCTTAAGTCGCTTACTAACTTAAGCCGTTAGCTCCTAAGTCGCTAACCCTTAAGTCGCCGACTCTCTTAAGTCGCCAACTCCTTAAGTCGCTCGAACGACCTAGCTTCCTTAAGTCGTTCATCCGACCTAACCTACCCCACGACCTAAGCTACCACACGACCCAACTCCCAGACGACCTAAGCTACAACACGGCTTAACTTCTAGTCGACCTAACTTCTACACGTCTTAAGCTCTAGTCGTCTCAAACTCTGAACGGTCTAACTTATGGACGATCTAACTCTGAACGAATCAACAACACTAACGTCCTAAAGACAACATCTTTTACGAATCTTTCGATCCGTAAAAATACGGGTCGTTACATAAAGAATGAATTGGAAAGGAATAAAAGTTGATTTTTGAATTCAAATAAATAAAATTGCGAGTATGTGAACTGAGATTTTTGAATAAAGGGAAATAAGTGATTGTTGTAAAATCTCAAGTGTTATTATTTAAAGGAATGAAGAATTTATTTTAAAAATTCAAGGTTTAAATTTATTTGAAAGGTTAAAAAAGGAATTTGAAGAAAATAATATTCTAAATTGGTATTCTCAGTTAAAAGAGATTTTTTTAATCATAATAAAGAAACGAAATTTAAAGTTAATGGATTTTTCAATAAATGAAGTAAGTAAGGAAATTTATTTCAAAGTGAAGTAAATTGAAAATCAATTGGAAATTGATTTAGGTGTTTAAAATTGGAATTTTAAAAGAGAAGTGAGATTTTGGAATTTATAAACTGGGTTTATAAAGTGAAATATAATATCGATGGATATTTGGAAATATAAATTCAAGGTGGGAATTTATAAAGGAATGTAAATTGTTTTAAAAAATAAATAGTGATTTATTTTTAAAGGAGGTGAAAGAGAAGTGTATTTCCCTGGAGAGCCGAGTACGTTTCCGAAGCAAATTCTTAAGTATAAGTTAAAGTTCCAAAGTTGTTTTAAAGGTATGTTTTGGAAAATCTATTATTTTTAAATGTTTAAATGTTAAAGTAAGTATATTTTTCAAATTTATTTTAGTAGTAATTATTTAAAGATGACTTGGTATTATGTTTTGAAAAGATGAAAATTTAGTTTTATAAAGTAGCTTTATTTAAATATTCTTAAAGTATAAATTTTTGAATAAGGTATTAAAGTAGTTTTAATTTAAAGTATATTTATAATAAAGTGTTTCTAAATTATTTTAAAAATCTAAAGTGTTTGTACTTGGTGATTTCAGTGGAAATAGAAATTATTTGGGAAATTTATTCCATGAGAGAAAGACGGTTTAAAACTATTTTCAAAGGGTTGAAAAGTGGAAAAATATCTTGCGAAGATATTTTGAGATAAATAAATAATTTGAAAAATTATTTATTGTTGATGGATGTTGTGAATGTTAATTGATAGTTAAATAACCGACTATCAATATTGGCCAATGCGCTGATCGTTTCGAAGAGACCGGGATCGAGATTTATTTCTCGAAAACC
Source organism: Allium fistulosum (assembly GCA_030737815.1). NCBI lineage: Eukaryota > Viridiplantae > Streptophyta > Magnoliopsida > Asparagales > Amaryllidaceae > Allium > Allium fistulosum. Next base: position 968,947,837 of record CM060908.1, on the reverse strand, counting down.
ATTTCGATCCGGTTTGTACGTTTTCGTGGGGAAAACGAGTTTGGTATCGAAGATGGAGCAGTGAAGTGCAAGGGCTAGTCGCTACTAATCCTGAGGATGATTCCAAAATGGATGTAGTAGGAGTAGTGCCTTCGGTTCCGTTCGAACCCGGAACGGACTTGTATGAATGAATCCTTTCGAAACATCGTCAGCGGACGATGGGCATTCTAAGGGGTATGTTCTATAAAGGTAACGCTTAGCCTCAAGCCTCATCAACCGGGAATGACTGAAAATCAAGGGATATGCAGCAAGGATTTGTGGGTAGCCCCCACTTGAGAGAAAGGTCATCCCTGCCTAGATGTCCCTTTTTATTTTGGCTGTGTGGCGGTTGGTCGCGCCAACCGTGGGGTGATTTTACTCGGAATTATCCAATAAGGGATGGTTCCGGTCTTGTGTTGCAGGGGATCGGGCGTGGTCCTTTGTACGTTGATCTAGACCAGGTATTGTGACAGGTGGTACCCCAGTGCCTAGTCATTGATGGAAATCCATTCTCCCTACGTGCCTGTACGGTTTTGATTATGCCCAACTATTGCTGAAATGTGAGATGCAAGCAATTCAGCTAGATTCTATTTTACTTTCAATAGACACTATTATAATATCAGAGAATTTTTATAAAAGTCTTTTAGCTATCGTAAGGTAAAGACCCGACATGTTTATTTGTGGCGTGGTCTTATGAGATGCTTTTGTTTTCAAAGGGTTTAGAAAACTTTAATAATCCAATTGAGTGTGTTTTCTCACGCTGGTTTTCCAGACTGACTCGGGTGTTATTTTATTATAATGCTCGGGTCAGACCGAGTATTACAGATACAGGATAGGATGCTGTGGAGCTTAGGAGACGAGCTGGATGGCGAGACGTATCACTCGTACTTGGTATATATTCCACTATGTTGTGTATGTTGTGTATTCTGTGTGGGACAAGTTACTATAACTGTCCTGAATTTTGATGTTGAGTTTATTGTACTCTGATGTTGTATTCTGGGGATGTATGTATAACAGATAAAAATTCTTTTTTAAAGATTAGTGATTTGTCTATTATATTTTATTCCACTGCGATGGTTAGATTCTGATGTTGTTTTCTTTTCTTCTTCTACCTCTTCTTCTTAACCCAAATGGTTTGTATTTCCGTTCTTCTTGAGTTGATTTGATGAAATTTGACGTCAATTCAAGGGGTACGGGTTTGCAGGCTGTTACATTTACTATCGATTTAACTTACATATGATCTTTTAGTTATGACTCGAGTGTTTTGTCTCTCTCAATTCGCTCGGATCAGTCTGAGCTTTTCAGTGTATCGAAGTCTGCTTTTCTGGAGGACGAAGACGAAGCTTTAGTACTATTAATATTTATTGTATTATTCCCACTGCATCATGTTGTTCCGCTACATTATTTATTTATTTCTGTTGTATGTAACTTTCATATGTATTGTAAAAGTGAAATCAAGTATTATTTGTAAATAGTTTCATGAACTGTTTATTTGATTATTATATTTTGTCATTCCAGTGTGAGATTTAGTGTTTAGTTTCCATTCCTTTCTCTTCTTTTCTTATTTACCCCATAACAATCCTCCCTTTTGAATGGTTTGAGTTTGACATGTGTGGTTTATTGTCGATTTAAACCGTCTAAAAAGGCAGGTCATTACAAATCGCATCATAAATTCAATTTAACTAACATAAGATAATCTAATAGTTGTGAGTGGGTCAAAACAATTCCAAAATGTCCGGAATATTGATAAGATCGCAACGGAGAAAACCGCGTATGAATGAAAACCGCGTATGAATCCGAGCTCGTATGCAAAAGTTATTAACGTTAGAAGATTGGAAAATTTCGACTTCGGGTCTTACTTTGGGTCGCCGCCTCAATTACCCGGTGCTTGCTCTGAGTTTTTGCCAAAATGACCCGAGACCCGAGTCATTTGGCTCCTGATCCGAAGTCGCTGCAGGGTTTTCACCTCTGGGACTTGAAGCGCGACCAGATCCGCCTTGTTTGACATGGAACTCTCTATGACCTGAAGTCAATGCAAGGTTTTCACCTCTAGAACACGAAGCGAACCTCTTCCTGACTCGAAGTAAACCTGGAGCAACCAATTTTTTTTTTTTGAAATTAGGTTTTGGAATTTTGGAAATTAGGTTTGATGTTCTGATGTCTGAGAAGGAGGAAGAAGATGTATGTATAGAAATAATAAAATGAGAAACAACTAGGGTTTATAACAGCCTATATATAGGCAGGGTTGGATCAAAACAATAACAACGACCCAAAAAGCCCGTTTCGTTCCTGAAACGAAAATGGGTCATCCAATATATCGAAATATAGGTTTTTGGTATTTTTAAACTCAATGGAATAAGTTTCTAGTCCTAATTCCATTGTATACAGAAGTTAGCTTTCAAAATCACCTTATTTTAAATTGATTTCAATTAAATTGACGTTTCGATCCCGCACGATCAAATGACAAGTCTGATCGCTACGAAACTTGAAACCCTATAATAATTCACTATTACAGATCCGATGAAACTGGTTTCGTCGAAATTCGAGACAATGGCCAAAATGGCTATTTCCACGTTAATTAAATAAATTATTATTAAATTAAATTTATCACTTTCAAATTCAAATTTTATAACTAACAAAATTTTATCACTTTTGATTAACTAGTAATTAAAATCTTTTAAAACAAATTTTTCATATCAAATTCGACTATTAATATTGCGCTAATTACAACGTTCCAATTCCAATTGTAATAAATTCATTAATTATAATTTAAAACCCAATAAATTGATTAATTCATTTTGATTTCAATCTTTTTATTCAATCAATCATTACTTTATGGACATAGTTAACATTGGTTTTCCATTTATTACATCAATATTCTACAATTTTTGTAACGACCCCGGATTTTAATCAAATTTAAATTGATAATTAATTGAATTTTTGAAGACAATTTGTAAAATTAATTGTAAAGTGATTCGAGTTTCCCCGAGCAACTAATAAATTCTATGTTAAATCATTTAAAATTTAAAATATTGTATATATATGTATATATGTGAATATATATGTATACGGACATATATGAGTAAATTGAATATATATGTGTATATTTGATTTGAATTTAAATCTTAATATAAATGGTTTAAAGATGAATATAAAAATATTAATAATTGATACGAGTTTAAAAATAAATTAATAATGAACATTTAAGTTAGAAATAAAATATAAATATGTATAGAGTAATACTACAAAGACAAAATAAAAGACAAGAAAGGAAGACATCAAATTTTATTAAAGAACTAAAACAAAACAAGAAAAAATATATAAGTCTCTTTGACTTGCAAATGAAGATATGTGGTACATGGTAAATTTATGCCATACTCCATCAGCCAAAATGGAAGAAGAAAATTATATAAATATGGTACACTTAATAAATGCAAATCTCTTTAGCCACCAAACAATTTTCAGCCGAAAAGAAGAGCAAAGATTGGATGTGTATGAATAAAAGAAGATATATATTCAAGTTTGTACAAAGGCAATTAATGCCATCTCATTTCAGCCACCACTTGATAAAAATATCCCTGATGTTGTATAAACCAAATAATATCAACTTGTACAAAAAATAATATATCTCCCTGTGCAAGTAATTTATCACCCAGTAAACTTTTCCATCGTCTTATTTCCAGTTCGTTCCATTCTTAGCTAAGTAAAACTGAGAAAATATCATTCAAAACTTCAATAAAATTCAACTAAAACAACAACACCAATCAGATAATGGAAGAGAGGTTTCAGCTGCAAATTTTTCAAAGCCGGATTCAAACCAAGAAGGCTCTGTTTTTTTTTCTGGAAAATCGGTGAGCAAACTTCTAAACCCGAAGGCTTAAATCTGTTTACCTTTTGATGATGCTTGAAATGAAGTTGCTTGACATGTTTGCATGATTTATCTTGGCTGGACATATGCTTTAAATTGCTCTGCTTGAATGTATATATATCTATATAAATATATATACAAACTGTCTTCGTTACTTCTATAGGCTCGAACTTCTTTTAAAATCTTTATCTCCCCATACAAATAAATTCAGGCTATGATTTATGAATAAAATTTGTTCATAACAATGTTATACAAATTCTAAAAATAGTTTCAAATGTTTTACCCAGAAATTAACTCCAGGATATGAAATAACAGTAGAAATCAAAAATAAAATCAAGCTTTCTGTTTTAAGCCAGGTGAGTAAACATAAACTTCAAAGCTTTAAGTTTAATTAAAAACAGTACAGAATTCATTGATAATATGGTTTGTATATGCTTTGGCTTTGAATATAGTTTCTGTGTTATACATAGATATATATAAGTTTGTTCAAATTTTTTTTAACATACTGGTATTCTCTGTTGAAGTTACAGAGTCAAATATTAAATTAAGATTCAAAAACATTATCATCAACCTTTGTTAGGCTTAAAGTATCAACAAACAAGGTTGTTTAGATTTAAATTATGGCATAAAAATTTGTTCTCTGCATGATAATGAAGTACAGACTCTGTAAATCCAGTTTTCCAGGAAATAGACAAATATGTGATAAATTCAAATGATTTAAAACATTGATTCATTGGCATAACTTGAATTAACAGCTAAAGATAGGATTTTTAAAATAAAAATGGAGGTTTTTAGTGGTGTATGCCACGAGCAATTCACAGTTGAACAGATTTTACATTTTTACAAATTTCTGTTGGGTTAACAAATTTTTGATGCTGGAATTCGTTGTGAAGATAGTATGATGATTTACGAAGATGGGAAAAATGTTAAAAGAATTTTCTATTGCGTGAGTTAAGGGGACGAGTTAGATTTAGGGTTTTGGATCGAGTTTTCTATGCTCTGTTTGAATTCTCGTTTCCGGCCACATGAGATGATCGAGCTTTCATAGAATTGAGGGGGATGGAAGAACGTTGGGTTAGCACGACTTGGCCGAAGTCGTGCATTTTCTGGTGGCCGGTGACGTGATCGCGAGGAGGTTTTGTGGTCGAAGTTTCTCCAAATTTCGAGCTGAGGGGTCGGATTTCGATTTATTGTTGGATTCTTGGTTCTGGGTTGAGGGAATGATTGTCGTGGTTGTGTATGGTCGGTCGCCGTTCAGATAGTTGGTCGGAGTCTCTCCGTTCATATGAGCACGTGCACAGGTGCACGATTCCATTCGTGTGCCTGTTGATTTCAGTCTTTGGGGAAGAAGGGTTGGTCTCGGGGATGGTCGCGAGAAAATGATGGTTGGACTCGAAGAAAAAGGGAGATGTGGGTTACTCGAGTAGTTGCTCGGGAGGAATCTGAATTAGCTCGGGTTTGTTAATTTGAAACCAGATTTCCAGATTTTAAAAGGGAACATGTTTTAAGGTTTTAAAAAAAAAATAAGTTTTAAAGAAAAAATAAACCAAGTATTTGAATCTAATTTATAAGCAGGTTTTAAGTCAAGTTTTCAAAGATTTGATTTTTAAATTAAAAATGTGTTTAAAAAATTATTTTGGGCTTTGAATAATTATATTGGAATGATTGTCTAAAATATTCTTAAGGGTTTTCGAATAGAAATTGATGATGTGATTAAATAAGTAATTAAGATAAGGATTTATCTTTACTTACTTAGAGTTTTAACTAATTAAAGGATAATTAATTTAATGGTGATTAGTTAAGGTTAATTAGTTTATATAATTAATCAAAGGATAATTAAATGATTTAATGGTGAATTAAATAATTAAAGGTTAATTATTTAATAATTAAAGATTGATCAATTAATAATTAAAGGTTAGTAAATTTATTATTAATGGTTAAGTAATAAATGATTAAAGAATAATTAATCAAAATGATCTGTAATTTATCGATGTTAATTAATCAGTATTAGTCATTCATAAGTAATTAATCTAATTCGAATAAATTAGATATTGATTGATCTTACTTATGAATATTTGGATTCTATTGATTTGATTGTTGATATCCCTGATATATGATGCTTTGTGATACATCCTGATTTATGTTGTGATCTGTAATTTATTACCTGTGATATACATCTATGATCTGTACGATAAGCGTTATAGTATATCGCTTATCAACTATATCCTATATTCTGATATGTGATGATTCATTGTGTTGCACTATTGTGTTCAACCCCTGGACTACACTTTTACACACACAAATATGGATTTCACGTGTGATGAAGCGGCATACCTGGATGATGCAGTATATCATCGCCGACCTATCATCGCCGACCTATCATCGCCGACCCATCACCGCGACTTACGACACCACTTCACTGCCGCCCAAAACCCTAGTTCGCGACACGACCTAAAGCCTAAGTCGGAGCCGAGATACCCCATAAGTCGGCGACGAGATACCATAAGTCGGAACCGAGATATTTCCCCTGAGTCGATTGCCGAGTTAAGCTGAGTCGTTGCCGAGGTAACGTGAACCACTGCAGATTTTAAGTCGCGAGCGAACATTGTTGAGTTGTTGCCGAGATAAGCTGAAACCTAAATCTACAAGTCGGAGCCGAGATACTCATAGGTCGTTGCCGAGATAAGCTTCCATTAAATCGTTGCCGAGTTACCCTTAAGTCGCGAAAAGGAAGATTAAGTCGTTGCCGAGTTAAATACTTGTATTTTTCTTTGAAGCTTTTGTATGTGTTTTGTAACTGTTTGGGCTTAAGTCGTGTACGACTTATGTTAAGTCGGAGACGTTGTTAAGTCGGTTGCCGACTTAGGAGTTGTATTTTTTTTCTTTTTTTTTCTACTTGCGTGTTGTAGCCTATAAATAGGCGAGTTGTTTCATTTGTAAAGGTTGTTGAATATTGAATAAAATTCTCTTTTGTTAGCTTGTTGCTTTCAATTTCAATTGGTAGTCGAGTGTATCTCCTATCTCCACTAACGTCATTCGAGTGCGCTCGGATCATCGTTTGTTGAAGCTGATTCACGGTATCTTGTGCACAAGATCAACGTCGAAGAATCGTAGATCTCTTTCCCGGTATCTTCGGATCAACGAGTCAGAGATAGCTAGAGTTCGGTATCTTCGGATCAACGAATTCGGGCTTTCCAGTATTCATCATTCCATCGACTGCTATTTTCTTCGATCGAAGATCGTTTTGAATTATCCGCTGCGTCAGTTTGGTATCAGAGCGTGTTTTAGCCAATCATAGCTAAATCGAGTCTTGGAGCCGAGAATTTGAAGTTGTGTTCATCGTGTTCATCATATTTTGCAACAAAGTTGGAGTTTTCGATCCATTTCATTTTGGATCAAAGTTCGAAAGGTGTTTGAAACTTGAAGTGTGAATTTGTTGAAGTGTTTGTGAAGGATTCAATCATGCCGCCAAGACGAGTTCAACGTCATCGCAATATTAATGCTTTGTACGGAAGAGAAGAAGCCGATGAAATGGAGCAAAGAATTAACGAGAATTTCAATGAGAAGCTTACGGAAGGGATTGGTCGATTAGAGAGGATGATGTTGGAGATGAGTCAAAATCAGAGAAGAGTATCACCTGAATCGAGCCATGGAAGAAGTAGAGTTTCACCACATTCTAATCGGGAGAGAAGTGTCGATAGTGATCATAGAAGCGTGGATCGAGATTGTGATAGAAATGTTGATGATCGAGGTCGTGATAGAAATGTGACTGATCGAGATCGGAGGAATGTGGATCGTAGGAATGTTGGTGGAAGGAATGGTAGTGGTAGAGATGTTGGTGGTCAGGATCGACATCGATATACATCGGATGGTGAAGAAGAGTATGATGGTGGTAGTGTTCATGGACGAGGACGTGGACGAGGACGGAATCAGTCGGAATACGATCACAAGTGGGAATCTGGGATGAAGACAGAAATTCCAGAATTCAAAGGTGGTATGCAGGCTGAGGAGTTTTTGGATTGGATGGCTAATGTTGAGGAAATTTTTGATTTCAAAGAAGTTCCAGAACGTCGTAGAGTGAAGTTGGTTGCTACAAGGTTGAGGGGTAGAGCTTTGGCATGGTGGCAGCAAACTAAACTTACACGAGAACGAATGGGGAAGTCAAAAGTTGAATCTTGGGAGAAAATGAAGAAATTGATGAAAGCAACGTTCTTACCTTACAATTATCAATCTCTGATGTATCAACGTTTGCAGAACTTGAGGCAGGGCACAAAGACTGTTAATGATTACGCAGATGAGTTTTATCAGCTTATTGCAAGGAATGATATCATGGAAACGGAAGAACAACTGACATCTAGATTCATTGGGGGATTGAGAATGCAGATTCAGGATATGGTTAATATGTTCGATCCAAGATCTGTGGCAGAGGCACATCAAAAAGCGTTGGCTTGGGAGAAGCAGGGACGACGAGGAGGTGGTATGTTTACGAATTCCAATAATCAAGTGAAGGGTGTTGGTGGAAGTTCTAATGTGTCTAAACCTATCAGTAAACCAGTGGTGAAGGAGGTTGAGAAGGCAAAAGTTAACAACGGTTTCAAATGTTACAACTGTCAGGAGTTGGGTCATAAAAGCAATGAGTGTCCAAAGCCAAAGAAGAGAGCAATGATTGCTGAGGTTGAGGATGAGGATGAAGAAGCTGAATGCTCTAATTCTTTACCAGTTGAGGAGGAAGACTTACTGTCGGGAGATGACGGGTACGCATTGATGATGAGGAGAAGTTGTTTAACACCGAAGCAAGAGGAGGAAAGTAGTTGGTTGAGGAACAATATCTTTCAATCTACATGCACTATTCTGGGAAGAGTTTGTAAATTTGTTATTGATGTTGGGAGTTGCGATAATATTATCTCTACAGAAGCGGTGAAGAAGTTGGAGTTGAAAACCGAGAAGCATCCTAAACCGTACAAGTTAGCTTGGTTGAGGAAGGGTGGTGAAGTGAAAGTTGGACGTAGAGCTTGTGTGAAGTTTTCAATTGGGAAGAAATACAAGGATGAGGTTTGGTGTGATGTAGTAGACATGGATGTGTGTCATCTGTTGTTGGGCAGGCCATGGCAGTTTGATAGAGCAGTACAACATGATGGACGGACCAACAGTTACAGTTTCATGTTCGAAGGTACAAAGATTACTCTGGTTCCGAAGAAACGCCAACAGGAAGAAAACAAAGTGGAGGAAATCGAAGAGCTGAAAACTTTATTGACTTTGAAGGAGTTTGTTAAAGAAGTTGAAGAAGAGCCGGAAGTATTCTTGTTGATTGGACGAGAAAGCAGTGAAGAGATTGAAATTCCAGAAGAAGTTAAACCAGTTCTGAAAGAATTTGACGATGTATTTCCAGATGAGTTACCAACGGAGTTGCCACCGTTGAGGGATATACAACATCAGATAGATCTTGTTCCCGGTGCTGTATTGCCACACAGACCACATTATCGAATGAGTCCGAAGGAACATGAAGAATTGCGGAGGCAGGTAGAGGAATTGCTTGAACAGGGGCGTGTGCAGGAGAGTCTGAGTCCTTGTGCTGTACCAGCTTTATTGGTACCCAAGAAGGATGGGACGTGGAGGATGTGCACTGACAGTCGAGCATTGAATAAGATTACTGTGAGATATAGATTTCCAATGCCGAGGTTGGATGACTTGTTGGATCAAATAAGTGGAGCTACTATCTTTTCGAAGATTGATTTGAAGAGTGGATATCATCAAATTCGTATCAGACCAGGAGATGAGTGGAAGACTGCTTTTAAAACTAGGGAGGGTCTATACGAATGGTTGGTCATGCCATTTGGTTTATCCAATGCACCAAGTACTTTCATGAGGGTGATGAATCAGATTTTTCGACCGTTCATTGGGAAATTTGTGGTGGTATATTTCGATGATATTCTTATCTATAGTGGGAGCCCAGAGGAACATTTGAATCATCTTAGAGAAGTGCTGATGGTATTGCGACAAGAACAATTCTATGCTGCAACGAAGAAATGCGTGTTCATGACGCATAGTGTTTTATTTCTGGGGTATGTTGTTTCAGAGAAAGGAATACAGGTTGACCAAAGTAAAGTTGAGGCGATCAGAAATTGGCCGCAGCCCAAGACGATAACGGAAGTTCGTAGTTTTCATGGGTTGGCTTCATTTTATCGAAGGTTTATTCCACACTTTAGTAGTGTGATGGCGCCTGTTACAGATTGCATGAAAGGTAAACAGTTTGCATGGACGGAGGAAGCCGAGGTTGCTTTTGAACGAATCAAAGATCTTTTGACATCTGCACCAATTCTAGTGCTACCTGATTTTCAGTTGGTGTTTGAACTACATACTGATGCATCCAAGGTTGGGATTGGAGGGGTGTTGAGCCAGAAGGGGCGTCCAATTGCCTATTTCAGTGAGAAGTTGTCAGGAGCGAAGATGCGATACAGTACATATGATGTGGAGTTTTATGCTGTTGTACAATCTATTAAACACTGGAGACACTATCTATTTCAGAAGGAGTTCGTTCTTTACACTGATCATGAAGCATTGAAGCATTTGCAAGGGCAAGACAAGATTTCAGCGAGACATGCATCGTGGATTGCTTATTTACAGCAGTTTACTTTTGTCGTTAAGCACAAGTCAGGGGTAACCAATCGTGTGGCTGATGCTTTGAGCAGGAGGAGTCATTTGTTGACGACAATGAAAGTTGAAGTGACAGGGTTTGAATTATTGCCAGAATTGATTGAAGAAGATCCTTACTTTGTGAAATTTGTTGAAAAGGTAAAGGAAGGAAATACGGATGAATTTGTGTTGGTGGATGGTTTTCTGTTTAAGGGAAATCGTTTGTGCATCCCAGACTGTAGCTTGAGAATGAAGATTGTTAAAGAACTACATGAAGAAGGCCATGTGGGTAGAGATCGTACGTTGCAGTTAATTTCTCAATCTTATTATTGGCCGTCAATGAGGAAAGAGGTGGAAAGATTTGTTGAGAGATGCCATATCTGTCAAGTTTCGAAAGGAACTGCGACTAATGCGGGTTTATATATGCCGTTACCGGTACCAACTAAACCATGGGTTGATGTGAGTATGGACTTTGTGTTGGGATTGCCGAGAACGCAGCGTGGTAATGATTCCATTTATGTGGTGGTTGACAGGTTCTCGAAGATGGCACACTTTATTGCTTGTAAGAAAACGACAGATGCTGTTCATGTTGCTCAGTTGTTTTTCAAGGAGATCTATCGACTTCATGGATTGCCAGAATCTATTGTGTCAGATATAGATACTCGTTTTCTGAGTCACTTTTGGTTGAGTTTGTGGAAGATGGTGGAAACAAAGCTGAAGTTTAGTAGTGCTTATCATCCGCAAACTGATGGACAAACGGAGGTGGTTAATCGTTCGTTGGGAAACTTGTTGAGGTGTCTTGTTCAAGATAATCTAAAGAGTTGGGATGTGAAGTTATGTCAGGCAGAATTTGCTCATAATCATGCTGTGAATCGAAGTACTGGGTTCAGTCCATTCCAGATTGTTTATTCGAGCTTACCAAAGGGACCGTTGGATTTAACGGTAATACCACAATCAATGAAGACAGTTAAGAAAGCTGCTGATTTTGTTGAAGGGTTGACGGAGTGCCATAGAATCGTTCAGGAACGATTGGAAAAGGCAAATGAGAAGTACAAACAAATGGCGGATAAGAAACGAAGGAGTGTAGTCTTCAAAGAGGGTGATTTTGTTTACGCGGTATTGACGAAAGATCGTTTTCCAGTTGGGACTTACAACAAGCTGAAAGCTCGCAAGATTGGACCAGTAGAAATCTTGAAGAAAATCAATGACAATGCTTATCAGTTAAAGTTGCCAGATCACATTCACACTGCTGACGTTTTCAACGTTAAACATTTGATTCCGTACCAGGGAGATGAGCTTGCTGAAGAAGAGAGAAGTACAAATTCGAGGTCGAATTTTTGTCAACAAGGGGAGGATGATGAAGCGGCATACCTGGATGATGCAGTATATCATCGCCGACCTATCATCGCCGACCTATCATCGCCGACCCATCACCGCGACTTACGACACCACTTCGCTGCCGCCCAAAACCCTAGTTCGCGACACGACCTAAAGCCTAAGTCGGAGCCGAGATACCCCATAAGTCGGCGACGAGATACCATAAGTCGGAACCGAGATATTTCCCCTGAGTCGATTGCCGAGTTAAGCTGAGTCGTTGCCGAGGTAACGTGAACCACTGCAGATTTTAAGTCGCGAGCGAACATTGTTGAGTTGTTGCCGAGATAAGCTGAAACCTAAATCCATAAGTCGGAGCCGAGATACTCATAGGTCGTTGCCGAGTTACCCTTAAGTCGCGAAAAGGAAGATTAAGTCGTTGCCGAGTTAAATACTTGTATTTTTCTTTGAAGCTTTTGTATGTGTTTTGTAACTGTTTGGGCTTAAGTCGTGTACGACTTATGTTAAGTCGGAGACGTTGTTAAGTCGGTTGCCGACTTAGGAGTTGTATTTTTTTTCTTTTTTTTCTACTTGCGTGTTGTAGCCTATAAATAGGCGAGTTGTTTCATTTGTAAAGGTTGTTGAATATTGAATAAAATTCTCTTTTGTTAGCTTGTTGCTTTCAATTTCAATTGGTAGTCGAGTGTATCTCCTATCTCCACTAACGTCATTCGAGTGCGCTCGGATCATCGTTTGTTTAAGCCGATTCACGGTATCTTGTGCGCAAGATCAACGTCGAAGAATCGTAGATCTCTTTCCCGGTATCTTCGGATCAACGAGTCAGAGATAACTAGAGTTCGGTATCTTCGGATCAACGAATTCGGGCTTTCCAGTATTCATCATTCCATCGACTGCTATTTTCTTCGATCGAAGATCGTTTTGAATTATCCGCTGCGTCAACGTGGAAATCGGTTAAGTCACAGATAATTTAAATTTGATGTTTTTGAAATTGAAATTTTAATTTCAATTGATTTTGAAATTGGAAATTGAGGTTAAAAGTGAAAAAGCTTTTGAAATGGAATTTCAAAGATAAAAGTTATTTTGAATAACTTAATCGAGTTTTGAAAATTTAAATAATTTGATTTAAATTTGAATTCAAGTTTGAAATTGAATCCTATGATTTGAAACTAGGGATTAAAACTGTTATAAATGTGTTTATCTGAATTTAAACCATTTAAAAGTATAATTTTGAGAATTTGGATTTAACCCAAAGACTTTACCTCGTATGAATGAATCAGATTTTCTGAAACGAAACTGTTTGTTTTTAAATGATAAAAGCTTTCATATAAGAAATGAAATTCCAGTTTAATTAAAGGAATTTCAAGATTGAATTGAAAAATGGTTTTCCAAGTTATGAATGAATTGTTTTTGAAAGCTATGATTTGAATCTTTTATCTTTAATAGATTTAAAATAATGATTGGTTTAAATCATTTGAAATGGGATTGTTTTGAAAGCTACAAGTTAAATCTTGATTTAAAGGTTTAACGAGTTAATCAAATTGAAATGGAAATTAATTTGGAAAATCTGTGAATGAATCTTTTATTTAAAAGATTTAAAGTGTGGAAACTGTTTAAACCGTAAAGGTTGAATCTTTTTGTTTAAAGATTTAAAAATGGTAATTTGTTAAACCATTTGAAAAGAAAGATTTTGGGTAATAAGTTGTGACTTAATTGAAATCCCATATCCATATGATTTTCGAATATTACGCTCACTATTCGGTTTAGCCTGGAGAGGACCTTTGGGTCGTATAACCCATTCCGAATATGTGATACGTCGATATGGATAGCATTTGAAGACCAGTGTTGAAGACCGGATATTTTTGAAAACGGAAGGATTACCGTCGAGTTACTCTGCATCGGTTGATCCCCGATATAGAGGTTTTATCATCCTTTGTGACGGGAAGTCCGGACGTGATTGGAAATTATCCGGATTTGCAAGGACTTCGTGAGAAGTGCCTTCGGTTCTGTTCGATTCCGGAACAGACTTGTATGGATTGTGTGTCTGACATTACACTTTGAGATATAAAGCAGATTTCTTTCAAATACATTTCTGTTGGTGGCGGAGAATTTATTCTCTTAGCTTAACACCCTTCTCTGAGACGTACGAGCTCAGAGGTTATGTAGTTGAAGGTTATCAGCGATATATTCCCAATTTGGTAATGTGGCATGCTGAGTGTTGCTGTGTGATGATCAGTGTTTGATCATTTGTGATATGATCATTTGTTTGATCATTTATCTTTGTGATCATAGGTTGATCATCTGTTGACCCAAAGCGTGGCTTTTTGAAAAAGCGTAGCTTTGTGGACGAGACTTCGTCAGGACCTCACAACCCGGAAATGGTCGAAACAGGATCGTTGCGGCAAGGTTATGAGGGTCGCGCCCTTTAGGGTATGTCATTTCCTTCTGGAAAGGGGTGGTATTATGGTATGGAGCCCTGATACTTACTCATGTGGATACACTTTCTTTATGATGTGTGATGTTGGATATCGAGCGCTCGGATAAAGGTCCCAAAGGACCGGGAGGTGGCATATTCGTGAGTTACCTGTTACAGGGGTAACCCGGCCTTGTTGGCAGAGAGCAGTTTGTCTCTCGGAGCGTCCCGCCAGAGGCGTTTCCTTCGTGGCATAGGAAGTTCCTTAGCCTGACCATTTGTTGGAAATCCATTTCCCAATACGGAACTTGTACGGTATTAGTTGTAGAACCTGCCATTTACTTATGGTGGCGCCCCACTGTTTAGATGGTAGCTATAGTAGGCATAGTTCGAAATGTCTATGCTGGCTAAGATTAATATTATACTTTCGAAATTGTTTTCCACTATGCACTAATAATAATAATCCAATGATTTGCGTAGTAAGCATGTTTGACTATCATAAGAAGAAATCTCCTCCAATTCTGCGTTTGCATTGTGTGTGTGGCGGGAGGTCTTATGGTAGTTTCATTTTTCAAAAGCATTGCGGATTTCAATGTTTAAAATTCTTTTGCTGTTGTTTTAAAGATAAACTGTTTTTGTTGCTCACACCAGTCCCATGACTGATCCGGAGTTTATTGTTCCCTTCCTAAACTCTGGGTGCCCACTATTTTCCACACGGGCAGTCTAGAGTTGGGTTTCTTTTCAGATATTCAGGTTTAGTAGATTATCTGGAGCTAGTTCATTCATCGGAGTTGCTTATCTTGGAGTTGTGGATTCATTCTCTTTTGTAGATCATTTGGAGATCTCTTCCATTTGCTGTTATTTTCCGCTGCTATTTCTTGTATCTCTGATATTTGTTGTATCATCTCTGATGTATATTGATATTCATTGTATCACTCTGTTGTATCAGATATTGTATATCAATGTATTATTCTTTTCTTCCGCTGTGTTATTTACTTAATTGTGTTATAGCTTCGGCGAATCGGATTTGAACGGTCGAATCTGCGACATTCTAGTACAATGTGAAGTACGGATGTTGATTTTCGAGCGGGCAAAATCCGAGACGTTACATGTGGTATCAGAGCTAAGGTTGAACTTTAGCTCAGGAGTATAACACGTTAAGTAGCTCATTAGAGATAGAGTGAAGTAAACTCTAGAATGAGTATCCTTAAGATATCCGTCCGTACGTCTCAGTAAATTCTCTTACTATCCACTGATAGTGAGTATGAGTGCAAGAAGAAGACGAGATAGGGGACAGGGGAATATGACTATAATCGGTCCATACTCTGTAACAACGAGGAAGCAATCTTTTCTCTATCAATCTCTTTTGTTCAGCATCTTTTTCTCAATTCTTCGATTATTTCTGGTAGATCCAGAAAGGAATTCGATATATTAATATGGGACATAAACTCCGGATGGACCAAAATTGTTTGTTTGGATGTATTGGTTGCTTTGATTGTTATGGTTGATAGGTATGCTTTAGTTCTAAACTAAAATTTTGAAATTGTATCTATCTATTCTTTGGGATTCCGATTTATTCTACGAATGGTTAGTTATCACTTCGAACTAACCGATGCCACTGTATATTTCGTAGATTTGGATAACCCGAGTATCTTCTGAAGTGTTAAATAGATTCGTTCTTGTATCTATTATTGATATTCTAATTTGGTAAGCCAAATGCAGAATGAATATTCAGTTTGATTCAATGAAACATTCTTCATCTATCTTTGTTGTCTCCTTGGCAATTTCGAGGACGAAATTCTTTTAAGGGGGGAAGTCTGTAACGACCCCGGATTTTAATCAAATTTAAATTGATAATTAATTGAATTTTTGAAGACAATTTGTAAAATTAATTGTAAAGTGATTCGAGTTTCCCCGAGCAACTAATAAATTCTATGTTAAATCATTTAAAATTTAAAATATTGTATATATATGTATATATGTGAATATATATGTATACGGACATATATGAGTAAATTGAATATATATGTGTATATTTGATTTGAATTTAAATCTTAATATAAATGGTTTAAAGATGAATATAAAAATATTAATAATTGATACGAGTTTAAAAATAAATTAATAATGAACATTTAAGTTAGAAATAAAATATAAATATGTATAGAGTAATACTACAAAGACAAAATAAAAGACAAGAAAGGAAGACATCAAATTTTATTAAAGAACTAAAACAAAACAAGAAAAAATACATAAGTCTCTTTGACTTGCAAATGAAGATATGTGGTACATGGTAAATTTATGCCATACTCCATCAGCCGAAATGGAAGAAGAAAATTATATAAATATGGTACACTTAATAAATGCAAATCTCTTTAGCCACCAAACAATTTTCAGCCGAAAAGAAGAGCAAAGATTGGATGTGTATGAATAAAAGAAGATATATATTCAAGTTTGTACAAAGGCAATTAATGCCATCTCATTTCAGCCACCACTTGATAAAAATATCCCTGATGTTGTATAAACCAAATAATATCAACTTGTACAAAAAATAATATATCTCCCTGTGCAAGTAATTTATCACCCAGTAAACTTTTCCATCGTCTTATTTCCAGTTCGTTCCATTCTTAGCTAAGTAAAACTGAGAAAATATCATTCAAAACTTCAATAAAATTCAACTAAAACAACAACACCAATCAGATAATGGAAGAGAGGTTTTAGCTGCAAATTTTTCAAAGCCGGATTCAAACCAAGAAGGCTCTGTTTTTTTTTTCTGGAAAATTGGTGAGCAAACTTCTAAACCCGAAGGCTTAAATCTGTTTACCTTTTGATGATGCTTGAAATGAAGTTGTTTGACATGTTTGCATGATTTATCTTGGCTGGACATATGCTTTAAATTGCTCTGCTTGAATGTATATATATCTATATAAATATATATACAAACTGTCTTTGTTACTTCTATAGGCTCGAACTTCTTTTAAAATCTTTATCTCCCCATACAAATAAATTCAGGCTATGATTTATGAATAAAATTTGTTCATAACAATGTTATACAAATTCTAAAAATAGTTTCAAATGTTTTACCCAGAAATTAACTCCAGGATATGAAATAACAGTAGAAATCAAAAATAAAATCAAGCTTTCTGTTTTAAGCCAGGTGAGTAAACATAAACTCCAAAGCTTTAAGTTTAATTAAAAACAGTATAGAATTCATTGATAATATGGTTTGTATATGCTTTGGCTTTGAATATAGTTTCTGTGTTATACATATATATATATAAGTTTGTTCAAATTTTTTTTAACATACTGGTATTCTCTGTTGAAGTTACAGAGTCAAATATTAAATTAAGATTCAAAAACATTATCATCAACCTTTGTTAGGCTTAAAGTATCAACAAACAAGGTTGTTTAGATTTAAATTATGGCATAAAAATTTGTTCTCTGCATGATAATGAAGTACAGACTCTGTAAATCCAGTTTTCCAGGAAATAGACAAATATGTGATAAATTCAAATGATTTAAAACATTGATTCATTGGCATAACTTGAATTAACAGCTAAAGATGGGATTTTTAAAATAAAAATGGAGGTTTTTAGTGGTGTATGCCACGAGCAATTCACAGTTGAACAGATTTTACATTTTTACAAATTTCTGTTGGGTTAACAAATTTTTGATGCTGGAATTCGTTGTGAAGATAGTATGATGATTTACGAAGATGGGAAAAATGTTAAAAGAATTTTCTATTGCGTGAGTTAAGGGGACGAGTTAGATTTAGGGTTTTGGATCGAGTTTTCTATGCTCTGTTTGAATTCTCGTTTCCGGCCACATGAGATGATCGAGCTTTCATAGAATTAAGGGGGATGGAAGAACGTTGGGTTAGCACGACTTGGCCGAAGTCGTGCATTTTCTGGTGGCCGGTGACGTGATCGCGAGGAGGTTTTATGGTCGAAGTTTCTCCAAATTTCGAGCTGAGGGGTGGGATTTCGATTTATTGTTGGATTCTTGGTTCTGGGTTGAGGGAATGATTGTCGTGGTTGTGTATGGTCGGTCGCCGTTCAGATAGTTGGTCGGAGTCTCTCCGTTCATATGAGCACGTGCACAGGTGCACGATTCCATTCGTGTGCCTGTTGATTTCAGTCTTTGGGGAAGAAGGGTTGGTCTCGGGGATGGTCGCGAGAAAATGATGGTTGGACTCGAAGAAAAAGGGAGATGTGGGTTACTCGAGTAGTTGCTCGGGAGGAATCTGAATTAGCTCGGGTTTGTTAATTTGAAACCAGATTTCCAGATTTTAAAAGGGAACATGTTTTAAGGTTTTAAATTTAAAAAAAAATTAAGTTTTAAAGAAAAAATAAACCAAGTATTTGAATCTAATTTATAAGCAGGTTTTAAGTCAAGTTTTCAAAGATTTGATTTTTAAATTAAAAATGTGTTTAAAAAATTGTTTTGGGCTTTGAATAATTATATTGGAATGATTGTCTAAAATATTCTTAAGGGTTTTCGAATAGAAATTGATGATGTGATTAAATAAGTAATTAAGATAAGGATTTATCTTTACTTACTTAGAGTTTTAACTAATTAAAGGATAATTAATTTAATGGTGATTAGTTAAGGTTAATTAGTTTATATAATTAATCAAAGGATAATTAAATGATTTAATGGTGAATTAAATAATTAAAGGTTAATTATTTAATAATTAAAGATTGATCAATTAATAATTAAAGGTTAGTAAATTTATTATTAATGGTTAAGTAATAAATGATTAAAGAATAATTAATCAAAATGATCTGTAATTTATCGATGTTAATTAATCAGTATTAGTCATTCATAAGTAATTAATCCAATTCGAATAAATTAGATATTGATTGATCTTACTTATGAATATTTGGATTCTATTTATTTGATTGTTGATATCCCTGATATATGATGCTTTGTGATACATCCTGATTTATGTTGTGATCTATAATTTATTACCTGTGATATACATCTATGATCTGTACGATAAGCGTTATAGTATATCGCTTATCAACTATATCCTGTATTCTGATATGTGATGATTCATTGTGTTGCACTATTGTGTTCAACCCCTGGACTACACTTTTACACACACAAATATGGATTTCACGTGGAAATCGGTTAAGTCACAGATAATTTAAATTTGATGTTTTTGAAATTGAAATTTTAATTTCAATTGATTTTGAAATTGGAAATTGAGGTTAAAAGTGAAAAAGCTTTTGAAATGGAATTTCAAAGATAAAAGTTATTTTGAATAACTTAATCGAGTTTTGAAAATTTAAATAATTTGATTTAAATTTGAATTCAAGTTTGAAATTGAATCCTATGATTTGAAACTAGGGATTAAAACTGTTATAAATGTGTTTATCTGAATTTAAACCATTTAAAAGTATAATTTTGAGAATTTGGATTTAACCCAAAGACTTTAACTCGTATGAATGAATCAGATTTTCTGAAACGAAACTGTTTGTTTTTAAATGATAAAAGCTTTCATATAAAAAATGAAATTCCAGTTTAATTAAAGGAATTTCAAGATTGAATTGAAAAATGGTTTTCCAAGTTATGAATGAATTGTTTTTGAAAGCTATGATTTGAATCTTTTATCTTTAATAGATTTAAAATAATGATTGGTTTAAATCATTTGAAATGGGATTGTTTTGAAAGCTACAAGTTAAATCTTGATTTAAAGGTTTAACGAGTTAATCAAATTGAAATGGAAATTAATTTGGAAAATCTGTGAATGAATCTTTTATTTAAAAGATTTAAAGTGTGGAAACTGTTTAAACCGTAAAGGTTGAATCTTTTTGTTTAAAGATTTAAAAATGGTAATTTGTTAAACCATTTGAAAAGAAAGATTTTGGGTAATAAGTTGTGACTTAATTGAAATCCCATATCCATATGATTTTCGAATATTACGCTCACTATTCGGTTTAGCCGGGAGAGGACCTTTGGGTCGTATAACCCATTCCGAATATGTGATACGTCGATATGGATAGCATTTGAAGACCGGTGTTGAAGACCGGATATTTTTGAAAACGGAAGGATTACCGTCGAGTTACTCTGCATCGGTTGATCCCCGATATAGAGGTTTTATCATCCTTAGTGACGGGAAGTCCGGACGTGATTGGAAATTATCCGGATTTGCAAGGACTTCGTGAGAAGTGCCTTCGGTTCTGTTCGATCCCGGAACAGACTTGTATGGATTGTGTGTCTGACATTACACTTTGAGATATAAAGCAGATTTCTTTCAAATACATTTCTGTTGGTGGCGGAGAATTTATTCTCTTAGCTTAACACCCTTCTCTGAGACGTACGAGCTCAGAGGTTATGTAGTTGAAGGTTATCAGCGATATATTCCCAATTTGGTAATGTGGCATGCTGAGTGTTGCTGTGTGATGATCAGTGTTTGATCATTTGTGATATGATCATTTGTTTGATCATTTATCTTTGTGATCATAGGTTGATCATCTGTTGACCCAAAGCGTGGCTTTTTGAAAAAGCGTAGCTTTGTGGACGAGACTTCGTCAGGACCTCACAACCCGGAAATGGTCGAAACAGGATCGTTGCGGCAAGGTTATGAGGGTCGCTGTAACAGTCCGATGATTTTAAACGAAATTTTAATTTAAAAAAAAACAAAACATTTTGGAATATTAATTTAAATATAAATTGTAGAAATTCGTATAAAACGAAAATTCAAAACGTTACATTTCGTCACTTTTTGTCCGTTCTTAACTTTACATTAGAATCAAATTTTATTAACGATGATTATAGCTATTTTAAATTTTGATTTATAAAGTTACGTTTTATTGAAAGAAACCGTTATCATTTTTTTTTATTTAATGAAAGAAGCAAATAAAGTTGTACGTTACTTTGGGCATTTCATTTTTAATTCCTCTTGCCTTTTTCCTTTGTCCATTTGATTTTTATATGCGTGGCTTACAAGTTTCAGCCGTATATTTTATTTTGAGAAATTCAAACTCTTGCCCAAAAATATTGCATTAATTCGTGCACGTGGAAGATTTTTTCCTTTCCCTTTGGCCTTCCGTTCGTTCCTCCACTTTAATAAAATTAATTGCCTAAATCTTTCTACCGTTCAAACCTTTTATATCTTGCCTTCTGAGTCACGTTTATTATTCCTCGCTCAAACTTATTTCCAAACTGCAGTTTCTTTCAGCTCCATTTTCTCTCTTGCGTGTCCATCTTCCAGGTAATGGCTCCTTGCCTCTGTAATTTTTTTTTCCTTCTTTTCATTTTTATATTTTGATTTTCGTTGCCAACCCATGCTTTCTTTACCTTTTAAATTGTGCTGTGTCTTGCCTTATTCCCTGGCCTACCCTATAGCCTTCACCGTGAGAACCTTCAACTCCACAACCCAGACCGAGTAGCCAACCCACCACCGCCTCCAACGCCCCGCCAGACCGTGACCAACCCCACGCCAGAGAATTCCCACAGCCCATATCCACGACCAGATGACAGCCGCGTCTACAACTTCAACCGAGACCACGCCAATCCCCACACCAGTCAGCCTACCAACCCGAACTCCACCAGACTGCGTCCATCCCACCACGAGGCCAGAACCACCTCCACGTCAGCCATACGCCCACCAGCCTCGTACGCCAGAGCCACCACAGCTCCAAGTCGAGATCACCCCTCCCACAACCCAGATCCAGTCACCAACCCATACCGAACCTCGCATCCCACCCATGTGTACCTACCACCACCCTAGCTGACCGTGACGAGAACCCAAGCCACCAGAACGAACCCAACCCCCTTCGTTCCACTGACCCATGCTGCAACCACGCCCCATGCCGAGACCAGCCATTACCGCATCTACTTGGTATTTTGAAGCAAGAATTGAAAATTTTGCCACCTTTGCTTTTGTGAAATTCGTGTCTATATTGCCTCTGGTTTGAGAAATAAAAGAATGGGAAGTGTTTGTTTTGTCACGTGGTTTGGCAGCCTAACCCTATTCTCCACTGACTTTTGAAAACAAATTGTTTTGCACCTTTGAAAATGTTGTACTTTGTCTATTTGTATTTCCGAGCATCAGTTTGAAAAAAAATGTGATGAACAAAGATGTTTGACATCTTTTACGTTTTCCAAATTGTTGGATTTGGCCGACCAAGTTTGGTTTTAGTTTTGTTTTATTGCCTCTGCTTTGTTTTGAAAAAAAAAGTTGTTTTGTCACTTTGGAAATTTTTTTTTTTTGAGTTATAATTGATTTTAAAAAGTAGGCGTGCTATTGTTTTTTATTTTTAACCTGTTACTTTTTCGTTGTTCGCTTCGTTGAAATTCGTTATTCGTGAAAAATCTTAGAGTTGGTTATTTACTGTGCTTTTGGTTTGAATCCAGTTGGCGCATCTGCTAACGACTGATCGTGCTATCCGCGTGCTTTCGATTGACTTCGTACTTCTTTCGTTCCGAATCCCCAGCTCTGTAGAGGTGAGTAAATCTCACACGAATATTCATACTTATATAATTGTGAAACGACCGCAACTGAATGTGTAGAAATAAATAAATAAATAAATGATGTTATAATTACCTGTGATTTATTTATAGTTGATGTTAATTGTTAAAACTGCATATCGTATCATCTGTTATATCTGTTCTTATTTTACTGTTATTCTATTCTGTTAAATCACACTGCAAGTTCCCTGTAGAATAGAATCACTATGGGTTGAAATGATACATACCCGAACGGACTTTAGAATAAGGGAAGGTCGTTATGGGCTGAAATGATAGGCCTGAGCGATTTTCAATTAAATTTTATTTACTTGGGATTGCGGGTTTGAAATGATAAAACCCGGATTTTTCTTTGTAAATTACGGATTGAAATGATATAGTATCCGTATCACTTGAATTAGGCTAGAAAATATTATACAGACCCGTGGTTATTTTTCTGTATTTTCTAAATATTTTTAAATAATTTAAAATTTTAATAATATTAAATTGATTTAAACCGAATTTTTAAGTGATTTATTTAAAATAGAAATGATTTTTTCTATGTGATAAATATAAGTAAATGGAGGAATATTGATTTAAAAAAAAACGAAACTTAAATTTGAAATTTTGATTAAAAGAAAGATGAAACTTAAGTTAATTTAATTGAAATGAAATTTAGTTTTAAATTGGTAGAAAATGAAGTTTAAGTTTAAATGTTGAAATGAATGTAATAAGCAAATTGGTAAGTTTTGGTTTTTAACTTGTAAAATTTCTCTTGAAATAAAATTTGTTAAAGGATTGAAAATGAACATTTTTAACGTATGATTTTATAAGTTTTAACTAGGTAGAATCCGTAGCACTTGTTAAGTGTTGTGGATTGTATAAGTGAACCAAAAGACTAAAATGAACTAAGGCTATGATAGTACTTGGTAAGTGCTGTTGTAGCAGAAACTAAAATTTGACCTGAACTAATAAAGGGCTACTGTAGCACTTGTTAAGGACTGCAGTAGGCTGAAATATGATTTTTGTTTAAAACTGAATTGTTATAGCAGTTTAAAAATGTTGTTTTGTTGAATAAAAATTGTTTTCAAATATAACTTACCGTCGCATTTTCTTAAATGCCGTGAAAGCTGAAATTTTTAACGTTATTGTTTTTAAGTGAATAAGTGAACTCCGAAAGGTTAGATTTTAGAAATTTAATATTTGATTTTTAAAAGAATAATGTCTTTGTTTTTAAATGATTTTAATTCGAAGTATATTTGATAAATTGTTTTAAATCTATAACCACGGGTTATAATAACGATTGGTTGGCAAAGAGACCGGGATCGGATATGGACATACTCTCTGTCTTACCGAAAACCACTTTGGCAACCGTGTACGCGGTGGAGATTCCAGAATGAAGTAGGATGGTGGCGACGTACTTAAGGTATTACGTGGACCCAACTCCCGTGAGTTGGCATAAGGTGGCTAAAACAGGAGCGATCTCGGACCAGTGAGGTAGCACCTCTTCTCGGACACATTCCTTCGACATTATACTCTTACTGATTTGACTAGATGGCCATCCTCCGATTTGGGAATGTTGTTCGAGGTGGAACGGTAGTGGCTGCTATGCGTATCCATCAGTCCGTGTGCGTAATTGGTATATCTACCCTGGCATTTCCTAGTTGTGCCGTGTCACCTACCATATCGAGCTTTAGTACGATTATGATTTTAAGATCCGACCGCGTTAAGGTTCTCCATCCCCTTAACGCTATTTTCCGATATGATTATACTTTACTTATGTAGACACTATTATAATAGCGAATATTACTACATAGTAGATAGTTTAACGGATCCTTAGAGGATGGGCGGTCCCAAGCATTTTCTAAGTTACTTGTACCTTTACTACAGTTCATTTGAGTTGGTTTACATTGTATAAGTATGTATATCCTGACTCGAGTGTTATGTTTTATTTTACGCTCGGGTCAGCCTGAGTATTCACAGCTTTGGATTCACCTTTCTGGAGCTCGGAATCACTGGAGATTCTGCCTATCTAGTTATCTTCCTATTTCAGTTTCAGTTGTTTTATTTCAGCTTTTGTTTTAGAGACTCGTGTATTTGGGATTTCTACTGTACTTGTTTCAGAACTATATTTGGGTTTCAGACTATGTATTTTGTATTTGATTTTAGACTATGTATTTAGTGGCTTCATGAACCACTATGGTATTTTTAAATTCCGCTGCGAGTTATTCTGATATTTCTGTGTCTGTGATTCTGTGAATGATTTTATTTGCTCCAAATTTTATTACAATCTGTTATTTTGTATTATTCAAGTCTGACATGTGAGGATTATTGTCGATTTGAATGGTCCAAAATAGTGGGTCGTTACATTTGGTATCAGAGCCAGGTTTAGGCAAACCTTAGCCTATGGAGCAAAAACTCGTTAGAGGTAGGGTAGAGATACCCTAGAATGAGTGAAATCAAACTTAGAATCATTTCTTTGTGAGTGAACGTATTTTCAAAGTATAAAATGATTTTAAAATGATTTTTCAAATGATTTTTCAAAGATTATTTTGATATAAAGTTTTCTTGTTTTAAGAATAAATTTTCTAAACTTCCTCCTTTCCGTATCTACCTTGTTAGGAATTTTGTTATTAGGATATTCACCCAAGTGACCTTATCGTGTTTTATCTTAACTTATCTTAGTCTTCTTTGTACCTTGTCCTAAATTAATTCTTGATATTTCCAGGATGAATCGTGGAAATGCTAGAGGTAGGGGTCGTGGTATTGCCCCAGTTCCTCCACCTGTTGCACCCGTTAAGTTTACTGTCCTTTGCAAGGAATTCTCTCAGCTCGGTGGCACTAAGTTCACCGGTTCAGAAAGTATCATCGAAGCCCAGCAATGGCTAAGAAGTTTGGAAAGAATCTTTACTGGTTTAGAGATCACTGATGCCCAGAAGCGTCAGTTAGCAGCATGGCAGCTGCAAGAGTCAGCCCTAGATTGGTGGGAGTCTGTTACGACTCACACTAACGAAGGTGATCTTTCGTGGGAGCAGTTCAGGTATCCTTTGAGTTAACTTGAATTTTTTCCCCATTTTCTTCCTTTTCGAATTCATCTTAAGTTCAGTTTCTGTATCTTCTTTTCAGGGAGGCTTTTGTGGCAAAATGGATGCCCGAAGCAGGAAAATCTCAGCTTTACCGTGAATTCATGGACCTCAAGCAGGGTACCATGTCCTTCTCAGAGTATGAACGGAAGTTCAATGAACTTTCCAAATTTGGTCCTGGTCTTATAGACACTCAGCTAAAGAAGAATGAGAAGTTCATTTCTGGAGCTCGCCCAGAGTTCTATGATCGCCTTATTTCACATGTTCATGGCACATTTACTGAGCTCATGGATATGGCTATCCGCTATGAGAACCCTACTTCCAAGGGTCCTACTGCTTCTGGTACTCATGTCCCACAATCTTCCTCTGCAAATTCCAAGAAGAGAAAGCCCAACTTCCTCCAGCAGAAGAAGAATTGGATCAAACATGCGGACTTGGGATCTTCAGCATCTGCTCCTTCCCAGAGACATCCTATTGATCTTTCCTCCATTACTTGCTTCAAATGTGACCAAAAGGGACACTATGCCAATAGTTGCCCTAATCCGTCCAGTGCTGCTGTTCCTCCACCCCAGGTTACCAGGAACGATCTTTGTCATGTTTGTCTTCAGCCGGGTCATTTTAGGAAGGACTGTCCTTTATATCAGAAGGGAAAGCCATCTGGCGTTTTTTCTGTCACATCTGCTTCATCACCTGCTCCTGCACCTACTCCTGCTCCTAGCGATAGTCAAGGTACTCTTCAAGGCACCTTTACTTTATTTCATCATCCTGTTCGTGTTTTATTTGATACTAGTGCTTCGCATAGTTTTATTTCTGATGACCTGTGTAATAAGTTTGAACATCTCCTTTCCCCTGAGTATGCTTCTGTTCCTCTATGTGTTTCTAATCCTATTGGTGGTCCTGCAAACCTTAATAAGATTTGTAAGCATGTGAAACTCCTCCATTCCGATCATAGTTTTAGTGGCGATTTCTATATCCTTGGTTTCGATGCTTTTGATTTGTTGCTTGGAAGTGATTGGCTTGATAGACACGATGCCCGTATCTCGTGTAAATCCCGGATTGTTTCTCTTAAGGATGATCGAGGAAATTCTTTGTTTATTCAAGGTCGTATGCCTCACGATTATGCTGGTAGCTTTATCTTTTCTCTAGATGCTTCTATTGATGATCTTCAGTCGACCCGTGTAGTTAATCACTACCCGGATGTATTTGGTGAAGTTACTGCTTTACCTCCCAAGCGGGAAATTGATTTCCGCATTGACCTCATTCCTGGAGCTCGACCTATAGTTCTTCCTCCTAGAAGAATGGCACCCCGCGAGAAGGTTGAGTTAAGGAAACAAATTGAAGATCTATCTTCCAAGGGTCTGATCAGACCTAGTTTTTCTGAATGGGGAGCCGCGGTGGTTTTCGTCACCAAGTCCGATGGTTCTCTTCGGATGTGTGTTGATTATAGGGAGTTGAACAAACTCACTATGAAAAATAGATATCCAATGCCTCGCATCAATGACATGTTTGATCAGCTTTATGGCGCTACTGTTTTCTCTCAGCTTGATCTTGCCACAGGTTTTCACCAACTCAGAGTTGCTGAGGAAAGTATTCCTAAGACTGCTTTCCGTACTGAAAATGGATTTTTCGAATGGTTAGTCATGCCTTTTGGTTTGACTAATGCTCCTGCTTTCTTTGTTGACTTGATGAATCGTGTATTCCGGGATGTGCTAAATAAATTTGTTCTAGTCTTTGTGGATGATATCCTCATATTCTCTAAGTCTGAAGAAGAACATAAGTCGCATTTGAAATCTGTTCTTGAGACTCTTCGGAAGCATCAGTTAAAAGCTAAATTTTCCAAATGCCATTTCTGGAAGGATGAAGTCCGATTTCTCGGGCATATTGTTTCTAGTAATGGAGTTTCAGTTGATCCAGTCAAGATCGCTGCGATCAATGTAAGTTCTCCTTTCTTTCTCTTTCATTGTTTCATTTCAATTTACTCTATCTTTTCTATTATCCTTCTTTCCCCTATTCTGTACAGGATTGGGAAACTCCTAAGACTCCTACTGATATCCGTAGCTTTCTGGGCCTCGCCGGTTATTACCGGAGATTCATTGAGAATTTCGCTCGGATTGCTGCACCTCTCACTGCTTTGACTCGGAAGAATGCTAAGTTTATTTGGAGTAGTAAGTGTGAAGCCGCATTCAATGAGTTAAAAGACAAGCTTACTTCCGCACCTGTTCTTACCGTTCCAAATGGAGATGAGGGATTAACGGTATACACAGATGCTTGTAGAGAAGGTTTGGGAGCTGTTCTGATGCAGGATGGTAGAGTGATTGCTTATGCTAGTAGACAGTTGAAGACTCATGAAGTAAATTATGCTGCCCATGATCTAGAGTTGCTTGCGGTTGTTTTCGCTTTGAAGCTTTGGAGACATCATCTGTTGGGTACCAAGTTCGAGCTTTTCACTGATCATCAGTCTTTGAGGTATATTTTCTCTCAGAAAGATTTGAATCAGAGACAAGTTAGGTGGTTGGAGTTCCTTGCTTCTTATGACCTCGACATCAACTATACACCGGGAAAGGCTAATGTAGTGGCAGATGCTTTGAGTAGGAAGAAAGCTTTGTTGTGTCAGATTGTTGTTTCTTCGCCTCTTGTGGATCGTATTATGGCTAGACAGGATGAGGATCAGATGCTTAGATTGATTAAGGAGAATGTTCGAAGTAGAGTGGGAGGTAGTAGTCTTGATGGTAATGGAGCTCAGATTGACGATAAGGGTGTATTGAGGATTAATAATAGGATTTGTGTCCCGAATGTTGATGGTTTGAGACAGGAGTTACTTCGGGAGAATCATCAGTCCAGACTTTCTATTCATCCAGGCGTAACCAAGATGTATCAGGATATGAAGAAGTTATATTGGTGGAAGGGTATGAAGCGAGATATTTCCATTTTCGTCAATAGGTGTGCGACTTGTCAGCAAGTCAAGGCAGATCATCAGAAGACCCCTGGTTTATTGCAGCCTCTTGAGATTCCCAATTGGAAGTGGGAACAAGTTTCTATGGATTTCATTGATGGTTTACCGAGAAGTAGGAAGGGTAACGAGAGTATCTGGGTTATTGTGGACAGATTGACCAAATCAGCTCATTTCATTCCGGTCAAGTCTACCCGTTCAGCTTCTAGTTTATCTGAGATTTACATGAGGGAGATTGTTCGTCTCCATGGTGTTCCTCTCAGTATCGTTTGTGATCGTGATCCTATCTTTACTAGTAGATTTTGGAAAGCATTTCAGGATTCTTTGGGTACTCATCTAAATCTGAGCACTGCTTACCATCCACAGACTGACGGTCAAACGGAAAGGGTAAATCAGATTTTAGAAGATCTTCTTCGTGCTTGTGTACTTGATTATGGAGGATCTTGGGAAGATCATCTCCATCTTTTCGAATTCACTTATAACAATAGTTATCAGGCCAGTATTGAGACATCTCCATTTTCTGCTCTTTACGGACGACCTTGTAGATCTCCTTCTTGTTGGATTGAATCCGGTAATCGTTTAATTCTTGGTCCTGAGATGGTTTTGGAAGCTTCAGAGAGAGTCGAAGAGATTAAGAGGAAGATGAGGATTGCTCAGGATAGACAGAAGAAGTACGCCGATCGTCGAAGACGGAGTTTAGAGTTTGCAGTTGGTGATTTGGTTTTCCTTAAGGTCTCTCCCTTAAGGAATGTTATTCGTTTTGGTCGTAGAGGAAAGCTATCTCCTAGATTCGTTGGTCCTTTCCGCATTTTGGGAAGAATTGGTTCTCTTGCTTATCGTCTGGATTTACCCGAGAAATTTTCTGGAATTCATAACGTCTTTCATGTATCTCATCTTCGTCGCTATCTGCATGATCCATCTCTTATTATTCAGCCTTCTGCCCTTGATAGTTTGGATATTGAGCCAAATCTGACTGTTGAAAGGAAGCCACTTCGTATCGTCGATCGAGGTACGAAGCAGCTAAGAAGAAAATCTGTCAATCTGGTCAAAGTGCAGTGGAGCACTGATGAACGGGATTGCACCTGGGAGACGGAGGAGAGCATTCGTGCTTCGAATCCGGAATTGTTTATTTCAGGTACTTTTGCTATTCTATCTATCTTTCTTTGTTTTCCTTTTTCGTTCCTTTTCGAGGACGAAAAGTTTTGAGTGGGGGAGAGTGTAACAGTCCGATGATTTTAAACGAAATTTTAATTTAAAAAAAAAACAAAACATTTTGGAATATTAATTTAAATATAAATTGTAGAAATTCGTATAAAACGAAAATTCAAAACGTTACATTTCGTCACTTTTTGTCCGTTCTTAACTTTACATTAGAATCAAATTTTATTAACGATGATTATAGCTATTTTAAATTTTGATTTATAAAGTTACGTTTTATTGAAAGAAACCGTTATCATTTTTTTTTTATTTAATGAAAGAAGCAAATAAAGTTGTACGTTACTTTGGGCATTTCATTTTTAATTCCTCTTGCCTTTTTCCTTTGTCCATTTGATTTTTATATGCGTGGCTTACAAGTTTCAGCCGTATATTTTATTTTGAGAAATTCAAACTCTTGCCCAAAAATATTGCATTAATTCGTGCACGTGGAAGATTTTTTCCTTTCCCTTTGGCCTTCCGTTCGTTCCTCCACTTTAATAAAATTAATTGCCTAAATCTTTCTACCGTTCAAACCTTTTATATCTTGCCTTCTGAGTCACGTTTATTATTCCTCGCTCAAACTTATTTCCAAACTGCAGTTTCTTTCAGCTCCATTTTCTCTCTTGCGTGTCCATCTTCCAGGTAATGGCTCCTTGCCTCTGTAATTTTTTTTTTCTTCTTTTCATTTTTATATTTTGATTTTCGTTGCCAACCCATGCTTTCTTTACCTTTTAAATTGTGCTGTGTCTTGCCTTATTCCCTGGCCTACCCTATAGCCTTCACCGTGAGAACCTTCAACTCCACAACCCAGACTGAGTAGCCAACCCACCACCGCCTCCAACGCCCCGCCAGACCGTGACCAACCCCACGCCAGAGAATTCCCACAGCCCATATCCACGACCAGATGACAGCCGCGTCTACAACTTCAACCGAGACCACGCCAATCCCCACACCAGTCAGCCTACCAACCCGAACTCCACCAGACTGCGTCCATCCCACCACGAGGCCAGAACCACCTCCACGTCAGCCATACGCCCACCAGCCTCGTACGCCAGAGCCACCACAGCTCCAAGTCGAGATCACCCCTCCCACAACCCAGATCCAGTCACCAACCCATACCGAACCTTGCATCCCACCCATGTGTACCTACCACCACCCTAGCTGACCGTGACGAGAACCCAAGCCACCAGAACGAACCCAACCCCCTTCGTTCCACTGACCCATGCTGCAACCACGCCCCATGCCGAGACCAGCCATTATCGCATCTACTTGGTATTTTGAAGCAAGAATTGAAAAATTTGCCACCTTTGCTTTTGTGAAATTCGTGTCTATATTGCCTCTGGTTTGAGAAATAAAAGAATGGGAAGTGTTTGTTTTGTCACGTGGTTTGGCAGCCTAACCCTATTCTCCACTGACTTTTGAAAACAAATTGTTTTGCACCTTTGAAAATGTTGTACTTTGTCTATTTGTATTTCCGAGCATCAGTTTGAAAAAAAATGTGATGAACAAAGATGTTTGACATCTTTTACGTTTTCCAAATTGTTGGATTTGGCCGACCAAGTTTTGTTTTAGTTTTGTTTTATTGCCTCTGCTTTGTTTTGAAAAAAAAAAGTTGTTTTGTCACTTTGGAAATTTTTTTTTTTTGAGTTATAATTGATTTTAAAAAGTAGGCGTGCTATTGTTTTTGATTTTTAACCTGTTACTTTTTCGTTGTTCGCTTCGTTGAAATTCGTTATTCGTGAAAAATCTTAGAGTTGGTTATTTACTGTGCTTTTGGTTTGAATCCAGTTGGCGCATCTGCTAACGACTGATCGTGCTATCCGCGTGCTTTCGATTGACTTCGTACTTCTTTCGTTCCGAATCCCCAGCTCTGTAGAGGTGAGTAAATCTCACACGAATATTCATACTTATATAATTGTGAAACGACCGCAACTGAATGTGTAGAAATAAATAAATAAATGATGTTATAATTACCTGTGATTTATTTATAGTTGATGTTAATTGTTAAAACTGCATATCGTATCATCTGTTATATCTGTTCTTATTTTATTGTTATTCTATTCTGTTAAATCACACTGCAAGTTCCCTGTAGAATAGAATCACTATGGGTTGAAATGATACATACCCGAACGGACTTTAGAATAAGGGAAGGTCGTTATGGGCTGAAATGATAGGCCTGAGCGATTTTCAATTAAATTTTATTTACTTGGGATTGCGGGTTTGAAATGATAAAACCCGGATTTTTCTTTGTAAATTACGGATTGAAATGATATAGTATCCGTATCACTTGAATTAGGCTAGAAAATATTATACAGACCCGTGGTTATTTTTCTGTATTTTCTGAATATTTTTAAATAATTTAAAATTTTAATAATATTAAATTGATTTAAACCGAATTTTTAAGTGATTTATTTAAAATAGAAATGATTTTTTCTATGTGATAAATATAAGTAAATGGAGGAATATTGATTTTAAAAAAAAACGAAACTTAAATTTGAAATTTTGATTAAAAGAAAGATGAAACTTAAGTTAATTTAATTGAAATGAAATTTAGTTTTAAATTGGTAGAAAATGAAGTTTAAGTTTAAATGTTGAAATGAATGTAATAAGCAAATTGGTAAGTTTTGGTTTTTAACTTGTAAAATTTCTCTTGAAATAAAATTTGTTAAAGGATTGAAAATGAACATTTTTAACGTATGATTTTATAAGTTTTAACTAGGTAGAATCCGTAGCACTTGTTAAGTGTTGTGGATTGTATAAGTGAACCAAAAGACTAAAATGAACTAAGGCTATGATAGTACTTGGTAAGTGCTGTTGTAGCAGAAACTAAAATTTGACCTGAACTAATAAAGGGCTACTGTAGCACTTGTTAAGGACTGCAGTAGGCTGAAATATGATTTTTGTTTAAAACTGAATTGTTATAGCAGTTTAAAAATGTTGTTTTGTTGAATAAAAATTGTTTTCAAATATAACTTACCGTCGCATTTTCTTAAATGCCGTGAAAGCTGAAATTTTTAACGTTATTGTTTTTAAGTGAATAAGTGAACTCCGAAAGGTTAGATTTTAGAAATTTAATATTTGATTTTTAAAAGAATAATGTCTTTGTTTTTAAATGATTTTAATTCGAAGTATATTTGATAAATTGTTTTAAATCTATAACCACGGGTTATAATAACGATTGGTTGGCAAAGAGACCGGGATCGGATATGGACATACTCTCTGTCTTACCGAAAACCACTTTGGCAACCGTGTACGCGGTGGAGATTCCAGAATGAAGTAGGATGGTGGCGACGTCCTTAAGGTATTACGTGGACCCAACTCCCGTGAGTTGGCATAAGGTGGCTAAAACAGGAGCGATCTCAGACCAGTGAGGTAGCACCTCTTCTCGGACACATTCCTTCGACATTATACTCTTACTGATTTGACTAGATGGCCATCCTCCGATTTGGGAATGTTGTTCGAGGTGGAACGGTAGTGGCTGCTATGCGTATCCATCAGTCCGTGTGCGTAATTGGTATATCTACCCTGGCATTGCCTAGTTGTGCCGTGTCACCTACCATATCGAGCTTTAGTACGATTATGATTTTAAGATCCGACCGCGTTAAGGTTCTCCATCCCCTTAACGCTATTTTCCGATATGATTATACTTTACTTATGTAGACACTATTATAATAGCGAATATTACTACATAGTAGATAGTTTAACGGATCCTTAGAGGATGGGCGGTCCCAAGCATCTTCTAAGTTACTTGTACCTTTACTACAGTTCATTTGAGTTGGTTTACATTGTATAAGTATGTATATCCTGACTCGAGTGTTATGTTTTATTTTACGCTCGGGTCAGCCTGAGTATTCACAGCTTTGGATTCACCTTTCTGGAGCTCGGAATCACTGGAGATTCTGCCTATCTAGTTATCTTCCTATTTCAGTTTCAGTTGTTTTATTTCAGCTTTTGTTTTAGAGACTCGTGTATTTGGGATTTCTATTGTACTTGTTTCAGAACTATATTTGGGTTTCAGACTATGTATTTTGTATTTGATTTTAGACTATGTATTTAGTGGCTTCATGAACCACTATGGTATTTTTAAATTCCGCTGCGAGTTATTCTGATATTTCTGTGTCTGTGATTCTGTGAATGATTTTATTTGCTCCAAATTTTATTACAATATGTTATTTTGTATTATTCAAGTCTGACATGTGAGGATTATTGTCGATTTGAATGGTCCAAAATAGTGGGTCGTTACAGTCGCGCCCTTTAGGGTATGTCATTTCCTTCTGGAAAGGGGTGGTATTATGGTATGGAGCCCTGATACTTACTCATGTGGATACACTTTCTTTATGATGTGTGATGTTGGATATCGAGCGCTCGGATAAAGGTCCCAAAGGACCGGGAGGTGGCATATTCGTGAGTTACCTGTTACAGGGGTAACCCGGCCTTGTTGGCAGAGAGCAGTTTGTCTCTCGGAGCATCCCGCCAGAGGCGTTTCCTTCGTGGCATAGGAAGTTCCTTAGCCTGACCATTTGTTGGAAATCCATTTCCCAATACGGAACTTGTACGGTATTAGTTGTAGAACCTGCCATTTACTTATGGTGGCGCCCCACTGTTTAGATGGTAGCTATAGTAGGCATAGTTCGAAATGTCTATGCTGGCTAAGATTAATATTATACTTTCGAAATTGTTTTCCACTATGCACTAATAATAATAATCCAATGATTTGCGTAGTAAGCATGTTTGACTATCATAAGAAGAAATCTCCTCCAATTCTGCGTTTGCATTGTGTGTGTGGTGGGAGGTCTTATGGTAGTTTCATTTTTCAAAAGCATTGCGGATTTCAATGTTTAAAATTCTTTTGCTGTTGTTTTAAAGATAAACTGTTTTTGTTGCTCACACCAGTCCCATGACTGATCCGGAGTTTATTGTTCCCTTCCTAAACTCTGGGTGCCCACTATTTTCCACACGGGCAGTCTAGAGTTGGGTTTCTTTTCAGATATTCAGGTTTAGTAGATTATCTTGTAACGCCCCACCTCTATACTCACAATAACAAAGAGTATTAAAAGAAATACTGTCTGTTATTATGAAGAATAAGGCTGGGTAGGAGCGGCCATCCGTAGTTGGCCTTACACTAGTATTGGTTACCTCGTCAGGAGTGGTATATATTTTAAATTTTTCATCTCTTATTCATTCACTCCCATCGACATATCCAATTCCAGTATAAAACGAACTTCGATGGTTCATAATGGTTTAGGACAATATATATAAAAACAACACAGATACACAAAGAATGCGGAACACAGATAAAAACAAAAGTCTCATATATATATATATAACTGATGTCAGTTACAATACAGTTGATACAATACATATGATACAACTACAATTGTCGACTCTGGAAGTTATATATATACACGTACATTATCAACTAATATACATGAATACATATGAACCAATACTATGACACGATTACTCCAAAAGATGTGAAAAGTCTTCATAGCTCAAACAGCAACTCAAAGCAGGAAATCTACTACCTGAAATAACTCGGGTCTGACCCGAGTATTACATTCAAAAGAAAATAATACACGGGTCAGTCTAATTCAAACTCAGTTATTAGTGCATAGAAGCAATAATAATCAATACCAAATAGATGACAGTCACGGAAATCTCGTATATCCAACTCTCGATACGACAATTGGATAACGACATATATATATAACACTAATCAGTGTTAAACGACGAATCAACAATCCAAATCAGAGTACAACTCCAAAGCATTGAATTTAACCAACGAAACTATTCAGCAAATCGAAACATCAATTTAAAACTGTCAAATCTGATAGGGCTGCAGTACACGCACGCGTGTACTGCCTCGCCACTATCGCAAAGGGATACACAAAAGCTCAGTGAAAGTCACAAATGATCACAAGGTCAAACCCCGAAGTACCGGATTCAACTCAAGTGAATTCGGAGACAAATCCCAACAGGAGGAAAACTGCAAAACACAGGCAACTACAAACATAAACGAATACAAAGCAACCACCACGATGAACTGCAGTGGCAAACAGTTGCAAAGACAAGGGCAGAATGCATCTACTAAGAAGATAGTGGTAACAGTTCGGATGACAGTGAACTAAAGTAAAGACCACTAAATACTATCAAGGGAAAAAGCTCGGCAATGCCAAAGCCAAGAAGAATTACATGACAACTAAATACAATTGTCAGGGCAAGCTACAGAGCAAGCCCAAGTGACTACAAGAATGCACAAATGAAATCATAAACATCAAAGCATCAAGGCTTTAGTGATGAAACAATGCTGCAGATGCAAACAATTATGACAAAGCGACTCATCAAGCTCACAGGTTCGAGACGTACACAGGGCAATTGAAACAGACTCAACAGATATCACAAGAGATTCAA
Organism: Allium fistulosum; assembly: GCA_030737815.1. Lineage (NCBI taxonomy): Eukaryota > Viridiplantae > Streptophyta > Magnoliopsida > Asparagales > Amaryllidaceae > Allium > Allium fistulosum. The sequence continues at coordinate 968,911,481 of CM060908.1, read as the reverse complement.
GGGAAGCTACATCATGAACCAACAACTCAAGCCCAACCAATTCGAGCAAATGAAACATGACTCAAGAGTATACGAACACTGTCTCCAATGAAGACCGTGATCTATAACACTGCAGCAACTACGAGTGACAGCAGTGTGCAACTAAACCACAAGGAAAGCAATGCAAAAGAGATATGTAGTGACAATATGGTATAGTGAAGACTACAAAGAATTACCCAATGCAGCTGTATACAAGTGCACTAACTACTCGAAGACTGCACTAACTAAGGGATGATATGGATTGATACAAGTAGGCGATAACAAAATGTCAACTAGAATAATGGGTCAACAATGCGACTGTAAGCAACTAACTCGAAGTAAATGAAGACTGTATGTCAAAAGTCAGAGGCAATACAACTTAATCATCAAAGTGCAGACAAACTGAAGTCAGTGCCCACAATAATGGCAGCAACTCCACCAAGTTGTAATTCAATCCCAAAATACAGTCAATCATTCCAAGAGAAAAGAAAATGCAATTCGAACATACATATATACATATCAATTAATGTATATACATACGTCACTGCATACATATGTATGAAGACTAGAATGCAACTGGGTGCAAACAGTTTCCAAAACATGAATGTACGAATTGTACATTTATATTTAATACTGTAACTGGACAGTATTAATTTCATAGTCTAGAACAAGGCAAATGCCAAAGTCGAAGCATATAGGCGAAAACAACTAACCAGATGAAAGAATGCCAACATGATGAAGTCAGTGCCAACAATAATAGAATGAACTTCAATGAACAACTCCAACATGAATATACAGGTTACAAATGTCACAGACCTGAGTGCAGCAGTGAATGGTCACGAGTGCACTAGTTCAAAGTTTACAAGTACAAGATCGTTTTCAAGTAAATCCCACAGGCAACTGATCACCTATATGTACAACAAATATCATGCAGCATAGGTGAAGTAGAGATGACAGGCAACAATGCAACAATATGAAAACAGAATGAATGACTCAGATGTACAACTGCAAATGACAGAGAAGATGACCAGTAGTAACAGGGAAGCAAATCACTGATTCAAGTACAATCAACCAGACAGCACAAGCTCGAGGAAATACAAGTGCAATGAGGACATGAAATGAATGCAACTAGTCAAGTATGCAGTGATATACCCAAGACCACAGACCAGAGTTTAAGTGATTTCAGAAGGTATAACATGAACAAATGATCATCAAGCTACTGCAACTGAAATCAACCTAGACTAAACAGACCAATGAATGACCAGATGAACCAATGATAACAGTGTACATCACCAGAATCAAGTGCACCAGTTCAAAATGCACAAGAGACTCAAAGTACAGGAAACATGAAAAAGGGGTACAACTCAAATCTGGTAACCACATCACAATTAAGTGAAGTGAAGTACAACAGTGAACCAAGACATGTACATAACAATGAATGTACAGACTCAATGATACAACAAGCCTATGACAGACGGCTGCAACACGCCATCAAATCAGACTCAAGAAAACCACGGAGAGCAGAGGCAATGACACAGTGAACAAAATCAAGCAATACTGGATGATCACAACCCAAAAATATAAACCCTGTCAAATTTGAATATCAAAACCCAATGCCATGATGTTTGGAAAATCAAATAATTCACAAGTCGAAGCAGTGCCAAATTATCAACTCAAAAACCAAAGTCAAAAAGAGGTCATCGACACTGTTAAGTCATAGTGGCGATAACAAAATCAGAGATCATCAAAACATTCAAACAAAACCACACGGCCAAGCTAAGGCAATATTCGAATCAAAAACCTCATTGCAGAAGTACCATAACCAGAACGAATTAGATGTGAGATTTTTCTCACCTTAGCATCAACGAGCAAGACCAAAGACACGAGTCGAGCAGTCGAAGAGAAGCCGAAGCAATCTCGAACGAAGTTGGATAAATCGCCATCGAACGGTGAATAGGTCGAACGAGTCAGCGACGCGGTGGTGAGGAACAGCAGGGGGAAACTTGAAGCCGTGGCGGCCCAAAAATCGATCAAAGCCCTAAATTCGACGCCTCTGATCTATGCGAGCTCTAGTTTTTTTTTTTTGAAGACAAAGACGAGGCCGCCATTCTCGTTTCTTTGATTAGGTTTAGGGTTGCGAAAGTGAATGGAATCAACGAAAAAGGGAACGGGTTTTCTTTGATAGATATCACAGCATTCTAAAAATGTGGGCTGAGATTATAAGTTAAAGCCCTTCAACGTTTTCCCAACATTTTATTAAAGAATTTTAACCCGAATAAATCTCAATTGCAATCAAACAATTTTCACATTTCAAATTCGATTTGAATTCCAATAACAATTATCAACTGAATTAAATCGTCATTTTGACGATAATTGAAATTACAAAAATCCCGGTTGTCACAGACTCCCCTCCTTATAGAAATTGCGTCCCCGCAATTTTCATAATTAAGGTTGTCAATAACAATCAATTTTTTTTTCTAACATAAACTGGTTAAGCTAGAAAAAAAATAAAGATCGAGAACACCAACATCGAAGAAAACTTTTAATTCCATAAATTAAGTTCACAAATTCTCACAAAATCTAATCATCAAATAGATAATCAGAAAACAACAAAACTGAATAAATGCAATTATCAGCAATATTTAATTATCAATAAAGATAATTAGAAAACAAAATTCGCAAATCGCAAAACTGCAAATATCTAGTTATCCAACCGATAAATAGAAAACACGAACTTCATAATCAGCAAACTATAACTATCAACAAAGATAGATAGAAAACAACAGTTTAATATAATCAACATGATCTAGAATCAGTTAGAGACTAGAAAATCTTACAATCAGCAAAATTAGCAATTGCCAAATTATCAAAACGATAATCAGAAATCCAAAATCAACAATTATTCAATTATCAAAAGCGATAATCAAATCTCAAATCAACAAATATTCAATTATCAAAAACGATAATCGAATCTCAAATCAACAAATATTCAATTATCAAAAACGATAATCGAATCTCAAATCAACAATTATTCAATTGTTCAATACAATATACATGTACACATACTCTTATGGAATTAACTCATTTTAATTCCATAGCTCAGCTCTAAATCTCAATTTATCAATTCAATTTGGTCATATCTCTTTGCCATTGAACACCATGTGTGCATTGCAAGGGACTCAATCTGTTAACCCTTGCACAAAGGCCTATAGGACTTAAACAAGTCATGCACATACCCATCATACTCCTTATGATGAATAGATCAAGGCTTCTCTCCTAGATTAGTTTTATAATCTAGTGACCAATCTCATTTCTTATTCCAGAAAATCTCAACTGTCCATACTTTCATTCATGAAAATAATGTTTTATTTCATTTCTCCAGTTGTCTCATTCAAAATTTGTTTTATCACTTGCATATCTCCTATATTCAAGAATGTCATGATCTCTTAAACAAATCCAGTAGAATTCTATAAAAATTCTTATACAATTCTATTGTGAACATAGGGTAAGGTTTTTAAAGAAAAACCTATAAAACATTTTAGCTTTAGATCTGAACAAATCAGCACATAAATAATTTATTGCATTGTTCATCTCCAATTTAAAACAATCTAGACATAAGCATGAACCTCATTTGTTCACACTGCCTAGCTTATTTTCCAGTTCCATTTTACATTTTTTTTTATGGTCCAAACTCTTGCCTTTGAACACAAAGTGTGCATTGCAAAGGACTCAATTCTGTTAACCTTTGCACAGAGGCCTTCAGGACTTTAACAAGTCATGCACATACCCACCATCCACCTGATGATGAGTAGATCAAGGCAACTCCCCTAAATTACTTGGTAATTTAGAGACCATACATATTCATTCATTTAAGGAATTTTTCCTTTTTAACTCCAGAAATATTCTTGTAATCCTTTCTTCATTTCATAAGTAGGGAATTTAATTTCTTTAAAAATCATATCTAAACATACCAACATTCATGCCAAATTTTACAACCCATTTCAAAGTCATTTCTGCTTGATCACATTTTTTTTTGTTCATATCAATTTTTAAATGAACTAGACATGAGCATAAACCTCTTTGTTCATACTGCCTAATCCATTATTATTATTCAATACCATATTTCTCAGTAAATTAATCAAATTATTTTCTTATAAAAACTGAGTTACAAATTCATTTCTGTAATCGGGTTATATGATTGATTAAACAATTTTTAAAACAAAATTAGTCAATTCCAAAAGCAAATCAAAACAGTAACCAAAAATTCAACCAAAATGTCATTCATGATCATCATATATTTATTCAGAGAAATAAAGATTAACAGAAATCATAATATGATTTTCATATAAAATAATTGGTTGCCCTTACTTGGGGCTTAATGCCATAAATCTCATAAGTGATTATCACTTACTTTCCTCTTCTTTTGAAAGTGCAAACTGTTAGGAATTTTTATAAAACAATTTTCATTTTAAAATGATTTTCCAATTACGTGATTAAAGCAGCAATATTAGTAACAATTTCGATAAGGAAATTGTACTTCTCAAAATACTGTAAAAACGGGTCACAAATCAGCATTGCGGTATAACCGCTTGAAAACCCACTTTTAAAATTTGACGGTTACTGAAGCCAAAGCGACAGTAATTTTTAAACGTCAAAATCTCATCAAAACAATTTACTCCACAATGTAACACCAGTGAATTTTCATTCATAAAAATTTTCAACTAAACATCGTGCTTTAAAATATAGCACTAGTGTAAAAATCCCGTTATAAAGGTAACAGCAACAAAATACGTTTCATAACCAAGCATCGGTTCAACGTAAAATTAATGCATTAATGTGCAACTCAAATTTGCACGTACTACAAAATGAACAAAGAAATCATTCGATTATATCTTCAATGAAGATAATTCAAATCAGCAGAAATCTAATCAACATGTGATTAGCATAAAAGAAAATCAGCAAAAATCTCAACAAGAATCACATAACTGCAATCATTTCGAATCCTCAATTCGAATTCGAAATTCTCAAAGAAACAAAATAAACACAGCTATGTAAACAGCAAATGAAATTTATTTCAATTTCATATTTTGATTTTTTTTTTTAAATCAAAAAGATTATCAGTTGTACTCAGCGAAGACAGTTTCACTTTTATCTTTAAATAAAGATATTTAAAAAAAATTCATCATAATTTCAAAACTTTAGTTTTGACTCAAAACACGAAGAAAACATCGACAAATAGTTGTAACACATGTTCCATCCAAGTTATGTTTTATATTATGTCCATAAACCCCAAGCTCTGATACCAACTGTAACGCCCCACCTCTATACTCACAATAACAAAGAGTATTAAAAGAAATACTGTCTGTTATTATGAAGAATAAGGCTGGGTAGGAGCGGCCATCCGTAGTTGGCCTTACACTAGTATTGGTTACCTCGTCAGGAGTGGTATATATTTTAAATTTTTCATCTCTTATTCATTCACTCCCATCGACATATCCAATTCCAGTATAAAACGAACTTCGATGGTTCATAATGGTTTAGGACAATATATATAAAAACAACACAGATACACAAAGAATGCGGAACACAGATAAAAACAAAAGTCTCATATATATATATATATAACTGATGTCAGTTACAATACAGTTGATACAATACATATGATACAACTACAATTGTCGACTCTGGAAGTTATATATATACACGTACATTATCAACTAATATACATGAATACATATCAACCAATACTATGACACGATTACTCCAAAAGATGTGAAAAGTCTTCATAGCTCAAACAGCAACTCAAAGCAGGAAATCTACTACCTGAAATAACTCGGGTCTGACCCGAGTATTACATTCAAAAGAAAATAATACACGGGTCAGTCTAATTCAAACTCAGTTATTAGTGCATAGAAGCAATAATAATCAATACCAAATAGATGACAGTCACGGAAATCTCGTATATCCAACTCTCGATACGACAATTGGATAACGACATATATATATAACACTAATCAGTGTTAAATGACGAATCAACAATCCAAATCAGAGTACAACTCCAAAGCATTGAATTTAACCAACGAAACTATTCAGCAAATCGAAACATCAATTTAAAACTGTCAAATCTGATAGGGCTGCAGTACACGCACGCGTGTACTGCCTCGCCACGATCGCAAAGGGATACACAAAAGCTCAGTGAAAGTCACAAATGATCACAAGGTCAAACCCCGAAGTACCGGATTCAACTCAAGTGAATTCGGAGACAAATCCCAACAGGAGGAAAACTGCAAAACACAGGCAACTACAAACATAAACGAATACAAAGCAACCACCACGATGAACTGCAGTGGCAAACAGTTGCAAAGACAAGGGCAGAATGCATCTACTAAGAAGACAGTGGTAACAGTTCGGATGACAGTGAACTAAAGTAAAGACCACTAAATACTATCAAGGGCAAAAGCTCGGCAATGCCAAAGCCAAGAAGAATTACATGACAACTAAATACAATTGTCAGGGCAAGCTACAGAGCAAGCCCAAGTGACTACAAGAATGCACAAATGAAATCATAAACATCAAAGCATCAAGGCTTTAGTGATGAAACAATGCTGCAGATGTAAACAATTATGACAAAGCGACTCATCAAGCTCACAGGTTCGAGACGTACACAGGGCAATTGAAACAGACTCAACAGATATCACAAGAGATTCAAGGGAAGCTACATCATGAACCAACAACTCAAGCCCAACCAATTCGAGCAAATGAAACATGACTCAAGAGTATACGAACACTGTCTCCAATGAAGACCGTGATCTATAACACTGCAGCAACTACGAGTGACAGCAGTGTGCAACTAAACCACAAGGAAAGCAATGCAAAAGAGATATGCAGTGACAATATGGTATAGTGAAGACTACAAAGAATTACCCAATGCAGCTGTATACAAGTGCACTAACTACTCGAAGACTGCACTAACTAAGGGATGATATGGATTGATACAAGTAGGCGATAACAAAATGTCAACCAGAATAATGGGTCAACAATGCGACTGTAAGCAACTAACTCGAAGTAAATGAAGACTGTATGTCAAAAGTCAGAGGCAATACAACTTAATCATCAAAGTGCAGACAAACTGAAGTCAGTGCCCACAATAATGGCAGCAACTCCACCAAGTTGTAATTCAATCCCAAAATACAGTCAATCATTCCAAGAGAAAAGAAAATGCAATTCGAACATACATATATACATATCAATTAATGTATATACATACGTCACTGCATACATATGTATGAAGACTAGAATGCAACTGGGTGCAAACAGTTTCCAAAACATGAATGTACGAATTGTACATTTATATTTAATACTGTAACTGGACAGTATTAATTTCATAGTCTAGAACAAGGCAAATGCCAAAGTCGAAGCATATAGGCGAAAACAACTAACCAGATGAAAGAATGCCAACATGATGAAGTCAGTGCCAACAATAATAGAATGAACTTCAATGAACAACTCCAACATGAATATACAGGTTACAAATGTCACAGACCTGAGTGCAGCAGTGAATGGTCACGAGTGCACTAGTTCAAAGTTTACAAGTACAAGATCGTTTTCAAGTAAATCCCACAGGCAACTGATCACCTATATGTACAACAAATATCATGCAGCATAGGTGAAGTAGAGATGACAGGCAACAATGCAACAATATGAAAACAGAATGAATGACTCAGATGTACAACTGCAAATGACAGAGAAGATGACCAGTAGTAACAGGGAAGCAAATCACTGATTCAAGTACAATCAACCAGACAGCACAAGCTCGAGGAAATACAAGTGCAATGAGGACATGAAATGAATGCAACTAGTCAAGTATGCAGTGATATACCCAAGACCACAGACCAGAGTTTAAGTGATTTCAGAAGGTATAACATGAACAAATGATCATCAAGCTACTGCAACTGAAATCAACCTAGACTAAACAGACCAATGAATGACCAGATGAACCAATGATAACAGTGTACATCACCAGAATCAAGTGCACCAGTTCAAAATGCACAAGAGACTCAAAGTACAGGAAACATGAAAAAGGGGTACAACTCAAATCTGGTAACCACATCACAATTAAGTGAAGTGAAGTACAACAGTGAACCAAGACATGTACATAACAATGAATGTACAGACTCAATGATACAACAAGCCTATGACAGACGGCTGCAACACGCCATCAAATCAGACTCAAGAAAACCACGGAGAGCAGAGGCAATGACACAGTGAACAAAATCAAGCAATACTGGATGATCACAACCCAAAAATATAAACCCTGTCAAATTTGAATATCAAAACCCAATGCCATGATGTTTGGAAAATCAAATAATTCACAAGTCGAAGCAGTGCCAAATTATCAACTCAAAAACCAAAGTCAAAAAGAGGTCATCGACACTGTTAAGTCATAGTGGCGATAACAAAATCAGAGATCATCAAAACATTCAAACAAAACCACACGGCCAAGCTAAGGCAATATTCGAATCAAAAACCTCATTGCAGAAGTACCATAACCAGAACGAATTAGATGTGAGATTTTTCTCACCTTAGCATCAACGAGCAAGACCAAAGACACGAGTCGAGCAGTCGAAGAGAAGCCGAAGCAATCTCGAACGAAGTTGGATAAATCGCCATCGAACAGTGAATAGGTCGAACGAGTCAGCGACGCGGTGGTGAGGAACAGCAGGGGGAAACTTGAAGCCGTGGCGGCCCAAAAATCGATCAAAGCCCTAAATTCGACGCCTCTGATCTATGCGAGCTCTAGTTTTTTTTTTTGAAGACAAAGACGAGGCCGCCATTCTCGTTTCTTTGATTAGGTTTAGGGTTGCGAAAGTGAATGGAATCAACGAAAAAGGGAACGGGTTTTCTTTGATAGATATCACAGCATTCTAAAAATGTGGGCTGAGATTATAAGTTAAAGCCCTTCAACGTTTTCCCAACATTTTATTAAAGAATTTTAACCCGAATAAATCTCAATTGCAATCAAACAATTTTCACATTTCAAATTCGATTTGAATTCCAATAACAATTATCAACTGAATTAAATCGTCATTTTGACGATAATTGAAATTACAAAAATCCCGGTTGTCACATATCTGGAGCTAGTTCATTCATCGGAGTTGCTTATCTTGGAGTTGTGGATTCATTCTCTTTTGTAGATCATTTGGAGATCTCTTCCATTTGCTGTTATTTTCCGCTGCTATTTCTTGTATCTCTGATATTTGTTGTATCATCTCTGATGTATATTGATATTCATTGTATCACTCTGTTGTATCAGATATTGTATATCAATGTATTATTCTTTTCTTCCGCTGTGTTATTTACTTAATTGTGTTATAGCTCCGGCGAATCGGATTTGAACGGTCGAATCTGCGGCATTCTAGTACAATGTGAAGTACGGATGTTGATTTTCGAGCGGGCAAAATCCGAGACGTTACAATTTTCATCTTAATTCGTATTAACGCAATATTTACTTACATTTACTGTGATTGATTTACAATTAAGTTTCAATAGATTAAATAATGCAAAGAATTAAACCATCGTTACAATTTACAATTTCAAACACAATTCTATGTTTATTGTTAACAAACAAAACTAATAAATTCAAATACGGATTAATTATTCTATTTTAATTCATTCCAATTAATTACATACAATTTCACCGTTTAATACAACATTTGGTTTATTTACCATTTACACTTTATGACCAATTATAACTTTCCAATCATTCCAATTAATTGAGATTGCATTAAAATAGTTATCAATTGCCTTAAATTAACATTATTAACATTACATTCTAGTTATTTTTCTTATTAATAAATCACAAATTTTTATTTCTTCCAATATTAACACCAACATCTTATTAAATTAAATATTACTTTTCTTTTCATCAAAAATTACGAGTCGTTACACTCTCCCCCACTCAAAACTTTTCGTCCTCGAAAAGGAAAAAGAAGGGAAAAGAAGGAATTAAGGAATTAATATATTTTATTCAAAGTATTCAATTTATAAACAATAAATTTACATAATTAAATAATTTAAATAAAATGTATCAATTTATAAACAATTAAATCCTTTCTTATTCAAGTTCAATAAAAGTTTGAAAAAAAATTTCACAAAATTTTTCTAAGTCCAAAATTCATGGAAAATTTCGACAGAGTCTTCTTCGTACATAGTGGTCCGGGAGAAAAATTGTAATGACCCAGAATATTTTGATAATTAAAATTTGAATATTTAATTAATTTTAAATATTAATAAGTAGAATTAATAAGTCGAATGATTTATTTTTTGAATATTGGATTTAATTTGGTCAATTAAATCGATAATTTAATGATTGAAATTCCAGAGATAATTGAAAATCGAGTTTAAAATGATTGAAAATGATTTGTAAATTTTTATTTAATCATACTGGAGTTATAGAAAGGTTATAGAACTTTTAAAATTGAATTTGGAGTTAATTTGTGAAAATCGAATATTTTAATATTTAATTATCGACTGAAAAATAGCCAATTTTCGAACAATCTCAGAATTCAACGAAACTAGTTTCATCGGATCCGTAATGTGATATTATAGCATGGTTTCAAATTTCGTAATTTTTGGATTTACCATTTGTCCGGTACAAATTAAAACGCCTCGAAATCGATTTAAATCGGTTTAATTTAAATTGATCGTTTATTGTCATATCTCACACATATGATTGAATTAGCTTCCGAAACCTGTTCCATTGTGTCCGGAACGCGGGGTAAACCCCAAAAACGCCAGTTACCGCGCGAAAATCGGAGTTCGAAAATTTAGAAGTGAATAGTGTTCGTCGGTTTTCTATAAAAGCCCCTTCTCTCTTCATTTTGCAAAGAAAAACTAAACCCTAGTTACAAACGCAGCCGCCTCTTATTCAATCAATGGCTAGAAAGCACCAATCTTCTTCTCTTAATCTCTTCATGTCCAAGCTTCGATTCGAGAAACTTTCTGAACGAAAAACGTAGAGCATTGAGGGATCTTCAATTTTATACGGCGATGATGGGTTATCATCATCAATTGGAGGCGCAGCATGGCCGCGTTCGTGCTCGTTTTGCACGAGTTTCGAGAGCACATGGAGGGACCGAGCTGGCCATGGGGGTAGGCGGTGGTTCGTGTGGTGATGCTCTTCGATATGGTGTTCGCAGATCGTCTCCGAGTTGCTTGAATCGGTTGCGAAAATTTCTAAGGGGGTGGCGGTTGGGTTCGAACGTGATAGTGTTTTCACGTATTGGGGAAGATGGGGGGGAGTGGCTGGATCTGCAGTTAGAGAAACGAACGGCCCTGATGATGTTTAGGTTTAAAGAAAAAAAATATTTAAATTTAAGTTGTAATTAAATTGTATCAAAATTCGTATTAACTTTAAAAATGCATATCTTTTTGCTACGAGGTCGGAATCGAACGAAACGAATTTCGTTGCGTTCGTATCGTCGAATACTACGCTATGGAGCTGGATTGGAAGCGATTGGAGTAAGTGAAAATTTCGGGTGAAATTAAACGCCCGTTTAATTTTATTCGAAATAAAACGCTACGAATTGCTATCGAGAAAATCACGGTGAGATCTTCTCACTCAAGAATTGAAAAGTGGAATTTTCAGTTATTGATTTGATTGCTATTGGATGTGATATTAGATATAGTAGGATATATATCTATATATAGCAATATATACATATTGGCATATGTATATATTGGATTGATTGATTTCCCGCCTCGTATAGCGGATGAGACCCTATTGCGCCATTAGTAAGCGGATATTTTATAAAACCCATATACCGCGATATTCCACCTCGAAGTGGAATTGGTATTGTGCTAACGTCTGTGGATGTAGGGAAACAGGTTGGAGGGATCCAACTGGATTCCTCACAAATATTATTATTTGCAGATATTTGTTGTATATGCTGTTATCATATTGATATATGATATTGAATGTTATGATTGACTAATTGATGCTGTTGCATCATCGGATTCAGTTTTGAAGTTTAAAAATAACGACTTTTACTTTAAAAGGATTTTAAAGTGATTTTTGAAAGTAGACGTTTTGTTGAATTTTTGAATTGATTTATTTCAAATAAATAAACGTCTAGAATTTTAAAGTTATAAAAGTTAAGATTTGTGAATTATAACCAAAAGGTAATTTCTTTTGAAATAAATAGTAAAAAAATTTATAAAATGGTTTTAGATGGAAATTTTTGAATTATTAAAAACGATGTATGTAAAAGATGTACAAAAATTGATATGTATAACTTTAAAATGTTGGTATTATAAAAGGAGTTTTTATAAGCGTTAAAATGAATTTTTAAGAATTTATAAATAAATGAAATTTATAAATTGTGAACTTACAAATGGAAATGATTTTGTAAAATAAAGGAATTATAAGTATTTAACTTATAATTATGGATTGTTGGTATAAGATTTGAGTTATGAATCGAATTGTTAATAAAGGAGATTTATTAAATTGAAGTTGTTAGAAAATAGAAATAGAATTTATAAACGTTGTTTTATAAATTTGAAATCAATCAAATTTGATGAATTTAATATAGAAGTTATTAAAGGAATTATATCCACGATTTTGGACAGTGGATAAGCTTTTAAATAAAATGTGTAGAAAATAACGAAATGTGGTTAGCGAAGTATATTCACGATTTTGGACAGTGAATATATTATTAAATAAAATGGATATGTTTTGGAGAAGTGATATTATGAAATGAAGTAATTGTTTTAAAAGATGTTTTAAAACGTGTTAAATATCGAAATCATAGATTTCAACTTTTATTGTTGAAATAGACGTTTTCGAGGAATTTAAGGAAATGATGGACTATAACACTGTTGTTATAGTAAATGGTTTCCCAAAGGAAATATTTTTGTATAGTATTGGGATTCATATATCTATCTAAATTCCGAATCCCTATACTAGTGATTTTGAGTCGTCGTAACGATGTTTTACGTAACATTCGTTTTGTCTCAAATAAAATTTGTGAAAGAGAATGGTTTCCTTAAAGAATGAAATATATACTTAATTTTGATTTAAGTATATTGAATATTTTCAAATGTTGAAAATAAATAGATTTGTGAAATACTTATTATTAAATAAGTAGGGAAATGCATTTCTAAAATGAAATGAAACGTTTTGAGATTTTATCTTCTTAAAGATAAAATGAAATTTAATATTTGAAATCGATTTGAAAATCGAATATCAGTAGATATTTTGAAAATATAAATTCACTATGGAATTTATAAAAGAAAGGGAAGTTGTTTAAAAATAAATATTGATTTATTTTTGAAGTGTGGAAATTTTATATCTTGTAAAGATATTTTTGGGAAAAAAAATTTGGAAAATTATTTGGAATCTGATGATGTTGCGCATCTTTATTGATAGTTAAATAACCGACTATCAATAATTACCTTGAATGGTATTTGTTGTGAATTGGATGAAATTGAATGCCACACTTGTTTTTAAATAAGCGCTCACTATTCAGGTTAGCCGGGAAAGGACCATGGGGTCGTATAATCCATTCCGAATATGTGATACGTCGTTATAAATTACATTCGAAGACCGGTGTTGAAGACCAGATATTTTTGAAAACGGATGGAATACCGTCGAGTTACTCTACATCGGCTGATCTCCGATTTAGAGGTTTTATCACCCTTAGTGACGGGAAGTCCGGACGTGATTAGAAAATTATCCGGATATGCAAGGGCTTCGTGAGAAGTGCCTTCGGTTCTGTTCGATCCTGGAATAGACTTGTATGGATTGTATGTCTGACGTTACAAATTGAGATATAAAGCTGATTTCTTTCAAATACATTTCTGTTGGTGGCGGAGAATTTATTCTCTTAGCTTAACACCCTTCTCTGAGACTTACGAGCTAAGAGGTTATGTAGTTGAAATTTATCAGCGATATACTCCCAATTTGGTAACGTGGCATACTGAGTGTTGCTGTGAAATGATCAGTGTTTGATCATTTGCGATATGATCATTTGTTTGATCTTATATCTTTGTGATCATAGGTTGATCATTTTTGTTGGACCCGAAGCAGGGCTTTGTAGAAAGCGTAGCTTTGTGGACGAGACTTCGTCGAGCCTCACACCCCGGAAATGGTCGAAACAGGAAGGATGCAGCAAGGTTCTAGGGAGTAGCGCCCCTTAGTGTATGTCATTCCTTCTGGATAGAGGTGGTATCATGGTATGGAGCCCAGATACTTAACCTATGTTGATACTGCTTATTATGTGGTTTGTTGCGAATCGGGGATCCTCGGGAAGATCGGTTACGATCGGGGGATGGCATACGCGTGTCAGTAGTTACCTATTTTTGCAGAGGTAACCCGGCCTTGTGTTGGCAGAGATCCGGTTAGGTTCTCGGGTCGTTTATTCCAGGGACGTACCCACCGTGGAAAAGGAAGTTCCTTAGCCTGACCATTTGTTGGAAATCCAAAGAAACAATACGAGCCTTTACGATTTCAATTGTATAACCTGTCTCCTCAAGAGGCAGCTATAGCAGGCATAATATAATGGTACCTATGCTGGCTAAGATTTATATTCTACTTTTGAAATGTTTCCTACACTATGCACTAATAATAATATCAAAAATGATTTGATTTTGCGTAGTAAGCATCTTTGACTATCATAAGAAGAAATCTCCTCCAAGTCTGCGTTTGCATTGTGTGTGTGTGGTGGGAGGTCTTATGGTAGTTTCATTTTCCAAAAGCACTGCGAATTTGTTTTATTTTCTTTGTGAAAAATAACTGTTTTACGATCTCACACCAGTCACCATGACTGACTCGGAGTTTATTGTTCCCTTCTAAACTCTGGGTGCCCACCAATTTCCACACGGGCAGCCTAGAGTTATGTTATCAGGATATTCTGGAGCTTTGGAAGCAAGCTGGATGGCGAGACGTAGTATTTGTATCTGATATATTTATTCCGCTGTGTATTCTGTATGAGGACAAGTTTATATAACTGTCCATTGTTGTATTGAGTTGTATATTGACTCTGATGATTGATGTATGTATAAAATGATATAGTTCTTTGTTTAAAGATTATTCATTTATCTATTATATATTGTTCCGCTGCGATATGTGAGATTCTGATATTGTTCTGTTTCTGTTCTGTTGTTCTCCTTCTTTCTTTTTCTTTTACTCTTTTCTTCTTCTTCTACCTTTTTCTTCTTTTTAAAACCATAACTATTCGGGTTTCCGGCGTTCGATGGCTCGGCAGTCGATAAAGTGAGTATCGATGTCGAATTTTCAAAAGTCGAAAATTTCGGTATGTGACAAAGTGGTATCAGAGCATATGGTTAAGCGACAACCTTGCTCTGTTGGGTGTTACTCATTAGAGATAGAGTCAGTAGTACTCTAGAATGAGTTGAGTGTAATAATAGATACGAGTGCGTATTTGTTAGTGAATATAAAATTGTTTTATATTGTGATGATTGGTTTGTTGAGTGGTATATGGATTCTGGTCGGTATTGTCCGTACAACTCTATCGATAGGGATCTCTAAACACTCGAATAGAACAATTCGGCACAGTATTGTTTTAAATTGGGTAAATGGAATAATTTTACCTTGACTATATTTTGTATATAAAAGAAATGATTTTTTCTGTAAATTATTACAGTATATGGTTGTATGGTTGTTAGAAGTGATAATATTAAACTATTATCATTGAAATTAAATGAGAAATTGGAATTATAAACTCCAAAGTTAAGAAATAAAATTCACATACAAATGAAATTTGAGAATGTAAATTATAAATGTGAATTGTAATTTTAAACGGAATTCCAGAGAAGTTTTTGGAAAGATTTTGAAAAGAATTTGAAAATTTTGAAGATTTGGAAAGTTTAAATTCTTTTGGAGTTGAAAATGTATTTCAAAGGTTTTGAAAAGTCTTTTGAAGGAATGAAAAGCTCTAAACTCTTTTCGGTCGCTGGAAAATAATTCCGATGATGATCGCGACATCACCGGTGTTCATTTTCGGGTTTCCAAAAGAGGAATTGCTGCTAAATTGTTTTTAAATGGAAGTTCTTTTGAAAATTTGGATTTTGTTTTAGAAAATTCAAAGGATAGTTTGAATTGTTTTCAAAAATGGTTTTGAAAATGTTATTAAGACTCTGGAATGCTATATAAAAATATTTATGAGAATAATAAATGAGTTGATAACTTATACAATTTGTTGTGAATTTAGGTTGAATAAAATTTAACTTAAGGAATTTTGAGTTAAATTAAAGTAAGTATAAGTGAATCAATAAAATCCAAGTAGTAATTTTTGAATATAAGTTATATAACTTATAAAATGAGAAAATAGAAGTGAAACGAATTGTTAAAAGTGGTTAAACAATTTTATTAAGCAAAATGAAATGTGATTCTGATTAAGTGATGAAATCTGACCTTGGTAAAGTTAAATAAAATAAAGAATTTGAATTGGATTGATAAATGAATTAAGCTATTGAACTAATTGAATGTTGAATCAGTCTTATGTAAATGAATTAGTGAGTGAGTTTCAGAATGAATAAATAAAAATTGCAATTGTAAGTGCAAGAGAATAAAATTGAAATGTTAAAATTCATTTTGAATTTGTAAGAAAGTAAGACTGAATTTGAATTTGATTGTGAAGGATTAAACTAAAATTAGTAAGTGAAGCTAATTGAACGAAAGAATAAAACTGGAATTGAAACTGAATGTTGAAAACAAATTTGAATAAAGTGGATTAGAATTTGTGATGAATTAGTAATTGGAACTAGTCTAAAATAGTGCAATTGTGAATGAAAGTAAATTGATAGAAATTAAATATTCAGAAGTTAAACTAGAATCCAAATCAAATTGGAATTGTGAATTGAATTCAAATGGAATTTGAAATGTAAAATTGAATGATAAAGAATATGTAACTAGATATTATGGCTAGTAGGATATACAGGTATAAAGGAATTGGATTTGATTTTCAAAGATAAAATTGAATTGCTCGACAAAAGGTATGTATTTGATTTTCAATATGAGATTTGCTGATTTCTTGTCTAGCCGCTTGGCTTTTTCTTTTTCTTTTTGAAATCTGAGTGTCCGTAGGGACATTTTGTAGTCGTACCGTATTAGCCGCGCAAAGGAGACGCTAGTGAAATTTTTCGGAAATTTAGGGCGTTAGAAAATTTTTGAGAAATTTTGAAAATTTAAAATTTGAATTTGAATTTGAATTTAAATTTGAACTGTTAAGAAAGCAATGATGTTTGAAAACTATGAAAGGTTTAGAAATTTAGTTGAATGATAACGAATCTTTAGTAGAAAGATTTGATTTGAAAAATTTGATAAAACTATTTGAATTTGAGAAAATAGTAGACGAATTAAGGACTCTTTTTCCTTACTTGGTAATTTCGAGGACGAAATTCTTTTAAGGGGGGAAGTTTGTAACGACCCAGAATTTTTTGATAATTAAAATTTGAATATTTAATTAATTTTAAATATTGATAAGTAGAATTAATAAGTCGAATGATTTATTTTTCGAATATTGGATTTAATTTGGTCAATTAAATCGATAATTTAATGATTGAAATTCCAGAGATAATTGAAAATCAAGTTTAAAATATTTGAAAATGATTTGTAAATTTTTATTTAATCATACTGGAGTTATAGAAAGGTTATAGAACTTTTAAAATTGAATTTGGAGTTAATTTGTGAAAATCGAATATTTTAATATTTAATTATCAACTGAAAAATAGCCAATTTTCAAACAGTCTCAGAATTGAACGAAACTAGTTTCATCGGATCCGTAATGTGATATTATTGCATGGTTTCAAATTTCGTAATTTTTGGATTTACCATTTGTCCGGTACAAATTAAAACGCCTCGAAATCGATTTAAATCGGTTTAATTTAAATTGATCGTTTATTATCATATCTCACACATACGATCGAATTAGCTTCCGAAACCTATTCTATTGTGTCCGGAACGCGGGGTAAACCCTAGAAACGCCAGTTACCGCGCGTAAATCGGAGTTCGAAAATTTAGAAGTGAATAGTGTTCGTCGGTTTTCTATAAAAGCCCCTTCTCTCTTCATTTTGAAAAGAAAAACTAAACCCTAGTTACAAACGCAGCCGCCTCTTATTCAATCAATGGCCAGAAAGCACCAATCTTCTTCTCTTAATCTCTTCATGTCCAAGCTTCGATTCGAGAAACTTTCTGAACGAAAAACGTAGAGCATTGAGGGATCTTCAATTTTATACGGCGATGATGGGTTATCATCATCAATTGGAGGCGCAGCATGGCCGCGTTCGTGCTCGTTTTACACTAGTTTCAAGAGCACATGGAGGGACCGAGCTGGCCATGGGGGTAGGCGGTGGTTCGTGTGGTGATGCTCTTCGATATGGTGTTCGCAGATCGTCTCCGAGTTGCTTGAATCGGTTGCGAAAATTTCTAAGGGGGTGGCGGTTGGGTTCGACCGTGATAGTGTTTTCACGTATTGGGGAAGATGGGGGGGAGAGGCCGGATCTGCAGTTAGAGAAACGAACGGCCCTGATGATGTTTAGGTTTAAAGAAAAAAAATATTTAAATTTAAGTTGTAATTAAATTGTATCAAAATTCGTATTAACTTTAAAAATGCATATCTTTTTGCTGCGAGGTCGGAATCGAACGAAACGAATTTCGTTGCGTTCGTATCGTCGAATACTACACTATGGAGCTGGATTGGAAGCGATTGGAGTCAGTGAAAATTTCGGGTGAAATTAAACGCCCGTTTAATTTTATTCGAAATAAAACGCTACGAATTGCTATCGAGAAAATCACGGTGAGATCTTCTCACTCAAGAATTTAAAAGTGGAATTTTCAGTTATTGATTTGATTGCTATTGGATGTGATATTAGATATAGTAGGATATATATCTATATATAGCAATATATACATATTGGCATATGTATATATTGGATTGATTGATTTCCCGCCTCGTATAGCGGATGAGACCCTATTGCGCCGTTAGTAAGCGGATATTTTATAAAACCCATATACCGTGATATTCCACCTTGAAGTGGAATTGGTATTGTGCTAACGTCTGTGGATGCAGGGAAACAGGTTGGAGGGATCCAACTGGATTCCTCACAAATATTATTATTTGCAGATATTTGTTGTATATGTTGTTATCATATTGATATATGATATTGAATGTTATGATTGACTAATTGATGCTGTTGCATCATCGGATTCAGTTTTGAAGTTTAAAAATAACGACTTTTACTTTAAAAGGATTTTAAAGTGATTTTTGAAAGTAGACGTTTTATTGAATTTTTGAATTGATTTATTTCAAATAAATAAACATCTAGAATTTTAAAGTTATAAAAGTTAAGATTTGTGAATTATAACCAAAAGGTAATTTCTTTTGAAATTAATAGTAAAAAAATTTATAAAATGGTTTTAAATGGAAATTTTTGAATTATTAAAAACGATGTATGTAAAAGATGTACAAAAATTGATATTTATAGCTTTAAAATGTTGGTATTATAAAACGAGTTTTTATAAGCGTTAAAATGAATTTTTAAGAATTTATAAATAAATGAAATTTATAAATTGTGAACTTACAAATGGAAATGATTTTGTAAAATAAAGGAATTATAAGTATTTAACTTATAATTATGGATTGTTGGTATAAGATTTGAGTTATGAATCGAATTGTTAATAAAGGAGATTTATTAAATTGAAGTTGTTAGAAAATAGAAATAGAATTTATAAACGTTGTTTTATAAATTCGAAATCAATCAAATTTGAAGAATTTAATATAGAAGTTATTAAAGGAATTATATCCACGATTTTGGACAGTGGATAAGCTTTTAAATAAAATGTGTAGAAAATATCGAAATGTGGTTAGCGAAGTATATTCACGATTTTGGACAGTGAATATATTATTAAATAAAATGGATATGTTTTGGAGAAGTGATATTATGAAATGAAGTAATTGTTTTAAAAGATGTTTTAAAACGTGTTAAATATCGAAATCATAGATTTCAACTTTTATTGTTGAAATAGACGTTTTCGAGGAATTTAAGGAAATGATGGACTATAACACTGTTGTTATAGTAAATGGTTTCCGAAAGGAAATATTTTTGTATAGTATTGGGATTCATATATCTATCTAAATTCCGAATCCCTATGCTAGTGATTTTGAGTCGTCGTAACGATGTTTTACGTAACATTCGTTTTGACTCAAATAAAATTTGTGAAAGAGAATGGTTTCCTTAAAGAATGAAATATATACTTAATTTTGATTTAAGTATATTGAATATTTTCAAATGTTGAAAATAAATAGATTTGTAAAATACTTATTATTAAATAAGTAAAATGAAATGAAACGTTTTGAGATTTTATCTTCTTAAAGATAAAATGAAATTTAATATTTGAAATCGATTTGAAAATCGAATATCAGTAGATATTTTGAAAATATAAATTCACTATGGAATTTATAAAAGAAAGGGAAGTTGTTTAAAAATAAATATTGATTTATTTTTGAAGTGTGGAAATTTTATATCTTGTAAAGATATTTTTGGGAAAAAAAATTTGGAAAATTATTTGGAATCTGATGATGTTGCGCATCTTTATTGATAGTTAAATAACCGACTATCAATAATTACCTTGAATGGTATTTGTTGTGAATTGGATGAAATTAAATGCCACACTTGTTTTTAAATAAGCGCTCACTATTCGGGTTAGCCGGGAAAGGACCATGGGGTCGTATAACCCATTCCGAATATGTGATACGTCGTTATAAATTGCATTCGAAGACCGGTGTTGAAGACCGGATATTTTTGAAAACGGAAGGATTATCGTCGAGTTACTCTACATCGGCTGATCTCCGATTTAGAGGTTTTATCACCCTTAGTGACGGGAAGTCCGGACGTGATTAGAAAATTATCCGGATATGCAAGGGCTTCGTGAGAAGTGCCTTCGGTTCTGTTCGATCCCGGAACAGACTTGTATGGATTGAATGTCTGACATTACAAATTGAGATATAAAGCTGATTTCTTTCAAATACATTTCTGTTGGTGGCAGAGAATTTATTCTCTTAGCTTAACACCCTTCTCTGAGACGTACGAGCTCAGAGGTTATGTAGTTGAAATTTATCAGCGATATACTCCCAATTTGGTAACGTGGCATACTGAGTGTTGTTGTGAAATGATCAGTGTTTGATCATTTGCGATATGATCATTTGTTTGATCTTATATCTTTGTGATCATAGGTTGATCATTTTTGTTGGACCCGAAGCAGGGCTTTGTAGAAAGCGTAGCTTTGTGGACGAGACTTCGTCGAGCCTCACACCCCGGAAATGGTCGAAACAGGAAGGATGCAGCAAGGTTCTAGGCAGTAGCGCCCCTTAGTGTATGTCATTCCTTCTGGATAGAGGTGGTATCATGGTATGGAGCCCAGATACTTAACCTATGTTGATACTGCTTATTATGTGGTTTGTTGCGAATCGGGGATCCTCGGGAAGATCGGTTACGATCGGGGGATGGCATACGCGTGTCAGTAGTTACCTATTTTTGCAGAGGTAACCCGGCCTTGTGTTGGCAGAGATCCGGTTAGGTTCTCGGGTCGTCTATTCCAGGGACGTACCCACCGTGGAAAAGGAAGTTCCTTAGCCTGACCATTTGTTGGAAATCCAAAGAAACAATACGAGCCTTTACGATTTCAATTGTATAACCTGTCTCCTGAGGAGGCAGCTATAGCAGGCATAATATAATGGTACCTATGCTGGCTAAGATTTATATTCTACTTTTGAAATGTTTCCTACACTATGCACTAATAATAATATCAAAAATGATTTGATTTTGCGTAGTAAGCATCTTTGACTATCATAAGAAGAAATCTCCTCCAAGTCTGCATTTGCATTGTGTGTGTGTGGTGGAAGGTCTTATGGTAGTTTCATTTTCCAAAAGCACTGCGAATTTGTTTTATTTTCTTTGTGAAAAATAACTGTTTTACGATCTCACACCAGTCACCATGACTGACTCGGAGTTTATTGTTCCCTTCTAAACTCTGGGTGCCCACCAATTTCCACACGGGCAGCCTAGAGTTATGTTATCAGGATATTCTGGAGCTTTGGAAGCAAGCTGGATGGCGAGACGTAGTATTTGTATCTGATATATTTATTCCGCTGTGTATTCTGTATGAGGACAAGTTTATATAACTGTCCATTGTTGTATTGAGTTGTATATTGACTCTGATGATTGATGTATGTATAAAATGATATAGTTCTTTGTTTAAAGATTATTCATTTATCTATTATATATTGTTCCGCTGCGATATGTGAGATTCTGATATTGTTCTGTTGTTCTCCTTCTTTCTTTTTCTTTTACTCTTTTCTTCTTCTTCTACCTTTTTCTTCTTTTTAAAACCATAACTATTCGGGTTTCCGGCATTCGATGGCTCGGCAGTCGATAAAGTGAGTATCGATGTCGAATTTTCGAAAGTCGAAAATTTCGGTATGTGACAAAAATAATATCAATAATAACAGTATATATCAAATATTTCAAAATAAAATATCCCAAACCAAGGGAAAACAATATAATATCGCTAGAAAACCGTAATCCGAAAACGTACATATTTGTCGGGCAAACAACGCTTAATTTATAATACCAAAAGTAGTAGCAATTGCTTCCATAAATCTGTATTTCACTTATACAATCCAAAGAGGTTTATAATTATATAAAAGAGAAGTATTTAATTTGTTTCAATTAATAACAAAACAAATCTACACAACATTACCATAGTCACATGTAAACAAAACAATAAAATCATCATATGAAATCAAAATAATCATCCATCCATTCATAACAACCAAAACAAATGGTTTGTCCGAGTTCAGAAACTTTTAATCGTAAAAATGATAAATAAACTACTAAGCATACCATATAATTATCAGTCTTAGATAAAACTTAATAGATTATTTATACACCTTTATACAGTTAGAAATATCCTTTCCCAACCATCCCATAAGCTAAAACAAACAATAATTTCAAATGTCATGTAGGCTTATTCTTATTAATCTCCTTTCATATTATTTACTATTCATTTTTGTTTTCATTCATACAATGCTATTTTCCCGTTAATTTACTTTCATTACCTACAAAATTTCATTTCTCATTTATTCATACAATGCCCTTTTTCCATTACTTTACATCCATTTATTTACATAATATTTTAAAACGTAAGTTTCTTTGCAATTCTAATTCACCATTTTCATTTACGTTGATTTCTTTTATTTTCATTATCAATATTCATTTGTGAATCAAATCATACTTATAATTTCAACTTTTACTTTTTTCTTTATATTCATTTCCTTCATATCTAGCATTGTTGAATATTAAATCTATTTCTAATCATTTCAACATTTTCTGGAGTTATGAACATTTACTTAATATGGGATTCACCTTCACTATTCACTTTTAATTATAAATGATTTCAATCATTAACATAAGTTTATAATCATTTACTTACAATATTCACCTTTTTATTAAATTTAATTAGTAGCACTTCAAATTATTAACTTAGTTTTACAACATTTTATAATATCAGAATTCTTATTTATAGAAAAATTCTATTGAACAATTTCATTATCTAAGTTTCACTTGTATAATATTCCATTACATATTCCTATTTAACATTACAACTTTTAACATTTTGGTAAGTTATATATATATATATATGTGTATGTATGTATGTCTTAAGAATGCAATTGAAAGTTACACAAGTTATCTCATTCACTCTAGTTAACAAAATGTTCAATAATTACATTTTCTAAATTTCATATCTTTTTAATTTATAGGTGACAACCTTCAATTTCTTTACATTTCATTATCACTTAACTCTTAATTTCTTTTTTTTTCTTTTAGAAGTTTCCAATTATTAAAGTAGTCAAGATTTCATTCATTATAATAATTGAAATTTCAAATTTACAGAAACTTAAGAACTAAATGTCGGGTTTCCTTTTTAAATCATTTCAATATATATATATATATATATATATATATATTCATATCTTTTATATATCAAATCATATTTAGAAATTAAAATTTAATCACCAAAACAAATGTGGAGTAAAACTACTACAGTGGCCTTCCCATTTTGAAACTCGAAAATGAACGTCGATGATGCGTACACTCATCACCGAAATTATTTTCCAACGACCGAGAGGGGAGTACGGAACTTATTTCCTTCCAAAATCCCTTTAAACATTTCTTTCAAATCATCTTGAAATATTTATATCATAAAATACTTCCAAACAATACTAATATTATATTCCAAAATCTTTCGAAAGCAATTTTCAAAAATCCCGAAACTTAAGTTCTCAAATTTTCAATTTATAATTACTTTATTTGTAAATTCTATTTTACAACCAAGATTTATAAATTCCACTTCCTAACAAACAATTATATCACATCTAATCATATTATTTATAAAATTATTCCTTTATATACAAAATATAATACTAGGTAAAATTATTTCATTTACCTATATTTCAAAACAATATTGTGTCGGTCTGCTCTATTTAGTGTTTAGAAATCCCTATCGGTGCCATAGCGTCTCATGTACCGATAGAATTTATAAATACTAAATAGAACAAATTAACGCAATACAAAAACCTTTTATAACACTAACAAATACTGTGACCCCCCACCTCTATACCCACGCTAGCCAAGAACACTACGGTGTAATGCTGTCAACTAGCACGGAGAATAAGGCTGTGGAGGAGCGACCATCCATGTAACTTCTTTGTGCGAGCAACGATATGTCAGATAGAATAGAATGCATATCTTTTAAGGAGGAAATCCGACATACCGATACAAACTCAAAGCTATCACACGGTGGCTGTATATATAATCTTCGAAAACAAACATAGAAATAATCATAACATAAATCAATCACAGACATCTATATCACAAGGTCTGAAGAAGATATGAATAATTATATAACACATGAAAGTGTACATCAGAGTAGTGGTCAGAAAGATCCACAATTATACAAAAGAATAGCAACGCGTGCTATACAAAAGAATAAGTACACAACATAGAGTCTATATCTCAAATGTGTACATCCAAAAACTACAATCTATGTAGTTAGCCAAAAGTCAGAGAAATCCTGAAGAGAAGTCAAGCAGAAGCACCTGTAACATCTCGGTCTGACCCGAGTATTATTTATAAGAAAATAATAAACAGATCAGTCTAGCTATAAATATCATATGATAAGGTATAGGATAAATAATACGACATGAACATGTAACAACCATAACGGCATACTACTATAAGTATGAAAATGATAATCAACAACAGATTAACCAATATCACAAGAATCTTCTCAAAGATAAAATAGGGTATCATACCCTAAACTTGTATTCATAACAAGTCAATAACACATAAATTCACCAATGCACAAAATCTGATATCATATCAATGAAAATCATGAGAATTGGTGAAGCACAAATTCCAGAAATCATCACAAGAAATCCAGAAAACACATAAAAAGGGGGAAGGCCTATGAGCCGAATGCTCCACGAACGGTCCGAAGACCAATGAGCCGAATGCTCCACGAACGGTCCGAAGACCAATGAGCCGAATGCTCCACGAACGGTCTGAAGACTAATGATCGGAATGCTCCACGAATGGTCCGAAGACCAATGAGCCGAATGCTCCACGAACGGTCCGAAGACCAATGAGCCGAATGCTCCACGAATGGTCCGAAGACCTATGAGCTGAATGCTCCACGAATGTGAGTAGAAACATCACCAAAACGAGGTCTAATCTCCCTCGCAGACAAAAAGACATCGCTCAATCGCTAGTCTAAATCAAATCACAAAAATGATCGTCATGATCATCAAGAAGTGTCAATCACACCAAGCTAGTAAATATATGAGTTTAACTTCATGTCCCATAACCACTTGCTTAACTTGAATATTTACGAACAAGCTGTGAATCTTCACTAGAAAATTGTCACAAAAGGTTCAATCGAACAAGTCCAAGAATTAACCGACGAAGTGAACGCAAGCATTTCATACCACTCGTTTTACTAAGTCGTTTAATTAGATTTCTCATCCGAGTGAAGTAAAGGCTTTGTATATACTAGTAGATTGGAAAATGGTTTGAGAAAAAGAGCTTTGTAGTTAAAACAATGATTAAATTGCTTTGATGAAAGAGTTTTGATATTCACTACTAGTATTGAAGCCTTCATATTTTTAAAGTGACAAGTCACAAAACGATTGTTGAAACAAATCGAGTCACATAAATTCACGTTCGATGACGAGAGTAAAGTCCAAAGAAATAAATCCCAAAACCATCAAAGTAGGAACATACTTGCGACCTAACGTGATCGAATTAAAGTGCAAAGACTTCAAGTCAACTAGGTTGAACGACCTAAAGGTAGACTGCCGTGCGACCTAGCAGGAGAACAGGGCGAGCGACCTAGTGAAATACAGGTCAAACGACCTAAAGAAATCAAGCCAAGCGACCTAAGGGCTAACTCGCGAGCGACCTAACTCATAGCCGAGCTAAGCTATGGAACGGCAAAACAGGGGCGAGCGACCTAAGGGACTTGCGACCTAAGGACTATCGAACGACCTAATTGCCGAACGACCTAAAGGCAAATAAGTCAAACGACCTAAAAGTAAAAGGCCTAGCGACCTAAAAGGGCATAGGGTCAAGCGACCTAGTGGTTGCGACCTAACTGGGATGGCAGAGCGACCTAACTGGGCAAGTGAGGCCAAGCGACCTAAGGTCTACGACCTAAAGGCGAGCAACCTAAGAGGTATGAGGTCCAGCGACCTAATGGAAAGAGGCTCGTGACCTAAAACCATGCAACCAAAAAAATGGCGACCTAAAGACTCGCGACCTAGAGGCCAGCGACCTAAATTGGCAATGGGTCAAACGACCTAACAGATGCAGGCCAAGCGACCTAAGGAGCACGCGACCTAAAAGAGGCGCGACCTAAGAGAGGCACGACCTAACTCAAACTAGCCGGGCGATATAAGGTCGGAGACGACCTACGACTTAGCGAAGTCGAGCGACCTAACGCTGCCGAGAGATATTAGGCCAGAAATGACCTAAAGCCATGCGAGCTATCACGTCAGAATGACCTATCGAGGCCAGAGCGACCTAGTGCCAGATTTTTGCCAAAAACGCTGAAAATTAGAGTTTCTCACCAATCCAACTCAAACCAAATGCAAATATGCATGCTAAGATGATAGGAAATCATCCCCAACAGTCCAATGACATTTATAGGCAAGATGTGAGATTAAAAATCTCACCTTTGCACCAAAAACTAATGAAGATGAAGCTTGAAGCAAAACAAGAGCAAGAACAAGCTTGAATCAATGTCTTTACTTGAATTCGGAGTAGATGTTGGATTAGCAATGAAGATTAAAGCTTTGGAGTTTTAATTTCCCATTCCCTCCACCATTGTTGAAGAAGCTTGAATGTTTTAGTGAAGAGATGAAGTAATGAAGAGGAGGGGTTGGGCTGAGCTTAATGAAGGTGCAGTCCAAACCAAAGTCACAAGCGGGAAAAAGTAGCGAGAATTCCACTAACTCCAAACATATCGAAGTTTATACTCAAAATGATCGCAGACGTCATTT
Organism: Allium fistulosum; assembly: GCA_030737815.1. Taxonomy (NCBI): domain Eukaryota; kingdom Viridiplantae; phylum Streptophyta; class Magnoliopsida; order Asparagales; family Amaryllidaceae; genus Allium; species Allium fistulosum. Next base: position 968,883,828 of record CM060908.1, on the reverse strand, counting down.
TGAACTCAATGGAAGTGGTGTCGAGTTCTAATTTGACCGTATGCAAAAAGTAGCTTTTCGGACCAAAATTCGATTAACGATAAAGTATTTAAATAAAATATTTAAATATAAAATCGATAAATATGCGGGTTGTTACAGACTCCCCTCCTTAAATAAATTGCGTCCTCGCAATATATATGAGATGGAAATAAAAAGTAACAACCATAAAAGCATATTAACACAAAAGAAATTTGAAATAAGGAGTTTACCATAAAGAGCATGAAAGAGTAAGTCCGAACGTATTCGCTCGATAAATCATTGAACTCTCACAAGAAAAACATCTTTATTTCGAAGGCGCTCAACCTCCGAAGCAATGATGCGAATAGAATGTTGCTCACAAGTCAAATAGGCGAAACTTCATCTTCCACAATAATGTCGGACTCAAGAATAAAAATCGGAATCCCAAAGGCAATTCCGTAAATAAAAGACGTGAGAAAACATCATGAATAACAGAAAATTGAGCCGTTGCAACGGCGTAGCACAAAAAGCGACACGCCAAAGGAACTGGAAACTCGAATAACTCCAAACACCGACGTAGTACAATAACGGTACGTCCAATGAATGGAAACTCAAATATTCCAAACACCATAAAAGAAATGAGACGAAGCTCAATAAAACAAACTACACCGAAACCTCCAATGAATTTGGTAGAAAGATCATAAGATACAAGGAACTTGAGCCAACGGGGTTGATGCAATTTAAGTTCCTTACGAGAAATAAATATTCCAAAGGTTTATGATCGAGGTGGAGAACAAATTTCCCCACCGAAAACAATGATGCCATCAAATTGGACCAAAATCACAAAGGAAAAACGGGGATCTGCTTAGCAGATTAAATGTCGAAGATGAATAGCCCACACGGGACAAAGGATATGGCTTTGTAATAATTAAGCCAATCCTTACAAAAGTCGATTCCGAAGCATAAGTAAGCTCGGAAAGAGAAATCACATAAAATAATTTCGACATAAATAAAAAGCAAATTGAGTGTTGCAGATCCACAACCGGGTTCGCAATCCTCAAAGAAGTCAACAAGCCCAAAAATGTTTAAAGAAAATGAATCACAAGTTCTTTTGATAAAAATAAAGATGAACTCATATCAAAAAGAACTTGAATACGATAATCACAAAATAAATGTCATCAAAGATTGAATGAGGAGTACCTCGACCACGAGAAGCGTCACTAGGCGCATTTAGATTTCCCTCTCTCCTACTTTGAAGCTTTGGACAAGAAGATATATGGTGACCCGAATCTTTGCAATATCGACAATGAAGGGGTTTCGGGCACTCCCTTGCATAGTGGTCCATGGAACCACAATTGTAGCATTGCCCACTGCTAGAGGTAGGGGTCTTTGCTACTGAAGTCTCTTGCTTCCCTTTCTTATTGGAGTTGGGGCCTTTGAACATAATAGGCATCTTCAAATTATTGTTGAAGTTCTGTTTGGCACCCACAACTTCAACATCACACTCTCTATCGGCCTCTTCAAGACGAAGAGCGATATCAATAAGTTGATCGAAAGAAACTTCTAATTTTAGAAGTAATGGCTTCTTGAGATTTTTGTTTAAGCCATAGACGAATCTTTGATTCTTCTTCAATGGGGTGTTGATGTATTCAACCCCATATTTAGACATTGACTCGAAGGATGCAACATAATCTGTCACAGAGGATTCACCTTGAACAAGGTCTATGAAACGACGAGCCAATGTTACTTTCTCTGCTTCAGGTACGAATTTTAATTCGAAGCATTCCCGGAATTGCTCCCAGGTGAGATCCACTTCAATGATTTCAGAAATAAGAAGTTCGTACCAATCCAATGCTCTCTCTTGGAGCATATTGGAAGCCACCTGAACACGGTAAAGATCGACAAGATTCATGCGAGAAAATATTCGATCGCATGTTCTCAACCAAGCCTGGACCTCGATAATAGTTTCGGAACCTTTGAATGGTTTCCCACCCAAGTTGGTATAATCGTTCCACAAGCGTGCAAACCCAGACTTAGGATGGGTAAGTTCCGGATTAGGACCAGCTGCTTGAGCATTCTTTACTAAATCAAGAAGCTGTTGAACAGTTATAAACACTCCATCCTGGGGAGTGACAGTAGATGGTCCGGCTCTAGGACGACCCGGTCTAGACATTCTCTCCTTTAAGAAAGAGAGAAGAAGAAAAGTTATTCTCCAAATAAATATCAAGCAAATCTTGATAGATAAACAAGGATTCGTAGAAGGAAATAGGATAAGTCGGTTCGAAGACTCGAATTAAATCCTAAGGCATGACTCCTAAGTTGGACTTAGGACGATGATCCTTGTTAATTTATTCTAAATTGTTCCGAAGTTTGGCTCTGATACCAAGCTGTGACGCCCCACCTCTATACCCACGCTAGCCAAGAACACTACGGTGTAATGCTGTCAACAAGCACAGAGAATAAGGCTGTGGAGGAGCGACCATCCATGTAACTTCTTTGTGCGAGCACCGATATGTCAAATAGAATAGAATGCATATCTTTTAAGGAGGAAACCCGACATACCGATACAAACTCAAAGCTATCACACGGTGGCTGTATATATAATCTTCGGAAACAAACATAGAAATAATCATAACATAAATCAATCACAGACATCCATATCACAAGGGCGGAAGAAGATATGAATAATTATATAACACATGAAAGTGTACATCAGAGTAGTGGTCAGAAAGATCCACAATAATACAAAAGAATAGTAACGCGTGCTATACAAAAGAATAAGTACACAACATAGAGTCTATATCTCAAATGTGTACATCCAAAAACTACAATCTATGTAGTTAGCCAAAAGTCAGAGAAATCCTGAAGAGAAGTCAAGCAGAAGCACTTGTAACATCTCGGTCTGACCCGAGTATTATTTATAAGAAAATAATAAACGGATCAGTCTAGCTATAAATATCAGATGATAAGGTATAGGATAAATAATACGACATGAACATGTAACAAACATAACGGCATACTACTATAAGTATGAAAATGATAATCAACAACAGATTAACCAATATCACAAGAATCTTCTCAAAGATAAAATAGGGTATCATACCCTAAACTTGTATTCATAACAAGTCAATAACACATAAATTCACCAATGCACAAAAACTGATATCATATCAATGAAAATCATGAGAATTGGTGAAGCACAAATTCCAGAAATCATCACAAGAAATCCGGAAAACACATAAAAAGGGGGAAGGCCTATGAGCCGAATGCTCCACGAACGGTCCGAAGACCAATGAGCCGAATGCTCCACGAACGGTCCGAAGACCAATGAGCCGAATGCTCCACGAACGTTCCGGAGACCAATGAGCCGAATGCTCCACGAACGGTCCGAAGACCAATGAGCCGAATGCTCCACGAACGGTCCGAAGACCAATGAGCCGAATGCTCCACGAACAGTCCGAAGACCAATGAGCCGAATGCTCCACGAATGGTCCGAAGACCTATGAGCCGAATGCTCCACGAATGTGAGTAGAAACATCACCCAAACGAGGTCTAATCTCCCTCGCAGACAAAAAGACATCGCTCAATCGCTAGTCTAAATCAAATCACAAAAATGATCGTCATTATCATTAAGAAGTGTCAATCACACCAAGCTAGTAAGTATATGAGTTTAGCTTCATGTCCCATAACCACTTGCTTAACTTGAATATTTACGAACAAGCTGTGAATCTTCACTAGAAAATTGTCACAATAGGTTCAATCGAACAAGTCCAAGAATTAACCGACGAAGTGAACGCAAGCATTTCATACCACTCGTTTTACTAAGTCGTTTAATTAGATTTCTAATCCGAGTGAAGTAAAGGCTTGTATATACTAGTAGATTGGAAAATGGTTTGAGAAAAAGAGCTTTGTAGGTAAAACAGTGATGAAATTGCTTTGATGAAAGAGTTTTGATATTCACTACTAGTATTGAAGCCTTCATATTTTTAAAGTGACAAGTCACAAAACGATTGTTGAAACAAATCGAGTCACATAAATTCACGTTCGATGACGAGAGTAAAGTCCAAAGAAATAAATCCCAAAACCATCAAAGTAGGAACATACTTGCGACCTAACGTGATCGAATTAAAGTGCAAAGACTTCAAGTCAACTAGGTTGAACGACCTAAAGGTAGACTGCCGTGCGACCTAGAAGGAGAACAGGGCGAGCGACCTAGTGAAATACAGGTCAAACGACCTAAAGAAATCAAGCCAAGCGACCTAAGGGTTAACTCGCGAGCGACCTAACTCATAGCCGAGCTAAGCTGTGGAACGGCAAAATAGGGGCGAGCGACCTAAGGGACTCGCGACCTAAGGACTATTGAACGACCTAATTGCCGAATGACCTAAAGGCAAATAAGTCAAACGACCTTTAATAAAAGGCCTAGCGACCTAAAAGGGCATAGGGTCAAACGACCTAGTGGTTGCGACCTAACTGGGATGGCAGAGCGACCTAGCTGGGCAAGTGAGGCCAAGCGACCTAAGGTCTACGACCTAAAGGCGAGCGACCTAAGAGGTTTGAGGTCCAGCGACCTAATGGATATAAGGTCCAACGACCTAATGGAAAGAGGCTCGCGACCTAAAACCATGCAACCTTAAAACTGGCGACCTAAAGACTCGCGACCTAGAGGCCAGCGACCTAAATTGGCAATGGGTCAAACGACCTAACAGATGCAGGCCAAGCGACCTAAGGAGCACGCGACCTAAAAGAGGCGCGACCTAAGAGAGGCGCGATCTAACTCAAACAAGCCGGGCGATATAAGGTCGGAGACGACCTACGACTTAGCGAAGTCGAGCGACCTAACGCTGCCGAGAGATATTAGGCCAGAAATGACCTAAAGCCATGCGAGCTATCATGTCAGAACGACCTATCGAGGCCAGAGCGACCTAGTGCCAGATTTTTGCCAAAAACGCTGAAAATTACAGTTTCTCACCAATCCAACTCAAACCAAATGGAAATATGCATGCTAAGATGATAGGAAATCATCCCCAACAGTCCAATGACATTTATAGGCAAGATGTGAGATTAAAAATCTCACCTTTGCACCAAAAACCAATGAAGATGAAGCTTGAAGCAAAACAAGAGAAAGAACAAGCTTGAATCAATGTCTTTACTTGAATTCGGAGTAGATGTTGGATTAGCAATGAAGATTAAAGCTTTGGAGTTTTAATTTCCCATTCCCTCCACCATTGTTGAAGAAGCTTGAATGTTTTAGTGAAGAGATGAAGTAATGAAGAGGAGGGGTTGGGCTGAGCTTAATGAAGGTGTAGTCCAAACCAAAGTCACAAGCGGGAAAAAGTAGCGAGAATTCCACTAACTCCAAACATATTGAAGTTTATGCTCAAAAAGATCGCAGACGTCATTTTGAACTCAATGGAAGTGGTGTCGAGTCCTAATTTGACCGTATGCAAAAAGTAGCTTTTCGGACCAAAACTCGATTAACGATAAAGTATTTAAATATAAAATTGATAAATATGTGGGTTGTTACAAATACGCTCTCTCATATATATATATATATACACTCAACGACTCATTCTAAGGTGTTACTACCCTATTCATAATGAGTCGGACCCCACAAAGCTAAGGTTATCGCTAAACCAAAGCTCCGATACCAACTATAATGATCCACCTTTTTGAAAGATTTAAATCGACAAAAAACCACACATGTCAGACTCAAATCATTCAAAAGGGAGGATTGTTATGGGGTAAATAAGAAAAAGAAGAGAAAGAAATAAAACAAACACAGAATCTCACAACGGAATGACAAAATATAATAATCAAATAACATTTCATGAAGCTGTTTTACAAATACATTTGATTACACCTTTACAATATAGATTAGAGTTACATACAACAGAAATATATAAATAATGCAGCAGAACCACATGATGTAGTTGAATAAATATAATAAATAATAACAGTATTAAATCTTCGTCTTTGTCCTCCAGAAAGCTGTCTTCGATAAACTGAAAAGCTCAGACTGATCCGAGCAAATTGAAAAGACAAAACACTCGAGTCAGAACTAAAAGATCTTATGTAAGTAAAATCAACAGTAAATAAATATGAGTGTAACGGCATCGAAGATGTTTACGGGATTTGACATCTCCTGTCCAGTGTCAAACGTGAGTGCAATAACTTAAGAGATGTTCGGGATTCCATCTCTTAAGGATCCGTTAAACTATCTACATACATAGTACAATACGCTATTATAATAGTGTCTACAGTAAGTATTAAAATAGCGTTGAGGCGTTATCCATATCCCGCTTAACACATTTTATATAATGCCGCAGTCTATACAGTACTGTAAACTCCACCGTAAATTGGTGGGCTATTATGGAGCACTCCATAGGTACGACACAAACCAAACTCGTAGAGGCGCGATAAGGTATTTGACAAGGCACGTGAGGCATTGCCCAGGGTAGGATACTACCTTTTTACGGATTGGGACTAGTGGTAACGCATAGCAGCTACTACCGCCTACCTCGGAACACACTCCCAAAATTAAATCGAGGGGTGGCCACCAAATCAATCACAAAGTCATAATATGGTATCGAAGAAATGTGCCGATCGAAGGTGCGACCTCACTTGGCCCAGCATGGCTCCTGTTTTAGTCACATCAAGCTGACTCGCGGGAGTCAGGGCTGCGCTAATACCTCATACAGAATGGTTCGCCAAATCATCCTACTTCATTCTAGAATCTTCACCACGTACACAGTTTTTAAAGTGGTTTTCAGTATTGGTAGAGAGTATGACAATATTCGATCCCAGTCTCTTTAACAACCAAACAATTATTTCACACTTGGATGGTTCTTTTACATTGCAAAAGTCAATTTATAATTGATATCAAAATATCATATTCAATTCAAACATATCACTTTCAAAAACCATATTCACTTTCGAAATCATATCGACAAAATAGGTCAAATCACATTTCAAAATCATTATATTCAATCAAATATGTCATTTCACAAGAAAATATCATTTAAATCCCAACTTAGGTTATAAAATCATTTAACCATATTCGATTTTAAATCAAGGATTTAAATATAAACACTTCCACTTTACACAAATCTGAAATTCAAAAAATAATTTAGATAGTTATAAATAGTTTAATTACTTTGGCATAGTTTAAAAATAAACCTTTAAATAGTCATAATACTCTAAAATAGAAAAAAAATAGTTTAAATAGATTAAATAGATTTAAATTATATTAATTAGATTTAATTAGATTAAATATATTTAAATTATATTAAATAGATTTAAATTATATTAAATAGATTTAAAATAGATTAAATAGATTTAAAGTATATTAAATAGATTTAAAATAGATTAAATAAATTTAAAATGGATTAAAATGGATTAATTTGTTTAAAATAGGTAAAATAGATTAAATTGGATTAAATTGATTATAATATATTAAAATACATTAAAATAGTTTAAATTGACTAAAATAGTTTAAAATAGATTAAATTAGTTTAATAGTTGAAAATCTTAATAGTCGAGATTTTTCAAAACAATATATTTTAAACAGTTTATATTAAAATAATAGATTTGGAATTAACATCAAATTTAACTATTTCTTCCATTTCAACAAATCTGGACCATATCCGGATTTCAAATCATAACCCAATTTCAAATCTTGAAATATCAATTTAGGCTATTCCAATTTCAATAGATTTCAAAGTTACAACTTCAAACGTTTTAATAACTCAATTTCGATAGATTTCGTTTATACTTCAAATTCAACTTTAAAATTTTAATTTAAACCAATTTCCAATTCCAACATTTAAATTTGGATTCTAAAAATGATTTAGTTTATATAAATCAATTTCCTTCAAAATATCATTTAACCAAATTCAAGATTTAAGGGTTTAAAATCGTTTAATTTAACCAATCTAGTGTACGTATATAATTTTCTACCCTATGGTCAAGTGATACGGATATTTATCATTTCAATTCGCAAATATTTTAAATTTTACGGGTATATATTATTTCAACCCGCAATCCCAAATTTTACTTCAAATCCATGAAATCGCTCGAGTCTATCATTCAACCCATAACGATTTCTCCCTAATCTAACAGATCGTTCGGGTATGTATCATTTCAACTCATAGGGAACTTGCAGTGTTATAACAATGTGAAATATAACATCAAGTCATCCAATATCAATAATCAACATCCATCACAATCACCATTCAAACCAATCAATAAACAATAACAAGTGACCGATTATAAATAACGAGTATTAACTGACAATTTAGAATTTAATATCAAATTAATGGTGATAATATTCAATAAAAGTCAGATTTAAGTGGAATGACAATTTAAATATAACAAACATCAACCAATCAATTTCTAATCGTATCATAAATTCAATTTAACTAACAAAAGATAATCCAGTAGTTGTGAGTGGGTCAAAACACCCACCTTCGATTTGTCGTCGATTTAAAATCCAAAATTAGCCAAAAATTTAACGATCTCAGAATGTAGCCAAAATAAATCCAAAATGTCCAAAATTTTGATATGATCGCAATAGAGAAAACCGCGCGTGAATCCGAGCTCGTATGCAAAAGTTATTAACATTAGAAGATTGGAAAATTTCGACTTCGGGTCTTCGCCTCAAATACTCGGTGCTTGCTCTAAGTTTTTCCCAAAATGACCCAAGACCCGAGTCATTTGGCTATTGACCCGAAGTCGCTAGAGGGTTTTTGCCTCTAGGACTCGAAGCACGACCAGATCCGCCTTGTTTGGCATGGAACTCTCTTTGACCCGAAGTCGCTGTAGGGTTTTCGCCTCTGTAACCCGAAGCGAACCTCTTTATGACTCGAAGTAAACTTGTAGCAACCATTTTTATTTTTAGTTTGAATTTAAATGTTGGAATTTTGGGAATTAGGTTTGTTGTTCTGACGTTTGAGAAGGAGGAAGAAGATGTACGTATAGAAATAATAAAATGAGAAACAACTAGGATTTATAACAGCCTATATATAGGCAGGGTTGGATCATCCAATATATCGAAATATAGGTTTTCGGTATTTTTAAACTCAATGGAATAAGTTTCAAGTCCTAATTCCATTATATACAGAAGTTAGCTTTCAAAATCACCGTATTTCAAATTGATTTCAATTAAATTGACGTTTCGAGCCCGCACGATCAAATGACAAGTCCAATCGCTATGAAACTTGAAACCCTATAATAATTCACTGAAACTAGTTTCGTCGAAATCCGAGACAGTGGCCAAAATGGCTATTTTCACGTTAATTAAATAAATTATTATTAAATTAAATTTATCACTTTCCAAATTCAAATTTTATAACTAACAAATTTTTATCACTTTTGATTAACTAGTAATTATAATCATTTAAAACAAATTTTCCATGTCAAATTCTTCTATTAATATTGCGCTAATTACAACGTTTAAATTCCAATTGTAATAAACTCATTAATTATAATTTAAAACCCAATAAATTGATTCATTTTGATTTCAATCTTTTTATTCAATCAATCATTACTTTATGGACAAAGTTAACATTGGTTTTCCATTTATTACATTAATATTCTACAATTTCATCTTAATTAATATTAATGCAATATTTACTTCCATTTACTGCAATTGATTTACAATTAAGTTTCAACAGATTAAATAATGCAATGATAATTAAACCATTGTTACAACTTACAATTTCAAACACAATTCTATGTTTATTTTTAACAAACAAAACTAATAAATTCACATACGGATTAATTATTCTATTTTAATCAATTCCAATTAATTACATACAATTTCATCGTTTAATACAACATTTGGTTTATTTACCATTTACACTTTATGGCCAATTATAACTTTCCAATCATTCTAATTAATTGAGATTGCATTAAAATAGTTATCAATTGCCTTAAATTAACATTATTAACATCACATTCTAGTTATTTTTCTTATTAATAAATCACAAATTTTTATTTCTTCCAATTTTAACACCAACATCTTATTAAATTAAATATTATTTTTCTTTTCATCAAAAATTACGGGTCTTTACATGCCACGTCAAGCGCCTCGGCCATCCCCAGCATCGCCTGCGACCGCGATCTCCAATGTACGCGCGCGGGGTCGCGACCCAAACCCTAACTACCGAAAATCGCCCTGCCCCCCTCGTCTCGGCACTCCTCCATCGATCGTTGATTGATTTTCTTTTTAATTTTTTTTAATTCTTGATCTGTTGCGTATATTATATTTTGGATCTGAATGCAAAAGAAAAGGGGAGAGGGAGAGGGAGCGTATGATGGGGAAAGGGGGCTACTGCGTATGAATGTTGGTAAGGGAAAGTAAATAAATATTATTTAATTATAAAATATCTCACCCGATCGACCCGCGCAATTCCGAACTCCAACGAAGCATGCCGCCTGGTTTTCTACATGTTTTAACCTTATTCCAAACACAGTGGAACTAGTCTCGAGGCCAAATTCGATCGTATGCAGAAGATAGATTTTCAAAATCAAATTATTTTAATTAAATTCCATTAATTAATTTCTACGCCTTTCAAGCTCGCACGGCCAAACGATAAGTCCAATCGCTACGAAACTTGAAATCCTACAATAACTCATTATTATAGATCCGATGAAACTAGTTTTGTCAAAATCTGAGACTGTGGCCAAAGTGGCTATTTTTACTCGTTAATTAAAATATAAAATTTCCAATATCTATTTATTCACCTTTTAGATTCAATTTTAAAAGTGAACGATCTTCATTCTTGTTTAAATAAAATTTAAATCAATTTCCGGTACTATTTTCATTTACATTAATTCAGAATTCAATTATTTAAATAACTGCAATATTAAATTTAAACAATTTAATTATCCAATAAATTACATTATTTCAAATAAAAGTTATCCAACTTATAAAATGTACCTTTAAAAACGAATCCAAATAATAAACAACTACTTTCACTTTACAGTAATTCAATATTTATTATTCAATTCTTGCTATTGATTATAAACACATTAAATACATAGAATTTCATTTCAATACTAATTATCGCCTAAATCTTCGAAATTTGTTATTCAAAATTTTAGTAAAGTGCATATTCAATAGCTACACTAATAATTCATTGACTTTTATTTTAAACCAATTATTATTTTAATAATCATATTAAATTTAATAATTTGAAATAGTTAAAAATATGGGTCGTTACATCTACCCTGTTTCGGTTATTTCTGGGTGTGAGGCCTGAGGTCATGATTACCTTTCACATAGCACATCATCTTTCCTCTTTGGATGCCATATTGTCGTTCCATCATCGCACAACTAATTTCTACAAACATATAACTCCTGAGCTCGTACGTCTCAGGAAAGGGTATTAAGCTAAGAGAAGTTGCCTTCTCCGCCACCAAATAGATAATACGTTCATAGAGATCAAATCAATGTAATTAGAAATGCAACGTCAAACATTCGTCCATACAAGTTGTCCAGGAATAGGACAAACCGAAGGCACTTATCATACCATATGCTGGTGGAATCAGCCCTAGGATTAGTAGCGATTGTCCTTGCATTGGATATTTCATAAATGAAGAGACCGCTGCTACTATATGTATATTGGGAGTTTATCCCCAAATGATCAACAAGCGTCCTTCATTACAAAAATCCCAAATATCAATGTCTTTCAACACTTGCACATTCGAATGCATATACATTGGTCCGTAGTGGTTCTTGGATAAATCTGATCCCGGTCTCTCCGGACCAACAACGATAAAGAGGCTAAATTTGATAGTCGGTTATTTAACTATCAAAGCAAACAATAATTTCTAGCACTAAAAGTAATCACTAGGCCCGTTTAATTAATCTTTTATTAATTAAATCAATTTCCAAATATTTAATTCAATTTATCTTTAAAAAGATATATTCTCAAAATCATTTCAAAATATCGATAATGAAAAACATTTCCATATACTTATATCAACAGTATAAGTATATTCACAAATCATTTCATTTTCAACACTTGGAAAAATACTTTCATATACTTATATCAATGGTATAAGTATATTTAATAACATTACCATTTAGAGACACGCCAAATAGATTTCTATAACCGTACATGTAAGGGCCTGTATCTCTATACCCTTTGATCGACCATAGTTCACATCAGTTCAACTCAAATTGAATGGAAATACGAATCTTTAGGGGTGAAGAAGAAAGATATAGAAGAAGAAAACAGAAATAACAACACAGAATCTCACAATCGCAACGGAACAACATATAATAGATATTAACATGCCTTTATACAAAAAGAACTATAACTGTTATTTATACATATCATCATCAGAGTACAACAAATCAACAAACCAATACTGGACAGTTATAATAACTTGTCTTTACAAGTGCTGAATATACAGCCTAAAATACACAGCGGAATATAACCAAGTACGTGTAATACGTCTTCGTCACCCTGCTCGTCTCCTGAGCTTCATAGCATCCTATCCTGAATCTATAATACCCGGTCTGACCCGAGCATTATAATAAAATAACACCCGAGTCAGTCTGTAACGGCCCGCTATTTCGAACCGTTCAAATCGACAATCATCCATACATGTCAGACTTGAATTGCTCAAAACAACATATTGTTAATTTATATTTGGTAAAACTCGGCATATGCAGTAAATAAATCAATCATAGAATCACAGACATAGAATAAAATAACAATAAGCAGCGGAATAGATAAATAGTAGTTCATGAAGCTACTATATAAACATCAGAGTTAAACAAAATACAACAGATATCTTGAATATAGAGTAGTCTTCGAATACAACATCAACTGATAAGTCTGAACGTAAACAACTGGAACAACTGGAAACAGCTGAAAGCTGAATAGATATAGACAGATCTTCAAGCAAAGCTCCAAGCTCCAAAGGTGAGCCTCAAATGCTGAGACTCAGTCTGACCCGAGCATAAAGCAAAACACAAAACACTCGAGTCAGGATTAACATTCTTATACCAGTAAATTCAACTCAAGTGAAATGTCAACAGAAATATGCGACGACCCGAAATTTTGGATATTTGAAATGGGAATAGTTAATTGATTTTAAATATTCAAAAGGGTAATTTTGACATGAATTTCAAATATCACTATTTATTAGGTGATTTAATTATTGAATTTAAATAATTGGGAATTGAGAAAATTGTTGAATCTGGAGTTTCAAGCTTGTTAAAAATATTTTAAAGGCTTATAAAATTCATTTTAATGATACTAAAGATAATAGAACTTTTAAAACCGAATTTAAAAGTGTTCTGTTCAGTTTTAAAATATATCGTTTAAATTGATATTTAAAAATAGCCTTCCGAGGCACAGTCTCGAAATTTGATGGAACCAGTTCCATTGGATCCGTAATAGTGTATTATTATCGGATTTCATTTTTCGTAGCATTCGGAGTTGTCATGTGATCGTACGGTAGGTAAACGTGCTGAAATTAATATCTAATTTAATTTAAATAGTCAGTTCAAAAAGCTATCTTCTCCATATGATCGAATTAGGACTCAAAACCTTTTCCATTTCGTTCGGAATAGGCGTTTAACATTATAAATGCCTAGCGGCATGCCTTGATAGGATGTCGAAATTTTAAGTTACGATTTTGAGAAAATTTAGATTTAAATTTAAAATATATGTATTTTTATATAATGGTCAACTTCAGCAGTAATTGTTTCACATCAGCGCTTTTTCATTTCCCTTCAAAACACTATAGCTTCTCTTCTTCAACATGCCAACATCTCATCTCTTCTTTTTAAAAACAAGTAGAGCGCGACATTCCCTTTCTCCTTAAAAATCAGCTCGAAGCCATCTCAGAAGAAAAAAAGAGATCGTGCTGCCTTAAAATCTTAATCACGAAAAAAAATGGAAGCCCAGATCGAACGTTTCCCTCCTCTCCTCCTAATCGAATCAATTCGTTCCATCTAAAAAATAAATTGGCCGAGCTTAGAATATAAAGAAATCGCTAGTTCGAAATCATAATCGAACTCGAGAATGGAATAACTCGCGATTGCCAATCTCATTGAGGAGGAGCTCGACGAGGGCGGTCTCGAGATGGACGAGAATGGTGGGATTCGAATCGCGTAAGTGGTCGGAGCAAGCTAGGGTTTCGAGCGAAGCAAATCTTATCGAGGCTAGGTCGCTGCGTGGGCTTTGAAGAACTGGAGGGTGAGGCTCGCGATTTAAGTCGGGGGGTGGCGTATGCAATTGATGTCAGGTGGTGTTCTCTGGCGACATCATGCAGTCGATCGATGGTCGAGGGGTTCTAGGGTTTTGGCAGTGTTCGTAGGAGGATGCCTGCCGAGGTCGTGGATGAACTTGCGTTCGAGCATCTCGAGTTAGGTCTGGAACTGCCTAGTGCTCGATGTCGTGTTGAGCAGAAAGGTATTTGTTTCAATTTAAATATTATAACCAATATGAATATACAGAAAGAAATATTATACAGTGAAAAATATATATAGTTTTCAGTTATATATATATATATATGCATGTAGAAAAATAAAAATAATCTTTACAGAGAGGTAAAATCAGGGATTATATATATAAGATTTTGGGGATTTTGAAATATTTGGAAGTTTATAAAAATGGATTTTTGGAAATCCATAATTTATTTTCGAAGTGGAAAATAAAAAAAATATGTGTTTTAATTTACTTGTTATTTTAAATAATGGATTTGGTGAATAAATTGGTTTAAATTAATCTATTTAGTTTTTCTAAGATTTTGAAAGATTTTTAAAAGAAGAATTATTAATTAAGCAATTTATATAATGGAAATTAATTGTTCGATTAGTTCAAATGTTAATAAACTGTAAATGTTTATACAAGGTCCACAATCGTGAAGGAAATAGCCGGTTTGGATCAGATTGCAAATTAAAGGGCAAAGGTGAGTTAATCTCACTCATCTGGGTTTGATTTAAATTTAAATGGTTAAATTTAGATAACTGGTTGAATGATTGAATTGATTGGATGTGGTATATTATATAGTAGTATATAGTATATATTGGAGTGATTGATATTCCCGCATTATATAGCGGATGAGACCCTATGCGCCGCATAATAGCGGATGATATTATATTATTCTCATATACCGCGATGTTCCACCTCGAAGTAGAATTGGTATTGTGCTAACATCTGTGGATGCAGGGAAACAGGTTGGAGGGATCCAACTAGATTCCTCAAAATTATTTAGATTGTTCTAATATTCTGTGTTATGAATATCTGATATTCTGTGATGAATTATATTGATAATGTGCAATGTTGGATGCTATAGTTTGATTTAATATATTTTGGTATACTGAGAGATCAAAATATATAGAATTGGGTTTTTGAAAAGAAAATAAAAGAGTAAATTTTCAAGTAAATAATTATAGAGAATTTGAATAAATTTAAGAATGAATTGGAAAAGAATATAAGTAATTTTAAAATCCTAATAAATAAATTCCGAGTATGGGAAAAGAGGATTTTGAGCAAACAGAAAAATAATGGAAATTTAAACTTAAGTGATATTATTTAAAGTAATAAAGAATTTACTTTAAAATTCAAGGTTTAAACTTATTTAAAAAGGATAAAGAAGGAATTTGGGGAAAAAATATGAAATTGGTATTTTCAGATAAAAAGGTTTTAAATCATAATAAAGAAATAAAATCGGAAGTTAATGGGTTTTGAAATAAATTGAGTAAGTAAAGGGATTTATTTCAAAATGGAGAAATTTGGAAATCAAATTTGAAATTGATTTAAGTGTTTAAAAGTGGGATTTTAAAAGAGAAGTGAGACTTTGGAATTTATAAACTGGGTTTATAAAAGTGAAGTAATATATCAGTGGATATTTGGAAGAATAAATTCACGGTGGGAATTTATTAAAGAAATGGGTAAATTTGTTTAAAAATAAATAGTGATTTATTTTTAAAGATGTGAAAGAGAAGTGTATTTCCCTGGATAGCCAAGTACGTTTCCAAAGCAAACTTTTAAGTATGAGTTAAAGGTTTTAAAGTTGTTTTTAAAGTATGTTTTAGAAAATTTATTGTTTTTAAATGTTTAAGTTTAAAGTAAGTATTATTTTCAAATTTATTTTAATAGTAATTATTTAAAGGTGACTTGGTATTATGCTTTGAAAAGATGAAAATTTAGTTTTATAAAGTAGCTTTATTTAAAATATTCTTAAAGTATTAATTTTTGAATAAAGTATTAAAGTAGTTTTTAATTTAAAGTATATTTTATAAATAACTGTTTCTAAATTATTTTTAAAATCTAAAGTGTTTGCACTTGGTGATTTCAGTGGAAATAGAAAATATTTGGGGAATTTATTCGGTGAGTGAAAATGGTTTGAAACTGTTTCCAAAGTGTTAAAAGGTGGAAATAAATCTTGCGAAGATATTTTGAGATAAATAAATAATTTGGAAAATTATTTATTTGATTGATGGATGTTTGTGAATGTTATTTGATAGTTAAATAACCGACTATCAATATTGGTCAATGCGTTGATCGTTTCGATGAGACCGGGATCGGGATTTATCTCCCGAAAACCACTTCGATTCGGTTTGTACGTTTTCGTGGAAAAACGAGTTTGGAATCAAAGATGGAGCAGTAAAGTGCAAGGGATTGTCGCTACTAATCCTGAAGGTGATTCCAAAATGGATGTAGTAGGAGTAGTGCCTTCGGTTCTTTTTGAACCCGGAACGGACTTGTATGGATGAATGCTTTCGAAACATCGTCAGGTGGACGGTGGGCATTCTAAGTGATATGTTCAAGAAAGGTAATGCTTAGCCTCGAGCCTCATCAACCAGGAATGACTTAAAATCAGGGGTTATGCAGCAAGGCTATGTGGGTAGCACCCATTTGGGTGAGGTCATCCCTGTCTAGATGTCCCTTTTATTTCGGCTTAGTGGGCGGTTGCTGATCCCAACCGCGGGGTGATCTTACTCGGAATTATCCAGTAAGGGGGAGTTCCGGTCTTGTGGTGCAGGGGATCGGGCGTGGTCCTCGGTACGTTGATCTAGACCAGGTACTGTGATAGGTGGTACCCAAGTGCCTAGTCATTAGTTGGAAATCCATTTTCCCTACGCGCCTTTTACGAATTTTGTTTGTATAACCCACTTTGTGGCTAGTATGCTGGAATTTAATCATGTAACAATTTCATCTATTTGAATAAGTATTTGTATATAGACACTACTATAATATCAGAGGATTTTGATAGGAAAGTGTTTTGGCTATCGTAAGGTAAAAACCAGACATGTTTATATTGTGGCGTGGTCTTGCGAGATGCTTTTGATTTCAAAGGGTTTGGAAAACTTTAATAATCCAATTGAGTGTGTTTTCTCATGCTGGTTTTCCAAACTGACTCGTATGTTATTTTATTATAATGCTCGGGTCAGACCGAGTATTACAGATACAGAATAGGATGTTGTGAAGCTCAGGAGACGAGCTGGATGGCGAGACGTATCACTCATATTTCATGTATTCCGCTGTGTATCATATGTTGTATAGTCAGTTTTGTGAGGACAAGTGATTATAATTGTCCTAAGTTGTAATGTTGATTGTGTTGTACTCTGATGTTGTATTCTGATGATTTATATATAAGCAGATATAGTTTCTTTTCTATAAAGATCAGTTATTATCTATTATATTTTATTCCGCTGCGATGTAAGATTCTGTTGTGTTGTTTTCTTTTCTTCTACCTTCTTCTTCTTCTAATCCTGATGGTTCGATTTTTCGGGTATGAAAAATCGGGTCTTCACAAAATACAAGTAACTTAAAGGATGTTTGGGATTTCCATTCTCTAAGGATCCATGGAACTATCTACTATATAGTAATATACGCTATTATAATATGTCTATCAGTAAAGTAAAGTATTAAAATAGCGTTAAGGCATTACCCATATCCCCCTTAACACATTTTATATATTCTTGTAGTCTATACTGTACCATAAGCTCCACCAAACCGGTGGTTTACTCAGATGGCACTCCATAGGTACGGTACAAACCATACTCGTAGAAGGCGCGATAAGGCATGTGACAAGGCATGTGAGGCAATGTCAGGGTAGGATTCTACCGTTTGTACTCCCAGACTGGTGGTAACACATAGCAGCTACTACCGCCCACCTTGGGACACACTCCCAAATCAAAGATGCACCCAATCGAATCACACAAGCAATAGAATGGTATCGAAGAAATGTGCCCGATAAGGGGAGCGACCCCACTTGGCCCGGTGTAGCTCATGTTTTAGCCACATCAAGCTGACTCGCAGGAGTCAGGGCTGCGTTAATACCTCATACAGAATCGTCGCCAAACCATCCTACTTCGTTCTGGATTCTACACCACGTACACAGTTATTAAAACGGTTTTCGGTATTGGCAGAGAATATGACAATATCCAATCTCGGTCTCTTTAACAACCAACCGCTTATTTCACACCGTGGTCATTTTATAAAATCACCTTTCTAATCATTTCAAACAGTTCATACTTCATATCAAAATATCATATTCATTTCAAAACCATATCACTTTCGAAATCAATATTCACTTTCGAAATCATATCGACTTCCGAAATCATATCACTTTAAACCATATCCATTTTTCGAAATCATTATGTCAAAGTATTCGCATTTAAATCCATTTAATCTAAATCATAACAGTTCCAACTTAACAGTTTAAATAGTTTATATATATTAAAATAGTTATAATTTAAAATAGTTTATATTTAAAAATAGGTTATAGATTAAAATGGTTTATATATAAAAATATAGCTTATATATTAAAATAGTTATAATTTAAAATAGTTTATATTTGAGATAAATTTCAAATTAGAATTGTTTCTTCCAATTTCACAAAATCAATTCAAATCTACTTTAGTTCCAAAATTCAAATTTAAATCAACCTTAGTCCAACAATTTCAATTTAGAGTTCAATTCAAATTCTTATTAAAACCATTTTAATTTATATTGATTTTAAATCTAGGTTTGAACTACAAATTTAAATCACTTCCACTTTAATAGATTTCGAAGTCCAAATATCCAAATAATTTACAATAATTTAATTTTTTTTTGATAAATCTCATTTATATTTCAAAAATTCAACTTTAAATTTACTTAAATTTTAAAATATTCACTTAATCATTTTTAATAACATTTCAATAAAATCTCAAGTTACAAATTCAAATCAACCTTAAATATTTCAATTTCAATTTTTATTTAAATTTGGAAATATTCATTAAATCGCCGTAATCAAAATCAAGTTATAAAATCATATCTTTAAAATCTCAAATCCAATAAGTTTCAAATCAATTTTTATATAAATACAATTCTTAACCAAATTAAATTCCAAGTCAATATTAATTTATCTTTCCAACCTCTATTATTAAAGTTATAAAAGAAATCTATTTTTAAAAAATTAATATAAATTTAAATAAACACTTAAACATATTATATACTAATTAAATTAATTTTTATTAAATTAAATCTTATTATTAAATTAATTTTATATTAAATCTTATTATATATATAAATATAATAATAAAATTATAAGTAAAATCCTAAAATTTATATTTTCAAAACTAACTTATAAATTTAAAATTTCCAAACATATAATTTTAAAAATCTAAATTTTACAAAATAAAATTTCTTTATATTATATTTAAAAATCAATATTTATTAAAATCTCATATATTTCCTTTCAAACCTTGGAAATCATTTTCAAAAAAATAGACCAATGGTGTCCGTATAAAATTTTCTATCCTATGGTCAAGTGATATAGATATTTATCATTTCAATCCGCAATTTAAATATTTACGGGTATATATCATTTCAACCTGCAATCCCAAAATTTCAAAACCAATGAAAATCGCTTGTGTTTATCATTTCAACCTATAACGATTTTCCCCTAATCTATAAGATCATTTGGGTATGTATCATTTCAACCCATAGGGAATTCTAAACTAACAGGGAACTTGCAGAGTAAGAACAAATACGATAATAATATAGTATATCAACTACAGGCATATATCATCAGTAACAAATTTAAATATACAACCGGTTTTGGTATCATATGTCATAGGTAAACAATCGCAGATAATGGCATATCATATTTAACAATTAAATAACTTAACAATTCAAATTTAACAACATATTTCAATCATCATTTCATGTGAGTTAAATTTACTAAATATAAGAATGTTAATCGTGAGTGATTGCTCACCTTTCGAGGCTAGTGGAATAAACAACACAACAAGCTATGATTTCGAATCACGAACTCGATAATTGACCAATCCAAACGACAATTTCCAAAGCAGAGCAAGGTGGACAAGAATTCGACGAACAAAGCTAATAACTTGGAATCGATGAAAAACAATCAAAATTAACTTGATGTAAGTGGAAACAAATATATATATATATATATATATATATTTATATATTAACCAATATTTAATTAAAACACATATTAAGATAAAATCTTCATATTATATTTTCAAATAGATATTTATAAACATACATATAAAATCAAACTATAAATGTATCATTATATTATTATTATTATTTTTTTAAAAGAAAATTTTCAATACTTACAAATCAATATTTAATAAATCCCATAGTTTACATGTAAACATAATATCTAAATATATGTTTTAAAAATTATTACAAAAATTTATTTCAAAATCATAAATATAAATAAATGAGCATATTATATATACATACAGTTCCAAAATATTAACCTTAATATAAACATAAACATATACTATGCTATTCTTTCATACATAAAGAAGAAGAAAGCTGCTAGCTGTAATATACATATGTAATTGTAACAACCCGGGATTTGCATTACCAATTAATAAATAAAAGTTATGATTTTTATTTATTTTAATGAAGCATAAAAGGATTTGGAATAACAAAATTTATTTGAAAAAGGCTATTTTAATTAAATGGGAAATATGAGATTTGAAAATGAGGATAAAATGTTATTTTTGGAAAGTTAAATATTTTAGGAGAGATTTTAAAACGGGTTTGGATAAGAAAAATGAGTTTTATAAACATATATGAACACTTAGACTAATTTTTGGAAACATGTAAATAACACTCTTCTTATTGGGTTACTAAACCTAGCCCAATAACCCACCCTAAACCTCCTCTGTAAATTATCTCAAACTCTCCAAACCTCATTCATTCATCCCTAATCAAAACCCTAATCATTTCCTAAAGCTTTCATAACAAAAATGGCCTCTATCTTCATCTCCTTCTAGTTTTAGCTTATGCAAGTCATTCTATGCAAAGGTAATGCAAATACCCACCTCAAATCTTTTTTTATACCCTTTTCATTTCTGAAATTTATTTGGTAACACATGTTTTATTTGTTTTTTTGATCTTATAGCCTCCTAATCATCTTTTGCTATCTTGGGTTGATGCTATAGTAGTCTTTGTTGCTTTCTAGAGATGTATATTGCTAAAAACCTCTTCTAATATGTGTTTAATCATCTTTTTATTTTGGTAATCAGTTAGTAACACATGTTTTATTATGTAACATGTGAATCATAGCTCTTTGATCATCTTTGCTGTCATTTGGGGTGTGCACATAAGGTATTTGTAATACATGCTAGCTGAAATTATAATTAGTTTATTACTGTTAGTAAATTAGGCATATCTCATTCGTCTTAAATCGGAATTATGATTTTTTTGAAGTTTTGGAAAGCTTATTCTGTAGGCTATAACTTTTTGTTTTGAGCTTTGCCTAATTTTGTGATTTGAATGGTCGAAATCACGTATGTTTGTCGCTGACCTGACAACAAACCAGGGTTGATAAAATAAAACCATGAAATTGATTTGGCCATAAGTTACTCGTTTCTTATCCAAATCTAATAATTTTGAATGTTCTGGAAAGCTTAGATTTTGTGGTAAAACTTTCATGTTTTAAGTTTCATGAAATTTCGAAGTTAATTTAGTCAAAACTATGCATTCTTACCACTGTCCCGAGAGCACAACGACAGTGATATAAAATTTAGATCTGAGAATTGTTTTAGTCATAGAATTTTCATCTCTGGTCGGAATTTGACGATCTTGGTCATTCCGGAAAGCTTAGAAACTAAGCTACAACTTTCGTTTTATTCATTTTTCCAGAATTTGAAGTTTACTATGCCAAAATTGTGGTTTTTCATCTCTGGCCAGTTAGTGCATAGCTATAGGCCTTAGTCTCTTTTCTCCCGTTGTTTTCAGCGTAGAACTCCGACTTTGCAACTCCATCCCGGGCTCGTCCTTTGTCGGATTTCATCGTTTTTGGTTCGTTAAAAAGATGAGATCGAGATCTTTAACCATGTAAAGTTTGGTTTAGATCTGGATGCATTAGATACTTCGTTTCTATTGCCGAAGTAGCACCCATAAACTGTTTTACAATAGTGATCATTTTCAGTTATCGTCGGACCAACTTTGAAACATTTTCTTTCTTCGTTTCAAGTCGAAACCGAACGATTCTTGTTGCATATCAAAGTAGGAGTACTTTACTACGCTCCTGTAAATTTTCATCAAGATCTGAGTTCATGTGACCCTTCGACCATGTCGTCGAAGTGGGACCTTTACACTGTTTTGACACAGTAAAGTTTTATGATTTTTGTCCGACTTTGAGATGACGCCGTTTCTTCGTTTCAAGTCGGAATTTCCCGATTCTTTTTGTAGTTTGAAGCAGGGATGTTGGACTATATGTCTACCAATTTTCATGCCATTCGGATTCAGTTTGCTGGTCCGAATAATTTTCCGAACTTGGGATCGCGTCATTTTTGGACTATTTTCCAACACTTAGAATATTTTCAGTGATTTTCTGGTTTTATTGATTTCTTTGAGATTTGTCTCTAGATTTCGTACACGGGTTTTATGAATTATTTTCAAAGGATTTTTCACTCCTAAATGGCTTTCGAAATTATTATATAATATATTTTTTTTTTATTAAATTAATTACTCCATAATAGGAGAGTTTTCAAAAGCCGTTTTAAAGTGATTTCAAAATAAATTATAAATCCGTTTCGCACCATTATTTTCTATAATAAAAATCTCACACTCACTTTTTAGCATGTCGAGCGAAGTGGAAAGGTGCTTAAACGGTTAGGAAATCTCCGGCCTATGGAACCATGTGTATTTTCTTTCCGGTTAATCCCCGACCTATTTGATTGATCGTTTTGACCTTTGGGTCTAGTTTACCGATGATACGAGGTGGACTTTTTATTGTTTGGAGTGTGAGCTTGCTATTGGTTAGTAAACCGTTTAGTGCAAACGTGGGGTATGGGACTCATTGTTAACACTTTACGGGTTCCTCTCCAAGAAGTTTGTGACACATTAGCCTCTGGGCGGCGAGTACTGGACCTCTGGGTCACCACGCCTCTGGGCAACCATCTCTGGACACCTGCTCTATGGAGCAGTTTATTTTTCGGCATGCGCCTCTGGGCCTTTATCCTTCTGGGAAGGATCTCGCCATCTCGCACGTTCCGCATCTGTGCGAGTGATCGATCACAACTCTACAGTACTTGGCAATAACGACTCCGGTCGGTGCACGTGCTATACTTGTATTATCTGATGATTTTTATATCCATTCGAGTACCGCCATTCGGTGTTGGTTCTATGGAACCATACGATGTAAGTGCGATTACCTTGTGGATTCACAGTGTCTCTAGACACTGCTTTTCAGTGTTTGATTTCATTGACTTTTCAGTATATCCCCATTGCTCTTTGGAGCATCGATCTTTTCTTGGGCATTGATTACAGACTCTGGTCACTCTTGGGATTATTGCCTATGGGCAACTTTATATAGCTTAGGCTACGCCGATGATATGAGGCGATTTTATTTATTCAATACTTTGGTGCTGATATTCTCTTTGGAGATTTTTACTGTTGATTGATGATTAGGGACCGTCATTATATTCATGTGGTCCAAAATACTATTCTCTTAGGAAAAGCACTGTTTTATTTATGTACCGCATTATTATATATCTCAGTTATTACTGATTGTTTAGCTAGCCTGACCCGAGTGTTTTCGCTCGGGTCAGACCGAGTTGTTTCAGGTTAGGTCTCTGGACTTAGCTTCTGTGCTTCCACTTGGACATTATCTGCTATGCTGATAGATAGTGCTTTTATTTGTCCACTATTCCGCTACTCTGTTATTATTCAGACTTTGATATGTACATATTTTTGACTCACTTGTGTGGGCAGTGGCTTTGTACCCACTCATAGTATTTGGATCCGTATTGACGATGTATTGTTCTGAGACTCTGTGCTGTTATGTGATACTGTTCTGTGATGCTATTTCATTATGTTATTATGCTTTGTCCTGATAGATCTTTAGCCATTTGTAATTTCGTTATAGGTATTTACCGAATATGTCGAACCACTTGAGAAAAAAATATAGATACCATCCTTTCGACGTATTCAGTAGATAGTTATAGCTTGATTACAAATGGTCGCTTCCACTATAATCTATTCTCCGCTTTAACAGACAGTATTACTCCCGTAATACTCTTTGTTACAGTGGGTCTCAGAGTGCGGCGTTACAGTTTGGTATAAGAGCCTGGTTTCAGGAATAAGCATAATGAACACAGAACAAATACACTTAGTACAATACATTTTAATTAGATCCGAATTAAATCAAATCCCTTCCTTATGTTTATTGATAGATAAGTTAGGAATATGTGTAGGAATCTATTATATTCCGTAATATTCCTTAATGAATTATCTATCTTTGAATCTCCGCTTGTCCTATTGCTCCAGTTAGTGCCAAGCCTGGCAGGCTTAATGCTGCCAAGGCTCCTACCACTTCTGCTCAGCCTAAAGGTACACATCCTTCCGTTCTTGAAGGCTCTATTTTATTTCATGGTAGATCTATTAGAGTTCTTTACGGGTGCCTCTCACTCATTCATATCAAAGGAACAAGTTGATAATTTATCTTTGGATGTTACTTGTTTGGTTTATTCACTAAGGATTGTGAATCCCATCGGCGAATCCACGACCCTTAGCTTGCTCTATGAGAATATAGATATTGATCTTTGTGGCTTTTCTTTTCGTGCAAATCTCCACGTTATGGAGTATTTGGGCTTTGATATGATTCTTGGCATGGATTGGCTCGTTCAGCACGACGCCAAAATTATTTGTTCGGAGCGGATATTATTCATTCATCACCCTGACTCGTCCTCTCCGTTGGCTATTGTTCTTCAAGATGTTGGGCTTTCTTATGTTACTTTATTTTCTCTAGATTCACGAGATGATGAGGTAGACATCTCACGTATTCCAGTTGTTTGGGATTTCCCCGATATCTTCGAGCCAGTATCTAGTTTACCACCGAAGCGAGCTATTGAGTTCCGCATCGATCTCATTCCAGGCTCTCATCCAGTTGGGCGTCCTCCTACGAGGATGTCTACTAAGGAGAATGAGGAACTCAGGAAGCAGTTAATTGAGCTTGAAGCGAAGCAGTTCATCCGATCCAGTTCTTCGCCATGGGGTGCTGTTGTGGTCTTCGTTAAGAAGGCTGATGGCTCTCTTAGGCTTTGCATTGACTATCGCAAGCTCAATGAGCTGACCATCAAAAATCGCTACCCACTTCCTCGGATAGCCGACATGTTTGACCAATTGAGCGGTGCGAAGGTCTTCTCTCAGCTTGACCTTGCCACCGGATTCCATCAGCTACGAGTCGCAGAAGACAGCATTCCACTTACAGCATTTCGCACTCGTTATGGTTCTTTTGAGTGGTTGGTCATGCCGTTCGGCTTGACGAACGCTCCGACTTTCTTCGTCGATCTCATGAATCGAGTATTCCGGGAATACATCGATAGATTCGTTCTGGTTTTCAACGACGATATTCTTTTTTATTCTAGATCTGAGGCAGAGCATGCTCGTCATCTGCGGATCGTCTTGGATACTCTTCGTCGGCATCAGCTTAGGGCCAAGCTCTCCAAGTGCCATTTCTGGGAGAGCAAAGTCAAGTTCTTGGGTCATATTGTTTCTTCTGAGGGTATTTCTGTTGATCCTGTCAAGATTGAAGCTATTCAGAATTGGAAGCAGCCTGAGAACGTTCATGATATTCGCAGCTTCCTTGGTCTGGCGGGTTATTACCGTCGATTTATCAAGGATTTCTCTCATGTTGCACTTCCCCTCACGACTCTGACTCGTAAGGGGGTTCGCTTTATTTGGTCTGATAAGTGTGAAGTTTCTTTCCAGCAGTTGAAGGAACTTCTCACTCATGCTCCTATTCTTGTGGTTCCTGAGAGTAACCAGGATCTTGTTGTTTACACCGACGCTTGTGGTAGCGGCCTCGGTGTTGTGCTTATGCAGAAGGATCGGGTAGTTGCTTATGCTTCTAGGCAGCTACGTCCGAATGAGATTCGCTATCCGACTCATGATCTTGAGTTGGCAGCTATCGTCTTTGCTTTAAAGACGTGGCGTCACTTTCTATTAGGCAAAAGCTTCACTCTTTACACCGATCACAAGTCTCTGAAGTATTTATTCAGTCAGAAGGATCTGAATATGAGGCAGCAGAGATGGCTTGAGTTTCTCGCCTCATATGACTTTGACATTCAGTATACCCCTAGCAAGGGAAATCGTGTGGCTGATGCTCTCAATCGCAAACACTCGGCGGTAGTTTCTATGATGATAGCCGAGTGGGATATTCTTGAGACTCTTTCTATGTGTGATATTCGAAATCGAGCTCCTTCTTCTGATCCTCAGATATTGTTATTTAGCTTGGAAGCTCGACCTATTCTATTGGATCGCATTGCCCATGCTCGGCGGTAGGATATAGACTTGTTGCGATATATTCATCTCCTTGAGTCGGGATCCAGTGATGAGACATTGTTGGATTATTCTATTGATTCTCATCGGTGTCTTCACAGGAAGAACCGTATTTTGAAACCATCTGATTTATCACTTAGGCATGACATTCTGAACGAGTGTCATCGCACTAAGTACACCATCCATCCCAGGTCGAGTAAAATGTATGCCGACATGTGTCGCCTATTTTATTGGGAGGGCATGAAGAGTGATGTTGCAAGTTATGTAAGCCGTTGCATGACTTGTCAACAGATCAAAGCTGAGCATCAGCGTCCATCTGGTCTTCTTCAGCCGCTAGAGATTCCATTGTGGAAATGGGATAAGATATCCATGGATTTTATTGACGGTTTGCCTCGTTCGAGGTCAGGCCATACTTCTATTTGGGTCATCGTCGATCGCTTGACCAAATCAGCTCATTTCATTCCTATTAAGTCCACTCGGACTGCTCCTCAGCTTGCCAAGCTATATGTGAAGGAAGTCGTTCGACTTCATGGCATTCCTAGCTCTAACATCTGTGATCGAGATACTATCTTTACTAGTCACTTCTGAAAGTGCCTACAGTCAGCTTTGGGCTCAAAGCTGAATCTCTCGACTGCTTATCATCCTCAGACCGACGGTTAGACGGAGAGGGTGAATCGTGTTTTAGAGGATCTTTTGCGCTGTTGTATTCTGGATTTCGAAGGTAGTTGGGAGGATCACTTACCGCTTGTAGAGTTCTCCTACAACAACAGCTTTCAGTCTAGTATCGGCATGGCACCTTTCGAGGCTCTTTACGGAAGGCCATGTCGTTCTCCTGCTTGTTGGTTAGAATCTGGTGAGAAGCACCTTCTTGGTCCAGATTCAGTTCGGGAATCTTCTGAGAAGATTATTCTTATTCGTCAGAGAATGAAAGAGGCGCAGAACCATTAGAAATCCTACGCGGACAACCGTAGGAAGCCTCTTGAGTTCTCCATTGGTGATCATGTCTTTATTCGGATATCTCCCATGAAAGGGGTTGTGCGTTTCAGCTCTACAGGGAAGTTGGCTCCTCGCTATGTTGGACCATTTCCTATTACGGAACGCATCGGCCCCGTGGCTTATCGTGTGGCTCTACCTGCTCACTTCTTTGGAATGCATGACGTGTTCCATGTTTCCCAGCTTCGCATGTGTGTCCGCGGTCCTGATTCTATCATTGAGCCGCATGTTGTGCCTGATTTAGAGATCTTACCTAATTTATCTTTGGAGCAGCAACCTCTTCGTGTGCTTGATTCGGAGGTTAGACGCCTTCGCAACAAAGAGGTTCCACTCGTGAAGATTCAATGGTCACCGAATCCTAAGGACTGCACTTGGGAGACCAGAGAATCTATCGAACGCTCTTATCCTGGCTTTCTCCCATCTTCTTCTACGGGTGAGAATTCTCTATTTTATCTTTATCACTTCTTTTGTGGATTTGACGTTATAGACGACATCTATCTTAAGGAATTACAGGGACGCAATTTTCTTAAGGGGGGAGTCATTAACAACCCAGGATTTGCATTACCAATTAATAAATAAAAGTTAGGATTTTTATTTATTTTAATGAAGCATAAAAGGATTTGGAATAACAAAATTTATTTGAAAAAGGCTATTTTAATTAAATGGGAAATATGGGAATTTAAAATGAGGATAAAATGTTATTTTTGGAAAGTTAAATATTTTAGGAGAGATTTTAAAACGGGTTTGGATAAGAAAAATGAGTTTTATAAACATATATGAACACTTAGACTAATTTTTGGAAACATGTAAATAACACTCTTCTTATTGGGTTACTAAACCTAGCCGAATAACCCACCCTAAACCTCCTCTATAAATTATCTCAAACTCTCCAAACCTCATTCATTCATCCCTAATCAAAACCCTAATCATTTCCTAAAGCTTTCATAACAAAAATGGCCTCTATCTTCATCTCCTTCTAGTTTTAGCTTATGCAAGTCATTCTATGCAAAGTTAATGCAAATACCCACCTCAAATCTTTTTTTATATCCTTTTCATTTCTGAAATTTATTTCGTAACACATGTTTTATGTGTTTTTTTGGTCTTATAGCCTCCTAATCATCTTTTGCTATCTTGGGTTGATGCTATAGTAGTCTTTGTTGCTTTCTAGAGAGGTATATTGCTAAAAACCTCTTCTAATATGTGTTTAATCATCTTTTGATTTTGGTAATCATTTAGTAACACATGTTTTATTACGTAACATGTGAATCATAGCTCTTTGATCATCTTTGCTTTCATTTGGGGTGTGCACATAAAGTATTTGTAATATATGCTAGCTAAAATTATAATTAGTTTATTGATGTTAGTAAATTAGGCATATCTCATTCATCTTAAATCGGAATTAAGATTTTCTTGAAGTTTTGAAATGCTTATTCTGTAGGCTATAACTTTTATGTTTTGAGATTTACCTAATTTTGTGGTTTGAATGGTCGAAATCACGTATGTTTGTCGCTGACCTGACAACAAACCAGGGTTGATAAAATAAAAACCATGAAATTGATTTGGCCATAAGTTACTCGTTTCTTTTCCAAATCTAATAATTTTGGATGTTCTGGAAAGCTTTGATTTAGAGCTAAAACTTTCAGGTTTTGAGTTTCATCAAATTTCGAAGTTAATTTAGTCAAAACTGGGCATTCTTACCACTGTCCCGAGAGCACAACGACAGTGATATAAAATTTAGATCTGAGAATTGTTTTTGTCATAGAATTTTCATCTCTAGTCAGAATTTGATGATCTTGGTCATTCCGGAAAGCTTAGAAACTAAGCTACAACTTTCATTTTATTCATTTTGCCAGAATTTGAAGTTTACTATACCAAAATTGTGGTTTTTCATCTCTGGCCAGTTAGTGCATAGCTATAGGCCTTAGTCTCTTTTCTCCCGTTGTTTTCAGCGTAGAACCCCGACTTTTCGACTCCATCCCGGGCTCGTCCTTTGTCGGATTTCATCGTTTTTGGTCTCGTTAAAAAGATGAGATCGAGATCTTTAACCATGCAAAGTTTGGTTTAGATCTGGGTGCATTAGATACTTCGTTTCTATTGCCGAAGTAGCACCCAGAAACTGTTTTACAATAGTGATCATTTTCAGTTATCGTCGGACCAACTTTGAAACATTGTCATTTCTTCGTTTCAAGTCGAAACCGAACGATTCTTGTTGCATATCAAAGTAGGAGTACTTTACTACGCTTCTGCTAATTTTCATCAAGATCTGAGTTCATGTGACCCTTCGACCATGTCGTCGAAGTGGGACCTTTACACTGTTTTGACACAGTAAAGTTTTATGATTTTTGTCCGACTTTGAGACGACGCCGTTTCTTCGTTTCAAGTCGGAATTTCCCGATTCTTTTTGCAGTTTGAAGCAGGGATGTTGGACTATATGCCTACCAATTTTCATGCCATTCGGATTCAGTTTGCTGGTCAGAATAATTTTCCGAACTTGGGTTTGCGTCATTTTTGGACTATTTTCCAACACTTAGAATATTTTCAGTGATTTTCTGGTTTTATTGATTTCTTTGAGATTTGTCTCTAGATTTCATACACGGGTTTTATGAATTATTTTCACAGGATTTTTCACTCCTAAATGGCTTTCGAAATTATTATATAATATTTTTTTTTTATTATTAAATTAATTACTCCATAATAGGAGAGTTTTCAAAAGCCGTTTTAAAGTGATTTCAAAATCAATTATAAATTTGTTTCGCACCATTATTTTCTATAATAAAAATCTCACACTCACTTTTTAGCACGTCGAGCGAAGTGGAAAGGTGCTTAAACGGTTAGGAAATCTCCGGCCTATGGAACCGTGTGTATTTTCTTTCCAGTTAATCCCCGACCTATTTGATTGATCGTTTTGACCTTTGGGTCTAGTTTACCGATGATACGAGGTGGACTTTTTATTGTTTGGAGTGTCAGCTTGCTATTGGTTAGTAAACCATTTAGTGCGAACGTGGGGTATGGGACTCATTGTTAACACTTTACGGGTTCCTCTCCAAGAAGTTTGTGACACATTAGCCTCTGGGCGGCCAGTACTGGACCTTTGGGTCACCATACCTCTGGGCAACCGTCTCTGGACACCTGCTCTATGGAGCAGTTTATTTTTCGACATGCGCCTCTGGGCCTTTATCCTTCTGGGAAGGATCTCGCTGTCTCGCGCGTTCCGCATCTGTGCGAGTGATCGATCACAACTCTACAGTACTTGGCAATAACGACTCCGGTCGGTGCACGTGCTATACTTGTATTATCTGATGATTTTTATATCCATTCGAGTACCGCCATTCGGTGTTGGTTCTATGGAACCATACGATGTAAGTGCGATTACCTTGTGGATTCACAATGTCTCTGGACACTGCTTTTCAGTGTTTGATTTCATTGACTTATCAGTATATCCCCATTGCTCTTTGTAGCATCGATCTTTTCTTGGGCATTGATTACAGACTCTGGTCACTCTTGGGATTATTGCCTATGGGCAACTTTATATAGCTTTGGCTACGCCGATGATATGAGGCGATTTTATTTATTCAATACTTTGGTGCTGATATTCTCTTTGGAGATTTTTACCGTTGATTGATGATTAGGGACCGTCATTATATTCATGTGGTCCAAAATACTCTTCTCTTAGGAAAAGCACTGTTTTATTTATGTACCGCATTATTATATATCTCAGTTATTACTGATTGTTTAGCTAGCCTGACCCGAGTGTTTTCGCTCGGGTCAGACCGAGTTGTTTCAGGTTAGGTCTCTGGACTTAGCTTCTGTGCTTCCGCTTGGACATTATCTGCTATGCTGCTAGATAGCACTTTTATTTGTCCACTATTCCGCTACTCTGTTATTATTCAAACTTTGATATGTACATATTTTTGACTCACTTGTGTGGGCAGTGGCTTTGTACCCACTCATAGTATTTGGATCTGTATTGATGATGTATTGTTCTGAGACTCTGTGTTGTTATGTGATACTGTTCTGTGATGCTATTTCATTATGTTATTATGCTTTGTCCTGATAGATCTTTAGCCATTTGTAATTTCGTTATAGGTATTTACCGAATATGTCGAACCACTTGAGAAAAAAATATAGATACCATCCTTTCGACGTATTCAGTAGATAGTTATAGCTTGATTACAAATGGTCGCTTCCACTATACTCTATTCTCCACTTTAACAGACAGTATTACTCCCGTAATACTCTTTGTTACAGTGGGTCTCAGAGTGGGGCGTTACAGTAATATATATGTAATCGAACATATGTAATATAAATGTAATATGAAAATCAAGTATCAATATATGTACTAAAATAAGCTTTATATAAAAGAAGGTTGCATACGGTTGCTAGGGGGTGTTCACGGCAGGTGGGTTTGCGGCTGTTGCGCGGAGATGAAGGTGAGGCGGTGGTTGGTTGGTAGGGAGTTTGCTGGTGGAAGGGGACTGCTTGCAGGCTGTGTAGTTCGACCATGGTGGCTGTGTTTTGGCAGGCTAGGCACGAGGCTGGCTGTGAGGTCGGAGGGTGGATTGGCCAAGGACGAGGGGCAGAACTAGACCGGATCGAAGCCAGAAAGGGCGGAGCACGACAAGGTGGTGACGTAGAGGCGGAGGGTGTGATGTTGATGTAGGGAAAGTGACAGCGTGGGCTGGAGTAGGTGTGGAAGCATACGGCAGTGAGGGAAAAAAGGTTGCACGTGTCTGGGTGCAAAATGGTGTTGTTGTGTTCGTTGTTGGTGGTCGATGGAGGAGATAGGTTCGGAGCAAGGCGGATTCTGGGAACGAAAAAAGGGCAAGCACGAGCAGCTTTGTAAAACAAAATGAATGCAAATTTAAGTTATAAATATATTTTTTTCTTTTATAAAGAAGAGGAGAGGAGATCAGATTTGAAATGAAGGAGGTTAGATGAACAGTATCCAGTAAACAAGAATGAAAACTTTGAAAATATAAATATTATATTTTTTTCTCAGAGCACAGAAACGAAATAAATATTGAAAGCAAACTTTGAAGAGACGAACCAAAATGTTGAACGGTGGGAATGACAAAAGTCCAAGGAATAACAAAAGTCAATAGCTAATTTTCTGGAAATATTAAAACAAGTGGCCATAAATTTTCAGCCGTTTGACAAATGAATGGACATGGAATATTCTAGAGACTCAAAATGGGTACCGTTATGGCTAACCATTTTGCAGATTTTGGCGCGTATCGGACACTGAAATGCACAAATGAGTATACTGCAGCGATCAGCATAATGAGACGAACAGAATGTTATACAGATATGAGTGACACGATCATCCTATCAAAAGTTGATATTCGCTGCCAAAACTGCTGCTAAAACGCCGAAAATAATATAAACGGAGTTGGAACAGTCCAAATTTTGTGAAACGAAATACGACGTCTCACTCAGAAAAAGGCTTACATTTTTATTATATAAAATATTCATATTTCAGAAATATTTTATTTTCACCAAATTAACTGATTTTAAATTGAAATTGAAAATTACACAACAGAACCAACTTTTATATTTACTAATGAAAGTCTGTCATTTGCTATGTCTAAATAGACGCATACCAAATATCAAATTTTCATTCAAAAATTTTATTACATATTTTAAAGAAAAATTTAGTTAATTACGTTATAAAATCATTAAAATTTACGGGTCATTACATAGTCTGGAAAACCAGCGTGAGAAAACACACTCAATTTGAATTATTACTATTTTCAAAATCCTTTGAAAAACAAAGGTATCTCGTAAGACCACGTCACACATAAACACGACGGGTTTTTACCTTACGATAACCAAAACACTTTATATCAAAATCATCTGATATTATAATAGTGTCTAAGTACAAATACTTATTCAAATAGCCAAAATTATTACATTAATAAAATTCCAGCATACTAGGCTCTACAACCAAAACCGTAAAGGCACGTATTGGAGAATGGATTCCATATAATGATTAGGCATTGTGGTACCACCTATCATAGTACACTTCTAGAAAAATGTACCGAGGACCTCACTGGGATCCCCTACAACACAAGGTCGGCCCTTTCCCTAACCTGGATAGAACCGAATATGTTACTACCCCGGGTGTTCCCAACCTTATCGAGCTCTCTTTTCCAATACCGTATTTATAATATCCGAGGATATCTAGAAAGGTGATAACATACCCTAATTGGGTGCGACCCACTTAGCCTTGCTGCATCTCCCCTGATTTTCAATCATTCTGATTGATGAGGATTGAGGCTACGATTGCCTTTTTAAGGAATTTATACTTAGAATGCTCATTGTCCTCCAATCACAATGTGTTGAAAGCATTCATCCATACAAGTCCATTCTGGGTCTGAACGAAACCGAAGGCACTATTCCTACCACATCCATTTTGGAATCGTCATCAGGATTAGTAGTGATTAGCCCTTGCACTTCAATGCTCCATCTTCAATTCCATGGTCCTCTCTTCACTCAGAAAACGTATTCGTTTGATCGAAGTGGTTTTCGGATAACTTATCGGATCCCGGTCTCTTCGAAACAACGTTCGATATTTTTGATAAACTCAACCCCGGTTTCTTTAGGAAATAAACAGACGAAAATAAGATCGGAGATCATCTCTTAATCGTTAGTGGACGGATTCCCTTATCATCGTCCTAGAAGAATGAAACGAGTTTATACGTACAGTATAGCACCTTCGACGGTAACTATACCATATAATTCCCATGTTTCTCCTAGATATTCCCAAAGTTATGTTTTTGGCCCAGATTTGATAGTCGGTTATTTAACTATCAAATAAACAATCATTCAACCAAAGATTCCATTTCCTACTAAAATCGCTAAGTCTTATTTAATTTATATTTTAATAAATTAAATTTCTTTACAAAAAAGGTATATACTTATCTTATCGAAATAAGTATGTTCACAAACCATTCCTTTCAAAAATATTTGAAAACTTTTTAAAATGAATATGGAAAGCATCACTACGGTATCAACCATGGATTCACAGCTCAATGATTACATCTCTATCCCAGAGAAATCCAAACTTAACTGTAGGCAATCTCTGCCTCCCGATTCAGCCATGAAAGTATACCATTACTTTATTAAAACTCTATTTAAAAATCATCTCAAAATAATACTTATAAAATTTCTATAAAAAATTTCCAAGTTAAATCTAGGCGATATTTTTAAATAAAAGTTATTATATAAAACAATACTAATATTGAATAATTTATCCTTTTAAAATAATAATAATGATTAATTAATAATTAACTTTAACCCAATCATTATAAAGTAACTTTAATTTTTTTGAGAAAAATGTGTGATCCTCTATGAATAGAGGAGAGCACACATGAGAATGTAAATATCACAAACATAAGATGCTGCCAACATGCCTGGCAGGTAACAAAAACAAAATACATATATCAAAACTCAGGTACACCTAAGATGAGTTCGAGCAAGGCCACCACCCATCGCACCCGAATATCGAGCTCCGGCATGGCCACCGCCCGATATTGAGGTGTTAGAAGTACCTAAAAAAATTAAAGAAAAACAAAACTACTGGAAGACGACACAAACTAATGAGGAAGCACCAAACATCTGAATCAGAAGGGGTGAAAAAGCATCTTCTCTGAAGTGGATCTGCTGAAAAGAGAGACTGCTCTGAAAGCTCTGATCAAGAGGAAGAAGTAATAATAGATCCTCCTAAAAAAAGTACTCCATAATGAAGATAGCGGTATCCTATATTTGACGGGATAACTGCTAGAAGTCCTGGATGAAGAAACTCTGCTCTGATGACCTCTCTGCAATCTGATATCCATTTATCTAAAGACAAGTGAACCTGCAAAATAAACCTGATATCCTATCTCCCAAACCTGTATCTAAAACATGACTAAGGAAAAAATTAGAATGGTACATATATATGTATATTTATATAGTAAATATACATATATATGTATTTATAAGGAAATAAAAACCTAAATAAGACTATCTTGATAATAACAAAAGAAATGAATTACCTATAAACTAAACCCAAAACAGAGACTAGTACAAAAGTTAAATCAGAACAAATTTATGTACCTTTAATCATAAGTAAGTTATGATTAAAATTTAAATCATCATATAAATTTGAGAAAAAATTAATAATACTATTATTAATATTAAAAAAATTATTGTTGTGTTTAAATAAATTAATATTATGATTAACTTTGTTAAGGTACCGTTTGAAATGGATAATTTTAGCTAATTTATATTTGGGGTTAGAAATCCAATTAAAGCAAAAAGAAGAAATTGAAAAAATCAATTTGTTTAAGTGACTGTTATTATTATTAAAAAAAATTGATTTCTTTCAAACCAAATAAACCAACTAATAATGATGAATAAAGTGTCAAGTAGAAATCTAATATTCTTTTTAAATTTAAATCTAAAATTAATCCAGTAGGATTCAAAATCCGAAATTTTAGATATTATATTAAAGTTAAAAAATTTAAGAGTATTAATAAGGGTGTAATTAGAATCTAAACAATCATAATATAAATGATTAATGTCCTCTAGATGCAGATTACAAAAATAAAATTTATTATCATTTTGAATGTTTTTTCTTTTTAAAAATTCTATTGTATTAAGTTTTCCATGAAGTATTAACCACATGTGAATTTTGGACTTAGGAGGAGCATTAGATTTCCACAAATATTTAAAAGAATTGGTTATAGTACCCGAAAAATTAATAAATTTGTAGAAAGAATTTGAAGTATATTTCTTACTCTTATCTCATTCCCAACTAATAAAATTATTATCGTTATCAATATTATAAAGATTTAATCTACCCTACAGTAAAGAAAGATTCCTAAGGGTTGAATCAACTAAGATTCTGTTAAAACTGAAATTCCAAGAAGGATCATTTTCAGTAGAATAAACTTCATTAATTAAAGCATATTTAAAGTTACATATATCATACAGCTCCTTAAATTCAACCTTAAGAGGCAAGATCGAAATCCAACGGTCGTGCCAAAAAGAAGTACAATTACCTGAATGTACTATCTTATTAATTCCTATGTTAAAAATTTCATGACATTTTAAAATGTTGTTCCAAAAAATAGATAAATTTTGGGAGTATGAATGAGCAATTTGATAAAAATTGTTGTTACCATTATAGTAATGTTTGGAAATGATCTCTTTCCAAATAGCATTATCATTTATATCTTGAAATTTCCAAAGCCATTTACCTAAAAGAGACAAATTCATATTACGCAAATTAATAACTCCTAAACCACCTTCCTTTTTGGCCTTACAGACGGTTTCCCAATTTACTAGACATTTTATATTATTATTAGAATTTTCCCCACTCCATAAGAAATCTCTTCTAATTTTATCAATAACCCAATCCGGAAGCAGATGCATGGACATCCAATAAATTGGAAGGGTTGATAAAACCGAATTTATTAAAACTAGTCTACCTGCTCTAGATAAAAATCTCCCATTCCAGTTAGAAATCTTAGTTTTGATTTTATCTATAATAATAATCCAATCATCATGTTTGAGTTTGGTAGGTCTAATCACAAAACCAAGGTAGTCAAAAGGAAAGTTCATAATTTTGCAATTTAGAGTATTAGCAACTAAATTTTCAACTTTTTCAAAATCATTTAAAACTAAAACAGAACTTTTGTCGAAATTTATTTTTAAGCCAGATAAAAGTTCATAACTATAAAGGATAAACTTGAGGGTTATAATGTGCCTAGGAAGGTGGGAAGAAAAAAGAATAGTATCGTCGGCAAATTGAAGAACCGAAATACCATTACGCGATATGTCATTTCCTACACATCCTAGAGATCCATTATCCACCGCTCTTTTAATAATTTTAGCAAAAACATCAGCAGCTAAGTTAAATAATAAAGGCGATAATGGATCCCCTTGCCTTAAGCCTCTCTTAGATTGAATTCTATTACCTAATATACCGTTAACCATAATACTAGAGTTTCCAGTTCTAAGCAAAGTCGTAATCCAATTGATCCATCTTTGCCCAAATCCTCTAGCATGAAAAATATCTACAAGAAAATCTCAATCCACTGAATCAAAAGCTTTAGCAAAATCAAGTTTTAAAATCACACAGGTTATGTTATTCTTACAACAGTAATTAATATATTCTTGGACAACTGCCACACCATCAGTGATATTTCTCCCTTTAATAAAAGTTGATTGTGAACAATCAATTAAATCATTCATTTTTGTACAAAGTATGTTAGCTAGTACTTTAGAAATGATTTTAACTGAACAGTTAATCAAAGAAATAGGTCTAAAATCTTTTAAGTTATTAGCTCCTACTTTTTTGTGTAACAAAATAACATTTGCGAAAGTAAATCTTCCTAATTGCAAATTACCATTATAAAAATCATTAAACATATTAACTAAGTCAAATTTTAATACGTCCCAAAAAGTATTATAAAATAAAATTGGAAACCCATCAGGTCCCGGGGATTTATCACTTGGCATATCATTAATTGCTTTTCTAATTTCCTCTTCAGTAAAAGGATTATGTAACTCTGATAAATCAACAATTGAATCAGATGGATACAGATCTATCCATCTAGCATTGATTCTATGTTTGATTTTAGAACCAAAAATATCCTTATAATAGTTTGTAAAAGCCTTATTAAGATCTCTTTGGTCAACTAACTCTATATTATTAACAAATATGGAGTTAATTGTATTACTACATTTTCTACCATTAGCTATATTATGAAAAAAATTGGTATTATTATCACCTTCGTTGATCCATTGAATTCTGGATCGTTGTTTCCACATAACCTCCTCCTTTTCTAAAATAGAATTTAATTCATCTTTTAAATTAGCAAGAACATTATGTTCACCTATATTTATAGATCTAGATTCTTCTATCTTATTAGGTTTAAGCATTTCATTAAGAATATTGTCTTTTTTAATTTTAAGATTGCCAAAAACATTTTTGTTCCAGTTTTTAAGAAAAATCCTAAGCTCCCTAAGTTTAGAAACAAAACCTTTTGCAGAATTTTCCTTATTTCTAAAATTATGAAAACTCAAAGAAACCCATTTACCTTTAACTATATTTACAAAGTTAGATTCCAAAAGCCACATCTTTTCAAATTTAAAATTGTTAATAATAACTCTATGATGCTCGTAAGTAAGGATAATTGGACAATGATCGGAGTACGTATACGGTAAACCAGTGACTCTACAAATTGGAAATTTATCATCAATCTCATCACTAACAAAAAATCTATCAAGAAGAGCCATGGAAGGAGACTCTCTAGCGTTACTCCAAGTAAACTCCCTATTTGAAAGGGGAATTTCGATCAAATTAGAATTAATAATAAATTGATTGAACTCCTCCATTGCAGAATAATCCCCTTCCCTAGGAGAACGCTCGCCTATGAAACGTGTAACATTAAAATCACCCCCCAAAATCCAAGAACCCGGAGCTAATGATCTAAATTCTAGGCACTCTTTCCATAAAATTCTCCGATCAATTTTTTAGTTAGGCCCATAAACATTAGAAATATTTAAAAACGAATTATCAGAAAGATTAATAAAAATAATATGAAGAGAATGTTGTTTAGTAATACATTGAAGCATCTTAAAACAATTATCCTGCCACCCTATCATTACACCCCAAAAAGAACCCACAGAAGGTAAAAAAACTCATTTTCTAAAGTGATAACCTCCTAATCTTCTAAAGAAACGAATGTCTGGACAGTCAATTTTTGACTCTTGAAGTAAAGCAATGTCAATAGAATAATCTTTAAAGAACGCTCTAACCTTATCACACTTATTCAAATCATTCAAACCTCTAATGTTCCAACTAATGATCCTCATAAGCTAACTGTACTAGCCCTCTCTAACTCCTTACGCCTAATATGCTCTCTATCAATCTCAATATCAGAAAAAATAAATGAAGTATCACAAGCAAGCTGTCTAAACTCGGAAGATGATAAGCTGCCTAAAGCGTAAGTGGAGTATGTACTACCCATAAAATAACTCATACCTGAGCCTGGATTCGTAGCGCCACACGTGGCACTCAATCCAGGTAACTCACCAAAAGACTGCGGATGGCAATTGCGTATCCTAGCACTTCGACGAACCGTCCCACTAGAAGTTACTGATTTCCTGCACCTTCTTTTCTTCGATGAAGAATAGCTAGGAGCTGATCTACTACCACTCACAAGCCAATTTGAAACTGAGCCCTTGACTGAACTAGACCCTGCCTCAACATAAGAGTACAATGATAAAGCACCATCTCCTGAAGAGATTCCCGATGTATCATCCACCTTCCTATGATTAACTAATCCTAAATCCACCAAAGATTCGCTGCTGATATTCAGAGTATCACTTATGCATATGTGCACATCAGCTAAAACCTCTTTCAATGCCATCCTAGATTCAGACCCAACCTCCAACAGATTATCTAAATCAACAAAAGACTCTACTTCATCCAAAACATCAACTACTTCAGATCCCATAATCCAATCCATCATATTTAAACAATTCGAATTGATATCAAAAGGTGGCTTAGAACACAAACCCAAACAGATATCACTATCACTCAAGACTGCTGCATATAAGTCATCACCGAAAAAATCTGGAAAATTATCAATATCTGTTGGATGAAGCACAGTAGCATTTGAAAGATTTAACAAATTGTCGAAGTGATTCTCCACATCTAACATTGAGTTCACAACAACAGATGGTTCCTGCTCAACTAGTTCAAAATCCATCACTTGAGGAATGTCAGACCAATCAAAACTAACAGTGCCTAAAAAACTGCTATCAAAAGAGCTTTTCCCTTCTCTAAAATAAGAACTAAATATACACTCCTTCAAAACAATCGAGCGATTAGCTAAGTGTTCCGAGATATCAAACAGACCACCAACATCCTCTTGGTTGTCTTTTAAATCAGCAAGACAATAAAACACATTAGAGATATTTATCTTAAAATTTTCCTGAACGCGACATTTGGTTTTGTGCTTATTGATACAAATAGGAGAGAAAATTTCTTCCGCTATTTCAAGACCAGCCAAAGATGAAAACTCACCGTTACAGAGAGAGACAGCTGGATCTAAGAGAATAGGACCAAAACCATGATAAACTTCATAAGCAGCAAGAGAATTATGGATTATGGACTCTACAATCTCAAATGATGCAGGCTTTATACATGAATCTGATTTATCAATGAATTCTACAGGATTTTCGAATGAACTCTTTCCGACATTCGGTTCATTAATAAGATCAAAATGGAAAAATAAATCATCCAGATAACTAATTCCTAAATCTTTCTTGAACCAAAGATTGTCGATCAAAATACCCCTCAGCATAAGATATTTCAAGGCAAATTGAAAACCATGATTCACCAATACTGGAATAGAATCCCCTTGTTCCTGTCTCCTAATTACTCTATCATCTGTTTTACCAAAGAAGTCTTCAGGATTGCCAAATCTTTCAAAGTATCCTTTTCCTATATTCGGTTCATTGACAATATCAAAATGATATAATAGCTCCTCAAGATATTTAATACCTTCATTTTTCTTGAAACCGAGATAGTCAATCAAAATTCCTTTCAGTAATAAGAACTTCAATACAAACTGGAATACATGGTTGATCGGATAAGCTTTAGATTCAGAGGAGACCAATTTCGTCCCACAGTCTTTGCTCTTATGCCCAAAAAACCACAAGAAAACATCTGATCGGATCTCGGCAATGTTTCGCAAAATGGTTTAGATCACCACATCTGTAACAAAAGTTTTTACCCTTCCTAGAATCGATCCATTTCAAATCTGAGTTCTTGACGACAGTCGATCTTTGAGATGAGAATTGATTTTTAAAAACTTGAGCGTACGAAACTGGAGGACGAAGAGGTTTGAAAACAGAAGAGCTTCGATAAAGATCAGATGAATTCCCAAAGGACGATGAGAATTGAAAACGAGATTCTTGAGAGATCGCCATTAAACAACTTGTGGAATGTTTTAAGAAAGTAAATTTTTATAAAGTAACTTTAATTAAAAATTAAATATGCTTTTAAACAATTAAAATAATTACATAGCTTTAAAACAATAATTAATTCTGATTTACCAATAAAATTCTAATCAATTTTCAAAACTTGTTTATAAAACTTATAATACATTTGACGATTTAAAAATAATTAGATCAATGTATCATTTGATTTGTTGCATGTATAATATTGATGATAAAAAATAATTAGATGGATACTTATTTAATGATAGTTCAATATATCATTTGATTTGCATGTGTAATATTGAAATATGAAATGATGGATGAACATAGCATTCAGTCTTTGACAGATGATAGACAATGATAAGATGAATATTTATAGAATGATAGAAATATATAGCATTGAAAAAAATGTTGGACAAACATATCATGATATAATGATAGTTGAATATATCATTTTATTTACAGTATTTGCTAGTATAGTATGATAAATGATAGTTGAATATATCATTTGATTTTCTATTTTGATGGTTATAGAATGATAGTTGAATATATCATTTGATTTTCTGTTTTTGATGGTTATAGAATGATAGTTGAATATATCATTTGATTTTCTGTTTTGATGGTTATAGAATGATAGTTGAATATATCATTTGATTTTCTGTTTTGATGGTTATAGAATGATAGTTGAATATATCATTTGATTTACTGTTTTGATGGTTATAGAATGATAGTTGAATATATCATTTGATTTGTATGCATCATATTAAAATATAATATGATAGATGAACATATGATAGACAAACATAGCATTCAATATTTCGACTTTAGAAGCATACAGTGAAAAAAAGAAATGATAGATAAATATAGCATTTGAAAAAAGAATGATAGATGTATATATCACTAGTAAATTATGCGTTCATAGTTGTAAAAATTGATAGATAAAAATAAGAAAGCATTTAAAAAATGAGACATAAAAATAATATTATAGTTTGTTAAATACCGAATTATTCATTCACAGTTTTTTGTACAGGGATCAATAGGTAAAACATTGAAGAAAGCAAAAACTACTAAAGGAAAAAAACCAAAGAAAGTTTCTCAGAAAAAAATCCAGTATAGATGTAGCTTACTGCCAATGATAAAAAATTTCAAGAAAATTAAGGGAAAAGGAGGTTATCTTATAGATCAATTAAATT
This sequence comes from Allium fistulosum, assembly GCA_030737815.1. Taxonomy (NCBI): domain Eukaryota; kingdom Viridiplantae; phylum Streptophyta; class Magnoliopsida; order Asparagales; family Amaryllidaceae; genus Allium; species Allium fistulosum. Next base: position 968,840,855 of record CM060908.1, on the reverse strand, counting down.
ATTTCAAACAAACACCTTTCGAAAAATTCATGCTAGTGTTTTTCAAAGAAATTTTAACCATAGCTGCTTTTACAAAATCATCAACAACCTTAGATGATATAATAGAAACATTTTCTATCAATGATGAAGCTTTTAAAGTAGGAAATATTTTTTTTAAAAATCAAACCTGAGGATGTTTCAATTATTTTTAGCTTACCTTTATCTGGAGTAAATATTTTTCCAGTACCGAAAATGAGTTTACAAATCCTTCCAGACAATTGCAAAGATTTTGTACTGAGAAACTTTGGAACAATAGAGCACATCACAAAGGATCTTACAATTTCGAAGATAAATAATGTGCTAGAAACACAACAATTTCAACATGAAAATGATTTTCCAAAATTGCTTATAATTCTTGCAATGATAACCTTCTTCTTTCCAGATAACCAAAGATACTTACCATGGGGATATATTCCCTATATCTTAGATCAAAACAAAATGAATTCAATATCTTGGCCAGTTTCAATTCATCATTCATTGATTAGAGCTTTGACAACTTTCAAAACAAAGCCAAGAAACATGCCAGGTTGTTCCATGCTCCCTATTGTAAGTACAGCAATCTAACTTTATGCTCATGCATCTATCTGTATAAATTAAATTATACACATTATATGTTTTAACATGTAATATTTTATTTGTAGTTTTTCCTATGTGAGCATGTGAATTTGATACCTCCATTAGCAACATACTGTTCAAACTTTCCTAGATTTGGGAGGTGGAATATTGCAAGCTTGAAAAAGGTGATCTCAAGAGACGCATTGATGAACATGGACAATAGAAAGGAATTATTTATCACACTAGTATAACAAATATATAATGATAGATAAATATATCATAACATAGTGTATATCAGCAGTTGTCATTTTGTTATTATATCATAACACTAGTATAACTAAAGAATGATAGTCAGATATAGCATCACATGAAAAATGACAACTATATATAAAATTAGTTCATCCTTGTATGTTACCTGATTCATTACTATTTACGTTATTACATAGATTTTTGTTGAAATAAGAAATCTGACTGAAGATGAAAAAGCACTTCTTCAACAAAACAACCAACAAAAATTTGTCCAGTTGGATAATAATGAGAATATTGGGATGCACAAAATAGAAAATGTGGAAGAGACATCAAAAGACCAAGTTGAGACAATGCAGCAGTACATCATACAGTTGGAAAATAAATTGAAGAAAAGTGAAAAAGAATTAGAAAAGGAAAAACATAAAAGAATACAAGCAGAAGGCACTTCATACAATTGAAAAAGGAAATCAAGATTTTAAGATCAAAAGAAAAAGTAGAAATAGAACCACCATCATTTGATCTCAAAATAACTCAGGAAATTGAAAAGATGCGGAAAGAGAAAGAACAACAGGATCAAAACAAACCTTCAGAGGCAACAGAAAAATCACCAGTAGTGCATGAAAAAACGCAGAAGAAACCAAGCTCTTTAGTTTTGAGGGTTAAAAAGCGCCAACGAAGGAGTAAAATTGATTCTGATTGCCAATATGAAATTGTGTGCAGAAAAACAAAGAAAAATGTTGACAATGAAAACCAAAAGCAACAATTTGAAACCAAGGAAGGTCAGAAAGAAAATACAAATAAACAGAAACAAGAGGAACAAAATGAAGAATCATATTATGAACATGAATCTGAAACTGAAAAGATGAACAAGTCACAACAACTGATAATGAAGAAATTATTGATGTTGATGGATACTCGCAATCAAGTAAAACCTACAAGAGTAAGGATATCACAAAAAGCAGTATTCTACGATTATTGAATGAAGAACAGCAAAACAAAATTCTTACTTTCTTCAAATTTAACAAAAATGAGAAGTAAGAATTCTAATATTTTTTATTTCATTATATTTGTAACTAAATAAAATTGAAGGAAAATATAGTTATCAATTATTAATTTTCAATTACAGCACTGTAGCATATGAAAAAGATGAAGGACACAAAGGAGGAATAACAATAGTTAAATCTATGCTGGAAGCTATTCTGTTCGAGGGGGTTACAGATGGACAGGTATGCATCAAATTAAAATTATGATAACTGTCTAGGATGGGAGAATGAGTAATAAAACTAGCATTCGTAGTTTTTTAAGTGCATATAAGTGTATAGAATGAGAGAATGATAGTTAAAACTAGCATTCAAAGTTTCAAACTGCATATAAATGTATTGAATGAAAGAATGGGAGATAAAAATAACATTGATATTTGTAAACCACATATAAATATATAGAATGTCCAAGATGACTGATTAAATGATCATTTGCATTTTTCAACGCATACAATGTAGTAAACATATAAATGAAAATGAATACTAGCATTAATATTCCTGATCCAAAATAAATTAATTATCCCATGAAACTTACAACCTTTGTTGTTTGGTTTAACAGATTATCGATTGGTTTTATTACAATCAAGAGATGTATGAACACAGTTACTACTTCACCACAATGATGATGGTATGTATAATCTTTTTAATGTAAATGTTAAAAATTAATATAAAGTATTCTAATACATATAAATGTGCAGAATGCTTTAACACATGACCAGCAAACTGTGATCAAAGACATAGTTATATCAACAGTAGATGTCATTGTCAAAGATGAATTTACAGAGAAAATTTTCTTCCCTCTAGATTACGCAAACCATTGGAGCTTGTTGATGCTAAATTATGAAACAATGCAGTGGAGTCATTATGATTCAACAAAACCAAAAAATAGATCAACAAGGACTTCAAACCCCAACTACAACCAAGCCTTCGTTCTTGTAAGAAAAGTATATTTTTGAAATCACTCTAACATTAATATACAGCACTAATTTTACTTCTTGCAGAAAGACAAAATTGAATTGATATTCAAGACAAAATGGGCAGAATTAGGAATACTAAACAAAGAATTTCACAAACCTAAAATGCTGCAGCCAAAAAGCCCACCACAGGATTCAGATTCGTAAGTAAATAATTTCATTTCTTCTCTTGTTTAAACTATCATTTCTATTTTTAAATTGCAGAAGAATGCATGAAATATGCAAAATGATAATTAAAACTAGCATTGCTAATTAACAGTTCATTGATCTGCACTTATTGAACAAAAAGATAATGTATAAGCATGCACATTCCACACACAGCAATGTTGTCTCTATGAATGCATTGATTAATATTGTGATTGAAATATAAAGCTATGTTTTAGAATTCTGGAGTAAAAATTGCAATATTATTTTAGAATTAGGTTTTACTATAATATGAACTAACATTTGTATATTTGAAACAGACTTGATTGTGCATTCTTTGTCATGGTAAACATGAAAAAACTGGACAAGGGTGAGGTACCAGAAAAATATCCAAAGGAAATGCTTAGAAACCTAAGAGCTGTAGTGGTGTATAGCATACTCAATGATCCACAATACAGTTGGTCACTGGAGAAACTCTGCAAAGATTCTACATAAAAAAAGCTGTTGCATTGTAACTTCGAAAAACTTTGGATATATTTGAACTGAACCATTTGTGCTAATTAAACTGATATGGAGTCTGATATGGAGTCTAAGATGGAATCTGAGATGGAGTCTGAGATGAAGTTTTATATGTTTTCCAGTAATTGAATTTTGTTCTCAGTGTATAAACTGTGTAGATGAATTTGAACTTCTTGATTTGAATTTGATTTGATAATAGTTGTCTAATTTCAATGCATGAACTACAATGTATAAACTATCAATATACTCAAGTGTCATTTTTATTTGTTTTATAATGCTTTTATTGTATTTCTGATGTACCAAATAATGTTTTATATTGAAATGCTAGATAGAACTAGCATTATACGAAAATACATTTCTCAGTGATTGAATAGTGATCAATAATGTGTGAATTTATCCATATCGAATTTTTATATCATTTCCAATGTTTCAACTCCATTTCAAATATGTTGGCTATTGTTTACACTGTAATGCTACTTATAACTAGCATTAAACTGAAATGATAAACAGATATAGGCAATTATGGATATGGTAAGTGCTGGGGTAGAAACATGGAGATAGTGGTTGTAACAACCCGCATATCTATCGATTCTATATTTAAATATTTTATTTAAATATTTTATCGTTAGTCGGATGTTAGTCCGAAAAGCTACTTTTTGCATACGGTCAAATTAGGACTCGAGACCACCCCCATTGAGTTCAAAATGACGTTTGCGATCTTTTTGAGTGTAAACTTCGATATGTATGGAGATAGTGAAATTTTCAACACTTTTTCCCGCCTTTGACTTTGGTTTGGACTGCACCCCTTTAGTTCAGCCCAACCATCTTCCTCACTCCATCAAAACACTTGAAGCTTTCTCAAAAATGGTGGTGGGAAGTGGAAATTAAAAATCCAAACACAAATTCTATTGCAAATCCGAGATTCAACATCAAATTCAAGTAGAAGATTGTGGATTCAAGCTTTGGATTGCTTCTCCTTGCTTTCAATCTTCATCTTCATCAATTTCGTGGAAAAGGTGAGATTTTTGATCTCACATCTTGCCTATAATCGTCATTGGACTGTTGGGAATGATTCCTCATCACTTTAGCATGTTTGTTGCATTTGGTTTGGATTGGATTGGCGAAAAATTCCAAATTTTAGTGATTTTGGTGAAAAAACTGCTACTAGGTCGTTCTGGCCATTTTTAGCTCGTTCGGAGTTAGGTCGTCCATCCATAGGTCGTAGGTCACCTGCGAGTTAAGTCTTAGGTCACCTGCGAGTAAAGTCTTAGGTCGTTGCCGACCTATAATTCCCAGGCAAGATGTTAAGTCGTTCGCGAGTTAAACCTTATGTCTTAGGTCGTTGCCGACCTATAATCCCCAGGCCAAGTTAAGTCGTTCGCGAGTTAAACCTTAAGTCGTAGGTCGTCTCCGACTTATCCCCCAGTTAAGTCGTTCAAGTTAGGTCGTCGCCGACCTTACACTTGGTCTTTTGAGTTCGCGAATTCCTTAGGTCGTATGACCTATTTTTCCTTAGGTCGCTGGACCGCTTGCCTTCACTAGGTCGTACCGTGACGGGGCGCTGCCCCGCACCCCGCCGTGGGCGCTGCCCCCTGGACCCCCGCGACCTGACCGGGCAGGTCGAACCCCGAATTACTCTGCGTAGGCAATCTTATCTGACAAAGCATTTATCAGAATTTCTACTTTGATGGTTTTGGGATTGACTTCTTTGGACTTTACTCACGTCTTCGAACGTGAATTGATTTGTTTCTACAATCGTTTTAATGACTTGTCATTTTAAAGATATATGAAGGTTTCAATACTAATAGTAAATATCAAAACTCTTTCATCAAAGCGATTTCAACACTATTTTAAATATCAAAAGTTCGTTTTCTCAAACCGATTTTCAATCTACTAGTATATACAAGCCTTTACTTCACTCGAATGAGAAATCGACTTAAACGACTTAGTAAAACGAGTGGTATGAAACGCTTGCGTTCACTTCGTCGGTTAGCTCTTGGACTTGTTCGATTGAACCCTTTTTGTGACAATTTCCTAGTGAAGATTTACAGCTTGTTCGTAAATATTTAAGTTAAGCAAGTGGTTATGGGACATGAAGCTAAACTCATATATTTACTAGCTTGGTGTGATTGACACTTCCTTATGATCATGACGGTCATTTTTGTGATTTAGACTAGCGATTTAGCGATGTCTCTTTGTCTACGTGGGAGACTATACCCCGATTATGTGATGTTTCGCCATCACATTTCCTACGGTCTTCGGGCCATTCCTGTGTGAAAATTTAATGGATAGCTTCCATGAGATATCTTCTCGTCATGTGTTTACGCGTAGGTGAGTTTTCATGCTCCCATTCATGTGTTAGGCCTCCCCCCTTTTTATGTGTTTTCTGGATTTCTGATGATGATTTCTGGAATTTTGTGCTTCACCAATTTTCATGATTTTCATTGATATGATATCAGTTTTTGTGCATTGGTGAATTCATGTGTTATTGACTTGTTATGAATACAAGTTTAGGGTATGATACCCTATTTTATCTTTGAGAAGATTCTTGTGATATTGATTAATCTTTTGTTGATTATCATTTACATACTTATAGTAGTATGTCGCTATGGTTATTACATGTTCATGTCATGCCTTTTACTGTATACCATATCATCTGATATTTATAGTTAGACTGATCCGTTTATTATTTTCTTATAAATAATACTCGGGTCAGACCGAGATGTTACAGGTGCTTCTGCTTGACTTCTCTTCAGGATTATTCTGACTTTTGGCTAACTACCTAGATTAGTAGTTTTGGATGTACACCTTTGAGATATAGACTCTATGTTGTGTACTTATTCTTTTGTATAGCACGTGATGCTATTCTTTTGTATTATCGTGGATCTTTCCGACCACTACTCTGATGTACACTTTCATGTGATATATATATTTATTCATATCTTCTTCCGCCTTTGTGATATGGATGTCTGTGACTGATTTATGTTATGATTATTTCTATGTTTGTTCCCGAAGATTATATATAGCCACCGTGTGATAGCTTTGTGTTTGTATCGGTATGTCGGATTTCCTCCTTAAAAGATATGCATTCTATTCTATCTGACGTATCGATGCTCGCACAAAGAAGTTACATGGATGGTCGCTCCTCCACAGCCTTATTCTCCGCGCTAATTGACAGCACTACATCGTAGTGTTCTTGGTTAGCGTGGGTATAGAGGTGGGGCGTCACAGTGGTTTTATTGTAATGAAGATATCTCATTTACAAATAACAGAAGATATCTCATTTACAAACTGAAATGATAAACAAATATAGGCAATTATGGATATGTTATTTTCTGAAACAGAGAGATGCAGTTTGCATAACGAAGATATCTCATTTACAAATTACTATTAATTATTTTTTCCAACTGTTGTTTTTAACAATAACAGAAGATATTCAAATGCAGTGTAGAAGAAATATGGGAACAGATGTTCCACAATTTCATATAAACAATACATCATCATACTGAAAAATCATTACAAAAACACTAAAATAATCTAACCAAGTAATCATATAAACAGTATATCATCATCATCAAATCCTTCATTCTTGCTCAAAAGCTTACTCAGTTGTATACAATGAAAGATGATTGATTTCAATGACAGAACACTGAATACTAATTATAATTAAATGCTAGTTGCAACTAGCATTCAATTGAAATGATAAGTACATATAACATTGAATACAAATATCAATACCAAAATGCAGAGGAACAGCAGATATCACAAATTTTAAAAAAAAAATAACCAAAACATATCACATTTTATTTTCTAATGATTTCACAATGTCTAACTGCATTTTTCTATAAGCTTTAGCAGCTGTAAACTTAAAAAACTTCTCAATTGCAGTAACAAAACACATAAATTTTATTAAATTTTTGAAGAACCAAGACAATTCCTTTTGTTGTGGCCAACTTTATTACACTGACTGCATCTGTTTCGTTTACTTTGAGAATATCCAAATCCACCATGCCTCTTTGTAGATGGTCTTCCAGCACCACGAATTTCTTTAGGAGGCCTAATCAAAACATTATTTTCAGCAACAATTGGCTTATCAAAATCTGGAATTGGATTGATAGCATTAGCATATGAAGATCTGAAAGCATTAACAGTGAAATAGTCCTCCACAAAATCATAAACTGATAATCTACACTTGTTAATGCACTTAATTGCATGAGCACATGGAAAACTAGTAACTCTCCATTGATTACAAGAGCATAAACGATTTTTAAGATCAACAACCTATGACTTAGGAGATTTAACTTCAAACACAAATTCTGAAGACTTAAAAACTTCCCAACCAAAGCCATCTTCTACTAACTTTGACAAATGTTCCTCCATAACAGGACAAAGATATGTTGTCCATAGACAACATTCCTCTCTTCGTCTCGCCATTTGCTCCATAACTTTCACACGAATACCATCCAAACAAGAAGTTATAGGCATAACTCTATTTTCCAAAATCCATGAGTTGAAACTTTCTGCAACATTAGAAGAATACTCACCATAACGCTTTCCTTGAAAAAACAAATCTGCCCAATGGTCAAACGGTTTATCTCTTAAAAAAATTTCTACATATATACCCCTAATATCTTTAAATTTGGAAAGATATCGCTCAAAATCATACACATTAGAAGCTCTAGCACAAAGTTTGAACAACTCCACAATAGATGAATCACCTTTACCCGCCTTGACAACAGTACCAATATTCTGTTCCATGTGAAGTAAACAATAGCTATGATATGAAGAAGGAAATATTTTGGGAACACCTAAAACAAGACCCCATTGACGATCAGACATAAAAACTAAAGGTCGATCTTCATTAAGCATTCCTTTCAGATGGGATAAAAACCAAGACCAATTAGATTCATTTTCGTGCGAAACAATACTGTAATAACACGCCACTCATTCTACAGAATGACGAATCATTAATAAGAAAGAAAGGGGTAGAAAATAGAAAAGAAGAGAAGAAAGAAATAACAACAAAATCTCACACAGCGGAACGAATAAATTATATTAATAACATAAACTATTACATAGTATAAAACACTTATCAGAGTTACACAGATACACATCACATACTAGACAGTTATAAACATCTGTCTAGTTATTACAACTCAATACAATACACACACTATCATAGAGATTAACACAGCGGAATACTATATCTACGAACGCTGAAGCCTCCTGCTCCATTGCTCCTCCAGAAACTCGTCAAAGCTAAACCTGAATCCCTTGGCTACTCGTAAAAATTTGAGTACCCAAGAGTTTATAAAACAGAAATAAACACTTGGGTCAGACATGGGTCTGGTGTGAGTAACAGGTTAAACTTGCTTAACTTCAAAACCTTTAGAAAGAAAAGGTATCACGTAAGACTCCCCACAAATAAACATGGGTAAGTTTTTACCTTACGCTAACCAAAACATTTGATAGGAAATCCAGTTATATTATAATAGGGTCTAGGGTTTTCAAATAAATATGAAATAGCTGAAATTGTTACGTTATTAAATTCCAGCATACTAGCCACAAAGTGGGTTATAAAATCAAAACCGTAAGGGCACGTAGGAAGAATGGGTTTCCATACAATGGCAGGGCTACTGGGGTACCGCCCTTCACAGTACGTGGCCTAGATCACCGTACCGAGGAGTACGCCCGCTCCCCTGCAACACAAAGCCGGAACCATCCCTTACTGGATAATTCCGAACAAGATAACCCCGTAGTTGGCGCGACCAACCACACACTAAGCCGAATAAAAAGAAAAGGGACCTCTAGACAGGGATCTATCTTGCTCTCAGTGGGTGCTACCCACGAAGCCTTGCAGCACCTCCCCTGTTTTAGCCATTCCCGGTTGATGAGGCTTGAGGTTACGATTACCTTTAATCAGAATATATCACTTAGAATGCTCATCGTCCGCCTGACGATGTGCTGAAAGCATTCAATCCATACAAGTTCGTTCCGGGTTCGAACGAAACCGAAGGCATTATCTCGTTACACTCGTTTTGGAATCACCCTCAGAGTTAACGACAATAACCCTTGAACTCTGAATCTTCATCTTCACTTGAGATTCACGACCTATCGTAAATTTGGATCGATGTGGTATTCGGGTCTCCAGACCTGGAATACCGGTATACGGAAACCCGATCCCGGTCTCATCGAAATCCAAAACGTATCTTTTAAGGGCCAAGTTGTTTTAAGGTTAAAATAATTCAATTCTTATCTATACTACACACAGATAGATAATTTACAATAGATAATCCATATTATCATCCAAACAGATAATTCATATTATCATTTCAATCCAACCAAACATCTATATCATAGATCAGCACATCTCTTATCAGAGATATCAACAATGCAAAGCATTCAATATCATTCATCCATTCTTAAGTAATGATTTATCATCTCTAATTAATTTAAAGTGAATTAAATTAATTACTTCATCCTATAAATCCTGCTTACTTAATTATTAATTAAGCCAATTAATTAATCATTACTCTAAGTATCCATCTTCATTAATCATTCCTGATTAATTACCCTTTAATTACTTTAAGTAATTAATACCTAATTAATTTCACAAATTAATTATTTAAACCATTCAGTAATTAATCTTTAATTACTTCATTAATTAATTAACTATATTTAATTACATTAATTCTTAATTAATTATAATTAATTAATTACTTTTTAATCACTTATTATTGATTAATTAATCTTAATTAATCAATCCTTAATTACATTATTAATTATATTAATTAATTAATAATCTTTAATTACTCTTAATTAATTACTCCATTTAAATTAATTATATTTAATCTTTAATCTTTAATTAGTCACATTTATTAATCACCTTTGATTAATCTCACTTAGTAATTAACTTCCCTTAATTACTCCACTTCATAAATTAATTACTCCTTAATTAATTATCCTTTAATTAATCCCTTGATTAATTATTCAAAGTAATTAACTCAAATTATTTTTATTAAATCATCTTTAGTTAATTACATCCACTAATTAACTTTAATTAATTTTCTAAGTAATTTATACTTCACTAATTACATTTAAGTAATTATATTTATCACATCTCTAAATGATTATCTTAAATTAATTTAATTAATTAATTTAACTTAATCAAATTTATTTAATTAATTACCTTAACCTTAATTACTTCCATTAAGTAATTATACTTAACCCATTTCATAAAAGATTTTCATTGTTAATTAATCTAATTGATTATCAAAATTAATCCCATTTATTACTTATTTAATAATCCCTAATTAATGATCCCTCATTAATTATTAATAATTCTTTAATTACTTCAAGTAATTAATCCTTAATCATCTATTATTAATTACTAATTTATTAATTTCCAATTACTTAATTAATTGCTTAATTAACCCTTAAATCACTTGATTAATTAATTCATAATCATTTGTTAATAATCTATACTTATTTAAATAAATGATCCTTAATTCTTAATTAATCAACTTATAATCCAAATTATTTAATTAATTAACACTAAACCATTAATTAATTAAATTATTAAATTATTCTTTAATCATCTCAATAATTTAATGAATCCTAAATCATTAAATCTCTAAATTAAAGTATTAACATTTTAATTATCATTTACAAAAGGTTTTGAAATCCTTTACTTTAAATCTTCCTTTTCTCTTATTTCAAATTAAAGGTTTAAAATACATTTCAAATTCAACTTTAACCAAATTTAAATCAAATTTTACAAACTCTTTTTAAACCCAAATGTTAAAGAACACTTAACATTTAATTTATTTAAATTCAAAACCTTTTTAAAATATACTTTAAAACATTTAAATTTGTTTAAACATTATAATTTATAAAATTATTTTATCCCAACTAGGATACAAATTAAATTGAATCCATACTTTAAAATTTTTGATTTAAACTTTGATTTAAATCCTGCTTAACATTTTAAACTTCAATTTAAAATTTAAACCCTGTCAGCTTTTATACTGAAACCAAAAGCCTACCCGAGCCCATCTCAAAATTACCCGAGATAAAACCCTCATGCTTCGAGTTGCTCACGCTATAAACTCGAGAAATACTCGAGTGTCATTCCTCTGCTATACCCAAACTAAAACACTGATACGCCTGACACTTATTCACGTGCACACGCGAGTTGATCGCCTCCGACCATCACTCCCAACTTCGGCATATCGACTTCGACCACCCCTCATGATCGCGACCTCCAGAACCACGAACAACCACCTCAATCGAATTCGAGAAATCTCGATCACAACCTGGAAACAGACCAATCCTGGAAAACTCTCGAATCCAACTTTCTGACCACCGGAGCGCCTGACCTTCTAGCCACACCTTCGTCAACGTCCTCGTTTCCAATCTCCAGAGTCTGGTGGAACTCGGTCCACCAGATACGCCGTGGTGGATAATTTCCTGATCATCACCAAAACTAGGTCTACAGACTTTAGATGATCACCGCTGCCTCCCTAATGGTTAGAACATCTATCTGACATTTTTCCCTTAGCCTCTGATCACTGGACTACCACCAGATAGAACCCCAGCCTTCCCAAGCAAGTAGATCACCAGAAAACACCCAAAACACATTATCTGATCAACCCCAAAATGCATATTCAAACCCAATCTAGAAACTATGGTTTTACTTCTAAAAATTATGATTTTGAATAATATTTCAATTTATAATCCTGGATTTCTAAATTAAGATGTTTGAATTTCAACTTATTTTAAACTTGTTCTGTTCTTTTTAATTTCCAGAGATATTACAAAATTATTTTAACTTAAGTAAATTTTAAATCTTAATCTATAATTCAAACAAACAAGTCTTGTTTGAAACCTAGGTCATAACAGTAAGTGGATCAAGAAGTATTGCATTTTGAGTAAATCATGTAGCTAGGAAACTAAAATCAGGAAACAGAGATATAAAGCATGCACACTATAAATACACTCAAGTATACATAGACATTTCATCAATATACATACATACTAACATGCTTTATTCTAGAAAATTCACATGCAAACAAATATCCCTACTTGAGTTTACAAAGAAAGTTACTCACTTGATTTAAAGGAGATGAACAGAGGATAGGTTTTTATGTGTAAACTGACAGGCTCATACATATATTTATCCTAATTCATATAAATTCAAATTAAAAACTACAATACAAGCCAATATTATCACATGCAAACATATATCATATGCTTTAAGTTTTAAAAATGAAAGTTACTCACCTTTTAAAAGTGAACAGAGAAACTTTCCAGGTTTTAATTTGAAAAGCTTTTGAATTTGAGATCTGAATGTCTTTGCTATTAAAACTTGAATGCTTGCTGGAAAACTTGCATTGTCTTTAAAACTGGAAACTTGCATGTTGCTAAATCTTGCTTTATTGAAATGTTGCTTAGATCAGGTTTGAGGAAGAAGTATCCAGGCTTAAGAAATGCAGATTGGAGTTTGATTCCTGACTTGCTTCTAGAGTTTGAAGAATTGATTTGCAGGCTTTGATTTAGATTCCAGATTTTAGATGATGAGAATGAATTGCAGATTTGATGAAGAAGCATTTTAGAGGATTTATTACAGATTTTGGTCTGAGGATTTGTTTGCTTCAGACTTTGTTTTGAAAGGAAGATTTAAGTTGCAGATTTGTTTTGAGGATTTGTTAATTTACTGATTATCTTTGAGAGATTTAGTTCAGATTTTGTTTTCTTGTCTTTGAAAAAAAAATAGAAAAAGAAATGTAGATAAGAACATATGTTTATATAGTGAAAATGTAGTTTATTAAAAATAAAATAAAACAAAAATTCAAAACTTGACATTTGTCATTTACATTGGTTTATTTGTTTACACTTGTTATTTTAAAGCCTTAGGAATTTACACATGTCTTTTTAGTTAGTTTATATTTATTTTAGATGTAGATAAAAGCTTTTTCTTTATTTACTTAAATACTTCTCTATTTATAAATTACCTTTAAAAGAAAATAAAATCAATTGTATATAAAACAATATATTATAATTATTGTTTGAAAATAACTCATTAATCAATTTTAAAATAAATTAATAAAAGAGATTATAAATTACTTCTATTATTAAATGAATCAACATATTATATGTAAAGTGTAATTAAGACTTATATATATATATTATAAACAGAAATCATTTTATTAGTTTTTAAAAGATAATTCCCTAATTAAATATTCATTTAATCAGATTATTAAATCAATTCAAACTTTAATTATCAAAGATTATCAATCAATTTAATTATTTAAACAAATTATTAAATTGATAATGCCCCAAATTTCCGGGATATTACATTCCTCCCCCCTTAAAATAATTTCGTCCCCGAAATTTTTAAAACAAAGGTAATTTAATAATCCATTTAAATCACAAGTATATATTATCATCCATATGCTAACAACCATAGCAACCAATTCACACAAATCAAACAATTCTAATTATCCAGAAAAATCCTGGATACAATTTCCTCGAGTTTCCCCAAGTATATATACCGGGATACTCGCTCTACAGAATTCAAACAAAATCAACACTACTAAGCTATAAAGCTCCTACTCATTTAGATCTACAGAACTAAATAAGATATCAGACTACAGACGAGTCTGACTCAACAACCAAATCTTCCAGAACTGCTGGTTCCAAAACGAAAGATAGATCAAATACGTATTCCCTCAGAGATACGTAAAATACATTGAATTCCAGTTATCCAAACTGACAATTCAATCCAGTAGATCAAACTCTTATCCAAATCAGATCACAGAAGAGATCCAAAACAACTCGGAGCTGACTTTCCAGACTTACCTAATCTTATAGCTCCCTTTTATTAGAGAAAACTTCAACAACAACGAAGTCTCCAACTTCGAATTCCAAATTCCTCCGTCCCTTATCCACAAAATCCTTCAGACGATCTTGGGCTGTCTACAGATCCTTCCTGATCAACTCAGCCTTCGATGATGCTTCTTGAAACAAACTGGACCAGAAACACCTTAACAAAACGATCCTCTCAAGATCTATTCAAATCCAAAACACAACTCTACTTCACAAACATCAGTAGCTTCCAAACTTACTTCTCCTATCCAGAGATTCACTCCCAAACTGCTTCCGCTACACCACTCTAATCTGGAATAGAATGAAAATGCTGATGAAGAACACAAGCACAGACTGGACAACACATCCCAGAAAATCTCAGATAACTCAAAAGAATACTCAAACTATCGCAAGTCACTTTTGCGATCAACCCAACCAAAATCCAAATAAAACTGTTCTCTCTTTACCAATCAGAACAGCTCACACTTGACTATCCAATCCATCGAAGAAATGGATCCTCTCTGCTGCTTCTGAACTTCACCTTCAGAAAACTGTTCAGCCAGAAAAACTTCTGTCGAAAACAGAACACTCCGAGCTGCACTGCTGCCATAGATGCCACAGAGTTCTCAATCCAAAGCTCTTCGAGAAACTCGGACCTTAAACAAAACACAAACACCATGCTGAACTCAGCCACAACACCGAAACAGACATACTTCATTAACTTATTCCAAAGAAAACATCTTTGGGAACATCCATAGTCACTGCATCTCATCACACAGCTACTATTACCTGAGATACCATCACTCGCTTCTGTCTAACTGACAGATCCAACTCTACCCATCCAAACTTCAAAGATGAACTCCGAACCTTAACAGATTTACTTCAGAGATTGGTGAAATCCTCACACCCCAACAAAGCTTACTCGAGACGGTATTAGGTCTACAGTCTCGACAGATATACTTCCAACCTCAACACTCAAATTCTAACTATTGGTAGTCGTGTTACTCACACTACCACCTTATCTACCTTTATAACTTATATTGGAAAACCCGAACAGGTAACCCAACAAATAGGTAGAAATATATACATATTTAAAATGAAACTTTTTATATAGAAATTATTTCTGGGTAAAATTATTTCATTTACCTCTTTAAAACAATATTGTGTCCGTTGGCCTGGTTCAAGTGTTTAGAGATCCCTATCAATAACGTTAGCTACTCGTATTGACCAGAATCCATATACCACTCAACCGATCAATTAACACAATATAAAACCATTTTATATAACTAACAAATACGCGCTCTCGTATATATATACACACTCAGACTCAAACAGGTTGCTACAGATCCTGTTTCTAATGAACAATCCTTCCGAACCTAGGTATTCACTCAACCTAGCGCTCTGATATTCACTTAACCAATAGCTTAGGTATTCGCTCAACCTATGCTCTGATACCACTGTAATAACCCGCCACTCATTCTACAGAATGACGAATCATTAATAAGAAAGAAAGGGGTAGAAAATAGAAAAGAAGAGAAGAAAGAAATAACAACAAAATCTCACACAGCGGAACAAATAAATTATATTAATAACATAAACTATTACATAGTATAAAACACTTATCAGAGTTACACAGATACACATCACATACTAGACAGTTATAAACATCTGTCTAGTTATTACAACTCAATACAATACACACATTATCATAGAGATTAACACAGCGGAATACTATATCTACGAACGCTGAAGCCTCCTGCTCCATTGCTCCTCCAGAAACTCGTCAAAGCTAAACCTGAATCCCTTGGCTACTCGTAAAAATTTGAGTACCCAAGAGTTTATAAAACAGAAATAAACACTTGGGTCAGACATGGGTCTGGTGTGAGTAACAGGTTAAACTTGCTTAACTTCAAAACCTTTAGAAAGAAAAGGTATCACGTAAGACTCCCCACAAATAAACATGGGTAAGTTTTTACCTTACGCTAACCAAAACATTTGATAGGAAATCCAGTTATATTATAATAGGGTCTAGGGTTTTCAAATAAATATGAAATAGCTGAAATTGTTACATTATTAAATTCCAGCATACTAGCCACAAAGTGGGTTATAAAATCAAAACCGTAAGGGTACGTAGGAAGAATGGGTTTCCATACAATGGCAGGGCTACTAGGGTACCGCCCTTCACAGTACATGGCCTAGATCACCGTACCGAGGAGTACGCCCGCTCCCCTGCAACACAAAGCCGGAACCATCCCTTACTGGATAATTCCGAACAAGATAACCCCGTAGTTGGCGCGACCAACCACACACTAAGCCAAATAAAAAGAAAAGGGACCTCTAGACAGGGATCTATCTTGCTCTCAGTGGGTGCTACCCACGAAGCCTTGCTGCACCTCCCCTATTTTAGCCATTCCCGGTTGATGAGGCTTGAGGTTACGATTACCTTTAATCAGAATATATCACTTAGAATGCTCATCGTCCGCCTGACGATGTGCTGAAAGCATTCAATCCATACAAGTTCGTTCCGGGTTCGAACGAAACCGAAGGCATTATCTCGTTACACTCGTTTTGGAATCACCCTCAGAGTTAACGACAATAACCCTTGCACTCTGAATCTTCATCTTCACTTGAGATTCACGACCTATCGTAAATTTGGATCGATGTGGTATTCGGGTCTCCAGACCTGGAATACCGGTATACGGAAACCCGATCCCGGTCTCATCGAAATCCAAAACGTATCTTTTAAGGGCCAAGTTGTTATAAGGTTAAAATAATTCAATTCTTATCTATACTACACACAGATAGATAATTTACAATAGATAATCCATATTATCATCCAAACAGATAATTCATATTATCATTTCAATCCAACCAAACATCTATATCATAGATCAGCACATCTCTTATCAGAGATATCAACAATGCAAAGCATTCAATATCATTCATCCATTCTTAAGTAATGATTTATCATCTCTAATTAATTTAAAGTGAATTAAATTAATTACTTCATCCTATAAATCCTGCTTACTTAATTATTAATTAAACCAATTAATTAATCATTACTCTAAGTATCCATCTTAATTAATCATTCCTGATTAATGACCCTTTAATTACTTTAAGTAATTAATACCTAATTAATTTCACAAATTAATTATTTAAACCATTCAGTAATTAATCTTTAATTACTTCATTAATTAATTAACTATATTTAATTACATTAATTCTTAATTAATTATAATTAATTAATTACTTTTTAATCACTTATTATTGATTAATTAATCTTAATTAATCAATCCTTAATTACATTATTAATTATATTAATTAATTAATAATCTTTAATTACTCTTAATTAATTACTCCATTTAAATTAATTATATTTAATATTTAATCTTTAATTAGTCACATTTATTAATCACCTTTGATTAATCTCACTTAGTAATTAACTTCCCTTAATTACTCCACTTCATAAATTAATTACTCCTTAATTAATTATCCTTTAATTAATCCCTTGATTAATTATTCAAAGTAATTAACTCAAATTACTTTTATTAAATCATCTTTAGTTAATTACATCCACTAATTAACTTTAATTAATTTTCTAAGTAATTTATACTTCACTAATTACATTTAAGTAATTATATTTATCACATCTCTAAATGATTATCTTAAATTAATTTAATTAATTAATTTAACTTAATCAAATTTATTTAATTAATTACCTTAACCTTAATTACTTCCATTAAGTAATTATACTTAACCCATTTCATAAAAGATTTTCATTGTTAATTAATCTAATTGATTATCAAAATTAATCCCATTTATTACTTATTTAATAATCCCTAATTAATGATCCCTCATTAATTATTAATAATTCTTTAATTACTTCAAGTAATTAATCCTTAATCATCTATTATTAATTACTAATTTATTAATTTCCAATTACTTAATTAATTGCTTAATTAATCCTTAAATCACTTGATTAATTAATTCATAATCATTTGTTAATAATCTATACTTATTTAAATAAATGATCCTTAATTCTTAATTAATCAACTTATAATCCAAATTATTTAATTAATTAACACTAAACCATTAATTAATTAAATTATTAAATTATTCTTTAATCATCTCAATAATTTAATGAATCCTAAATCATTAAATCTCTAAATTAAAGTATTAACATTTTAATTATCATTTACAAAATGTTTTGAAATCCTTTACTTTAAATCTTCCTTTTCTCTTATTTCAAATTAAAGGTTTAAAATACATTTCAAATTCAACTTTAACCAAATTTAAATCAAATTTTACAAACTCTTTTTAAACCCAAATGTTAAAGAACACTTAACATTTAATTTATTTAAATTCAAAACCTTTTTAAAATATACTTTAAAACATTTAAATTTGTTTAAACATTATAATTTATAAAATTATTTTATCCCAACTAGGATACAAATTAAATTGAATCCATACTTTAAAATTTTTGATTTAAACTTTGCTTTAAATCCTGCTTAACATTTTAAACTTCAATTTAAAATTTAAACCCTGTCAGCTTTTAAACTGAAACCAAAAGCCTACCCGAGCCCATCTCAAAATTACCCGAGATAAAACCCTCATGCTTCGAGTTGCTCACGCTATAAACTCGAGAAATACTCGAGTGTCATTCCTCTGATATACCCAAACTAAAACACTGATACGCCTGACACTTATTCACGTGCACACGCGAGTTGATCGCCTCTGACCATCACTCCCAACTTCGGCATATCGACTTCGACCACCCCTCACGATCGCGACCTCCAGAACCACGAACAACCACCTCAATCGAATTCGAGAAATCTCGATCACAACCTGGAAACAGACCAATCCTGGAAAACTCTCGAATCCAACTTTCTGACCACCGGAGCGCCTGACCTTCTAGCCACACCTTCGTCAACGTCCTCGTTTCCAATCTCCAGAGTCTGGTGGAACTCGGTCCACCAGATACGCCGTGGTGGATAATTTCCTGATCATCACCAAAACTAGGTCTACAGACTTTAGATGATCACCGCTGCCTCCCTAATGGTTAGAACATCTATCTGACATTTTTCCCTTAGCCTCTGATCACTGGACTACCACCAGATAGAACCCCAGCCTTCCCAAGCAAGTAGATCACCAGAAAACACCCAAAACACATTATCTGATCAACCCCAAAATGCACATTCAAACCCAATCTAGAAACTATGGTTTTACTTCTAAAAATTATGATTTTGAATAATATTTCAGTTTATAATCCTGGATTTCTAAATTAAGATGTTTGAATTTCCACTTATTTTAAACTTGTTCTGTTCTTTTTAATTTCCAGAGATATTACAAAATTATTTTAACTTAAGTAAATTTTAAATCTTAATCTATAATTCAAACAAACAAGTCTTGTTTGAAACCTAGGTCATAACAGTAAGTGGATCAAGAAGTATTGCATTTTGAGTAAATCATGTAGCTAGGAAACTAAAATCAGGAAATAGAGATATAAAGCATGCACACTATAAATACACTCAAGTATACATAGACATTTCATCAATATACATACATACTAACATGCTTTATTCCAGAAAATTCACATGCAAACAAATATCCCTACTTGAGTTTACAAAGAAAGTTACTCACTTGATTTAAAGGAGATGAACAGAGGATAGGTTTTTATGTGTAAACTGACAGGCTCATACATATATTTATCCTAATTCATATAAATTCAAATTAAAAACTACAATACAAGCCAATATTATCACATGCAAACATATATCATATGCTTTAAGTTTTAAAAATGAAAGTTACTTACCTTTTAAAAGTGAACAGAGAAACTTTCCAGGTTTTAATTTGAAAAGCTTTTGAATTTAAGATCTGAATGTCTTTGCTATTAAAACTTGAATGCTTGCTGGAAAACTTGCATTGTCTTTAAAACTGGAAACTTGCATGTTGCTAAATCTTGCTTTATTGAAATGTTGCTTAGATCAGGTTTGAGGAAGAAGTATCCAGGCTTAAGAAATGCAGATTGGAGTTTGATTCCTGACTTGCTTCTAGAGTTTGAAGAATTGATTTGCAGGCTTTGATTTAGATTCCAGATTTTAGATGATGAGAATGAATTGCAGATTTGATGAAGAAGCATTTTAGAGGATTTATTACAGATTTTGGTCTGAGGATTTGTTTGCTTCAGACTTTGTTTTGAAAGGAAGATTTAAGTTGCAGATTTGTTTTGAGGATTTGTTAATTTACTGATTGTCTTTGAGAGATTTAGTTCAGATTTTGTTTTCTTGTCTTTGAAAAAAAATAGAAAAAGAAATGTAGATAAGAACATATGTTTATATAATGAAAATGTAGTTTATTAAAAATAAAATAAAACAAAAATTCAAAACTTGACATTTGTCATTTACATTGGTTTATTTGTTTACACTTGTTATTTTAAAGCCTTAGGAATTTACACATGTCTTTTTAGTTAGTTTATATTTATTTTAGATGTAGATAAAAGCTTTTTCTTTATTTACTTAAATACTTCTCTATTTATAAATTACCTTTAAAAGAAAATAAAATCAATTGTATATAAAACAATATATTATAATTATTGTTTGAAAATAAGTCATTAATCAATTTTAAAATAAATTAATAAAAGAGATTATAAATTACTTCTATTATTAAATGAATCAACATATTATATGTAAAGTGTAATTTAGACTTATATATATATATATATATTATAAACAGAAATCATTTTATTAGTTTTTAAAAGATAATTCCCTAATTAAATATTCATTTAATCAGATTATTAAATCAATTCAAACTTTAATTATCAAAGATTATCAATCAATTTAATTATTTAAACAAATTATTAAATTGATAATGCCCCAAATTTCCGGGATATTACAAATACCCATAGCAAGAGGAAAGAAACCTACAAAATAAATAATTAAGGACAGCTCAGTAATGAGAAACATGGATTATATTAAACATCAAAACCATTATTAAAGGTTAATAATTTCTGTTATACACTGTTAAAGTAAATTCAAAATGATATATGAATATAGCATACGTTATTTAAAAGTCTTTTAGGTACTGCTGCATAAAATTTTATTTCATGTTTTT
The DNA here is from genome assembly GCA_030737815.1 of Allium fistulosum. Lineage (NCBI taxonomy): Eukaryota > Viridiplantae > Streptophyta > Magnoliopsida > Asparagales > Amaryllidaceae > Allium > Allium fistulosum. The sequence goes on along the minus strand of CM060908.1, from coordinate 968,819,359 downwards.
GTAAACATTTCTACCATAAAAATTTGTACTATAACCAGGTCAATCATTTAATAAAATAAAGCCAACAATTCTTGTGTAAACATGGCTGCATTATAATTATGAACAACTTTGAACAATGATAGTTTAATATATCATCACTAGAAAAACAAATGAGTAAATAAAAAAACTAAAATGAAACTCATACCTTGATTACCATTTTTAGCAGTAGCAGCTAACAAAACACCCGGTCTTCCCTTCAAAGCAGCTGCGTCTAAAAATATTAATGGCCGACAATGTTTAAATCCAAGTAGACAAGCACCAAAACCAATACAAACTCTCTCAAACTGATCAGTTGAACCATTAACTTCCAGGGCCACATAACTACCAGGATTATACTTTTGCAACGCTTCTAAATACCAATGTAAATCATTATATGACATAGCATCATCGCCATATATTTCTTTCAAAGCCAATTGTTTTCCGCTATAAGCATAATAATATGAAAGAGTAAAATTGTAATCTCTTCTAAATTCCTTCATTATATCTGTTGGCTTCTTCATAGGAGCATCTCGAATTTGATCAACAATCAAAGATTTAACAAATCTACTTGAAATATTAACTTTATTAACATCTCTAAGACTGCCTCCACACGAATGAGCAAAATTGTAAGTTCTAATAAAAAACCGAGAGAGTAGACCGGGATCCGAAGAAGCATTAAGATAAAACTTACAACCATCCTTCAACCAAGAGCAATTAACCGATATTCTATCTGGAGAATTTCTTATAAAAATCAAATCATAACCATTTTTTATTTGATATGCCATTAAAAACTCCCGAAAATCCTCAGCTCCATTAAAACAAAAACCAAGAAAATCCACAATAGTTTTTTGACAACCTTTCTTCAACATATCTTTCAAATAATAAGAAGAATCAGCATGTGAATCACTATTTGAACCAGAAGTACTACCAATTGAAGAGCTTTGAACACTTGCATTGCCTAAAGCACAGCCAGCAATATCAACTTCCTTAACACAAACATTTTCCTTAACAGTAAACTTAAAATATTGACTCTTCTTGAAAATTAAAAAACACACAATACTGATCAAATCTGAATCAGTATCAATGATTATATTCTTATTCTCAAGAACATAAGATATCTCAATAGAAAATGGACTTAGATGTGGCCAAACTTCACAGATTTCAGTCTTAACACCAAACAAAGAGGAGCCCGTCGTGAGATGACAAGAATAGCAATTCCCATTACGTTCAAAAATAACTAGCAAACTTTTTGATTCATCATCATAGATATCAGTACTGCAAAAGAAATTAAAAAAATAGTTAACAAACTTACTTAATATTATGACAGAGCAACAACAGAAAATGTTAAATTAACATAGCATAACAAATCAAAATGATAATTAAGACATAAATAAGAGAAATATAAATCAATTAAAAAGCAGATGATAAATGAACAGAGCACAAGCAAATTACAACAAAATATGAATACAACAGCAAAAAATGCTATATAAATATAGCATAACGAAAAAAACTACATACGAAATTTACTCGTAAGACGCTACACCAAAACAGTCATTTGGCAACACTTTTTTTTCTTCATTTGGCGACACTTATATGTGTTGCATTTTAGTCTCGCTAATAAGTGTCGCTATCCAATATAAGTGTTACTGAAAATAAAAATTTACACTTTTAAATACGGCGACACTTATTTTCGTTGTAAGCCTTGATTTAATTGGAGTTAACTGAAATATGCTAGGGCAAAATTGTAATTGAATAACGTATCACGCTTCACCCTACCCACGCTTATCCCATTTTCCCCAAATCTTTTCGCTACTCTCCGTCTGCAACTTAACCCTAAATCTAACTATTTTGCCACTTTTTCCCCGTAAATGACTAATTCCTTTTTGCCTGTCATTTCAAATTGCCACCTTTTCCTATCTCGTTTCCAAAATTATCAGATCTACAAATTTCCTCATTCCCTAATCGTTCTCAACAAAACTCAGATCGCAAATTTGCAGCGCCTCCCTAACCGTCGATAACCTAGGTGCCGGTGGTTGGTTCTGCACACGAGGAGAAAATAGTGTCGGGGTTGGTGCTGCTCACGTCCAGGTGATAGCAGAATCAATTTTTGCAGCCCTGCACGATGGACTTTGGAGCTAGTGAAAGTGAGGCGCGGCGATGCTGGTGTAATGGAAGGCAGTGATGGCTTATGTTGAGTTTGAGTCTGTGGAGAAGGCGAAGGAAGCGATGTGCAAGGATAGGAATATGATTGGGTCGAGGTATGTCGAGCTTTTCCCTTCCACTGTTGAAGATATGAGGAGAGCTGCTTCTAGGTACAGAGATTGAATCTTTTTTTTTATGGTGCTGTTTTAAAGAACATGTATTGTTATTAATTGTGGAACTTCAGTTGTAAGCATTTCATAGATGTGACAGACTAGAACAAATGTCTATTCCTGCAATTGCAACCGACGATTAGCAATCTGAAGCCCGTCTCCATCGATATCTATTCCTGCAAGTGTTGATTTGTTAAAAAGGAAAGTGTACAATTGCTTGTTAGGTTACATGGAGTCTGCAGCTTTGGCAGTAAAAAAACAAGAAGGATAAGTTGTGAAAACAATATGATATAAACTTGTAAAAAGCGAATGGATATGGAGAGGATAGAAGGTTAAGGATTTGTACAGAAGCTTCAACATCACATGTCTATTTTACTATGGACTGACATGCTAGCACCTCCTTTCCAAGTGTTGTAATTATCTATACTAGGTGGTTCAAATAAGTCTGAGGTCCCTATGCAATCCAAAAAATAACAGTCTGGATTCATATAGTAAGTCAAGGAAATTATCGGCGCCATCTAATTCAAAGCTAAAAAGGTCTGGTTTCTTCAAATCTTCTATTTTATGTCATGGAAACTGCATATGTTATCTCGTACTGTTAACCGCAAGCCGTTAATCTTAGTTCATTTACTAGCTGTAAATAATTTTGGGTGGAATTGAGATTCTGTAAGCACAAATTGGTATCGCTTGTATGAAGTCAGTTTAATTTCTCATGTATTTCATATTTTGTGCCTTAATATAGACTATAGTTTGAGTTACGCCATGACTTATCCTGTATGTTATTTTACCATTTCTGTTTTATCTATTACATTGCATCGCAATTGCAATTATCTCATTTTATGATCAGAGAGAACCGGCTTCAACTGTACAGAGCCAAGCATTTTATGTGCAGTTGCAAACACCTTTAAACCATTAGAAATTTTTGCCAGCTTCAAAGGCACGCTTTCATTTTTCAATTATGTGCATACAAAATGAAAATAATTAGAGTTGTACATTCAGAAATACAGAATAAAGTGTGTGTGTTCTTTTTGAAAAGAGAAAGGAAAACATCCAAGATGAACTGTCTTTCTGTGAAAAATTATTGGATCAAAGTGAAAATTTTCCAGCCAAAGTGAATTTTTTAGATACATTATGTTAATTAGTAAGATAATCTATGCAAAATTTGAATTTGTTCCAAAACTTCCATCCTTTTTAAAATAATATCCTGGGTCGACGATTAAAATAACTATTTTCGATGTTCCATATACCCTTGCATTTTTTAAAGTTAAAATTGTATGAACGATTTCAAATTTTGCATAGATCTTGGTAATTAATATAATGCATCTACAAAAATTCATCTACAATTTGTTTTTTTCTTCTTCTTTTTTTGGCAAAAAGGATGAAGGAGGAAATGGAGGAGGGATTCATAAGAAAGGAAATCTATATCCCTCCTCATGTTGTGCGCATGCGCATGATGGCTTGTCTTTGTTCACATGATGTTTAACTCATTTACAATATGCATTGTGGCAGCAGTTACTATAGCTCTTCATGATCGGTAAAGAAATGAACGACAATCTTGGATTTGTGAATACCGATATGCTGTCCAATACAAAAGGTTCAATATCACCATCTTCTTCAACAGAGTGCGAAATGGACAATGAAGATAGTTGGGTTGTGGTCAAAAAACAAATGACAACAGTTCTCATTGCTCCAGCGTCACCTCCAGAACAATCACAAACAAGAATCACACTTCCAGTTCCAGACACCACTGAGTCAATTAGTACAGTAGTTGAAAAGAAAAGGAAAGAGAAACATGCTCTAGCCAACGAGGACAAAAACAAAGACCCACTGCCTAATGATGGTACTTTGGCTGGTGAAACTAAGGCCACTGTCCCCAGAGATCTGCCTCTTTCGATGAAGTCGAAACCTCCAATGCCATTATTGCCGATTGCGGCACTGAGCATTGCAAACAAGAGGCTTAGAGCTCATAATTTGGAAAGAAAATTGAAGGAGCTCGGTGGACCAAGAAGGAAGCTAATATGTGAAATCGACCGTCTTTGCCAGCCACATTGCTTCAAGTCCCTTTGATCATAAATTGCTTTGTAAGTGAGTATTTGTGTTTATCTATTTACGCTGGGTTCTACTCTTTTACTCCCAGACTGGTTCTAAGACTTGCAGTTTTCTGTTTATTTTCATAAAATGTTGGCGCACTTCATTATGGATAGCGTTATTTGTACTTTAGTTTATGTTCTTGCTTGTCAAATTATTAGGCCAGGAAAATGCTTAAACATTACAAAGAACCAGAGGAAGAGATGATGATGAAGTTGCTCTGCAGATCATTAATGGCAGCTCCAAGCACTTGAATCGCTGGTGCCAGCTGAATTCGAAACAAATTAATGTGAGTTATACTCACACTTCTAATTTTTAATCATCAAGTCTCTGCCTTTGTTTTGAAAACACGGTTTTCTTTGATTTGGAATTTTGTCCTGTTGTGATTTTTTTGCAACACTGCAACCTGTGTTTTGCACTGTTTTTACTATGACTCGAGACAGTGCTTGAATGCTCGCAGTTATATTTATGCCTTCATGTATGCAGACAGGCGTTAACATCTTGTTCCCCTCACGTAACTTGATGCTCTTAGATGCATATGTACCACTTTTGTTAATTTTTGTGTCAGACTGCATTCTTCCTTTTCACGTCATTATTTTATTGCTTGCGTGTATGAAGGATTAGTAGAGAGTCCAGCTACCTTTATTTCATAATTTGCATAAAAATTTATGTTAAACCTAGACAATTGTTTTGTTACGTGTTGGGTGAAAAACTTTATAACTTTGGTCATTTTAATTTCTTTCAAACTTCATGGGTGTACAAGTTTCAGGTGGTTGTAATGTGCACACATATTAATTGCCAGGCATCATGAAATGCAAAAATGCAAATAGTTCGAAGTCATTTTTATTCCTTGCGTGTACTAATTGCATGCATAATTTTCCAAATGAAAATAGTTCCAGGTCATTTTTATTCCTTGTGTGTATTAATTCATGCACCAGTGAAACACAAAAGTGTAAATGGTTCCAGGTCATTTGGTATTGAGCCCAAAAATTGATATTTTTGCATATATATGTTACGCGCATGTTGCAGTGTATGTGAAAATGTGTCCAAGTTGCATGGGTATAATTTAATTGGTGCGTTCAAGAGTTGAGTCCAGGCAGTGCAATAATTTGTTGAAAATATAGTGGTGTAGTCCACTATTTAATTTACGATGGACCGGTGTTACGTTTTAAAACGTATTTTGTTGCCGTCGTTTTTATAACGGAATTTTTACACCAGTATTATAATTTTGAAGAGTCTTGTTTTGTCGGCATTTTTGGAGAATAAAAATTTCTGTTATTTTACATCCTTACCTTTTTTTCTTCATTTTATCATAAAGCAATAGCGTATTACTGAAGGACTAACTGTTAAATATAACGTAGAAGTGTTTTATTAGTGTGGAAATTTTGATCTAAGTCATCCTACTCAAAAACTATCAAACAAAAATCATGGTTTCTGGATATTCTCTAACGTGATTTCATTATATAGGTAAAAGAAAACATTGAGCTGCTACATCACGCGTGCAATAATATTTCAGCCATTCAAACTAAGTATTAGGCGATTCATTTTTTGTTTACACTCAAGAATGAAATTTTCCTTTTTATAGTAATGTTTATTTTTTCCAATTTGTGCAGCATGTGTTGTACACCTGGCATCATGAGTCAGATGCCTCCTTTAACTGTGGTAGCTAACACGGAACTTCTTAATGTCCTATTATCCACTCAAAACCAAGTAAGCATTTCAAATTTAAGTTTAGTAATTTCAATATAAATCACATGGAGATTGTTTTTCTTTTAAATGCGTTTGGTACTTGTGCATGTGCATGTAACCCGGTTCCACTGACCCACATTGTTTTTCTTTTAGACGTGTTTAGTACCTGTGCATGTGCATGCAAGCTGGTTCCACTGACCCATTAACTCAGGGCTAGTCTTGAGTTAAAAATTATAATTGGACATCTTCAATATATTCTACATCAAAATTAAAATTATGATTGGGTTGAATGAATGTATGGTATGTTCAGGTTCGATGTTGTGTTTGTGAAAGCAGTTGTGAGTTTGGTAGAGGAGATGCTTGCTGGTTGTATGGTTGAGAATGCAGCTTTGAGAAGAAGAGTGAAGCAGGTGGTGGCAATGGCGTTTATCTGTGAAGTGGTGTGCAGGAGCTTGGTCGAGGCTGTTAGTTTGCAAGTAGGTCAGTGGTGAGGCTGTTGGTTAGTGAATTTGGTTTGGTGGGTACATGTGCAGTAATTAGAAGGGAATGATGTGCACTGGTGGCTCTTTCTGATGAATAAGAGTTGAAGAGTGAGATGAATGGCAGTGAGGAACAGTTGGGGACAGGGGTTGTTAAGTAGGTTGAGTGGAAGGGTATGTTATGCAGTGATGTGGAGCAAGAGGAAGAGGGTTTGTATGCAGTGAAGGTTGTTCGGGTTGGAGGCTGTAAGGCAGTAGTGTGCTTTTCGGAGACGATGTGTTGTAGAAGGATGTCGAGTTGTGGCTTGGATTTGTAGATCGCGTGGTTGCAGTGATACAGTGATGCAGTGGTATGCTGCAAGAATGATTGATGGTTGAAGCATTTTGGCTGTCGATTTTGGTTAAAAGGTTGCAGTGAGCAAGAATTTGTAGGATGGTGAAGGGTGGTCAGGAAGGTGGTTCAGAGGGAGTGGTAACTGTTGTTATGGAGTATGACAGGCAAGTATGTTTGACTGACAAGCAAGTATGTTGAAAGAAAGTATGTTTGTTGGTATGTTGAAGAAATGAAATTTTGTTTTGGGATTTTGCAGACAACAGTATGAAATATTTGGTCTGAGGATTACGAGGCAGTATGAAGTGTGATGGCAATTTTAAGTGGTGGTCATGCTGTTGTGAGGAGAGGGAAGTGAATGTAAAGATATGAAGTGTGGGCAGTAAAATGTGAGGCAGGAGGAGCAATAGAGTCGGATTGTGCAGGCTGCTATGAAAGTGACTGTTTTGGTGGGTGACTTGTGCAACATGGGGAGTGATTAAGGAAGAAGTTTAGAGTTGCAATGTGTGTTGTATGAAATTATGTATTGTACTTGTTATGAAGTAGTTGACATTGTTATGAAGTAGTTGATTATGAAATATATGTTGTTATTTGATCATGAATATTGTAAATTTTGGGTTCCTATTGAATGTAGTATAATAATGCATATCATGTTAGTTATTAATTGTTTATTAATGTTAAAATAATTGACAATATTGAGAATGAAAATATTTCAGCGTTATAAGCGTTGGCAATTAAAATTTACCAACGCTTATAAGCGTCAGCATAGAAAATTAAACAATGTTGGATGGTTAATTTGCCAACGTTTATAATCGTTGCTAAATAATATACACCAACGTTTATAAGCGTTGGCGGATACAACCTTCCAACGCTTATAAGCGTTGGGAAACTAAACTCGCCAACGCTTATAAGCGTTGGCAATAAATTGCGACGCCCCTACAGCGACGCTAATAAGCGTTGCTGAAACTGTTTGCGACAGTTATACTCGTTGGGAATCACTTGTTTTGGTGTAGTGAGATAGATGAACAGTAAAATTGTAAAACCTTAAACTATACTGAAGAAACAGAATAATACACAATAAAATCTTACCTTGCCATTGAAACAAATCCAAAATAGGAACTGAAATCTGGAAGAAGAAACAATCTATACAACGTACAAAAACAAAAAAAATAATTACTAATCGAACGATATTTTATCAGAGAAAGATAAAAAGAATATCGAAACAAATAAAAGTAATATACCTGAATGTAACGAAATTGTAAAGATCCAGAGCACGATGAAGATCGACGATGAAAAAACACGATGAAGATGGATGACAATCGAGAAGATCGAATACAAAACGCTCCTTGAATCGAAAAGATCGACGAACAAAGATCAGTTATATCAAAATGAAGGTAGAGAAGAAACACAGAGGAAAATTTAAATTTTATAGAAGTTTGTCCTTAGAAAGAAAAAAGTAAGCCCGCGTCCTTTAGACGAAAAAAAAACATGCGCGTCCGTAGGCCCAAAAACAGAAATAAAAACTTCCTTCAGCCCATTTTCCTGTTTTATATTCATTTCTAAATTCCCATTTTATTTTTTCCAATCTATTAAAAATCTCGTTTTTTAAATCCCTTTGTTTTCAAACAAGTATCACCTAGGATTTATTATTTAAAAATCCTTTATATACATTATTTCCGAAATCTCCATTTAAAATATCACGGAATAGTCAAGTATAAGTCAACCCATTTATTTTATCCAAATAAATTTCTTTAATTAATCCAAATTTCAATATAAATACTTCACTTCCAAAATCCCTTTTTAATTTCTTTTTAAATTCAAAATATACATCTATGGTATTTTAAAATACCCAAAATCTAGGCCAGTGCTACCATAGCATTAATAAATTTAAATCACACTATAATCTATCATAGATTATTCAAACATATCATATATCACTATATATGAAATTAAATTCCACATTTTGAGGAATCCAGTTGGATCCCTCCAACATGTTTCCCTACATCCAAAGATGTTAATACAACATAAAAATACCAATCGCGCTTCGAGGCAGGATATCGTGGCATATAGGGTCATCCGCAATTATGCGGGGCGCATAGGGTCTCATCCGCGAAAATATGCGGGAATAATCAATCCAACTACTAATATATATATACTACAATATATAATAACATCCAAATTGATAATAATTATCAAATTCAACCAGGCATCCAGTAATTAATTTTAATTATTATAAATTAATTCCAGCAATCCAAAAAGTGTGAGATTTACTCACTTTGATTATCTGTTGTCGCCGGGACCTTTCAGTTTGGAACTAAAACATGACGACGCCCGATTTTAGCCCAAATTTCGACTGTCTCTAAATCTGTCCAAACCAGTTTCATTACAAATCTCTCGTCATCGCGATCGCAACACAAAAAGTCTCGCCTAAAACAGACCTCGTATAAGAGAGATATACAATTTTAAGTTCACGATATTTAAATTAAAAATACAATTTAATTTTCTTTAAAAAAAGGAAACCAACCCAACTTCACAGGCCCGGCCCACTCTCCCCCACATCTTCTTCTCCAAACGAGTGCATAGTGTATCACTGCCATTACCGTGTATGAGATCCGAGTGATACGGAGCATCGGTCGACAAAATCAAATTCTACCCTCGTCGTTGTTCTCACATTGAACATGACTCGGTAATAACCACCACGACCCCTCCGATGACGTCAGTCAAAAAGCGACAGTTCACCCCAAATCACCTCGCCTGATTGCAAGTCAACTCGGCCCACTATCCAGCCTCCGACCACTTCTGATTTTCTTCCACTCGTTCGCCGATCTCAACCAACCTCATGATATCACCTTCGACACCACCATTCACGATCGCGACATGCTCGAACTGCTACAGACCATATGACAAGGTCACGATCACCAAACATGACCGGGCTTCACCAAATTAAGGGCCTAGGTGTATAACTCCACTGCGGATTCAAATATGAACTCAAAAACTCGAATCGAGCACTACAACTCCAATTTTCCAACCCTAGCTTTGAAACTCGACCGCGACCAATTGTCGTGCCTCCCCAATCTCGACCACACCTTACAATTTCCATATCAAATCGAAGCTTGCACAAAAATACGATTTTTGAAGTTGGTTTGAAATTTTTTCATGAGTAATGTGAGAGATTTTTGTTTTTAGATTTTGACTTTCCTTTTTCTTTGTTTACTATTGGGCTCGGATGTACATTTTAAAGAGGTGGAAGAAGATGCCTTGTGTGTTGGGGAATGGATATAGTGGCTTGAGGTGAGATAAAGGAGCTGATGTGAAAATATAGTCAAGTCAATCAAATATATATGTGTGTATATTTTAAACTGTCTCGATTACGTAACTTAAAATTTCCTATCAAGGCATGCCGCTAGGCGTTCATAGTGTTATACCCCTATTCCGAACGCAACGGAAAAGGTTCTGAGTCCTAATTCGATCGTATGGAGAAGATAGCTTTTTGAACCCAATTATTATATTGAATTTTCGATATAAATTTCAACATGTTTATACCCCGTACGACCAAACGATAACTCCAAACACTACGAAATTTAAAATCCGATAATAATACACTATTATAGATCTAATAGAACCTGTTTCGTCGAAATCTGAGACTGTGCCGCGGAAGGCTATTTTTACTCGTCGATTTATACAAGTTATTTATAAATTGAACAAATCACTTTGTAAATTCAATTTAATTTTTTTTATAATCTTCATTCTTATTAATATAAATTTAATAATCCTTTAAATTATTTTTGTCTAGCTTAAAGCTCAAGATTCAATTATTTAAGTAAATTCCAATTATTAAATTATCCAATAAATCATTATATTTAAAATTCAAGTTAAAAATTAACTTTTAAATATTTAAAATAAATTAAATATTCAATTTCAAATAACCACAAATTCTAGGTCGTTACATTCCTCCCACCTTAAAAGAATTTCATCCCCGAAATTACCAAGGTAAGAAGAATGGACCAAAACTCATTACTTTTCAAACCCAATAAGTTGAAACAACTTTCCAAAATCACTTTATTGAAACCACATTATAACTTTCACTAATTTCCAAATTCATCCACAGATTCCAAATAATATTATTTACTCAACCACTTCAAGTTATAATTCTAAATCAAATTTTAGTTACTGAAAATTTCTTCAAAATTTTCTAACTCCTTAAATTTTCGAAAAAATTCGCCAGTGGCTCCTTTGCGCGGCTAGATCCAAACAACTACAAAACGCCAGTACGGCTCAAACCATCCAAAGAAAACAAAGGCCAAATGGCTCAATCATAAAACCATCAAATCCAAACAACAATTTAAACATGTACCTTTTAGTCAGGCAATCCAATTTTCTCTTGATTATAAATGCCTGCATCTTATTTACCAATAATATCCAATCATATAACTCAAAATCTTTTTTTTCAAAATCTTCAATATTTTCTTTACTTAAGCCTGTACGATGTACATATATCATCCGTACGCAATATCAAATCTGATCGCTCACTCAATCACACAATTTCACTTCCGAACTAGTATTGTTCACACAATTTCACTTCCGAACTAGTATTGTTCACACAACTCTCTAGTGTGGACTCAGATCTGGTTCCTTGATTAGAAACCGTCATCCTCCTTGCATAGCTATATACTATGATAGAGAATTCCAGAATCAACCAAAAATCCATATCTAGTGTTCGCCGTCGAGCATCAAGTGAAACATTCCAACTCGGATCGATATAAGTTATCTCGAAATTCTTTGCTCGAATCTAGATCAAATCGTCATGCGAATAAAATAATATACATACACTTACGTGTTTATTTCAATTGATTCTTGGTTATACCAAATTATTTTATTCACATTCATTTCATTTATATTCACTTATTCACAACTATCATTCACACTCACTTAGTGTATCCTTTTAATACTGATTTCACTTAAGAATTTCACCATCAATTTTTCTTAAGTCTATTATAAACGTTTTATACAAACATCTTATGGTTATTACCACTTCACAACTCAATTCCTTACCCATTTTAATAAAATTCAATTTCAATTTTCCAATTTCACATTTGATTTTTATCATTCAATATTCCAAACCATATCCAATATAACTAATCGATTTAATTAGTCCATTTATTCATTTATCCCAAATCTCAATAGATTCCATTTCCAATAATTATTTCATTTAGCCTACTTAGGCTAAATTTTCAAAATTTACTTTATTTAACTTAATTCAAGTTAAATTTCATTCCACAATTAAATTTCAAATTTTTACTTTTCTTACATCCATATTCAACACTTTAAAATATTGCTTTATCTTGAAATTTACAAATTTTATAAGTTATCAACTTATTTCTCATGTTTCCAAATAAAACATGAAAATTCCATAGTTTAAACACTTGTTCTTAAATATTTCAAAATCATTTTTGAAATCATATATATACCCACAAAATCCCTTGGTATATCAAATTATTCCTTTGAATTTCAAAGCCAAAACCAGTTTTCCAAAACAAAATTCCAATTGTAGCCATTCCTCTCTTGGAAACTCAAAAATAAACGTCGATGATGCTGCAATCATCACCGAAATTATTTTCCAGCGACCGAAGTACAGTGCTTTTATTCCTTTTTAAAATTCCTTTTAAATATTTCCAATTCAAAAATATTCTCCAGATAATATCACTATTATTTCCCAAGACTTTGAAAAACATTTCAAAACCAATGGGAATTAAATTCCCAAATTTCCAGCCTTCAACCCTTTTAACAAATCATACTTAAATGCACTTCTGGAATTTCATTTCATTTCAAATTATAAATCACATTTACATAATCCCATTTCGTTATATGAAATTATTCCTTAACTATTGACTATAATATCAACTTTTATTCAATCTCTACAACAACAAATGATAATTGTTTAATATTATCATTTCCTAACAACCAAGCAGAACAAATGATAATTGTTTAATATTATCATTTCCTAATAATGATAATTGTATAATTATTTCCTAAGATTATAAGCTTGCTTCGAGTCATCCACATGGGACCCCTGGTTTGGCTAGAGTGGCTCTTTGGCATATGGTTCGGTCATCAAGGGTCGGTGTCCATGGATCGGAGAACATGGGTTTTGCTGTGGGCTGGAGTGTCTTGGTTATAGGCCTGTGTAGGGAAAGCAGCCTGTCTTCATCTATAAATAGAGGGGAAGTGGCACAGTTGAAGGGACTTTTTTTTCGGGAACTCCAGGGAGACTCTACCATTTTCTATACTCGTTTCTTCCCTATTCAAACTTGTATTCAAGTTGTTTATTTATGGATTGTATCTGTATTCAAGTGATTGGAAAAGCAATAAAGATAAAATTCAAAGTGGACGTAGGCAATTACGCTGAACCACTATAAATCTTGTGTTATCGTTTTTTGTTGTTCTTTTAGCACTCAATTGTGTTACTTCTTTGCTTTAATTTACTTTCTTCAGTAATCTCTCTACATAATTCTATTCAAGGGTGTTAGTGACCAATTTTGGTGCTAACATTTTGGTGCTTTCACTGAGAAGGTGCATTCTTAGGCTGTTAGGATCTACTTTGTCGCTACTGGATTGAGGAAATCCGTCGAACGAGATCCGAGTTCATTCTCAAGAGTTTGTAGATTCTACTCAGAGTTCCTACAGATAACTCTAACATGGCAATACCACGTACCAGGTCCACCTCCCACAACACGGATGCTAATGAGACCGCCAGCGTCCAGCAAGTAGGACCCATCAATCAGCAAGCTAATGCAGGTGCAGAGCCCACCACCATCCCAAACCAACCAGAAGCTGTCACTAGGGCAGAGTTCAATGAAATGATGAGGGAGCTCATGGAAAGTAGGAGATAGCATAACGAGCAGATTCAAACAAATGCCAACCTGATGACCCAGATCGCTCAGCAGCATCATCAGAACGCTGGAGGAAGCCTGGCTTCCTACTCATCGTCCGACAGCTCCGCTTCGTCAGATGAACACCCTAGGTGTAGACGCCGTAGGATCGAAACAGCACAAACTGGTGCAATAGAGCAATTGGTGATGACTCGCCAAGAGCAAACCAACAGAAATGGTCTAGATTCCTTACCTGGAACTGTGGCCCCTCACCTGCACCTGGGAAGTCACTCCCAACCTGGAGTGGGAAACTTAGGATCAAGGGCACGCTTGGGAGCTGGTCCACCAACTCGCTAGGTTCTCAGTGATGCGGGTCCACGGGATGCACACTTAGGTGATTGCCTACCGAGGAGGCACCAGCCGAAACAATCGCGCAGGACGGATACCGACTTGCCACCTCCCATCCAGACCCCAGATTTATCAGCTATGGTCAGACCACTGATGAGGGAGAATCAGGGCTTAACCAACGATGATTGGGGCATATCTAGGAGCCATACTCCATTTATAGATACCATCCTACAAGCATAGTACCCCCGAAAATTCAACATGCCTACTATTCCAGCTTATGAAGGGAAGACTGATCCTCGACAACACATAATGAGATACAAGTGGATGATGGACTCGGCTAGGGAAAATGATGCGACCAAATGCAGATGCTTCCCAATAACCCTATCCGGAATCTCTACCATGTGGTTCACCAGACTTCCCCCATGATCGATCTCCAGGTTTGATGAGTTAGCGGCGAAATTTGTGGAGTAGTTTAGGATCCATGCCACTCGCCCAAAGGATGTGATGTTCTTATCCAGTGTGATCCAGGCTCCTGAAGAGCCGTTGAAGTATTATTTGCAAAGATTCCATGTTGCGGCAACCGAAGTTAGCAATCTGAATGACCATGCTATCCTTATGGCTGTGATGCGAGGAGTAGATTCAGACTCGGAGTTTGGTGACTGGATGGCACGAAAACCACCGACTACCCTGGAACGCTTTTATTCGAAGGCGAACCAATTCATGAGAAGGGAAGAGGCCAGGTGGTCAAGACGAAGCAGTGCGTCAGGGCCCAGCAAGGAAGCGGTGCAAAGCAACATTGCGGTAAAGCAATCTGGTGAAAACTCTGGCAAGGTCCAAGTCAATGTTCAAAATAAGCTGGAGCAGTTTAAAGGATCCGTATAAGGAAATTCTGGACGAAAGAGGGAAGCAGGAAAGTGGAAACCAAGAATCCCAACCTATAGCGAATATACTCCTCTGAACACATCTTTGGAGAATATTTATCTATCAACTTGTAATACATTCCAATATCGAAAGCCGCACCCAAAGGAATCCACTGAGGAACAAAAGAAAACTGGAAAGTATTATCGGTTTCTTGAGACCTATGGGCACAAACCTGAAGATTGTAGATACCTCTATGATGCTATAGAAAAGCTGATTGGCTAGAAGAAGTTACAGCAGTTTGTTAAGAATCCGCAGGAAGGCGGACAAGGGACATCTGACCCCAATCACGGGCAAGCTTTACATCGAGTTGAGGAGCCCGCTCGGACCGGAGGAAAGCTGGTCATAAACACGATAATCGATGGACCTCATCCGGTAGACAAGAGTTGGCAAGAAATGGAACGCTATGCTAGTTCCTTAAAGCATGCGGGTTTCGAATGCTGCTCGAACACAGAAGACGGGACTCTAGTGAAGTAGCAGCGAATGATGACTGATGATATAGTATTCAGGAGCAGGGATGCCGATCAGGTGGATGCACCTACCATTGACCCGATGGTTATCTCAGCTACGATTGGACCGGCTCTTGTGAGAAGAATATTGATTAATTGTGGGAGTACTGTTAATATTATCTTCATAAAAGCGTATGACCAAATGAAGATGGAGGCGAAGGATCTGAAACCATCTAAATCCTACATTCATGGATTTAATGGTGCGGCTACTGATGCAATAGGTTTTGTTGAATTGCCGGTTAAATTAGGAGAAGGTGAACGTAGGAGGGTACGGATCTTACCGTTCATTGTTTTGGATGTTGATTCCCCGTATAATGTTTTTCTGGGCCGACCGACCCTGACAGAGTTTAGGGCAACTTTGGCTCCATAGTGTTTGACCTTGAAATTTCCAACAGATGGAGGAGTTGGTGTAGTGCATGGCAATCAAGAAACTGGTCGTGCTTGTTATGTAGCTGAACTAAGAGAGAACCAATGAAGAGAGAAGGGCAAGGGTGTGGATAACCCTATCCGCATCCATGTTGTTGAAGATTGACAAGTAGTGCCCTAGCCTTGGCTTGGGCAACATAGTCAGATCTATAGAGACATAGATCCAAGGAATGACGATGAAAAACTCAAGGAGGCCAAGGCGGCACCGGCTGAACTGACGATTGACATTCCAGTCGGCCATGATGACCCATCATGGGTGCTTAAGATTGGATCACAGCTCAACCCCTCGATGAAAGATAATCTTACTTATTTCCTCCGAGCGAATTTAGATGTTTTCGCTTGGACCTATTCTGATATGTGTGGGATTTCTCCCGCAATCGCAAGTCATATGTTGAACGTTGACCCGAAGTATGTGCCGGTGAAACAAAAGAGGAGAGGCATGGACCCAGAGAGGTCCGCTGCTCTCAGAGAGGAGGTGGATAAACTCAAAGCCAATGGGTTCGTCCACGACGCCCTCTATCCTGAATGGGTATCTAATCCCATACTGGTGAGGAAGGCAAATGGGAAGTGGAGGACCTGTGTTGATTACTCGGGGCTGAACAAGGTATGCCCTAAGGATTGTTTTCCTTTGCCCATAATTGATCAGTTGGTCGACTCGACAACAGAACACGAATTGTTGTCATTTATGGATGCATATTCGGGATACAATCATATCCCAATGCACATTCTGGATCAGGAGCATACCAGTTTTGTCATGGACGTTGGACCATACTGTTATGTAGCGATGCCTTTTGGGTTGAAGAACGTAGGGGAAACTTATCAGCGTTTGGTGAATCAGATGTTTAAGGACCAGATTGGTAGAACAATGGAGGTCTATGTGGATGATATGCTCGTGAAATCGCGACAGTCAAAAGACCACATTCAAGGCTTAACATAGATGTTTGATATACTCAAATTTTATGGAATGAAAATCAATCCACTGAAATGTTCCTTTGGCGTTGCATCGGGGAATTTTTTGGGTTTCGTTGTCAACGCGCGGGGAATCGAAGCCAACCTAGAGAAGATTCAAGCTATTCGAGATATATAAGCACCCAGAACTATAAAGCAAGTACAAAGCCTGAATGGGAAAGTCACTGCGTTGAGTCGATTTATATCTAAAGCAACCGACAAGTGTATTCCTTTCTTTGATGTGATAAGGAAAGGGAAAAGAAATTTTGAATGGACGTCGAACTGTGAGGACGCGTTCCGAGCTCTGGTGAGACACTTGGAGAGGCCCCCAGTTCTGTCAAAGCCCAAAGACCATAAAGGAGTTGTATGTTTACTTGGCCGTATCCCAACATGCCATCAGTGCAACTCTAGTTCGTGAGGAGGACCGAATCCAAAAGCCAGTGTACTATGTTAGTAAGCGTTTAACGGGGGCAAAGAGAAATTATCCTAAGATTGAGAAGCTGGCCTATTGCTTGGTGATCGCATCACGCAAGCTACGTCCGTATTTCCAGGCACATCCGATCAGTATTTATACCGATCAACCTTTGCGGCAGGTGCTCCAACGACCGAAGACTTTTGGAAGGCTACTCAAATGGAATATTGAGCTGAGTCAGTTCGACATCACTTACCTGCCGCGGAGGGCTATCCAAGGGCAAGCGCTAGCAGATTTCATTGCAGTGTTCACCATATCAGACGAGCCAAGTGGAAGTGATGTGGTTCCCATTGTTCGATGGAAGCTATATACCGATGGGGCATCCAACGACCATTGTTCTGGGGCTGGTGTTATTCTTGTAACTCCTGAGAACCGATCGATTTGTTATGCTTTGAAACTTAATTTCCCCGCTACAAACAATGAAGCCAAGTATGAAGCATTAATCGCTGGGCTGAAGCTTACCAAAGAACTTGGACTGAAATTGGTTGAAATCTTTTGCGACTCACAGTTGGTGGTGTACCAAGTATGGGGAGACTATCAAGCAAAGGGGCAAAGGCTTGCCCCATACCTCGCTCGGGTTCAAGAATTGTTGTTGGACCTCGAATACTATGATATTTCGCACATTCCGCACGAACAAAACGGAGAAGCCGACTCCTTGGCAAAATTTGCAAGCACTGGTGATGCGCAGCAGATGGGTTTGGTTCCCGTTGAAACTTTACATGCCCCGAGTATAAATGAGATGGAGGTAGATTTTGTGTCAGAGACGGAATATGAAAGGGAGTCGTGGATGACCCTACTCAAAGAATACTTGCTACGCGGAACCTTGCCTGAGGGAAAGAACGAGAGACGACAAGTCGTTCGCAAGGCCTCACGGTAAATAATCCAGGATGGAATAATGTATCGGAAGGGATTCTCCGCTCCCTTGCTTAGGTGTATTGCCCATGACGAGATAAAGCGGGTTTTAAGAGAAGTCCATGAACGAGAATGTAGTGAACATACTGGGGGGCAGACACTAGCCAAAAAGATACTCCGCTATGGATACTATAGGCCGACTGTGAATCGGGACGCCGCGAACTACGTAAGGAGATGCGACAAATGTCAAAAGTACACAAAGATCCCAAGAGCACCGCCGATGGAACTCACGCAAATGGTTAGTCCATGGCCGTTTGCAATATGGGGGATCGATATGATCGGCTCCCTACCAATCTCTAAAGGTGGTGCGAAATACACAATCGTCACGGTTGATTACTTCACCAAGTGGGCAGAAGCGGAGCCATTAGCTACGATCACAACGAAAAAGGTCGTTAATGTTGTTGTACGAAACATTATATGCCGCTTTGGCCTCCCACGGACTATCATTACTGACAACGGAACTCAATTTGAGAGTAGAGAATTCAAAGAGTTCTGCTGAAAATATTGCATTGAGAAAAGGTCTGCAGTAGTCGCTCACTCCAAAGAAAATGGACAAGTTGAAGCCGTAAATAAGATAATCAAATCCATCTTGAAAAAACGTTTGGAGAAGGCTAGAGGCAAGTGGGTGGATGAGCTTCCAACATCACTCTGGGCCTACAGAACCACCCACAAGTCTGCGACTGGCCACACTCCTTTCGCCTTGGCATACAACACTGAAGCTGTTATACCCATGGAACTTGAAGTTCCTTCTCACTAGGTAACTCATTATGATCCTAGAATGAATTGATATCTTTTACTGGAGTCGTTGGACTTTATCGACGAGAAACGTGAAGAAGCTGATTTAAGGGTGGCTGCATATCGGCACCGAGTCGCCCGATATTATAATGAAAAAGTTCGACCGCGAACTTTCGATGTGGGCAACCTAGTTTTGAAGCGAGATTTTTCGGTCCTGTGACATACGAATCCCATATGGGAAGGTCCCTACGTCATCGAACGGAGGCTTGGAGAAGGAACCTTCAAGCTAGCGACCGTTGATGGTGTGACACTCCCCAGGGCATGGAATAGCGAACATCTGCGCCGTTATTATACTTAGTCTATTTCTTTTGCATTTTAGTAGCAATTGTTTCCAGTATGTGTTTCTTTTGTTGTTATCTGTTTCCGACATGTAATAAGACAATTCAGTTTGTCCCTATGTTTTACAATCAATAAAGGCTTGAAGCTATTTTTCTATGAACTATTGATGTTCTGTGTGTTACAACTCCATGGCAAAGTTAAATTGCATTAATCTATCTGGCGTATGAACGCGCACACAAAATTAAAAGTCGATCAATAAACGATTCAAAAAATCTCTAAGTCCCCGGAGCACGGACTAGAGTACTCCGAGTCTCCAGAGCATGGACTAGAGTGTAAACGATTCAAAAAATCTCTAAGTCTTCGGAGCGTGGAGTAAAGTACTCTGAGTCACCAGAGCATGGACTAGAGTGTAAACAATTCAAAAAATATCTAAGTCCCCAGAGCACGGACTAGAGTACTTTGAGTCCCCAAAGCGCAGACTAGAGTAAAAACGATTCAAAAAATCTCTAAGTCCCCGGAGCGCGGACTAGAGTACTCTGAGTCCCCGGAGTGCGGACTAGAGTGTAAACGATTTAAAAAAATCTCTAAGTCCCCGGAGCACGGACTAAAATACTCTGAGTCCCCAGAGTGTGGACTAGAGTATAAACGATTCAAAAAATCTCTAAGCCCCCAAAGCGTGAACTAGAGTACTCTGAATCCCCAGAGCGCACACTAGAGTATAAACAATTCAAAATATCTCTATGTCCCCGGAGCGCGGACTAGAGTACTTTGAGTCCCCGTAGTGCGGACTAGAGTATAAATGATTCAATAATCCCAAAGTCCCCATATTGCGGATTAGAGTATAAATAATTCAAAAATCTCCAAGTCCTGTGAAAGCGGACTGGAGTTTACATGACCCACAAGACATTGAATTTCAATTACAGATTAGATTATAAGCTAAGTGATGAGAGTCTGGAAATACAAAGAAGCAAAATTTTATATACTAATTGAAAAATAAGTTTCATTAAAACTTCTCTGAAACCTGGAGCCAAAGACTATCTACGATGACTATATAAAAAAGGGGGAAGAAAAGGGGAACAACTACATGATCTTGGCTTATTTAAGCTAAGCGAAATATGACCAGACGACAGCTACTTTTTAGGATTTCTTGCCTTCTTCGACTTCTCCGAAGTTTCCTCAACTGAGCATTTTCTCCTGGACACCTTCCTTCTAAGCGATGTGGTATCCGAGGAAGGGAGGGAACTTCCAAAGGTGTGGTCCCACCGGGGAGAATGACCTTCAAGGGCCTATTTAGGGGATCGTCGAGTTCCACCACCTAAGATTCTATCTTAACTTTGGTTTTCTTTTTCTCCTCCTCCTCGATTTGATCCTTCATGCTAAGCTGGAAAGTATGCTCGGAAGCGCCTGTGATTTCGAAATCGTCGTGTCCCTCTATGGGTGAAGGATCTTCGAGCTTATCTTCCTCAAGCGCCCATATTACTTGAACGTCAGGACTAGTGGTGTCACCGGTGTGGAGTACTTCAGCCTCTTTTTCTTCCCGCTCTGTGGCGACATCGCTCCTTGGAGTTGGTTCAGGACCAAAATGACCTGCATGAATTCATGAAAAGTGAAAGTTAAGATACGATGGTTATTCGCCAAAAGCAATGACCCTATGAACTTTAGGAGGAGGAGTCACATACTAGCTTCCATTTGGCTCTCAGTCGTCTTGGGAGTATCACCCTCCAGAATTGGGGATAGAATGTGGATGCCAAGTCCAGGCTTCTTCGGATCATAACCCACATGTTGCTCGGAGGGATTAAGCGGTGGAGTTTTGGTCGAGTCAACGGGGGAAGGAATCTGGAGCTCGGAGCTCGATGGACCAGCGACATCCTCTTTGTCCTCTGATGCAGGGGAGCCTCCTCCGAAGGCTTTCGCCGTAGATAAATCTGACAGTTCGTTGCCTCGAAGTACTTCCCTCACCAGAGCCTCTTCATCAATCTCTTCGACACCCAGCTCTACTTTTTTAATCCTAATCAAAGTATCCCATGCTTCGGCAAGTAACTTGAGATAATTCTCGCCCAAGAAAGACAAGTCACGGTGCATGAGGAATCTTGCATTGAACTCGGCAATGAGCGGATCAAATAAACATTTGATTTCTTCTCTGCCGGCTTCGGTAGTAGCCTCGAGTCGAGAGTCGACCCCTGTGAGCACCATCTTCTTGCCTTCCTCGCAAGCTGCTTCTTTTAGTGCTTCAACCAGAGATAGCTCTTCGTCAAGTTTTATCTTTAGAAGCCGTGTTTTGACGACCTCATCGCAGTATCTTTGTGACTCTTCCTGTGCTACAATTTTCTCTTCTCTCTCTTTAAAAAGCAATCCCTCTAGTTCTTTGACCCGTCGAGCGAGAATGTCTTTTTCTTTTTGGATAGAGTCTTTCTTCAAAGCTAGAGCACCGTTGCGTTGGATTGCCTCATTGAGTTCTTTCTTGTGAGTGGCCTCCAAGCGACTAACTGTCACGGCTGTCTCCTTAGTATTTTTCTGGGCAGTCTCGAGCTGAGATTTGTATGAGGATAGCTCTTCATCCTAGCCCTTAATGATGTCTTTGCAACGAATAGCTTCGAGTTTGAGGCAATCAATCTCATGCTGGCGTTTAATAGAGACCTCTGAAACTTTCTCCACCAAGTGTACGAACGCATCATGCTGAAAATATACATCGTTGTTGCAGGCAATGGCACTCTGTTTGACATGTCCAGGGATAGGATGGATTGCGGGGATAAATTTCAGTCCATCGAAACATATCTTCGGGAATGTTGCCTTGAGCTCAGCTAATTTATCCACCATCGATGGATCGTGAGCGGAGGCTGGGGGAGTCTGCCTAACCAGAGTCACGTATTTCTTATAAGGATCACGGGATTGCTTAGTACTCGAAGAGCTAGAATGTTGGTCGCGAGGAATTTCGAACTGGGATCCCTTCTGAGCAGACTTCTCCCTACTAGATTCCGGATGATGGGGAGGATCGTTAGGATATAAATAATGGTCGTGGGTTCTCATTCTGGAAGACGATGACTCTCTGAAACGATAATCTCTATAACTACTGTCGTCCTTGTCTCGCTGTTTGCCTGATCCCGAGTCTCAACTGGAATGGTAAAAAATAGAGGATCCACGAAGGCGGTCAATGCCATGTGTACACCCCATTTCCCCTGCACATAAAGTCAAATGAGGACAAGTTAGTAGGAGTCGCACGATGAATGGAATTCGAGTGCATGATGGAGTGTAAGTGTTTGTGTGTGTCCTAGTGCAACCCCCCGACGGACCAATGTTTTTCGCTTTACTCATTGGAGTTTTCTCTCCCTAATTTTGAGTCTAAGCGCCTTATCGCTTCTCGCGGGCGAATCAAATCCCATAGCCATGGGGTTATTGAAACCATAATTCAGTATGTCGTTAGGGATGGTCAAGTCAGATAAGCCCTTTAACGAGCCTTCTAAATTTTGGGAAGACGACTTCTTCTCAATCGGAGTTATCGTGACCTTTGAAGTTCCACCAACTTTTTTCTTTTTCAGCTTGTAAGCTAGACTCTTTTTCTTTATAGAAGGAGGCGGTGGTCCGTCGGTGCCCGGTGCATCAGCTACTAGCGCTTAGCCGAAACTTACATTCTCGTCAGTCGCCACTAGCACCTCAGTTTCTTTAATCTTGCCTTCCTCGGTAGTATCAGGGCCCCCTTTGGCAGGGGGCATCGAAGGTCCAGCTTGTTCTTTGCCCGTTTCCACAGTCGTTCTTGCTATAGTGGCACCAATTGGAAGGCTAGTCCGGCGGCCCTCTTCCAGTAATCCGAACTTCGAGAGCAGTTCATTGGTAATTATAGATTTAATGTCCCGATCTCCCACAAAAGTAGCTTGGATGGCCTCGACGGCCTCAGAGTACCCAGCGCCTTCGGGTCGTGGCGGATATCTATAAGAGTTGAAAGAAGTTTAGAAAAGATGCACTTCGAGCCTTAGGACAAAGTTGGGATAAAAATGGGACTTACTCCCTTCTAGCCATCTTCTCGCGAAACCAGGAGGACAACGTACGTAGAACCACTCTTGTTTATACTGCGAAAATTTGCTCCACGCACCCATCAAGACTTGACATTTGGGGTATGGCTCGAGGAATATGTAAGATGATTGTCGGTACGTCCCTTGAAGTGGTAAATATAACAGATATCCTTAGGAGTTGGGGGTCTGAGCAAGATTCTCATGAAAAGAACGCATGTACCATGAATAAATGCATGGCTATTAGGGTGTAGTTGTGCTGGAGCAATCCCAATATACTACAACACTTCACGGATGAATGAATTGAAAGGTGGCACATTTCCAGCCCAGCACATAAATTTGTTGCATGTAGTATATCTTGCTGGGGGAAAGTGAGGCCGATATTGTGCTAAAGGAACCAGAACGTCTTCGAAGGGGATTCCGTGGATAGAACATAATCGACGGAGAGAAGATTCGCCAATTTTTTAGGCTTGAGAGTCGATGGGGTCATCCAGAACGACAGCCCCATCAACAGCATCGGGAGTCGGGCCTATAATCGCGACAGGTGGATTCGGGATGCCGGGTATGGGGGCTGGCAATGGGTTCAAAGTCCCCATTGCCGATAACTTGGCTTAGGCTTGTCAGAAACAGTAGCGGAGCTTGATTTTTTGGACATCTCCAAAGAGCGACTGGTGTGAATAGATACCTGTTTAAGCTATACTTGAAAGATAATAGATACCAGATATAACAACAAAGTATTCCCCCGTGTTGTGTGTGAACTAGTGCGACGATTCAAGCAAAGAGTACAAATAAATTAAAGTTCTAAAGAATAAAATATAGCGTGACGGAGATTTAATTTGTCATCTCTAGAGACCGTCATGCTAACCGTCGCCAAAATTTGTCCTATGGTCGATAACATAAGTCCTGGGATCAGACATTAGCATCATATATTATGAAGGCTTTTACTTATTTTTGTTCGGTTGGATTCGTGTTTAGAATTACTTGAATTATAGAATTGTGTGGGAAGTCTTACGTGATACCTTTTGTTTTCAAAGTATTTTCAAAGTTAAGAAACTTTAACCTGTTACTCATACCAGACCCATGTCTGACCCGGAGTTTATTTCTATTTTCTTAAACTCTCGGGTACTCAAATTTTTATGAGTAGCCAAGGGATTCAGGTTAGTTTTGACAAATTGTGGAGGTGCAATGGAGTAGGAGGCTTCAGCGTTGTAGATATGTATAGTGTTCCGCTGTATTGGTATCTTTGTGTTGTATTTGAGTTGTATCGAGTTGTATTAACTAGACAGGTGTTTATAACTGTCTATTATGTGATGTATTATCTGTGTAACTCTGATTGATGTTGTATATTATGAAATATTTATGAGATTAATATAATTTATTCGTTCTGCTGTTGAGATTCTGATGTTGTTTCTTCTTTCTTCTTTATCTTTTATCTTTTCTATCCCTTTCTTTCTTAAAGATGATGCAACTTTCTGGTGGTAGAAAGTTGGGTCGTCACATAGTCGAAATTGTTATAATAATTAAATTCCAGCATACTAGGCCCTACAACCAAAACTGTAAAGGCACGTATTGGAGAATGGATTCCATACAATGACTAGGCACTGGGGTACCACCTATCACGGTACACTTCTAGAAAAATGTACTGGGGACCTCGCCGGGATCCCCTACAATAGAAGACCGTCCCTATCCCTAACCTGGATAGAACCAAATATATTATCGCCCCGGGTGTTCCCACCCTTATCGAGCTCTCTTTCTATGTACCGTATTTATAATATCCGAGGGTATCTAGAAAGGTGATAACATACCCTAATTGGGTGTGACCCACTTAGCCTTGCCGCATCTCCCCTGATTTTCGTCATTCCGGTTGATGAGGCATGAGGCTACGATTACCTTTTTAAGGAATTTATACTTAGAATGCTCATTGTCCTCCAATGACAATGTGTTGAAAGCATTCATCCATACAATTCCGTTCCGGGTCTGAATGAAACCGAAGGCACTATTCCTACTACATCCATTTTGGAATCGTCCTCAGGATTTGTAGCGATTAGCCCTTGCACTTCAATGCTCTGTCTTTGATTCCATGCTCCTATCTTCACTTCGAAAACGTATTCGTTGGATCAAAGTGGTTTTCGGATAACTTATCTGATCCTGGTCTCTTCGAAACAACGTTCGATATTTTCGGTAAGCTCAACCTCGATTTCTTTAGGAAATAACAGATGAAAATAATATTGGAGATCATCTCTTAACCGTTATTGGACAGATTCCCTTATCATCGTCCTAGAAGAATGAAACGAGTTTATACCTACAGTATAGAAACTTCGACGGTAACTGTACCATATAATTCTCGTGTTTCTCCTAGATATTCCCAAAGTTATGTTTTTGGTCCAGATTTGATAGTCGGTTATTTAACTATCAAATAAACAATCATTCAACCAAAGATTCCATTTTCTACTGAAATCACTAAGTCTTATTTAATTTATATTTTAATAAATTAAATCTTTGTACCAAAAAGTTATATAATTATTTTATCGAAATAAGTATGTTCACAAACCATTCCTTTCAAAAATATTTGAAAACTTTTTAAAATAAATATGGAAAGCACCACTGCGGTATGGATTCACAACTCAATGATTACGTCTCTATCCCGGAGAAATCCAAACTTAACTGTAGGCAATCTCTGCCTCCCGATTCCGCCATGAAAGTATATCATTACTTTTCTAAAACTTTATTTAAAAATCATCTCAAAATAATACTTATAAAGTTTCTATACAAATTTTCCAAGTTAAGTTTAGGCAATATTCTTAAATAAAAGTTATTATATAAAATAATATTAATATTGAATAATTTATCCTTTTAAAATAATAATACTGATTAATTAATAATTAACTTTAACCCAATCATTATAAAGGAACTTTAATTAAAAATTAAATATGCTTTTAAACAATTAAAATAATTACATAGCTTTAAAACAATAATTAATTCTGATTTATCAATAAAATTCTAATCGATTTTCAAAACTTGTTTATAAAACTTATAATACATTTGATAATTTTAAAATATTTAAATAACTAACTTCTGAAATATTTTTATGCTAAAACATTTTTCAATTCCAGTATAACCAATCAAATATTTATAAATTTCTCTCGATTTATCACCAAACGGTTTACATCTCCCATTTCATAAATCCCTTTTTCACATTTACAGAAGTAAAATCTATCATTTCTTTTTAAACCATTTTGCCCATATCATTATAAATTCTCAACATGAATTTACAACTTCAATTTATCAATCGATACTCATTTCACTTTTATTTATAAACATTGTTTTTAAATCCCATTGTCTCATTTCCATTTTACAACGGTTTCACATCACTAAATCCATCATAAATTTATTTCTAAATTAATTTCCATTTATAAATCAATTTCTGAAAATAAACAAACAATATTCCAAACCAACTAAATCTCGATTTTACTTCTATTTCGTAATTTAGAGATCTTATTTAAGATCCAGTATAACTAATTTTATATTCATTTCCAAATTCTCTTTTTATTTTTTCCAATCTATTAAAAATCTCGTTTTTTAAAACCCTTTGTATTCAAACAAGTATCACCTAGGATTTATTATTTAAATCCCGCTTCGAACCTATTAAAAATCTCGTTTTTAACCCTTTGGATCCCTCCAACCTATTTCCCTGCATCAACAGATGTTAATACAACATAAAAATATCAATCCCGCTTCGAAGTGGAATATCGCAGTAAATAGGGTCATCCACTATTATGCGCGACGCATAGGGTCTCATCCACTAAAATATGCGGGAATAATCAATCCAACTACTAATATATATACACTACTATATATAATAACATCCAAACTGATAATAATTATCAAATTCAACCAGGCATCCAGTAATTAATTTTAATTATTATAAATTAATTCCAGCAATCCAAAAGGAGTGAGATTTACTCACTTTGATTTTTTTTTTGTCGCCGGGACGTTCCGGTTTGGAACTAAAACCGGACGACGCCCGATTTTAGCCCAAATTTTGACTATCTCCAAATCTGTCCAAACTAATTTCATTACGAAGCTCTCATCATTGCGATCGCAATGCAAAAAGTCTCGCCCAAAACGGACCTCGTATGAGAGAGATATACATTTTTAAATTCATCGATATTTAAATTAAAAATACAATTTAATTTTCTTTATAAAAAAAAAACCCACCCAACTTCACAGGCCCGGCCAACTCTCCCCCACATCTTCTTCTCCAAACAAGTGCACAGCGTATCACTGCCATTACCGTGTATGAGATTCGAGTGACACGGAGCATCAGTCAATGAAATCGAATTCCGCCCTCGCCGTTGAATTTCTCACATCGAACACGACTCGGTGATAACCACCACGACCCCTCCGATGACATCAGTCGAAAAGCGAAAGTTCACCCCAAATCGCCTCGCCTGATCGCAAATCGACTCGGCATACCATCCAGCCTCCGACCACTTTCGATTTGCTTCCCCTCATGCCCGATCTCAACCAACCTCATGATATCACCTTCGACACCACCATTCCCGATCGCAACATTCTCGAACTACTACAGACCGTACGACAAGGTCGCAATCACCCAACATGACCGGGCTTCACCAAATCAAGGGCCTAGGTGTGAAACTCCACCGAGGATTCAAATATGAACTCAAAAACTCGAATTTAGCACTGCAACTCCAATTTTTCCCAACCCTAGCTTCGAAACTCGACCGCACCTCACAATTTCCATATCAAATCGAAGCTTGCAAAAAATACGATTTTTGAAGTTGGTTTGAATTTTTTTCATGAAGTAATGTGGGAGATTTTTATTTTTAAATTTTGATTTTCCTTTTTCTTTATTTACTGTTGGGCTTGGCTGTACAAGTTAAAGAGGAGGAAGAAGATGCCTTACATGTTGGGGAATGGCTATAGTGGCTTGAAGTGAGATAAAGGTGCTGATGTGAAAATATAGTCAAGTCAATCAAATATATATATATATATATTATTTAAATTTTCAAACCGTCTCGATTACGTAACTTAAAATTTCGAACCCCTATCGAGGTGTGCTGCTAGGCGTTCATAATGTTATACCCCTATTCCGAATGCAATGGAAAAGGTTTCGAGTCCTAATTCGATAGTATGGAGAAGATAGCTTTTTGAACCCAATTATTATATTGAATTTTCAATATAAATTTCAACGCGTTTATATCCCGTACGATCAAACAATAATTCCAAACACTACGAAATTTGAAATCCGATAATAATACACTTTTACAGATCCAATGGAACCAGTTTCGTCAAAATCTGAGACTGTGCCCCGGAAGGCTATTTTTACTCGTCGATTTTACAAGCTATTTTTAAATTGAACAAATCGCTTTGTAAATTCAATTTAAAAAGTTTTATTTTCTTTATTCTTATTAATATAAATTTAATAAGCCTTTAAATTATTTTTATCCAGCTTAAAGCTCAAGATTCAATTATTTAAGTAAATTCCAATTGTTAAATTATCCAATAAATCATTA
This sequence comes from Allium fistulosum, assembly GCA_030737815.1. Classification (NCBI taxonomy): domain Eukaryota; kingdom Viridiplantae; phylum Streptophyta; class Magnoliopsida; order Asparagales; family Amaryllidaceae; genus Allium; species Allium fistulosum. The sequence goes on along the minus strand of CM060908.1, from coordinate 968,790,425 downwards.
TATTTGAAATTCAAGTTAAAAATTAAATTTTAAATATTAAAAATAAATTAAATATTCAATTTCAAATAACCACAAATTCTGGGTCATTACAGTACAACTCTAGAGTTTGTACGCCTCCGGATAGGTGTTAAGTATAGGAAGCAATGCTCCTACACCACCAAGCCTTTAGTACGATCATGAGAATTGATTCGTGTATTTCACGATGGAAGGTCAAAATACAATTTATTGGGTCAAAACAAATGTGCGTAAAACATCATTACGACAACCCAAAAACATTTGTATGGGGATTTGATTAATTAAATATATATAAATCCCATATACTATATAAAACATTTTCTTTCGGAAATCATTTACTATAACAACAGTGTTATAGTCAATGCCTTCCTTACTTCTCCGAAAACGTCATACTGCAACAATAAATGTTGAAATCTATGTTTCCATTACTTAACACATTTTAAAACATTTTTCAAACTATTAAATTTCATTTGGAATTATTATTTCCAAAACATTAGTTCCAAAGGATAAATTACTTTTTTTAAAGTGGAAATTAGCCACAAGGGCCTCTTTAGCAAGTGGAATTAGTTTCTAGGACACACAACTGAAATAATTACTTTTAAGGACAAAACGTAAAATAATTAGTTTCTAGGGCCTAAAAACCTTTGTAATTATGTCCTTGAAAGTAATTGGACTGCTGACTTTGTCCTTGAAAGTAATTATTCTACTGACTTTGGCCTTGAAAGTAATTTCTTTAAATGTGTGTCCTAGAAACTAATTGGACTGCTAAGTTTGTTCTTTTGGTGAAATGCCCCTTTTTTAAAACCATTAACTTCATCAAAATATTTCTTTCAAAAATTCCTTTAAATAAAAATCCATATTTAAATCTCAACATAAGTCATTTCCATATTTATAAAAGTATGTTTATAAATCTCCTTTTGATTTTATAAAACTTCTATTTTATAAAATCCTTTATTTATCCAATACTATTTATAAATCATTCACAAATTCCAAGTATAAAACTATTTCTTTATTTATAAAATATCTCTTCTATAAATCTTTTTATAAACTTATTCAAAATCTCTATTTAAAAATATTTCACAAAACTGAACATTCATAACATCAAAAATCATATTTTTATTTATTTTAGAACAAATTCCTTCCTTTTAATAATTTAAAAAAATTATTAAAACATATATACACTTCCAAAATTACTTCGAAAATCATTTCAAATCAAAATCATCATTTTTAGTATTTCAAAATACCAAAAATAAGACCCATTGCTACTAAAGCACCAAATAAGTCAAAAACAATTCATGTCATCAAATACAGCATCCATCACATCATATATCAAAATATATGAAAAGTAAAACCAATAGTGGTGAGGAATCCCGTTGGATCCCCCCTACCTATCCCCCTGCATCACAAACAACATATAATTATAAAAATATAAATCAACTGCTTCGAGGCGGGACTCGTATATAAAGGGTCATCTGCTCTTACACGGGAATGTAATAGGGTCTCATCCGCTCTAATAGGCGGGAATATATATATATATATAAACTAACTAATAAATATAGTCAATCATCAAAATAAGTAACAAACAACATAAATAAATTATTCCCACTTATATAAAAATATAAGCAGGCCAGAGGTGAGTTTACTCACAAAAATGCCAGAAATCGCATACGCGCTCCGGTTTGAATAAAAATTGAACTGTCATTCAATTTAACTCAAAATTCCTACTAGCTTTGAATTCATCTAATCCAAGTCCATAGCATAATACTCGCTGATACAAACGCAACACAACTTGTCGCGTTCGATTTGGACTTCGTACGAACAAGTTATGGATTAATTAGCATTCAGTATAATTAAATATAAATTAACAAAATAAAATTAATTTAAAACTTAAACTAAATCTTTTCTTCCCCCCTTTTTGTTTTCCCTCCAACTCTCTCATGCGCGCATGCGTTTTTTTTCTTTTTTGTTCCGCTCTTCGATTGATCATCGCGCCATCCCCCACGACGTCGAGCCACCGCCGCCTGCACCCACCGCCGTGTTCCCCCACCGCCGAACCGCCTGCCCTCAATCGCGCACGAACACATGAAAAAACCACGGTCGAACCCATGTTTTGCTGCTGCAAATGAAAAGGCATTACCATTGACTCGGTTAATGATAGCTCGATCCAACCGGTAGTTTGCTTCGTATCGACATGCTCTACGTTTTCCTAGTTGAAGTCATTGGCTAATTTCTCCTTTAGAGGCTCCGATGAACCATGGTCGCACGATTTGGTTATTGTTTAATGGTGGTTGAGAAAACCTCACTTGGTAAGCAAATGAAAGAAGTTGAGGGCTATTTATAGAAAATTTCCAAAGCACTATTCGTCCGTGTAAATTTCGGACTCCAAACGAAACGTGCCGCCTGACATTCTATATGTTATACCCCTATTCTGAACACAATGGAATATATATCAGAAGCCAATTCCATCATACACAGAAGTTAGCTTTTCAAAATCAAATTATTTTAATTTAAAATTCCTTTAATTAAATTCTACACATTTCGAACTCGCACGACCAAATGATACGTCCAATCACCACGAAATCCGACAGCATAAAATAATTCACTATTACGGATCCAATGAAACTGGTTTCGTCGAAATCCGAGACAGTGCCCCAAAAAAGCTATTTTTACACGTTAATTAAAATGAGTAATTTCATAAATCAGTTTAAATCACTTTTAACTCAAATTTAAAAGTTATTATCTTCCTTCTTAATTAAATAGAATTTAAATCAACTTTAGAAATTGTTTTTGTTCACATTAAATTTAAGATTCAATTATTTAAACAATTTCAAATATTAAATTTAACAATTTAATTATCCAATAAATTGCTATATGAGAAATATGTTATTTAACTTATAAAATTAACTTTTCAGTATTTAAAATTGATTAAAAATTGCAATTTTGAATGACTGAAATTCTGGATCGTTACATTTCGAATGCCAATTCCATAATGCTAAGAAACGTTTTTGTGTTTCAAGACATAGTACCTTCTTACTAAGAAATTTATATGTATAGAAATTAGAAGTAGTGTGACAAACATGGTAAACATAGTTATAAATTATATAGATGAATTAAATTTAACCAAGCTTAAGACAGAGACTATTATATTAGAACGTCTAAGAAGAATTCTTACACTGAAAAACTACGAGTTTCTTATTAATGTAGAAAAAATAAATTGTTAGCAATGATAATATCCTCACTTCTTGACAATGCATAGAGAGTATAGACTGTAACAACCTAGAATTCTATCACTTTGATTTGTAAATATTTAATTTATTTTAAATATTCAATTAATGGTTTTAATAATGTGAATATTAGGCTCAGGTCCCTTATAAGTTTCAAAATACACAAAAACCCCAGTAAAAAAAGTATGTAAATTAGGTCCCTAGAATTAAGTCACTAAGTAATTGCATATAGTTATGCAATTATTCACTGAATAATTGCAGACATTTATTCAATTATATCCAAAAGTTGCATAAATTTCCGCAATTTTTTTGGTGAATAATTGCGGAAATGTCTGCAATTTTTTGATATAATTGCATAAATGTCTGCAATTATTCATTGAATAATTGCATAAGTGTATGCCATTATTCGGTAACTTATTTATAGGGACCTAATTTACAAACTTTTTTTTACTGAGGTTTTTGTGTATTTTGAAACTTATTAGGGACCTATGCCAAACTGTATATAACCCTCTTTTAATTTATAACTAATGATAGAAATTCATTTTTGAATTCTATTTACATAAATAGGTAGTTCGAACGAAAATTGAAAATATGACCAAAACTCACTTTTTGGATTTTCATATTTTTATCGAACGAAAAGTTGTAGAAAGTCGAAATACCCTTGCATATGCTTTAAAACAATATTCAAGTAATTAAAGAAAAGACTTTATATTTTGGAATGTAATAAGAAATAAATAAAATAATGATAATAAAAAAATTTAGTATAGTTAAAATTTGAATATGAAATGATGTAAGATTCCTTTAGTAATCAGATGAACAAAAGTACTTGAGCTAATCTATTATCCAACATGTTTGCATATTCTTGACATTTTGATAGCTTGGGATTTTATGTAAGAGTTGGAAATTGTGATTTAAGGGCATCCTTATTTTATTTTCTTATTTTTATTTATTTATGTAACCTCTTTATATATCCACTATTCTCATCACATACTTAATATTTCATCCTTTTATTTTCATCTCCATTTCTACATCACTCAAGAGTATTAGAAAGAACAAGAAAATTTAAGCATGGATTTTGCATTCTAAATAATTCGGGAAGTTGAAATCTTTGTTTCTTTGTTTGTATTATTTATATATAAAATAAATGTTGTGAAATTTTTACTTATTTCTTGATTGTGATTTCTTAAATAATTCTCTTGTTTTTGGTTTAAAATCATATATTTTTTTATGTCTATTTACTTTGAGATGGAAAAATGGATTTATTGTAAAAGAGGAAAAAGAACATATATTGTTCTCTGTTTTTCAAATAAATATCTTCCGTTCCATGTTCAAAAATCCATAACCCCCAAACCATTTAGAATTAGCCAAAGGTTTCAGCTGTAAAATTGTATAGTTTGGTCTCTAGTCTTTTTTAAAAATAGTCAAGGGTTATTTCACCGAGTGGTGTGTGAGATATGGGTTAGAATCAGTAAATGGTCGAACATTGTCGATATTTCTTCGAGCTCGGATCAACGAACAGAGGGTATTGTCATGTTCGTATCTACGAATCATGATTTTAAGGGTAGTCTCGTGATTTTTGGGGTTGTTGAGGTGTCATGACTATTAGATGATAAATTTCCTATCATTTGGGGGTTTTTGATGATCTTTTAGAGGTTTGGGGCGGAGTGATCAGAGTTTGAGCAGGCTTGGGTCAAAGCGGTGGTGTGGTGGTCGCCGCATGGGGTATGACGGTCGGAGGGCCGTGGATGACATCGAGTTAGGGTTTAATGAAGTGGGTTTTTTGTTCGAACGCAATCTTACTGGCGGCACAACGAGGCATCGAGTTCGGTGAGGGTAGGACTAGAGGTGCGGGGGTGGTAAGCAGTTCAGGTAGAGGTGGAGGCGAGTCCTAGTTTGGGTCGAGTTGGTATAGCGAGCTCAGTTTGTTGGAGCGTGTGCAATACTGGAAGCGCGCACGCAATTGCAAATTTGGGGTTTTGGGTCGATTTCCATTCGAGGGCGTTGGAGGGGACAGCGAGGGTGCAAGCGGGTTGCACAAGGCATTTGGGGTTTGTGGGAGTGGTCGGCGCAGTGGTCGGAGGACGATGGTGGCGTGTAAGGTGCACGCGTGCACATGCATGCACGAGAAGGTTGGATCCGGGTTTGATTTGGGAGGAAAATGAATTTTGGAATTTGTTAACCCGCTTTTTAGCGAAGCAAATTTCAACTGGACTTAGAAGATTCAAACAAGGATGAAAGGGCTTGAAAATTGGGAGGCACACTTAGAGGGACTAGAGAATTAAGCTCAGGAAGTTTGGTTGGAAAATTGGCTAAGTCCTTAAATTTTCCCAAGTTAAGGCCTTAAGTCAACTTGTTAAGAAATTGGCAAAGTCCTTAACTCGTCCCGAGTTAATGCCTTAGGTTAACTGGTTGGAAAATTGGCCAAGTCCTTAACTCGTCCCGATTTAAGGCCTTGGTCAACTGGTTGGAAAATTGACTAAGTCCTTAACTAGTCCCGAGTTGAGGAGAACATCGGGACAGAGACGGAATGACTTGAAATTTGGCGAGAGCACTTAGAAAAGGCAAAGGAAGGATTTTGAAAATTTTCACCATGATTGAGCCAAAGCACCTTAACTTGTCCCGAGTTAAGGATTTGACTCGAGATGCTTGGGTCTTCCGGTGTGACTTCGTGCTATCTCACTGACTTCATTGCTATTGTGCCACTGTCTCAATGTTGCCCGATTCCTCTATGAATACCAACTTACCTGCTACTGGAAATGGATACTTCTCTTTATTGAATCTCTATTAACACTCTTGGACTTGGAGCTTCACCAACACCTTCTTCACTTCTTATCTCTTCCAAACTTATTCAAGTTCATTGTAACATTGATCTAGGGAAAAACTAGTTGTAATCCAGAGAGACAACTACTAGCAACTAATACTAAAACTTGATTAAAGAGGATGCAGGCTGGAGATTACGCCGAACCACTATAAAAACTTCTATATGTTATTTTCTATTCTCTACCTTTTCTTTTACTTTTAAATGAACTAGTGCTTTCATCCAATTTTCGGACGTTGATCCATTTTTTTGTTAACATTTTGGTGCTTTCACCGAGCAGTGAACTTAGAATAAAAAACCAGGAACCAATGCAGGAGCATCTATGGTTAGAGCAACACAAACTTAAATAATGCCTCCACGACTTGAGGGCACAATCGATTTGGATATAGGATAATCTTTAATACCTAGAGCGGGCGATGTTGGAGCCAGAGAGACAAATCGGAATACAAATGCATGACAGAAGGAACTAGAACCAGAAGCCCACCATTGGAAAAGAGGGGCAGAATGAAGTTATGGATCAGAGACTTCCATTGGATGACAACCCCATGATCGGAATGGATTAGGGTCAGGTTCGATTCCTTTATGCTAACTTTGAATAAATGATGCAATATAACCTCAAGCCGCTTACACGTGTATGAGATCCTGAACGGCCCCTTGGTATGCTCTAAGTCAGATGCTTGAGATGACTATTTATGACAATAATAACCCTAGACCACTTAGACGTGCACAAAACCTAGATTGGTCACTAGTCACACTCTAAGTCAGATGTCTGGGATGATTGCTTAGGATAATAATAACCTCAGATCACTTACACGTGTATGAGACCTAGATTGGTCTCTAGACACGCTCTGAGTCCGATGTCCAAGATGAATGCTTAGGATTTCTTCTTGTTTGCTTTGTTTTAATTTGAATTTGAATTTTGAAAAATCCACGGAAACGTGATGATTGATATTTATTGCCTTATGTCTCGTCTAGAGAGACGAGAACAGAGTGCAAGGTGCTAGTCCCCTTGCCAAAGAGCAAGCGGATGAGCTTGTACGGATTTGGATCGTCTTAGAACTTCCGCTTTCGGGCAGGGCCAAAGTGCATGGTGCAAGTCCCCTTGTGGGAGAGCAAGTTGATAGGATTGTACAGATTTGGATCACCTTAGAGCTACTATCCGGAGAGATAGGGCCATAGTGCAAGGTAGTTTACTAGAGGTTGGAACGACATCTGGAGCATATGCTTTAATAATTTGGCCTCTATGTTTTAGAGCTGGGCAGTCCAATTTCATGTGTCTGAACTGATTACAATTATAACGATTCACTTTCAGTTGGGCTACATTACAATCCTTAGCTTTGTGTCCTACTTGGTTATAGATGTAACATTTACCCTTTGAGAGGTTCGTCCAATAATTCTTTGCAAGGTGTCCTACCTTCTGACATCTATGACAAGTAACCACCCGCCTTTCGCTTTTCTCTTCTTATGGACCATTTCATTTATGCTTGCCCACTTATTGTCCCTCTCCTTCCTTAAACTGATCCTTAGCTAACTCCCTTAGAGGTGAATTCATTCCCAACACCTTCTTCGTTGGAGTATTCACTAACTCAAATCCAAATCAGGCTAACTCATTAAACTGACATACTCCCCAATATCATTTCTCCCTACTTCAAATGAATAAACTTCTCTAATAATAAATCCTTCTTGGCACCTAAAAGAAACTTAGTCTCATATCTCATTTTAAACATTATCCAAGTAACGATATTCACATCTACTTCTGATGTCACTACCTCCCACCAACATGCCGCTTCCCCTTTCAAATGCCAAGCAGCTTATTGTCTCTTAGTAGCATCACCAATTCCTAATAGGTTGAATTTTTTTCATAATCATTTAGCCATGCCCGAGTTACTGAGTTTGGTTCCTTCCTGAGAAAAGACTTCCCAGCAAAGCTGGAGAAATCCCTACACAACTTAGGAAATGGCTAGAATCGCAGCTTGAGTGGTAGCGGTTGCGAGTTCGGTAGGGTCGTTAGTAGCTTGGCTAGTCTCCTGAAGGTAACATCTGAACCAAACTGGTATATTAACTCAAGGAATATCCAGTATATCCACACAAGTGCCAGTCCCTTCCCTAGTTTCTATTCTACATGGATTGGTTGTGTTGGTCTCTGTTCCAATTTCGATTAAAATACCCATTTCAGCTATCTGTAAAATGAGGATTCATTAGCAACTTCCCAATAGATAGTGATCAAAACTGGAACAGTGATTGGGAGTGTGTATATGTACTTTTGTTCATAAATATATATATATATATATATAATAGAAAATAAAAATGCGCTCTCTGAATTGTTCCTAATTTTTATCCTAGTTTCTAACCTATGATCTGATACCAAATGTAATAACCCGCCCTCTCGACCCTGGGTCTGATGCTCGAACCGACGTCGATAACCCGAGAATTGAAAGGACGAGTTGTTGAGAGTTGAAATAAAATAAGCATATACAGACATAGATATATCTTAGATATTAGATACAATTCTAACTAATAATATATAGACATATATATATATATATATATATCTTAGATTTTGCTTAGCCACTACATGTTCCGTCACCACGTGATACCTAACTGTTATGTACATCTAACCATATCACACCATGTTTATGTAGAGTCACTTCCTTGGTCCGGCCTCATGACCTACAAGGTTGCATGTTGTCTACCACTACGTAATCGCGTATATCACTCACTTCCTTGGACTGTACCTAGCCTACAAGAAAGCCTGCTGTCCTCGTGCTACCTAATTGGACTCATACTTTGGTCCGTCTATAGCCTGTAGGATCGCTTAACTTCCACCTCCTCCACTTGGCCCGCTGAAGCACAATAGGGGAGCAACGTCATGCTTAAACTACATATTTGTGTCACATGACTGCATTCATATCCCCATACACATCTGGGCCATCTATCTACGCCCTAGACTCATTTATGTCCATGTCCATCATCATATCACATTCCTGTACCACAACTACATATATATTCAGTTCAAATAATAACCAATTATCACACCTATTCGTTTTTCTTCATAGCACCATCATTCGCCTTGTTACCAGCCTTAGATAATCTTCTAGAACACAAGACGCAGGGTTAAAATAGTTCGTTATTTATTTATATAGGCCTTTCTGGGTCTAGGTTCAACATGTGCCCTGACTCGGCCACTGGTGCATCGGTCCAAGCCCATCGGGGGACCAATGTACGTGTTTTCTACAATTCTTAGATTTTGAAAAATTTGTGTTTTCATCATCGTTTCCACTTTTGGCCACCTCCGTTCTGCCTTCGATCATCTGAGAATGTACATAGGACCTAACCCTAAGTTTCTAAGTTGAGTTTGATTATTTATTTCATTAATTTAAGCGTAATTCATCGAATTAAACATATTTATATTAGTTCTAATTCGATGTTCATATACAAATCCTTCCCAACTCCTATTTGAATCTGAATTCATGTATTTAATTACATTATTCTATGGTATTATAGCCTATATATCATCATTAAAATGTCATGATTGCATTAATGGAGGATGAATCACTCACCCAAATGTCTATTTCTATCCAAACCCTTATTGTTCGGCTTATTGCATATTTTCACTTCATATTTGCCCCTCCAAATCACTACCGGTACGTAGCCTTATCTGATAGGTCACATTTAATCTAGTGGATTTTTGAGAGCATTATTAAGCTTTGGTCTTAGGTGGTTTGAAAGGAAGGAGGAAGAAGAAAGAAAGTGATGCGGTCATTTTTGAAACTGAAAAATGTATATGTATTCTGATCTAAATAGAAGGAGAGAAAAATAGTTGTCGACCTATATTCAAATTCAAACTCAACCCTAGCATTGTGGCCCATTTAACTCAATGTTATTTTAACCATAACTCCTTCATACGAACTCTAAACGAGGCAAACAAAAAATACTTCACGACTTAAAAAATGAGACGATCGTAATGGAGTTAGTTTCGTCATCAAATTCCAAAGTCTGAAAACGACAATTTCGCCCCTTCTTATATTTAAGTAATTCATTAATTTCAATTATTTTCATATTATTATATAGATAAAATATTTATCAAATTTCTGGGGTATTACAAGAAGATAGTGTTGCTCCAAGAGGAAATTCTAAACAAACAACGTATTGACTCTTGGTAGGATCATTTTCAGGTAAAGATAAAATTTCTGATCTAATTTTAGTTCTTATGAATATGTTCATATATGTCACCCTATTCTATTTTATATATTCATCCATAATTAGTTTTAAATTCTTGTATAGTATATATATTATAATAAACTATATATGTTAAATATATAAATATAATACATATATACGTAAATATGTTTATGTTTTGGTAATTTAAGAAAATAATAATACTTATTCATATTTGAAAATATAACTATATTTGTATATATTATATATAATTAAAACAAAAACTTTTTCATAATTATGTTTTCATTTTAGATTAAAATAATAAAGTATTTTTAATTTTTTCTTTATTCTTACAAATTTTAAGTTATGCACACACATATATGTATTTAAATCATATCTATACAGATATTTAATTAAAAAGATTAAAAAATTTCAAATCACAATAAGATAAACTTTATATTTAATATATATATATATATATACTAATTTAAATGAATTTTAAAAATAAAATTTTGAGTCTATAATATATTTTATATATTTTGTCGAATTACAAATTAGTAAAAAAGGAAAAACTTCTTTTTCGATTGTAGTAACTTCAAATAAAAAATAATTTATTTTTATTGTATATATATATATATTGAATAAGTCAATAAGTTTTTAATTTTGGTTTATTTTTAAATAATTGAAAATAAACATATTTATTATATATATACATATATTATTTATTACATATATATATATATGTATTACAACAAGTGTTTTATAACATACATATGTATATTTTTTTAGCAAAGCTAGCGGAGTTGACTGAGCCCCTACCAGATTTTATTGCAAATAGACAATAAAATAAAAATAGGTCGAAACATGCTTCAAGCTAGAAAACACACAAGAAAAACACAAGGAGAAAAGACAAACACACATACAAATAAAAAGAAGGAAAAGCAAATTCAAAAACATAGGAGGAACCCGAAGGAAAGGCAAGATTATCTCCAAGCAGAGATTGAAGCAACACAGAAGACTTCCATCCTCATTATTGCAACTAAAACTTCATTTTTCAAAACTTTCCAAAGCACTTCACTGTCTCTTCTTTTCTTCTCAAAGAAAATGAGATTCCTTTCCTTCCAAATCAAATTCAAATATTTCTTAATACACAGAGCATTTAGACGAGATCCACAAGTTCGCCATCTTGTAGAGTTGTATATCATATTCCAATCAATATCAGTTAGGCTAGACAAATTGTTGCTACCAGCCAGGTCATCAACCTTCTCCATAAAAGAAGATTCACATCACAGCTAAAGAAGATGTGATAACATGTCTCATTGTTAACTCCACAGAAAAAGCATAAGCTTCCATGATTGAGACCAAACCTCATCGGAACATCTCTTGTTAACAAAGGTTGATTTAGCACCTTCCAAAGCATTATATTTTCCTTGAGGAAGTGTATGAGTTCCCTATAATCTTCATCCATCTGCATGGTGGGATGTTATCATACCTGGATATCATTCTGTTTACATGGGCAACTGAATGAGGATTATCCTTCTAGACAACATGGTCATGACACACAGAAGGATAAGTGGTGGTCTGTAGCTGAACCCAGGCAACTTTGATGACCTGGTTGGAAGAGAAGGGTAGTTGAAGATGGCCATTCAAAATATAGTCTATAGCCTTAGCCTCCTTTGCAATTCCAGTTTGTATTATATCCTGACAATTCAAGAGATTTGACAGAATCATGCCAGGAGCTCCCCAAGGCTCTGTCCAGAATTTAACAGGGGATGAGTCAGCCATCTTCATCAATATAAAAGGTAGGAAATAAGCTCTCAAAGCAAGCAGTTTTCTCCATGTCCAGCTATAGGACTGTGGAACTTGCATACACCAGAAATTCTTCCTACCAATTCTATGTGCCCAGACCCTTTTCACCCAGACACTATCCTTTTTAGATAATATAGAGTTGAAATGTGAACTAAAGGTAGCCATATTCCAGTGAAAAATGTTCTTCACCCCTAAACCTCCTTTTGACCTTGGCATTTCAAGGAACATGGCATAGGCTTCCTCATATGGATGCAACCACACCAAAAGAACCTCATCATAACACTTCTAATCATTCTCAACAGTTTACTAGGCAAGATGAAGGCTCTAGCCCAATACATAACCATGGAGAAGCTAACTAATTTGATAAGAATTAGGCGGCCAGCTTGAGATAGGAATCTATTCGCCCAGCTGTCCAAAGAAGAAGTGATTTTGTTATAAAGGGAAGGCAATCAGTCATCGATATCTTGGAAGAAATGAGAGGCAATCCTAAATAGGATATGTCATAATTCATCAGCTGAAGGCCGGAAGCATTTGACAATTCAGTAGAAAGCTGCAAGGCAATACCAGAAAAAATTATGCTAGATTTGGACAGGTTAAGAATAAGGCCGGTCGTTGTTGAAAAGGATGACAAGGTGGTCGGAATGCACTGGATTGAAGGCAGTTGAGGCTTTGTGAAAATCATAATGTTATCAGCAAACATAAGAGTGGATATTTGGGGGTCTCTACACCTCGAATGGTATCTTATTAGATTGGCATTATACTTAAGAGAGATTAGTCTTGTAAAGACTTCCATCACAAGAATAAAAATATAGGAGGAGATTGGGTCACCTTGACATATCCCCTACTTTCTTTTGAAATAGCCAACTAATCTACCATTTAAAATGAGGGAGAAACTAGGAGAAGAGATACATTCATACACCCAGCCAACAAAAGGTTTGGGAAATCTCATGAGAGCCATGATGCGAACTATAGAAGTCCAATGAATTGAGTCATAAGCTTTCTTTATATCAAGCTTCATCATGGAAGCAAAGTAAGCATTAGCTCTACCATACCCACTAAGAAGCTCCTGTGCAAGAAGCACATTATCTAATATGCTCCTCTTTGGCAAAAAAGCTACCTGATTTTGGAAATGAGGTCAGGGAGAACTTGAACTAATCTTGTTGCAAGAATTTTAGATATACACTTATATACAACATTGCAGCATGAGATTGGTCTAAAGGAGCTAACAGAGTTGGTATGGGATGTCTTTGGAACTAGAACAAGGTTTGTTGCATTAACTTCAAGGAGGAGTTTGCACTTATCAAAGAAGTTATGAACAGCTTTACAAACAAAAATCAGTGTGGATGATATCCCAACTATTTGTGAAAACGAGCACATTGAAGCCATCTGGTCCTCCACTCGAATTCTTGTTCATTGAGGACAAAGTCAGTTTTATTTAATCATCAGTAACCATGTTGACAAACAAGGAAGCCTGGTCAGTGCTGAGCATGGGAAGTGGAAGTTCATCAAACATATTAAGATCAGGAGAGAAATTGGCAGAGTTACCAAGGAGATCATTGTAGTAGCTGAGGAAAGCAGTATCAACCTGTTCAAGAGAAGAGAAAAGGCAGCCATCTTCACCATGAATAGATCGAATGTTTTCTCTAGCTTGCTTGATTTTGATCGAAGCATGAAAAAATGCAGTTTTTCTGTCACTAAGCTGGAGCCATTTACTTTGTAACTACTATTTTTTCATGCTGCTTTCACTATCAAGAGCTTGGTTGAGAGATGTAAAAAGCCTTCCTTCCTCCTCAGCCACTTATGCGTCACTAGGGTTGTTCATTATGTACTCCTGAGCTACTCTGAGTTTTTCCTGTAAAACGTTAGACTGCTTTGATCCATCGCCATACAGCTTATAAGCCCAAGATCTTAGTGCTTCTTTAAAAAAAGTTAGCTTCCTACAAAATTTAAACATAGGGTTACCATAACTACTAGAAGACCAAGCAGTCTTTATAATATTTTTATATTTAGGGGACTTAATCCAAGCATTGAAAAATTTAAAGTTTCTTTTCTCTTTAACTTTGGGAAAACCAGAAGAAAAAATAATAGGGGAATGGTCTGACAATATTGGATTGGGGATGTTAACATAAAGATTAGGCCAAAGAGAATAGGAGATAAGGTAATAGAAAGCATGATCAATAGTAGAAAATGTTCTCACACCACTCCTACTCCTATTATTCCAAGTGAATTTAGCCCCAGTAGAAAGGATTTTGATAAGGTTCGAATCAATGGTAGCAATGTTAAGAGGTTGAATTTCTTTTGGCAGCAGGGGAAGACCACCTTGCTTGTCATCCAAATTTAGATAGCAGTTAAAATCACCCATGACAATCCATGGGTTAGTTTCCTGCCGAAGATGGGGAAGAAAGTTTAGAAGATTTTGTCTCGAGACAATGGAATTGTCAACATAGATAATAGTTAGATAAAAGGAAACGGAAGGATGAGTACATGTAACATGAAAGTGAATGTATTGTCTTGAAGAGATGATAGTTATTAAAGAGAAGGAGTTTGGGACATGAAGAACAAGGATCCTGCCATATTCAACATCACAAAGATTATGATGAAGTGTCCAGGAGGGGTTGATGTAGCTAGCAGCTCGTATGGTTAAAGGAAAATTTAATTTTTTTCAAGAATGGCAACAAATTTGAGCTCATAGGAAGAGATAAGATTCTTAACCTGATCAAATTTAATATGATTGTGAGCACCTCTTATATTCCATACTCCAATGTTTGGTATCATCATTAAACTAGAGAGATTGATGGTTAGTTATTTTCTTGCTCATGGTTGCAGGAGATTGTGAATAAGAAATGGCAGATAAGGCATTGTGAGTTTTTGAAGGGGGGAATTTCTTAATGTTACCAGAACTAACGTTGCGATTGTCAGCTGGAAACTGAGGTCCAGAATTAGAATTTGATTGAGTAGTGGAAACCCATCTAGGGATGAAAGAGTTGCTAACATAAGGAAAGGATGGTGATACTGATGATGGCATTCGGCCAAGCAGGCTTTGAGGGGGTGAAGAGGAGGGACAGATTGGTAGTAAAAAGGAAGAAGATAAAGAAGATGGAGGATCAGATTGTTCATGCATGGAATGCACAATCTGTTTCAGTTGTGTTTCAAGAGCTACACAAAAATTTGTTTCAGCTACTTCAATACTGTCTTGATTGCTTCCTCCATCATATATATGAGTTGGTTTAAGCTGTTTTTTATCATGATTTGGGGTAAAAGAACCACAGTTACTGGTCGAATCAAGCCCACTATGAGTGTGCATATGAACATGCATTTTACTGTGAAATGTGTTATCCAAATTTTGGTTATCACCCCGAACTTCATTCTCTCCAGATTGTTCCTTGGTAAAATCACGGCTTGCTTCGAGTAAATTACCCTTCTCATGAAAGGCATGATACTTTGTATATTATTTATCATGTTGTGGCGTTAAGCATCATCCTCAGTTACTTCGGGTCTTTTCCTAGGAATTTCATGTTCAGCTTCGAGACACTCACCCTCTTCAATTTCAATTTCATACCCACTGCCTCCTCGTCACCACACCTTACTGTTCCATCAATCCCAATGTCAGTATCATACTCCAAAGTAATAAACTTGTTCGAAGTACTAATCATGTTAATAGACTGAATGGGATTGTCAGCATGTTCAGAATTCTCATGATTATCGTTTTCCTCATCAACTTCTTCATTAACAACAGACTTTTTCTTTCCAACCTCAACATTACCACTAAATTCATTTACTTTATTAGTTAAATGGCTAATTCCTTTTTATTTCTTTTTATTATGCGAGACTCTCTTCCAAACTTGTTTCGACTTGACTGCCTTGCTAAAAACTTCATTATTTCATATGCCTTCCTCTTCTCGTTCTATAGGACCAGTAATACCTGCTTCAACCGTTTTAATTTCACAATTTGCCAGAAGGCAGGTAAGATCAGTGTGTCCAAACTCCTTGCATTTAACACATATTTCTGTTTTCTAGAGGTAGTTAAGTTGAACCATCTGATTACTGCCATCAAGCAACTTTACCGAAAACTTGTCCAAAAGCTTCTGATCAGGTTTTACTTCAACCAAACATTTGGCAAAAGTTATTCTCTCAAGCTTTTCAGTGGATTCATCCATACATAAAAATTTACCTATTCTTGAAGCAAGCCAGTTGATATCGTAATGATACCAGGCATAAAGGGGGATGTTGCTAAGTTTAATCCACACAGGGATAGAATGAATGGTTCCACAACTATTACCTACTGAACCATGCCATGGCTTAGTAATAAAAAGCTTGTTTTTCATAACTATAGGATCGGCCTCTGCTATCCTCATACGATCATCCATAGATGAAAATTTAAACAAAAAAGGAAACCATCAGACTTAACTGACACATCACCTTTCAGCCTCCACACCCTTTTCAAGTGATATACAATAGTCAAATAAGAAAGAGGTTTGTCAAGGAAGAAACCCACAAGGAAATCCTTCCACACTTCATTCCCGGCCAAGATGATGTCCTTAGAAGGAATAAGCACTTCACTAGGAGATTTTGCAAATATTTTTAAAATTAGATTTTATTTCAAATTTTTATTTTTAAAACATTTTAAAAGTGTAGTTGTAATTTTCCAATATTAGTTGTATTTTGTTTACAATTTTTAATTCTACTTTCAATATAATAAACTATTTTCTTTATTTATTTTCTATTTTTACTAAGACTATTTATTTATTTTCATTTCAGCATTATTTTGTTTTAACTTTTATTTTGTTTAATTGATTTTTATTTGTTTATATTGAATTAAAATGAATTGGAAATTCAAAGAGACAAAAGCTTTTAAAACTTGTGACTTTTCATTTGCTTGTCTTTTCATTGCTTGGCCTTTCATTTTCTCTTGTTTAGCCATACATTTTCATTGCTTACTCACGTGAAAAACTTCCCATCTCATCATCATTGATGTCCATTCCATTTCTATAAATATTTTGGTAAGTCATGGCTTCCTCTTTTTCTCATTTTCCTCTTCTTTTCCATTTGATTTTGCCTTGATTCATCTCATGTTTGCTCGGCGATTACCACCATCATCTCCACCGACCACCACCATCACCTTCCCCTCATCATCCACGGCAGCAACCACCCTTTCCCCCTGTCCAAACCTGACCGTGATCACTCCATGGACCAATCACCTCAAAACTTTGCAAAAACTCCTTGAAAACTACATGGCCGAGCCATTTTCCCATCACCCCTTCATGTTTAGCTTCGGCCATCACCCTAGCACCACCACCATGTGATATGACCTCTGACCATCACCTCCTACCCCTGACCTGACCTGTAGAGCCATGGCCAAGCCCATATGACCATAGGCCGAGCCTACGTTGCAACCAAAACCCCTCTTTCTTGCTTTGACCTTTAGCATTCCATGCCTTGTAACTCCAAACTATTTATCTCCTTAGCCTAGCCGTGCATATGTGAGCCAAACCCAAGCCTTACCACCAATAAAACATGTATGGCTGAGCCTATAAACATGTATGGTCGAGCAAAAGTTGAGTTGAGATCAAGCAATTTTGATTTAAAAGCTTGGTGATGTCATTTGTTAATTCTAATTTCCATTTTTGTTTCAATTAATCTTTGTGTTGAAAATATATATTTATATTGCCTTATTTATTTGTTGTACACAAGATTAATATCTTGGCTCTCTCTCCACTTGAATGAAAATTCGTGCTATCGTGCTTTCTGGGATTTGTTTGTGTGTTTTGATTTGCGAACTCTAGCTTAAAAAGGTGAGTTATTCACGCTTGACATTCATACTTATAGAATTGTGAAGTGACAACAAGTGAATGTGTAGAATTGTTATACCATGTTATACCTGCCTTTGATATATATTATATGATGTTAAACCCTGTTACAAACCTGTCACATCATCTGCTATGTTATATTCTGTTATATTATTTATTTTTATTCTGTTTCTTACACTGCAAGTTCCCTGTAGAATGGAATCACTATGGGTTGAAATGATACATACCCAAACGGACTTTAGAATAGGGAAAAATCGTTATGGGCTGAAATGATAGGCCTGAGCGATTTTTATTTATTTTATTAACTTGGGATTGTGGGTTTGAAATGATAGAACCTGGATTTTTCTTTGTAAATTACGGATTGAAATGATATATTATCTGTATCACTTGACCTAGGTTAGAAAATATTATACAGACTCGTGGTTATTTTATATATTTTTCTGGAAAGTTTTAAGTATTTTAAAATGTAAAAATATGATAATTTGATTTAAATTGAATTTAAAATGATTTAATAAAGGGATAGTGATTTTTCTATAAATTAAAAATGTTAAATAAATGAATGGAAAAATTGTGATTTGAAACATAACTTAATTTGGAAATTTATGATTTGATTTTTAAATGGAAGTTTAAGTTAATTAAATAAAAATGGAAATTACGTTTTATTTATGAAATGGAAATTTAAATTTAAGTGTTAAGGTAAATTGTTAAAAATGAAAAGAATGGGAAATGGTACACTTGAATTTAATAAGTGAAATTATTGGGAAATTTGATTTTATTGTAAAAAAAATTCTTTCTAAAATCATAAGTTAAAGGGTATTTAAATGAACGTTTTTGAAGTGGAAAAATATGATTTTTATAAGTTTAAAATGGTTAAAATCGAAGTTTATTTGTTTCTGAAATTTTATTATAAATCTGGAAATTGAATTAGTAGCACTTCAGAAATGCTATCATTTCTGAAATTAACTTAAAATCTGAAGTAAAGGATACTGCAGCACTTTGTAAGTGCTGTGGGTGATGCAAATGAACTAAAGGCTAATTAACTAAAGGCTACTACAGCACTTGGTAAGTGCTGTGGTTGCAAAAAGTAAATCTAAATCTGAAATTAATTAAAAGAGCTACAGTAGCACTTGATAAGTGATGCAGTTTGCTGAAATGAGATTTTCAAATTGAACAAAACTACTGCAGCAGTTTTGTAAATGTTGTCTTTACTGAATTGAACTAATTTTCCAAATTGAACTCTGAACTACTGCAGCAGTTTTGTAAATGTTGTCTTTGCTGAAATCAACTGTTTTGAAATATAACTTACCACGGCATTTTCTAAGTGCTGCGAATGCTGAAATTTCAATGTTTTGAAGTATTTAACTAAATAAACAAGCTTCAAAAGTGCTAAATTTTTGGGAATTGAATATTTGATTTGAAAGAATATTGACTTTATTTTTAATGGTTTAAATGAATTATTTTGATTGGAAATATAAACCATTTGAAAAGTATAACCACGGGTTATAATAATGATTGGTTGTTAAAGAGATCGGGATCAGATATGGACATACTCTATGTCGATACCGAAAACCACTTTAACAACTGTGTACGCGGTGGAGATTCCAGAATGAAGTAGGATGGTGGTGACGATCCTATTAAGGTATATACGTGGACCCAACTCCCATGAGTTGGCATAAGGTGGCTAAAACAGGAGCGATTGATGGGCCAATGAGGTAGCACCTCTGATCGGACACACTTCTTCGATACCATTCTATTACTTTTGTAATTGATTGAGTGCACCCCTTGATTTTGGGAGTGTGGCTCGAGGTGGGCGGTAGTGGCTGCTATGCGTTACCACCAGCCCGGATGCGTAATTGGTATATTTACCCTGGCATTGCCTAGTTGTGCCGTGTCACCTATCCTAACGAGCTTTACTACGAGTTTGGATTTGTGCCATAGCCTGTGGAGTATTGAGGGTAGCCCCCGATCTGGGAGTATGCTAATACTGGATAGACTACTAGGACTATTACGTGTTAAGGTGGAAAATGTAAAGCCTTAATGCTATTTAAAAGTAAGTTTATTTTATAATTAAACATTATTATAATAGCGAATATTACTACATAGTAGATAGTTTAACGGATCCTTAAAGAATGGGCGATCCTAAGCATTATTTAAGTTACTTGTACCTTTTATTACAGTTTACTTGAGTTGGTTTACATTGTATAAGTATGTAGTCCTGACTCGAGTGTTTGTGTTTTATTTACGCTCGGGTCAGCCTGAGTATCAGCTTTGGACCTCACCTTCTGGAGCTAGGACTGCTGGAGATCATCATTTATCTAGTTGCTATCTATTTCCATTCAGTATTTCTATGTCAGTTTTGTATTAGAGATGTATTTGGGATTTCTACTATGCTTATGTATTCAGACTTAAGTTGTATCTGTTCTTCAGACTATGTATTTTGAATATGTTTTGAGACTATGTATTGTAGTGGCTTCATGAACCACTATTTATTTTATTTTCCGCTGCGAGTTATTCTTATATTCTGTGCCTGTGATTATGTGATTGGTTTTATTTGCTCCAAATTTATTACAATCTATTGTTTTGTATTATTCAAGTCCGACGTGTGTGGTTTTATTGTCGATTTGAATGGTCCAAAATAGTGGGTCGTTACAATTCCAATGGAATAACTTGTGGACAGTAGGAGCCGGCATTGCGAGGTTTGGACTTAAAAAGAGAAGACCAAGGCATGAAACCATTAGAAGACAAGGGAAGAGGGATATAAGCTGATGACAGGCGAAGAGACACATCGGAACAAGGCAGAGAAGAAGGCGGAGGATCTGGAGTAGGAGGAACAAGGATGGGGGCAGCAAAAAGAGGAGTGGGGGATGGGATGAGGAAGAAGAAGGAAGGAAGGTACGAAGTAGGAGGGATACGTATGAAGCAAAAGGAAGAAAGGACGCAAGTATGGTCCCCATGTAAAAGAAGAAAAGAAGCTTTTTTGTTCAAGAAGGAATGAACAACATACATACATACATACATACATACATACATACATACATATATATATATATATATTTGATCACACACACATGCATGCATACACACACACATATACATACATTCATACATACGTATATATGTGTGTGTGTGTTTAAATTTGAATATTATTTATGAATGTATTTAAATGGCCAAGAAAAGATATTATAATTTTACTTATTTCATGTACACTAAATATTTTATACTAAGCATTAAATATTATATTTATATATTGTTAACGGTAAAAAGTGAACGCTAACACCCGGTGTGTGTAATAAACTTGTGAAAGCACCACCCGTTGGTACGGGAATAGAATATGAGCTGAAAATAGCAGAAAAGCAGTAAATGAACAACAGATTTATAGTGGTTCGGCCCGTAATTGAGCCTACGTCCACTTTATAGCCTTTTATTGCTGATTCGATTACAATTCGATACAATATCCTTCAAAATACAATACATCTTGATCATGAAAACACTCTTGACTACTAGCTCGATCTTTGATGATGAAACTCGACGAATCAGTGTTGGGTGTTAGGAGCTTTTCTCGAAGATCGTTGTAGTGTCTCGAATGCTTGAAGATCTTTGATTGTTGAATGGGAGGAGGCTTTGACAGCATAACGGCGCTTGGAGAAATGAATGGCCCAAAAGTCCCCTCCAAGTTGGAAGTGATGGGGTATTTATAGGAGCTGATTTGGACTTAGGAAATTTCTCTAAGTCTTTAAGTCGTAGCCGACTTAGGGTAGGTCGGTGACGAGTTAAGGGATAGGGTTAGGTCGGCGACGAGTTAAGGGATTGGGTTGTTCTGGGCCCATCCTGTGGCTGTCTTTGACAAGTATTAAGTCGTAGCCGACTTATCAGACCTTAACTCGTAAGGCTTTAACTCGCAGCCTTTAAGTCGTAAACCCACTAAGTCGTAACTCGTTAGGTCGGAACCTCCTTAAGTCGGAGCATTTCATAACTCGGAATCTTCCTTAGGTCGTAATCTTTAGGTCGCAGCACTACTAGGTCGCGGAGTCTTTAGGTCGCAAGCTTCCTTATGCTGTGACTTGTTGAGTCAGTATACTCTTTAACTCGGTAGGCTGCAAGTTCCCATAGGTCGGTAATCTGTTAACTCGGCAGGCCTTGCTAACTCACAATTTGCTAGGTCGGTAGGCTTCTTTAAGTCGTCATGTCGTGTTAACCTTCTTAAGTCGGCAAGCACCTTAAGTCGGCATACTTCTTAAGTCGGCAAGCACCTTAACTCGGCTCCTGCTAGGTCGTGAGTCGAAAAGGGGGTTAACATTTGACCCTCGAAGTATATGCCTAAACCATAGGTCGTATGCTTCGATTCTCTTAGCTCGCTTCTTGGTAAGTGTGTTAGATCGCGACCGACTTAAGAAGAGTCGTAGGTCGGACATGTCGATTCAAATTTCACTGTCCCAGATTATAAATAGCTTAAGTCGTCCCTTCTCTTCCTTCACCTGTTCTTCTTCTCGAATCAGCCATTGACGCAATTTAGAGCTTTCAGAGATAAACTCCAATCATCCAATCGCCGATCATCTTCCTGTTAAACTTCGTAAGTCGATCTGGTCATCGTTCACCCATGCTCACTGTCGAATCGATAACTCCCCAATTTTTGACTTCCATTTGTGTTTAGATGCTGCGATTCTTTATGCATAACTCTTTGATTGTTCTGCAATCGCCATCGACCATGTTGTAGTTGTGATAGGGCAGTAATACATCGGATTCGCAGCAAATTCGATTCGATTTGAATTGGCTCCTTGGGTGGTCCAATGGTGTGATGGAATGAGGGTCATTATTGACTGTGAGGCTATTGGGTTATCGGGTTAAGAGTTAGAGAGGAAAATTGGTTGAGGTATTGGCTCGGTCATGACTTAAGGATTTCACGCGATTCAGTGATTTTCATGATTTAAGTCGGAACCGACTTAGCAGTTTCATGTGACCTAGGTTTTGAGTCGCTTCCGAGTTAGGACTTAGAGAATTTCTGGTTGCCTCGAACTAGTTTTTAGCTTCTTTATCCGTCCTAAGACTCAGGGACTGCTGACTTTAACCCATAGGGAATCTTCCTTAGGTCGTCACCGAGTTAATACTTAAGCTTTCGGCCACTCAATCAGATGATTTTTGAACTGTGCCTGGACTTCGAACTGTTGAACTATGAACCGTGTTACATGCCTTTTTTACATATCGCTTCAATTTTGCAAACTAACAATCCTGCTTAATACAACATTCACAGAATACTGGGACGAATATACTATCACCGACTGCCCACGTCGAATGACAGATTAGTTGGTAACGAGAAAGTTAAATTAAATGAATATGAACGAGATGCTGTACAATAACCAATTCAAGTGAAGTATTAAAACAAAATCATAATAGTCAAATGAAACTGACTTGTCTGTATTAACACTGCACTTGATCATTGACAAGTTCTGAAATTCTGTAATCGACTGATTGTCAACTAATTTAATTCCAGTTATGCTTGTCTTTTATTTTCATTAGTTTTTTGCACAACACTTCACACTTTTAGGGAACGTGCACCTTCACATTTGAACATTCAGCTGATTGTGTAGAATGTCTTCTCTACAAGAAGGAACAGAGCAAGCTGAAGATGTATTTCCAGTTGCTATCCCGCTGAACGATCCTCCAGAGAGGACTCCTACTACTTTGAGCCACAAAGCCTTTCGCCAACTATGCATCCAGTTTGGCGTTGCTGGAGCTGACGCTTTGCTTCCCGAAATAAATGATACTGCTGACAGGCCGCCCCGTGGCTTTGTCGCAGTTAACCGCCAAATGTGCTCGAGCGGATCTATCCCCCCATTCAATGACTGCATTCGAGAACTTCTTCTCCAACTATCTATTTCCCCTTTTCAGTTACATCCCAATGGCTACGCCATCTTGCTGGGACTATGCGTGCTTTTTAGGAGAACGCTGGGCCGCTTTCCTACCTTCGGAGAAATTCGCTATCTTTGTACTTTTACCAAAAATAAAGATCATCCCTCCATCATAGTCGTAAGGAGTGCGAGGAATCGTAAGTTGATCACCGGTCTCCCTGAAAGTGTTCATAGTTTCCTGAGCCCGTTTTTCTATGTTCGTTGTCCCCCGGGATTTTATGCCATTTGGAGAGTGGGAAGTACGATTATCTATCTTTTCCCTGTGTTTTTCTAAAATTCTTCGAAGTTCAAATTGTCAAGTGCTAACTTCTTTCTCTACTGTTTCAGCACTTCCTTCCCCCTCTAGGGAATCTCGTCACAAGACTACCTTTGAGAGGCTTATGGCCGTACCGGTTTAGGAGAGGAGCGTTCAATTTCTATTGAGAGATGAGTTCCTCCACGAATTTGGACTCTTACATCCTTCCCGTTCCACTCAGGCACATGAAGTCCCTGATTCTCCTGCTAAGGAGTCAGATGCCCCTGTTCCTGCTAGAGAACTTTTACAGCAAAATCTTACCGCTGAGACTCCATTGGTAAAGTGTTCTACTTCTACCGCCATTGCTGGACCGTCCAGTAAGTTAGCACTTGCCCCGGTTGTTGAAGAGGAGGAAAATCTTCACGCTCTTGAAAAGACGGCTGAGGTGGAGGTTGAAAAAAAGAATTCTCCCCTGTACCATGGCGATGATACTTTTGACAGTCTGAGCGACATCATGATAACCTCTCAGGAGCTCTTTAAAGATGATGTTTCTAAAGTGGTTCCTCCTGTTATCGAAGAAACTTCTTCTTTGCAACAAACCACAACGCCTTCCACACAACTTATTGCCATTTCTACACCCAAAAGTGGTTTGTAGTCTGACGCGCGTAGTTTGGACATCACACACACTTAGAACTTTGGCTCTTTTATGCACTTAGCTTCTTCAATTTGAGGATTTCTAAAACTGGTCTTTTTCTTCAATTTCAGGTTCTCTGATGGGGCGAAGCGGCTCTTACTACAACAAATTTCAACGTTACGGAAGCCGTGAGGCTTATGACTTTAGGAGTTACATTGGTGCTGTGAAGGAAACTGATGAGGAGAGGGCTACCAGAAAGGCTCATGAGAGGCGAGCTCATGAAGAGCGTCGCCGGAGAGAAGATGAGGAATACTACGGGAGAAGGGACGAGCAACGTGACTCTTACCGCAGAAGCGACGATCCTTATAAAAGGAAATCTTGCGACGATAAGGGGAAGAGTCACATTTCTGATGATTCCAGTAAACGGACCAGACTTGGTGAGAAAGACACATCTAACATCTCGGAAAAGACTACCGCTTCTGTTCCTCCTAATACATCTTCCGGTTCTCCTGCCCTTAAGGAATCTGACATCCAGACCATCATTAATAGGCCACAGTACCAAGCTGGAGATGGTCCTCCCACACTCCAGAGCCGATTTCCGAATTGGTGTCTGAAAGGAGTGCGTTTTGATTTGGACTTGGTCCCCATTGATAAGCAGGCGATGCTGAAAAATGTCGATGCTGTAAAGCTTGACATCGAAAGAATGTCTGGGTGGCAGAAGCTGGTTGACGAACTTCAAAGGGTCAACCATCTGAACCTTGAAGCGATGATGACTATGGAAAATGATAAATCTGAGTGGGACAAATGGCGTAAGCAGCATGACTCGGAGATGAAAAGCATTAGCGATGGTTATGTGAAGCTCGAAGCTGAAGTTGAAAGACTTAAAAAAGAGCTTGCTACTTCTTCCACTTCTTATTCTCAGAAAGAAGAAATGCTTCAAAAACAAGTTCGAGACGCTCATGCTGCTCAAAGAGACATTGAGGTGAAACTTGAAGCAGAACAGCAGGTTACAAGAAAATACCGCGATGATGCCGTTCAACTTCGAGAGAAAGTCAGCTCCCAAGATTTAGAAATTATAAGACTGCAATCTCAGCTACTGAAGGCTGAAAGAGAACGTGATGAAGTTCTTTCTGGTAAAGCTGCAGCCGAAGAATCCCATAAGGCGACCATAGCCACTGTTGACGCGACTCTGTTCGACTTTTATATGCATTGTGTCCTGGGGCGTGGGAGCCTTTCATTTTTGGGACCATAGTATGAAGTCACCTTAGCGGAAGTATGGGAGGCAATCATTGACTTATTTGGTGGTGCCGGATATTCTAAAACAGATCTTCAAGCTACCTACTTAAGTGAGAGCGATCGCGCTGCCCTTGCCAAAGGAAAAGAGCAGCTTATCCGAATGCGGGCCGAGGCGACGGGAGAGAAGCTTCCTGAGAAAGAAACACCTCCTATTGCTCCTGCTTATACTTCAGCTTTAGCTTATGCGGATATTACTGGCTCTAGTTCTCATTCCACGCCTCCCGCTAAGGTTGATAAAGAAACTGTATCCACCCCTACAGAGGAAGAGGCAATGAAGGACTTCCAAGCTCGGGAATTTGAGATTGATCTTGCTAAACCGGCTTCTCCAGGTAACTTTGACGATTCACGGTCTTCTTTTTTCTCGGAGAATACTGATTTTGATTTCTTTTATTATGCAGCAGCCGTGCCGGAAACTGCACCAATTCTTCCTTCTTCAGCTGTCGTTCCTCCTCCTTCTCAAGTTATATCTCTTCCAGCTTCTCAACCAAGTTCACAGGAAGAACCAATAGCAGCCCTTCAAGGTTTAGACGAACCACTTGCTTCCGAAGAACAGAAGGCAGAAGGTCTGGAAGATAGCGAGAAGACCCCGGAGCAGTCTTTTGATTATGACACAAAGCTTTCTACATTTCTTGCTCCGGGGAGTGAGTCTTCTTCCAAGAAGAAGGGGAAACGTGTGGTTTCGAAGAAAGGAAAGAAGAGTTCTTCTGCTGCTGGGGATGAGGCAGAGATTGATCCGGCTGAGTCTCTTTCTCCTTCTTCTCCGATGCGGCCTACGAAGCTAATTACCAGGCCGGGTAAAAGCTCCAAGGGTGGGAAGAAGGGGAAATGAGTTTGATTTTGCATTTTCTGCTTTTGTATTGACCGGGGATTGTGCGGATACCGGTCTCCGCTTCTTTTTGTAACCTGTACAATGTAAAAATTTCTCATAGTGTTGAAATAAATAGATATTTTTCTTCTACAAATCCTTGTGTATGTAGGAATACATCTGTTTTTCATTTGAAGTGTAGAGTAAACGATTCTTTTCACTTGTACAAATTTTTTGTCTGTGTTTCAAGAACGCATTTACTCCACATCTTTATTACGTGATATTGCAATGAACTTGTGGTATGTTGCTTGTATATTACTTTTATTAATGTAACTGAATTGTATAATGTTGCCCCCATACCACAAGTATATTGTAATATTTCTTGATTTCACAAGACCGATATTCTTATTTTAGAGAATAACTTTCCACTTTTTCAGGGAAGAATTATTCTGCTTTTAATAGAGTATATCTTGTCTTTGGAGAAATCTTTATTTTCTTTTTCTTCCCGAAGAACACTTCGACTTCTGGGAATGATCACTTTTATTTGTTTGAAAGTGAATTTTCCTGCACAGTGAAATGAGCTTCTGAAGAAGGTTTTGATTTTTGTGCCCCAGTAAAGGGTTTATTTTTGGTACTTCAAGCAAGGTGAAGTATGCCTCTGAAGAGGTCTTTTGGTCTCCGAAGAGAAGCGATTTTGATTTTCGAGGAGAAGCAATTTTGGTCTCCGAAGAGAAGCAGTTTTGGTCTCCGAAGAGAAGCAGTTTTGGTCTCCGAAGAGAAGCAGTTTTGGTCTCCGAAGAGAAGCAGTTTTGGTCTTCGAAGAGAAGCAGTTTTGGCATTTCATCTCTGGTGAAGTGGGTCTCCGAAGAGAAGCATTTTGCACTTCTACACGGGTGAAATGTGCCTCCGAAAAGGGCTTTTTAGCATTTCATCACTGGTGAAGTGGGTCTCCGAAGAGAAGCATTTTGCACTTCTACACGGGTGAAATGTGCCTCCGAAAAGGGCTTTTGCCTCCGAAGAGGGCTTGTGCCTCCGAAGAGGGCTTGTGATTGCCTGGAAGTTACTTTCTCATGGTCGGAGGGGTCCACGGGACAGGCGTAAGTTGTTTGATTGGATGTTTGTTTGTACAAACGATCGCAATCAATTAACAAGGTGCCCCTTTGGTAGTCCCACCGATCTTTTTGATTGAGGAAAGATTTCCATTTATTGGCGTGCCTCGTTAGAGGGCTTTGTTGACCCTTGGGAAGGAGCATCAGTTGGTTGGTGTGCCAGGAAGGTTGCGTCTTAGGGGCAAGTAGATCCATGGGATGGACACAAACTGCCTGATTGGATGCATCACAATCAGCTAGCGAGGGTCTTATTCCTTCTGCTTGGGAAGGTTTCCCTTTAGTGGATCTACCTGCTTTCCTGTTGAGAGGCATACCTCCCTTTGGCTGCTTCCATGTTTGCCCGCTCATGTTGTATCGTCATCCGCCAATCTGCGATCCTTTATCATCGTTTCCAAGCGCGTGTTCCTTTCTTTTGCAAGTAAATTGCTTTATCCGAAGAAGTAGACTTCACTGTTGAATGACTCCACAGAGTAAACGCAAGTTATTTGGTTGGATGCCTTTTTATATCAACGATCGCAACCAGTTAACGAGGGCTTGACATAGTGGAGCTGTCAACTTTTTATGTGAAGTTCCTCTTGTATGGGATTTGAGTTTGAAATTTTTGTTGCTTGAAATTTGCTTTAATAAATGATTTGTAAGGCTCGCTTAGCTTTGCGATGGGTGAGCTTTGCTTTAATGACCTGCAGTATTAGATCGATATTTCAGCAATACATTTAGAGTATTTACACATCGAAATATAACAGGCATTTTATAATAGAAAACACAATGCATAGTTCTTCATTATTGAGTCACGCTGATTTCTCAGCGGTTTACAATGCAAAAGTTACACATCCATCATTATCTTTACAAATTCAAGTAATGCAGTTAAGTAAAAATGAATGCTAGTTATTGTTGTTTCAGAATCTCCAAGCTGGATTTCCATTTGTGCTTGATTCATAGCTTTTGGATTTTTATGCCAGAGAAAGTGAGAGATGCCCCAGCCGCAGTTTTGTGGGTAATTAGTAGTCATCCCAACTCCTGCTTGCTGGGTATGGTCCCCCTGTGATAGCATTAATGACAAGCTTTTCTGAATCTTGCACTGCAGCGTTGTGAGAATCGGATTGATGGGTAGGGTGTTGTTGATCCCGAGTGGATGAGGTTGGATTGACTCCGTTTCTTTTAACGTATTGTTGGAGTTTACCCTGCTCTAGCAATTCTTCAATCACCTTCTTTAATTCGCGACATTGGTCAGTGTCATGGCCAGGTTGATTGTGAAATTGGCAGAATTTTCCATTACGCTTTGCCCCTCTCGTCATCTCAGGTGGCTTAGGATACCTGACAACGTCCTTTGTTGCAAAAAAGATATTTCTTGGTGTATCAGTTAAAGGAGTAAAGTTCGAAGGGCTAAAGCGGCGAGGTTTCTTTTCATTTCCCTGGCTTTTTCCTCCTTCATTCTCCCTTTTCTGACTTTCAGATTCTCTTTTCTTAGGTGGGACATTGTCATTATCAGTCTGGGCAGTAACCACTTTCGATGTTGCAGAAAGGCTTTCAAGGCGAATGAACTCATCGGCCTTTTTATAAAATTTATCAAGTGAGTTTGGTTCTTTCATCTTTAACCATATCCCAAATTTACTCGATTTATCAATGGCTCGCATCAAATAAGTCAGGATCATGCGTGGTTCCGCATTTTCTACCTCGGCTAAAGCTATATTGAAACGGCTCAAGAAAGATTTGATTGATTCTCCGGGCGCTTGTTCAAGGTTGGACAATGACATTATATCCTTAGCTTTTGAAGCATACAATCTGAACTGTTCTTTAAACTTTTGCGTTAAGTCGGAGAATTTATCTACAGACCGAACTGGAAGCTTTGTGAACCAAAGTAAATCCACACCTTTTAGGTATACCGGGAAGTATCGACACTTGATCTCGTCTGATGCTCTTGCACCGGTCATATGCCAATCGTACTTGTAGAGGAAATGATTAGGGTCACTGGTTCCCTTATAGGCTTGGATAGTAGGAGGTGCAAATTTCCTTGGAAACTCCGCTCTTAGGATCCTTTCAGTAAACGGAGTTCTGCTTGGCGCAAATCCCCAGTCAGCCTCATCCTCTTCCCTTTGCATGCTCTCTTTCATGATGCGGCCAACCATTTCAGACAGGTACTCTTTATTGTTCAAAGACACCTCCGGGCAAGTATTAGTTCTTCCCTCGGAATTTTGCCCGGGCATATGCTCATGACAAGTTGGTTGCGGCATAGAACCATCAGCTTGGAAAGGTGGCATTTCAGGAAGAGTAGTTCGATGGTTTTCTGGTTGACGATTTGCCCCGAGCAGAGCAGTTAATCTATCCATCATCAAAGCGTTTTGAGTTTCAATTTGTTGGTATAATCCAGAAACTGCGTCATCCAATTCAGCCCTGGTGACTCCAACGGTTGGAGTTGCTTGGTCTGTTATTGGGGAAGCGGAAGTTCCTTCGTGAGCATTTCCGGATTTGATAGGTCTACCTCTTTTTCCAGGAGCCATTATTTCGGATCTGGTTTTTAAGAGAGGTTCTTTTTATGAGTCTTTGCGAAGCAACGGTGGATGATTGCCTGAGTTGGGTTCTCAGTGAAAGCACCAAAATGTTAACGGTAAAAAGTGAACGCTAACACCTGGTGTGTGTAATAAACTTGTGAAAGCACCACCCGTTGGTACGGGAACAGAATATGAGCTGAAAATAGCAGAAAAGCAGTAAATGAACAACAGATTTATAGTGGTTCGGCCCGTAATTGAGCCTACGTCCACTTTATAGCCTTTTATTGCTGATTCGATTACAATTCGATACAATATCCTTCAAAATACAATACAACTTGATCATGAAAACACTCTTGACTACTAGCTCGATCTTTGATGATGAAACTCGACGAATCCGTGTTGGATGTTAGGAGCTTTTCTCGAAGATCGTTGTAGTGTCTCGAATGCTTGAAGATCTTTGATTGTTGAATGGGAGGAGGCTTTGACAGTGTAACGGCGCTTGGAGAAATGAATGGCCCAAAAGTCCCCTCCAAGTTGGAAGTGATGGGGTATTTATAGGAGCTGATTTGGACTTAGGAAATTTCTCTAAGTCTTTAAGTCGTAGCCGACTTAGGGTAGGTCGGTGACGAGTTAAGGGATAGGGTTAGGTCGGCGACGAGTTAAGGGATTGGGTTGTTCTAGGCCCATCCTGTGGCTGTCTTTGACAAGTATTAAGTCGTAGCCGACTTATCAGATCTTAACTCGTAAGGCTTTAACTCGCAGCCTTTAAGTCGTAAACCCACTAAGTCGTAACTCGTTAGGTCGGAACCTCCTTAAGTCGGAGCATTTCATAACTCGGAATCTTCCTTAGGTCGTAATCTTTAGGTCGCAGCACTACTAGGTCGCGGAGTCTTTAGGTCGCAAGCTTCCTTATGCTGTGACTTGTTGAGTCAGTATACTCTTTAACTCGGTAGGCTGCAAGTTCCCATAGGTCGGCAATCTGTTAACTCGGCAGGCCTTGCTAACTCACAATTTGCTAGGTCGGTAGGCTTCTTTAAGTCGTCATGTCGTGTTAACCTTCTTAAGTCGGCAAGCACCTTAAGTCGGCATACTTCTTAAGTCGGCAAGCACCTTAACTCGGCTCCTGCTAGGTCGTGAGTCGAAAAGGGGGTTAACATATATATTACACTTGGACATCTTATTGACGGTAAAACAAAGCGGTCAATTTTCCCCATGAACTCCTAGAATTTATTATATGTTTATATTTTTGTGATATTCACGTTGTGAATATGAATATCGTAACATATTAAAATATAATATTAACATAAAGTAATAAATTAATTTTAAATTAAATTATTATATAAAAAAATTATTTTAAACATTAACGATAAATAAATATTTTAATCAAATTAAAATATTTCTGATTTATTTATTAATAAAATAAAATTTGGTTTAGTAAAAGCAAAATATTATTTACACAAACACAAAATAAAGATCTTGTTAAATGTAATAAATGATAATTTTTTTGAAACTTACGTTTTTAACCCCACTTTCAATGCACCTGATACAACAAATACCAAGAGTCGTTTAATTGGAAATGCAAATATTTTTTCTTTTTTGACTGATTTCCATGGTTTTATTAATGGAAATTACTAGATTTAGTGAGTGGCTCTAATTGTATACAATTCAATAAATTTTGTAAAGGCAATTCATATCATCTACATAATGCTTTGATCTAAGATTTCAATTCTTCCACTTGACATCTATGGTAACCAGGGATGCCAGGAAACTAATTTATTTCTTGTATAAATTGTCACAATAGCTAGCTTATTCAATGCCAAAAATCGCAAGTTGAAGTGAAAATTTGCTTAAAATCGTTTTTGAATTGTTTTGATTGTGTAAACTGTTTTGAATGGCACCTTTGTGCAGTCATATTTCGCTATTCCGGCAACAAAATGCTACAATATTTTTTCTGGTTTGTAGACCATGTTTCGTTGATTATGCATACGAAATTTCAGTTCATTTCGACCTATGTAGCTTATAGAAATATACTGCCGAACATTGATTCGGAGCATGTTTTTGCCCAGATTTTTACAATGAAAACACTGTTTGAGTTCAAATTTGAGACATCATTACTTTCACATAACTTGTTAAAATTCTGTGAATTTTTTCCATTTTCAATTATGAGTTTTAAACATTACGCATACGAAATTTAAGATCATTTCGACCTATGTAGCTTATAGAAATATATTGTCGAACTTTGATTCGGAGCATGTTTTTGCCCAGATTTTTACAGTGAAAATACTGCTTGGGTTCAACTTTGAGACATCATAACTTTCTTAAATCTTGTTCAAATTCCGTGATTCTTTTTCCAATTTCAAGTATTAGTGTTAAAGATTGTGCCTACCAAATTTTAGGACATTTCGTCCTATTTACCTTATAGAAATATGCTGCCGAACTTTGATTTGGAGCATGTTTTTGCCCAGATTTTTACAGTGAAATCACTGTCTGGTTTCAACTTTGAGACATCATAACTTTCTCAAACTTTGTTCAAATTATACGAATCTTTTTCCAGTTTAAAGTATAGTTGTTTAGCTTTATGCATGTCAAATTTCAAGTCGTTCCGACCTCTTTACCTTATAGAAACATGCTGTCAAACTTTGAATTGGAGCATGTTTTGCTCCAGCAGTTGACAGTGAAATCTGGCTGTGAGTCCAACTTTGAGAGATTATATCTCTCTCGTTTCTTGTCCGATTGTATTCATTATTTTTTTAATTTAAATTAAAGTTGTTGAACTCTATGTCTGTAGAATTTCAAGGCTTTTAAACCTCTGTAACTAATTGAAAATTTGCTTACAAATTTGAATCGGAGCATGTTTTGCTTCAGTTGAACATTTGAATTGTTTTACATGGATTTTTTTTCGATGATGTTTTTGATTGGCTTGATCCTAAGATGGAAGACCAATATTATCACTTATCCGTATTTCGGATTGGTGAGTTTTTAGGAGATTTTTGTATGGCGATTTTATGAATAATTTCATTTAATTTTTTATTTTTGTTGTTTCTTTGCACGTGCTTTCTAAACCGTTTTCGGAAGATTTCTTTTAGCTTTTGAAATAAATATTTTACAATATTTATAGTTACTTTAAAGCTATTAAAATTATTTATTCTCTATAATAAGAGAATTTCAAAAATAGTTTTAAAAGCTTGTTTTCTATAATAAATTATTTTCTATATAAAAATACACATTTTTACACTATTCGAGCGAATGAGAAGGAGATTAAACGATTCGGTAAAGCACATGGTATGGGACATGTGCATTTACCTTTTTGGGTAATTCATGACTTGTCCGTTTGAATGTTTTGAACTTCGGGTCGTGTTTGCCGATGAGATGAGGCAAATATTTTTACTGCTTTCTCGTGTGGCATTGACTAGTGGTTAGAAAACCATTAAGTGAGAACATGTGGTATGGGATGCACTGTTACCACTTTTCAGATTCCTCTTTGCGAGTCTGTGACACATTCACGAGTGATTGCCAGTACTTAGACTGTTGGGTCGCTTATGGACTGTTTGGTCATATGTGTGTATATACAGCTGTTGGGCTATCTATGGACTGTTGGGTCCTAAAGAGACTGTTGGGTCTCTTATGCACAAGTACTTGGCAGGTTGTTGGGCCATCCTATGGACTGTTGGGTCCTATTTATTATAGCTGTTGGTCTACATTTTGGAATGTTGAGTCCTTTCCTTATATTGTGTTTTCTAGATTTCTTTGTGATGATTTCTAGAATTTTGATTACGTTTTTATATTTTTTCACCATAATCGCCTTTGTTGGCTTACTTATATAGCCCGAGTGCTATCAACTTTATTATACGGTGATTACATATGGTGTTTTGAACTCGAAGTCGAGTTCTATTTATATTGTGATTCATGTTGCTATATTTTGGGAATTTTGAGATTTATAATCTCCTATTTAGGAGATATCATTGGAGATAGCCATTATATTGGCTATCGATCTTGCTGATGATACGAGGCATGAATTTGTGGATACTTGATTTTATTATTAATGATTATTTAGTACTTACCCACTTAAGACCCTTATGACTTGATACTTAGCTCATACTCATATTATTTCTTCTCATTTGAGAAGAGTTGTTACCCCTTTATCCTTATATCATACTTCATCTTATATATGCTAATCAGTTGTTTAAGCTAGACTGATCCGTGTATTTTATATACTCAAATCAGACCGAGTTGCACGTTAGGTCTTTTGGGGTTTCACTTAGCTGTTCACTTTGGACCCATCTATCAGCCTTTTGGATTAGTCGTATAGTTTTTGTGTAGTTACTTTGTTGTATGACATACTTATGTATATTCTTTTGTGGGACTGATGTATGTATATAGTGTGGTTGTAATACCACTTCTGACACTATGTATTATATCTGATGTATATGTATGTATTTGATTGTGTTTGTTGTTCTGTGATCTGTGTTATCTATATTGTGTTTTGTTCTGAATAGATCCTGTAGCCACCATATCTTTGTATTAAGCATTTATTGAATATGTCGATTCACTTGAGAATGAAAATAAAATGGAGCACCAAATCGACATATTTAATAGATGTTTAAGACAAAGCTATGGATGGTCGCTCCTAACCAGCCCTATTCTCCGCATCAGCAGACAGTATTACTCAGTAATACTCTTTGTTAATGTTGATCTTGGGGTGGGGCGTCACAGCTTGGTATCTGTTTAAGAAGAACATTACCCTTATCCTTATGCATCTATTACTACTTATCCCTATTAATTGATATGTTTAGCTAGAATGACCCGTGTATTTTATACTCGGGTCAGACCGAGTTATTTCAGGTTAGATACCTACTTTTGGACTTCACTTGATGCTTCCGCCTTGGATATTAGCTCATCTCTTTTTGTAGTTTTATAGTTGTTCTGTATGACTCTGATATGAATTAATTGTTTTGACTCATGTGTATATTGTTGTCGTCATACCACTTATGATGCATTATTTGTAGTGTATTGGGATTATATATATATATATCTGTTTGTTGTTCTATGATGCATTATGCATTTGAGTTATTGCATTTTGTTCTAATATATCCTATAGCCACCTGTAGTTTTGTATTAAACATTTATTGGATATGTCGATCCACTTGAATTAGAAAAAAAATAGAGCACTAATCGATGTATTCAATAGATATTTAAAACAAGACTATAGATGGTCGCTCCTAACTAGCCCTATTCTCCGCATTAGCAGACAATATTACCCAGTAATACTCTTTGTTAATGTGGGTCTCGGGGTGGGGCATCACAGCTTTGGTCTCATGCAAAGTAAGTTGCAACCAACTGAGCTAATGAATCTTTATGAAATAGTGTGTTTGTTCACACACACACATATATATATATATACATATATACATATATATATTATTCTTCATTAACTATTTTTTGCTAATTGTTGCCCAACAAGGGGTTTGGCTCAAGCGACATAGCTTTGGAGTCGACCCTAATGGTAATGATTAATGACTCATTTCGCTCTGACCTTATGTTAGATTCAAAATATTCTATCACTTCATCCCTGTAGGGACTAAAAACCCAACTCTATCTCAACTATGTTACCGGAGCTCCAGGGAAGTCGGAATAGGAGGGCACTAACCTTACGATGGACTTAGGTTGTGTTTGTTTAAAATGCTAAATTTTGAATGTTGATTACTGAATGTTGAATTCTGATCAATCACCTACTTGTTTGTTTGCATTTTAGAATTTCTGATTAAATTTAATAGTTATGTTTTTTTGAAAATAACATCCGGTATATTAATTAGTTTTTAATTAACAATTATTAAAAATAGGAATTTGAAATATTAAATTTTAATTGCTTTGGATCACAAAAACGTTTGAACTAAGAGAAATTTAAATACTAGAAAATGTTAAAAATAAAATATAGTATTGAAGACTAAATTATCGAAATAATTCGTTACAATTTCTTTAATGTTTGAAATTATAATTATTAAAAGTAATGAATTTTGGGACATCCAACTTAATTTTTTGGAGTTTCTGAAAAAAAGTTGAATTTTTTTTTCCAAAAATTCGAATTTAAAAATGATGAATTTTCAAATTTAAAATTTTCAAAATTGTAATTACAAAAGTAAATTGAATTTTGGAAACTTTAATTTTCTGAAATTTGAAATTTTAATTGTTAGTATTAAAATTTTAAATTTGGGCTAGATTTATAGATTTTAATAAGGGTATAAAAGGAACAAAATGTCATTTTGCATTCAGGACTAAGAATAAGCAAAAAAAAATTCTAAATGTTTTTGTGAGTAAGCTGTTTTAATCATGTGTGCTACAATTGGCACCCATATTTTTTTTCTGGCCACCTTAAACAATTTTATATCTCTCTTCCTAAAACTCCAACCATTATTTTCTTCATGTGAACAGGCACCCAAAATTCAAAATGCTTATTTCTCTATTTCTTTCAGAACGAATGTTACCACCGAAGGAAAAATAAAGAAGTCAAGTCATTCGTCAGCAAGTTAGAAGCTCACCACCTCTCAACAACCTATGCAGTCGTCGAGTACATTCCTTTTCTAATTATTTTATGTAAGCCTAGATTTTCAAATCGCGGTTGATTGATTTCTTGAAGAATCAAAAACCTTTCAACAACGTATCTACGATTGATTTATTGAATAAAAATAGACTTTAACACATAAAAAATAAAACCAACATCTTTGTGATCATCATAATTGGGATTATCCGCTAAATCTTTACATTCCATCATCTATTAGGCAAAAAGATTTTTTTTTATTTTTGGAATTCTTGAGAAATATATAAGATTTATTGAGAAGAGATAAGAGGTACGGCTGTGTAAAGCTGAGTGAAAGAATATAATATGGTGGTCAGAAGTACATAAAAAATATTGACGTCTAATAAAATTATAATGGTGGTCGAAGATAAAAAAACTAGATGTCAATAGTAGCACAATTAATCATAAGACTAACTCAAAATCAAACAACGAAGTTCTGAATTGGAGGTTTTATTAACAACTTAATAAAACCAAGCATAACCATGCTGTTAACGATGAAATGTGAACGCTAACACCCGGTGTGTGTGGTAGAATCGTGAAAGCACCACCCATGTGACGGGAACAAAAAGTAAGCAGTAAAGTAGCGAAAAAGCGGTAAAAGACAGCAGTTTATAGTGGTTCGGCTTGAAATCGTGCCTACGTCCACTTTGAATCTCTTTATTATTGAATTTGGTTACAAGACGATACAATCCACTTATGACAACAATACAATTTGATCTTAAAGACAATCTCGACTACTAGCTCAAACTCCGATGATGGAACTTGATGAATCCGTGTAGAATGCAAGAAATTCCTCTCGAAGCTTGTTGTAGTGTCACGAATGTATGAAGATCTTCAATTGTCGAGTGAGTTGAGAGTTCGGCAGAGTAACGGCGCTTTAGAAATGATCGACCAAAAGTCCTTTGCTCGTTGGAGTTGGAGCTCTATTTATAGTATTGGTTTTGGGTGAGATTCTGTTCTTCAAGTCCTAGGTCGGAGACGACCTAAGTTAGGTCGTAAGTCGTAGGTTGGTGACGACTTAGGGAATCCTTATACCGGTTGCCCTTTTGATCTTGTCTTTGCCTGCTTAGGTCGTCAGCGACCTATCATAGGTCGTGGGGCTGTATGTTGTTATATCCCTTAAGTTGCTAGGTCGCAACTTTCTTTAGATCGTACGTATTTAGGTCGTCTAGACTTTTAAGTCGTAGACTTCTCTTAAGTCGTGGGTCCTAAGTCGGTAAACACATAAGGAATCTGGCTTACTCTGGTTGCAACTGACTCTTCTGAACGAGTTAGTAAGTCATGCGCGACTTAGTATAAGTTTTAAGTCGGCAACGACCTAAAAGATGCAGTACTGCATTTGTTTCCTTAAGTCGGTGAGCTTTTAGGTCGGTACAGAGTTAACCCGTTACTCCTTGGGTCATTGAGCTATTATCTTCTTAAGTCGGTAAGCTCTTAGGTCGGAACCTCCTTAACTCGGTAGGTCGTAAGTTCCCATAGGTTGTTAAGCTGTTAAGTCGGTAGCCCTTGTTAACTCGCAATTTGTTAAGTCGGTAGGCTTCCTTAGGTCGTAGCCTGTTAAGACCCATTGAGTCGGTGGCCTCTTTAAGTCGTTATGTCGTAGGTTTTAAGTCGCGAACAAAAGAGGATTAACATTTGCCCCTCGAAGTATATGCCTAAATCGTAGGTCGTATGCTTCGATTCTCTTAACTCTTTTGGTTAGGTCGGAAGCGACTTAATATAAGTCTTAGGTTGTACACCGTGCAGGTCGACTCGCCTTCCAGTGTATAAATAGTTGAGCCATTCTTCCTCTTCATCACTTATTCTTCTTCTTGAATCAGCCATTGACGCAATCTCGAGCTCTCAGAGACAAATTTCAACCCTCCAATCGCCGATCATCTTCCTATTATATTTCGTAAGTCGATCCAATCTTCGTTCACCCATGTCCATTGTCGAATTGATAACTTCCCAATTTTCGACTTCCATTTGTTTTTTAGGCGCCGTGATTCATTATGAATAACCCTTCGATTGTCCTGCAATTGCCATCGACCATGTTGTAGTTGTGATAGGATAGTAATACATCGGATTCACAGCTAATCTGAGGCGATTCGAATTGGCTTTTTTGGGTGATCCAATGGTGTGATGGAATGAAGATCGTCATTGACTGTGAGGCTATTGGGTTAACGGGTTAAGAGTTAGGGAGGAAAATTGGTTGAGGTACTGGCTCAGTCACGACTTAGTGATTTCGTGTGATCCAGTGACATCCATGGTTTAAGTCGGAACCGACTTAGCAGTTTCGTGCGACCTAGGTTTTGAGTCGCTTCCGAGTTAGGACTTGGAGGATTTCTTGTTGCCTCGAATTAGAGCCTTTTCTTCTTTATCCGACCTAAGACTCGGGGACTGCTGACCTGAAATGGCAACGACTTGTAGTATAAATGACTTACCCTAGCTTGCCTCATAACCTTTAAGTCGTGGACGAGTTAGCACATGTGTTGTCTTGAACCGAAGCTGTATATCTTTATAAGTGTTATGGTTAATGACCCAGAGAATTAGGGAACCAACGACTTAACTTAACCCATAGGAAATCTTTCTTAAGTCGTCGCCGAGTTAGCACTTGAAACTTTTAAGCTTTGCCTGGACTTTGAACTGTTGAATTATGAACTGTTGAAAGCTAACAACCTGCTTAATACAACATTCACAGAATACTGGGACGAATATACTGTCACTGACCGCCCACATCGAATGACAGTTTAGTTGATAAAGAAAGAATCAAATTAAATGAACTGTATGAGTGAAATGCTATACAATAACCAATTCAAGTGAAGTATTAAAGCAAAATCGTAACAGTCAACTGAAACCGATTTGTCTGCATTAACACTGCACTTGAGTATTAACAAGTTCTGAAATCTTGTAATCGACTAATTGTCAGCTAGTTTAATTTCAGTTATATTTGCTTTTTTGTTTTCATTAGTTTTGCACAGCACTTCACACTTTTCAGGGAACGTGCACCTTCACTTTTGAACATTCAGCTGATTGTGTAGAATGTCTTCTCCATAAGAAGAAATAGAGCAAGTTGAAGAAACATTTCCAGTTGTTGTTCCGCTGAATGATCCTCCAGAAAGGGTCTCGACCACTTTGAACTACAGAACCTTTAACCAGTTGTGTATTCAATTCGGAATTGCTGAAGCGGATGCACAACTACCTGGGAAGCCTGATAATGCTGATAGTCCTCCTCATGGTTTCGTTGCGGTAAACCGACAAATGTGCCAGAATGGAGCTATCCCTCCTTTTAATGACTTCTTGCGAACACTTCTTCTACAACTAACCATCTCCCCTTTCCAGCTGCATCCCAATGGATATGCTATCTTGATGGGACTTTGTGTGCTATTTAGGAGAACGTTGGATCGTCTCCCAAGTTTTGACGAAATTTGTTATCTGTGTTCTTTTGCCAAAAACAAAGACCATCCTTCCGTTATAGTTGTGAGAAGTGCCAGAAATCGCAAGCTTATCATTGGTCTTCCTGAGAGCGTTCACGGGTTTCTGAGCCAATTCTTCTATGTTCGCTGTCCTCCGGGATTTTACACTATCTGGAGAGTAGGAAGTAAGATCGCTTGTCTCTG
This sequence comes from Allium fistulosum, assembly GCA_030737815.1. Lineage (NCBI taxonomy): Eukaryota > Viridiplantae > Streptophyta > Magnoliopsida > Asparagales > Amaryllidaceae > Allium > Allium fistulosum. The sequence continues at coordinate 968,749,947 of CM060908.1, read as the reverse complement.
TTTCTTATGTTTTCTTGAACTTGCCAAAGTCCGAGTTGTAAAGTGTTAACTTTGCCCTTTTTTCTTTTCAGCCCTTCCTCCTCCTTCTAGAGATTCCGGTCATAAAGCGACTTTTGAAATGCTTATGGCGGTGCCAGTTGAGGAGAGGAGCATTCAATTTCTATTGACAGACGAATTTTTACATCAATTCGGGCTTTTACACTCTTCCCGCTTTACTCAGCCTCGTGAAGTTTCTACATTTCCAGCGCAGTCATCAGATGCCCCAACCTCAATAGAAGAGATGGCTCTAAAGGAGCCATCTGTAGACACTGCACTAGTAAAGTGTTCTACTTCTATTGATGTTGCAAGAACGTCCAGCAAACTAGCACTTGCTCCAATTATTGAAGAGGAAGAAAATCCTCGAGTTTCTGAAAAATCAGCCGATGTGGAAGTTGAAAAGGAGAATCCTGCTGAACACCATGGTGATGACACCTTTGATGACTTGAGTGATATAATGATAACTTCTCAAGAGCTTTTCAAGGATAATATTCCAAAAGTGAACTCTCCTGTCGTTGAAGCGACTTCCTCCTTGAAACAAACTTCGACGCCTTCTACACCTGTCGTCTCCGTTCCCACATCAAAGCGTGGTTTGTAGTTTGACGCACGTAGCTCGCACGTCGCACACACTTAGGATTTCTCAGCACTTATAAGCATTTATCCTCTTTTTCTGAAAATTTCTAAACTTTACTTCTTTTTCGTTTTCAGATTCTCCGATGGGGCGTACCGGCTCATACTATGACTCATTTCAGCGCCATGGAGGCCGTGGATCTTATGACTTTAGGAAATATCTTGGTGACCAGAGAGAAACAGATGAGGAAAGGGCTCGAAGGAAGGCTCAAGAAAGGCGGGATTACGAGCAGTGGCAGAGAAGAAAAGACGCTGAGCGATATGATTCTTCTCACAGAAGTGACGATTCCCATAAGCAAAAGTCTTATGATGACAAGGGGAAGACTCATATTGCTGACGAATCGAGCAAGCGATCCAAGCCAAGTGATGCATCTGCAGTTTCTAAGAAGACTGATTCTCCTATCTCTTCTGATATTCCGGCCGGCTCTCCTCCTTTAAAGAAATCCGATATCCAAGCGATCATCAGCAGGCCCCAATATCAGGTTAAAGACGGCCCTCCAACGCTTCAAAGCCGGTTTCCGAACTGGTGCTTAAAAGGAGTGCGTTTTGACCTGGATTTGGTCCCAATCAATAAGCAAGACATGCTGAAAAGTCTTGACGCAGTTAGGCTTAACATTGAGAGGATGTCGCAATGGCAGAAACTCGTTGACGAACTCCAAAGAGTCAATCATATGAATCTTGAAAACATGCTGACTATGGAGAACGATAAGACTGAATGTGCCAAAATCTGCAAGCAGCATGACGCGGAAATGACGAGCATTGCTGATGATAATGCGAGACTTGAGTCCGTGGTTAAAAAACTCAAGGAAGATCTCGCCGCTTCTTCTGCTTCACAAACTCAAAAAGAAGAAGTGTTTCAGAAACAAGTGCGGGATGCGCACGCTGCTCAGAGGGATGCTAAGATGAAATTTGCAGCTGAGCAGTTCGTTGTTGAAGAATACCGCAAAAATAACGCTCAGTTGCGGGAAACAGTTAGCTCCCAGAACGTGGAGATTGAATTGCTAAAGGCCCAACTTGCTAACGCTGAGAAAGAGCGTGATGAGGCTGTTGCTGGTCGAGCTGCAGCTGTCGCCGAAAAAGAGGCAGCCGAGCAATCGCATGAGACAACAAAAGCTAGCATCAGCTCCACCTTATTTGACTTTTATCTGCACAGCGTTCTGGGTCATGGGAGCCTCTCTTTTCTGGGTCCTGACTATGAGGTTACCCTGGCCGAAGTATGGGAAGCAGCAGTTGACATGCTTGGTGGGGCCGGCTATGATGAGGCGGAACTCGAGGCACGCTACCTTGACGAAGAAGCTCGTGCTGCTCTTGCCAAGGGAAAAGAGCAACTTGCTGAAGCCAGAGCTGGAATAGTGGCAGAAGAACATCTAGAGAAGAAAATATCTTTAACTGCCCCTTTCCATACTTCGACTTCGACCGACGTCAATATCGTTGGTTCCAGCTCTCACCTTTCTTCTCCTGCAAAAACCGTCGAGGCCAAGCCCGTCACAACCAAATCTCCCCTTACTCATATTGAGGAGCAGAGCCAAGAAGACACTGAGGCTGATAAATTTGAAATTGACTTGTCAAAACCGACTTCTCCAGGTAATTTTGGTGTCAATCCAGATCCAGTGAATCATTTATTTGATTTAATCGAGTTTGACGACCTTCTTACTTATTACTTAAACTTTGGTGAACCGACACCTTCTCTTTTCTCGGAGAATACCGATTTTTACTTCTTTTCTTCTACAGCGGAGGTACCGAATACTTCACAAACTTCCACTCCTTTAGTTGCCGCTCCTCCACCTCCCCAAGTTACTCCTCCTTCTGCTTCTCAGCCGGGATCACAGGCAGAGAAAATTGAAGCTCTTCAAGGCCTGGATGATCTGGCCTCTTCGCAGGAGCAGAAGGCGGAGGATCTTGATGACATCGAGAAGACCCCGGAGCGGTCTCTAGATGATGACACGAAGCTTTTGACATTGCTTGCTACTCCGGGGAGTGAGTCTTCTTCGAAGAGAAAGGGGAAGCGTGCCATAAGGAAGAAGAAGAATATTTCCGCTGGAGAGGAAGCAGAAGTTGATCCAGTCGTGCCTCTTTCTCCTTCTGCCCCGACCCGTTCACAACGGCTTCAGAAACTAATCATTAGGCCGGGTAAAGGCTCCAAAGGTGGCGGGAAAAAGTAATAGCAAGCTGGATCTTCTACTTCTTATTTATGCTTTTTGCATGTATCGACCGGAGATTGTGCGGGTACCGGTCCCCGCTTCTTTTTTGCGATCTGTACAATGTAAAAAGTTTTCATAGTATTGAATAAAATAGCTATTTTACTTGTACAAATTCTTGTGTATGTGAGAATGTATTTGTTTCTCATTTTAGTGTAGAATAAACGATTCTTCTTACTTGTACAAACTTTCTGGTCTGTGTTTGAGAATGCATTTATTCCACATCTGTTTTTCATGATATTGCAATGAACTTGCGGTATGTTGCTTGCATATTCCTTTTATTAATGTAATTGAATTGTATAGTGTTGCCCCCATACCACAAGTGCATTGCAACATTTCTAACTTTTACAAGACTGATAATCTTATTTCAGAGAATAACTATTCCACTTTTAAGAGAAGAATTATTCTGCTTTTAATAGACCATATCTCGTTTTTTTGGAGAAATTTTTACTTTCTCTTCCTTTCTGAAGAACACTTCAACTTTCGGGGATGAACACTTTCATTTGTCAAAAAAGAAGGTAGATTTCCCCATGCAGTGAAATGAACATTCTGAAGGAGATGTTTGGTACTTCAAGCAAGGTGAAGTGTGCCTCCGAAGAGGTCTTTTCTGTAGTATTTCAACTTTTTTAGAAGGAACGTTTTGAGATGGACAAGTTAACCTTCCTTTGGGAGTTGAACTGTGCTTCCGGAGAAGGCTTTTTATTTGAGTATTCTATTTTGGGACATGCCTCCGGAGAGGGCTCCTCTTAAAGAGTTGTGCCTCCGAAGAGGGCTTGTGCCTCCGAAGAGGGCTTGTGGTGCCTCGGGAGAGGGCTTTTGCCTCCGAAGAGGTCATGTGCCTCCGAAGAGGGCTTGTGGTGCCTTGGGAAAGGGCTTTTGCCTCCGAAGAGGTCATGTGCCTCCGAAGAGGGCTTGTGCCTCCGAAGAGGGCTTGTGCCTCCGAAGAGGGCTTGTGCCTTCGAAGAGGGCTTTTTGATTGCCTGGAAGTTACTTTCTCATGGTTGAATGGATCCACGGGGCGGGCGCAAGTTGCTTGATTGGATGTTCGTTTGCACAAACGATCACAATCAATTATCAAGGGCCCTGTTCCTTCAGCTTGGGAAGGTGCCCCTCCGGTGGTTCCACCAATCTTTTTTGATTGAGAGAAGTACTTTCATTTTTTGGCGTGCCTCGTTAGAGGGCTTTGTTGAGCTTTGGGAAGGAGCGTTGGTTGGTTGGTGTGCCAGGAAGGTTGTGTCTCAGGGGCGAGTAGATCCACGGGACGGACGCAAGCTGCCTGATCGGATGCATCACGATCAGTTAGCAAGGGCCCTGTTCCTTCTGCTTGGGAAGGTGTCCCTTAGGTGGTTCTTACTGGCCCTTTTATTGAGAGGCATACCTCCTTTTGGCTGCTTCTTTGTTTGCTTGGCAATGTTCTCTCATCATCTGCTCATTAGCGATCTTTTATTATCGTTTCCAAGCGCATCTTCTTTCCTTTTACAAGTAAATTGCCTCATCCGAAGAAGTGGACTTCACTGTTGAACGACTTCACGGGACAAACGCAAGTTATCTAGTTGGATGTCTGTTCATATCGACAATCTCAACCAGTTAACAAAGGTTTGCCACAGTGGAGTCGCCAACTTTTTATGTGAAGTTCTCCTTGTATAGGATTTGAATTTGGAATTTTTTTTGTCGCTTGGTATTTGCGTAATAGGTGATCTATAGAGGTCGCTTGGCTTTGCGACGAGCAAGCCTTGTTTTAATGTCCTGCAATTTTGAATCGACATTTTAGCAATACATTTAAAGTATTTACATATCGAAATAAAACAGGCATTATGAAATAGTAAAGAACACAAGATTTATAGTGGTTCGGCCAAGAATCGGGCCTGCATCCACTTTATAGCTTTCATTCATTTACACTGATTTACAATGTCATACAATACAACTGATACATTCATCATTATTTTACAATTTTGAGCAGAGCTTTTTTTTAAGTAAAATAAGGACGTAAGTGGTTGCTGTTCCAGGCTCATGGAATTGGATCTCCTTCAACAGTTATGAGCTTGAAAGTGCCATCAAGAAGTTTATTGCTTATGACATATGGCCCTTCCCAGTTTGGCCCAAACACCCCAGTTGCTATCATGATCCTTTTCAAGACTAAGTCTCCGACCTCAAAGCTGCGTTGGCAAACTTTAGAGTTGAAGTGCCTGGCTATCCTTTGCTGATAAGCCAAAACTCTGAGCCTAGCTTCTTCTCTTTTTTCATCAAGAAAATCAAGTGCTTCAAGTTGCAGCTTTTCATTTTCAGCTTCATTGAAGTGAATTCTTCTGTGTTAAGGAACTTCTACTTCCACTGGAATCATTGCTTCTGATCCGTATGCCAGTGAAAATGGAGTGTGCCCAGTCGCAGTTTTGTGAGTAGTTCTGTACGCCCATAGTGCTAATGGAAGCTTATCAACCCAACCACCTTTTGCTTTTTCGAGTTGCTTTTTGATGGTTGACTTGATAATTTTGTTCATTGCTTCCACTTGCCCGTTTGCCTGCGGATGAGCCACTGCTGAGAAGCTTTTTCGAATTCTGAACCGTTTGCAAAAATCCTAGAATTCTTCACTTTCAAACTGAGTACCGTTGTCTGTGATTATCTTCTGTGGCACACCATATCTGCAAATGATATTTTTCGTTACAAAATTTATCATCTTTTTAGAAGTAATGGTGGCCAAAGGTTCAGCTTCAGCCCATTTGGTGAAATAATCAACAGCAACAATAGCATATTTGATTCCGGATTTAGCGATCGGTAAAGGTCCAATCAAGTCTATTCCCCAAATGGCGAACGACCATGGGCTGACCATTTGTGTGAGTTCGGTGGAAGGTGCTTTTGGGATTTTTGCAAATCTTTGACATTTGTCGCACTTTCTGGAGTAAATAGCAGCGTCTCGATTAATATCCGGCCAGAAATACCCATATCGGAGGACTTTCTTGGCTAGAGTTTGACCGGCTGAATGATCTCCACATTCTCCTCCGTGTATCTCGGCTAGAATTGTCTTGGCTTCTTCCTTAGTTACACATCGGAGCAGTGGCATTGAAAATCCCCGTCTGTATAATCGGCCATCTTGAATTATATATCTTGACGCTTTCCTCAATAGTTTTCGACGTTCTTTAGAAATTTCAGGCAGGGAACCATTGAGTAGGTATTATTTGATTGGAGTCATCCATGATTCATGCTCTTGAGATGTAGCCATAATCCAATCAACATCCATTTCATCAATGCTTGGAGTTGACAGAACTTCTACAGGAACTAATCCCAGTAATTGAGCTTCTCCGGAACTTGAGTACTTTGCTAGAGAATATGCTTTCATGTTTTCTACCCAAGGAATATGACTTATCGTGTAATGATTGAAATCTTCGAGAAGTTCACATGCCTTTGACAAGTATGTGGGTAGATTTCCACCTTTAGCCTGAAACTCTTTCTTTACCTGGCAAACAATAAGTTGAGAATCGCTGAAGATTTGTAACACTTTGATGTTTAGTTCCTTGGCAATTTTCAAGCTAGCAATAAGAGCCTCATACTCCGCTTCATTGTTCGTTGAAGGAAATTCCAGTCTCAATGCATAACACAATGATCGTCCTTCGGGGGTTTCGAGCACAACCCCTGCCCCAGAACAGTAATCATTTCTAGATCCGTCAACATACAACTTCCACTGGATTGGAATGCCATCAGTTGTTTCATTCTCACTATAACCTTTGTCAGTAGATTCTGCGATGAAATCTGCTAAAGCTTGTACGTTGATTGCTTTCCGGGGATGGTAAGTGATATCATATTGGCTGAGTTCAATGTTCCATTTCAAAAGACGGCCCGAAGTTTCAAGACGAAACAGGACTTGCTTTAGAGGTTGATCAGTAAGAACCTTGATAGGATGAGCTTGAAAGTATGGTCTCAATTTCTTGGAAGCAATTAGCAAGCAATAGGCGAGCTTTTCTATCTTCGAATAATTCATCTCTGCCCCAGTGAAACGTTTACTGATGTAATAGACTGGACGCTGTACTTTCATATCTTCCCGTACAAGTGCTGCACTGAGGGCGTGAGATGAAATTGCTAAATAGATGAAAAGGTATTCACCGTTAGTAGGCTTAGAAAGAACCGGAGGTGTTTCCATATGACGAATTAGTTCATCGAAAGCATTCTGGCATTCGGGAGTCCATTCAAAAAATTTCTTTCCTTTCTTTAGAGTGTCAAAGAAGGGAATGCATTTGTCTGTGGCCTTGGAAATGAAGCGACTCAGAGCAACGACTTTTCCATTGAGACTTTGCATTTCTTTCTTTGTTTTAGGGGCTTTGACCTCCCTTAGAGCTGTGATTTGAGTAGGATTGGCTTCAATGCCCCTGGCGCTCACAATAAAACCCAAGAATTTTCCGGATTCTACTCCGAACGAGCATTTCAATTGATTGAGCTTCATTCCGTACTTTCGAAGAATTGCAAACATTTCCTGCAAGTGACCCATATGATCTACAGCTTTCTTTGACTTTACCAACATATCGTCAACGTAAACTTCCATGGTTCTACCAATCTGAGGTTTGAACATTGCATTGACGAGCCTTTGGTAGGTTGCCCTAGCATTCTTCAATCCGAAAGGCATAACTTTGTAGCAGTAGAGACCCACATCTGTGATAAAGCTTGTGTCTTCCTGATCCGGCTCACGCATCATAATCTGATTGTATCCGGAGTAAGCATCCATGAACGATAACAACTCATGCCCAGCTGTTCCGTCCACCAATTGATCAATTCTGGGCAGAAGGAAGCAATCTTTGGGGCAAGCTTTGTTTAGATCCGAAAAATCGATGCATACCCTCCACTTTCCATTTGCCTTCTTAACTAGTACTGGATTTGAAACCCAATTTGGATAAGTGGATTCCCTGATGAAATTATTCTCCATAAGCCGATCAACTTCTTCTTTTAACGCTGTCGACCTTTCTGGACCTTGAGTTCTTCTTTTCTGTTTCACTGGTGTGAATTTTGGATCAATGTTTAGAGTATGAACAGCAATTTCTGGGGAGATCCCACACATATCAGCATGACACCAAGCGAACACATCTAGATTGGCTTTTAAGAATGATATCAGCGTGTTTTGAACTGTCATGCTTAGCTGTGAACCCACATTGAGTACTTTGTTTGGGTATTTTGAATCAACAGATATTGGTACCGTTACTTCCACAGGTACCACTCTATTCTCCCCTGTACTGGCTTTTCTGGGGTCCATTTCCTTCCTTGCATTGCTGTGTTCGCCAGTACAGGGGCCACTCCGTAGCTGCTACAAGGTTGGTTCTTTGATGCGGAGCGGAGCTGCCGCATCTTTTCCCATCTCTCTTTTCCTGGCCTCACGGAGCTCTACAAGATAACATTCTCGTCTTGCGTTCTGATCTCCCTTAATGACAGCAACCCCATTATCAGTGGGAAATTTCATTGTTAAGCACCACGGAGCTAGGACGGCCCTGAAAGCAGCAACAGTAGGCCGACCCAAGAAAGCATTATAGGCGGAGAATCCATCAACAATTACAAAGGTTTGCTTTCGAACCAACTTCTTATGTCCTTCGCCTATTTCAACAAACAAGTCCACCGTTCCAATTGGCTGTTTCAGCTCTCCTGTAAATCCGGCAATTTTGTGTGAAGAGGCTTGTACATCTGTCATTGGAATTTTCATTTGGTCAAATGTCTTTTTAAAGAGTATGTTGCACGAAGCACCACTATCAACCAGAACTCTTCTGACAATAGCCGGCCCAATACCGACAGAGACAACCAAAGGGTCCTCAGTAGGAGCTTCCACATCAATAGAATCCCTGGTTCTGAACATAATATCATCATGAAAAGTCATCTACTGCTTTAGAGGTTCAGCATCTTCCAAGATCAAGACACTTTCTTCAATTGGAGCATACTTCAAAGCCCTAGCATACCTTTCCATCTCACCCCCAACTCCTGCCAGCTGGATGAGGTCCTCCTGTTCTCACATTGATAACAGGTCTTTCTTTTTCAGCGGGCCTCTCTCCTGAACTAGATGAATGAGCTGGGGGTAGTTGCCCCTGGTTAGATGAAGACGGGTCTTTTCTATTTCTTTTCGCATACTGCTGCAACTTATTCTCTCTCAACAATTCTTCAATTAGGCTTTTCAAGTGGCAGCATTCGTTGGTATCATGGCCTGGTTGATTATGAAATTTGCAAAATCTTCCACTTTGAACAGCATTTTTCCCAAGTTTTACGGCCTGTGGTTTTGGAAATTCAACAGCATCTTTAGTGGCGATGAAAATATTCTCCGGTGTATCAGTCAGAGGGGTAAAGTCCGAAGGTTTGAGGAAGCGGGGCTTTTTGAGATCTTTTTGCCTCTTTCCACCATTACTTTCCCTTTTCTGATTTGCGGGTTCTTTCTTGTTCTGAACTGTAGCATTATTTTCCACCACTGTTGTCACAACTTTAGCTGACGCGGAGAGATTCTCTAGGCGTATGAATTCGTCAGCCTTTTTGTAGAATTTTTCGAGCGAATTTGGTTCTTTCATTTTTAACCATTTTCCAAACTCGCTTGACTTGTCAATAGCTCGCATTAAGTAGGTCAAGATCATTCGCGGTTCCGCGTTATCAACTTCTGCTAGGGCTAGATTAAAGCGATTTAGGAAGGATTTGATGGGCTCTCCATGATTCTGCTCAAGACTCGAGAGAGACATTATATCCTTTGCTCTAGAAATGTACAATCTGAATTGTTCCTTGAATTTTCGGGTCAGATCAGAAAATTGGTCAACAGATCGCACAGGAAGTTTGGTAAACCAAAGTAACGCCACTCCTTCCAAGTATACCGGGAAATACCGGCATTTAATCTCATCAGTTGCTCTAGCGCCAGTCATGTGCCAATCATACTTGTAAAGGAAATGATTCGGATCACTCGTTCCTCGATAAGAAGGAATGGTAGGTGGAACGAATTTTCTGAGAAATTCAGCTTTTAGGATCCTTTCAGTAAATGAAGTTCTACTCGGAGCGAATCCCCAATCATTCTCATCTTCGTTTCTCTGCATGCTTTCCTTCATTATTTGCCGAACCATGCTAGAGAGATATTCCTCATTGTTTAGAGATTTCGCAGAATAGACTTCGGCCATTTTCTCGGGGGTTTGCCCAGGTAAATGCTCACGGAGAACCGGTGACGGCCTGGATCCTTCAGCCTGGAGGGGTGCCCCTTCAGCAGCACCTGATCCCCCTTGAGGAATATTTCTCCCTTCGGAATTGGGAGCAGCATTAGCAAAGTTTTCCTCATTACTTACTGGTCTTTGATTAGCCCCAAGTAGAGCATTCAGCTTTTCCATCATCAGATTATTCTGAGTTTCAATCTGCTGGTACAGTCCGGATACAGCAGCATCTAACTCTTGTCGCGTCACACCGACGCTTGGAGCTACCTGATTTGGAGAAAGAGAAGTGGCAGTATTGTCGCGGTCATCATCAGTTCTGACAGACTTTCGTTTCCTTCCAGGAACCATTATGTCTGATAGACTTCTGGTTTTGTAGGAAATTCTTTCAACAAACTTCCATGAAGCAATGGTGAGTGGTAGCCTGAGTTGGGTTCTCAGTGAAAGCACCAAAATGTTAACGATGAAATGTGAACGCTAACACCCGGTGTGTGTGGTAGAATCGTGAAAGCACCACCCGTGTGACGGGAACAAAAAGTAAGCAGTAAAGTAGCGAAAAAGCGGTAAAAGACAGCAGTTTATAGTGGTTCGGCTTGAAATCGTGCCTACGTCCACTTTGAATCTCTTTATTATTGAATCTGGTTACAAGACGATACAATCCACTTATGACAACAATACAATTTGATCTTAAAGACAATCTCGACTACTAGCTCAAACTCCGATGATGGAACTTGATGAATCCGTGTAGAATGCAAGAAATTCCTCTCGAAGCTTGTTGTAGTGTCACGAATGTATGAAGATCTTCAATTGTCGAGTGAGTTAAGAGTTCGGCAGAGTAACGACGCTTTAGAAATGATCGGTCAAAAGTCCTTTGCTCGTTGGAGTTGGAGCTCTATTTATAGGATTGGTTCTGGGTGAGATTCTGTTCTTCAAGTCCTAGGTCGGAGATAACCTAAGTTAGGTCGTAAGTCGTAGGTTGGTGACGACTTAGGGAATCCTTATACCGGTTGCCCTTTTGATCTTGTCTTTGCCTGCTTAGGTCGTCAGCGACCTATCATAGGTCGTGGGGCTGTATGTTGTTATATCCCTTAAGTTGCTAGGTCGCAACTTTCTTTAGATCGTACGTATTTAGGTCATCTAGACTTTTAAGTCGAAGACTTCTCTTAAGTCGTGGGTCCTAAGTCGGTAACGACATAAGGAATCTGGCTTACTCTGGTTGCAACTGACTCTTCTGAACGAGTTAGTATGTCATGCGCGACTTAGTATAAGTTTTAAGTCGGCAACGACCTAAAAGATGCAGTACTGCATTTGTTTCCTTAAGTCGGTGAGCTTTTAGGTCGGTACAGAGTTAACCCGTTACTCCTTGGGTCATTGAGCTGTTATCTTCTTAAGTCGGTAAGCTCTTAGGTCGGAACCTCCTTAACTCGGTAGGTCGTAAGTTCCCATAGGTTGTTAAGCTGTTAAGTCGGTAGCCCTTGTTAACTCGTAATTTGTTAAGTCGGTAGGCTTCCTTAGGTCGTAGCCTGTTAAGACCCATTGAGTCGGTGGCCTCTTTAAGTCGTTATGTCGTAGGTTTTAAGTCGCGAACAAAAGAGGATTAACACATGCTATAGCCAAACGTGCTTAAAAACAAACAACTTAATGGCATTTAGAATGGGAAACTCCAAATCAAAGGCAATCCAAGCGTTGGCGACTGCAGCTTCTTCCCCTCCTCCATTCAAAATCTTCAATCTCTTTTCCTCCGATCCGTCGCAGCCGCTCTAACCTACCACCCTGCAAATTAAGTCTTGTTTCGAAGCGTTGAAAATTTTCAGGAAATGCTCAGATTTCATGCTACCATTATTGGAGAGTTCAATCTTATTCAGTTATTTATACTTGGTGTCCGAAATAGGTGGTTAATCTACTGCCATTGTTATTGTGGAGTAATCAGTTCTAGGGATGATGAGGGTTTGTTTTGTTGAAGTGGGATAATGAAATGACGACCGTTTGGTGTTCGAGCAAAGAATTTGAGCAAGAAACCGCAGAAATGGTTTGTTCTTAGAAAAGAATGGTGCAAATGTGTTGTAGTGAAGCAAAAATTTGTGTAAAAGAGGATCAAATCTTATGAAGTAATATGAAAAATGAAATATAAATCGTAGGAAGATGAATACATAAAGGAATGAAGAACAAGAATGTAATGCAATAATGATCAAGGAAAGAACTGGAACAAGAAGCAAGTATTAATTAGTAACAAGAACAAATTGCAAGAATTAAAAGAACTAGAATTGTAAAGCTAATGGAAATGAAAACAAGAACTGGTATTGAATAAGTGTCGGAATGTGACAATAGGAAATTTTAATTGCATATAAAATGAACTGGAAGAATAACTGAAATTGAATTAAGATTGTAACTAGCAATTGATTAAACTAAGTAATAAGATTATAGAAGAAAGGAAATGATCTAAAGATTGTAATTGAACTAAAATGAAAAGGAAGATAAATTGCTTTCAGATTCTCACACACACTTTGACCAATACATGTGTGTGTGTATCATGCAAGTGCATGCATGACTCAATCAGACCCAGACTAAACAAACATAGGCCATACTCATGCAATTACATGCCTATATATTTATACATTACTCAACACTATAAACTACACAATATAATGCTGGCATGAATTCTGCTTATATCAGGTGTGCACGTGCACAACATGCACAGCCATGCACACACTGATACCCCTAAATTTCTCACCACTTAGACTTTGGTTTTTGTAGCTTCTTCCTCTTACACACCCCTGACACCACCAGACATCACTTCTAGCGAACTCTGCCCCGAACTCTGATAAACCTGGCCGAAAATGGTGTTTTCTTTAATTTCTGGGCATAAGTAGCAACTTCTTCTCTTCTCAATCATGGCAACCAAGGTCTGATTATTACATCTCCCCTCCTTTTCAAGAATGGACCTTGTCCTAAGGTCCAAGGTGAGGAATCTTCTAATCATTGGCTAATAATCCTCCCATGTAGCCTCTTCGTCCGGCCTATCCATCCATTTAATTAAGATTTGCACCACAACATCATTATTCCTAGGGATCATTTTTTTTATCTAAAATCCTTTCTAGCTGCTCGACTATTTCTTCAACAAAGCTTAGGGAATCTTCCTGTATTACCATATCATTTACTACCCTCCTTTGGAGTTGAGATACATAAAATACAGGGTGGATTTGGTCATGATCTAGTAGTTGCAGCCTATAAACTACCTTCCCAATTTTTTCTTCAATTTTATATGGTCCAAAAAACTTAGGTCAAAGCTTATGAGTCTTCTGAGTTTTTTGGTAATTGCTTATATGATTGAAGCTTCAAAAACACCTAATCACCCACTTCAAACTCCCTTTCCGTCCTCCTAATATCTGAGTATTTCTTCGTTCTTTCTTGGGCCATTCTCAGGCTATCTTTCAAAAACTCTATCATAATATCTCTAGTATATAGTACTTCTTCAACCTTCTCCACATTAGCAGTATTTAGGACATAGGACAACAAATCAGGGGGTCTACTCCATAAACAACCTTGAATGGTGTAGTATATGTGGGTGCCTTCTAAGTAGTATTATACCAATACTTAGTCAATGATAGCCATTGAGACTAGCCCTGGGGCTTATGACACGTGTAGCATCTCAAATATCCCTCCAAAATTTTATTCACAACTTCACTTTTCCCATCACTTTGAGGATGGCAGGCTGTGCTAAGCTTTAAACAACTACCCTGAAGCTTAAATAACTCCTGCCAGGATTTACTAATAAAGTGGGCATCTTTGTCATTGTAACGACCCAGAATTTTATCTCTTCGATTTGTTAATATTTAATTAATTTTAAATATTCAATTATTGGTTTTTAATGGTCAAAATACCCTCTTTTAATTAATAAATAATAATGGTAAAAAAATTGAAATTTGGTTTACATAAATAAGTAGTTCGATGAAAAATTGAAAATGGGACCAAAAGTTGCTTTTCAAATTTTCGACCTTTTATCGAATGGAAAGTTATAGAATATTGTTGCACACACATGAACACATATAACAAAAATTCAAAGTGTATCAAAGAGGTTAATTAAATCAAAAGGTCATTAGAAAATTCTGGAAAGTGATTGAATAATGTAATAAAGAAGAAGACTTTTCTTCTTTATTTAAATATGTTAAAAGTGCTTAGATTTTTGTGTACATATCAAATCAAAGTAAGAAGGCACATAGGTTATTACTCATTTTCCATCTCATTTTCAATAATTATTTTTATTTTTCAAAAATATTCAAAAGCTTTCAAAGTTTAGAAACCTAAAAATGGCTTCTTCTTTCCTTTTCTTTTTCACCTCTTTCTTCCATAACTCCCTCAAATCTTTTCTAACTCTCTCCATATTCAAGTATGTGCCTTAGTACACTATAATATCACCTTCTAGCATGTCAATGTTGAGAGAAATGGAGCAAAAGGGAGGAGATAACCCCAGGCTATGAGCTAAGGAGAGGTTGAGGAGGAAAGGTTTCGTCGTTTTGGTGTAAAGGTCGGAGTTTGTGAAGGTTGAGGAGGTAAAGGATGGTTATTAGAATGCTTTCGAAGTGAGATTTCTTACTCTAAAATTTACCTTTTTATAATATAATATTTAAACATAAAAATGATAACTTGTGTGATGTTTAAAATATATAGTTGTTGGTTGAATTATTATTGTGATGTTGTATGTTGTAGTACATTGAAAAGTACTTTGATTTGTTGGTTTAAATAGCATATGTAATGGACTAACATTTTAGAGCATATGTAAATCCTATGGAATATGATTTTGATTTGGACTTGGACTTGTATTTTGAGCATACGAAAAGCACATAAGGATTAGCATGGGACTTGGACTTGAAATGTAAGTGTCTGCATATCGATAGTTGCTATAAAGGCATTTTGATGTCACGTACTTTATTCGTGTTTCAGTATTGTTTTTCAGTGTATATAATGTTGTACATATGATCCATATACTTCTTGTGATGCGATGTGAAGTTAAGAATTATTATATGACTTGAAAATTGAATTCTTTTGGATATAAAAATAAATAGTGGATTTGTTTTAATGCCATAATAGTCGCTAAGCCTCTTTTCGAATTTTAAAAGCTAAACCTTTGGATTTTATTTGTCTTCAAATTTTATTATTGAAGAGAAATATTTTCTATACTTATAATAGTATAAAATA
The DNA here is from genome assembly GCA_030737815.1 of Allium fistulosum. Taxonomy (NCBI): domain Eukaryota; kingdom Viridiplantae; phylum Streptophyta; class Magnoliopsida; order Asparagales; family Amaryllidaceae; genus Allium; species Allium fistulosum. The sequence continues at coordinate 968,734,751 of CM060908.1, read as the reverse complement.
TAGAAAGAAATGGAAATTAAAAGCTATTTGTTTTATAAAACAAAGTTCTAAAAGTTACGGTCCATATAGCGATAGTCGCTATGAATGTAGTTTTGAGTATATATGATTTCAGTAGATATAAAAGGTTGTGTATTTAAATATGTTATAAATTCTTTTTAAATGTGTTTTATGAGGATTATATAAGTATTTGAAAAGAATTTGAGGTTTTCAAATTATTTTTAAATGGTATTTAATAATTTTAAAGTAAAAGTTTTTCGTATTATAAAACTTGTTTATTTTATAAAAGAGATTTTAAAACAATATCAAGGAATTGTTTTAAAGTAATATTTCATATAAGTATTGTAAAGAGATTTGTGATATAAAAGATTTATTTTGAGATATTTTAACAAGTAGTTTATTTAAAATTAATTTGCTTACTTCTCAAAGTCAAATCCTTTTTTAAAGATGGTGGTTTCAAGTTATGATTCGAAAGTAAGTTGAAAATTTGTTTTAAAATGTTTAAAGGGGATTTGGAATTATATAAGAGGTTTAAAGAATTATTTGATACAATAAAATAACCGTTTAATTGTATATAAAGGAAAAGGTCTAACCTTTCCAAATCATAAGTGGTTTTTAAACGAGGGTTTCCAAGTAAGATTTGATATGGAAATTTTAAAAGGGTGTTTTGAGGATTTTTAATGGGGGTTTTAAGGTGAAAAGAAAATGGTTTATAACCTTTTTTAAAATGAATAATATACAGAATTAAGGAGTTTTATACTTGATATTAGACTTCGAGGTAGGTTTACTTCTACCTATCCTAAAGATAAGAATGTTGTCTAGTCAAGGTTTTGAGAGGCAATAGTAGCCTAACTTGAACAGCTTCATTGTTACCCAAAGGATAGTTTTAAGTTTGAAATCAAAGACTTATATTAAGTATTTAAAGTCTTATTTCCGTATTCGAATTGGTTTACTTATGCAAATTAAGCCATCCTATATTTGGCACTAAAATAGATGAGTAGACTGATACTCTTTATGTGTGATCTAGAACCGGGGTGCCTAGGCAAGGATCTAACTTACCTGCCTTTGTTTCTAGGCAAGGGATAGGGTAAATCGAAATATCGGAAACGTGACAAGTGAAGGAGATTTATAAAAGGAGTTTATAAATAGATTTTTAAAGGAGATTTATGAAAGGAGTTTTATAATTATAAAAGGAATTTTATAAAAGGAAAGAGAGTTTATTTCCATAAATGATCTTTATAAATTATGGTAGTATGGAAAGTATTGTTTTAATACTTAACACAAAATTCCAAGATATGGAAACTCGTCTCTATCTTAAGAAGTAAGAATGCATGTCGAGGCAAGGATAATATGCCGACTTGTCCGATTGCATTATTAATCGAGAGATGGTACCATTTGAAATCGGAAAGTGGTGGTAAGTATATTTAGTCTAATTTCCATACGATACATTTACTTACACCAAAAGGAAAGTGGTTTGGGTTTATAGTAAAAATGTTTTAAATCACATTTGTTTTAGCCTTTTAAATATGATTTTGGGGATAGGAAAAATGTTTTCTAATATTGGAAGTGAAATAGTTTATGAACATACTTATACCATTGAGATAAGTATATGAATATTTTTCAAATAATTGGAAAGAGATTTTAATTAATGAAGGGATTAATTAAAGAGGCTTACTGAAAATTGCTTATGTACTTAAATCATGCTTGGTTTCTATGACAATTAAATCTCTAGTTTGATTGATTGTTTATTTGGTAGTTAAATAACCAACTATCAAATCTTGACTAAATATAACTCTAAAAATATCTAGAAGAAATATGGGAATTATGTGGTACAGTTATCTTCGGTGATGTTATACTGTACGCATAATCTTGTTTTTCTCTTCTAGGATAAATGATAAGGAAATCCGTCCACTTAAACGGTTAGGATGCGATCTCCGCTCTTATGTATTGTCTGTTTATTTTCAAAAGAACCGGAGTTGAGTTTACTGGAATATATCGATTGGTTTTGGAGCGACCAGTAAGCGGGGGGGTGTGCTTATATGAGATGACTCAAAACCATGACCACTTCAAAACCATATGCGCGTTCTACGCTTTGGAAGAGGTTCATGATTGGTTCGAGATGACTGAAATTGAAGACCGTGTTCTTTGAAGTGCAAGGATACATGCTACTGATGATGCAGGTGATTCCAAAATGGATGTAGTAGAAGTAGTGCCTTCGGTTTGTTCATATCTTGAACAAACTTGTATGGATGAATGATGGCATTGCACTGTTTCTTGAAGAGCAGTGTTAGTATTCCAAGTGGGATTTTCTAAGAGAGGAGAAAGGTAATCGTGACCTCACAAGCCTCACAACTCGGTGATGACTAAAACAAGTGATATGCTTCAGGACTATGTGGTTCGCTGCCGTTAGGAGCATCATTCCTCGATCTTGATCGATATTTATGGATTTTGGAATGCGTGCATAAGGAAAAGGATGGGGCCGTGGCCTGGTGCAATGTTTGTAGCATCGGTGCCCAAGGGACGATGTAATCTGGCTTGTCCTGTTAAAGGGGCGGGCTAGCTCTGATTCGTAGAGATCGAAAGGATTTTGACCTTGGTACTTTTTTCTAAAGATGCACTATGGCAGGCGATACTCCAGTAGCCTTGTATTATGTGGAATCCAATTTCCAATACATGTCTTTATGGACTTAGTTGTATACCTAATATGCTGGAATGTAATTAATATAACCATTTCAGTTATGATTAAATATTTATTTCAAACCCTAGACATTATTATAATATCACAAGATTTTCTATTTGAAAAGGTTTGGTTATGATAAGGTAATACCCGTCCGTGTTTATATGTGGCGTGGTTTTACAAGATACCTTCGTTTTTAAAGGTTTTATAACATTAAAAAACCATATAATTTGTGTTTCTCATGCTGGTTTAACAGACTGATCTGGGTGTTATTTTCTTATAATACTCGGATCACAACCGAGTACTTTCTAGATTTGATTATGGATGCTTTGGAGCTTCAGGAGACGAGCTGGATGCTTCCAAGACGTATTCACATATTTTTATTTTCCACTGCATTTGCTTGTTTGAATTTATCAGCAATTGTATGGACAGATTATTATAGCTTTCCATCTTGATGATGGGTTAGTTACTCTGATTTAAGTATGTATATCACAGTTTTCTTTTGTAAAGATCATTGGTATATTATATATTACTCGTCATATTGTTAGAATTTATTCCGTCTTTTCTTTTCTTTCACCCCAACAATTTGTCTCTCTAGCACTCAAATGCTCGGCACATGAATACCATGGATGTATTAGTGTCGACTTATGAGGATCGAAAAGGCAGGTTGTTACAGTTGGTATCAGAGCCGAAGGTTAAGCGAGCACCTTGGCTTTAGTGGGGTAAACTTATTAGAGATAGGGTTGGTAATGCCCTAAAATGAGTCTGAGTGTATATATATACAAGAGCGTATTTGTTAGTGCTATAGAACTGTTTTATATTGTGTCGATGGGTATGTTGATTGGCTTATGGATTCTGGTCAGTACGAGTGGCTGACATATTGATCAAGATCTCTACACTCTTGAACAAGGCAAATCGACACAATATTGTTTTGAAATTAGTAAATAAAATAATTTTACCAAGGATCACTACACCAAACAGACCATTTTGTAACACTTTTCTCGTTTCAATTTGTAACGGCTATTACCGTTAGGAATTTCTAACAAATATATATGTTATAAATGCTTGCAACTCTTATTTCCGTTAGCAAATCTAGTGACTTTGTAAATAGATAAAAGTACTATGGGCAAGATTGTCATTTTATTTTTTATTTTTGCTTATCCCATTCCTCACGCTTCTTTTCTACGCTGCAAATCATTTCCTAAATCTAAATTTATCGTGTTCTAGGGTTACCGCCCCATCTGCCTCTACGATTGTCGCCGGATTCACCTCCAAGTTATCGCTTCCTCCGTCTCGTTATCGTCCTAGGGTTATCGCTGCCTCCGCCTCGTTCTCTGTCTTAAGGCTATGCCCGTCTCCCCCGAGCTCGTTCCAACACCACCTCTGCAAGGTATTTTTTAGGAGCACACTTCTTTCTTATCACCAGTTGATATTACAAAACTTAAAATTTAAGTCAAGCACGGCCTTGTATTTTGGCAATTATTCATAATTCTTAAAACAAGCCTATATTTTAAATCTGTTAATTTCCTTGTTCATTGGTTGTAATAGTCTGAAATTATGGCAAATGCCGGTGCCGTTCAGATTATACACCTTGGATGAACTGAAGTTAAATGGAATAGATACAACTCCTTTCTTATCACTAGTTGATATTACATTAGGCTCAATAGACAAATTACCGCAGTTTTGTTTGGAATATCAGCATGGTATGCATTTGGGTTGTCTCAGCAACAGCTATTGTATATAACAGTTGGAGTACTATTCGTGTGGTCACTGGATTTGGTGAGTTTTAATTTCCATATGTTCTAATAGTAGCTATAACATAGTCCTGTGGATAACATAGCACCATAAATGAACCTTCTTTTGTATGCTTTCTGTAGAATTCAAACATCTAATATCTGCTGAGTGCAGTACTGAAGCTTGAAGTTCGACCTTTGTAGATAATATAGCCTCTTCTACTTAGAAGTTACCACATTTAATGGATATTTTAAGGACATTTGTTTACTTATGCAGTTCTTTATTTTGCCTTGCTCTGAGTAGACGCTACACTATTTTCTTGCACCTTTTACAACATAATTACTAAGCTTAAATATTCTTATTGCCCACTAATTATGATTTATTTGTTAGATTGGGTTTAATGGCGGGGTTTATAGTTTAGTACTTGACACAGTTGGTCATAAGGTGAGCCGGAAATACCGTGACAGGGTTATAGAGGTAGCCTTACTTTGTTGTTTTTGTATTTCAGCAACATTTATTGATTATTGTGTTTGAAACATGTGTGTTAGCTCAACTCCAGTTATGTACTTGTCACAGCATGAAGCTGGACATTTTTTAATTGCTTACTTGCTTGGGTTCTTCCCAAAGGATATACTTTATCAAGTTTGGAAGCTTTCATGAAGGAAGGCTCTCTCATCAGCAAACTTTGTCTAGTTCCAGCTAGAATTAACAAGAGTTTACAGCCATAACCAAATGTTAGCTTTACAAATTTATAAATCTCTAATTAACAAGAGTTGGTTGTCCTCTGCAGATGAATACCATCTTCTAATTTGCTGAAGGTCCCACTTCCACACGCTCCCATTAAGATTGATCGGTATGTCTAATTTTGTATGTATTCCTCTTTCTTTCCCATTTCACTATAAATAATTTTAAGTAGTTGTATCATATAAATTATATATGAGTCTATTACAGCAGTTTGTATCAGCATGGTTTTCTTATTTGAACTTACTATATGAATACATACGTTAATTTGATGTTGGTTTTGGTTATGCGTCTCTGTTATGCACAAAAATGTTCTTTCAGCTTATTATTAAAAATATATTTTAATTAGTGATTTTAATAAGGGTCACACAACTATCTTTTCAATTTGATTTTATATAGATTAGTTTGAGAAATTTTGTATTACCACTAAGAAATGACAGTGCATAATCAGGGGTTCAACATACTACTATGACACTTAACATATCTAGGCCCCTTTCTTTATCTTTCTCTTTTTTTCTATGTTGCTTTCAGGCAATATGTACCTGCATATAATTTCAATCAAATTGGTAGGCCTAAATATCTTATCTATATGCAGTAGGAATTAATTAGGAGGACCAACTCTTCTATGATGTGCTATACGACTCTAGTTTCCTTTTTTGTTAGATTTGTACGCTTATAAATTCTGTGAAAACATTGGTACTGTAAAAGAGATAACCGTCATGAAATTGCACTCAATTTGGTCAGCGTGTTTTCTGAAGTTAAACATAATATCAAAAATATTTCTATGCAACTTACTCTGTTCCATGCTAAGTAAAACCATGCTTTTCAGGTTTATATTGTTATTAAATCGTTAGTTCCTTTAGTTCCAAAATGGATTTTTTTGACTAATCTTAACGGATTACTTAATTAACAACCAACTTATGATATACTATTAAAGGCAACGTCTTCTAAAAGTACAACCATTGTAATTGTCAGAAGTAAACTGATTTAAAAGAAATGTCTTTAGTAAGTACAGCCATGCATGCTCTTCAAAATTCATTTTAGTAGGAATAGGTGTGTATAAATTGTTTGATGTATATAAATGACAACTTACTCATTACAAGAATACTGGAAGTCTTGAAGTATTAAATTAGTTTATTTTTATAGTTTTTCTATTTTTACATAGTACTTACACTAAGCCCAGAAGTTATAAAATGTGAATTGTTTCTCAATGCTCTACCCGTTACCAGTGTATGTGACTATATATTTTTGTATGTGTGCATTATCTACAATCATGGTTCATGTAATGACTTTTCTTTTGTTGTGTTTTACATAGACCCAGCTATTTATGCTATTTATGTAATGACTGCCATCGAAACTGTTGCTAAAAATCTTTGCTGGAAGAAGATTAAGGAGGCTCGTGAAATCGCGATTTGGCAGGAACCGACTAATTAGGAGCGTTGTAAAATGAACGAAGGTTATCAAGTCCCCTCCTTTTTGCCTCGTTCAGAATCCTGATTCTGCTTGGTACGTTCATATAACATTAAGCTATTCATAATACTTGTCAAAGGTATATCTCTGTTTATCACATAAGGTTCTTTGTGATATAATGTAAGAAAAAACTATTAATTGTCGTGCAATTAGCTCTACATCGACTATGAAGCAAGTGAAGCTTACACAAGCATCAAAAGCAATAGCTAATTTCAAGGAAGATGAAGATAGAAAATGGAAAGCAAAGATGGAGAACAATCAAAATAGACTAACCGAAGAATTTAGATCGATGCATTCGACTATGATGAGTATGCAACAAAGTTTGTTATTTGGCCTGAGTGTCGTGTTCGTTATTTGTAGGATCTAGAATTTATTTTGAAGTAATGTTAGAACTTGTAATATTTTGATTTCATACTCTTTAGTTATGTATGATGAACTTGTGAAATTTCGAATCTTCCTTTAATTTGTTGTCAAATATTTGTGCAATTTAAGTTGTATCTTTGGATGCGTAATTGCTTATTGTTATCGAAATTCTGTAATTTTTGATATGTATGTACCTACTATATTATAATAGACAATTCTGTAGTGGAAATGCTAGCAAAAATGCAGCTCTACATGGTTTGGTAGCTGTAATGAACATATTCGTTACTAAAGACGAAATTTATAACGAGCATAGTCGTTACTATTGATGAAATTTGTAACAAACAAGTGCGTTACTAATGATGAAATTTGTAACGGACAAAGTCGTGATAATTTAGAATGATAACCTTTTCTTCCACCATGAAAGGGGAAACTAAGTAACGGAAAATACCCGTTACAAACCGATGCAACTAATAACAAACTATTTCGTTACAAAAATTTAGATTTCTAACGACAAAGTCCGTTGGTAAGTGATATATCTAATAACGGGTAGAGGCCGTTACAAATATTTGTAATGACATACCTCACGCCTGTACCGCTCACGACTATATCTGTTATAAATTTCATTTGTAACGACTATATTCGTTACAAATACACCTTTTTGGTGTTGTGGATTATATTTATATATAAAATAATAATTTTAAAAAAAGTTGATACAGTTATTTATGATGTGTTTGTTTATTAGGAAATGATAATATCCGATTATTATCATTTATTATTTGATTAGTCATGCTCATCCAGTTTAGAGCATTGACTATCGTTGATTGATTATTTATGCTCAGCCAGTTTATGAGCTTTTATTGTTTGATTTAGATTAAATACGAACACCTTCTGAATTTAGTTTCTTTATTTGACTATAAGGCATTCGTTAATAATGTAGGCTTAACAAGTTTACTTTGTTAAAATAGTTTCTATAAAGAAAGAATGATTTATATAAGGTTGATTTTATAATTTGGATTTATAAAATATGTTTTGTAAATAAGGAGGATTGTTGAGAATTTAAATCCCGGTGGTTTTGAAAAAAAAGAGATATCAAATGATTTTTGGAGAAAAGTAATAATAATATTACTTGAAAGTATTTTTCCTATGTATAATATTTCAGAATTATATACAAAATTGTATTAAAATGAGATTTGAAAAAGAAGAAGTATTTTTATGTTAACTAGTTTGAGTGGCTCAAAAATGACTAAAAATGGGCAAGAGATGTGTTCGGATGGTAAGCACTTCTCTTAAGTATTACCCTTCTTGGTAAGGGGATGTAAGATACTAGTTGGGAGGAACCAGTTCCTTGGTATCATTTTGTTGTTACTCGATCTATATGTATCTTTTTTGTAGATTGAAATATATAGTATTATTTCAGAAAAAATTTGAAAATAAAAAATGGGTATTTAGTTCTTAGGTTCCCTTAGGGAAAATGGATTCAAAATAGAAAAGGTAGTTTTGATAAAAGTATATATTGAGAAACGAAATGTTTTCATAAATAATTTTCAAAAATAAAAGGAGATTTGTATAAGTAAGAACCACAAGAATAAGTATGTAAGTTGTAAGTAGAACATTTCTTCGAACGGTTCTTGATCCAAGATTCGATTACATGACTTTGAGGTGATTCACATCGACCCGAATAAGGATTTATTACTCGATTCTCGACGGTGAATAGTTGGTAAGGTTTATTAATATGGCATTGAGGTTTTCTATCATAGTATTTGGCTATGTAAGGAGAACAGAGGTCTTTAATCAAGAAGCCTGATCGGAGTCCGCACTAGGAATGTTGGGTGAGCGATACTAGTCCGGAAGAGAATTTAAGTATTCGAGCAAGTGATCGAATTAGATATTACATACGGATGATATGTCTACACTGTACAGGCTTATGAATAATGTAAGTATTCATGTGTTGACATATTTCCTTTTTTTTTGGTTGGGATGAAATTTTGGGGTCGAAATTCTTTTAAGAGGGAAGAATGTAACGACCTAGAATTTTATCGCTTTGATTTATGAATATTTAATTAATTTTAAATATTCAATTAGTGGTTTTTAAAGGTCAAATAAACCTCTTTTAATTAATAAATAATGATGGTAAACTTGTTTTGAAATTTGGTTTACATAAATAAGTAGTTCGATGAAAACTGAAAATGTGACCGAAAGCTACTTTTTTGATTTCGAATTTTTATCGAACAGAAAGTTGTAGAATGTTTTTGCACACATATGAACACATATAACAATAATTCAAAGTATATCAAAGAGTTTAGTTAAATCAAAAAGTCATTAGAAAATTCTAGAAAGTGATTAAGTAATGTAATAAAGAAGAAGTTTTTTTCTTTATTTAAATATGTTAAAAGTGCTTAGATTTTTGTGTACACATCAAATCAAAGTAAGAAGACACATGGGTTATTACTCCTCCAACTCATTGTCATTCATAATTTTCATTTTTCAAAAATATTCAAAAGTTTTCAAAGTTTAGAAACTTAAAAATGGCTTCTTCTTTCATTTTCATTTTCACTTCTTTATTCCATAACTTCCTCAAATCTTCTCTAAATCCCTCCATATTCAAGTATGTTCCTTAGCACACCATAACATCACCTTCTAGCACGTCAAAGTCAAGAGAAATGGAGCAAAAGGTGGAGATGACCCCATGTCGTGAGCTAAGGAGATGTAGAGGAGGCAAGATTTTGTCGTTTTTGGTGCAAAGGTCGGATCTTGTGAAGTTTGGTGATGGTAGGAAGTTGTTCCATCATTCTAGTGGCTTTGGATGGTTATTACCATTCTTTGGAAGGGAGATTTCTTACGCTAACAATTCCCTTTATATAATATATAATTTAAACATAAAAATGATAACTCGTGTAATGTCTAAAATATATAGTTGGTTGAATTGTTATTGTGATGTTGTAGTACTTTGAAAAGCACTTTGATTTGTTGGTTTAAATAGCATATGTAATGGACTTACATTTCAGAGCATATGTAAATCCTATGGAATATGATTTCGATTTGGACTTGGACTTGTATTTTAAGCATATGAAAAGCACATAAGGATTAGTAGGGGCTTAGACTTGAAATGGAAGTGTCTGCATAGCGATAGTCGCTATAAAGGCATTTTGATGTCATGTATTTTATTCGTGTTTCAATATTTTATTCCCACGTATATAATGTTGTACATATAATCTCTATACTTTTTGTGATGTGATGTGAAGTTAAGAATTATTATATGACTTGAAAGTTGAATTCTTTTGGAAATAAAAATAAATAGTTGTTTTGTTTAAAAGCCATAATAATCGCTAAGCCTCTTTTCAAATTTTAAATGTTATACCTCTAGATTTTATTTGTCTTCAACGTTTATTTTGAAATGAAATATTTTTTATACTTATAATAGTATAAAATATATAAAGAAATGGAGTTTAAAAGCTATTTGATTTATAAAATAAGGTTTTAAAACTTATGGTCCATATAGCGTCGCTATGGATGTAATTTAGGAGATCTACGATCTTAGCAGATATAAAAGGTTATCTATTTAAATATGTTGTAAATTCTTTTTAAATGTGTTTTATGAGGATTACATAAGTATTTGAGTTTTTAAAATTATTTTTAAATGATTTTTAATAATTTTAAAGTAAAGGTTTTTCGTATTATAAAATTTGTTTATTTTAGAAAAGAGTTTTAAAAACAATATCAAGGAATTGTTTTAAAGTAATATTTCATACAAGTATTTTAAATAGATTTGTGAGATAATATATTTACTTTGAGATATTTTAACAAGTGGTTTATTTAAAAGAAATTTGCTTACTTCTCAAAGTCAAATCCTTTTTTAATGTAGTGGTTTCAAGTTTTGAGTTGAAAACTTGTTTTAAACTGTTTAAAGGGGATTTTTAATTATATAAGAGGTTTAATAAATTAGTTGATATAATAAAATAAGTGTTTACTTGTACATAAAGGAAAATGTCTATCCTTTTCAAAACAAAAGTGGTTTTTTAACAAGGATTTCCAAGTGAGATTTGATATAGAAATTTTAAAAGGGTGTTTTAAGGATTTTTAAGGGGAATTTTAAATTAAAAATAAAATGGTTTATAACCCTTTGTTTTAAATAAAAAATATACATAATTAAGGATTTTTATACTTGATATTAGACTTCAAGGTAGATAGACTTCTACCTATCCTAAAGATAAGAATGTTGTATAATCAAGATTTGAGAGGTAATAGTCCCCAACTTGAACAACTTCATTGTTATCCGAAGGATAGTTTTAAGTTTGAAATTGAAGACTTATTATAATTATTTGAATTCTATTTCCATATGCAAATTGGTTTACTTATGGAAACTAATTGGTCCAATACTTGACACAAAAAGCCGATGAGTAGACCGATCCTTTATTTGTGAGATCTAGAATCAGGGTGCCTAGGTAAGGATCCAACTTACCCGGCTTTGTTTCTAGGAGAGGGATAAGGTAAATCGAAATATCAAAAACCTGACAAGTGAAGGAGATTTATAAAAGGAGTTTATAAATAGATTTTAAAAGTAGATTTATAAAAGGAGTTTTATGGTTATAAAAGGAATATTATAAAAGGGAAGATAAATGATTTTCATAAGTGATATTTATAAATTATAGTGGTATGGAAAGTATTCTTTTCATACTTAACACCAAATTTCGAGGCATGGAAACTCTTCTCTATGTTGAGAAGTAAGAATGTGTGTTGAAGCAAGGATAGTACGCTAACTTGTCTGACTATATTGTTAATCGAGGGATAGTACTATTTGAAATCAAAAGGTGGTGGTAAGTATATTAGGGCTAATTTTCATACGATCATTTACTTACACCAAAAGGAAAGTGGTTTGTGTTTATAGTAACAATGTTTTAAATGACATTTGTTTTGACCCGGTTAAATATATTTTAAGGAAAAGGAAAATGTTTTCTAAGCATTGGAAGTGAATTTTTTTGTGTATATACTTATACCGTTGAGATAAGTATATGAATATTTTTCAAATAATTGGAAAGAAATTTTAATTAATAAAAGGATTAATTACAGAGGCTTAGTGGTTTCTTATGTTCTTAAATCATGCTTAGTTTCAATGAGAAATTAAATCTTTGATTTGATTGATCGTCTATTTGATATTTAAATAACCAATATCAAATCTTGACCAAATATAACTTTGGAAATATCTTAGAAGAAACACGAGAATTATATGGTACAGTTATCTTCGATAATGCTATACTATACGTATAATCTTGTTTTTCTCTTCTAGGACAAATGATAAGGAAATTCGTCACTTAAACGGTTAGGAGGCGATCTTCGCTCTTATGTATTATCTATTTATTTTCAAAAGAACCAAAGTTGAGTTTACCAAAATCTATCGATTGGTTTTGGAGTGACCGATAAGCGAAGGAGTGTACTTATATGAGATGACTCGAAACCGTAACCATTCCAAAATCATATGCATATTCTACGCTTTGGAAGAGGTTCGTGATTGGTTCGAGATGTTGGAAATCAAAGACGGAGTTCTTTGAAGTGCAAGGGCTACTTGCTACTGATCATGAGGGTGATTCCAAAATGGATGTAGTAGAAGTAATGCCTTCGATTTGTTCATATCTTGAACAACTTATATGGATGAATGCTGGCATTCCATTGTTGCCTGGAGGGCAGCGTTAGCATTCCAAGTGAGATTTTCTAAGGAAGAAAAAAGGTAATCATGACCTCACAAACCGATATGACTAAAATAGGGGATATGCTTCAGGTCTATATTGTCCGCTACCATTAGGAGCATCATTCCTCAACTTAGATCGATATTTATAGATTTTGGTATGTGTGTGCATGGAAAAGGATGGGGTCGTGGCTTGGTGTAATGTTTGCAGCCTCGGTGCCCGAGGGATGTTGTAATCCAGCTTGTCATGTTAAAGGGTCGGGCCAACTTTAATTTGCAAGGGTTGAAAGATTTTCGACCTTGGTACATTTTTCTATAGGTGTATTGTGGTAGGTGGTACGCAATAGGTTATCATTATATGGAATCCAATTTTGAATACGTGCCTTTACAAACTTAGTTGTATACCTAATATGTTGGAATGTAATTAATGTAACCATTTCGGCTATGATTAATTATTTATTTTAAACCCTAGATATTATTATAATATCATAAGATTTTCTATTTGAAAAGGTTTGGTTATCGTAAGGTAAAAATCCATCTGTGTTTATTTGCGGCGTGGTCTTACGAGATACCTTTAATTTTAAAGGTTTTATAAGATTAAAAATCCATACGAGTTGCGTATCTCGCGCTGGTTTACCAGACTGATCCGGGTGTTATTTTCTTATAATACTCGAGTCAGACCCGAGTACTTTTCCAGATTTAGTTATGGATGCTTTGGAGCTTTAGGAGACGAGTTGGATGCTTCTAATACGTATTCACGTATTTTTATTTTTCGCTGCATTTTCTTGTTCGTATTTGTCAGCAATTATAAGGACATGTTGTTATAACTGTCTAGGTTGATGATAGGTTAGTTATTTTGATTTATGTATGCATATCACGGTTTTCTTTTGTAAAGATCATTGGTATATTATATATTACTTATCACGTTGTGAGATTCTATTCTATCTTTTCTTCTCTTTCACCCCAACAATCTATCTCTCCGACATTCGAACGCTCGAACGTGAATACCATGGTTGTATCAGTGTCGACTTCTGAGGAACAAAAAGGCGGGTTGTTACAGTCACTAACTACTAACCTAAGCATACCATGTAATTTAAAGACCCCATTAAAGAATACAATAGCTACTTCTTTGGTGTATAGGGATGACTCAGTGGAAAGAAATGAGCATATTTGCTCAATCTATCAACTACTACAAAAATAACTATGTATTTTTGGCTTTTGGGCAAGCAAGTTATAAAGTCCATTGAGATGTCTACTCATATTCTTTCAAGAATTGGCAATGGTTGCAAAAGAGCAGGGATTAATATATTTTAAGTTTTATTTCTCTGGCATATACCACAGGCTTTAACAAACTCTTCAACATTTTTTTCATTTTTTTTCTAAAAAAAAACTTGCTTCAATTTCTCTTGAGTGCCTTTTATACTAGAATGTTCCCCTAATAGTGATGAGTGATACTCCTTAATAAGCAACTGCAAAAGATTTTCTACATGGTGATCAATTAAAAATGCTCCCTCATGAAATATCAAATTATCCACCACTTTATATTTATCTGCTGGTAATTCCTGCCTTTGAATTTTTTCTAATTGCTACTGGCACCAAGATGAGATTGTAGTGTATGATTCAATTCTTATAGCCAAGGGGTTTGTTCAACTGAGATAGCTTATAGATGTTCTTCTTCCAAAAATTCTCCGTCTCTTCTAGACAGTGAATCAATAACTACATTTTCCTTTCCACATTTATACTCCACTTTACAATCAAAGACATGCGGTTTAGCCATCCATTTACGTTGAAGCCTAATGAATAATTTTTGAGAAAATAAACATTTCAAGCTTTGATGATCAGTTTTAATGATGAATAGCCTCCCCATCAGATATTGTGCCCATCTTTTAGTTGCAATGATAATTGCTAATAGCTCCTTCTCATAAGTAGATAATGTCAAAAAAATTCTATGTAATGCTTTGCTTAAAAATGCCGAAGGTTTGCCATTTTGAGTCAACACTACCCCTACAACTTGTCCACATGCATCATTCTCTATAGTAAAAGGCAAGTTAAAGTTAGGCATTGCTAATATTGGAGGATTAATCAAACATTGCTTAAGTCTTTCAAAATCCTGCTTAGCTTCTACACTCCATTGGAATGCATTTTTCTTTAACATTTCTATTAAAGGTTTGGCAATCACCCCATAGCTTTGGATAAACCTTATGTAGTAGCCTGTTAGCCCTAGGAAACCCCTTAATGCCTTTAAATTCTTTGGTAATGGCCACTCCAATACTGCTTCAACTTTGCTTGGGTCTACTGCTATGCCTTGATTAGAGATGATATGGCCCGAGTACTGTATAGTCTCTTTAGCAAATTTTCATTTAGATAACTTGTTCTTCAATTGATTCTGGTTTTAAAATATGAAAGGTTATATTAAGGTGCTCCAAATGCTCAAACCATATCTAGCTGTATATTAGTATATCATCAAAAATACTAATATAAATTTTCTCAAAAATGGTTTAAAATATCATTCATGAGAGATTGAAAGGTGGAAGGACCATTGACCAATTCAAATGGCATCACCAGAAATTCATAATGCCCTTCATATGTCTTGAATGTTGTTTTGTGTATATCTTATTCAAACATCCTAATTTGATGATAGCCAGACCTTAAGTCCAGTTTAGAGAAGTACTTCGAACCATGTAGCTCTTCAAAATAATCTTCTATTAAGGGTATGGGGAATTTATCCTCCATTGTTTGTGCATTTAGGCTCATGTAATCAACACAGAGCCTCCACGTACCATCTCTCTTCCTTACCATCACAACTGGGAATGAATATGAACTGTTACTCGGCATGATGATTCCAGTCTCCAACATTTCATGGATAATCTTCTCTAGTTCATTCTTGATGTGGTAAGAATGCCTATGGGGTTTTAGGCACACTGGTTTGGAATTGGGTAGCAGTGGAATTTTGTGGTTATGTGTTCTTACCGGAGGAAGGCTTGGGGTAGGGCAAGTGATTTTTGGATATAACTTTAGAAGTTCATCAATTTTTGGTGGCATATGGAAGGTAGCCCTTGTTGTATGATCAATATAAAAGCACAACATCATAGCAAGTTGACCCTATGCACATTCCTTACTCATTTTCTTCTTGTCAACAATCTTCATTTTATTTTGCTTAAGCCGTTGCCATACATATGGCTTGTGCAGCTATAGTGAAACTTCACCTGCAGTCGATCCAAATTAAGGGTACCCTCACCCAAACTTTTCATCCATTGAGCACCAAGCACAACTTGACATCCCTCTAGTGGAAATAAAAGTAAATCTACTTGCAATTGTGCACCCTTGACACTTGAGTATAACATTATTGCATACCCCATATCCAGTTTGCTTCTCACCATTAGTTACTACCACTCCAAAGTTTTTAGATTCATCAATCTTCAAACCCAATTTTCTATCTAGGTCTTCATTAATAAAACTATGTGGACCCATAATCAATAAGGATTTGGCCCGACTTGCCTTGGATGATTTCCTTCACTTTAATAGTGGATAGAGTAGGAATTTCACATATAGCTTGTAAGGTTAGGGATAATGTTTCCTCAACTATAGTTTCTGGCTTTAGCAATTCATTGGTTTCAACATATTCTGGACAATCTTCATCTTGCAATTTCATTATTCCTTCCAGCACATAAGCTTGGGGATTCTTACATTTATGGTCTTTGTGCCAATTTTCTTTCAACCATAACATAAATTTTGCCTTCTCGTTTCAATCAACTGACCAGGGGTTAAACCTTTGCTTCTGGCCGAAGATTCTAAGTTTGTTTCTTTCCAGGCTTTAGGGTAGGTCAAAAGGTTTGGGTTAGCGTTTGTTAGGGCTTTAGGGTATTAAGAAGTGCCTGTATTAGGGTTTCTTGAAACAGTGGGGTTAGGGTTCTTGTAGTATTTCTTGTTGTGAGTATATTTGCTTTCAAACATTTTAGCTAAAGAGACAGTCTCTCTGAAATCAACTGGCTTAGATGTAAGCACATCATATCTTATCTCCTCCTTAAGGCCACCAATAAATCTATCTAGAAGGAATTTGGAGGGAGGTTATCAGTGGCTTCTTAGAAGTTCTCAAATTTTGTTAGATAATAGGTTTAGAACTGCTATGCCATATAGTTGAATGTTTCAAGGTGTTTAATTTTTCGTAGTACTATTAATTGCTATCATGACATAATATTAGGATCATCGTTTTGTTTTATGCATTATATTGAATTTTTTTGTTTAATAAAATAAAAAGTTCTCTTTGTCTAAGTATTATCTTGCTCCTGTTATAAATCTCCTTATCATATCTTTATATTAACAACATCAGCAAAGAAGCAATGTTGCTGTGTGCGAGTCAACTGATTATGAAGAAGCTAAGACTAGCCAGAACTGGGTTACAGCAATGAAGGAATAATTATTGATGATTGAAAAAAATAAAACATGGGAGTTGGTTAATCGACCTCAAAATAGACAGGTAAATGGAGCCAAGTGGGTCTATAGAACTAAACTTAATGTTGATGGCTCAATAAACAAGTATAAAGCTAGATTAGTAGTCAAAGGATATGCTCAAATACCTGGTGTGGATTACTCAGATACCTTTGTGCCCGTCGCTAGACTCGACATTATCAGGCTTTTACTTGCTATTTTCAGCATAAAATAATTAGAAAGTCTACCAATTCGATGTCAGGTCAGCATTCTTGAATGGTTTCCTATGAGAGGGGATTTATGTAGAGCAACTAGAAGGCTATGTAAAGCAAGGAGATGAAGACAATGTTTATCTTCTAAAAAAGGCTCTTTACGGTTTAAAGCAAGCTCTAAGAGCTTGGTATAATAGGATTGATGAATACTTTCAGTGTTTGGGATTTGTTAAAAGTCCATCTGAAGCAACATTGTATGTCAAGTTTAATGGTGTAGACATTCTTATCATCTCACTTATGTTGATGACTTGCTTGTCATAGGAAACAAATCAAGTGATGTAGAGAAATTTAAGCAAGAGATGATGAAAGTCTTTAATAAGACAGATCTCAGATTTGATGACTTTTTTCTTGGAATGAAAATCAAACAAAGTGAATGAAGTTTTCATTTGTCAGAAGAAGTATAAGGAGATTTTGAAGAAGTTCAAAAGAGAAGCTCTACAAAGAAGATGAAACTAATAAGATTGATTGGGCATATTTCAGAAGCTTGATTGGTTGCTTGATGTATCTCACAACAACTCGACCTGATATTTTGAATGTTGTAAGCATTTTATCTCAATTTATGCATTATGCAAGTGAATAACATCTTAAGGTTGCAAAAAGGGTGCTTAGATATGTTAAAGGCACATATGATTTTGGCATAAAATTCACAAGGAGCAAAGAGTTTAACCAGTTTGGTTTCTCAGACAGCGATTAGGGAGGTTCCACCGATGATATGAAAAGCACTTCTGGCCACCGTTTCACGCTTGGTTTCGGTTTTTTCTCATGGAGCTCAAAGAAACAAGAAATTGTAGCTCAATCTACAGTTGAAACCGAATTTAGTGCTGTAACAGTTGCAGTTAATCAAGCTTTGTGGCTGAGGAAGATTTTAAATGATCTTAACCGAAAGCAAATGGAAAGCACAAAGATTCTTATTGATAACCAAGTTGCTATTGCAATCTCTCAAAATCTAGCGTTTCATGGAAAAACTAAGAACTTTAATAATAAGTTATATTTTTTAAGAGAAGTACAAAAGGATGGTGTTATCCATCTTGTTTGCTACAAAACAAAGGATCAAGTTGCAGATGTTTCCACCAAGCCACTACCGGTCAGCGAGTTTGATTTTCTTAGAAAAAATCTTGGTGTATGTAGTTCCTAAAGCAAGAAGGAGTGTTAGATAATATGTTTACGACTGCTATGTCATATAGTAGAATGTTTCAAGATGTTTACTTTTTTTTTGAGAAAAATGTGTGATCCTCTACGAATAGAGAAGAGCACACATGTGAATATATATATCACAGACATAAGGTGCTGCCAACATGTCTGGCAGGTAACAAAAACTAAATACATATATCAAATCTCAGGTACTCCTAAGATGAGTTCCGGCAAGGCCACCACCCATCACACCCCGATATCGAGCTCCGGCATGGCCACCGCCCGATATTAAGGTGTTAGGAGTACCTAAAAAACTAAAAAAAAAATCAAAACTACTGGATGACGTCACAACTAATAAGGAAGCTCCAAACATCTGGATTAGAAGGGGAGAATAAGCATCTACTCTGAAGTGGATCTGCTGAATAGAGAAACCACTCTGAAGGCTCTGAACAAGAGGAAGGAGTGCCAAACTGAAGAATAGATCCTCCTGTGATGTTTACTTTTTCTTAATTCTATTAATTGCTATGATCATGGTATAATATTAGGATTATCATTATATTTTATGCTTTATATTGAATTGTTTCATTTAATAGAAAAGAAGTTCTTTCTGTCTAAATATTATCTTGCTCCTGTTATAAATCTGCTTATCATATCTTTATTTTTAATCATAAATTTGTTAAGATATGCCAAGACGGTGGTGGTGTTTTAGTCCTGCTAATGCTTCATAACGCCTTTCTATTTCTTCTGGATTAAATCTAACTATAATCTCTTCATTAAACACTTGCAAAGCTCCATAACCAGGGACATTATTAGTATACCAATTGTACCACTACAGTGGCTCTTCTTGAGGTAAAAAGTAAAAATATATCGCTACAACAAAACTAATGTAGTGTTTGGTTTGTTATTTTTAGTTTTGGGTTTTTATCCATACAAAAATGCATACAACATATTTAGGGCCCGTTTGATTTGCTGTTTTTAGTTTTGTGTTTTCGTCTAAACAAAAATGCGCATTTCTTATGCATTGTTGGAAAACACACAATTTTGAAAAATGAAATTAACATAGAAAATAGAAAACAAGTTTATTTGATTTTTCGTGTTTTGAGACATAACAAAAAGACGGAAAACAATTCCTCCCATCCATTTCCCATCCAACATTGTAATGGCTAAGAATTGTAAAAAAAATTTCTAATGTTTTCTTGTATTTTGTAGTGTATGTTGAAAATACAAAACACAAAACTCAAAACGAAACCAAACGGACCCTTATATTGTCGAAAACGACCAATTTAGAAAACGAAGTTCACATACAAAATAGAAAATAATTTTTTTTTAATTTTCCAAGTTTTGAGAAATAACACAAGCACATGAATCCGTTCTCCATCGTTCCTCTATCCCTTGATCCTCTCATCCGTCTTTCTTTCATCCCTTTCGCCGTTACTCCATTCTTCTTATAGTTGAGATATATATTGAAAACCGAAAACACAAAATTCATTTTAAAAACAAACAATACCTAATTTTCGACCGCATTTATTTTCAGCGTTCTAATATTGAAAGTCGGAGAAAATGTATTCCACAGTATTTGTTTTTAGGGTTTAACGCGGACAAAAAGATTTTGGTTTGCCGCGCATTTTTCATTTCCCTCGCAAGTTAGAAAAAAAGTTCCGTTTTTTCAACTCTTCGCACAGTATTCATTTCCTCTGGACCTCTTCCTCAATTTCAATTTTCCCTAACGCCGATTTCGATTTCAATCTTTCATCCTCCACGTGGATTTCTCTGTCGCTAGCTAAGCTCGGCAGTTTCCCTTTCCTCTTCGATTTCCCTACCCACGGTTGCCCTAAACCCAGCGGATTCCCTTTCCACTTCGACCTACCTGCGGTTGCCCTGCACTCGGCGGAGAATAGAAAATTTGGTGAGCGTTTTTTAACCCTAGTTTTCAGTTCGATTTCAAATCATTGCTATTAGATCGAGTTCAAAGATTACCCTATTTTTTTTCACAATTTACTTAACTTATTTTTTTTAATGCAAAAATTGACAGTCAGATAATGATCTTAGATTTCAGAAATGTACTGATTATGCTCTTAGATTTCAGAAAATAAAACATTTTCTTTAGTAATTTATAAAATTTGAGTAAATATTTAACAATATTTTGGCAATATAAGTTAGTGTCCATGTTAAAGAGAAAAAAGAGGTGCAACACATCTTCATCAATACTGATTAGTATTTTTTTTCCATCAATAAAAAAGTACACAGACATATTTGACAACGAATTATTGATATTTATTGGATCGAAAAAGAAATTTGATTATCTTATGTAAAATATAGTAATTTTTTATGGGTAAAGTCTGGGGAATATACTAGTAAATCAATGATTGACATAAGGATTTGAATTTGAAATATTCTTGATTGAATTTGATCTGTTCTTAACTGCAAGTGCAACTTTGAGTGGTCATGTTTCCTATGAGCAGTCTATACATTAAAAAATAGTTATCTATGTTTTGTAGCCTGATAGTGAAGCTAAGCTGTAAACGCTGTTATAATTTGGCTTATATGTGTGATGTTCTGGGAATGCCTAGATTGTAAACATGTGAAGGTGATCATGTTGCATTAAGCCTTTACAAACAGTTACACACAAAAAATTGCCCACTTGACTCAATTCATCAAATTTTTAGTTCTGGTCACAAAGTGAATCATTACCTATGGAGCAAAATCTTCTAGGCATGCTGTGAGTTTTCACAAAGTTGAGGCCGTAAAAAATACTGCAAGTTAAAAATCTAATGGGAAATTGACAACTCACATTGTGGTGGCAAACAAATGAAAGGCTACGCAACTAGGTGCAATATACTTATCGCTCTTCTATATTTACGATAGTATTGTCTGCCAAAATATATACATTTAATTTTCAAATTCAGATAAAATAAAATATCATTAATGCGGTTTCTAGTTTTCTTTTGATATGTAAAAAAAAATCAAAAATTGCATATTAAATTGCTGTAACTCTGTACAATCTATGAAAAAATGGAAACATTCTTTAAAGATAAACTATCAAATCATACCCTGGAATAATAATTGTAATCCAATAATCAACATTATTGGTTTCCCTTAAACGACATATGTGAACGGACTGCCAAAATGGTGGGATCAGAATGTCGAAAAACCGAGTGCTACCTCATGTTAATATGTTTTTCAACATTTATTTAAACAAGTGGATCATACTTATCCATTTACCAATGCGTGTCCTTAGTCGCTACAGCCAACTATGTGGCATGATAGCGATCTATTTGGTTGAGATCTCATAAGATGGATAGATATACACATATAGGTATCTTGTACAAATACAATACCTGTACAAATACATAGGTTAGTTATCTGTTTTTCAAAATATAGTGGTTACAATGTGAATTTTACATATGATGATTCACCTTATTTCGACAATAAATCTGAAGTCATCTTGTAGAGAACATTATGTACTTTTGGAAGTTGAATTTACTTCCAGGTGCCAGCTACATCTAATATTAATGAATAGTGAATATAATAACTATTTCAACTATAAAAATAGCTAAGAAAATTATATTAGTCAGAGCAATGATCTTAAGAAACTTACAGTAATAAAACCATGATGCATGGCTAAGCAATCAGTTTTGCGCACTGACCTATAGAATTGAAGGAAGAAACTGACTTGAAAATCAAGAAATTCAAAAAAGTAGTAACTAGTCAAAAAACATTAAAGTATGTATTGGCTTATAACTAAAAAAAGAAAGATAAATAACAATAAAGGATAATAAAATGTGATTCGGACATTTACTTACAAAATATAAAAGAACATGAAACGTATTCTAAAAATTAACAAGTCGTGTCACAAAAGAGGTTACATGAGTGAATTTAAATCTTAAGGGGCCTACATAATGGAAGGCTGAAAAATTGCATATATATGAACATAGCTCAACGCTCTATATTAAAATTTGAATGTGACTGTTACCCCAAATTTTTAGAATTTGAGAACTTATAATCCATTGGTAGAGTCTCGTTTTTACATTCTTTTCATCCATGGATCTTCATATCAAGAATCTATTATATAAGACATTTTAAATTTCAAATAAATCCAAAATATATTCATCATAACCTATATAGTTGTACAGATTTTGAATTCTGTTAGAGGTATAGCTTGTGCTTTTGCAATTATATACATATATATTATGCTATTAACTGTACTTAGATTCTATTTTGCAATCACTAGTGGAAGAATATATTTACTCTAGGTGTGATTATCATTAATTGAGTGGTATTTACATCATTACCCTTAGACTGGTTAGTTTAATAATTTCTTAACTCTCTTGGAGTCACAGCTGTTCAGTTGCAATGTATTTGATCCTTCATGTTCATGCTTATAACTGAGCATTCAAGCTGGTATATGAACTAAAAAATACTTTCACCATCAAATGTGATAAAACTATACATTATTTTTTATGCATAGCACAAATAAAATGATCTTTGCAACCTTTTATTATCATATTTAAACCAGATTTACATATCTGAGAACAATTTATTTATACAACAACTAAGGCATGCTCTTACCACCAAGTTTTTTGGCGAGGAAGTCCAAATTACAAATCAGTAGCTAGTATACTGTGTATGCAAGCAGGTTGGGAGTCCAATGTTGAATGACATGACCATTTTGCCTACAAAATTCAGTAATTACTACATGTTTCAACATCACAGTTTAGAATAACATACCACCAGTCAGTTACAGACTCGCGATTAGTAGCTGGTGCATCCACATTCCAATTTGGACAATGAATAATACTACTGAACATATGCTGGCTAGCATGGATTTTACAGTAGTCAAAAGATGAGAAAGATAGAATTGGACATTGAATAGCTTGAATAACTGCTGCATGATGAACATTTAGTGAACCTTGGTCTCAAAATGTAAAACATATTAAAGGTAATAATGACATACTACTACATCAAAAGGGAAGGGAACAAATACTGTAAGCAACATACCAACAGTTATCCTCCTAAGTTTCCTATGTTCAAAATGCCGATCTCTATACTGTCGTTTCAACCGACATACTACAAATAGTAATAGGTTATAATTATAACATAAAATACAAGGTGATTGAAAATTTGTAAACAAATGCATATGCATGTCATATATTTTACCTCCTCTTAACTGACAGCGTGTCATATTTCCTAGGAAGACAGCATCAAGCTTGTAGGGTTCGCTTCTAAATTCTGCAAAAAATTCGGGTAAATATAACATTTTTTTTTAAATAATCACCATGAATTTTGTTGTCTTATTTCCTTTTCCGACAGTAAAATGGTTCTGAAACAAATTTATATGTGAAAATAATATGCTTATTGAAACAACAATAAGCCTGGATGCTTTCTTTCTTCTTATTTGCGCTTCTTGTGATGTGCCTTCTTTTTCTTATCTAGTTTTATGAGTATTTGCTTGGTCAAATTAGTAGTTAACACTTAGTTCGTTTAAATTTATCTATATATAAAAGTCATTGAGTAAAATAAGTTTTAGCGTTCGTTCTCCAAAACTCAGACAGCCAATGCATTAATTTTCTTTTCTATCTCACTAACAGATTGTTTGGCTTAACATATTTGAGTACTTGGCATAAATAAAGCACTTACCGGCAGAGGCGGAGCTAGCCTTGGAGCTCAGCTAGGGCAACATTAAAAGGAGATCAATGAATCTCTAATTCTCTTTTAATGACAAATGAAATTGGGCTTTAACAATCTCTGTTTCATTCAGATAGGGCCTAAATACAATTTCAGCTAGGGTTTAGCAATATAATTTCATTTTCCACAACAGTTTTTAAGCTTTTCACCTAGGGCATTGGCCCCAGCTAGCAATTTCTTAGCTCTGCTCCTACTTACCGGTGTCTTTAACTCCGGTAGTAAACTCTCAAACGTCATCAAATTTAAGACACCATATGTTGTATTAATCAATTTTCATATTTCATTTCAACAATCCCCTTGGAAAATTTGGATCCCACATTGAATGACAAGGTATAAAATGCATTATTGATAATATTATTATAGACTATGTGTTATTTTTAACTTACTAGCTATTTTGAGGACAAAATAAAAAAAACAGAAGTGTATGCGCTCCTAATGGGCTACCTAGTTTAGAGGTATATTCTGGTTGCATATACAATATACTAGCTAGTTTCAAAATTCATGTTCATATCGCCTTACGTATGAAAGTTATTTAGGCCGGCATTCACAATTTTACCAACATATCATTTAGTTTTCTCAAATCGAAGTTGAGTTTAATTCATCGGATGAACCGGTAGGAAAATGGTTGGTGAAGTTATCTTCTTATTTATAGCCACTTGTACGTGAGCATGCCCCATTTACACTTGATGACTGGAGGCTACTTAGTGATGATTTGAAAGTAGTTGTATGGGAATCCGTTCAGGTTTGCTTATTTTACATGTTCTTATTTAATATAATTGCGTGCTTTCGGATACAGTCTTTTCTTTTGCATGGTTTGCATTCAAGTAGTTTTTTCTCACTGCATCTATGGATATACTCTATTCTGATTCTGTTGCTCTCTTCCTGTATGCATGTATATAAACAAACAAGTTCCTTTTTAACTCAAACTGACAGTGGATAAATGTACTGTCACAGAAAAGCACACTTGAGTAAACTATTTTCCTTTTACTTTTTGGTAAATTATCTTAACAAATAAGTTTCCTTTTATTTTGACTAAAATAAATTGGAAGAATTTGATCACTGAAAGATCAAAATAAAAGGAGCATTTGATACCATTCCAAGATAAAATATTTTTGATAGAAGGTAATGAATATTGAACTAAAATTATCCATCCAGTAATTAATAAACAGATAAAAATACAAGGAGTGCAAATGCTCTTTATAAAAATACAAACACTTTGTTCAGAAACTTTCCATAGCTGGGATAAGGTTGTGATGGATAGCTGCTATATACTATGAACTGGTTTTTATTTGCTTACGACATTGTTCCGATTATATGTAAATTTCTCTTTTTACTTCCAATTTCCATAGCCCGACATATCATATATTAGCACATATTCTTCATTGACTTGAACAGTTATTGAACAGTTGTAATTCCGTTGAGCTGGTTTACTAAAATCATAATTACAAGCACCTATTACATTTAAGAAAATGTAGTTATCATGGAAAATAAATACTTAAATCCTCACACTTTTCAATAGTTCTGCAACAAAGTTGAATGGAGAATGTTTAAAAAGCGAGAGCAGCTTTAGCCATGGCTAAGGTGCCATCATAAGTTTGATTTCCACCTATGAATCCACCTGTGAATCCACTCATATGCCATCATAAGTTTGAATGGTGACATTCAAATGAAATTGACCAAGAATGGCCTTGAATGATTTATATTAACAGCAGGAATATGCGAGTCAGTAACGGGCTTGATACGATGTTAGATATATTAGTCTGTGAAAGCTGGTTTGCTCTGTAAATATTATTTGCTGTATGGATATTCAACAAATTATTATACCTAGAAGGGTTATTTGTTTACTTTTAATTATATAAAGAACTGGCTTATGTGTTTATTTTTATACCCGTGGAAACATTTTTGTTTGTTTTGAAAATAGGTAAATGGGCTGAGCCCAATAAGTAACAGAAGAAAGAAATACAATTGGGTAATAGACTATATACCCGAAACAACACCACATAAACTCTACCGCCTCATATCTCAAACCCTAATCGAGTTAGGGCAAAACAATGCCTCCTCTAACAAAAAAATCAAGCAAAATAATGGCTGAACTCCGAGAGATCATGCAGTGAAATTCAAAAATAACTCGCTTAAGCCAGTTTAAAGGCTTAAGGAGGCTTCCAATACTTCATCTCAGAATCATTCAACCCACGTAACTCTGAAATGGAGTGAAAACCATTTTTTGGGTGGTTTTCTCTTCAGCTTCAATTCGCGAGTGTATACTTTTACTTGAAACTTTATTACGCCTTAAATTTGGAACAAGCTTGGCACAACTTGATGGATTGTAGAAATCTTTGGGTGCTTTGGCCGTACAAGTTTCGAACTTGTTGCTGTTATGCTTCAAATTGGTTGAATAAGCTGGCTCAGACATCCAGCTACTTTCACCCCTCTCCCAATTAGATAAGTGAAAATTTTGCTTGTTGATATTACTCCTGTAATGGTTGTAGCCTAATCTTTGATCATGTACAACCCAGTGAAGCTTTTTATCATGCTCTCGAAGACTACAATCCACACAGTAACCTCCAGAACTATCAGGTAAAAATAAAGTAGGCTTAAAATTTAAAATATTTAAATTAATGTCCTTATTATTAAAATGAGCCTTGATACTTCCCTTGAAATTAACAGTTGACATGTTATTGTTCTGGAGAAAACTACTTGAGCAGTCGCTTGTTCGATCTCTGTAACCCTCTTCAAATAAGTGTCTGTTGATAAACGTATTGTTATCTCCTGAGTGTGAAGCACTAAAATCATAGTTGATATTAACTATCGGTTGCCAATTTTTATCCATGCTCAGATAATTGCCCATTTGATCATGAATACTGTGTGCGCGGTAGCTTCCGCCCCTATCAGGTATGGAAGAACATTTATTAGAGCTCAAATAATGCTTATTATAAGATAAAAATAAATTATCTTTAAACATTCTTCCCTTTATATTACAGGAGTCATTCCTATTATGATGGTAGAAGTGGCCACCACAAGAACTGACTGATTTGGGAGTGGAATTATCATTATTCAAAGGCCTTTCCATCCAATGACTACCATTGTGATGAAGATGTCTCACATTGGGAAAATCAAAAGTGATTTTCCCACTCTGTAAGAAAGATTCTAAACTCTCTTCATATTTATCCATGTGTCAGTTGTTTTGATTTGAATTGTCTGAATATTTGCTTTGATTCCTATGTTTATTGAGAAGAATCTGGCTATCTAATTTAATTTTCTTCCAAAGTTGAATGCTTTCTGTTTCTGATTGAGAGTGGAGTCATTGATTTCTTTCTTTTCAAATATGAATGATTGTTGCAGTAAGCATAATACTAACTTTTTTGAATTCCTTGGATTTTTCTTTGAAGTTTTGTTGGATATAGTTGATGCTTTCTCTGATGTTCTGAACTGCTCGATTTTGGTTAATTTTGAGTTGTGTTTTGGCAATAAACCATATATGTTTTGAGTAAGTACAGTCAAAAAATATGTGATTGATACACTCAGTTTCATTTCGGCAAAACAGACATATTGTATCCCCCTTTTTATTCCATTTTAGGCATCTATCCCTAGTAGGAAGCCTGTTAATAATTGCAAAATAGGCACAATGAGACATTTTTGAACAATTTGATTTATTCCATATAACATTGTGTCAATCCACTTCAGTTTCACGACCTTTTATAAATTCCATAGTTTTTTGAAGGAGAAAAATCCTTTTGTAGATGGTTTCCATTCCCACTTATCTTTTGGAAGATTAGGATCAATTGTAATTTGATTAATGACTGTATTAAAAATAGAAGTAGCTGGATGACAAAATGTATTCCACCTGCTGTTTTGATTGATGCTACTGACT
The DNA here is from genome assembly GCA_030737815.1 of Allium fistulosum. Classification (NCBI taxonomy): domain Eukaryota; kingdom Viridiplantae; phylum Streptophyta; class Magnoliopsida; order Asparagales; family Amaryllidaceae; genus Allium; species Allium fistulosum. The sequence goes on along the minus strand of CM060908.1, from coordinate 968,706,702 downwards.
TTTCCATTGACTTCACCAAACAAATATAAGTTGTTCCATCCCACAAGACTAACTAATGTTTTCCATGTATCCAAGGATCAAACCACAAACTAGTCTGATTTCCATTTTCAAAATTTCCTTTCCAAAAGTTTAATGCCAGTGTCTCTGCTGTTGAGAATATTTTTTAAGACAAAAGAGTGATGATTTTCAATACCAGTAGTCCAAAAATTCTTATTTTTGAGATACTTTGCTTTCATCCACTTTGTCCATAATGAATTGCCATTTACAAATTTCCAAAATAATTTGAGTTTACACACTTCTCTCAATTCATTGATGTCTCTCAGACCCAAACCACCAGATTTCTTTGATAAACAGACTTTTTCCCAAGCAATTTTGTGTTGTTTTCCTTTCCAAATGAAATTTGCACAAATTTTTTCAATTTTGTGAATTGCTTTTACTGGGATATTGTTGGCTTGGATCCAATACATGATGATTGCAATGATGACAGTTTGAGTTAACTCAATTCTACCAGCTAATGACAGAAATTTGCTAGCCCACCCTTCAAATCTATTTTGAATGATGTCTAATAACCTTGTGCAGTCTCTGCCATTGATTTGGTTAACATTGAGAGGAAGTCCCAAGTACTTAACATGCAGATTACCCTCCTTGAACTTTAATATATTTAAAATGTCCATTTTACTGGAGCAGCCTTTACTAAAATATATTTTGCTTTTGAATTCATTGACTTTTAACTCTGCATGCTCTTTTAACTTGTCAAAAATATTTGCAATGGATTTTGCGCTTTGTGTGTTTGAATTCAAAAAGATAAGCAGATCATCAGCATATAACAAATGAGTAATATATGGTTTGATTCTATTAATTGGTTTAACATTTCATTTTATAAGCTTCATTTCCATAAGAATTGAGAAATATTCCATAGCAATAGTAAATAAATAAGAAGAAAGTGGATCTCTTTGTCTAATTCCCTCTATTGCTTTGTATAAACGCATTAGGAGAACCATGTACCAAAATAGAATAAGAAACATTGTTAATACATTCAAGGATAAGAGCACAAAATTCATTGCAGAAGCCCATTTGTTTCATGATAAAAATAATGAAATGTCTATTTATTTTGTCAAATGCTTTATGTAAATCGATTTTGACACACATGAGATTTTTGTTATTATTATTAAAGTTCCTTATTAATTTATGTGCAAGCAAAGTGTTTTCAACAATTAATCTGCCAAGAATGAAAGCACTTTGGTTTTCAGAAATAAGGTATTTTAAAAATATTTTTATCCTGTTACATAAAATATTAGAAATAATTTTGTAAATGAAGTTACAGCAGGCAATTGGCCTATAGTCTTCTAAACTGTTGGGAATTTGAACTTTTGGGGCCAGAGTAATAAAAGTATGATTTAAATTTTTTAATAATTTACCGGTCCTAAAAAATTCAAAGATAGAATCAAATAAAAATAATTTGATTTCTTCCCAACGAGTTTTATAAAACTTGGCACTAAAGCCATCTGGTTCCGGGCTTTTATCATTATTGGAATTAAAAATGATATTTTTAATTTTCTCAAGTCGGATAGGGGCTAAAAGAATACGGTGACTGTTTTCATTAACTTTAAATTTAGGCTCAATATTAGGGAAGGAATTAGAATAAAGATTAGTATTATATAGATTAGTAAAATAATTGATTGTTTCCTTCCTAATACAAGACAAGTCATTAATTACATTACCCTTAACATCAATAATTTTTCTAATATCATTCTTGTATTTTCTACTGGACATTTTAGCATAAAAAAATTTGCTAGCTTCATCACCATGCATTAACCAGTCTATTTTTGCTTTCTGTCTTAAATTGATAGGCCGCACATGGAGAGACTTGACCAGTTTATTTTAAATAATGATATCGTGAAGCTTGGAGCCCTACATATTATATTATGACAAATTCGATGTAATATTTTATAACTTTGTAGGTTGTAGGGGATAGACAATTCAGGTGTTTGGAGCCAAAAGCAAAAGCAAACTCATTAACGTGAGGTAAAAAAAAAGGTAATATACCGACATGGTAGTATAACTAAATTGATGTTTCTTACTTTGTTTATTTAGAATGAACTTGGATTACAAGCAAAAGCGTTAATTCAAAATCATAGCATGGTTAGTACTTAGTTTAAAATGTGTTTTAAAATTGGCTTTTTGAGCTAATTTACTTGCTTAAAAAATGACATATGCCTAATCTTTTTAATGCTTTGGACCTCTACACATAATTTTATAGTTAGCTTCTTTATGTAATATATCAGCAGTGTTATATATGAGTATTCAGTTATTTCATGGGGCATGGGTTATGTATTCAGGGGAGAGCTGTTGTTACGACTACACGACCACTCGAATACAATCGCAACGCGCAACGCGGAAAAGCCAAATCGTGATAGCTAGTGCAAAACAACCGATTATCTAACTCAACCAAACTTCAACCAATACCAAATAGCCCAACACAAGATCACAACACCAATACAAGCAATATATGAATGAAATAACAATAAGTAAATCACACACGATTTTATAGTGGTTCCACTAACGTTGTGTTAGTGTACATCCACTTGAGAGAGCTTTTATTATATCATCAATAGAAGAGTACAAGAGATTGTTAACAATGATCACAATATTCTAGCAAGAATATAATTTTGTGGAGATTAGAATTGAAGAAATAGGATTTTCCTAAACCCTAGATTTGGAGGATGAAAACCCTTGATTTGGAATTAGAATAGGTTCTGAATATTTTTCACCAGAAAATAGCTCATATACTATGGTAGGAGACCAAGGCAAATCCCCAAAATGCCCTTAGCTAATGACCCAAACAGCTGCACCAAGCCCAGGCCCGAAGCCTCTGGAAACGCCGTTCAGTCGACTGGTTGGCTCCTACCAGTCGACTGGTCCAGATACTGAACTCTGGATCAGTCCCAGTAGTCGACTGGTGGATGTCACCCAGTTGACTGGTCACTGAAAGGCAGTTTCTGTTTCCGACCAGTCGACTGGTGACTTCCAGCCAGTCGACTGGTCACTGCTTCTGAACAGCAGTGCACCAACAAACCTCCGCAACTTCTCCCCCCGAGCTCCGATTCTCCAACCGCTTCCTCTTATGCCAAGCTACTTCCATCCTCTTCAACTCTCATATATATTGTGTCGCCAAATTTCAAAACTCCACCTCGACACTATATCCATCTCCATCGCCAATGGTACCATACCATCACTTCTACCTTTACCAAACATGAATGCTTCCCCAATGGGTTCCGGCAAGGCCATCCCCCATTGCACTTCATCAACGAGTTCAGGCTACGCCCCCACCCGCCAACAAAGTGTTGAAAACATCCAAATCCAAAACCGTCTTACCAAAGACTTGAACACATAGGAGTGTAAACTAGTGCTCACCTATAGATAGAACCACAAACTCATACCCATACTCTTTAACATCTACAACCAAGCTACTCTCTCACCCGTGCCACCTAGTGGCACCTAGCACTTCTCCAAGCGAATCAAGTTCGAGCAATGCTCGAACTTCCTAAACGGCAATGTCTTCGTGAACATATCCGCCGCATTATCCTTTGTGTGCACTTTCCGAAGACATACTTGCTTATCCTCATCCATGGCTACCAAGAATGACTCCCTCACTTCAATGTGCTTAGTACGTGAGCTAAACGCCAAATTTTCCGCCAAGTGAATAGCACTTTGGCTATCACATTGAACATCGATGCTATCGTGTCCAATCCCCAAGTCACACAACAAACGCTTCAAATAGAGTGCCTCCTTAGCCGCCTCCACCGCGGCTATCAACTCTGCTTCCGTAGTGGATAAAGCTACTACGGTTTGCAATCTCGATCTCCAACTTATGGCCGTACCACCTAGTGTGAAGACATATCCGGAAGTTGATTTTCTCCTATCCCTATCATCGGCGTAGTCCGAATCACAATAACCAACTAATTTGCAATTCATTCCTCCACTACCACAAAAAACAAGACCATGAGATGACGTACCTTTTAGGTATCTCAAAATAAGCTTCACGACTTCCCAATGCGATTTTCCTGGATTAGACATAAAACGACTAACCACCCCGACGGCATTTGCAATATCGGGTCTTGTACACACCATAGCATACATCAAACTACCAACCGCACTTGCATATGACACCTTTGCCATATAAGCCTTGTCTTTCTCCAAGATAGGTGAATCCTTACTCGAAAGCTTCACATGCAAAGGTAATGGTGTATTTGACACCTTTGCATTCTCCATGCTAAACCGGCAAAGCACCTTCTTTATGTACTTCTTTTGAGTCAATTTCAACTCAAAACGCTTTCGGTCCCTTTCAATCTCCATGCACAATATCCTCTTTGCTTCTCCAAGGTCTTTCATTTTGAATTCCGACTTTAATTTCAATTTCAACTTGTTGATTTCATTCTTGTCCTTCGAAGCAATGAGCATGTCGTCCACATACAAGAGCAAGTACACCCAACAATTATTTCCCAACTTCTTGAAATAAACACAAGCATCTTTGATGCTGCTATCAAAGCCACTTTCAAGCATAAAATGATCAAATCTCTTGTACCATTGCCTAGGTGATTGCTTCAACCCATATAGCGATTTCTTCAACTTGCACACCATATTTGACTTACTATTTACAACAAAACCTTGCGGTTGCTCCATGTAAATGTCTTCATCCAAGTCACCATGCAAGAAGGCGGTCTTCACATCAAGTTGCTCCAACTCCAAGTTGTGAATAGCAACTATGGCAAGTAATATCCGGATAGAAGTATGGCGCACAACCGGTGCGAATATCTCATCATACTCCTTTCCTTTCCTTTGTGCAAACCCCTTAGCCACTAGCCTAGCTTTGTATCTTCCATCGTCCTTCACCTTGTAAATCCATTTGCACCCAATAGCACGGTTTCCTTTAGGAAGTGGAACCAAACTCCAAGTTTGATTCTTCATCAATGATTGCATCTCTTCCTCCATGGCACAAATCCACTTCGAGCTATCACTCGAATTCATGACGTCTTCAAGGTCCATAGGCTTATCTTGGACTACATTGAGAGCATAGTCCAACCTATCACAAAAGCTAAGATAGTTCCAATCACCATATCTTTCGGGTGGCCTTATAGCACGATGACCAACCCGAGTAGCAATATTATCACCTAAACCTCTTTCGGCTCCACCTTGAACCGAATCTTCTCTAGGTTCGTGTACATCACCAACACTACTAGAGGCACCTTGTGGACTATGTGATGTATCATCAACCGCTTTCTCCTCACAAGCATCTTCAACTAATCTACTCTCTCTACTACTTGGACAAAATGTGGTAATAACTTCCTTCCCCTTCGATTCATCACGAACCAAGACCGGAATATCCAATGAGCTTTCATTCTCCTTGAACATAGCCGACTCATCAAAAGTAACATGACGAGAGTTGATTACCTTCTTCGTTTCCGGATTCCAAATCCGATAGCCTTTCACTCCATCCGTATAGCCAAGCAAAACCCCTTTGAAAGCTCTAGGTTCAAGCTTATCATTTCCCAGATCATGCACATACACCGGACTTCCAAAGACACGAAGATAGCTCAAGTCAATACTCTTTCCCTTCCACACTTCCTCCAGACTTTTGTTGTCAATAGCCGAGCATGGAATTCGATTAATAATATGCACCGCGGTTGACAAAGCTTCAGCCCAAAATCCCTTAGACAAACCCGATGTCAATCTCAAGCATCGAGCTTTCTCTAGTAGAGTACGATTCATCCTCTCCGCAACACCATTTGATTGTGGATCTCCCGGTGTAGTAAAATGTCTATGAATGCCATGATGCTTGCAATACTCCAAGAATTCTCCGGAAACATATTCTCCGCCATTGTCGGACCTAAGAACCTTCAAAGACTTACCACTCTCATTCTCAACAAGAGCCTTCCATACTTTGAACTTAGCAAATGCCTCCGACTTAGCCTTCATTACATACACCCAGACTTTACGAGAAAAATCAACAATAAAAGAAATATAATACCTTGCTCCACCTAAAGAAGCTACCGGTGCCGGTCCCCAAACATCCGTATGCACATACTCAAGAACGCTTCTTGAATCATGTTTTCCTTCACCGAATGAAACCTTTGTTTGCTTCCCCATGACACACTCTTCGCAAAACTCTAGCTTGTTGAAACTCTCACCACCAATCATCTCCCTTTTCCGAAGAATATCCAAACTCCTCTCCGAGACATGTCCTGACCTCAAATGCCACAATCTAGTTGCATCTAAGTCGTGAGAACTATCAACCCCAATGCTAGCTTCACCTTCTATGGTCACACCTTGAAGCAAATATATACCATGAGCCCTAGCACCTTTCATAACCACAAGCGCCCCCTTCGAAACCCTCAAGCCATCTCTCTCAATAGTGATCTTGCATCCCAAAGAATCTAATTGCCCCAAAGAGATAAGGGACTTTCTAAGTCCCGGAACATCGCGCACATTAGTGAGAGTACGAACTACTCCGTCAAACATCCTAATTTGCACGAAACCAATGTCCTTCGACTTACAAATAGCACCATTTCCCATAACAATCAAATTTCCCTCTCTAGCTTCGAAAGAAGAAAAACAATTCCTATTCGGCGTCATATGATAAGACGCCCCCGAATCGAGAATCCATTCGCTACCCGAAACATTTGATGCTACCGCCGTCAATACATCCATGTCTCCCTCACCAACACCTCTCTCCACCGCGACCGATGAAGATGCTACTTCCTTCTTGGCCTTCTCCTTGTTCGGACACTCATTCTTCCAATGACCGGACTTCTTACAAATATAGCACTTGCCTTTCTTTTCCTTCGACTTTCCTCTCCAACCGGGATTCCTAGATTTGGAACGCCCCTGATTCTCCTTCTTCGCATATCTCTCCTTCTCCACAAACAAACCTTGACCATTTCCGGCACTACTACCACCAACACTCAACTCCTTCATTTGATCTCTCAACTCCTCACTAAGAAGACCCGTCTTGACATCATCTAACGTCAATGTATCCCGGCTATAGATCAAGCTATTCGAGAAACCCGTATAACGGTCCGGCAACGAACATAACAATATCATCGCTTTTTGCTCTTCCTCAATCTTCAAATCTACCGCCTTCATCTTCATTAGAAAATCATCAAACACATTCAAGTGTGCCTTAAGCGAACTCTCCTCTTTCATCTTATACGTGAAAAACGTTCGCAACAAGATCAAACGATTAGTTAGAGACTTCTTCATATACAACTCCTCTAACTTGTCTCAAATTCCCTTAGCGGTCGTCTCACCACTAATTTCGGAGTTCACATTCTCTCCCATAGCTAGTTGAAGTGTAGTGAATGCCCACTCTTCCATTTCCTCTCTCTCAACATCCGAGATGTCCGCCGGCAACAAATGTGTATCAAACACTACCCTATGAACTCGATTTCTCCTTAAAACCGCTTTCATCTTCCATTGCCATTTTTCAAAATCATTATCGCCATTCCACTTATCGATTACCAATTGAGATCTCGAAGCCATATACGATCCACGTACATAAGGCGCAATACCAGTTGGACCAATCATTGATGGACTATTAGAGTTATCCGATTCCGACATTTCTACAACCACGTACCAACAACAAAGCTCCGATACCAAATGTTGTTACGACTACACCCAGGACCACTCGAATACAATCGCAACGCGCAACGTGGAAAAGCCAAATCGTGATAGCTAGTGCAAAACAACCGATTATCTAACTCAACCAAACTTCAACCAATACCAAATAGCCCAACACAAGATCACAACACCAATACAAGCAATATATGAATGCAATAATAATAAGTAAATCACGCACGATTTTATAGTGGTTCCACTAACGTTGTGTTAGTGTACATCCACTTGAGAGAGCTTTTATTATATCACCAATAGAAGAGTACAAGAGATTGTTAACAATGATCACAATATTCTAGCAAGAATATAATTTTGTGGAGATTAAAATTGAAGAAATAGGATTTGTCTAAACCCTAGATTTGGAGGATAAAAACCCTTGATTTGGAATTAGAATAGGTTCTGAATATTTTTCACCAGAAAATAGCTCATATACTATGGTAGGAGACCAAGGCAAATCCCCAAAATGTCCTTAGCTAATGACCTAAACAGCTGCACCAAGCTCAGGCCCGAAGCCTCTGGAAACGCCGTTCAGTCGACTGGTTGGCTCCTACCAGTCGACTGGTCCAGATACTGAATTCTGGATCAGTCCCAGTAGTCGACTGGTGGATGTCACCTAGTCGACTGGTCACTGAAAGGCAGTTTCTGTTTTCGACCAGTCGACTGGTGACTTCCAGCCAGTCGACTGGTCACTGCTTCTAAACAGCAGTGCACCAACAAACCTCCGCAACTTCTCCCCCCGAGCTCCGATTCTCCAACCGCTTCCTCCTATGCCAAGCTACTTCCATCCTCTTCAACTCTCCTATATATTGTGTCGCCAAATTTCAACAAGAGCTGTGTACAAACACATTCTAATAGCTCTGAAATACTCATAGGTCTTCTGTGGGGTGCCCATTAATTTTTGTCCCTAAACTAATATGATTGGTCTCATAGTACAGGGTGTGTGATTTTAAGTTGAGCTTACCGGAAGTTTTTGAGACTTATTTTGAATTTAACGATCATATTTATATAAGTAAATGCGCGTGTATTTTTTAGCAATGGGCCTGAAGATCCTTCTGCTGTTCCTTGTGCCATTGGGAAAGTTCCTGTATTTGGAATTTGTATGGGTCACCAATTAATTGGTCAAGCTTTGGGCGGAAAGACTTTCAAAATGAAATTTGGGCATCATGGTGGGCATCATCCCGTTTCTGATCTTCACAATGGATGTGTTGAGATCAGTGCTCAGGTTAGTATGTTTTTTCAAACACAGTAGTATATATTCTAGGTTGAAGCCGTGATTGATGCAAATTGCACTGCATGAAACGTATCTGTTGTTTGTCTAGAACTACATTTAATGCCAACTTTATTAATTTTCCAAGATGTCTACAGAAATGGGAAAGGTAGACTTTTAATGGGAAATTTAGGATTATTACTTTACTGATAATTTGACCTTCAAAATAATAGCTTTATCAACTTGCTTAAATTGATTATTACTTGTTTACGTTCTGCATGTTCGAGGTTCACTTGCGCCCTCAGTTTGTAACATGTAGTGACTATTTATTTGTTTAATCTTATATAATGCAAAGAAGTGATGCCTAACTTTTCGTGGATAGCTAGGTAAAACTTGGAAGTAACAGTGATCCCATTGTTTTCTCTGGATTTACTTCTAACAATAATTTGTGCTGTAATTATTTTATGATATTGGGGCAGTTTTGGATTTCATTGTCTTGGTTATGTACCAAGAACCAGTCACATGGGCTTTATGTATCACATATTGATTGCTTGTAATTAATATACTTCTTTATATTTTTTAGTTTTGCATTTTCATGTTTTATTATGTTTGGTTGCTAATGATTAAATTTCTTCGTTACATGTGATTAAAGATTTTTGAAGCAAAAGCCAGCTAGTTGTTGCGTTATTCAAGTGTTTGAGGCTTTTTCTGACGTAGTAAGCATTTATTTTTGTTGTAGTGTATTTTGTTGTGTAGTACTATTTGGTGTATGTATGTTATAAAATCTTGACTTTTGATGTTGTCTAATCTTGAGTTTTGGATGTTGGGTAAATTTGGATATGTTTAATTATATAAATTGTTTTGAATCATTTAAATGTGTTGGTAAGATTGTTATTTGATGTTAATTTGAATATCTTAATGAAACATGTATTATATTAGTATGTAAATATTTTGCTCTGATAATACAACATAAGATTAGTGTTGTAAAAACTAACAGTAATAAAAGACAGCATTTTAAGTGTTATTAAAAAATATGTGATAAAATCAAGCAGTCAATAAGTGCTGTTAAAACCTACAACTGCACAAATATACCGTTGTAAAAAACACAGAAGAGTTAATACAGCATAAAACAAATGCTGTTATTTATAGAAATATATAGATGATGAGTACAAATACCACTGTGTTTGCTTGTTGTTAAAAAGTTTTTTTTACAGCGGTTAATAAATGCTGTGAAAACTTTGTTTTAATTACAGTGTTTATTTTGTGCTATCAAATATCTATAAGATCTATACCAGAATATTGTTAATCAGCGTTCTATATGAGGTGAAATATGAAGAACTGCTCCATTTGCCTTAACCGGTCTATTGCTTTTTCTTCATTAGAAAAGGTGGGGAAGTCAAGTTTCAAGGATGATAGGGGTGAATATCTTGTATAGCTGTCTGGGTAGTAATTATACTGGTAAGGAGGTCTGGGTACATAAGGTGGTAGAGGTGGTTCTTGATGGAGATTTGAAGGGTTTTGATTTCAGGAATTGCATAAAGTGGACATTTGAATTGGATTGATTTCAGACAGGGCAAGCAAATTTTCTATGATAGGGTCTAAATTACAAAAACTCAGGCCTGTGTTTAAATTTTGAATTTTGTATTTTCGATTTTCAAAATTCATAACAAAATACATGAAGAGAGAAGAAAAATATTTAGAATTTTAAAGCATTACAATGATGATGGAGGACGATGGAGGAGATGGAGGACGACGGCGAAGAGGATGGAGGAAAGGCGGAGGGATGGATCTTTCAAAACACAGGAAACAAAATAAATTTATTTTTCATTTTATGTTTTAACTTTATTTTTTAAATTGTTTGTTTTTCAAAAAATACATGCATCGTTCACTTGTTTGTTTGAACGAAAACACAATTTCTTGAAAATAAAAATGTCAACCCAAATGGGGCCTCATTTTTTGTAGAAGAACTTCAAATTTTGAGGTAGGGTAAGATTGAATATGAAGATGCAGTTCTATTGATAAGACTCCTTATGTCCAGTATTATGGTAAACTTGTATTAACTAATGTTAGTATTTTGCTAACCATGTACATCAAGATTAAAGATTGAATATTCCAATAATAAAAACAATGAAATAGTATTTTCTTTCAGCCTGCCATTGTATGTTTTGATGCACCACATTCTTTTTCTAATTTCATCACCTACATGCTAGAATCGGAAAATTTGTGAACAACATTACTTTGGCATCATGTAACACTACTCATTCTTACAATCAATTTCTTCAAGTCGGAAACTATTACTAGAACTTACACTAGTTAGTAACTCAAACTGTAAAACTACATCTTTCATTGTTGGCCTTTCTTCTCCTTTTACGTTTAAACACGACCCAACTATATCTGCCATTGCTTTTAATTCTTCGAGTTGGACGTCTTTCAGGATTTTTTCATCAAAAATACCCATTACATTACTTTCACCAGCATACAACAAGAAATGTATAACCAGGCTACTGCAATCTCTAAATTCTTCATGGGTAACGGAAGTCATGCTAGTTAATAGCTCTAGCAGCACTACTCCATAACTGTATACATCACTTTTTTCAGTCAATTTCCCAGTTTTAAAATACTCAGGATCTAGGTACCCAATAGTCCCTTTAACTGCAGTTGAAACTCGAGCTTTATTAAGAGAAATCAGCCTCGATATCCCGAAATCTGCAAGCTTTGCCGAGTAATTTTCATCCAGTAGTATATTCGATGATTTGATATCTCTGTGTACTATTGTTATCTTGTCATGGTTGTGCAAGTAAGACAAAGCCTCTGCTATTTCTTTAGCTACATACATTCGATCTTTCCACGACAAGGTATTTACGCCATTTACACATTCGTGAAGAGTATGATACAACGTTCCATTTGGGATAAATTCGTAAACAAGCAATGGTACTTCTGTCTCCAAACAATAACCCAGTAATTTAACAATGTTCTTGTGGTTAACGCGGGCCAATATGACGAGCTCATTTATGAATTGATCCACATGGCTTTGATCTACCTTTTGAGATTTTTTAATGGCAACAACTGTACCATCTTTTAGTTTACCTTTATAGACAGTGCCATTTCCTCCGCTTCCAAGAATTCGTTTTTTATTGTAGTTTTTGGTTGCTCTATTAAGCTCGGATGAGGAGAAAAGCCTTGTTTGGATTATGGGACACCCGTCAATATATTGCTTTATCAGAAGTCCTCCGTTTTGCTGAAAGTACATGGATCTGGTTTGCCTTTTTTTCTTAATACAGTAACAACAAGTGAAGCATGCCATTATGACTCCACTAACAATGACACTTCCTGCATTTTGAAATTCTTTCGAGTTGGAAATTTCAATCTTGATTCAACTGAAACTAAATAGTAAGTGAACCTTAGTTGCCTTTCTTTTATTATGTATATATTGGTTTCCTCAGTATAGAGGAAAGGTGAATAAAGAAAACAAGTTAAGAGTCAAAATTTAAGTTATAAGATTTAGGTGATTTTAAACGCACCTTTATCAATCAATAATATGTAATCCTTAACTGTGCATATTTCAATATTGATGTGAATTGATCGAACCTGCAAATGTGAGAATCACCTTAAGGCGCTTCTTGCAACCTTGGCCTTTGAATCCATTTCCCAAGCTGCCGGGAGGGCATTCACAAGTATATCCTGGAATCTGATTCTTACATTTTGCTTCTGGTGCACATAAACTTGTCAATGACTCTTTGCATTCATCAATATCTGCACAATGGTAAATTAGCTTTATTGTATTTAATCAAATTGTCAATATTTAGAATCAACTTTCTGTGAAATTCAAATAAAAAGTAACAATGTTTATCTGAATTAAGCTGCATAGACTGCTTGGTGATGAAATATGATGAACATCATAATACATAAATTGAATGCTAATTACCTGGGCTAACTTTAAATGCTTGTAGAGACTTTTAAATAAATTTGCTAAATTCAAAACTGTAGTTAACACCATTTACAATCTGGTAATATAATTATATTTTAATATTTATTTTGAACCTCTACATTTGTCAGGATGCTGTATACTTGTCGCTGCTACGGGATATAACTTATGCAGAAATCGAACAATGTCAAATAACCGTTCTTACCATTTCTTCGAATATTATAGTATTTTCTGCCAAGCAGACATTAACCTCACCTTGACATCCTTGAGATCCATTGAGATATGGATTTCCTTTATATCCATTCAAGCATTTGCACAAGTAGCCTTTGCCTCTGTTTGAATCTACACATGTACTGTTGCCTCCACATGCATAATCTTTCGAATACATGGCTCTCTTGCAACTCGACTCCCCTATAGCCCAATCTAGCAACATTGTTAGATCGTGGCTGTATCTTTGTAGATCTGGATATATGCTCGGCCCTAATGTAAATTTCCATTCCTCTGCTATAAATGCATAGCTGCAGTACATATCTCCTGTTGACCTAAAAGCTTTCACAAAATATACTAATAGCTTCGTTGCTGGTGGCAGTGCAATCTCACAGCAACCATTGCCGATGCACGTGCTGTTTACATAACTATTGGTATCATCACACTCTAAGTAGCATTCGTTCCCTTTGCCCGTTTCAGATCCTGTTATAGATGCTTCAGTATTGCAACCAACTGCGATGAATCTTGTTTTGGTTGAGAATGTGTACGGCATGTATTCCTCGATGCTAATTCGAATTGCATTTACCATTGTAGATATAATTGAAGGGCATTCGACTGCTACTAACAATGAGGAATTCACTCGGATCTCTCCTTCCATCATGATTTCAAGAACATGAAATTTCTGAGAGTTTCCTAAAATGTAAAGCTTGTTATCTTCACATGTAAGTTCAAAGCCTGGGTAGAAACATCCAGACCCGATTCCGAATGGGTAGTTTACTTCCACATTGCCACATGATGTGGGACAACTTTTGGAGGAGGTCACTGCATCTAATTTTAGGAACAGAAAAAGGAAGAAGAAGGTAATTGGAGGAATTTTCATGATGAGTTAATTTTTTGGATTAGTATGTTGTTATGCTTACATAACTTATAGAATTCTTTACTGTCAAAAATCTTTACTGTCAAAAACAAACTATCTGATTTGTGCCGGCATTTCACTGACATATGAACCAATATTTGATACTTTATGGAGTTATTTTCAAAGAAAAATTATGAAACTTTGAATTGGCTGTTATAAAACAAAAGACAAAACGACAGCCGCCCTTCAAGGAAAATCCAACGGATAGCTAGTTTAATAAACATTCAATTGAACATTTGTTTAGTAAATATTATTTGGTTCGAAAATAAACTCATCACAACGATAGTAAGTATAGGTACATGATATGATGTTAGATCAAAAGAGTGAAATGGTTAAAAGAACTAGGACATTGTGCATTAAAGAAATATATTTACTAGGACATTGTGCATTGAAGAAATATGTTTGGACGCATCATATTGAAGTCTATACAATCAAAAGAGTTAAATGGTTAAAAGAACAAAGTTGGCGAAATTTTTTAAATCAAGGATACTGTCTTAAAAGGTTGCTGTGTAGGAAAAACAATATTTTGTTCCGTCTGCCTCGACGCTCACCGCCGCCCGCCTCGACTTCATTGCGCACCGTCAACACTTCCTCACCATCGCCGCCATAATTTCACCTCAGTTCCCATCAAGCTCCATACAAGCCACCATCGCTCAAAACTTCATCTCATTGTCATCGATCCACCTCAAATAAACAAAATGCTATATTAATATAACATTACCTATGTTATTTATTTACATAGTGGGTAATGCTAAATTAAATTAACACTATATCAACGTAATGCTATACTCATCTTTACTACTAATAATGAGAATTCTATAAATTGGTTTCAACCGTGTCTTTTTGAAATACCCGAAATACCCTTATTAGTTCGACGCGCGTTCCTCACATCTGCTTTCTCGTCTCACAAAACGTAATTTTGTTCCTTCCTAAATTCCCCATTCCCAGATCCAGACGAAACCCTAATTCATGAACTTTAAACAATCTTCCACAAACTCGATTTCACTTACCCGATAATCTTCAAAATCGAACAACCTTCCCCAAGCTCGGCTTCACTTACCTCCGATTCAACAATGGCAGCATCATCATCACCGAAGGCTTAGCATCCATGATAGGCGACGTGCGGAACTACAAAAGGTAGCTCGGCCGTGGCTTGGCTTCACTTACCTCCGATTCAACAATGGCAGCATCACCAACACCGAAGGCATAACATCCACGATAGGCGACGTGCGGAACTGCAAAAGGTAGCTCGGCCGTGGTTCGGCTTCACTTACCTCCGATTCAACAATGGCAGCATCACCATCACCGAAGGCATAGCATCCACGATAGGCTACGTGCGGAACTGCAAAAGGTAGCTCGGCCGTGGTCCCCTTTGATTTTTAGGGTTCACGATAGGCGACTAGCCGAACTGCAAAATGGAGCTCTGGTATGATTCTATGTTCAGATTCAAATTTTACATGTTTCTATTGCTGTCACTTTTTGACATTTGCTCACTGCTCTTTTGCTCTGATTATCCGATTCGTGACCGCTGTGAGTTTTTAATAACATAATTTTATTTCTGTATATCGATTATACAAATATTTTTGGTGTACTGCTCTTTACTCTTTGCTCTCATTTATTCCCACTATAGTATTCACTTCTTCCACAAATTTGCTTACATTTTTGATATCTCAATGATGTTTGGCTTATTTATGACTGTTTTGATTTGATATTTGTGACTATATCGATTATATTTGCTCCTGTTTGATATGATTCATCCTGAGTCATTGCTTTCGCATTTGACATCATCCTAAGTCTATAAATGAAGGAGTTTTAAATGGTAGTCAAGAATAAGGTTTGCTGATAATTTGAAATCAAATGTGTTTGTTAGAGTAGAAAAGGCAAGGTCTTGATTTTCTTTTGATTAAGAAAATATATGTGGATGTTCGTTGTATCATGAATTCGTTGATATGAGATAAGTTTTTACGAGTTGTTATATAATATTTGAGAGAAGATATTTGACATTACCTAAGCAATTTGAAGCATTCACCAAAAGTCTTCTCTAGCTATGGCAGGAACCTTAGCCTTCTCTGTGCAGGGATTATTTATAGATGTTGAATTTTCTTCAAGCATGGGCTAGATTCTTGGACTATATTAGCAAAAGGAGGTATTATGGCATTTCTGTTTTTGTTAGCTAATTATACCGATTGTTTACAAGATTAGAGTTTTCAGCCATATGACTACTATAATAAAAATGAAATTATGCTATCATACTAGCACAGGCTAAATTAAGTTGAATGATAGTGCTTTTGTATCAAGATACCTTTTCCCACAACTTTTAAATGTACAACCAAAATTTCTGTACATATTAAGTAAATGGCGTAAGTTTCTTACAAATGGTCATTTGGTAATATATGCTTCTAATGGGAATGTTTTTCCCCCCCCCCCTCTTTTGAATATAGATGTGTTGTTTTTGTTTGTAAAGAGAATATAAGTTTTATTATGTTGACTCTAGATTTAAGAGATTGTCTTTTGATGCACCTAAAAGAGCTTAAGAGTTGCTCTTAAGCCGTTGAGTATTTATTTGGATGATGATATACATCATCCGATACCTATAGTTAGTCCATCTTAAGAATTAATTAATAAAGGTCAATGTTCTAACGTTTTCTTTGTATGACTCTAAAATTTGATCGTTGCTATCCTGTACCATGGATGAAAATCGATTCTAAAGGCTAGCAGGATTAGCTTGATAAGCTTTAAACAAGGGTGCAGGATTAGCAGTTCTGTGGATTGCATTGATTCAAGATATAAAATATGAGTTTGAAGGTGTGTAGTCTATTTATATTTGAGAAATTATTTGTTTTCTTTGAACCTTTTTATGTTTAATGTTTGAGAGAACTTGAAACATGTTTATTCTCTAAAACTTCTATTTTAGTTTTAGTTACCGGTGCATGGTTAAAAAAAACGGTAAACAACCAAAATAATGATGATTTCATATAAATATATAGTTGGATGAAGAGCCTTACAACTATAGTCATATCATAACACATAAAACACTTAAATCATTTCATATTATTTAGCTCATCAAAGTAGATCTCTGCTTCATGCTACCTACTCCCGCAACCTGCTTTCAGTTCATGTCTATTCTCTACCATTCATAGAAACCCAAAATAACACGCATTAAGTCATTGCAGTATTTTTTGTTAGGGGTCATATACATGTTACAAATAATATGTATGAAGTCATGCAAACTAAGTATGGTTGAGGGGTCAACTTCCTATTAAGCCAAGATAATAAAAGAATCTGCAAAGAATAAGTCCATTGATTTGCGTTCTCAACCTAAGTTAACTGCTTTATCTGTCCGGATAAATCCATTATAAACCTGGAAATTATAGGCTAATCTGATGTACTAAGTAACAATTGAATTGCAATGTGTAATGTGCAAATTCAACAATTAAATGATATACTAAGTAACATTTGAAAGTGATAAAACGATAGAGATGGGTGTGACTTAGAATCATATTATTTCAAGAACACACAAAATAACAAGGTTTCTTTAGTATTAATTATTTATGTGAAATTGTACTTAAGAGTTATTATTTAACAAAGGATGAAAGTGTGATACTAAGTTTTATAACGTACTTAATACGCCTTCAATTATTTAACAAAATAATCTTTACTACTAATAATAAGAATTCTTTGAGCATGATTCAACCGTGTCTTTCTGAAGTACCAAAAATGCCCTTCCCCTTACAATTTTGTTCGGGTCTTCTTTGTCATCCTGTCCTCTACCATTCGCATATGCGAATGCTCATTCCACTTTCTGCCTAAACCTAATCGACCAACGCCTCAGAAATCATCAACGCCTCCTCCTACAAGATCGATCACACCGCTACTAAATCATCCTCCTCAGAAATCATCAACGCCTTCGGCTACTAAATCGATCGCACCGCTTATCCTCCTCATCCCTAATCCCTAATCGCCAAGGCGATTCATCACTCATCCTACTAAAAAATCATCAACGCCTCCTGCTACTAAATCGATCGATACTAAATTGATCGACGTTGTTGTAGTGCAAGCTTTGCTTCGCCATTTCCATCAACGACTATTGTTGTCTCCGACTTACGCTTTTCGCTTTTATTGCCTTTTGCTTTTATTGCTTTTTGCTTTTACGTATGGTATACTTAACCCTACTTTC
This sequence comes from Allium fistulosum, assembly GCA_030737815.1. Taxonomy (NCBI): domain Eukaryota; kingdom Viridiplantae; phylum Streptophyta; class Magnoliopsida; order Asparagales; family Amaryllidaceae; genus Allium; species Allium fistulosum. The sequence goes on along the minus strand of CM060908.1, from coordinate 968,688,599 downwards.
ACTCATACTTATATTTACGAATTTTTCCCTAATTCGTATACCGCTGCTTAAGGATATTGCTGCAGCTATAAGGAGTCTGCAAGATTGAAATACAAATTTGTATTTATGTTAGAGAAATTTGGACTTGGACGAGGAAAGATGTTGAAACAACAATGCTTATGAGGTATCTTTCTAAATTAACGTGTGCTTTGTTCATATTTTCGAAATTTTTACACTAATGCTTCAGGATTAATTGCATATCATGTTCTGTTGATGATACTCAGTCATATATTTTGTTTTCAATCGTGAATTATTTTGTTAACTTTTATAGAAGTTATTTTGCTAATGCTTTAGGATTAATTGCATATCATGCATATGTTCACCTTAGCACAGAGACATACATATTTTACATTCATGGTTGAATAGTTGTGGTAGTATACAATTTATTGACATACTCCTTACTTTTATCCTGCAAATATTCTATACGCATGTAAGTTCTATGCCAATGGGCTGTACTTTATTTCCACAACTGTTTTGAGTATTTGTATGTGCTCTGAATTTCTATAAATACCCCCTACAATCAGAACTATGACCAATAATTTACCATGATTTGTACGGTTGTGCCCTTAATTTGGATGTTAGAATGACAATTTTTTTATGTTAGTTGCAAGACTGTAAAAATAACTTAAACTTGGTTTACTTTTACTCGCATGCATTAGCTATATGGTTGCTTTAACATGCAAGCTATGTTTGTGTTGCATGACATTTATGCGAGTAAAAGTAAACCAAGTTTAGTAACAAATGAAATAATATTATAATAACATATCTAACTTGCTACAAAATTATTATGGGTTATTTTCCCTTAAAAAAGAAAAAGAAAAAAAAAACGGGTCTCTTAGATGTTCCCTTTAGCATAGTAGAACACGATTACTGAATATGCAAGTTGTGTTTACTGAATAGCATAATAAATTTCAAAATCAACAGTACAAATTCATACAAATTCACATGGTATGCAAGCAACCCTCGCAATCCTATCATCTAGAACCCAGATCTAACGCCTACCCTACCTTCATTGTGTGATTAACGCTTATGGGTTGATGAACGGTCGACTAAGGTTAGTTCACATATCCCAATTCTACATATCCGCTTAATTTGATTCACTATATTTTGAATTTAAATTTCTATTCGTTGTGCAACTTCACTTAATTCTGTTGCATTTTTAATCATGATGACTATACTATAATGATCTTCTATTGTGCTTATACTACATATTAGTTAGTATCTTAGTTGAATTACTTTGTCAATCACTCCTGGCTTTGATTTGCTCTCGGTGGCTTCAATTGGATCGAGTTCAAATTATACTGGTATGTGATTTTTAATTTGATTTCTCTTTTTGATGATGCTTGAACTCGACACCTTGAATGCCGATGATGATATGGGATTAAATAGGAATAAAATCCCTAAATATACGGTTATATATTTCTTTTTGAATTCTTCGAAAATTATGCTCGGCCATTTGATTTTTGCTTGAATGCTTGTGGATAGCCTAACTTGTTCATCTCTGATAAATTTGAATTTTACTTGAATCGGTTCCATTATTTTTTGCATTTGAATTTGTTTCTTGTTCTTTTCCTCTATGACTTCAGAGAGTAACTTGTTAATACGCGTTATTACCTCTGTTCCAATCTTCGCTGGCACTATGACTTCTTCAATTCACGTTATCGGCTTTGACTTTGGCATTTTGAATTTTTTAGATAAAATTGACTTCGACTTCATTCAAACTGCTACCTTGATTTTTTTGTTCGAACTGCACCACTGGATTTTCGAAACATGACTTGTTAAGTTCGAACTTGTTCAGCTACCTTGATTTTTGTTCGAACTGTTGCCTGGTTCATGTTGAAGTTGTTTTGCTTGAATCTCTACTGTTATGTTCTTGTGTTGTATGTTCTGTCAACTGGCTTGCTTTTATTTTGATGATAACTTGTTTTTGAATGAAGTGTTCATTTGTGTGGTGGTGTGGTCTTCATGTTTGCATTGTAGTATAGTTGTTTGGTTCACTTCAGAACCGTTGTGTCTATTGCATGTTCTGAACTGGTTCGATGTGTGTGCGCTCATGCCTGGAACATTTGTGACCAGATGCTTGTTGTTGTTGTGTGCATTGATCTATTGCTCGAGTGCTTACTGCTTCGAGTTGAATTGCCTGTGCTTCGAGTCTGTGCATATGAACTTGTACATGTCTGGTTCGGTGGTCTCCTCTTGAGTTGCAGTCTTGGTTATATTGTTTGTGCTCACAAATGCTTATTTCCTGTAACGACCCAGAATTTCGAACTAATTAAATTGAAAATATTTAATTAATTTTAAATATTTGAATGATAATTTAATTTGAAACCCCGATATAACTTTGAAATTTGCGATTAAACTTTAAAATTTAATCTATCGAGTTGAATAAAAATTTGAATCTTCAATTTAAAGTTGAAGAAAAATATTTCAAAAGCTTTTAAAATTCGTATTGATAATACTGAAGATAATAGAAGCTTCAGAATGTAATTTCAAATTGTTTTGTTCAGTTTTGAAAAATATTATCGTTCGAATCGATAATTAAAAATAGCATTCCGAGGCACAGTCTCGGAATTCGACGAAACCAGTTCCATTGGGTCCGTAATATTGAATTATTATCGGATTTCAAATTTCGTATTTATCAGAGTTGTTATGCGAGTGTACGACACATAAACGCATTGGACTTAAACCGAAATCAATTTAAATTCAAAATTTAAAGTTGATCAACATTAACACTTTTGGCCTCAAATCAAAATACTGTAGGGGTAATGCCAACACGTTCTCCCTTTGTTTCAGCCAGAGATCACGTAACCCTGTCTTCTCCTTTCTTTCAGCCTTAATTCACGCCTTTTTTCGTTCAACCCTTCGTTCAAAAACAAATTCGCAGAGAAAAAAAGTCTCCCCTCCTCAAATTTAAAACTGCGTACCTCCTTCCCCTTTTGCTTTCAATTGTAATCGAAATCAAACTTTCCCTTCTCGAAATAAAATGGCCGAAGCCCTTCATTGGAAAGAAAGGAAAAAAAAACAACAACGAACAAAAACAGTATCTTCGTTCGAAACCAACAGTTCCCACTTCTCAAACGAATTAAATTTGTTTCGTAAGAAAAAAAAATGGCCGAAGCCTGGGAGGTCGGAACGAAATAGCGATTGGTCGCGAGTGGACAAGGGCGATCGAATCGCTGTCGAAGGGATCGACTTCATCAATCAAATTCAGGGGCGCGTCGTTGTGGGTTTCGCGAGTTGGATCGCGTTCGATTCAATGATCGCGTTTGTGGCGAAGCAGTTAGAGGCAAACTTTGCGAAGGGGGGGGAAAGCAGGCAGCTCGCGTTCGCGAGAGGGGTTCAAGCAGCGATTGATTTTCTTGGAGGCTCGAGACGATGGAGTGGAAGTCGATCTCGTGTGGCAGTGAAGTGGCGACTCGATAGAAGGCGCGAGTTCGAGGTCGTTGGCGTCGATGGGGCAGCGTTCCCAGTTCGATATGGCGGTCGAAGATTGTTTCTGCTGTAGGCATAGTAATGTTGTCTGGTAATTTAATTCTTGAGTTATTTTCTTACGTCTAAATTTAGTTCTAGAAAAGAAAAATGGGCAGTGAGTTAAACTTTAATTTTTTTCTCATCTTGATTTAAATTATTTCAGTTGCAAACTGGAAAAGAATAAGAAAATATAAATATACATATGTTAAAGGGAAGTATTTACAGTAAAGTAAATTTCTGTTTTGATAACTACAGAAAGGAAATATTTATAAGGAAGTTAGGTTAAAATCAAAATGTTAGTAAATTAAAAATTAAAATCATTGTATAATTGAATGTTAGAAATTGATTTGTTCGATTTATATTCGAATATTAATAAAATCATATAACTGATTATGCAAGGTCAAAACCCGTGAAATCAGGATGAAATGGAAAATGGGATTGCAAATAAAAAGCTAAGGTGAGATTTTTCTCACTCAAAATGAAAGTGGAATTTTCAGTTATTTATTGATTGATGATTTGATTGCTATTTGATGTGATATTAGATATAGTAGGATATATCTATATATATGTAGCAATATATACATATTGGCATATGTATATATTGGATTGATGATTTCCCGCCTCGTATAGCGGATGAGACCCTATTGCGCCGTTAGTAAGCGGATATATTATAAAACCCATATACCGCGATATTCCACCTCGAAGTGGAATTGATATTGTGCTAACATCTTTGGATGCAGGGAAACAGGTTGGAGGGATCCAACTGGACCCCTCACATTGATTGATTTTATTTATACTGTGGTATGAATCTATGAATGATTATATTGATGTTATTAATCATATTGATATCTGGAAATTATTTGAATGCTAAAATTTAGCTGAATGGATGTTTGATATCATTGGATTCCAAAAAAATAAATGAAATTGAATTTTTGAAATCAAAATAGAAATTTTTAAGTAAATAAATTTTTAGAAATTGAATAAATTCGAAGAAAGGAATTTTAAAGTATAAAAAGTTAATTTTTATAATCTTATCGAATTTATTTCCAGAATAAAGTGAAAATGTTAAATAAATGAATTTCATATAATAGTGATTTTAAATTGAGGAAATTAATTTAAACTTGGATTTTTAAATAGATTGAAAGAGACAAAGAAATTTATTTTCTTTAAAAGGAATTTATTTAAAAAGAGATAAGTTGGAAATCCAATTAGAAATTTACTTGGTAAATTGAAATGATTTGGGAAATCAATGTAAAATGATTTCAATTTAAAGAATCCATTTAAAAACAGGATATTGAATAATTTGAAGGAAAATAAGGAATTTATTTTAGTAGGAATAAATAAAATTAGAAATCAATCTATAATTGATTTAATATTTGGAAATGAAATTTTGAGAAATCAGTATGGAAATTTTATTTAAAGTTGAAAATAAATTTAGAAATCAATATCGAAATTGATTTGGGATTGAAGTTTTATAAATAGAATTGGAATTTATAAAAGTTGTTTATAAATCCGAAATCACTTATTTTGATAAGTAAAAATATAGAAGTTGATAACAGAAGATTTATAAGTCGAAGTGGTTATAAAAATGGAAATAGAATTTATAAACGTGTTTATAAATTCGAAATAGATTGAATTTGATAAATTAAATATAGAAGATTTTTAAAGAAGATATATTCGCGATTTTGGATAGCGAATTATTTTTGAAATAAATGTGTAGAAAAGATTGAAATTTGGTTAAGTGAAGTATATTCACGATTTTGGACAGTGAATATATTATTGAATAAAATGGATTCATTTTTGAAGAAGTAATATTAAAAATGAAGTTAAACATTTTAAAGATGTTTTAAAATATATTATGAATCGAAAGCATAGATTTCAACATTCATTGTTGAAATAGACGTTTTCGAGAAATTTAAGGAAATGGTGGACTATAACACTGTTGTTATAGTAAATGATTTCCGAAAGGAAATGTTTTTATATAGTATTGGGATTTACATATCTATCTTAAATCCGAATCCCTATACTAGTGATTTTGAGTCGTCGTAACGATGTTTTACGTAACATTCGTTTTGACTCAAATGTTTTCCTTAAAGAATGAATGTATACTTAATATTGATTTAAGTATATCGAATATTTTCCAAGTGTTGAAAATAAATAGATTTGTGAAATACTTATTTTTTAATAAGTATGGAAATGCTTTTCCAATATGAAATGAAACGTTTTGAGAATTTATCTTCTTAAAGATAAATTGAAAGTGAATATTTGAAAACGATTGAAAATCATATATCAGTAGATATTTTGAAATATAAATTCACTATGGAATTTATAAAGGAAAGGGAAACTGTTTAGAAAAATAAACGTTGATTTATTTTTTTAAAGTGTGGAAATTTTATATCTGGTAAAGATATTTTGAAAATTAAATAATTTGGGAAAATTATTTGGAATCTGATGATGTTGCGCATCTTTATTGATAGTTAAATAACCGACTATCAATAATTACCTTTAGATAGGTATTCGTTGTGAATTGGATGAATTTGAATGCCACACTTATTTTTAAATAAACGCTCACTATTCGGGTTAGCCGGGAAAGGACCATGGGGTCGTATAACCCATTCCGAATATGTGATACGTCGTTATGAATTACATTCGAAGACCGGTGTTGAAGACCGGATATTTCTGAAAATGGAAGGATTACCGTCGAGTTACTCTACATCGGCTGATCTCCGGTTTAGAGGTTTTATCACCCTTAGTGACGGAAAATCCGGACGTGATTAGAAATTTATCCGGATATGCAAGGGCTTCGTGAGAAGTGCCTTCGGTTCTGTTCGATCCCGGAACAGACTTGTATGGATTGTGTGTCTGACGTTACAATTTGAGATATAAAGCTGATTCCTTTCAAATACATTTCTGTTGGTGGCGGAGAATTTATTCTCTTAGCTTAACACCCTTCTCTGAGACGTACGAGCTCAGAGGTTATGTAGTTGAAATTTATCAGCGATATATCCCAATTTGGTAACGTGGCATACTGAGTGTTGCTGTGAAATGATCAGTGTTTGATCATTTGTGATATGATCATTTGTTTGATCTTATATCTTTGTGATCATAGGTTGATCATTTTGTTTGACCCGAAGCATGGCTTTGTAGAAAGCGTAGCTTTGTGGACGAGACTTCGTCGAGCCTCACACCCCGGAAATGGTCGAAACAGGAAGAATGCTGCAAGGTTCTAGGGAGTAGCGCCCCTTAGTGTATGTCATTCCTTCTGGATAAAGGTGGTATCATGGTATGGAGCCCAGATACTTAACCTCTGTGGTTGCTGCAAATTTATTACTTTGTGGTTGTTGCGAATCGGGGATCCTCGGGAAGATCGGTGACGATCGGGGGATGGCATACGCGTGTCAGTAGTTACCTATTTTTGCAGAGGTAACCCGGCCTTGTGTTGGCAGAGATCCGGTTAGGTTCTCGGGTCGTCTATTCCAGGGACGTACCCATCGTGGATAGGAAGTTCCTTAGCCTGGCCATTTGTTGGAAATCCAAAGAAACAATACGATCTTGTACGGTTTTAGTTGTAGAACCTATCATTCACTTATGGTGGTCACCACTGTTTGGATGGTAGCTATAGTAGGTATAAGTGCGGAATGCCTATGCTGGCTAAGATTTATATTATACTTTCGAAAATGATTTCTACACTATGCACTAATAATAATATCAGAAATGATTTGATTTTGCGTAGTAAGCATCTTTGACTATCATAAGAAGAAATCTCCTCCAATTCTGCGTTTGCATTGTGTGTGTGGCGGGAGGTCTTATGGTAGTTTCATTTTCCAAAAGCATTTCGAATTGACTTTAAAAATTATTTTGTTGTTATAAAGAATAACTGTTTTACGATCTCACACCAGTCACCACGACTGACTCGGAGTTTATTGTTCCCTTCTAAACTCTGGGTGCCCACAAATTTTCCACACGGGCAGCCTAGAGTTATGTTATCAGGATAGTCTGGATATTCTGGAGCTTTGGAGATAAGCTGGATGGCGAGACGTAGTATTTGTATCTGATAGTATTTATTCCGCTGTGTATTCTGTATGAGGACAAGTTTATATAACTGTCCATTGTTGTATATTGACTCTGATTGATGTATGTATAAACTGATATAGTTCTTTGTTTTAAAAGACTATTGATTATCTATTATATGTTATTCCGCTGCGATGTGTAAGATTCTGATGTTGTTTCTGCTCTTGTTCTGTTGTTGTTCTTCTTTCTTTTTCTTCTATCTTCTTCTTCTACTTTTTCTTCTTTCTTAAAACCCTCACTATTGGAGTTTCCGGCACTCGATTGCTCGGCAGTCGATAAAGTGAGTATCGATGTCGAATTTTCGAAAGTCGAAAATTTTTGTATGTGACAGCGTGGTATCAGAGCATATGGTTAAGCGACAACCCTGCTCTGTTGGGTGTTACTCATTAGAGATAGAGTCAGTAGTACTCTAGAATGAGTTTGAGTGTAATAATAGATATGAGCGCGTATTTGTTATTAAATATAAAATTGTTTTATATTGTGATGATTGGTTTATTGAGTGGCATATGAACCTTCGTCGGCACAGCCTGCGCAACTGGATCGAAGGGGTTTCTAAACACTTGAATAGAACAATTCGACACGGTATGTTTTGAATAGGGTAAATGAAATAATTTTGTCCAAAACTATTTTTTTTAGAAAAGGAAATGATTTTCTATGAATTATCATAGTATATGGATGTTGGGTTGTTAGGAAGAAATAACATTGAAATATTATCATTGTTATATTGAAATTGAATTAAAGTAATAACCAAAGATTGAAGATAAATTCATTTAACAAGTGAAATTTATAATTGTGAATTGAAAGATAAGAAAATAAAATTCATATACAAATGAAATTTGAGAATATAAATTGTAAATGTGAATTGTAATTTAAAACGGGATTCCAGAGAAGTTTTTGGAAATGTTTGAAAAGAATTTGAAAATTTTGGAGATTTGGAAAGTTAAATCATTTTTGATTTGAAAATGAATTTCAAAGGATTTTGGAAAAATGTTTTGAAGGAATGAAAAGCTCTAAACTCTTTTCGGTCGCTGGAAAATAACTTCAATGATGACCGCGGCATCGTTGGTGTTCATTTTCGGGTTTCCAAAAGAGGAATTGCTGCCAAATTGTTTTAAATGGAAGTTGTTTGGAAAATTTGGGTTTTTGTTTTGGAAATTCAAAGGATAATTTGAATTGTTTTCAAAATGATTTTGAAACGTTGGTAAGACTCTGGAATACCATATTTATGAAATATTATCAAGTTGATAACCTATACAATTTGATTTTTGATAGAATAATTTTAACTTAAAGAATGAAGTTAAATCAAAGTAAGTATAAGTGAATATAACTGGAATTGAATTTGATTTGTGAAGTTAAACTAAAATTAGTAAGTAAAGCTTAAAGAATGAAGTTAAATGAATGTAAATACAAGCGAATCAATTTAATGAAAGTGAAATTAAATGTTGAAACTCATTTCGAATTTGTAAGCAAATGAATTGAATTGAATAATTGTAAATGAAAGATGAATTAAAATTCGTATGGAAATTGGAAATCCAGTTTAAAGATAAGTAGAATTAAAATAAATTGAATTGATATCAATTTGAATTAGTAATTGAAACTAATTTAAATAGTGCAGTTGAATGAAAGATAGTTGATAAAAATTCAATATTCAGAATAGAAGGTAAAATTGAATTCAAATGAAATTGAAATGTAAAGATTGAACAAAATTGAATAGGTGTAACTTCAATAGTGAAGTAATGATGATATAAGCAGTTATATTGAAAATTTTGTAACAGAATTTGCAAAATGATTTGAAGCTGTAACTAGATTTTATGGCTAGTAGATATACAGGTATTGTAAATGAATTGGGATTTTGATTTCAAAGATAAATTTGAATTGCTCGAAAAAGGTATGTGTTTAAATTTGAATATGAGATTTGATGACTTATTTCTCTAGCCGCTTGGCTTTTTCTTTTTCTTTTTGAAATCTGAGAGTCCGTAGGGACGTTTTGTAGTCGTGCAGTATTAGCCGCGCAAAGGAGACTGCTGGCGAAATTTTTCGAAAATTTAGGGCGTTAGAAAATTTTTGAGAAATTTTGAAAGTTTAAAATTTGAATTTAAACTCGAATTCGAATTTTGAAGTAAACAATGTTGTTTGAAACTTATAATTGAAGTTGAAAAGGTTAGTTGAATTAATAACGAATCTTTAGTAGGAAGATTTGTTTTGAGAATTGATAAAACTATTGGATTATGAAAAATAGTAGACGAGTTAAGGACCTCTTTTCCTAACTTGTAATTTCGAGGACGAAATTCTTTTAAGGAGGGAAGTTTGTAACGACCCAGAATTTCGAACTAATTAAATTGAAAATATTTAATTAATTTTAAATATTTGAATGATAATTTAATTTGAAACCCCGATATAACTTTGAAATTTGCGATTAAACTTTAAAATTTAATCTATCGAGTTGAATAAAAATTTGAATCTTCAATTTAAAGTTGAAGTAAAATATTTCAAAAGCTTTTAAAATTCGTATTGATAATACTGAAGATAATAGAAGCTTCAGAATGTAATTTCAAATTGTTTTGTTCAGTTTTGAAAAATATTATCGTTCGAATCGATAATTAAAAATAGCATTCCGAGGCATAGTCTCGGAATTCGACGAAACCAGTTCCATTGGGTCCGTAATATTGAATTATTATCGGATTTCAAATTTCGTATTTATCAGAGTTGTTATGCGAGTGTACGACACATAAACGCATTGGACTTAAACTGAAATCAATTTAAATTCAAAATTTAAAGTTGATCAACATTAACACTTTTGGCCTCAAATCAAAATACTGTAGGGGTAATGCCAACACGTTCTCCCTTTGTTTCAGCCAGAGATCACGTAACCCTGTCTTCTCCTTTCTTTCAGCCTTAATTCACGCCTTTTTTCGTTCAACCCTTCGTTCAAAAACAAATTCGCAGAGAAAAAAGGTCTCCCCTCCTCAAATTTAAAACTGCGTACCTCCTTCCCCTTTTGCTTTCAATTGTAATCGAAATCAAACTTTCCCTTCTCGAAATAAAATGGCCGAAGCCCTTCATTGGAAAGAAAGAAAAAAAACAACAACGAACAAAAACAGTATCTTCGTTCGAAACCAACAGTTCCCACTTCTCAAATGAATTAAATTCGTTTCGTAAGAAAAAAAAATGGCCGAAGCCTGGGAGGTCGGAATGAAATAGCGATTGGTCGCGAGTGGACAAGGGCGATCGAATCGCTGTCGAAGGGATCGACTTCATCAATCAAATTCAGGGGCGCGTCGTTGTGGGTTTCGCGAGTTGGATCGCGTTCGATTCAATGATCGCGTTTGTGGCGAAGCAGTTAGAGGCGAACTTTGCGAAGGGGGGGGGGAAGCAGGCAGCTCGCGTTCGCGAGAGGGGTTCAAGCAGCGATTGATTGTCTTGGAGGCTCGAGACGATGGAGTGGAAGTCGATCTCGTGTGGCAGTGAAGTGGCGACTCGATAGAAGGCGCGAGTTCGAGGTCGTTGGCGTCGATGGGGCAGCGTTCCCAGTTCGATATGGCGGTCGAAGATTGTTTCTGCTGTAGGCATAGTAATGTTGTCTGGTAATTTAATTCTTGAGTTATTTTCTTACGTCTAAATTTAGTTCTAGAAAAGAAAAATGGGCAGTGAGTTAAACTTTAATTTTTTTCTCATCTTGATTTAAATTATTTCAGTTGCAAACTGGAAAAGAATAAGAAAATATAAATATACATATGTTAAAGGGAAGTATTTACAGTAAAGTAAATTTCTGTTTTGATAACTACAGAAAGGAAATATTTATAAGGAAGTTAGGTTAAAATCAAAATGTTAGTAAATTAAAAATTAAAATCATTGTATAATTGAATGTTAGAAATTGATTTGTTCGATTTATATTCGAATATTAATAAAATCATATAACTGATTATGCAAGGTCAAAACCCGTGAAATCAGGATGAAATGGAAAATGGGATTGCAAATAAAAAGCTAAGGTGAGATTTTTCTCACTCAAAATGAAAGTGGAATTTTCGGTTATTTATTGATTGATGATTTGATTGCTATTGGATGTGATATTAGATATAGTAGGATATATCTATATATATGTAGCAATATATACATATTGGCATATGTATATATTGGATTGATGATTTCCCGCCTCGTATAGCGGATGAGACCCTATTGCGCCGTTATTAAGCGGATATATTATAAAAACCCATATACCGCGATATTCCACCTCGAAGTGGAATTGGTATTGTGCTAACATCTTTGGATGCAGGGAAACAGGTTGGAGGGATCCAACTGGACCCCTCACATTGATTGATTTTATTTATACTGTGGTATGAATCTGTGAATGATTATATTGATGTTATTAATCATATTGATATCTGGAAATTATTTGAATGCTAAAATTTAGCTGAATGGATGTTTGATATCATTGGATTCCAAAAAAATAAATGAAATTGAATTTTTGAAATCAAAATAGAAATTTTTAAGTAAATAAATTTTTAGAAATTGAATAAATTCGAAGAAAGGAATTTTAAAGTATAAAAAGTTAATTTTTATAACCTTATCGAATTTATTTCCAGAATAAAGTGAAAATGTTAAATAAATGAATTTCATATAATAGTGATTTTAAATTGAGGAAATTAATTTAAACTTGGATTTTTAAATAGATTGAAAGAGACAAAGAAATTTATTTTCTTTAAAAGGAATTTATTTAAAAAGAGATAAGTTGGAAATCCAATTCGAAATTTACTTGGTAAATTGAAATGATTTGGGAAATCAATGTAAAATGATTTCAATTTAAAGAATCCATTTAAAAACAAGATATTGAATAATTTGAAGGAAAATAAGGAATTTATTTTAGTAGGAATAAATAAAATTAGAAATCAATCTATAATTGATTTAATATTTGGAAATGAAATTTTGAGAAATCAGTATGGAAATTTTATTTAAAGTTGAAAATAAATTTAGAAATCAATATCGAAATTGATTTGGGATTGAAGTTTTATAAATAGAATTGGAATTTATAAAAGTTGTTTATAAATCCGAAATCACTTATTTTGATAAGTAAAAATATAGAAGTTGATAACAGAAGATTTATAAGTCGAAGTGGTTATAAAAATGGAAATAGAATTTATAAACGTGTTTATAAATTCGAAATAGATTGAATTTGATAAATTAAATATAGAAGATTTTTAAAGAAGATATATTCGCGATTTTGGATAGCGAATTATTTTTGAAATAAATGTGTAGAAAAGATTGAAATTTGGTTAAGTGAAGTATATTCACGATTTTGGATAGTGAATATATTATTGAATAAAATGGATTCATTTTTGAAGAAGTAATATTAAAAATGAAGTTAAACATTTTAAAGATGTTTTAAAATGTATTATGAATCGAAAGCATAGATTTCAACATTCATTGTTGAAATAGACGTTTTCGAGAAATTTAAGGAAATGGTGGACTATAACATTGTTGTTATAGTAAATGATTTCCGAAAGGAAATGTTTTTATATAGTATTGGGATTTACATATCTATCTTAAATCTGAATCCCTATACTAGTGATTTTGAGTCGTCGTAACGATGTTTTACGTAACATTCGTTTTGACTCAAATGTTTTCCTTAAAGAATGAATGTATACTTAATATTGATTTAAGTATATCGAATATTTTCCAAGTGTTGAAAATAAATAGATTTGTGAAATACTTATTTTTAAATAAGTATGGAAATGCTTTTCCAATATGAAATGAAACGTTTTGAGAATTTATCTTCTTAAAGATAAATTGAAAGTGAATATTTGAAAACGATTGAAAATCATATATCAGTAGATATTTTGAAATATAAATTCACTATGGAATTTATAAAGGAAAGGGAAACTGTTTAGAACAATAAACGTTGATTTATTTTTTTAAAGTGTGGAAATTTTATATCTGGTAAAGATATTTTGAAAATTAAATAATTTGGGAAAATTATTTGGAATCTGATGATGTTGCGCATCTTTATTGATAGTTAAATAACCGACTATCAATAATTACCTTTAGATAGGTATTCGTTGTGAATTGGATGAATTTGAATGCCACACTTATTTTTAAATAAACGCTCACTATTCGGGTTAGCCGGGAAAGGACCATGGGGTCGTATAACCCATTCCGAATATGTGATACGTCGTTATGAATTACATTCGAAGACCGGTGTTGAAGACCGGATATTTCTGAAAACGGAAGGATTACCGTCGAGTTACTCTACATCGGTTGATCTCCGGTTTAGAGGTTTTATCACCCTTAGTGACGGAAAATCCGGACGTGATTAGAAATTTATCCGGATATGCAAGGGCTTCGTGAGAAGTGCCTTCGGTTCTGTTCGATCCCGGAACAGACTTGTTTGGATTGTGTGTCTGACGTTACAATTTGAGATATAAAGCTGATTCCTTTCAAATACATTTCTGTTGGTGGCGGAGAATTTATTCTCTTAGCTTAACACCCTTCTCTGAGACGTACGAGCTCAGAGGTTATGTAGTTGAAATTTATCAGCGATATATCCCAATTTGGTAACGTGGCATACTGAGTGTTGCTGTGAAATGATCAGTGTTTGATCATTTGTGATATGATCATTTGTTTGATCTTATATCTTTGTGATCATAGGTTGATCATTTTGTTTGACCCGAAGCATGGCTTTGTAGAAAGCGTAGCTTTGTGGACGAGACTTCGTCGAGCCTCACACCCCGGAAATGGTCGAAACAGGAAGAATGCTGCAAGGTTCTAGGGAGTAGCGCCCCTTAGTGTATGTCATTCCTTCTGGATAAAGGTGGTATCATGGTATGGAGCCCAGATACTTAACCTCTGTGGTTGCTGCAAACTTATTACTTTGTGGTTGTTGCGAATCGGGGATCCTCGGGAAGATCGGTGACGATCGGGGGATGGCATACGCGTGTCAGTAGTTACCTATTTTTGCAGAGGTAACCCGGCCTTGTGTTGGCAGAGATTTAATAGAGACTGGATTGACGAGACGTAGTATTTGTATCTGATAGTATTTATTCCGCTGTGTATTCTGTATGAGGACAAGTTTATATAACTGTCCATTGTTGTATATTGACTCTGATGATTGATGTATGTATAAACTGATATAGTTCTTTGTTTTAAAAGACTAGTAATTATCTATTATATATTGTTCCGCTGCGATATGTGAGATTCTGATATTGTTTTCTGTTTCTGTTCTGATGTGTTGTTCTTCTTTTCTTTTTCTACTCTCTTCCTTCTGCTTTCTTCTTCTTCTACTTTTTCTTCTTTTTAAAACCCTCACTATTGGAGTTTCCGGCACTCGATTGCTCGGCAGTCGATAAAGTGAGTATCGATGTCGAATTTTCGAAAGTCGAAAATTTCGGTATGTGACATCCTTAGCCTGGCCATTTGTTGGAAATCCAAAGAAACAATACGATCTTGTACGGTTTTAGTTGTAGAACCTATCATTCACTTATGGTGGTCACCACTGTTTGGATGGTAGCTATAGTAGGCATAAGTGCGGAATGCCTATGCTGACTAAGATTTATATTATACTTTCAAAAATGATTTCTACACTATGCACTAATAATAATATCAGAAATGATTTGATTTTGCGTAGTAAGCATCTTTGACTATCATAAGAAGAAATCTCCTCCAATTCTGCGTTTGCATTGTGTGTGTGGCGGGAGGTCTTATGGTAGTTTCATTTTCCAAAAGCATTTCGAATTGACTTTAAAAATTATTTTGTTGTTATAAAGAATAACTGTTTTACGATCTCACACCAGTCACCATGACTGACTCGGAGTTTATTGTTCCCTTCTAAACTCTGGGTGCCCACAAATTTTCCACACGGGCAGCCTAGAGTTATGTTATTAGGATAGTCTGGATATTCTGGAGCTTTGGAGATAAGCTGGATGGCGAGACGTAGTATTTGTATCTGATAGTATTTATTCCGCTGTGTATTCTATATGAGGACAAGTTTATATAACTGTCCATTGTTGTATATTGACTCTGATTGATGTATGTATAAACTGATATAGTTCTTTGTTTTAAAAGACTATTGATTATCTATTATATGTTATTCCGCTGCGATGTGTAAGATTCTGATGTTGTTTCTGCTCTTGTTCTGTTGTTGTTCTTCTTTCTTTTTCTTCTATCTTCTTCTTCTACTTTTTCTTCTTTCTTAAAACCCTCACTATTGGAGTTTCCGGCACTTGATTGCTCGGTAGTCGATAAAGTGAGTATCGATGTCGAATTTTCGAAAGTCGAAAATTTTTGTATGTGACATTTCCAGTTGCTTAAACATAATGCTGCTCTGGCCCATTCACTTGGATATGTACATGACTTATGGCATCTGTTTCATGTGCATTTTTGTTCTGGCCTGTGAGGTTGCCTTCAATTCTCAATTGCTTGATCTTTTGTAACCTTGCTGAGTTTGTGTTGATATTTATTTTTCTTGTTGCATCTCAACTTGGCATTTCTGCTGCCTTAGTTATTTTGGAACTGATTTAGTATGTGGATTTGCATTCATCCTTGTACTTGAAGTTCTGTTGCATGTTACATTGTTTTGATCTTCACATGTATGCTACCATTGCTCTGGCCATATCGTTTGAACATGCACATGTCTGGTTTTGGTTGATTTTGTCGAGACTCATATGCACTTGTGTTGAATCCATCCTTTGGCTTGGGTTTGACCTTGTCCTAACCTGTCCCTGCAATTTTATCAAGTGTATATCGGTGTGCACGGCCTTGTGACATGTACAGTGATACACTGCATGTTACAAGCTGTTCATGTAAGATGAATTCAAAATAAATAATGACGAACAACCCAAATTGACGAACAACCTAAATTGACGAACAACCCAAATAACTGAGGCAAACAATATTTTTAGAAACACTCACTTCATTTTGAACTGCAAAATATTTCTTTTTCAATTTTACTGCTTTAGTGTTTATTTTGCAGATAATTCAAATACGGGATACAAGCTGGATTAGAGTTGAAGATCAAATATGAGTATTGAGTGAATTATGTATAGAGGTGTAAAATGTATGTAAAATTTGTATAGTGAAAATTGTGTTGTAGTGTGAAATTGTATTGTAATTGAAAATGTATAAATGTAGTGAGAGATCATATTTGTACTATTTGAATTTGTAATAAATATTTGTTTGCATAAAATATTTGTTTGCATTTGAATTCTGTGTTATTTATTTTATCCAACAAATATTTATTTAATTATGTGAAAAATAAAAAAGTACAATAACAAATACATTTAAACGAATATATATACGTTTATTATCATCAAACAAAAACCATAGGCTATTGTATTCTACAATCTCCCACTTTTGATGATAATAAACATATATTATGAATTTTACTCTATTAAATGTATTTGACCTTGATGAATTCCATTTGCTCCCCCTATTTGAATGCTCCGCCTACACCAAAGCTCTCCCTTCACATATGCATGAAAATAAATAAAAAAATATGCAAATGAACCTAGATGGGAATATGCAAATAAAAAATATGACTTGACTTATTTTCCAAAATCTTAACTTCTCTCTCCCCCTTTTGTTATCAGCAAAAGATTAATAATGTTAGAAAAATAGAGTTAAAGTGATAGACATTAATACAACATTTATACCTAATCGAGTATAAATATTAAATTTCAATAAAAAACAAACAAAAATCATAAATACTCTGTTAGGCGCATATTTCATTTTAGAGTGATAGGGGTGATGTCGGTATATAAAACCATATAGTTGTATCTATTTATGGTATATTTATGACAGGAATTTGAATACTTACTAACCATGCATAACCGTTAGGACTTTTAAATAAAATTAGTAACATTCCCAATTTAAAAAAAAATGAATTTCAAGTATCTTCTAACAACGCATAACCGTGGGGACTTTTAAATGGGATTAGAATCAACTCGTTTATTTAATAATCAATTTTGATATGTGTTCCATACATGCATAACCGTGAGGACTTTTAAATGAGCATGAAAGCACATAATAAAAAATTCCAAGTAATTCACCCATGCATAGCCGTGAGGACTTTTAAATGAGAGTGAATACTTTGGATAATTTTATTGCTGATTAATTTAAAAATAAGAATAATTTTCTATTTAAAATGCCATATTTTGACACACTATATTGGATTTTGATGAGTGATGGTCGTTAGAAATATGATAGAAATAGAGATGGTCATGGAATTTTTACCAATCAAAGTTATTATAAATTTTGTTCCAATTTTTAAAGAAATTTAATACATATACTATCTCAAGTCAAAATGTATGATTAATATCAACACTCATCAATTTTTTTAGTCACTATTTATCTTTTCGATAATCAGTAGGGGGTCAGATTAGTTTATATAGGCATTTAAGATCAAATATAAAATCGAATTTCTAAAACGCCTGAAATGAGATAAAGTCAACAAAAACTATTTTCTGGAAGGGTTTTTTTTAAAATGTCTGCCAATTAATAATCAGTTGAAATGAAAATTACGCATATATTTACTTTGAAAAATGTGATGCAACTAACGAATGTCTTAACATAAAACACGTTCCACTAGTTCATTTTCTATCAACTAGGCTACTTGATGCAGCACGTACCTCAACCTCGCGAGCGATCCACATAGGTTGCGAAACCCTAGATCGTGAGGAAGAATTAGTGCAGAATTCCTTAGGTCACAGGCGACCTATCCTAAGTCGCGAGCGACAGTGCGCGGCATCTCCAGTAGGCCGCGAACGGCAGCTAAGTCGCGAGCGACATTCCCTAAGTCGCGGTAAGCATAGTTCGCTCCTCCTCCTCCTTAAATCGCGGAGAAACCCAGTAGGTCGCGAACGACCTTACTATGTCACGAAGTCCTTCCTGAATCTTAGGTCGCGAGTCTCCTATAACGTGAAGATCCTTAGGTCGTTGAAGCGAAGGACACAAACGAAATTAGGTCGCGAAGATTTAGGTCGTGCCATTCTTTAAGTCGCTCCTGAAGCCAAAGCTCTTAAGTCGCTCCAGTTTGGTCATTCTTTTAAGTCGTTACTTGTTAAGTCGTTTGGTTGTATTTCTTAAGTCGTTGTTTGTATTTTCTTAAGTCGCATGATTTGTTAAGTCGTTTGTACTGTTGTGATGTATTTTTCTTATGTCGTGACTGTGTGTTGTAAATGCCTATAAATAGGGATGTGTTGTCATTGTAAAAAGGGAGTTAAAATTTTAAATAAAATTTGGTTTGTGCTTCTTGCCTCCATTAAAATTGGTAGTTGAGTGTTATCTCCTATCTCCACCTTCGGCATTCGAGTGCGCTCGAATCAACGATTGTTGAAGCCAATTCACGGAATCAAGTGCGCTTGATCAACGTTCGAAGAATTGTAGATCTTCCCTCACGGCATCGTGCGTGATCAACGTGTCGAAGATTGCTAGAATCCGGTATCTTCATGATCAACGGATTTGGGCATTTGGGCATTCTTAAATTCACCAATTTATCATCGATTCACCGATTATTTCCACTAATCGTGTGAGATCCTAGACGGATTCGATTTACATCGTCGAATTCGCTTTCTTGCCTGCATCATTTGGTATCAGAGCTAGATCGTAAGAAGTTTGCATCATTTGGAGAATTGGGTCTCGAGAATTTGAAGTTTGAATTTTTGAAGATTTGTTTGAAGTTCAATCATGCCACCGAGACGAGCTCAACGTCATCGCAATGTTGATGCTTTGTATGGAAGAGAAGATGCTGAACAAATGGAGCAATGAATTAGTGATAAATTCAATGAGAAGTTTGATGAGGGAATTGGTCGATTAGAGAGAATGATGCTTGAAATGAATCAAAGTAGAAGAAGGGTTTCACCTGAATCGAGCCATGGGGGATATAGAGTTTCACCACATTCAGATCGGGAGAGAAGAGAAGATCATGATCGTAGAAAGGTTGATGATCGTGATAGGAATGTTGATGATCGAAATCGGAGAGATGTGGATGATCGTGATCGGAGGAATGTAGATCGAAGGGATGTTGGTGGTAGAAATGGTGGTGGTAGAGATGTTGGTGGTCATGATCGACATCGATATGCATCAGATTTTGATGAGGAGTTTGATGGTGGTAGTGTTCATGGTCGAAATCGAAGCCAAGGAAGAAATCATTCAGAGTATGATCACAAATGGGAGTCTGGAATGAAAATTGAAATTCCAGAGTTTAAGGGTGGTATGCAGGCTGAAGAATTTCTAGATTGGTTATCTAATGTTGAAGAGATCTTTGATTTCAAGGATGTTCCGGAAGATCGTCGAGTGAAGTTGGTTGCTACTAGGTTGAGAGGAAGAGCTATGGCGTGGTGGCAGCAAACCAAACTTACACGAGAACGGATGGGGAAGTCGAAGATTGTTGCTTGGGAGAAAATGAAGAAGATGATGAAGGCTACATTCTTGCCTTACAATTATCAATCACTCATGTATCAGAGGTTGCAGAATCTGAGGCAAGGGACGCAGACTGTTAATGATTATGCTGATGAGTTTTATCAACTGATTGCTCGAAATGACATTATGGAGACGGAGGAACAATTGACTGCTATGTTTGTTAGGGGGTTGAGGATCCAGATCCAGGATATGGTAAATATGTTTGACCCTAGATCTGTGGCTGAAGCGCACCAGAAGGCGTTGGCTTGGGAGAAGCAGGGAAGATGAGGAGGTGGTGTGTTTCCAAGTTCCAATACTCAGAGCAAGGGTGCTAGTGGGAGTTCCAATATTTCTTAAGCTGTTGGTAAAACAGTTGTGAATGAAGTTGCGAAGGCGAAGGTCAACAACATTTTCAAGTGTTATAATTGCCAGAAAGTGGGTCACAAGAGTAATGAATGCCCGAAACCGAAGAGGCGAGCTATGATTGCTGAAGTGGAAGGTGAGGATGTTGATGAAGGTTATTCTAGTCCAGTTGAGGAGGATGAACAGGATATCGCGTCGGGAGATGAAGGATGTAATCTAATGTTGAGGAGATCTTGTTTGACACCGAAGCAGGAAGAGGAGGCTAGATGGTTGAGGAGTAATATCTTTCAGTCGACATGCACTATACTGGGGAAGGTGTGTAAATTTGTGATTGATGCGGGAAGTTGTGACAATATCATTTCTACCGAAGCTGTGAGAAAGTTGAAGTTGAAGACGGAGAAGCATCCAAATCCTTACAAGTTAGCGTGGTTAAGGAAAGGAGGAGAGGTGAAGGTGGACAGGCGAGTTCATGTTCCATTTTCTTTTGGGAAGAAGTATAAAGATGAGATCTGGTGTGATGTGGTGGAGATGGATGCTTCTCACTTGCTTTTGGGAAGACCATGGCAGTATGACCGAGCAGTGCAGCATGATGGTCGAACCGATAGCTACAGCTTTATGTTTGAGGGTACTAAGATCATTTTAGTTCTAAAGAAGAGACAGCAAGGAGAGAGCAAGTCAGAAGAGATTGAGGAGCTGAAGACTTTGTTGACTTTGAAGGAGTTTGTTGAAGAAGTAGAGGAGAGTCCAGAGGTGTTCTTGTTGATTGGACATGAAGCTACTGAATCTGTTGAACTTCCAGAGGAAGTAAAGCCAGTGTTGGAAGAATTCAGAGATGTGTTTCCTGAAGAGTTGCCAAAGGAGTTACCACCGTTGAGAGATATTCAGCATCAGATTGATCTTGTGCCAGGGGCGGCATTACCTCATAGGCCACATTACAGGATGAGTCCTAAGGAGCATGAGGAACTGAGAAGGTAGGTGGAGGAGTTGTTAGAACAAGGGCGTGTTCAGGAGAGCTTGAGTCCTTGTGCAGTGCTAGCCTTATTGGTACCGAAGAAGGATGGGACTTGGCGGATGTGTACAGACAATCGGGCTCTAAACAAGATCACTTTGAGATACAGGTTTCCTATGCCGAGGTTCGATGATTTGATTAATCAATTGAGTGGGGCTGTTGTGTTCTCAAAGATTGACTTGAAGAGTGGATACCATCAGATTCATATTAGACCGGGTGATGAGTGGAAGACTGCTTTTAAAACTAGGGAAGGTCTATACGAATGGTTGGTTATGCCGTTTGGCTTGTCAAATGCTCCTAGTACTTTTATGAGAGTGATGAACCAGATTTTCAGACCATTTATTGGGAAGTTCGTAGTAGTTTACTTTGACGATATTTTAATCTATAGTGGGAGTATGGAAGAGCATATCCAGCATTTGCGAGAAGTGCTATTGATTCTACGATAGGAGCAATTCTATGCAGCAATGAAGAAGTGCGTGTTCATGACGCACAGTGTTTTGTTTCTGGGATATGTTCTGTCGAAGGAGGGTATTCAAGTGGATGAAAGCAAAGTGGAAGCTGTCAGGAGTTGGCCACAACCCAAGACAATTACTGAAGTGAGGAGTTTTCATGGGTTGGTATCTTTTTATCGAAGATTCATTCCACATTTTAGCGGTGTGATGGCACCTGTAACCGATTGCATGAAAGGAAAGAAGTTCGTGTGGACAGAGGAAGCAGAGTTTGCTTTTGAGAAGATCAAGACACTTTTGACGACAACACCCATTCTGGTACTGCCGGATTTTCAGATATTGTTCGAGTTATACACTGATGCTTCGAAGGTTGGGATTGGTGGAGTATTGAGTCAGAATGGAAGACCAGTTGCTTATTTCAGTGAGAAGTTGTCTGGAGCCAAGTTGAGATATAGCACTTATGACGTGGAGTTTTACGCAATTGTTCAAGCTGTGAAGCACTGGAGGCATTATCTGTTTCAGAAGGAGTTTGTTCTTTATACGGATCATGAAGCTTTGAAACATTTGCAAGGGCATGACAAAATTTCAGCTAGACACGCTTCATGGGTCGCATATCTGCAGCAGTTTACTTTAGTTGTAAAGCACAAATCAGGGGTGACGAATCTGTAGCTGATGCCTTGAGCAGGAGGAATCATTTGTTGACGACGATGAAGGTTGAAGTGACAGGATTTGAACTATTGCCATAGTTGTTTGAGGAAGATCCTTACTTTGCGAAGATTGTTGAAAAAGTCAAGGATGGGAGTACTGATGAGTTTGTGTTGGTAGATTGATTCTTATTCAAGGGGAATCGATTGTGCGTACCAGATTGCAGCTTGAGAATGAAAATTGTAAAAGAGTTGCATGAAGAAGGACATGTTGGTCAGGATCGCACATTGCAATTGATTTCTTAGTCTTATTATTGGCCCTCGATGAAGCGGGAAGTTGAAAAGTTTGTTCGAAGATGTCATGTTTGTCAAGTTTCAAAAGGGACAACTACAAATGCAGGTTTGTATATGCCTTTACCTGTTCCTACAAAACCGTGGGTTGATGTAAGCATGGATTTTGTGTTGGGCTTGCGGAGGACTCAACGGGGAAATGACTCTATATATGTTGTGGTGGACCGTTTCTCGAAGATGGTACATTTTATTGCATATAAGAAGACAGTAGATGCAGTTAATGTAGCACAGTTATATTTCAGAGAAATATATCGTCTTCATGGGTTGCCAGAATCTATTGTATCAGATAAAGACACTCATTTTCTAAGTCATTTTTGGATGAGTCTATGGAGAATGGTCGGAACTAAGCTGAAATTCAGTAGTGCTTATCATCCAAAGACGGATGGACAGACTGAAGTTGTAAACAGATCCCTAGGTAATCTATTGCGATGCCTCGTGGATGACAATTTGAAGAGTTGGGATTCGAAGTTATGTCAAGCTGAATTCGCACACAACCATGCAGTTAATCGTAGCACTAGGTTTAGTCCATTCCAGGTTGTGTACTCAACAATTCCTAAAGGACCGTTGGATTTATTTGTAGTTCCACAGCAGAAAGGAGTGATCAAACGGGCTAGTGATTTTGTGAATGAATTGAAAGAGTGTTACAAGGTTGTGCAGGAACGATTGCTTAAGGCGAATGAAAAATATAAGCAATCCGCAAATATTAAACGACGACATGTTGACTTCAAAGAAGGAGATTTTGTATATGCAGTATTGACCAAGGATCGATTTCCTGTTGGAACTTACAACAAACTAGCTGCTAGGAAGATTGGTCCTTTGGAAATCATAAAGAAGATTAATGAGAATGCTTATCAGTTGAGATTGCCGGATCATATCCATACTTCTGATGTTTTTAATGTCAAACACTTAATTCCGTATTATGGGGAAAAGCTTGTCGAAGAAGAGGAGGGCTTGAATTCAAGGTCGAATTCTTTCCAACCAGGGGAGGCTGATGCAGCACGTACCTCGACCTCACGAGCGATCCACATAGGTTGCGAAACCTAGATCGTGAGGAAGAATCAGTGCAGAATTCCTTAGGTCACAGGCGACCTATCCTAAGTCGCGAGCGAAAGTGCGCGGCATCTTCAGTAGGTCGCGAATGGCAGCTAAGTCGCGAGCGACATTCCCTAAGTCGCGGCACGCATAGGTCGCTCCTCCTCCTCCTTAAATCGCGGAGAAACCCAGTAGGTCGCGAACGACCTTACTATGTCGCGAAGTCCTTCCAGAATCTTAGGTCGCGAGTCTCCTATGACGTGAAGATCCTTAGGTCGCTGAAGCGAAGGACGCAAACGAAGATTAGGTCGCGAAAATTTAGGTCATGCCATTCTTTAAGTCGCTCCTGAAGCCAAAGCTCTTAAGTCGCTCCAGTTAGGTCGTTCTTTTACTTAGGTCGCTGAAGCGAAGGACGCAAACGAAGATTAGGTCGCGAAGATTTAGGTCATGCCATTCTTTAAGTCGCTCCTGAAGCCAAAGCTCTTAAGTCGCTCCAGTTAGGTCGTTCTTTTATGTCGTTACTTGTTAAGTCGTTTGGTTGTATTTCTTAAGTCGTTGTTTGTATTTTCTTAAGTCGCATGATTTGTTAAGTCATTTGTACTCTTGTGATGTATTTTTCTTATGTCGTGACTATGTGTTGTAAATGCCTATAAATAGGGATGTGTTGTCATTGTAAAAAGGGAGTTAAAATTTTAAATAAAATTTGGTTTGTGCTTCTTGCCTCCATTAAAATTGGTAGTTGAGTGTTATCTCCTATCTCCACCTTCGGCATTCGAGTGCGCTCGAATCAACGATTGTTGAAGCCAATTCACGGAATCAAATGCGCTTGATCAACGTTCGAAGAAGTAGATCTTCCCTCACGGCATCGTGCGCGATCAACGTGTCGAAGATTGCTAGAATCCGGTATCTTGGTGATCAACGGATTTGGGCATATGGGTATTCTTAAATTCACCAATTGATCATCGATTCACCGATTATTTCCGCTAATCGTGTGAGATCCTGGACGGATTCGATTTACATCGTCGAATTCGCTTTCTTGGCTGCATCACTACTAGTGTAATCTGCATCTGAATTCCCCTTTGACTCAAAGTTATCATTAGATAGATATCATAGACCAAACCATGAAGTGTGTAACAAATACCTTATAATCATTTTACAGCTTTTAAAATGTGATTCCTTAAGGATTTGATTGAAAACGTGCACATAAACAACTAGTAAACATAGTGTCGGTTCTAGAAGTAGTAAGATAAACAAATATATCCACGTGTATCTAGAGTAATCATCAACCAATACAAAACATCTCTTATCACCTAAACTTTCAATATTGTTAGTCCAAACAAATCTATATGAAATAGTTCAAGGATGAAAAGATGATTAGTCAACATTTTTGCACAAATCAGAATCAAAATCAACATTTATTTCCTTATCACATAACTGGCTGAATTAAATTAGATTATGATGTAGATTTTCAACATATAATATATCATTCAAGATAAATGTACCGTTTCTATTTTACCTTTACCGATAATATTTCATTTATCGTTGTTACCCATTGTGACTCTGCCACCTTTGTACTAGGCTAAGGAACTTTGATTTGTCGCCCATCGTGTGCCTGGAACAGCCAGAATCTAGGTAACACTGTTGTTGTTCCTTAGCCTGCCACCACACCTACACGAGAGAAGATTTCTGCGACTTATTTGTTTTTATAGGTCCATGATTGTTAATGACAGAAAATTTTGAAAAATAAGTTTGAGTAGACCCAAGACAATCTATATTTGTTCCTTTCGGCACCTAGATTTGTTTGACTTTAAGTAATTTTACATTCGTGCCTTTGGGAACCCAAATTGGAATGGTTTTCACGTGTTTGGGTCTATACCTGCAATTGTTGTGATTGTGTCCAATTTTTCCAAAAATCATGCATTTGGAATTGTCTTTATTAATTTCGCTTCTAACACGTTCAGATTGAGTATACCCAAGTCCTTGTCTAACAGTATTGACAGTTTGTTTCCCTAATAGCATATTTAGTGATTTTTCTCCTTTAGAGAATTTCCCTAAAGTTGTAGACAATTGTTGGACTTGTGTTTTGAGAGATTCATTTTCATTCAATAACAGAGTGCACTTTTTAATAGAATTTTCTCTCCTAGTATTTTCACTTTCTTTCAAAATCAGAATTTCATTTTCAAGCGATTTAATTTTAATTTCTGATTTTTTATTTCTTCTTCAAATGATGGACACTTATCACACTTAGGGATCTTGTTTCGATAGTTTTTAACTAATTGACCAAGTTGTTTATTTAGTTCTATCAAACTATCCTTTTGTGATTCAAGTTTAGCGTACTTCTCCCTAAGTCGTTCAAAACGGCCATTTACTTCGTGAAAATATATAAGTAACTGTGAGTGAGTCAGTTTTGATACCTCGCTTGGCTCGTCATCATCGCTGTCAGTTGTATCACCTCGAAGACACAGATCTGCTTTTTCACTCTCACTGCTAGTGCTTTTATTATCATCATCACTTTTATTCCAAGTGGCTGTAAAACTTCTTTTTTTCGATTTCTTTCCTTGGCTGAGTCGATTCTGAGGACAATTGGGCTTGATGTGACCAGGTTTATTGCACTTGTGACAAATGATCTCCTGCTCTTCTGAGTCGTCTAGTACTTTGACTATTCTGCTTTTCAGTTGTTGATTTAGAGCTGGATTTCCGTATTTGTGGTTCCACCTTTTGAATCTCTTTATAAATAGTGCCAGTTCAGCTGCTCAATCCTCATCATCATCATTTCCACTTTCCGTTTTCCTTTAAGAGCTATTGATTTCTTTCGTGTATCATCTCCTTCACGTTTTTTCTTGAATTTGATTTCTAGCTCATAAGTGGTTAGATTTCCGATGAGTTCTTCGACTTTAATTTGTTTCAGATCCTTTGATTCTTAAATGGCAGTCACTTTTGCTTCAAAATTTCATGGAAGAATTTTGAGGATTTTTCGAACTATTTCCAGCTCCGTGTATGGTTTTCCAAGGGATTTTGATTTGTATACTAGATTTGAAAGTCGTACATACATTTCTTTGACACTTTCATCCTTTTCCATTATGAAGTTTTCATATTCGCTACTGAGCATGGCAAGAAGAGATTCTTTGATTTGGGAGGTTCCTTCGTGAGTCACTTCAAGTGTGTGCCAAATTTCCTACGCAGTTAGTGATGCAGCAGCGGATAACTGAAAATGTATGTGACGATGAAAGTAGCAATCGATGGAATAGAAGATACCGAATGGCCCAAATCCATTGATCCAAGATAACAGATTCTAGTTATCCCAAACACGTTAATCGCGCACGATACCGTGTTTAAAGATCTACGATTCTTCGACGTTGATCTAGCGCACTAGATTCCGTGAATCGGCTTCAGCAGTCGTTGATTCGAGCGCACTCGAATACCGAAAGTGGAGATAGGAGATAACACTCAACTACCAATTTTAAAAGAGGCACAAAGCACTCAAACAAATTTTACTCAAAATCAACTAACTATTACAAATGACACCACCCGCCTATTTATAGGCTTACAACTCAACACACTTCCATAGTACAACACTTAGGTCGGCAACGACCTAACATCGACAACACTTAGGTCGTGAATGACCTATCACTTATTACAACACAACGACACTAGTTACAACACATATTTACAACAGCAACATACAAGAACGACTTACGATCTAAGAAAGGAATACAACTACAACACCTCACAGCGACTCAACGACCTACGACCTAAGGAGTAATGTGGCACAAGTCAATCCAGCTTTAGGAACTCTTCAAGCGACCTAATTAGGTCGTAGCTTCAGGAACTCTTCACATGACCTAAGCTTGAGCGACTTAAAAAAGTGGTTTCTGGAAATCTTCGAGCGACCCACCACTTGAGCTACTTTAAGAAATGCGGCAGTGAGCGACCTAAGAAACTCCTCAGTAGAGACTTAAGAAAACTCAGCGACCTAAGCATTCAAACGGCATAAGAAAATCAACTTCAGCGACCTAAAGGTTGCACGACCTAAGATAGGTCGTTCACGACTTATCATAGGCCGTTAGCTTGTTTGAGCGACCTAAGGAATTTAGGTGATATGAGTTTTGCTTTGACTCGCTAGGTCATTCCCGCGACTTATCATATTGGGTTAGGTCGTTAGGTCGTTCCAACGACTTATCATATTGGCTTAGGTCGTTAGGTCGTTCCAGCGACTTATCATATAACTCATGACCTTCGTTAGGTCGCTGGGGCGACTTAAAGGTGTTGCTAGGTCGCTGGAGCTCGGTAGAGTTAGGTCGTAACTCGTCATTATGTCTCGTTCGACTTAAGGCATGTGGCTCGTTAGGTCGGAGCTTGTTAGGTCGAAGCTCGTTAGGTCGAAACTCGTTAGGTCGGAGCTTGTTAGGTCGGACTTCATAGCTCGTTTACGACCTAAAATGGCGCGACTTAAAGAATAAAGTGCTAGGTCATAAATCAGGGAAGTTAGGTCATTGGCGACCTAAGCCTTCATCGGTCTGGGCTGCATCATCCTCCCCTGGTTGGGAAAAATTCATCCTCGAATTTAAAAGTTCTTCTTCTTTGAAAAATTTGTGTTCATGATACGGAATCAAATGTTTGAACGCTCTAAACCCCAACGCTTTAGGTCGCATGTGCAATTCATCATCCTTTTCGTTAGGTCGTGAACGACCTAGGTCCTTTGAGTGAGATTGCACGGCTTCATCGACCTTTGATTGAAATGAATTTGTCCCGAATTCATTTTCTTTTCTTCTTCGAGACGCTGTCTTCCATTCATTATCTGGTTTGATGTGGCTCTGGTGACAACCATTCTTGTGATTAATCTTGTCTTGATTCTTTGATGACGCGGCTCGACATAAGGAACGCATTGCATAAAACAGACGTGGCATTAGACAGGCGGCATAAGGAAGTGATCTGAGGGAGATGACATATGAAAAAGTGTGGAATGAACTAAGCACTAGGTGCCATATCCAATTCATGTAGCACAGAACTTCATGAGAGTAGTGTCGTAAACCATATTGCTTGTGCCAATAGGAAGATGTGATATAGAGCCAAAACGTATCGAAAATGTGAGATGATATAAGGAAGTTTAAAATCACGGAACGACTTAGGAAATCACGACCGAAAAAGTGTGAGGTCTCATGCTCAGACTCTCGTCTTTCCTTATCTCGTTCAGGTGTGTCCTCATTTAGAATCTTCCCTTGATGTGTTGCATCAATTTCCCCTGACTGAAATGAATTCCCACTAGCTTTTCCTTCGACATGTTTATTTTCCTGAAACGATTCCCAACAATCGTTGTTGATAACGTCAGCAGTGCGGACATGATCAGGCCATTCCAACTGACAATCATTCTCTTCATCCTATCCTCTCAACTCTTCCTGTTCTTTCAGATTCTGAATATCATACGATCCCTGTAGTAGAATAGCATTTGATACTAGTTCTGTGTGAGGTTGAATGTCCTGTAGTGGTGGTAACTCTTCGGTTAATTCCTTAGGGAATTCGTCTTCAGACTCATCGAATTCTGATCCAACTTCCTCAAAAACATCAAGATCTTTATTCGTTCCTTGCTCGGTCAATACAAACAATTCCTTGCTATTTTTCACTCTTCCAACAGACCCTTCCAAAAATACAATACTAGTTTCTTCAGACAGTTCCTCTGAAATCTCATCCTCAAATTCTTCAAAGACTTCAACTTCTTTAGGTGTCTCAAAATCAGAATTTTCCCCAGATTCAATCAACATTGATAATTCATCACTAGCTTTCATTTTATTGACAAGCTCTTCCAAAGATAATAAACTATCTGATTCTGCCTTCTCTTCTGTTTCACTTTTACTTTGTTCGGGCTTCTCGAAAACAATGGAATTTACACTTAGTTGGTTCTCATCCATAAGTTCAGGTATTAAACAAGAACCCTCCATCATCAAGTTATTTCCCTCAACTCCGAACACAATTTCTTCTTCCATACTATCGACATCAATCTTTGGTGATGAAGAATAATCAACTTCTACATCCCCATACTCTGACTCAATTTCTTCTTCATCATCAAATTTCGGTGGTTTATAAAAGTCAAATTCAGCAGTCCTCCTCAACAAGTTACATCCTTCATCTCCTGACAAAACTCATTCATCGTTGTCAAATTTAGGTGGTAATTCTTCAAACGATTTTGTAGGACCGACCTCTTCAAATTCTTCTAACATTGGTTTAACCTCCTCGGGAGTTTTAAGCTCTTCACTTGCCTCATATCTAACCAACGATTCAGCACTACCTTCCGTTTCTTCACCACTCTCACTGAAATATAATGGACTAGTCGGTTCCTCTTCCTTTCCCGGTTCGCTTTCGTTAGAATCATCCACATCCTCGTTTTCACATTCTTCGACAACTAATGCTTTCCTCTTGGGCTCCGTACATTCAATACTTCTATGGCCAGACTCTTGATAATGATAGCGCTTAATTCGGTCATCAACATTTGTCTTAGTGCTGTCATGTACAACTGGTTCGTTGACTCTCTTAGAAACATTTATACTGCAATTAACGCCTTTATTCTGATTGCTGGAGTTTGTAACCACACCCTTTCCTTGACTCCCTTGTCTCAACTTCTGCACTTGTTGGTTCACACGTGTTTGATAATTGTAAGGTAAGAAATTTGCCTTCATCATCCTTTTCATCTTATCCCACGTGAGAACTTTGGATTTCCCCATTCTCTTTCTGGTTGATTTAGTTTGTTGCCACCAATCCATAGCTCGTCCTTTCAATCTGGTAGCAACTAACTTAACTTGACGATCCTCAGACACGTTGTTGAGTTTAAAATTCTTTTCAACCTTTGATAACCAATCCAAGAATTCCTCTGTTTGTAGACCACCTCGGAATTCTGGAATTTCCGTATCCTTCCTTGACTCCCGTGTTTGATCATTCTCTTCAACATTTCTATATCGATTTTGCCCTTGACCTGGATATCGAAAAAGAACACGATCACCATAACTATCTTCTTCAAAATTAGATGAGCTTCGATGTCGATTCTGAACATTGACTCTTTTATGCCCATGCACGTCCTCCCTACTTCTTCTTTCATAATCACAATATGGCTCATGCTCATACCCACAATAAGCTCTTCTTTCTTCATTCTGATAATCATGATTGTCTTGAACTCCACGATCTCGATTTATTGACAAAGATGTTTCTCTTCTTTCTCTATCATAACGTGGCGATACTCTCCTCTGATTTTGATTCATATCAGACTTCATTCTCTCCACTCTTTCAAAATCCTTATTGAATCTTTCATCGATACGTTGTTTCATCTGTTCAGGATTTTCACTCTCATACAAATCTGCAACACTATGATGACGGTTAACATATCTCGGAGGCATGATCAAATCTTCAACAAATCTAAACACAAACTTCACTTTGATCCAAAAATTTTCCGAATTAAACTTCCCACTTGTTTGAAATCTCACGAACACCGCAAATAAACAAACAACTTAATTCGAACTCCCCAAACTTCAAATCTCAAAATTGACGTCCAACTAACTTGGATAAATTCGTCTCCTAGCTCACGACTTGAACAAATCTCTCACTAATTTGAACAAGTTTGCTTCTAGCTCCAACACTTGAACAAACAAACAATGCACGGCCTTGACTTACAAAGTGATGAACTTCACACTTCACTTAGTTCGGCTTTGCTTGATATAGCTCGGCTTCACTAACTCTTCAATATGAATTGGCTCCAAGACTCGGCTTAGCTATGATTGGCTAAGTCTAGCTTTGATACCAAATGATGCAGCAGCGGATAACTGAAAATGTATGTGATGTTGAAAGTAGCAATCGATGGAATATAAGATACCGAATGGCCCAAATTTGTTGATCCAAGATACCGGATTCTTGGTATCCCAAACACGTTGATCGCGCACGATACCGTGTTTAAAGATCTACGATTCTTCGACGTTGATCTAGCGCACTAGATTCCGTGAATCGGCTTCTACAGTCGTTGATTCGAGCATACTCGAATACCGAAAGTGGAGATAGGTGATCACACTCAACTACCAATTTTAAAAGAGGCACAAAGCACTTAAACAAATTTTATTCAAAATCAACTAACTATTACAAATGACACCACCCGCCTATTTATAGGCTTACAACTCAACACACTTCCACAGTACAACACTTAGGTCGGCAACGACCTAACATCGACAACACTTAGGTCGTGAACGACCTATCACTTATTACAACACAGCGACACTAGTTACAACACATATTTACAACAGCAACATACAAGAACGACTTACGATCTAAGAAAGGAATACAACTACAACACCTCACAGTGACTCAACGACCTACGACCTAAGGAGTAATGCAGCACAAGTCAATCCAGCTTTAGGAACTCTTCAAGCGACCTAATTAGGTCGTAGCTTCAGGAACTCTTCACGCGACCTAAGCTTGAGCGACTTAAAGAAGTGGTTTGTGGAAATCTTCGAGCGACCCACCACTTGAGCGACTTTAAGAAATGCGGCAGTGAGCGACCTAAGAAACTCCTCAGTAGCGACTTAAGAAAACTCAGCGACCTAAGCATTCAAACGGCATAAGAAAATCAGCTTCAGCGACCTAAAGGTTGCACGACCTAAGATAGGTCGTTCGCGACTTATCATAGGTTGTTAGCTTGTTTGAGCGACCTAAGGAATTTGGGTGATATGAGTTTTGCTTTGACTCGCTAGGTCGTTCCAGCGACTTATCATATTGGGTTAGGTCATTAGGTCGTTCCAACCACTTATCATATTGGCTTAGGTCGTTCCAGCGACTTATCATATAACTCATGACCTTCGTTAGGTCGCTGGGGCGACTTAAAGGTGTTGCTAGGTCGCTGGAGCTCGGTAGAGTTAGGTCGTAACTCGTCATTTTGTCTCGTTCGACTTAAGGCATCTGGCTCGTTAGGTCGGAGCTTGTTAGGTCGAAGCTCATTAGGTCGAAACTCGTTAGGTCGGAGCTTGTTAGGTCGGACTTCATAGCTTGTTTGCGACCTAAAGTGGCGCGACTTAAAGAATAAAGTGCTAGGTCGTAAATCAGGGAAGTTAGGTCGTTTGCGACCTAAGCCTTCATCAGTCTGGGCTGCATCAGTTAGACAATGTGAGACACGATTAAATTCAATTTGATCTAATGAGTAGATACTAGAATTCATAGCCTTAGTGTTAGAAAATTGTAGTGTATTTTCAAGATCTGTCCATTGATCCATCGGTTTTTCAACTTCTTGATTATCTACCACTATTGTTGGTGTGCTATATCCCGTCTCAACGATATTCCATACATTTATGGTTTTCAGAAAAAATTTCATTATATTTTTCCAATATGCATATTCACCATTGAACATCAGTAGCCTAACTATGGACCGATCCTCAGCAAAAGCATTATTAAAGGAAGCTATTTAAAAAATCAAATTTTTAGTTGAAAGAAAAAAATCAAATTTTTGATTAAAAAATGGTTTTTGTTCCTTGCTCTGATACCACTTGTGGGATCGTTTTCACCCTAGAGGGGGGATGAATAAGGTTATGCTAATAATAAAAAAAATTAATGCGAAAATAAAAACAATAACAGAAAGTAATGCAGTAGAGATCAGACACAAATTTACCCAGCTTCGGCAATAACCTGCCTACGTGCTACCCCCAAGGTTTCTAGTAGAAATTAAGTAGTCAGACGATTACACACGTAAACTTGCGACACACGCAAATGACTAACCTAACTCTATACTCAAAACCCTGCCATAACTCAGCCACTGAGTTGCGAATCCTCAAAACACATCCCGTAGTTTGTCCCTAGTCAAACGACTAGAATTTACATAATTTAAAATAGAAAAAAAAACAAAAAAAAAACAAAACAAAACAATATCTAAACAAAACCCTATTTTTAATTTAAGCCCGAATAAAATAGAGTCAGTCCAATATAGTAACTGATAGAAGACATTTCTCCTTTATTCGTATATGCTGGCCGTCCCCTTTTGTATTCGTGGTCGCCTCGCTTCTTCTCAAAATCTAGGGTTTTAAAATTTAAGCCACCTCTTGTGATATCGATCGATTGAGATGATGATTCTTAGTCGAATTGCTTTCTCAATCGCTCCTGGCTTTGATTTTCTCTCGGTGGCTTCAATTGGATCGAGTTTGAATTATATTGGTATATGATTTTTACATTGATTTCTCTATTTGATGATGCTTGAACTCGACACCTTTAATGCCGATGATGATATGGGATTAAATAGGGATAAAATCCCTAAATATATGGTCGTATATTTCTTTTTGAATTCTTCGAAAATTATGCTCGGCCATTTGATTTTTGCTTGAATGCTTGTGGATAGCCTGACTTGTTCATCTCTGATAAATTTGAATTTTACTTCAATCAGTTCCATTATTTTTGGCATTTGAATTTGTTTCTCGTTCTTTTACTCTATGACTTTGGAGAGTAAATTGTTAATACGTGTTATTACCTATGTTCCAATCTTCGCTGGCACTATGACTTCTTCAAATTACGTTATCTGCTTTGACTTTGGCATTTTGAACTTTTTAGATAAAATTGACTTCGACTTCATTCAAACTGCTACCTTGATTTTTTTATTCGAACTGCACCACTGGATTTTCGAAACTTGACTTGTTAAGTTCGAAATTGTTCTGCTACCTTGATTTTTGTTCGAACTGTTGCCTGGTTCATGTTGAAGTTGTTTTGCTTGAATCTCTACTGTTATGTTCTTGTGTTGTATGTTCTGTCCACTGGCTTGCTTTCATTTTGATGATAACTTGTTTTTGAATGAATTGTTCATCATGTGTTCATTTGTGTGGTGGTGTGGTCTTCATGTGTGCATTGTAGTCTAGTTGTCTGGTTCACTTTAGAACCATTGTGTCCATTGCATGTTTTGAACTGGTTCGATGTGTGTGTGTTCATGCCTTGAACATTTGTGACCTGATGCTTGTAGTTGTTGTGTGCATTGATCTATTTCTCGAGTGCTTACTGCTTCAATTTGAATTGCCTGTGCTTAGAGTCTGTGCATATGAACTTGTACATGTCTGGTTCGGTGGTCTCCTCTTGAGTTGCAGTCTTGGTTATATTGTTTGTGCACACAAATGTTTATTTCCAGTTCCATAAACATAATGCTGCTCTGGCCCATTCACTTGAATATGTACATGACTTGTGGCATCTGTTTAATGTGCATTTTTGTTCTGGCTTGTGAGGTTGCCTTCAGTTCTCAATTGCTTGATCTTTTGTAACCTTGCTAAGTTTGTGTTGATATTTATTTTGCTTGTTGCATCTCAACTTGGCATTTCTGCTGCCTTGGTTGTTTTGGAACTGATTCAATATGTGGATTTGCATTCATCCTTGTACTTGAAGTTATGTTGCATGTTACATTGTTTTGATCTTCACATGTATGCTACCACTGCTCTGACCATATCATTTGAACATGCACATGTCTGGTTTTGTTTGATTTGGTCGAGACTTTCATATGCACTTGAGTTAAATCCATCCTTTAGCTTGGGTTTGACCTTGTGCTCATCTGTCCCTGCAATTTTATCAAGTGTATATCGGTGTGCACGGCCTTATGACATGTACATTGATACACTGTGCATGTTAAAAGCTGTTCGTGTAAGATGAATTCAAAATAAGTGACGACGAACAACCCAAATTGACGAACAACCTGAATAACTGAGGCAGACAATATTTTTAAAAACACTCACTTCATTTTGAACTGCAAAATATTTCTTTTTCAATTTTACTGCGTTAGTGTTTATTTTACAGATAATTCAGATACGGGATACAAGCTGGATTAGAGTTGAATATCAAATATGAGTGTTGAGTGAATTATGTAGAGAGGTGTAAAATGCATGTAAAAATTGTATAGTGAAAGTTGTGTTGTAGTATGAAATTGCATTGTAATTGAAAATGTATAAATGTAGTGAGAGCTCAAATTTGTACTATTTCAGTTTGTAATAAATATTTGTTTGAACAAAATATTTGTTTGAATTTGAATTCCGTGTTATTTATTTTATCCAAAAAATATTTATTTAATTATGTGAAAAAAAATAGTACAATAACAAATACATTTAAACGAATATATGTGTTTATTATCATCAAACAAAAATCATAGGCTATTGCATTCTACAGTATAAATCGATCTCTCTGTAGATGGTAAATTTATCTTTCAAATTACCTGTAAATATTCTTGCATTTCTTTGTTTCCAAATTATCCAAACTGCAATCGAGGTTACTAATCTAAGCATATCCCCGAGTCTATCTCTTTGCTTGAAATTTTCATGCATAACATAACAGTTACTTGCTTGTAAACCAAATCTTAGTTTTCACCAACTCCATAAATATACCGCGTAGTTACAATCAAAAAGCAAATTGTAACCTAGTTAATCAAATTAGGGATTTTTGTTATTCCTCAGTAATCTCTTTTGTTTATTGAAAGTAATAAAGCTCCTCTTCCCTAAAGTAAACGTATACTATCATGACGATAGTGGAACCACTATAATATCTTGTGTTTACTTCTCTTTTTTATAGTAATTTACTATTGCTTTTGTAATAGCTGTGATCTAATTGGAGAATTGAACGATCTTTTTGTTTTACCATACAATATAACTATCCTATAATTAGGTTTTTTTGCTGCGAGGGATCACCAATTTACGACTGGTATCAGAGCTTTCAGGTTTGCTTTTGCATAGAAAGTGTTGGGAAGAATATTAGTTAAGGATAATACATCAGATATTAGTTCGTACCAGTAGTTGCTCCGTATATTAGGGGTTCCTACGTGACTTCAGGTTCATAGTTATCGATAAAGAAGTGAAACGGAGAAGGAGATTTTGAGAAGTGGCAGTGGATAATGAAGGCAGTATTAAGAAGAAAACGCATCCACAACGTGGTTTATGACTTATAGGATTTAGATCCGACTATATTCGCTATAGAGAAGAAGGAAATGCAAGAATGGGCCTATACTACTCTCCAACTTTCTATGGGTTAGAATATTATCTCTGAAATTAATTAGGAAACTACCTCCAGAGGAATTTGAAAGAAGTTGAAAGACCTCTACATGAAGAAATTTTAACCAACCGACTGATGTTGCTGAAGACCTTCTTTACCTATAAGATGAAGGAACGTTCTCCCATTAAAGCACATCTGAGTATATTCGATGACTTGTTGATGAAGATGACGTCAGTTGATTTGAAGATTGATGAAGAACAGAAAGCCATGGTTCTATTATGTTCGCTTCCAGAGCGGTTCACCATTTTCGTTAACAACCTCATCAATTATAAAGAAACAATGATGTTGGACGACCTGAAGATAGGTTTGCTTAGTGAGGAGTTAAGAGATCAGATGAGGGGTTTAGGTTTAGGAGATGGTAGTGGAGGAAGTGATAGTAGTTCATGCTTGTTTGTTGAGAGAGAAAGAACGAAAAAGAAGAAAATGAATTTTATGGGTCATTCTAATTTGAAGAAGCCCTATTGGTGCAGTAAGTCTAAAGATGGAAAGTGTCATCATTGTAAGAAATCGAGTCATTGGAGAAGAGCATGTCTAGATTTGAAGAAGGATACTGGGGGTTCTTCATCTGTTTTGGTGGAGAATAAAGGTAGCGATGTGTTGATAGTTGTAGTATCAGAGGTTGCAGACCATTAGGTTCTTGATTCAGAAGCTTTATTCCATATGACACCTAATAAGGATTATTTTTCTTCCTTTGTCGCTAGTGAAGGAAGTTCCATCTTCATGGGTAATAATGCTACATGTAGGTCCATGTGAGTTGGTTCAGTTGGCATTTGCTTGTTCAAAGGGATTGTTTGCACTATTTCAGATGTTTGTTATGTACCAGGTCTTCGAAAGTCTTTGATATCGTTAGTGCAGCTAGCATCACTGAGATGTTACCATCGACGAAGATGGTTTTAAGGTTTCTAGAGGGGCACTTATAGTAATGAAGGGTATAATGGTCCAAAATCTTTATTTGCTGAAAGGCACCATTGTTCAAGAGGAATCGTGTGTTGGAGATGATAGTGCTAAAGTTTGGATACTACTAAGCTTTGGTACTTAAGATTAGATCATAATTAGAAGAAGAACTTAGAATTGCTTTGTAGAAAGAAGAAGATCGAAGGAGAAAGCTTCAATAGATTGGATTTCTGCAAGAAGTGTGTTTTGAGTAAGCAAACAAAAGTATCGTTTGGTGCTGGCGAACATACTTCTAGGAGGGTACTTGACTATGTGCATTCAGGTGTTTGGAAATCGGTTTCTACAGCTTCCATTGGGGGAGCTCACTACTTCGTATGTTTCATTGATGAATACTCGCGCAAGGTTTGGGTGTATGCAATGATGTCTAAGTTGGAAGTGTTCAAAAAGTTTAAGGAATGGTTAGCTCTTGTCAAAAACCAAACTGGAAGGAAATTGAAGATTCTTCGATCCGACAGTGAAGATGAATATGTCTCGAAGGAGTTCCTTGGAAACTGTAGACAACATGGTATTAGGATACATTCTACTACACCCGGTTATTCACAATCCAATGGGGTTGCTCAAAGGATGAATAGGACACTACTTGTAACGACCCTGAATTTTTGACATTTGAAATGTGAATATTTAATTGAGTTTAAATATTCGAATGATTGTTTAATTTGAAATTCAAATATCAGAATGAATTTGGTAATTAAAATTTTGAATTTAATTATTGAAACTGGGTAAAAGAATTTGAATCTTCAATTTTAAGCTGATTTAAAAATAATATGAAGTCTTGGAAAATTCATATTAATAATACTGAAAATAATGGAAGCTTCAGAATTGAATTTCAAAGTGTTTTGTTCAGTTTTGAATTTTATCGTTTAAATCGATATTTGAAAATAGCCTTCCGAGGCACAGTCTTGGAATTCGACGAAACCAGTTTCATTGGATCCAAAATATTGTATTATTATCAGATTTCAATTTTCGTAATGTCTGGAGTTGTTGTATGAGTGTGCGATAAGCAAACGCGCTGAAATTAAATCGAAAATTTAATATTTTAACTGGTCCAAAAAGCTATTTTCTCCATACGATCAAATTTGGAGTCGAAACCTTTTCCATTGTGTTCGAAATAGGCGTATAACATTACGAACGCCTGGCGGCATGTCTCGATAGGAGGTCGAGATTGTGAGTTGCAGATTTAGAGACAATTTGAATTTGAATTTAAAATATATGTATTTTGGACTGGTCAATATAATTCATATCACTTGTTTTTCTATCACATCCAAATCACTGTAGCTAGATGAATTTTTCACGTAACCCATCTTCTCACATTCAGAATCACGTCCTTTTTGTTCCCACTCAAGCCAGCTGAAAAAGAAAAATCTCCTTCAACTCAAATCAAGTCGGCTTTCTTTTTCTTCCTTTGTTTTCATTCACGAAAATTTTGAACGAAATCAAATAATGGAAGAAATCAAAAATCGCCTGCACTTATCTTCACTTCCTCCATCTCCAGTCGAAATAAATTCGAACTGAATTGAAAAAAAAAATCGCGTTGCTCATTCTCGTTCGAAGCATCTTGCGAGCAGTCACGTGCGATTAGATATCTATGAAGTAGTCATAGCAGCACGAGCAACAGTGGAGGCTTCGGCGACGATCTCGAGCTATTATCGAGACCGAAGACAAGTAGGATTTGGACGAGATGGATCGACGGCGGCTACGAGCAGTGACGTACGGCGAATTAGAGTTGAGCTCGAGATCAGGAGCTAGGGTTCGTCGATAGCATCTTCGAGTTCAAATTCGTGGGCAGTAAGGTATATACTGTTCTTAGTTTAAGGTTTATTTATAAATATATAAATGAAATTGCAGTAGAGTATTACATATATATTAGTTAAATTCTATATATAAAAGTGGGTATATACAGTTTTTATATATAAAAAAACAGATAAAAAGAAAGAAATATTTTACAGTAAAACAATTCTGTTTTTAATATATATATATATATATATATATATAAATATATAGGGTTGAAAGGAAATTACTGTTTTACCAAAGAGATATAAAGAAAGAATATAAAATATATCCACATACATATCTTAATATAAAACAGTAAATATATATAAATAATGTTGAAAAGAATATGAGGATTTTAAAGTGTATGGAATTTATATTATAAAAAAAATTAGATTTTGAATCTAGACAAATTAACTTTTTAAGTATATGAGTTTGAAAAGGAAATAATTTGTTTAACTGGTTAGTCAATTATTTTGGTTATTAAAGATAATGTGTTAAAGGAAATCGGTTTTAAACAAAATCATTTGTTAATTAAATTTTAAAAATGGTAATTAATTGTTTGATTCATTTTGAATATTAATAAAACCTTATAATGTTGTTACAAGGTCAAAATTGCGGAGAAAACAAGCCGGAATAGAAATGGATTGCAAATTAAAGCAAAGGTGAGATCTTCTCACTCAAATTGAAAGTTGGATTTGCAGTTATTGATTGATTTCTGTTTGGATGTGATATAGTATATATAGTAGTATATAGCAATATATATATATATATATATATATATTGGAATATGTATATATTGGTGATTGATTTTCCAGCATTATATAGCGGACAAGACCCTATGCGCCGCATAATAGCGGATGATATTTTATAAATCCCATATACCGCGATATTCCACCTCGAAGTGGAATTGGTATTGTGCTAACATCTGTGGATGTAGGGAAACAGGTTGGAGGGATCCAACTGGATTCCTCAAATTATATGAATTTGTTTCATATTATTGTATGAATTTGTTTCATATGCTGTGTGATTATTTATTTATAATCTGTGAATGATTATATTTGTGATTGAATGTGTTAAAGGCTATAATTTAGCCGAATGTATTTTTGGTATCGTTGGATACCAGAAATAAATGAAATTGGATTTTTGAAATTAAAGTTGGAAATTTTTAGTAAATTCTTTTTGAAAGAATTGAGTGAATTTAAAAGAAGGAATTTTAAAAGTATAAAGTTGATTTTGAAATCTTATTGAATTATTTTCAAAATATTGGAAAAGATATTAACAAGTGGGTTTTGAAAATATTGTGTAAAAGTTGAAGAATTTATTGAAAGTGGAATTTTAAACCATTTGGAAGGAATAAAAGGATTTATTTAAAAGGTGATAAATTTCTAGAAATCCAATTGATAATTGATTTGGTATTGGAAAATAAATCTTTGGGAAATCGATATGGAAATTTATTTGGTGTTTGAATGAAAATTGATTTTTGTGTTGAGAATAAATTTGGAAATCGATTTGTAAAATGATTTGGTATTTGGGATTAAAATTAGAATCAATTTGAAATTTGATTCGGTGTTGAAGTAAATTTAGAAATCAATTTGTAATTTATTTAGGGTTGAAATAAATTTGAAATTGATTTGGTGTTTGAAAGTGAATATTTGGAAATTTAAATTCACAGTGGGAATTTATAAAGGAAAAGGGAAATGAAAAATATCGGGAATTTTATTCCGCGAGTGAAAAGTAATGAAGTGTGGAAAGTGATTTGAAATTGGTTTTCAAATGTTAAAGTGTGGAAAAATATATATCTTGTGAAGATAGTTTGAAAATAAATAATT
This sequence comes from Allium fistulosum, assembly GCA_030737815.1. Lineage (NCBI taxonomy): Eukaryota > Viridiplantae > Streptophyta > Magnoliopsida > Asparagales > Amaryllidaceae > Allium > Allium fistulosum. Next base: position 968,647,207 of record CM060908.1, on the reverse strand, counting down.
TGGGAAATATTATTTAAATCTGATGATTGTCGTGAATGTTGTTGATAGTTAAATAACCAACTATCAATATTTGCCTTTGAAATAGCGCTTGATTTGTTTTTAAAACAAACGCTCATTATTCGGTTAAGTCGGGAGATGACTTTGTGTCATATAACCCATTCCGAATAGTGATACGTCGTGAATGGACATTATTGAAGACTGATGTGAAGACCAGGTATTTTCAAAAATGAAAGGACAACCTGTCGAATGTGTAACGACCCAGAATTTTGAACAAATTAAATTGAAAATATTTAATTAATTTTAAATATTTAAACGATGATTTAATTTGAATCCCCGATATAATTTTGAAATTTGGCGATTAAATTATAGAATTTAATCTATTGAAAGTTGAATAAATTGTCTGAATCTTCAATTTTAAGCTGAAGTAAAATATTTCGAAAGCTTTTAAAATTCGTATTGATAATAATGAAGATAATTGAAACTTCAGAATCGAATTTGAAGATGATTTGTTCAGTTTAAAATTTTATTGTTTGAATCAATATTTAAAAATAGCCGTCCGAGGCGCAGTCTCGGAATTCGACGAAACCAGTTCCATTGGGTCCGTAATATTTAATTATTGTCGGATTTCAAATTTCGTATTTATCGGAGCTGTTATGTGAACGTACAACACATAAACGCGTTGAAATTAAATCAGATTCAAATTTAAATTTAAAATTTAAATTTTTAATCAACACCAGCCACCCTAGTCTCTGATTTGCGTCGACCTACTCTCTGCTTCACGTTCTCTTGTCTCCTTCGTACCATTCCTTTTCTTTTCCCCTGCTTCATCTTTTAACTGGTACGAGAGAGCAGATGATTTTTAAAAAATCAAAACCCAAGGGAAAGAAAATACTCTCGTTCAAAATTTAAAACGATGGCCGAACAAAACTCTCCCCTTTTCAGTTCGAAAATAAATGCCGCATTATTCTTCAAATCAGCGAAAGGGAATTCCAAATGAAATCGATGGCCGCGTACGCGACTGAGATAGGGGGGACTCGCGTTCGATTTTGGGAAGAGTTTCGAAGTCGCGAACGAAGGTAGGTCGAGTGGGTTCTCGAATTCGAATCAAGGCGGCGGCGGTGTTCGCAAGTTCGATTTAAGGCTGCAGTCGGTGGCGAGGCTCGCGTGAGGCTGCTTTGGGCGGCGTGTTCGTTTGTTGGTGGCTCTATGATTTTGGTGATGACTTCGATTGTGTGTACGTTGGGATGGAGGCGACTGCGAAGTCAGGTTGGAGTCGCGAGGCAATCGAACAGCTAGGGCTTGGGATAGTGGCGCGCGAGGCAGAGGTGCAATAGCGACAGGACGACTGGGGGTTTCGCGATCGATTTGCAAAGGCGACTCTGGCGATGGGGTTTCAGACGAAGGGTGGACTCGCGATAGTAACGGCAGCAGTAAGGCTTGAGCGCGAGCAATCTAGAAGGAGAGCATTCAAACAATACGAGCCTGAGTTACTCAAAAAGATTTACAGCGAGGTATTTACAAAATGTTTATTCAACTTGAATTTGAAAATACATTTAAATTATTTGTATTTTTGCAGAGGTAATAGGCTGTGATTTTTATGGAAACAGAAAATTCATTTCAGAAAGAAAAATTATAAGAGTTGGAAAACAATAAATAAGTGTACATTTTCACTATAGAATTAAAGATATATATATATATAGTAAAACAGATGTATATATGTTAAAGTTGTTTACAATTAAAGGAAAATTAGTTAAAGTTAATTTTTAGTTAAATAGATTTATTAAAAAGAAAAACCAGGTTAAAATAAAATCATTGAATGATTAAAATTATTTAAACGGAAATTTGTTTGAAGTTGAATTGATTAGATAAAATAAAATTTTACTAAATGGAAATGGATGGTTCGATTTATTTCAAATATTAATCGATTGTATAAAATTATTTATACAAGGTCAAAATTTGGAGAAATGGTCAAATTGGAAAATGGATGGCAAAATAAAAGCAAAGGTGAGATCTTCTCACTCAAAAATTGAAAAGTGGAATTTTCAGTTATTGATTTGATTGCTATTGGATGTGATATTAGATATAGTAGGATATATATATATATAGCAATATATACATATTGGCATATGTATATATTGGATTGATTGATTTCCCGCCTCGTATAGCGGATGAGACCCTATTGCGCCGTTAGTAAGCGGATTATTTTTATAAAACCCATATACCGCGATATTCCACCTCGAAGTGGAATTGGTATTGTGCTAACGTCTGTGGATGCAGGGAAACAGGTTGGAGGGATCCAACTGGATTCCTCACCAGTAGTTATTTATTTACAGATATTGATGTATATTCTGTTATCATATGTTGATATATGATGTTTGATGTTGTGATTGACTAATTGGTGCTGTTGCATCATCGGATCCATTTTTGAAGTTTAAAAATAACGATATTATTTTTAAAAGGATTTCAAAGTGAATTTTTGAACGTATACGTTTTATTAAATTTTGGAATTGATTCATTTTAAATAAATAAGTGTTATAATTTTTATGTTATAAAAAATTAAGAATTTTGTGATATAAAACCAAAATTTGATGTTTGGGAATATGAACTATGTTGAAGAATAGTAGGAATGAAGATTTTTGAATTTATTTATAAATGGTTCATAGATAAGATTTATAAAGAATTGAATTTTTATAAATCGGAAAAATGGAATTATAAAAGGAGTTTTTTGTTAATGTTGAAAAAGGGTTTATAAATGGAATTTTTCAAGAAGTAGGATTTATAAATTTTGTAAAGTTATTAAAGGAATGATTTAAGTATAAAAATTGAGTTATAGATTGATTCGGTTAATAAAATTGATTTGTAAGTTGAAGTTGTTATAAATTATAAATGGGATTTATAAACGTTGTTTATAAATCCGAAATCACTTATTTTGATAAGTGAATTGTAGAAGTTAATTAAAGGAATTATATCCACGATTTTGGACAGTGAATAAGCCTTTAAATAAAACGTGTAGGAATGTTAAATTTGGATAACGAAGTATATTCACGATTTTGGACAGTGAATATATTATTAAATAAAATGGATATGTTTTGGAAGAGTGATATTACGAAATGAAGTAATTGTTTTAAAAGATGTTTTAAAACGTGATAAGTATCAAATACATAGATTTCAACATTCATTGTTGAAATAGACGTTTTCGAGAAATATAAGGAAATGGTGGACTATAACACTGTTGTTATAGTAAATGATTTCCAAAAGGAAATGTTTTATATAGTATTGGGATTTATATATCTATCTTAATTCCGAATCCCTATACTATTGATTTCGAGTCGTCGTAACGATGTTTTACGCAACATTCATTTTGACTCAAATAGATGTTAAAATTTATGATTTCCTAAAAGGATGAATTTATACTTAAATTTGATTTAAGTATATTGAATATTTTCAAATGTTGAAAATAAATGATTTGTGAATTACTTATTTTTAAATAAGTATGGAAATGCTTTTCCAATATGAAATGAACTGTTTTGAGATTTTATCTTCAAAGATAAAATGAAATGTGGAAATTGATTTGAAAATTGTTTTCAAATGGTGAAGTGTGGAAATTTTATATGTAGTAAAGATATTTTGGAAATTAAATAATTTGGGAAAATTATTAGGAATCTGATGATGTTGCGCATCTTTATTGATAGTTAAATAACCGACTATCAATAATTACCTTGAATGGTATTTGTTGTGAATTGGATGAATTTGAATGCCACACTTATTTTTGAATAATCTCTCACTATTCGGGTTAGCCGGGAAAGGACCATGGGGTCGTATAACCCATTCCGAATATGTGATACGTCGTTATGAATTGCATTCGAAGATCGGTGTTGAAGACCGGATATTTTTGAAAACGGAAGGATTACCGTCGAGTTACTCTACATCGGCTGATCTTCGGTTTAGAGTTTTTATCACCCTTAGTGACGGGAAGTCCAGACGTGATTAGAAAATTATCCGGATTTGCAAGGGCTTCGTGAGAAGTGCCTTCGGTTCTGTTCGATCCCGGAACAGACTTGTATGGATTGTGTGTCTGACGTTACAAATTGAGATATAAAGCTGATTTCTTTCAAATACATTTCTGTTGGTGGCGGAGAATTTATTCTCTTAGCTTAACACCATTCTCTGAGACGTACGAGCTCGGAGGTTATGTAGTTGAAATTTATCAGCGATATACTCCCAATTTGGTAACGTGGCATACTAAGTGTTGCTGTGAAATGATCAGTGTTTGATCATTTGTGATATGATCATTTGTTTGATCTTATATCTTTGTGATCATAGGTTGATCATTTGTTTGACCCGAAGCAGGGCTTTGTAGAAAGCGTAGCTTTGTGGACGAGACTTCGTCGAGCCTCACACCCCGGAAATGGTCAAAACAGGAAGGATGCGGCAAGGTTCTAGGGAGTAGCGCCCCTTAGTGTATATCATTCCTTCTGGATAGAGGTGGTATCATGGTATGGAGCCCAGATACTTAACCTATGTGGTTGCTGCATTATTATTATTATGTGGTTTGTTGGAAATCGGGGATCCTCGGGAAGATCGGTTACGATCGGGGGATGACATACGCGTGTCAGTAGTTACCTACTTTTGCAGAGGTAACCCGGCCTTGTGTTGGCAGAGATCTAACCGTAATGTTAGGTTATTTCTCGGGTCGTCTATTCCAGGGACGTACCCATCGTGGATAGGAAGTTCCTTAGCCTGACCATTTGTTGGAAATCCAAAGAAACAATACGTGACTTGTACGGTTTTAGTTGTGTTACCTGCTATGGAATGTGGCGGTAACCTGCTATTGAACATAGTAGCTATAGTAGGCATAAGTGCGGAATGCCTATGCTGGCTAAGATTTATATTATACTTTCGAAATGTTTTCTACACTATGCACTAATAATAATATCAAAAAATGATTTGATTTTGCGTATCAAGCATCTTTGACTATCATAAGAAGAAATCTCCTCCAATTCTGCGTTTGCATTGTGTGTGTGGTGGGAGGTCTTATGGTAGTTTCATTTTCCAAAAGCATTGCGAATCTATTTTAAAATATTCCTTTGTTGTTATAAAGAATAACGGTTTTACGATCTCACACCAGTCACCATGACTGACTCGGAGTTTATTGTTCCCTTCTAAACTCTGGGTGCCCACCAATTTCCACACGGGCAGCCTAGAGTTATGTTATCAGGATATTCTGGAGCTTTGGTAGCAAGCTGGATGGCGAGACGTAGTATTTGTATCTGGTATTATTTATTCCGCTGTGTATTCTGTATGAGGACAAGTTATATAACTGTCCATTGTTGTATATTGACTCTGATGATTGATGTATGTATAAACTGATATAGTTCTCTGTTTTAAAAGACTAGTGTTTATCTATTATATATTGTTCCGCTGCGATATGTGAGATTCTGATATTGTTTCTGTTTCTAATGTGTTCTGTTAGTTCTTCTATCTTCTTCTGCTTTCTTCTTCTTTTCTTCTATCTTCTACCTTTTTCTTCTATTTAAAACCCTCACTATTGAAGTTTCCGGCGTTCGATTGCTCGGTAGTCGATAAAGTGAGTATCGATGTCGAATTTTCGAAAGTCGAAAATTTCGGTATGTGACAGCGTGGTATCAAAGCATATGGTTAAGCGACAACCCTGCTTTGTTGGGTGTTACTCATTAGAGATAGAGTCAGTAGTACTCTAGATTGAGTTTGAGTGTAATAATAGATACGAGTGCGTATTTGTTAGTGAATATGAAATTGTTTTGTATTGTGTTGACTTATCGGTTGATTGTTTATGGATTCTAGTCGGTGCAGTCTAGCTAACTGTAATCGATAGGGGTTTCTAAACTCTTAAACAAGATAAACTGACACAGTATTGTTTTAAAATAGGGTGAATGATATAATTTTACCCAAAACTATTTTTGTATATAAAAGAAATGATTTTCTGTAAATTATTACAGTATATGGTTGCATGGTTGTTAGGAAAGTGACAATATTGAAATGTTATCATTAAATTTGAAATTAAATAAGAAATTGAAATCATAACTCCAAAGATGAGAAATAAAATTCATATATGAATGAAATTTAAGAATAGGAATTATAAATGTGATTTGTAATTTAAAATGGAATTCCAGAGAAGTATTTGGAAATGTTTTGAAAAGAATTTGAAAATTTTGGAGATTTGGAAAGTTTAAATCTTTTTGGAGTTGAAAATAAAGTTCAAAGGTTTTGAAAAGTATTCTGAAGGGATAAAAGCTCTAAACTCTTTTCGGTCGCTGGAAAATAACTTCGATGATGACCGCGGCATCATTGATGTTCATTTTCGGGTTTCCAAAAGAGGAATTGCTGCCAAATTGTTTAAATAGGAGTTGTTTGGAAAATTTGGGTTTTGTTTTGGAAATTCAAAGGATGATTTGAATTGTTTTCAAAAATGGTTTTGAAAAGGTTGAAAAGACTCTGGAATTGAGTATTGAATTATGAAAATAAAATTGTGAATGAATGAATCAATTTGCAATTGCAAGTACATGAATGTAAATTGAATTCGAATTGAAATCCAGTATAATATAAGTGATTGTAAACCAAAATAGTGAATTGTAAATAAATTTTGGGAGCGAACAAAAGTGAATAAAACTGGAATTGAAACTGAATGTTGAAAACAAATTTGAATAAAGTGGATTAGAATTAGAAATGAATTAGTAATTGAAACTAATCTAAAATAAGCAGTTGTAAATGAAAGCTAATCGATAAAAATTCAATATTCAGAATATAAGATAGAAATTGAATTCGAATAGAAATTTGAATGTAAAATGGAATGAAAATGAATATGTATAACTTCAACAGTGAAGTAAAAATGTATAAGAAGCATATATTGAAAATTTTGTGATAGAATTGGCAAAATGGCTTGAATATGTAACTAGATATTATGGCTAGTAGGATATACAGGTGTTATAAAGGAATTGAGATTTTGATTTTGAAGATATATTTGAATTGCTCGACAAAAGGTAAGTATTTCAATTTCAATATGAGATTTGCTGATTTCTTGTCTAGCCGCTTGGCTTTTTCTTTTTCTTTTTGAAATCTGAGAGTCCGTAGGGACGTTTTGTAGTCGTACCGTATTAGCCGCGCAAAGGAGACGCTGGCGAAATTTTTTGGAAATTTAGGGCGTTAGAAAATTTTTGAGAAAATTTTGGAAGTTTAAATTTGAATTGTTAAGGAAAACAATGATGTTTGAAAATTATGAAAATGTTTAGAAAGTTAGTTGAATTAATAACGAATCTTTAATAGAAAGATTTGTTTTGATAAATTGATAAAACTATTGGATGTTGAAAAATAGTAGACGAGTTAAGGACTTTTTTTTTCCTAACTTGTAATTTCGAGGACGAAATTCTTTTAAGGGGGGAAGTTTGTAACGACCCAGAATTTTGAACAAATTAAATTGAAAATATTTAATTAATTTTAAATATTTAAACGATGATTTAATTTGAATCCCCGATATAATTTTGAAATTTGGCGATTAAATTATAGAATTTAATCTATTGAAAGTTGAATAAATTGTCTGAATCTTCAATTTTAAGCTGAAGAAAAATATTTCGAAAGATTTTAAAATTCGTATTGATAATACTGAAGATAATTGAAACTTCAGAATCGAATTTGAAGATGATTTGTTCAGTTTAAAATTTTATTGTTTGAATCAATATTTAAAAATAGCCGTCCGAGGCGTAGTCTCAGAATTCGACGAAACCAGTTCCATTGGGTCCGTAATATTTAATTATTGTCGAATTTCAAATTTCGTATTTATCGGAGCTGTTATGTGAACGTACAACACATAAACGCGTTGAAATTAAATCAGATTCAAATTTAAATTTAAAATTTAAATTTTTAATCAACACCAGCCACCATAGTCTCTGATTTGCGTCGACCTACTCTCTGCTTCACGTTCTCTTGTCTCCTTCGTACCATTCCTTTTCTTTTCCCCTGCTTCATCTTTTAACTGGTACGAGAGAGCAGATGATTTTTAAAAAATCAAAACCCAAGGAAAAGAAAATACTCTCGTTCAAAATTTAAAACGATGGCCGAACAAAACTCTCCCCTTTTCAGTTCGAAAATAAATGCCGCATTATTCTTCAAATCAGCGAAAGGGAATTCCAAATGAAATCGATGGCCGCGTACGCGACTGAGATAGTGGGGACACGCGTTCGATTTTGGGAAGAGTTTCGAAGTCGCGAACGAAGGTAGGTCGAGTGGGTTCTCGAATTCGAATCAAGGCGGCGGCGGTGTTCGCAAGTTCGATTTAGGGCTGCAGTCGGTGGCGAGGCTCGCGTGAGGCTGCTTTGGGCGGCGTGTTCGTTTGTTGGTGGCTCTGTGATTGTGGTGATGACTTCGATTGTGTGTACGTTGGGATGGAGGCGACTGCGAAGTCAGGTTGGAGTCGCGAGGCAATCGAACAGCTAGGGCTTGGGATAGTGGCGCGCGAGGCAGACGTGCAATGGCGACAGGACGACTAGGGGTTTCGCGATCGATTTGCAAAGGCGACTCTGGCGGTGGGGTTTCAGACGAAGGGTGGACTCGCGATAGTAACGACAGCAGTAAGGCTTGAGCGCGAGCAATCTAGAAGGAGAGCATTCAAATAATACGAGCCTGAGTTACTCAAAAAGATTTACAGCGAGGTATTTACAAAATGTTTATTCAACTTGAATTTGAAAATACATTTAAATTATTTGTATTTTTGCAGAGGTAATAGGCTGTGATTTTTATAGAAATAGAAAATTCATTTCAGAAAGAAAAATTATAAGAGTTGGAAAACAGTAAATAAGTATACATTTTCACTATAGAATTAAAGATATATATATATATAGTAAAACAGATGTATATATGTTAAAGTTGTTTACAGTTAAAGGAAAATTAGTTAAAGTTAATTTTTAGTTAAACAGATTTATTAAAAAGAAAAACCAGGTTAAAATAAAATCATTGAATGATTAAAATTAATTAAACGGAAATTTGTTTGAAGTTGAATTGATTAGATAAAATAAAATTTTACTAAATGGAAATGGATGGTTCGATTTATTTCAAATATTAATCGATTGTATAAAATTATTTATACAAGGTCAAAATTTGGAGAAATGGTCAAATTGGAAAATGGATGGCGAAATAAAAGCAAAGGTGAGATCTTCTCACTCGAAAATTGAAAAGTGGAATTTTCAGTTATTGATTTGATTGCTATTGGATGTGATATTAGATATAGTAGGATATATATATATATATAGCAATATATACATATTGGCATATGTATATATTGGATTGATTGATTTCCCGCCTCGTATAGCGGATGAGACCCTATTGCGCCGTTAGTAAGCGGATTATTTTTATAAAACCCATATACCGCGATATTCCACCTCGAAGTGGAATTGGTATTGTGCTAACGTCTGTGGATGCAGGAAAACAGGTTGGAGGGATCCAACTGGATTCCTCACCAGTAGTTATTTATTTACAGATATTGATGTATATTCTGTTATCATATGTTGATATATGATGTTTTATGTTGTGATTGACTAATTGGTGCTGTTGCATCATCGGATCCATTTTTGAAGTTTAAAAATAACGATATTATTTTTAAAAGGATTTCAAAGTGAATTTTTGAAAGTATACGTTTTATTAAATTTTGGAATTGATTCATTTTAAATAAATAAGTGTTATAATTTTTATGTTATAAAAAATTAAGAATTTTGTGATATAAAACCAAAATTTGATGTTTGGGAATATGAAATGAACTATGTTGAAGAATAGTAGGAATGAAGATTTTTGAATTTATTTATAAATGGTTCATAGATAAGATTTATAAAGAATTGAATTTTTATAAATCAGAAAAATGGAATTATAAAAGGAGTTTTTTGTTAATGTTGAAAAAGGGTTTATAAATGGAATTTTTCAAGAAGTAGGATTTATAAATTTTGTAAAGTTATTAAAGGAATGATTTAAGTATAAAAATTGAGTTATAGATTGATTCGGTTAATAAAATTGATTTGTAAGTTGAAGTTGTTATAAATTATAAATGGGATTTATAAACGTTGTTTATAAATCCGAAATCACTTATTTTGATAAGTGAATTGTAGAAGTTAATTAAAGGAATTATATCCACGATTTTGGACAGTGAATAAGCCTTTAAATAAAACGTGTAGGAATGTTAAATTTGGATAACGAAGTATATTCACGATTTTGGACAGTGAATATATTATTAAATAAAATGGATATGTTTTGGAAAAGTGATATTACGAAATGAAGTAATTGTTTTAAAAGATGTTTTAAAACGTGATAAGTATCGAATACATAGATTTCAACATTCATTGTTGAAATAGACGTTTTCGAGAAATATAAGGAAATGGTGGACTATAACACTGTTGTTATAGTAAATGATTTCCAAAAGGAAATGTTTTATATAGTATTGGGATTTATATATCTATCTTAATTCCGAATCCCTATACTATTGATTTCGAGTCGTCGTAACGATGTTTTACGCAACATTCGTTTTGACTCAAATAGATGTTAAAATTTATGATTTCCTGAAAGGATGAATTTATACTTAAATTTGATTTAAGTATATTGAATATTTTCAAATGTTGAAAATAAATGATTTGTGAATTACTTATTTTTAAATAAGTATGGAAATGCTTTTCCAATATGAAATGAACTGTTTTGAGATTTTATCTTCAAAGATAAAATGAAATGTGGAAATTGATTTGAAAATTGTTTTCAAATGGTGAAGTGTGGAAATTTTATATCTAGTAAAGATATTTTGGAAATTAAATAATTTGGGAAAATTATTTGGAATCTGATGATGTTGCGCATCTTTATTGATAGTTAAATAACCGACTATCAATAATTACCTTGAATGGTATTTGTTGTGAATTGGATGAATTTGAATGCCACACTTATTTTTGAATAATCGCTCACTATTCGGGTTAGTCGGGAAAGGACCATGGGGTCGTATAACCCATTCCGAATATGTGATACGTCGTTATGAATTGCATTCGAAGACCGGTGTTGAAGACCGGATATTTTTTAAAACGGAAGGATTACCGTCGAGTTACTCTACATCGGCTGATCTCCGGTTTAGAGTTTTTATCACCCTTAGTGACGGGAAGTCCGGACGTGATTAGAAAATTATCCGGATTTGCAAGGGCTTCGTGAGAAGTGCCTTCGGTTCTGTTCGATCCCGGAACAGACTTGTATGGATTGTGTGTCTGACGTTACAAATTGAGATATAAAGCTGATTTCTTTCAAATACATTTCTGTTGGTGGCGGAGAATTTATTCTCTTAGCTTAACACCCTTCTCTGAGACGTACGAGCTCGGAGGTTATGTAGTTGAAATTTATCAGCGATATACTCCCAATTTGGTAACGTGGCATACTAAGTGTTGCTGTGAAATGATCAGTGTTTGATCATTTGTGATATGATCATTTGTTTGATCTTATATCTTTGTGATCATAGGTTGATAATTTGTTTGACCCGAAGCAGGGCTTTGTAGAAAGCGTAGCTTTGTGGACGAGACTTCGTCGAGCCTCACACCCCGGAAATGGTCAAAACAGGAAGGATGCGGCAAGGTTCTAGGGAGTAGCGCCCCTTAGTGTATGTCATTCCTTCTGGATAGAGGTGGTATCATGGTATGGAGCCCATATACTTAACCTATGTGGTTGCTGCATTATTATTATTATGTGGTTTGTTGGAAATCGGGGATCCTCGGGAAGATCGGTTACGATCGGGGGATGACATACGCGTGTCAGTAGTTACCTACTTTTGCAGAGGTAACCCGGCCTTGTGTTGGCAGAGATCTAACCGTAATGTTAGGTTATTTCTCGGGTCGTCTATTCCAGGGACGTACCCATCGTGGATAGGAAGTTCCTTAGCCTGACCATTTGTTGGAAATCCAAAGAAACAATACGTGACTTGTACGGTTTTAGTTGTGTTACCTGCTATGGAATGTGGCGGTAACCTGCTATTGAACATAGTAGCTATAGTAGGCATAAGTGCGGAATGCCTATGCTGGCTAAGATTTATATTATACTTTCGAAATGTTTTCTACACTATGCACTAATAATAATATCAAAAAATGATTTGATTTTGCATATCAAGCATCTTTGACTATCATAAGAAGAAATCTCCTCCAATTCTGCGTTTGCATTGTGTGTGTGGTGGGAGGTCTTATGGTAGTTTCATTTTCCAAAAGCATTGCGAATCTATTTTAAAATATTCCTTTGTTGTTATCAAGAATAACTGTTTTACGATCTCACACCAGTCACCATGACTGACTCGGAGTTTATTGTTCCCTTCTAAACTCTAGGTGCCCACCAATTTCCACACGGGCAGCCTAGAGTTATGTTATCAGGATATTCTGGAGCTTTGGTAGCAAGCTGGATGGCGAGACGTAGTATTTGTATCTGGTATTATTTATTCCGCTGTGTATTCTGTATGAGGACAAGTTATATAACTGTCCATTGTTGTATATTGACTCTGATGATTGATGTACGTATAAACTGATATAGTTCTCTGTTTTAAAAGACTAGTGTTTATCTATTATATATTGTTCCGCTGCGATATGTGAGATTCTGATATTGTTTCTGTTTCTGATGTGTTCTGTTAGTTCTTCTATCTTCTTCTGCTTTCTTCTTCTTTTCTTCTATCTTCTACCTTTTTCTTCTATTTAAAACCCTCACTATTGAAGTTTCCGGCGTTCGATTGCTCGGCAGTCGATAAAGTGAGTATCGATGTCGAATTTTTGAAAGTCGAAAATTTCGGTATGTGACAGAATGTCTCTGCACCGAGTTGCTCCGGTATAGAGATTTATATCACTCTTCTTATGATGGGAAGTCCGGACGTGATTAGTGAATACCTGGATTGCAAGGGCTTCTTTGGAAGTGCCTTCGGTTCCGTTCGATCCCGGAACTGACTTGTATGGATGTGTGTCTGACATTACACTTTGAGATGTAAAGCTGGTTTCTATCAAATACATTTCTATTGGTGGCGGAGAATTTATTCACTTAGCTTAACACCCTTCTCTGAGACGTACGAGCTTAGAGGTTATGTAGTTGATGGTTACTAGTGATACATTCCCAATTTGATAATGTGGCACACGAAGTGCTGTTGATCATTTGTTGATCAAAGCGTGGCTTTGTGAAAAAGCGTGGCTTTGTGAAAAAGCGTGGCTTTGTGAAAAAGCATAGCTTTGTGGACGAGACTTCGTCAAGCCTCGCAACCCGGTAATGGTCGAAACAGGAATGTTGCGGCAAGGTTGTTAGGGGTCGCGCCCCTAGGGTATGTCATTTCCTTCTGGATAAAAGGTGATATCATGGTATGGAGCCCAGATATTTTACCTATGTTGATGCTGCAAATTTATTATACTTTGTGGTTGTTTCTTTGTGGTTGAGGATCCTCGGATAAAGGTCGGTAATGACCGGGGGATGGCATACTTGTGTGTTAGTTACCTAGTTACAACTGTACAGCGTGAGGTAGTGTTAGTGTATTGGTTACCTAGTTACAGCTGTACAGCGTGAGGTAGCGTCGGCCTTGTGTTTGCAGAGATCCGGTTAGGTTCTCGGGGCGTCTTTCCAGAGGCGTTTCCATTTCGGTGTAAGGAAGTTCCTTTGCCTGACCATTTGTTGGAAATCCAAAGAAACAATATGAACCCTGTACGGTTTTGGTTGTATTAACTGCTCTGGAATGTGGCGGTAACCTGCTATTGAACATAGCAGCTATAGTAGGCATACAATAATGGTTGTATGTTGGCTAAGATTGATATTATACTTTCGAAATGTTTTCCACACTAGACATTAATAATAATATCAACTGATTTTTCATAGTAAGCATATTTGACTATCATAAGGAGAAATCTCCTCCAATTATGCATTTGCATTGTGTGTGTGGCGGGAGGCCTTATGGTAGTATCATTTTCCAAAAGCATTGCGAATTTGTTTTATTTTCTTTGTGAAAATAACTGTTTTACGATCTCACACCAGTCACCATGACTGACTCAGAGTTTATTGTTCCCTTTCTAAACTCTAGGTGCCCATAATTTTCCACACGGGCAGCCTAGAGTTATGTTATCAGGATATTCTGGATATTCTAGAGCTTTGGAGATGAGCTGGATGGTGGAGCGTACTCCCGTACTTGTTTATTTATTCCGCTGTGTATTCTGTATGTGGACAAGTTATATAACTGTCCAGTGATGTGTATTGTTGTAAACTCTGATGATATGATGTAATGTATAAACTGATATAGTCTTTTGTTTAAAGATTATTGATTTATCTATTGTATATTATTCCGCTGCGAATGTGAGATTCTGTTGATGTTTCTGTTTCTGTTCTTTCTTTTCTTCTGTCTTCTTCTACCTCTTCTTTTTAAACCTAATGGTTCGGTTTTCCGGCATTCAATTGCACGACATTTGATACAGTGGATGTATTAATGTCGACTTTCGAGCGTCGAAAAATCGTATCGTTACATGTGGTATCAGAGCTGTTGGTTAAGAGACAACCCTGGCTCTGTTGGGTGTTACTCATTAGAGATAGAGTCAGTAGTACTCTAGAATGAGTGTGAGTGTAATAATATATATGAGCATGTATTTGTTAGTGAATACAAAATTTGTTTTGTATTGTGTTGACTTATCGGTTGATTTTTTATGGATTCTGGTCGGTGCAGTCTGGCCAACTGTAATCGATATGGGTTTCTAAAGTCTTAAACAAGATAAACTGACACAGTATTGTTTTAAATAGGGTAAATGAAATAATTTTGTCCAAAACTATTTTGTATAGAAAAGAAACGATTTTTTATGAATTATCATAGTATATGGATGCTTGGTTGTTAGAAAGTGATAGTATTGAAATGTTATCATTGTTGTATGGAAATTGAATAAGAAATAATGGTATAACCAAAGATTTGGAGATAAATTCATTTAACAAATGAAATTTATAAATATGAATTGCAAATATAAGGAAATGAATTCATATACGAATGAGTTTTATAAATGAATGAGATTTGATTTGAATCAAGTTGAATAAAAATCAAAACTCAAAAAAATAAAATAAAATGGATTGAATTCAAGTAAATAAACTTGATAATTTATTAATTCATAAAATAATGAATTGAAAGTTGAATTAGTTAAAGTTGAGTTGTGAGCTATGTTTAAAAATGGTTTGAATTTGTATGTAAATTCAAGTAAGTAAAAGAAATAAATTGAATATTTCCTTGTTATTGATAAAGATAAAATAAATTCGAGATGAATTGATTATGGGAATTTGAAATTGAAAAATGGATGAGTGAATATACTAATTGAATTAAATTAGTAGATGGAATGGATTTGATAAATGAAAAATCAAATCAAAGGTTTAAATTGGAAATTGGTTACAAGGAAACTATAATTTTAATTTTGAGTTGGAATAACTTAAGTAATATTTGGATAAAAGCTCGACTTAAGTAAAATTGTGAAACGGTTGTCGTTGACTTTTATTAAATGGTTTTGAATAGAATTTGTTTGGTTAATGAAATAAACCGAATTTAAATATGAAATGCAAATTGAATTTGCATAGAAATGATTGTCGTTGATGCAAACGAGATTGTATAAAAATCTATGAGTTAATGAAAGCAAATAAATTGATTTTTGAATCAATTGAAATAGATATGAGTTTGTTCTGTTTAAAAATAAATAGAATGTAAGAAGGTGAGTTGTAAATCACTTGAATTGAATGGAAATTGTATGTGGGTTGGTCGTAAGCAATTTAATTTGTATTGAAACTTTATAAATTGCTAATGGAAATTATTTTGGATGTATTGCTTATGAAATCTATGTATTTGCTATTGAAATAAATGAAATGTTAATAGATTTCCTATGTATGTCACTTACGTGTTTAAATTAAGTAAGTGCAGGTTTTTGGAAGCCGTTTGGCTGCATTTTGATTGTGCAAATGCTAATAAATAAGCCGCTTTGCTTTAAAATGCTAAAAAGGTACGCCTACGCATTAAAAATAGGAAATATGAACTGTTTTTCTGCTTTTCCGACCGAGTGGGTCGATGTATATATATTTATATCTATTGTCATTTTGCAAAAGCTCCTCCGTACAAAGGAGACTCCGCCAAAATTTTCTGAAAATTTTAGGAGTTAGAAAAATTTTGGAATTTTTGAAAATTTTCAGTAACGACAAATGATTTCAAATTGAATTTGAGATAAGGTAAATTGAATTCAATATCTAAAATGAAGTAAATTGAATTCAAATAGAATTGAGAGTACAAAAATGAATGGAAATTAATATATGACTTTGTTAGTGAAGTGAAAATGAATATAAGAAGTATGTAAATACTTATATCGAACTTAAGAAATGAAAGGTGAAATTCTTAAGTAAAATGGGTATTGGGAATCCAATAAGTGAATAAATTTAACTGGAATGTTGTAATTGAACGTTATTGTCAAGTAAAATATACATGGGTTATAAAGGAAAAGTGAATTGGGATTTTTGATTTCGAAGATGAATTTGAATTTCTCAACGAAAGGTATGTATTTGAATTTTAGTATGAAATTTGATGAGTTTCTGATTTTGCCACTTGGCATTTTGTTTTCTTTTGGAATTTGGGAGTCCGTAGGGACATTTTGTAGTTGTACCGAGCTAGCCGCGCAAAGGAGACGCTGGCGAAATTTCTCGGAAATTTAGAGTGTTAGGAAAATTTTGAAAGTTTACAATTTGAATTTAAATTTAAATTTGAATTGTGAAGTAAAAATGAAGTTGCTTGAATTATGAAATGTTTGGAAAGTTAATATGAGGAATGATAGTATCTTTAATAAGAAGATTGGTTTGAAAAATTGATAAAACTGTGTGTTTTGGAAAAATGATAAACGGGAATTGGAGCATTCTTCTTGACTTGTAATTTCGGGACGAAATTCTTTTAAGGGGGGAAGATTGTAACGACCCTGAATTTTTGACATTTGAAATGTGAATATTTAATTGAGTTTAAATATTCGAATGATTGTTTAATTTGAAATTCAAATATCAGAATGAATTTGGTAATTAAATTTTTGAATTTAATTATTGAAACTGGGTAAAAGAATTTGAATCTTCAGTTTTAAGCTGATTTAAAAATAATATGAAGTCTTGGAAAATTCATATTAATAATACTGAAGATAATGGAAGCTTCAGAATTGAATTTGAAAGTGTTTTGTTCAGTTTTGAATTTTATCGTTTAAATCGATATTTGAAAATAGCCTTTCGAGGCACAGTCTCGGAATTCGACGAAACCAGTTTCATTGGATCCGTAATATTGTATTATTATCGGATTTCAATTTTCATAATGTCTGGAGTTGTTGTGTGAGCGTGCGATAAGCAACGCACTGAAATTAAATCGAAAATTTAATATTTTAACTGGTCCAAAAAGCTATTTTCTCCATACGATCAAATTGGGAGTCGAAACCTTTTCCATTATGTTCGGAATAGGCATATAACATTACAAACGCTTGGTGGCACATCTCGATAGGAGGTCGAGATTGTGAGTTGCAGATTTAGAGACAATTTGAATTTGAATTTAAAATATATGTATTCTGGACTAGACAATATAATTCATATCAGTTGTTTTTCTATCACATCCAAATCACTGTAGCTAGATGAATTTTTCACATAACCCATCTTCTCACGTTCAGAATGACGTCCTTTTTGTTCCCACTCGAGCCAGCTGAAAAAGAAAAATCTCCTTCAACTCAAATCAAGCCGGCTTTCTTTTTCTTCCTTTGTTTTCATTCACGAAAATTTTGAACGAAATCAAATAATGGAAGAAATCAAAAATCGCCTACACTTATCTTCACTTCCTCCATCTCCAGTCGAAATAAATTCGAACTGAATTGAAAAAAAAAATCGCGTTGCTCATTCTCGTTCGAAGCATCTTGTGAGCAGTCACGTGCGATTAGATATCTATGAAGTAGTCATAGCAGCGCGAGCAACGGTGGAGGCTTCGGCGACGATCTCGAGCTATTATCGAGACCGAAGACAAGTAGGATTTGGACGAGATGGATCGACGGCGGCTACGAGCATTGACGTACGGCGAAGTAGAGTTGAGCTCGAGATCAGGAGCTAGGGTTCGTCGATAGCATCTTCGAGTTCAAATTCGTGGGCAGTAAGGTATATACTGTTCTTAGTTTAAGGTTTATTTATTAATATATAAATGAAGTTGCAGTAGAGTATTACATATATTTTAGTTAAATTCTATATATAAAAGTGGGTATATAAAGTTTTTATATATAAAAAAACAGATAAAAAGAAAGAAATATTTTACAGTAAAACAATTCTATTTTTAATATATATATATATATATATATATATATATAAATATATAGGGTTGAAAGGAAATTACTGTTTTACCAATGAGATATAGAGAAGAATATAAAACAATAAATATATAAATAATTTGGAAAAGAATATGGGGATTTTAAAGTGTATGGAATTTATATTATAAAAAAAAAATTAGATTTTGAATCTAGACAAATTAACATTTTAAGTATATGAGTTTTAAAAGGAAATAATTTGTTTAACTGGTTAGTCAATTATTTTGGTTATTAAAGATAATGTGTTAAAGGAAATCATTTTTAAACAAAATCATTTGTTAATTAAATTTTAAAAATGGTAATTAATTGTTCGATTCATTTCGAATATGAATAAAACCTTATAATGTTGTTACAAGGTCAAAATTGTGGAGAAAACAAGCCGGAATAGAAATGGATTGCAAATTAAAGCAAAGGTGAGATCTTCTCACTCAAATTGAAAGTTGGATTTGCAGTTATTGATTGATTGCTGTTTGGATGTGATATAGTATATATAGTAGTATATAGTAATATATATATATATATATATATATTGGAATATGTATATATTGGTGATTGATTTTCTCGCATTATATAGCGGACGAGACCCTATGTGCCGCATAATAGCGGATGATATTTTATAAATCCCATATACCGCGATATTCCACCTCGAAGTGGAATTGGTATTGTGCTAACATCTGTGGATGCAGGGAAACAGGTTGGAGGGATCCAACTGGATTCCTCAAATTATATGAATTTGTTTCATATTATTGTATGAATTTGTTTCATATGCTGTGTGATTATTTATTTATAATCTATGAATGATTATATTTGTGATTGAATGTGTTAAAGGATATAAATTAGCCGAATGTACTTTTGGTATCGTTGGATACCAGAAATAAATGAAATTGGATTTTTGAAATTAAAGTTGGAAATTTTTAGTAAATTCTTTTTGAAAGAATTGAGTGAATTTAAAAGAAGGAATTTTAAAAGTATAAAGTTGATTTTGAAGTCTTATCGAATTATTTTGAAAATATTGGAAAAGATATTAACAAGTGGGTTTTGAAAATATTGTGTAAAAGTTGAAGAATTTATTGAAAGTGGAATTTTAAACCATTTGGAAGGAATAAAAGGATTTATTTAAAAGGTGATAAATTTCTAGAAATCCAGTTGATAATTGATTTGGTATTGGAAAATAAATCTTTGGGAAATCGATATGGAAATTTATTTGGTGTTTGAATGAAAATTGATTTTTGTGTTCAGAATAAATTTGGAAATCGATTTGTAAAATGATTTGTTATTTGGGATTAAAATTAGAATCAATTTGAAATTTGATTCGGTGTTGAAGTAAATTTAGAAATCAATTTGTTATTGATTTGGGGTTGAAATAAATTTGAAATCAATTTGAAATTGATTTGGTGTTTGAAAGTGAATATTTGGAAATTTAAATTCACAGTGGGAATTTATAAAGGAAAAGGGAAATGAAAAATATCGAGAATTTTATTCCGCGAGTGAATATGATTTGAAATTTGTTTTCAAAGTAATGAAGTGTGAAAAGTGATTTGAAATTGGTTTTCAAATGTTAAAGTGTGGAAAAATATATATCTTGTGAAGATATTTTGAAAATAAATAATTTGGGAAAAATTATTTATATCTGATGATTGTCGTGAATGTTGTTGATAGTTAAATAACCGACTATCAATATTTGCCTTTGAAATGGCGGTTGATTTTTTTAAAACAAACCCTCATTATTCGGTTAAGCCGGGAGAGGACTTTGTGTCATATAACCCATTCCGAATAGTGATACGTCGTGAATGGACATTATTGAAGATCGGTGTGAAGACCGGGTATTTTTGAAAATGAAAGGACAACCTGTCGAATGTCTCTGCACCGAGTTGCTCCGGTATAGAGATTTATATCACTCTTCTTGTGATGGGAAGTCCGGACGTGATTAGTGAATACCCAGATTGCAAGGGCTTCTTTGGAAGTGCCTTCGGTTCCGTTCGATCCCGGAATGGACTTGTATGGATGTGCGTCTGACATTACACTTTGAGATGTAAAGCTGGTTTCTATCAAATACATTTCTATTGGTGGCGGAGAATTTATTCTCTTAGCTTAACACCCTTCTCTGAGACGTATGAGCTCAGAGGTTATGTAGTTGATGGTTACTAGTGATACATTCCCAATTTGGTAATGTCGCACACGAAGTGCTGTTGATCATTTGTTGATCAAAGCGTGGCTTTGTGAAAAAGCGTGGCTTTGTGAAAAAGCGTGGCTTTGTGAAAAAGCGTAGCTTTGTGGACAAGACTTCGTCGAGCCTCACAACCCGGTAATGGTCGAAACAGGAATGTTGCGGCAAGGTTGTTAGGGGTCGCGCCCCTAGGGTATGTCATTTCCTTCTGGATAAAAGGTGATATCATGGTATGGAGCCTAGATATTTTACCTATGTTGATGCTGCAAATTTATTATACTTTGTGGTTGTTGCTTTGTGGTTGAGGATCCTCGGATAAAGGTCGGTAATGACCGGCGGATGGCATACTTGTGTGTTAGTTACCTGGTTATAGCTGTACAGCGTGAGATAGTATCAGTGTATTGGTTACCTAGTTACAACTGTACAGCGAGAGGTAGCGTCGGCCTTGTGTTTGCAGAGATCCGGTTAGGTTCTCGGGGTGTCTTTCCAGAGGCGTTTCCATTTCGGTGTAAGGAAGTTCCTTTGCCTAACCATTTGTTGGAAATCCAAAGATACAATACGAACCCTGTACGGTTTTGGTTGTATTAACTGCTATGGAATGTGGCGGTAACCTGCTATTGAACATAGTAGCTATAGTAGGCATACAATAATGGTTGTATATTGGCTAAGATTGATATTATACTTTCGAAATGTTTTCCACACTAGACATTAATAATAATATCAACTGAATTTTCGTAGTAAGCATATTTGGCTATCATAAGGAGAAATCTCCTCCAATTCTGCGTTTGCATTGTGTGTGTGGCGAGAGGCCTTATGGTAGTTTCATTTTCCAAAAGCATTGCGAATTTGTTTTATTTTCTTTGAGAAAATAACTGTTTTACGATCTCACACCAGTCCCCATGACTGACTCGGAGTTTATTTTTCCCTTTCTAAACTCTGGGTGCCAATAATTTTCCACACGGGCAGCCTAGAGTTATGTTATCAGGATATTCTGGAGCTTTGAAGATGAGCTGGATGGCGGAGCGTACTTCCGTACTTGTTTATTTATTCCGTTGTGTATTCTGTATGTGGACAAGTTATATAACTGTCCAGTGATGTGTATTGTTGTAAACTATGATGATATGATGTAATGTATAAACTGATATAGTCTTTTGTTTAAAGATTATTGATTCATCTATTGTATATTATTCCGCTGCGAATGTGAGATTCTGTTGTTGTTTCTATTTCTGTTCTTTCTTTTCTTCTGTCTTCTTCTACCTCTTCTTTTTAAACCTAATGGTTCGGTTTTCCGGCATTTAATTGCGCGGCATTTGATACAGTGGACATATTAATGTCGACTTTCGAGCGTCGAAAAATCGTATCGTTACACTACTAGAGAAGGCTCGTGGATTGAGATTGACTACGGGCTTATCTAAAGGATTTTGGATTAAAGCTATATCGACTGTTGCTCACATCGTTAATCGAATTCCATGTTTAGTCATTGGTGGGAAGATTTCAAAAGAGTTGTCGAGAGGGAAGTTTACTATACTCAGTTACTTTCGTATTTTTGGTTGTCCTGTTTATGTGCATAACACATGATTTGATAAGTTGGAGGCGAGAGCTACCAAGTGTGATTTGCTAGGTTATACAGATGGAATAATGGGATATCGTATATGGAATCCAACAATGAATAAGGTGATACACTCTAGACATGCTACCTTTGATGAGTTAGCCTTGTTCGGACCATTGAGGAGATATCAAATAGCTTAGGTTTGGAAGGAGACAAGCTTAAGAAAATGAAGATTGTTTCCACATTTCAGCCAAAGAGTAGTGTTGATGACAAAGAAAATGAAGTCGAAGAACCACCATATAATAGTCCACATATTTCCTCTAACAGTAACGGTGATGTTCATGAAGTTGGAGAGGATTCAATTGAAGGTGGAGCTGAAAGAGTGGTAGACAATGATGAAGCCGTCCGTGTAAGTCAGCGAGCTAGAAAGGCACTTGATAGGTATGGAGATTAGCAGTTTGTAAACCTCAGCCTCAGCGATTAGTTTGATTATCCTTTGCATGTGGCTCACGAGGAGCCATTTGACCTTGTAGATGCTTTGAAATCAATGGATAGTTCGAGGTGGATGTTCGCCCTGAAAGAAGAAATTAAGTCATTGCAGAAGAACAAGATATGGGATTTGGTGCCATTACCTTAGGAAAATAGAGCCCTAGGTTGTAGACGGATATTCAAGGTCAAAAACGATGGAAGGCATAAGGCTAGATTTGTAGCGAAAGGGTTTTTACAGAGAAAGGGGAAAGAGTACGATGAAATCTTTGCTCCAGTTGTGTGACATGCATTTACTAAGATTTTGTTAGCTATAGTTGCTACTCATGATTTGGAGTTGGAGTAACTAAATATGAAACTAGATTTTCTACATCCAGACTTGGAAGAGACAATCTACATGAAATAGCCAGTTGAGTCTGTAGTGAATTATAATTCAGATTGGGTTTGTAAATTGAAGAAGTCACCGTATGGTCTGAAGCAGTCGTCAAGGTAATGGTACAAGAGGTTCAATTTTTTTATATTGAGTATTGGCTTTGATAAGAGCATAAAAGCTGCTTGTGTTTATTATAAACACTTGAAAAGCGGTGATTGGGTGTATTCACTCTTGTACATGGATGATAAGCTTATTGCTTCCAAGGATAGAGAAGAAATCAACCGATTGAAGATGCGTTTGAAAGCGGATTTCGAAAGAAGGACCTTGGAGAAGCAAAGAAGATTTTAGGCATGGAAAATTTAAAAGATAGAAAGCTTGTACTTTTGAGACTGAGTCAAAAGGAGTATACATGGAAGGTGCTTTTTCGCATTAGCATTGATACTACAAAGGCTATTTCGACACTCGTGCCTTTATATATAAAGATTTTGGAAAAAGGATCTCTCATTTCAACTGAGGACAAGACTTATATGAAGAAGTTGCCCTATGCAGGTGCAATTGGGAGCTTGATGTACGCTATGGTTTGCACGAGGCCAGATATTGCTCATGCTATCTGTATGGTTAGTCACTACATGACTAATCCGGGGATGACTCATTGGGAAGTTGTTAAAGCTATTTTGAGATATTTGAAGGGAACACCAGATCATGCGCTTGTTTTGGAACTAGAAAGAGTTGCAAATTAGTTGGTTACCGTGATTTGGATTATGCGGGAGATAGAGACAAAAGGAAGTCAACCTTGGGTTACATGTTCACTCTTGGAGGTACAACTATTAGTTAGAGAGCGAGATTGTAGTTTGCGGTTGCATTGTCAACTACATAAGTTGAGTTTGTAGTTGCGGTTGAAGCAGTCAAGGAAGCACTTTACTTGAAGCATCTATTATGTGAACTAGGCTTTGAGCACGATAGTGTGGTGGTGAATTATGATAGTCAGAGTGAAATTCATTTGGTTGAAAACTTGGAGTTTAGTTCGAAAACAAAGCACATAGAAGCCAGAGAGTCATTCCTTGTTTCCATGAATGAAGAAAGGGCGATGTGTCTTAAGAAGGTGAACACAAAGGACAATGTGATTGATATGTTTACTAAGGCATTACCGGTTGCTAAGTTTGAGCATTGCTCGAACTTGATTCACTTATTAAAGTGCTAGTGCCACATGTGGCACCATGGGGGAGAGTCAAGTAGGTTGGTTGAAGCTAGAGGAAGATGTAGTATCCTTCTTTTTTGAGCGATAGAAGTTGTCGTATACTTCTTGTTAGGAGATTGTTTTGACTCTACCTTTGTTTTGAGTACTTTTGACACTTTATTGGCAGAGGGTGGCCTTGCCGGAACTTATTGACAAAGTGTGATGGATAATGGCCGAGTTGGAACCTATTGGGGAGGTATTCATATTAAGGTGGAGCATGTAATACGAGTTAGTTGAGATAATTTGAATCGAGGTGGAGTGTTCAATTTTTTGTGTGACTCAAATATGTGGAAACTTTCCTAGTTTGCAATTTGGAATACATGAAAATTTCCTAATTTTAGTTTGCAATTTGGAATATATAGAAACTTTCCTAATTTGCAAATTTGGAATTTATGGAAACTTTCTTTAATTACAACCTTACTTTATTAAAAAAAATTATATCTCCAGTTGGAGAACACTATAATTAAAGAGGTTAACACATGTAATCCACTCAACTTAGAAAGAAATAATATGCATCAATAAATACAAATTGTAACTCTAATTAATCAAATAATGGATTTTTATTATTCTTCTATAATCTCCTGTAATCTCTTTTGTTTATTGAAAGTAATAAAGCTCATCTTCCCCAAAGTGGACGTACACTATCACGACGATAGTGGAACCACTATAAATCTCGTATGTCCCTTTTTCTCTTTTATACTTATTTACTATTGATTTTGGAATAGGTGAGATTTGATTGAAGAATTGATCGATTTGTTTGTTTTACCGCACCATGGCACAATCCTATAATTAGGTTTTTCCACTGCGAGGGATTGATCATCCCTCTACATATTTAAGCATTTACTTTCCCATCTTTCAACTTTAGTCCAGATTTTATAAACTAAATTGTCGCATGCTTAAACCTTTATATACTGTCTGGATAATGCCATACCTAAGTGTTTAATTAACAATTTACCTCCTTGTAATCCCAAAATATCACATGCGGCATCTTTTTTAGTACAATCTTTAGTGAAGAATATTTTCGTCTTAGTAACATTCATTTTTAGAGCAACAAAGGTTGCATTTTCTCAGATATTTTTTTGATAGAAGTAGCTGCTTGACAGTCTGCCTTACAAAAAATGAGAAGGTCGTTAGATGATAAGATAATGCTCTACTTTTAGTATGAGTTTAACCTTTTCACTACTCACTTATAAATCCATAAGAATGGAAAAGTATTCCATAAAAATATTAAGTAGATAAGGGGATAGATCATCCCCTTATCTAATACCATTATTACTTAAGAAATAACCTTTTAGGATGCCTCTATACAAAATGGAAAAGGAACTAGTAGTTATAAATTCCTTAATAATTTTAGTCTACTTAACAGGAAATTCCATTTGATGCGTCATATGTAATATGAAATCTCTATTCACTGAATCAAATGTTTTTTTGATATCAACTTCGATGCACATATTACTAGTACTTGATGAGTTAAAGCTTCTGATATGCTCATGAGCTAACATAATACCTTCAACAATATTTCTCTCCGGAATATATGCTTGTTGATTTTATGAAATGAGTAGTTGAAAGGCGGGTTCAAGTATGTAAGAAAGCATCTTGGGAAGCACGTTATATATGAAATTGCAGGAAGCAATGAATATGTAATCGTTCATTGATTCAGGAGAAGTTTTCTTTAGGATTAATGATAAGAATATATGATTAATGTGACACCCCGAAAATTTAACAGAAATTTAAAAAATAATAAAATAAAAGGACTAAAAAGAAAATTTTCATAGACGTCTGAATTTGGCTACGAAACTTACACTGTTGCGTTCGAAGCGATTTTCTGGACGGTTTTCAAGTATAAACTTCGTAATAGCAGTTAGTACGTGAAAGTTACGGGAGTTACAATAATTGGAAACAAAATAAGAACTTTAAAATATAATTTAGAAATTTAAAAAGGGACCGGTTGACGGTAATGTTCGACCTAGGGTGCTAGGCGGTCGATAGTGCATGTGTTAAATTGGGCGATTTCAGTGACGTGTTCGAACGACTACGATCTGTTGCTTGGTTCTGAAGTATTAGATGAGCGTGTGCGATTACTCTGAAGATTCACTATCACGACCCAATATTTTGGACCATTCAAATCGACAATAAATGCACACATGTCGGACTTGAATAATTCAAAACAATAGATTGTATATAAATTTGGAGCAAATAAAACCAATAATAGAATCACAGACACAGAATATCAGAATAACTCACAGCGGAAATAAAATACATAGTCGTTCATGAAGCCACTACAATACATAGTCTCAAAACAGATACAAAATACCATAGTCTGAAAAACAGATACAACAAAAGTCTGAATACATAAGTTCACAAATACATAAGCAAAGCTGAATGAAATAACTGAAATGGAAAGACAACTAGATAGACAGATAAACTCCAGCCAATCACTAGCTCCAGAAGGTGAATCCAAAGCTGTGATAATCAGGCTGACCCAAGCGTAAAGCAAAACACAAAACACTCGAGTCAGGACATACATAATTATACAATGTAAATCAACTCAAGTGAACTGTAATAGAAATGCATCAATAACTTAAAGGATGCTTGGGACCGCCCATCCTCTAAGGATCCGTTAAACGATCTACTATGTAGTAAGATACGCTATTATAATAATGTCTACAATAAAGTATACTATTTAAAAATACCGTTAAGGCTTTACATTTTCCACCTTAACACATTTTTATGTGTGCCAATAGTCTATACAATATCGTAATACCCCGTAAACTGGAGCTACCAGAGGATACTCCATAGGTAAGACACAAATCAAACTCGTAGTAAAGCACGCTATGGTAGATGACATGGCACAACAAGGCAATGCCAGGGTAGATATACCAATTACGCATCCGGACTGTTGGTAACGTAAAGCCGCAGCCCAACTCGAGCCACACTCTCGAATCAAGGGGTGCACCTAATAAGTCACAAAGTAATAGAATGGTATACTATGGAATGTGTTCGATAAGAGAAGCCACCTCATTAGCCCGGAATCGCTCCTGTTTTAGCCACCTTATGCTAACTCACGGGAGTTAGGTCCACGTAAATACCTTAGGATCGTCGCCACCATCCTACTTCATTCTGGAATATTCACCGCGTACACAGTTGTTAAAGTGGTTTTCGGTATCGACAGAGAGTATGTCCATATCCGATCCCGGTCTCTTTAACAACCAATCGTAATTATAACCCATGGTTATAAATTTCAAAATGGTTTATATTTCAAATCAAAACATATTCATTTTTAAAACCTTTTATATTCGATGTCAATATCCTTCAAAATAATATTCATTTCCAAAGTTGTAGCATTTCTAAGTTCATTCATTCAATTATAACAATTTCAAAACATTTTAATTTTAGCATTCGTAACACTTTGAAAATGTGATAATACATATATTAGCAATCGAAATCATCATCTTTTCAGAAACAACAACACTTAGAAACTATTACTGTAGATAGTAGTATTTCAGAAATATAGACTTTTTCAGAAACATCAGCACTTAGAAAATGTTACTGCAGATATAGTATTATTTCAGAAAACAGTACATTTCAGAAACAGCAGCACTTAAAAAATGCTACCTTACAAATAGTAGTATTTGGAAAAATAGTACATTTTCAGAAACAACAGCACTTATAAAATGCTACCTTAAAACTACAGCATTTCAGAATTGCTGCCAATACAAATATGAGATTTTCTATAACATTTCAGAAACATTAAAATTTCAGTTTTCACCATTTTTAACTTATAAAACATATATCACTTTTCAAAATTATTTATTTGGATATCATTTCACTTATGATTTAATAAAATAAAATTTTATAAATAAAATATCCAAATTTAACCATAATTAATTTATTAAGTCAAAATTACATTTATATCGCTTTACTTTTAATTTAACAAACAACTAAATATTTTATTTACTTTTAAAAATATCCATTTCATAAATAAAATATTTTATCTCTAAGTTAAGCCAAAAATTCCATCTCAAATCAACTTTCAATTATTAAGTCAAATCACATTTAAATTTTACATCTTAATCATTTATTAACTTATACAATGTTTAACTTATAGAAAATCACTATAAAATTTATTCAAATCATTATAAATCAAATTAAGTTAAAATCTCATATATTTTATATTCTAAATACTTAGAATTTTCAGAAATTATTTATATTCAAAATTAACCACGGGTCTGTATAATATTTTCTAACCTAGGTCAAGTGATACGGATAATATATCATTTCAATCCGTAATGAATTAAAATCTCAGGTTTTATCATTTCAAACCCGCAATCCCAAGTCAAATAAAAGATCGCTCGAGCCTATCTTTTCAGCTCATAACGACTTTTCCCTATTCTAAAGTCCGTTCGGGTATGTATCATTTCAACCCATAGTGAGGGAACTTGCAGTGTGAGAAACAGAAATATAAATATAAACAATAAAACATAGCAGGTCATAACAGGTGATGAAACATGTATATAATCAGGTATATAATCAGGTTATAACATCATATAATATCACATCACTGGCATACATGGAATTACTATCAGCATGGCATATCACTACTACAATTCACAAGACTTTGTTTCACAGTTTTATAAGTACGAAGTCGAGAGTGATAACTCACCTTCTAAAGCTAGAGACGACAATTCAAACATAGAATCAAACTCCGAAAAGCACGACAAAGCACGAATCAAATTCGAGGAGATGGAGAGCCAAGATCCAAGTCTTGTAAACAACACATATAAAACATACATAAGTATATAATTTAACATAAAAGAATAAAAGAATTAAACAATAAAAAACAAAGCACACAGTGGAACAAGAAGTGGCATAAACAAATAAGTGGGCTCGGCCTCAAAGGGAATACGCTTGACCACTATCAAAATGGTTCGGCCATGACTTGTTTTGAAGCAAATAGGTTCGACATAGGGTAGGTGAAGAGATAGCATGCCAAAAGTCATGTGGAAGGTAAAGAGTCAATGGTCATGTGTACTTTGGGTTCGGCCTAGGCTTTAATGGGTTCGGCCACAAGGCTAATAGGTTCGGCCATGTTGTGTTATGGGTCAAGGAACATGGATTCATGGATAGAGAATGGAGATGGTCACGGCTATACAAGGCAAAGGTGGTGGCAAATCAAAGGTCATGGAAGGCAAAGTGGCAAGGCAACATGAAAGGTCAAGTGTACAAGTGGTTCGACCCTATGCTAACATGGCTCGGCCTGGGTTCATGAGTTTGGTCAAGTGGTCAGGTCACCTGAAGTGGTACGGCCTGGAGGTGGAAGTGGTCCCGACAAGGCATGGAAGGTGGTGGAATTGGTGGTGGCCGAGGCTAGCAAAGAGGAAAGGTGATCAAAGAAGGCTCGGCTAGGGTTTCAAGCCTAGTTTGGTGATGGGTTTTGGATTTATGGGTCACGCCATAGCATAGGATGGTGATGAGATGGTGATGGCCGGTCATAGGTGATAGTGTAGAGAAGGAGATCGGCTAAAGAGGAATGGTTATGGCCAAACATAGCTTGCAACAAAAGAAAAAGAAAAGAGAAAAAGAAAAGAGAAAGAAGAAGACATGAAATAAATTACTGTAAATTGTTTTAAGGAAATGAAATGAGAAAGAGGATGAGAATGAGAAGTGTTTTGTATGGCTATAGGGGAGGAAACACACGGCCAAGAAAAGGAAAACGAAGAGACACAAATCACATTAAAGAAAAGAAAACTCATGTCTTTTGGAATTTCCAAGCCCACTTGTCAAGTCCAAACAAAACAAGCTCAAAACAACAAATAAAATCAAAGTCCAAACCAAAATAAAATAGAAAATAAACATAGAAAATATAGACAATAAAATACTGAAAATAATTTCTTGTAAAACGCTGAATTTGTCAGATTTTAAAAAGTATAAAACATAATTTAACAAAATGAAAAGCATAACGAATATTAGAAACAAATACCGTTTCAAAGAAAAAGATTAGAAATTTAAAATTCAAATTTAAAATTTCAACTGAACTCAAAGTTTGACAAAAATTGAACAAAATATAAATTTTTAGAAAATCATTATTTTATTATTTTT
Organism: Allium fistulosum; assembly: GCA_030737815.1. Taxonomy (NCBI): domain Eukaryota; kingdom Viridiplantae; phylum Streptophyta; class Magnoliopsida; order Asparagales; family Amaryllidaceae; genus Allium; species Allium fistulosum. The sequence continues at coordinate 968,616,931 of CM060908.1, read as the reverse complement.
GGAAAATAAATTATCAATAAATCCCAAAAGTTTATTATAAAATTCCAAAATTTCAAATTTAAATGATTTAAAATCAATGTTTTCAAATAAATAAATTTTAAAATAATTTTTAAAAATTATGGGTTGTTACACTCTCCCCCACTTAAAGCTTTTCGTCCTCGAAAAGGAACGAGACACAGAAAACAAAGAAAGATAGAGAACAAGATAGAATAGAAAATAGTACCTGAAACAAACAATTCCGGATTCGAAGCACGCATGCTCTCCTCCGTCTCCCAGGTACAATCCCGATCATTAGTACTCCAGTGCACTTTGACCAGGTTAACAGATTTCCTTCTAAGCTGCTTCGTACCTCTATCGACAATACAAAGTGGCTTCCCCTCGACAGTTAGATTAGGCTGAATATCCAAACTCTCGAGAGCAGAAGGCTGAACAATAAGGGATGGATCATGAAGATGCTGGCGAAGATGCGAAACATGGAATACACTATGCACTCCAGAAAACTTCTCAGGCAAGTCCAAACGATAAGCTAAAGAACCAATCCTCTCCAAGATGCGGAAAGGACCAATGAACCTAGGAGCAAGCTTCCCTCTACGACCAAACCGAATCACATTCCTTAAGGGAGAGACCTTAAGGAAAACCAGATCACCAACAGAAAACTCCAAACACCTCCTACGCCTATCTGCGTACTTCTTCTGCCTATCCTGAGCACTCCTCATCTTCCTCTTAATCTCCTCAACTCTCTCAGAAGCCCCCGGAAACATATCAGGACCAAGAACTGAACGATCACCGGATTCAATCCAACAAGATGGAGATCTGCAAGGTCGTCCGTAAAGAGCAGCAAACAGAGACATTTCAATACTAGCCTGAATTCAAAAGATGAAATGAGATAAATAAAAGATTAAGACAAGATTAAAATAAAAGATTGAGATTTTACCTGATAACTATTATTATAGGTGAATTCGACAAGATGGAGATGATCTTCCCAAGATCCTCCATAATCAAGAACACAAGCACGAAGAAGATCCTCTAGAATCTGATTCACTCTTTCCGTATGACCGTCAGCCTGCGGATGGTAAGCAGTGCTCAGATCCAGATGAGTACCCAAAGATTCCTGAAAAGCATTCCAAAACTGACTGGTAAAGATGGGATCACGATCACAAACAATACTGACAGGAACACCATGGAGACGAACAATCTCCCTCAAATAGATCTCAGCCAAACTGGAAGCAGAACTGGTAGACTTGACCGGAATGAAATGAGCTGACTTGGTCAATCTATCCACAATAACACAAATACTCTCATTACCCCCTAGTCCTCGGTAATCCATCAATAAAATCCATAGAAACATGTTCCCATTTCCAATCGGGAACCTCAAGGGGCTGAAACAAACTGGGGGTCTTCTGATGATCGGCCTTTACTTGCTGACAAGTTGCACACCTACTAACAAAAATGGAGATATCACGCCTCATACCTCTCCACCAATACAACTTCTTCATATCCTAATACATCTTGGTCACTCCTGGATGAATAGAAAGTCTAGATCGATGATTTTCCCGAAGTAACTCCTGTCTCAATCCATCAACATTCGCGACACAAATCCGATTATTAATCCTCAAAATACCTCTATCATTGATCTGAGCTCCACTACCATCAAGACTACTACGTCCAACCCTACTACGAACATTCTCCTTAATAAGCCTAAGCATCCGATCCTCATCCTGCTTAGCCATGATACGATCCAAAAGAGGAGAAGAAACAATAAGCTGACACAACATCGCCTTCTTCCGACTCAAAGCATCCGCCATAACATTAGCTTTCCCAGGGGTATAGCTGATGTCGAGGTCATAAGAAGCAAGGAACTCTAGCCACCTAACTTGTCTCTGATTCAAATCCTTCTGGGTGAAAATATACCTCAAAGACTAATGATCCGTAAAAAACGTAAACTTAGTTCCCAAAAGATGATGCCTCCAAAGCTTCAAAGAAAAAACCACAGCACGCAATTCCAAATCATGAGTAGCATAATTGGATTCATGGGTCTTCAACTGACGACTGGCATAAGCAATGACCTTCCCATCCTGCATCAGAACAGCTCCCAAACCTTCATGACTAGCATAAGTGTATACCGTTAATCCCTCATTTCCATTTGGAATGGTAAGAACTGGCGTGGAAGTAAGCTTGCGCTTTAACTCATTGAATGTAGCTTCACACTTATCATTCCATATAAACTTAGCATTCTTACAAGTCAAAGCAGTGAGAGGTGCAACAATCCGAGCAAAATTCTCAATGAATCTCCGATAATAACCGGCAAGGCCCAGAAAACTACGGATATTAGATGGAGTCCTAGGAGTTTCCCAATCTTGAAATAGAATAGGGAAAATAAGAACCACAAAGAAGATAGAATAATTAGATTATAAAAGAAAGGTGAGAAGAGGTAGACTTACATTGATCGCAGCGATCTTGACTGGATCAACAGAAACTCCATTACTAGAAACAATATGTCCAAGGAATCGAACTTCATCCTTCCAGAAATGGCATTTAGAGAATTTAGCTTTCAATTGGTGACTCCTAAGAGTCTCCAGAACAGAATTCAAATGGACCTTATGCTCCTCCTCGGACTTAGAGAAGACAAGAATATCATCAACAAAGACCATAACAAACTTGTTAAGAACATCACGAAAAACACGATTCATCAAATCAACAAAGAAAGCTGGGGCATTAGTCAAACCAAAAGGCATAACTAACCACTCATAGAAACCATTCTCAGTACGGAAAGCAGTCTTGGGAATACTTTCCTCAGCAACTCTGAGCTGGTGGAAACCTATGGCAAGATCAAGCTGAGAGAAAACAGTAGCTCCATAAAGCTGATCGAACATATCATTGATACGAGGCATATGATATCTGTTCCTCATAGTGAGCATGTTCAGCTTCCTATAATCAAAACACATCCTCAAAGAACCATCAGACTTAGTGAAGAAAACCACTACTGCTCCCCATTCGGAAAGACTAGGTCTGATCATACCCTTGGAGAGCAAGTCCTCAATTTGTTTTCTTAACTCAACCTTCTCACGGGGTGCCATTCTTCTGGGAGGAAGAACTACAGGTTGAGCTCCAGGAATAAGATCAATGCGGAAACCAATTTCCCGCTTAGGAGGTAAAGAAGAAACTTCACCAAATACATCGGGATAGAGCTTAACCATAGGGGTTAAATCAAGATCACCAGGAGAAGAATCCAAAGAGAAAATAAAACTGCCAGCAAAATCCTGAGGCATACAACACTGAATTACCAAAAAATTACCCCGATCATCAACAAGAGAAACAATTCGGGTTTTACAAGAGATAACGGCTTCATGCCTCTTTAGCCAATCACCTCCAAGTAATAAATCAAAAGCATCAAAACCAAGAATATAGAAATCACCAGAAAATCTATGGCCAGAATAGAGAAGTTTCAGTTGATTACAAATCCTACTAAGGTTCGCGGGACCCCCAATAGGATTAGTAACACATAAAGGTACAACTACAAACTTGGGTGAAAGAAGATGCTCAAACTTATCACAAAGATCGACAGAAAAAAACTACGCGAAGCTCCAGTATCAAATAAAACACGAACAGGAAAATCAAACAAAGTAAAGGTGCCCTGAAGAGTACCTTGGGAATCACTAGGAGCAGATGGAGTAGATGGAGCAGGAGTGGAAGAAGTCATGGCAAAGACTCCAAATGTCTTTCCTTTATGATACAAAGGACAATTATTCTTGAAATGACCAGGCTGTAGATAGACATGACAGAGATTGTTCCTGGTATCCTGAGGTGGAGGAACAACAACACCAACTGAAGTAGGGCAACTATTGGCATAATGTCCCCTCTGATCACACTTGAAGCAAGTGATGGAAGATAGGTCGATAGGATGCTTCCAAGGAGTAGATTAGGACAAAGGTAAAATAGAAAGATAAAGATAAGATTCAACTAGAATGGAAATCCTAATCAAAGAATTTAAAAAAACAAGGTGGATTCGAAAGGAATGAAGTTGAGAAAATGAGATTTTAAACAAGAAAATTTTATATCCAAAATAATCTTTAAAATCCTTTAAAATCATTTGGAAAAACATTTATACTTAAAAATACGTTCTCTCACAAAGAAATGATTCTAGGATTGATTTCACTCATTCTAGGGTATTTCTATCTTATCTCTAATGAGTTTTTGCTCCATAGGCTAAGGTTTGCCTAAACCCAAAGCTCTGATACCAAATGCAACGACCCACTATTTTGGACCATTCAAATCGACAATAAATCCACACATGTCGGACTTGAATAATTCAAAACAATAGATTGTAAATAAATTTGGAGCAAATAAAACCAATAATAAAATCACAGACACATAATATCAGAATAACTCGCAGCGGAAATAAAATACATAGTGGTTCATGAAGCCACTACAATACATAGTCTCAAAACAGATACAAAATACCATAGTATGAAAAACAGATACAACAAAAGTCTGAATACATAAGTTCACAAATACATAAGCAAAGCTGAATGAAATAACTGAAATGGAAAGACAACTAGATAGACGGATAAACTTCAGCCAATCTCTAGCTCCAAAAGGTGTATCCAAAGTTGTGATACTCAGGCTGACCCGAGCGTAAAGCAAGACACAAAACACTCGAGTCAGGACATACATACTTATACAATGTAAATCAACTCAAGTGAACTGTAATAGAAATGCATCAATAACTTAAAGGATGCTTGGGACCGCCCATCCTCTAAGGATCTGTTAAACTATCTACTACGTAGTAAGATACGCTATTATAATAATGTCTACAGTAAAGTATACTATTTAAAAATAGCGTTAAGGCTTTACATTTTCCACCTTAACACATTTTTAGGTGTGCCAATAGTCTATACAGTACCGTAATACCCCGTAATCTGGAGCTACCAGAGGATACTCCATAGGTAAGACACAAATCAAACTCGTAGTAAAGCACGCTATGGTAGGTGACACGGCACAACAAGGCAATGCTAGGGTAGATATACCAATTACACATCCGGACTATTAGTAACGCAAAGCCGCAGTAATCGCCCAACTCGAGCCACACTCCCGAATCAAGGGGTGCACCCAATCAATCAAAATGTAATAGAATGGTATACTATGGAATGTGTCCGATAAGAGAAGCCACCTCATTAGCCCGGAATCGCTCCTGTTTTAGCCACCTTATGCTAACTCACGGGAGTTAGGTCCACGTAAATACCTTAGGATCGTCGTCACCATCCTACTTCATTCTGGAATCTCCACCGCGTACACAGTTGTTAAAGTGGTTTTCGGTATCGACAGAGAGTATGTCCATATCTGATCCCGGTCTCTTTAACAACCAATCGTTATTATAACTTATGGTTATAAATTTCAAAATGGTTTATATTTCAAATCAAAACATATTCATTTCTAAAACCTTTTATATTCGATGTCAATATCCTTCAAAATAATATTCATTTCCAAAGTTGTAGCATTTCTAAGTTCATTCATTCAATTATAATAATTTCAAGAACATTGTAATTTTAGCATTCGTAACACTTTTAAAATGTGATAATACATATATTAGCATTCGAAATCATCATCTTTTTAGAAACAGCAGCACTTAGAAACTGTTACTGTAGATAGTAGTATTTCAGGAATATAGTATTTTTCAGAAACAACAGCACTTAGAAAATGTTACTGCAGATATAGTATTATTTCAAAAAACAGTACATTTCAGAAACAACGGCACTTAAAAAATGTTACCTTAAAGATAGTAGTATTTGGAAAAACAGTACATTTTTAGAAACAGCAGCACTTATAAAATGCTACCTTAAAACCAAAGCATTTCAGAAATGCTGCCAATACAAATCTTAGATTTTCTATAACATTTCAGAAAAATTAAAATTTCAGTTTTCACCATTTTTAACTTATAAAACATATATCACTTTTCAAAATTATTTATTTGGATATCATTTCACTTATGATTTAATAAAATAAAATTTTGTAAATAAAATATCCAAATTTAACCATAATTTATTTATTAAGTCAAAATTACATTTATATTGCTTTACTTTTAATTTAACAAACAACTAAATATTTTATTTACTTTTAAAAATATCCATTTCATAAATAAAATATTTTATTTCTAAGTTAAGCCAAAAATTCCATCTCAAATCAACTTTCAATTATTAAGTCAAATCACATTTAAATTTTACATCTTAATCATTTATTGACTTATACAATTTTTAACTTATAGAAAATCACTATAAAATTTATTTAAATCATTTTAAAATCAAATTAAGTTAAAATTTCATATATTTTATATTCTAAATACTTAGAATTTTCAGAAAATATTTATATTCAAAATTAACCACGGGTCTGTATAATATTTTCTAACCTAGGTCAAGTGATATGGATAATATATCATTTCAATCTGTAATGAATTAAAATCCTGGGTTTTATCATTTCAAACCCACAATCCCAAGTCAAATAAAAGATCGCTCGAGCCTATCATTTCAGCTCATAATGACGTTTCCCTATTCTAAAGTCCGTTCGAGTATGTATCATTTCAACCCATAGTGAGGGAACTTGCAGTGTGAGAAACAGAAATATAAATATAAGCAGTAAAACATAGCAGGTCATAACAGGTGATGAAACAGGTATATAATCAGGTTATAACATCATATAATATCACTGGCTTACATGGAATTACTATCAGCATGGCATATCACTACTACAATTCACAAGACTTTGTTTCACAGTTTTATAAGTACGAAGTCGAGAGTGATAACTCACCTTCTAAAGCTAGAGATGACAATTCAAACACAGAATCAAACTCCGTAAAGCACGACAAAGCACAAATCAAATTCGAGGAGATGGAGAGCCAAGATCCAAGTCTTGTATACAAAACATACAAAACATACATAAGTATATAATTTAACACAAAAGAATATAAGAATTAAACAATACAAAACAAAGCACAAAGTGGAACAAGAAGTGGCTTAAACAAATAAGTGGGCTCGGCCTCAAAGGGAATAGGATTGACCACTATCAAAATGGTTCGGCCATGACTTGTTTGAAGCAAATAGGTTCGGCATAGGGTAGGTGAAGATATAGCATGCCAAAAGTCATGTGGAAGGTAAAGAGTCAATGGTCATGTGTAATCTGGGTTCGGCCTAGGCTTCAATGGGTTCGGCCACAAGGCTAATAGGTTCGGCCATGTTGTGTTATGGGTCAAGGAACATGGATTCATGGCTAGAGAATGGAGATGGTCATGGCTATACAAGGCAAAGGTGGTGGCAAATCAAAGGTCATAGAAGGCAACATGAAAGGTCAAGTGTACAAGTGGTTCGGCCCTATGCTAACATGGCTCGGCCTGGGTTCATGGGTTTGGTCAATTGGTCAGGTCACCTGAAGTGGTATGGCCTGGAGGTGGAAGTGGTCACGACAAGGCCTAGAAGGTGGTGGAATTGGTGGTGGCCGAGGCTAGCAAAGAGGAAAGGTGATCAAAGAAGGCTCGGCTAGGGTTTCAAGCCTAGTTTGGTGATGGGTTTTGGAACTATGGGTCACGGCATAGCATAGGGATGGTGATGAGATGGTGATGGTCGGTCATAGGTGATAGTGTAGAGAAGGAGAACGACTAAAGAGGAATGGTTAAAGCCGAACATAGCTTGCAACAAAAGAAAAAGAAAAGAGAAAAAGAAAAGAGAAAAAGAAAAGAGAAAGAAGAAGACATGAAATAACTTATTGTAAATTATTTTAAGGAAATGAAATGAGAAAGAAGATGAGAATGAGACGTGTTTTGTACGGCTATATGGGAGGAAACACACAGCTAAGAAAAGGAAAAGGAAGAGACACAAATCACATTAAAGAAAAGAAAACTCGTGTCTTTTGGAATTTCCAAGCCCACTTGTCAAGCCCAAACAAAACAAGCTCAAAACAACAAATAAAATCAAAGTCCAAACCAAAATAAAATAGAAAATAAACATAGAACATATGGACAATAAAATACTGAAAATAATTTCTTGTAAAACGATGAATTTGTCAGATTTTAAAAAGTATAAATGTAACGACCCGCTATTTTGGACTATTCGCATCCGCACATGTCGAACTTGAATGATTCAAAATACCGAATGGTTAATTTATTTTGGCCAAACTGAGCATATACAGTAAATAAAATAATCACAGATCACAGACACAGAGTAATAATTGCAGCGGAAACAAAAGATAGTAGTTCATGAAGCTACTATATACATATCAGAGTAAAATAAGGTACAACAGATGTCTCGAAAACAATAGTCAAATACAAGAATCAGAATACAATCACTGGAATCAACTGGATATCTGAAAGCTGGATAGATAGCTGGATCTCCAAGCGAAGCTCCAACTCCAAAGGTGAGTCTCGAATACTGGTACACTCGGTCTGACCCGAGCGTAAAGCAAAACACAAAACACTCGAGTCAGGATTAACATTCTTATATAAATAAATCCAACTCAAGTGGAATAGCAACTGAAATACAAGTAACTCAAAGGATGTTTGGAATATCCATCCTTTAAGGATCCGTTATACTATCTACTATGTAGTAGTATATGGTAAATAGATAATGCCTATCAGTAATATAAAGTATCAAGATAGTGTTAAGGCGTTACCATTATTCCCCTTAACACATTTTATATAAGCGTTATAGTCTATACAGCACTGTAAACTCCACCGTAAACTAGTGGGCTATCAGGGAGTACTCCATAGGTATAACACAAAACAAATCGTAGTGGTCGCGTATATAGGAATCTAAGTATGACAAGGCACATGAGGCAATACCCAAGGTAGTGAAACTACCGTTTGCCTGATCCGGACTGGTGAGAACGCATCGCCGCAGCGATCGCAACACCGCGAAACAACACTCCCAAAATCAAGGGTGCACCAATCGACAACAAGTAATGAGTAGTGTTCGAAGAAGTGTGTTCGCTCGAGGTAGCTAACCCTCATTTGGCCCGGCACGGCTCCTGTTTTTGTCATTTCCAATTTGACACAAGTGTCAAGGCTATCCATTATCGTTCTCTTTCTTCAGTCATCACGTACATCATTCCAACCACTTCATTCTGGATCACACTCCGCGTATAGTTATTAAAGTGGTTTTCGGTTTAGACAGTGAGTATGTCCCTAACCGATTCCGGTCTCTTTAATAACTTTCGTAATTATTACACCGATTGGTCGTTTATATATTTCAAAAACCAAATCAATTACAATTTCAATTAGAATTTGTAAATCAACATTCATTTGTCTTTCTAAAACAATTTCCATAATTTATGTTTCAAAACTTACAAATTTCCATTTCAAATCTTATAATACAATTTCGATTTTTATTTAAAACAATTCAAAAATTTGATTCAAGTTCGTATATAAGTTTCATTCCGAAATCATTTAAATTAATTTAATTTATCATTTAAATCAATTTAAATTCATTGAACGATTTCATTCAATATTCGTTAAGTTACACATCATTCAAAACAATTTATTAAATTTCCAATTCATTAAATCAATTATTTAAGTTCAACTTCATTATCTCAAAACTTCAAATTGAATTAAATTAGATTCGTCAAATCAATTCTTTAGATTACAAGTCTTACATTAATTTCAATAAATCCCATTTTATTTCTTGTTAAAGAAATTCAATTCCACTTATTTACTTAATTAATTTAAACAAATTTCCAAAACTAAATTATTACAGAACTCAATTTCACTTATTTAAGAAGTTCAATTTCAATTATCAAAGAATTCAATTCTTATTTAATTATTAAACAATACAATCTTATTTAATTATTAAATAATTTCAAAGCTTAATTATTAAATAATTTCAAACTTAATTATTAAAAATTCCAAATTTTAAAACAACGTTCTTTCATCAACCACTATGTTAATAATTTGATTCAGATTATTAAATATTAACATTTTCTTTCATTAAAATTCAAATTCCAACTTCGTTTCAAAACCATATTATTTATTCAAATAAAATCTCCATTTTATTTTTAAATCAAATTATTGACCAATCGGTTTTTATTTAATTCTCTATCCTAGGTCAAAGTTTAATTTGGGTATTTATCATTTCAACTCGATTCCAATTCAATTCAGAATTAAAGCATAGCAAAGGGAACTTGCAGTGTGATAATTGGGATGGTGTCAAAGTAAATAAACAAGCAATAACAACAACGAATATCAATCCAATAATCAATTCAAATAATCTCGAAAAAATCGTATTAATTCACATTGTTGTTTGTGCAAATTAATATAATTATTTCTAGAATATACACTATCATTTCATGTAGATTAAAGATTATTACACTAATTATTCTATGCAATTCTACACTTGACATCAATTATTCAATTTCGTACTTCATCAATTAATACAACATAAATTCAAATGGTTCAAGGATAATTAACTATTTTTCTACGTGTCAAATAATTAAACATTCAAGGGGTCATATTATACAAATTTAACAAATCAAATTCAACATATAGATCCAATTTAAATTAGTGACTATCCTATATCAATTCGATTGAATATTATTTATCACTTTAACATTAACAATTTAACGTCCAATATAAACATCATCAATCAATCAAATATCAACCAGACTGGATTATTATCGCATAAATATTTAACAGGTAATGGTGTCAGATGTCACAAGTGAACTGATACAGGTAATAACATATATAATAGTGTAAATAACTAACATCAACATATTTCAGTTGTCGTTTCAATTGAAATCAAATTTAATAAATAAAAGAATGTTAATCGTGAGTGATTGCTCACCTTTCGAGGCTAGAGGGGACAGGAGATGTAGATACGCACACTGACACGAGCATTGAAATAGAGTTACGAATGCAAGCACGACTTCCAAAACAAGTTAGATTGGGACGAATCGACGAATCGACGAACGAAGCTGATAAATCAGATCGATGAAAATAGATGAGAAACTGCTTGATTTAGACCGAAACAAAATATATGTATTATTATTTTCCTTAAACCCAGTATTCAATTTAAAATACATATACATTTTTAAATAATTCTAAAATATCATCTTTACATTACATAATATATAACTCATTAAAATTTACATTAAATAACGTAAGTCATCAAAACATAAAATAATAATAATAATAATAATAATAATAATAATAATAATAACTATCATATAAATACTAGTATCATATGCATACTAAATAAACAACTATAGCTGACATAAACTAATATATGGTAAACTATGACACATATTTAATATAAACCCGTTTATATTTCAAAACCAATAAATAACTTTTAAGACAAATCCCAATATATATACCACTGACGCACTTTATTACACTTAGATCATATGTTGCCTTCAAAACATAATACATTCTTATGTACAGAGAGGCTTTATTTTAAACACTCAAAAAATATAAAACCCCCTATATAATCCTACGCATGCAATACATATAAAATATAGTTAAAAGTCAATGCTTATTGTAAATCAACATAAACTTGCCCCACTGTATAATATGTAGCTGACATTTATTTCAGGAAGCAAGACATATATTAGCTAGATACGTATTTCTCTCAGTCAAAAGTTATGAACCCATAACATATGCACACCACACACATACTTATACTAATATATATGTAAATAGACTAACGTATAAACTTACTGTATAGAAAAAAAACAAAAGAAGGAGGCCGAGCAGCTGCTATGGGTCGGTGATGCATGCGAGTCTTTGCGATGCGAGGTTGCAAGTGAGGCGCACGTCCAGGCTTGGGTGGAGATGTAAAAAGGTAGAGCGGCTCGGGAAGGTTGTGAGTGGCCGAGGGTGAGAAGGGATCAGCCGAAGGAAATGAATCGGGTGGTGATGTAGTGCGCCTGGCTGGTGGTAGGCTGACATGGTCGGTGGAAGGTCAGGCGACGTGGACGGGAATGGGTTTCTGGGCGGAGATGAGATGGCGGAGTAAGCTGCCGAGATGGTTGCGGTTAGAGGAAGGGAGGTTGGTACTAGGCAGTGGTGGTTTCTGGTGGCGTCAGTTCTTGAAGGGATGGAGGAACACGAGGCCGAGATGGAGGAGATCTGGGCGGAGACACAGATCTAGGCGGAGATGAGTAAGTGAAAGAGGAGCACGAGCAGAGGAGGCTCTGTCGCAGGCGGAGCAAGGCTGTGTCCGACCGCGAGTTGCAGGCGAAAGTAATTGTCGGTTTAAGGCTGGAGGTGGGACCTTGGAGATAGCGTGGGTTGCTAACATTTTTATTTATTTCCATAGTGAGAAGATGAAAGTAGCAAATGAAGAGGAGAGAAACAAGTGGAAGTGCGGTCATGCCTTGGGAAGGTGAAAGACGTGCATGCTAAAATGAATTTGGCTACAGATGAGAATTAAACAGGTAACCATTTTTTTTTAATTTTTTTTATACTTGAACGAACGAACAACATTTTGAAACTAGAGAATATAAATGCCTGCTTGAATCCAAGGCAACCATTAAAACTGATGACTATTCAAATTTGAACGGTGGAATATTGGAAATAAGTAAAACCAAAAGGTTTAAAAACCGGTAACGGTACGAAATCATTTCTCGCTGATTTCGCTGCGTATCATGTCTCGAAACACAGAATTGAATATACCACAAAGATCAGTATGGTGAGACGATCAAAACGGTATATAGATATTAGTGGTATGATTTAATAAAAAAAAATTCGAATTTTCTAATAGCGGAAAATGCAGCAAAAACGCAGAAATTTAAGATCGACGGAGCTAAAGAAGTCCGAATTTTGAAAAACGAAAAATGACGTCTTGCTCAGAAGTTGGTTTAAAATTTTTCTATGTAAAAATATTTAGCTTTCGAAAACATTTTATTTTCATCGCTTTTTAACTGATTAAATTGAAGTAAATTTACGCGCGAAATAAACTTTCATATTTTCGGACGAAAATTTACCAGTTGCTATGTTTAACTAGACGCATTCCAAATATCAAATTTATATTCCAAAATTTTATCGTTTTAAAATTTCGCAAAATGTCAATTAATAATGTTATTAAAACTAGTTAAATTTACGGGTCGTTACAATAAAACATAATTTAACAAAATGAAAAGCAGAACGAATATCATAAATAAATACTATTTCAAAGAAAAAGATTAGAAATTTAAAATTTCAACTGAACTCAAAGTTTGACAAAAATTGAACAAAATATAAATTTTCAAAAAATCATTATTTTATTATATTTGGAAAATAAATTATCAATAAATCCCAAAATTTCATTACAGAATTCCAAAATTTCAAATTTAAATGATTTAAAATCAATGTTTTCAAATAAATAAATTTTTAAAATAATTGTTAAAAATTATGGGTTGTTACATTCACCGACCTAAATTCAACGGCCTAAACTATTTGACAAACCTTATAAATGCAAGCCTACCTGACTCTAAAATTCATATAAGCAGTTACTGTACCAAAACTCTGCCCGATTCTAACCTCTTCTCTAAACTTAAAATTCTTCAAAAATCAAAATAAAATCAACTTAGAAGAACACAAGCAATTAGATCTAGCTTAAGCAAGCAGAGCCAACGTACAAAGTGGTGAATCTTAACCAAAGAAAATAGGAAGGGGTTAGGCTTGAAGTGAGTGGGAACAATTTTGATTAGATAATTAGTGCAGTTAGGTTAAATCTATTCTACCTCATTTAGGGTGTTAGCAAATTGAAATTGAAAAAGGTAAAACCCTAATTGAAACTTATAATGCAGGGCAGAATTGAAATCACTATAAATTGTTAAACCTAATACTGATGTTTACACACCCTTTTTTATTTAATCTGTAAAACCAAAATCTGTAATCCTTAAATCTGCAAACCCTAGTTTTAACAAGTTGATATTAAGATTTAGAGTATGGTCGATTAAGTAAATAAGGTCACGGAATCAGCTATCGACATGAATTAAATAGAAATTAACAATCGACACTTAAAAACGGAAAAACCCCAAAATTTAGCCTACGTACGATCGACCCCTCATTCCGACAGTCGATCGATAGCGGTCGACCGGTTAGGGTTAGCGGTCGACTAGTAGGCATGTAACTTGTAGAATCTGAACCTCGGCCTAAGGCCCAAATTTAATAATAAAAATTTATATAAACGATAACTGTTTGTGGGCCTATTAAAGGCATTTGGATGTATGTTAGAAGTAGTAGGGAAGCTAGTTCTCCATGAGAGGACATTGGGTCATTGAGGTGTTAGGTAAATGTTCTTTACCCAATCTAGGATCGAGTAATCGATTGGGGGCGATATATTTTCACAAAAGGCACTCCTAGGAGGTTCCACGGTGGACATGCAACACTGACGAGGATGTCTGATGAAGTGGACCCGACATAACGAGAATCCTAGTATGCATGATTTTCAGACGCGACGTGATACCGTTCAAATGGAGGATCCCAGTGCATGCAATAAAAGGCCAATACTACCATCGAGAGGTGGAAGTGAGAACACATGATGAGACACACCAAAAATTAGGCATTTTAAGTTCTTCGTCTCCAGGCGTAGTGAGAAATGGGTAGTCGTAGGTAGGGGAAAATCAGTTCCCTAGCAGCTTAGTGGCGGTGATATTAGTGGAAACGTGTTCCCATAGTAGCTCAGTGGTGGTGATATTAGTGGAAATATGTTCCCACAGTAGCCTACTGGCAGTGTTTCCATAGTTAGTAGCCAAGAGGGCGGTGTTTCCATAGTTAGTAGCCAAGAGTATGGTGTTTCACATATTGAGTATCTCTAGGAGCGGTGGCCGATCGTTAGATGTGAGGTTCGATTCGTACTTCGATCCTTGTAGTATCCTACACAAATTGTAGTGTAGATATGTATTAGAAAAGAATTAGGTAATGGACCTTAGGAATTCACAGGCACTTGTATCACACCCTATATCATCTAGAGTAGAATTAAAGATAACTACACATGATCTTCGCATGCTAAACTTATACTCATTCACCAGACTTTTGTCCAATCCACTCTTTTTCCTTCATCCCTACCATAAGTAGACAAGGCAGTAGGTGATTGGCCCATCCTTGATACTTGGAGAGTCGAGCTTATCTTTGGAAACTAATTTTATCATATTTTCTCTTCTTGTATTTATCTATCTTATCATTACATTTTATTTGTTTATTAGACTTGGAGTAATATTTTCTATGTATTTTGTATTGGACCACGTACTGGTTTTCTAAAACTGTAATTTGGATATTTCTAAGATGGATATTTTTCTATGTTATATGATTTGTTCCTTGCGTTGTGCATTCTGACAGTGTAGCATGTCTTAGATTATATATGCTTGTATTAGTATTTGTAATATAATAAAAATCTTGATGAATCGTATTTCTCGGCAAGACACGAGTTCGAAAGTCACGTTAGGCTTATGATCAATATGTCGGAAAGTGCGGGTTGTCACAATTAATCTCCTTGATAATTTTACCTTCATCAAAAAAACTTTGCATAGCAACAAAGAAATTATCTTTCAAATTTTCCTAATGCAACTGATAAGACTTAGAAGAAAACCATTAGGACCTGATGCTTTATCTACAGGGTTACTAAAAATAACATACTTAAGTTCTTTCAAGGTAAAGGATTATTTAAGTAGTTTTTTTTCCATATTATAAAATCTTAGCTTTACAAGTTATATCTAGAAATTCATTTGTATACCCACTTTTATAGTTATTTGAAAAAACTAATTGCATCATTAACTAAATCACTTTTAGTAGTTGGGCTAACACCTTCATGATTAACTAAATTAATGAATGGATTAATGTGACTCTCTTCGACATTTTGGCATAAAAATATTTGATGAATAATTAGCTTGAGTTAGCCAATAACATTTGGATTTTTTTTGAAACAAGTAAAATAGGCCCAAGGCCCAGAAGTAGTTAACAGGTAGGTAATAATAACCTTCCCGAAAGAAACAACATACAAACCCTCGCCGCTACATTCTCTCAAAAACGGAAAAAAGAGCAAAACCCTAAAACTTAAAAAATGGGGAAAAGAAAGCGATCCATGGCGATTTTGTAACAAATCAGGGAGATCATGGAGGCTTCCATGCAAAATCCTTCCCCTTGCTATCTTCGTCATTGATTATAAGAGAGTCTCGATCTATTGTACATAAATAAAGCTCAACCGAGATTTTATTCCAAGTCTGCTCCTTTTGCTTTTTATTCTTGATGGATAACTCAGATGAAAGTATATCCCTGTTGTTTGGGGAGTCTCGTTTAGAAAAGACTTGAATCTCAGGCCAAAGTATTGACTTTTGCTTATGGTAGTCGAGATAATGAGTAGATGAGCAGAAATCCAAGTAATCGGTTGTAGCAAGCTTGCTATTAGCATAACACTTGCTGTTTTCTCTTGTTGCAAGCTCTTCATTAGCATACTGCTTGCTACAATCTCCTTTGTCCCAAACAGATAAGTGATAGATAAGATTATTGATGTTACTTTTGTAGAAATCTTTCGAAACTCTCTGATTATTCATATCCAGCTGCAAAATCTTATCTTTATGTAGGAGATAATCGAAGTGCTCCTTCTACCTGTGTGTGCGGTAGACTCCGTCCGCCCCTATCAGGTGAATTAAAAGAAAAATCAGTGTTTGAATTTGTATAATTATTATTATCATGTTTATAATAATGTATACTTCCCTTTCTGTTGTAGGATGGATCACTGATTTGCTGGTAGAGGTGGCCGCCACCAGTAGAGGTAGCCTCGTATTTGGAACTCCTGAGGCTAATAGACTCCTTCATCCAGTGATTGCCACTGTGGTGAAGGGGTTTGCCTCCAAGGAAAACAAAATTAAATTTCTCATTATGTAAGAAAGTTTCTAACTCTTCCTCATAGCTGTCTGCTCTCCAGAAAGTTTGATTGAGATTTTCAAAGTATTTTTGTTGATTTCAATTTTTTTGAGGAGAATTTGGTTCTCCATTTCTATTGTTTTCCATAGTTGAATGCTTCCTGTTTCCTTTTGAGTATGTAATCTTTGGTTTCTTTCTTTCCAAATGTGAAAGATAGTTATTGTGAGAATAGTGCTAGCCTTTCTGAAATCCTTTGATTTTTCTTTGAAGTTTTCCTGTATGAATTTGATGCTTACTCTGATGTTTTGCACAACATGATGCTGATTTATTTTATGTTTTGACTTGGCTATGTACCAAATATGCTTTGAAAAGATACAATCAAAAAATAGATGATTTATACTTTCAGCCTCTTGTTTGCAAAGTAGACACATTCCCCATTTTTGTTCCATTTCAAGCATCTGTCCTTTGTTGGCAACCTGTTGATAATAGCAAAGAAAGCACAGTGGGACATTATTAGGCAATTCGTTTTATTCCAGATAATATTGTACCAGTCTACTGCACTTTCATGACCTCTAATAAATTTCCAAGTTCTTTTAAAAGAGAAAACCCTTTTTTTGAAAGTCTCCAATCCCATGTGTCTTTTATAGTAATCTTTTTAATGGCATCATTAAAAATTGAAGTAGCTGGATGTCTAAATGTATTCCAATATTTATTTTGAATAATGGTGTTAACATTATCAAAAGTCCCACCAAACCAAAGCAAACTATTCCAACCCAAAAGACTGATCAAAGATTTACCATGTATCCATGGGTCAAACCATAGGCTTGTTTGGTTACCATCCTTAAATTTTCTTTTCAAAAGTTTTAGACCAATATCCCTGCAACTTAAAATATTTTTCCAAGAAAAAGAAAATTGGTTTTCAGTTTTAGCAGTCCAAAAATTCTTATTTTAAAGATATTTTGCTTTCATCCATCTAGTCCATAATGAATTCCCATTGACAAATTTCCAAAAAAGTTTGAGTTTACAAACTTCTCTCAAATCATTTATATTTCTAAGGCCTAGCCCACTAGATTTTTTTGGTTTACAGACCATACCCTAAGCAATTTTATGTTGTTTTCCTTTCCAGATGAAATTAGCACAAGCTTTTTCCAATTTATGAATAGCTTTAACTGGAATATTGTGGGCTAGAATCCAATACATTATGATTGCAATGATGACAGTGTGGGTTAATTCTAACCTACCAGCTAAAGACAGAAGCTTACAAGCCCAACCCTCAAATTTATTCTGAATAGTGTCAAAAAGTCTAGTGCAGTCTGAATCATTAATTTGATTAACACTCAAAGGCAAGCCCAAATATTTGACTGGCGGACTGCCCTCTTTAAATTTAAGGATGTTAAGAATATCAGATTTTCTGGTACAACCTTTACTAAAATAAAATTTTCTTTTGAAATCATTCACTTTCAGACCTGCATGTTCTTCCAATTTCATAAAAATATTTGCAGTAGTTTTAGCACTATGAGAGTCTGCATGTAAAAATAAAAGATCATCTGCATATAACAAATGGATAATAAATGGTTTGATTCTATTAATGGATTTAATATTTCCTTTGATGAGCTCAGTTTCCATAAGAATAGAGAAATATTCCATAGCAATAGTGAATAAGTAAGGAGAAAGTGGGTCTCCTTGTCTAATACCTCTATTGCTATGAATAAACCCCTTAGGAGAACCATTAACCAAAATTGAGTAGGAGACATTATTGATACATTCTTGTATAAGAGAACAATTTTTTTATCAAAACCTATTTGTTGCATCATATAAATAATAAAATGCCTATTAATCTTATCAAAGGCTTTGTGTAAATCAATCTTGACACACATAAGTTTTCTATTTTTATCATTAAAGTTTCTAATTAACTCATGAGCAAAGAGGGTATTTTCAACAATAAGTCTGCCAGGAATGAAAGCGCTTTGGTTTTCAGAGATTAGGTATTTTAAAAATATTTTTATTCTATTGCACAAAATATTAGAAATGATTTTATAAATGAAGTTACAACAAGCAATAGGTCTGAAATCCTCCAGACTTTTTGGGATTTGAATTTTTGGAACCAAAGTTATAAAAGTATGATTAATTTTTTTTTAAAGGTTACAAGTTCTAAAAAATTCAAAAATAGAATCAAATAAAAAACACTTTATATCATCCCAATGAGTTTTATAAAATTTTGCACCAAAACCATCAGGGCCAGGGCTTTTATCATTATTAGAATGAAAGATAATATTTTTAATTTCCTCAAGGCAGATGTGGGCAAGAAGAATATCTTGGCTATTAATATTCAGTTTAAACTTAGATTCAATAATAGGAAAAATATTAGAATAACTATTAGTATTGTAGAGATTAGTAAAATAATTAATAGCTTCCTTTTCAATGCAAGATTCATCATTAATAACATTACCTTTAACATCAATTATTTTACCAATATCATTTCTAAATTTTCTGATAGACATCCTAGCATAAAAAAATTTACTAGCCTCATCACCTTGAGTAAGCCAATTTGCTTTAGCTTTTTGCCTCAAATTTATAGACTGCACTTAAAGGGACTTGATTAAATTATTTTGGGCTTCAAAAAATTTGTTGACATTATCAATGTCTGAGTAATCATTATCTAAGATATTGTAACGACCCGCTATTTTGGACCATTCGCATCCATTATAAGTGTATAGGTAGACACTCATGCCGGAGTTGAATTGCTCAAAATACCGCGTTGTTAATTTATAATTTGACAAAACTCAGCATATGCAGTAAATAAATCAATCACAGAATCACAGACACAGAGTAATATAATAATACGCAGCGGAATAGATAAAATAGTAGTTCATGAAGCTACTATATAAACATCAGAGTTAGAAATAAAATACAACAGAATATCTCAAATACAGTGAAGTCTCCAATCCAAACAGATGACTTCTGGGAACGAATCAACTGGAAAGCTGGAAGCTGAATCAAAAGTTGGATCTCCAAACGAAGCTCCAAACTCCTAAGGTGAGTCTCGAATGCTGTATCACTCAGTCTGACCCGAGCGTAAAGCAAAACACAAAACACTCGAGTCAGGATTAACATTCTTATATCAATAAATCCAACTCAAGTGAAATATCAACTGAAATACAAGTAACTTAAAGGATGTTTGGGATAACCATCCTCTAAGGATCTTCAGAACTATCTACGAGGTGGAAATATACACTATAACACCGTGGTCATTCCAAATTAATTTATACTTCAAAACCCAAATATCATTTCATTTCAAATATAACTATTTTCCAAGAGAGTATATTAATTAATTTATAAAGTAAAGCATTTAATTTTCTCAAGTCTCGCAATCGATTCAAATCAACTACAAAATTCCAAATTCAAATTTTATTCAAGCTCTATTCATCAATTCAATTCAGTTCTAATTATACCATTTAAATTTTCAATACATTTCAAAACTTTAATACTCAACATTTTCAAAGTTAAATTTAACCGTTTCATATAGCTCTTGATTTAACTTTATTATTATTAAATCAGGGAATATTAACTTAGTAAATTCAATATCATTTAACTAGCCTTAAATTACATTTTTACTAAATATTTCTTTAACTTTATTTTAAACAAGAAATATTTATTAAGTTACTTAAATCAAACCCAAGTTATAAGTCATATCTTAAATTCCAATTTCAATAAGTTTCAAATCGGTTTAATTAAATAAAATTCTTTATTGAATCAATTTCAACTAAATTCAAATTATCTTCCTAACCTTAACTTATTCAAATTTTTACCAAAATCTATTTTGAAATATAGATATAAGTACTTAACCATATTATATGTATTCAATCAATCTTAATTAAATATAATATTATAATTAAATCTATATATATATCATTACCATTTATAAATAATAATTTAAGAATCAACTTTTATTTAAAACCATATATTTCTTCCCAAATCCATAGAATTTATTTTCAAAATATTTATATATATGGACCAACGGTGTTTGTATATATATATCTATCATATGGTTAAGTGATACGGATATTTATCATTTCAATCCGAAATTTAAATATATACGGGTAGATATCATTTCAACCCGTAATCCCAATTTCAATTCAAATGAAAATCGCTTGGGTTTATCATTTCAACCCATAACGATTTTCTCCTATTCTAAAGTCCGTTCGGGTATGTATCATTTCAACCCATAGTGAATTCTATACTAACAGGGAACTTGCAGAGTGATAACAGATAATACAAAATATAACAACAGGTATATATCATCAATATAAATAACAGATAATGGTGTCAGATGTCATAGGTGAACATATACAGATAATAGTAATAACAGGCATATAAATACTAGATACGGGTGTCAGATGTCACAGGTGAACATATATAGATAATAGCATATATAATAATTTAAATAACTACAGCATCATATTTCAATTGTCGTTTCAATTTGAAATCAAATTTAATAAATACAAGAATGTTAATCGTGAGTGATTGCTCACCTTCCGAGGTTAGAGACGAAGGAGACTGAGATGAGTTACGAATCCAGGCACGAATTCCAAAGAAAAGCAAGATTGAACGCGAATTCGGTGGACAAGGCTGATAAACAGGAATAGATGAAATCAAATCAGATTTTGCTTGATACAGACTGAAATAAAATATATATTATTCATTATATTAATTTCTTAAACCAATATTAAATTTGGAATTCATATTTAAAATAAAATACATATGTACTTTCAAATAGATACTAAATCTAAACAAATATATATATATATATATATATATATATACTTATACATTTTTAAAACCACGGACCAAAGTATACCCATATACACTAATATATAAATGCTAATATAAACTGACGCACATGTTATAATTTTAAACGATACATCATATAAAAGTTAATTTATTACACTATATATACATATAAAGAACCTACCAACCGAACAACCATAATTATACTGTACTAAAAAAAATATTGTTATATAACACTGATAATACACCTTAATATATAGACTTGTATACAGTAACTTATAACGTAATATACAACAACTAACAAAGTATAGCCTATTACGTACAGCACAAAACGAACAGGTTATATAACTTTTTATATAACAAAGCATATACATCTATATACCCCATAACATTATATATGCTTATGAATATAAATTAATGCATAAACATAGGTATTAACTTTTAAACCCGTACTCCAAAGGTATTAACATTTATTAAAATCAACATTTTAAAGCACGTATTAAGTAAAATATTCCTATTATTATATTAAAACCAACTTTTAATTTAAGCACATACCAAGATTTAATTAATATACTGTGAACCTGCAAGCTTAGGAAAAACACGGGTTATAGGAAGATACAACCTTTCTTGCTTTGTATAGACCTGTATTCTATAGGCAGTAACGGTAAAGAAAGTTTTTTTTCTCAACTCATATAACTATTAAAAATGTGTATATATTTGTATGAGATAAACCACTGCAACCCAAACATATACCCTTGACAATGTCGAATACATATAAAACTTTATATATATACTGACCAAAGTAGAACATAACATTGTATTATACTTACTGTAACAACATCATATAAAACTCATATATATTCCTAACATAAAATATGCATTTGTATTTATACAGTAAACAAAATATGAATTACTATAACTTATATATATAGACTAACTTACAACTGAGTATTATAATCACATAGACCCCATCAAAACAGCAACCAAGTTATACAAGAACCTATATAAAATTTATGTTAAAACGTATATATTTAATATGTATAAAAGTCTATAAAATCCAACATAAAATTCATATAAACATCATATTATGTTATAAAGCTACAGACGTACATTATATATATATAATATGAACAAATAAAATACAAATATTTATATATATCTACCTAAATAAGACACACATACGCAGAACAAAACAATATCTATATATAAAAAGGGAAACGTGTATATATAAGGATCGAAAGATTAACATAAATAAACAAAAGAAACATAATTGTAAATAACTCAAAATCAAACACATGGAAACCGAACCTGGAGGGGACAGAGGAAGGAGTTTGGTAGGCTAGCAATGGCGCCAGGTTAGGCGGCGATGGGTTGACGAGGAGATGATCAATTGCCATGGCCGTGGGTGGAGGGATGAAGAGCTGGGAAGTGGAAAGATGTTTGCCTTTTGAGGTGAGGTAGAATGAAGATGGGCAAGCATGATTTACGGCAGGTAATATGGAAAGGTAGTGGAGTGGGACCGGCTACCATATATACTATATGTACATTGTAATAAAATTTGAAAAGCAAAATGTCAGATAAGAAGTGAAAAGGCAATGTAACTCACACGAATATAGATACAAAATATTTGCAATGTGAAAGGTCAAAAGCAGTTTCAAATTTAATAAAGCAATAGGCTAAACGGCTGGGCAATCGAAGAGACATGAGAAATCCAAAGACACAAAATACGGTACCGATATGATTTGCCGTTTCGTGGTTTCGCCACGTATCGGACATCGAAACAAACATATGAATATATTATGGTGTTCAGCATGACGGGACGATCAAAACGGTACATAAATATCAGTGGTACGATCATCCGATCAAAAGTCGATATTCGGTACTAGAAAATGCTGCTATTTGGCCAGAATTAAGATAAATGGAGCAATAGAAGTCCAAATTCCACGAAACGAATTTCGCAGTCTGATTCAGAATGCTCTGAATAAATTTTCTCCTGTTGACATATTTTGGTTTCGGAAAACTTTTAAATTCACTGTTATTAACCGATTTAAATTGAAATAAAATTTCACAGGAAAATAAACTTCAATATTATCAGATGAAAATTTACCAGTTGCTATATTAAAATAGACGTATTCCAAATAATAAATTTCAAATTTCAAATTTTATTGTTTAAAATTTCACAAAATTTCAACTAATTAAATAAATAAAATCACTCAAAATTTTGGGTCGTTACACTCTCCCCCACTCAAAACTTTTCGTCCCCGAAAAGAAAGGAGGTAGGAGAATAGAACAACCATGCAAAAAAAAAGTAGGTTAAAAGATAAGATTAGACAATTAATTTGAAACTATATATAAATTTTACTTAAACTATTCATTTGAAAACTTCATTTACAATTCAATTATCTTTAATACTTTAATACCTTTCAAAACTCATTTGTAAAGTTTCTTGCTTCCCTTATAAATACCATTTATGTTTAAATAACACCCTTATAAATATATGAAAACTATTTGAAACAATTATTTACATTATTACTTATATTTACAAAGAAGCTATTTGAAAACATTAAATCCATAATTCATAAATTTATTAATTTTTAACTCAAGATACCTTTCAAATATTATTAATAAATCAATAATCATTTACTTTAAATATGCTTGATTTAATTAATACTTCTAAAATATTTATAACACTAAAATGTTCTATTAAACCATGTAGTATATAAATAAACAATATTTAAAAAGGATATAGTCAACAAGGAAAAGAAGGAGATTCGGAAAAACAGATGATGGGTGAATAAATAAAGCTGAGCAGATAAGGTAGATTCAAAAGAATAGTATCGGGCACGAATAATAAATTCAGACCATTAGAATTTCAATTCGAATACAAAATTTCTTTGTTGTAAATACTTTAATAATAAAATACCTTTATAGTTGAAACAAATTTCCCTTCGAAAATACTTTTATAACTCGATGTTTCAACAAGTTTATCCTCGTTCCTGTAGACTCTGGTAGTGCGTTGATCAGGCGCAAAACTAGAATTCTCCAGGTACTTAGTAGACCTATTTCAACACCCAGTGAAAATACTCGAAAAACTTTTAAAAAGAGATAAGGAAAGTACAATCCAAACAAAAACGAACAAATCATGGATCGCAGATACACAATGGTTACGCCTGGGTCCCCCAGGAAACATCCGTACCTTTTAAGCATTCACTGCCTTGCGAATTTTGCCATGCAACAAAACGGTGGACCGTAGGATACATAAAAATGGTTACGCCTGGATCCCCCAGGAAACATCCATACCCCGTAAGCAATCTCTGCCTTGCGGATTACGCCACTAACACGACCATAGATCGCAGATACACAATGGTTACGCCTGGATCCCCCAGGAAACATCCGTACCTTTTAAGCAATCACTGCCTTACGAATTACGCTATGCAGTCGAGTTCGTAAGACCATGGGTAACGCCATGGAATTCGAAGGACACTCGAGTATCATATCCGGAAAACTAAAAATCAGAGAGAATAATATCGATAGAATGAATCCAAGATGTGGCCACAAATCGGATATCAAGCAGAAGGCACTTTCCATATCTTTACTTCGAAAATATGTATCATATAGTACCTTTTCAAATCACTTTCAAATATCGTACTTATATAAAATCCATTATATATAAGATTAAATTTTCAAATCAAATACTTTTCCAAAATCGAAAGTATATCAAATCATACTTATATAGACTTCAATTATATAAGATTTCACTTTCAAATTGAGTACCTTTTCAAATCCATAGTTTTCGAATCAATTTCATACTCATACAAATCAATTTTATATAAGTTCGACAACTCCCAAATCAAGTATTTAGTAACACAAGGTTCTCAGATTTCAATTTGTTTTAATATCAGTTCAATTTCAAAATCATATACAATTTCACCAGATTATTTCTTCTCAAATTAAATATCTTTAGTCTCAAAGTTTACAAAATAATAGATTTAGAAAATAAATCCAAATTTCCAAATCAATATAATTTAAGTCAACCAATTCATTTCCAAAATCAAATGTTTTCAAAATCATCTTATACTTACGTAAGGTCCATCTTATATAAGGATCAAATTTTTCAAAATAAATTTCGCTGTATGAAGAGCCATATGGGATTGAATATCTTTGCTTTTATGGGTTATATATCTTTGTAATTTAAATTGGAATTTTCTTTTAGTAAGCAAAGATATTCTAACTCGACAGCTTTCAATTTCAGCGTCAAAATATATCAATGATATTAGGATATATAAGATGTACATACGTCATCATTTCGCAAAATTACATTTGATCGCTCGCTCGATCACACAAGTTCGCTTTCGAACTAGTATTGTCCATTCGACTTCCCTAATGCGGATTTCGATATGGTTTCTCGACTAGAAGCCATCAGTCTCCTTGCATAGCCATATACTACGATAGAGAATTCTAGAATCAAGTCCAAAATCCATATCAAATATTCGCCAACAAGAATCGAATGAAAAATCATAACACGAAATGGTGTAATCCACCTCGAACTTGTGTACTCAAACCTGGATCAAATTAATTATGCGAATAAAACAGCAGACGTACAACTTATATATTTATTCCAACTTGTTAAATATATAGTTTCATAAAGATGTTACTAAGTTAAAATATTTAAACTAAATTTTATTCCAAATATTTTGAAGACCAAATTCTTTTCAAAACATTTCAAATCTAAATTCCATATTTAGAAAATTCAAAATAGCCTTATTCATTTACTTAACAAAACAGTTTCAACTTATTTAAATCATATTACTTCATACTTAAACATTCAAAACAACTTATATACTTTATCAAAATACTTTTCAAAATTTCTTAGCTTTGAAAAGTTAACCTTGATTTGGAAGTGCTCGAACTTCAAAATAGTCGAAGAAATCATTTTCAAATTCAAGACTTGGAAATCAGCAACAAATCAGTAAATCAATTTTAATAGATGGGGTTATATCAAATCCGAAACTCAAGGACTGAACACCGGCTTACTTCAAATCATTTCAAATATATATACATATATACTTTGAATATCAAATCTTACTTCGGAATTTGAAATCAAAATTGGTTTTGCAAAATCACTCGCATAGCAAAGCTATTAAAGTGGCCTATCCCTCACTCTGAAACTCGAAAATCAATGTCGATGATGCGTGCACTCATCACCGAAATTATTTTCCAGCGACATAAGTGAGTTCTGGACTTCTATTTTCTCAAACTTCTTTTGAAATTTCTTCAAAATCATTTGAACTCATAAAAATCATTTGAAACATTTCTTATTTGGAAAATACTTTTAAATCATTTTATTATTATATATTTCAAAATCTTATAACCAATTTCAAAACACCGGGTTCAATTCTCGAATTTCGAATTTAAAATCCTTCAGTTAAAAATCATTTTAGATAAATCAAATTTCTTATATGGTTTTTTTCAAAATTACAAATCCTTTCGAAACCTCAAATTCTTATTTTAGAAAGGGTATATAATCTTTATCGAAAACATTTCACTTTTATATATAGAATATAATCATACTTATCAAAGTAATAATTTCGATATATAAAACAATTTCTAAAATACAAACAAGCCCGATTTTTCAAAGGATGGTTCAAGAATGGATTTCAAAACAAAGATCGAGATTCAAATTAAAGGAACTCAAATCAAATAGAATTCTGATTCGAAGATAGGCTCGAACGAAGATGAGATAATTAATTACAAAACAGTAGATGGATACACTTATATAAATCGCGGGCGACCTTAACCGGGTCAACCGTGACTTCAAGAATATAATCGATGCGAAAATCTAAGGCAAATCGACATTCGATCGCCAGAGATAGAATTCGGCATAACAAGAGATGGAAACATCAAAACCGAGGGATATATAAATCTCCGGTGGATCAATGCCTATTGTAAAGGAGTTTCACCCCTTCACAAACCATTCAAAGATTGGTGGGATCCTATTCTTATAGAGATCATTCGAAGTGGAGTTATGGCATATTCCAGAATCAAAAGAATACAAATAGGGAGAGACAAGAATGAATTTTGGAACCGTAAGGAACATTCAAAAGTTCAAAGGAAATCGAGTCAAAAGGAAGAGATTAAACTCGAACGAAAGTGATTCTGTAAATAAATTTACAATATATGCTAAGTTTCGCCTAGAGCCAAAGCTCTGATACCAACTGTAACGACCCGCTATTTTGGACCATTCGCATCCATTATAAGTGTATAGGTAGACACTCATGCCGGAGTTGAATTGCTCAAAATACCGCGTTGTTAATTTATAATTTGGCAAAACTCAGCATATGCAGTAAATAAATCAATCACAGAATCACAGACACAGAGTAATACAATAATACGCAGCGGAATAGATAAAATAGTAGTTCATGAAGCTACTATATAAACATCAGAGTTAGAAATAAAATACAACAGAATATCTCAAATACAGTGAAGTCTCCAATCCAAACAGATGACTTCTGGGAACGAATCAACTGGAAAGCTGGAAGCTAAATCAAAAGTTGGATCTCCAAACGAAGCTCCAAACTCCAAAGGTGAGTCTCGAATGCTGTATCACTCAGTCTGACCCGAGCGTAAAGCAAAACACAAAACACTCGAGTCAGGATTAACATTCTTATATCAATAAATCCAACTCAAGTGAAATATCAACTGAAATACAAGTAACTTAAAGGATGTTTGGGATAACCATCCTCTAAGGATCTTCAGAACTATCTACGAGGTGGAAATATACACTATAACATCGTGGTCATTCCAAATTAATTTATACTTCAAAACCCAAATATCATTTCATTTCAAATATAACTATTTTCCAAGAGAGTATATTAATTAATTTATAAAGTAAAGCATTTAATTTTCTCAAGTCTCGCAATCGATTCAAATCAACTACAAAATTCCAAATTCAAATTTTATTCAAGCTCTATTCATCAATTCAATTCAGTTCTAATTATACCATTTAAATTTTCAATACATTTCAAAACTTTAATACTCAACATTTTCAAAGTTAAATTTAACCGTTTCATATAGCTCTTGATTTAACTTTATTATTATTAAATCAGGGAATATTAACTTAATAAATTCAATATCATTTAACTAGCCTTAAATTACATTTTTACTAAATATTTCTTTAACTTTATTTTAAACAAGAAATATTTATTAAGTTACTTAAATCAAACCCAAGTTATAAGTCATATCTTAAATTCCAATTTCAATAAGTTTCAAATAGGTTTAATTAAATAAAATTCTTTATTGAATCAATTTCAACTAAATTCAAATTATCTTCCTAACCTTAACTTATTCAAATTTTTACCAAAATCTATTTTGAAATATAGATATAAGTACTTAACCATATTATATGTATTCAATCAATCTTAATTAAATATAATATTATAATTAAATCTATATATATATCATTACCATTTATAAATAATAATTTAAGAATCAACTTTTATTTAAAACCATATATTTCTTCCCAAATCCATAGAATTTATTTTCAAAATATTTATATATATGGACCAACGGTGTTTGTATATATATATCTATCATATGGTTAAGTGATACGGATATTTATCATTTCAATCCGAAATTTAAATATATACGGGTAGATATCATTTCAACCCGTAATCCCAATTTCAATTCAAATGAAAATCGCTTGGGTTTATCATTTCAACCCATAACGATTTTCTCCTATTCTAAAGTCCGTTCGGGTATGTATCATTTCAACCCATAGTGAATTCTATACTAACAGGGAACTTGCAGAGTGATAACAGATAATACAAAATATAACAACAGGTATATATCATCAATATAAATAACAGATAATGGTGTCAGATGTCATAGGTGAACATATACAGATAATAGTAATAACAGGCATATAAATACTAGATACGGGTGTCAGATGTCACAGGTGAACATATATAGATAATAGCATATATAATAATTTAAATAACTACAGCATCATATTTCAATTGTCGTTTCAATTTGAAATCAAATTTAATAAATACAAGAATGTTAATCGTGAGTGATTGCTCACCTTCCGAGGTTAGAGACGAAGGAGAATGAGATGAGTTACGAATCCAGGCACGAATTCCAAAGAAAAGCAAGATTGAACGCGAATTCGGTGGACAAGGCTGATAAACAGGAATAGATGAAATCAAATCAGAGTTTGCTTGATACAGACTGAAATAAAATATATATTATTCATTATATTAATTTCTTAAACCAATATTAAATTTGGAATTCATATTTAAAATAAAATATACATATGTACTTTCAAATAGATACTAAATCTAAACAAAATATATATATATATATATATATATATATACTTATACATTTTTAAAACCACGGACCAAAGTATACCCATATACACTAATATATAAATGCTAATATAAACTGACGCACATGTTATAATTTTAAACGATACATCATATAAAAGTTAATTTATTACACTATATATACATATAAAGAACCTACCAACCGAACAACCATAATTATACTGTACTAAAAAAAATATTGTTATATAACACTGATAATACACCTTAATATATAGACTTGTATACAGTAACTTATAACGTAATATACAATAACTAACAAAGTATAGCCTATTACGTACAGCACAAAACGAACAGGTTATATAACTTTTTATATAACAAAGCATATACATCTATATACCCCATAACATTATCTATGCTTATGAATATAAATTAATGCATAAACATAGGTATTAACTTTTAAACCCGTACTCCAAAGGTATTAACATTTATTAAAATCAACATTTTAAAGCACGTATTAAGTAAAATATTCCTATTATTATATTAAAACCAACTTTTAATTTAAGCACATACCAAGATTTAATTATTATACTGTGAACCTGCAAGCTTAGGAAAAACACGGGTTATAGGAAGATACAACCTTTCTTGCTTTGTATAGACCTGTATTCTATAGGCAGTAACGGTAAAGAAAGTTTTTTTTTCTCAACTCATATAACTATTAAAAATGTGTATATATTTGTATGAGATAAACCACTGCAACCCAAACATGTACCCCTGACAATGTCGAATACATATAAAACTTTATATATATACTGACCAAAGTAGAACATAACATTGTATTATACTTACTGTAACAACATCATATAAAACTCATATATATTCCTAACATAAAATATGCATTTGTATTTATACAGTAAACAAAATATGAATTACTATAACTTATATATATAGACTAACTTACAACTGAGTATTATAATCACATAGACCCCATCAAAACAGCAACCAAGTTATACAAGAACCTATATAAAATTTATGTTAAAACGTATATATTTAATATGTATAAAAGTCTATAAAATCCAACATAAAATTCATATAAACATCATATTATGTTATAAAGCTACAGACATACATTATATATATATAATATGAACAAATAAAATACAAATATTTATATATATCTACCTAAATAAGACACACATATGCAGAACAAAACAATATCTATATATAAAAAGGGAAACGTGTATATATAAGGATCGAAAGATTAACATAAATAAACAAAAGAAACATATTTGTAAATAACTCAAAATCAAACACATGGAAACCGAACCTGGAGGGGACAGAGGAAGGAGTTTGGTAGGCTAGCAATGGCGCCAGGTTAGGCGGCGATGGGCTGACGAGGAGATGATCAATTGCCATGGCCGTGGGTGGAGGGATGAAGAGCTGGGAAGTGGAATGATGTTTGCCTTTTGAGGTGAGGTAGAATGAAGATGGGCAAGCATGATTTACGGCATGTAATATGGAAAGGTAGTGGAGTGGGACCGGCTACCATATATACTATATGTACATTGTAATAAAATTTGAAAAGAAAAATGTCAGATAAGAAGTGAAAAGGCAATGTAACTCACAGGAATATAGATACAAAATATTTGCAATGTGAAAGGTCAAAAGCAGTTTCAAATTTAATAAAGCAATAGGCTAAACGGCTGGGCAATCGAAGAGACATGAGAAATCCAAAGACACAAAATACGGTACCGATATGATTTGCCGTTTCGTGGTTTCGCCACGTATCGGACATCGAAACAAACATATGAATATATTATGGTGTTCAGCATGACGGGACGATCAAAACGGTACAAAAATATCAGTGGTACGATCATCCGATCAAAAGTCGATATTCGGTACCAGAAAATGCTGCTATTTGGCCAGAATTAAGATAAATGGAGCAATAGAAGTCCAAATTCCACGAAACGAATTTCGCAGTCTGATTCAGAATGCTCTGAATAAATTTTCTCCTGTTGACATATTTTGGTTTTCGAAAACTTTTAAATTCACTGTTATTAACCGATTTAAATTGAAATAAAATTTCACAGGAAAATAAACTTCAATATTATCAGATGAAAA
The DNA here is from genome assembly GCA_030737815.1 of Allium fistulosum. Lineage (NCBI taxonomy): Eukaryota > Viridiplantae > Streptophyta > Magnoliopsida > Asparagales > Amaryllidaceae > Allium > Allium fistulosum. The sequence goes on along the minus strand of CM060908.1, from coordinate 968,584,882 downwards.
TTTACCAGTTGCTATATTAAAATAGACGTATTCCAAATAATAAATTTTAAATTTCAAATTTTATTGTTTAAAATTTCACAAAATTTCAACTAATTAAATAAATAAAATCACTCAAAATTTTGGGTCGTTACACTCTCCCCCACTCAAAACTTTTCGTCCCCGAAAAGAAAGGAGGTAGGAGAATAGAACAACCATGCAAAAAAAAAGTAGGTTAAAAGACAAGATTAGACAATTAATTTGAAACTATATATAAATTTTACTTAAAATATTCATTTGAAAACTTCATTTACAATTCAATTATCTTTAATACTTTAATACCTTTCAAAACTCATTTGTAAAGTTTCTTGCTTCCCTTATAAATACCATTTATGTTTAAATAACACCCTTATAAATATATGAAAACTATTTGAAACAATTATTTACATTATTACTTATATTTACAAAGAAGCTATTTGAAAACATTAAATCCATAATTCATAAATTTATTAATTTTTAACTCAAGATACCTTTCAAATATTATTAATAAATCAATAATCATTTACTTTAAATATGCTTGATTTAATTAATACTTCTAAAATATTTATAACACTAAAATGTTCTATTAAACCATGTAGTATATAAATAAACAATATTTAAAAAGGATATAGTCAACAAGGAAAAGAAGGAGATTCAGAAAAACAGATGATGGGTGAATAAATAAAGCTGAGCAGATAAGGTAGATTCAAAAGAATAGTATCGGGCACGAATAATAAATTCAGACCATTAGAATTTCAATTCGAATACAAAATTTCTTTGTTGTAAATACTTTAATAATAAAATACCTTTATAGTTGAAACAAATTTCCCTTCGAAAAGACTTTTATAACTCGATGTTTCAACAAGTTTATCCTCGTTCCTGTAGACTCTGGTAGTGCGTTGATCAGGCGCAAAACTAGAATTCTCCAGGTACTTAGTAGACCTATTTCAACACCCAGTGAAAATACTCGAAAAACTTTTAAAAACAGATATGGAAAGTACAATCCAAACAAAAACGAACAAATCATGGATCGCAGATACACAATGGTTACGCCTGGGTCCCCCAGGAAACATCCGTACCTTTTAAGCATTCACTGTCTTGCGAATTTCGCCATGCAACAAAACGGTGGACCGTAGGATACATAAAAATGGTTACGCCTGGATCCCCCAGGAAACATCCATACCCCGTAAGCAATCTCTGCCTTGCGGATTATGCCACTAACACGACCATAGATCGCAGATACACAATGGTTACGCCTGGATCCCCCAGGAAACATCCGTACCTTTTAAGCAATCACTGCCTTACGAATTACGCTATGCAGTCGAGTTCGTAAGACCATGGGTAACGCCATGGAATTCGAAGGACACTCGAGTATCATATCCGGAAAACCAAAAATCAGAGAGAATAATATCGATAGAATGAATCCAAGATGTGGCCACAAATCGGATATCAAGCAGAAGGCACTTTCCATATCTTTACTTTGAAAATATGTATCATATAGTACCTTTTCAAATCACTTTCAAATATCGTACTTATATAAAATCCATTATATATAAGATTAAATTTTCAAATCAAATACTTTTCCAAAATCGAAAGTATATCAAATCATACTTATATAGACTTCAATTATATAAGATTTCACTTTCAAATTGAGTACCTTTTCACATCCATAGTTTTCGAATCAATTTCATACTCATACAAATCAATTTTATATAAGTTCGACAACTCCCAAATCAAGTATTTAGTAACACAAGTGTAACGACCCACTATTTTGGACCATTCAAATCGACAATAATCCACACATGTCAGACTTGAATAATGCAAAATAACAGATTGTAATAAAATTTGGAGCAAATAAAACCATTCACAGAATCACAGACACAGAAATATCAGAATAACTCGCAGCGGAATTTAAAAATACCATAGTGGTTCATAAAGCCACTAAATTCATAGTCTAAAATCAAATACAAAATACATAGTCTGAAACCCAATATAGTTCTGAAACAAGTACAGTAGAAATCCCAAATACCCAAGTCTCTAAAACAAAAGCTGAAATAAGACAACTGAAACTGAAATAGGAAGATAACTAGATAGGCAGAATCTCCAGTGATTTCGAGCTCCAGAAAGGTGAATCCAAAGCTGTGAATACTCAGGCTGACCCGAGCGTGAAATAAAACATAACACTCGAGTCAGGATATACATACTTATACAATGTAAACCAACTCAAATGAACTGTAGTAAAGGTACAAGTAACTTAGAAGATGCTTGGGACCGCCCATCCTCTAAGGATCCGTTAAACTATCTACTATGTAGTAATATTCGCTATTATAATAGTGTCTACATAAGTAAAGTATAATCATATCGGAAAATAGCGTTAAGGGGATGGAGAACCTTAACGCGGTCGGATCTTAAAATCATAATCGTACTAAAGCTCGATATGGTAGGTGACACGGCACAACTAGGCAATGCCAGGGTAGATATACCAATTACGCACACGGACTGATGGATACGCATAGCAGCCACTACCGTTCCACCTCGAACAACATTCCCAAATCGGAGGATGGCCATCTAGTCAAATCAGTAAGAGTATAATGTCGAAGGAATGTGTCCGAGAAGAGGTGCTACCTCACTGGTCCGAGATCGCTCCTGTTTTAGCCACCTTATGCCAACTCACGGGAGTTGGGTCCACGTAACATACCTTAAGAACGTCTCCACCATCCTACTTCATTCTGGAATCTCCACCGCGTACACGGTTGTCAAAGTGGTTTTCGGTATCGACAGAGAGTATGTCCATATCCGATCCCGGTCTCTTTGCCAACCAATCGTTATTATAACCCGTGGTTATAGATTTAAAACAATTTATCAAAATATACTTCGAATTAAACCATTTAAACACAAAGTCATCATTCCTTTAAATCAATATTATTTTTCCAAAATCTAACCCTTCGGAGTTCACTTATTCACTTAAACAAAAGCATTAAAATTTTCAGCTTCCACGGCATTTAAAAGTGTGGCGGTAAGTTATATTCGAAAACCATTTTATTTCAACAAAACAATATTTAAAATTATATCAGTTCAGTTTTAAACAAAATCATATTTCAGTCTACTGCAGTCCTTAACAAGTACTACAGTAGCTTTTCATTAGTTCAAGTTCAATTTTAGTTTCTGCTACAACAGCACTTACCAAGTACTATCATAGCTTTAGTTCATTTTAGTCTTTTGGTTCATTTATAAAAACCACAACACTTAAAAAGTGCTACAAATTCTACCTAGTTAAAACTTATAAAATCATACATTAAAAATGTTCATTTCAATCCTTTAACAAATTTTATTCCAAAGAAATTTTACAAGTTAAAACCAAACTTACCAATTTGCTTATTACATTCATTTCAACACTTAAGCTTAAACTTCATTTTTCCACAAATTTAAAACTAAATTTCAATTTCAATTAAATTAACTTAAGTTTCCATCTTTCCTTTTTTTCTTTTTTCCAAAATTTAAAAATTTAAGTTTCGCTTTAAAATCAATATTCCTCCATTTATTTATATTTATCACATAGAAAAATCATTTCTATTTTAAATAAATCATTTAAAAATTCGGTTTAAATCAAATTAAATATTATTACAATTTTTAAATTATTTAAAAATATTCAGAAAATACATAAAAATAACCACGGGTCTTTATAATATTTTCTAGCCTAATTCAAGTGATACGGATACTATATCATTTCAATCCGTAATTTACAAAGAAAAATCCGGGTTTTATCATTTCAAACCCGCAATCCCAAGTAAATAAAATTAAATTGAAAATCGCTCAGGCCTATCATTTCAGCCCATAACGACCTTCCCTTATTCTAAAGTCCGTTCGGGTGTGTATCATTTCAACCCATAGTGATTCTATTCTACAGGGAACTTGCAGTGTGATTTAACAGAATAGAATAACAGTAAAATAAGAACAGATATAACAGATGATACGATATGCAGTTTTAACAATTAACATCAACTATAAATAAATCACAGGTAATTATAACATCATTTATTTATTTATTTATTTCTACACATTCAGTTGCGGTCGTTTCACAATTATATAAGTATGAATATTCGTGTGAGATTTACTCACCTCTACGGAGCTGGAGATTCGGGAAAAAAAAGAAATACGATGTCTAACGAAAGCACGCGGAAAGCACGATCAGTTGTTGGCGGATTCGCCAACTGGATTCAAATCTAAAATCAAAAGAATAAAGCAAAAATTTGAATAAGCTAACGCACGTCAACTACCTCAACATTTTTGAGTAAATCAACTGGCAATCAAATTGAAACAAAAGTAAGGCTCGAAGGACATTTTGGCCGTGACTTCAACAAAGGCTGGGTGGCATACAAATCATGAATTCAAAACAAAGGTGACAAAAGCAAATTTGTTCATTCTTTTTTTTCAAAACAAGGGACAGTCACGTGACAAAACAACTTTTTCAAAACAAAGGTCAGTGGAGAACATACTCAAATACCCAAATACATAGGTGGCAACCATTTTCTCATTTCTTGTTTTCAATTTGCAGGGCTCGACCAACAACTTCAAAACAAAAAGGTGACAAACAACTTTTGTTCATCATTTTTCAAACAGAGGCTCGGGAATAGGATAGACAAAATACAAAATGCCAAGATAACAAAATACTTCACTACTTAGTTCACAATACAAGCTCGGTCTGCCGGTTCGGGTGGCATGGGTTGGTCAGCCTGGTTATGGTCTGGCGAAGGGTTTGGAGGGGCCGTGGGTTCTCGGTCTGGCCTGGGGACGTGGGTGGTAGCTGGCACATTGGTCTCGGCCTGGAGTAGGGGGTGTGGCTGGTCTGATCTCGGCCTGGGGTTGCCTGGTCTCGACATGGAGGCGAATGGGGCAGGCTCGGTCTGGTGGGGTGCGTGGGGTTTCGTGGTGGTCTGGTGGCTTGGAGGCGACTGGGCCATGGTGGATCTGGCGAAGGGGTTGGGTGGTGGGCTGGCATGGAGGCGATGGTGGGTTCTCGTGGTGGTGGGCAGTAGGGTCGGTGACGTGGTGGTGCCTGGTCACGGCCTGGGGTGGAGGAGCTGGGGTAGGGTGGCTGGCACAGTCTGGTGGAGGAAGGGCTGTGGGGTTCGGTGGTGGTAGGCTTGGGATTGGTGGTGGCAGGGGATAACATGATAAAACAAAACAAAAGATGAGGCAGGGGAAACAACAAACAAATCAACAAAAATGAAAAAAAGAAGTATGGAGTCTTTACCTTCTGATGCTCACGAAAGTTTGAAAAGGAAGCAACAGAGAAGTGTGAGATCTGGAAATATTTGTTTGTGAACGTGGAAGGTGAAACAACTGTCCACTAATTTGTAGAGAGAAGGCAAAAGGTAAAAGTTTGAAACGGCAGAGAGGAAAAAATGCAATTTAAGTGGAACGAAAAGTATGGAAGAAGTGGAATAATTCTCACGGCAAGGTAAGGCAAGATTTGAAAATTTCAGTAGAAATATACAGCTGAAATAAATGGACCATGGAACAGTGCACGTACAGTGTAACGCCCGAAGTAACGTACAACCGTTACTTGTTCCTTTTATTAAATAAATTTAAAAATGTTAACGGTTTCTTAAAATAAAACGTATCCTTTTTAAACAAAAATTTAAATTAGCTACTATCATCGTTAATAAAATTTGATTCTAATGTAAAGTTAAGAACGGACAAAACGTAACAAAATGTAACGTTTTAAATTTTCGTTTTATACAAATTACTACACTTTATATTATTAATATTTCGAAATGTTTTGTTTTTAAATTAAAATTTCGCTTTAAAATATCGGGCTGTTACACTCTCCCCCACTCAAAGCTTTTCGTCCTCGAAAAGGAACGAAGAAGGAAAACAAAGAAGGATAAGACAGAATAGCAAAAGTACCTGAAATAAACAATTCCGGATTCGAAGCACGAATGCTCTCCTCCGTCTCCCAGGTGCAATCCCGTTCATCAGTGCTCCACTGCACTTTGACCAGATTGACAGATTTTCTTCTTAGCTGCTTCGTACCTCGATCGACGATACGAAGTGGCTTCCTCTCAACAGTCAGATTTGGCTCAATATCCAAACTATCAAGGGCAGAAGGCTGAATAATAAGAGATGGATCATGCAGATAGCGACGAAGATGAGATACATGAAAGACGTTGTGAATTCCAGAAAATTTCTCGGGTAAATCCAGACGATAAGCAAGAGAACCAATTCTTTCCAAAATGCGGAAAGGACCAACGAATCTAGGAGATAGCTTTCCTCTACGACCAAAACGAATAACATTCCTTAAGGGAGAGACCTTAAGGAAAACCAAATCACCAACAACAAACTCTAAACTCCGTCTTCGACGATCGGCGTACTTCTTCTGTCTATCCTGATCAATCCTCATCTTCCTCTTAATCTCTTCGACTCTCTCTGAAGCTTCCAAAACCATCTCAGGACCAAGAACCAATCGATTACCAGATTCAATCCAACAAGAAGGAGATCTACAAGGTCGTCCGTAAAGAGCAGAAAATGGAGATGTCTCAATACTGGCCTGATAACTATTGTTATAAGTGAATTCGACAAGATGGAGATGATCGTCCCAAGATCCTCCATAATCAAGCACACAAGCACGAAGAAGATCTTCTAAAATCTGATTCACCCTTTCCGTTTGACCGTCGGTCTGTGGATGGTAAGCAGTGCTCAGATTTAGATGAGTACCCAAAGAATCCTGAAAGGCTTTCCAAAATCTACTAGTAAAGATAGGATCACGATCACAAACGATACTGAGAGGAACACCATGGAGACGAACAATCTCCCTCATGTAAATCTCAGACAAACTAGAAGCTGAACGGGTAGACTTGACCGGAATGAAATGAGCTGATTTGGTCAATCTATCCACAATAACCCAGATACTCTCGTTACCCTTCCTAGTCCTCGGTAAACCATCAATGAAATCCATAGAAACTTGTTCCCACTTCCAATTGGGAATCTCAAGAGGCTGCAATAAACCAGGAGTCTTCTGATGATCTGCCTTGACTTGCTGACAAGTCGCACACCTATTGACGAAAATGGAAATATCCCGCTTCATACCTTTCCACCAATATAACTTCTTCATATCCTGATACATCTTGGTTACGCCTGGATGAATAGAAAGTCTGGACTGATGATTCTCCCGAAGTAACTCCTGTCTCAATCCATCAACATTCGGGACACAAATCCTATTATTAATCCTCAATACACCCTTATCGTCAATCTGAGCTCCATTACCATCAAGACTACTACCTCCAACTCTACTTCGAACATTCTCCTTAATCAACTTAAGCATCTGATCTTCATCCTGCCTAGCCATAATACGATCCACAAGAGGTGAAGAAACAACAATCTGACACAACAAAGCTTTCTTCCTACTCAAAGCATCCGCCACTACGTTAGCCTTTCCCGGTGTATAGTTGATGTCGAGGTCATAAGAAGCAAGGAACTCTAACCACCTAACTTGTCTCTGATTCAAATCCTTCTGAGAGAAAATATACCTCAAAGACTGATGATCTGTGAAAAGCTCGAACTTGGTACCCAACAGATGATGTCTCCAAAGCTTCAAAGCGAAAACAACCGCAAGTAACTCTAGATCATGAGCAACATAATTTACTTCATGAGTCTTCAACTGTCTACTAGCATAAGCAATCACTCTACCATCCTGCATCAGAACAGCTCCCAAACCTTCTCGACAAGCATCAGTGTATACCGTTAATCCCTCATCTCCATTTGGAACGGTAAGAACAGGTGCGGAAGTAAGCTTGTCTTTTAACTCATTGAATGCGGCTTCACACTTACTACTCCAAATAAACTTAGTATTCTTCCGAGTTAAAGCAGTGAGAGGCGCAGCAATCCGAGCGAAATTCTCAATGAATCTCCGGTAATAACCGGCGAGGCCCAGAAAACTACGGATATCAGTAGGAGTCTTAGGAGTTTCCCAATCCTGTACAGAATAGGGAAAAAGAAGGATAATAGGAAAGATAGAGTAAATTGAAATGAAGCAAATGAAGAGAAAGAAAGAAAAACTTACATTGATCGCAGCGATCTTGACTGGATCAACTGAAACTCCATTACTAGAAACAATATGTCCAAGAAATCGGACTTCATCCTTCCAGAAATGGCATTTGGAAAATTTAGCTTTTAACTGATGCTTTCGAAGAGTTTCAAGAACAGATTTCAAATGTGACTCATGTTCTTCTTCAGACTTAGAGAATATGAGGATATCATCCACGAAGACTAGAACAAATTTATTTAGCACATCACGGAATACACGATTCATCAAGTCAACAAAGAAAGCGGGAGCATTAGTCAAACCAAAAGGCATGACTAACCATTCGAAGAATCCATTCTCAGTACGGAAAGCAGTCTTAGGAATACTTTCCTCGGCAACTCTGAGTTGGTGAAAACCTGTGGCTAGATCAAGCTGAGAGAAAACAGTAGCACCATAAAGCTGATCAAACATGTCATTGATGCGAGGCATTGGATATCTATTTTTCATAGTGAGTTTGTTCAACTCCCTATAATCAACACACATCCGAAGAGAACCATCGGACTTGGTGACAAAAACCATCGCGGCTCCCCATTCAGAAAAACTAGGTCTGATCAGACCCTTGGAAGATAGGTCTTCAATTTGTTTCCTTAACTCAACCTTCTCGCGGGGTGCCATTCTTCTAGGAGGAAGAACTATAGGTCGAGCTCCAGGAATGAGGTCAATGCGGAAATCAATTTCCCGCTTGGGAGGTAAAGCAGTAACTTCACCAAATACATCCGAGTAGTGATTAACTACACGGGTCGACTGAAGATCATCAATAGAAGCATCTAAAGAAAAGATAAAGCTACCAGCATAATCATGAGGCATACAGCCCTGAATAAGTAAAGAATTTCCTCGATCATCCTTAAGAGAAACAATTCGGGATTTACACGAGATACGGGCATCGTGTCTATCAAGCCAATCACTTCCAAGCAGCAAATCAAAAGCATCAAAACCAAGGATATAGAAATCGCCACTAAAACTATGATCGGAATGGAGGAGTTTCACATGTTTACAAATCTTATTAAGATTTGCAGGACCACCAATAGGATTAGAAACACATAGAGGAACAGAAGCATACTCAGGGGAAAGGAGATGTTCAAACTTATTACACAGGTCATCAGAAATAAAACTATGCGAAGCACCAGTATCAAATAAAACACGAACTGGATGATGAAATAAAGTAAAGGTGCCTTGAAGAGTACCTTGACTATCGCTAGGAGCAGGAGTAGGTGCGGGAGCAGGTGATGAAGCAGATGTGACAGCAAATACGCCAGATGGCTTTCCCTTCTGATATAAAGGACAGTCCTTCCTAAAATGACCCGGCTGAAGACAAACATGACAAAGATCCTTCCTGGTAACCTGGGGTGGAGGAACAGCAGCACTGGACGGATTAGGGCAACTATTGGCATAGTGTCCCTTTTGGTCACATTTGAAGCAAGTAATGGAGGAAAGATCAATAGGGTGTCTCTGGGAAGGAGCAGATGCTGAAGATCCCAAGCCCGCATGTTTGATCCAATTCTTCTTCTGCTGGTGGAAGTTGGGCTTTCTCTTCTTGGAATTTGCAGAGGAAGATTGTGAGACATGAGTACCAGAAGTAGCAGGACCCTTGGAAGTAGGGTTCTCATAGCGGATAGCCATATCCATGAGCTCAGTAAATGTGCCATGAACATGTGAAATAAGGCGATCGTAGAACTCTGGGCGAGCTCCAGAAATGAACTTCTCGTTCTTCTTTAGCTGAGTGTCGATAAGACCAGGACCGAATTTTGAGAGTTCATTGAACTTCCGTTCATACTCTGAGAAGGACATGGTACCCTGCTTGAGGTCCATGAATTCACGGTAAAGCTGAGATTTCCCGGCTTCGGGCATCCATTTTGCCACAAAAGCCTCCCTGAAAGAAGATACAAATCGAACTTAAGATAGATTCGAAAAGAAAGAAAATGGGGAAAAATTCAAGTTAACACAATGGATACCTGAACTGCTCCCATGAAAGATCACCTTCGTTAGTGCGAGTCGTAACAGACTCCCACCAATCTAGGGCTGACTCTTGCAGCTGCCATGCTGCTAACTGACGCTTCTGGGCATCAGTGATCTCTAAACCAGTAAAGATTCTTTCCAAACTTCTTAGCCATTGCTGGGCTTCAATGATACTTTCTGAACCGGTGAACTTAGTGCCACCGAGCTGAGAGAATTCCTTGCAAAGGACTGTAAACTTAACGGGTGCCACAGGTGGAGGAACTGGGGCAATACCACGACCCCTACCTCTAGCATTTCCACGATTCATCCTGGAAATATCAAGAATAAAATTTTAGGACAAGGTACAAAGAAGACTAAGATAAGTTAAGATAAAAACACGATAAGAACACTTGAATGAATATCCTAAAAATTCCTAACAAGGTAGATACGGAAAGAAGGAAGTTTAGAAAATTTCTTCTTGAAACAAGAAAACTTTATATCAAAATAATCTTTGAAAAATCATTTGAAAAATCATTTAAAATCATTTTATACTTTGAAAATACGTTCACTCACAAGGAAATGATTCTAAGTTTGATTTCACTCATTCTAGGGTATTTCTACCATATCTCTAATGAGTTTTTGCTCCATAGGCTAAGGTTTGCCTAAACCAAAGCTTTGATACCAAATGTAACGACCCACTATTTTGGACCATTCAAATCGACTATAATCCACACATGTCAGACTTGAATAATGCAAAATAACAGATTGTAATAAAATTTGGAGCAAATAAAATCATTCACAGAATCACAGACACAGAAATATCAGAATAACTCGCAGCAGAATTTAAAAATACCATAGTGGTTCATGAAGCCACTAAATACATAGTCTAAAATCAAATACAAAATACATAGTCTGAAACCCAATATAGTTCTGAAACAAGTACAGTAGAAATCCCAAATACCCAAGTCTCTAAAACAAAAGCTGAAATAAGACAACTGAAACTGAAATAGGAAGATAACTAGATAGGCAGAATCTCCAGTGATTCCGAGCTCCAGAAAGGTGAATCCAAAGCTGTGAATACTCAGGCTGACCCGAGCGTGAAATAAAACATAACACTCGAGTCAGGATATACATACTTATACAATGTAAACCAACTCAAATGAACTGTAGTAAAGGTACAAGTAACTTAGAAGATGCTTGGGACCGCCCATCCTCTAAGGATCCGTTAAACTATCTACTATGTAGTAATATTCGCTATTATAATAGTGTCTACATAAGTAAAGTATAATCATATCGGAAAATAGCGTTAAGGGGATGGAGAACCTTAACGCGGTCGGATCTTAAAATCATAATCGTACTAAAGCTCGATATGGTAGGTGACACGGCACAACTAGGCAATGCCAGGGTAGATATACCAATTACGCACACGGACTGATGGATACGCATAGCAGCCACTACCGTTCCACCTCGAACAACATTCCCAAATCGGAGGATGGCCATCTAGTCAAATCAGTAAGAGTATAATGTCGAAGGAATGTGTCCGAGAAGAGGTGCTACCTCACTGGTCCGAGATCGCTCCTGTTTTAGCCACCTTATGCCAACTCACGGGAGTTGGGTCCACGTAACATACCTTAAGAACGTCGCCACCATCCTACTTCATTCTGGAATCTCCACCGCGTACACGGTTGTCAAAGTAGTTTTCGGTATCGACAGAGAGTATGTCCATATCCGATCCCGGTCTCTTTGCCAACCAATCGTTATTATAACCCGTGGTTATAGATTTAAAACAATTTATCAAAATATACTTCGAATTAAACCATTTAAACACAAAGTCATTATTCCTTTAAATCAATATTATTTTTCCAAAATCTAACCCTTCGGAGTTCACTTATTCACTTAAACAAAAGCATTAAAATTTTCAGCTTCCACGGCATTTAAAAGTGTGGCGGTAAGTTATATTCGAAAACCATTTTATTTCAACAAAACAATATTTAAAATTATATCAGTTCAGTTTTAAACAAAATCATATTTCAGTCTACTGCAGTCCTTAACAAGTGCTACAGTAGCTTTTCATTAGTTCAAGTTCAATTTTAGTTTCTGCTACAACAGCACTTACCAAGTACTATCATAGCTTTAGTTCATTTTAGTCTTTTGGTTCATTTATAAAAACCACAACACTTAAAAAGTGCTACAGATTCTACCTAGTTAAAACTTATAAAATCATACATTAAAAATGTTCATTTCAATCCTTTAACAAATTTTATTCCAAAAAAATTTTACAAGTTAAAACCAAACTTACCAATTTGCTTATTACATTCATTTCAACACTTAAGCTTAAACTTCATTTTTCCACAAATTTAAAACTAAATTTCAATTTCAATTAAATTAACTTAAGTTTCCATCTTTCCTTTTTTTCTTTTTTCCAAAATTTAAAAATTTAAGTTTCGCTTTAAAATCAATATTCCTCCATTTATTTATATTTATCACATAGAAAAATCATTTCTATTTTAAATAAATCATTTAAAAATTCGGTTTAAATCAAATTAAATATTATTACAATTTTTAAATTATTTAAAAATATTCAGAAAATACATAAAAATAACCACGGGTCTTTATAATATTTTCTAGCCTAATTCAAGTGATACGGATACTATATCATTTCAATCCGTAATTTACAAAGAAAAATCCGGGTTTTATCATTTCAAACCCGCAATCCCAAGTAAATAAAATTAAATTGAAAATCGCTCAGGCCTATCATTTCAGCCCATAACGACCTTCCCTTATTCTAAAGTCCGTTCGGGTGTGTATCATTTCAACCCATAGTGATTCTATTCTACAGGGAACTTGTAGTGTGATTTAACAGAATAGAATAACAGTAAAATAAGAACAGATATAACAGATGATACGATATGCAGTTTTAACAATTAACATCAACTATAAATAAATCACAGGTAATTATAACATCATTTATTTATTTATTTATTTCTACACATTCAGTTGCGGTCGTTTCACAATTATATAAGTATGAATATTCGTGTGAGATTTACTCACCTCTACGGAGCTGGAGATTCGGGAAAAAAAAGAAATACGATGTCTAACGAAAGCACGCGGAAAGCACGATCAGTTGTTGGCGGATTCGCCAACTGGATTCAAATCTAAAATCAAAAGAATAAAGCAAAAATTTGAATAAGCTAACGCACGTCAACTACCTCAACATTTTTGAGTAAATCAACTGGCAATCAAATTGAAACAAAAGTAAGGCTCGAAGGACATTTTGGCCGTGACTTCAACAAAGGCTGAGTGGCATACAAATCATGAATTCAAAACAAAGGTGACAAAAGCAAATTTGTTCATTCTTTTTTTTCAAAACAAGGGACAGTCACGTGACAAAACAACTTTTTCAAAACAAAGGTCAGTGGAGAACATACTCAAATACCCAAATACACAGGTGGCAACCATTTTCTCATTTCTTGTTTTCAATTTGCAGGGCTCGACCAACAACTTCAAAACAAAAAGGTGACAAACAACTTTTGTTCATCATTTTTCAAACAGAGGCTCAGGAATAGGATAGACAAAATACAAAATGCCAAGATAACAAAATACTTCACTACTTAGTTCACAATACAAGCTCGGTCTGCCGGTTCGGGTGGCATGGGTTGGTCAGCCTGGTTATGGTCTGGCGAAGGGTTTGGAGGGGCCGTGGGTTCTCGGTCTGGCCTGGGGACGTGGGTGGTAGCTGGCACATTGGTCTCGGCCTGGAGTAGGGGGTGTGGCTGGTCTGATCTCGGCCTGGGGTTGCCTGGTCTCGACATGGAGGCGAATGGGGCAGGCTCGGTCTGGTGGGGTGCGTGGGGTTTCGTGGTGGTCTGGTGGCTTGGAGGCGACTGGGCCATGGTGGATCTGGCGAAGGGGTTGGGTGGTGGGCTGGCATGGAGGCGATGGTGGGTTCTCGTGGTGGTGGGCAGTAGGGTCGGTGACGTGGTGGTGCCTGGTCACGGCCTGGGGTGGAGGAGCTGGGGTAGGGTGGCTGGCACGGTCTGGTGGAGGAAGGGCTGTGGGGTTCGGTGGTGGTAGGCTTGGGATTGGTGGTGGCAGGGGATAACATGATAAAACAAAACAAAAGATGAGGCAGGGGAAACAACAAACAAATCAACAAAAATGAAAAAAAGAAGTATGCAGTCTTTACCTTCTGATGCTCACGAAAGTTTGAAAAGGAAGCAACAGAGAAGTGTGAGATCTGGAAATATTTGTTTGTGAACGTGGAAGGTGAAACAGCTGTCCACTAATTTGTAGAGAGAAGGCAAAAGGTAAAAGTTTGAAACGGCAGAGAGGAAAAAATGCAATTTAAGTGGAACGAAAAGTATGGAAGAAGTGGAATAATTCTCACGGCAAGGTAAGGCAAGATTTGAAAATTTCAGCAGAAATATACAGCTGAAATAAATGGACCATGGAACAGTGCACGTACAGTGTAACGCCCGAAGTAACGTACAACCGTTACTTGTTCCTTTTATTAAATAAATTTAAAAATGTTAACGGTTTCTTAAAATAAAACGTATCCTTTTTAAACAAAAATTTAAATTAGCTACTATCATCGTTAATAAAATTTGATTCTAATGTAAAGTTAAGAACGGACAAAACGTAACAAAATGTAACGTTTTAAATTTTCGTTTTATACAAATTACTACACTTTATATTATTAATATTTCGAAATGTTTTGTTTTTAAATTAAAATTTCGCTTTAAAATATCGGGCTGTTACAACAAGGTTCTTAGATTTCAATTTGTTTTAATATCAGTTCAATTTCAAAATCATATACAATTTCACCAGATTATTTCTTCTCAAATTAAATATCTTTAGTCTCAAAGTTTCCAAAATAATAGATTTAGAAAATAAATCCAAATTTCCAAATCAATATAATTTAAGTCAACCAATTCATTTCCAAAATCAAATGTTTTCAAAATCATCTTATACTTACGTAAGGTCCATCTTATATAAGGATCAAATTTTTCAAAATAAATTTCGCTGTATGAAGAGCCATATGTGATTGAATATCTTTGCTTTTATGGGTTATATATCTTTGTAATTTAAATTGGAATTTTCTTTTAGTAAGCAAAGATATTCTAACTCGACAGCTTTCAATTTCAGCGTCAAAATATATCAATGATATTAGGATATATAAGATGTACATACGTCATCATTTCGCAAAATTACATTTGATCGCTCGCTCGATCACACAAGTTCGCTTTCGAACTAGTATTGTCCATTCGACTTCCCTAATGCGGATTTCGATATGGTTTCTCGACTAGAAGCCATCAGTCTCCTTGCATAGCCATATACTACGATAGAGAATTCTAGAATCAAGTCCAAAATCCATATCAAATATTCGCCAACAAGAATCGAATGAAAAATCATAACACGAAATGGTGTAATCCACCTCGAACTTGTGTACTCAAACCTGGATCAAATTAATTATGCGAATAAAACAGCAGACGTACAACTTATATATTTATTCCAACTTGTTAAATATATAGTTTCATAAAGATGTTACTAAGTTAAAATATTTAAACTAAATTTTATTCCAAATATTTTGAAGACCAAATTCTTTTCAAAACATTTCAAATCTAAATTCCATATTTAGAAAATTCAAAATAGCCTTATTCATTTACTTAACAAAACAGTTTCAACTTATTTAAATCATATTACTTCATACTTAAACATTCAAAACAACTTATATACTTTATCAAAATACTTTTCAAAATTTCTTAGCTTTGAAAAGTTAACCTTGATTTGGAAGTACTCGAACTTCAAAATAGTCGAAGAAATCATTTTCAAATTCAAGACTTGGAAATCAGCAACAAATCAGTAAATCAATTTTAATAGATGGGGTTATATCAAATCCGAAACTCAAGGACTGAACACCGGCTTACTTCAAATCATTTCAAATATATATACATATATACTTTGAATATCAAATCTTACTTCGGAATTTGAAATCAAAATTGGTTTTGCAAAATCACTCGCATAGCAAAGCTATTAAAGTGGCCTATCCCTCACTCTGAAACTCGAAAATCAATGTCGATGATGCATGCACTCATCACCGAAATTATTTTCCAGCGACATAAGTGAGTTCTGGACTTCTATTTTCTCAAACTTCTTTTGAAATTTCTTCAAAATCATTCGAACTCATAAAAATCATTTGAAACATTTCTTATTTGGAAAATACTTTTAAATCATTTTATTATTATATATTTCAAAATCTTATAACCAATTTCAAAAACATCGGGTTCAATTCTCGAATTTCGAATTTAAAATCCTTCAGTTAAAAATCATTTTAGATAAATCAAATTTCTTATATGGTTTTTTTCAAAATTACAAATCCTTTCGAAACCTCAAATTCTTATTTTAGAAAGGGTATATAATCTTTATCGAAAACATTTCACTTTTATATATAGAATATAATCATACTTATCAAAGTAATAATTTCGATATATAAAACAATTTCTAAAATACAAACAAGCCCGATTTTTCAAAGGATGGTTCAACAATGGATTTCAAAACAAAGATCGAGATTCAAATTAAAGGAACTCAAATCAAATAGAATTCTGATTCGAAGATAGGCTCGAACGAAGATGAGATAATTAATTACAAAACAGTAGATGGATACACTTATATAAATCGCGGGCGACCTTAACCGGGTCAACCGTGACTTCAAGAATATAATCGATGCGAAAATCTAAGGCAAATCGACATTCGATCGCCAGAGATAGAATTCGGCATAACAAGAGATGGAAACATCAAAACCAAGGGATATATAAATCTTCGGTGGATCAATGCCTATTGTAAAGGAGTTTCACCCCTTCACAAACCATTCAAAGATTGGTGGGATCCTATTCTTATAGAGATCATTCGAAGTGGAGTTATGGCATATTCCAGAATCAAAAGAATACAAATAGGGAGAGACAAGAATGAATTTTGGAACCGTAAGGAACATTCAAAAGTTCAAAGGAAATCGAGTCAAAAGGAAGAGATTAAACTCGAACGAAAGTGATTCTGTAAATAAATTTACAATATATGCTAAGTTTCGCCTAGAGCCAAAGCTCTGATACCAACTGTAACGACCCGCTATTTTGGACCATTCGCATCCATTATAAGTGTATAGGTAGACACTCATGCCGGAGTTGAATTGCTCAAAATACCGCGTTGTTAATTTATAATTTGGCAAAACTCAGCATATGCAGTAAATAAATCAATCACAGAATCACAGACACAGAGTAATACAATAATACGCAGCGGAATAGATAAAATAGTAGTTCATGAAGCTACTATATAAACATCAGAGTTAGAAATAAAATACAACAGAATATCTCAAATACAGTGAAGTCTCCAATCCAAACAGATGACTTCTGGGAATGAATCAACTGGAAAGCTGGAAGCTGAATCAAAAGTTGGATCTCCAAACGAAGCTCCAAACTCCAAAGGAGAGTCTCGAATGCTGTATCACTCAGTCTGACCCGAGCGTAAAGCAAAACACAAAACACTCGAGTCAGGATTAACATTCTTATATCAATAAATCCAACTCAAGTGAAATATCAACTGAAATACAAGTAACTTAAAGGATGTTTGGGATAACCATCCTCTAAGGATCTTCAGAACTATCTACGAGGTGGAAATATACACTATAACACCGTGGTCATTCCAAATTAATTTATACTTCAAAACCCAAATATCATTTCATTTCAAATATAACTATTTTCCAAGAGAGTATATTAATTAATTTATAAAGTAAAGCATTTAATTTTCTCAAGTCTCGCAATCGATTCAAATCAACTACAAAATTCCAAATTCAAATTTTATTCAAGCTCTATTCATCAATTCAATTCAGTTCTAATTATACCATTTAAATTTTCAATACATTTCAAAACTTTAATACTCAACATTTTCAAAGTTAAATTTAACCGTTTCATATAGCTCTTGATTTAACTTTATTATTATTAAATCAGGGAATATTAACTTAATAAATTCAATATCATTTAACTAGCCTTAAATTACATTTTTACTAAATATTTCTTTAACTTTATTTTAAACAAGAAATATTTATTAAGTTACTTAAATCAAACCCAAGTTATAAGTCATATCTTAAATTCCAATTTCAATAAGTTTCAAATAGGTTTAATTAAATAAAATTCTTTATTGAATCAATTTCAACTAAATTCAAATTATCTTCCTAACCTTAACTTATTCAAATTTTTACCAAAATCTATTTTGAAATATAGATATAAGTACTTAACCATATTATATGTATTCAATCAATCTTAATTAAATATAATATTATAATTAAATCTATATATATATCATTACCATTTATAAATAATAATTTAAGAATCAACTTTTATTTAAAACCATATATTTCTTCCCAAATCCATAGAATTTATTTTCAAAATATTTATATATATGGACCAACGGTGTTTGTATATATATATCT
Organism: Allium fistulosum; assembly: GCA_030737815.1. NCBI lineage: Eukaryota > Viridiplantae > Streptophyta > Magnoliopsida > Asparagales > Amaryllidaceae > Allium > Allium fistulosum. The sequence goes on along the minus strand of CM060908.1, from coordinate 968,566,367 downwards.
ATCATATGGTTAAGTGATACGGATATTTATCATTTCAATCCGAAATTTAAATATATACGGGTAGATATCATTTCAACCCGTAATCCCAATTTCAATTCAAATGAAAATCGCTTGGGTTTATCATTTCAACCCATAACGATTTTCTCCTATTCTAAAGTCCGTTCGGGTATGTATCATTTCAACCCATAGTGAATTCTATACTAACAGGGAACTTGCAGAGTGATAACAGATAATACAAAATATAACAACAGGTATATATCATCAATATAAATAACAGATAATGGTGTCAGATGTCATAGGTGAACATATACAGATAATAGTAATAACAGGCATATAAATACTAGATACGGGTGTCAGATGTCACAGGTGAACATATATAGATAATAGCATATATAATAATTTAAATAACTACAGCATCATATTTCAATTGTCGTTTCAATTTGAAATCAAATTTAATAAATACAAGAATGTTAATCGTGAGTGATTGCTCACCTTCCGAGGTTAGAGACGAAGGAGACTGAGATGAGTTACGAATCCAGGCACGAATTCCAAAGAAAAGCAAGATTGAACGCGAATTCGGTGGACAAGGCTGATAAACAGGAATAGATGAAATCAAATCAGATTTTGCTTGATACAGACTGAAATAAAATATATATTATTCATTATATTAATTTCTTAAACCAATATTAAATTTGGAACTCATATTTAAAATAAAATATACATATGTACTTTCAAATAGATACTAAATCTAAACAAAAATATATATATATATATACTTATACATTTTTAAAACCACGGACCAAAGTATACCCATATACACTAATATATAAATGCTAATATAAACTGACGCACATGTTATAATTTTAAACGATACATCATATAAAAGTTAATTTATTACACTATATATACATATAAAGAACCTACCAACCGAACAACCATAATTATACTGTACTAAAAAAAAATATTGTTATATAACACTGATAATACACCTTAATATATAGACTTGTATACAGTAACTTATAACGTAATATACAACAACTAACAAAGTATAGCCTATTACGTACAGCACAAAACGAACAGGTTATATAACTTTTTATATAACAAAGCATATACATCTATATACCCCATAACATTATATATGCTTATGAATATAAATTAATGCATAAACATAGGTATTAACTTTTAAACCCGTACTCCAAAGGTATTAACATTTATTAAAATCAACATTTTAAAGCACGTATTAAGTAAAATATTCCTATTATTATATTAAAACCAACTTTTAATTTAAGCACATACCAAGATTTAATTATTATACTGTGAACCTGCAAGCTTAGGAAAAACACGGGTTATAGGAAGATACAACCTTTCTTGCTTTGTATAGACCTGTATTCTATAGGCAGTAACGGTAAAGAAAGTTTTTTTTTTCTCAACTCATATAACTATTAAAAATGTGTATATATTTGTATGAGATAAACCACTGCAACCCAAACATATACCCCTGACAATGTCGAATACATATAAAACTTTATATATATACTGACCAAAGTAGAACATAACATTGTATTATACTTACTGTAACAACATCATATAAAACTCATATATATTCCTAACATAAAATATGCATTTGTATTTATACAGTAAACAAAATATGAATTACTATAACTTATATATATAGACTAACTTACAACTGAGTATTATAATCACATAGACCCCATTAAAACAGAAACCAAGTTATACAAGAACCTATATAAAATTTATGTTAAAACGTATATATTTAATATGTATAAAAGTCTATAAAATCCAACATAAAATTCATATAAACATCATATTATGTTATAAAGCTACAGACGTACATTATATATATATAATATGAACAAATAAAATACAAATATTTATATATATCTACCTAAATAAGACACACATACGCAGAACAAAACAATATCTATATATAAAAAGGGAAACGTGTATATATAAGGATCGAAAGATTAACATAAATAAATAAAAGAAACATATTTGTAAATAACTCAAAATCAAACACATGGAAACTGAACCTGGAGGGGACAGAGGAAGGAGTTTGGTAGGCTAGCAATGGCGCCAGGTTAGGCGGCGATGGGCTGACGAGGAGATGATCAATTGCCATGGCCGTGGGTGGAGGGATGAAGAGCTGGGAAGTGGAAAGATGTTTGCCTTTTGAGGTGAGGTAGAATGAAGATGGGCAAGCATGATTTACGGCAGGTAATATGGAAAGGTAGTGGAGTGGGACCGGCTACCATATATACTATATGTACATTGTAATAAAATTTGGAAAGCAAAATGTCAGATAAGAAGTGAAAAGGCAATGTAACTCACAGGAATATAGATACAAAATATTTGCAATGTGAAAGGTCAAAAGCAGTTTCAAATTTAATAAAGCGATAGGCTAAACGGCTGGGCAATCGAAGAGACATGAGAAATCCAAAGACACAAAATACGGTACCGATATGATTTGCCGTTTCGTGGTTTCGCCACGTATCGGACATCGAAACAAACATATGAATATATTATGGTGTTCAGCATGACGGGACGATCAAAACGGTACACAAATATCAGTGGTACGATCATCCGATCAAAAGTCAATATTCGGTACTAGAAAATGCTGCTATTTGGCCAGAATTAAGATAAATGGAGCAATAGAAGTCCAAATTCCACGAAACGAATTTCGCAGTCTGATTCAGAATGCTCTGAATAAATTTTCTCCTGTTGACATATTTTGGTTTCGAAAAACTTTTAAATTCACTGTTATTAACCGATTTAAATTGAAATAAAATTTCACAGGAAAATAAACTTCAATATTATCAGATGAAAATTTACCAGTTGCTATATTAAAATAGACGTATTCCAAATAATAAATTTTAAATTTCAAATTTTATTGTTTAAAATTTCACAAAATTTCAACTAATTAAATAAATAAAATCACTCAAAATTTTGGGTCGTTACAGATATTCTGCCTTATCTTACATTCCTCCCTAAAATGAGAAACATCATTTTTATTTCTGAATTTATTCCAGTCTTTCAAGTTTCCTTTTGTAATTTGAAGAAAGTTACTAAATTTGTACTGGGCAGTGCCCTGTACCTTGGAAGACAGACTGTTTTTGATGATATCTTTGTAATTGTTTTCATAAACCCACCAATTAATAAATCTGAAAGGGGAATTTTTCTTTTAAAATTTATTTTGAGTGAGAAAAATTTGGATTGGGGTGTGGTCACTAGAGGCTTGAGGTAAAGTGTAGCATTTGAAATCTTTAAAAAAAATTTGGTAAATCTAAGATTAAGTAAGATTCTGTCTAGTTTACAGTGGATGTTTCTGAATTTTCAAGATTTCCAAGTATATTTGTTTCCAAAAATAAATGGTTCATACAAACCAGTTTTGAGCAAAAACTTCTTTAAAATATCTATTTTTTTAGAAGGAAAAGGGATCCCACCTCTTTTTTCATGAGCATGCATAATAGTATTAAAATCACCTATAATAATCCAAGGGGAGTGCTTATTAGAATTAATCTGATCAAGGTTTTCCCAAAGTGTTTGCCTTTCATACTCACTGTTTGATGCATAGACAAAGGTGATTTCTATTTGAAAACCTCCTTTGTTAATACATTTACAATAAATAAATTGGAAATTAACAAAATGTTGATAAATATCCTAAATAGTAGGATCCCAAATGACCATGATTCTACCATTCCCCCCATCTGATTATTATTAACAATATTCCAATTATTTAAGCTTTTAATATGATAATCCTTAATCTTAGAATTATCTAATTTATGTTCAAGCAAGCCAACTATACTAGGGTTTTCAGTCTTAAGAAGATTAGACAGGTCCAATCTTCTTTTAGGAGAATTGAGACCTCTGACATTCCACGTAATTATAGACATAATAAAAATAATTAAAGATTAAAATAGAAGGATACACAAAGGATACATGAAGCAGCAACAGCTATGCACTGTGACTGCCCTCTTCTTCAAAAGTTTCTATCGTTTTCCCTTTCTTTTTGTATGTAGTTATGCTAAGTGCTTTTAACTGTTCATCCCATTTGGAATTTTTGATGATGTATTTCTTTTTGAATTCACTGTCTTCTGTATTTTCAGTGCTTCCATTGTCAACTATCTCTTTAATACTTTTCATTCTGCCTTTTCTCTTATCCTTTCTGTTTTTTCTGTTTTTCCTTAAGATTGAAGTAGAATTTGAAACCAAGCTGATAGCCTTTTGAATGTTGTAATCTGAGTTTGAATTTGAATTTTTGATAATTGGAGAGAGATGAGAAGCAAGGTGACTGATATTGGGGTTTTCGGATGGTTCTGTACTTAAAATATTATTAATGTAAGATCCAACATCCAAATTCATACTCTCTGTATCAGTTGAGACCTCAATTTCTTGATAATTCATGACCTTTGCTTGAGATACTTCAGTGGTTTTCTATGGTCTTTCAGATATTTCAGAAATGATTTCAATTTCATTGCCTTGAATTGTCAGATCTTTAATACCTTCCTATGAATCCTTTTCAAGGGGAAGTTCTTGAGCAATAAATGTTTCTTCAATATTTAAACTTTTTCCAAAAGTATCATTAAAAGATTGTGGATTCTTTTTGTTGTAAAGATCAGATAATGCTTTTCCTGCAGTAACTTCTCCATCCACAGTAAAGGTGCTGCAATTGACTTCTGAATTTTCTTGCATGCTTTGTTTTTTTTCCAAACCAATTTAGAATCACAACTTTCTATTGAAAGTCCAAAATAAGAACATGTTTTGCATCTAGGGGGAACCCATTCATATTCAATGTTTTGAACTAAGTTTTCACCATCATGTAAAGAAATAGTAACTTCATTTGGAAGGTCTGAAACTGCTTTAATTTCAACTAGTATTCTTGCAAAAGAAAGTCTTGTTTCTTTTGCGGCGTGCTCATCTAATTTGAGAGGAGTACCAACCACACTGGCAATAGAACTTAAAATTTCACTGTCCCACAACCTAAGATTTAATTTAGGCAGTTTAATCCATATAGACATAGTAATTAGTAAATCTCTGTCAAGATTAATTTTACTGCTCCATTTTTCATAATGATAAGCTTTCCATTAATAAAAAATGGACCTCCATTAATTGCATTATCACAGTCAGTAGTATTAGAAAATCTGATTAGAAAGAATCCATTATTACGAGTAAAAATGTCGAAATTACCAGTGGGATTACATGATTTAGCAATAACCGCCTTGAAATGATGATAATCGGGTCTATTGTCGAATACATAAGCAAGAACTGAGAAACCCCATTTACTCTCAGCCCTTCTACTAGCCTCCACGCTCACCACCACTATTTTCTTCTCATTAATGGATAAAGGAACCACATATTTCAGGTCAAATACAGAATTTGAGCCTCCTTTCTTGATCATTTCTGCCCATGAAGAAGGTTTGATCAGGTTAGTACTTGGTTGGGATGAAGTTTCATTATTTTGAACGATTCTTGCATTGATTCTTGAATTTCTGAACTGAGTTTCTGAGTTTGGAACTTACTGGTTGGATCTTGCAATATTTCTTGCATAATTTCCTCCACATATATAATTTCTTGAATTGAAAGATCCTTGATTTGCATTTCTGTAGTACTGTTTAGAGTAAAACGTATTACCTTGTTTCAGGTTGGATCGATAAGAACCTACACCAGCACGCTGCAAAGCAGATTCTTTATTCAACTGTTTAGATGTTCTGCTTTGTACAACCTGAAAACCTTCTTCATTTGTATCAGGCACCTTCGCTGACAGTAGTGGAACATGCGTGATGCAGCGCGAGATAAAGGAAAACGAATCACCTTAAATCGCGAACAAATCCAGAATGGCGAAACCCTAAGTCGCTTCTCCTTTTGCCGCTCCAGCCCTAGGTCGCGAACGAGAGTAGGTCGCAAGCTCCAGATTTCCAATGCCGCATCGCTGCCGTGCTCCTTAGGTCGCGAATCCTTGTGTCGCGAGCAGACAGTTAAGTCGCGAATTAGAGTAGGTCGCGAGCTCCAGATTTCCAATGTCGCATCTTCCTTATGTCGCGAACGACCTTTCAGTAGGTCGCTGTTGCTTAAGTCGCTGAAGATTAGGTCGCCAAGCTTTAGATCATTGTCATTCCAGTTAAGTCGTTCCCGCTCCAATAGGTCGCAAAATCTCTTAAGTCGCCGCTTACTTAGGTCGTAAGTCATTTTTTGTTAAGTCGTGTGTTTTTTTAAGTCGTTTGTGATGTATTTTCTTAAGTCGTGTAAAGTGTTGTAACGTGTGTTGAGTTGTACTTTCCCTATAAATAGGGGTGTGTTGTCATTGTAAAAAAGAGGTTGAATTTTAAATAAAATTTGGTTTGTGCTTCTTGCCTCCATTAAAATTGGTAGTTGAGTGTTATCTCCTATCTCCACCTTCGGCATTCGAGTGCGCTCGAATCAACGATTGTTGAAGCCAATTCACAGAATCAAGTGCGCTTGATCAACGTTCGAAGAATTGTAGATCTTCTCCCATGACATCGTGCGCGATCAACGTGTCGAAGATTGCTAGAATCCGGTATCTTCGTGATCAACGGATTTGGGCATTTGAGTATTCTTAAATTCACCGATTTATCATCGATTCACCGATTATTTTCGCTAATCGTGTGAAATCCTGGACGGATTTGATTTACATCGTCGAATTCACTTCCTCGGCTGCATCAATGCGGCAATGGATTCGATGGAGGAGGAGGAGAGTGAGATGGAGTGGAATGAGAAGACTCATCTATTTGATCAAGATTATAGATATGATTGTTCAGGAATTTTGTAAAATCTGCCGTTGTTTTTTACATTGATGACTTTTTTGTTAGCACTAGTGGTTCACATTTGGATTTTTGTTTTAAAGAGATAGCCAACATATGAAGTTTCTTTAGATACTCCATTTTTTGAACATGGTCCATCAATGCCAACAAGTATTATCACGGGGATACAACTCGTGATCTTCAATCCCATAGTCAAAATTTCCAACCAACTTAGCTAACCCTGTTGGTTTAGATACTCCATTTTTGCTTCATAAAAACTTCTTGAATTTGCTTCATTATAATATGTATCCATAATTACTTGTAGGCTGTTACAATACTCCCTGCTTTTATCTACTTCTTTCTACAGATTGGTTTTTTTAGTAACTTATTCTTTCAAAATAAACTTGGCTTGTTTCTTCAACCACGTAATCATCATACTGATACCAATAGTTACAGTATTTAAAAGGTCTTGCTCCTTCAAAGTTGTTGTTCTGGTCTAGCCATGTAATAAGTGGTGATTGATCACTAGACATGAAACTAAGTGCAGTAACTTTTGAATATGGAAATTTAGTGAATCAATCATGGTTTACTAGAACTCTATCTTGTCTGCATCAAATGTCATTTTGAAGGCTAGTTCTCCATGTGAATTGCATCCCATTTACTTCATGTTCCATAAGCCCACATTTAATCAAGTATTAAGTTCATCAGTCTTACTAGTTGGCAACAAACTACCCTAAGATTTTTCTTTAGAGAGCCTCCTGCAATTTGTTGAAAGCCATGGTAAATTGAGTAGTGTACTATCTAATTCAAGCTTATCCCATAGGCTATTTCTAAGGATATCATGATTTTTTGCATATTTAAATAAAGTGACAAGTTCAGCTCCTCCTTTATTTTACAATAAAACTATGATGTGTTGCTTACTTGTTGATAATAGAATATTATCCCCATATTGTTTATTTATGTACACTAGAATTCTACACTTATAACAAAATTCTGGGTTATCTAAAGCAAACTAATTGTTATTCTAATCTATACTATATTATTATTAGTGAGTTAAATTTCAAGCTCACACAGGCCCCCTTGAATTTTGGCAACTGAACAGTCTCCAAATTTTTCATCCTCTACGCTGACGCAATTTTTTGTTCTTACGCGTTTATTTTGTGACAATTTCTACATCGTCCTACTCTTTCTCTTACTCCACCAAAACCCTAACTAATGTTTTTCCCTTCCTCTCCATTGTTTCTACTCTGATTCAATTGATAGCCCCAAATTCAACCCAGCCAGACTTCTACAATTCGTCGATGATTCGTCCATCGAATTCGTCCCTTCCTTTCCACTGTTTTCACCACCTATTCAATTGATAGTCGTCGATTCACCCTCGCCCGACTCCTGCAATTTTCTGACACATCATCATACAAATGTATGTTTGATTGTTCCAACCCATAGCATTATCGATAATAGTTAGAATGACATAGAAATGTTTCTCCCTAGGTATCAATGTTTCTTCGGCTCATGGCACACAGATTTCTTCTCAGTTTCAAATTATTGCTTTCTCCTTTCAGTACTCATCCTAGGGTTCCTTGAAATTTTCTATTTTTTGTAACGTATCGGGTTTTGCCCGCTCGAAAATCAACATCCGTACTTCACATTGTACTAGAATGCCACAGATTCGATCGTTCAAATCCGATTCGCCGGAACTATAACACAATTAAGTAAATAACACAGCGGAAGAAAAGAATAATACATTGATATATAATATCTGATACAACAGAGTGATACAATGAATATCAATATACATCAGAGATATGATACAAGAAATAGCAGCGGAAAAGAAAATGATAACATCAGCAGCAGATAGAATATCTCCAATAGAATGCTCCAAGATAAGCAACGTCAGTCCATGAACTCCAAGAACTGAACTAGGTCCAGATAATCTACTAAACCTGAATATCTGAAAAACCCAACTCTAGACTGCTCGTGTGGAAAATTATGAGCACCCAGAGTTTAGGAAGGGAACAATAAACTCCGGATCAGTCATGGGACTGGTGTGAGCAACAAAAACAGTTTATCTTTAAAACAAACAACAACAGAATTTTAAAGTCAATTCGCAATGCTTTTGGAAAATGAAACTACCATAAGACCTCCCGCCACACACACAATGCAAACGCAGAATTGGAGGAGATTTCTTCTTATGATAGTCAAAGATGCTTACTACGTAAAATCATCTTGATATTATTATTAGTGCATAGTGCAGAAAATATTTCGAAAGTATAATATTAATCTTAGCCAGCATAGGTACCATTATACTATGCCTACTATAGCTACCATATTAGATGGTAGGTTCTACAACTAAAACCGTACAAGTTCCGTATTGGAGAAATGGATTTCCAACAAATGGTCAGGCTAAGGAACTTCCTTCCGCCGCATGGGATCGCCTCTGGCGGGACGTCCCGAGAGACAAACTGCTCTCTGCCAAACAAGGCCGGGTTACCCCTGTAACAGGTAACTCACGAATATGTCATCACCCGGTCCTTTGGGACCTTTATCCGAGGCCTTGGTAACCAACATCACACATCATAAAGAAAGTGTATCCACATGAGTAAGTATCAGGGCTCCTGTAACGACCACGACTTTCTCTCCACAGAAAGTCGCATCGTTAATAAGAAAGAAAGGGGTGAGAAGTAGAAAAGAGAAGAAGAGAAAAGAAACAAACACAAATACTCACAGCGGAAACGAACAAAATATATTATATCACATAAATATTACATAGTATCATATACAACACTTATCAGAGTTACACAGATTACATATCATATACTAGACAGTTATAAACATCCGTCTAGTTATTAGCTCTCAATACAATACAGAGATCAATACAAAATCAACACAGCGGAAACTACTATCTATATCTACAACGCTGAAGCCTCCTGCTCCATTGCTCCTCCACAATTCGTCAAGACTAACCTGAATCCCTTGGCTACTCATAAAAATTTGAGTACCCAAGAGTTTATAAAACAGAAATAAACAACTTGGGTCAGACATGGGTCTGGTGTGAGTAACAGGTTAAACTTGTTTAACTTCAAAACCTTTTGAAAGAAAAGGTATCACGTAAGACTTCCCACAAATAAACATGGGTAAGTTTTTACCTTACGCTAACCAAAACATTTGATAGGAAATTCGATTGTATTATAATAGGGTCTAGGGTTTTCAAGTAAAATACAGAAATAGCTGAAATGCTTACATCTCACATTTCAACATAGTTGGGCACAACTAATACGTACGGCACTTATTGGAGTTTGGATTCCATACAATGGCAGGGCTACTGGGGTACCGCCCGTCACAGTACGTGGCCTAGATCACCGTACCGAGGATCACTCCCAATCCCCTGCAACACAAGGTCGGAACATCCCTTACTGGATAATTCCCGCACAAGATACCTCACGGTTGGGATCAGCAACCGCACCACTAAGTCGAAAATAGAAAGGGACATCTAGACAGAGGTAACCTTGTCCTACTTGGGTGCTACCCACTAACCTTGCTGCACCTCCCCTGTTTTAGCCATTCCCGGTTTGTGAGGCTTGAGGTCACGATTACCTTAGAAAAGAACACATCACTTAGAATGCTCATCGTTCACCTGACGATGTGCTGAAAGCATTCAATCCATACAAGTTCGTTCCGGGTTCGAACGAAACCGAAGGCATTATCTCGTTACACTCGTTTTGGAATCACCCTCAGAGTTAACGACAATAACCCTTGCACTCTGAATCTTCATCTTCACTTGATTCACGACCTATCGTTAATTTGGATCGATGTGGTATTCGGGTCTCCAGACCTGGAAATCCGGTATACGGAAACCCGATCCCGGTCTCATCGAAATCCAAAGCGTATCTTTTAAGGCCAAGTTGTTTTAAAGGTTAAAACAATTTCAATTCATTATCTTTATACACAAAGAAAGATAATTCACAACAGATAATTAACATTATCAGATAATCCATACAATTCAACTAACATCCATATCATACAGCATATATCTCATCAGAGATATCAATCAAAGTCAAGTATCCAATACTATCACCCATTCATAAGTAATGATTTATATCATCTTAAATTAATTTAAATTGAATTAAATTAATTACTTCATTTTATAAATCCTTCTTACTTAACCATTAATTAATTACCATTAATTAATTAATTATCCTCTAATTACCTTTTTCAATTAATCATCTTTGATTAATTATCTTTTAATTACATCCAAGTAATTTATCCTTAATTAATTACTTAAATTAATTATTCTTAACCGCTTATAGTAATTAACCTTTAATTAATTCATTAATTAATTAACTAAAATTAATTAACTTAATCAACTATAATTAATTACATTAATCCTTAATTAATTACATTGATTAATTACTTCATTTATTAATTATTACTTAATTAATCAATCTTAATTACATCATTAATTATATTTAATTAATGATTTCTTAATTACTTCTTTATTTAATTACTCCATTTAATTTAATTACTTTATTTAAATTAATTATGTTTACTAATCACTCTTGATTAACTACCCTTAATAATTAACTACCTTTAATTACTTACATAAATTAATTACTTACCCTTAATTAATTATCTTTAATAAATCCCTTGATTAATTACAAAAAGTAATTAAACTCAAATTACTTCCATTCATAAATCATTTACCATTAATTACTTCCAGTAATTATCATTAATTACTTAACTAAGTAATTACAGTCCATTAATTAATCACATTAATTAATTAGTCTTAATTAATCTTATTTATTAATTAACTTTAATTAATCACATTAATTATTAACTATTTAATTAACCCTTAATTACCTTTCATTAATTTCTTCCATAAGTAATTATCTTAAAATAATTAAACCAATTAATTACCTTAATTAGTTATTCCTAACCACTAGTTAATGATCTCATCATTAACTACCCATTGACTTCCCATTAATTAATTACCATAAGTAATTTTAATTAATCTCATCATTTATTTATTAAGTGATTAATCTTTTAATTAATCTTACTAATTAGTTACCCTTAATTAATCACAACTTAAATTAAATTTAAAGATAAATTCTTTATCTTTATTAAATTCTTAATTACATCATTAAATTTCCATTTGAAAATATTGTTGAAAACTTATTTTATAATTGAAAGATTTGAAACATTTTATAAATCAATTATATAATTGAAATTATATAATTTTCTTTAACCCAAAACAATTTAAACATTAAATTTTAAAACTAAAAAAAAAACATTCATTTAAAAACATTTTCACTTTAAATTTACTTTAAAATTTAGTTAAACATTTTCTTTACTAACAATGCTTGATTTTCTTTTAAAATTTAAACCTGGTAACTAAAATTCTCTTCACAACTTAAAATTAGTTAATATTCAAAAATCCCGAGCCACCCAAACAAAAACCCCGAGCAGCACTCACAAAAACACCGAGCAGCCCACGAACATACTTAACTTCGAGAAAATCGCCTTCAAACCCGATCCTGACCCGAGTATTTCCCTTCTTCCCCAAACTCCCCTAACAACCCCAGATAACACGTACACACGTGCACGTGCACGTTGAACTACTCAACTCCGACCATCTCTCCGATCATTGCCAAACTGCCCACGACCTCGACAATCAATACGTCCACCCATAACGGAATTCGATAGCAAATCGAATTCGAACCAAACGAGAAACGCCTGGAACCCACCCTGATCGATAAAAACTCACGCCGACGACGATCTCGTCCACCGAAACTCTTGTCCTTCCGACCATAGCAACGCCTCGACTTCCAGCTTCGTTCCCCACTCACGCGATCACCTCCGATTTTCCCAAGGCTGTGCAATCGCCTCGAGAATGATGACGACCCATTCAGGTCGTAGAACCCTAATTCGATGTCGTATGGTCATCACCACGTTCGAGAACTCCTCCTTGTATTTTTTACCATGACCGACACCATCCAAACTTCCTCCAGCCTCGATCACGATGACCATCTCCCCTCCGGTCACAAGAAAATGCCAGAAAACCCAATCCCGTTCAACAACGAATTTCTCATTCCATACTATACTAAAAACCCTGAATTTATTTTTAAAAATCTAGTTTTTCGAAGTCAAACCAGATGATGTAAGTGCAACCTTTAATCATGACACTTGAATTTGCCATGCTTTTAAGTTTCCACTGTAAATTTTAAATTTCCGGATAATCTTAAACTAAGTGTTCTTAGAAATATTTTTAAAACTCAAATCATATTAATTCAAACACTTTTTGTTTAAATACTAAGACCTATTAGAGAATGGGTGAGGAGATTTTCGATTTTTGAATTTGGTTAAACTCTGTGTACCTGGAACAGAGCCTTATGTTCTTGAATCCAGACATGCACATATCATTTACATTCAATTCTACTTAAAACATACATGCAAACCATAATACAACATTTCTATACAAATGCATCTATATAATCATAGATTAAAACTGCTACTCACTATAAAATGTTGAACAGAGGAACAACATATACACCTGCATATCTATTTCTACAGTCTCATCTATAAATATATGCATGCATTCATATCTAACCATATAACATTTGAACTAAATTACTACTACATTTATTACTGACAATAATTATAGAATCATGTTAAGAACTGTTTTTAAATTAAAATTTACTCACCAGTTTACAGAAGAACAGAGCCTCTATTTTGAAAAACCTTTGATAACTTTTGAACTTTAAAAACTGGAAAATGCTCTGATCTTTTTAAAACTTGAAACTGAAATGCTTTAAATCCCAGAAGCTTTTCATGCTACTGAAACTTGTTGAGACTGCTTTGATTCCATTTTGGGTTTGCTTGCAATTTTGTCTCAGATTGAAAGAATGCCCAGGTTTTTGTTTTGATTTTGCAAATGATTTACAAGCTAATATCTTTGATAAATTTCTGTTTTGAGGAAGATGTTTATAGTTTTGACTCGAATTTCTGGTTTAGTGAATGTTGATTACCAGATTTTAGTTTACAGGAAAAAGAGGAGAAAATATTTGAACTTGTAAAATTTTTTTTAAACTGGATAACAAAAATCAGGTTTTCTCCTCTAAGACTAATTTATTTAATTTAAACTTTAGAGAAAAATGTATCTTGCCACTTGTTTTATTGCATGATACTTAAGGGACAAATGTATTATTCATAAGTTCCTTAATTGACAAGTGTTTATACTTGTTATTAAATATTTATTATTATTATAAATATTAAATGAAAGCTTTTATATATATATATTGGTTTATAAATACTTATTTCTATATATATATTATTTTAAAGAAATACAACCAATTATATTTATAAATAAAAGTTTATACCAATATTTTAAAATCCAAAACAATTTAAATATCTATCTTTGAATTTCAAAACTTTAAATTTAAATTCAAATCAAATTCTAAAATTCAATTTAAAATCAAGTTATATACATACATATATAACTACCCAAGTTCAATTTGAAATAATAATTCTATTTCTAAAAAAAAAAACCTATTTGTAAAAACAATACATTGTTAATATTATTTGAAAATAACATATTTATCAATTTTACATAATTATAATAGAAGTTATCCCTTAATATAAATTACTTATTTTACTTATCTTACCAAATGAATTAATGTTCCATTTGTAAAATTGTATTTTAAACTTATATATATACATGATTCAAATCATATTTAGCAAGCTATATTCAAAAATAAAATAACACAAACCTTTTTGTTAATTCATTTCTATTTTAAACTTAAGCTAAAATAAATTTAAACAATTAACATTTATCTTGAGTATTTAAAAACCATATAATTTATTTATTTAATAACTTTTGAAAAGCTTTATATTAAATTTAATCAAAATTCCCAAATTACCAAAATGTATTAGAATTTGAAAATTATGTTTTTATTTGTTAAATTCAATCCAAAGCTTTCCTATTTACAATATATACAATTATATATATATTCATTATAAATAGAAAACAATTTAATTAGATTTTAAAAGATAAATATTTACCAATTAAATATTTATAAAAGAAGTTTATTAAACCAATTTAAATCTTTATTAACAAAGATTAGCAAATCAATTTAATTTTTAAATGCAGATTATTAAATTGATATTGTCCAAAATCCTGGGATATCACAGCTCCATACCATAATACCACCCCTTTCCAGAAGGAAATGACATACCCTAAAGGGCGCGACCCTCATAACCATGCCACAACATTCCTGTTTCGACCATTTCCGGGTTGTGAGGCTCTGACGAAGTCTCGTCCACAAAGCTACGCTTTTTCAAAAAGCCATGCTTTGGGTCAACAGATGATCAACCTATGATCACAAAGATAAATGATCAAATAAATGATCATATCACAAATGATCAAACACTGATCATCACACAGCAACACTCAGCATGTCACATTACCAAATTGGGATATATCGCTGATAACTTCAACTACATCACCTCTGAGCTCGTACGTCCCAGAGAAGGGTGTTAAGCTAAGAGAATAAATTCTCCGCCACCAACAGAAATGTATTTGAAAGAAATCGGCTTTATATCTCAAAGTGTAATGTCAGACATGTAACCATACAAGTCTGTTCCGGGATCGAACAGAACCGAAGGCACTTCTCACGAAGCCCTTGCACATCCGGATAATTTTCAATCACGTCCGGACTTCCCATCACAAAAGAGTGATATAAATCTCTATACCGGAGCAACTCGGTGCAGAGACATTCGACAGGTTGTCCTTTCATTTTCGAAAAATATCCGGTCTTCAACACCGGTCTTCAAATGCCATCCATATACGACGTATCACTATTCGGAATGGGTTATAAGACACAAAGGTCCTCTCCCGGCTAAACCGAATAGTGAGCGCAATATTAAAAAACATATGGATAATGGGATTTCAATTAAGTCACAACTTAAACCCAAACTTTCTTTTCAAATGGTTTAAGAAATTACTATTTCAAATCTTTTAAACAAAAAGATTCATTTTAACAACCTTCAATGGTTTAAAACAATTTCCACACTTTAATCTTTTAAATAAAAGATTCATTCACAAATTTTCCAAATCAATTTCCATTTCAATTTGGATTAACTCGTTAAATCTTTAAATCAAAGATTTAACTTATAGCTTTCAAAACAATTCCATTTCAAATGATTTAAACAAATCATTATTCTAAATCTGTTAAAAATAAACAGATTCAATTCATAGCTTTCAAAAAGAATTCATTCATAACTTGGAAAAAAACACTTTTCAATTCGTACTTGAAATTCCTTTAAATTGGAATTTCATTTCTTATATATGTGAAAGCTTTTATCATTTGAAAACAAACAGTTTTCATTTCGGAAAATCTGATTCATTCATACGAGTTGGAATCCTTGGGTTAAATTCAAATTCCCAAAATTTTACTTTTAAAATGGTTTAACTTCATATAAACACATTTATAACATTTTTAATCCCTAGTTTCAAATCATAGGATTCAATTTCAAACTTGAATTCAAATTTAAATCAACTTATTTAAATTTTCAAAACTCGATTAAGTTATTCAAAATAACTTTTATCTTTGAAATTCTATTTCAAAAGCTTTCCACTTTAAACCCAAATTTCCAATTTCAAAATCAATTGAAATTAAAAATTTTAATTTCAAAAACAATCAAATTTAAATTATCTGTGACTTAACCGATTTCCACGTGAAATCCATATTTGTGTGTGTAAAGGTGTAGTCCAGGGGTTTAACACAATAATGCAACAAGATGAATCATCACATATCAAAATACAGGATATAGTTGATAAGCGATATAAACTATAACGCTTATCTTTCATTCACAGATCACAGATATATATCACAAATAAGTAAATTACAGATCACAACATAAATCAGGGTATATCACAAAGCATCATATATCAGGGATATCAAACAAATCAAATCATCTAATATAAACCAAGTATCCATAAGTAAGGTTAGTAAATTGTCTGATAAATTTGAATCAGATTAATTTCTTATGAATTACTTATCCTGGTTAATTAGCATTAATAAATTACAAATCATCTTGATAAATTATTCTTTAATCACTTATTAATTAACCATTAATAATAAATTAATTAACCTTTAATTAATCATCTCCATAAATTTCACTAAGTAAATTCACTTATCCAATTATTTTCTTAAGTTAATTAAACTAATTAAATTAACTCCAATAAATCAAAATATCCAAAATCAATTACAATGAGTAATTTATCCTTAATTATTTTCATTAAGTAATTACATTTAAATCAATTTATAATTGATTATCTAATTTATTAATCTAATTAACTATCAAAATTAATCACATCAATTTGATTACTTAATAATCCCTAGTTAATTGTCTTCATTAACTAATAACATTTCTTAACTACTTTTAAATTAATCTCTAATTTACTAGTTAATCAATTATAACCATTAATTAATTAAATTACTTAATTATTCTTACATAAATCACTTAATTAACCTTTAACCTTAATTAATTAAATTAATTTATTATACTTAATTCCCTGATTAACGTAATTGATTTTCCAGGGTAATCAACTCCTTTTAACTTAAGGTAACATTTCTTAATTACCATTTACATTTGAAATCATTATAACCTTATAATTAACTTTACCTAATTAATTCAATAATTAAGTATAAAAATATATCATTGACTTGATAAATTAAGGTCTTCCTTTAAATACTAAACAGAACCCATTAGTAGTTTTAAAACTAATTTCAATTAATATTTGAAAACTTGCTTTTATAAAGACTTAACCTGGTCAGACTTTACTTTGGGTCAAACCGAAGATTTACTCGAGCCTTCCCCGAGCTACCCTTCTATTCCAGATACCATAGTTGAAGAAATTAAAGTTTTAAAAACAGAAGCTTATCTCCTGCTACTCACTCGAGTACATACCCGAGTTAAACACTCAAAAACTCGGCCTCCTCTTCGAGTCAACCCCACGAATTCTCGAACAACACACGCGACTTCGTCTTCCCCAAATCAAAACGAAACACAGAGCACAATACTTCAAGCGTGCACGTGCACACGCAACCCAGGCGCCGCCGACCAGTGCCACGACCACCGGCAAGTCATCGGCAACCCCTCTACTCCATTCGATCACCCCGATCAACTCAATCGTCCCCAAAACAAAATCGAGCACTAATGATCAACTGGAACCAAACTGCCATCTGAAAAACTTCCTCGACAACGACGATCTGACTACTGACAGCTTCGAGACTTCGAAGGTAGCTTTGCTAGCATCCAATACTCCATTTCCCATGGTCGCGATTTCTTCCGATCCACCGTGGATATCACGTTAATTCAAATAACCCGGACGACCAAACCGACACCCAAAACCCTAGATTTGCCTCGCGTGGCCACCACCATCATCAGAAAAATTCTACATTATTTTTCCTGGAAACCCCAACATCCAAGCTTCCTTTGACCATAATCCCGAGATCGATTATTTTGCCGATCATCTGAACTTGACCATAAACGTGATTCTGTTCAACTAAAGATTTCACCTTCAATATCCATCTAAAAATCTTGAAATGCTTATCTAAAATCATCATTTTCTATCTCGAATTTGGTTATGAAACCCAAATACGAATTCATGAACACCGAATTTTGACTGATATTTGATTTCTACTGTAAATTATTATTTACAAAACATTTACTTAATATTTTTACTGAATATTATTTTTAGGAGTAACTTTACATTGTTGTAGTCAATTTACTTTTAGGGATCATATCCTAAACTCCATTTCATAAGAAGATATGAGTTTATAAACAGGTTTTAAAACCTGTAGAGTAAGAACAAAAGCATGTTTCCTTGCCTATACATTAATATGCACACAACCATTCATATTTATAAAAGCATGCAACACATTCACACCATCATTCAGCATAATTCATCTCATATATCAGATATTAATCCTAACATCAATAAATATAGCGGGGTTAAGGGGTTTTGCTCACCTGGATCTTGAATAAGGCAGAGAACAAGAAAACAGGGAAAGAACAGAGAACCAAAGCTTGAACTTGCTTTGTTGTTTAGATTTGCATGCAGTAACAATTCCAGATTGAAGAAAATTATGTTGTTCAAGTTGTAGCTTTGGGTGAAATCTACTTTAGTTCTTTTTCTTTCTCAGTTTTGAATGGAACGAACTGATGTGAGGAGGTTGATAAAAGAAAATGGATTTACAGATGATAATGTTATTTGTACAAGAGGCAGGGATATTTTCTCTGGTTTGGAGGCTGAAGTGATAAAACTCTGGCTTGCATTAAATTACCATGTACCATATTACCTTATTTTATTTCTTCTTTTGCAAGCCTACATCTATATATCCCCCTACTTAAAATTGTGCAGGTGATATTGTTTCGGCTGAGAAGAAATATTGGGTGGCTTCATTAAATGCTTGTACAATTCCTGTTTATAAAAATATTGCTTTGTACACTATTTGTATATTTTATTTTCTTAAAAATTTCAGCCTGAATCCTTTTATAATTGTTTACTATATACAATTGTTTGTACTATGCTTGTATATACGGTCTTGTTTAATGATACTATATATGCTACTACTTTATTATGTGAAGCCATATGTTTACTTTAAACTTTAGTATATTTTTAATCTCTTTGATAACTTTCAGCCTGCACACTCTTTATTTTGCTTATGTTATCCAAACTTAAACTATCAATATATAATTTACTTTCGTTATTTTATTTTAAACTTAACTATCCAATATTACATTCATTTACTATTATTTTTTTTTTATTTTTTTTTAAAACAATTATTAACAATTTAATTTCAAATCAAATACATATTATATTATTTCAAGTTTACTCAGATATGTTCGAATGCATATATATATATATTCTCATATATGCAAGAATTTAAATTTTTAAACGATTTATACAAATATACTTGGATATCGGGGAAACTCGCATCACCTTATATCGATTTATTTCACAAATATTAATTCAAAAATTAATAAATTATCATTTTAAATATTTATAAAATTCGAGATCGTTACATTTTTAATTCCAAAAATCTATTAATACCTCATCTAATCCCATTATGTGATTCTATTTATTCTTGATTGTGGTCCGCGTTGTCCAAATTTGGTAGATATCGCATAAAATCGTTCACTTAATAAATTTGTAAATGAATATAATTGCTTAGTTAAGTTAATACTAGATTTTCTATCTTTGATTTTCTGTTTGATTGTGGAAATGATCTAAAATAAACTTTCTCACTGATTTGTTTACTTAATAACTCCGCAGTTACAATAATTTTGCTCGGAGAATGGGACTGAATTTGAAATCAATGGATTTTAGAAGAAAGCTATGGAATTGGAACCCTTGCTGTGGATGTCTACTTCCCTCCCAGCGGTCTTCGTCAGGTAATTATTTCTTGCTTGATTTTCTTGAATTTGAATTGTCCTATGTTACTTAAAAATGATGTACGTAACATTACTCATCCTAGGTTCTTTGAATTCTTCTTTTAATTCCTAAAATCTGTTACTGCCTCATCTAATCCCATCATGTGATTCTATTTATTCTTGATTATTGTCTGCATTGTCCAAATTAAATATATGGTAAAAAATCATTCTATTTCATTAATTTGTAAATGAATTTGATTGCTCGATTAAATTAGTATTAGATTTTTTATTTTTTATTTTGTGTTTGGTTGTGGAAATTATCTAACATGAATTTTCTCGCCTATTTGTTTACCGAATAACTCTTTTTTATTTGCTATAGTTGCAATAATTTTGCTTGAAAAATGAGAGTGGATTTGAGATCAAAAGATTTTAGAAGAATACTATCGAATTAGAATTCTCCCCATGGCTGTCTACTTCCCTCCCACATGTATTGGTAAATTAAATTGAATTGGTGAATAGTATTTTGTATAGTTTAGTAATTGATATTGACCGCTTTATTTCTGATTTCAGACTTCTTTCTTTACTCTTTATTTTGCTAAAACCAACATGTTATTCCCAACTAACCACTTGGTTTATTTTAAAAGTTGAACACCTGAATTGAATTATTATTTTCAATCACTTGACATTTGCAACATCTATACCTCGGATTCTCAAGTGATGGCATAGAAGTAGATGTTTAATATTACAGTAATGTCTCTATATCAGTTCAAATTTGCTTATTTTGATTGTATCGCTCCTCTCAATTTTGCATTTTCCCTCATTTATAGATTTTATTTTAATCTTTTCCATGCATAGTAAATCCTATTAGATTAAAAGATTCGTTTTACTTTACTAACAAAGATTTCTTATTGCGATCAGTTTGATCCCATTTACCAGCCCATTCGTATCCCATATTCAGCTTTTTGTTCTTCAAGTATTTTTTCTGGGCATGTGTATTAAATATGTTTTATGTGCTGCTCATTTGACAGTTTATTTCCATGAAATGTATACTGATATGTCATGTTCATAATTTTTACTACAATTATAGTTGTAACTCATTTGGTAAATCCAGCACAAAATAGAATAATTCTTTCTTCAACGACATTTTGTTCTCTACTATTGGCGATTTGGCAGAGGTTTTTTGTACTTTTGAACTGATTCATTGATAATGCCAATTCAAATTAATGTATGTCCTGTTGAACTGAACTATAATCTCTGTATTTCATGACAACATGCATAGTTATTTTCACTAATAACTCTATGTATACATGAAGTTCCAAGTACAAATTTGTGGTGGGGTTTCAAGATAATTTCTGGCCTATTCTGAACTGAGACAGAAAAACATATATGAAATCATAGCATGGATTTATTATTTGCTTACTATTATGCTATTTTCTTTTGGACTTAAAGATATATTATGCGGTAGAGTGGGTCTTTCTGTTCTACAATAGTCAGAACTTTAATAAATACATTTAGTATTTGATTTTAAATCTATTAACTAAAAGCATACTGTCAAAATATTTATTGCATAAATTAGCTTTATATTTTGACCTCTATAAGAAAAACATGTGCACATATCATTGATAAAGATAACTGTGCCTATGAAGAAAGATTAGGAAGAATGAAATATAGAGTATGGATTTTCCTTTTATTTTGTACTTGACATAAGTACAACATGGTTTTTCAAGTGGACATGAAGAATTAATGATCATTATATATGAAAAAAAAAATATTGTGGCTTATTCTTCTCTTTATCGGGTGGTTGATCCATTTCTGAGAAAAATAACTTATCTTTTCCCAGTATTAGTTTGTTTGAGTGATAATCTATTGGCACTTAAGACTGATTTGCTGATAAAATATGAACATAAAATACGAACAAGATGTCAACACCGATTTGCTGACAAAATGTGAACAAGATATGATGAAATAAATTTTGAGGTGTGTAACATAAATAAAATAATTGGTCATTTGGGAATAATGTGGAGAAATCTTTGTGCTATGGAAGGTTCGGCTAAGGTTCTTATTGTAAATGTACACATTTTTTTAAGTCACTATCACACAAGCATGCTATGTTATTATATACTAATATTACATCCTCTACACTACATGCGGCCTTCAGTTCGTGGATCACATATCCATCTCTCGACTTGCACTTTTGATTTAAAAAAGCATTTTCTCAACATCAATGAGGATATTTTAATTTAGATTGTTTTCGTACAAAAAAATGCATCTTAACAGGACATGTTACACCCTTTTACGACTAAACCAATGTTACATACACTTTGACCATTAAAATCTGCTCGATAGCAACAATATTAAAATATGTCCTGCATAATATGATAGCTCTATATGTAACATGCTACAAGGGTACAAGTTTAGATACTTCAAGAACTAGCCTGCTAACACATGTACGTATCATTGATTTGAAGTTGTGAAAATAGAATTAACCGCGCACATCTCTCTCTCTCTCTCCGTTTTTGTAATTATGATCTTCACTGCATTTTACCAAAGGTAGGAAACCACCATGATGCAGATTATTTGGACCCTTCCATTGCTTTGTATTCAAACATATTTCCATGTCTAAATGGTGCTTGAATATTATGTTGTCCAATTGATTATTCATATGCGAGTGGCAACTAAAAACGTAAAACGGTACACATTGCGATGAGCAATGATAATTCAACCAACACACAAACAATTTAATTATTGGGTGAAGTCCATGTAAGCATGAGTTCGTTCCTATGCTAAAATCTAAAGCACAAAACTATTATATATAAATAAAAAAATCCATTTATTTAGCCTAAAGTCCAAACACTAAATAATCAATCAATAAAGGAAATACCCTATCATTTGTTAGTTATAACCATGGTTTCCTTTTTATGTGCTAATAGTGTTTTATGATGAAATGGTACAATGAAAGACAGTAATTGTTTCAATTGTTAAAGGTGACTGTTATCGTCAAAGTTTGACTTTCCTGCTTTTAAATGAATATTGTTGAAATATCTGTTTGATGGCCAAAAATAATGATTTTCAAATACATCAATGTTTCGCGACTTCTAACTAATATTAATTATGTTTTTGTACCATATATTATTGTTTTTTAAATACACTTATACTTATATTTTATTTCCAAAAACTTACTTTATATTAAAGAACTTTTTATGTCTACTGCAAAGGCTCTTAAAAGAAAATCTCTCCTGGGCTCTTAATGGAATATCCCTCCCAATCATTGTTTGCTAATAGTTAATTTTAGTTGATCTTCAGTGACTCGCCCATTTGTGTTTTTGCAACTAAACAAAGTACTATCTAAGATCTACATTTTTTATACATTAAATGGAAATAAACTGCCATAGGCATTAAGCAAACAAAATATCTTTTAAGCAACAGCTATAGGCATTAAGCAAACAAAACATCTTTAAGCAACACACCAATGAAGACATCTTGACTGAAATTCATTGATATGTAGACCATCTATTATCCATTTTGTAACGCTAACATTTAATGTAATCCATTTATTTATTTTGTGTGTACTTGACGACTGATGAAATGTGGACTGATGTTAGATTGTACTAGGCTGTGTAACCAGTTTTATTGTTTCTCATTTTTGGTTCTAAATATCCCAAATCGAAACTTTGAAATGTTCAAAACTAATTTTTCTTGACATAGCTTCTTAAGCACTGCAATCACTCATAAAAGTGAATGATATGTAAAAAGTCATATTTTCTGCTAAAGCCAATCGTCATGCAGTATAAATCGCTAATAGTTTGGGCTTTTGGGATTGGTGAATACAAATCATGGGTACGGTACTATAATACAGTTTAAAGTCATGTTACAATATTAAGACTGAACTGGTAGATAAATCGTTGTTCTTCAAAATACAGCATGTAGTTCTTTTAAAAATACTTTTAATGCTTTCTTTTAAACATACTTCAGTAATTCATAAGTTATGCCTTTTTTTCCTTTCTCATTTTCTCGCTTCTAGAATGTGAATTATTAGGTATCATTAACGTGTGCTATTTTATTTCCTGTTGTTTTATTTTTTTGGGACAGTTAGAAGCAATCTTGGTGGAAATCAATCGTGTATATTGCTATGAGATAGTTGAGAACTACTGTCAATGTATTCTTAATCTGCTACCAAGCTTACGAAAGTTGAGGTACATTATCTGAAACTATAACAAACATAGAGTTATCATTGCTTTTTTTTGTTTAAGTTCATATCATTTTATTATTTAAATGAGTTATATCAATTCATTAATGCATCTTACTTTTAAAATCATTGACTAGATAGTTGTTCAAGTTGTAGTGCAACAAATAAATAAGTAATTCTCAAAAAGACTGTAGTTATGGAAGATATTTAAGCAAAAGTGTAGTGTTAACAGTTTTGAGTAGTTAGTTGAATATGTTACATAGTTTTTTTTAAGTGTAAACAAATACTACTGACATGCATTTCCTTACTATTCTACCAAGCAAAATTGTAGTGCTAATTCAAGCTCTTTTACTGTATAAATTGTCTGGCATAGGCTCATAACCTTTATATTTTCCTTCCCTATCAAGTCACCAATTGTTGTACTAACAATTTCTAGGATAAGAAATTTAGTGACATTATCTTTTCCAAGCTTTTGCAATGAAATTCTCTTTGCCATATTCTTAATCTCCTTTCATTCTTCGAAATATAGGAACTGGTGGTGCAGTACGAGCGAGGTTAGTTAGTACATCGTCATACGCTTTCTATGTTTCCTCACCAGTTATATTCAATCTTACTTAGATAATATCATCGCCACGATCTTTTGAATAAGTTTGATCTAAAGGTAATCAATATAGTTTTTAGTTGCTTTGTGTGCTATCTATTTTTGAAGATTTTATTGATTCATAAAAATAAAAATATTGAGTTTTCTTATAACTTATTAGTAAAATGGTTAGATATTTTACATAGAATTAAACATTGAACATCATAAAGAAATAAAGAATTAGAAGAGAAGCTTACATAGAGTGTGATACATAGATAAATGCAGTTTGTAATTGTGTAGTGGTACATAGAATTGTGTAGTGGATATAAAATCTATCAATGATATAGCTTCCAATATTGATGAAGCGAGACGGGAGTTTCTTGAAAAGTTGCATAAGAGAAGTTATTATGTGATGCAGAGTTATCTTTATTCTCATAATATTTTTATTCCACTTGCATATATAATGTGGTATGATGAAACATGATATGGGAGCCTATGGCTATAACATAGACCAAATACTAATGGTTGACATTATACCTAATCCTTCTATGCATAGACCAATGAAGGAGATAAATGCAGGCTTGTGCATTTCCATTTACATTCAAACATTGAAGAAGATATTGTTTGCATATTGCAGTCCATTATTTTATATATCAACAAACGTGACATATCCCTATATACTCCTCCTTTCTTAGAAGTTCACTATTATTATCTACTGTATTATGTTTTGTTTTGAATACTGGTAACCGGAGGGTATTATCATCTAATGTATTCTTTTTAGTTATGGATGTGCTTCTTCATGTTGGGTTTATGAGAATTTGTTGAACTTCCAGCAATTTTCAAGAAACAATATAGATAACTTCTAGGTACGATGTGTGTAGACATGCAAATATTTTTACAAATATCAGTCTTAATTGTAACTATTATAATATTAAACAAAACTGATTAGGATCGAGGACTTCCTTGCTAGGCTAAATATGTTTAGTAAAAGAAGGATTACACCTTGAATGGTTTTTATTGTTGGCTATTAGTAAAAAAATTGGTTATTAGAAATTGAACATAGTGAAAATTAGATTATCGGTTAAAGGAGAAGATGTTATTAAACTGAATATTAATTGTTTGTCCAGTTGAAGAGTTTTTAGCTTTGGTTAATAATAGTATTAATGGGTGTTAAATAGAATGTTTTATGCGATATTTTAATATAGATTCAGGTGAGGCACTTTTGTTAGAAACTCATTCAAAATCAATTAAAATATAAGTGTTGGTGCTTCCTAAAAGTAAACTTTGAAGTGACTGATAGACTACGTGAATTTAATCTGATTTCTTTCCCTTTAAACACATGTTTTGCTATTTTTCAATGATGGCATTTGTGATTTTCTTATTTTAGCTGGCATACAGTTGGTTAGATTAGGCATTATGAGAGAATTTATTGATAGTTATGTAAGGGATATAGAGATTTTTCTAACAATAGTTTATTTTAGTTTTGTTTTATTGGAAATTTTTATTACTGAAACATATGATGTAGGCGATATCTTTATATTCTAATAATGTTTGTATATTGTAGTACATTTAAGGAATAATCATAATCTAAGAACATGTAGTATGGTTTATATATGGAATTTTCATGTATATACTTTGTTTCCATATGATGGTAATGGTAAAAGAATTAAATCATGAAATTAGTTTCTGACTTGAAGGTGCTAAAGATTGTAATATGTAAATAAGATGAATAGTTAAAGTAGTAACCCATTTTTTCCTTTCGAATTATTAGGACCGCCATGATTATGTCACTATTTTGTTATCATCAAGGGTAATTTGGTGTGTATATAAATATTTAACAAGTTGACGATTTGATATAAGGATCAAGGTTGTTAGGTTATTTGAGAACTTTATAGATGGTCTAAACTAATAAATAGATTTGGCAACTTTAATATTTTTATGTATAGTATATTAAGCTGAATGGATAAGCTTGGATAGATTATGGGTGCACATAAATTTTTAATGCATTTTAGTTGGAAATATCATATTTTCAAAGTATTTACTTATTGTTTTGTTATTTTTTTGAAGCTGTGGGAAACATGCCTGTTTGGAAAAGTTTGATGCTGCGGAAAGCATGCCTATTTGGAAAATTTTGATGCCGCACATTACATATGTAGCTTTAGCAGATGCCTGTTTGGAAAAGTTTGATGTTGCACATTACATATGTAGCTTTAGCATATGATTTTATGTTTACCTAATATAATAGAGGGTGAATCTATAACTTCTAAATGTTGGATTTAACAGAAACCATGTTCCCATCTATATTATTGGCTTTTTTAATTTTTGACATTTGCAGAAATTTTTTAGATAGAAACATATATACCTCATCGGTAAATTTAAGTTTCCATATTTTTATAGGATGTTGTTATCCTGTAGCCACAATGTTTAATGGATGGACTAAATAAATCCTAAGACAACTTTGAGTTTCCTATCCTAAAATATGGCTACTGAAAGGATTTAGTTGGAACGAAAACTTCTATCTTTATACTATTGCTTTAAAAGTGTCAGGCGTAGATAAAGCCTTTAAAATATTATTAAGGTATTAACACTTAAGGAAAGCTTCTTTATTTGCCAAAGTTTTCTCTACCAAAAAATTATTACGTTCATTTTTTTTCATACTACTGTCATAAAAGCAGACAACGATGTAGACAACTATATATTTGCTATAACAACTTTGATAGATATATTTATTAATATTTAATTTAGTAAACCCGATTCTTTGTCAATACTTATCATGTATATTGAGAGATTATACATTGATTGTTCTGCCCATGTTATAAAAGCAATTAAAAAACAAGGTTAACACAACCAAATATATGTCATGTTTTGCCTGTTGCATTAAAATATGATTCTATTTAATGAACAGTATACTATGTAGTGGAAACATGATTTTATGATACGCCTTAGTGCTATTTTATATGACCCATGTTTTTTAATGCTTTCGTTTTTCAGCATAATGCATTTGCTGCTTTTTTTACTGCTGATAAGTCCACTTTGCCTTTTTAACTTTTTCGCCTACATATATGTTTGAGAGCATTCAGTTCTATTACTACATTGACTCAATAAGGATTGTGTACTAATTTTAATACTTATATTTAATATTGTTATTATATCTCTAATTCCTTCCTGTGTAAATAGTATATTCTGCTTATTTTTTCAAATAATTTAATTTTCTAACTACAACAAAAAAAATTTGTCATACCCGTGTGCAAAGCACAAGTTCACACTAGTATATATATAACACTGAGATAAATTATTCTTACTAATTTTTGTTTCTAGCAAGACTACTACTCAACACTTATTATCTACAACTACCTTATTAATATCCACCCACCTCTCTGGGCTATTAGCCCCTCTAACACTCCATGTTAGAATAGTCACTGATTATGATTTTTAGCAAGTCTATCACTCCTCCTAATTATATGAGGAGTAGAAATTTCTAAATTTTCACTGCCTTTTGTTTTTTTGTTTTTCCTTGGCATCATTCAACGCTTTCCACGGTTCATTCTTGCTTACTAGTAAATCAACAGGTGGAACCGATGGCATAATTATGGAGGTAGCATGAGTTAAAATGTCAGAACTTGAATTTGCTATTTCCTTCATCAGAATGGCTGTAACTACGGTGGAAGCAACCTTTGGTTCATGCATTGCAACAAAATTATCATTAAAATTATTGTAATTTGCATTAAAGTTTTGTAACTTATTGTAATGTAAAGAAGAATTGAAATTGTATATTTATTTGCTTGATGATGAGTTCGAGATAACATAGGGTCCTTTTAATGTCTCAATTATTAATGTGAGTGGAGTTGAGTTGGTTGTGTATCATGCAACCTGCATTGGGCATGCCTTGTGCTCTGAAGATGCGCATTTGAACATAGGGTGTATTGCTCAGGGTCGTCATTATCCTTCCTTTGTTCTTCCTTTGCATCATGATTGAATTGATGAAAATTCCAAAAATTTGAATCTTATTGCATTTGTTGCTGCTTTTGAAGCTTTGTTTTCTTTTGTCATGTGATGGGTTTTTTATTTTATTTTTATGCTTTACTGAGTTTTCAATTGTTTTTGCATCTGAAAACTGAGTACCCTTTTCATTGCCTTTGTCTGATGTGCACAGTTTGATGGTATCTTCTTGTTTACTATTTGAAGTGTCTTTATTCAACTCTTGATGGGAAATTGGAATAGTCTGCTCCCAACTTGTTTCTAAAGCTGATAAAACTGTAACTGGATTGTTGCTATTATTCTCCTCGCTTGTCTTGAAATTCTGTTGAAATGTGTGGTTTATCAAATTTGTTTGTGTATTCTACATTAATTTCGTTGTCTACTCCATTTTCCACTTCCAAATCATGATTTTCATTATTTGTACAATCATCATGGGTTTCACTTCTTTTGTTATGATCTGAATGTTCATCATCTTATCTTTTCGATGCCGCTACCTCATCAACATTTATAATGTCTGGTTCCATTTTCTTCTACTTCCACACTTTTTTAAATGGGCATTGACATTTATAATGTCCAAAGCAAACACATTATTCACACCGCAGTGGGATCCATTCATAAATAATTGGTTGTTAGAAAACTACTCCATTGTATAGAGCCACCAGAATCTCTTTAGGAAAATCAGATTCCGCCTTCATTTCAATAAAACAACGGGAAAAACTAATACGTTTACAAGTAGATGTTGAGAGATCAAATTCAATGGGAATACTTAGGACGTTAGAAATAACATTAAGGCCCTCAACTTTTAACAAGCACAGATTAATATCAGGATATCTCACCTATATAGTTATAGAAGAAAACATATCTTTATCAGTTTTTACTGATGGGTTCCATTTTTTCATTACCATAATGTTAAATTTTGGCGACACTATATGGGGATTTGTAGAGGTTGGAAGTAGCTTTGCAACGGAGAAAACGGTTCGCAAATCGGAGTCCGGAGGTGGAAGTTATCAGAGAAAAGGCGAAGTGGGCTGTTTGGGGACAACGTCTATTTTCAGACGTCTGAAAATTTCTGGAGTGGTTCCAGAACACTTGGTCAGACGTCTGACCAAGTGGGTCAGACGTCTGATCTGGAGCCAGTCACTCCAGTGACTTAAGTCAGACGTTTGACCCTTAGACCAGACGTTTGGAATGACTTTTTCCAGTTTTTCTTTCCGTGGACTTGGGTGAAAATTTGTGATATCCGCAGGGGAAATTTTGGAATATTGTCTAGGGTTTCTATTCTCCTATATAAGCTAGCCTCAAGTATCAGATCCGTATAGCTGAGAAAAACGCAATTGACTACAAGAGATTAGCCTCTACTAATTAGGATTTATCAAAACCTAATCTTCTTCAATTCTCTTCTCCACAAATCAATTTCTAATTAGAATTTGACCATTGTAATCAATCTCTTGTACTCTTCTCATCAATAATAATAAAGCCCTCTCTTAAAGTGGATGTACAATAACACAACGTTAGTGGAACCACTATAAATCGCTGTGTGATTTATTGTTTCGTTATTACTTTATTTTCTGAATTGCTTATTTGGGATTGTGATTGTCTTTGGATTGGTTGAGACTAGATTTGAGTTATTGGTTGGTTATTTTTGCACTATCTATCACGATCTAGCTTTTCCACGTGCGTTTGGGGATTTGAGTTTGAGCGGTCTCGATCGAAATCCACCATAACATTTGGTATTGGAGCATTGGTGTTGGTAGGTGGTTGTAGAAATTCCAGAAACAGATAATACCTCAAGTAGTTCCTCAATGGGTAATCCAAGTGGTGTAGCGCCTTATGTACGTGGATCGTATGCAGCTTCAGGATCACAATTGGTAATAGACAAGTGGAATGGCGATAATGATTTTGAAAAATGGCAATGGAAGATGAAAGCGGTTCTAAGGAGGAATCGGGTACATCGGGTAGTGTTTGACACACATTTGTTGCCAGCGGACATCTCGGATGTAGAGAGGGGAGATGGAAGAGTGGGCATTCACTACACTTCAACTTGCTATGGGAGAGAATGTTATATCTGAAATTAGTGGTGAGACAACCGCTAAGGGTATTTGGGACAAGTTGGAGGAGTTATATATGAAGAAGTCACTGACAAATCGTTTGATCTTATTGTGAACGTTCTTCACCTATAAGATGAAGGAAGGTACTTCGCTTAAGGCGCACTTGAACATTTTTGATGATTTGCTAATGAAGATGAAGGCGGTAGATTTGAAGATTGAGGAAGAGCAAAAGGCGATGATATTGTTGTGTTCGTTGCTAGATCGCTATACAGGTTTCTCAAATAGTTTGATCTATAGCCGAGATACATTGACTCTTGATGATGTCAAGACGGGTCTTCTTAGCGAGAAGTTGCGGGATCAAATGAAGGAGTTAGGTGATGGAGGTAGTGGTGCTAGTAGTGGTCATGGTTTGTTTGTGGAGAAGGAGAGGTATGTGAAGAAGGAGAACCAGGGGCGTTCTAAATCAAGGAACCCCGGTTGGAGAGGAAAGTCGAAGGAAAGAATAGGCAAGTGCTATATTTGCAAGAAGCCCGGTCATTGGAAGAATGAGTGTCCGGACAAGGAGAAGGCAAAGAAGGAAGTAGCATCTTCATCTGTAGCGATGGAGAGTGGAGTTGGTGAGGGAAATGTAGATGTGTTGTCGGCGGTAGCATCAGATGTTTCGGGTAATGATTGGGTACTTGATTCGGGGGTGTCTTATCATATGACGCCAAATAGGAATTGTTTTTCTTCTTACATCGATAAAGAAGGAAATTCAATTGTTATGGGAAATGGTGCTATTTGCAAGTCGAAAGGCATTGGTTCCGTGCAAATTCGGATGTTTGACGGAGTGGTTCGTACTCTCACTAATGTACGCTATGTTCCGGGACTTCGGAAGTCGCTTATCTCTTTGGGGCAGCTGGATTCTTTAGGTTGTAAAATCACTATTGAGAGTGATAGCTTGCAGGTTTCGAAGGGGGCGCTTGTTGTGATGAAGGGTGCTAGAACTCATGGTATTTATTTGCTTCAAGGAGTGACTGTGGAAGGTGAAACTTGTATAGGAGTTGACAGTTCTCGTGGCTTGGATGCGACTAGGTTGTGGCATTTAAGGTTAGGTCATGTCTCGGAGAGGAGTTTGGACATTCTTCGAAAGAGTAAGATAATCGATGGAGAGAGTTTCAACAAATTGGAGTTTTGCAAAGAATGCATCATGGGGAAGCAAAAAAAAGTTTCATTCGGTGAAGGAAAGCATGATTCGAGAAGGGTTCTTGAGTATGTTCACACGGATGTTTGGGGACCAGCACCTGTAGCTTCTTTAGGTGGAGCTCGCTATTATATTTCCTTTATAGATGACTTTTCTCGGAAAGTTTAGGTGTATGTAATGAAGGCCAAGTCAGAGGCATTTGCAAAGTTCAAAGCATGGAAGGCTCTTGTTGAGAATGAGAGTGGAAAGTCTTTGAACGTTTTAAGGTCTGATAATGGCGGAGAGTATGTTTCCGGAGAATTCTTGGAGTTTTGCAAGCATCATGGTATTCGGAGGAATTTTACTACACCTGGAGATCCGCAGTCGAATGGTGTTGCGGAGAGGATGAATCATACTCTACTTGAGAAAGCTCGATGCTTGAGATTGACATCGGGTTTGGCGAAGGGATTTTGGGCTGAAGCTTTGTCAACCGCAGTGCATATTATTAATCGAATTCCGTGCTCAGCTATTGGTAACAAAATTCCGGAGGAAGTGTGGAAGGGAAAGAGCATTGACTTGAGTTATCTTCGTGTCTTTGGAAGTCCAGTTTATGTGCATGATCCAGGAAATGATAAGCTTGAACCTAGAGCTTTCAAGGGGATTTTGCTTGGTTATACGGATGGAGTAAAAGGCTATCGGATTTGGAATCCGGAAACAAAGAAGGTAGTGAATTCTCGTCATGTTACTTTTGATGAGTCGGCGATGTTCAAGGAGAATGGAAGCTCATCGGATGTTCCGGATTTGGTTCATGGTGAATCAAAGGAGAAGGAAATTATTTCCACATTTTGTCCAAGTAGTAGAGAGAGTAGAGTAGTTGGAGATGCTTGCGAGGAAGTAGCGGTTGATGTTACATCACATAGTCCACAGGATACCTCTAGTAGTGTTGGTGATGTGCATGATTCTAGAGAAGATTCGGTTCAAGGTGGAGCTGAAGGAAGATTGGGTGATGGTATTGCTACTCGGGTTGGTCGTCGTACTATAAGACCACCCGAAAGATATGGTGATTGGAACTATCTTAGTTTTTGTGAAAATTTGGACTATGCGCTTCATGTAGTCCAAGATGAGCCAATGGACCTTGATGACGTCATGAATTCGAGTGATAGCTCGAAGTGGATTTGTGCCATGGAGGAAGAGATGCAATCATTGATGAAGAATCGAACTTGGGATTTGATTCCACTTCCTAAAGGAAACCGTGCTATTGGGTGCAAATGGATATACAAGGTGAAGGACGATGGAAGATACAAAGCTAGGCTAGTGGCTAAGGGGTTTGCACAAAGGAAGGGAAAGGAGTATGATGAGATATTCGCACCGGTTGTGCGCTATACTTCTATCCGGATATTACTTGCTATAGTTGATGTTCATGACTTAGAGTTGGAGCAACTTGATGTGAAAACCGCCTTCTTGCATGGTGACTTGGATGAAGATATCTACATGGAGCAACCGGAAGGTTTTGTTGTGGATGGTAAGTCAAATTTGGTTTGCAAGCTGAAGAAATCACTATATGGACTAAAGCAATCACCTAGACAATGGTACAAGAGGTTTGATCATTTTATGCTTGAAAATGGTTTTGATATAAGCATCAAGGATGCTTGTGTTTATTTCAAGAAGTTGGGAAATGATTGTTGGGTGTATTTACTCTTGTATGTGGACGACATGCTCATTGCTTCGAAGGGCAAGAATGAAATCAACAAGTTAAAACTGAGTTTGAAATCGGAGTTCGAAATGAAGGATCTTGGAGAAGCAAGAAGGATATTGGGCATGGAAATAGAAAGGGATCGAAAGCGTTTTGAGTTGAAATTGACTCAAAAGGAGTACATTAAGAAAGTGCTTTGCCGGTTTAGCATGGAGAATGCAAAGGCGTCAAATACACCTTTACCTTTGCATATGAAGCTTTCGAGTAAAGGATCACCTATCTTAGAGGAAGACAAGACATATATGGCAAAGGTGTCATATGCTAGTGCGGTTGGAAGTCTAATGTATGCTATGGTGTGTATAAGGCCCGATATTGCAAATGCCGTCGGGATGGTTAGTTGATACATGGCTAATCCGGGGAAATCGCATTAGGAAGCTGTGAAGCTTATATTGAGATACCTTAGAGGCACATCATCTCATGGTCTTGTTTTTGGCGGTAGTAAGACGATGAATTGCAAGTTGGTTGGTTATTGTGATTCAGACTATGCTGGTGATAGGGATCGAAGAAAATCAACTTTCGGATATGTCTTCACACTTGGGGGTACAACCATAAGTTGGAGATCTAGATTGCAGACCGTAGTTTCTTTATCCACTACGGAGGCGGAGTTGATTGCCGCAGTGGAGGCGGCAAAGGAGGCACTCTATTTGAAGCGATTGTTATGTGACTTGGGATTCGGGCATGATAGTATTGATGTTCGATGTGATAGCCAGAGTGCTATTCACTTGGCAGAGAATTTGGCGTTTAGCTCACGGACTAAGCATATTGAGGTGAGAGAGTCATTTCTAGTAGCCATGGATGAGGATAAGCAAGTATATCTTTGGAAAGTGCACACAAAGGATAATGCGGCGGACATGTTCACTAAAGCTTTGCCGTTTGGGAAGTTCGAGCATTGCTCGAACTTGATTCGCTTGGAGAAGTGCTAGGTGCCACGGGGTGGCACGGTTAAGGGAGGAGCTTGGTGGTAGATGAGAAAGAGTATTGGTGGGAGATTGAGGTTCTATCTTCTTGGTTAGTGCTAGTCTTTGGAGAGATAGCTTAGGGTTTGGATGTTTTCAACATTTCATTAGCGGGCGGGGGCTTTGCCTGAGCTCGTTGGTGGAGTGCAATGGGCGGTGGCTTTGCTGGAGCTCATTGGGAAAGCATTCATTTCTGGTTGAAGGTAGAAGAAGTGATAGTTGGTGCTATCGGTTGTTGTTGATGGTATGGTACTATTAGAGTCGGAGATGGATATAGTGTCGAGGTGGAGTGTTAAATTTTGGCGACACTATATGGGGATTTGTAGAGGTTGGAAGTAGCCTCGCAACGGAGAAAACGGTTTGCAAATCGGAGTCCAGAGGTGGAAGTTATCAGAGAAAAGGCGAAGTGGGCTGTTTGGGGACAGCATCTATTTTCAGACGTTTGAAAATTTCTGGAGTGGTTCCAGAACACTTGGTCAGACGTCTGACCAAGTGGGTCAGACGTCTGATCTGGAGCCAGTCACTCCAGTGACTTAAGTCAGACGTCTGACCCTTAGACCAGACGTCTGGAATGACTTTTTCCAGTTTTTCTTTCCGTGGACTTGGGTGAAAATTTGTGATATCCGCAGGGGCAATTTTGGAATATTGTCTAGGGTTTCTATTCTCCTATATAAGCTAGCCTCAGGTATCGGATCCGTATAGCAGAGAAAAACGCAAGCGACTGCAAGAGATTAGCCTCCACTAATTAGGGTTTATCAAAACCTAATTTTCTTCAATTCTCTTCTCCACAAATCAATTTCTAATTAGAATTTGACCATTGTAATCAATCTCTTGTACTCTTCTCATCAATAATAATAAAGCTCTCTCTTAAAGTGGATGTACACTAACACAACGTTAGTGGAACCACTATAAATCGCTGTGTGATTTATTGTTTTGTTATTGATTTAATTTCTGAATTGCTTATTTGGAATTGTGATTGTCTTTGGATTGGTTGAGACTAGATTTGAGTTATTGGTTGGTTGTTTTTACACTTCTTATCACGATCCCGTCTTCCGCTGTGCTCAGGGATTTCGATCGGAGTGGTCTCTAGTTGAATCTCGTAATAACACATAATTCTACCATCAAAAAGGTAAGGACCTCCCTATAGTGCCTTAGTGCAATCCTCTTCAAATTGGAAATTAACCATGTAGAATTCGTTTGCTCTAGATAAAATTTTGAGTTCACCTTTAGGCTTAAAAACACTTAATAGAAATGCTTTAAAACGAATGTAATAAGGTCATGCCAAGTAACTATGACCAGGCCCGGCCCAGGGGGAAGCCCACCAAGCTCGTGGGCTGGGGCAACCCCCCGGTCAAGGGCAATATATAAATACATTAAGAGTGTATACATAAGAACATATAAAAAAATCTATAGCTAAGAACCAATTGATGTTATGTCATGGCGGTTAGTGTTTTGATGTTGTTGCTTGCTGGCCTGGGTTCAAATCTGGCGAGCAGAGCAAATTTTGTTTTATATTTTTTTCTGCTATTGGGTCTGATATTAAAGCAAGTAAAAATGGGCTGGGACAGAATTCTACTTGGGCTGGCTCTGACTATGACGGAGTTCTACTCTCCTCCTCCTTTGATAACCATTTCTTTTTTTAATGGGATAAATTTTGTATTTAGACCAAATTTATAAAAAAATTACAAGTATAGACCACGGTGCAAACTATTTACAAATCTAGATCAGTTTTTGCCACGTTGGCGCCACATGTGCTAGCGGCATCTCAAATGCCGCCAGTACACGTGTATTGTGCAAAAGTACACTGGCGGCATTTGAAATGCCGCCAGTATACGGCATCTCAAATGCCGTCAATATCTGCTGCTTTATTAGACAGTCACTTTTTTATGTTTGTCTTCATCCAAAGTTTTCTTAGATCTACAAATATCCTAAACTCCAAACTGTTAAATTATTTGCATAATGTAGTTTAATCTTGATTGGATTCAGCTACAGACGAGGAGCAACATCTAATTCTTCCTCTTGAACAAGGAATTAGCTATAGCATGTATGTTTTTTTGGAAACCCTAGTTTAATTTTTTTTCTCATTTGCTGTTTGGTAACAAATGATAATAGGTAACTAGTTGACTGAATAAATTGCAGAATGGCTCCCAAATGTGTACCAACGATCTGTTATTTCGATGGCGAATTGGTCGTTGATGAACTTAATTGTGGAAAATATATCGGTGGCTCGTGTAAGCCAGCTAAAGTGTTGAAAGGTTGTAATTTGGTGCAGTTGAAAGAATCGATTTATAAAGCTACCAAGATAAAATCTGAAGAATTTGACATAAAGTTAGTGTGTAACTGGCCGACGGACTCAGGATCGAAAGCCATTAAAATAGCCGATGATGACGATGTGGAGCTAATGTTTTCGGCGACATCGAAATCAATTGAGTTGTTTGTTGGGAAAATTAGGCGCTTGTAAGTAGAAGAACCCGTACGAGAACAAGAAGTTAACAGTGTTATTAAGAAGCACCGAAGAACGGTTGAGGCAGTAAGTATCAGTCGTGGAAACGCGTCCTCGAGTTTCATTAATCCGACTATGACAGCGATGTACGGTCAACAACAAGGCCTATATGGATATCCTCCGTGTATGACCTATCCACAGGGCGTTCAGTATACGTCCCCTTATCCAAGTCAAGGTAGCTTTACGCATTTGCTCAGAAGGTGAAACATTTATTTATGAAATTTAGATCGTATTAATTTGATAGTTGTACGCTACTTAACAGTTTTTTCGTTGTATATGCAGTTATCTTCCTTATCGACCAACACTGTCTAGTCCTGCTGGACCATCACACCGCCATATGTCTCAATTTATGTATCCAACTCCGTCCGAGTTATATGATCTTAGTCAGAGGTATGTATCATGAAGAATCAAAATTTGGTAGGTAGTAATTACGGTACTGGTTTTAAAGTAATACGTATGTTTGAATAGCAGATTCCCCGTGCACGATATTGCTACGCAATCTAATGCTGATTTGGAGAACGTAAACGTAAACGCAAATGCAAACAACGAAGATGTTGATATTGAGATGGACGGGGATGAAGGTGAAGATGTCAATAACGAACCCCTGTAAATAGTATGGATTTAGTGAACATGGTGGAGAACGACATGTCGTGGATGGGTAGTATGCAAGTGAACAATGATCCTTTGAACTATGATTTTCCGGTTGAAGATAATATTTCTGAAGACAGTGATGAGGTGGAAATGGAAGTTCCTTTGGATGATGATTTGTGCAACGCACAAATTATGGTAAGGTCAATCGTTGCAAATCTTGAGTTCAACAATGAGTCGTTTTCAACCGTAAGCGTTCAGAATGGATTTAAAGTTGGTTTGATTTTCGAGACGAAAGCCAAGTTGTTACAACAGTTGAGCGAATGGTCGATTTTGCATTCCGTTTCTTTTAAAGCAATAAAATCAAGTAAAACCAAATATACCGCCGTTTGTAGTATAGATGCAAACTGTCCATGGAGAATTCATGCTGTTGTCTCAAAAAAATCAGAGCAGAAGTGTTGGATTGTAAGGAAATATCCTAGCGGACACAATTGTGTTAACCCAACGGTGAACTCCACCCACAAGTAGGCAACATCCAACTTTGTAGTGGGAAAATTATTACCTTTTGTGAAATCCGATCAGAACATTACAGCCGGGACGATATAAGTTTTGATGGAAGAACAGTTGTTTGTGAAAATTAGTTATATGAAGGCTTGGAGAGCTTTGAGTAAGGCGGTGGAAAGAATTTATGGCGATTGGGCGAAGTCATATAGCAGTCTAAGGCAATATATTGCTGAAATAACTAGGTCGAACCCGGGAAGTGTTGGACACGTTACGACTGATGATTATGGAGTCTTCGATCGAGCTTTTTGGGCCTTTGGACCTTGTATTGAAGGATTTGTTCATTGTCGTCCGTTGTTATGTATTGACGGGACACATTTGTACGGGAAATATAAAGGGACACTACTTGTGGCCACTGCTGTTGATGCGGATGATCACCTATACCCTTTAGCGTACACAATTGTAGAGTCCGAATCCGGGGATAGTTGGGGGTGGTTTTTTGCCTGGATGCGGCGGTTCATTCACGGTGTTAACAATCAACGAATTACCTTCATTTCGAATCGAATAAAAGGAATACCATCAGCCTTGGAATCGAAATGGTGTTTGCCACATAAACATAGATTTTGTGCATCTTAAAGCTAATTTTCAAGCTGCAGGGTTTAGAGAAAAACGATTAACCCAACTTTTTTATGCTGCAGCTTGTGGTGCGGAAGAAGTCGAGTACATCAGAATACGTGAAGAAATCAAAACTATAAGCATCAAGGCTCACAATTGGATAGAAAGGAGTTTGGGAGCGCACGAGGAGAATTGGGCATTGTGTAAAGATGATGGTGGTCGATTTCATGTCATGACCACCAATTGCGCAGAAAGTTTCAACAGTGTTCTTAAAGGAGATAGGTCTTTACCTATCAAAGCTTTAGTTGCACGCACCTTTTTCAAGTCGGTTGATTATTTTTGCCAATGAAGAGAAGCGGCAGGAAAACTGACTTCCCGTCTTACTCCAAAGTGGGAAGCCAAGATTGCCGAAAGAGCTAACGAATCTAGGCATACAAGAATAATTCGATTTAGTCAATCTGAGTGGCAAGTTGTGCACTATTTCAGTGACAAGTTCAAAGTACTAATCAACGGTAACAGTTGCTCTTGTACCTGCAACATCCCTCTTTTAGAGCACCTACCGTGTATGCATGTTATGGCTGCTTGCTCAATGGTTTCCAATGGAGCAAATAGTGCCCATCACGACTTTGCCTCAACATGGTATTCCATAGCGAAATACCTGGCAGCTTACACCCCCGAGTTTCACCCGGTATGAGATAAACGCTATTGGAGTTCAAGTGGCAGTCAATTAGTCCTACCTCCGGTAGCT
Organism: Allium fistulosum; assembly: GCA_030737815.1. Lineage (NCBI taxonomy): Eukaryota > Viridiplantae > Streptophyta > Magnoliopsida > Asparagales > Amaryllidaceae > Allium > Allium fistulosum. Next base: position 968,526,539 of record CM060908.1, on the reverse strand, counting down.
AAAAGATAACCAGGACGCCCACGTTCAACTAGAATTAAAGGTATAATGGATGAGATGCAGACCCCTAAAGGAAATATGTGCAGCAAATGTGGTGTTCTTGGTCATAAGAAAAATCGTTGCAATAGAACAACTTAATGTTTTTGTTTTATTTTGTTTGTAATCCTAATTCGAATGCATTCTAGTTTGTTTGAGAACAATTGTTTATGTAATCTGATGTTGTACGCAAAGTTTATTCGACATTTATTTATTTTGTTGTTAACCTTCTAACGCAGAGTGTATTCAAAGTTTATTGTGGACTTAATCACAAATTTGAATTCATTGCTGAGTAATTAACGGAGTGACATTTCAAATGCCGCTTATGTGCGGCATTTGAAATGTCGCATGAGGCGGCATTTTAAATGACGCTGTGGGCGTCATTTGAGATGCCGCACCTTGGCGGCATTTGAATAGTCGCTCTGTTGCCTATATTTTTGCTAATTTTTTGCAACTACCCCATCCACACCCTAACTTTACCAAATTTATTTCATCAAAAGCTCTAGGTTTCATATTGCTATACCATTCTCGTTCAATTTCAACAATTTGCAACTACCCCTCCCCGTATTTCAATTCGACATTGCCGCGTTAAAGTTAAGTATTATACTTTTCTCGTTCAATTTCAACAATTGTTTTCTCGATGTATTATTTGATTGTATTCATAGGTGTATAATGGAAAATTGGGAAATTGATGACGTAACAGTGATAAAGATGTACGATGAATTCGAGCAAAATAGAGGAAAGGGGATTTCAAGTGGCGCCGACCTTGAAGTTGATTTTGTACCAGAGACACAATTCGACGTAGAACCCCCGGTTGTGGATAGTGGAACATCACGTGGAGAAGACGCGGTTTATAGACCAGTCCAACAATCGCTCCATGCACGTCTTTTAGGTGTCCTTGGTCAGCAAAATCGTGCAAGCTCAAGCTCCCAAGCCTATCATGCTACATGTGCAGTTTGTGACTGTGGAGAGGAATGCGAAGTAGTCGTTTGCAGAAATGATAGGAACGCTAGACGTCGTTTCTACCGTTGCGCTGGATACAATGATCACAAGATTCAGCTGCATCAAGTTGAATGCTGTAATTTTTTTAAGTGGCTCGATCCACCACTGTGTCCTAGAGGGGTGGAATATGCTTTAGAGATGCAAGCGGAGGTTAGTCATTTGGAAAAGTTGAACCTTTAATACCGAAACGAATTGTTGGTTCATGGGTACAAGTATTTAGTGTTGTGGCCACGTATATCTTTGAAGGATAATTGAAATGTAACGTAATGATATTAGAAACTTGTTATATGATGAATAAATATCTGAAACAATTGCACAAACTTATTGAAGAATTATTTAAAAAATATTTATATGTTCGAAGTATGTTATGCCTGGTTGAACTTTGTTGTTTTGAAAAGTTAGTCTACATGTTTGCCAAACCTACAGTAGATGCACACTACACCGCGGTATCAGAAATGACGCCTGAGAAAACCAGATCGCGGCATCCGAAATGCCGCAGTTATCGACATCCCCATGCGGCATTTTAAATGCCGCTCCATGTGGCTTTTGAAATACCGCCCCTAGCGGCATTTCAAATGCCGCTCTGTTACTTACTTAAAGAAACTACAAATCGAAAATACGGCATCAATTTTTCGACACCAACGTAAACAAATTTCTGAACATTGACTACTACAAATTTCTGAGCTCATGACTACATTTAGCATCAACAAATACAAGTCTACAATCAATAGCATTCACACCAACATTGAAATACTAGAGTCACTTCTACAATCACAGCGACAAACAATAGTCTACATTAGTTAACAACCAAACATCCCAATAAAAACAAATAGAAAACATGATCAATCAACACTACAGTCCACATCCCACACAAACGATCAATCAACATACAGTCAACAAATAGAAACCACGGTCCACTACGATTAGTCTAAAATTTCATCTCAAATTTTTTGATTCCCGAGGAGTTTTCTTCTTCGGTCTTCTCGGCTTGAGCATGAATTCCTCCTCTTCCAGTGACAGATCTTTACTGCCCTCCTCTTGTGTCCCTTCCGTTAGGGGTTGCGATGGCACAACGGGTTGTGTATGCTGGGAAGATATCGCTCTGGAACTCTCGCCCTCAATTTTCTTCCTTCTTCCATACTTTCTCTTCGGTGAGGGGGCCGGTGGGACTGCAGCTATGTCCTCATACGATGCGGGAGGGGAAATATCCTCGATAAGTGGTAGCATGGCAGGAGGAGGAGGAGGTGGAGGTGGGATGGGCCTTGACATCTTGTTCTTCGACAAATAGGATAGTAGAATTTGTTTGATAGAGAAGCATTTCGCCTTGCACTTTTCAGGAACCTCCTCCACAAGCTCGTCGATTATGTCCAACACATGATACATACCATCCGCCTGCATATAACATAAACCATTATGTGTTTCATAAGTATTATACAAGTTGTTGTTTGCACCAAAAATGGTCACAAACCCCAAGTGTTGTGAAAGCACCAGTGTATGAATACAAATCAGCAATATTCAAACACAAATATCAGATCTAAGCAAGCAACAAACAACAATCCAGAAATAATGAACAGTGACACACAATTTATAGTGGTTCGGCTATCTCCGGCCTACGTCCACTTCAAGGATTTTTATCTTTTATTGATGTTCTTCGCTAATTACAGATGATTACAGCAAATACAATGAATGAATCTGAATATGACAGCAATGGAGAGGAGTAGAGTTGAATCCGGCAGAGTCTGGACGTTGAATGGCCAAAAAGATCCCTTTTCTGTAGGCTTCAGGGGGCTATTTATAGGCGTAGGAGGCTGAGATCGCGCCCAAACTTCGGGAGATTCTTTCAGGCACGTGAGTGGGTCCACGCGCCCGGTCCCACCAAGTTTCAACTCCATCTGGGATCGATTCGAAACAACTTCGTATCGATCAGAAAATGCTCCAATCGAGCTGAAACTTGGCAGGATTGCTCTTTACCTTGTGTGGAAGCTACTGTGAAAATTTCGTTGCATTTGGACCAACGGTTTGTGAGATATGATCGATACAAGATTGTATTTTCGTGTGTGCTGCTCTGTTCGAATCCATGGATTCGTATCCATCGCTCCGAATCGACCTGGGCACGTGAGCGCGCAGTGACATGGTGCGGAACTCTTGGATCTCTCCACCTTTTTTGCCATGTCGAACGAGTCATTCGCATCTAGCGCCGAAGCTTCGCCCATACCAACTCTTTATTCGCATCCACGTGCTTCTGTCTTTACTCGAACCAGTTATCGATTCGACGTAGTCCTCGTTCGCATCGATTATTATTGACATGGATACGAAGAAGGACTTATGCGCTATCGATTCGAATAACTACGAACCACATGGATACGAACCAAGGCTCTGTAATCGATTCGAACCGGGTCTACCCCTGGTCGATACGAAATGTTTCACCTACGATGGATACGAGCTAAACTGATACGACGCTATCGCCTCTGGATCGATGCGAGGAGTCCAATACCGGATGGATTCGAACAACTCTGATTCGAACAAAGTTCTAGAATAGATTTGAATAGGTTGAGGTGACGTCGCTCAGATGGGTACGGAACTGATCGATTCGAACAAGCCAATGTGATGGTTTCCTGATGGATTCGAATATGATTGATTCGATGGATTCGAACACATCATCACCTTAGCTCGCCGATGGATACGAACAGCATGCCTATTTAACTTGTATCAATCATATCTCCCTCCTACGAACTCCGATTAAGCTGAAATTTGAAACGTTGGCTCTCACGGCTTTGCATGTCATGTCTTGTCAATTACAGCCTAATCCGGGCTCGGACAAAATTCATCGATATCCATGATCATCCTGCAATGCATATTTAATATTCATGGTTGGTTAATATTGATTTCAGTTAATTTTTGGGTATCTCAGCTTTGCCAAAAAGTGGGATAACACTTGCCCCCCCAAAACATGCCTTTTGGTAAAAGGTGTGTTTTGATTAGTCTTAATTCGAATGTAGTAAGCTCAGGTTTTATTCGAATCTTATGATATTTTCAATCGAGTTCATGGCTGTTCGAAGCCAAAGCATTATCAATTTCTGCCAGTGGAAGTTAAGAATGAAATTCTACAGTCTCTCCGGACTGTTGTCGATCGCTCCGGACCCTTGCGAAGCCCATTCCAGACTTAGCGGTCGAATAGAAAGATCCTATTGCACTCCGGCGTTGCTTTCTATCCCTTGCACTCTGGCCCCAGTTAGGGCGTGAAGCGATGTCTTGGCCGTTCTGGGCCGATCGTAGCCTCTCCGGGCTCCTGCTAGATCCCATCCTGTCACTCTCCGGTGAAGGGGAAACAACGTTAAGTGGGTCGATCCTATCGCTCTCTGGCGAAGCGACCCACTTCTTGCACTCCGGTTCAGTGTATCTGAACATTAAGCGATGTCTTGACCTGAATCGTCGGCCGATCATAGCCTATCCGGGCTCTTATCGAATCCTAATCGAATCACTCTCCGGTGAATAGGAAACGATGCTTAAGTGAGTCGATCCTGTCGCTCTCTGGCGAAGCAACTCACTTCTTGCACTCCGGACCCCGCCTCTCTGGGTAGGATCATAAAGCGATCATTTTTATATTGATATTTAATGTTTATCCTTTAACTCTCCGGTCAAAGGTTTATTTCAAGAAATTCAAATTTATTTATTAAATTTAGGTCCTAGATGTTCAATCTCAAACACCAGGAAAACTAGACATTGCCTCTCCGGGCAGATCGGTCTATCTCCATCTCAGAGCATGCCTAGGGATCTCTCCGGTTCCCGTACATGAGTAAGTGGGATAGCCGTTTATTCTAAAAGAAAATCTAATGAAATTATTTGGTTGAAATCCAAATCTCGAACTTGGCCCTTGCCATCTTAATCAGTTGATGACGAGTCGTGATCCCGATCCAGGATCATTTCTGTTAGGGGGAGGCGGTAGTTGTTCAGGCCTTACCGCCGTTGCTCGTTCTCTGACATATTGTGGCAGTTTACCACTCCTGGCATATTCTTCCACCTCATCCTTCAGGTGGCGGCATTCGTCGGTTGCGTGCCCATCCAGCTCATGGAAGAGGCAATATTTCCCGGTTCTACGCTCCCGCTCTATGGGATCTCTCCTGGGTGGTTTTCGATAGGGGAGTTGCCCCCGAGTTTCAGTGTAAATCCTTTCTAGGTTTGCCGTCAAATCTGTGTATTGCCTGAATCTAGGCTCTCGGAATTTCTTCCGTTTATCAGGACCATCATGTGCGTCATCCTGCTTTCTCTTTCCTTTGTCTGCCCTGGACTGTTCCGTGGCGGTTCCTTCGCCTTGTGCATCATTTACTTCCTGCCTCTCGGCTCGTGATTCTTCTAATCGAATGAATTTCTCAGCTTCATGGTAAAATTCTCCAAGATCTTGTGGTGGATCTCTTGTCAACGAATCTTTGAATTCGGTGCCTTCTCCAACTCCTGCCACCGCCGCCATCAAAATCATCGATGGATCCAGGCGATCTACCGAAGCCACCGTTGCATTGAATCGCAGCAGAAAACCTTTTATGGACTCTCCGGTCCTTTGCTTTATCGAAGCTAAAGTCATCACACTCTTGGGTCTTGTAACATGGACCCTAAATTGTTCCATGAAGCAATCTACAAGCTCGCCCCATGTCCTGATCGATCCAGTCTTTAATTGCCTGAACCAAAGTGCAGCCAAGTCTGACAAAAATAAAGGGAAACATCGTGCCATCACTTCCTCGGATGCTCCCAGTATTTCCATGTGTCGAATGTATCTGGTAATGTGCATGGTCGGATCCGACTTCCCGTCATACGGATTCAGCGTCGGCAGTTTGAATTTTGGAGGGTTCCTTGCATTCCTGATATTTGGAGTGAACGGACTCCGACTGACTTCCTCCAATCCTCCGCTAGACAATCCTCCTCTCATGAGTCATCGCACTAATCCAGCCATCTTTTCATCTCCATCCTGGGGTTGCCCTCTTGGTCTTGAAGGGTATTCTGGTATGTATTCTTCGTGTGGCCCGTTAGCATCAGCATTGGCCCCAGTGTTTGCACAAAAAACGGACAAACACCTCAAAGTCGTATGATTTAGTAGATCTTATGTTGTTCCTTATGTTGTTCTTAGTGATTTTGGAGTTTTATGCAAATATATGAAAAGCAAGGGCTTAACTGTAAAAAGACACACAAATTTATAGTGGTTCAGCCAGAATGTGCCTTCAGCCAGAATGTGCCTACGTCCACTTTATATGTTATTTCTCTTCTCTTCTTTTGATTACAATTACAAAGCTTTGATACGAGTAAAAGAAAGTTGTTTGAAAGTTCCTTCCGTGATTGAGCTCTCAAACTTCTCCCCCATTGTTGTACCCCTGCCCCTCTATTTATAGAGTGAGGCTGGGGGTAGGGGTCTTGGAGGTAAATAGCAGCTGGTGGGCCTGGGCTGCTACAATCTGGCCTGGCAGTGCTCGGGCTCGGTAGGGCTTTGATTCGGTGGTTGGAGATGGAGCCTGGACCGACACTAGCTGATTCGGTGGTTGGAGACGAAGTTTGGACCGGCACTAGCTGACTCGGTGGTTGGAGACGAAGTTTGGACCGGCACTAGCTGATTCGGTGGTTGGAGATGGAGTTTGGACCGGCACTAGCTGATTCGGTGGTTGGAGACGAAGTTTGGACCGGCACTAGCTGATTCGGTGGTTGGAGATGGAGTTTGGACCGGCACTAGCTGATTCGGTGGTGAGAAAATAGCCCAACATTTTCCCCCCAAAGTGGGCATATGCCAGCGTATGTCTCGCTTTGTTTTGGTTCGGTCATTCTTATCCGGTCCTTATGCCGAGTCTGTTGGTCCGGTAGTTCGCCTTCGACTATAAGTAGGGGATTAGGGCTTCCGATATTTCCTACCAAACACGACAGCCGAGCCAACTCCTCTTGCCGAATCAAAGTGTTTAGCAGAACCAAGGAACTTCTTTTCACTGAATCAGGTATCGATCTTATACTTTCCTGCCGAATATGTTATTCACCGAATGGACTTGGGGGCTCTGAGAGCCGAATGAATTCACATACTTGTTTATTTTCGAATGAAACTGATACCGGATGGGACTTCTACCGAATGAAGTCATACACTTGTCTATATCCGAATGAAAATGATACCGGATGGGACTTCTACCGAATGAAGTTATATACTTGTCTATATCCGAATGAAAATGATACCGGATGGGACTTCTACCGAATGATAATGGAAATTTGAGCATTTATGAGTGCAACTCTAGAACGCACACACTCGCTTCTTTACTTCCTTTAGTCTAACGACATTATTCTTTGTGTCTGCAGATAATGTCTCGTAAAGCGGAAACTCGATCAGACAAGAAGAAATCCGGGGGCGAAGGAAGTTCCTCTGCCGTGCCCCCAGCTCAGCCGAATCCAGAACGTCACGGACCTGCCCCGAGATCACTAGTGGACGGGTACAGCCCTCAGGAACTTCTAAACTCCCCGCCCGATTGTTTTCCTAGCTCCCTTAAGGAAGAGCAGCTTGATGTCATCTCTCGCTCTTTCGGAATTGACAGGGCGCGAATGCTGTTGCCAGGGAAAGATGTTATGCCATACGACCCTCCTGAAGGGTTCTTTGCTTACAGCAGATACCACTGCATGTGTGGTGCCATTCCGCCTCTTAACGCCTGGGTAACCAGCTTCCTCACATATCTCAAGGTGGCCCCATTCCAGCTTCAACCCAACTCCTATGCTATACTGGTGAGCCTCTTCGTTATTTTCCAGAGGAAGTATGGTCGTGCCCCTTCCAACCGGGAGATCCGGTACTTGTATAATCTGAGGGGTTATAAGAAGGGGTCTCCATACATTAGCTTGGAGTCAGCCGTGACCTTCAAACCGGTCTTGGATTTGTATTCTAAATTCAGCATGTTCAAGAAAGAGTGGTTCTTTGTCAGGGACGACTCCGTTTCAATTCGGCGCTTTACTTCTGGATGTAAGTTGATGCTTTTACTTATAATTTCCATTCTGATTGCGATGCTTCTTCTCATACTCTCTCATTTTTGCTAGCGACAGGTGGCTTTGCGATTGTGGAGACTGACCGCCTGGTTCAGACGGCGGCTGAGATAGAAGCTATTCTTGGGAAATATAGATCATCTGCCTTCCTGATTAGAAATGTGATCCTTCTGGAGTACAACTTAATCCTCCCACAGCAGTCAGTAGTTAAGCTGAGGGAGACGGCGGAGGAGAGGGCGGCTGCTCAGACCAAAGAAGGTGTTTCGGTGGAGAGTAGCAAGAGGAAACCTTTCACAAGACCTCCAGCTGTCGGAGGTAAGAAACTCAAGAAGTCGGACGGTCCCTCCCCCAGCAATTGTCCACTTACCTAGGAGGAGGAAGATATAGAGGAGGAAAAAGGCGAGGGTGGAGATGGTCGGGATGGTGACAAAGGTGGCGATGGCATCGGGGCCCTACTTCCTGGGCAAGCGGGCGAGATTCAGGAGTGGACGGATGATGCGTTCCACCAGGCTTTCGAGGGGCTGGATGAAGATCCGGCTTTGGTAGAGAAAACCGGGAAGGCGGACAAGGCCGGGACTGGTGCAAGTGAGTCTTCTCCGACCATTCCAGCCAAGGTGGCTCCGACGACTCAAGGTGAACTCTTGACTCCTGCATGCTTCATTAATGATAGGGACTTAGGAATATTTTATGACCCGCTCCCGTCCTGGAATGAAATCCAGGACTTATTGCAGTATCCTACTCCTCCCCAGGGTTTGTACAACCACAGCTGTGTTTCATTTCCTTTTTTAACTTGTAATTTACCGCGTTTCTCGAATCATATAGTGATGTAAGTTTGTGACGCTTGTTCTTTATATCAGGAGCAGGCAAGACGTCCAAAGCCTCAGACCTTCGACACAGGCTTGAGCAATATAAGCTTTCCAAAACTTCTGCTAAGCCGAAGCCCTCGACCCAACGCTCCGGGGATGTAGTCGGCTACCGTCCTCTTCTTGGGGTCATCGAAGAGTGTATTCAGCAGAGGAAGAGGAGTCATCCTTTATCCGAACCTTCGCCCGGTCCTCAGCTTCCGGCTCTGCCTCTTCATGATATCACTGAAGAGGGTAGCGAGTTTGCACCCTCTCCGCACCCGTCCAGAAACCCTTCCGTTACTCATATCGATCGTCCTGACTTGGCTCGTAATCCATTTGCGGGTCATCCTGATCTAGATCCAAGTTCCCACGACATTACCTTTGATGAGGTTACTGGTGAGCACCTTCTTCCCCGCAATCCCATGGTACGGGTGCTTGATGAAGCTAAGTCCTTAGATCTCGATTTACTCACTACTCGTATAGTCACTATGGGAGACGAGGCCAAGGCTAATATTGATCGGGTGGCGGAGGAGACCAAGAAGCTGATGGGGCATCATGCCCGGCTGGTTAAGGCCGGAGAGGAGATTGGGAGCGCCAATATCCGACTTCGATTGGTGGTTTCGGATCAGGCCAAACAGCTTGCGGATCAGGCTATTCAGATTTCTCATCATGAGGCTGCTACTGGACGATTAAGGAAAACCATGGAAGAGGCCAGTCGGGCCGAATTACGAAAAATGGAAGCTACTTGCAAAGAACGGATTGACATGGCTATTGCCACGGTGGACGAGGTTCGGAAAGCGGATCTTGAGCAGGTGGAGGAATTGTCCAGGAAACTTGAGGCTGCAGAGCTTGCTCAAGCTAAGTTGAGGGAGGAGATGGAGGCAATGCGGGGATCCCTTCTAGCCGACTGCTCGAGATACCGATCGGAGAGAGATGCTGCCGTTAGGAGGTTGTTGGCTTCCGAGGCCCGGACGAGGGAGTTTGAGGAGAATGAGGGGATGATGGACGAAATGCTTCAGGATATGTACTTCCGAACCTGGAAGCAGGGCAACCTATCCTGGATGGATGATTATCCCAGGATCATGGCTAAGATCTATCTTCGGGCTCTGGAGGAGGCCAAGGCCGATGCGGATAAAGATGTTGGTGTGGCCTTCAGCATGGATGCGGTCACTGCCCAGTTTGCCAAGGAGGAGAAAGTGGCGGTGAAGGAAGGTATTTGGTTGCTTGCTGCTGAGGAGGTTGGCGTGCAGGTAGAGGATGACGATCAGGATAGTCAGGAAGCAGGCGCTGGTAAGTCTCTCTTTTTAGTTTCTCCATCAACTTGGTTGCTTATTGCTAATGAGTCCTTTCTTTGACTGGACAGGGGGTCAACAGGACAAGGATAAAGCTCCCCTGCAGCCAGCCCCTTGATTATATCTGAAAAAAATCTTTTTGTGGGTTTGACAGGGTTGTATATGTTAGTCGAAAAAATAGTAAAGTAGCCTTTGGGTTATAATATTTTGCCACTTGTAATAAATAGTCTTATCTTTGTTATGGTCATTCAAAACCTTTGGTTTTTTGCCACATGTAATAAATAGTCTTATTTTTGACGTGTAATTCTTTAACTTGGGCTGATTTTCTTGAATGTTCGTTGCTTTTTCGACATGTTGTATGAGAAATATAGCTATGCGTATTCTTGCAATTGAGTCGTGTTTGATGTCAGGTTTTGGTTTTAAAACATAATTTCATGACTTGTAATATTAGTGTGTGGTGTGAACAAAATATAGTTATGCATCTGTACATAAAGGAAGAAAATACCGCCTTTCATGTTCTGTTTGTAGATGGCAGTTTCGAATATCTTGTATGACTGAGCATGGAAAGCAGTTGAATGCCCTGCCATCTGATTGTGGATCCACGCATCCATTGGCGAGTGTCTTCTGCTCCGTATTCTGTACTTTATGGATTGTTATAGAGGATAGGAGGAAAGCTTTTTAAGTAAAATTGAAATATGTGAAATAGTAAAACTTCCAATCACGGAAGGCCTTCGATGTGCTTAAGTTTGTGGCAAACGGGTTTTGTAGTCACTTTCCCTAGCTGTGGGTCTTGGAGACATTTGTCACCCATCTTACGCCTCCGCGGGGAGTTAATTCTTTTTTACCACAGCCGCACTTAAGACACATCGGAGCCGAGATCGTGCACAGTAACTACCCGGGCCATTATGGCCCGTAATCGTGGGTATTATTCGATTTACTGTGGCCGGCTAGCGTGGGTGCCGATCGTCAACTGTGAACTGCCCCTGGCTGGCCACACCTTATGTTGGGACTTATAGTCGGTTCACAGTTGCCGGCGAGCCTAACGCCGTAATGAGCTGCCTCGACTATAGTCGGCCTTCTCGGTGGCTTATAATCGGCTCATTACAGTTGGCTTTAAGGGCCGTCGCGAGCACTGAGTTAACCCGCAGCAGAGGGATGCTGGAGCGAAAGTGTCTCATTGGCGAGGGCATAGATTCGCATAGTACCTGTTGGGTCTTGTCCACGTGAAGTTGCATTGTGGAGTGCTTTGAATAGAAATGCTATATACTCAGGATTTTGTTCAACAGAAAAGGATAAAGTTAACAAGCAGCCAAGATACAAAGGAACAAGTTAAAAAAGAGACAAGGTTTTTTAAAGTGGTTCGGCACGAAAATGCCTACGTCCACTGATTCTCTTTGTTAATTCACTTCATATGGGCAATACAAGTTAAGAAAAGTATCGACGGAGGTGTTGGATGTTCCATGCCCTCTGGAACACCTCTCCGTCCACTGTTGACAAAATATAGGCTCCGTTGTGGAGATCTTTATGAATTACATATGGTCCATCCCAGATTGGGTCTAGTGCTCCGGGGCGAGGGAAGATTCGCTTGAGGACAGGATCCCCTTCCTGTAAGGTACGATGCTTGACTTTGGAGTTGTATTGTGCTGCCACTTTTTGCTTGTGGGCTGCTGTTTTGAGGACTGCATCGTTTCTTCTCTCCTCGATTAGATCCAAAGACATGTGAAGGAGTTCTTCGTTCTCTTCTGGGTTATAGTGGATCCGACGATGGGAAGGCACAATAGTTTCAACTGGGAGCATAGCCTCCGATCCGTATGCCAAAGAGAAAGGAGTGTGCCCTGTCGATGTTCTGAAAGATGTGCGATAGGCCCATAGTGCCGTAGGAAGTTCATCCACCCAAGCGCCCTTTGACTTTTCGAGCTTCTTTTTGATTAGAGTTTTCAGAATTTTGTTGACTGCTTCGACTTGTCCGTTTGCCTGGGGATATGCTACGGATGAGAAGCTTTTATGAATTCTGTGTTCTTGGCACCAGTTGGCGAATTCCTCGCTGTCAAATTGAAGTCCATTGTCTGATACGATTTTGAGTGGGACTCCGTACCTGCATAGAACATTTTTGATCAAGAAGTTAATAACTTTTGCTGAAGATACTTTATTTAGAGGTTCCGCTTCCACCCATTTGGTGAAATAATCAACTGCCACTATAGCATATTTGGCCCCGCCTCGGCCCATTGGTAGCTCGCCGATTAAGTCAATTCCCCATATCGCGAAGGGCCAAGGGCTGGTCATCTGAGTAATCTCGGTTGTTGGTAGCCGAGGGATCTTAGCAAATTTTTGGCATCTGTCACACTTCTTGACGAAATCTAAGGCGTCCTTGTTTAAGGTGGGCCAGAAATATCCGTATCGCAGTATCTTTTTTGCTAGCGTTTGCCCTCCGGTGTGATCTCCACAGCTCCCCTGATGGATGTTGGATAAGATCTCCTTGGCTTCTCTCCCAGCGACACACCTTAATAATGGGTTAGAGAATCCACGCCGATAGAGGATGTCTTCTTGTATTGTGTAGCGGGATGCTCTCCTCAAGATTTTCTTGACTTCGTTACGCCCGTAGGGTAGGGTGCCACTTTGTAGGTAGTCTCGGATGGGAGTCATCCAATTCGATTGCAGCTATCAGATTCACTTGCTCAAAACTCGGGGCCAGTTGCTTTGAGATGATTACTGCCCCGAAGATGGTGATGTCTCTCACACTTGCTTGCTTTGCTAATTCGTCGGCCTCTCGGTTCTCCTCCCGAGGGATGTGTTTGACTAAGTAGTGGTCCAATTGGCTGAGAAGTAACTTGGTCTTCCTTAGATATGCTATGAGTCGTTCTTCTCGAGCTTGGAATTCTCCTAGTATTTGATTAACAATAAGCTGAGAATCGCTGTGAAGACACAAAGAATTGGCTCCGATTTCTATGGTAATTTCTAGTCCAGCTATCACTGCTTCATATTCTGCATCGTTGTTGGTGGCAGCGAACTCCAGCCTTATAGCATAGTGCAGTTTATTTCCCCTGGGAGTGATTATTACCACACCTGCCCCCGAGCCTTGTTCGTTAGATGCACCGTCCACAAAGAGATTCCACTTGATATTTTCTGTTATTTCCAATTGCTCCCTATCCTCGTTGGTAGTGAATTCTGCAATGAAATCAGCCATGGCTTGTCCCTTGATGGCGGTGCGAGGGTGATAGGTGATATCATACTGACTTAGCTCGATGCACCATTTAAGTAGTCGCCCAGAAGTGTCAGGACGATGGAGTACCTGCCTCAATGGTTGATCGGTCAGATTTTTGATGGAATGGGACTGGAAGTAGTGACGCAGTTTTCGCGATGTGATTAGTAAACAGTATGCTAACTTCTCAAGCTTAGGATATCTAACTTCTGCCCCAGTAAACCTTTTGCTGACGAAGTAAACTGGTCGTTGCGTGCGGTTGTCTTCCCTTACCAAGGCAGCGCTCAGGGCGTGGGATGACACAGCGAGGTATAGGTATAATTCTTCTCCTTCGCTTGGAGTTGAGAGCACCGGTGGTTTCTGGAGGTGTTCGATTAAGTGAAGGAAAGCGGTCAGGCACTCGTCAGTCCACTCGAACTTTCCTTTATCTTTCTTTAGGGCTTCGAAAAAGGGGACGCACTTGTCCGTTGCCTTGGAGATGAATCGGCTTAGGGCGGCCACTTTTCCATTTAGGCTTTGCATTTCCTTTCGGGTGGAAGGTATCTTGATATCCCTTAGCGCTCGGACTTGTTCAGGGTTTGCTTCTATCCCTCTGGCATGAACGATGAATCCTAAGAACTTCCCTGACGACACACCGAAGGAGCATTTTAGTGGATTCAACTTCATTCCATATTGCCGAAGTACTTGAAACATTTCGCCTAGGTGGCTTACGTGATCTTTGGCCTTCCTTGACTTTACCAGCATGTCATCACATATACTTCCATAGTTTGTCCTATTAGCCCTGCAAACATCTTGTTGACGAGGCGCTGGTAGGTGGCTCCTCCATTTTTAAGTCCGAAAGGCATCACTTTGTAGCAGTATAAACCCCGGTCGGTGATGAAACTAGTGTGGTCTTGGTCGGGAGCATGCATAGGAATTTGGTTATATCCTGAGTATGCATCCATAAAAGATAGGAGTTCGTGCCCGGCTGTGCTGTCGACAAGTTGGTCGATTCTGGGAAGCGGGAAGCAATCCTTTGGGCAGGCGTCGTTTAGGTTGGAGAAGTCAATGCAGGTCCGCCACTTCCCATTAGCCTTCTTTACTAGTACCGGGTTGGCGATCCATTCTGGGTAAACAGCTTCTCGTATGAAGTCATTGGCGAGTAGATTCTTTACTTCTTCATCGAGGGCTGTTGATCGCTCTGCCCCCATACTTCTCTTTTTTTGTTTTACAGACGCCTTGGTAGGATCAATGTTTAATACGTGGCATGCTATGTCGGGGGAGATTCCGGTCATGTCAGCGTGTGACCAAGCGAATACATCCAAGTTGTGGCGGAGAAAATCAATGAGTTGTTCCTTCAATTCAGCTTTCAGCTGGGACCCAATTTTCAGTAGCCTACTTGAGTCGTGCTTGTCTACAGATATAAACTCCATAGCCTCTACAGGCTCGGCGGTGGCCTCCTCCTCTTTGTCCCTAGGGTCTAATTCATTGAAAGGGTCGCTGGTGTATCGAAGAGGAGGGGCTTTCTTTAGTTGCTATGCTTCAAGGCTTTTTGTGCAGAGGGCAATCTCTATACCTTTCCCTTTATCTTTCCTGTGGTTGTTGCGAAGTTCGGTTACATAGCAGTCTCGTGCAATATCCTGGTCTCCTTCCACTTCCCCTACCCCATTGTCTGTTGGAAATTTCATTTTCAGGCACCATGGGGCTAGGACAATCTGGAAGTCAGACAAGGCTGGTCTTCCTAAGAAGGCGTTGTAGGCCGAATGGTTTTCTATAAGCACAAACGTCTGTTTCCTCACAAAGGAGCGGGGATGGCTTCCAATCTCAACAAAGAGGTCCAGCTGCCCGAGGGGCATCTTCGCATCTCCAGTGAAACCGTGTAGTGGTTTATCACAGGGAGATACATCCTTCATTGATAGCTTCATTTTGTTGAATGCGTGTTTGAACAGGATATTTACAGAGCTTCCAGTATCTACCAGGATTCGGTAAACTTCGGCGGGACCGAGTCGGGCAGAGATAACCATGGGATCCATGTGAGGGTACTGTCTTCCTTCTAGGTCACGTTTACTGAATGTGATGTCATCACTTTCTTTCCGCTTTGGGTGGCGCTCTTCTATAACCGTATTGACACAGTCTTTATTGTCTCTAAGCGACTTCCCATATCTTTCCATCTCTCTCCAACTTCTGTCTGCGATGTGCGGACCTCCTGAGATGGTATGGACCACTATCTTCTCTTGACTAGAGCTGCTAGCGTTGCGGTTTCCTCTATCGGTCCCTGGTGAGGGTAGCCTTGGGTTTTCATTGGCAGGAGCTGGAGTCCTGTCTTGACTTTTTACATAACGTTCCAGTTTCTTCCTTCTGATGTGTTCCTCAATCAGATCTCGGAGATGATGGCATTCGTTGGTATCATGTCCGTGAGATTCGTGGAAGCGGCAGAATTTTCCAGACTTCTGTGCGTTATCTGATTCTTTCTTGTATGGTGGGCGTTTGTATCTAACTTCGCCTTGGGTGGCAAGGAAGATATTTTCGACGGTCTCGTTCAAAGGGGTGTAAGTGTCGAATCGTGGTCCTGGCCGATATAGGCGCTTTTCTACCTTCTTGCCCCCAGCATTGTCTCTGGAATCATTTCTTCGAACGTCCCTCGCCACAGCGGGGGCGTTGCCACGGGTCGTCTTATTTTGCTGTCCTGACTGCCCCTCAACGGCAGCATCCTCAAGCCTCATGTATTTCCTGGCTTCATGGAAGAAATCGGGTAAAGTAGCTGGTTTTTCTTTTGTCAATCTTCTAGCAAATTTAGTGTCCGGATGCACTCCACTACAGAGGGCCATTAGGATAAGATTCTCATCGGCATCTTGAACTACGGCTGCTGCGGCGTTGAATCTGGTTAGGTATTGCTGCAGCTTTTCTCTAGGTTTCTGTTTGACGCTGGATAAGGAATAAGCGTCCTTAGGTTGCTCCACATGAATGCGGAACTGACTGATAAATTTTTCTTTCAACATTTCCCACGAGCTGATGGATCCTTGGGGTAGATGACAGAACCAGGAGGTAGCAAGATCTGCTAAGAAGAGCGGAAAGCACTTGCACAGTACTCCCTCTGTTGCTCCACTCATGAGCATATGCTGCGTGTACCTCTGTAAGTGTACAACGGGATCGGAGGTTCCTTTGTAGGGTTCCATTGTTGGCATCTTCCATTCTCGGGGGGTGATAGCAATTTCGATATTGCGGGCGAAATGGCTGGTTACCCTAGCGCCTATCCCTCGATCTCTTTGCTCCCGTTGGACACACTCTCTGAATAAGCGTGCCATCCTTTCATCAGAACTTGGAGCAGATAGAAATGAGTTTGGTTCTGTTCTGTGGGATTGATTCCGTCCAGACGACCTGTAGGGATGGTATCGTCTATCATTCCTCATATTTTCCAGTGGCTGCCTTTGATCTTCTGGGAGCACGCTTGGGTCAGCTACAGTTGGCCCTTGCCTTGATCTCCCCCTGTTGGGTTCTGATCTAAGCACTTCCTCGGGTCCAACTTCGGGCTGAACTCTAGCTCGGCCCTGTTCACTGGTGTTTCTGTGGTTAGGCAGCATGACAGGCTCAGCTACAGTTGACCTTCGCCCGGTACCTTCCCCGTTGGGTTCGGTACCAAACGTTTCCTCAGGCCTAACTTCGGGCTGTGCTCGATCTCGGCTCCTACCACGGCTACTTCTGCCGTTAGCTCCTTCGAAGAAGGAAGATCTTTGCTGTCTCTGAGATCCTCCAGACTGGGACTCGCCCCATGATTCAGTGTTGCGGTTGGATTCTTCAGCGTCCCTTAAGCGTGACATGAGATGGTCCACCAAGGCTTCCTGCTGGGACGTGAAGCGGTTAGTTACTTCAACCACAACTCTGTCCAGATCTGCTCTAGTAATTGCTGCAGGCTGTTCTGTGGCAGGAGTAGTCGGGTTAGCCTGTTCTTCATTTGTTACTGTTGCTGGAGGAGGACGATTTACTTGATTCGTGACAGCTGGATCTGGAAGACTGCTGGATGCGATGTTTTTTCCTTTGCTAACATCTTTTCTCTGTTTGGGAGGCATGTTTTCCAAGTGGCGGACGATGGTTGTTAGGAAAATTGTTAAGTGGATGAAGCTGAAGCTTCGAGCTTCTATTTCTCAGTGAAAGCACCAAAAATGTTTGCACAAAAAACGGACAAACACCTCAAAGTCGTATGATTTAGTAGATCTTATGTTGTTCCTTATGTTGTTCTTAGTGATTTTGGAGTTTTATGCAAATATATGAAAAGCAAGGGCTAAACTGTAAAAAGACACACAAATTTATAGTGGTTCAGCCAGAATGTGCCTTCAGCCAGAATGTGCCTACGTCCACTTTATATGTTATTTCTCTTCTCTTCTTTTGATTACAAGTACAAAGCTTTGATACGAGTAAAAGAAAGTTGTTTGAAAGTTCCTTCCGTGATTGAGCTCTCAAACTTCTCCCCCATTGTTGTACCCCTGCCCCTCTATTTATAGAGTGAGGCTGGGGGTAGGGGTCTTGGAGGTAAATAGCAACTGGTGGGCTTGGGCTGCTACAATCTGGCCTGGCAGTGCTCGGGCTCGGTAGGGCTTTGATTCGGTGGTTGGAGATGGAGCCTGGACCGGAACTAGCTGATTCGGTGGTTGGAGACGAAGTTTGGACCGGCACTAGCTGACTCGGTGGTTGGAGATGAAGTTTGGACCGGCACTAGCTGATTCGGTGGTTGGAGATGGAGTTTGGACCGGCACTAGCTGATTCGGTGGTTGGAGACGAAGTTTGGACCGGCACTAGCTGATTCGGTGGTTGGAGATGGAGTTTGGACCGGCACTAGCTGATTCGGTGGTTGGAGATGGAGTTTGGACCGGCACTAGCTGATTCGGTGGTGAGAAAATAGCCCAACACCCAGCTTGTTGAGCTCCGTCTGTCGGCCTTCCAGCATCGGATCTCGAGGGTCTGCCCCCAAGTCCTTGTTGATTGTCATCTGGATCTGCATTCTGTCCTTCATTAGGTTCCGCAATCCTAGCTCCTTGTTCCACATTCATAGCCGCTGTAGCTAGTCCTAGGCTCTGCATCCCTGCAGCTGTCATCTGTTCAAAGAAATTCTGCAGCATCTATTGTTGACTTTTCATCATTCTTTCGTGCATCAGATTGGTCATGGTCTCCATTTCGTCTCTAGTGATGTAGATCGAAGCTGGTTCTTCTCCAGCACCAGAGGATGCCTCTTGACTTCCTCCTTAATGGCTTCTCTCGGCTCTTTGTCTTCTACTTGTTTGTCGAGTCATTGTCTTCAAATCTTCGAGTTTTCAAATCTGAACTTCGAATCTGGTGTAGCGGGTGCTAGTTCTTCTCAGTGAAAGCACCAAAGTGTTTGCACCAAAAATGGTCACAAACCCCAAGTGTTGTGAAAGCACCAGTGTATGAATACAAATCAGCAATATTCAAACACAAATATCAGATCTAAGCAAGCAACAAACAACAATCCAGAAATAATGAACAGTGACACACAATTTATAGTGGTTCGGCTATCTCCGGCCTACGTCCACTTCAAGGATTTTTATCTTTTATTGATGTTCTTCGCTGATTACAGATGATTATAGCAAATACAATGAATGAATCTGAATATGACAGCAATGGAGAGGAGTAGAGTTGAATCCGGCAGAGTCTGGACGTTGAATGGCCAAAAAGATCTCTTTTTTGTAGGCTTCAGGGGGCTATTTATAGGCATAGGAGGCTGAGATCGCGCCCAAACTTCGGGAGATTCTTTCAGGCACGTGAGTGGGTCCACGCGCCCGGTCCCACTAAGTTTCAACTCCATCTGGGATCGATTCGAAACAACTTCGTATCGATCAGAAAATGCTCCAATCGAGCTGAAACTTGGCAGGATTGCTCTTTACCTTGTGTGGAAGCTACTGTGAAAATTTCGTTGCATTTGGACCAGCGGTTTGTGAGATATGATCGATACAAGATTGTATTTTCGTGTGTGCTGCTCTGTTCGAATCCATGGATTCGTATCCATCACTCCGAATCGACCTGGGCACGTGAGCGCTCAGTGACGTGGTGCGGAACTCTTGGATCTCTCCACCTTTTTTGCCGTGTCGAACGAGTCATTCGCATCTAGCGCCGAAGCTTCGCCCATACCAACTCTTTATTCGCATCCACGTGCTTCTTTCTTTACTTGAACCAGTTATCGATTCGACGTAGTCCTCGTTCGCATCGATTATTATTGACATGGATACGAAGAAGGACTTATGCGCTATCGATTCGAATAACTACGAACCACATGGATACGAACCAAGGCTCTGTAATCGATTCGAACCGGGTTTACCCCTGGTCGATACGAAATGTTTCGCCTACGATGGATACGAGCTAAACTGATACGACGCTACCGCCTCTGGATCGATGCGAGGAGTCCAATACCGGATGGATTCGAACAACTCCAATTTGAACAAAGTTCTAGAATAGATTTGAATAGGTTGAGGCGACGTCGCTCAGATGGGTACGGAACTGATCGATTCGAACAAGCCAATGCGATGGTTTCCAGATGGATTCGAATATGATTGATTCGATGGATTCGAACACATCATCACCTTAGCTCGCCGATGGAAACGAACAGCATGCCTATTTAACTTGTATCAATCATATCTCCCTCATACGAACTCCGATTAAGCTGAAATTTGAAACGTTGGCTCTCACGGCTTTGCATGTCATGTCTTGTCAATTACAGCCCAATCCGGGATCGGACAAAATTCATCGATATCCATGATCGTCCTGCAATGCATATTTAATATTCATGGTTGGTTAATATTGATTTCAGTTAATTTTTGGGTATCTCAGCTTTGCCAAAAAGTGGGATAACAGTTGTCAATATTAATACATACCACATTCCGTTCTAGCAGAGCTCGTGGAGTGTAAGGTGCCACCTCTTGCTCAGGTTCTTCCGCTCGTCTTCGTAGCACATAACGGCGAGTGATATTCCAATACCAACTAAGATACTCCTCATCGGTCAGAGTGACTTCGTGCTCTTCTTCCCCAGCTATGAAACGGTTGTTCCATAACTCAATCATCGTTTCAAACTCATCTTCGCCGCATGGAAGCGTGTAATATGGAGCAGGATACGGTAGGTGTTGTCGAAGACCAAACTGTCTCATGACTGTATCTGGCAGATGGTATGCTAAATCTCCGAGAAAAAAAATCATAAGTCTTGCCTGCCATAACGGCATGTCCACTGTACAAAGAGCTGGAGGAGCTTGAAGGTCTGCCTCGGAATACAGATTCCATGTTACTGCATTGTAATCTAAGACATCAAACTCGTTCTGGTAGAAGGCTAAATTGCGTCTAGGGGTCATTTTTGTATTCTTCGGGCCAATCCACCTGTAATAGCAACATGTTATAGGAAGTATTCAAATTTACTATGTCGATACAACAACACTAACAACACTGTTTTATATCGCTCCATATGGCTTTGAATTGTCAATTATTTGCGTCTTCGTAGAAATACGACCAACCGAAAGGTAGGTCCATGACCAAAGCTGCAAGTGTGAAACTTAATTTTAGTTATGGTTTTACGACAAACTCAAATATGCAACAATGAATGACTATGTCCGTACCTGAAGTAGAGTCATACAACCTCCGGTGGACCGTTGTTCGACCAAAGCAACTCTCATAAGCTCCGTATAGGCGAAAGCTAGCACCGCACTACCCCATAAGTATTGCCGACATGAATCGAAGTCTTCTAACAATGGAAGCCATTGAAGGGCCACTCTTGTCTTCGATTGATCGCAAAAAAGACGTTGCGTGATGATGTGCAACATAATAGCGCGGGCACGTTGGGCAGTCTACAATGGAGAGGCACGGCGGGGATATCACTGGCCAACTGCTCCCTAAACCACATGGCCATTATCGACTCATTTCCTCACCTCACGTCTTCTGGAGGAGCCAATCCGAGCAAGGGCTCACACAATTCCATACAATTTCTTCGAAAATCCAGTTTCAGGATGGGATCCCCATTAATCGACAATCCGAGCAATACAGCTACGTCTTTCAAAGTGATTGTCATCTCGCCTACTCTAACATGAAATGTAGATGTCTCCGGTCGCCATCTATCGATCAAAGCCGTCAAAAGATTTTAGTCGAGCTGTGTATATCCCAACTTATTGACAACACCAAATCCAGCTATGTCTAACAGTTCTAACACGCCTGGATGCGCTGACGCGACGAGCTTTAAAGTGGATGAATAGTCAATGAAGCCGTCTGGCTCAACCCTCTGTCGATAAATAATAACAAATGAAAGTAATTATGGTAATTACCAACACTTTGCAGAAGTAATGACAAATTATATGACCTTGTACCTCCATCATATCGATGTTGTTTGTGCGGTGTTGAGGTTGGAGGTAAAGCACACTAGGATCGATCGGACCGGGCGCCATTTCGTCATATTCTACCAAAATAACATTACATAATCATAATCAACTTCATTGGGTATACAACCATAGATTTGCAATTATACAACTTCATTGTACACAATTACAAAACAATTAAACATGTGCTCTAAGTGATTACTCAACTTCATTGTACTATACAACCATAGATTTGCAATTATAGAACAATTTTAGCTCTAAACCCTAAATTGAAAAAATGACAATTAGAGACAAAATCGATAGATTTCATACCTATTAGATGTGCTTGAGATGATGATGAAGCCATAGTTCAAATTCTAGCCAGATTTAAGTAGTTTTTTATTTGATAATTTGATTTTTGCTGAATTGGGGGGGGGGGGTGTTCGGGTTTTTTGAGAAGAGAGATTGAGAGAAGGGAGAGTGAGAAAGTATTGATGTAATGGGCTGAAAATTTACAGAGACCAAAAAAATAGGCGGCATTTGAGATGCTGCATATTGGTGGCATCTCAAATGCCGCCAGTGTACTTTTGCATAGTACACGTGTACTGGTGGCATTTGAGATGCCGCCAGCACACATGGCGTCCAATGTGGCGAAAACTAGTCTAGTTTTGTAAATAGTTTGCAATGTAGCCTACTCTTGTAATTTTTTTACAACTTTTTCCTAAATACAAAATTTATCCTTTTTAATGAAAACAAATCAAAGATTTTTAATGTCAGCTGGATCAATAAAGTGCAATTCCGTCTTCGAATTTCTCTTTGAAGCTAAACCTCTAGCTACTTCGCTCCATGATGCCTTATTAGTAGCAACAAAATTAATAGGAATCCATTTGAATTTATCATTTTCTGTGAATCTAGGGTTTCCTACTTTCTCCCCTATGCCGGCAGAAACTCCACCTCCTTCAGTCCTTCGATCACCTGAGTAACTTACTCCTACCTGCACCTAAAACCAATCGTGCCTCCTTTCCCTTGTAATCCGCCTAGGCCTTCAACAATTGAATAATCACCCGCATTACCTACTGCTCCATCTTCGCTGGAATTCTCACTTAGACCTCTATGGCCGACACTCCCATTTTATGCTAATCCGCCTTGTCCCCTCTCATCTCCAGGCGACTCAAAGATTTGTCATTTTCCCTTCCTCCTCCTTACCATCTCCCATCCCTCATCTTCTTCCGCTTCCCTTCCCTCGTGTAGAGGTCTATTTTGATTGTCGATGTTGTGTTCTTTGAAAGAATTTGGATATGGAAAATTAGGGTTAGGGTTTGATTCATTAGTAGCCATCATTGATTTTCAGTTCTTACATCAAATTCTATATATGTGTGATAATACCATGTAGATGCAAGTCTAACAATAATACGAAGAAAGTCGAATTATGTTTGTCAACAATAAGTACATAAGACTAACGTAAAGTGACCACATAATGATACTTTGAAGCATATAAAGAATGTACTCATTAGGATAAATAAGTATTTTTTTTGTCATTTAAAAGAAATTGCTTAGACAAATACAATTATTGTTAGTATTCAGGCATGACTTATAAGTTGTGCACTTTTAGTTTTGAAGTTATGTAACAACTTATTAAAGTAAACTGAAATTGAAATAGAAAGAGTATTACTATTCATAAAGCACATTGCAAATATTTGAAGCTTCACAATAAAAGATGTATTAATCCTCGTTAAAGTGAAATTATTTTATCGATCATAAGGTATAATTAGCAAAAATTTATGCCATGATGGTAATTCGAGTTAAGTGACAGATTGTTACAATTTTAAATATTCCGCTATATGTAACATTACATTATCATATAGGAATGGTATTATATGTATCAATATTAATGAAATGTTTTATTAAAAAAATAAACTACTTTATTGCATGTATTCTGCTTGACACATAAGGGTTGGTTGTACGTTTGTCACTCTGCAAATAAATATCGTGACAATTGTCCTTAAAAGGAAGGACATGTACATGGCATATGATAAATGTGTGATAATTGTCATTTTAATAGGCAACATACACATGTATAATAGCATGTGTTGAGGGTAGTTGTAGCTCCATGATGGTTGGAGTTATATACACGAGTCTCTTGCCTACATAAAGTAAATTATTAAATAAATTGATGCTAATTATAAAAGAGCTAAGGTCAACAGCCACCTTTATTTAGCACCGTTTTGTAGCTTCCTGATATCAGCCACATGTTATGCTTTAAACATTTGTTTTCTCTCTCTTGTCACATGGATCAAATATTTAAATCAAAAAATGTGTTGATATCAGGGGCTACAAATGGTGCTAAATAAAGGGGCTATTGATTCTATCTCATTATAAAATGTTCTCTTCTTCATCAAGAGTGTATTAAGGATTGGAGTTGAAAGAGATTATAGCATGTATAAATCATATTCTTCTACTTTATAAGGCAAGTCTACAATAAGCAAGAAGGAAAAATTCCACGATAAGTTAAAGGTACGTTATCCATATATTCATCTGTAGCATGTTCATGAATCATTTAGTTTAATGATTATCACACTATAAAGATTATGAAAGTTCATTCATTATTTCTTACAAACAACAAAATTAAATGTTAATATTGCTAATATCTTTTTAAAGTTGTGCACAAGTGATTTATAACATAGTGGCAAAAAATGCGATCGTTTAAAAGAAATTTATAAATCCAAGAATTAACAAATAAAACAACTGTAGCACTAACCGTACCTATTTTGAGAATCAAATGACTTGTATGTTAGGGTAATATGTTTTGCAATAGGTGACTGCTATGTTGATAAAGAGGATGTTCTAAGTCGTAAAGAACATGTAAAGTTATAAGGACATTAATATCAAATTCATATTCTTCTAATTAAGGGAAGGACATGTGTGCCTAATCAAAGCAACAACATCAATTTGTCATCTTATTTTTGTTTTAAAATGAAAGTTGTAGTGATGTCAGAAAAAATTTGTAATAACCAAGTGAATGGGATAAACATGAGACTTGTAGACTTGTTGTTTGAATGGATTAACTATATTTTAAGGGACTTTAGACCATTAAACACTAAACCCAAGCCCTAACCACCACCATCCCCTCTTTCAATTTCTAGAGTCCCTTTAACAATGCACTATTTATAACTTACCTACATCAGCTATTATATAATGTTTTCCTAAGCTCTCAAAATTCAGTTAAACTTTAGTCAGCTTCAGTTTTCCACCCGCACTCATCAATTTCTAGAGTCCCTTTAACAATGCACTATTTATAACTTACCTACATCAACTGTTGATCTAATGTTTTCCTAAGCTCTTAAAATTCAGTTCAACTTTAATCAGCTTCAGTTTTCCAACAGTATGTTTTACATCTCCTGTTAACATCTATGATAATATTAAAAAAAAAATTTCTATCAAACATAGTGGGGAAAGTATTGTTGAATATTTTGTGAAATTCAAATGTATGAAAACTTTTCTAAATTTGCAATTTGGAATATATGGAAACTTTCATAATTTGCAATTTTGAATATATGAAAACTTTCCTAAATTGCAAATTTGGAATATATGGAAACTTTCATTAATTAAAACCTTACCTTATTTAAAATTTCCATATCTCTACTTGGAAAAGATAATAAATAAAGGAGTAGACACATGAAATGCACACAACTCAGAAAGAAATAATTTGAGTCGATAAAGAAAAACAAATTGTAACCTTAATTAATCAAATTAAGGATTTTTATTAATCTTCTATAATCTTCTATAATCTCTTTTATTTATTGAAAATAATAAAGCTCCTCATCCCCAAAATGGAAATACACTATCACGATGATAGTGGAACCACTATAAAACCCTTGTCTCCACTTTTCTCTTTTATAGTTATGTACTATTCCTTTTGGAATAGCCATGATCTAATTGGAGAATTGATCAATCTATTTGTTTTACTGCACCATAGCATGAACCTATAATTAGGTTTTTCCATTGTTAGGGATTGATCACCCCTCTACAACTAGTATCAGAGTTTTCAGGTTTGCTATTGCATAGAAGGTGTTGGGTAGAATGGCAGGTGAAGATAATACATCAAAGATTTTAGTACTAGTAGTTGCTCTGTATATAGGAGTTCCTATGTGTCTTTAGATTCATAGTTATATATAGAGAAGTGGAATGGAGAAGGAGATTTAGAGAACTAGTAGTAGATGATGAAGGCGGTACTAAGAAGAAATCGCATCCACAACGTGGTTTATGACTTAGAGGATTTTGATCCAGCTACATCCACTGTAGAGAAGAAGAAAATGGAAGAATGGGCCAAAACTGCACTCCAACTTGTATGGGTAAGAGTATCATTTCTGAAATTAGTCAGGAAATTACCGTCAGAGAAATTTGGAAGAAGTTAGAAGACCTCTACATGAAGAAATCTTTAACCAACTGATTGATCTTGCTGAAAACCTTCTTCACCTATAAGATGAAGGAAGGTTCTCCCATTAAAACACATCTGAGTATATTTGAAACTTGTTGATGAAGATGAAGTCAGTTGATTTAAAGACTAACAAAGAAAAAAAAGCCACGGTTCTGTTTTGTTTGCTTCCGGAGCAGTTCACCATTTTCGTTAATAGCCTTATTTACGGTGAAGAAACATTGACGTTGGACGATATGAAGATTGGTTTGCTTAATGGTAAGTTGAGAGATCAGATGAAGGGTTTAGGTTTAGGAGATCATAATGGATAAAGTGATAGAGGTTCATGCTTATTTGTTGAGAAAGGAAGAATAGAGAAGAAGAAAAATAATTTTAGAGGTTGCTCTAATTCAAAATTTCCCAACTGGCATAGTAAGTCTAAAGATGGAAAGTGTCATCATTGTAAGAAACCGGGTCGTTGGAGAAGAGACTGTCCAGATTTGAAGAAGGTGACTAGGGGTTCTTCATCTATTACGATGGAGAATTAAGACAGCGATGTATTGACATCTATAGTGTCGGATGTTGTGGGTCATTGGGTCCTTGATTTAGGAGCTTCATTCCTTATAACACCCAATAAGAATTATTTTTCTTCCTTTATCACTAATGAAGGAAGTTCCATCCTTATAGGTAATGTGCTACATGTAGGTCAATGGTATTTGGTTCAGTTCGCATGTTCGATGAGATTGTTTGTACTCTTTTAGATGTTCGTTATGTACTAGGTCTTAGGAAGTCTTTGATACCATTAGGGCAGCTAGCATCATTGGGATTCAAGGTTACCATCGATAGAGATGGTTTAAAGGTTCCTAGAGGGACACTTATAGTAATGAAGGGTATAGTGGTTCGAAATCTTTATTTGTTGAAGGGTACCAGCGTACAAGAGGAATCGTGTGTTGGAGTTGATAACACTAAAAGTTTTGATGCTACTACGCTTTGGAACTTAAGATTAGGTCATACTTCGGAGAAGAACTTAGAATTGCTTCGTAGAAAGGAGAAGGTCATAGGACAAAGCTTCAACCGATTGTATTTATGCAAGGAGTGTGTTTTGAGTATGCAAACCAAAATATCATTTGGTGCTGGCGATCATACTACTGAGGGGTACTTGACTACCTGCATTCAGATGTTTTATAACGACCTGTAATTTGATCGCTTTAATTAAAGATATTTAAATTATTTAAATTATTTTAAATATTCAAATATAGATTATTTTTATAAAAAATAATCAAGTTTTAAGTAATGAATAATAATAATCAACTTATTTTGGAAAAATGTTTACAAAATATATACTCTGAAAAAATATCGCTAAAATGGTCGAAAACCGTTTTATCAATAAACAGCTCTATAATTATCAAACATCGCACATAGATCTGGATACATACCCTCATTTATCTATATAAGTGAGAATATATAATAAAATAATTTATTTTATTTTGGAAAATTAAAAGTATATATGACATCATTAATAATGTCGTTAATTTTGAATAATTGATTTTTAAATTTAAATTGAGTTTAAATGATTAAACAATTATTTTAATTATTAAATAAGCTCTTTTAATTATTATATAATTATCGGAATATTATTACCAATTTTTTTTACAAATATATGTATATTAACTAAAAAGAGAAAATATGATTGGAAAACGAAATCGGAATTCATAACAATTCAGTGTGTAGAATTTTTGCAACATTGTGGATTATATATGACATACATATGCACATATACATGTACACATCCATGAACATATCCACATACACATGCGCACACACATATACACATATGCTTAAATATATATTATCAAAATTATCTAAGATTTCTTCTTATTTCCTTAATACTTAAGCATTCCAAAGCCAACACTTACATAAACAAGTACATGCATATGGCCATGCACATGGAGGGGGGTTTCGGCCGAGCATGATGATGCAGGGGGAGGTGATGGTGGTGATGAGGTATTTTCACTTAAATATCATGATATTTTCCTCCTTACCTTTTCCTATAAATACCACACCATCTCCACTTCATTTCCTCACTTCTTCTTCTTTATTTTCCTAAACTTTCCTCTTTACTTTCATGTCTTCAAGCCTTAGCAAAATAGTGGCAAAATATAGTTCAAATATAAATTAAATTATATAGTATACATATACAAACATACATACAAACATACATACATACATACATACATACATACGTACATACATACATACATATATATATATATATATATCAAAGCACTTCAAAATTCAAAGCAAATTCCTCTTTTCCTCCTTGCAAATCCACGACCACACACCCCACTACCCATAGCCGTGCCTTCCTCCTCCCCTAAGCTATGTCGTGAAGTCATCCAAGCCTTCAAGGTCAAGGCCGAGCCTTCTAAAGGCAAAACTCTGAGGTGTTCATAAGCTTAAAGTTCGAGTTAAACGAAACTATAACCATTTTTAAGTTAATCGTTTAATCCGAGGTGAGAAACTCTAATTATAATACGACATATTGGATGATATATATGTTTGGTAATTTTGATTGTGATGATTGTTTATTATGTTTGGACGATGATGATATGATTGTTTGATTGTATTAACAAGCCACGTTTAATACACGTCGAAAATCAAAAATGAAATCACTTTCCTTTAATAAATGAAATGGCGTATATGAGATTGTTAAAACTCTTAAAAATGGTTTATAAACATAAAATCCAATTGCGTGAAGTTCTGACAAGTTATGAAAATTGAGTCCAAAATAGGTGCGTCGCGTAACGGTAGTTCACAATTTCGCTTCATAGAAAGTTAAATCCATTTAAACGATGGATTCCGATTCGGAATTCTTTATAATAAGAATTTTCCAAACTTTTATAATCATAATTTTCAAATGAAGAAAGAAAATTGAGATTTCCTTTAACAGATTTTGAAATATGAACAAAACAAGTTTTCAAAATAGTCGCGGTTTAGCAGTTCGGAAACCAAAGCAACAAATTCTTTATAAATGATATTTTTAATTTTTTAAAAATATGGAATAAATTATATAAATCTTTTAAATTTTTTTAAAAGAGATTTGAGTTATAAAAATGAATTTATAAATGATAGAAAAGTTGCTTTTATCAAATAAGCCTTAAAAACATAATTTGCAGCACTATTCGCAGCAATTTTTGTAGCACTTTTAATAACTTTTGAAATATGGATTTAAACAAAACAATTCTTTTTCAAATATTTTATAAATGTTTTCAAATGAATGATTAAGTGCTTTAATAATGATTTGGAGATTTTATAGTTTATTTAAAAGAGTTTAAATAAATGGTTTGAAGAAAAGCTGTTATAAATAAAATGATTTAATTTTGGCTCTAAAAGCCGTTGAGTCTAGGCAGTCTCTAACAGGTTCAACTCTAGGTACAAGATCTATTCAAAACCCAATAGCTCGTTTTGACGGTAGTCCTGTAACAGGCTCAAAAACATTTGTATTTCTCTAACTAAGAATACCCGATTCAACTCATCTTCCACCTCTATTACACCCAATAAAGCACAAATATCAAAACATGCATTCTCTAATGAGTATATAATTCAGTCACTCCTATTAGGGTGTCTTAGTGATATTTTTCTATCTTGGAAAAATATCCTAGCATCATACTTAACCAATCCATACCCAATATAATCCCAAAGCCCACTAAATCAAACACATGCGAACTACAAGCAAATATATGACCTAATAATGCAAACTCTAAATAGCTACATCTAATCCTTAGAGTTGCTTACCCTCTTATTGGATTCGCAAACCTAAAAGAAGTAATTAGGTAGGAGGGTTCTAGGTTGAGCTTATCTACCAAACAACGAGATATAAAAGAATGTGATGCACCGGTATCAAACAGTACTCTAACAAGTAAACCATCAATCAAAAGCGTACCTCCCATCACAGCCTTTCCTTTCTCCTCTGCTATGGGTCTCAAGGTTGCTGGCTCGAGGTCAAACACCTTTCCTTTCTCAACCTTTACCAGTTATTTGCACCGATTCTTGTAATATCCAATCTGGTCACAATTGAATCACTTGATATTCTTCCTTCCAATGGTTTCCTTTCCATTACCTGAACGACAATCGTCCGCAAAATGCCATTTCTTGTTGCACTTGTAGCACACCACTTCTGCTTTTACCTTCTTAGCAGGTCCTCCTTTCTTCTTCTGAAAGAACTTTCTTTTCTTACTCTGTCCACTCTAAGTC
This sequence comes from Allium fistulosum, assembly GCA_030737815.1. Taxonomy (NCBI): domain Eukaryota; kingdom Viridiplantae; phylum Streptophyta; class Magnoliopsida; order Asparagales; family Amaryllidaceae; genus Allium; species Allium fistulosum. Next base: position 968,496,195 of record CM060908.1, on the reverse strand, counting down.
TCCATTTCTTTGTTTCCATTAAACTGAGCAAGCATTTCCTTATTTTTCAAAGTCATCTCTACCACCACGTCACATGGACCTTTAAGATGCAGCAAGGTTGCCCTCGCAAGCTACGGTCTCAAACCATGGACCTCTAAGATGCGGCAAGGTTGCCATCGCAAGCTGTGGTCTCAATCCATGGTCTCTACCCCAACAGTCACACTATTCCACCAGTACAACATAGCTCCTTTTAGTTGACTGGACGCCAATCTCCTCATTTGTTCGCCATTCAAATCAAGATCAGCGAAAATCCTTTCACAATGAAGCAACTAGTTCTATACCTCGATCGCATCCTCAGTTCCAATGAATTGTTTCCCTCCAAGCCATGCATAGTCTCTATTCAAAACAACATAACTGTTGACAACTAGAAGTTCTTGATTAGCTTCTCCAACATTTCTACCAACTAATCCAGCAGTAGCTCCTACTTGCATCATGTTGAGAAAGAACTAATACATTACTCCTATATCAACAGATGGTGTTCCTACACCCACATTAGCAGCTGTTTGTCGGCCTAGGTTCCTTTAGATATTCGACCTGACATTTCCATTAGTGGTGGTGCTTCCTCTACCGAGATTCACTCTTCCATTTCTTGCTTCCATAACTCACTTCCTTAAATATTTATTAGAACCTTAGTAAGATACGGTAGAACGGTCTAAGAGAGAGGGAGAATAGAGATAAAGTGTAATACTTATATATAGAAAATACAAATATGTTACTATAGCATTATCACATACCCCAATCTTATTCTCTGATTCATTTGGATTAACTTTTCAAAACTCTTTTAAGTTCAAAATTCCCTTAGTTTTACATAAACCTATGCTCTGATAACAAGTTGTAGCATCCTCCATTTTGAGGCCCAAAACTAAGTGCTACAGATGCTGTAGTCATCTATAGTACTAATTTTTGGTGACAAAATGTAGTTGTGTTATTGTTTCATAACATCAAAAGCATAAGAATATGAAATAATTTTAAACACAATTTCAAAGAAAACTTTCACATTTCATTTTAAAGATAATATTCCATATTTGTTACATAATCTCAAACGTTGCCCAAGTTCAGATAAAATTTAACTATTACAAAATACTCCAAGAGCAACATATAAAGATGCCTCCTTGGTTGATCAGAGTTACTAGATAGACAGATACATCTAATGTCAATAAATTCATACAACAACTGACATAACACAACAGATAATAGTAATAGATAGACTCCTACATAGCTAGCTTTGCCTTCGGCACATCTACGGAAGCTTTAATCATCAATTCCTACTTAGCTTCTAAACCCTTACTCGCAATCCACTCAAATTGAATTTTGAGCACCCAAAAGTTTAAAGGGAAAACATAAACTTCGAGTCAGACAAAAATCCTTGTGTGAATAATAATATGTCATCTCGGTTTATGGATATCTAGTGAGACCACGCCGCTGAGTGGAACGGGTTTTCTCCTCACTAATATCCCTTTTAAAATATCTTTTTCAAATTAAATTCCTGCAACCAAACTGTTTAAAATAGAGGATATAGACAATACTGTGCATGCATGCAACATGGGTAATCATGAACAATCTATCTGAATCAATGTAGTTTTCTCAGGATAACTACAAAACTATGGCTAACTCGGGCCGACTAGATATATCAAATTCTCTAACATACTATTAGAAGACAACTGGATGGTCTGTTTGAAAATTACTATTCCTAGGGCCACTTTAATCATAATGGTTTTGCAGGCTCACCAGTAACCCATCTCATCCTTATTTTTTCCTTTCTACGTGTTAACCTACTTTTAGTCTTACCCATGACAAAGCCCTATGCCCTGGAATTTTGGACTAATATCAGCTATGGGCTAATATCTGAAGTATAAGGCACTACCCTACACCAGTCCTATCTGGTTTTCTAATCTCTTAGTCAATTCATCCTATCATAATTTATCTAAAGGTGATAAGAACACTATTCCCTTTAGTAAAATTTAGGCTAAATACCCTTTTTATTTCCTTGAAAACATACATCTTTATAAATGATATAACCGTTGAAATCATACTTTCAAAACAAGAAAAATATAGCTCTTTACTTAGTCCAAAATAATTATGCCATTATATATGCTTTTACAAAACAATACCGATGAAAAATTTGAAGTCAATTGTAGGTATTTGCTCATTAAAACAAAGGCCATAAGGCAAAAACAATAAAACTTTATATATTGATAAAGCTCGGCGTCATTATAGCCATTGGGGTCATCGCCCTTCTTCAATATAAAAATATGTTAGGAATTTAACTTTTAAAAGATAAGGCCATAGGACAAATAGTACTCATATCACACTTCATAGAGTGTCGACGTCATTTTGTATAAAAATTGGTTTGCATAGTTTAAAGTCTTAAAAACAAGCGGCGACATCAATGGATCTCGACATCAATGCCCTAAGGAAAATAGGCGACGTCATTAAAGCATAAGTTAATATAAGCGGCATTCTTGCTTTCTTCGAAATTATACGATTTTATATAAAAGTGGCTTCATTATTGTCGAAGTTGACATAGGTAAAAGCATCATAGTTGCCTATAAGGTCGGAGTCGATATATAAAATATGTGGCTTTAATGCTTTTAAAGGGTCGATGACGTTATAGATATGCGGCACCATGCCCTTATTTATATAAAATGTGGCGCGGTCATAACCGAAGTCAAAATAGGCAGCATGGTAAATAAAATGTGACACTATTAGTGCGGATAAGAAAAGTGTGGTATCATTAACTTATAACAATGATAGCATGTGGCAAGGTTCACGTCGAAGATTATCTCGTCGACTTCGATGCTACGCCCCTGATGTCAACCAAGGCCAATCCATTCATACCAACTCGCATTGTTACCCTATGTATTGCCCATGATCAATGTCAAAAATAATGGAAGGCGGAAGATGGAAGGCGACGTCAACCTTATCGGCATAGAAAACTGGTAATTAACATTAAAATGGCAATTTTGTTAATAAAAGTAAGTTCTTTTCCAAAAAATCCTATTGTTTGTCAAAATCTCATAAGATAATAATTATCTTTGTCATATCCATCATAGATAAAAATTATCGTTCCCAAAAAACATTTGCAATCCCTTAATCTTATAATAATATCTTAATATAACATTTAAGCCCTTCTAACTTATTAAATTTATAATCCTTCTCAAACATTTGAGGAAAATCCCTAAAAATCACAATAAATTTGATTTATTGTATTCTTTAAAATATTAATATTTTTGAACAAAAAAATATAATTTAGTTATTTTTAATAATTAAAACACGAAATAAATCATTTTCCAACATAAGAAAATTCACCAAATATTCTCAATAAATTTGAAAATTATGAGATTAAAAGCCCATTTTCTAACATCATATCAAAATTTTGAGTCATTTAGGTGTCATATGATAGGTTTTCCAACTCAAACATATAACTTAATTTCATAAATAAATTCTATAAATTCATCAATAAGTAGATAATCATTCAAACAATCAAAACAAGGCATAATACAAGCAAAAAATTCAGTTTTATACTCAAAACCAAAAATAGCTGTTAAAACTTGAGATGCATAACTATTATTCACCTTGAATGGTTTAAGAAGGTTGAGATTTGTATTTGATTTGATTCGCTCAAGATTCAATCTTGCTTTTCTAACTTTTCTTCTCCTAAATCACCTGGTGATAGCTGGTCTTTGTTTGCCCTATTTTCTTTTTTGAGTGAATGAAGTTCTGTAGGAAATGAGAATGAGAGAATATGTATTAAGGGATATGATCTTCCCTATTTTGCCCTCCTCATATCCTCCTTCTTATTAAAGTTCTAATTAATCTCATTAATTCATCAATTAAGGCTTCACCTTTACTAATTATAAAATCTCAATCTCCTTACCATTTCACATTATTTCATTTTATTTGTCCTAATAAATTCCTGAATAATGTTAATCAAAATTAGGGGACTCCCCTCCTTAAAGAACTTCATCCTTGAAATTACGATAAGGCATACACATAAAACATAAAAGCATAGATGTAAAGCATACCATCAAACAAGTCTGGATAGGCATCTCTAATCCTACTCTCTATTTCCTAAGTACAGTCTCTCTCGTCGTCACTCCACTGGACTTTTACTAATTTGACTGTCTGTTTCTCAACTTCTTCTCATCCCTAGACACTATGCGAACTGGATGTCTGACTATGGTCATGTCCAGTTCCACTACTATGTCTTCCGATGTAATTGGAGTGATAGTAGTCTCTGGATCTCGAACACACTTCCTCAGTTGAGAAACGTGAAAAACATTATGGACTCAAGCCAAACTGCTCGGTAACTCTATCTTGTGAGCAAGTTTCCAGATCCTTTCGGTGTTAGGAAATAGTCCATGAATCTAGGTGCAAATTTTCCTGACTTCCCAAATCGTACAACACCCTTCATTGGTGATACATTGTCTAAAACGTGATCTCCAACTAAGAATTCTAGGTCTTTCCATCTCTTGTCTGCATAACATTTCTACCTAGACCGAGCTTCCTAACTCGAATCAACTCAATCTTTTCTATGGCTTCTCTTACCATATCCGAACCAAGAACTAATCTATCTCCGGTATCCAACCAACATACTATAGATTTACATGGTCTTCGATACAAAACTTTAAAAGGTGTCATCCCTATAATAGTTTGATAACTATTGTTATAAGAAAACTCGACTAAGTATAGATGGTCTTTCCATGATCCCCCAAAATCTAGCACACAATCTCTTAACAAATCCTCAAAGAGTTTGTTAGCTCTTTCCGTCTGCCCATCGTTCTGTGGATGGTAAGCTGTACTTATTTTGTGCTTGGTACATAAAGCTTCTTGTAGACTCTTCCAGAATTCACTAGTAAATAAAGAATCTCTGGTCCTGACTATACTACTAGGAACTCCATGTAGTCTGACTATATTCTTCATGAATAACTTAGCTAAAATAGGTTTTGTCCTTGTCGATTTAACAGGTATAAAGTGTAAACTCTTAATCAGTCTGTCCACTATAACCCAGATACTTTCATTTTCTTTATTCAACCTTGGCAACCCATAATCCATAGATATAGAATCCCATTTCCATATTGGTATATCCAAAGGCTAAAGCAATCCACTAAGCTTATGATATTCCACTTTTATATGTTAACTATTCAAACACTGTTTTACTCATAAGCCAACATCCCTTTTCATACCTTCCAAGAAGAAACTTCTCTTCATATCCCGATACATCTTAGTTCCTCCAAGATGAATAGTAAACTTCGATCGATGACATTCCCCAAGTACTTCTTTTCTTAGGTCTCCCACATCTGGAACATATATTCGTCCTTTCTTTCTCAACTATCCATTTTGGTCAAGGTAAAAATCCTTCAAATCATCAATCTCTATTCCACCTTTCAATCTTCTAATTCTTTTAGCTAGCAATGAATCATCTCTTTCGATAGAAGCAATTCTATCGATCAATGCTGGTCGTACTTTCAAACAAGATAACACTGCGGTACTCTGACTAGAACTGGCAGTCGATCTTAACCCACACTACAAGTAATTCATGCTTCTAGATCCTTTCACTCTCCCAACATAGGTAACAATACATTCCGATGTTTTCTGCTAAGCGCATCTGCAACTTTGTTTCATTTTCCCAGTGTGTACTCAATTCCAAAATCATAAGCATCTAAAAACTCTAATAATATCTGCTTTCTCATGTTCAACTCCTCCTGAGAGAATAATTAAAGTTTGTGATCCATATACAATTCGAATTGTTCTCTCAAAAGGTAATGCATTAACACATTCAAAGAAAAATAATACGACAGCAAATTAAGTCATGAGTTGGATATCTAACTTTGTGTGGTTTGAGCTGTCATGAAGCATGGGCAATCACTTTACCCCTCTGTAGGAACACAACTCCTAATCTTGTTCCACACGCATCAGTATACACCACCAAATCTTGATTTCCATTCGAGACTACTAACACATTGCATTAGTCAATAAATGCTTCAACTTCTGGAATGCCTCCTCACATTTATCGGTCCAAACAAACTTCACATCCTTCTTTATTAGTTTAGTCATCGGTGCTGCTATGTGAGACAATTCCTTGATAAATCTTTGATAATATCCAGTGAATCCAAGAAAACTCATTATCTCAATCACTGTCTCGGGTCTCTTCCAATTATTAACTGCTTTTATCTTAGTTGGATCCAGAGACAACCATTTTTCTGAGACTACAGGACCAAGGAACTTCACTTCTTTCTTCCAAAAATGACACTTCGAAAACTTCACTTTTAGCTGATGCTTCCTCAGTGTCTCAAGCACTATCCTAAGATGAACTTCATGATTCCTTTTATCCTTGGAATATATCAAAATGTCGTCTATGAATACCAACACAAATCTATTTAAATACTCTTGGAAGATTCAGTTCAGTAAGTCTACGAAGAAAGCAGGTGCATTAGTTAATCCAAATGACATTACTAATCACTCTTACGAACCATATCTTGTTCTAAACACCGTCAATGGAAGACTGTCTTCCGCCACTCTCAATTGATGAAAACCTATCACAAAATCTAACTGAGAAAATATTTTGGCTCCATTCAATTGATCAAATATATCGTCGATTCCTGGTAAAGGATATCAGTTCTTTATCATCTTTTCATTCAACTTATAATAATCAATACACATCCTTAATGACCCATTCGGTTTCTTCATGAATACCGTGGCTAGTCCTCAAGGAGAACTACTTGGTCTAATAAAATTCTTTCCTTCTAAGTCCACTGGCCACACCTTTAACACCTTCATCTCGGTGGGTGTCATTCTGCTATGCGGTCTACTAACATGTTCAGCTCCAGGTACAAGATACATTTGAAACTCCCTTGCTCGTTTTAGTGTTAGTCCTGTAACAGGAACAAAAACATCTCCAAATTCTCTAACTACAAAAATCCAATTCAACTCATCTTTCTCCTCTATTACACCAAATAAACCACAAATATTAAAACTTGGATTGTCTACCGAGTATATAATTCGTTCGCTAATATTAGGGTGTCTTAGTGATATTTTTCTATCTTAGAAAAATATCCTAGCATCATATTTACTTAACCAATCCATACCCAATATAATCCCAAAGCCCACAAAATCAAACACATGCATAGTGCAGGAAAATATATGAAACTAATAATGCAAACTCTAAATTGTTACATCTCATCCCTAGAGTTGCATACCCTCTTATTGGATTCGCAACCCTTAAGGAAGTAACTAGGTATGAGGGTTCTAGGTTAAACTTATCTACGAAACAATGAGGTATAAAAGAATATGATGCACCAGTATTAAATAGTACTATAACAGGTAAGCCATGGATCAAAAGCGTACCTCCCATCACAGCCTTATATTTCTCCTTTAGTGTGGGTCTCGAGGTAGCCGGCTCCAAGGAAAACACATTTCCTTTCTTAACCATTGCTGGTTCCTTGCACTGATTCTTGTAATGTTCAATCTGATCATAATTGAAGCACTTGATATTCTTCCTTCCAATGACCGCCTTTCAATCGCCTAAACGACATTTGTTTACCAAATGCCCTTTCTTATTGCACTTGTAGCATACCACTTATGCTTTTCCTTTTTGGAAGCTCCTCCTTTCTTCTTTTGAAAGAACTTCCTTTCTGACTCCGCTCTCTCTAAGTCTCCACTACTTTGTTTCCATTAAAGAGAGCAAGCATTTCCTTATTTTTCAAAGTCATCTCTACACCACGTCACATGGACCTCTAAGATGCCGCAAGGCTGCCCTCGCAAGCTGTGGTCTCAATCCATGGATGAACTTCTTATTCCTTTTGATCACTGTATCCATGGTAGTATACCCATATCGGTACAGCTCCTCAAATCTAGTTGCATACTGAAGCATTGTTATATCCCCTTGCACCAACCTATCAAACTTCCTTAATAGAGTTGACTTAGCGATCTCAGACATAAGCTCCCTTCAAACCTTCTCTTGAATTCTGCCTAGGTCAAAGTCTCTTCTGCTACCCCAGCAGTCCCACTATTCCACCAGTACAACACAACTCCTTGAAACTGCCTGGACGTCAATCTCCTCTTATGTTCATTATTCAAACAAAGATAAGTGAAAATCCTTTCACAATGAAACAACCAGTTCTCCACCTCGATCGCATCCTCAGTTCTAATGAATGGTTTCCGTCCCAGCCTTGCATAGTCTCTATTCAAAACAACACAATTGTTGATAACTGGAACTTCTTGATTAGCTCCTCCAACATTTCCACCAACTAATCCGGCAATAGCACCTTCTTGCATCATGTTGACATAAAACTGAACATTGCTCCCATATCAACTGGCAGTGTTCCTACACCCACATTAGCAGCTGTTTGTCGACTCGGGTCTTTTTAGTGTTGGGTTTGACATTTCCATTAGTAGTGGTGCTTCCTCCACCGATGCACTCTTCCATTTCCTGCCTCCATATCTTACTTCCTTAAATCTGTTTGAACCTTAGTAAGATATGAAAGAATGATATAAGAGAGAGGGAGAATAGAGATAAAGCGTATAATTATATATAGAAAATACAAGTACGTTACTATGGCGTTATCCGATACCTCAATCTTATTCTCTGATTCATTTGGATTATGTATTCAAAATTCTTTAAAGTTCAAAAATTCTTTTAGTTTTACATAAACCTATGTTCTGATACCAAGTCGTAACATCTTTAATTTTGAGGCTCGAAACTAAGTGCTATAGATGCTGCAGTTATATACAGTATTAATTTCTGGTGATAAAATGCGGTCGTGTTATTGTTTCATAACATCAGAAGCAAAAGAATATGGAATAATTTTTGACACAATATCAAAGAAAATTTACACATTTCATTTCAAAGATAATATTCCATATTCGTTACATAATCTCAAACGTTTCCCAAGTTCAGATAAAATATAATTATTACAAAATACTCCAAGAGTGACATTGAGATGCCCCATTGGTTGTTCAAAGTTACAGAATAGATAGATACATCTATTGTCAATACATTCATACAACAACTGAGATAACATAGCAGATAATAGTAATAGATAGACTCTTACAATGCAAGCTTTACCTCTTGTATGTCTCCGGAAGCTTTATTCGCCAAAACTACTTAACCTATAAACCCTTACTCCCAACTTACTCAAATTGAATTTTGAACACCCAAGAGTTTAAGGGGAAATCATAAACTTCGAGTCAGACAAAAAGCTTGGTATGAAAAATAATATGTCATTTCAGTTTATGGATATCTAGCTAGACCACGCCCTGTGTAGATTAAGTTTTATCCTCACCAATATCTCTTTTAAAATATCTCTTTCCCAAATCAAATTCCTGCAAACAAACTAGTTAAAATGGAAAATATAAACAAGGCTATGCATGCATGCAACATAGGTAATCTTGACCAATCTATTTGAATCAATGGACTATCCGTCCCAAAATCATAGTTTTCTCAAAGTAACTACAACCCTATGGCTGACTCGGGCCTACCAGATATATCAACTAACATACCGTTAGAAGACAATTGGACAGTCTATACGAAACTTACTATTTCTAGGGTCACTCTAATCCTAACCATTTTGCGGGCTCACCAATAACCTATCTCATCCTTATGTATTCATTTTTGTGTGTAAACCTACTTTTAGTCTTACCCGTGACAAAGCCCTACGTACTGGAATTTTTGGACCTATATCAGCTAGGGGATAACAGGTGAAGTATAGGGCGTTACCCTATACCAGTCCCATTTGGTTTTCTAATCTCTGAGTCAATTCATCCTATCATAATTTATCTAAAGGTGATAAGACATTAATCTATGTACTAAAATGTTGGGCTAAATACCATTTTTATTTCCTTTGAAACCATACTTCTTTATAAATGATTTAAAACCATGAAATCATACTTTCAAACAAGGAAAATATAGCCATTTACTTAATTCAAAATAATTATGCCATGATATATGCTTTTACAAAAAAAAATCGACGAAGTTCGAAGTCAATTGGAGGTCTTCTCTCCTTAAAACATAGGCCATAAGGCCCAAACAATAAAACTTTATAAATTGATAAAGCTCGGCATCATTATCGCCATTAGGGTCATTGCCCTTCTTCAATATAAAAATATGTGATGGAATTTAACTTTTAAAACATAAGGCCATAGGGTTAATAGCATTTATATCACACTTCATAGAGTGTCGACGTCATTTTGTATAAAAATTGGTTTGCATAGTTTAATGTCTTAAAAGCAAGCAGCGACATCAATGGATCTCGACATCAATGCCTTAAGGAAAATAGGTGGCGTCATTAAAGCAGAAGTTAATATAAGTGGCATTCTTGCCTTCTTCTAAATTATATGGCTTTGAATAAAAGCAGCTTCGTTATTATCGAAGTCGACATAGATAAAAGCAGTATAGTTGCCTGTAAGGTCGGAGTCAATATTTAAAACATGAAGCTTCAAAGCTTTTAAAGGGTCGGTGACGTTATAGATATGCGACACCATGCCCTTATTTATATAAAATGTAGGACGAACATAGCCAAAGTCAAAATAGGCAGCATGGTTGAAAAATGCGACACCATTAGTGCCTATAAGAAAAGTGTTGCATCATCAACTTATGACAATTATAACATGCGGCAAGGCTCATATTGGAGATCATCTCGTCGACTTCAATGCTACGTACTTAACTTCAACCAAGGCCGATTCATTTCATACCAATCCGCGTTGATATCCTATGCCATGAATTACGTTGAAGATGATGGAAGGCAGCAAGATGGAAAGCGACGTTAACCTTGTCGGCAGGGCAAATTGGTAAGTAACATTAAAAATGCAATTTTGCTAATAAAAGTAAGTTCTTCTCCAACAACTCATATTGTTTTCAAAATTTCATTAGATGATAATTATCTTTATCAAATCCTTTTCTAAAAAATGCCATAGATCAAAATTATCGTTCCCAAAACATTTGCAAACTCTTAATCTTCTATTAATGTCTTAATATAACATCTAAGCTCTTCTAACTTATTAAATTTATACCTGGTTAAAAACTTGAGAAAAATCCCCAAAAATCACAATAAATCTGATTAGTATATTCTTTAACATACAAAAATTTCAGGACAAAAAACATAATTTAATTATTTTTAATAATTAAAACCAGAAATAAACCAATTTCCAACATAAGACAATTCACCAAATATTCTCGGTAAATCAAAAAACCATGAGATTAAAAAACTACTTCCAAAATAATGTTTCTAACATCATATCGAAATTCAGAGTCATTTAGGTATCATATGATAGGTTTTCTAACTCAAACATATCACCTAATTTCATAAATAAATTCTATAAATTCATCAATATGCATATAATTATCCAAACAATGAAAACATGACATAATATAAGCAAAAGATCAGATTTATACTCAAAATCAAATATAGTAGTTAAAACTTAAAGTGCAAACTTTTTTTTATCATGAATGGTTTAAGAAGGTTGAGATTTGTATTTGACTTGATTCCTCTAAGCTTCAATCTTCTTACTTTTCTAACTTTTCTTCTCTTGAATCACCTGGTGATGGCCGGCCTTTTCTTTCCTTATTTTCGTTTTTGAGTGAATGAAGTTTGGGAAGAAATGTGAATGAGAGAATATGTATTAAGGGAATATTCTCTTCCCTATTTTTCCCTTCTCATATCCTCCTTGTTAAAGTTCTAATTAATCTCATTAATTAAGGCTCGACCTCTACTAATTATCAAATCCCAGTCTCCTCCTAAATAATGTTAATCAAAATTAGGAGTGTTACACTTTTGTGCTGAAGCTATATTAACTGATGCTCACATCATTAATCAGATTTCGTGTTCAGCCACAGTGGGAAGTTTCCAAAAGAACCATGGAGAGGGAAGTTTACTATACTCAGTTACTTTCATATTTTTGGTTGCCTTGTTTATGCGCATAACATAGGATTTGATAAGTTACAGTTGAGAGCTGCCAAATGTATTTTTCTAGGTTATACAGATGGAATAAAGGGATATTGTAACAACCCTTCTTTAAATGCCGTATACATAAATAAATTTATCATAATAAAAGAATTTGACTTCGATTTGTGATGATTTATAAATTGGAAATAATTTTTTAGCTAATTGATTTCAATTTGATAAACGATTGTATTGTACTAACTGAATTAAATTAATAAATTCTTTCTAAATGATTTATAGAAATTGAATATGAATTTTTTTGAAAGGCAATTAATTTTACATATGTTTGGAATAGTTGAAAATCAAAGTTATTAAGTAATAGAACAATGAATGATTAAATAAAAATAATAGAGCGTTGAATTGAATAAAATTATTAATTATCGAGAAGTAATTTGTAGAATGAGATGTGAATCAATTTATACTAGATTGAAATTTATTCGAAGATTAAAATTCATATTTAAATGCATTAGAAATTAGCTAGAATTAAAATTAAATTAAAAACGGGCCCAAAGTAATCGGAGACCATAGCCCATTCCCTTTTCTCCTGTTCTCTCGAAAACTCTCCTTGCTTTCTGGCTAAGCCTGAACCTCCTATAGCTCATTTAGCTCTAATTATTTCCCCCAAAATCAACGCGTGCCATAAATAAAATGAATTATGCATGACCTGGAGGAATTAACAACATGGTGAGATGGGGCAACGATGTAAAAACCCACCTTTTCGACCCTCAAATTTTGACACTAATCATCCATGGTATTCACTTACCGAGCATCTAAGTGCCAAAAAAACAAATTGTTGGGGGAAAAGAAAGAGTCTCACATTGTGACGAGTAACATAATAATATAAAACAGATCTTTACAAAAGCAAACTGTAATATACATGCATCAAATTAGAGTACACTAATCTATCATCAGCCTAGACAGTTATAACAATCTGTCCTCTTAATTGCTGATAAATACAACCAAGAAATGCAACGAAAAAGAAAAAATACATGAGTATGTCTTGGAGGTCTCCAGCTCGTCTCCTGAAGCTCTAAAGCATTCAAACTAAATTTGTAAATATGCTCGGTCTGACCCAAGCATTATAAGAAAATAACGCCCGGATCAGTCTGGTAAACCAGCGTGAGAAACGCACCTCATATGGATTTTAATGTTACAAAACCTTTCAAAATAAAGGTATCTCATAAGACCACGCTACACATAAAAACGGATGAGTTTTTACGTTATGATAACTAAACCACTTATAAGAAATCTTGTGATATTATACTAATATCCAGGGCTTAAAATATATATTGAATCATAGCCGAAATTGTGACATTAATTAAATTCCATCATAATTGGTATGCAACTATGTCTAAAAGGCACTTATTGGAGAATGAATTTCCATACAATGACAAGGCTACTGGGGTAACGCGTACCGGAATACACCTCTTAAAAATGCACCATGGTCGAAAACCTTTTGACCCTTGTCAATCAGTGCCGGCCTACCCCTTACTGGATAGTGCTGAATATGTCACCACCCCGGTTGCTTTGCAACCTTTTCTCGAGAGCACTCATGCACAACCAAATCCATAAATAAATAAATAAATATATGTATATATATAGAAGGGTGATGACATACCCTAATTGAAGCGAACCACATAGCCCTGAAGCATATCCCCTATTTTAGTCATTCCCGGTGGTTGAGGCTAGAGACTATGTTTTTACCTTTTTTAGCAAATTTCACTTGCAATGCTAACACTGCCCTACAGGTAAAAATGTAATGCCAGTATTCCATTCGTACAAATTGTTCAAGATATGAACAAACCAAATGCACTACTTCTACTACATCCATCTTGAAATCACCCTCAGGATTTAGCAAGCAGCCATTGCATTTCAAAGAACTCCATCTTCGATCTTCAATACCTTCAAGATGTCTTTAAATTTGAATGCTTATGCTGGTTCGAAGTGGTTTTCTGATAATATATTTGATCTCGGTCTCTCCGAACGGGCAATAATAGTTTTAAAAACTGGCCAAGATTTGATAGTCGGCTATTTAACTACCAAATGACAACCAATTCAACTAGATATTTAACCATAAAAATAAACATAAACAGTTTAATAGCAATTCGAGATGATATATCGTGACCCTAGATCCGGTTCAACCAATCTAATAGCATTCAAGATGCTATATCGTCACCCTAATCAATATTAACAATCCGAACAAGCAGAAATAAATTTTATTTACCATAAAAATATACTGATTAACCAAATTAGTGAGTTTAACTCACCTTAAGTTTCAATTTGCCAAACGTTCCAATTTTAAATTAAATCGAACGACGTTTGATTTAACCTAAAATTTTAGCTATTCCCAATTGTCTTCAAATCAGTTCTAGGATGTAGTGCTCGTCACCACGATTCCATCGCTGCTTGTTTCGTCTCAATCGGACATCGTATGGAGAAGTTACTCACAATATAAGATTATATGATTTTTAATATAATAAATTTATATATTTTTTATTTATTTATAATAACCTAAATAATATGAGCTGCACGATCTTGCTTCAGGAAATCAAGGCTATTGATCCTTTCTCCCTTCATCATGTTCTTCCAGGTCGAGAACCCACCAGTCGCCTTACAACTTTGATTTGCCGCGCCCACCCTCGACCTCCAGACGACGATCGGAGACCATCGTATCGAAGCCCTACCCCTGCCGCCCCAACGCCAGAAGACCGCACGCAACTCTCACAGCCAACGCCTCATATTTCATGCATAAATGCCAAGCAAACGTAGCCAGATCTGGCCTCCTACGTGAAGAAATTGACGATTTCGACCGTATGGATGTGTAGCCCTCGACGTGCTCTCCAACTTTCATGTAGAGATCGAAGTTTAATTGTTGATGAATAAGGAGAAATCAGAGGAGGAAGACGGGAGTGTTTCGACCATTGAAGTATGGACTAGCGGCTGCTTTCTTCCGGGTTAGGGTTTTGGAGAGGGACACGCATATGTATTCGCGTAAATATATTATTTTAATATATTTCAACTATTCACGCGAATTTTTGGACGAACTCCATACAAGGCATGCCACCAAGTGTTTATAATGTTTTACCCCTATTTCAAACACAATGGAACATGTTTCGAGGCCTAATTCGATCGTATGTGGAAGATAGCTTTTCGAATCGAATTATAATATTAAATTTCCAATATTCATTTCAACGCGTTTCTACCCCGTACGACCAAACGGTAACTCCAAACGCTACGAAATTTTAAATCCGATAATAATACACTATTACGGATCCAATGAAACTAGTTTCATCGAATTCCGAGATCGTGCTTCGGAAGGCTATTTTAACGAGTCGATTAAATCGAGCAATTTTTCAAAATCGACGAAATTACTTGAAATTTAAATTTTAAAAACTTAATAACTCAATTATAATTCACATTGAATTTATATCCATATTAGAAACCATTTTGATTCATATTAAATCACAAATTCAATTATTTACACTACCCCAAATATTAAATTTCACTATTAAATTAATATATATATATATATATATATATATATATAATTTCAAATTTTAATTTATCGACTTTTAGTCCCATTCAAAAGTCCACCATCATCACTCTAATTCGAATAGAGTTTAAATCAACTTTAGAAATCACTTCAGTTCACATTTAACTCCAGATTCACATATTTGCCCAATTTCAAATATTAAATTTACTATTCACCAAATCCATTTAATCGCTATATTTGAAATTTTAAACCATTTCACTATTTCAACCAAAATCTCATATTCAAAATAAATCAATATTTCAAATTCAACATTTAAAAATAAATTAAACGTTAAAACCAAACGATCAAAATTCCGGGTCGTTACATTTTACATCTTAATCACCTCTCCCATGTACATATCACAACAGCCCATTCATGTACACGCACGCCTCAAACTCGGCCATCCCTCCACAAATCGCTCCTCTGACACCTCCATCGAACACCCCCTCTCAACCTCCACCCTCTCGACACTGCCAACTCACGCCCGCGCGTCCCTATCAAATCGTGACACCCTAACTTCCTACGCCTAGGCCCAAAAGTTGCGCAACCTAAAACCTAACTGAGCTCCACCATTTACCAGAGATGCACCTACCCATGACGAACCCAAATCTACCCTTCAAGTTGTAAATTGATGACCACAACTTCCTAAATCACTAACCCTAGTCCACAAAGCTCACGTTCAAACCGTCGAGCTCCACAAAATGAAGCCGCATCCCTCGGACTTATATGTATGAGTATAATTCATCAAAACAAAACCAAAGAAACTTGTTTTAGGATTTTTACTTGAGTATATTGTGAGATTTTAATTTTTTGAAATTTCTTGAACTTACTTTTCTTTTGTTTTTTATTTTGATTAAATAATAGAAAGGAGAGAAGAGCGAAACGTGTGGTACTCCTTTTGCCTAAGTGTTGAGTTAGTTATAATTTTAGTTCCCCAGCATCTCGTTGGACAGATTTCCATTCATGTATGAATTGCGAACACTGGTCATGCTAAAAAACAACGACACGAACTCAAAACAATAATAATATAACTAATTATCCGATTCTGTAAAATCTCGAAAATACCATCTTTTGCCGAAAAATCGTCAAACGATAATTTAAATGTTTACCCAATTAAAAATTTATGGAAAAATCAAATAAATTAAATTAAAAACACATCAATAAAAATGGAGTCGTTATAACAAAATTAATTTTTCTTATTATTTATTATTTCAAATAAATTTACTAAATTAATTCACCACTATTATTTATTAATTTAAAAGGAGTTAAATAAGACAATTAAATCCATTTAATTAATATTCAATTTACAATCTAGATATTTAAATGACTATTCAAATATTAAATTCACAATTCAAATATTTTTATTAATCCCTACATTTGAATTCAAGTTTTTAAACTTAAAAACAAATTATTTTAAAATTAATTAAATATTCAAAATCAAACGACAAAATTCCGGGTTGTTACATAAAGCTTTTGAAAAGGATCCCTTATTTCAGTTGAAGACAATACTATATGGAGAGGGTGCCCTATGCAAGTGCAATTGGGAACTTGATGTACATCATAGTCTGCACGATGCCAGATATTGCTCATGCCGTCGGTATGGTTAGTTGCTACATGGATGATCTTGGGAAGACTCATTGGGAAGCTGTTAAAACTATTTCGACATACTTGAAAGGAACACCAGAATATGAGCTTGTTTTTGGAACTAGAAAGAGTTGCAGCTTGGTTGGTTACTATGATTCAGATTATGCGAGAGATAGAGTCGGAAGGAAATCAACCTCGGGCTACATGTTCACTCTTGGAGATATAACTATTAGTTGGAGAGCGAGGTTGTAGTCTATCGATGCATTATCTACTATAGAAGTAGAGTTGATAGTTGTTATTGAAGCAACTAAGGATGCACTTTACTTAAAGCGTCTATTGTGCGATCTAGGCTTTGATCACAATAGTGTGGAGGTGAATTGTGATAGTCAGAATGCAGTTCATTTGAACAAAAACTTAGCGTTCATTTCCAGAACAAAGCACATAGAAGTCGGAGAGTCATTCCTTGTTGCCAAGAATGAAGAAAGGGTGATTCGTCTTAAGAAGATCAACACAAAGGACAATGTAGTGGACATGTTTACTAAGGCGTTACCGATTGCTAATTTCGAGCATTGCTCGAACTTGATTCACTTATTGAAGTGCTAATGGCACATGGTGGCACCATAAGGAAGAGTAGAATAACTTAGTTGAAGCTAGTGGAAGATGTAGTATTCTTCTTGTTTGAAAGATAGAAGTTGTCGTATACTATTTGTTCGAAAGATAGAGTTGTCGTATAATTCTTGTTAGGAGATTGTTTTGACTCTACCTTTGTTTTAAGTACGTTTGACACTTTGTTAGGGAGGTGGTCATGCCGGAACTTATTGACAAAGTGTGATGGAGGATGGCCGAGCTGAAACCTATCGGGAATGTATTCATATTAAGGTAGAGCGTGCAATGGGAGATGGTTGAGATAATTTGAATTGAGATGGAGTGTTGAATTTTTTGTGCGATTCAAAATATATGGAAACTTTCCCACATTTGCAATTTGGAATATATGGAAACTTTTCGAATTTGCAATTTGGAATATATGGAAACTTTCTTAGCTTGCAAATTCGAAATATATGGAAACTTTTATTAATTAAAACCTTACCTTATTTAAAAATTTCCAAATCTCCACTTGGAGAAGACCATATATAAAGGGGCAGACACATCGAATCCACACAACTTGGAAAGAAATAAGATGAGTCAATAAAGAAGAACAAATGTGACGGCCCACCTTTTTGGACGGTTTAAATTGACAATAAACCACACATGTCCAACTCAAACCATTCAAAAGGGATGATTGTCAATGGGGTAAATAAAAAAATAAGAGAAAAGAAGGAAAACAAAAACACAGAATCTCGCAGCGGAATGACAAAACATAATAATCAAATAAACAGTTCATGAAGCTGTTTTACAATATACATTTGATTACACAAATTTACAACAAATCAGAGTACAATCAACTAACATACCAAATAATGATGCAGCGAAATAATAGTAATAACATAAAATACCAAACTCCGTCTTCATCCTCCAGAAATAATGTCTTCAAACACTGAAAAGCTTAGGCTGACCCGAGCGTAATGAAAAGACAAAACACTCGAGTCAGAACTAAAAGTTCTTATGTAAGTTAAATCCACAACAAGTAAATATCAGTGTAATAGCTTTAGAGATGTTTACGGGATTTTACATCTCCTATCCAGTGTATAGCATGCGTGCAATAACTTAAGAGATGTTACAGAATTTTCCATCTCCTAAGGATCCCTTAAACTATCTATATGTAGTAAAAAACGCTATATATGTAATGTCTATCAGTAAAATAAATATTGTTCTTAGCTTTAAGTCTCTACATTGATACCCCTTAACATATTTTTAAGCAAATAGTCTATGCAGGTCCTGTAACACAACCAGTAACGTCGGTAGCCAGTGAGTCCCCTATAGGTACCATACTAAAACAAAATCATAGTGGTCATGAATAAGGATAAAGAGTATGACAAGGCACGTGAGGCAATGCCCAAGGTAGGATACTACCAGTTCAGGTCGTAGGGCTGGTGGTAACGCATTGTAGCTACGACCGCCCACCGCGTCCAACACCCCTAAAATCAAATCAAATCAAGGTGCACCGATCAAGCCAACATCAATATAGTAATACGAAGAGGTTAGTCATTTCAAATTGGCACAAGTGCCGAGGTCATCGATCATTGTTCTCTTTCTTCAAATCCAGAAAACGTTCACCAAATCCAACCACTTCATTCTAGATCATCCACCACGTACACATTTGTTAAAGTGGTTCCAATATTGACAAAGAGTATGCCGATAAGAGGCCCAGGTCCCTTTAACAACCAAACGTCATTTTTCACCCCAGTTGGTTCTTCTACATTTCAAAAACGGTTCACATTTGATATCAAAATATCATATTCACTTTAAAATATCTCTTCATATCAAAATCCCATATTTACTCAACATATGTCATTTCACTTGAAATATCATTTCAAATTCCAACTTAGGTTATACCCTCATTTAACCACATTCGCAATTAAATCAACGATTTAAATATAAACATTCCAACTTTGCACGGTTTGAAATTTTAGAAAATAGTTTGAATAGTTATAATAGTTTAAAATAGTTTAAATAGTTTGATTTAAAATGATTTGAGTATTGAAAATGGTTTATATAGTAAAATAATTGGAAAAATCTAAATAATTTGAATATTAAAAAAATATTTTAAACAGTTTGTACTAAAATAATTTATTTTGAAAATAATATCAAATCAAACTATTTCTTTCCATTTCAACAAAACTGGCTCCATGTCCAAATTTCAAATCAATAAAACTCAATTTCGAATCTTTCGATTCAATTTACTCAGTATAGTTTAAATTTCGAAGCAAATTGATCCCAATTTCAATTCGAAATAACTTCAATTTATGTAACATTCACTTTTAACTTCAAATTTGATTCAACACTTCAATTCAATGGTTTAAATTTCAATTCAATTCTTATTTTTAAACCATTTCAATTTCTCGATTTCAAGTCCAATTACAATTTACTGATTTAAATCACTTAATCAAATCTAACCTCATTGTTAAATTTTAAGATCCAAATCTTTAAAATAATTAAATTTCCAAAATTGAAGTCATATGTCAATTATACTTCCCATTTCAATTTTAATTCTTTAAACAATTTCCTTTTAATCACCTTCAATTTCAGCATTTCAAAATCTTCAATTAGAAAATAATTCAATTCATATAAATCCACAATTTATTTCCTTTAAAAAATATCATTTAATCAAATTCCAAATTCATGATTTAAAACAATTTAATTTAACCAATCCAGTGTTCGTATATAATTTTCTACCCTATGGCCAAGTGTTCATTTATTTCAATTTTAATTATAAGAATGGGTATATATCATTTCAATCCAAATCAAAGTGTCATAGGTATATATCATTTCAACCTATTTCTTAATTTATTCAAAATAGTTTAAATAACAGTTTATATGCTTTCAATTAATATACAGGGTGATAACAGAGATATATATAAATAAATAAACATACAATCATCCAAAATGTCAACAAATAGACATCCATCATAATCAACATCCAAATCAGCCAATAAATCACAACAATTTAACTAGTTATCAATATCAGGTATTTAACTAGCAATTCAATTTCAATATTAATTTAAATGGCAATTTAATTCAATAAATTCAACTTAAATTAAAATGTCAAATTAAACTACCAAATAGCAACCAATAAAATTCATATCACATCATAAATTTAATTCAACTAATATAAGAAGATTTAGTATTGCGTGACTAGGTTTAATCACTAACCTTTGATTTATAGCCGATTTAAAATCCAATAAAAACCCAAAATTCCAACAGTCTACAAATTCAACCAAAATTGTTCCATGTTGTCCGTAATTTCGATATGAACCAAATGGAAGAAACCGCACGTCAATCGGAACTCGTATGCAAAATTTATAAGAGTTAGAACATTTGAATTCTAAAATTTAAATTTGAAATAATACAAAGGCAAAATCGTAATTCTCTTATCACCTGCAAACCCTACCATGCTCGCGTAACCCAACAACCGCCAGCGTTCGATCGTTCACCGCCGCCTATACGTACGCCTGCGATCAGATCCAACACCACCGCCGTCAACCCCATCCCAAATCGCGCCTACGGCCAACTCGCGGCCGTCTCCGCCTTAGCCAAGAGCTCCGCCTCCGCCGCTATTTAGAATGCCAAATTTGGCAAATCCAAACCACTGGAAAATGAACGGTCACCATAGATGCAGTCTGCTTGTCCCCCTCTACACTCTTGCACTTCCCGATCGTCGATTAGTTGACGATCCACCGTTGATTTGCAAACCCTACAACGGACAACTGAGACTTCTTCGCTGAATTCTGGACAAACGGAGCATCCAATTGAAAAACGAATTGCAAAGGCAGATTGCGTTCGTCGAGAGCTTCGCGATGATATATTATATGATAGGATTTATGGAGTTCGGATTTTATATTTGATTTGGAATTCCGAACTAGGGTTTTGAAATGTCTACCATTAAGAAGAAACAGATAATTGAACAGATGGATAGAAATTGTATGTACAGAAATGAAAAATAAGAAGCTGCTAGGGTTTATAATAGCCTATATATAGACAGAGATGGATAAGACAGAGATGGATAAGAAGGGATGGAACAGATCGAATTGGGTCGAAACGATAACAACGATCTGAAAAGCCCGTTTCGTTCCCGAAACGAAAATAGGTCATCCAATATATCAAAATATATGTTTTCGATATTTTTAAACTCCATGGAACTAGTTTCAAACCATAATTTTATTGTATATAGAAGTTAGCTTTTAAAATCAAATTATATTCATTTAAATTCCTTCAATTGATTTCTACGCGTTTCGAGCTTGCACGATCAAATGATAAGTTTGATCGCTACGAAACTTGAAATCCTACAATATTTCACTACTACGGATCCAATGAAACTTGTTTCATCGACATCCGAGACAGTGCCCAAAAAGGTTAATTTTACACACTAATTAAATGAATTATTAATTTAAAAATCAATTTAATCACTTTTAAATTTTAAATTTAAAAGTTAACAATTTTCATCATTCTTGATTACATAGAAATTTAATGATCTTTTTAAAATTAAATTTTCCATGTAAAAATCCAATATTTAAATATTACATTAATTTCAGCGTTCAATTACAATTTTAATAAAATCCTAGTTTATTATAATTTAAATTCCAACAATTTCTTTTATTTTGATTTAAATTCTTATATATAAAATCACCAATTTCTTGTATATTTAATTATTAACATAAGTTTCATTTTATTTCACTCAAACTCTACAGTCCACTTCTTTTCTTATATTAACTGCAATATTTCAATTACATTAATTTTTATTGATTTCCAAATTAATTTCAACTGATTTAATTAATGCGAAGATAAATAATGTAACGACCCACTATTTTGGACCATTCAAATCGACAATAATCCACACATGTCGAACTTGAATAATTCAAAATAACAGATTGTAATAAAATTTGGAGCAAATAAAATCATTCACAAAATCACAAACATAGACATATAAGAATAACTCGCAGTGGAAGATAAAATACCATAGTAGTTCATGAAGCTACTATAACAAAGTCTCAAAACAAAATACATAATATCAGTCTGAAAACAAATACAATAGAAATCCAAAATAAATAGAAGACCACTAATACAATAGCTAAAATAGAACAACTGAAACTGAAATAGATAGATAACTAGATAGGCAGAATCTCCAGCGATTCCTAGCTCCAGAAAGTGAAATCCAAAGCTGTGAATACTCAGGCTGACCCGAGTGTAAATAAAAACACAAACACTCGAGTCAGGACATACATACTTATACAATGTAAACTAACTCAAGTGAACTGTAATAAAGGTGCAAGTAACTTAAAGGATGCTTGGGACTGCCCATCCGTTAAGGATCCGTTAAACTATTTACTATGTAGTAATATTATGCTATTATAATAATGTCTAATAGTAAAATAAACATACTTAAAAATAGCGTTAAGGCTTTACATTTTCCACCTTAACACATAAATAGTGCAAGTAGTCTACACAGTACCTGCGTACCTCCAGATCGAGAGGCTACGAGAAGATACTCCATAGGTACGACACAAATCAAACTCGTAGTAAAGCTCGCTATGGTAGGTGACACGGCACACAAGGCAATGCCAGGGTAGATATACCAGTTATGCACACGGGCTGGTGGAAACGCGTAGTAGACACTACCGCCCACCTCGGACACACTCCCAAATCAAAATCGAAGATGGCCATCAAATCAAACACAAGGTAAGAGTATAATATCGAAGGAAGGTGCCCGATCGGAGGAATGACCTCACTTAAGCCAACTCACGGGAGTCGGGTCTACGTTCATACCTCAATAGGAATCGTCGCCACCATCCTACTTCATTTTGGAATCTCCACCGCGTGCACAGTTGTTAAAGTTGTTTTCGGTATCAACAGAGAGTATGTCCATATCCGATCCCGGTCTCTTTAACAACCAATCGTTATTATAACCCATGGTTATAAATTTCAAAATAGTTTATATTTCAAATCAAAATACTTCATTTAAACCATTTAAAAATGAAGTCATTATACTTACAAAATCAAATATTTAATTCCCAAAATTTAGTCCTTTCTGAGCTCATTTATTCACTTAAATACTTTAAAACATTATAATTTCAGGTTTCGCAGCACATAGAAAATGCTGCGGTAAGTTATATTTGAAAACAATTCATTTCAGCAAAGACAGCATTTATAAACTGCTGCATCAGTTCAATTTCATTTGAAAACAAGTTCAATTAAGAAAAGACAGCAATTCAAAACTGCTGTAGTAGTTCAGGGTTTAATTACATTTGAAAATCTCATTTCAGCAAACTGCAGCACTTAATAAGTGCTACTGTAGCTCTTTTATTAGTTTCAGGTTTTAGTTTTAATTCAGCAACCACAACACTTACCAAGTGCTGCAGTAGCCCTTAATTAATTTAGCCTTTAGTTCATTTGCGTCAACCACAGCACTTACAAAGTGGTGCAGTATCATTTACTTTAGATTATAAGCTAATTCCAGAAACGATAGCATTTCTGAAGTGCTACTAAAAGAATTTCCAAATTTATACCAAAAATTCCAGAACCAATAAACTTCAATTTTTAACCATTTTTACTTATAAAAACCAAAATTTCCCACTCCAAAAATGTACATTTATATACCCTTTAATTTAAAATTTTATAAAGGAAAATTTTACAATAATTATCAAATTTTCAATAATTCACTTATTAAATTCAATTTTCCATTCTTTGCATTTTTAACAATTTACTTCAACACTTAAATTTAAATTTCCACTTCAAAAATAAAACTTAATTTCCCCTTTTTATTTAATTAACTTAAACTTGCAAAAAAAATATCAAATCACAAATTTCCAAATTAAGTTATGTTTTAAATCACAATTTTTCCATTCATTTATTTTACATTTTTAATACATAGAAAATTCATTATCACTTTATTAAATCATTTTAAATTCAATTTAAATCAAATTATCATATATTTTTTCATTTTAAAATACTTAAAATTTTCCAGAAAAATATATAAAATAACCATGGGTCTGTATAATATTTTCCTAGCCTAGGTCAAGTGATATGGATAATATATCATTTCAATCCGTAATTTACAAAGAAAAATCCAGGTTCTATCATTTCAAACCCGCAATCCTAAGTTAAATAAAATAAATAAAAATCACTCGAGCCTATCATGTCAGCCATAATGATTTTTCCTTATTCTAAAGTCCATTCGGGTATATATCATTTCAACCCATAGTGATTCTATTCTACAAGGAACTTACAGTGTGAAAAACAGTATAAAATAAACAATATAACGGAATATAACATAGCAGATTATGTGACAAGTTTATAATAGGGTTTAACATTATATAATTTACATCACAGGCAGGTATAACATGATATAATAGTTTCTACACATTCACTTGTTGTCACTTCACAAATTATATAAGTATAAATGTCATGTGTGAATACTCACCTTTTTACGCTGGATTTCGCAAATCAAAACACACAGATGAATTCAGAAAGCACGATATAACACGACTTTGGATTCAAGTGGAGAAAGAGCCAAGATATAAATCTTTTATACACAAATAAACAAAGCAATTATAAACATATTTTTAACACAAAGATTATATTAAAACAAATGGACATTAGAATAGACAAATGAATAGATGGCTTAACCATGCTTTTAAATCACAAGTGTTTGACCTTGACTCAACATGGGCTCGGCCACACATGTTTTAATGGATGGTAAGGCTCGGGTGTGGAAACACAAAGGCACTGCTACACAAGAATGTGGAGGAGTTTGGAGTTACAGATGCATGGAATGCTAAAGGTCAAAGCAAGAAGGGGTTTGGTTCAACATCTAGGCTCGTCCATGGCTCACTACAGGTCAGGTCAGATCTGAAACAAGGATAGGGTGATGGTCATGTGCTGGTGGTGGAGCTAGAGGTGGTGGCCGTGGTCAAAATGAAAGGGTGGTGAACTATGGAGGCTCGGCTATGCAATTTCTAGGAGTTTTTCAATGTTTTTGGGGTGATGCTTCATCTAAGTGGTCACGGCACTTGCTGGTCAGAGAAGATGTAGGTCAGGCCGTGGATGGTGTGGGGAAGGAAGTGGTGGTGGTCGGTGGAGGAGATGGTGGGGTCTAGGCCGAGCAAAGCTACGAAGAAATCAAGGCAAAACATTGGAAAATCAATAGAAAAAAATGAAGAGAAAAAGTAGAAAATAGCCATTACCAAAAATTTCAGAAGTGCTTTGGCCGTGAGAAATGAAATGAATGGGAAGTTTTTCACGTGAAAAATAGAAAGGAATGCACGGCTACAATAGAGAAAATGAAAGGCCAAAGAAATGAAGAGTCTAGACAATGAAAAGTCAAGCAAATGAAAAGACTTTGCCTCTTTGAATTTCCAATTCTTTTTAATTCAAAATAAACAAATAAAAATCAGTAAATAAAAATTAAAGACAAACAAAAAAAAAGTGAAAATAAAATAAACAAATATTCTTAGGAAAAATTGAAAGTAAATAAAGAAAATAGTTTATTATATTGAAACTAGAATTAAAAATTGAAAACAAAAATACAATTAACTTTGGAAAATTATAACTTTACTTCTAAAATGTTTTATAAATAAAATATTGAAATAAAATTTAATTTTAAATAATTTTAAAAATATTTGCAAAAATATTGGGTTGTTACACTCTCCCCCACTCAAATCTTTTCGTCCTTGAAAAGAACGAACAAGGAAAACAAAGAAAAAGTGAGATAGAAAAACAAATAGTACCTGAAACGAACAATTCCGGATTCGAAGCACGAATGCTCTCCTCCGTCTCCTTGGTACAGTCTCGATCATCAGTACTCCACTGTACTTTGACCAGACTAACAAATTTCCTTCTTACCTACTTTGTACCTCTGTCGACAATACGAAGTGGCTTCCTCTCGACAATCAGATTAGGCTCAATGTCCAAACAATCAAGAGCAGAAGGCTGAACAATAAGAGATGGATCATGCAGATAGCAACGAAGATGCGAGGCTTGGAATACATCATGCACTCCAAAAAGTTTCTCGGGAAAATTCAAACGATAAGCCAAAGAACCAAATCTTTCCCCACTGCGTAAAGGACCAATAAACCTAGGAGAAAGCTTCCCTCTACGACCAAAGCGAATGACATTTCTTAAGGGAGAGACCTTAAGGAAAACCTGATCACCAACAGCAAACTCTAAACTCCACCTACGCCTATCAGCGTACTTCTTCTGCCTATCCTACGCAACCCGCAACTTCTTCTTAATCTTCTCAACTCTCTCAGAAGCCTCCAAGATCATATCAGGACCAAGAACCAAATGATTACCTGATTCAATCCAGCAAGATGGAGATCTACAAGGTCGTCCGTAAAGAGCAGCAAATGGAGACGTTTTAATACTGGCCTGAATTCAAAGATAGAATGAGATAGATAAAGGATTAAGATAAGCTTAAAACAGAAGATTAGATTATACCTGATAACTATTATTATAGGTGAATTCGACAAGATGGAGATGATCTTCCCAAGATCCTCCATATCAAGCACACAAGCACGAAGAAGATCTTCGAGAATCTGATTCACCCTTTCCGTCTAACCGTCGGTCTGTGGATGGTAAGTAGTGCTCAGATTCAGATGAGTACCCAAAGATTTTTGAAAAGCTTTCCAAAACTGACTGGTAAAGATAGTATCACGATCACAAACAATACTGAGAGGAACACCATGGAGACGAACAATCTCCCTCATGTAAATCTCAGACAAGCTAGAAGCAGAACGGGTAGACTTGACCGGAATGAAATGAGCTGATTTGGTCAGTCTATCCACAATAACCCAGATACTCTCATTACCCCTCCTAGTCCTCGGTAATCCATCAATGAAATCCATAGAAACCTGTTCCCATTTCCAATTGGGAATCTTAAGGGGCTGCAACAAACCAGTGGTCTTCTGATGATCGGCCTTGACTTGCTGACAAGTCGCACACCTACTAACAAAGATAGAGATATCCCGCTTCATCCCTCTCCACCAATAAAGCCTCTTCATATCCTGATACATCTTCGTCACACCAGGATGAATAGAAAGTTTGGATCGATGATTCTGCCGAAGTAACTCTTGCCTCAATCCATCAAAATTCGGGACACAAATCCTACCATTAATCCTCAAAATACCTCTATCATCGATCTGAGCTCCACTACTACCCCGACTACTACCACTAACTCTGCTACGAACATTCTCCTTAATAAGCCTAAGCATTCTATCCTCATCTTGCTTAGCCTTGATATGATCCAAAAGAGGAGAAGAAGAAACAACCAGCTGACATAACAAAGCCTTTTTCCGACTCAGAGCATCGGCCACAACATTAGCTTTACCAGGAGTATAGCTAATATCGAGGTCGTAAGAAACCAGAAACTCAAGCCAACGAACTTGCCTTTGATTCAAATCCTTCTGAGTGAAGATATATCTCAAAGACTGATGATCGGTGAAAAGCTCAAACTTAGTTCCTAGAAGATGATGCCTCCAAAGCTTCAAAGCAAAGACAACAACAAGCAACTCTAAATCATGAGCAGCATTATTAGCCTCATGGGTTTTCAACTGACGGCTAGCATAGGCAATGACCCTACCATCCTGCATGAGAACAGCACCCAATCCCTCACGACTAGCATCAGTATATACCGTCAATCCCTCACTCCCATTCGGGATGGTAAGAACTGGTGCAGAAGTAAGCTTGCTCTTTAACTCATTGAATGCAGCTTTACACTCATCACTCCAGATAAACTTAGCATTCATGCGAGTCAAAGCAGTGAGAGGTGCAGCAATCCGAGCAAAATTCTCAATGAATCTCCAGTAGTAACCAGAAAGGCCCAGAAAACTACAAATATCAGTTGGAGTCCTATGAGTTTCCCAATCCTAAAACGGAATAGGGAAAAATAAGAACCACAGAAGAGATAGAATAATTAAATGATAAAGGAAAAGAGAAAGAAAGAAAGACTTACATTGATCGCAGTGATCTTGACTGGATCAACAGAAACTCCATGACTAGAAACAATATGCCCGAGGAATTGGACTTCATCCTTCCAGAAATTGCGTTTATAAAATTTAGCCTTCAACTGATGATTTCTAAGAGTCTCAAGGACAGATTTCAAATGTGACTCTTGCTCTGCCTTGGACTTAGAGAATACAAGGATATCATCAACAAAGGCTAGAACAAATTTATTAAGCACATCACGAAATACACGATTCATCAAATCAACAAAGAAAGCAGGAGCATTAGTCAAACTGAAAGGCATGACTAACCATTTAAAGAACCCATTCTCAGTACGGAAAGCAGCCTTGGGAATACTTTCCTCAGCAACTCTGAGCTGGTGAAAACCTGTGGCAAGATCAAGCTGGGAGAAAATAGTAGCACCATAAAGCTGATCAAACATATCGTTGATGCAAGGCATTGGATATCTGTTTTTCATAGTGAGCTTGTTCAGTTCCCTATAATCAACACACATCCTCAAAGAACCATCGGACTTAGTGACGAAAACCACCGCTGCTCCCCATTCTGAATGGCTAGGTCTGATCAGACCCTTGGAGAACAAGTCCTTAATTTGCTTTCCCAACTCAACCTTCTCGCGGGGTGCCATTCTTCTAGGAGGAAGAACTACAGGTCGAG
The DNA here is from genome assembly GCA_030737815.1 of Allium fistulosum. Classification (NCBI taxonomy): domain Eukaryota; kingdom Viridiplantae; phylum Streptophyta; class Magnoliopsida; order Asparagales; family Amaryllidaceae; genus Allium; species Allium fistulosum. Next base: position 968,466,834 of record CM060908.1, on the reverse strand, counting down.
CTCCAGGAATAAGATTAATACGAAAATCAATTTCCCGCTTAGGAGGTAAAGAAGTGACTTCACCAAATACATCGGGATAGAATCTGACCACACGGGTCAATTGAAGATCACCAGGAGAAGAATCCAGAGAATAAATAAAACTTCAAGCAAAATCTTGAGGCATGCAGCACTGAATAATCAAGGAATTACCCCGATCGTCAACAAGATAAACAGACTGGGCTTTACAAGAGATATGGGCATCATGCCTATTCAGCCAATCACTTCCAAGCAATAAATCAAAAGCATCGAAGCCCAGAACATAGAAATCACCACTAAAGCAATGATCCAAATAGAGAAGTTTCACTTGCTTACAAATCCTATCAAGGTTTGCGGGACCACCAATAGAATTAGAAACACATAAAGGAATAGAAGCATACTCAGGAGAAAGGAGATGATCAAACTTATCACACAAATCAACAGAGATAAAACTATGGGAAGCTCCAGTCTATGTAGTTAATGCCCCGCTATTACCCCGCTATATCTTATAACGGATTTCTACCGCTACGATTTTTTCCATATAGCCCCAAAATATAGCCTTTTCGCTTTAAGCCCTGCTATTTCCGCTATATCCTGTTATTCCCGCTATATTCCGCTATTTCCGCTATATCCTCTTTAATAAAATGAATTAAAAAATTGCATTTATTCATTACAAAAATTATGAAACTAATTTATTTGATTTAGTTTCTAATATATTTTCAGAAATGAAAATATTCTAATATTCTACTAAATTCAATTATGTTATATAACGGTTTTATGTTTATTTAAAATATATTCGCACATGTTTTTTGTTTAAAATTATTTATGTATTAATTATAATTCAATTGAATGATAATTTTTCATTTAATTACCATTTATATATTTGTAAAAACATTAATTACTAGTTTTATATGTTATTTTAGAGACATCCGCTATATCCCGCTATATCCTCGTTGTATCCCCGCTATGACTTTTTGCACCTCCACCACTTTGAATCTGCCAAGCGCTTTAACTACACAGCCAGTATCAAATAAAACACGAACAAGATGCTGAAATAAAGAAAAGGTGCCTTGAAGATTACCCTGGTCATCACTAGGAGCAGGAGCAGGTGAAGAAGCAGAGGTGACAGCAAATATACCAGAAGGCTTACCCTTCTACTGGGTAAGGCAATCCTTCCTGAGATGGCTAGGCTAAAGACAGATATGGCAAAGATCACGCCTGTTCAACTAAGCAGGAGGAGGAACAGCATCACCAACTAAAGTAGGGAAACTATTAGCATAGTGTCACTTCAGATCACATTTGAAGCAGGTAATAGTAGAAAGATCAACAGGTTGCCTCTGAGAAGGAGAAGATGATGAAGACCCCAAACCCAGATGCTTGAACCAATTCTTCTTCTGCTGATAGAAATTAGACTTTCTCTTCTTAGAGTTAGCAGAGGAAGACTAAGATGAAGGAGCACCAACAACAGCAGGACCCTTAGAAGTAGGGTTCTCATAACGAATAGCCATATCCATAAGCTCGGTGAAAGTGCCATGAACATGAGAAATGAGACAAGCATAATACTCAGGACGAGCACCAGCTATGAACTTCTCATTCTTCTTAAGAGGAGTGTCTATCAGACCAGGACCAAACTTGGAAAGTTCATTGAACTTCCGCTCATACTCAGAAAAGGACATGGTACCCTGCTTGAGATCCATGAATTCACGATAAAGCTGAGATTTCTCGGCTTCGGGTATCCATTTTGCCACAAAAGCCTCCCTGGAAAGAAGATACAGAAACAAAACTTAAGATAGATTCAAAAGAAAGGAAATGGGAACAAAATTCAAGGTAACACGAAGGATACCTAAACTGCTCCTAGGAAATATCACCCTCGTCAGTGTGAGCCGTAACAGACTCCCACCAATCTAAGGCTGACTCTTGCAGCTGCCAAGCTGCTAACTGATGCTTCTGGGCATCAATGATCTCGAGACCAGAAAAGATCCTCTCTAAACTCTATCACTATTGCTGGGCTTCAATAATGCTCTCTGAACTGGTAAACTTGGTTCCACCAAGCTGAGAGAATTCCTTACAAAGAATAGTAAACCTAACAGGTGCAGCGGTTGAGGAGCTGGGGCAATACCATGACCCCTACCTCTGTTATTTCCACGATTCATCCTGAAAAATCAAGAATGAATTTTAGGACAAAGGTAACAAGAAGAAAAAGATAGATAAGATAAAACAAGATAAATTCATTTGGATGAATATCCTAATTAAAGAAATTTCTAACAAGGTAGATACGAAAAGAAGGAAGTTTAGAAAATTTTCTTTTAAAACAAGAAAATTTTATATCAAAATAATCTTTGAAAAATCCTTTGAAAAATCATTTTAAAATCATTTTATACTTTGAAAATACGTTCTCTCACAAAGAAATGATTCCGAGGTTGATTTCACTCATTATAGGGTATTTCTACCCTATCTCTAATGAGTTTTTGCTCCATAGGCTAAGGTTTGCCTAAAAACCAAAGCTCTGATACCAAATGTAACGACCCACTATTTTGGACCATTCAAATCGACAGTAATCCACACATGTCGAACTTGAATAATTCAAAATAACTGATTGTTATAAAATTTGGAGCAAATAAAATCATTCACAAAATCACAGACACAGACATATCAGAATAACTCGCAGCGGAAGATAAAATAACATAGTAGTTCTTGAAGCTACTATAACAAAGTCTCAAAACAAAATACATAATATCAGTCTAAAAACAAATACAATAGAAATCCAAAATAGATAGAAGTCCACTAATACAATAGCTGAAATAGAACAACTGAAATTGAAATAGATAGATAACTAGATAAGCAGAATCTCCAGCGATTCCTAGCTCTAGAAAGTGAAATCCAAAGCTGTGAATACTCAGGCTGACCCGAGCGTAAATAAAAACACAAACACTCGAGTCAGGACATACATACTTATACAATGTAAACTAACTCAAGTGAACTGTAATAAAGGTGCAAGTAACTTAAAGGATGCTTGGGACCGCCCATCCTCTAACGATCCGTTAAACTATTTACTATGTAGTAATATTTCGCTATTATAATAATGTCTAATAGTAAAATAAACATACTTAAAAATAGCGTTAAGGCTTTACATTTTCCACCTTAACACATAAATAGTGCCAGTAGTCTACACAGTATCTGCGTACCTCCAGATCGGGAGGCTACGATAAGATACTCCATAGGTACGACACAAATCAAACTCGTAGTAAAGCTCGCTATGGTAGGTGACACGACACACAAGGCAATGCCAGAGTATATATACCAATTACGCATAAGGGCTGGTGGATATGCGTAGCAGCCACTACCGCCCACCTCAGACACACTCCCAAATCAAAATCGAAGATGGCCATCAAATCAAACACAAGGTAAGAGTATAATATCGAAGGAAGGTGCCCGATCGAAGGAAGGTGCCCGATCGAAGGAATGGCCTCACTTGGCCCGAGATCGCTCCTGTTTTAGCCACCTTAAGCCAACTCACGGGAGTCGGGTCTACGTTCATACCTCAATAGGAATCGTCGCCACCATCCTACTTCATTCTGGAATCTCCACCGCGTGCACATTTGTTAAAGTGGTTTTCGGCATTGACAGAGAGTATGTCCATATCCGATCCCGGTCTCTTTAACAACCAATCGTTATTATAACCCGTGGTTATAAATTTCAAAATAGTTTATATTTCAAATCAAAATACTTCATTTAAACCATTTAAAAATGAAGTCATTATACTTACAAAATCAAATATTTAATTCCCAAAATTTAGTCCTTTCTGAGCTCATTTATCACTTAAATACTTTCAAACATTATAATTCCAGCTTTCGCAGCACATAGAAAATGCTGCGGTAAGTTATATTTGAAAACCATTCATTTCAGCAAAGATAGCATTTATAAACTGCTGCAGTAGTTCAATTTCATTTGAAAACATGTTCAATTCAGAAAAGACAGCATTTCAAAACTGCTGTAGTAGTTCAGGGTTTAATTACATTTGAAAATCTCATTTCAGCAAACTGCAGCACTTAACAAGTGCTACTGTATCTCTTTTACTAGTTTCAGGTTTTAGTTTTAATTCAGCAACCACAGCAATTACCAAGTGCTGCAGTAGCCCTTAATTAATTTAGCCTTTAGTTCATTTGCTTCAACCATAACACTTACAAAGTGCTGCAGTATCATTTACTTTAGATTTTAAGCTAATTCCAGAAACGATAGCATTTCTAAAGTGCTACTAAAAGAATTTCCAGATTTATACCAAAAATTCTAGAAATAATAAACTTCAATTTTGAACCATTTTTACTTATAAAAATCAAAATTTCCCACTCCAAAAATGTACATTTATATACCCTTTAATTTAAAATTTTATAAAGGAAAATTTTACAATAATTATCAAATTTTCAATAATTTACTTATTAAATTCAAGTGTACAATTTTCCATTCTTTGCATTTTTAACAATTTACTTCAACACTTAAATTTAAATTTCCATTTGAAAAATAAAACTTAATTTCCCCTTTTTATTTAATTAACTTAAACTTCCAAAAAAAATCAAATCACAAATTTCCAATTTAAGTTATGTTTTAAATCACAATTTTTCCATTCATTTATTTAACATTTTTAATACATAGAAAAATCATTATCACTTTATTAAATCATTTTAAATTCAATTTAAACCAAATTATCATATTTTTTTCATTTTAAAATACTTAAAATTTTCCAGAAAAATATATAAAATAACCACGGGTCTGTATAATATTTTCCTAGCCTAGGTCAAGTGATACGGATAATATATCATTTCAATCCGTAATTTACAAAGAAAAATCCAGGTTCTATCATTTCAAACTCGCAATCCCAAGTGAAATAAAATAAATAAAAATCACTCGAGCCTATCATTTCAGCCCATAATGATTTTTCCTTATTCTAAAGTCCGTTCGGGTATATATCATTTCAACCCATAGTGATTCTATTCTACAGGGAACTTGCAGTGTGAGTAACAGTATAAAATAAACAATATAACAGAATATAACATAGCAGATGATGTGACAAGTTTATAACAGGGTTTAACACCATATAATTTACATCACAGGCAGGTATAACATGATATAATAGTTTCTACACATTCACTTGTTGTCACTTCACAAATTATATAAGTATAAATGTCATGTGTGAATACTCACCTTTTTACGCTGGATTTCACAAATCAAAACACACAGATGAATTCAGAAAGCACGATATAGCACTACTTTGGATTCAAGTGGAGAGAGAGCCAAGATGTAAATCTTGTATACACAAATAAACAAAGCAATTATAAATATATTTTTAACACAATGATTATTTTAAAACAAATGGAAATTAGAATAGGCAAATGAATAGATGGCTTAACCATGCTTTTAAATCACAAGTGTTTTACCTTGCCTCAACATGGGCTCGGCCACACATGTTTTAATGGATGGTAAGGCTCGGGTTTGGCAACACAAAGGCACGGCTACACAAGAATATGGAGGAGTTTGGAGTTACAGATGCATGGAATGCTAAAGGTCAAAGCAAGAAGGGGTTTGGTTCAACATCTAGGCTCGGCCTCTGTTAAGTGGGTTCGGCCATGGCTCACTACAGGTCAGGTCAGATCTGAAAAAAGGCTAGGGCGATGGTCAGATGCTGGTGGTGGAGCTAGAGGTGGTGGCCGTGGTCAAAATGAAGGGGTTGTGAACTATGGAGGCTCGGCTATGCAATTTCTAGGAGTTTTTCAAAGTTTTTATGGTGATGCTTCATCTAGGTGGTCACGACACTTGCTGGTCAGAGGGGATGGAGGTTAGGCCGTGGATGGTGTGGGGAAGGAAGTGGTGGTGGTCGGTGGAGGAGTTGGTGGGGTCTAGGCCGAGGAAAGCTATAAAGAAATCAAGGCAAAACATTGGAAAATCAATAGAAAAAAATAAAGAGAAAAAAGTAGAAAATGGAAGAAGCCATTACCAAAAATTTCAGAAGTGCTTTGGCCGTGAGAAATAAAATGAATGGTAAGTTTTTCACGTGAAAAACAAAAAGGAATGCACGGCTACAATAGAGAAAATGAAAGGCCAAAGAAATGAAGAGTCTAGACAATGAAAAGTCAAGCAAATGAAGAGACTTTGCCTCTTTGAATTTCCAATTCTTTTTAATTCAAAATAAACAAATAAAGATCAGTAAATAAAAATAAAAGACAAACAAAAATAAAGTGAAAGTAAAATAAACAAATATTCTTAGGAAAAATAGAAAGTAAATAAAGAAAATAGTTTATTATATTGAAACTAGAATTAAAAATTGCAAACAAAAATACAATTAACTTTGGAAAATTATAACTTTACTTCTAAAATGTTTTAAAAATAAAATATTGAAATAAAAGTTAATTTAAAATAATTTTAAAAATATTTGCAAAAATATTGGGTTGTTTCAAATAATCAACTGTTACAACTTAGTAATTTATGTTTATTAATTTATTGTTCACAAAAAGGGGTATAAATTTACTTACCAATAGTTGATTTCATATTGTATATTAAAACCACTTTCAATTAAATTACATATAATTGCATTATTAATACAACATTTAATTCATTCCTTATTGACTTACAATTATTTCCAAATTAAGCTCTACAATTACATTCCAAATTAAACTTTACCATTTCAATTGATTGAAATTACATTAAACAGCTGTCAATTTCGCTCAATCAACATTAAAAAAATAATATTTAATAATTTTTCTCATTTATAAATTATATTTTTAATTTCTCACAATATTAAATTCCAAAAGTCTTATTAAATTTAATATTTTTAATTATCAAAAATACGGGTCGTTACAATCTCCCCCACTCAAAACTTTTCGTCCCCGAAAAGGAACAAGAAGCAATCAAGAAATTTGATCTATTTTGTTCAAAAAGATAAAATTTATAGACAATTAAACTTACCAATTTAAGTTTAACAAAATTTTGAAAATAACTCAACTTTCCCAAAAATTTCTAAGTCATAAATTTATGGAAAATTTCGACAGAGTCTCCTTTGCGCGGATAGGTCCGAAAAAATAATAATATCAATAATTACAATATATATCATATTTCAATAATAAAACATCCAAAACCATGGGAAAACAACAAAATACCGTTACAAAAACCGTAATCCGAAAACGTACCTATTTGTCGGGCAAATAAATTTTATTTATGAAACCAAAAGGAACAACTATTGCTTCCATAAACCTGTATCTTACTTACATAATCCAAAAGAGTTAAAATTATGTAAAAGGAGTAATATATTAGTTGATTCAAATCAATAGCACAAGCAACATACAATATATAATAATCGTATGCACAAAAGCAGTACAACCATCATTTGCAATAAAAGAATTCATCATACATCCATCGCAACCAAAACTAATGGTTTGTTCAGGTTCAGAAACTTTTAATCGTACAAGGGTGGTAAATAACTACCAAGTGTATCTGACACTCAACAGCCTTCGATAATTACTCAATAGATTACTCATACAGCCTTAAACAATTTGAAGTATCATTTCCCAAACATCCCATAAGCCAAACAACATAGAATTTAAATATTATTCTAGTTTATTCTATTGGTTTCTTTAACACATCATCTTTCAATTATTTTCAATTCTCATTCATTCATATATGATTATATTTTATTAATTTACATTCATTTACTTTCATAATTTATTTCCCACTCAATAATTAAAATCATCAATGAATAACTTCTTAAGGTATTACATAAGTTTCTTGCAGTTTAATTCACATTTATTATTTACTTATATACTTGATTTAAATTTAATATTGATATTCATTAATGAAACATCATTTAGGTTCATCAAATTTTACTCCACATTCATTCCTTTCATATATAATATCATTTAATATTAAATATATTTGTGAATCATTTCAACAATTTCTTAAGCTTATAATCATTTAATTAAATAGTATCCTATTTTTCTATTCAATTTAATTATTAACCATTTTAAAACATTAACTTAAGTTTATAACATTTCTTATACATCTTAATTTTTCGTTTATAAACATATGTTCAGTTTGAAGCATTTTGTTACTTAAGCTTTTTCTTTGTATAATATTCTATTACATATTCATATTTAACATTACAACTTTTTAAACATTTCTGGTAAGTTTTATATATGTTTTTAGAATGTAATTGAATGTTATACAAATTTATCTTATTTATTTTAGTTAACAAAACCGTTTAATAGTTTACATCTTTTTAATTTTAATTATCTTTTAATTTTCAAGTTATAATCTCCAATTTCTTATATTTCATTAAACAATTACCATTTAATTCATATTTCAATTTGAATGTTTCCAACTTAATAAAATAGTCAAGATTTCATTTCATCACAATAATTGAAATCTCTAATTTGTGGAAAACTTAAGAACTAAATATCGGGTCTCATTTCAAATCATTTTGAAATAATATATACTTATATCTTTTACATATATCAAATCATTTTTGGAAATTTAAAATTAAGATTTGTTTATCAAAATAAATGTGTAGCAAAGCTACTATAGTGGTCTTCCCACTTTGAAACTCGATAATTAACGTCGATGATGTTGCGATCACCACCGAAATTATTTTCCAGCGACAGAAGAGGGGAGTACAGAACTTATTTCCTTTTTAAAATTCCTTTAAAACATTTCTTTCAATCTTATTGAAAATATTTATATCTGAAAATACTTCCAAATAATACTAGTATTATTTTTCCAAAATCTTTGAAAACCAATTTCAAACATCGAAGCTTAATTCTTAAATTTCCATTTTATATCCATTTTATTGGTAAATCATAATTTATAAACCTTATTTATAAAAATTACATTTTCTTATAACATACAGTAGTTAATAGTTTTAATAACCTTCACTAACCAACTAATAAATGGCAATAATAAAATATTATCATTTCCTAACAACAACACAACTAAAATAACAAAGTTAATTTATGAAAAATTTATTCTTTTAAGTACAAAATATAATATTAGGTAAAATTATTTCATTTACCCACTTCAAAACAATATTGTGTTGGTTTACCCTATTCAAGTGTTTAGAAACCCCTATCGAAACCATAGCGTCCTATGTACCGACTAAAATTTATAAATACTTAACAAAACAAATTAACACAATATAATTTTTTTATAGCACTAACAAATACGCTCTCTCATACACACACACATATACTCTCAACTCATTCTAGGGTATTGACAACCCTATTTCTAATGAGTTACCCCAATAGGCTAAGGTATCTCTAAACCAAAGCTCTGATACCAACTATGACGAACCACCTTTTTGGACGGTTTAAATCGACAATAAACCACACATGTCTAACTCAAACCATTCAAATGGGAGGATTGTCAATGGGGTAAATAAGAAAATAAGAGAAAAGAAGGAAAACAAAAACATAGAATCTCGCAGTGGAATGCCAAATTATAATAATCAAATAAACAGTTCATGAAGCTGTTTTACAATATACATTTGATTACACAAATTTACAACAAATCAGAGTACTATTAACTAACATACCAAATAATTATGCAGCGGAATAATACTAATAACATAAAATACCAAACCCCGTCTTCGTCCTCCAGAAATAATTTCTTCAAACAATGAAAAGCTCAGGCTTATCCGAGCGTAATGAAAAGACAAAACACTCGAGCCAGAACTAAAAGTTCTTATGTAAGTTAAATCAACAATAATTAAATACTAGTGTAATAGTTTCAGAGATGTTTACGGGATTTTACATCTCATATACAGTGTATAACGTGTATAACGACCAAGAATTTTAGTTATTTAACTTTGGAATATTTAATTGATTTTAAATATTTAAAAGTTAATTTATAGATTTAATAACTTGAATTTCAATTATAGCGATTTACTGGGTAATTTAATTGTTGAAAACTAATAATTGAAATTGTTTAAAAATTTGAATCTTTGATTTTTATTTGGATAAAAAAATAATTCAAAGGCTTATTAAATTTCTATTAATAAGAATGAAGATAATAAAATTTTAAAATTGGATTTAATAGTGATTTACTCGATTTTAAAATAACTTGTTTTAATTAACATATAAAAATAGCCTTCCGGGGCATAGTCTTGGATTTCAATGAAACCAGTGTATTAGGACCGTAATAATGAATTATAATACGCCGTCAAATTTTGCAGTGATCTGATGCATCGTTTGGTCGTACGGGATAGAAACGCGTTGAAATTAATATTGAAGATTTATTATAATAATTTGGTTCAAAAAGTTATCTTCTCCATACGATCAAATTGAGGGTCGAGACTAGTTCCATTGCGTTCGGAATAGGGGTATAACATTAGGAACGCCAGGCGGCACGTCCCGATTGGGGTCCGTAATTATTCAACGAGATATCTTGAATTTTTAATAATAATTTTTTTTCGATTTAACTTCTCAATGCCTTAAACTTTCCTATCAGCCGACCTATCCTATACAAGCCTACACCTATTTCATTTATAAATCGCGTATCCCCTGAGAAATTATTCGCGTTCATTCCCTTCAAATTTCAAGTGCTCCATCAAACGACTCATAATAATTGGAGCCACTAGCGTCGTTTTTAGGCAATGTCGTCAACTAGGAAAGTATAGAGCAAGGAGAGATGAGGCAGATGACCGGTGGATTCGTGCTATGTCATGGCATGGTGGACGATTTTTCTCTCCGTTCATGTGCAGCGGAGGGTTTGGTTTCTGGGGGTTTCCGGCTCCACCGTGGACCTTTTAGCTTCAAGGTTTGAAGGAAAACTATCGAGAGGAGTAAGTGCTACGTCGTGGTGGAGTTTGGTGGCTTTTCGTTGCGTGGTGGTGGTGCAGTTCGATGATGAACAAAATCGTGTTTTTGGGGATTTCGTGGTCGTGGTGGCATCAAGGGCATCGGGGACGGTGGGGTTGGGTTCGGTAGGGTCTGGGGGTTCATCGGCGAGGGTGTGGTGGTCACTGGTGGACAATGGAGGCAATGCGATGTTTTGAAATGCACGGCCTGGATGGAGGAGGGAAACTGTGGTTTTGGGGAAGAAGGGTAATCTTGTAATTTATTTGAAAATTGGGTATATTGAATTATATAATTAAATCGATAACTTATAAAATTTATATCTCCTTCATACGAGGTCCGATCGAGACAAAACTTTTTGCATTACAATCGTGATGACGAAAGCTTCGCAATGGAACAAGTTTGGACCAATTTGGAGACTGTGGAAATTTGGGCTAAAATCGGATGTCGTACGGATTTAGTTCCAAACCGGAACGCCTCGGCGACAAAAGAAAATTTCGGTGAATTAAACTCACCTTTTTGGATAACTAGTATAATTTATTGTTAATAATAATTATTGAATGATTGTTTGGATGAATTACTATATTTATATTAGTTGGATTGAATATTCCCGCCCATTGGAGCGGATGAGACACTATGCACCCACATAATAACAATAACCCTTTTTATTGCGGTATCCCGCCTCGAACCGGTGATTATATTTTTGTGATTGTATAACATTTGTGATGTAGGGAGAAACAGGTTAGACGGATCCAACGGGATTCCTCGCTATTATTGAACTATATTGTTTCAATAATATTTCCTTTATATAGATTAATTGAATAATAAATATGATTGTGGATGCGGTGGTTATTACATCATTGTATGTTTGAAATTAAAACCTAGTGGTGATAGAAAATCAATATCAATATTGGTTAAGTGTTGGGTGTCTATTGGCCTCAAATTAGTATTTTAAAAATACTATAAACTACGTTAAGTCGGAATTGGTTTTTAAAGACAAGAAATGATTTCTAAATCCGAAATCGGGTTTCGAAAATATTTTATTCTAAGGATTTATTATTTAATTTTAATAATATTAATTTTAGATTATTCAATTATAGTAATGTTATTTTAGAGTTATTTTATTATAGAAATATTGTTTTAAAGTATTTAATTAAAATAATATTGTTTAAAAAGTATTTAATTATATTAATATGTTTTTTAAGTTAATTAATTATACTAATAAGAATTTAAGGTTATTTAATTATATTGGTATTGTTTTAAAAGTTAATTGTCTATAGTGAGATGGATTTAAGGAATATCAAAATGTGATAAGGTTAAGTTTTTAAGAATAACTATGGTTTGGAATTAATATTAAGGATTATTAATAAGGTTTTAAAATGAATTATTATTATTTATGAAAATGGTAAAGGTTAATTATATTGTTCTTAAACAATATTTTGAAGTCATTAATTATCATTTTTAAGATGTTTTAAAATTTATAATGTTAATAATCATTATTATATAATGGTGTTTGAAGTAAAATATTTTAAATTATTTATAATTATTTCTGAGACCTGAAAAAATATTTGAAAGACTTAGATTTTTATAAAGGAGTGATAAAATGGTTCGAAGAATTAAGGAAGGGTTATTTGCAAGGTGAAAGAGTTTATAAATGGTTAGATATTCATAAACGAATTTTAGAAGCGGGGTTATAGATTTATAAAGAAATTTATAAATGGTATATGGATTAATTATGGGTTACAAATGATTTTGAAATGTAAAAGAAATTCATAAGTGACTGAATTCTTGGTAAAGAAATTATTAATGTTTTTTTTAGAGATTTATAAAACGGGCTATAAATGATCTTAGAGAATTGTAAGGGAAATCACAAACGATTTGAGAATCGAATAAAAGGAAAACCTTTCTAAGCTTTGTAGATATACTTATACCGTTGGAATATGTAGATGGCTATTTATAAATATGGAAATATAGGGATTTGCATATATCTTTTAAAGGTGCTTATATACAAGTAATTTACAAAGTATTGTATGTATAAAGACTTATTAAAGGGGCTAGTGATTGCTTATATGCTGAGCCAATACTGATTTTCCAAATGAAATAAAATCTTGATTGAATGTTTATAATTTGATAGTTAAATAACCGACTATCGAAAATAGACCCAAACGAAACTTTGGAAATATCTAGAGGAAACACGTGAGTTATATGGCACAGTCATCTCCAATGATGTAGTATTGTGCGTATAAATCTTGTTTCGTTCTTCTAGGATGATGATAAGGTAATCCGTCCACTAACGGTTAGGAGGTGATCTCTGATCTTATCTTTGTCTTTTTATTTCCTATAGAACCGGGGTTGAGTTTACCGGAAATTATCGAACGTTGTTTCGAAGAGACCGGGATCAGATATGTCATCCGAAAACCACTTCGATCTAATGAATGCGTTTCGACATCGTGAAGAGCATGGAATCGAAGATAGGTATGTGAAATGTAAGGGCTAATCACTACTAATCCTGAGGGTCATTCCAAAATGGATGTAGTAGGAATAGTGCCTTCGGTTTCTTCCAGACCCAGAATGGACTTATAGGGATGAATGCTATCGGCACATTGTCATTGGAGGGCAATGAGCATTCTAAGTGTAAATTTATTGAAAGGTAAACGTAGCCTCAAACCTCATCAACTGGGAAATGACTAAAACAGGACTTGCCGTAGGGCTAAGTGGGTCGCTCCCATTAGGGTATGTCATCATCTTTCTAGATTACCCGATTTTGATGGATTTGGTTGTGCATGAGAGATCTCGATTAAGGTTGGAAGACCGGGATGATGACTGTAACAACCCGCATATTTTACGATTTGTGTATTTAAATGTTTAATTTAAATATAGGTTGTTAGTCGGATTTTAGTCCGAAAAAGTCACTATTCGTCAAAGAACAGTCGAATTAGTGAAAAGTCTTTGTAAATCGTGATACTGAGGTGTCTATTTGAAAAAAATAGATAAAAACTGTCTCAAAGGAATTCAGACGTTTGAAATGCTTCATTCAGACGTCTGAAATTGTTCGAATCAAACCAGAGAGGAAATAGGCCAAAATTGCCATTTTCAGACGTCTAAAATGGATGATTCAGACGTCTGAATATTGTTCTTGACAACATCTGTTTTTCCAGATTCAAACGTCTGAATCTTTCACTTCAGACGTCTGAATGAAGTTTGAAAACTCCTATTTTTCCAGATTCAGACGTCTGGTTTGGAAATTTCAGACGTCGAAATCAAGAATGAAGTTGAGAATCAACAATTTGGACTCGAGACCATTTCCATTGAGTTCAAAATGTTGTTTGCGACTTTTTTGAGTATAAGCTTTGATATGTTTGGAGTAAGTTGATTTTTGCTATTTTATAATTGGGCTTTGGGCTTGGGTTTCACCCAAGTCATCATATACCCTAACTCAGCCCCTCTCTTCATCTATTCATTCTCATTTAATTTCCTAAACACTGAAGCTCAACTGAAATTGGGGGAAAAGAAAAGGAATTAGAGATTCCAAGCCCTAGTTCCTCTTGCAAACTCAATTCAAGTCCAAATCCAAGAGAAGCTTAGGTAAGCATTCTCTTCTCCTTCTCCATCTCAATTCCTCTTCAATTTCTAAAATTTCCTAAACCCTAACTTAGGAAATATTTGTTCTTGATCTTAGATTGAAGCTCCTTGGGTTATAATTGAAGAGTGATTGTTCTTGCCTTGCTCTATTGCTTCTCTCTTGAGTTTTGGGTTAAAAGGTGAGTTTTTGAACTCACTTCTATCTCTATATCTTTGATAGTGTTAGGTAGCAATTCTTAACATATAATCCTTGTCCATTTGTTCTTGAATTGAATTGGTTTAATGAATATTCCAATTTTTGGCGCTTGAAGTCAAAATCTATGGAAATCCTTATATGGTTGTTTTGGCATGTTGGTCGGAATGTATTGGTGAGTCTCTAAGGTTGGGTAGTCGTTTGGCGTAAACCCCTAGCTATCATCACTCATCCGATTGCTTCCGATATGATTTGGCCATCTCTGGCCTAGGCAAAGTATTGCTTGAACACCAGTTTCAGACGTCTGAAATATACAATTCAAACGTCTGAACATGCTTGTCTCAGCCCAATTTGCTTATTTTGCTTGGTTTCCAATTTTAATCGATTCGTATCGATTCCAATTAGTGGTTATTGCATTTTGACTATGATGATTTCTTTTTGATTTCTTACACGTGTTTTTATAAAATGATCTTTTTAAATTGTATTAAAAGTTCGTTTCTCAAATTTATAATTTCTATATAAAACACACACAATTTTGCACTCCGAGCGAAGAGGGAGGAGAATTAAATGATTCGATAAAACGCGTGCTATGAGCACATGTGTTCATCTTTTCAATTAATTCCTAATCTATTCGTTTGATCGTTTTGACCTCTGGGTCTGGTTTACCGATGAGATGAGGTGAACTTTGTACTACTTTGAGTGTGAAATTGACTAACGGTTAGTAAACCGTTTAGTGCGAACGTGGGGTATGGGACTCACGTTAACATTTTCCGGGTTCCTTTCTGAGAGTTGTGACACATTCCGCCGGACAGTGGTGTCCAGTACCACCACTATGGTTTGTTGCCTTTGGGCGTTGCCTTCGGGGTTTGTTGCCTTCGGGCTTGAGCCTTCGGGGTTTGTTGCCTTTGGGCATTGCCTTTTGGCGTTGCCTTCGGGGTTTGTTGCCTTCGGGCTTGAGCCTTCGGGGTTTGTTGCCTTTGGGCGTTGCCTTTTGGCATTGCCTTCGGGGTTTGTTGCCTTCGGGCTTGAGCCTTCGGGGTTTGTTGCCTTCGGGCGTATGGATCCTTTTTATATAGTACTGGGCTCGAGCATCTTTTGTTTCTTTGACGATTATATTTCCCTAGTGTATCGCATTTCGGGGTAGGTTCTTTGAACCACACGATATATAGCGATTACCTTGTGGAAACTTGTGTTACCTGTATTGGTATTTGTTATTTTCCTTTTGGCTTGTTTTGGGATATGATATCCTTTGTTTATTTGAGTTGCCGATGATATGAGGTTTGTTATGATTCATCTTATGTTAGATGATTTGGTTATCTCTTTTGGAGATAATTATGGTACTTTATGATCTTGTATGTTCATTATCATTTAGTTTATCTAACTGATTTGTTTAGCTAGACTGACCCAGGTAGTTTATACTCGGGTCAGACTGAGATGTTTTAGGTTAGGTACATTGGACTTAGCCTATTTTTCTTCCGCATGGACTATTCCGCTAGCTCCCTTTTGTTATAGCTTTTTGTGTAGTACTTTTTGGCTGTAACTTTGATATGTGTTCTTTTGACTCTCCTGTGTATTGTGGTTTGCTTTACCACTTGACATGTATCATTTTGTAAATTCTATGACGTATCTGTATATGTGAAAATGTATGTGATGATCTACTGTTCTGTGATGTGTATTACATTTGAGTTGTTATATTTTATTCTGATAGATCCTTCAACCACCTATGGCTTTGTATTAAGTATTTATTGGAGATGTCGATCCACTTGAGTAAGAAGTGGCAATTGTCGGCGTATTCAATAGATAATTAAAACAAGGTAATAGATTGTCGCTCCTATCCAGCTCTATTCTCCGTATTAGCAGACGGTGTTACTTAGTAATACTCTTTGCTAATGTGGGTCTCGGAGTGGGGCGTTACAGCTTGGTATCAGAGCTGAGTTCAGAACAAAATATGATAAACAGAGACACATATTATGGTACATTAAAGGGTAGTACGAATGTTAGGAATCTTTGAATCATTGTGCCTTTATTTTTATTTTGTGCCTTTAGGGTAGATAGAATTTTAGGAATACGTCTAGGAATGCATTTTATTCCGTAGTATTCCATATTTGAATTAATGATATCTACCTTGTGAATAATCTCCTCTTATCCTTGATGACATTATTTTATTTCGTGATCTTCCTATTTGGTTTCTTTTGATACGGGTGCGTCCCACTCTTTTATATCAAAAGAACTTGTTGATACTTTTTCTTTGAATATTTTGGGTTTGATGACTTCCCAGAGAATTGTGAATCTGGTTGGTGGATCTGCAACACTCAGTTTGCTTTGTGAAAAATGTCGAGATTATTTTTGTGATTATTCTTTTCGATCCGATTTGCATGTTATGCGTTATTTAGGCTTCGAAATCGATTTTTGGGAAAGGATTGGCTTAATTATTATGAAGGCCATATCCTATGTCCAGTGTGGACTATTTATCTTCGACATTCTCAATCTGTTAAGCAGATTTCTATTGTTTTTCAAGATTTTGGTTTTCAAATTTGGTGGCAACATTTTATTCTTTAAAACCCACTTGATGAGGGAAGTGTTATTTCTCCCATTCAAGTAGTTTGTGAATTTTTCGGTATATTGAGCTTGTCTTAGGATTATTACCTAAGCAATCTTTTGAGTGGTGCTAAGGTCTTTTCAGCTCGACCTTGCCACCGGTTTTCATCAACTACGAGTTGCGGAAGGTAGCATCCTCTTACCGCATTCCGCACTCGTTATGATTCTTATGAATGGTTCATTATGTCATTTGGTTTGACGAATCTTCTACCTTATTTCATCCATTTTGTGAATCGAGTATTCTACGAATATCTCGATTAGTTTATTCTTATATTTATTGATTATGGATGAAAACAACAATTTAAAATTTGCAAATCTTTTTAAGATATTTATAAGTATGATTGGGTTTTGTTCTTAAAACGAGCAAAGAATACTTGTAAATTTTTATAAGAGACATGGTTATCATATATAAGATAATTTTGTGTTTTTTGCCCATTGAGTGCTTTAAGAATTCTGGCCGATGCGCTTGATCAACATTATCGATAGGAATCTCCTAAACGCTATGATGAGACAGTCAAACACAGTAATTTCTTGTAAAAAGTTAATTTTTCTAAAAAGATATATATGTTTAAAGTTAATTATAACTTTGAAATCTTAGTTTTCGGGAAAGAGAATCGATTAAAGGAACTCTTTTCCAATGCTTTTATTCTTGTGGTTCCCGAAGGGAACCAAGACTTTATTGTTTGTACCGATACTAGTCGTATTGGTTTTAGTGTCATTCTCTTGCAAAGGGAATGTGTTATCGCATTTGCTTCTTGACAATTAAAGCTTGTCGAGACTAGATATGCCATTCATGATCTGGTGCTCGCGGCTATTGTTTTCGCTCTCAAATATTTGGTGTCATTATCTTATGGGAGAGAAATTGTTCTCTACCTCGATCATAAATTTTTGAGGTATTTATTTCCTCGAAAGGAACTTAATTTGCGTCAACAACGTTGACTCGAGTTCCTTGAATCTTATGATCTTGATATTCTTTATACTCCCGGAAAAGGGTAATCGTGTTGCCGATGCCCTTAGCCGATAGAAACAAGCAGTTGTTTCAATGATGATATCCGAATGGAATGATCTCGAGACTTTATCCACTTGTTAGATTCGAGATCGTGAATCCAATTTATGTTCATCTCTTGTTTTGTGTAGCCTTAAGGCTCCTTCTTTTCTTTTGGACTATACCTCTTTTGGCTGAACTCTATGTCCTAATATATTGCATGGAGTTCCTACTTCTATTGTTAGCAATCATGATCCATTATTTTATTGGTGGATTTTTGTAGGGTCTTCAAAAGCTTTGGGAAAAAAGCTTAATTTTTATCACCACTTATCGTCCTCAATCCGATGGACAAACTGAGCGTGTGAATCGAACTCTTAAAGATCTCTTTCATGCATGTGTTCTTGATGTTGGGGGAAGTTGGGAAGATCATATGTCTCTTGTTGAGTTTTCTTCCTATAGTAAGCTTCCAATCTTGTATTGGTATGGCACCTTTCGAGGTACTCTACGGAAGGCCATGTCAATTTTCTTTGTGTTGGCTTGAAGCCGGTGAGAAGCTGGTTTTAGGTCCAGATTTTATTTGTGTTCATTTGTGTTTCACCTTTGATAGGTGTTGTGCATTTCAGTCGATCGGGAAAGTTAGCACCTCGATATGTTGGTCCATTTCACATCACCGAACGTATTGGTTCTGTGGCTTATCGCTTTTTATTACCGGCTCAATTTTCTGCTATTCGTGACGTTTTCCACGTCTCTCACCTACGGAAATACCTTAGGGATTCCGATTCTATTCTTGAGCCCGGTGTAATTGTAGAAATTGAAGTTTCATCAAATTTGACTTATGAGCAAAATTCTATTCGTATCATTGCTTCGGAGGTTAAACGCTTTCGAAATAAAGATATTTTCTTGTGAAAGTTCAGTGGTCCTCAAATCCTAAGGATTTCTCTAGGGAATCTTGAGAGTTCATCAAGCAAACGCATCCGGACTTTCTCTTTCGTGCTCTTTATGGTGAACTTCTTATTTCAAATTTTATTTTGTGTTGATATGCTTTTATGGTTGTTACTCTTTGTTTTCTTCTTAAGTATTGCGAGGACGCAATTTCTTTAAGGAGGGGAGTCTATAACAACCCGCATATTTTATGATTCCTATATTAAATGTTTAATTTAAATATAGAATCATTAGTCGGATTTTAGTCCAAAAAAGTCACTATTCGTCAAAGAACAGTCGAATTAGTGAAAAGTCTTTGTAGATCGTGATACGGAGGTGTCTATTTGAAAAAAATAGATAAAAACGGTGTCATAGGAATTCAGACGTTTGAAATGCTACATTCAGACGTTTGAAATTGTTCGAATCAAACCAGAGAGGAAATAGGCCCAAATTGCCATTTTCAGACTTCTAAAATGGATGATTCGAATGTCTGAATATTGTTCTTGACAACATCTGTTTTTCCAGATTCAGACGTCTGAATCCTTCACTTCAGACGTCTGAATGAAGTTTGAAAACTCCTATTTTTCCAGATTCAGACATCTGGTTTGGAAATTTCAAACGCCTGAATCAAGAATGAAGTTGAGAATCAACAATTTGGACCCGGGACCATTTCCATTGAGTTCAAAATGTAGTTTGCGACTTGTTTGAGTATAAGCTTCGATATGTTTGGAGTAAGTTGATTTTTGCTATTTTCTAATTGGGCTTTGGGCTTGGGTTTCACCCAAGTCATCATATACCCTAACTCAGCCCCTCTCTTCATCCATTCATTCTCATTTCATTTCCTAAACACTCAAGCTCAACTGAAAATGGTGGAAAAGAAAAGGAATAAGAGATTCCAAGCCCTAGTTCCTCTTGCAAACTCAATTCAAGTCCAAAATCCAAGAGAAGCTTAGGTAAGCATTCTCTTCTCCTTCTCCATCTCAATTCCTCTTCAATTTCTAAAATTTCCTAAACCCTAACTTAGGAAA
Organism: Allium fistulosum; assembly: GCA_030737815.1. Classification (NCBI taxonomy): domain Eukaryota; kingdom Viridiplantae; phylum Streptophyta; class Magnoliopsida; order Asparagales; family Amaryllidaceae; genus Allium; species Allium fistulosum. Next base: position 968,446,680 of record CM060908.1, on the reverse strand, counting down.
TATTTGTTCTTGAGCTTAGATTGAAGCTCCTTGGGTTATAATTGAAGAGTGATTGTTCTTGCCTTGCTCTATTGCTTCTCTCTTGAGTTTTGGGTTAAAAGGTGAGTTTTTGAACTCACATCTATCTCTATATCTTTGATAGTGTTAGGTAGCAATTCCTAACATATAATCCTTATCCATTTGTTCTTGAATTGAATCGGTTTAATGAATATTCCAATTTTTGGCGTTTGAAGTCAAAATCTATGGAAATCCTTATATGGTTGTTTGGGCATGTTGGTCGGAATGTATTGGTGAGTCTCTAAGGTTGGGTAGTCGTTTGGTGTAAACCCCTAGCTATCATCACTCATCAGATTGCTTCCGATATGATTTGGCCATCTTTGGCCTAGGCAAAGTATTGCCTGGACACCAGTTTCAGACGTCTGAAATATACAATTCAGACGTCTGAACCTGCTTGTCTCAGCCCAATTTGCTTATTTTGCTTGGTTTCCAATTTTAATCGATTCGTGTCGATTCCAATTTGTGGTTATTTCATTTTGACTATGATGATTTCTTTTTGATTTCATACACGGGTTTTTATAAAATGATCTTTTTAAATTGTATTAAAAGTTTGTTTCTCCAGTTTATAATTTCTATATAAAACACACACAATTTTGCACTTCGAGCGAAGAGGGAGGAGAATTAAATGATTAGATAAAACGCATGCTATGAACATGTGTGTTCATCTTTTTAGTTAATTCCTAATTTATTCGTTTGATCATTTTGACCTATGGGTCTAGTTTACCGATGAGATGAGGTGAACTTTGTACTGCTTTGAGTGTGAAATTGACTAACGGTTAGTAGACCGTTTAGTGCGAACGTGGGGTATGAGACTCACGTTAACATTTTCCGGATTCCTTTCTGAGAGTTGTGACACATTCTGCCGGACAGTGGTGTCCAGTACCGCCACTACGGTTTGTTGCCTTCTGGCGTTGCCTTCGGGGTTTGTTGCCTTCGGGCTTGAGCCTTCGGGGTTTGTTGCCTTCGGGCGTTGCCTTTTGGCGTTGCCTTCGGGGTTTGTTGCCTTCGGGCTTGAGCCTTCGGGGTTTGTTGCCTTCGGGCATTGCCTTTTGGCATTGCCTTCGGGGTTTGTTGCCTTCGGGCTTGAGCCTTCGGGGTTTGTTGCCTTCGGGCATATGGATCCTTGTTATACAATACTGGGCTCGAGAATCTTTTGTTTCTTTGACGATTATATTTCCCTAGTGTATCGCCTTTCGGGGTAGGTTCTTTGAACCACACGATATATAGCGATTACCTTGTGGAAACTTGTGTTACCTTTATTGGTGTTTGTTATTTTCCTTTTGGCTTGTTTTAGGATATGATATCCTTTGTTTATTTGAGTTGCCGATGATATGAGGCTTGTTATGATTCATCTTATGTTAGATGATTTGGTTATCTCTTTTGGAGATAATTGTGGTACTTTATGATCTTGTATGTTCATTATCATTTAGTTTATCTAACTGATTTGTTTAGCTAGACTGACCCGGGTATTTATACTCGGGTCAGACCGAGATGTTTCAGGTTAGGTACATTGGACTTAGCCTATTTTGATTTCGCATGGACTATTCCACTAGCTCCTTTTTTTTATAGCTTTTTGTGTAGTCCTTTTTGGTTGTAACTCTAGTATGTAGTCTTTTGACTCGCCTGTATATTGTGGTTTGCATTACCACTTGACATGTATCATTTTTGTAAACTTTGTGATGTATCTGTATATGTGAAAATGTATGTGATGATATACTGTTCTGTGATGTGTATTACATTTGAGTTGTTATATTTTATTCTGATAGATCCTTCAGCCACCTACGGCTTTGTATTAAGTATTTATTGGAGATGTCGATCCACTTGAGTAAGAAGTGGCAATTGTCGGCGTATTCAATAGATAATTAAGACAAGGTTATAGATGGTCGCTCCTATCCAGCTCTATTCGTCGTATTAGGAGACGGTGTTACTTAGCAATACTCTTTGCTAATGTGGGTCTCGGAGTGGGGCGTTACAATGACATATTGGTACTACTAGTCAAGTGGTAGGCTGGTTCTGTGTGGCAGGGTACAAGATATTCTTGTCTGACCCGGGTGCATAGTTCTATAGATGTACAAGTCGGAGATAGTTCCTTACCTGGTCATAGTATGGAATCCATTCTCCAATACATGCCTTTTCGGTTTTGATTGTAGAGCCTAGCATGCTGGAATTTAATTAATGTAACAATTTCGGCTATTTTAATAAGTATTTGTACTTAGACACTATTATAATATCACAAGATTTTTATATAAATGTGTTTTGGTTATCGTAAGGTAAACACATGTCCGTGTTTATGTGCGACGTGGTCTTACGAGATTCTTTTGATTTCAAAGATTTCTTATACATTTAAATCCAGTTGGGTGTGTTTTCTCACGCTGGTTTTCCAGACTGACTCGGGTGTTATTTTATTATAATGCTCGGATCAGACCAAGCATATTACAGATTAGATTGGATGCTTGGAGCTTCAAGAGACGAGTTGGAGGCCCCGAGATGTATTTATGTAGATGGCTATTTTCCGCTGTATTCATTTTTGTGTTATCATCAATTGTGAGGACAGACTGCTATAACTGTCCAGGCTCAAATAGGTTAGTATACTCAGATTGATGTTTGTATATATACATATTACAGTTTTGCTTTTGTGTAAAGATTTGTGGTATATTATAGATTATTCATTCCGCTATGAGATTCCTTGTTGTTTAGTTTTCTTCTTATCTTCTTCCTTCTTTCTTTTCCCCTAACAATCGGACTTTCCGACAGTCGATTGCTCGCATGTGATACGGTGGATGTATTAGTATCGATTTTCGAGGGTCGAAAATCTCGGTCGTTACAACGTGCGTGCAATAACTTAAGGGATGTTATGGGATTTTCCATCTCCTAAGGATCCGTTAAACTATCTATATGTAGTAAGATACGCTATATATGTAGTGTCTGTCAATAAAATAAATATGTTTCTTAGCGTTAAGGCTTTACATTGATCCCCCTTAACACATTTTTAAGTAGGTAGTCTATTCAGGTCCTTTAACACAACCAGTAACGTCGGTAGCCAGTGAGCCCCCTATAGGTACCATACTAAAACAAAATCCTAGTGGTCACGAATAAGGATAAAGATTATGACAAGGCACGTGAGGCAATGCCCAAGGTAATATACAACCAGTTCGGGTCGCAGGGCTGGGGGTAACGTATCATAGCTACACCGCCCAACGCGTCCAACACCCCCAAAATCAAATCAAATCAAGGTGCATCAATCAAGCCAACATCAATATAGTAATATGAAGAGGTATGTCCGCTACTGGTAGCTAGCCCTCTTGGCCCAAACAAGCTGTCATGTTTTAGTCATTTCAAATTGGCACAATTGTCAGGGTCATCCATCATCGTTCTCTTCCTTCAAATCCAACAAACATTCACCAAATCCAACCACTTCATTCTGGATCATCCACCATGTACACAGTTGTTAAAGTGGTTCTAATATTGACGCAGCTCAGGATGAAGGTCTAAGTCGTACACGACTTAAGGAACTAAGTCGCACACGACTTAAAGAAGTAACTATAGGTCGTCTTCGACCTAAGGAGGCATGCGAAGCATGTGAGCAGGAGCTACGACTTAACTGGAGACCAGGGGAAGGAGTTAACTCGAGTTTACGACCTAAGGAGAAGGTTCTGGGTTGTCTATGACCTAACGAAATACTGGAACGACCTAACTTGTTTTTAGGTTGCATACGAGCTAACGAGTTAAGGTATAGGTCGTGGGAACGACTTAACATATCACCAGGGAAAGAACTACGACCTAACGGGTTTGAGGATGCCGAGTTAGAACAAGGAGATAAGTCGCTGGAACGAGCCGAGAAGGTGCTACGACCTAACAAATCACGACCTAAGTTAGGTCGCAAAGTCTTGGGTCGCGGAGTCTTAGGTCGCGAGGCCTTAGGTCGCGAAGAATTTCTGAAACCGCTTCTGTTAGGTCGCAAACGAAAGGATGCCGTTCATTCTTAGGTCGCAAAGCTCTGGATGCCATTGATTTCTTTAAGTCGTTGAGTTGGGATACCGCAAAGTTCTTAAGTCGCAAAGCTCGAGAGGTCATTGATTCTTATGCCGCATGGATCTCTGCCGTTGATTGTTAAGTCGTCAAGTCAGTGTGTTGTAACTGTTTGTTGTTAGGTCGCTGCCGACCTATGCTAAGTCGCGTATATTCTTAGGTCGAACCATATTAGGTCGTAGGTCGCTCACGACCTAAGTACTTGTAAAATTTTTGAATTTTTCTGTTGTGTTGAGTTGTAGCCTATAAATAGGCATGTATGGTCATTTGTAAAGGTTGTTGAATATTGAATAAAATTCTCTTTTGATTGCTTTGTGCTTTCATTCAAATTGGTAGTTGAGTGAAATCTCCTATCACCTCTTTCGGTTAATCGAGTGCGCTTGATTCAACGATTGTAGAAGCCGATTCGCGGAATCAAGTGCGCTTGATCAACGCTTGAAGAATTGAAGATCTTTGAACCCGGTATCGTGCGCGATCAACGAGTTCGAGATAGCTAGAGTTCGGTATCTTCGGATCAACGAATTCGGGCATTTCAGTATTCATCACTCCATCTATTGCTACTTTCATCGATTGAAGATCGTTTTGATTAATCCGCTGCGTCAAATATTGACAGAGAGTATGCCAATAAGAGGCCCCGGTCTCTTTAACAACCAAATGTCATTTTTCACACCGGTTGGTTCTTTTACATTTAAAAAACGGTTCACATTTGATATCAAAATATCATATTCACTTCAAAATATCATATTCACTTCAAATTATTACTTCATTTCAAAATATCATATTTACTTAACATATGTCATTTTCACTTGAAATATCATTTCAAATTCCAATATAGGTTGTACCCTCATTTAACCACATTCGTAATTAAATCATCGATTTAAAAATAAACATTCCAACTTTGCACGGTTTGAAATTTTAGAAAATAGTTTGAATAGTTATAATAGTTTAAAATACTTTAAAAAGTTTGATATAAAATGGTTTGAGTATTGAAAATGGTTTATATAGTAAAATAGTTGGAAAAATCTAAATAATTTGAATATTAAAAAAATATTTTATACAGTTTATATTGAATAATTTATTTTAAAAATAATATCAAATCAAACTGTTCCTTTCTATTTCAACAAACCTGGCCCCATGTCCAAATTTCAAATCAACAAAACTCAATTTCCAATCTTTCGATTCAATTGACTCAATTTCAATTAAATTTCGAAGCAACTTGATCCCAGTTTCAATTCGAAATAACTTCAATTTTCGACATTCATTTTTAACTCCAAATTCGATTCAACACTTCAATTCAATGGTTTAAATTTCAATTCAATTCTTATTTTTAAACCATTTCAATTTATCTCGATTTCAAGTCCAATTTCAATTTAATGATTTAAATCACTTAATCAAATTTAACCTCATTCTTAAATTTAAGATCCAAATCTTTAAAATAATTAAATTTCCAAAATTGAAGTCATATATCAATTATACTTCCCATTTCAATTTTAATTCTTTAAACAATTTCCTTTTAATCACCTTCAATTTCAACATTTCAAAATCTTCAATTAGAATATAATTCAATTCATATAAATCCATAATTTATTTCCTTTAAAACAATATCATTTAATCCAAATCCAAATTCAAGATTTTAAAACAATTTAATTTAACCAATCCGGTGTCCGTATATAATTTTCTACCCTATGGCCAAGTGATCATTTATTTCAATTTTAATTATAGGGATGGATATATATCATTTCAATCCAAATCAAAGTGTCATAAGTATATATCATTTCAACTTATTTCTTAATTTATTCGAAATAGTTTAAATAACAGTTTATATGCTTTCAATTAATATACAGGGTGATAAGAGAGATATCTACAAATAAATAAACATCCAATCATCCAAAATGTTAACAAATAGACATCCATCACAATTAACATCCAAATTAGCTAATAAATCACAACAATTTAACTAGTTATCAATATCAGGTATTTAACTAGAAATTCAATTTCAATATTAATTCAAATGGCAATTTAATTCAACAAATTCAATTTCAAATTAAAATGTCAAATTAAACTACCAAACAACAACCAATAAAATTTATATCACATCATAAATTTAATTCAACTAACATAAGAAGATTTAGTGTTGCGGGAGTGGGTTTAATCACTCACCTTTGATTTATAGCCGATTTAATATCCAATAAAAGTCCAAAATTCCAACAATCTCCAAATTCATTAAAAACAGTTCCATGTTGTCCGGAATTTCGATACGAATCCAATGGAAGAAACCGCACGTCAATCGGAGCTCGTATTCAAAAGTTATTAGAGTTAGAACATTTGAATTTTAAAATTTAAATTTAAAATAATACAAGGGCAAAATCGTAATTCTCCTATCACCTGCAAACCCTACCATGTTCACGTAACCCAACAGCCGCCAGCGTTCGATCATTCACCGCCGCCTATACGTATGCCTGCGACCTGATCCAACATCACCACCGTCAACTCCATCCCAAACCACGCCAACGGCCAACTCGCGGCCGTCTCCGCCTCAGTCAAGAGCTCCGCCGCCCCGCTATTTTGAATGCCAAGTCTAGAAAATCCGAGCCACTCGACGAAAAGCGGTCACCATAGATGCAGTCTGCTTGTCCCCTTCAACACGCTTGCGCTTCCCGATCGTCGATTGGTCGACGATCCACCGTTGATTTGCAAACCCTACAACGGACTGCCAAGACTTCTTCACTGAATTATGGACAAACGGAACCTCCAATCGAAAAACGAATTGCAGAGGCAGATTAAGTTCGTCGAGAGTTTCACGATGATATATTATATGATACGGTTTATGGAGTTTGGATTTTCGATTTGATTTGGAATTGGGAATTAGGGTTTTGAAATGTCTGCCATTGAGAAGGAACAGATAATTGAACAGATAGATAGAAATTGTATGTATAGAAATGAAAAATAAGAAGCTACTAGGGTTTATAATAGGCTATATATAGACAGAGATGGATAAGAATGGATGGAACAGATCGAATTGGGTCGAAACGATAACAACGACCCGAAAACCTCGTTTCGTTCCCGAAACGAAAATAGGTCATCCAATATATCGAAATATATGTAATCGATATTTTTAAACTCAATGGAACTAGTTTCAAACCTTAATTTTATTGTATATAGAAGTTAGCTTTTAAAATCAAATTATATTCATTTAAATTCCTTCAATTGATTTGTACGCATTTCGAGCTCGCACGATCAAACGATAAGTTCGATCGCTATGAAACTTGAAATCCTACAATAATTCACTACTACGGATCCGACGAAACTAGTTTCATTGACATTCGAGACAATGCCTAAAAAGGTTAATTTTACATGCTAATTAAATGAATTATTAATTTAAAAATCAATTTAATCACTTTTAAATTTTAAATTTAATAGTTAACAATTTTCATCATTCTTGATTACATAGAAATTTAATGATCTTTTTAAAATTAATTTTTCCATGTAAAATTCTAATATTTAAATATTACATTAATTTCATCGTTCAATTACAACTATAATAAAATCCTACTTTCGGGGCCCAGGCTTTTAAACATAATGGAACATGTTTCGAACACAATGGAACATAATGGAACACGTTTCCGAACACAATGGAACACGTTTCGGGGCCTAGTTCAATCGTATGGAGAAGATAGCTTTTTGGACCCAATTCAAATATTGAATTTTCGATATTAAATGCAACGCGTTTATATCCCGTATGCCCAAACGATAACTTCAAACATTATGAAATTTGAAAACCGATAATAATACACTATTACGGATCTAGTGGAACTGGTTTCGTCGAATTTCGAGGCTGTGCCCCGGAAGGCTATTTTTAATGTCTTGATTACAATATAAAATTTCCAATTTCTAATTATTCGATTTTAAATCCAATTTTAAATGTTAGCAATCTTCATTGTTGTTTAAATAAAATTTACATCAACTTCCGATATCATTTTCAATCATATTAAATTCATTATTAAATTATTCAAATAATTTCCAATATTAAATTTAAACGATTTAATTGTTCAATATTCAACAAATTTCAATATTAGATTTTAAATTAATTTTAGTTATCAATCAATTACTTTATTTACATCTAATGAATTCAACATTTATTATTTAATCCAACTATTGATTGTAAACACATTCAATATATAGCATTTCCTTTCAATACTTGTTATTACTTAAATCTTCGAAATTAGTTTATTTCAAAATTTTATTCAAGTTCATATCCAATAACTTACATTCAAAATAATTAAATCTTTATTTTTAACCATTTTTATTCATTAATTACACAAAATTTAATAATTTAATATAGCTAAAAATACGGGTCGTTACATAAATCTACTTACCAATAGTTGATTTCATATTCTATATTAAAACCACTTTCAATTAAATTACATATAATTGCACTATTAATACAACATTTAATTCATTCCTTATCGACTTATAATTATTTCCAAATTAAGCTCTACAATTACATTCCAAATTAAACTTTACCATTTCAATTGATTGAAATTACATTAAACAGTTGTCAATTTCGTTCAATCAACATTATAAAAATTATATTTTAATAATTTTTCTCATTTATAAATCATAAATTTTAATTTCTCACAATATTAAATTCCAAAAATCTTATTAAATTTAATATTTCTAATTATAAAAAATACGGGTCGTTACAACAAATCATAACCATAATCAATCAAAGGGAAATTTTATTCTTATCCACCATTTCAATTAGTTAATCCACACTTGAGGTTATCCACAACTAATTTTTCAGTTTATCCATATGTGAATAAATGAACTAATTTATTAGTTTATCCATATATATATATATTTACTAACCGTTTTATTATAATTTTGAGTGTTGAATATATACTTTGTGAAATGCATTTATTGAACTAAAATCAATTGAATTAGTAACAACTACCCCGCACGACTTTTCAACATTTTTGCACCATTTAGTAAGTTCATCACGTGAAAACTAAAAACTTAATTGATTTTATATCTTTTGTGTAACGTTAAAATTAAAAAAATACATACCTTACTAGTTCGAAATGCAAAAGTGCAATCCAGTCTACAACTTGATCTTTTGAGCATAGTAGTTCGCTATCTTGAATAAAAATATATTAGATTAAACATAAGAAAGCAAAAAAAATGCTTTATAAAACAATCACAAAAATTAAAATTTACCATACTAAAAGTTGATTTCTTGGGATTATCTACATATTGCTCAACCGCATCATCGTTGTGTATATTATGTTCTGTTATACTTGCATCTAACCACTCCCTATCTATTTCATTACTTATAAATCTTGAATACTCTAACCACCGTTCACTTTTGTTTGTACTAAAAAAATTGATTTTCTCATTTATATTGGAAGAACTACTCTTTTAAGACATATTCATGTTGAACATAGGTCAAAAGACTTTAAAATAAAATAAAAATAAACAACTAGTTTTTTTGCTTTCATTTTTAACCAAATTTTCAGTGACATACACTATAATTCAAGCATTTATTACACATTACTTTGAATTCTCAATAGATTATCAATTGCTTTTGCATGATGATATTGTTTTGAAAAAATATCTAGATTTACAAGCAAAACTCTGCATATAGATTCATCTTAGAGTAAATATCTTTTTTTTGAAAACATGGCATTTTACCTCAATTTTCTATTTTTCCACTTTAAATATGCATTAGGTGAAAGTCTATGCAGATCGAGTAATATGATTATATCTATTAAATTAAACTTAAATCAAACTAGCAATATAAAAATTACAGTAGATAATGTGCACCATAGATTTTTATATCCGTTCGAACGTCCCGTTCTGCGTCCAGTCCCAGACTCCTTTTGGATTTAACAAACGTCCTCACTTAACCTGAAGGAATAGGTATTTCAAACTGCTTGAGCTGCCAAACATGAATTCTATATTACAAACTGCCTATGTTATCGAAAAGGACTTCTTGCTTGAAGATCTCCAATAGGACTTCGACTAATACAAATAGTTGAGTTTGTGACTTTGTGTGCTCTTTGAATAACATGAATGAGTTGATATAGTACAACCTTCCTATAATATTCTTCTGAGTGGTATAATGTGTGCTTGTGAAGAAAGGAAGTAATTTGATAACAAGAAAAATATTCTTGAAAGAATGTGTGATAAAACTTAAAGCAATATTATGAATTTAATGCTTGAGAATAATTCAATATCGAGATAGAAAGTATTATAAAATAGTGAATTGAATCTTCGAAATGAATTACTTTCTTTAGATGATCAATAGTTGCAACTGTTAGAGGAATGATTGCAACCATTAATGAAGAGGAATAACTCTTCTTGGAGAAGAGCTTCTCTTCAAAAATTTGAAAAATATGGCTGTTACGATCATTCGGTCGACTGAAAGAAATAAACTAGTCGACTGTATTTGAGTAGAGATAGACGTTTCAAAAAATAGAAAGTAAATAGTTTTAAAGCAAGCAGTTTCAGTCGACTATAAACAAGTTTAGTCGACTGTACTGAATTTTCAGTTGTCTGAAACTATTGCAAAATTTTATGTTCAATTCCCTTGGGTTATCGATTGACATGGGTGTTTTGGTCGACTTACCGATGTATGTTTTGACTTATTTTATTTTTGAAATTAATTTTTGATCGTATGTGCTTGTATATACCACTAGAAGAGATTTTAACAATTTATATAACTCTAGACTAAGACATTATGATTGATACTACATAATTGTGCCATCATGGTCTTCTTTTTGTCAAGTATGTATCAATATTTGATTGTTCTTTTCCAATACAAGTGGTAGTATACATAATATAATGATGTATAGATGTCACTATCAAAATATCAAATATGAGGTTCTAACATTCTCCCCCTTTTTGATGATGACAACTGTATGTTTAAAGTAATTGATATAGATTGTTCTTCCCTAAGTTTATCCTCCCCCTATTGATATGGAGTAGTTATTCTCCCCTTTTGTCATCGACAAAAAGGAAATGGATATTAGTAAAAGCAAATTTGGATAAGTAATAGTTAAAGATAAGAACATTATTAATGACAAAGAATGATCGTAGTGCAGATATGACAGAACATTTCACGAGAGAACAGAAATGTCACAATGACTATTACATAAAACAATCAAAACAACAAAATGTCACGAATTACCAACAAGACAAATTACATAACTGTTATGATCACATAACACCAACATAAATTACTACTAATCAACAAATGTTTGAAGTTCCTTAGAACTAAAATAAAAACAGGATGCATAAGTGATAAAAGGATGAAAGAAAAATTCCATCTTACCATGCTTCAGTAGTCATGACTTCCACTTGTTTCTCTATCCTCAATCGAGTCTTCTCCTTCTTCCTTTTCGGACGATGTCCAGGTTAAATGCTTAGGATTTTGAGGAATTTGTTTGGATGGTGTATATGCAAAGGAGGATGAAGCGCATGACATTTTGTAACGACCCGCCTTTTTGACCAACGAAAGTCGACACCAAACACTACCAATGTGTTCCAATGTCGCACATCCAATCGACAAAAGGGAAAATTGTTAGGGTAAATAAAAAGAAAAGAATAAAGAAAAGAGAAAAGTAAAATCTCACAACGGATCGACAACATATAATATAACAAGGATAGTATTAACTGTCACTCCAAACATACAGAGTATATCAGAGTTTAAAACAAACCTTATCAGCTGGACAGTTATAAAATCTTGACCTTACAAATGCCGATAGCTATATTATATAATACAGCGGAAAATAAAAAAATACGACAGGTGAATCATCAGACCCCCTCCATGATCTCCAAAACACCATGGTCAACCTGGGAGAATACTAGGTCTGACCCGAGCATTATAAATAAATAACACCCGGATTAGTTTGGAAATACCAGCATGAGATAACTCGAAAAATGGGGAACATATATAAAAATTCTATGAGACCATATCGCTAACGTGGAACGAGTTTTTACCTCACAAGAATAACATCCATACAGGCAAGAGCAGAAATAAATATCAGGAAACAAATCCAAATATGATTGAGCATAAATAACATTAAACCATACTTGAAAGGATGGAAATAAACCGAGTAAAATCCAAACTGGACAGAATGGATAGAACAAGGAAAACAGTCCAACTGGACAGAATGGACTAAACAAGGTAACAGTCCAAACTCGATAGAATGGGTTAAATAAACACTTAAATGCCATGATGAGGAGTTGGCTCTACTCGTGGCAATTTTAAAGCTAAAATAGATTCAGGGATACAAATCAAATAAGGAAAGGAAAATTTCCAACAAATGGCTAGGAGGGTGCTCCCCCCTCACCGAAAGTATACCTCAGAAATATACTTCAGAACTCAGATGGCTCTCGAAAACTTCCAAACCGGACCCCGCCAACTATTACCGAGTATCCGAGTATTTCACATCTCAATGCGCAACACCGAATCCAATTTAGAGTGGATGTGAAAATACCCTAATGGGAGAAACCCCACATAGCTTGGCCCCCACTCGCTTTTTGGGTTTAGTCATTTCCGACAAAGGATAACAAAGCTCAAATGGGCAACACATCATCTTAGAGTGACAAAATAAAGTGGCTGAAGTAACCGATAGCTGAGATACCAACTATCGAGGACATAAAACGATCGTATATGGAAATTAAGTCTTGTATACTTATCACCACTCATTGAATTCAAACTTGTACTATTTCTGGGTTATTAATAATACCAGACAAGTCAAGGTAGTATTACCTCAAAGTCACGTCACACGATTATTCTTAACTTTCGAAATAGTGACAAGTCTACTACTCTGATGTTTAGTGCTAATTATACAAATAAATCGTTTTCATATAAGTGATTTGCTTTACAGAAATAATATATTTCCATAAACGAATCACACTTTTACTTTTAAAATGAACTGAACTTTTTGCTTGATTTCCGTATTGGTAAAACACTTTTAGAATTATTTCCTGATTGTTAAAACGTTAAGAGAATAATTTTTCCATGTGCGCGACCCCGAAGGCCTAAGCCAACATCAAACCTAGCACCCAAAAGGTTATCCAACTTATCATCCAAATAATTGAGTTCCAATTCCTTTTTATTCTTTAAAAACAAGATTAATTATCCCGAAAGATAATAAGTTACATTTAAAATCCCTTTAAATAAATAATTCATTATCTATAATAAAATAGATAATTATTTCCAAACACTTTTATAACATTGGTAAATTAACCTTAAAATCTTTATTAAATTAGTCTATTAGCTTTAAATTAGTTTATTAAAGTAATTTTTATTATATTAGTTAACTTACTTTAATCACCTTTATTAAATCAATTAATTAAAAAGATTTATTAAATTCAAATAGTCATTTATTAAATGAATTATTAATCTCAAACTTCATTAATTAAAATGATAAGTAATTCTAAATTCCATTGATTAAAACAATTAATCAAGTTCAAAATAATCATGAATTAACCAAATTAATTAAATCCAAACTTCATTAGTCAAACCGATAAATTAAAACATCATTTGTTAAAATGATTTATTTAATTATAAAACATCATTAATTAAAATGATTTAACTAAATTCCAAAAATCATTAGTTAAACAATTAATCAAATTTAAAAACAATCATTAATTAGAATGATTAATTAAATTCAAAAATCATTATTTAAATGATTTATTACTTTTAATTATCATTAATTAAAATGATTATTAATTTCAATTATCATTGATTGAAATAATTAATTAAGTTCAATAAATTAATTAAACTCCATTATCATTAATTAATTAATTAAACTCAAATAATCATTAGTTAAAATGATTAATCAAGTATAAAACATCATTAGCAAAAATGATTAATTCAATCTAAATATAAACCAATTTTAATCACCATTTGTTAAATTGGTTAATTTATCTCAAATTAATTAATTTAATAGATTAATTAATTTAAATTATCTTTGATCAAAATGATTAACAAATTTCCAGTATTCTTTTTAGTGGAAACACAAGCTCAAGTTCATAAGATAGTGTTTTGGGGATGAAAATTTAATAAACGACGGTATAGCGAAAATTGCTATAACGACATTTAAACTATTAAATGGAATATCAAAAATTAATTTCAATTGATCATCAATAACAACATATGGATGTAAATAAATAATTTATGGGCGAGAAACCCACTTTGGGTCTCTCTACATATATTTCCTACAAAACAATGGTTATGGATAATATATAGGTAATCATATTAGTTTATAATGATCAAATTAATATGTCATCCATTTTCCAATCGAAAATGCAACCAAACAAGCAATCAAACAATTTAACTAACATCCAAACAATCGATAAACATATATAACATCATAGATGTGATATAATAAAAATTTGAGTTGGAAGGGCACATCAGGAACGGTATGCTACTTCAGTATGTGAGAAGGCGAGCTCCAGCAGTGGAGCCAGAGCGACCACCGTCTACATCAGCTAGGAGTGACCCTGAGCCGGGACATCGTATGATTATCAATTAATTGAAATAACGATGAACAAGTCGTAAACCTCTCACCAACGCGGGTAAGTCATTTACACATGTGCGAGATCACGAGCGGTCCATAGGCATGCTCTGAATGACTATTAACCCTATCGTTGTGGGAGTTTACACTTTGACATCCTTGCTTTGCTTTTGTTTCATCTTGATTTGAACATTTGAACTTGATTTTGTTTAACATTTCTGCTAAAAACTTATTCTCAATGAAAAAATGCTACTTGTGATTTCATATCGGCTAAGCCACTCACACATGTACGAGATCGCGAACGATCCCTAGGCATGCTCTGAGATGGCGATAAACCGTTGCAACAAATAATCCGGGAATTCACCCGAACGTGAAACCTGGTATCGATGATGCTAAGTCCCCCCCGGGCACATACAAATCGCCTCGAACGGCACCCGACCTCGAACGGTCACAAATCGCCTCGAACGGCACCCGACCTCGAACGGTCACAAATCGCCTCGAATGGCACCCGACCACGAACGGTCACAAATCGCCTCGAACGACACCCGACCACGAACGGTCACAAACCGCCTCGAACGGCACTCGACCACGAACGGTCACAACTCGCCTTGAATGGCACCCCTCACCACAAATGGCTTGATCGCGAACGGTCATCATTTGGGGCCATATAGAGATGCTAGATCGCGAACGATCGCATTCGACCTCAAATGGCTTGATCGCGAACGGTCGTCATTTGGGGCCATATAGAAATGCTAGATCGCGAACGGTCGTCATTTGGGGCCATATAGAAATGCTAGATCGCGAACGATCGCATTCGACCTCAAATGGCTTGATCTCGAACGATCGTTATTTGGGGCCATATAGAAATGCTAGATCGCGAACGGTCGCATTACACCTCAAATGGCTAGATCGCGAACGGTCGTCATTTGAGGTCATATAAAACTGTCAAACTCTTCGTAGGTTGTACCACAGGTCATCAACGGGATATGAACATCCAACTTATGGAACTACAAAACACACCTTCCTATTGCAAGGCATGTTTTGGGGGGCAAATGTTATCCCGCCTTTTGGCAAGGCCGTGACACCAAAAAGTTGACTAGAAATCAATGACAGTCCATCCTGTAGGACAGTTACATCACAAGATCACCATGGATATCGATGAATTTTGTACGAGTCCGGATCAGGCTACAATTGATAAGACATGTCAAGCAAGGCTAGAAAAAGCAACATTCCAAATTTCGAGTCAATCCGAGTTCGTACGCCCAAGATATCATCGACGCAAGTGAAGGACATAGCCTTGAGTTCGTCTCCATATGGTTCGAATCCATCTACTTCGAATCCATCGAGCACACATTAGTCCCAAAATCATCTTGTTCGAATCGGCCAAACTTCGTATCCATCACCCAAAGCCACATGTTCGAATCCAACAAGTTTCCCCTGATTGCTACGAATCCATGAGAAGTACTTTAGCTTCGACTCCATCAAGCATGCCTTCAGTTCGAATCCAGCGAGGTAGAAGACCTTCGAATCCATACGATTAAGGGTGCTTCGACTCCATTGCCTTCGAATCCCCATGTTAAATTCGAATCGATCCACAGTAGCATATCCTGATCGATTCGAACAAGTACCGGTTCCATCGATTCGAAGGAGGCGAACCTTCGAATCCAACATCTCGAGTCCACCAAGTAAACGCGGATAAAACCCAGCATTCGACCCAGTAAACTCGGAGAAAAAGATGGGTCAACCCGAGAAGCGCGCGCGCCACGTCACCATGTGCACGCACCAGCATCGATTCGACCGTATCGATTCGAAGGGGATCGATTCGAACAGAGCACATCAACCGGAAATGCAATCTTGAATCGATCATATCTCGAGATCTACAAGTCCAAATGCAATGAAATTTTCACAGTAGCTTGCTGACAACCTAAGGAATGTTCATGCCAAATTTCATCTCAATCGGAGTAGATCTTGATCGATTCGAAGTTGAGTTCGAATCGATCCCGAAGTGGGCCCGAATTTCCTGAAAGCGGGCATGTGGGCCCCCTCACGTGCCAGAACTGGTCTCTCTTCAATTTAGGCAAAATATCAGCCTCCTACACCTATAAATAGAGCCCCTGGTCATTCAGAAAGGAGGTCGGACAATTTTAGGAGCTAAAGAGCACCCAGACTCTTCCAGATTTACTCAGAATCACCACTACTTCCTTAGATTCAGATTATAATCATAAAATCAGTTGTACTACATCAGAAGAAATTGTAATCATCAAGTGAACATCAATAAAATCATCAACTTCAGAGTGGACGTAGGCCGGAGACAGCCGAACCACTATAAATTGTGTGTCATTGTTCATTATTTCTGAATTATGATATTTTGTTTGCTTAGATTTGAGATTTGTGTTTGAATACTTATTGATTTGTATTCATACACTGGTGCTTTCACGACATTCGGGGTTTGTGACCAATTTTGGCACAAACAAGTTTATTTACAGTATTCTAATTTATTTACTATTACTTATGCGTTATTTACAACTTCTTCCTACGCCTTAGATTTCCTTCTATTTTCGGTTTTGTTTTATTTCTGCTTCTTCTTCTTTGCGTATGGATTAGAATAGAATTAACGTGAAACAGGATTAAATTATTAAAAATCTAACATAATGGAATATGAGATGTAAATCACAAAGACTGTAATATAATTGGAATATGACCGAAATTATGCTTAATTATGATATTAATTGGACTGAATTAAGAAGATTGGCCTAGTTATAACTTAGAATTATAACTAAAAAGAATAAAAGAAGAAAAAAGCTTATTTTCACACATAGACCTTGGGTTAAGTAATAAGCATGACTATAACGTAAGTTATAAATTGACAAACTATGGATACTATGGTAAACTATGGAAACTATGGCGCTTCTTTTAAGACTTAGGATAAATTAATAAGTAATAATAGTATTTGATAAAAATAAGGGCTTATTTAAATAATTTATCTAAGTTAATAAGCAAAGATAAGAGTAGGACCGATACCAAATAGCATTCCCCTAATATTTCTATGGTTACGGTGTTTCACATAATCCTGAAGTGAGATGAGGTGATTCACATAATCTTGAAGTGAGGCGAGGGGTACGCTTATGCTTATAGTGGTAGTAAACGGTCAATCTATGGTAGTTCAAATCAAGGGGGTTTGAACAAGGGGCACAACTAGATTATTGTTTGATAGGGACCAGTAACAACAGCATTTCCCTTATTTTTCTATGGACACGGTGTTTCACATCACCCTGAAGTGAGACGATGTTTCCGCTGTTTTTACCTATTTTTGTCTTGCGAATATTAGTCTCTGTTAGTTTCAGTTATACCTACAATGCATCACACCTTTTAATGTGTCCTTTTGGGTATATTAAGGGGTGTGGGGTGTTTTAATTTTATTCAATACTAAATTTATTTATGAATTATTTCATAAATTCTCACCCAAGTTTTAAAATATTTTAAAAAGTTATTTCTTTATAAAACATCAAATCATAACTTATTCCACTTTATTTACTTATATAATATTCTTTTATATTCTGAGAATACATACAAATTTTATTTTTAACCTTTTCAAAGATTTAAATGGAGATCAAATCAATTTATGATTTCTTAAAACCGAGTCAACCTATTAACCATTTTAACATATAGTGTTAAAACGAATAATATTTATAGCTTGACTCAATCAACAAGTAGTTCATACTACTTAGACATTTCAAACAATTTATATAGTTTTAATAAAAAAAAGTGTTTATCAAAACCTTCTTTATTAATTTAACCCAATTTAGCTGTTTCTAATTTATCACTTATCTTATCTAAGGGGGAAATCCCATTTATCAAAACAATCTCTTATTGGAAATACTTTTTACTGTTAGACCGATTTCCATTTAGGGAACTTAAAAGCTAGATACCCAGTTTTAATATCAAAACTCCATTTTGAAGGCATATTGCATATATTTTTATTTATAATAACTTCAAACGATTTATTTATTAAAACATTACTTTGGGTTTATTCTAATTTGAACTCATTTTGATTTCACAGTGATAAGGAGAATAATTTACTAAGTATTCCACAAGTTCACCTAAGCAAACATCTGATCTTCACTTAAAAGATTATTCAGATTACCATAAAACTAATCAAAACAATTTCCTCCTAATTATCCAAAAGAAAATGCATTCCTTTAAAAATTTACTTCCCAGAGTAATTTTAATTACTTTCAAAAGTACTATTATTTTATTTCTCAAAAATTCCTTTGAAATTATCTTCAAAATTTTTGGGATTTAGATTCAAAAATTCTTTTTAAACATAATTCTCAAACGAAATTTATATAAAATTTCCTTTATATAAATATCATTTCATAATATAATAATCCTTCTTTATTATAATAGAATTATCTTCAATATTTATTCTCTAAATATCTTATTCCACTATTTGGATTATATTAAATTTTTTATAAATTTTAATTCTTAACTCACCATTATTAAACGGCGAATTCTTACTTTAATCTTATTCTTCGAATACCTTATAGTCAAATCGTGAAAACTAATTCATAGTGGGTTCATTTTAAATCAAGCGATAAATGCTCCTAAATAAATCGAGCATAATTTAGCAATCAACACACAACAGTCTATGCTTTTCATTTAAGTTAAGCATAACCGAATAAACAATAGTGAAAATAAATAAATATTATCATATTTAAACCAACACACTATATAACTATAGAGTTTTGAAAATTATTCCTTTATATATATATATAAAATATAATCCTAGGCAAAATATTTAATTTGCCAAATTTTCAATACCATGTCCGTTGACCTTGGTAAAGTGTTTAGAAATCTCTATCGATACCGTTGTGTCCCACATCTCGACTGGAATTCATAAAAACTCAATAGACTAATTAAAATAATACCTTTTTATAACATTAACAAATACGCTCTTGTATATATAATACTCTCAAACTCATTCTAGGGTGTCGCTTACCCTATCTCTAATGAGCCAAACCCTACCAAAGTCAAGGTTCTCGCTTAACCTTGCGCTCTGATACCACTTTGTAACGACCCGCCTTTTTGACCATCGAAAGTCGACACCAAACACTACCACTGTGTTCCAATGTCGCGCATCCAATCGACAAAAGGGCATATTATTAGGGTAAATAAAATGAAAAGAACAGAGAAAAGAGAAAAATAGAATCTCACAATGGAATCGACAACATATAATATAACAAGGACAGTGGTAACTGTCACTCCAAACATACAGAGTATATCAGAGTTAAAAACAAACCTTATCAGCTGGACAGTTATAAAATCCTGACCTTACAAATGTCGATAGGTATATTATATAATATAGTGGAAAATAAAATAATACAACAGGTGAATCTTCAGCTCCCCTCCATGATCTCCAAAACACAATGGTGAACCTGGGAAAATACTCGGTCTGACCTGAGCATTATAAATAAATAACACCCGGATCAGTCTGGAAATACCAGCATGAGATAACTCGAAAAACGGAGAACATATATAAAAATTTTGTGATCAGTCTAGAAATACCAGCATGGGTATGGGGATGAAGCTTACGAATGTACGAGCTCAAACATATTTTTTTCTAGATTTTTATATGGGTAAATCACCTTATTTTAATTTTTGAACTTTTGAATTTAAAGGTAAGAAGTCTCTGATGTTTACAGGAACAAGGACGAAGGCGAAGGGGACAATGTGGGAAATAGGGAAAAATGTTTGTGGGCTGATGTTAAGTTTTGGCCTATGATGTTGACATATGTTTATTTTATTTTTATTATTATTTGTCAATAAAACATACCCAGAAATTTCGAACTCCAAACGAGGCGTGTCGCTTGACGTTCCTAATGTTTTACCCTTACTTTTTGAACGTAATGGAACTTGTGTCGAGACCTAATTCGATCGTATGTAGAAGATAGGTTTTTGGACCTAGTTATTATTTTAACTTTTTGATATTAATTTCAACGCGTTTCGATCTCGCACGACCAAACGATACATCGGATTGCTATGAAATTCGACGGCGTAATATAATTCAGTATTACGGATCCAATGAAGCTAGTTTTGTCGAACACCGAGACCGTGCCCCGGAAGGCTAATTTCATGGATTTAAATATTAAATTATTGATATTTAAATCTGATTTATTTATATTTGTACATAAATTTACAAACTGGATTTAGCAATATTATTTATTGGTTAAATGGAGTTAAATAAAATTATTAAATCCATTTAATTGACATTTAATTCACAATTCAAATATTTAATTATTCCCTGTATTTGAATTATAAATTATTAAATCCCAAAATTCAATTATTTTAAATATTTAAAATTAATTAAACATTTAAAATCTAATAACCAAAATTTTTGGATGTTACATATTTTATCCTAAATTTTGTTCAAACATCCTTTTATTTGATCAAGCTTGTTGTCCATCCTAGTGATAGTATGCTCAACTTGGGAAAAACGTCGATCAAGCTTACTCTGATTGCAGGAGAGAGTGATATAGCCCTGAAATGCTTGATTTTCTAAAGATACTTCTTCTATGCCATCCTCATCATGTTGAGGTTGAAGGGGTGGAGGAGCTTAAGAGGAGGAAGCCATAGTAGGATTGGCAAGTTGGGAATAGCCGGCTTCTTTATTTCTTTCCATTGCTTGAAGGATGTAATATTATGGTGTTCGACTCTTTGTGGAATTTTCATAAGACCAAGAGTTTTGGAGTCTAAACAACCAACTGTAGTGAACTCGGAACTTCGAAGAGGTACTTGAAAGCTCATTAAGATACACATGATATATTCTCTATAATGGATTGTTTTGGCTTTATGGTTTTGAAATGTTTCAAATTCATCCATAATTACCTTTGCCCAATTAACATTTTCATGATCAAATATTACATAAAGAGCTTAGAAGTTTTGTTTATAAACCACTTCATAGCTACCGATCCGTGGTTGTATAGAATGAGTAAGTCTCTATGTAAAATTCTACATTTTGAACACAAGAATTTTTCTTTCAATACTTCGAAGTTATTAGCTAAAAATAGATGACTAATTTCATCATGATTGTTCACGTCTACTTCAATGTCATCTAAATCTTCTCATTCCAAAGGGTAATTTAAAATAGATCGTAATCTTGCAATATGTATATAAATTTTGACACTACAAACAAGATTCCATATACAATTTTCTCTATTGTGTAGATTCATGAAATCTAAGTTCAATTTAGCATAAAACAATTTTACCAATAATGGGTAAATCTTGGGATTGTTGGCTTCAAAGTTGATGAGATGATCAATTTGGTTTGCTTCAGCGAATTCCCGAATAGCATAGCCTCCAAAATATCTAAACTGGATGAATGAACCTTCAAAAATCCTCATCTTCATCATGTTATTGAACCTTTGGACATCAGCATCGTTATGTAGCTATCCTCTGTTTTAGATCGAGACATTCCAGTGGATGTAGATGATTTTCTTGATTGTTTTGGAGGCATTGTAATTGATTGATGAGGAAAAAAATTGATTTTATTTATCTCTTTGGAGGAGGAGATGAAAGATTAAAGTCTGAAAATGTAAAGGATTAAATAGTGGTTAGGGTTTTGAATTGGTAGATGTCTTAAAGACGTGTAGTTGAATGGGTATTGATTTAAAAAAAATACTCGATCAGTTGACGGGGCGGACAGTTCCATTGACTGAAAACTACTATGGGGATATTTTGCACTATATTATCGGTCGATTGAACTAGCACTCAGTCGACTGACTAAGGTTAGTAGATCAGGAACCAAACATTGCTTGTCTACGGAGTCGACTGAAATAAATTTCTAGATGATTGAATCTGAAAAATAGTATTTTTTATCTTTATTCTATCAGTAGACAGAATGTTGAAGTCAGTCGATTGACTAGAATGCCAAGTGCGGGTAAAATATTTTTTCTTTACAGAATCGACTGAATAATAATTTAGTCGACCGAAGTCTGATTTGTAATATTCTCCCTTCTTCACGTTCAGTCGATCGAACTAGCACGTTCAGTCAACTGAACCTGTTGTTTGTTTAAAAAATTTAGAATTTTAATAATATTTTGTAGTATTGTGTTAGACTTTCAAATATATTATTTTTTATGAGATATTATATTTATTACAACAGAAATAAATACAAGTTTTATTTAAATATTAAAACAATAATCAACTATATATATACATAAAAATTTATTTGTTTTCACTTGGCTCGGATTCTTCTTCGGGAAAGTGTTCCCATGATCTAGATTCAATCTTTATTTTCTCATCAAAGGCTTAAAGGGAGACCATATATTTGTTCAAAACAGAGTGTGATGCCAATCGTTGATTGATGGTCCTTGTTCCCAAGAATTTCTTGGAGTGGAGTTATATTTATTTATTGGTGTTTCCGTTAATCGAGGAGAATTTATTCGTATACTATTTTTCGTTGGTGAATGTCCGCAAATAAATAGAACACATCTTTACAGAAAATTTATATGTGCTCCTTTTCTTTTTTTGCTTGTGATACATCTCCCTCTGTACTCCCATCATTTTTTGTTGATAGTGAAAAATCTCATCAATTTTGGTATTGGAAGATGATGTTCAATGTTAACCGTTTAACTTTCCTACCCTTTAGAGAGTAACCAGTGTGATATGTAGGTGATAGAATGATATTTACTAAAGATGAGTTATTTGATGGTGGATTTGTTTTGTTTGGAGATAAAAGGCTTTTAGAGAAAGGAGAATATAGTCGATAGACGAATAAGATGAATCATGGTTGGATGACATTTGTTGACTTAACCTATATTTGAGTTTAGATATAGAAAAGAAAATTGTTGTTTATATACACTATATATTGTTAAAAGAAGATTTTAGTTTTAATGGTTGAAAGTAAATTTGATCTCAGAGCCAGTCATTCTCTTTATAATTTTTTATTTCCTAAGGTTTAATGGTTATTATTTGTTTCTAAAGGACGATATTAGTTGAGTTTATGGCCTTATAAATTTTTAGTGTTTCATTTTATTTTATGACCAGTTAGTTTTCAGAAAGCTTTTTAAGGACATAAAACATGTACACAACAACTTTGATATTAAATATTTATTTCTTTGTGACCATGTAACGAAGAATTTTTGTTATGTAGAGTAATTATTGTAATTCATGTAGTGATACTATTCCAAATTCACGTCTCAACTTAATAAATTAATTTTCATTTAGTGTTTTTGTGAAGATGTGTGCGATTTGATTTTCAGAAGAGGTAAACTCAAGTGATATTACGTCTTTTTCTATGTTATCACGTAGAAAGTGATGACAAATATCAATGTGTTTAGTACGAGAATGATTTATTGGATTCTTTAATAAGTTAATAGCACTTGCATTATCACAATAAATTGGAGATATTGTTTACGTATATCCCAAAATCATGAAGAGTTTGCTGCATGTATATCACTTGTGCATAGGCCAAAGCAACAAATATATATTCTGCTACATACGCTGATAATGAAACACAATTTTCCTTTTTACTAAACTACGATACTAGAAACTTTCCGATGAAATGAAAAGTTCTGCTCATACTCTTCATGTCCGTTCGACATCCTCCGAAATTAGCATCATTGTGTGATACAAGTTCGAAAGGATATTCTTTTGGATAGAAGAGGCTGTAGTCTCTAGTGTTGCTTAAGTATCGCTGAATTCGTTTTACGGTTTGGACATGTGATTCTTTAGGATTTGCTTGAAATCGTGCACATAGGCAGAACTCGTCATGATATCGGGGCATCTAGCGGTTAAATATAGTAAAGATCCAATCGTACTTCGATATAATTTTTGATCCATACTTTTCCGTTTTCATCTTTATCGAGATGAACCGTAGTGCTCATAGGTGTCGGTTTACTTGATGTTTTTCAATTCCAAAACGTTTTATTAAATTAGTACAATATTTTTCTTAATTAATATAAATACATTGCTTATTTGTATAATTTGCAGACCAAGAAAATATGAGAGTTCTCTTATATAAGACATTTCAAATTCACTTGTCATTATTTTTGAAAACTCATTGCATAAATTTTCATTTGTAGATCCAAATATAATATCATCTACATTGTTAACTCCTCTTTTAAAGCGACCTAGCGACCTAACTTCATAAGCAACCTAGCGACCTAATGGGCTCAGTGACCTAATGACTTAACGAGGTAAATGTTCTGGAGATCATAGCGGGTTAACGACCTAAAGTTCCAATTACTTAACGACCTAAAGTTATAAGCAACCTAACGACCTAAAAGGTATAAGAGACCTAACGACCTAAAGCTCCAGCGACCTAACGACCTAGGGGACTCAACGAACTAAAGGATTGAAAGGTCCAGCGACCTAACGGTTTAACACGCAAGTGACCTAGTGAGGAAGAAGTTCTACAGCAAGCTAACAAAGCATCAGAGTTAGCGACCTAAGGACCCAACGACCTAACGAGGTAGAAGGAAAGCGATCTAGCGACCTAAGGTTATCACGGCCTATCAAAGGTCGCTCCACAAGGAGCCTCAACATGGTTAAGTCGTCAACTACTCCCCTAGGTCGCTCACGACCTACAACTTACCAACCCATTCAGACAGATCAAGTGCAACTCACAACCTACCTTAGGTCGCTCGCGATCTACCAGCTTGTTCAAGTGGCCAAGTGCAAACCTGTTAAGTCATAGCCCATGCTCCCTAGGTCGCTCACGACCTATGACCTATCCAAGGTCGCTCACGACCTATGACCTAATTCCAGAATTCCCTATAAATACCTAACCTACTCCAACTTCAAAGGGACTTTTGGGCTCACTTCTGGAACGCCTATACTCTGCTGTTTTCTCGACTCATCCGACACTTCAAACACAAAAGACGCTTCAACAAACTTCAAGAGGAGATCTAACACATTCAACATGAATTCGAAGAGCTCTTCTACATCGAAGTTCTAGCTACTCATCTCAATTGTGTTGAAATCATATTGTAATCGAAGAATTGTTGTAAAACTTGTAATCGAACCCGTAATAAAGAAGATAAAGTGGACGTAGGCTAAATTTCGAGCCGAACCACTATAAAACTATTGTCTTTTTACCGCTTTCTGCTACTTTCTGCTTATTTCTAGTTCCCGTACCAACGGGTGGTGCTTTCACTTTACTAATACTCACACCGGGGTGGTAGCGTCGATTTTTACTTTAACATTTTAATGCTTTCACTGAGAATTGAACTCAGGAAGGTCCCACCATTGCTTCGCAAAGATTTGTTGAAAGAATCTCCTTAAAAACCAAAAGTCTATCTGAAATCATGGCTCCTGGAAGAAAGAGTAGATCTATGAGATCCGGAAATTCTAATGACATGGCTGCCTCTTCTCCAGCGCCAAATCAGGAGACTCCTACTGTTGGAGTCACAAGGGCCGAACTTGATGATGTGGTGTCTGGACTATACCAACAAATGGAAACTCAAAATGCTATTATGATGGAAAGGTTAAACGCCCTGCTCGGGGCAAACCAACAACCAGAAAATGCTGAACCAACCTTTGCTGAAGATGCTCATGACTCCCAAGAGAAGAGTATTCCTCTAAGGGCAGCTGGCACCGCCGAAGGGGCACCTCCCCAAGCTGGAGGTTCAAGGCCGCAGCCACCTCTTCGCGAACGATTGTTCAGACAAACTTCCGAGAAAGTGGCTGACGTCTGCCCGACAACGCCTCTGAACGATGAGGAATACTTATCAGGAATGGTTCGCCAAATCATGAAAGAAAGTATGCAAAGGAGTGAAGACGAAAATGACTGGGGATTTGCTCCAAGTAAGACTCTGTTTACCGAAAGAATTCTAAAAGCGGAATTTCCAAAGAAGTTTGTTCCTCCTACTATCCCAGCCTACCGGGGGACAAGCGACCCAAATCAGTTCTTGTACAAATACGACTGGCATATGACAGATGCCAGGGCAACAGATGAAATTAAATGTAGATATTTTCCTGTTTATTTGGAGGGTGTGGCTCTACTTTGGTTTACAAAGCTACTGGTCTGGTCTGTAGATCAATTCTCTGACTTAACTCGTAAATTCAAGGATCAATTCAGATTGTATGCTACAAAGGCCAAGGATATAATGTCACTGTCCAGCCTAGAGCAAGCTTCCGGCGAATCTATCAAATCCTTCTTAAATCGCTTCAACCTAGCCTTGGCCGAAGTGGATAATGCTGAGCCTCGAATGATTCTAACTTATTTAATGCGAGCCATTGATAAAATGGTTGAAAATGAAGGAACCGAATTCACTAGAGAAATATTATAAGAAGGCCGACGAATTTATGCATCTGGAGAATCTTCCTGCACAATCAAAGGTGGTTGTGGCTGAAATTCAAAACAACAATGTAGCTGAAGCTTCTAATAAGAAAGAATCTGGAGGTCAGAAAAGGGAAAATAACAGTAGGAAAGGACAAAAAGACGTGAAGAAACCTCGTTATTTTAAGCCTTCAGACTTTACTCCTCTAACCGATACTCCAAAAAACATCTTCTTCGCAACCAAAGATGCCGTTGAGTTCCCTGAACCACCTAAGATGAAGCTCGGGAAGAATTTTGTGCCTAATGGAAGATTTTGTCGATTCCACAACCAACCCGGCCATGACACCAACGAATGTCGCCATCTAAAGAACTTGATTGAATAACTGTTGAGAGAGAATAAATTGCAATAGTATGTTAAGAGAAACAGAGGTGAGGTATGCTCATGCTCTGAGACACGCCCCGAAAGAAGAAACTATTTTTATTTTGGAAGATATTGTGCCTTCAAAACAGCAAAAGAACTTGTCACGATGACATCGTATTCAGAGTTAGGGATTCTGTGGGAATTGAAGCTCCCACCATGAATCCTTTGGTAATAACCGTCGGTATCGGACCAGCTATTGTGAGAAGAGTGCTTGTCGATTGCGGCGCTTCTTGTAATATCCTCTTCAAAAAGACCTTTGATCAAATGAAGATTCCGATGGCTGATGTTCAAGATTCTTCGCAAAAGATTGTCAGGTTCACTGGGGAACCAAAACAGCCCATCGGAACCGTCGACTTATTTGTAGAACTTGGTGAAGGGGAAAGAAAAGTGGTCCGTAAGCAAACTTTTGTTATCGTTGATGAATTTTCTGCTTATAACGCCTTCTTGGGAAGACCAACTCTTGCTACATTCAAAGGTATTCTCGCCCCGTGATGCCTAACTATGAAATTCCCCACTGACAATGGCGTTGGTGTTTTGAAAGGGGACCAAAATGCTGGGCGGGAATGTTATCTCACAGAGTTGCGAGAGGCAAAGAAGAGAGAAATGGGAAAAGGTGCGGCAGCTCCGCTCCGCATCAAAGAACCCACCTTGTAGCAAGTACGGGGTGGACCCTGCACTGGTGAGCATAGTGGTGCGTGAAAAGAAATTGATTCCAGAAAGACCAATGCAGGGGAGAACAGAGTGGTGCCGGTAGAAGTAACGGTGCCAATACCTGTCGACCAGAAGGATCCGAACAAAGTGCTAAATGTGGGTTCACAACTCAGTGTGACAGTTCAGAATATGCTAACATCATTCTTGAAAGCAAACCTGGATGTATTCGATTGGAGTCATGCTGACATGTGCGGAATATCTCTAGAAATCGCAGTACACGCCTTAAATATTGACCCAAAGTTCACACCTGTAAAGCAGAAAAGAAGAACCCAGGGTCCTGAAAGGTCAACAACATTGAAAGAAGAAGTAGATCGGCTTATGGAGAATGGCTTCATTAGAGAATCCACTTATCCAAATTGGGTTTCTAATCCAGTGTTGGTTAAAAAAGCAAATGGAAAGTGGAGAGTATGTATCGACTTCTCAGACTTGAACAAAGCATGTCCCAAAGATTGTTTCCCACTGCCCAGAATCGATCAGTTGGTGGACGGAATAGCCGGGCATGAATTAATGTCTTTTATGGATGCTTATTCAGGATACAATCAAATCATGATGCATGAGCCAGATCAGGAGGACACGAGCTTCATCCCTGATGTTGGTCTTTACTGCTATAAAGTCATGCCCTTCAGACTAAAGAACGCAGGGGCAACTTATCAGAGACTCGTTAATGCCATGTTCAAGCCTCAGATTGGCAAGACAATGGAAGTGTACGTTGATGATATGTTAGTAAAATCAAAGAAGGCAGTAGACCACATGGATCACCTAGCAGAAATGTTCACAATCCTCCGAAAGTATGGGATGAAGCTTAATCCTCTAAAATGTTCATTCGGAGTTGAGTCCGGAAAATTCTTAGGTTTCATTGTGAGTGCTAGGGGCATTGAAGCTAATCCTGCTCAGATCACTACCTTAAGGGAAGCCAAACCGCCTAGAACAAAGAAGGAACTGCAAAACCTCAATGGGAAAGTCGCTGCTTTGAGTTGATTTATTTCCAAAGCCATAGATAAATGCATTCCTTTCTTTGATGCTCTGAAAAAAGGAAAGAAGACTTTCGAATGGACTCCTGAGTGTCAAAAAGCTTTTGATGAGTTGATTCATCATATGGAAACGCCTCCAGTACTTTCTAAGCCCAACAATGGTGAAGATCTATTCATATACTTAGCAGTTTCATCTCATGCTCTCAGTGCAGCGTTGGTACGAGAAGACGCAAAAGTTCAGTGTCTGGTTTATTACATCAAAAAAAGATTCACCGGGGCAGAGATGAATTATTCGAAGTTAGAAAAGCTCGCCTATTGTCTATTGATCGCGTCCAGAAAGTTGAGGCCATACTTCTAGGCTCATCCTATTAAAGTCCTCACTGATCAACCTCTAAAGTAAGTCCTATTCCGCCTTGAAACTTCGGGTCGTCTTCTGAAATGGAATATTGAACTCAGTCAATATGATATCACCTATCATCCCCGAAGAGCAATCAATGGAGAAGCTTTAGCAGATTTCATTACAGAATGCACAGATAAAGGTGGCAGTGAGGAAGAATTAACTGAAGACATTCCGATTCGATGGAAATTATATGTTGATGGTGCAAGAAATGATTATTGTTCCGGAGCTGGGGTTGTGCTTGAAACCCCCGAAGGGCGGTCATTGTGTTATGCATTAAGATTAGAATTTCCTTCGACAAATAATGAAGCCGAATATGAAGCTCTCATTGCCGGTCTGAGGATTGCTAAAGAACTGAACATCAAAGTATTGCAGATCTTCAGTGATTCCCAACTAATTGTATGCCAAGTCAAGAAAGAGTTTCAAACTAAAGGAGGAAATCTGCCTGCTTACTTATCAAAAGCCTGTGAACTTCTCGATGGTTTTGATCATTATACAATCAACCATATACCCCGGGAAGAGAACATGAAGGCAGATTCTCTCGCGAAATACTCAAGCTCTGGCGAAGCTCAATTATTAGGATTGGTTCCTGTAGAAGTCTTGACAGCTCCGAGTATTGATGAGATGGATATTGACTGGATCATGGCTGTATCTCAAGAACAGGAGTCATGGATGACCCCGATCAAGGAATATCTACTCCACGGTTCCTTGCCAGAAAATTCAAAAGAACGCCAAAAGCTGTTAAGAAAAGCCCCGAGATATGTAATTCATGGCGACCATTTGTACAGACAAGGATTCTCGATGCCATTACTCTGATATGTAACCAAAGAAGAGGCTAAGACAATTTTAGCCGAAGTGCACGGAGGAGAATGCGAGGATCATTCAGGTGGCCAAACTCTTGCAAAGAAAATTCTCCGTTACGGATATTTTTGGCCGGACATTAATCGAGATGCTGCCAACTATTCCCGAAAGTGTGACAGGTGTCAGAGATTTGCAAAAATCCCAAGGGCACCTTCCACCGTGCTAACACAAATGGTCAGTCCATGGCCATTTGCCATTTGGGGGATAGTCCTCATTGGGCCTATGCCGATCGCCAGATCCGGAATCAAATATGCCATTGTTGTTGTTGATTATTTCACTAAATGGGCTGAAGCTGAACCCTTGGCTACTATTACCTCTAAAAAGATGATAAAGTTTGTAACTAAAAATATCATTTGCAGGTATGGTGTGCCTCAGAAGATAATAACAGACAATGGTACCCAGTTCGAAAGCGAAGAATTCCATGAATTTTGCAAGCGATTCAAGATCCGAAAAAACTTCTCAGCAGTGGCTCATCCGTAGGCAAACAGGCAAGTGGAAGCAGTGAACAAAATCATCAAATCAACCATCAAAAAGCAACTGGAAAAAGAAAAAGGTGGTTGGGTTGATAAGCTGCCACTAGCACTATGGGCTTATAGGACCACCCACAAAACTGCGACTGGGCACACTCCATTCTCATTAGCATACGGATCAGAAGCAATGATTCCAGTGGAAATGGAAGTCCCCTCACACAGGAGAGTTCATTTCAACCAAGCTGAAAACGAAAAGCTGCAACTTGAAGCACTTGACTTGCTTGATGAAAGAAGGAGAGAAGCTGAACTCAGAGTTGCAGCTCAACAACAAAGGATAGCCAGACACTTCAATTCTAAAGTTCGCCAACGCAGCTTTGAAATTGGAGATCTAGTCTTGAAAAGGATCATGACAGCGACAGGAGTGTTTGGGCCAAATTGGGAAGGGCCATATGTCATAGGCAAAAAGCTTTTTGATGGCACTTTCAAGCTCACAACTGTCGAAGAAGATTCAATTCCAAGAGCCTGGAATAGCAATCACTTGCGTCCATATTTTACTTAGATGCAATGCTTAAATTTGTAAAACAATTATGGATGTATCATACTTGAATTGTAATCCATTGTAAAAGCAGTGCAAAGTGATAATAAGAACTATAAAGTGGATGTAGGCCCAATTCTTGGCCGAACCACTATAAATCTTGTGTCTTTTACTGCTTTAAAATGCCTATCTTATTTCGATGTGCAGATATTTTAAATGTGTTGCTAAAATATCGATTTAATATTGCAGGCAATCAAAGCAAAAATTACCTATCCAACACATCATAAACTCGAGCGATTCCCATAAATCACTCAACAAACAAATGTCAGGACACAAAAATTCCAGACTTAACCCCTACAAATGGTTGGTGATTCCACCAAAGCGGCACCTTCCCAAAAGGAAGGCACCAGGCCCATGCTAACTGATTGTAATCGTTTGTACAAACAGACATCCGGTTAAGTGGCCTACGTATGCCCGTGGATTCATTCTACCATGAAGTACACTTCTTTGGAAAAATCAAACAGCTTATCAAAGGAAAGGACATGAACTTGAGAATGATAACGAGTAATCGCTCAGCGACAGTTGATACAGAGATACGGACAAGCGTAAATGGAATTTTGTCTCTCACCCAAGAGTGTTAGTGGGACCACACAAGGGGGCACCTTCCCATGATAGAAGGTTCCAGGCCTTTGTTACTTGATTGCGATCGTTTGTGCAAACGAACATCCAGTCGGGTAGCTTGCGTCCGCCCCGTGGACCTACTTAATAGTGAGATGCAAATTTCCTAGCAGACCAAACAAAGACCTCTTCGTAGGCAGAAAACTGCTTCGGAGGCACAAGCCCTCTTCAGAGGCACACAAACAATGACCTCTTCGTAGGCAGAAAACCGCTTCGGAGGCACAAGCCCTCTTCAGAGGGACACAAACAATGACCTCTTCGTAGGCAGGAAACTGCTTCAGAGGCACAAGCCCTCTTCAGAGGCACACAAACAATGACCTCTTCGTAAGCAAAAAACTGCTTCGGAGGCACAAGCCCTCTTCATAGGCACACAAACAATGACCTCTTCATAGGCAGAAAACTGCTTCGGAGGCACAAGCCCTCTTCAGAGGCACACAAACAATGACCTCTTTGTAGGTAGGAAACTGCTTCAGAGGCACAAGCCCTCTTCAGAGGCACACAAACAATGACCTCTTCATAAGCAAAAAACTGCTTCGGAGGCACAAGCCCTCTTCAGAGGCACACAAACAATGACCTCTTCGTAGGCATAGAGCCCTCTTCAGAGGCACAAGCCCTCTTCAGAGGCACACAAACAATGACCTCTTCGTAAGCAAAAAACTGCTTCGGAGGCACAAGCCCTCTTAAGAGGCACACAAACAATGACCTCTTCGTAGGCAGAGAACTACTTCGGAGGCACAAGCCCTCTTCAGAGGCACACGAACAAAGACCTCTTCGTAGGCAGAAAACTGCTTCGGAGGCACAAGCCCTCTTCAGAAGCGCACAAACAAAGACCTCTTCGTAAGCAAAAAACTACTTTGGAGGCACAAACCTTCTTCGGAAGCACTAAACAAGTAAACTTCTCCAATACAAGGCGTACTCTACTAAAAGCAGAATAATATTTCCCTAAAACGGAAGAATTATTCTCTTAAAAAAAAGAGTACAAGTCTTTTCAGAATATTGCAATGAGCCGTGGTATGGGGGCATATAGCTATATTAATAAAAACAACGCTCAAACATCATACCACGAGCTCACTACAGTATCATACAAAGTTAATAAAGAAACTTGTATAAAAAACAAGGAATGAATGCATTCACAAATACTGACAAGAAATTGTACAAGTAAAAATAGCCATTTTATTCCATACTATAAGATTGTTTACACATGCGCAGGTTTCAAAAAAAAAAGCGGGGGCCGGTACTTGCACAATCCCCAGTCGATACAAGTCTGAGGATACAAACAAAAAGCAAAACAAGAAGCGTAAAGTCAAGCTCATTACTCCTTCTTCCTGCCACCTTTAGAGCTCTTGCCCGGCTTGATGATTAATTTCTGAAGCCGGCATGGACGGGTCGGGGAAGAAGGAGAAGGAGGTGTAGCTGGATCTGCTTCCACTTTTTCTTCACCAGCAGGAGCGCTCTTCTTCTTCTTCTTCGAAACTGAGCGTTTCCCTTTCTTCTTTGAAGAAGACTCACTTCCCGGAGTAATCGATGCAGAAAGTTTTGTGTCATCGTCAAAAGGTTGCTCCGGGGTCCTTTCACCTTCCTCAAGTTCTTCCGGCTTCTGTTCTTGCGAAGCAGCCGGATCGTCCAAGTCTTGAAGAGCTTCTATTTTTTCTTCCTGCGACCCCAGTTGAGAAGCAGAAGGAGGAGTAACTTGAGAAGAAGGAGGAACAACAGCTGGAGGAGGAGAAGTATGTGCAGCACTTGGTATTTCCGCTACAGAAGAAGAAAAGTCAAAATCAGTATTCCTCGTAAAGAGAGGAGATGGTGGCTCATCGAGACTTAAGTAATAAGCGAGAAATTCATCAAGCTCAGGTGAAGCAAACAAGTAATCTGCTTGACCTTGTTCAACGTTGAAGTTACCTGGAGGAGTCGGCTTTATAATGTCAACCTCATAGGCTTGGGCTTCAGTGCTTTCTTCGCCTTCGTCTCCACCCTGTGCAGTTGTAATCTCGGTTTTGGCTTTAGCAGGAGGCAAAGAATGAGAACTGGAGCCAATAATGTCAACTTCAGCTGATACCGAAGGACGGACATGGGCAGTTGGAGGTACTTTCTATCCCGGATGCTCCTCTTCCGCCGCTTCAGCTCGCGCTTTAGCAAGTTGTTCTTTTCCTTTGGCAAGAGCTACACGGGCCTCATCATCTAAATAACATGCTTCAAGGTCCGCTTCAGCATAGCCGGCACCTCCGAGCATGTCAATTAACGCTTCCCACACTTCGGCCAAAGTAATTTCATATGTCGGTCCAAAAAATGAGAGGCTCCCGCACCCCAAGATGCTATGGATGTAAAAATCAAATAAAGCAGAGCCAATATTGGCCTTCGTCGCCTCGTGCGATTGCTCAGCTGCTTCTTTTCCGGCGATGGCTGCTTCTTTTCCGGCGATGGCCTCATCACGCTCTTTTTCAGTTTTTGACAGTTGAGCTCGCAACCGCATAATTTCCAAATCATGGGAACTTGCCCTCTCTCGTAGCTGGGCAATGTCGGTGCGATAGATTTCTATCATCTTCTGTTCAGCTTCAAGTTGAGCCTCGGCATACCGTTGAGCGGCATGAGCATCGCGAAGTTGTTTTTGAAGTACTTCTTCCTTTTGAGTGTAGGAAGTAGAAGAAGCAGCAAGCTCATTTTTGAGTTTTTCAACTTCAGCCTCGAGTCTCTCATTATCATCAGCGATGCTCTGCATTTCTGCATCGTGCTGGTCAAGAACTTTCTGCCACTCGGATTTATCATTTTCCATAGTCATCATGGCTTCAAGATTTACACGATTGACTCTCTGAAGCTCGTCGACAAGTTTTTGCCATCCGAACATTCTCTCAATGTCAAGCTTGACGGCATCAAGGTTCCTCAACATGGCTTGTTTGTCGATAGGGACCAAGTCGAGATCAAAACGCACTCCTTTTAAGCACCAGTGCGGGAACCGACTTTGAAGAGTAGCCGGACCTTGTTCAACTCGGTACTGAGGCCTGCTAATGATTGTTTGAATATCAGTTTTCTTGAGAGCAGGAGAACCAGAAGTGATGTCAAGAGGGATAAAAGCAGCGGTCTTTTCAGAAATTGCAGACGCGTCGCTAAGCTTGGCCCGCTTGTTTGGATCTTCAATGATGTGACTCTTCCCTTTATCGTCATGGGATTTTCTTTTATGGGAATCATCACCTCTGTGAGAAGAGTCGTATCGTTCATCCCTTCTCTCGTATCGCTCCTTATAGGCTCTTCTTTCTTGAGCCTTCCTAGCAGCTCTTTCTTCGTCAGTTTCCCTAAGGGAAGGGAGATAGCGCCTGTAATCATAAGTGTCACGTCTTCCATGGCGCTTGAAATTGTCATAATATGAGCTACTTCGCCCCATCGGAGAATCTGAAAGAGAAAAAGACAAGTCTTAAACATTTTCAAAGAAAAGAAGCCAAGTGCATATAATCGCCAAAAATCCTAAGTGTGTGTGATGTGCAAACTACGCGCGTCAAGCTACACCACTCTTTGGTTTAGGAGCAGTGACGACTTTTGCAACCGGTGTCAACTCTTGAGCTGATGGAGCTTGTTGCAGGGTGGATGTCACCTCAACTACTGGAGAAATAACTATAGTAGTAACGGGGTCATCTTTAAAAAGCTCCTGTGAAGTTGTCATTAGGTCACTCAGTTCACCATAAATATCGTCACCGTCATGCCCAGCGGAGCTTTCCTTTTCAACTCCTTCAATCACTGGGGAAAGCGTAAATTTACTAGACGGTCCCGCAATATCGACGGGAGTAGAACACTTCACCAATGCAGCCTCTACAACGGGTTCTTTCGATGCATTCTCTTCTGTAGAAACTGAGGCATCTGATGTCTCTGCTTGAGAACCAGGGGCATCATGAAGCTGAGTAGTCCGAGAAGGATGTAAAAGTCCGATTTGGTGAAGGAACTCGTCTTTCAGCAAAAATTTAATGCTTCTCTCTTCAGCAGCCACAGCACTTAGTCTTTCGAAGGTCGGTTTGTGGCCAAAATATCTAGAAGGAGGAGGAAGTGCTACAGAAGTAAAGAATGAAGTTTAGTACTTAGCAATTTGAGTACCAAGAAATTCAGAAAATTGAAATGAGCGGAAGTTGGCGATCTTACTTCCTACTCTGCAGATGGCATAGTACCCCGGGGGGCAGCGAATATAGAAGAATTGACTTAAAAACCCGTGTGCACTCTCGGGCAAGTCTAGAATCAGTTTCCGATTCCGTGCACCCCTCACAAGTATAATAGAGGGATGATCTTTATTCTTTGCAAATGTGCACAAGTAGCATACTTCTTCGAAGCTCGGAAGACGGTCAAGTGTCCTCCTGAATAGCACACACAACCCCATCAAGATGGCATAGCCATTAGGGTGTAGTTGAAAAGGAGAGATGGTTAATCGGAGAAGGAGCGTTCGAAGAAAGTCATTGAAAGGAGGAATAGCTCCATTAAAGCACATCTGTCGATTAACTACAATGAAGCCGTGAGGTGGCCTATCAGTAGTATCATTTATCCCGAGAAGCTGAGCGTCTGCTTCAGCAATGCCGAACTGAATGCACAACTGACTAAAAACTCTGTGGTTCAGAGTGGTCGGAGTTCTTTCCGGAGGATCATTCAACGGGTTAGCAATTGGAAAGACTTCTCCAGCTTGTCCTATTTCTTCTTGTTGAGAAGACATTCTACACAAGGAACTGGATATTCAAATATGAAGGTGCACGTTTCCTAAAGGCGTGTGTGAAGTGTTGTGCAAAGTTACTGAAATAACAAGTAAATAAAATAAAACTTGAAATAGTACTAATTGATGCACATCAATTCAGGAAGTTTTGAGGCTTGTTATCAAACCAAAGCTAAGTATGGTATCAATGCAAATGATATTTAGTAATAAACAGTTATAACTGTATGAATCTTGCGTTGATACTTCATTTAATCAGTTGATTCACATCACTTCATCTTTAGCCAGTTTCATACTATTTTACTTAAGCAAAATAACGAGTTCTTTAATCTAATCCATCACTCGATGTGGGCGGTCGATGATGAGTATATTCGTCCCATTTTTCTAATGTTGTGTTTAACAGGTTATTAGCATTAAAGTTAATCTGTAAAGAAATGCAACGAGTTCAGGCAAGTTTTCTCGACAGTTCAGGTTGAAGATTCAAGTTAAATGCTGTCATATTTTTGCAAGTAAACAAATTCAAGCGACTTAGCATAGGTCGATGTTCCACTAAGTCATTTTGTTCAAAGTTATAATGCAAATTTGTCTAAGTACTAGCTCGACCGCGACATAAAACCTATGCCGTAAGATGTTAGGTCGTTAATTTGTTAAGTCGCTCTGCTTTGAGCTTTATGTTGTTCCAGCAAGTTAAGTCGCAAGCAAGTTAGGTCGCAAGAAAGTTAGGTCGCGTGAACGTTCAAACCAATAAGCCTAAGGTCGTCCGAAGCTCCTAAACCGATCATGCCCTACTCTCCTTAACCCACTAACTCCTCTCCACTTAATAACCCGCTATCTCGCTAACTCATGATCCGATTACCCATTATCACTTACACAATGAAATCCATCACTCTCTCAATGAAATCCATCACTCTCTCAGTGAAATCGGTTATCTCTCCATACCACTAAATCACCCAAAACCAATTCAAATCATCTCAGATCTGTAATTCATCCAACACCCTAGCTGTACTCTCGTGAATCACAACAACAACATAGCTAATGGCGATCGAAAATCGATCGCAACATGACTCGAAAGTAAAGCACGATGTGCGGAGTTGGACTAAGATCAAAGGATGGACATTCGCAATTCGGCGGTGATCATGGTTGGATGAACATCGAATTCACTTACGCAATATGATGGTAAAGATGAATTGACGATTGGATGGATTGAATTCGCCCTTGAAAGCTCGAAGGTTCGTTAATGGCAGAGAAGGTTATCAAAGCAGTTGAGTAAAGAGGAAGAAACGACCTAGCAGTTTATATGAGGCAAAAAGAGGAAGGCGAATGGGCACGCGAGTTAACAGATCTCTTAGGTCGCTCACGACCTGGCGGAGTTATGTCGAAGCACACGACCTATGACATAGGCATGCGCTTCGAGGGGCAAGTGTTAACTCCTCTTTTAAAGCGACCTAGCGACCTAACTTCATAAGCAACCTAGCGACCTAATGGGCTCAGCGACCTAATGACTTAACGAGCTAAAT
Organism: Allium fistulosum; assembly: GCA_030737815.1. NCBI lineage: Eukaryota > Viridiplantae > Streptophyta > Magnoliopsida > Asparagales > Amaryllidaceae > Allium > Allium fistulosum. Next base: position 968,408,549 of record CM060908.1, on the reverse strand, counting down.
GTTCTGGAGATCATATCGAGTTAACGACCTAGAGTTCCAATGACTTAACAACCTAAAGTTATAAGCGACCTAACGACCTAAAAGGTATAAGCGACCTAACAACCTAAAGCTCCAGCGACCTAACGACCTAGGGGACTCAGCGACCTAAAGGATTGAAAGGTCTAGCAACATAACGGTTTAACACGCAAGCGACCTTGTGAGGAAGAAGTTCTACAGCAAGCTAACAAAGCAGCAGAGTTAGCGACCTAAGGACCCAACGACCTAACGAGGTAGAAGGAAAGCGATCTAGCGACCTAAGGTTATCACGACCTATCAAAGGTCGCTCCACAAGGAGCCTTAACATGGTTAAGTCGCCAACTACTCCCCTAGGTCGCTCATGACCTACAACTTACCAACCCATTCAGACAGATCAAGTGCAACTCACAACCTACCTTAGGTCGCTCGCGATCTACCTGCTTGTTCAAGTGGCCAAGTGCAAACCTGTTAAGTCGTAGCCTATGCTCCCTAGGTCGCTCATGACCTACGACCTATCCAAGGTCGCTTATGACCTACAACCTATCCAAGGTCGCTCACGACCTACGACCTAATTCCAGAATTCCCTATAAATACCCCACCTACTCCAACTTCAAAGGGACTTTTGGGCTCACTTCCGGAATGCCTATACTCTGCTGTTTTCTCGACTCATCCGACACTTCAAACACAAAAGACGCTTCAACAAACTTCAAGAGGAGATCTAACACATTCAACATGAATTTGAAGAGCTCTTCTACATCGAAGTTCTAGCTACTCGTCTCAATTGTGTTGAAATCATATTGTAATCGAAGAATTGTTGTAAAACTTGTAATCGAACCAGTAATAAAGAAGATAAAGTGGACGTAGGCTAAATTTCGAGTCGAACCACTATAAAAATGTTGTCTATTTACCGCTTTCTGCTATTTTCTGCTTATTTCTAGTTCCCGTACCAACGGGTGGTGCTTTCACTTTACTAATACTCACACCGGGGTGTTAGCGTCGATTTTTACGTTAACATACATAAATTTCTATAATTGATATATCTTTCTTATCTCATTTAATAAGCAAAGTTTGAGTAACCATTCCAATCTCGAATCCAGAATCTATAAGATAGCCTTTTAGTCATTCATACCAAGCATGGGGTGCTTGTTTCAAATCGTAAAGAGCTTTCTTAAGTTTATAGACGTGTTTAAGAAATTTTTCATGTTTGAACATAGGTGGTTGTTCTACAAAAACATTATCAGTGATAAAACCTTTAAAAAACACTTTTAACATACATTTGATAAAGTTTAAAACTATGATGACAAGGGAAAGCTAACAAGATTCGTACTACTTCAAGTCTTACAACAGGAGCAGGTGTTTCTTCATAGTATATCCCCTCTTCTTGATTATACCCTTATGCAACTTATCTGGCCTTATTTCAAGTTATATTACCAATTTCGTCATGCTTTATGTTTATAAACCCATTTGGTACCAATACTATTTGATCATTTGGTCTTGGAACCAATTCCCAAACATCATTTCATTCAAATCGATTTAACTTTTCTTGCATGGCCAAAATCCAATAATCATTAGTTGAAGCCTCTTTAGGATTTTTAAGTTCTATATAAGGTATAAAAGCTACATGCCCCATTTGATTTAATTAGTGTCTTGTTCTGACATTAGTATTTACTTCACCAATTATATTTTCAATTGGATGATTTTTTAATATTCGTGGGGGAGTTCGAAGTTCATTTTCAAATGTATTTTATGTAAGTTGTTCTTCATTTATAGTATTTTGAGGTGGATCTTGTATAACTTGTTGCTCTATAACATCTTCTTCATCATTTTTATAATTATTGAAATTTTTGTCAAATGATATGTGTAAAGTTTCTTCCATGGTTTTCGTGCATTTGTTATATATTCTATATGCTTTGCTTCTTTCATAATATCCAATAAATATTCCTTCATCAGATTTCGGATCAAATTTTCCTAGTTGATCTTTTGTATTTAAAATAAAACATTTTAATCCAAAAATTCTTAGATATGATATATTTGATTTTCTACCGTTAAAAAGTTCCTATAGTGTATGTTTGGTTAAGGGTCTAATCGTGACACGATTTAAGACGTAACATGCAGTAGACACGGCCTTTGCCCACAAATATTTTGGTAGTTGACTACCACTAGGCAGAGTCATAGCACATTCTTGTAACATTCGATTCTTTCTTTCTACAACTCCATTGTGTTGTGGAGTTGTAGGAAATAAAAAATTGTGACTAATACCCTTTTTGTTGCAAAAATTTTCAAAAAGTTCATTTTTAAATTCGCCACCATGAGTACTTATAATACTTTTATTTTTTAAACTTTATAAGTTTTGAATTCTTTTAGAAATTTTTTTAAATGATTCAAAAGTATCGCTTTTGTTTTTCAAAAATAATGCCCATGTATATCTTGAAAATTCATCTACAATTACAAAAACATATTTATTATTATTATTTATAGATTGAATTTGAGTGGGACCGAATAGGTCCAAATGCAGTAGTTCAAGAGGTTGTAATGTAGAAACGATTTCCTTAGATTAAAATATGTTTTAGTTAGTTTTCCTGATTGACACGCATCACAAATATTATTTACTTTGTAATTTATTTTTGGAAGACCATTTACCAAATTGTTTTTAGATAGTTTATTAATAGCTTTAAAATTAATGTGACAAAATCTTTTATGCCATAGCCATGGATCATTATCTTTGGCTATTAAACACATATCTAAATTGTGATTGATTTTCATAGTTAAAATATAAATATTTCTTTCTCTAATGCCTTCAAATATTATATTTTTATTTTGATCAAAAATTTCGTATTTATCTTTTAAGAGAGATATACTAAAATCTTTATCGCATAATTGGCTAATTCTTAATAAATTATGTTTTAAATTTTTAACTAATAAAACATTAGTAATAAGAAGTGAATTAGAGATACCATTGTTGCTCATTTTCCAATGACGTATCCTTTAGAGTTATCTCCAAAAGTAACGGAACCTCCATCTGAGTAGATAATATTTGTTAACATGTCTTTGTTCCCCGTCATATGCTTAGAAAAACCACTATCGAGTATCCATTTTCCTCTCCTTTTACCACGTACCTACAAAAGATATTGAAATGATATTGGTACCCACTATCTGTGATAGGGTCCTAAGAGTTAGGCCTTAGGAGGCCAAACCCAATAAGGTTTAGAGTTCCCTTTATAAATGAAATTTGAAATTTTATGAACATTAGCAATAATATTCTTATTTCTTATCAAATATTTGTTAGTCTTTGGAACCCTAATTTTTACAGTCTTAGACTTATTTGATTGTTTTCTTTGACTATCATATTTTTTTTAAATTAGTATATAGTGAACTATAGCTTTTAGCTTTAACTTCTTTCTCGGATTTGTTATATCCTAATCCCCTTTTACTAGAAGTAGATTGTGAGTTTCCTATAATTTAAGAAAGATTATCTCTACCTTTACTAAAAATAGAACCATTTTTAGTAATGTTTCATAACTTAGTTTTAAGACTATCTATTTCTAATTCTAATATTTTATTACTAGAATTTAAATTGTGATTATTTTCTGTTAATATATCATTTTTATTTTTTAAATTTCTATTCCATCGCTTAAATAGTAAATTGTGTTGATATATTAGTACAAGAATCCTGTGATTTTACTATTTCTTCTTCTATTATTTTCTTTTCATCTTTTAGCTTGTCGATTTCTAATTCACTTCTATTCATTTTGCTAATGTATCTTTGTATTTTCTATTCAAATCTTTTAGCTTATCTAATAACTCAAAATTTATCTCAACTAGATCATGGAACGAAAGGTCACTTACATGGTCATTTGTAGCCATGAAGCATACATTTGCTTGTTTGGAATCACTATCACTATCTGATGATGAAGAAGAGTCTAAATCATCCCAAGTTACTAAAAACGCCTGTTTTTTCTTCTTATAAAATTTATCATTCTTATTTTGGAAGCTATTCTTCTTTTGTTCTGGATAATCACTTTTTATATGCCCCATCTTGTCACTAAACCCGACCCTTCATTTTTTTCCTAATGAATTTTATAAAATTTTGCACTAAATCCATCAGGGCCAGGACTTTTATTATCTCTAGCATTAAAAATGATACATTTTATTTCCTCAGTAGTGACAGGAGCAAGTAAATTTTTTGAAGTATTCTCATTCAGCATATTTTTACAAACAATATGAGGAAACTTTATTTCATTATAATCAGTGAAATATAACTTATCATAAAAGTCAACAACTTCTTTTGCAACTTTATCATAGGCATTAGATAAATTTCTAAAATTGTCTATAACATTGCCTATATTAGTAATATGTTTTCTGGTTCTCATTTTAGCATGAAAAATTTTTGTGCAATCATCACATAAAGTAAGCCAATCTACCGTAGCCTTTTGTTTTGAATTAATAGTATTAATATACAATTCTTTAGACAGATTTTCCTGATTAATAAAAATAATTTCAATAATAATTAAATCATCATGAATTTTGTTAGCAAGATCTTGTAACATATTCCCTTCTTTTCTCAACAAATCCACATTATTTTTGTCCTAATTATTAACCTTATTCCAGTTTTTAAGTTTATTTTTAGCACATTTTAAAAACACATTGAACTTGAATTGATTAGTACCATTATAGGAAAAATTAAAGCAATTTTCCATAAGAGCTTTATAATCATCATAAAAAACTCAACCATTTTTAAATCTAAAAGGGGCAGCTTTTTTCTTAAAATTCGTACTTTGAAAAAGTTTGATAAGTAAAGGTCTATGATCATTAGTGTAACATATGGGAATTTTCGACTTTCGAAAATTGACATCGATACTGACTTAATCGAATGGCGCCCAGTCGAATGCCGTAAATCCCAACCGTTATGGTTTTAAGAAAGAAGAGGTAGAAGAAAAGATAGAAGAAAAAGAAAAGAAGAACAACAGAACAACATCAGAAACAGAAACAACATCAGAATCTCACGTATCGCAGCGGAACAATATATAATAAATAATCACTAGTCTTTTAAAACAAAGAACTATATCAGTTTATACATACATCAATCAGAGTCAATATACAACTCAATACAACACAGCACATCAATGGACAGTTATATAAAACTTGTCCTCATACAGAATACACAGCGGAATAAATACTATCAGATACAAATACTACGTCTCGTCATCCAGCTTATCTTCAAAGCTCCAGAATATCCAGAATATCCTGATAACCTAACTCTAGACTGCCCGTGTGGAAATTGGTGGGCACCCAGAGTTTAGAAGGGAAACAATAAACTCCAGGTCAGTCATGGTGACTGGTGTGAGATCGTAAAGCAGTTTATTTTTCACAAAGAAAATAAAATAGATTCACAATGCTTTTTGGAAAATGTGACTACCATAAGACCTCCCACCACACACACAATGCAAACGCAGAATTGGAGTAGATTTCTTCTTATGATAGTCAAAGATGCTTACTACGCAAATCATTGGATTATTATTATTAATGTCTAGTGTAGAAAACATTTCGAAAGTATAATATTAATCTTAGCCAGCATAGGCATTTCGCACTTATGCCTACTATAGATACTATGTTCAACAGCAGGTTACCGCCACATTCCATAGCAGGTAATACAATTGCAATCCTAAGGGTTCGTATTGTTTCTTTGGATTTTCCAACAAATGGTCAGGCTAAGGAACTTCCTTTCCTCCTGCCGAATGGGATCGCCTCTGGCTGGACATCCCGAGAGACAAACTGCTCTCTGCCAAACAAGGCCGGGTTACCCCTGTAACAGGTAACTCACGAATATGTCATCACCCGGTCCTTTGGGACCTTTATCCAAGCGCTCGGTAACCAACATCACACATCATAAAGAAAGTGTGTCCACATGAGTAAGTATCTGGGCTCCATACCATGATACCACCCCTTTCCAGAAGGAAATGACATACCCTAAAGGGCGCGACCCTCATAACCTTGTCGCAACATTCCTGTTTCAACCATTTCCGGGTTGTTGAGGCTCTGATGAAGTCTTGTCCACAAAGCTACGCTTTTTCAAAAAGCCATGCTTTGGGTCAACAGATGATCAACCTATGATCACAAAGATAAATGATCAAACAAATGATCATATCACAAATGATCAAACACTGATCATCACACAGCAACACTCAGCATGCCACATTACCAAATTGGGATATATCGCTGATAAATTTCAACTACATAACCTCTGAGCTCGTACGTCTCAGAGAAGGGTGTTAAGCTAAGAGAATAAATTCTCCGCCACCAACAGATATGTATTTGAAAGAAATCAGCTTTATATCTCAAAGTGTAATGTCAGACATACAATCCATACAAGTCTATTCCGGGATCGAACAGAACCGAAGGCACTTCTCACGAAGCCCTTGCAAATCCAGATAATTTCCAATCACGTCCGGACTTCCCGTCACTAAGGGTGATAAAACCTCTAAATCGGAGATCAACCGATGTAGAGTAACTCGACGGTAATCCTTCCATTTTCAAAAATATCCGGTCTTCAACACCGGTCAGCAAATGCGATTCATAACGACGTATCACATATTCGGAATGGGTTATACGACCCCATGGTCCTTTCCCGGCTAACCCGAATAGTGAGCGAACTATTTAAAAATAAGTGTGGCATTCAAATTCATCCAATTCACAACAAATACCCATTCAAGGTAATTATTGATAGTCGTTTATTTAACTATCAATAAAGATGTGCAACATCATCAGATTCCAAATAATCTTCCAAATTATTTATCTTCCAAAATATCTCTACTGGATATATAATTTCCACACTTCAAAAATAAATCAACGTTTATTTTTAAAACGAATTCACATTCCTTTTATAAATTCCATAGTGAATTTATATTTTTCAAATATCTACTGATATACGATTTTCAAATCGATTTCAAATATTCACTTTCAATTTATCTTTAGAAAGATAATTCTCAAACGTTCATTTCATATTGGAAAAGCAATTCCATACTTATTTAATAATAAGTAATTCACAAATCTATTTATTTTCAACATTTGAAAATAATCGATATACTTAAATCAATATTAAGTATAAATTTCATTCTTTTAAGGAAATCATTCTCTTAAGCACATTTATTTGAGTCAAAACGAATGTTACGTAAAACATCGTTACGACGACTCAAAATCACTAGTATAAGGATTCGGAATTAAGATAGATGTATAAATCCCAATACTATATAAAACATTCCCTTTCGGAAATCATTTACTATAACAACAGTGTTATAGTCCACCATTTCCTTCTTCCTCAAAAACGTCTATTTCAACAATAAATGTTGAAATCTATGATTTCGATATTTAACACATTTTAAAACATCGTTAAGACAATTAACTTCATTTTTAATGTCACTTTCCCAAAACCATATCCATTTTACTTAAAAATATATTCACTGTCCAAAATCGTGAATATACTTCACTAACCAAATTTCAATAATCTCTACACATTTTATTTCAAGAATTATCCATTATCCAAAATCGTGGATAAAATTCCCTTAATATCCTTCTATATTAAATTCATCAAATTTGATTGATTTTCGAATTTATAAAACAACGTTTATAAATTCTATTTCTATTTTATAACAACTTCGATTTATAAATTTCTTTTATTAACTTCTAAAATTCACTTATCAAAATAAGTGATTTCGGATTTATAAAAACAATCGTTTATAAATCACATTTTTTCTTTACAACAATTTCAACTTATAAAATCATTTTATTTCACAACATCTATTCATTTCATACTTCTCAATATAAATCTATTAAATTCATTCACTTATGAAATCCATTTATACTACATTTTAACACTTATAAACTCATTTTATAATTCCAATAATTTTAATTTATAAATATCCATTTTAAACCATTTTATAAATATCCATTTTAAACCATTTTATAGTTATTCAAAAATCCCAACTTAAACCATTTTATAAATCAATCAACTGTTTATTTCGAAAATGACACTTTGGTTATATTTCACAAAAATCATAATTTCTATAACTTTAAAAGTTGAACGTTTATAAATCAATTCAAAAATTAAATAAATGTATACTTTCAAAAATCACTTTAAAAATCCTTTTAAAGTAAGAATCGTTATTTTTAACTTCAAAAAAATGAATCCGATGATGCAACGCACCAATTAGTCCATCACAACATTCAATATCATATATCAATATGATAATCAACAAATATCACAATATCTGTAAATAAATAAATACTGGTGAGGAATCCAGTTGGATCCCTCCAACCTGTTTCCCTGCATCCACAGACGTTAGCACAATACCAATTCCACTTCGAGGTGGAATATCGCGGTATATGGGTTTTATAAAAATCATCCGCTTACTAACGGCGCAATAGGGTCTCATCCGCTATACGAGGCGGGAAATCAATCAATCCAATATATACATATGCCAATATGTATATATAGCTATATATATAGATATATCCTACTATATCTAATATCACATCCAAATAGCAATCAATCAGTCAATAACTGCCAAACAAAATTTTATTTGAGTGAGAAAAATCTCACCTTAGCTTTTAATTTGCCATCCACTTCCGTTTTCATCATTTCTTCATTGTATTAACCTTGTATAATTATTTACACAATTTATTAATATTTGAATCAATCGACTAATAAATTTTCATTTGGTAATTTTAATTCATCGGTGATTTCGTTTTAAATAGTTAATTTTAAATTTTAAATGATTTCCTTTTGAAATAAACTTATTTAGCTAAGATTTTATTTTGACCCAATTTCTTTTAATAAATTTATCTAACAAAATTTAAATTAAAACTAAATTTCCCTTAATAAATTATTTTCGATGGTTAAAATAAGTAAATAAGTTAAGAAAACAAATTCATTACCAAACTATTATTTTTAATATAAACTCTTCAACATTTTAATTCTATATATTTTCCAGAAATCTTAACTATATGTATATATTTACTTTACTGTAAATAAACTTCCTATTCTATATATATATCTATATATACTAAATTCAATTAAAATAGCTAATACCTTCTTTATTGTTTACATTTCAAAGCCACGGATGAATATTTGTTTGAATAAATTTTAAATTAACAGTTATACCTTATTGTCGACTTCCCCACAACCTCGACGCTAGAACGTGAGCATCACCACCACCGATTTGCTCGAACTCGAGCCTGCCATTGCCTTCCACTATCCCTCGCATCCCCCCATGACATTTCGAACCCAGGCCCAGACTCGAGTTCTCCTCCGTACTCGCCGCCTGACCGACAGAAAATCGATGAGTCCCTCTACTATGCTCTGTCCATCGCCTCCGCTTGATGCCGGGCTCGAGTACACTGCCTTCGACCACATCATCTCGCGTACCCCTCACTCGACGTCGCGACATCACCCAATCACAGCCGCGAAGATCCACACCCAAACGATTCCAGTCGTCGTCATGGATCCCAGCGCCGCCGCCCTTCTCCTCGCGTTCGCGATTTGACTGCGTCGCCCTTTAGATACTCGCGTACGCGAGCACGCGTTACCTCTACCAGCGACAAATATTATTGAGAACGAAGGGATTGAATCGGAATTGAATCTGCCGTGATTCCTAATTTTTCGCTGAGACACCATTTGATTTTTTTATTATTCATCGATTTCAATAACTAAAGGGAAGGAATTTGAATTCGTGAATGAGGTTGAAGAGAGAGAGGGGAACTCGATTTAAACTGGAAACAAGTGAGAGGGGTTCGGCCATTATATTTATTTTCTTCTGTGAATCGAAGTGAGGGAGAGGAGTATTTTAAACGAGTACAGCCATGTTTTGCACGATTTGTTCCTTGATTTCTGGCGTGATTCTTGGCGTGTTCAAAGGAAATGATCGTGGTGATGTTAACTGATATAATTACCAATTTTAAATTGAATTCAATTTGAAAATTTCCAACGCGTTTATGTGTCGTACGTTCACATAACAGCTCCGATCAATACGAAATTTGAAATCCGACAACAATTCAATATTACGGACCCAATGGAACTGGTTTCGTCGAATTCCGAGACTTTGCCTCGAACGGCTATTTTTAAATATTGATTCGAACGATATAATTTTAAACCTGAACAAATCATTTTCAAATTCGATTTTGAAGCTTCTATTATCTTTAGTAAAATCAATATGAATTTTACAAGCCTTTGAAATATTTTTCTTCAACTTTAAAATTGAAGATTCAAATTTTTATTCGACTATCAACAGATTAAATTTTATAATTTAATCGCCAATTTCAAAGTTATATTGGGGATTCAAATTAAATTATCGTTCAAATATTTAAAATTAATTAAATATTTTCAAATTTAATTTGTTCAAAATTCTAGGTCGTTACAAACTTCCCCCCTTAAAAGAATTTCGTCCCGTAATTACAAGTTAGGAAAAAAAGTTCTTAACTCGTCTACTATTTTCCACAATCAAAAGTTTCTATCAATTCATCAAAACAAATCTTTCTACTAAAGATTCGTTATTATTTCAACTAAATTTCCAACTTCAATTACAAGTTTAAAACAACATTGTTTACTTCTCAATTCAAGTTTAAATTTAAATTCAAATTTAAACTTTCAAATTTCTTAAAAATTTTCTAACGCCCTAAATTTCCGAAAAATTTCGCCAGCGTCTCCTTTGCGCGGCTAATACGATACGACTACAAAACGTCCCTACGGACTCTCAGATTTCAAAAAGAAAAAGAAAAAGCCAAGCGGCTAGACAAGAAAGTCATCAAATCTCATATTGAAATTCAAATACATACCTTTTGTCGAGCAATTCAAATTTATCTTTGAAATCAAAATTTCCAATTCCTTTAATACACCTGTATATCCTACTAGCCATAATATCTAGTTACAACATTCAACCCATTTTTCAAATTTTCATTACAAAATTTCCAATATATACTTCTTATATCATCTCTAATTCACTATTGAAGTTATATATTCACTATCATTAAATTTTACATTTCAAAATTCTATTTGAATTCAATTTACACCTTCAATTTAATTTGGATTCAGTTTACTTCTGAATATTGAATTTATCAATTATCTTTCATTCATAACTGCACTATTTTAAATTAGTTCCAATTACTAATTCATTACAAATTCTAATCCACTTACTCAAATTTGTTTTCAACATTCAGTTTCAATTCCAGTTTTATCTTCATTTAATCATCAACTTAGAATAATTTCAATATCACATTTACTTAAGAGTTTCACTCTTCATTTCTTAGGCTCAATATAAATATTCCATGTAGACATTATATTTATTTTCAATTTACCACTTCGGTTAAATCTACTGACATTTAAACTGGATTTCAAATTCCATATGAATTTTAATTTCTCTTTCAATTCACATTTATAATTATTCAATTCAATACTATTGCTTACAACTTCAAAATGAATTTCAACTTTCATTTAATTGATTCACTTGTACTTACATTTATTTAACTCCATCTTTTAAGTTAAATTATTTTATCAATATTCAAATTGTATAAGTTGTCAATTTAATAACATTCCATAGGATTTTTTTATATAGTATTCCAGAGTCTTACCAACATTTAAAAATCACTGTTAAAACAATTCAAATTATCCTTTGAATTTCCAAAACAAAACCCAAATTTTCCAAACAACTTCCATTTAAAACAATTTAGCAGCAATTCCTCTTTTGGAAACCCAAAAATGAACACCAATGATGCCGCGGTCATCATCAAAGTTATTTTCCCAGCGACCGAAAAGAGTTTAGAGCTTTTCATTCCTTCAGAATACTTTTCAAAACCTTTGAAATTCATTTTCAAATCAAAAAGGAATTTAAACTTTCCAAATCTCCAAAATTTTCAAATCCTTTTCAAAACATTTCCAAAAACTTCTCTGGAATTCTACTTCCAATTATAAGTCACATTTATAATTTACATTCTTAAATTTCATTTGTATATGGATTTATTTCTTAACTTTGGAGTTATGATTTCAATTTCTTATTCAATTTCATATGATAATAATTTAATATTATTACTTTATAACAACCAAACATCCATATACTATGATAATTCATAGAAAAATCATTTCTTTTCTATACAAAAATAGTTTTGGGGCAAAATTATCTCATTTACCCTATTTTAAAACAATACTGTGTCAGTTTATCTTGTTTAGAGTTTAGAAACCCTTATCGATTACAGTTAGCTAGACTGCACCGACCAGAATCTATAAACAATCAACCGATAAGTCAACACAATACAAAACAATTTCATATTCACTAACAAATACGCACTCGTATCTATTATTACACTCAACTCATTCTAGAGTACTACTGACTCTATCTCTAATGAGTAACACCCAACAGAGCAGGGTTGTCGCTTAACCATATGCTTTGATACCAAATGTAACGTATGGGAATTTTCGACTTTCGAAAATCGACATCGCTACTGACTTAATCGAATGGCGCCCAGTCGAATGCCGTAAATCCCAACCGTTATGGTTTAAAGAAAGAAGAGGTAGAAGAAAAGATAGAAGAAAAAGAAAAGAAGAACAACAGAACAACATCAGAAACAGAAACAACATCAGAATCCCACGTATCGCAACAGAACAATATAAAATAAATAATCACTAGTCTTTTAAAACAAAGAACTATATCAGTTTATACATACATCAATCAGAGTCAATATACAACTCAATACAACACAGCACATCAATGGACAGTTATATAAAACTTGTCCTCATACAGAATACACAGCGGAATAAATACTATCAGATACAAATACTACGTCACGTCATCCAGCTTATCTTCAAAGCTCCAGAATATCCAGAATATCCTGATAACCTAACTCTAGACTGCCCGTGTGGAAATTGGTGGGCACCCAGAGTTTAGAAGGGAAACAATAAACTCCAGGTCAGTCATGGTGACTGGTGTGAGATCGTAAAAAGTTTATTTTTCACAAAGAAAATAAAATAGATTCGCAATGCTTTTTGGAAAATGAGACTACCATAAGACCTCCCACCACACACACAATGAAAACGCAGAATTGGAGGAGATTTCTTCTTATGATAGTCAAAGATGCTTACTACGCAAATCAATGGATTATTATTATTAATGTCTAGTGTAGAAAACAGTTCGAAAGTATAATATTAATCTTAGCCAGCATAGGCATTTCGCACTTATGCCTACTATAGCTACTATGTTCAATAGCAGGTTACCGCCACATTCCATAGCAGGTAATACAATTGCAATCGTAAGGGTTCGTATTGTTTCTTTGGATTTTCCAATAAATGGTCAGGCTAAGGAACTTCCTTTCCTCCTGCCGAATGGGATCGCCTCTGGCTGGACGTCCCGAGAGACAAACTGCTCTCTGCCAAACAAGGTCGGGTTACCCCTATAACAGGTAACTCACGAATATGTCATTACCCGGTCCTTTGGGACCTTTATCCGAGCGCTCGGTAACCAACATCACACATCATAAAGAAAGTGTATCCACATGAGTAAGTATCTGGGCTCCATACCATGATACCACCCCTTTCCAGAAGGAAATGACATACCCTAAAGGGCGCGACCCTCATAACCTTGCCGCAACATTCCTGTTTCGACCATTTCCGGGTTATTGAGGCCCTGACGAAGTCTCATCCACAAAGCTACGCTTTTTCAAAAAGCCACGCTTTGGGTCAACAGATGATCAACCTATGATCACAAAGATAAATGATCAAACAAATGATCATATCACAAATGATCAAACACTGATCATCACACAACAACACTCAGCATGCCACATTACCAAATTGGGATATATCGCTGATAAATTTCAACTACATAACCTCTGAGCTCGTACGTCTCAGAGAAGGGTGTTAAGCTAAGAGAATAAATTCTCCGCCACCAACAGATATGTATTTGAAAGAAATCAACTTTATATCTCAAAGTGTAATGTCAGACATACAATCCATACAAGTCTGTTCCGAGATCGAACAGAACCGAAGGCACTTCTCACGAAGCCCTTGCAAATCCGGATAATTTCCAATCACGTCCGGACTTCCCGTCACTAAGGGTGATAAAACCTCTAAATCAGAGATCAACCGATGTAGAGTAACTCGACGGTAATCCTTCCGTTTTCAAAAATATCCGGTCTTCAACACTGGTCAGCAAATGCGATTCATAACGACGTATCACATATTCGGAATGGGTTATATGACCCCATGGTCCTTTCCCGGCTAACCCGAATAGTGAGAGAACTATTTAAAAATAAGTGTGGCATTCAAATTCATCCAATTCACAACAAATACCCATTCAAGGTAATTATTGATAGTCGGTTATTTAACTATCAATAAAGATGCGCAACATCATCAGATTCCAAATAATCTTCCAAATTATTTATCTTCCAAAATATCTCTACTGGATATATAATTTCCACACTTCAAAAATAAATCAACGTTTATTTTTAAAACGAATTCACATTCCTTTTATAAATTCCATAGTGAATTTATATTTTTCAAATATCTACTGATATATGATTTTCAAATCGATTTCAAATATTCACTTTCAATTTATCTTTAGAAAGATAATTCTCAAACGTTCATTTCATATTGGAAAAGCAATTCCATACTTATTTAATAATAAGTAATTCACAAATCTATTTATTTTCAACATTTGAAAATAATCGATATACTTAAATCAATATTAAGTATAAATTTCATTCTTTTAAGGAAATCATTCTCTTAAGCACATTTATTTGAGTCAAAACGAATGTTACGTAAAACATCGTTACAACGACTCAAAATCACTAGTATAGGGATTCGGAATCAAGATAGATGTATAAATCCCAATACTATATAAAACATTCCCTTTCGGAAATCATTTACTATAACAACAGTGTTATAGTCCACCATTTCCTTCTTCCTCGAAAACGTCTATTTCAACAATAAATGTTGAAATCTATGATTTCGATATTTAACACATTTTAAAACATCGTTAAGACAATTAACTTCATTTTTAATGTCACTTTCCCAAAACCATATCCATTTTACTTAAAAATATATTCACTGTCCAAAATCGTGAATATACTTCACTAACCAAATTTCAATAATCTCTACACATTTTATTTCAAGAATTATCCACTATCCAAAATCGTGGATAAAATTCCCTTAATATCCTTCTATATTAAATTCATCAAATTTGATTGATTTTCGAATTTATAAAACAACGTTTATAAATTCTATTTCTATTTTATAACAACTTCGATTTATAAATTTCTTTTATTAACTTCTAAAATTCACTTATCAAAATAAGTGATTTCGGATTTATAAAAACAATCGTTTATAAATCACATTTTTTCTTTACAACAATTTCAACTTATAAAATCATTTTATTTCACAACATCTATTCATTTCATACTTCTCAATATAAATCTATTAAATTCATTCACTTATGAAATCCATTTATACTTCATTTTAACACTTATAAACTCGTTTTATAATTCCAATAATTTTAATTTATAAATATCCATTTTATAAATCTTTTATGCAAATCGTTTATAGTTATTCAAAAATGCCAACTTAAACCATTTTATAAATCAATCAACTGTTTATTTCGAAAATGACACTTTGGTTATATTTCACAAAAATCATAATTTCTATAACTTTAAAAGTTGAACGTTTATAAATCAATTCAAAAATTAAATAAACGTATACTTTCAAAAATCACTTTAAATATCCTTTTAAAGTAAGAATCGTTATTTTTAACTTCAAAAAAATGAATCTGATGATGCAACGCACCAATTAGTCCATCACAACATTCAATATCATATATCAATACGATAATCAACAAATATCACAATATTTGTAAATAAATAAATACTGGTGAGGAATCCAGTTGGATCCCTCCAACCTGTTTCCCTGCATCAACAGACGTTAGCACAATACCAATTCCACTCGAGGTGGAATATCACGGTATATGGGTTTTATAAAAATCATCCGCTTACTAACGGCGCAATAGGGTCTCATCCGCTATACGAGGCGGGAAATCAATCAATCCAATATATACAGATGCCAATATGTATATATTGCTATATATATAGATATATCCTACTATATCTAATATCACATCCAAATAGCAATCAATCAGTCAATAACTGCCAAACAAAATTTAATTTGAGTGAGAAAATTCTCACCTTAGCTTTTAATTTGCCATCCACTTCCGTTTTCATCATTTCTTCATTGTATTAACCTTGTATAATTATTTACACAATTTATTAATATTTGAATCAATCGACTAATAAATTTTCATTTGGTAATTTTAATTCATCGGTGATTTCGTTTTAAACAGTTAATTTTAAATTTTAACTGATTTCCTTTTGAAATAAACTTATTTAGCTAAGATTTTATTTTGACCCAATTTCTTTTAATAAATTTATCTAACAAAATTTAAATTAAAACTAAATTTCCCTTAATAAATTATTTTCAGTGGTTAAAATAAGTAAATAAGTTAAGAAAACAAATTCATTACCAAACCATTATTTTTAATATAAACTCTTCAACATTTTAATTCTATATATTTTCCATAAATCTTAACTATATGTATATATTTACTTTACTGTAAATAAACTTCCTATTCTATATATATATATATATATATCTACATATACTAAATTCAATTAAAATAGCAAATACCTTCTTTACTGTTTACATTTCAAAGCCACAGATGAATATTTGTTTGATTAAATTTTAAATCAACAGTTATACCTTACTGTCGACTTCCCCACAACCTCGACGCTAGAACGTGAGCATCACCACCACCGATTTGCTCGAACTCGAGCCTGCCATTGCCTTCTACTATCCCTCGCATCCCCCCATGACATTTCGAACCCAGGCCCAGACTCGAGTTCTCCACCGTACTCGCCGCCTGACCCACAGAAAATCGATGAGTCCCTCTGCTATGCTCTGTCCATCGCCTCCGCTTGATGCCGGCCTCGAGTACACTGCCTTCGACCACATCATCTCGCGTACCCCTCACTCGACGTCGCGACATCACCCAATCACAGCCGCGAAGATCCACACCCAAACGATTCCAGTCGTCGTCATGGATCCCAGCGCCGCCGCCCTTCTCCTCGCGTTCGCGATTTGACTGCATCGCCCTCCAGGTACTCACGTACGCGAGCACGCGTTACCTCTGCCAGCGACAAATATTATTGAGAACGAAGGGATTGAATCGGAATTGAATCTGCTGTGATCCCTAATTTTTTGCTGAGACACCATTTGATTTTTTTATTATTCTTCGATTTCAATAACTAAAGGGAAGGGATTTGAATTCGTGAATGAGGTTGAAGAGAGAGAGGGGAACTCGATTTAAACTGGAAACAAGTGAGAGGGGTTCGACCATTATATTTATTTTCTTCTGTGAATCGAAGTGAGGGAGAGGAGTATTTTAAACGAGTACAGCCATGTTTTGCACGATTTGTTCCTTGATTTCTGGCGTGATTCTTGGCGTGTTCAAAGGAAATGATCGTGGTGATGTTAACTGATATAATTACCAATTTTAAATTGAATTCAATTTGAAAATTTCCAATGCGTTTATGCGTCGTACGTTCACATAACAGCTCCGATCAATACGAAATTTGAAATCCAACAACAATTCAATATTACGGACCCAATGGAACTGGTTTCGTCGAATTTCGAGACTGTGCCTCGGACGGCTATTTTTAAATATCGATTCGAATGATATAATTTCAAAACTGAACAAATCATTTTCAAATTCGATTTTGAAGCTTCTTATATCTTCAGTAAAATCAATATGAATTTTAAAAGCCTTTGAAATATTTTTCTTCAACTTTAAAATTGAAGATTCAAATTTTTATTCGACTATCAACAGATTAAATTTTATAATTTAATCGCCAATTTCAAAGTTATATTGGGGATTCAAATTAAATTATCGTTCAAATATTTAAAATTAATTAAATATTTTCAAATTTAATTTGTTCAAAATTCTGGGTCGTTACAATTAGTGTTTTGCTCAAGAGTACTACAAACAAAATTAGGAAAAATATTAGAAAAATCTTTGTTAATCAAAATTCTGTCCAATTTACAATGAATATTTTTTTCTATACCAAATTTTTAGGTAAATTTACTTCTAATTATGTAAGGTTCAAATAGACTAGTCTCAAGTAAAAATTTGTTTAACCTATCTAATTTGCTTTGAGGAAATTTATTACCACCAAATTTTTCAAAGACATGCAAAACAGTATTAAAATCGACCATAAATAACCAAGAAAAACTATATACTAGATTCATAGCCTTTAATCTACACCACATATCTTAGAAGCTTGGCCAGCTACCATTAAGAGAAATCAAAGAAAGAAAAGCTAGGAAACAAGTAGAAAGCTTGAAGAAATTAAGCAAAGAAAAAATCTCAACCTTCTTAACAACAAGGTAAGGTAAATAATAGATTTACACCTCATTTTTATTAATTTTGGTTTCAACATAAGATCCGAGTTGATTTTGCAAATAATATGTCATGATATGATTACTTAAATGGATATATATGCTTATTGATGATTTATGTTGCTTCACATAGATTTTATGATAAGTTTAATTTGAAAAACCTATTAAATGACATCCAAATAATTTGCGTCTTTGATATATGGTCAAAAACATTAATTACGAAGTGGGTTTCAAGTTTCATAATTTTCTAAGTTATTCTGGATTTATTATGAATTTTCTATAAAACAAAATTGTTAAAATTGGGTTTAAATTAATTACGGCAATTATATACCGATTTTGGGTTTGAAATTTAAATATGTTAGAAAACATATTAGAAGTAAATTACGGTAATTTTTTGGGAATTTTCCTATGTATTTTACTATAGATATAAATTTATTTAAGGTATGGGAATTAAATATTTTATATGTTTTACCATGGAGAGGGGCTTCTTTGTTAAATGTTTTAGTTGCTAATTTCTGTAATACCCCAAAATTTTGTGAAAAATCATTTTTGTAAAATGATTTAATTTTTGAAATATTTAGATTTAAATATGGTGAAATTTCTGGAATAAATAGTGTGCAAGTATATGTGTGCACGTGCACACTGAAATGGCACAAGGAAGAACTCCAAATTTCTTGGATTTAAAACAAGAATTAAAAAGCAATACAAACATGATTTTGCAACATGGATATTTGATTTCTGGAATTATATGGATCATCTTAGAAAATAAGAAAAGTAAGTTTTACTTTAAATCAGTAAACAGATTTTATTTAAAACCCAGAAAAGAAAATTATACATATATATGTTATAAGGATTTGTAAACCTGTATACATATAGGTGCATATGTTTCTGAAATTAAAGAGGAATTAAATAAGCCTAGATAAGATATGTATACAAATATACATTTTTAAATACTGAAAAATATATATATATAAGCAAGTGAAACTATAACATTAAAATGACATGAAATGTGATACAAGTCAATATGCTTGTATAGGCAAAAATAGCAAAGGGGATTCTCAGAAATAATTAAAATATAAAATAGGATAGTCACACTTTTAACATGACTAGGTGAGTGGCCATTTTCTGAAAAGTAAAAGAAAGAAAATGCAGCCTTTAAATTGGTTAATATGGCCGGGGTATTATGAATGAAAAATGCATGATGCTAGCCAGGACAGAAATGGAATTCTGTTTTAACAAAACCCTAGTGGAAAAATGCATATAAATAGGCAGTTTTAGCCAGTAGAATTATCTTTACCCCGAGCTGCACAAAAATAAAAAAGGAAGAAAAATATTGGAAGGAAGAAGAAAACACTCATACAAGGATTTTCTGGATTAATAAGAAGAAATATTTAGGTGAGCAACCTCACTGAGTTCATGGCATTAAGACCTGAGATGAGGCAGCCACTTTTTATATTGCCATTTATATATTTCTGGTTTTGATGTATATGATTTCATCAATGCTTTTTGGATGTCTTATTTTAAATCTGATATGAATTAATATGGATGATTTTGATGATCTTTGATTGGTTGAGACATTTGTCTTTGGATGTGTATCATACTGTTTTATTTATACTCATAAATGTTAAAGTCTAGGATCTTAAAATTATATAGAGAATACTCTCAACTGTTATAGATCTATGGCATGGAAACTTTACAAAAATGTTGGGTGCTGCATTATACTTGGTATAAGTGCTGAGGCTTGAAAAGAAAAATGTTAAGGGTGCAATAGAAATTTTCTAAGTGCTGAGCCCTTAATCAAATCAAAAAAAAAGAAGAAATTCACAGCTAAAATTATGATTGAACCAGATCCTGAATCTGAATCAATCATAAAGGCTTGCAGATCAATATAATAAGAACATGCCATGCCTCTTTTACAGTTGAAAATATTCTTATATTTTACTAAGATCAAGACATATTGACCCCATTTAGGAAATAACTGTCTACTTATTTCTGAGGAGAATTATGCTAGGAAAGATTATGGATGTTTCCATGTTTGCAGTGACATGTTCACTTAGCATATTTGATGATAGGATTTAAGACAATACACTAGTAAATAAACTAGGGAAGGGAAGGCCAAGAAGGCTACTGGAATGCTTGTCATATTTGAAGTATGCAAGTTGGCACATGGTTTGTTTAAGCCCTGAGATCTTTGTGCAATGATGTGAATTAGTTCATTGCAATGTGTCCCTGTGATTCCTTATTAGCAGATGAGGCAGGGATTTAAATTGAATTATACAACCTGTAAATGAAGAAATAGGAATATGGATATTTCTTAGGTTGAATGGTATGGAACCAAGATGGTCCCAGTGAATGCAATTGATGCAAATAGATAATTATGTTTGCATGATTATGTATGCAAGTGTAAGAATGATAAATGAACATATCATACCTGAATCAACTTAATTATACTATGTTAAAGTAATTGATTGCAGGAATTTGCTTAAATAACTAATTGGTGCTCTTATATTCTCTATTGCTTAATATCATGAATGTATTGATGTTACTCATACCAGATCATAGATCTGACCCTTGTTTGCTCATGGCATATGGGGTGTCTCATTTTAAAATGAGGCAGCCACTTATTCTCTTTCAGGTAACCCAGGCACTAAGTAAAAAATGAAGTTATGGCTATTATGGAGGAGTGAATGAACATGCTAGCTAGTTTCAATAAGAGCTTAAATTGATTATATCTGCATGTATTCAGGAAAAATTTTATGTTTCTAAGATTTCCAGTCATGTATTGAATATTTTATGGTTAGTGATCAAGTTGCTCTTATGTTCTGTAAAGTGTCAGATTAAATTAGTTGTTCTGTCGAAATTGTTGTGTGTTAAGGTTTGATTTGTTTTTGAAGTAGTGTCTGAAACATAAACATGAAAAATATGCTCAAGTATCAGCTATATAAATCTGGTAAGAAATATACAATTATGTGAGCTACTGTTTTGCATAATTTATATTATGTCTTAGCTAATCTTGAGACATAACAAAGCACTGAGTTTTAGAATAAAATCTGGATTTAGCTAGAAGTAAACTTATAAGGATTATAGTTTCCTTTTTACTGAAATGCTTTGTAAATAAGTTTGAATTCATTTCTGAATCGTATTGAGAAAAGTAAAATGTTTTTAAAAGCTTCAAACAGAATGCAATGAATGGTATCTCCATTGCTTTGAACTAGTGTGTAGCAGATACAGGATACATGAGTTAACCAGCTTCAAATAAATGAAGTATTGGTTGATCATGATAGATTGTATTTTGAAAATAAAAATGCATTTCAAAGCTTAGTACATTTTGCAATTGTTTCACCCAGTTTTCTGGAAAATGAGCAAAGATACTGACATGTACATGTATATTTGTGTACATGTTGATATTTGGGCAAAAATATAAACATAAATTCCTAGAACAATTGTAGGAAAGGGTTTCAAAAATAATAAAGTAAGAAATATTGTTTTGTATGTTAGATTATAGGCAAAAATTAAATATATATGTGCAGATATAGGTAGATATCAGATTTCAAACCATACAGGAGAAAAATAAAAAGAAAAACAAAAATTGTGTTTGAACCGACCAGCATAGCACTCGAACTCGTGACCTTTCATGTATAAGTTAGGCGCGTTTCCATTACGCCTAGATGTTGCTTGTGTTCACTTATGATCCACTTTCTTTTAGCCTGAGTTTGATACTATCCAGACTTTAACATAATCAACCATATTATATGCTTGCTTTCCACTGATTATTACTTGATCATTGCTTAATTATAATAACAGACTAAAGTACATGTTTCCATTGGATTCTATGGTCAAAAATCAGGATACAATAATTAATCTTTTAAAAGGGAATTATCACATTTTTAATAGATTTAAAAGGATTTCTACTTACATATTAACATGCTCTGATTCTAGTAGAATTTAACATAGATATCTTCATATATGTATGTTAGGAATGATTTAGATTTAAAACAATATTTTTATATTGTGAAAGATCCTGGATATATTTTGTTTATTGGATAAAGAAAATGACCCTGGGAAATTATATTTGTAATGAATGATATATCTATATATCATCTCTTAAAAAAAAATCCTTATGAAATTAGGGTGAAAATAGGAGGGTCATTTCAGTTGGTATCAGAGCACTTGGTTGCATTGATTGTTAAGTATTATAGAAATGTAATATGTCTGTTTGTTTTGGATGAAATAATTTAGATAAGAAAACAGAAATTACAGAAGTACTCATAATATACTAATACCATTTGCCCAGAATTTAGTTAGCAGACCATGGTAGGAAGAGGATCTCATCACAATGCAGGACCCAGTGCACCTCAAATGCTTGATATGCAAGAATTTGTGAGGGTTTTAAGAGATGGAATTGGGCATAGGCCTGAGAACCCACATGAAGAGCTTTCAAAACTATTGAAGACTTATTCCAATTTGGGAGGCATGAGTTTTGAAGGAACTGGGAGTGTGATGGAAATTCAAGCATGGTTGAGAACACTTGATAGGATTTTCAATGACATTCAGTTGGATAACCAAAGGAAGAGGCAAGTAGCTTCTAGACAACTGAAAGGGGTAGCTTTAAGCTAGTGGGAGGTGATCATAGCTGGAAGAAATGAAAATGAAATCACTTGGAATCAGTTCAAGGAGATGTTGGAGGCAAGATTTGTACCAGCATCAGCCAAGACCATTTTGCTTGAAGAATTTATCAAACTTAGGCAGGGAACTTTGAATGTCACTGAATACACTCGAATGTTTGAGGGGCTATCTAATTATGGAGCAATGCTAGTGGCAGATGAAGCATCCAAAAATGATAGGTATATAAAAGGACTGAACCCAGGACTTAGCAGAGCTATGCTACCATATGCAGATAGAACATTTGATCAAGTAATTGATCTGGCCTTGAAACTGGAACAACATGACAAAGAAAGAGAGAAATATAGGAATTTTAAGAGCAACAACAAGAAGGATAAGGGAAGATATCACCCTTATGATAAAAAGAAGGAGGAGGCAGACAACAGGAAGAGTAAAGATACAAAAGCCAATGATACTAAGAAGAAATTGGTTTGCCATCATTGTGGAAAAGAAGGACACATCAAACCAAGGTGCCCAGAGTTAAAAGGAGGAGCCTTCAAATGCTACCTATGTGGGAAAGAGGGGCATATGAAGAGGAACTGTCCTGAGAATAAACAGCAAGGGAAATTGGCAACTTTGGAAGGTAAAGGAAAATCTGCAGTAAAAATTGATGCTGAAAATCATGGCCAAGTGGAAGGTACATTACTCATTTGTGCCATACCCATACCAGTAGTATATGATACTGGAGCAACACACTCTTTGATTTCCTATGAATTAGTTAAAGTGTTAAAATTAAACTGCATATTGGTTGAAACCCCATTGCTTGTACAAAGTCCCCTAGGGAGTTCTAGTGTTTTGAACATGAATTGTGTGGATGTGGAGTTAAACATAGGAGGAAATATTTTTATTTCCAATTTATATGTTTTAAATTACCCAAATATAGGAGTTATATTGGGGGTAGATTGGTTAAGGCAATTTAAAGCCATAATTAATTTAGACTCATCCACCATATCATTGCAAAATTCTAGAGGCCAGAGGATCACAGTTCTATGTGAAGTAGCTAAGGAAGGGAAATTGTATCATTTAGTTGACTTAGAAAAAGATCTGAGTGAACTAACCATTGAAGAAATTCCCATAGTTAATGAATACTTGGATGTGTTTGGGGAAGTTAAGGGTGTTCCACACCACAGACCAGTTGAGTTTCAAATTAATCTCATTCCAGGAGCAAGTCCAATAATCAAGAAACCTTATAGGATGGGGCCAAGTGAACTGAAAGAATTGAAAAATCAGTTGGAAGAATTAGAAGGCAAGGGATTTATAAGGCCAAGCAATTCCTGCTGGGGTTCTCCAGTAGTGTTTGTAAGAAAACATGATGGTACCTTGAGAATGTGCATAGATTACAGGGAACTAAATAAAGTAACCATCAAGAATAAATACCCATTGCCTAGAATAGATGATCTCTTTGACCAACTCAGTGAAGCTAAAATATTTTCTAGACTAGACTTAGCATCAGGATTCCATCAAATGAAGGTTGAAGACTCAAGTGTTAAGTATACTGCATTTAACACAAGATATGGCTTATATGAATTTTTGGTTATGCCATTTGGTTTGACAAATGCTCCTT
Organism: Allium fistulosum; assembly: GCA_030737815.1. Taxonomy (NCBI): domain Eukaryota; kingdom Viridiplantae; phylum Streptophyta; class Magnoliopsida; order Asparagales; family Amaryllidaceae; genus Allium; species Allium fistulosum. The sequence continues at coordinate 968,383,830 of CM060908.1, read as the reverse complement.
CATATTTTGTTGATTTAATGAATAGAATATTTAGAGATTATTTAGACAAGTTTGTACTGATTTTTATTGATGACATTTTGATTTATTCCAAGACAGTGGAAGAGCATAAAAATCATTTGCATTTAGTTTTGTCAAGGCTAAGGGAAAATGATTTAAAGGAAAAATTTTCAAAATGTGCATTTTGGAAAGAAGAAGTGCATTTTCTTGGGCATGTTATCTCTGCCAAAGGAATATCAGTAAACCCTAATAAGGTAGTGGCAATCCAAGCATGGAAAAGGCCTAGTACCATCAGTGAGATTAGATCATTTATGGGGATGGCAGGATATTATAGGAGATTTATAAAAGATTTCTCAAAAATATCATCACCACTTACCAATTTAACTAGAAAGAACCAAGCCTTTGTATGGACAGAAAAATGTGAGCAAGCTTTTATCAAAATAAAGGAAGCTATGATTAATGCACCAGTATTGAGAGTGCCAGAAGGGAATGAAAATTTGGTTGTGTACACTGATGCAAGTGGCTCTGGGTTAGGGGCTGTGTTGATGCAGCAAGACCAGGTGGTAGCCTATGCATCTAGGCAATTAAAGCCACATGAAACCAGATATGCAACCCATGATCTTGAACTAGCAGCAGTTGTGTATGCTTTGAAACTTTGGAGACATTATTTTTTAGGTGCCAAATTCATTTTGTACAGTGATCATAAGGCACTGAAATATTTATTCTCACAAAAAGATTTGAACATGAGGCAACATAGATGGGTAGAGTTCCTAGCTGCCTATGATTTAGATATACTGTATACACCAGGCAAGGCAAATAAAGTTGCAGATGCCTTGAGTAGACAACATGCCAAAGTAGCCATGTTGATGATGGAAGAATTTAAGGATTTGTCTATACTTACTGATTTGGAAATTGAGGAAAACAATGGGGTACAAATGATGTCCATTGAAGAAGGTGAAGGTAAAGGGAAATTAAGTATGATATCTCTGCAATCAGATTTACTTCTTAAGATTGGGAAAATGCAGGGACAAGACCTAAACATGGTGGAAAAGAAAATGCTCATATCAAAAGGGGAGGAAGTAATAAATTATCAAGTTGATAAAAATGGTTATTTAAGGAATAAAAATAGAATATGTGTTCCAGAAAATATAGAATTGAAGGAGGAAATATTAAATGAGTACCATAGGAGTAAGTACTCCATACACCCAGGTAGCACAAAGATGTATCAAAATTTGAAAAGAAATCTTTGGTGGAAGGGGATGAAGTCAGATGTGGCCAGATATGTTGCAAGGTGCATGACTTGCCAACAAGTCAAGGCAGAGACACAAAGGCCATCAGGACTATTGCAACCCCTTAGTATACCACAGTGGAAGTGGGAGGACATATCTATGGATTTCATAGATGGTCTGCCTAGATCTAAGAAGGGAAACACAAGTATATGGGTAATAGTGGATAGGCTAACTAAGGTAGCACATTTTATCCCAGTTAAAACAGAAAGAAATGCTCCAAAATTGGCTCAAATATTCATGAAAGAGGTAGTAAGGTTGCATGGCATGTCCAAAACCATTGTGAGTGATAGGGATACCATCTTCACCTCAAGGTTTTGGAAAAGTTTTCAAGAGGCCATGGGGAGTGAATTGTGCTTAAGCACTGCCTACCATCCACAATCAGATGGTCAAACTGAGGTGGTGAACAAAGTCTTAGAGGATTTGTTGAGAGCATGCACACTGGACTTTGGAGGCAAATGGGAAGACCACCTCCATCTAGCTGAATTCACATACAATAACAGTTACCAAAGCACCATAGGGATGGCACCATTTGAAGCCTTATATGGCAAGCCATGTTTATCACCTATATGCTGGGTAGAGACTGGAGAAAGGACTGTTCTTGGACCTAAATATGTTAAAGAAACTACAGAGAAAATTGGGTTAATAAGAAAAAGAATAGCAGCAGCTCAAGATAGGCAAAAGAAATTTGTAGATAGGAAGAGAAAGCAAGTGGAATATGAAGTGGGAGACTTTGTTTTCATCAAGATCTCACCTATGAAGAAAGTCATGAGATTTGGCAAGCAAGGTAAGCTTACACCAAGGTATGTTGGACCCTATAAAATTCTGGAAAGAATTGGTTCATTGGCTTACAAATTAGAACTACCAGAGGAAATGAAAGCAATGCATAATGTTTTTCATGTGTCCCAACTTAGAAGATGGGTACATGATAAAGAAGACATTTTGGAAGAGCCTACCAAAATTCAAATAAATCCTGACTTGGTTTATGAAAAAGAACCAGTGGGGATTGTAGCCAAGGAAGAAAAGAAATTAAGGAGCAAAACCTTGAAACTAGTTAAGATCCAGTGGAGTAGTGATCCTAATGACTGCACATGGGAGTTAGAGGATAAGATTAGAATGGATTATCCTAAGCTTTTTGCAAATTAAAAGGTATTTTTTTTTCTGGAAAATTTTGTTATGCATGGTTGATATGGTTGAATTTGTTTGCTTATGCATATGTTTGATAAATTTTCAGAAAAGAAAATAATGCTTGTTAGAAAAATTGTGAGGACACAATTCCTAAAAGGAGGGGTGAATGTAATACCCCAAAATTTTGTGAAAAATCATTTTTGTAAAATGATTTAATTTTTGAAATATTTAGATTTAAATATGGTGAAATTTCTGGAATAAATAGTGTGCAAGTATATGTGTGCACGTGCACACTGAAATGGCACAAGGAAGAACTCCAGATTTCTTGGATTTAAAACAAGAATTAAAAAGCAATACAAACATGATTTTGCAACATGGATATTTGATTTCTGGAATTATATGGATCATCTTAGAAAATAAGAAAAGTAAGTTTTACTTTAAATCAGTAAACAGATTTTATTTAAAACCCAGAAAAGAAAATTATACATATATATGTTATAAGGATTTGTAAACCTGTATACATATAGGTGCATATGTTTCTGAAATTAAAGAGGAATTAAATAAGCCTAGATAAGATATGTATACAAATATACATTTTTAAATACTGAAAAATATATATATATAAGCAAGTGAAACTATAACATTAAAATGACATGAAATGTGATACAAGTCAATATGCTTGTATAGGCAAAAATAGCAAAGGGGATTCTCAGAAATAATTAAAATATAAAATAGGATAGTCACACTTTTAACATGACTAGGTGAGTGGCCATTTTCTGAAAAGTAAAAGAAAGAAAATGCAGCCTTTAAATTGGTTAATATGGCCGGGATATTATGAATGAAAAATGCATGATGCTAGCCAGGACAGAAATGGAATTCTGTTTTAACAAAACCCTAGTGGAAAAATGCATATAAATAGGCAGTTTTAGCCAGTAGAATTATCTTTACCCGAGCTGCACAAAAATAAAAAAGGAAGAAAAATATTGGAAGGAAGAAGAAAACACTCATACAAGGATTTTCTGGATTAATAAGAAGAAATATTTAGGTGAGCAACCTCACTGAGTTCATGGCATTAAGACCTGAGATGAGGCAGCCACTTTTTATATTGCCATTTATATATTTCTGGTTTTGATGTATATGATTTCATCAATGCTTTTTGGATGTCTTATTTTAAATCTGATATGAATTAATATGGATGATTTTGATGATCTTTGATTGGTTGAGACATTTGTCTTTGGATGTGTATCATACTGTTTTATTTATACTCATAAATGTTAAAGTCTAGGATCTTAAAATTATATAGAGAATACTCTCAACTGTTATAGATCTATGGCATGGAAACTTTACAAAAATGTTGGGAGCTGCATTATACTTGGTATAAGTGCTGAGGCTTGAAAAGAAAAATGTTAAGGGTGCAATAGAAATTTTCTAAGTGCTGAGCCCTTAATCAAATCAAAAAAAAAGAAGAAATTCACAGCTAAAATTATGATTGAACCAGATCCTGAATCTGAATCAATCATAAAGGCTTGCAGATCAATATAATAAGAACATGCCATGCCTCTTTTACAGTTGAAAATATTCTTATATTTTACTAAGATCAAGACATATTGACCCCATTTAGGAAATAACTGTCTACTTATTTCTGAGGAGAATTATGCTAGGAAAGATTATGGATGTTTCCATGTTTGCAGTGACATGTTCACTTAGCATATTTGATGATAGGATTTAAGACAATACACTAGTAAATAAACTAGGGAAGGGAAGGCCAAGAAGGCTGCTGGAATGCTTGTCATATTTGAAGTATGCAAGTTGGCACATGGTTTGTTTAAGCCCTGAGATCTTTGTGCAATGATGTGAATTAGTTCATTGCAATGTGTCCCTGTGATTCCTTATTAGCAGATGAGGCAGGGATTTAAATTGAATTATACAACCTGTAAATGAAGAAATAGGAATATGGATATTTCTTAGGTTGAATGGTATGGAACCAAGATGGTCCCAGTGAATGCAATTGATGCAAATAGATAATTATGTTTGCATGATTATGTATGCAAGTGTAAGAATGATAAATGAACATATCATACCTGAATCAACTTAATTATACTATGTTAAAGTAATTGATTGCAGGAATTTGCTTAAATAACTAATTGGTGCTCTTATATTCTCTATTGCTTAATATCATGAATGTATTGATGTTACTCATACCAGATCATAGATCTGACCCTTGTTTGCTCATGGCATATGGGGTGTCTCATTTTAAAATGAGGCAGCCACTTATGCTCTTTCAGGTAACCCAGGCACTAAGTAAAAAATGAAGTTATGGCTATTATGGAGGAGTGAATGAACATACTAGCTAGTTTCAATAAGAGCTTAAATTGATTATATCTGCATGTATTCAGGAAAAATTTTATGTTTCTAAGATTTCCAGTCATGTATTGAATATTTTATGGTTAGTGATCAAGTTGCTCTTATGTTCTGTAAAGTGTCAGATTAAATTAGTTGTTCTGTCGAAATTGTTGTGTGTTAAGGTTTGATTTGTTTTTGAAGTAGTGTCTGAAACATAAACATGAAAAATATGCTCAAGTATCAGCTATATAAATCTGGTAAGAAATATACAATTATGTGAGCTACTGTTTTGCATAATTTATATTATGTCTTAGCTAATCTTGAGACATAACAAAGCACTGAGTTTTAGAATAAAATCTGGATTTAGCTAGAAGTAAACTTATAAGGATTATAGTTTCCTTTTTACTGAAATGCTTTGTAAATAAGTTTGAATTCATTTCTGAATCGTATTGAGAAAAGTAAAATGTTTTTAAAAGCTTCAAACAGAATGCAATGAATGGTATCTCCATTGCTTTGAACTAGTGTGTAGCAGATACAGGATACAAGAGTTAACCAGCTTCAAATAAATGAAGTATTGGTTGATCATGATAGATTGTATTTTGAAAATAAAAATGCATTTCAAAGCTTAGTACATTTAGCAATTGTTTCACCCAGTTTTCTGGAAAATGAGCAAAGATACTGACATGTACATGTATATCTGTGTACATGTTGATATTTGGGCAAAAATATAAACATAAATTCCTAGAACAATTGTAGGAAAGGGTTTCAAAAATAATAAAGTAAGAAATATTGTTTTGTATGTTGGATTATAGGCAAAAATTAAATATATATGTGCAGATATAGGTAGATATCAGATTTCAAACCATACAGGAGAAAAATAAAAAGAAAAACAAAAATTGTGTTTGAACCGACCAGCATAGCACTCGAACTCGTGACCTTTCATGTATAAGTTAGGCGCGTTTCCATTACGCCTAGATGTTGCTTGTGTTCACTTATGATCCACTTTCTTTTAGCCTGAGTTTGATACTATCCAGACTTTAACACAATCAACCATATTATATGCTTGCTTTCCACTGATTATTACTTGATCATTGCTTAATTATAATAACAGACTAAAGTACATGTTTCCATTGGATTCTATGGTCAAAAATCAGGATACAATAATTAATCTTTTAAAAGGGAATTATCACATTTTTAATAGATTTAAAAGGATTTCTACTTACATATTAACATGCTCTGATTCTAGTAGAATTTAACATAGATATCTTCATATATGTATGTTAGGAATGATTTAGATTTAAAACAATATTTTTATATTGTGAAAGATCCTGGATATATTTTGTTTATTGGATAAAGAAAATGACCCTGGGAAAATATATTTGTAATGAATGATATATCTATATATCATCTCTTAAAAAAAATCCTTATGAAATTAGGGTGAAAATAGGAGGGTCATTTCAATTTCTGAATTCGATAGCACTTTTAAAAGGAGAATTTTGAAAAGAAATGGGCAACCAATTGTATTTTTACAAATAAGGTATGCTAGTTGAAAAGCAATTATTTAAAAGGCTATAAAACAGTTTGTTTATAATTTACTACTTTGCCACTTCCATCTGCAAACTTTCATCGTCATACCTTCACCTATGAACCCATTCGAAACCAACGCACATGGTAGCAAGAAATTGATACGTAGTGCATTGGAGAAAGGCGGAAGGTACATCATCGAAACTTAGCTTTTGAAGGGGTAGAAGCCACTCTCATTGACTTTGAACTATTTTTGTTTATAAAGGATGCTTTCGAAGGGGTTATATTAGCTTTCGACTTGATCAATTTTCCTTTGTTTTAGAAAAAAAGTCTTTGAAAAGGTTGCTACCTTTTTTTTAAAAGAAGCTTTCGAAAGGATAGCTTTGAATATATTCGAAACCTAGCTGCCGCAATCTACCTTTCGAATAAGTTAACGCCGCTTTTATAGCCTTTGAACAATGTATTCAAAAGGGTTGCACTACTAGAAAAGGCTTGAATTCCGACAGCGAGGACCAACGGCTTCCGACGGCTAATTTCCGACGGCTTTCGACGGGCCGTCGGCGGCCGTCGGAAGCCGTCAGAAAACTGCGATTATAGGGCTCAGCCGAGCCCTCTTCTTCTTCCTCATTGCATACGAAGATTATATCAAAAAATCCCCAATTTTGTTCTCCAAGCTTCCAATCCCTAATTTCGAGCTTCCGGATCCTCCACGGCTGCCTAATCAACCTCCATTACTCTTAATCTCAGGTATAATCTCTTATTTTTGTAAAAAATCAGTTTTTACCATAATTTTAGATTTGCATAAATTGATAAATTAGGGCGAATTAGGGATTGCAATTGTTTCCAATAGCGTAATAACGGTTTATAGCATCACATGGTATACGTATTTCATCTTTTATCGTGAAATTGTGAAAAAACATGTATAATTTGTGGTTGTTCATGTATATGTAAATTGTTGTGTATGCCTTTATTGTACGATTGTATATGTTAGTTGGAATAAGATAAAATGAATGAATGAACTCGAAGTATTATATTGTGCACGTATTTACTTATGAAACAAAAAAAATGCATTACTCTAAATTATAATGGTGTGTATTAAAAAATGACAAAAATGTTAAACCAGCCTTAAGTTGATGTAATACGTCGAATAAATGTGTTAAATTAATTCATATATTTTTTTTAAATCCAAAATCCACGTCTATTACTCACCGTTCATTAATTGAAAAATTGTTGTTGTTTAATATGGGTATACTAAATAAAACAACGATAGAATTTTTTTGAAAACAATAGATTTCGTGTATACAAATATTTCTTAAGCTACTTATTAGCATTCGAAAAAGGAAAAAAATTGTTCTGTTAATTAGAATTCCAGTAATAATTAGATCCATTTCAAATTATTCTCTAAATAAAGCATTTTTATTCTCTAAACTAAGCATTTTCGTGGGCTGGCATTATAATACAAGCGAACTAAATCCAACGTACTTTCCTTTTTCTTCCACACTAGAAATGAACGGGTATAATGTATCTAATAAATCTGTGTGTGTATATAATGACAAAAAAATAGAATTACATTTTTAAGTTACAAATATGAACTTAACTAATATTTTTCAACTCAACTTATAAAGACACAGAGTCCGAAACATGAAATGATGGATTCCTTATTTAGGCCAAACGGCACTGAAGACAAGGGGATCATCAAGTAAGCCACTTGGCTGGGTTTTATTCCAAAATTTTTGCACTGATATTTAATTGGCTTTTCTATGTTTTTTTTTACATTCTTTCACTGTTATTGCGATGGCTTAAATGTAGTGTTTTGTTTTCTGAAAGTTATCTTAATTTGTAGGGAACTTATGCTTGATTTTTACACTAGCTCTGGCAAGAGGAAGCTTGAGAATATTATTATATTCAGGTAATATTGTATTTTGCTTCTTTTACAAGATGCAATCTAGTTTCAGGCGCTTGCTAAATTTATTTTTACTTCTGCAAAAAGCATGAATTAATTTTTTGATATGAACATCCAATGCGTTTCCTGTCAACTATTGATTTGAGTTTACAAAGTTGTATTAAGCTGCATTTATATTGCAATTTGTGCTTGTCTGACTTTGTAGCGGGCACTGCTTGCTGTTTTTGCACCATGTTGAAATACTTATTCAAAAACAATAGCAGATAGTAAAGTCTAATTTTTGTTATTTGTACAACAGGGATGGAGTGAGTGAGTCTCAGTTCAATCAAGTAATGAACATAGAGTTGGATCAAATCATAGAGGTATGATTTCATTAAGCATCTTATTATTACCTAATAGTTAATTGATACCATGTGATATAACACCCTATACTTTGTTGTATCCAAACTAATTAGCTTCATCCATCACACATGAAATGCTTGTTGGTTTTGTTTCTCAAGTCTGTTTTTGTTAAGGAATGTGGTTAAACCATATTTATTGTACTCAAGTCTACGCTCTACATAGTAGCCTTTTTTGTGCCAGATGTCAATTTTGACAAATTTTAACTGACTAAACCATGATGGGTTCAGCCAGGAGAATATTTCTTGCTAAATCTTGACTAAACCATGATAAATGTGTAATTTGGCAGTTTTTTCATTTTACATGCTTTGATCAAGGAGAAATTTCTGCATGTCCTTGTATTGTTAAAAAGGATGCTTTAATAGTTTTATAGAAATATATTCTATTAGCCAATGTTTCACCACATGATCTCCTCTACCGTGTTGAATTCTATTGTAGTTTTATTAAATTGGAGCTTGTGTTTATCTGTTGGCAGGCCTACAAATTCCTTGATGAGCAATGGAATCCCAAGTTTACTATTAGCAATATTTATTAGCAATATTTTATTGTATTTGGCGGAGATTGATTCATTGCTTGCTTGCTAGCTCGTTCAGGTATGTTTTGTTTTAGTTTTGAATGATTTGGTAGACGGGTGATTTAATTATTGATTTATGTATAAATACGTTTGATACACTTGGTTTTATGGTTGTATGACGATGTGGATGAGGATGTTGATGATTTAATTATTGATTTATGTATAAATACGTTTGATACACTTTTTTTTGATTTAATTTTATTTATTTGTGTGTTTATTGAATATTGTGTAGGTTGGGTTTTGATATTTGGTTGGAATATTGTATACTGGATTGTGCAGTATTGATATAATAGTGTTTGGAAGAGAAATGTGGTTGAAAGGCTATATTTGCAGCGAAAATTTAAAAAAACACAGCAGATTTCCGACGGCTTACAGATTAAAATTTCTGACGGCCACCGACGGCTATCGGCGGCCTGTAGCTCATTATTTCCGACAGTTTCCGACGGATCCCGACACCTGTCGGCATCCGTCGGAAACCGCCGGAAACCGTCGGAACCCGTCGAAAATATGTTCGACAGGCACCGTCGGAAGCCTTCGGAAATACTACTCTCCGACGCAGTAAATTCCGACGGCTTTTTCCGACGGCGGTCGACGGCGGTCGACGGCTTCCGACGGCCGCCGACGGTTTTTGGCCGTCGGAAATTGCGTTTCCCCTTGTAGTGTTGGTTTCGAAACCATCCACTTTCTTTTGCTTAGGACTAATGCTTTCGAAAGCAATGCTTTCGCCCCAGTTCTTTGTGACCCTTAGTTATATTAAAAGTTAAACCCAAAAGGTTTCGAAAGGAATGATTTTAAATGGTTTCGAAGCCATACTTCCACAAACTCTTACTTGAACCCAATATTTTCGAAAGGTACGTTTTAAATGAAGGATTTCAATGTTTTCGAAAGGTTTATTTTGAGAATTTGAATGGGGATTTCCAATTCTTTCGAAAGGCAGGTTTAAATGGTTTTAAAAGAGAATGTTCAAGGTTTTAGTAAAGCTTTCGAAAGGGTTATTCTCAATTATTTCAAAATGCATTGTTTAAGGTTTAAACAGAGGTTTCAAAGGTATTATGTGGCTTTATGACCTAAAATCTTTTAAGTTAAATACAGTTTTTAACTTACTTGGAAGGGATAGACAATCCCATTATTAAGGTTTCATCAACACTATTTTATGTATAATATATATATATATATATCATGGCATAAGTGTTTTGAGTAAAGCAAAGTATATGATTTCTTTGTTTTATAAAGGTATGATTTCAAGGGTAAATCAATTTTAAAGACTATTTACAAGGAAATGAAGTTTTAACAGGGTAGTTAACCCTAAGGCAGGAAATGAAACATTAATAGGGTTTATGACTCGGATATTAGAAGACCAGATAGGACTAGTGTAGGGTCGCCCTATACTTTAGCTATTAGCCCCTATCTGATATAAGTCCAAAATTCCAGTGTGTAGGGCTTGTCACAGGTGGGAATAAATTGAGGTTACACACATAAGGGAAGATACAAAGTAAAGATAGGTTATTGGTTAGCCTGTAAACCATTTGGTTCAGTTGACCCTAGAAAAGAAGTTTAAGGGCAGTCAGCCTTATATTATGTCTAACAGAAGTTTGATTATTGAGTATGTCTGGTAGGCCTGAGTCATTCAATGGTTAATATTTAGCCAAGTAAAACTATAGTGTGGACAGATAGTCTATTGATTTCCTGATTTTATGCATATATGTACTTGCTATTATTGTTATAATCAGTTTGATTGCAGGATTCTGATTTGCAAAAGATATGCTTCTTAAAGGGATATTAGTGAGGGGAAACCCGTTCCGCTAAGCAGCATGGTCTCACTTAATATCAGTAAATAGAGATGTAATAATATTATTCACACCAGGCATTATGTCCGATTCGAAGTTTATGTTTTCCCCTTAAACTCTCAGGTGCTCAAAATTTAATTTGAGTAGATTGAGAGTTAAGGTTTATTAGGTTTAGTAAGTTGGACAAATAAGCTTTCGAAGACATGCTGAAGGCAATGCTAGCTATGTAGGAGCTACTTAGTTTTATTTTCGTTGTGATGTATTTATGATAGACATGTCTATCTAGTACTCTGATCATCCAAGGGGGCATCTTTATATGGCGCTCTTGGCGTAATTTGTAATAATTATATTTGATCAAAACCTGGGAATCGTTTGCAATTATGTATCTGAATATAAAATATTGATTTGAAATGTAATCAGAAAAGCTGTTTTTAAATCAATGTTGATTTTATTTCATATTCATGTGCTTCTGATATTAGGGATACCATTAACATTACTATATTTTGTCACCAGATGTTAATACTATGGATGACTGCAGCATCTATAGTGCTTAGCTTCGGGCCTCAAGATAGGGGATGTTACAACTTGGTATCAGAGCATAGCTTTATGAACACTTAAAAGGAAATTTCAAACTTTAAATGATTTTGAAAACATAGTCCTAAGGAATTAGAGAAAAGACTGGGGTATGGGATAATGCTATAGTAACATTCTTATATTTGCTATATATAAATATACGCTATATCTCTATTCTCTATCATTCTTATGTTGTTCCTCTGTATCTTACAAAGGCTCGTACGCAGATTTTAAGGCCATAAGATATGGACGCTAGGAGTGGAAGATTTAACATTAGTGGAGGAAGCACCACAACTAACGGAAACGCTCGACCCAATAGTAGAAACACGGGTCGATCAGCAAATGCTAATCCAAATGCAAATGCCAATGTAGGTGCTGGAGTGTCGCAAGCTGATATGGGAGCTATGCATCAGTTCTTCATTAAAATTTGTAGGTTGGAGTTCCTGTAGGATTAGTCGGAGGAAATGTTGAAGGAGGAAATCAAGGAGCTCCAGTGGTCAATAACTATGCAATCCGGAGTAGAGACTATGCCAGGCTTGGAGGAAAGCCGTTTATTGGGACCGAAAACGCAATTGAAGTGGAGAATTGGTTACTTCATTGCGAGAGGATCTTTGTTGATTTAGGGCTTAATGATGAACAGAAGAGGAGGCTTGCTTCTAGGTAGTTGCAAGGAGTAGCACTGTACTGGTGGAACAGTGTTACTGTGGGAGTTAATGAGGAGACCATGACTTTGGATGAATTTAGAAGGAGGTTTGAGGAAAGATTCATGTCAGAGATTACTAAGTCAACTCTGCTCAGGAAGTTTATGGAGTTGGAGTAGGGAGACATGACAGTGCTTAAGTATGCTACCAGATTCGAAGAATTATCAAGTTATAGGTAGCTATGGTTGATACGGTTCTCAAAAGGAACGAGAAGTTCATCCATGGACTGAAACCTGAACTAGCTAAGAAAACTCTGCCACATATCAGGGATCCATGTGATGTACTTGTTGAGATGGCTTTGAGGTAGGAGGAGATGCTTGCTTTTCATGGTGGTAACATAGCAAGGGAGCTTCAAAGTGGGTGGAACCAGAAGAGGAAGTTTTTCCATAAAAAAGGCGCTCAAAAAGGAGAAGCTGCCATGCAGGCGAAGGTTAATCTAGTTTGCTTTAATGATACAAGAAGGGACACTATGCTCAAGAGTGTCGAACAAGCAAAGGGAAGAAGGCTGCTGATAAGAAAGAGGTGATATGCTTTAACTATGATCAGACTGGACATTATAAGAACCAGTGTAAGGAACCAGGCAAGGATGGAAAAGGCAAGATGTTTTCATTTGATCCAGCTACTTCTAGACCAACAACTGAGGAGAAAGGAAAAGCTATGTTGGGAGTTATGCTTTTGATTCATAGTGTATCAGTTAGAGTTCTATTTGATACTGGTGCATCGCATTCTTTATATCTCATTGTTTGGTAGATAAACTTAAACAAGAACCCTCGTATTTAGTTACTTCCTTAAGGGTTGTGAATCCGATAGGAGGGTATGCGACTCTTGGGATGAGATGTGACTACTTAGAGTTTGAATTGTTAGGTCATACATTTGCTTGCAGTTTGCATGTATTTGATTTCGTAGGGTTTCGAATTATTTTGGGTATGGGTTGGTTAAGTAAATATGATGCTAGGATATTTTTCCATGATAGGAAAACATCACTTAGCCACCCTAGTTGTAGTGATCGGATTATATACTCCATAGAAAACCCTAGTTTTGTTGGGTGTTATGGAGGAAGAAGACGAGTTGAACCAAGTTTTCATTGTTAGAGAATTCACAGACGTCTTTGAGCCTATAGTAGGACTACCATCGAAACGAGCCATTGAGTTTCAGATAGATTTAGTACTAGGAGAAGAATCGCCGAGTAGACCGCCAAGCAGAATGACACCTACCGAGATGAAGGAGATAAAGATGCAATTGGTGGATTTGGAAAGTAAGAACTTTATTAGGCCAAGTAGTTCACCTTGGGGAGTAGTCGTAGTGTTTGTAAAGAAACCGGACGGATTGTTAAGATTATGTATCGATTCGTAAGTTAAATGATAAGATGATAAACAATCGATATCCGTTACCTAGAATTGACGATTTTTGCGACCAATTGAGTGGAGCCAAAGTATTTTCCCAGTTGGATTTGGCAACCAGGTTCCATCAGCTTAGAGTGGCTGAAGATAGTATTCCGTTGACGGTGTTTGGAACAAGATACATATCATACGAATGGTTAGTGATGTCGTTCAGGCTAACTAATGCGTCGGTATTTTTCATGGACTTGATGAACATGATCTTCCAAGAGCATCTGGACAGATTCGTGTTAGTGTTCATATATGACATTTTGATATACTCTAAAGACGAAAGAGAGCATGAAGTTCATATTAGAGTTGTGCTTGAGACGTTGTGGCAGCATCAACTGAAAGCGAAATTTTCAAAGTGTCATTTCTGGGAAAATGAAGTGAAATTTCTAGGTCATGTAGTCTCAGAGAAAGAGTTGTCTGTGGATCTGCTAAGATTGAGGCGGTGAATAATTGGAAGAGACCCGAGACAGTGATTGAGATAAAGAGTTTTCTTGGATTAGCTTGTTACTATCAGAGATTCATTAAGGATTTTTTGTAGATAGCGGCACCGATGACTAAGTTAACGTAGAAAGATGTGAAGTTTGTCTGGACTGATAAGTGTGAGGAGGCATTCCAAAAATTGAAACACTTATTGACGGATGCACTTGTGTTAGTTGTTCCAGAGGGGAATCAAGACATAGTGTTGTACATGGATGCATGTGGAATAGGGTTAGGAGCTGTGTTAACGTAAAGAGGTAAAGTGATTGCCTACGCTTCACGACATCTTAGACCGTATGAAGTTAGATATCTAATTCATGATTTGGAATTAGATATGGTAATTTTCGCATTGAAGGTGTGGAGACATTACCTTTTGGTAGAGAGATTCGAGTTGTATACGGATCATAAGTCACTGAGGTATTTATTCTCTAAGAAGGAGTTGAATATGAGACAGTAGAGGTGGTTAGAGTTTTTAGTTGTTTATGACTTTTGAATTGAGTACATATAGGGGAAAGGTAATAAGGTTGCAGATGCACATAGCAGGAAACATCATAATGCCGTGTTGGCAATGATAGCTGAGTGGAAAGATTTAGAAGCATTGACTACATGCAGAATACAGTGGATATTTAAAGCTAGCTATAGTAAGGAAACTGGTATGTTGTCATGTTTAGAGGTTCGATCGATGATGATCAAAAGGATTGCTTATAAGCAAGGAGAGGATCCATTATTAGTTGAACGGATTAGAAAGTTAAGGGAGGGAATGAAGAGCGATGACTTGAAAGATTTCGGTCTTGATCAGAATGGGTGGTTGAGGAAGAAAGGACGGCTGTGTGTTCCGAATGTGGGAGACATTAGGAAGGAAGTTCTTGGAGAATGTCATCGTTCAAAGTTCACCATTCATCCAGAAGGAACTAAGATGTATCAGGACATGAAAAGAAGTTTCTTCTGGGAAGGTATGAAGAGAGATGTAAGCTTATGGGTGAAGCAGTGTTTGAACTGTCAACAGTTAAAAGCGGAACATCAGAAACCAAGTGGGTTACTTCAGCCTTTAGATGTTCCAATTTGGAAATGGGATTCTATCTCAATAGATTTTATAGACGGGTTGCCAAGGTCAAATCATGGAAATGAAAGTATACGGGACATAGTGAACAGGTTGACCAAGAGTGCACATTTCATTCCAGTTAAGTCAACCAGGACGGCACCTGTTTTGGCTAAATTATTCCTGAAGAATGTAGTTAGACTTCATGGAAGTCCTAGTAGTATAGTAAGTGACATAGATTCCTTATTCACTAGCGAGTTCTGGAAAAGTCTACAGGAGACTTTGGGTACCAAAGCACAAGATGAGTACCACTTACCATCCCCAGACAGATGGACAAATGGAAAGAGTTAACAAAATCTTAGAAGATTTGTTTAGAGCTTGTGTACTAGACTTTGGAGGATCATGGGAAGACTACCTACACTTAGTCGAGTTTTCGTATAACAACAGTTATCAGACTAGTATAGGGATGGCACCATTTGAAGCTTTGTATGGATGGCCATGCAAATCTCCCAATTGTTGGGTAGAGACTAGGAATAGGTTAGTTCTTGGTCTAGATTTGGTTGGAGAAGCTACAGATAAGGTTGAGTTAATTCGAGCTAGAATGAAGGAAGCTCAGTCTAGGCAGAAGGGTTATGGTGATAAAAGATGGAAAGACATAGAGTTCTCAGTTCGAGACCATGTTTTCGTCAAGGTGACATCGATAAAAGTTGTAATCACATTTGAAAAATCAGGAAAATTAGCACTAAGATTTGTTGGTCCATTTCCTATTGTAGAAAGGATTGGGAAACTCGCATATAAAGTAGAGTTACCGAGTAGTTTGGCAGGAGTCCACAATGTCTTTCATGTTTCTCATCTAAGTAAATGTATTCAAGATCCAGAAACTACTATTGCACCGACTGTGTTAAATGATTTAGTAGTGGAACCAGATATGACTATAGTAAGAAAACCAGTTCGTATAGTCGCGAGGGATGAGAAGAGACTAAGGAACAAGACAGTCAGATTAGTCAAAGTCTAGTGGAGTGATGACAAGAGAGACTGTACTTGGGAAACTAAGAACAAGATAAGAGATACTTATCCTGACTTGTTTCATGGTATGTTTACCTTTATGGTAGATTGTTATGAGTACTTTATCCTAATTTCGAAGACGAAATTCTTTAAGGAGGGGAGTCTGCAATGACCTTAATTTTTACTTACATTATTTAGAACATTTAATTAGATAAATTAAATGAAATAATATAGATGGTTAAGGGATTGAGATTTGTATAATCATAAGGTAGTCGTGCCTTAATTAATATAAGCAAAGGAGAATTAAAATGGAGTAAGTAGGAGGAATATAATAAAGAGCAAAATAGGAATAAACTATGTTCTTATACCCTAAACCCTTCTATCCACCAATTCTCATTCATTACAATGTTCACAAACAAAACTAAAATAATTAGAAGCTTGGCCGGCCACTATTAAGAGAAATCAAAGGAAGAAAATCTAGGAAATAAGTAGAAAGCTTGAAGGAATTAAGCAAAGAAAAAAATCTCAACCTTCTTAACAACAAGCTAAGATGAATAATAGATTTACATCTCATTTTTATTGATTTCGGTTTCTAGTTAAGATCCGAATTGATTTTGCAAATAATATGTCTTAATATGATTGCTTAAATGGATATATATGCTTATTGATAATTTATGTTGCTTCATGAAGATTTTATGATAAGTTTGATTTGAAAAACCTATTAAATGACATCCAAATTGCTTGCTTTTTTGATATATGGTAGAAAACATTAATTATGAAGTGGGTTTCAAGTTTCATAATTTTCTAAGTTATTGTGGATTTATTATGAGTTTTCTATGAAAGAAAATGGTTAAAATTAGGTCTAAATTAATTACGACAATTATATATTGATTTCGTGTCTGAAATTTAAATATGTTAGAAATGTATTAGAAGTAAATTATGGTAATTTTTGAGGAATTTTCCTAAGTATTTTACTATAGATATAAATTTATTTAAGGTACGAGACTTAAATGTTTTATATATTTTACCATGAAGAGGGGCTTCTTTGTTAAATGTTTTAGTTGCTACTTCCGAATTCGGCAGCACTTTTAGAGAAGAAAATTTTGAAATGAAATGGGCAACCAATTGTATTTTGACAAATAAGGCATGTTAGTTGAAAAGCAATTACTTTAAAAGGCTATAAACAGTTTTTTTAATTTACTACTTTCCACTTCCATCTACAAGCTTTCGACGCCATACCTTCACCCTTGAAACCATTTGAAACCAATGCACATGGTATCAAGTAAATGATATGTAGCGCATTGAAGATAGGCAGAAGGTACAATGTCGAAACCTAGCTTTCGAAGGGGTAGAAGCTACTCTCATTGACTTTGAACTATTATTGTTTATAAAGGAGGCTTTTGAAGGGGTTATACTAGCTTTCGACTTAATCAATTTGCCTTTTTTTAGAAAAGAGCCTACGAAAGGGTTGTCGCCAGTTGTTTTAAAAGAAGCTTTCGAAATGATAGCTTTTAATATATTCAAAACCTAACTGCCGCATTCTACCTTTTGAACAAGTTAAGGCCGCTTTTATAGCCTTTAAACAATGTATTCGAAAGGGAGCTTTCGCCTTTATACTTTGAATCCGCTTCTCAATGTTTTCGAAAGGGTTGGTTTCAAAACCATCCTCTTTCTTTTACTTAGGACCAATGCTTTCGAAAGCGATGATTTCGCCCTAGTTCTTTGCGACCCTTAGTTATATTAAAAGTTAAACCCAAAAGGTTTCGAAAGGAATGATTTTAAATGGTTTCAAAGCCATACTTCCACAAACTCTTACTTGAACCCGATACTTTTGAAAGGTACGTTTAAGTAAAGGATTTCAATGTTTTCAAAAGGTTTATTTTGAGAATTTGAATGGGATGTTTCCAATGCTTTCGAAATGCAGTTTAAATGGTTTTAAAAGTGGATGTCCAAGATTTTAGTAAAGCTTTCGAAAGAGTTGTTCTCAATGATTTCAAAAAGGCATTATTTAAGGTTTAAACAGAGGTTTTGAAGGTATGGTGTGGCTTTATGACTTAAAATCATTTAAGTTAAAAAGGGTTTTTAACTTACTTGGATGGGATAGATAATCCCACTGATAAGGTTTCATCAACACTATTTTATGTAAAGTATATATATCACGGCATAAGTGTTTTGAGTAAAGCAAAGTATATGATTTCCTTGTTTTTTAAAGGTATGATTTCCGGGGTAAATCATTTGTAACGACTATTTACAAGGAAATGAAGTTTTAACAGGGTAGTTAACCCTAAGGTAGAAAATGAAACATGAATAGGGTAGTTAACCCTAAGTTTATGACTCAAATATTAGAACACTAGATGGGGCTGGTGTATGTTTGTGCCATATAATTTCGCTTTTAGCCCCTATCTAATATAAGTCCAAAATTCCAGTAGGTAGGGCTTATCTCAGGTGGGACTAAATTGAGGTTACACATAGAAAGGAATATACAGAGTAAAGATAAGTTACTGGTGAGCCAATAAAAGCATTAGGTTTAGTTGACCCTAGAAAAGATGGTTAAGGGCAGTCAACCAAGTATTATGTCTAACATAAGTTAGATTATTAAGTATGTTTGACAGGCCCGAGTCAGCAAATGGTTAATAGTTAGCTAAGTAAAACTGTAGTATGGACAGATAGCCCATTGATTTCCTGATTTTATGCATATACGTACTTGCTATTAATGTTATAATCAGTTTGATTGCAGGATTTTGATTTGCAAAAGATATGCTTTATAAAGGGATAATATTGAGGGGAAACTCGTTCCACTAAGCGGCGTGGTCTCACTTAATATCAGTAAATCGAGATGTAATAATATTATTCACACCAGGCTTTATCTCTGACTCGAAGTTTATGTTTTTCCCTTAAACTCTTGGGTGCTCAAAATTTAATTTAGTAGATTGAGAGTTAAGGTTTTCCAGATTTAGTAGGTTGGACGAATAAGCTTCCTAAGACGTGCAGGAGGCAATGTTAGCTATGTTGGAGCTACTTAGTTTTATTTCCGATGTAATGTATTATCTAGCACTCTAATCATCCAAAGGGCAATCTTCATATGTCGCTCTTGGCGTAATTTGTAATAATTATATTTGATCAAAACCTGGGAATTGTTTGGGATTATGTATTTTAATATGAAATATTGATTTGAAATGTAATCCGAAAAGCTGTTTTTAAATCTGTGTTGATTTTATTTCATATTCACGTGCTTCTGATATTAGGGATACCATTAAAATTACTGTATTTTGTCATCGGAAGTTAATACTATTGAAGACTGCATCATCTGTAGCGCTTAGTTTCGGACCTCAAGATAGGCGATGTTCCAACTATGTACTGTATATCTTTGTTAATGTTAATATTTGTCCAAATATTGGAGTCCTAAATTACTAGAATTATGTCTTTACTACCGCAGTAGTAATTGATTTTCAATTACTAGACAGTTTTAAACAAAACTTCTGGGTAGTTTCATCATTCAGTTTATTTTCAATAAGAGCAATAATAGAAGGCTTATAAACTCGTACCATATATAATTTATAAATTTGGTTAGCAGGGGAAGTCATTCCTCTAACATTCTAAGCAAGTACAGAAATTATGATATATAATAAAAAAGGGTTTTAGATTGTACCTGACACATTAGTACCCTTACCTCTTCTTTTGTTTTCTACACTTTTAGCTTTTAGTCTAGTAGTCATTTCACCCCATTCTGGATTAACTGAAATGTACTTATATTTGAAAGCTTTTTTTCTCTTTTTTACCCTTATTCTTACCTGCTGCTTTTACCTTTGGAATGTGCAGTTCTGAAATATCGAATTGGTCTGCTATGTTAACCATTTCTGATTTGTCTCCTATAGTATTCCCCGTTTCCGGAACTCGAATCAGTGAGATATCAAACTGCCTAGAAAATCGAGACAAGGCTGAGTCGATGCATTCCCTATCCTTGGCTTCTACAGCATGATCTGGTGAAGGATCATTTTCCATGATCATGTTCAATCTCTGATAGTTGCACTGCTGAAGGGTTTTATTTATAATTGTACCATTGTTATCTGTAATTAAACATGAACCTGAAACAGGAGGTGTTTCAGATTCGAAGACCATTGCATTGTATTGCCCCTCCTTTAATACACTAAATGCTTTCTTTTGATTTGTTTTCCTTACACGAATTTGAAAGATGAACTTCTTTAGCAAGGATCTAATCTTTTTGATCAGTGAGCTTCGTTGGATTCTTTTCTTGATCGGAAATGATGCTTTCTTGGTTGAATCGGTCACTTTCCTCAAATGGGTTTAAATGCTTTTGTGATCTTTATTACTTTTTGGATTTTTAGACTGCCTATCAGATTGATTGTTATGAGTATAATCATGAACTTCTTGATTACTTATTTTGGGCATCAATGCTTGTTTCCTATTGCACTGATCTCTAGTGTATCCAAATCATTTGCATACATTGCACTTCGGTGGAACCCATTCATATTCTACCTTTTGAATAGTATTTTCACCATTGAAAAACGTCAAATTAATCTCTTCAGAAAGTTCATCATTTGCAGATGATGTGCACGTAAATGTGCATATTTTTACTACCATATTTTATCGAATTAAACTAAATAAATGATCATATTGGGTGTTTTAACATGTTTAAACCAAAACTCAAATTATTTTCAAATCATCACATATTCATCTTCATCCATGGGCAAATTGGTCATTTTTGTGCATATACTAATTTGAGAAAATTTAATTGAAAATTTCTATATTATTTTGTAGGAATTTGAACTCAAATACAAGTGGTTTCATGAAGATATATGCATGCCTAAAGAAGATACAAAGGAATGAAGATGGAAATAATTCAAAGTCATGGATCATGGACATGCTAATAGAGTTTAAAGCTTCATGCACGTCTAAACGATGATTAAAACATGCTAATGATTACTTGGCCACCGCACTTCCTAGAGGGGTAGTTTGGGGAGTTCCCAAAAAGTGAATTAGGGTTTTAAAACATGTATAAATACCTCATATCTTCATGTAACCCTCCTCTCTTCTTTTAGGCTCTCTTCTTTTAGGCTCTTCCTCTTTAGTTTAGTTTAGGATCAAAATAAAAGAAAGCTCTCTTTCTCTTTTCATGGCTACTTAGCCATTTTTTTATTTCATGTAATTTTCCTTTTTTTCAATGTTAATTAGTGTTTTTTTACTAACATGCTCTCTTTCTTTCATGCTAGTAGTGTAGATTTTCTTTTATGCAGTTAGATTAGTTCTCTTTTCCATTAGCTTTCATTTTCCTTTCTTTTTAGTTTCATATTAATGCGTGCTACAATTGTTGATATGGTAACAAATATGAGAGGCTAAACCCCTTCAATTTAGGGGTAATGAAGCTCTCTAATTATGTAGCTTCAACATAACTTGTTAATTTTGATCTCTTCTGTGCTTAATGGAAGAGTGAATGTTGATGTGATTTATTGTTTCATGTTGAATTTGATAGTCTATGTTGTTCATAACAAATAGGCTATGCTTAAACAATCACAAAAAATAATTACCTCTTCATTTACATATGATGATGGTAATGAAGTGAATGTTGAAATTAAAATTTGATAGTATATATTTCTAATAAATAGTTAATAGACCATACCTAAAATAGATTTTGCTTTCAACTTTGTTGTCATATTTCATGAGAATTAAAAGTGGTTTAAAATTTGTGTTATAGTTTGATGGCTTATGTTGAGCTAACTTATAGCACAAATATGTCATACTTATAGTAAACACATCATTTAAATTCACTTATGACCCAAAAAAAGAGATCATTATTTCATAATTTGTTGAACTATGTGATCTAGAGAGTGGATTTATCTCTAAATTGTCATTCTACTCTCATACTTTTATCACTTTCTTTTTGTCAATTTTCTTACAATTTTAGCTCAAACAACTCTCAAATCTTTGGTTAATTTGATTGAATAGGAAATTTAAAATCAATAATTCCCTATGGATCAACCCGTACTCGCTACGTACTATGATAGTACATTGTGCGCTTGCGGTTATTTTTATTATAATTTCGCTCGACGGATTTCTAACTCAATAGAATTTCTGTCGATGAATAAGTTTTTGGCGCCGTTGCCGGGGAATAGTTTTGAATTTAATTTTCAATTCTTCGAATTATTTTTGTCGTGTGTTTTTTGTGTGTTATTTTGCATTTGAGAAAAAAAATTCGTGTGTTATGTGATATTTTTGCTTCCATTTTGATTTGTGTGACTCTTGAATTCAATTTGCATTTGCATATATTAAAAAAACACAATTTCAAACACATAAATATTTTTATTCTCTGCATTTTCTTTTACATCATTTTTTTTACATTTTCTTTTACATCTCATTTTTGTTATAGAAAAAAATATTACACTGTCCAAACTGTTCATTGGGTCTGTTCATAGTGCCTTCATACCTCCCCTGATCAACAGAGATCAACTGCCACATTCACTAATCTGTCAACACTTCCACCTTCTGCTATTGCCCTTGTAACACTACAACCACTTCATCTACGTCACATACTTGCCTTCTGACCATCTGAACTCCACCAGCCTTTCACTTCACAAAACAAACATCATTCAAGAACCCTTCTATGCATCACCAGTTCCAGTCACAACCCAGACACTTCTTCCCATTTTACTTTACCATATATCATCACCATTCACTGCATACCTATATCAAATATCACACAAATATCACATACCCAAGCTTCGATTCACACATCACCCTGCATCATCACAAAACTTGCCATAACCCCAAGTTGCTCACCTCTGATCATCTCATAACCCCTTTCTCTGCTAGCCTACAGCCATAACTTCTGACATCAGTTGCTTCACCATCCACTTCTGACTACATTCATCAAACTCTTGAGATCAGCCATTTTCACCATCCACCAAACTATACATACAACCCACCACATCTCTACAATACATCCTCTGCCACTCTGTCGCAATAGTGCCTCGTCTCTACTACTGCTGCAGCTCAAAACACTGCCTTCTCGACGGACTTCCTTCGACCATCACCATTAACTACAACACTGCACTTCCAAACTTCTCCACCATAAATTGCAACTCAGTGCAAAACAACCATTCAACTGCCAACAAGTTCACACCCCACTAAAAAAACAAGAAAAAAAAACTATCACCACCTCTATCTGCTTACCTAGACCACACTTCAGATTTGTCTGCTGCACACTTCATCAACCATATTGCATGCAAACAGTGACAGACCACCATTCAACTGCTGCACCATATACCATATCATAAAACTATTCATTGACCACCTCTGACCAACTTCAGCACCACTATGCCATTCTACGTCTACTTCCAAGACCACAGTCATCGAATCTCTGTCACGAACTGCCCAATTCACATTGTACATTCGAACCACTACTTCTGAACCACTACTGAACATTCGAACCACCCAACGACCTGCGACCACTATTCAACTCGAACGAATCCATCTCCCTGCTCCTCGATCGCCTCTGCACCACCTATATACGAACCACCTTCACCCACGAAATCACTTCACCCACGAAATCGAACTTGAACATCACTCCACCATACAGTTCAACTTGCAACCCCATGACCTGAAACCACCACGAACCAAATTCAAATCGCCAATCGCCTTCGAAAAATTGGAAATTTAATTGAATTAGAAAAATTGATTACGCGATTTAAAAAAAAAAAGAAAATAAAATGGGCGAATTTGGTTTTTCTTTCATATTATGTTCAAATGAAGTAGAGCGTGGTTTACAATATGTTCACAGAAAAGTTAATGTCGAATAATTTTTTTAAGTGGGTCGGGTATTAGGGCATGTGGGTGTAGGCTGTGAATATTGGTTTTTTTCTTGGCTTTGTTTTTTATTCGTTTGTTTTACTTTTTTATAGTCAATCCTTATTAAACAAAAAAAAAGTTGCTTAATTTGTTTTTAGTTTTGCTTTGATATTAAACAAAAAAAAATTTGAAAATTTGTTTTGTTTTAAGTTGGTTTGTGTTAATTTGTTTTAAAAAAAACATAAAAACAATTGTAGGTATCTTGTTCATTTGTTTTGTTTATTTTATTTTCTTTTGTTTGATTTCAATTTGTTTTAGTTACTTCTTTGATATTAAAAAAAACTGTGTGTATATCTTGTTTTTAATTTCAGGTTGCCAAAATAGATTGGAAAACTTGCTTGCTTCGCTCAACTGCTGCCAAAAAAAATTGCTTGCTTATTGTTTCCTGGAGATTTGACCAGGCAACTAGTGCTCGGCATTTCGTAGCACTCGACATCAGAGAGTGTTCGACATCTAGGAGTGCTCGGCGAAGTACTCGGCATCCAGTGTATCCGGCATCCATGATACTCGGCATCAGATAGTGTTTGGCATCTAGGAGTGCTCGGCGAAGTACTCGGCATCCAGTGTACCCAGCATCCATGATACTCGGCATCAGATAGTGTTCGGCATCTAGGAGTGCTCGGCGAAGTACTCAGCATTCAGTGTACCCGGCATTCATGATACTCGGCATCAGATAGTACTCGGCGTAGTACTCGGCGTCAGGTAGTGCTCGGCATCAGCTGGAACTCGGCATCAATTAGTATTCAGTGCCCAGGAGAACTCGGCAACAGAAGTGCTCGGCATCCAGAAGACGTTCAGTGTGCAAAACTACTCAACGTGACAGTATCGTTCGGCCTGCATGCACTGTTCTATCAAGAGCTTCGGACAGAGATACGTTCGGCTTCAACTGCAACCATCCTGCACTTCCCACACATCAAACGTACCATTCGGAATAAAGAGGACCGTTCGGCATGGAAATGATCGTTCGGCATTATGGCGTTCGGCATGCCTGGTTCGGCAAGCAACGACCACTGTACTCGGGTTGGAGTGTTCGGCTACCAAGCCCACTTGGGAAGTCCAGCCCATATTTGCCTATAAATAGAGGGGCAGGGTCATAGTGATAGGGGATCCTTTTTTGGAGAGAATACTGGGGAGACTCTGCCATTTTTGAGACTCGTCTTTTCTACTTAACAACTTCATTCAAGCATTTGATTCACGAATTGTATTTGTAATCATCTATTAAGAAGATCAATAAAGTTTAACCTCAAAGTGGACGTAGGCAATTACGCTGAACCACTATAAATTTGGTGTTCTTACTTTCTGCATTTAAATTAGCATTCTCTCCTCTGTTTAATTTGTTTTCATCACTTATATCTCTACACAATCTTTCTCTAAGAGGTTAGTGACCAATTTTGGTGCTAACACTTTGGTGCTTTCAGTGAGAACTGAACTCTCAGACTTCAAGGATCTGCTTTGAAGCTGCTGGATTGAGCAAATCCCCCAAAGAAGATCCGACTCACTAATAGGACATCCGTTGATTCTACTCAGAGTTCATATCGATAACTCTACAATGGCAAGACCACGTACCAGGTCAGCTTCTCATAATGCGGATGCCCACGAGACTGCTAGCGTGCAACAAGCAGGACCTAGCAATCAACCAACAATTCCGGATGTAGGAATTACTGCTCAGGACCAGGCTCCGGTTGTCACCAGGATAGAGTTCAACGACTTGATGAGAGAACTCAGAGAAAGTAGGAGACAACTAGGAGAGCAGATGCAAGCTAACGCCAACCTGATGGCACAACTAACTCAACAGCAGCAACAGAATGCTGGGGGCAATCCCGCTCCTTATTCCTCATCTGACAGCTCTACTTCCTCTGATGAACCTCCCAGGCGCAGACGCCGTAAGACTAAAGCTTCGCGAGCAGATGCTGCTGTTCAAACAGCTGGAGACCGTGACCAAGCAAGAGCTGGAAACTTCAGGACCGGAGTGCAAATGGAGGATGGAGACCCAGACCATCAAAACGCTAACGATGTCGAACCTCAAGACGCACGATTGGTAGATCGCCAGGAGAGGAGGCATTAGCATGGACAGGCGCATAGAACAGACCCTAACCTTCCGCCTTCCATACAGACAACGGATCTGACAACCATGATCAGGCAATTGATGAAAGAAAATCAGGGCTTATCGAATGATAATTGGGGAGTGGCAAGAAGTCATACTCCATTCACGGATGTTGTGTTGCAGGCGGCGTACCCCAGGAAGTTTAGTATGCCTACTATCCCTACGTATGACGGAAAGACTGACCCTAGACAGCATGTCATGAGGTACGAATGGATGATGGATTCAGCTAGAGCAAATGATGCCACCAAGTGTAGATGCTTTCCGATTACTCTATCTGGGATAGCTACTATGTGGTTCACCCAACTTCCTCCGCGGTCCGTATCAAATTTCGAGGAGTTGGCAAAGAAGTTTATTGAGCAGTTCAGGATACACACTACACGCCCAAAGGACGTAATGTCTCTGTCAAGTGTAATCCAAAATCCCGGGGAGTCGTTGAAGGAATATTTACAGAGATTGCATGTTGCGGCAACTGAAGTTAGTAATCCCAATGACCATGCAATTCTGATGGCTGTAATGAGAGGTGTGGACCCAGATTCTGAGTTTGGAGACTGGTTGGCAGGAAAACCTCTGACTACGCTAGAGCGTTTCTACTCAAAGGCACACCAGTTCATAAGAAGAGAGGAAGCTAGGTGGGTACGACGAGATAAGGCACCAGGACCTGTCCAAGAGTCTATGAAGAGCAACATTGCTTTGAAGCAGTCCGGAGACAGCTCTGGAAAGGTCCAAGTCAATGTCCAGAATAAGCCTGGGCAGCCTAAGGAGTCCGGAGGAAGAAATCAAGGGAAGAAGAGAGAAGCGGGGAAGTGGAAGTCGAGAATTCCAAGCTACAGCGAGTATACTCCGCTGAACGTGCCACTTAAGAACATTTACCAATCCACCTGCAATACTTTTCAATACAGAAAGCCACGTCCAAAAGAATCAACCGAGGAGTAGAAGCAGACCGGGAAATATTGTCGCTTCCATGAGACTTATGGGCACAATATGGAAGAGTGCAGACACCTGCACGACGCTATCGAGAAATTGATCAGGCAAAAGAAGTTGCAAGAATTTGTGAAGGATCCACAGGAAGGAGGACAGGGAACGTCCAAGCTAGGTCGCGCACCAGCTCCGCGTCATCCCGAGGAGCCTGCCTGACCCGTAGGTAGACTAGTCATAAATACAATTATCGGCGGACCTCACCCCGTAGATAAGAATTGGCAAGAGATGGAGCGATATGCAAGTTCCCTGAAGCATGCAGATTTTGAGTGATGTTCGAACGTGGAGGATGGGACCCCTGCTAAGCAGCTACGCGTAATGACAGACGATATAGTGTTCAGAAACAGAGACGCTGATCAGGTAGAGGCTCCGACCATCGACCCGATGGTCATATCTGCGACGATCGGACCAGCATATGTAAAAAGAATTCTGATTGATTGCGGAAGTTCTGTCAACATAATCTTCAAGAAGGCTTACGACCAAATGAAAATGGAAACAAAAGACTTGAAACCATCCAAAGCTCGTATTCACGGCTTTAACGGCGCTGCGACCGATGCAGTGGGGTATGTCGAGTTACCAGTAGAACTGGGACAAGGCGAGCGTCGGAGAGTGCGAATTCTACCCTTTGTAGTTTTGGATGTGGATTCTCCATATAATGTTTTCTTGGGCCGGCTTGCCCTGGCTGAGTTTAGGGCAGCGTTAGCCCCGTGGTGTTTAACTTTGAAGTTCCCAACTGACAAAGGAGTAGGTGTTGTTCATGGCGATCAAGGAGCTGGTCGTTCCTGTTATGTGGCTGAGCTCCGAGAGGCCCATCGGAGGGAGAAGGGAAAGGTTGCGGACAATCACGTCCGCATCCTTAATACGGACAATTGACAAGTAGTGCCCGAGCCCTGGCTCGGGCACAGTTCTCGGATCTTCAGAGACATAGATCCGAGAGACGACGATGAGAAACCCAGGGAAGAGAAGGCATCATCCGCCGAGTTAACGATTGACATCTCAGTTAGCCGAGATGACCCTTAGCGAATACTAAAGATCGGGTCACAGCTTGGCCCCGCGATGACTAAAGACCTTAGCGACTTCCTCCGGGCAAATCTTGATGTTTTCGCCTGGACGCATTCTGATATGTGTGGGATTTCTCCCGCCATCACGAGTCATATGTTGAACATAGACCCGAAATACGTTCCAGTTAAACAAAAAAGGAGTGGAATGGATCCGGAGAGGTCCGCCGCTCTCGGAGAGGAGGTGGACAAACTCAAAGCAAATGGGTTCGTCCGCGACGCCCTCTACCCTGAATGGGTATCCAACCCCGTGCTGGTAAAAAAGGCGAATGGGAAATGGAGGACTTGCGTAGATTATTCCGACTTGAACAAAGCATGCCCAAAGGACAGTTTCCCGTTGCCTAGGATCGATCAGTTGGTTGACTCCACCGCAGGACACGAGCTGTTATCATTCATGGATGCATACTCAGGGTACAACCAAATCCCAATGCATATTCCAGATCAAGAACACACCAGCTTCGTTATAAATGTCAGACTATATTGCTATGTAGTGATGCCCTTTGTATTGAAGAACGCAGGAGCGACTTACCAGCGTTTAGTGAATCGAATGTTCAAGGACCAACTGGGTAGAACGATGGAAGTCTATGTGGATGACATGCTCGTGAAGTCACGACGGTCAAACGACCACATTCGAGACTTGGCTGAAATGTTCGACATACTCAGGTTTTATGGGATGAAGATCAACCCTTTGAAATGTACCTTCGGTGTTGCATCGGGGAAGTTTTTGGGATTCATCGTCAATGCTAGAGGAATCGAAGCTAACCCAGAAAAGATCCAAGCTATTCGAGACGTGCAAGTGCCCAGGACTATAAAGCAGGTACAGAGCTTGAACGGAAAAGTAGCTGTGTTAAGTCGATTCATATCCAGGGCAACTGACAAGTGTATCCCATTCTTTGATATAATAAAGAAAGGAAAGAGGAATTTTGAATGGACGCCTAGTTGTGAGGAAGCATTCCGGGGTTTGGTGAGGCATTTGGAGAGTCCACCAATGCTGTCAAAACCAGTAAACCACGAGATGTTGTACGTATACTTGGCTGTATCCCCGCATGCAATAAGTGCGGCTTTAGTTCGTGAGGAGGATCGAGTCCAGAGGCCGGTGTATTATGTTAGCAAGCGTTTAACGGGGGCAGAGAAAAATTACCCTAACATCGAGAAATTGGCTTATTGCTTGGTGATAGCGTCACGTAAGCTACGCTCATACTTCCAAGCACACTCAATCGGTGTTTATACCGATCAACCCCTGCGGCAGGTACTCCAACGACCAGAAACTTCTGGAAGGTTGCTAAAATGGAACATCGAGTTAAGCCAATTCGATATCGCCTACTTACCACGGAGAGCCATACAAGGGCAAGCATTAGCAGACTTTATCGCTGAGTTTACCATACCCGTCGAACCGGGTAGTCACGACGTCATTCCCCCCGTTCGATGGAAATTATACACTGATGGGGCATGAAACGACCGTTGCTCCGGCGCGGGCGTAGTTCTTATAACTTCGGAAAACCGATCAATCTGTTATGCTTTGAAGCTTGATTTCCCAGCCACGAATAACGAAGCGGAGTATGAGGCACTCATCGCTGGCTTGAAGCTAATCGGGGAACTCGGGATCAGATCAGTTGAAATCTTTTGTGACTAACAGTTGGTGGTTTACCAAGTGCGGGGAGACTACCAAGCAAAGGGGCGAAAGCTTGCTCCGTACCTTGTTCAGGTCCAAGGACTACTATCAAATCTTGAGCGTTATGACATTTCACATGTCCCGCGCGAACAGAACAAAGAAGCCGACTTATTGGCGAAGTTTGCAAGTAACGGCGATGCACAGCAAATGGGATTGTATCCCGTTGAAGTCTTGCATGCCCCGAGCATAGACGAGATGAAAGTCGATCGCGTGTTGGAAACGAAAATCGAGAAGGAATCGTGGATAACCCCATTCAAACTGTACCTAACGACCGGGGCCTTACCAGACAAAAGAAACGAAAGACGGCAGGTCCTACGAAAGGCCGCGCGATACGTAATGCAGGATGGGTCAATGTATCGAAAAGGATTCTCAGTTCCATTATTATGATGCATCGCTCATGATGAGACAAAGCGGGTCTTAAGGGAGGTTCACGAAGGGGAATGTGGAGACCATACTGGGGGGCAAATGCTAGCAAAGAAGATCCTCCGCTATGGATATTACTGGCCAACCGTAAACCGGGACGCCGCATACTATGCAAGAAAGTGTGACAAGTGTCAAAGATATGCGAAAATCCCAAGGACTCCATCAACGGAACTCACACAAATGGTTAGTCCCTGGCCATTTGCAATCTGGGGAATCGACATAATCGGCTCTTTGCCTATATCCAGAGATGGCGCGAAGTACGCGATAGTTGCGGTCGACTATTTTACAAAATGGGCTGAGGCAGAACCTTTGGCCACAATCACCTCTAAGAAGGTCGTTAACTTCGTTGTACGAAACATTATATGCCGCTTTGGCCTTCCTCGCACCATCATTACGGACAACGGGATGCAATTTGAAAGTAGAGAGTTCAAAGAGTTCTGTTTAAAGTACGGCATCAAGAAAAAGTTCGCCGCAGTTGCACACCCAAAAGCTAATGGACAAGTCGAGGCCGTTAACAAAATAATCAAGTCCATACTGAAGAAGCGTCTGGAGAAGGTTGGAGGCAAGTGGGTAGATGAACTCCCGATAGCATTATGGGCATATAGAACTACTCACAAGTCCGCGACCGGCCACACTCCATTCGCCTTGGCATACAGCTCTGAAGTTGTCATACCCGTGGAACTTGATGTTCCATCGCACCGAGTGACATACTATGATCCCAAGACGAATCAGAATCTCTTGTTGGAATCACTGGACTGCATCGATGAAAAGCGTGAAGAAGCCGAATTAAGGGCGGCAGTGCATAGACATCGGGTCAAGCGTTACTACGATGGTAGAGTCCGCCCAAGGATCTTTGATGTGGGTGATCTCGTTCTGAAACGAGTTTTCCCGGTACCATCACGTATGAATCCCAGCTGGGAAGGTCCATACGCCATTGAACGGAAGCTTGGAGAGGGAACATTCAAGCTAGCGACTGTTGATGGCACGACACTCCCCCGATAATGGAACAGCGAACATCTGCGGCACTATTACATTTAGCATGTTTTCTTTCTTGTTTTAGGCACTGTTATTTCTTGCATGTTTCCGTTCAGTCATAACTTAGTTTCTTTCTAAAGTTGTAATCGAGCAATTCAGTTGATTTTCATTAATAAAGGCTTGAAGCCGTATTTTCCGTGAATCACTAACGTTTCTATATCTCATAATTGGATAACGAACTACATTATCCCGTACAACGCACGGACTCGTATAAACGATTTCAAATCTCCGAATCCCCAGAGCACGGAGCAGAGTAATCTAAGTCCCCAGAGCGCAGACTAGATTATAAACAATTTCAAATCTCCGAATCCCCAGAGCGCGGAGCGAAGTACTCTAAGTCCCCAGAGCCACTACGCCATAAATGGCCTACTGCAACACAAAAAAAATGTTGGCTCAGGCCCGAAAAATGTTGCCATAGGTCTATGGCAACACTTTTAGGGTGATGCAATTTTTGCCGTTGCCTTAGACCTCAAAGGCAACATTTTGACTATCTAAGGCAACATAAGTAATATTGTTGCAATAGAACCCTATTTGGGTCTATGGCAACACCCATAGGTATCTGTAGCAACATTCCAAAATGTTGCTATAGATATGAACTTTTTGAATTTGTGGGGCCCACAATGTAGAGCATATTTGATTTTTTAATAAAAATAAATATTTATTTAATAAAATGATATTACACAGAATTTGATATTTAAACAGTAATTTATTTAAATAAATATTTTATTTCAACATTTGAAATAGTACAAATTCCTGACTCCACTATTTTACAATTCAATGATATATAACACCGATATTCACATATACAGATATTCCTCACTACATCACTCAGTTCACTCATTACATATACAGTTTCAATTTATACATACATCGACACTGACAAATATATGCCGAGCCGAAGGCGAGCCGAGTGCCGAGCCGAAGGCGAGCCGAGAAGCGGGTCCGGGCGCAGCGCCGGCGGGGGTCCGGGGCACCGCAGTCCCGGCGGGGATCGACCTATTCATCCGATTTTGAAAGATCGAGCCTTCTTTGAAACCTGTCTTCAGCTCATGCATTCATACACTCATGCACATTTGATTTGACTCTGTCTTCAAGCTTGTATCCAGCTGTCCAGTCTT
Organism: Allium fistulosum; assembly: GCA_030737815.1. Classification (NCBI taxonomy): domain Eukaryota; kingdom Viridiplantae; phylum Streptophyta; class Magnoliopsida; order Asparagales; family Amaryllidaceae; genus Allium; species Allium fistulosum. The sequence continues at coordinate 968,351,458 of CM060908.1, read as the reverse complement.
CAATACCTGTCACATATAATTCAAAAGCAGTAATCTGGAAAATAATATTTAACTCAAACAGAAAATGAAAATATTTTTGTTATAATATTTGCCTCAGGTATTTGGGTTGTTTCTTTTCATAAGTGCATAAGCCAAACATGAATGCAACACATGGATACAAGGACACGGCACAAGGTCAAACCCGAGTCATCGACTGGATTCAACTCAGGGCCAAGCAACCAACAAAACAAACAAGAACCAGGTTCAGCAAAATATAGACAAGCCAGTGCAAGAACACAGCAGTACACATAGGCAGCCCATCAAGCAAAAACAGTGAATGCATCAGGCATGTACAAGGGAAACATAGGCAGTAATATGATATACAAAGGACTTGGAGCACCAGTTCATGTTCTGGTTTAACAAATGCAGCAGAAAGGAGCTAACAAGCTCAGACCATATATCATCGCAATCCAACATACCAATACATCATCGCAATCCAACATACCAATACATCATCGCAATCCAACATACCAGATTTATCAAAGTCCAACAGAAAGATTAAACCCGAGATTATAGGAAATAAAGCCTATAAATAAATCCCAATTCATCATCGGCAAAAGCATGCGAGTGTAACCAAAATCGAGAACAATCAAGTAAACCAGAAGGCATAAAACATACCAAATAATATCACATCGCACCCGACGACGAAGTCAAAGCAATTCGAGCAATCAATCAAGGAATTGAAATTGGTTTTATGATTGCTGGCCAATTTGAAAATTTAAGCGGCATTCTCTCAAACAAGAAATCTGCGTTTGACATCTTCCTTGAATCCGAAAATGGTACTTTTTGAAGCAATCGAGCAAAGCTTCATCAGAATCGAACTTCTTCTGAACATTGGCGAGAAAGATTCAAGCATCAGATCTGGTCGAAGTATCATAAATTGCCAACCCTGCTGTCACGAAACCACCAGATTCGAGGAACAGCGGCTGAGCCACAACTATCGCCGACGTATCCTCCTCGATGGGTCCGTTAAGGTAGATGACGCGCTCTTTGAGAAGCCAGGAAAAGATATCGCAGGCACGCTGGCCATGGGATGTGTGCTCGATGACCATCGGAATCAGGCTGTAGAAACGGCGGTGGGGTAGTGGAGTTTTGTTGGGGGCTGCGGTTGGTAGGATTTGGGAGAGGTTGCGTATCGACATGTAGGCAACAGCAGCGAAATTGAGGGTGAGAACGAAATGGGAACGAAAATATGATTTAGAAATTAGGGATTTGGAAATTGGGGATTTGGATTTGGAAATTGGGGGTGAGAACGAAATGGTATGAACAGTAAAGCGGGAAAACGAAAATTTAGGGCAAAATGTAGCGGTGATCCATGTTAACAATCAGATTAAATGTAGACCGTTGGATCGTATTCACGCGGATTGCTAATTTTATTAATTTTTTAATCTGAAAACATCTATGGCAACACTATATAAAAATGTTGCATCGTGTTACACTTGTTTAGCTAGAGCAACACATTTTTATGGCTAAGGTAACACTAAAAATACAACGTTGCAGTAGGACCAAAATTTTATAGCTATCGCAACATTTTAGCTGGCAACACCTTGCAAAAATGTTGCAGAAGGTCATTTATGGCGTAGTGAGCGCGGACTAGAGTATAAGCAATTTCAAATCTCCGAATCCCCAGAGCGCGGAGCGGAGTACTCTAAGTCCCCAGAGCGTGGACTAGAGTATAAACGATTTCAAATCTCCGAATCCCCAGAGCGCGGAGCGGAGTACTCTAAGTCCCTAGAGCGCAGACTAGAGTATAAACGATTTCAAATCTCCGAATCCCCAGAGCGCGGAGCGGAGTACTCTAAGTCCCCAGAGCGCGGACTAGAGTATAAACGATTTCAAATCTCTGAATCCCCAAAGCGCGGAGCGGAGTACTCTAAGTCCCCAGAGCGTGGACTAGAGTATAAACGATTTCAAATCTCCGAATCCCCAGAGCGCGGAGCGGAGTACTCTAAGTCCCCAGAGCACGGACTAGAGTATAAACGATTTCAAATCTCCGAATCCCCAAAGCGCGGAGCGGAGTACTCTAAGTCCCCAGAGCGCGGACTAGAGTATAAACGATTTCAAATCTCCGAATCCCCAAAGCGCGGAGCGGAGTACTCTAAGTCCCCAGAGCGCGGACTAGAGTATAAACGATTCCAAATCTCCAAATCCCCAGAGCGCGGAGCGGAGTACTCTAAGTCCCCGGAGCGCGGACTAGAGTATAAACAATTTCAAACCTCCGAATCCCCGGAGCACAGATTCAGGAAAAAGTCCAAGTACTCGAGAGATGTGGGACGAGAAGTATGCCACGTCTAGAAATGTTTGAACGACACGAGAATGGACTGGGAGATAATGCAACTCATAAGAACTTGAGTTACGACTACAGTTAGTCAGCAAACCAAAGAAAAGCAAGAGAATCATTCAAACAAAAAAGAAACTAAACTTTATTCGATAAGTTCAAAATGGGGTTACATGGTTACTCCTACAAAACTCAGAATTCAGAGTCCATCTATACAAACTACAAGCTACGGAAGATAAAAGCAACTACAAGACTTAAGCAAGAAGCTCGTTGAACGAGTGTATCGATTATTTCTTCGATTTCTTCTTCTTGTCTTCCTTTGATTTTTTCAATGACTCCTCTCCCTCACGCTTTTTCTTGGATTTCTTGCTTGCTAAAGAAGCGGAGTCGGGAGTAGGAGACGGAACATCCAGTGGTTTGAACTTGCCTGGGAGAATGATTTTCAAAGGTTTGTTCCGTGGGTCGGTCAGTTCCAGTATTCCAGGTTCGACTTTGACCTCAACCTTTTTCTTCTCCTCTTCGGCAAGGCGGTCCTTCATGCTTATCTGCGAGGTATGCTTAGAGGCGCCGGTGATTTCAATCTAATCACTCCCTACGACAGGAGATGAAGTGTCGAGCTTATCATCATCTAGCGCCCCGATTACTTGAGCATCGGGACCAGGGAGTACTCCCGCGTGGACAGCATCGCTTGTTTTCCCTGCCTCCTTCTTGGCGTCATCGCTCCTCGGAGTTGGCTCGGCGTCAGAACAACCAACATGAAAACATAAAGGATGGGCGTTAGAACCAGTAACCACCGCTGAAAAATGACGGGATCTTTCAACTTCTAGAGAAAGAAGAATTTCCTACCAGGTTCCGGTTGGCTATCAGTGGCACGTGGAGTTTCACCCTCCAGGATAGGGGATAGCACATGAGCACCGAGCCCGGGATCTTCGGGGTCATAACCAGCATGCTGCTCGAATGGATCAAGTGTCGGTCGACCGACCGATTGAGCGGTGGGAGGAGCAGCAATATGAGGAGCAGTAGTATTGGCCCCAGACGGGCCAGCTCCATCATTTTTCTCTTTTGGAAAGGGAGAGCCTTTGCTATAAAGTGCCAACGCTGCAGATAAATCCGATGGCTAATTCCCCCTAAGGAACTCCTTCACCAAGGCATCCTCATCGACCTCTTCGGAGCCCGACTCGATCTTCTTGATCCTTATCAAAGTTTCCCAAGCCTCAGCTAGGGACTCGAGGTAGCCGTCGCCCAAGAATGTTAAGTCGCGATGCATAAGGACGCGGGCTCCATATTCAGCAATCAACGGGTCAAACATTCTTTTGACCTCTTCCCTGCCGGCTTCTGCGGCCGCCTCGAGGCGAGAGTCAATCTCCTCCGCAGCCTTTCTTTGGCCCTCCTCACGGGCCTCATCCTTCATTTTCTCAACCCCAGAAAGTTCGTCATCGAGCTTCGTTTTTAGGAGGCGAGTAGTAACGATTTCATCATAGTATCGTTGTGATTCTTCTTGAGTAGCTACCTTGTCCTCCTTCTCCTTGGAGAGTAATTCTTTCAGCTCTCTGACTTGCACGACGAGCGCGTCCCTCTCTTTTTGGACAGAGTCTTTTTCTAGGGCGAGGGCACCGCTACGCTGGACTGCTTCATCAAGCTCCTTCTTGTGAGCCATCTCTAAGCGAGTAACTGCCTCAGCAGTATCTTTTGCGCTTTGTTCAGCGGCTTCCAGCTTCGACTTGTACGAAGCGAGCTCTACGTCTTGGTGCTCGATGATGTTTTTGTCGCAGCCAGCCTCCAGTTTCAGGTGATCAATCTCATGTTGACGCTCAACGGACACCTCCGAGATCTTCTCCACCAAGTGCACAAACGCGTCATGTTGAACATAGACGTCGTTATTGCAGGCAATGGCACTCTGCTTCACATGCCCAGGAATATGGTGAATAGCCGGGAGGAACTTCAAACCGTCAAAGCAAATTTTTGGAAACTTGGCCTTAAGATCGACCATCTTTTCCGCTACAGTTGGATCAACCGCGGGAGTAGGGGGAGGAGGCTTTGGAAGTTTCGCTCTTTTTCGTTGCTCTCGCACTTGCCTTGTACTCAATAAACCGGAGTGTTGTTCTCGAGGAGCATCAGATTGGTAACCCTTCTGTGAAGATTTCTCTATATCCGGCTCAATTGGAGGAAGAGGATCATGGGACTGTGAAGATTGAGAATATGCCTTCTTACGGTGAGACGACTCGTAGGGACGATTGTCTCTATCTTCATAATCATTTCTGTCCCTGCGTCTGCCTGAACCTGAGTCCCGTCCGGAATGATGAAATATGGAAGAGCCATGAAGGCGATCGAATTCATGAGAGCATCCCATGTCACCTGCAAAGGACGGAGACAACAACGAGTTAAGAAAAATCTGGGAAATAAGAAAAAACTTAAGGTGAATGATGGAATGCATATGTGCGTGTGTGTCCTAGTGTTCCCCCCTACAGACCAGTTCTTTTATCTTTGCTAATCGGAGTATTGTCTCCCTAGACTGGGAGTTGAACTCCCGCATTGCCTCTAGTGGGCGAAGAAAGCTTAAGGGCTTCAAGATCGTCAAACCCGTAATTAAGTATGTCGTCGGGGATAGAAAGATTCGACAAACCCCTCAGAGAACTTTCCAGGTGCTATGAGGAAGCCTCTTTCTAAGGAGGGACAGGCATAACTTTTGAAGTGCCACCAACTTTCTCCTTCTGAACTTTATATTTTACCTTCTTCTTCCCCTTCGGAGGGGAGAATGACGTCTCAATATCTTGAACTTCGACTGCCGGATTCCAAGCGGGACCCACGTTCTCTCCTTGAGTCTCAAGAGCTTCGTCTTCTTTGCACTCACCTTCTTCGTGCGTATCGGGAGTGCGGCGCGACGACGATCCGGCCTGTTTTTTCCCTTTACCGGACGGAGGTTTGGGAATGGTGACACCTTCTAGAAGGTTGATCCGACGACCAAGGGCTAGCAAGCCAAACCCCGACAGTGATTCATTTGAGACGATAGTTCGGATGTCTCGTTCCTCGGCAGGAAGATCTCTAATGGCTTCAACAGCCTCAGAATATCCTCGGCCTTCCAGACGCGGGTTGATACCTGAAAAGATGAAACAAAGAGTTAGGAAAAACATGACTCCGGTTAAATGCGAATAGTGACTCAGCAGAGAGACTTACTGCCTTCAACCCATCTCCTCGGAAAACCAGGAGGGCAGCGCACATAGAACCATTCCTGTTATTACAGGACGAATTTACTGCATGCTCCTGTCAAGATTTGGCATTTGTGGTACGGCTCGAGGAACATAAAGGAAGGACTGTCTTTCCGTCTCTTGATCATATAGATATATCTGATATCGCCAGCGGTTGGAGGTCTGGAGAAGATGGCCATGAAAAGTAAGTTGGTCCCGTATAGAAACGCATGACCGTTCGGGTGCAGCTACGACGGAGCTATATCGATATACTGCAATACATCCCGGAGAAATAAATTGAACGGAGGCACGCTGCCCATCCAACACATGAACTTGTTACAAGCAGTATACCCGACTGGGGGCAGATGAGGACGATCATGTCGCGAGGGGACTAACACGTCGGCAAAAGGGATCCCATGAATGGAGCATATCCGTCGGAGAGCGGCTTCGTTGATCTTCGAAGCTTGTGAATCGATCGGATTGTCTAGTAGGATTGTTGCCTCCAAGGCATCAGGTGCTAAATTATGAGCGGGAGAAGTCGACGGATTAGAAGTATCAGCGGCTTCCTGCCTTGATGACGGCCCGGGCCTGTCGGATATAGTGGCGGAGCTGGACTTTTTCGACATTCCCAATAAATAACGAACCTGGCTAAGCGCTTGAGAAAACTATACTTAAAAAACGTTGAACATTAGAATTAGCAACACGAGTTTTCCCCCCACGTGGTGTGTTAACTAGTGCAAGCAATTGTGTACAAGCAATAAGAATCTAAAGACTTCAAAGATATAAGAATGAGCTTCGAATCGTCGGCTTCAAAGACCATCATCGTTGACCGTCTCAAAGAGCCCACCTTGAGGTGGTTACAGTTTCAAATTCAGAAAACGAATGTTAATCAAAGTCCAGGGTTAAGTCTACTAAAGCTAGGGAGTTAATGATCCGGGTCAGTTTCACATGATGGTGTGCTTAGATCTTTGTCTTTGTATTGATTAGGAAAGGCAATTGTTCGTTCGGCATTTACAGTGTTCGGCCTTAGTGTGGTTCAACATTTATCATTGGTCGGCATTTATAATTGTCCAGCATGTGCATTGCTCGGCCTTGATATTGTGCGGCCTAGGTATAGTATTCGGCATGTATGTTTGTTCGGCAGGTCAGTTATTCAAAACGTATACTGTTCGGCATTTAAATGGTGTTCGGCAATTGTATTGTTTGGCCTAAGTTCTATTCGGCATGTGTGTCTGTTCGGCATGTCAGTTGTTTGGCACATATATTGTTCGGCATTTGGGGATTGTTTGGCCTTAGTTTGTTCGGCTAAAGTAGCGCTCCACCCTCGATTACAGTTCCACCCTACTCCTTCTCCATCTGCTCCGAACAACAAGAACAGATCGCTCGGTGAAGATTACGCCGTTCGACACCCCATCTTTCTGTTTCTTCCAGTCTTGTTCGGCACGAAGGAACTAGGCCTAACTACCATGCACCTTTCAACAACTCCAAATATGCAAGCCATTTCTACTCACCACACATCATACAACCATAGGAATGTCCAGTTTTCTACGTGACTCCTAAATCTCGTGTTGAAGTAATTTAATCGTGGAAGGGATAATACCTAGTTCGAAGATCGAAACTAAGGAAAGATCGATTAGGCTTTAGATCTGATAGGTTGGCGAGAATTGCAAGTCTGTAGGGAGTGACAGAAATGAAGGTGTAAAAGGAAAATAGTCGAAGGATGCCTGGTTTTATAGGGAGAAGATAGAAGTTGAAAAGGCTATACCCGGTAGAACCGGTCAATGTCGTAGCGTCCGGCGTCAAAGCGAAGTGTCGCTCGGCACATGAGGATTGTTCGGCTTCGAACGCATCGTTCGGCGTCCAAACCACGCTCGTCCTACACCTCTGTCACTAATATTCTCGAGAAGGCATCTCCGAGGTAAGCTAAACTAGATTCAAAGCGCATCACGTTCAGTCACATAATACACTTTGGGGGGCAAGTGTTTCCTGGAGATTTGACCAGGCAACTAGTGCTCGGCATTTCGTAGCACTCGGCATCAGAGAGTGTTCGACATCTAGGAGTGCTCGGTGAAGTACTCGGCATCCAGTGTACCCGGCATCCATGATACTCGGCATCAGATGGTGTTCGGCATCTAGGAGTGCTTGGTGAAGTACTCGGAATCTAGTGTACCCGGCATCCATGATACTCGGCATCAGATAGTGTTCGGCATCTAGGAGTGCTCGGCGAAGTACTCGGCATTCAGTGTACCCGGCATCCATGATACTCGGCATCAGATAGTACTCGGCGTAGTACTCGGCGTCAGGTAGTGCTCGGCATCAGCTGGAACTCGGCATCAATTAGTATTCGACGCCCAGGAGAACTCGGCGACAGAAGTGCTCGGCATCCAGAAGACGTTCAGTGTGCACAACTACTCAACGTGACAGTATCGTTCGGCCTGCATGCACTGTTCGGTCAAGAGCTTCGGACAGAGATACGTTCGGCTTCAACTGCAACCATCCTGCACTTCCCATACATCAAACGTACCATTCGGCATAAAGAGGACCGTTCGGCATGGAAATGATCGTTCGGCATTATAGCATTCGGCATGCCTGGTTCGACAAGCAGCGACCACTATACTCGGGCTGGAGTGTTCGGCCACCAAGCCCACTTGGGAAGTCCAGCCCATATTTGCCTATAAATAGAGGGGCAGGGTCACAGTGATAGGGGATCCCTTTTGGAGAGAACACTGGGAGACTCTGCCATTTTTGAGACTCATCTTCTCTACTTAACAACTTCATTCAAGCATTTGATTCACGAATTGTATTTGTAATCATCTATTAAGAAGATCAATAAAGTTTAACCTCAAAGTGGACGTAGACAATTACGCTGAACCACTATAAATTTGGTGTTCTTACTTTCTGCATTTAAATTAGCATTCTCTCCTCTGTTTAATTTGTTTTCATCACTTATATCTCTACACAATCTTTCTCTAAGAGGTTAGTGACCAATTTTAGTGTTAACACTTATAAAATATTTGCTACTTCCAACCCTATCTAGTCATGCATTGTTGTTTGTTTGCATTTTATAAAAAAAACAAAAAACAAAAACAAAAACAAAAATCATTTGTAGTTGCATTTTTAATACATGTTTAATTTCTGCTTTGCATTTCATCTTAGATTTTGATTAATAATAACGGTTAGAAATCAATAACACTTAATTGTATATTGACAATTTGTCCTTTTTCGACAATTTAATTTCTTGGTGTCTAGGCTACGGCAGAGCAATAACCATTTATAAATATTACGGTGATTCGTAAATATTATAGTGATTGTTTCTCTGAAGGTACTTAAACCTTCGGCTGCATTGCTACAATGATTCATGGTGCACCGATAAATCCTGTCTGTTACCTGGCTGAGAACTATCTTGTTGAATTAAGACAAAATATGATTATATACTTTTGGGTTAGGAGCTAATTAGGATAGAAAATTTATAATTAAACCCTTGCATTCATTTAGTTGCATTAGTTTATGCATATTAAAAAAAATTAAAAAATATTCAAAATCAAAAACTCAAAATATTGTAAATATTCCTTAACTTTTTTTTAAATCCTTTCTTTTGAAATTTTCAATCAAAATCAAAAACCAAAAAAAAAATTAGTTAGTTTTTTGTTTAGAAAAACAAAAAAATCCAAAAAAATATATATAAACCTTTTCAAAAACAAAGAAAAAAATTGAAAAACTAAAAAACAAAACAAAAATCAATTTTCCTTTTGAAAAATAAATTCTATTTGTAAATATTTTTCGTTTATAAAAAAACAAAAACATTCTTGAAAATGTCTGAATTTCCTTACTCAAATGAATTTTACAATAGTTGTGAAAATTAATATAATCCATATAATTTCGCTCAAAATTCTTGAATATATCTTCATGTAACCCTCCTCTCTTCTTTTACACTCTCTTCTTTTAGGTTCTTCCTCTTTAGTTTAGTTTAGGATCAAAATAAAAGAAAGCTCTCTTTTTCTTTTCATAGCTACTTAGCCATTTTTTTTATTTCATGTAATTTTCCTTTTTTTAATGCAATGTTAATTAGTGTTTTATTTTACTTATATGCTCTCTTTCTTTCATGCTAGTAAGATTTTCTTTTATGCAATTAGATTAGTTCTCTTTTCCATTAGCTTTCATTTTCCTTTCTTTTTAGTTTCATGTTGCATGCTACAATTGTTGATATGATAACAAATATAAGAGGCTAAGCCCCTTCAATTCAGGGGTAATGAAGCTCTCTAATTATGCAGCTTCAACATAACTTGTTAATTTTGATCTCTTTTGTGCTTAATGGAAGAATGAATGTTGATGTGATTTATTGTTTCATGTTGAATTTGATAGTGTATGTTGTTTATAACAAATAGGCTATGCTTAAACAATCACAAACAATAATTACCTCTTCATTTACATATGATGATGGTAATGAAGTGAATGTTGAAATTAAAATTTGATGGTCTATATTTCTAGTTAATAGTTAATAGATCATACTTAAAATAGATTTTGCTTTCAACTTTGTTGTCATATTTCATGAGAATTACAAGTGGTTTAAAGGTTGTGTTACAGTTTGATGGCTTATGTTGAGCTAACTAATAGCACAAATATGTCATACTTATAGTAAACACATCATTTAAATTCACTTATGACCAAAAAATGAGAGATCATAATTTCATATATTGTTGAACTATGTGATCTAGAGAGTGAATTTATCTCTAAATTGTCATTCTGCTCTCATATTTTTATCACTTTCTTTTTGTCAATTTTCTTACATTTTTAGCTTAAACAACTCTCAAATCTTTGGTTAATTTGATTGAATAGGAAATTTAAAATCAACAATTCCATACAGATCGACCCGTACTCGCTACGTATTACGATATTACGCCGTGCGCTTGTGTTATTTTTATTATAATTTCGCTCGATGGATTTCTAACTCGATAGAATTCCCATCGACGAATAGCAGACACTTCAACAAGAAGGCGAGCATAATTCAATCTTGTCTTCATAGTTGTGGCTGCATCCATTTTAATGGGTTTCCCAATGATACTAGCCATAACACTAAACGCCTCACGGTCCCATAGCTTTAGATTCACACCGGGTAATCTTACCCAAATCGGCTTTGTCGTTAATAAATCTCTATCCATTTCAAATATTCAGACCATCTCCTCATTATGATGAGTTTGCCATTGTAAAAAAAAGAACCATTTTTTAGAACCGAGTTGCAATCTTGAGTTTCCTTGAATTTCACGAGAAAGAAACCGTTTTCTCTTGTATATATTTCAAATTCGCCAATTGGTTTCCAAACTCATTGAATGTAAGATTTGAAATACAAGTAGTATTGTTTGATACCAATCACATATACAAGAGCTGATTACTCCAACATTCAGTTGTTCTCTTACAAAATGCTTCTTTGACCAGACCATACTTCTTGTTATTAATCTTGATTAGTGCTATATTCTCAAGATTGCACTCATCCTCCATTAGTTATAAAGGCTGCTCTGCTACTATATCTGCTCATGTTTTATGGCATTGCTCCTTGTTCAGTGAGAAGGCTGTCGACTTCTTTTGTTGCATCAGCGGATTACCCTTATTTTGCTGTGGAATGGTTATTCTTTGACCTTCTTTACCCTTCAGATTGCTTTTACCAAGAGCCGGTGGTAACTCCTGATCTTTCTTGGCCTCTCTCCTCTTTTGCAACCTAGATTGAACCAATTGGAACCCATCACCATCAATGACGACCTACTCCCCTCTGATGGCTTTTTGATGTGAGATAACCCAGCTGGTCTGACTTGAGAACTTGATTTGAAGAATTTAAAGAAATTTTTGTGAGGATTTTGGTTTTCCCCCATGGCTCAGTGGAAACCCTAAATTTTTACTGCTATATTTAATGGGTTACTGGTTTTTTTATTTTGATTTAACCATAAGATGATGTATTTGTGACTTGACTAGACAACGAAAGAAAGAGAACTGTGGGAAAAAGATCAACTATACCGTGGATTAACTAATCAATTTTTACAAAATTTAAGAGACCATAAAAGTACAAAGTGATCCAAAAAATTAGGGTGGATAAACTAATCAAAACGGTGGATCGAAGCAAAATTTCCCTTAATCAAATTAAGGACTTTTATTATTCAAGCTCCTCTTTCTCAAAGTGGACGTCATGATCCGGAACCGTTACAAATCTCATGTGTCCCCTTTTTCTTTTATAGCTATTTATACTTGCTTTTGCAATAGCTGTGATTTGATTGGAGAATTGAGTGATCTGTTTGTTTTATCGCGCCATAATCCTGTAATTAGTTTTTTCCGCTCTCAGGCTGAGCACCCCTCTACGAGTTTAAAGATAAAATTCAGAGCCAAAAGGCGCCACATGAAATTACTATACCATAAAAATGTAAATTTGAGTGATAGTTAAGGTTGTCAACCTGGGAAATCTAATCTAAAGTAAACTCTCGCTGCTATTGATCAAGGGAATAAAACTGGGTTCACTTGAAATTTGAAAACTAAATAAAAAAGGAAAATGAAATTGCCACTGTTTCAACCAATTAGATGGCAAGTATAAAGGACAGTTGCTCTTGAGCGACTGTCTATGGCAGATCTCTTGTTACAATCCAGTTGGGAACGATTTTACTGCGCTTAGGAAGAATTCAATAAATGTTTTAATGCCTTTTTATAGTATCTTTTTCCTATGATAATTCCTAATATTGTTTAAATTCACCATATGCTTCTTTTTAGTGTTCTTGTTCTTCTTCCCTTTTTGCTTTTGATTTTGAAGTTTGTATAGCAGTTTCATCTTTTCCTTTAATGGCTTTTGTTATAATGCACATAGTACATTGTTCTTGGGTTTGCTACTGCTCTATACGCTGAAAAAGTCGGTTTTAATCAGTCCAGTTTATTATAATTCAAAAGGCACCTATACTAATTAGTAGAAGTCATGCAAATGTGAGCAACTTTTCGCGCAGTTGGTCATCTGGGATGGAAGCTATGCAATATGCTGAACCCTTTTCTATCCCTATTCTACATTATATGTTGAAAAAGTTTGGAAGCATTTTAGATGCATTCCGTAAGATGTCATTTTGTTTTACTTGCTAATAGTAGTTAATAAAGCCGTATCGTTCAAATTCCTTCGTAGAAAATAGACGTTTTTGATTATCATCGGAACCAAACTATTACTACATTCATGCTTGATCTTTAGACTGATTCCCGTAGATATCAGTCAAGGAATCCGCTAGGTAGTAAATGACATTTGTAAAGATCACCAATTGAATTGTAAAACAAAATGTAGCATAAATTAAAGATAGTCGAATTTCATGTCCTGTGACATTCATGTAGAACTCAGTAATAAATATCTGAACACATTGTTGGAAAGTTAGCTCTTACCACATAACTCATATTCATACATTCATAAGAAGCCACAACCTTAGCTCTTACCACAGAACAAATTTACTTAGTAGGAGGTGGTGCATTCTTGAACTTAGCTTGAATCATCTTAACAAACTCCACCACTCTTTCTGTTTCAGGCAAAGCCTCCTTCACTGCCTCATCTGCACAGAACCGCTCCACCCATGATACTAAATGCGGTATTTTCTCCTCATCCAATAACTTGATTTCACTCATTTTCTCTGTTGCTTTAATTAAGGCTATATAACAACCAAATGCAATGTCCAGGTATCCAATGTTATCACCGTTGAAGAATTTTTTCCCTTTGCTGCTTTTTACGTAGGCTTCTTCCAAGTGCTGCAACCCTTCATTAAGCTGTGACGTTGCTTCCACCTTCGCCTCCTCTGTTTGCGCCATTCCAATTCCTTTTATGGAAGGGAACATCTAAAAAATACAAACTTAAAATTTAGATAAAAGTGTCGCTGTGGATAACTTTATCAAATGATTAATATCTGTACCTTGTCATCAATGTACACTGCCCAAAACCTTGCAGTTGCCCTGTCATAAGGATCAGATGGAAGTAGACTTGGGCCTTTAGTAGCCCAAACATCTTCGATATATTGCACTATGATCATGGACTCACAAACAGGCTTCCCGTTGTGAATCAAAACTGGTATCTTTTTATACACGGGATTAGACTTCAGAAGCAACTCACTCTTTGCTCCGAAAACTTCTTGGAGAAACTCATATTTGATGCCTTTAAGATGCAATGCGATCTTTGCTCGGATCACAAATGGACTCATCCATGATCCTATAAGCTTCACCTCTTCCTCCATTGTTTTTTAGTTATTCTGTAGATTATATTTCTTGCTTCATTTTAAGTAAGAGAGCTGTGTGGGAGGGTTTCTATATGTGAAAAGTTTGGTTGAAGGTGTGGCTATCATTCATGCAACCACCCCTTATTTGTGTGTTTTTTGGTGGTTGTGGACTTTGTTTCGTGCTAGTTGGCATTGGATTAAATGACATCCACCGTGTGGGCTGGATAAGCACAGAATTGGATGATGGTGGTTGGTTTCGGATTAATGCATCACATATTTTGTTATTGTTTATTCTTAAACTGTGCAACACAACTCTCATGGTCTCTTGTATTTTCTATTTATGATTAATATCATCTCAAAAAAAAAAATCAAAAGAAAAAAAAACCTCATTCCTATATGTTTAGCCCATCAAAATTAGTTATAAATTAGTCTTGTATTAGAAATACATAGTATAATCATTGATTTGAAAATATTAATTTTCAGTGGCTAAAAGACGTAGATTGTTCGCAAAAAATTATTTAGTTCTTACCAAAAAGATATGTATAAAGCCCCTTTAAAGCCTCGTCAATGCATCGCTAAAGCGCGTACTGCACTTCGATCGTCACGCTTTTTCAATTTAGCACTATTAAATAGTAGATCCATTTAATGCTTCTCTATTTTCCATTATGTCAACATCCGCTTTAGCAACTTTGTATGAAAAGGTTAATTTGACCGGTTCTCTTATAAACCAAATCGACAAATTTAGTGCATACGTCTAAGTTCAAGTCATAAACGTTCAACATAAATTATAACTCTATTTTATTTACCAAATCTAAACTACATGGATCAAAATATTCTTCGGTTTTTTCTAGTGTGAGAATGAAAAGAAATCAAATTTGGAGATTTGATTTTATCTCCAATAAAGATTTCATCTGCGTTGTTTTCTGATGTATCTAAGCTATAATTTTTTGCACTACACCGCTATTATACCACTATGCGCTTTAAATGTATATGTGTGTTGTGCATAATACACCTCTTTTATTACACCTTTTACATATCGATCATATTTTGAGTTATAGTAACCCAAATAGTATAACATTTGCTGATTTTATTCATACCATATTTAAAAGATCCTGACAAAATTTGGACTCACTTGAGCATGTCTTGCATATTGAAATTGATATTTCAAATAAACGGTAAAATATATGTTTTAAAGATTAATATTAACTTATAACTTTGAAGGAGCAAAATGTATTGAATCTACAAAAAATTATAATATATATACCACACTAAAATCCATCTTTTGTCTTCTTGTGCAAAATATTTTTGTATTGAAAATGAATTCTAGTTGATACGTTATGTACATTACCATGAAATTCAATATAAAATTTGAAATCATTTCTGAATATATACTCCTTTAAAATTAAATTTTTAATCAATAATTAAAATAAATATTTTTGGTAGGATATATTTTCTTGCACCTTTGAAGTGGTTGATAATTCTGAAACCTTTTCAAATTTTGCATAGATGACCTTGCTAATAATATAACATAATATTGCATATCTGCAAAGCTTTAGTTCGATCCAAATTTTTTTTTTTCGTATAAATATATGGAGAGATTTGAGTGGGAGTTCTTACACTCATTTTCTTATCAAAAAATGTTGTACAAATAAAAAAATAGAACCAACGAACATCGAGATAGCTGCGCAATTTGTGCAGTTTGAGTAATTCACAGTTTGTATAATTCAAATGTGACAGCCTAGTTTGTTTGGGTGGGTTCAACATAGTCAAGAAAGATGCGACCGTAAGTTACATCTAACAAGAACTGTAAATATTTCAAATACAACATACAACATAACATGAACCTCGTATTATGCTATCATGCACCAAAAGGCTTTAAATCAACTAGCGGTGCAGTAGAACACTCAACTGCGCAGCGCAACACAATTGTGGATAAAAACCCTTGAAGCACTTCAAAGCAACAAATCACAACAAGAAGCAGAACTGCATCAGAAGTCACTCCATTAAATCATTCCAAAGCAGCAAGTCATGGTCAAATGCGGAGCAACATCAGTGGTCACTCCATCGAAATAAGGTCAAGTCAAAACACATCAACACGCATCATAGCTCTTAAACATGTGGTAAACATCTAACAACATCGTGCCAATTTCAGCATTTCAAAACTAAATTATCTCGCCTAATCAAAACAGTAATCTGTGGCACTCAACCCACGGTAAGCCGATAGAGGACACATGACAATATATGACGGTGATGGTTGAGTACGCGAATGATATCATCAATCCATGTGATGTTATTCCCTTATAAAAGGGATCAATGTAGTAGAAGAGGTTCGAACTTTTGTAGAACTCGGAGAATTTATATTGAAAAGAACTATAAAACGATGTCAGGATCTTTATGGAATTCTATGCTTATACTTCAAAAATATAGAAAAGAGAAATTTTTACTGACCCATGGACGTTGGATTTTTTAACATCTGAACCATGTAAATATTTTTTTCTTTTTTACTTTATGCAATTTACGTGTTTTTCTATAAACTGTTGATTTGCAACCTCTTAATTGTATAAGCATTCAAAAATATAATCACTACATAACTAAGCATTTTAACAAACAATTAGCTTGCTATCTCATAGTTGTATACACATTCAGCAATATTTCTACTTCATATTGGTATTGTGAGATTCAAAAATCTTGCTAATATTTTTGTGCTAGAATTAGGGAAAACCTTCGCAAATTGTTTTACTCAATACACTCTAGTCACAGTTCTAACCTCCACCTTCCTACAAATCCTCATAAACTTTCGCGCAACTCCCTGAGGCGGCGCACTAAGCGCCAAAGCAAAATACAATTTCTACAAAACAATCTATGGATCCTTCACCCAACATCTTTGAAAATCATATCCTCGAAGCCCTTAATTAATTCACCCTAAATCAACTAGAGGATGATTGGTTGGAAAGGCTTGTTGCCCAAGGTCCATCCCAAAGCCACTATCGCTCTCACAACAGATCCGAATTTAGCTACCATATCACACCAATCAAACAAACTAGAGGATGGGTTGACAAAAGCAACAATCTCAACAATGAGAATGATGAAACTGGCCCTAATAGCGTGGGAGAAAACCAGGGAGGAAAAATCCAAGCCATTCCTAACATCAAACCTAATAAACCCAATATTAACCCCCTACTGCTTGAAAGCGTAGGGAGCCCATTGTGCGATGAGAAGATGATGTTAGCTTTATCTCAAAAGGAGAGTTGGCCAAAGCATAAAGCAAGGTTGATGAGATAAGGTCCTTGAAAGAAAAAGTTGAAAAAATGCGAAGTTGTGTCATCAATTAGAGGATAAAGGGAGAAGAGTGCAGTTTGACTCACATTTCAGTTCAAAAATCATCGATTCAGACTTCCTTGACAATTTTAGATCTCCAACCATAAATAAGTATGACGACTCTTCAAACCTAGAAGACCATCTAAGAACATTTGAATATCATATGGATTCTAAAAATTGAAAGATTAGCCTAGTTCGTATTATTTCCATTTTACCTAGCTGATGAAATGACAAGATGGTTTAGAAGGTATAAATATGGAGAAATATATTTTACTCCTAGCTACCATGAGATTTTCTTAGGAAGTTAAATATTGGTAGGGTGGTGTAACACCCCTATTTTATGGCATATTATTCTGAAAATTCAATTAATTGGTAAATAAATAAATAAGATGGGTAAGATGAGAAAATGTTGGGATATACCATAATAAAATTTTGGTTTTAAAATTTAAAATGAAGTAATGTTTATAATGGGAAAGAAATATGCTAATTTCAATTAGTTAACAAGGAGCAATTAAGGGAAGGAAAGTTAAGGCCTTCCCTAACTCCTTCCCATTTAATTATTTAAAATACGAAAAATAATTATGTTGGCCTAAAAAGTTTATATGTGTTAAAAGGTAGAAAATCTGGTTTTGGTGATTTTTTTTTGGATATTTCCCAGGTATTTTTTAATTGATATGAATTGTTTGATAAAGGAAAAGTTCAATTACAAATGGTAATTAATTAAGATATTGATTAATATTTAGGTACAAGGGAAACTATTTCTCTGATTTTTATGAAAAGGATTTCTATAAAGGTTTTGAATAAGCAATAGAAATTTGACATATAGTATGATTTGGTGAAAAGTATTTGCTTTTAAAGCAAACAAATCGGTTTTAAAATTATTTAGAGGAGTGCCATCTTTATTTACGATAACACCCATTTTATTGACCTTTAATAGTTCTCGTCTTGTTTTACGATAGCCTATTTTGAGACATACAAATAACTTCTAAGGTTTAAAATGAAACAACAATGTATTTCAAATTTATGATGGGTATTATTCATGATTTACGGTATCTATATATATTTTGAGAATTCGATAGCTATCATTTGAGATTTACGGTGGCTAATGGTTTTGATTTACGATAACTATTGGCTTTTGAATTACGATAGCTATGTTCCACGATAGCTTTGATTTACAATAGCTATGTATATCTTGACCTGCGATAGCTATGTATTTTATTATTTACAATAGTTATGTATTTTATGATTTATGATAACTATTTTAAAGGTGCGATAGCACAAAGTTTTATATTGACTATTATTTTAGGATTTATGATATCTATACTGTGAGAAATTTCGAAGGCTGCTATTTGAGATTTACGATAATTATTATTGTGAGATTTATGACAGCTAGTTTTGACATACGATAGCTGTTGAGCCAGAAAATGGCACAACACCCAAAAACCGATTGAAAGTAAAAGAACTAGTAGAAATGGCAAATACAACAGAGACTTTTAAAGTTGTTTGGCAAATCTAAGGTCTATATCCATTGTATTGTTATTGATTATGGATTTCAATCACAAGTATAAAGGTTTGGCTATTCTGACAGTCTATAACAACCAAGAATAACTTCCTTAGTGACTAGGGATAAGTAGAGATCGGAGATGAAGAAAGCAAATGCCAAAATTCCTTTTCCAATTGTCTTAGATACTATATTTATAGAGAAATCGTCCAACAAAATCGCCGGATACCAATTTACCAGGTCTAACTTTAGATCTGAAAATGTAGGAGAGTAAAATGGAGTCCTCATGGCTGAGAATTCATCTCGGCATCGACCAAAAGTGGTTGGTACCGACTTGAATTATAGGGGAAGGTTGCTCCATCTTCCTTCTCTTGGTCTTCTATCTTCGATCCCTCGTATTTCGAGCACTTTTCCTTAGAAATCCTGTTATCTCCAAGTGGTTTTGATATTTTCAGTACTTGTCTTCTTTTCTTCAAAACTTCCTTGTAATTGTTCACATATTCTTATAGAATGGTATCCCGAGATGTTCAATTAATTTATTACTCTATAAGGCTTGACTTCCAAAGCCAAATGGGGCCGAAAAAAGTGCTTGGTACCAGCAAGATACTGACCTCTTTCCTTAATTCCAATGATTCACCAATCTCTTGAGATTAATCCATTGTTCTTCCAAGCGTGTTCCCAAGTCCTTGAATCGTCTCATCTTCATCTCGACGTCCAGATTCATTTGAAAGCCGCTTAGTTAAAATGTCGGATAATACTTGCCCCTAGGGTATGCTTCTGTCGGAAACAAAGTGTGCTCTGGAACAAGACAAAGGTTTATCATCATCCATATACAACTATTGGTTATCCAAGGGTTTCTTAGAAGCATTGTCTCCATTCCATGGATATCCATTCAACTGCTTTCTATAGTTGAAATTCTATTCTACGTGCTAAAGACGAGATCTACACTCTTGAGACCGTTCCGTGCCTTAAACAGGTAGGGACTACTACCTTCCATTCCTTGCATTTTCCTTCAAATTTTGGTTAAAAATTCATCTCGGTATCGAGTAGAATTTTCTTTCCTATTCAATATGTGTATATAAGTCGAATACTTGGCATATTTTCCTTTCACACTTTCATTTCCCGATAGCCTATTTGCTATATCCTTGGTGTCGAACTACATCGACTTTAACCTCTTCATCCAAACTGATCGCCGCCTCCTTCTCAAAACCGTCACCATCTACTTGAAAGCACCGCCGCTACCTAACATCTACCTTAACCATCACTGTTCACTCTAAAAATCTCGTCACCAAACTCCTCGAACCCTAGGACATATTTAGACCCGAGTTTATCAAGGTTGGCCGTCGTTTCATTTTGCGTTGGTGATCGTGGTTGTCGAATATCGTGCTTGGAGTTCGTCTACGGCTAATGGATGGAAGGAGCTTTAAGTTGTGACCAATCAAATCTTTGAACCAAAATCTTTGCCAAATCCATGTCCCTATACTAAGTTAAAATTGAGGCAACTGTGATGTTCACAATTTTGCAAAACTTTTGCATTTCCATCGATTCAAAAATTATTAACACACATTGTCGATCAACGGTCGATCATAAGTTATTGTTCAATACTCCCGACATTCAAATAATCCCATTGCATAGCATTTCCAATTACTGCACTTCTCGTATTCCCATAAAAGAATGCTCCACATTGCTCAGGATAGTGGTTTTGCTATCGATTATCTGATGATAATGGGTAAAACCCAATGCATAGTTCCATCGTGCAACGTGGTTCGTTTTCTAGCATATGCGGACTATCTACGCAGAATAGTCCATTCGTCATGTACAGGACACATGACTTACACTGTATAGACTAACACTTCTGCTTGCCTAGGAAAATGTTCAAAATCCGATTGGGCAACACACGTCGACATCCATTGGATTATGTGTGTCGGTCACATGGGTTCACACTTAAAATACAGTTCCGAAATAAACATACCCGACCGTGTTGAACACCAAGTTTTCTTGTCCAAAATCACTCGCCATTCTCCTAGATTCAATGTCGGATTTGGGCCGTCAACTCCTTCTGAAGCCGAGTCTACAACAGCTCAGGCCTCATCCTCTACGCCTTTTGGACCTAGGCATTCAATCATTGCTGAGTTACAAAGAATGATAGTACCAGTAGAACCAATCCAAGATCCACCTCCTCCCATCAATGTCCACGTGGGCTTAAAAGTTTTAGATGATCCCCCAGAGAAGATGCTAATAATTCTAACCATTAAGACACTCCAGACCATATGTTAGCAACATGGGATTTTTGAGGATGATGTCCTGCTTCCAATGCAAATTTAACGTGTGCACAATCCTCCAACATGCAATACGGCATGCAATAGGCATATGTGCTTAGGCAGCACTGTACCTCTCTTCAATTCATTCTTATGCATGTTCCTCTAGAAGCTCAGGCTCACTCCAAATCAAGTCCACCCCAATGGATACACCTTGCCAAGCTCCTTATATGTCCTGTTCATGAACCAGTTCCAGCGACCTCCTACTTTCAGAGAGCTAACTCATGTCCTAAGTTTCAAACAATGGAGGGAATAACCTTCTTATATGATCATCGAAGCCTAGTGTCGCTGCAAAGTCATTGAAGCACTCCACAATAAACATTCATACATTAAGAATGAATATTTCTTCGTTCGTTGTCCATACAGATTCAACAGGCTTTAGCTTTCCAAAAGTAAGATCCTTTCCTTTCAATTCTCTTCCATGCTTCGACTTTCATCTTCCGATCATTTAACTTGTTATCTCCTTTCTTCTTAGATATTCCTGCTAAAGACACAAGCACAGAGCATTCTGCAACTCTTAAGACCTTCAAGAGCATCCCCATCCTATATCGCTCCACCACCTAGCTACTAACGAATGAGAACCTTCGTCGATGCAACCTCCTACATCACCATCGACTCGCCGTTCCTATTGAAACTCCATTGAATAGCTCTAGAATTGCAACTAGGTCTTTTTCCCCCACTCATAGTTCCGGCGATTACATCCAAGGAGGCGTTGAAGGCCAATTTGGCACGAATAACGTTGATGAACCAGTATATAGAGCAACAGACGAGCACGTTGCCGATGAAGTACCGATAGAAGACAATGAGGGAGTTGAGATAGAAACGATTTAGGAATAAGGAGGTGGGGAAGAAGGAAGAGAAAAAGAAGAAGAAAATGATGAAGGAGGGGACAGTGACAATGACATCGGTCGAGAGAAAGAAGATTCGTATAGAGAGACGTCTCCCGAAGGCACCGAACTCCTAGACTCGTTGCATATCCAAAGCATATAATCATTAAGACATCAAAGCAAACCGTAGATTCATGCATAAGGCCAACATCCAAGGCGACTCCTCTGTGTGGTTCGGTAAATGACATTTTTGGCTCATTAAGTGACTTTGATATTCTAGTTGCTAATCTTCTTAAGGAGTGCTCCATAGGCTTCATCCTTCCTTCCAATGGTATTCTTGCCAAAGGAGGTAAGACTCCATCCTTACTCCCTTTCAAACATGGCCTTTTAACAACTTAAGGGGACAACGACACTCCATGTACTTCTAGGATCATGAACACACATTCCTTGCATTTTCTCACATTCTGATGTTCCAAAACTGATATAATACTTTCTTTCGTTTCAAACACCATGGAAATAGATCGATTCAGTAATCCCTAGTATGACATTTTCGAAGAAAGGAAGCACACTCCCAATCCATATTTGCCTCACTCCAGCTATGACAGAGAGCGAGAAACAGATGAGGAGAAATCTCAAAGAAAGGATAGAGAATGAGAGGCGGAAAAAGACCGCCAAGCCAAGGGGGACCGAAAGAAGAGGCAAGCCAAAGCGAGGCAGCCCTATGATCATGAAAAGAGGTATAAAGATTCACATGACCGTCACGGTTCCTCCTTTAGCGTTCCATTGCCTCGATCTCAACCTCAGATCCCTACACAACAACAAAATTTAGCTTCACTTTCACTTACTACTAATGTTCCTCCTCCTCCTCAATCCAAATGAATCGCCACTTATCCAGCTCCTCCTCCAACCCTACCAGTCGCATCTGAGCCGCCTTCCCTGACTTCTGCTTAACTGGCATTGTGTTTGACCCTGACCTTAAAAGTATTGCTAAGGAAGAGGTAGACAACAATGTTGGATAGGTCCAAGAGCTTACTGACTAAGGATACGAGTGGAAGAAGCTTTGCTATGCCTTCTACAATGTCAATCGAATCAACCAAACGAATATCCAATTATTTTAATATGAAAAGAAAACCTATGGCAGCCTTGTAGAGGGGTACAAGAGGGATTTGGAGAAGATGGAAAAGGAAAGAGTTGCGCAATGGAAGCTAAATGAAAGGCCAAAAAATTGGTTACGGAGATGACGAAGGCTCACAACCATGCTGACATCATGGTGAAAGATCTATTAAGGACCGCTCAAGAAGACAGTGCTGTGACGACCGCCCACGACTCCTGCACTGAACTTAGAGATAATGCGATGTAAAGTGTGCCAGGCAGCCATGGACGATTGTCAGGGAAAATTAAAACAGCAGAATCTATCGTATTACTCACAGCGCATGGACAAAAATACAATAGAATATATACATAGTGAAGCTTCACAGAATAGAATCTCATCAATAAAACTTCATAATAGTTGAATACAAACATCTGAATAGCCAATACATCAAGCCTCACTACATAACACTCAGAGAATATACAAACAGCGGAACACCCAGTACATATAGTAAGAAGATAATATGTAAGCCTCCAGCTCGTCTTCGATATCAGCATCGTGGGAAGCAAGAACAGCACCTGTCACCTGCTACCTAGTCTGCCCGTCCCAAAATGGATGAACAGCCCAAGGCAATAAGAGTTAAAACATAAAGCCTTGAGTCAGACAACAGTCTTAGTGAGCGGTAAATTAACTAACAACATATCAAAAGAGCATAAAGGAAAGGAATAGGAATACAACCCTCCCACTCCACCTCTTTCTACAGTGATAGCCCCCAGACTCACAATAAGCAGAGCAAACATAGCAAAGCATACAATTTAAAGTAAAGCAATTATCACTCGAGTCAAGAGCGATGCTTTCCAAGTACAAACCCCCAAGGCCTAAACCAAGATCAGATAAGCACCCAGAAAATTCCGCTCTTGAGACCGAATGATGATACAACCAAACATCCATGACTCTGGCTATCACTGTTATCATTTCTTCGATATCATCGTTAATTGAATGACTGGCTCATTATTTCATCCGTCCGTCAAGGGCTAATGGAAACCCCGGTTCTAGACATAACTCTGCACGTCATCGTGACCCGTGCCTAGGACTATCGAATCTGCCCAGAGTACTCGACTACCAATCAGTAGCCTTCAGGGACTATCGAATCTGCCCAACGTACTCTTGCTTTGAGCATGCTAGAACCTTCAACAACGATGAGATCTCAGCCTTCTAGTCATCCTCCTCGACGACTATTTCCATACTAGCTCAAGCGCCTCTCGAGCAAACCATTATCCTCAAACTCGAACCATTTCACCGAGTTATCAACATGCTTGGAATGATCCCGTCTGGATTAGACCAAGGCTATCTCATATCATACTTCGCCTCATCATCATCATAGCAAAGCTTTATCTCAACATCATCATCAAATCTAATTCATAGCAATCAATCACATCAAACATTAATCCAAGTAAACAAGCATTCAAATACGATCTAAATAGACAATTATAACAATAATGGTAATTTCGTAATTAAAGAGTCAAAAGTCTAACAAGCATGAAAACATGAGTAATATCTCTATAATCTTGATGAATGAACTTGCATAGGTTAACATGTAGTAAAATGGATGTCAAATCATTATGAACAATGAATCTATATGGATCTATACTTATGATTAGGAAAATGCATGGAAATCGCTACTTTAGCACAAAATCAAGCCAACAATCCGATATACTCCTTTGGATCCATGTGAGAGATAATCACCACTCACCAAATCACCTAAACAACCCAAAAGCAACACACTTCAGATCTGGACAGCGAAGGATCTAACTCGATCTATCACAAATCCGCTTCAAACGATGAAATCTCCCTTCGAAGAATGTAGATCTTCAATCTAAGCTCTTCGATCTTCGATTTGGATGGAAGGAATCACAAGATTAAAGTGGAGAAAAGAAGTGAAGAAGTGTAGAAGTCGAGCTCTCAAAATGGCAGCACTTCGTCGCTTCGAAATCCGGATCCCAAAAATGAAGAAAAACCCTCATATTTATAGGCTGAAATCCACCTTAGGTCGCTCACTCGGAGTTAGGTCGTCCACGACCTACGACCTAAAACCCTTCGACCTAAAACCCTACGACCTAACAACCTAGCGCAAGTGTACGACTTACAGATCCAACGACCTAACACATGCGCGCTTATACGACCTAACGACTTAGCATATGCGTGCTTCCTCGCGAACTACGACTTAACTGAGACGCGACCTAGCAACAGTTCCGACCTAACGACTTAACGGAAGCCACGATCTAACTATGTCATGACCTAAAACAATGCGCGACCTAACTATGTCACGACTTAAAACAATGCGCGACCTAACTACTCAATAACAACGCGACTTAACTGGGTTACGACCTAACCCCTTACGACCTAATACTTAGCGACCAAACAACCCACGACCTAACTCCTAAGTCGTCTACGACTTAACTTCCTTAGGTCGCTCACTGCTACCACCAGCTTCCTTAGGTCGTTGCCGAGCTATCCTTCTTAAGTCGCTAACTCGCCCAGTTTCTTAAGCCGCTATCTCTTAAGTCGCTTACTTCTATAAGTCGCTCCAATCCCTAAATCGTTTAACTCCTAAGTCGTCTACTAACTTAGGTCGCTTACGTCCTAACTAAACCACCCCATAGGTCGCTCACTGACTTAAGTCGCTAACCCCTTAGGTCGTCTAACCCTTAGGTCGCCAATTACCTTAGGTCATCTACTCCTACCTAACTTCTATACGACCTAACTACTATACGACCTAAGACTTAGACTCTGGACGACTTATCAACAATGCGACCAAACGTTAACTGATTTACGATGTTTCGATCCGTAAAAATACGGGTCGTTACATTCTCTCCCCCGTAGGAATTTCGCCCCCGAAATTCCAAACAAACAGAGCAATCAAAGACTATTCTGCATGCCTACCATCCATAGCAATCAACAAACCATGCATCCAATTCTAGCTTAGCATGCAGAATTCTAAAACTAGATCAAGTTACAATGTCTTTAGATGACACGACACCTTAGGGCCATACCTTGAAGAGTTCAGGATGAGCTGCTTTCATCCTCTCTTCCACCTCCCATGTACAGTCGTTATCATCATCACTCCATTGTATCTTGAGCAACTTAACTACCTTCCTCCTAAGCTGTTTTGTGTCGGTTTCCACAACACGAAGCGGCTTACGAGGTCTCTTATTGACTGGATCAACTTCGAAATCTTCCCAGCTATCAGCAGAAACCACTGTATTCGAGTCATGCACATACTTCCGTAGATACGATACATGAAAAACATTGTGCACACCCGACATCTTTTCTGGTAACTCCAATCTGTAGGCGATCTTTCCAATTCGCTCGATGATATGGAATGGTCCAACAAATCTCGGAGTCAATTTTCCTTTCTTCCCGAATCGAATAACATTCTTCATAGGAGAGATCTTCACAAAAACCATATCACCTACGTCGAATTCCAAATCCTTACGATGCTTATCGGCATAACTTTTCTGACGGTCTTGGGCTGCCTTCATTTGTCGCCGAATGATCTCTATACAATCTGAAGTCTGTTGAATCATCTCTGGTCCAAGCATCAGCTTTTCTCCTGTTTCTAACCAACATGTCGGAGAGTTACACGGTCTTCCATACAATGCCTCATACGGTGCCATACCAATGCTTGACTAGTAACTGTTATTATACGAAAATTCTACCTAATGAAGGTGATCTTCCCATGATCCTCCGAAATCTAAAACACAAGCTCTAAGGAGATCTTCCAAAACTCGGTTGACTCTCTCGGTCTGACCATCTGTTTGAGGGTGATAAGCTGTACTCAAACACAACTCGGTTCCCAAAACTTCCTGGAAGCTCTTCCAAAATCCACTAGTGAACAATGGGTCTCGATCGCTCACTATACTCTTCGGAATACCATGGAATCGAACTATCCACTTAACATATAACTCAGCCAACTTTGATGCAGTCCTAGTCGATCGAACAGGAATGAATCTTGCACTCTTAGTCAAACGATCTACAATGACCCAAATCCCTTCATTCCACGTTCTTGTTCTAGGTAACCCATCAATAAAATCCATCGATACTTGCTCCCACTTCCATGTAGGAACTTCTAACGGCTGAAGCAATCCACTTGGCTTCTTCTGTTCGGCTTTTACCAACTGGCAGTTCATGCACTTGGAAATAAAATTTCCAACATCCTTCTTCATACCTTCCCAGTAATAGGTTCTCTTCATATCCCGATACATCTTATTTCCACCTGGATGAATTGTCAGCTTCGAGTGACGACTTTCCTTCAGAACTTCATTTCTCAATTCATCTATATCGGGAACCACTAGTCGTCCTTGCTTCCGAAGCCAACCCTCTCGATCAACCTCGAATCCTTTATCCTTTTCTGGGTCCAATCCAGATTCCAAATTACGGATAACCTTGACAATCTTATCATCTCGCTTTTGACTCTCGCCAATTCTTTCCACAAGAGTCGGTCTTATCGATAAGTTTGCTAACATCTCAGTTTCCAATTCACATCTGGGCCTGAAGTCAAATCCATCTAAATACTCGAGATTCTTCCATTCTGAAAACATGGCTCCCAATCCTGCATGTCTTCGACTTAACGCATCTGCCACTGCATTACCTTTTCCCGGAGTATAAGCTATACCAAAATCATATGATGCCAAAAACTCTAGCCATCGTTGCTGCCGAAGATTCAAATCCTTTTGGGAGAAAAGATACTTCAACGACTTATGATCTGTAAACAACTCGAATCGAACTCCCAATAGATAATGTCTCCACATCTTCAGAGCAAAAACAATCGCCGCTAACTCCAAATCATGAGTCGGGTAATTCCTTTCATGCGGCTTCAGTTGTCGACTTGCATACGCAAAAACTTTATCTTTCTGCATCAGTACTACTCCAAGTCCAGTACCACATGCATCGGTGTAAACCACCATCTCATCATTTCCACTTGGAATGGTCAAAACAGGAGCACTTGTCAATCGCTCTTTCAGTATTCCGAAAGCTTGCTCACACTTAGCATCCCATCTGAATACTAGATTCTTTTTCGTCAATTCTGTTAACGGTGCAGCTACCTTGGAGAAGTCTTTGATAAACCGTCGATAATATCCTGCTAATCCAAGAAAACTTCTCACATCAGATGCATTCTTAGGTCTAACTCAATCCTGGATTGCTGCCACCTTGGCGGGATCAACCGCTATTCCATTTCCAGAGATAACATGGCCTAAGAACCTCACTTCACTCTTCCAGAAGTGACACTTCAAAAACTAAGCCTTCAGTTGATGTTTCCACAAGATTTCCAAAACAATACGCAAGTGCGTCTTGTGCTCTTCTTCAGTTCTGGAATAAATCAGAATATCATCCACGAACACTAGCACGAACTTACTCAACTGATCTCTGAACACTCTATTCATAAGATCCACAAAATATGCTGGCGCAGTAGACAATCGAAACGGAATTACCAGCCACTCAAAGAAACCGGATGGTGTCCTAAAAGCAGTCTTCGGCACACTATCCTTAGCCACTCTCAACTGGTGAAATCTCGTTGCCAAATCCATCCGAGAAAACACCTTAGCTTCGTGAAGCTGATCAAACAAGTCATCTATTCTCGGAAATGGATACTTGTTCTTCTTAGTCACCTTATTCAGCTCACGATAATCCACACACAACCTCAGCGGTCCATCTGCTTTGGTTACGAACACAACTGGTGCACCCCATTCGGACACACTATGCCGAATGAATCCTTTCTGCAAAAGATCATCAACCTGCACCTTCAACTCCTGCTGTTCCCTAGGTGCCATCCGCCTAAGAGGCATCACAACAGGTCTGGCTCCTTCAACTAAATCTATACGGAACTCGATCTCTCTATGCGGCGGTAACCCTTTGACCTCGTCAAAGACATCCTCAAATCCATTAGCGATTGGCAACGATGGTAGTCCATCCCGTGGAACAACCAACGAATACATGAAGCTCATGAAGACGCCTTCCTCATGCTTACATCGTATCACAACCTTTCGCCCTCCACATTCTCGACTGTCACCTCCAACCTTTCATAATCAACCTTTGCCGCATACTTCCTAAGCCAGTCCATACCCAAAATAATTCTGAACCCCGCAAAGTTCAGAACAAAACAATCATAAACAAAAGAGCAATCATGACTCGATACAATCAGACCACGACATAGCATACACAAACAAGACGAACCCCCAACTGGATTAGTCACAACCAATGGCCTATCAACAATATCCGGTTCTAAACCTAACCGGCCTACAAGTTCATTACAAACAAAAGAATGCGACGCCCCAGTATCAAATAACACTCTAACTGGAAGTCTGGAACACCACATAGGAAAAGAGTACCTTGAACCACCACACTCTTTCCTTTCTCTTCAGCGGTATGAGCTTTCGAAGATGATGGAACAGCTCCTAAAGCATAAGCTTGCACAATCTGCTTGTCCTTCCATGGCTCTGGACAATTCCTCTTGATATGCCCCGGCTTGTCACAGTTGTGGCATTTCATCGGCACCTTAGGATTCTTGCAATCCCTGGAGAAATGGCCCTTCTGTTGACAATTGAAGCAGGTCACTTCACCCTTCGGCTTCTTCTGGCCATCCTTACCCTTTTGCTGCTGCTGCTTCCTCTTCTTGTTTCCACCCTGTTGTGGTCTAGATTCTTCCTTGGTCACAGCAACAACAGATCCTTCCTTAGGAAACAGGTTCTCATGCCTGAGAGCCTTCTCCACAAGCATCTCAAATGAATCGTCCAAATGATCCACCAACTGCCTCCCAAAATAACTGTCCAAGCCTGTCACAAACTTCTCATTCTTCTGATACGAAGACTCAATATACGACCGGGCATACTTGGACAAAGCTTCAAACTCAGAAACATACTCAAGAACTGGTCTTCCACCTTGCTTGAGCTCCACAAACTTCTTGAACAGAACAGACTTCTGAGCTGTAGAAATGAACTTAGCTTCAAATCTGGCTTGGAATTGCTCCCAAGTAATCTCTTCCTCCGGAGTATCAATGGTGATAGACTTCCACCAATCAGAAGCTCTTCCTTGAAGCTGTCTTGATGCTAACTTCCTCTTAGTTGCATCCTCAATTCCCAAATCACCAAAGATCCTTCTACAAGCATCTATCCATCTATGGACTTCAATGGTTGGTTCCGTTCCCAAGAAAACCTTTCCTCCAAGAGCAGCATAATCCTTGCACAACTTAGCAAAATCCACCGATTTTGGAGTTTGAACTTGAACTCCAACATCCACCGATGGCCCCGGAGCTGGCATCCTTCTCATGATCGAAGTCATCATAGCTTCAAACATAGCAGCATAATTAGCAGCCCCTTCAGTAGCACGGCCTTCCCTAGCAGCTGGTCTCCCTCTTCGACTCATCCTTAATATCTAAAAAAAGGAATGATTAGCACACCTAGAGAAACAACTACATAAAGGACTAAAACTCTACTAAGCTACTATATTATATATAGTAATCATCCATCAAAATACAATTACGTCTCTCATACGTAGTTACGTCAGCGAGCGTTGGGTAAAATCGATTAACCAAAGCTCTGATACCAAATGTGACGACCGCCCACGACTCCTGCACTGAACTTAGAGATAATGCGTTGTAAAGTGTGCCAGGCAGCCATGGACGATTGTCAGGGTAAATTAAAATAGCAGAATCTATCGTATTACTCACAGCACATGGACAAAAATACAATAGAATATATATATAGTGAAGCTTCACAGAATAGAATCTCATCAATAAAACTTCATAATAGTTGAATACAAACATCTGAATAGCCAATACATCAAGCCTCACTACATAACACTCAGAGAATATACAAACAGCGGAACACCCAGTACATATAGTAAGAAGATAATATGTAAGCCTCCAGCTCGTCTTCGATATCAGCATCGTGGAAAGCAAGAACAGCACCTGTCACCTGCTACCTAGTCTGCCCGTCCCAAAATGGACGAACAGCCCAAGGCAATAAGAGTTAAAACATAAAGCCTTGAGTCAGACAACAGTCTTAGTGAGCGGTAAATTAACTAACAACATACCAAAAGAGCATAAAGGAAAGGAATATGAATACAACCCTCCCACTCCACCTCTTTCTACAGTGATAGCCCCCAGACTCACACTAAGCAGAGCAAACATAGCAAAGCATACAATTTAAAGTAAAGCAATTATCACTCGAGTCAAGAGCGATGCTTTCCAAGTACAAACCCCCAAGGCCTAAACCAAGATCAGATAAGCACCCAGAAAATTCCGCTCTTGAGACCGAATGATGATACAACCAAACATCCATGACTCTGGCTATCACTGTTATCATTGCTTCGATATCATCGTTAATTGAATGACCGGCTCATTATTTCATCCGTCCGTCAAGGGCTAATGGAAACCCCGGTTCTAGACATAACTCTGCACGTCATCGTGACCCGTGCCTAGGACTATCGAATCTGCCCAGAGTACTCGACTACCAATCAGTAGCCTTCAGGGACTATCGAATCTGCCCAACGTACTCTTTCTTTGAGCATGCTAGAACCTTCAACAACGATGAGATCTCAGCCTTCTAGTCATCCTCCTCGACGACTATTTCCATACTAGCTCAAGCGCCTCTCGAGCAAACCATTATCCTCAAACTCGAACCATTTCACCGAGTTATCAACATGCTTGGAATGATCCCGTCTGGATTAGACCAAGGCTATCTCATATCATACTTCGCCTCATCATCATCATAACAAAGCTTCATCTCAACATCATCATCAAATCTAATTCATAGCAATCAATCACATCAAACATTAATCCAAGTAAACAAGCATTCAAATACGATCTAAATAGACAATTATAACAATAATGGCAATTTCATAATTAAAGAGTCAAAAGTCTAACAAGCATGAAAACATGAGCAATATCTCTATAATCTTGATGAATGAACTTGCATAGGTTAACATGTAGTAAAATGGATGTCAAATCATTATGAACAATGAATCTATATGGATCTATACTTAGGATTAGGAAAATGCATGGAAATCACTACTTTAGCACAAAATCAAGCCAACAATCTGATATACTCCTTTGGATCCGTGTGAGAGATAATCACCACTCACCAAATCACCTAAACAACCCAAAAGCAACACACTTCAGATCTGGATAGCGAAGGATCTAACTCGATCTATCACAAATCCGCTTCAAACGATGAAATCTCTCTTCGAAGAATGTAGATCTTCAATCTAAGCTCTTCGATCTTCGATTTGGATGGAAGGAATCACAAGATTAAAGTGGAGAAAAGAAGTGAAGAAGTGTAGAAGTCGAGCTCTCAAAATGGCAGCACGTCGTCGCTTCGAAATCCGGATCCCAAAAATGAAGAAAAACCCTCATATTTATAGACTGAAATCCACCTTAGGTCGCTCACTCGGAGTTAGGTCGTCCACGACCTACGACCTAAAACCCTTCGACCTAAAACCCTACGACCTAACAACCTAGCGCAAGTGCGCGACTTACAGATCCAACGACCTAACACATGCGCGCTTATACGACCTAACGACTTAGCATATGCGTGCTTCCTCGCGACCTACGACTTAACTGAGACGCGACCTAGCAACAGTTCCGACCTAACGACTTAACGGAAGCCACGATCTAACTATGTCACGACCTAAAACAATGCGCGACCTAACTATATCACGACTTAAAACAATGCCCGACCTAACTACTCAATAACCACGCGACTTAACTGGGTTACGACCTAACCCCTTACGACCTAATACTTAGCGACCAAACAACCCACGACCTAACTCCTAAGTCGTCTACGACTTAACTTCCTTAGGTCGCACACTGCTACCACCAGCTTCCTTAGGTCGTTGCCGACCTATCCTTCTTAAGTCGCTAACTCGCCCAGTTTCTTAAGCCGCTAACTCTTAAGTCGCTTACTTCTATAAGTCGCTCCAATCCCTAAATTGTTTAACTCCTAAGTCGTCTACTAACTTAGGTCACTTACGTCCTAACTAAACCACCCCATAGGTCGCTCACTGACTTAAGTCGCTAACCCCTTAGGTCGTCTAACCCTTAGGTCGCCAATTACCTTAGGTCGTCTACTCCGACCTAACTTCTATACGACCTAACTACTATACGACCTAAGACTTAGACTCTGGACGACTTATCAACAATGCGACCAAACGTTAACTGATTTACGATGTTTCGATCCGTAAAAATACGGGTCATTACAAGTGCTGCTCTCAAGACATAGCTTGCTGACAAGAACTTGGCCCTCTACGCGAAGGACGAAACTATCCTAGAAAAAAATAAAACCATTGAAGTCCAGACAGCTAAAATTAGAGAGCTCCACATTAAAAAGGAAAGACTTGATTCTGACTTGCTCTTGGTGAAGAGAGAAACATTGGAGGCTCGAGTTGACTTTACCAATGTTGTGCATGATCTAAGTGAGCTGAAGGAGCAATGGTGAAAGAGATGGAAGAATTAAACACCACCCTTCAACAGTTCTTTGCAAACCTCATCCAATACAAGAACTTGAGTAGTTAGGAAGTACATACGCCATTACCCTTGTCGGTGCCTAAGAGGAGATATTATGTCATTCAGAAGCAGCCGGTGAAGGCCTCACCATGGATGAACTGAGGGCTAAGTACCTCAACGCCGACGATGAAACTAATGTGCATTTGCACCAAAATGTGGCACAAACACCCAAATGAGTATAGTAGAAGAAAGAGTGAAGAAAGTAAACAAAAACAAGAAATAACAAGACACAAAAGTTTTATTATGGTTCGGCTAATCGTTGCCTACGTCCACTTAGCTTTATTGTTGATTTGGTTGCTGTTTACAACTTCTGTTCTTATGGACCGGGATGGATCCTCAGGATCACAAGGGAATATAGAGAAAATTGTTAAGAGAGACAAAAGATCCTCAAAATGATGCCCCTCCATGCCTATTTATAGCCGAAGGTCACCGAAACTTGCTCATCCATGTTCACACCAATGTTCCCCACATCCAGTAGTGGTTAAGCTCGAGAAAATGTGGACATGTCAGCAAATATGATGGAACGGTACCGATCAATAGGCATGGATCGGTACCCATCCATAGGATTGCCTTATGTACTTCTTCCATTGTCTTGTTCATGTGCAACTTGTCGTTAGCTTCATGTTCCCCATCTTGATTTCTCTCTTAGAGGCTTGTTTCTAGGTCAACAAGTTGGATCAGTGGAGGAATGGATTTCTTGATTTCAGGTGCTTGAGATGTTCAAAGTCAAGGTACATGCGACCCATCCATTGAGGCTTGGAATGGTTGTTATCACCAAGATTGGGAGTAGAGGATGTACGGGGTGATTTGGGTGAAGTTTTATGGATTGCTACCAATTCATGGGGATGGATCGATACCGATCCATCACTTTGATGGATTCGAATTGTTGAACTTCAATGATGGATTTGCTTTTTCCTTATAGTCTTGATTCTACTTAGTTTCTGGCTTGTCAACTATCTCCCTGGATTCCCTGCCTCGATAACTTTCAAATCTGACCCATCAAGTTCATCCAAACACTGTCTAATCAAAAGGCCGGATAACACTTACCTCCCAAAGCACGTCTTGCGAATGGAAGGAGTGTTTTGCTCAAGAACAAATATCGAAGCCAATGAAACATTAGTGGTTGAATTTCTTGGCCATCAATTGACCAAGTTGCAGTGAATCATCTGGTTCTTTTGGATCCACCTGTAAGTCAAAGACCATTCCATACCATAATAGCTAAGGACTCGAGTCCTTGCTTGGGTATAAGTCAAAGATGATCATTATTCCATGTTCTCCCAGAATTATCGTATAATATAGTACATCATAACCAGGATCATCCCTTTTTCATCCAGGAGTTAATAAACATGTATTAAAGCCAACGGCTGAATTCGGTAATTGCTATCGAGTTGTTTCAAGGTCAATAGGTGTTCGAAACCAATGCCTAGTTTATGAGATCTCCGGACCATGCACTTGATGACCAATTCAATTCTTGATAACTCTAGATTGTTAATCAAATCTTTTATGACCTTTTCGCTCTTTCAGCTTCAAAGTTAACTTCCGCTCTTTCAGCTTCAACGTCTCCCTGATCCAGGTATCTTTTAGCCTCATGATGAAATTCCATGAGATCCATCAGAGGATCTCGCTTCAAAGCAATCTTAAAATCTATTTTACTCTTTACTCTTGAAACTGTCGCCATCAGAACCACTGATGGGTCTGGCCTATCAACCGCAGCAGCTGTCGCATTAAACCTTGTCAAAAAAACTCCTAAGGGTCTCTCCGGACCTCTGCTTCACACTCGACATCGTTATTACATTCTTAGGTCGTGAAATATGACCAGGAACTATTTCATGAATTTGTACACCAACTAAACCCACGTGCTGATGGAGCCATGTTCTAACTGTCTAAACCATAATGCCGCTAAGTATGTCAAATACAATGGGAAACATCATCCCATCACTTCTTCAAACGCACTCAACACTTCCATGTACCGGATATACCTCATCAAATGAATCGTTGGATTAGTCTTTCCATTATACATCCCCAACGTCGGTAGCTTAAAATTAGGTGGATTTATAGCATACCGAATGTTCAGTGTGAATGGACTCCTGTTCACATCCTCGGGCCCCGGTTAGGAAGTCTACCCCACATTGCTCGCCTAACTATCTCGGAAAATCTGTCATTATCATCTAAAGGTTCTCTCTAGTTTGCATTCTCAACTTGGCCCCCCCACATTCTTATGAGGGAACAAAAAAAATATTCCTTCGATCATGCATCTACACTCGGATTCACATTCAAATGTTCAACATTATTTCCTAAATATGCTTCGTTTCCACCCAAGTCAAAGTTGGTCATGCCTCTAAGTCCTTGGGGTTCGGTACTGATCCGTGCTTGGGGATCGGTATCGATCCGTATGACTCCTTCTGAGTTCGCTCCAGTTTGCTTCATTCTACTCTCGAGTGCATTTTCTCTGGCTTTAGACCTTCGGTTCTGGTTTATAGCGACTCCAGCTATTTCTTTTTATCATTCTCTCGAAGAATCCTTCCATCATCTCTTTCTAGCGGCTATCATTCTATTCTGCATCTCTACATCATCATCTCCATTTCATCTCTGGTTATGTAGATAAAAGGGGGTTAGATCCTGAGAACATCCCTTAGCTGTCTCCATGTCCTTGTTGGCTTTCGCCAGTAGTTCTTTGGGTCGGTGGTCTCGCCATCTATTCCAATTTCATGTTTCAAGTTGCTATATCCGAGCGCTCTAAATAAAAGCAACAAAATTTTTGCACCAAAATGCTACACAAACATCCAAATGAGTATAGTAGAAGAAAGAGTGAAGAAAGTAAACAAAAATAAGAAATAACAAGGCATAAAAGTTTTAGTGGTTCGACTAATAGCTGCCTACGTCCACTTAGCTTTGTTTTGTTATTTGGTTGTTGTTTACAACTATTTTTCTTATGGATCGGTATGGATCCTCAGGATTACAAGGGAATATGGAGAAAATTATTAAGAGAGCCAAAAGATCCTCACAATGGTGCCCCTTCATGCCTATTTATAGCTGAAGGTCATCAAAACTTGCTCAACCACGATCATACCCACGTTCCCCACATCTAGTAGCGGTTAAGCTCAAGAAAACATAACCATATCAACAAGTGTAATGGATCGGTACCCATCCATAGGATTTCCTTATGTACTTCTTCCATTGTCTTGTTCATGTGCGACTTGCCATTGGCTTCATGTTTCCCATCTTGATTGCTCTGTTAGAGGCTTGTTTCTGGGTCAACAAGTTGGATCGGTGGAGGAATGCAGTTCCTGATTTTAGGTGCTCGAGATTTTCGAAGGCAAGGTACATGCGACCCATCCATTAATGCTTGGAATGGATTGTTGAACTTCAATTATAGCCTTGTATTCACCTTGTAGTCTTGGTTGTACTTGGTTTCTGCCTCGATAACTTTCAGGTTCGACCCATCAAGTTCATCCGAACATTGTCTGGTCAAAAGGAATTATAAAAATATTACTCAATGTCATACTAATTCCTATCTCCAGGACTTTTCCAAATGCCAGAATCCAGGCGTAATTCACTGACCTTGCCTATTTCTGGGCATTGGTCGGATATTAACCGCATGGGCAAATTATTCAATTGGCCCCGGTCTGCTTACATTCTCCTGGTCCTAATCTAGGACTGGAGAAGTCTGGTAGTATCTATTTTCAACCTTCAATGACTATCCTCCCTTATCCTTGGCTAAGTGCATCCCGCTAGGCCATAAGCGCAGTTGTGGAGTCTTGTTCATTTACCAGTTCTTATCTTCGGGAATCGACAACTTAGATGCCTGTCTTCGGGCACTTATTCTTAACTATACCTAGTGCCTAGCGTTGGCCAAGATTTTCCGTTGACCGTCCTTGCCTATCCTTGGTCTATTGTATCCTACCAAGCCACAAGCGTGGTCATTTGAATTTCAAATGGGCACCTTTTTCTATCTCTAGAAACCAGCTCTTTAGTTGCTTTATCCTAGGCATTCTTGGCAATGCCTATCTCTAGGCAATAGTCAGTATTTGAATGATGGGGTTGAATTATTCGATCGACCCTTGGGATTATACTTCCTGATTCTGATCCTGGACCAAAGGGCTTGATACAATTTCTTAGCACCTGAACATACTACTAATTGTGTAGCACATGATTTTTCTTATAAGAACACGGTTCCATTGGTTCAAGAAACAAACTTTATTTATAAACAAAAAACGCGGTAAGTTCTACCTTATTACATTGCCTTCAGAATCATTAGGTGGCTTAATTGCAAAAAATAAACTAAATAAAACTAAATGAAATAGCATAATAATATATCACTATTCCATGTCCATGGAATCGGGATTCCACAGTAGTCATCTTGAATGTTCCATCTCCAATATTCGATCGCATAAGGACCTTCCCAATTTTGACCAAGTGCCCCGTACCTAAGGGTATGGGGAACTCGTTTCGAAATGAGATCCCCCTACCTCAAAGGTACACTTTTGGACCTTGTTGTCAAAATGTCATGCTACTCTTTTTTGGTGAGCAGCTACCCTTAATTATGCTTCTTCTCTCTACTCATCAGTCAAATCAAGGGACTCAAACAAGAGTTCCTCGTTTACCTTTGGATTGTAATGCCTTTTATGATGAGAAGGGACTTCCAATTCTATTGGGATGATGTACTTTGATCCGTTGGCCAAAGCGAATGACATATGTCCAGTCGTAGACTTATGAGTCGTCCAATAAGCCCACAATGCCAGTGGAAGCTCATTGACCTAGTTGCCATTAGTATTAGTTAACCACTTCTTCAAGGTGGACTTGATGATTTTATCCACCGCCTCCACTTGTATGTTTGCCTATGGGCGTGCTACTGCCGAAAAGATTTTCTCAATGTTGTACTGGTTGCAAAAATCCTTAAACTCGGTACTTTCGAACCGAGTTCCATTACCCGTTATAATTTTCTGGGGTACTCCGAACCTACAGATGATCTTCTTCATCAAAAAGTTGATCATCTTTTTCACTGTGATCATGGCAAGCTATTCTGCTTCAGGCCACTTTTCGAAGTAATCCACTACAGTTATATCGTACTTAGCTCCCCCTTTTACCATTGGTAGCATACCAATTATATCAATTCCTCAAGCCGCAAATGACCATGGGCTAACCGTTTGTGTAAGATTTATTGATGGGTCTCTTAGAACCTTTGCAAATCTTTGGCAACGGTCGCATCATTTGGTGTAATCAACTGCATCTTAATTTACTGTTGGCTAGAAATATCCAGAGCAAAGTACCTTTTTCTCTAACATCTGCCTCTCGTTGTGATCATCATATCTACCCTCTGTTAGAACCTCGAATTTTTGATGTTTTGATTGTGACAACTATATAAGTAAATATTATATGAACTAACCAAACTTGCAGGAGAAGATATTGTTTTTACTCGAGAAATAGTCTAACAATTTGCATACCAGATTTCGGATTGAAGCTTCCGCAAAGTATTAAGTTTAAGGTTTGAGTTTAGTAGTAAATATATGTTAAAATCTCTCCGAAGTGGTATATGCATGCACATACAATATAAAGTTTTTCAAAACATTTAGATAAGCCAGAAAACAGTAAACTCACCCGGCTTAATGGCATAAGTCAACCGGCTGAATAATGTGCATGTGCACAAGTTAATTTGAATATTCAGACGACTGACCATGCTATTTCAGCCGGCTGAATTGTGTCACTTTTACATTATTTTTTGTTGTTTCATTTTTAAATCAATTCATCTGGATGAATTGCTCCATTCAGACGGCTGAATCTTCATAAAGGCTATATTTTCGAAAGACGCTTCAATTCAATGAACAGAAACAACTCTTGATTCAAGAGTTGCTTCCATATCTCTTCATGGCTATCTTTCACGAACGAATACAACTCTTTAACCTCTATAAATAGCCATGAATTCCATTGTTTTAATAACTAATTCTTATTCTTATTTTCTAACCTATCTTGCTATTTTAAACTCTAAGCATTCAATACTTCTTTCTGATCACTTGTTCATTCAAGAATACTTTATTAGTGATTTAATAAACTTCCTGTCTTCATGAATTACACGATATACCACAAATAGAAGATTATAGAAAGGGTGTACTCAAAAGACTTATCCGTGCTATTAAAAGAGCACATTCGGTCAAGATAATTTTTTGTATTATTGAAGTCCCGTTCGATTTCTTAGGCGGTCGAAGTCCTATTATGTTGCTTAGGTGGTTGAATTCCTGTTCGTTTGCTCAAGCGGTGTAATACCTGTTCCTCCGGGTTAAGTGAGGGTTGATAGTTAAATTCCAAAAGGATTTTGGGACTGGACGTAGAACGAGAAGTTCAAACAAACATAAAAACCTATGGTGTCATTTACTTTATTACTTTACTTTTTCATTTACATTCTACATAAGTAGATAGTTTTCTTATTATTCCATATTGCACGATCTTTAGTAATTTTCAGTTGGTATCAGAGCGAGGTCACCATAAAACCATAACAAAGTTTTTTGATAATCAAGTAATATGGAAAATACTGCTTCATCTAGTTTCATTGAAGGTCAATCCACTGCACGACCACCACTATTTAATGGTTTGAATTATAATTATTGGTCTACTTGTATGAGAATTTATATGCAACCAAAAAAATATGACACTTGGAATATAACTCAAGAAGAATATATTATACCAACCACACCATACGCACAATGGTCAAACACACAAAAGTTAGATGCTACATCAAATGCAAAAGCCATGAATATGCAATTTTGTGCTTTATATAAGAATGAATTTAATAGTGTTAGCATGTGTACAACAGCTTATGAAATTTGGTGAACTCTTCAAGTTACACATGAAGGAACAAACAACGTTAAACAAAGAAAGATATCTTGCTTAAAAATCAGTTTTAACATTTCAGAATGAAATAGGATGAGACTATAAATGAAATGTATTCTATATTTCAAGACATGTATCACTCACTATTGGCACTAGGAGAAAAATACACTGATTTTGATATTGTCTTGAAAATCCTAAACTCTTTAACATATGAATGGGAATGGAAAGTCTTAGCTATAGAAGAAGCTAACGATATTTCTACCATAAAACCTAAATCATAGGAAGTAAACTTGCAGACAAAAATGGATCAAGCCTAAGACAGAAAGACCGTAGCATTCCAAACTGAACAAGAAGATTTAGATTCAGATGAAGATGACATGGCATTTATAGCTAAGAATTTCAAAAGGTTTTTGAAATTTAGAAAGAACAATAAATTTGGAAATAACAAGAACATCAACAAACCATCAACTTCAAATCTCGAATGCTATAAATGTCATAAAAAGATTCACATAAAAATGGACTGTCCTGGTCAAAAGAAAGACAGATACAAGAATAAACGGGATAAATATAAGAAGAAGCAAGCATTCTCTATTACATGGGATGATTCAGAATCGTCTTCCTCATCAGACAGTGACACTGACAGTGACTCCGCACAAGCCAATGTATGCTTTATGGCTTCAACTGATGATGTAAGTGATCTAATCTTTTATGATTTAGCTGATATAAACTCAGAATTATTGGATAAACTAAAATTAATAGAAAATATAATGATGCTTTAGAAAAACTAAACGGGAGTGAAATAGAAATTGATATGCTCAGAGATGAAAAGAAAATCTTAGATGAAGAACTAGTCAAAACACAAGAATCTTTATCAAATGTATCTTCTCAACTGACTATGCTATCAAATGAAATTGAAGTTGAAAAAGAAAAGAATATGACATTAGCTGTAGAAAATCACGATTTAAAATCTAATGTCAAAATTCTTGAATTATACAATACTAGTCTCAAAACCGAGTTAGAAAATATTACTAAAAATGTTTCTAACTTTAATAAAGGTAGAGAAAATCTTTCTAAAATTATTAGTAACTCTCAAAACTCTTTCAATAAGAAAGGTTTAGGATATACAAATTCCTCAAAATCTAGTTCAAAGTGGAACATTTCACTATATAAAAATTTCAATATACAGAACAATTTTGTAAAAGCAAAACCAAAACCAAAGGTTTTCACTCAAAAGAAGGACATTTGTAGCACAAAAATTATAAGTTTTGGGTGCCAAAAACTAATAATAATTCAATTAGAAATCAGTATATTAAGACTTTTATAAATTCAGTTCATAAAAATGAAAATTTTACTTATAAAGGGAATTATTAACCCTCTTGTGTTTGGTTTCCTAAGACCTAACTCTTAAGACCCTAACAAAAAGTGGGTACCAACGTTATCTCTGTATTTTTTGCAGGTACTAACTAAGAAAAGAGGAAAGTGGATACTTGATAGTGGTTGCTTAAAACACATGACAGGAAACAAAGACATGCTGACATGAACATTATTTTAAACTATATTAAGTTGTAA
This sequence comes from Allium fistulosum, assembly GCA_030737815.1. Classification (NCBI taxonomy): domain Eukaryota; kingdom Viridiplantae; phylum Streptophyta; class Magnoliopsida; order Asparagales; family Amaryllidaceae; genus Allium; species Allium fistulosum. The sequence goes on along the minus strand of CM060908.1, from coordinate 968,309,737 downwards.
ATTTCTAATTTTTAAACATGTTTCAAAGATTGTTATTATTCAACAATTTTTCAAAGTTATCCATTTTTAGTTTTTTAAACATATTTTCTTAATAGTTGTCTAATTTGTCCTTTTTAATCATATCAACATTGCGTATATTTTTAATATTTCTCCTATCTATTAAGTTTTCCTTTTGGTCGATGACAAAGGGCGAGAAAAAGGTATGTCATAACGATATGGGGTGTATTAAGACAGCGGGATTATAAATCTGTTTTTTATTTATATAACTTACATAGTTGTCATCATCAAAAAGGGGGAGAATGTTAGAACCTCGAATTTTTATGTTTTGATTCTGACAACTATATAAGTAAATATTATATGAACTAACCAAACTTGTAGGAGAAGATACTATTTTTACTTAAGAAATAGTATAACAATTTGCAGACCAGATTTCGGATTGAAGCTTCAGCAAAGTATTAAGTTTAAGGTCCGAGTTTAGTAGTAAATATATGTTAAAATCTCTTCGAAGTGGTATATGCACGCACACACAATATAAAGTTTTTCAAAACATTTAGAAAACCCAAAAAACACTAAACTCAACCGGCTGAATGGCATAAGTCAGTTGGCTGAATACTGTGCATGTGCACAAGTTAATTTGAATATTCAGGCGGTTGACCATGTTATTTCGTCCGGCTAAATTGTGTCACTTTTACACTCTTTCCTTGATGTTTCGTTTTTAAATCAATTCAGCTGGCTAAATTGCTCCGTTCAGACGGCTGAATCTTCACAACGGCTATATTTTCAATAGACATTTAAATTCAGTGAATAGAAACAACTCTTGATTCAAGAGTTGCTTCCATATCTCTTCATGGCTATCTTTCACGAACAAATACAACTCTTAATCCTCTATAAATAGCCATGAATTCCATTGTTTTAATAACCAATCCTTATACTTATTTTCTAATCTATCTTGCTATTTTAAACTCTAAAGCATTCAATACTTCATTCTGATCACTTGTTCATTTAAGAATACTTCATTAGTGATTTAATAAACTTCCTATCTTCATGAATTACACGATATACCGCAAAGGAGAAAATTATAGGAAGGATGTACTCTAAAGACTTATCCGTGCTATTAAAAGAGCACATTCAATCAGGATAATTCTCTGTATTATTGAAGTCATGTTCGGTTGCTCAGGTGGTTGAAGTCCTATTCTATTGCTTAGGCGGTTAAAGTCCTGTTCGGTTGCTCAGGCGGTGTAATACTTGTTCCTCCGGGTCAAGTGAGGGTTGATAGTTAAATTCCAGAAGGATTCTGGGATAAACGTAGAATGGGAAGTCCGAACTGGTATAAAAATCTCTAGTGTCATTTACTTTAATACTTTACTTTTTAATTTACATTCTGCATAAGTAGATAGTTTACTTAATATTCCATATTGCACGATCTTTAGTAATTTTCACCCTCATGGATTTCCATGAGGCTTTTCCTAGGTTCATCCTTGCTTACACACCTGAGAAAGAGGTAGAAAATCCTCTCATGTTAAGCATTCCTTCCTGCATCGTAAACTGTGGTACTTTTCGAGGGGGTTTCTTCCATTTATTCATTTTTCTCAGGAGAATTCCCTTGAGTAAATAATCCTAGATTAGAGTCGTTCATGACTCCTCTTCTTCCATGGTCTCCAAAATCTATTCGACATCTGTCCGGTCGATACTTGGAGACATCAAAACTTCCATTGGAGTCGAATCCATCATCTGCGCTTCCTCGGAACTAGCTAGCTTGGCCAATGAATTAACCTTTGTATTCTCCTCTTTAGGGATGTGTGTAATCATGTAATACTCTACATCATCCAATAGTTCCAGTTCCTTTGTCTAGTAAGGAGCAAGTCTTGCACCATTAGCCTGATATTCCTTCTCACTTGAAAAACTACCAACTGGGAATCATTGAATATATACAACATCCTTATTCCTAGCTCCTTTGCTATCCTTAGCCCCGCTACCAATGCCTCGTACTCTACTTCGTTGTTAGTTATGGGAAATTCCACCCTTAATGCATAACAAATCGATCGTCCTTTCGAGGTTACATGCACTACTCCTGCAACTTAAATATGTTCGTTTGAAGCTCCATCCAGAAATAGCTTCCAATGAGAAAGTGTGACCATACTGTCTTCCTCTTTACCATCTCGTGTGGTAAACTCTATGATGAAGTCCACCAACGTGTGCTCGTTTATTGCCCTCCTAGGTTGGTAAGTAATATCATACTGGTTTGATTCAATATTCCATTTCAGTAACATTCCCGAAGTCTCGTGTTCATAAATACCTGCATCAGAGGTTGATCTGTTAGCACCTTAATTTGATGAACCTGAAAATATGGTCGTAGCTTCCTCGATGCAATCAGCAAGCAATAGGAAAGTTTTTCCAACTTTAGGTCATTTTTTTAGCTCTAGTAAATCGCTTTCCGATATAATAAACCGGCCTTTGAATCCTCACCTCCTCACGTACCGATGTTGCGCTTAGTGCGTGAGCAGACACTGCAAGATAGAAGAACAAGTCCTCTCCGCCTAATGGTTTGGATAGAACCAGTAGTGTTTCCATGTGACTCCACAATTCTTCGAAGACATCACGATGTTCCTTATTCCATTCAAAATTCTTCTTTTCCTTCTTGAGGGCATCAAAGAATGGTATACATTTATCTGTTGTCTTTGAGATAAACCAACTCAAAGTGGAAATCGTCCCGTTCAACCTTTGTAACTCCTTTTTTATGGTCAAGGCAGTTACATTCCTGAAGGTGTTAATCTGCTTTGGATTGACCTCAATGCCCCTCGTATTCATGCTAAATCTCATAAACTTCACCAATGCAACTCCTAAAGAGCACTTCAATGGATTTAACTTCATTTTATATTTCTGGAGCACTTTGAACATCTCTGAAAGGTCATCCAAGTGGTTCCTTAATAGTGTGACTTTACGAGCATATCATCTACACATACTTCCATCATTTGTTTGATTTGATTTCTGAACATAGAATTCACGAATCTTTGGTATACAGCTTCATCATTCTTCAAACCAAATGACATCACTTGGAAAGAATACAATCCTAAATCCGTTATAAAGCTAGTATGCTCTTGATTCGGAATGTGCATCAGTATTTGGTTATAACCAGAATAAGCATCCATAAGACAAAGCAACTTGTGAGCCACGGTCCCGTCTACCAGCTGGTCAATCTTGGACAAAGTGAAGCTGTCTTTCGGGATTCCCTTATTCAAGTCCGAATTTTCAACGCATGTCTGCCACTTTCTGTTTGATTTCTTAAACAACACGGGGTTCGATACCAATCTAGAGAACAAAGCATCGTGAATAAAACCGTTCAATTTCAGTTTATCTACTTCCTCCTTCAGCATAGCGAATTGCTAAAGACCCAGGCTGCGTCTTTTCTACTTTACAGGTGGAATCTTTGGGTCTAAATTCAGTGCGTGGCACACTATCTCCAGCAATATCTCGCACATATCCGAATGTGTCCAGGCAAACACTTCCAATTTTGCTCGTAAAAACTAATCAAATCCTTCCTCAATCATGCGTTGAGTTGAGATTCGACCTTAAGAGCCCGAGCAGGGTCGTCCATATTGATCAGAACATTGACCCTCAGCTCAGATGGTGCCACCCGCACTTCCTCTGACTTCTTCCTGGGATCCATAGACTTATCAAACCTGCTATGGTTCCCAAGATGGAGGCTTGGGCTTTAATTGCCATGCTTCTAAATTTTTAATGCAGAGAGCCTTCTCCACATTCTCGCTTTTCTCCCATCACTTTACTTCTATTAGCTCAATGACATAACATTCCCATCCAGCGCTCTGGTCTCCTCTAACTGATCCAATCTCATTCTGTATGGGAACTTCATCATTAAGCATTAAGGAGCCATTGCTATCCTAAAATCAACAAGGGCAAGGTGGCCCAAAAAGACATTGTACACTGAATATTCATCCACTATAACAAACTTTTGAATCCACACAGCCTTGCGGTCTTTGTCTCCCAATTTGGACAAATCAATTATCCCAACCAGTTGTTTTTCCTTATAGGGGAATCCTTGAATCCTGGATTTATATAGCTTAACATCCTTCATACTGATTCCTATTTGATCTAAAGTCCTTTGAAGTAAAATGTTGACTGAACTTCCACTATCCACCAAGACCCAATGTACCTTGGCCGAGCCAACAACCGCTGTAATCACATGGGATCAAAGGTTAGTGCTTCTACCCCATCAGAATCCCTATTCCTAAATACAATATCATTAGTTACCATCCTTTGCTGCTTAACCGGAGCTTCGTTGGAGCTCCTAGATGGTAAAGCAGCTCTCATGTGGTACGTGCTTTAAAGAACTCGCGCATACCGCTCCATTTCCTGTCAGATTTTCTTTGTAGGATGAGGTCCTCCAGTTATAGTATTTATGACTATCCTTCCATCAGTATGCATGAGCCTCTCTTCACTACGTCCGAGTTGGTTTCCTTGGGCATTCGACCCTTGGAGTCTTGTTTTGCCCACTATCCTACGGCTTTCTCACATACTGCTGTAATTTTTTCTTTCTTACTAATTCCTTGATAAAGTCCCTAAGATGATGACACTCATTCGTGTTGTGTCCATGAGTTTCATGGAAACGGCAGTACTTGCCTGAGGTTCACTCTTCCTCAGTCACCTCCCTCCTAGGAGACCTTTTATATCTTTCCGTGCCTTGTGTGATAAGGTAATATATTCTAATGTATTGTTCAGAGGCATATACTCATCTAACATCATATTCCTCGAGCGCTTCTTGGCTTCTTTCCATCTGCCTCCACAGCCCTAATTCTCCTTTTTATTATTATTAGAATTACCAACATTTGATGCCGAAACTCTCACCAGTTTGCTTGATCACCACGTTACTTTGAATCACCTCATTTGACTATCCACCATCAATTTTCTCGACAGCTTGACTTGCTTCTTGCAAATGCAAGAACTGATTAAATTTCTAGTGGAATTCCTCTATTATAGTTGGCTGCTTCATCTTCAGCCATTTTGCAAAGTCCATGTCTAATGTATACCCCGGACCAAGGCCATAAACACCAAGTCTTCTTTCGGATTATTATCCTTTATTGAGGTAGTATTAAACCTATTTAAGAATCCCTTTAATGACTTCTAAGGTCCTTGAGAATGGCTCGACAAGGACATCACATCCTTAGATCGACAAGGACATCACATCCTTGAGCCGATCTGAATCCCCTTAGAACCAACTCTCCTCCTTCCTCCAACAACTATCACCGTTGCTCCAATAGCTGTTTCCTTCTGCTTCTGTTTTCCATCTCTTCTATTCTGACCAAAAGAATATGAGTTCTCTTCTTTAGATCTAGCAGGTGAAGTCTCCCTCTGTTCCTCCTGGTTCTTTGTGACTACTAGGTTAACAAAGCTATGGAAGCGTCCATCTTTTCCAGTAGAGCCTTCTGACTATCAGCCATCTTCTGATTAAGCTCTGCCATCATCTTATAAAATTCCACTCTTGTGACCACACTTTGAGGGGGTAGATGGCCCTTCTAATCTTCAAAAGTTCACATAAATTCCAAAATGATAATATCTTTATCATATAAAGTTTCAGCCCGAAAGTAATTAATTAATTCCTTAAATTAATTAAAAGCCAAAATATACATTTCTTTCACTCAAAAATTCATAATAAATTATCCATAGCTTAGAATATTATGAAAATTAGAAACCATCTCCAAAATAATGTTTTACATAACATATTCAAAAAACATGGCATTAAGAATTCATTTTGCACGATTTTAGCCTTAAAACCGAACTACATTATTCCACAAAATTCTTGTTTAAATTATAATATGGCATTTAAATCAAATCATATCATAATTCATCCATTCATACGGTTTTACACCTCAAATCCGAATTAAACATTCAAGATGACATATATGAGATGGTTTAGATCATTATTTACCTTGTTTGGATAAGGAACTTGAGATTTTTTCTACACTTTAATCTTCCTAACTTGAATCTTAGCCTCTAATTGATTTTTGAGCTCCTTTTCTCCTAGGGTTATGGCCGGCCTTGTTTTTCTTTTATTTATGTTTTTGTTTTGTAAGAATGTAAATAAAAATGAGAATGTGGTAAGGGTTTTTAGGGGTTATAGGGTTCCGCTATTCCATATTGCCCTTGCCTTATTCTCTTAATAATTTAACTTATAAACCATTTTGATAAATTCATTTAGTTGCAGCACGACCTTAGTCAGTTTTCAAATCTTAGTTCCTTTATCACTCTAGTCTCTACATTATTCTATTTAATTTATCTAATTAAATCTCCTGAATAATGCTATTTAAAATTAGGGGTGTTACAGGCTCCCTTTCTTAAAGAATTTCGTCCTTGAAATTCAGCAAGGACTAAATACTAAGCATAGCAATCAACTGTAACATCTCCTAACTACCATACTAGCCCACCTGACTAGCGAACAGTCTATATATAATAGATATAGAACATACCCTTGTAATAGATCAGGATAAGTATCTCTAATCCTATCTTCTTTCTCCCAAGTACAGTCCTTCTCGTTGTCGCTCCATTGAACTTTCACCAAATTGACTGTCTTGTTTCTTAACCTCTTCTTATATCTCGCTACAACCCGAACTGGTTGCCTAACAAAAGTCAAATCCGGTTCTACTGTTAAATCTTCCAATGCAGTCAGGGGGATAGTAGTCTCTGTATCATGCACATAATTACAAAGATGAGACTCTTGAAACACATCATGGACACTTGCCAAACTGCTCGGCAACTCTACTCTGTATGCGAGCTTTTCAATCCTCTCTATAACTGGAAACAGTCCAACATATCTTAGTGCCAGTTTCCCTGACTTTCTGAATCGTGCCACATCCTTCATCGGTGATAATTTAATTGAAATCCTATCTTCAACCGACATCTCTAGATCCTTATGCCTCTTATCTGCGGAACTATTTTGTCTAGACTGAGTTTCCTTCATCCTACCTCGGATCAACTCAATATTCTCTATTGCCTCTCTTACCAGATCTGGACCTAAGACTAATCTGTCTCCAGTTTCCAACCAACATGCTAGTGACTTGCATGGCCTTCCATACAAAGCTTCGAAAGGCGCCACTTCTATACTAGTCTGATAATTGTTATTATAGGAAAACTCAACTAAGTGTAGGTGATCTTCCCATGATCCACCAAAATCTAGCACACAAGCCCTCAATAAATCCTCAAGTACCATGTTGACTCTCTCTGTCTGCCCATCTATCTGAGGGTGATAAGCAGTACTCATCTTGAGCTTGGCACCTAACACATCCCGTAGACTCTTACAGAACTGAATAGTAAACAAAGTATCTCCGTCACTAATTATACTACTAGGAATCCCATGTAGTCTAACTATGTTCTTCATAAACAATTTAGCTAAAACAGGTGCCGTCCTGGTTGACCTAACTGGAATGAAATGGGCACGCTTGTTCAACCTGTCCACTATGACCCATATACTTTCATTTCCTCGATTCGACCTTGGCAACCCATCTATAAAATTCATGGATATCAAATCCCATTTCCAAATTGGTATCTTCAAAGGTTGAAGCAACCGACTCGGCTTTTGATGTTCGGCTTTTACTTGTTGATAGTTCACAGACTACTTTACCCACCAGCCAATATCCCTCTTCATATCTTCCCAGTAGAAACTCCTCTTCATATCTCGATACATCTTGGTACCCTCCAGGATTAATCGTAAAGCTTCGATCGATGACATTCCCTAAGAACTTCTCTCCTTAGGTCCCTACATTCGAAATACACAACCGTCCCTTCTTTCTCAACCATCCCCTTTAGTCAAGACTAAAATCCTTTAGATCATCAATTTCCGATTCAACCCCAAGCCTTCTAATCTCTCGTCCAACCATGGATCCTCTTTCTACTTAGAAGTAATCCTTTCGATCAGAATTGGTCGGACTTCCAAGTAGGATAACATGGAAGTGCTCTAACTAGATCTAACAGTCGATCTTAAATGCACACTACAAGTATTCAAAGCCTCCAGGTCCTTCCACTCTACTAACATAGCTAACACCACATTTTGATGTTTTCTGCTAAGAGCATTCGCTACTTTATTTCCTTTCCTAGGCGTATACTCTATACCAAAATCATATGCTGCTAAAAACTACAGCCACCTCTATTGCCTCATATTTAACTCATTTTGAGAGAATAATTACCTTAAGGACTTATGATCTTTGTATAACTCAAATCTCTCCCTAAGAGATAATGTCTCCATACTATCAATGTGAAGATCACCGTCGCCAACCCTAGATCATGAGTAGGATGTCTCATTTCATGCGGTCTAAGCTTTCATGAAGCGTAGGCAATAACTTTACCTTTCTACATCAATACAGCCCCCAATCCGGTTCCACATGCATATGTATACACCACTAATCCCTAATTACCATTTGGAACTACTAACATATGCGCGTTGGTCAACAAGTGCTTTAACTTAAGGAATGCTTCCTCACATTTGTCAGACCAGATAAACTTCACGTCCTTCCTAGTCAGCTTAGTCAAAAGCATTGCTTTCCACGAGAAATACTTAATAAACCTCCGGTAGTGATGCAGCCCAGAAAGATGTAGGCGTAGGTCGTGTACGACCTACCATGTTGATAGGTCGAGTGCGACCTAACGAGGAAGCTAATGAGTTAACATTTTGTGAAGAGCCGTGGGAAGTTGAAGACTTAGGTCGTAAGCGACCTAACGAGTTTGGGAATAATGAGATTTTAGGTCACGAACGACCTAGCGACCTACGAGCTAACGAGCTAAGGGGTAACAAGCTAAGAGAAGAAACGAGTTATGCAAGAACAAGAAAGCCAACGACCTATGATAAGTTGCGAGGCCTTAGGTCGCTCATTCTAGGTCGCTCCGATCTTGTGAGTACCAGCTTTGAAGTGCTACGACCTAGGTTAGGTCGAAAGAAGTTAGGTCGCAGAAATATGATTCGACCTATGATAGGTCGTAGGAAAATGTTCCGACCTAAGTTAGGTCGCTCGACCTAGTGATGCAGGAAGTTAGGTCGCTCGCCTTAAGTCGCCGAGAAGATAGGTCGCTGCCTCCTGTTTTTAAGTCGTTCACTGCTGCATCTTTAAGTCGCTCAAGGGTAGGTCGCTGCTGTCATGTATTTTAGGTCGTGTTGTTTAGGTCGTTGCCGACCTATGTGTTGTAAAGTGTTGTGTTGTATTTGCTTATGTTGTAATAATTTTTTAGGTCGTAAGTTGCATGTTTTTAGGTCGCACTATTTTTAGGTCGTAGGTCGTTTCCGACCTAAGTGTTGGGCAAGTTGAGTCATGTGATGTAAATGCTATAAATAGGCGTGTGTTGTACATTTGAAAGTTTAGTTGATTTGAATATTAACTTTTGTTTTGTTAGCTTTGTGCTTTCATCCAAATTGGTAGTCGAGTGTAATCTCCTATCTCCACCTTCGACATTCGAGTGCGCTCGAATCTTCGATCGTTGAAGCCAATTCGCGGAATCAAGTGCGCTTGATCAACGCTCGAAGAATTGTAGATCTCTCCTCACGGTATCGTGCGCGATCAACGTGTCTGAGATAGCTAAAATTCGGTATCTTCGGATCAACAAATTTGGGCATTTCAGCATTCATCAATCCACCGAGTGCTACTTTCATCGTATCATCAATTTTTGTATAATCCGCTGCGTCAGTTTGGTATCAGAGCTTGTTTTAGCCAATCATAGCTAAATCGAGTCTTGGAGCCGAGAATTTCGAAGTTGAAGTGTTAGCCGAGCTTGAAGTGTTGAGCCGAGCTAAGTAGAAGTATTAGAGATTGAAAGTTGCATTACTTGGAGAAGTTTGTGTTCGTCATGTCCATCGCAAATTGCAACGAGGTTGGAGTTTTCGATCCATTTCATTTTGGATCAAAGTTCGAAAGGTGTTTGAAATTTGGAGTGGAGCCGAAAGTCAAAGTTTTGAAGAATCAACCATGCCGCCGAGAAGAGCTAATCGTCACCAAAACGTAAAAGCTTTGTATAGAAGAGAAGAAGCTGATGAGATGGAGCAAAGAATAAATGAAAACTTTAGTGAAAAGCTTAACGAAGGAATTGGTCGGTTAGAGAAGATGATGTTAGAGATGAATCAGAATCGGAGAAGGGTATCACCTGAATCTAACCATGGGGGAAGTAGAGTCTCACCACAATCCAATCGAGAAAGAAGTGTTGATGATGATCAAAGACGTGGGAGGAATGTGAATGATCGGGAACAGTGGAATGTAGATAGAAGGGATGTTGGTGGAAGACACAAAGGGAGTAGAGATGTTGGTGGTCAGGATCGACATCGATGTACATCCGATTTTGATGAAGAATATGACGGTGGTAGTGTTCATGGACAAGGACGAGGACAAGGAAGAAATCAGTCGGAGTATGATCACAAGTGGGAATCTGGGATGAAGACTGAAATACCGGAATTCAAAGGTGGTATGCAAGCTGAGGAGTTTTTGGATTGGTTGTCTAATGTGGAGGAGATTTTTGACTTCAAGGAAGTTCCAGAACATCGTAGAGTGAAGTTGGTTGCTACAAGGTTGAGGGGTAGAGCTATGGCATGGTGGCAGCAGACTAAACTAACACGGGAGAGAATGGGGAAGTCAAAAATTGAATCTTGGGATAAGATGAAGAAACTGATGAGAGCTACATTCTTACCTTATAACTATCAGTCGCTTATGTATCAGAGGTTGCAAAACTTGAGACAAGGGACGAAATCTGTGAATGACTATGCTGACGAATTTTATCAACTGATCGCAAGGAATGATATTATGGAGACAGAGGAACAATTGACAGCTAGATTTGTTGGGGGGTTGCGAATGCAGATTCAAGATATGGTTAACATGTTTGATCCCATATCTGTAGTGGAAGCACACCAGAAGGCGTAGGCTTGGGAGAAACAGGTAAGACGAGGAGGTGGTGTGTTTACAAATTCCAACAATCCAGTGAAGTGTGTTAGTGGAAGTTCTAATGTTTCAAAAGCTGTTGCAAAACCAGTTGTAAATGAGGTTGGGAAGATGAAAGTCAATAATGGTTTCAAGTGTTATAATTGTCAAGAAATGGGCCACAAAAGTAATGAAAGTCCAAAGCCAAAGAAGAGAGCTATGATAGCGGAGGTTGAGGATGAGGATGAAGAAGCCGAATGTTCCAATTCACCACCTAATGAGGGGGAAGAAGAAGTGTCGGGAGACGAAGGTTGTAATCTGATGATGAGGAGGTCTTGTTTGACACCAAAGCAAGAGGAGGATTGTAGTTGGTTGAGGAGCAATATTTTTCAGTCGACATGTACTATTCTGGGGAAAGTTTGCAAATTTGTTATTGATGCTGGAAGCTGTGATAATATAATTTCGTCGGAGGCTGTGAGGAAGTTGGCATTAAAGACTAAGAAACACCCGAAACCATACAAGTTGGCTTGGTTGAGAAAAGGCGGGGAAGTGAAGGTTGGACGAAGGGCTTGTGTGAATTTTTCAATTGGAAAGAAATACAAGGATGAAATCTGGTGCGATGTGGTAGATATGGATGTCTATCATTTGTTGCTGGGGAGACCGTGGCAGTATGATAGGGCAGTGCAACATGATGGGCGTACCAACAGTTACAGTTTCTTGTTCGAAGGCACAAAGATCACATTAGTTCCGAAGAAGCGACAGCGGAATAAGAACAAGCTGGAGGAGATTGAGGAATTGAAAACCTTGTTGTCATTGAAGGAGTTCGTGGAAGAGATAGAAGAGAGTCCTGAAGTTTTTATGTTGATTGGGCATGAAAGTAGTGAAGTTGCTGAAGTTCCAGAGGAAGTGAAACCAGTTTTGGAGGAATTCAACGATGTGTTTCCAAAGGAGTTACCGAAGGAGTTACTTCCGCTTAGAGACATACAACAACAGATTGACTTGGTGCCAGGTGCTGCATTGCCTCATAGACCACACCATCGGATGAGTCCAAGGGAACACGAAGAGTTAAGGAGACAGGTGGAGGAATTACTGGAACAGGGGCGAGTTCAGGAGAGTTTGAGTCCTTGTGAAGTGCTAGCTTTGTTGGTACCCAAGAAGGATGGAACGTGGAGGATGTGCACAGATAGTAGAGCATTGAATAAGATAACAGTCAAATACAGATTTCTGATGCCGAGGCTTGATGATCTGTTAGATCAAATCAGTGGGTCTGTGATCTTTTCAAAGATTGATCTTAAAAGTGGTTATCATCAGATTCGCATTAGACCAGGGGACGAATGGAAGACAACATTCAAGACAAGGGAAGGATTGTATGAATGGCTGGTGATGCCGTTTGGTCTATCGAATGCACCGAGTACATTCATGAGGGTGATGAACCAAATTTTCAGGCCATACATTGGGAAATTTGTGGTGGTTTACTTTGATGATATTCTGATCTACAGTGCTAGTACAGAAGAGCATGTTCAACATTTGAGGAAAGTGTTAATTATCCTTCGTGAAGAACAATTCTACGCTGCTACGAAGAAGTGTGTTTTTATGGCAAGGAGTGTTTTATTTCTGGGGTATGTTGTATCGAAAGAAGGAATATAGGTGGACCAAAGTAAAGTTGAAGCTATCAGAGATTGGCCGCAACCCAAGACGATAACGGAAGTTCGTAGTTTTCACGGGTTGGCTTCATTCTATCGAAGGTTCATTCCACACTTTAGTAGTGTGATGGCGCCGGTTACAGATTGTATGAAGGGCAAACAGTTTGCATGGTCGGAGGAAGCAGGGGTTGCTTTTGAGCGAATCAAAGAACTCTTGGCGTCAGCACCAATTCGAGTGCTACCAAATTTTCAGTTAGTGTTTGAACTACATACTGATGCATCCAAGGTTGGGATTGGAGGAGTGTTGAGTCAAAGAGGACGTCCAATTGCATATTTCAGTGAGAAGTTATCAGGAGCGAAGATGAGATATAGTACGTATGATGTGGAATTTTATGCTGTTGTACAAGCTAGTAAACACTGGAGACATTATCTATTTCAGAAAGAGTTTGTTCTTTACATTGATCATGAGGCGTTGAAGCATTTACAAGGGCAAGACAAAATTTCAGCAAGACATGCATCATGGATTGCATATTTGCAATAGTTTACTTTTGTTGTCAAACACAAGTCAGGAGTGACGAATCGTGTGGCTGATGCTTTGAGTAGGAGGAGTCATTTATTGACAACAATGAAAGTTGAGGTGACAGGTTTTGGATTATTGCCAGAACTGATTGAAGAAGATCCTTATTTTATGAAATTTGTTGAAAAAGTTAAGGAAGGGAATGCTGATGAATTTATGATGGTAGATGGTTTTCTGTTTAAGGGAAATCGATTATGTATTCCAGAGAGCAGTTTGAGAATGAAGATTATCAAGGAGTTACACGAGGAAGGTCATGTGGGTCGTGATCGTACATTGTATTTGATTTCTCAATCTTATTTTTGGCCATCAATGAGGAAAGAAGTGGAAAGGTTTGTGGAGCGATGTCATATCTGTCAGGTGTCGAAAGGAACTGCGACCAATGCTGGATTATATATGCCGTTACCTGTACCAAGTAAGCCTTGGGTTGATGTGAGTATGGATTTTGTTTTGGGGTTACCGCGAACTCAAAAGGGAAACGATTCCATTTATGTGGTGGTTGACCGATTTTCGAAAATGGCACATTTTATTGCTTGTAAGAAGACGGCGGATATTGTTCATGTTGCTCAGTTATTTTTCAAAGAAATCTATCGACTTCATGGATTGCCAGAATCTATTGTGTCGGATAGGGATACTCGTTTTCTGAGTCATTTTTGGCTAAGTTTGTGGAAGATGGTCGGAACGAAGCTGAATTTTAGTAGCGCTTACCATCCGCAAACTGATGGGCAAACAGAGGTGGTTAACAGATCGCTGGGAAATTTATTGCGATGTCTGGTGAAAGATAATCTGAAAAGCTGGGATGTGAAGTTATGTCAAGCAGAATTTGCTCATAATCATGCGATAAATCGTAGCATAGGTTTCAGTCCATTTCAGATTGTATATTCAAGTTTGCCAAGGGGATCGTTGGACTTAACGGTAGTACCACAACCGAAGGGGATGGTAAAACGAGCTGTTGATTTTGTTGATGGGTTGACCGAATGTCATAAAATCGTCCAGGAACGATTGGAGAAGACGAATGAGAAGTATAAACGCTGTGCAGATCTGAAGCGAAGAAGTGTTGAGTTTAATGAAGGAGATTTGGTATATGCTGTGTTAACAAAGGACCATTTTCCAATGGGCACTTACAACAAGTTGAAAGCCAGAAAGATTGGTCCTGTGAAGATTGTGAAACGGATCAATGAAAATGCTTATAGATTGAAGCTGCCAGAAGACGTATATACTTCTGATGTGTTCAATGTCAAACACTTGATACCGTATCATGGATATGAAATTGTTGTGGAAAAGGAGAACGCAAATTCGAGGACGAATTTTTTTCAACCAGGGGGGATGATGCAGCCCAGAAAGATGTAGGCGTAGGTCGTGTACGACCTACCATGTTGATAGGTCGAGTGCGACCTAACGAGGAAGCTAACGAGTTAACATTTTGTGAAGAGCCGTGGGAAGTTGAAGACTTAGGTCGTAAGCGACCTAACAGGTTTGGGAATAGTGAGATTTTAGGTCGCGAACGACCTAGCGACCTACGAGCTAACGAGCTAAGGGGTAACGAGCTGAGTGAAGAAACGAGTTATGCAAGAACAGGAAAGCCAACGACCTATGATAAGTTGCGAGGCCTTAGGTCGCTCATTCTAGGTCGCTCCGATCTTGTGAGTACCAGCTTTGAAGTGCTACGACCTAAGTTAGGTCGCAAGAAGTTAGGTCGTAGAAATATGATTCGACCTACGATAGGTGGCAGGAAAATGTTCCGACCTAAGTTAGGTCGCAAGAAGTTAGGTCGCTCGACCTAGTGATGCGGGAAGTTAGGTCGCTCGCCTTAAGTCGCCGAGAAGATAGGTCGCTGCCTCCTGTTTTTAAGTCGTTCACTGCTGCATCTTTAAGTCGCTCAAGGGTAGGTCGCTGCTGCCATGTATTTTAGGTCGTGTTGTTTAGGTCGTTGCCGACCTATGTGTTGTAAAGTGTTGTGTTGTATTTGCTTATGTTGTAATAATTTTTTAGGTCGTAAGTCGCCTGTTTTTAGGTCGCACTATTTTTAGGTCGTAGGTCGTTTCCGACCTAAGTGTTGGGCAAGTGGAGTCGTGTGATGTAAATGCTATAAATAGGCGTGTGTTGTACATTTGAAAGTTTAGTTGATTTGAATAAAAACTTTTGTTTTGTTAGCTTTGTGCTTTCATCCAAATTGGTAGTCGAGTGTAATCTCCTATCTCCACCTTCGACATTCGAGTGCGCTCGAATCTTCGATCGTTGAAGCCAATTCGCGGAATCAAGTGCGCTTGATCAACGCTCGAAGAATTATAGATCTCTCCTCACGGTATCGTGCGTGATAAACGTGTCAGAGATAGCTAAAATTCGGTATCTTCGGATCAAAGAATTTGGGCATTTCAGCATTCATCAATCCACCGAGTGCTACTTTCATCGTATCATCAATTTTTGTATAATCCGCTGCGTCAGGTAGTAACCAGCAAGCCCAAGAAAACTTCTAATCTCAGTCACCATCTCTGGTCTCTTCTAGTTGTTAATAGCTTCGATCTTATCCGGATCAACCGACAAACCTTTCTATGAAACTATGTGACCAAGAAACTTAATTTCTTTCTTCCAAAAATGACACTTTGAAAACTTCGCTTTTTTAGTTGATTCTGCCTCAGCGTCTCAAGCACCACTCTAAGATGAACTTCATGCTATCTTTCATCCTTAGAGTATATTAAGATGTCATATATAACTACCAATATGAACCTATCCAAGTGCTCTCAGAAAACCCGGTTCATCAAATCTACAAAGAAAGATGGCGCATTCGTTAACCCGAATGGCATCACTAACTACTCGTACTAACCATACCTAGTCTTAAACGTCGTCAATGGAATACTGTCCTCTGCCACTCTTAGCTGATGGAAACCTATCGCCAAATCCAATTGGGAAAATACTTTGGCTCCACTTAACTGATCAAATAAATCATCGATTCTTGGCAAAGGATACCTATTCTTGATCGTCTTCTCGTTCAACTTACGATAGTCGATACACATTCTTAACGCCCTATCCCGTTTCTTCATGAACACCGCGGCCGCTCCCCAAGGTGAACTGCTTGGTCTAATGAAATTCTTTCCTTCTAAATCCACTAGCTGCACCTTCAATTCCATCATCTCGGTAGGTGTTATCCTACAAGGTGGTCTACTTACAAGCTGTACAGTTAAACCGCTTGGCAGATTTAATACGGCAGAGGTGCAAAAAGTCATAGCGGGGATACAGCGAGGATATAGCGGGATATAGCGGATGACTCTAAAATAGCAAATAAAACTCGTACTTAATGTTTTTACAAGATATAAATGGTAATTAAATGAAAAATTAACATTCAATTGAATTATAATTAATACATAAATAATATTAAATAAAAATATGTGCGAATATACTGTAATTAACATAAATCTGTTATATAACATATTTGAATTTAGTAAAATATTAGAGTATTTTCATTTTTGAAAATATATTAAAAATTCAATTAAATAAATTAATTTCATAATTTTTATAATGTATAAATGTCATTTTTCAATTCATTTTTTTGAAGAAGATATAGCGGAAATAGCGGGGCTTAAAGCGGAAAGGCTATATTTGGGGCTATATGGAAAAAAACGTAGCGGTAGAAATCCGCTATGAGATATATCAAGGTTATAGCGGGGTGAAAGCGGGGCATTAACTGCACAGCTTACAAGTTCCACTCTTGGCATAAGATCTATCCGAAACTCAATGGCGGTGGTGGTCCTGTGACTGGCTCAAAAACATCTGCAAACTCTCTTGCTAACAACACCTGATCTATTCCTTCTTCCACTTCCATTGCATTCAGCAAAGCATAACCACTTGAGTCTGACTTCTCCACCGATTATATAATTCGGTTTTAACTATTAGGATGTCTTAGTGATATTTCTCTATCTTGGCAAAATATTCTAGCATCATACCTATCTAACCAATCCATACCCAATATGATCTCAAAGACTACGAAATCAAAAACATACAAACTGCATGCAAACTTATGACCTAACAAATCAAGTTCTAACTGGTCACATCTCATCCCCAGAGTTGCATACCCTCCTATCGGATTCGCAACTCTTAATGAAGTAACAAGGTATGAGGGTTCTAAACATAAATTATCTATCAAACACTAAGGTATAAATAAATGTGATGCACCGGTATCAAATAGTACCCTAACTGGTATACTATGAATCAAAAGCATACCTTCCATCATAGTCTTTCTCTTCTCAGCAGTGGTTGGTCTAGAAGATGATGGTTCCAAGGCAAAAACTTTTCCCTTGTCTACTCTAATCGGTTCTGGACTTCGATTATTGTAATGCCCAACCTGGTCACAGCTGAAGCACTTCGCTGCTTTCTTATTTGCAACCTTCTTCCCTTTTTCAGTTCGACGTTCATGAGCAAAAGTCCTTTCTTGTCGCACTTGTAGCAAACTACATTGGCCTTCCCTTTCTTGGCAGCTCCTCCTTTCTGAGCTCCTTTCTTCTTAAATAATTTCCTCTTCTTGCCTTGAGAATCCTGGGTTTCAACCTGCTTCTCTTTCCCAAAAGTAGAAAGCATATCTTCATTCTGGATTGCCATCTCCACTACAGTACTTGGATCACGGAGATGTGGCATAGTCACCATAGCAAACTCAGGCTTCAACCATCAAATAAACTTCTCATTTCTTTTGATGATGGTGTCAATGGTAGCATATCCGTATCTAGACAACTCATCAAACTTCATAGCATACTCAATCACTAACATCTCACCTTGAACTAAGTCCATGAACTTTCTTAGCAGTACTGCCTTGGAAACTTCAGATAAGAACCTCTCTTTGAATCTCCTTCGAAACTCTGCCCAAGTCAACTCTTCCTCGGGAACTCTTATGGTAACACCATTCCACCAATAAAGTGCTGCTCCCTACAACTGTCTAGAAGCAAGTCTCCTCTTCTGCTAATCATCTAATCCCAAGTCAGCGAAAATCCTTTCACAGTGCAATAACCAGTTTTCTACTTCAACAGCATCCTTTGTTCCCATAAAAGGCTTCCCACCAAGACTTGTGTAATCCCTGCTCAGCTTGGCATAGTTATTGCCAACAGGGGCCACAGGATTAGCTCCTCCAACATTCATGGCATTTCCCCCAACTACTCCAGCTTGCACCAGATTGATGAAGAACTGATACATCATCCCCATATCTACTGGCGGGGTTCCAACACCTACATTGGTATTTGCATTTGTATTAGCATTTTCCTATCAACCCGGATTCCTCCTGGTATTGGGTCTAGCATTTCCATTAGTTGTGGTGCTTCCTCCACCTAGATTTCCTCTTTCATTTCCAACATCCATATCTTCCTTTCTCGTTATCTACATACGAGCCTTAGTAAGATACAGAAGAACGGTCTAAGAGATTGGGGAATACATACTTATGGATATATATATAACAAATACAGGTACGTTACTATAGCGTTAACCGAAATCCCGGTCTCATTTTCAGATTCATTAGGTTATGTTTGAAAATCTTTTAGGTTCTAATTAATTTTAAATTTACATAAACCTATGCTCTGATATCAACTTGTAACATCCCCATTTGGAGGCCCAAAACTAACCACTATAGATGCTGTAGTCATCTACAGTTACTATTTTTCGGTGTCCAAATGAGGTAATGTTAGATACATTGATATCCAGAAACACATGGATATGAAAAATTAAAACTCAATTTTAAAACAAATTTCTCATTCCATTTCAAGTCACATTACAGATTCATTACATGATCCAAATTTGTAAACCACATTTAGAGAAATATAGTTATTACAAATTACGCCAAGAGCGACATATAAAGATGCCCTCTTGGTAGATCAGAGTTTAAATATAGGCACTAAGTAACTTTGCCATTACATCCAATTACACAGCGCAATAAAAAAAAGAATTCCAAATAGCTAGCTTGCCTCCTACATGTCTCTGGAAGCTTATTCGTCTAAAGGAGAACCTGAAAACCATAACTCTCAAATACTCAAAATCAACAGAGCATCCGAGAGTTTAAGGGGAAAACATAAACTTCGAGTCAGACAAAAAGTTTGTTGTGAATAATAACCTACCATCTCGAACCATATAGATATCTAGCGAGACCACGCTGCTTAGTGGAAGGATATCCCCTCACTAGTAGCTTAACCCAATTTATAATAACCATATATTGTTTACCTACATCCATAATGGTTAAGACATAACATAATAAAATGTGTCATGATGATATGCAAACATGCAATATGCTTTGGATTTCCCATCCCCATTCACCTGACTATCTGTCTCATGTTATAGTTTCTAGGGTCACCATTAACCTATTAGTTTTCATGGGCTAACTAATAACCTATTCCAAGCTTGCGGACTATCTGTCCGGTTTCATAGTTTTAATGGGATCACCAAGAATCTATTGGTGTCTACCAATAACATCATCCAATCATAGTTTTAATGGGGTTACTATGAAACTATTGGATTCTCTAGTAACATCTCTCATGGCATAGTTTTCACGGACTAACTATGAACCTATTGATCTCTAGCAACAACATGTTCCAGACATAGTTTTCATGGGATCACTAATAACCTATTGGTCCCTGCCAATAACAATTTCCATAACATAGTTTTTATGGGTTTACTAAGAACCTGTCTAAACCAATAATCTTTTGATCAGTCTTTGGCATCCTATACTATGGTCTGTCTGACCTCCTTGATGCAATTCTTCTCACACAGGAGTAATTCAATGTATATTCACTACTGGGTCAACCTAGCTTGTTATTCTACCTTTAACACCCCATAATGCAGTTATGGGTTAATAATGAAGTGAATATGATTACACATGCATACATGATAACTGATCAAATAACACAACAATATAAACATCCATGGTTTAATTCCTTATAATCATTTTCTAATGAAATATGGTTAATACCCTTACCCACTATCTTTAGCAAGGAAAGATTCCTCTAAAATTTCAAAGTTAAATGCCATTTCAAAACTCTTTTACATTGCCAACTATTTTCTTTAAAAATGAGATGAGGTTCTCCAATTTGAAAACTAAGGCTTTCGACTACATCCTTCGGATCATTGTAACATCATGAGTTACCCTCCGTCACTCTCCCTTTCAACATCATAGATCAAACAAGCCCTTCCTCCCCTTCCATAACTAATAGGTTCAAAACAAGTGGTTATGCCCCTTTTGCCACTCTACTCAAGTGGTAGGACCTTTCGAAATCATTGCTTAAGAAATGCCGAAAGCCCCTTCCATTACTTCTTTGAAACCATGCGGAAGGACCCTATCGACACCATTGATCGGGTGTAATGCAACCCTTCCACCTCTATAATTAAACATGCATGTAGAAGGACCCTTTCGACACTATCGGCTAGTGCGGAAGGTACCTTCCATAATGGCCGGACTTACTCAAGTATAAAGATGCGGAAGGTAAGCTGTCGACACCATTGATTGGTGCGGCACACCCCTTACCTCTTTATTGATTAATATACTTGCGGAGCATATAAGAGCGGAAGGAACCTCTTCGACACTATCTACTAGTGCGGAAGGTCCTTTCCATGAATCAATTAATGTAGTGGTTTACACTTGTTAAAGAGTATGTATGCCGAGGGACCCCTTCGACACTATTGATTAGTGCGAAAGGACCCTTCCGCCTTCATTCTAGGATATGGTTAACTACATCGACACCCCTATCTCCTTAGTATTCATAAAAAGTGGCATTGTATGCTTTCGAAGGCATTAATGCTTTCAAAGGCATGTGGCATTGCTGTAATTATTATAAGATCTGATTTTTAACTAAGTAAAGCAATTTCTTTTTACCTAACCCCTTATGCTGTAAATTTTCTATTGGATAACAAAACCTTTTTTAAAATTCTTTTTAGAATTTGCTATCGCATGTAATCCCCCAATGCTCCAACATTTAATCAAAAGTATTAACTAACCCCTTTTATTTAATTAACCATTAAATACTAATCTTTCTAATTAAATCCAAAACTCACCAAAATCTCTTGAGAACAATCTCAGAAATTCACATAAATTCCAAAATGATAATATCTTTATCATATAAAGTTTCAGCCCGAAAGTAATTAATTAATTCCTTAAATTAATTAAAACCTAAAATATACATTTCTTTCACTCAAAAATTCATAATAAATTATCCATAGCATGGAATATTATGAAAATTAAAAACCATCTCTAAAATAATGTTTTACATAACATATTCAAAAATCATGGCATTTGGAAATCATTTTGCATGATTTTAGCCTTAAAATCGAACTACATTATTCCATAAAATCTTTTTTAAATTATAATATGGAATTTAAATCAAATCATGTCATCATTCGTCCAATCATACGGTGTTAAACCTCAAACTTGAATTTAAACATTCAAGACATATATGAGATGGTTTAGATCATTATTCACCTTATTTGGATAAGGAACTTGAGATTTTTTCTACACTTTAACCTTCCTAGCTTGAATCTTAGACTCTAATTGATTTTTGAGCTCCTCTTCTCCTAAGGTTATGGACGGCCTTGTTTTTCTTTTGTTTATATTTTTGTTTTGTAAGAATGTAAATAAGAATGAGAACGTGGTAAGGGTTTTTAGGGCTTATAGGGTTCGGCTATTCCCATATTTCCCTTGCCTTATTCTCTTAAGTATTTAACTTATAGACCATTTTGGTAGATTCATTTAGTTACGGTATGCTTAATCAGTTTTCAAATCTTGGTTTCATTATCACTCTAGTCTCTATATTATTCTACTTAATTTATCTAATTTAATCCCCTTAATAATGCTATTTAAAATTAGGGGTGTTACAATGACCAATAAGGTTTTTCCATTAGCGGGTATAGTTAGACTAAACTCTTGTTTGAGTAGAATTACATCTAGGGGATCGAGAAGTTCGAATTGTGTTAGGCTGCCCAAAACTAATCAAAAGAAATGCTTCATTTTATGTCCATGGAACCCAATTTAAGGGTGGAGACTATTCTTAAGGTATCACCTCTTACTGTAGTCAATTAAGTCCCTTGGTTATCAAGGTCTGCGATTCTATTGTATAAAGCTTTACTGATATTGAGGCTAAAATTTTGAGATTATGCATCCTTGAACTCGTGGTAGTGATGCTCGCCATTATTTTTCTTCTTTTGTCATGGAGATATCTTGTTATCCTTATGGAATGGAAGACCATTATTGTTATTTTTCTTCTATCATAGGAGTAGCTTGGTACTCTTATAGGAATGGAAGACTGATGACCCATGCCAGTCCGATAGGTTTTTAGTTAGCCTATGAAAACTAATAGGCTCGTGGTGACTTTTGGAAAACTATGCTGATGTATGAACACTTAATAGAGTGGGCATATATGGGAACGCGCAACTCTTAGACCCTATTGAATATCAGACTATTAATTTCAACCAATTTTGCATGATCTTATGTTAGGTTCTAATTATTGAGATTATAGATGGATGTTATTTTAGCATTTTATTGTAAGATAATAATGAAGGGAAACTCGTTCCGCTCAATGGCGTGGTCTCACTAATTTGATTGGGATGGACTAATATATTCACACTAGGCTTTTTGTTTGACTCAAAGTTATTGATTCCCCTAAACTCTTGGGCATTTATTTGAGTAACCCGGAAGTGGGGTTTTTAGATTTGAGATGAACTGAATCTTTTGAAGACGTGTAAAAGTCAAGCTATTACTAATCTAGTTTATGTTTCATCATGTAGTATAAATGTTTTGATTGCTGCATGTAAAAATGACTACCGTAACCGTCAGTAGTTATGACTGATCATCAAAGGGGGGCAACATCATAGATTGCTCTTGGAATTATATTTGTATTTATCATATTTTATCTGAATGATGTAATCATGGGGTTAAATAATTGGCATGTAATGAATTTGAAGTGAATGAAGATGTTTAGAAGTAGTAAATTCTTGTGTTATTGATGTTAATTGTACAAAACTAATTTAATTTTTTCGTTAAAAATTAATACTATGGATGACTGCTACATCATTAGTGTCTATTTTCGAGTCTCAAAATGGGAATTGTAACAACCCTCTCTGAACGGGCCTAATTTTTAGACCCAATAAAAGCCCATCGAATCTTAGGTCTATTCCAAAGCTGGTCGTTGGTTGGTAAAATTGATACAATGAACAATATACAAAGCTATACATCTGTGCTTTTAGAATCTCATAGCGGAAGGGATAAAATATAATAACAGAAACAAATACCCATTTCATAAAAACCAAATTTCAGAATCACATATCCGAAAATATCCATAATATAATATCTTAAAATAATACATCAAAATGCATAAAATCTTAGTACATCCAGATATATCAAAAACATAAATAAATAAATAAACTACCACAATCTTCACCACTGCCTCTGTCTTCTCCATCAGCATCATTCCTCCTAACCTACAGATTGTAATGAAGAGAGAGTCAGAATAACAATGTCTGATGACTGAAAATATCAAATCTTACTATACTAGTATTTAGGCAGTATCATTTGGATATGTAATATGTCTTACGCATCCTATACTTCATCCTACTAAGTATACCTCTATTGTAAGCCAAAGGTTTTTCTGGTCAAAGTCCATAACATACCTTTAACCGTAGGCCAATGGCCCTTTCTAATCCATCTTCGCAACTACCGTAAATCATGCCCTAGCGATGTGAGAGAAAGCACCTTAGCCACTTAATACCTCTTTAATGGGAATTAGGCAGACTTCGACCATTTAATACCTACACCCTAGGCAGATTCCCGTCATTTAATACCTAAACCCAAGGCAAACCCCTCCATATAATTCCTAATTGACATCGCAGGAAATCCCATCACACAACTTAATACTTCTTTTATGGAAAGAAGTGGACCCTACAATAGTCACTTAATACCTTAACCTCGAAACAGACCCCTTTCATGGATTTTCCACTACCGCACCTAAAAGATAATCCCGACCATTTAATACTTCTTAAGTGAGAAGGATGTGGTCCCTGCAATAGCCATTTAATAACTACAACCCAGAAGCAGGCCCATACTGGGATATCCATCTTATGATCACAACCCAACCGTGACGTCTCACAATAGTCTGACTATTTGTAGGTGTTTGTAGCCAGATTAGCTGGGTAGTCTTACCCTATAGAATAGTGACTAACCTCGCATCCACGGCGGGTACATATTATAAGAGATGTCTCACATCATTTCCAAAGTCACACTGCCGGTAGCCAGATTAGCTGGGCATACTTCTATGTGCTTTTGACTGACCTTGCATCTTTATAACTTAGTCATTTTCCACTCTCTGAATATATTGCTATATGTATGCTATATATTCTCTACCTTACCTGTATTTACATATTAATGCCATATAAGGAAAATTCCTTATTACGCCTTTAGTTATGGATTGATTTCCATGATTATCCTTAACTTCCTTCCGATAGGATTTAATGCTATTTATTAACCTATTTATTCTTTACGATACGAATTATACGTTACTATTTATACACTATTAATATATTTATATGTACGTAAATTTTAAACTAACTAAATATCCCTAAACGTGTGTAGAAATAATTCTATTCCAAGATTTTGGTTTCCTATACTAATTGTTAAAATGTCAAAACTCCCATATTTATACAAGTCTTAGTTCCATACAGTAATTTAAAAAATAGCTAATATCTTTAGCTAGACAAAACAGTCTTATATAAAAAATTGGAATCACAATACCAAACTTAGTTTACATTAATATAGTATAATCAACACCTCTATTTCAAGGAAACAAAACTTTACAATTTAAACCCTTTATATTCTATTCAACTTTTACACATACAAACTTGAATCATAAAGAAGGATTTATATTTGTCTAAATTACAAAAATAGACCATGCAAATTACAAACAAGAAAATCCAACTTTGCACACCATTTAAAATTTTCTTTTTGAACCCTTTATTGTAATAACAGGAAATAGAAGTGGAAGTTGAATAGAACACTAATTATCCAAATTGCAATAATAGAATAAATTCAACTATATTAACATAACATAATTGAAATACTAATTAATCCAAGAATTAACATTTTATTTGAGGGAATTTTTGGGTTGTTGGATTTAGGGTTTTCATATAAAAAATTCCCCAGGCATAAAAAAATCCAAAATTTCACTACACAAGTTACTAAAATATGAAAAAAATAAGATTTCTTCTCACAGATAGTTTCCCCGCTTCCTTTTGGGTTCGATTCACGCCTTCGCCTAATCTGTAACGACCCATATTTTACGTATCGGAGGATCGTAAAATATTTTTATTTTATTTATATAAGGTTGTATGATTCTATAATTTTGGGATATGACTTTTAAGGACATTTTACACACTTGTGATTTTTTCCGAATTTCGATGTGACCATTTTGACCTAGAAAACATTTTTTGGGCAATAACTTTTGATAGGTGTCGAATTATGGTCTCAAACTGGTTCCACTGTTTCAGGATGATGGTTTCCCTGTTCCGTAAAGTGGTCATAATAGGAAAACGAACTTAGGGTTAGGAAGTTATGCCTGTTTTAATTTTAGATCACGTCTGGTCAATATTAGTGTGTAATTAATTAAGCCCATAAGTAGACCCATTAGTCTAATTCGAGATTAGTATAAATAGGGCGCTGTAGGAGTGAAATTAAAACTTTTC
The DNA here is from genome assembly GCA_030737815.1 of Allium fistulosum. Lineage (NCBI taxonomy): Eukaryota > Viridiplantae > Streptophyta > Magnoliopsida > Asparagales > Amaryllidaceae > Allium > Allium fistulosum. The sequence goes on along the minus strand of CM060908.1, from coordinate 968,283,932 downwards.
TCTATTTCCCAAATCAGATCTAAACCCTCATTAACCCTAGATTCATCTAATATCACACAAATTACTCTCTAAATTTAGCTAAATCATTAAATAAAGAGAAGATCATCAATTAGAAGATAGAGATCATCAATTTGGTTGATTTGCATTGCTTTCTATTGCTGTCCACATTGGGTATAGGTTATAATTGATTGATTTTGGTAATTCGTGAGTGGTTTATGCCTTCTCACTATCCTATGCAAGTTTATATGGTAGAATTACATGTTTTAACATGATTTTTGGACTCAAAACCTTTTCTAACTTTAATTACATGTTATCATATGTATATGACCCAAATTTCTGAAACTTTGAAATGGTTTTCAAAAATGATTGAGTAATTCTCCTTATTCATATTCATATGTGCATGTAATATGTAGATTTAGATTGGAATTGGTCTGATTATCACGTTCTTGTGTATTTCTTGTATGAATGGATGTATATGCATATTATTCTATGCTTGTATGTTGTGTTTTGATGTTGTTTGCTAGTGTTTTGGATGCTTAGGAAGACTGGTTGGAGATTTTGAAACATCAGAGGTAAAGTTGGTCAGAATTGGACAAAACTTGAAGGGAAGGCTTTGCAGCATGGGAGGAGCTTGTAAAATAATTCACACCTCAAAATTGCTTAAGGGTTCAACTTAGAGCTGAGTTGAAAGGTCGGGGCTGAGTCATTTTGGTTGGCCAGATGGGTTGGTGGATGGCATGGATCTCTAGAGCTTGGCCAGGGAAGGTTGTCCATAGCAAGATGCAGGAGATTGGTTAAGTGTTGGGTACCATGCCGAGTTGTTTCTAGAACTCAGAGTTGAATGCTTTGGACTAGGGGCCGAGTTGTTTTGATGAGTGGGTCGGGGTCTAAAGAAATTGAGAAGGAAGTACCAGAAGGAGAGTGATTTACTTAGCCAAAATTTGCTAAGTAAATCACTCGGTGCCAAGTCATTTTGACTCGGTACCGAGTTATTTTGGTGAATGTGTGGGGGTCAGGCTTGCACAATAAGGAATCAGGGGACTCTATAGATCATGCTAGAGGTGTCGGCTTGTTCGCTTGAGTATTGGATGGCGATGTAATAGCATGAAAAAAGCTTTGTATCTTTGATATGTGACTCGTGAAGGGAGTAGGTACCGAAGATCGTGGCTCGATAAAGGAGAGAGCCATGGACAAGGAACATGAAAGGGTTTCGAATAATGGAAACTGGATTTAGCAAAGAAAGGGTTTAGATCCTTATGGAGCAAAGAAGGGCTCCGATGTATGTGCTAAGGAATCATTAATATTCGAAGTGTTTTTTGTGGTACTCGAAGCAAGGGTATTATAAGTGGGGACGCCCATGGATCAATGGAGTGGATCTAAATAACCTAGACTAGTGGCTTTAGGTCTAGTGTCTAGCTTTAAACTTCAAGACACATATCTAGCTTTAGGCTATGGGATACGAGAGTACACTGAAAACCAGGATTTTCATTAGTCCCTTGCAGTAAGGAGTCCATATGAGTTATCATATATTCAGTACACATGGAGTGATAGCGGGGATTGCTTGATGGATGTTATGGTTGTTGTGGTTGCTTTAATTGCTTTCTAGGCTATCAGTTGGAGATATCATTGGGAGTAGGTATTGGAGATAGGAATACCTATAAGGCTGAAATACTTATCTTGCGTAGAGTACCTTTATGTTATTTGTAGAGTAGCATATTTTGATGCTATGTGCTAACTCTTTGGTTGCAGGGACATGTCAGGTATAATTCGTATACCTCGGTTCCTTACCATATTTACATGCATAGTATTTTGAGATTCATTTACCGCTCACACCAGACTGTTGTCTGATCTAAGGTTTTATGCTTTGTTTCTTATTATCTTGGGTACTCTTAAATGAGTAGACTAGATAACATGTCTAGGTGACGCGGTAGTTGTGTGGAGGACGAGCTGGATGGAGCTAACTCGTATAATATACTTATATGGATTTATATGCTTATTCCGCTGTCCAACACTGGGGAGCCTTAGTAGTGATTGCATATTTTCTTATTGTGAGACAGTTGTCGAGTTTACTTCTATTGTATAAACTCTACTATTTTTGTATATTACTTTGTGGATCAGTATTTTGATGATTTATTCACATAGTTATTACTGTCTCTCCTGTTATATATGGGATTTTATGTTTTGTCCATGCGATGTAAGATATATGACAGGTTATATGTTGTATTTATTTCATTTTCAACCGTGATGATCGTCCTATATTGATCGGGCATGGAAGCAGCGCACTATTTTGATATTATCGGTGCCGGTGGTATAGGACGATCGGCACATTTGGTATCAGAGCTTTGGTTACACGATCAACCAGAGTTGATACTAGCATCGAGTAGAGATAAGGAAGGAGTTACCACCTTAGACTGGATTGAGAATATATATTACGAGAGTGTGCGTACTGGTTATATATTTTAGTTTTCAAAGCTATATTTTAATATATTATATAGTATAAGTCACATGCACATAAGTACCATAGATATAGTTTTCTTTATAAGACACCGATTTTTGTTGTTAAAAATTAAGAATGAGCCGGCATACAAGAAATATTGTGAGGAATTCTGCTTTAGGAGTTGAGAAAAGAGCAGGGTTAGGAGCTTCTACACTCAACTTTTAAGCGATGTTGAATGCTTTGATGGCGACCATGATGAGGAATGTTCAGGCTGCTACTCCTAGTGTGGCTGTTGGTGGAGGTGCTCCCATGTAGGCGCCTAGGGCTAACTTCGCCAAGTTGAGTAAACACTATTCTACTTTAAGAGTAAAACAATTTCATGAAATTCAGTTAGCCATAGAAGTGCAAGATTTGTTGGATACCTACAAGCGCATATTTAGTGATAGGGAAGTGGATGATGCTATAAAGTGGAAGCTGGCCTCTAGACAACTTCAAAGGCAACACTACGCCATAGATTGCATACTGCAACACCCAAGAAGTGATGCAGGAAGTGCCAAAAAATGTTGCCGTAGGCTAAAAAAGGACAAAGGCAACACTTTCTCGGTGATGCATTTTGCCGCGTTGCCCTAGAGTCAAAGGCAACATCTTTGCGGCCCTAGGGCAACATCGGTTCTGTTGTTGCCACAGGTACCAAATTTACTAAAAAGTGGGCCCCACAATCTGGGCCCCAACATGTGGGCTCACATTGTGGGGCCCACTAATTCTGTGGCCCACCTTTACGGAACCCTGTTGTGGGGCCCATATTCATTAATCTATGGTAACACTTTTACCATCCAATGGCAACACTTTGCCAGTTTATTACCACATTTAACATCACATACTGCAACATTATATCATATCTATGGCAACACCTTTTACAATTTAAATTGGAAATGTACTGCAACATTATACTACTGCAACATTATATCATATCTATGGCAACATTATACTGCAACATTATATCATATCTAATGGCAACATTACTGTAACGACCCAGAATTTTGACCAAATTAAATTGAGAATATTTAATTTATTTTAAATATTTGAACGATGATTTAATTTGAATCCCCGATATAACTTTGAAATTGACGATTAAATTATAAAATTTAATCTATCTAATGCTGGATAAAAAAATTTTGAATCTTCAGTTTAAAGCTAGAGAAAAATATTTGGAAAGCTTATAAAACTCGTGTTGATAATTCTGAAGATAACAGAAGCTTCAGAATCCAATTTCGAATTGGTTTGGTCAGTTTTGAAATTTATATCGTTTAACCGATAGTTAAAAATAGTCATTTTTCAAACAGTCTCGGAATTCGACGAAACCAGTTCCAATAGATCCGTAATATTGTATTATTACTAGATTTCCAATTTCGTATTTAACGGAGTTGTTTTGTGACCATACGGTTAGAAAACGTGTTGAGATTTTAAAGCAAATTCAATTTAAAATTTAAAATTTATATTATTTAACATCACCACGTCTCCCCTTAAACCACGCCTAAAATCACGCGGGGATCACGGAATAAATCGTGCAAGCACGACACTTCTCTGTAAAAACACGTATCTTCTTTCCTCCCCTCAGTAAAAATCATTTCACGTTCGAAATCAAAACTTCAAAAGAAAAAAAAAACAGCAGCCATGTCCTTCTCAACTAAATGAAATCGAACGAAAATTCTCGTTCGTTTAAAATCGAGAAAGGGGATAACGCGCGCGCGCGACCAAATTCTCACATCGGAGGCGAACCGAGGCACGCGAGTTCGAGGTCGAGGTCGGCGCTGCAGGCGGGGTCGCGACTAGGGTTTGGAAAAGGCTGGGGTCTCGAGCTTCTGGGAATCGAAGTATGGCGGCGCGCGTGGCGTTCGTGAGCAGGTAGATGCGAGTCGAAGGCGGCAGCAGCAGTGTCAAGGCATGGACTTCGATCAAGTGGTCATCGCGAGGCCTGGAAATAAATTGGAAGAAGACTTCTTCGTCGCGGCGGCTGGAGGCAGTGGCGATTTAGGGTGGGGTCGCATGGCGATGGGTTCGGTCTCGTGTTGGGTTTGCTGGAGGTAGGGCAGTCTGGGTTGGGATACTCTCGGATTCGAACCTTTCAGTGAGGTATACTCGATTCGATTATTTTTGTATATTTAAAAATTTATTAACACATATATATGTAAACACTTTACAGAAGAAGAAAATTTGTTTAAATTAAAAGTGATAACTTTTAGAAATCAAAGTTGAAATCAATTTGGTAATGGAAAATAAATTTGTTAAAAGAAGTTGAATTGAATTAAAGATATTTATTTTAAGTAAAATTTGGTTGAATAGATTTATTTAAAAAGAATAAGTTCGAATTATAAACTTTTATTTTGAAAAGAAAATTTTGTTTACAGTTTAAAATGGTTTAGTTAAAATAAAATTTTTGGTTAAGAAGATAAATTTAACGATAATCGATTTTTCGATTTATTTCGAATATTAATAAAGTGTATAGAAAATTAGATTTTTAAACCTGTATAGCTTATTTTTATAAGTATATCAGTAAATAATAGAAAATTTGTTTATTTACCAATTTAATTATTTTTTTTTAGTTGTTAAAAGATTTTAAAAGAAACTGGTTTAAAATAAAATCTTGGGATAATTAAGATTACCAAACGAAAAATTTATAATTCGATTTAATACGAATATTAATAATTTGTATAATATTTATACAAGGGCTATAAATCGAGAAAACAAGTCAAGATGGAGAATGGATTGCAAAATAAAAAGCTAAGGTGAGATTTTTCTCACTCGATTGAAAAGTGGAATTTTCAGTTATTTATTGATTGTGTTGATTGCTATTTGATGTGATAGTAGATATTATAGGATATATATATATAGAAGTATATACATATTGGCATATGTATATATTGGATTGATTGATTTCCCGCCTCGTATAGCGGATGAGACCCTATTGCGCCGTTAGTAAGCGGATTTATAAAAAAACCTATATACCGCGATAATTCCGTACTGGAGCGGAATTGGTATTGTGCTAACGTCTTTGGATGCAGGGAAACAGGTTGGAGGGATCCAACTGGACCCCTCAATATTGTTGTGAATTTATTTTATTGTGATATGATAATTCTGTGAATGATTATATTGATACGATCGATGATATTGATGATTGGGAATTGTTTGAAAATAAAAATTGGCCGAATGGATGTTTGATATCATTGGATTCCAAAATATACGAAATTGGATTTTTGAAATCAAAAATAGGAATTTCTAAATGAATCAATTTTAGAAATTTAATAATTTTGAAGAAAGGAATTTTTAAAGTATAAAAAGTTAATTTTTATAATCTTATGGAATAAATTCCAGAATAAAGTGAAATTGCTAAATAAAAGAATTTCATAAAACAGTGATTATAAATTGAAGAATTTAATTTAAATTTGGATTTTTAAATAGATTGAAAGAGACAAAGAAATTTATTCTCTTCAAAAGGAATTTATTTAAAATGAAATAAGTTGGAAGTCCAATTAGAAATTAAATATATGAATTGAAATAACTTGGGAAATCAATGTAAAAATGATTTCAAATTGAAGAATTCTTTTAAAAATAGAATATTGAATAAATTGGAAAGAATAAGGAAAATTATTTAGAAATGATAAGATTTTGGAAATCAATTTGTAATTGATGTAGTATTTGGAAATGACGTTAAAATGGGTTTATAAAAGGGTAAATTTTACAGTTGTAAAGTTTTAAAAGAATGATCTTTGTAAATAAATGAAATTATAAGTATTTAACTTATAATCTGGATTGGGGTATATAAATTGAATTGTGAATTGAATTGGTAAATAAAGAAGATTTATAAACTGAAGTTTTTATAAATAGAAATAGAATTTATAACCGTGTTTATAAATTCGAAATCGATTGAATTTGATAAATTAAATATAGAAGAATTATCAAAGAAGATATATTCGCGATTTTGGATAGCGAATTTTTATTGAAATAAAAATGTGGGGAAAAGATTGAAATTGGGTTAAGTAAATTTTATTCACGATTTTGGACAGTGAATATATTGTTAAGTAAAATAGATATGGTTTTGGGAAAGTGATATTTGAAATGAAGTTAAACATTTTAAAGATGTTTTAAATGTATTATGAATCGAAAGCATAGATTTCCGCAGTTCTTGTTGAAATAGACGTTTTCGAGGAATTTAAGGAAATGGTGGACTATAACACTATTGTTATAGTAAATGATTTCCGAAAGGAAATGTTTTGATGTAGTATTGGGATTTATATATCTATCTAAATCCGAATCCCTATACTAGTGATTTCGAGTCGTCGTAACGATGTTTTACGCAACATTCGTTTTGACTCAAATAAATGTGATTTAAGAATGATTTCCTTAAAGAATGAGGTATATACTTAATTTTGATTTTTAAGTATATCGAATATTTTCTAAGTGTTGAAAATAAATGATTTGTGAATTACTTATTTTTAAATAAGTATGGAAATGCTTTTCCCAATGTGAAATGAACTGTTTGAGTTTTTATCTTTTAAAGGTAAATTGAAAAGTGAATATTTGAAATTGTTTTCAGATGGTTAAGTGTGGAAATTTTATATCTAGTAAAGGATATTTTGGAAGGTAAAATAATTTGGGAAAAATTATTTGGAATCTGATGATGTTGCGCATCTTTATTGATAGTTAAATAACCGACTCTCAATATTTACCTTTAGATAGGTATTTGTTGTGAATTGGATGAATTTGAATGCCACACTTATTTTTGAATAAACGCTCACTATTCGGGTTAACCGGGAAAGGACCATGGGGTCGTATAACCCATTCCGAATATGTGATACGTCGTTATGAATCGCATTTGAAGACCGGTGTTGAAGACCGGATATTTTTGAAAACGAAAGGATTACCGTCGAGTTACTCTACATCGACTGATCTTCGATTTAGAGGTTTTACCACCCTTAGTGACGGGAAGTCCCGACGTGATTAGAAATTTATCCGGATGTGCAAGGGCTTCGTGAGAAGTGCCTTCGGTTCTGTTCGATCCCGGAACAGACTTTTATGGATTGTGTGTCTGACGTTACAATTTGAGATATAAAGCTGATTTCTTTCAAATACATTTCTGTTGGTGGCGGAGAATTTATTCTCTTAGCTTAACACCCTTCTCTGAGACGTACGAGCTCAGAGGTTATGTAATTGAAATTTATCAGCGATATATCCCAATTTGGTAACGTGGCATACTGAGTGTTGCTGTGAAATGATCGGTGTTTGATCATTTGTGATATGATCATTTGTTTGATCTTATATCTTTGTGATCATAGGTTGATCATTTTGTTTGACCCGAAGCAGGGCTTTTTGTAGAAAGCGTAGCTTTGTGGACGAGACTTCGTCGAGCCTCACACCCCGGAAATGGTCGAAACAGGACGAATGCGGCAAGGTTCTAGGGAGTAGCGCCCCTTAGTGTATGTCATTCCTTCTGGATAAAGGTGGTATCATGGTATGGAGCCCAGATACTTAACCTCTGTGGTTGCTGCACAGTTATTATTACTTTGTGGTTTGTTGGAAATCGGGGATCCTCGGGAAGATCGGTGACGATCGGGGGATGGCATACGCGTGTCAGTAGTTACCTATTTTTGCAGAGGTAACCCGGCCTTGTGTTGGCAGAGATCTAACCGTAACGTTAGATTCTCGGGTCGTCTATTCCAGGGACGTACCCATCGTGGAAAAGGAAGTTCCTTAGCCTGACCATTTGTTGGAAATCCAAAGAAACAATACGCGACGTGTACGGTTTTAGTTGTATAACCTGCTATGGAATGTGGCGGTAACCTGCTATTGAACATAGTAGCTATAGTAGGCATACGATACTGGTCGTATGTTGGCTAAGATTAATATTATACTTTCGAAACGTTTTCTACACTATGCACTAATAATAATATCAAAAATGATATTATTTTGCGTAGTAAGCATCTTTGACTATCATAAGAAGAAATCTCCTCCAATTCTGCGTTTGCATTGTGTGTGTGGTGGGAGGTCTTATGGTAGTTTCATTTTCCAAAAGCATTGCGAATTGACTTTAAAATTTTTCTGTTGTTTATTCTAAAGATAAACTGTTTTACGATCTCACACCAGTCACCATGACTGACTCGGAGTTTATTGTTTCCCTTCTAAACTCTGGGTGCCCACCAATTTCCACACGGGCAGTCTAGAGTTAGATTATTAGGTTATCTGGATATTCTGGAGCTTTGGAGATAAGCTGGATGACGAGACGTAGTATTTGTATCTGATAGTATTTATTCCGCTGTGTATTCTGTATGAGGACTAGTTATATAACTGTCCATTGTTGTACTGAGTTGTATATTGACTCTGATGATTGATGTATGTATAAACTGATATAGTTCTTTGTTTTAAAAGACTAGTGATTATCTATTATATATTGTTCCGCTGCGATGTGTAAGATTCTGATGTTGTTCTGTTTCTGTTGCTGTTCTCTTGTTCTGTTGTTGTTCTTCTTTCCTTTTTCTCCTATCTTCTTCTTCTTCTACTTTTTCTTTTCTTAAAACCCTCACCATTGGAGTTTCCGGCACTCGATTGCTCGGCAGTCGATAAAGTGAGTATTGATGTCGAATTTTCGAAAGTCGAAAATTTCGGTACTGTGACAAGTGGTATCAGAGCATATGGTTAAGCGACAACCCTGCTCTGTTGGGTGTTACTCATTAGAGATAGAGTCAGTAGTACTCTAGAATGAGTTGAGTGTAATAATAGATATGAGCGCGTATTTGTTAGTGAATATAAAAAAAATGTTTATATTGTGTTTGCTTATCCGTTGAGATGTTTATGAATTTTGGTCGGTATGTGGGACGCCATATTATCGATAGAGATTTCTAAACACTTAAACGAGGCAAGACGACATAGTATTGTTTTAAAATAGGGTGAATGAAATAATTTTACCCAAAACTATTTTGTATATAAAAGAAATGATTTTTCTGTAAATTATTACAGTATATGGTTGCATGGATGTTAGGAAAGTGATAATGTTGAAATGTTATCATTTTTATAAGAAATTGAAATCGTAACTCCAAAGTTAAGAAATAAAATTCACATACAAATGAAATTAAAGAATGTAAATTATGATTGTGAATTGTAATTTAAAACGGGATTCCAGAAAAGTTTTTGGAAATGTTTTGAAAAGAATTTGAAAATTTTTGAGATTTGGAAAGTTTAAATTCTTTTTGGAGTGGAAATGAATTTCAAAGGTTTGAAAAGTATTTTAGAGAGATGAAAGCTCTAAACTCTTTTAGGTCGCTGGAAAATAATTCCGATGATGATCGCGACATCACCGGTGTTCATTTTTGGGTTTCCAAAAGAGAAATTGCTGCCAAATTATTTTAAAAGGAAGTTGTTTGAAAAGTTGGGTTTTGTTTTGAAAGTTCAAAGGATGATTTGACTTGTTTTCAAAATGGTTTTGAAAAGGGTTGAAAAGACTCTGGAATGCTATATTAAAATGTTTGTGAAATGATACTAAGTTGATAACTTATACAATTTGAATTTTGATAGAATAAATTTAACTTAAAGAATGAAGTTAAATCGAAGTAAGTATAAGTGAATATAACTGGAATTGAAATTTGATTTGAAAATCAGATTCGAATTGGAAATGAAAGAATTAGTGAATGAGTTTCAGAATGTATAAATAAATCTGAATTCGTAAGTTGAGTAAAACTGAAATTGAAGATGAATGTGAAACTTTGTTCTGAAGTTGTTAGTAAATGAAATTCAAGCTGAATATTGAAATTTAAAATGAATTAGCGAATGAAACTAATATAAAGAGTGATATGAATTAGTAAATGAAAGATGATCGATAGAAATTCAATATTCAGAATAGAAGATAAAATTAAATTCAAATGAAAATTGAAATGTGAAATTGAATGATAATGAATATGTAACTTCAGTAGAGAATTAGAAATGATATAAGAAGTACATATTGAAATTTTGTAATCGAAATTGCAAAATAGTTTGAATGCTGTAACTAGATATAATGGCTAGTAGATATACAGGTATAAAGGGATTGGAAAATTTATTTCACAGATAAATTTGAATTGCTCGAAAAAGGTACGTATTTGAATTATAATATGAGTTTTTGATGATTTCTCTCTAGCCGCTTGGCTTTTTCTTTTTCTTTTTGAAATCTGAGAGTCCGTAGGGATGTTTTGTAGTCGTGCCGTATTAGCCGCGCAAAGGAGACGCTGGCGAAATTTTTCGAAAATTCCGAGTGTTAGAAAATTTTTGAGAAATTTTTGAAAGTTTAAATTTGAATTTAAACTTAAATTTGAATTGTGAAGTTAAACAATGTTGTTTTGAAACTTAGAATTGAAGTTGGAAAAATTTTAGTTGAATGATAACGAATCTTTAGTAGAAAGATTTGTTTCGAGAATTGATAAAACTATTGGATTGTGAAAGATAGTAGACGAGTTAAGGACCACTTTCCCTAACTTGTAATTTCGAGGACGAAATTCTTTTAAGGAGGGAAGTCTGTAACGACCCAGAATTTTGACCAAATTAAATTGAGAATATTTAATTTATTTTAAATATTTGAACGATGATTTAATTTGAATCCCCGATATAACTTTGAAATTGACGATTAAATTATAAAATTTAATCTATCTAATGCTGGATAAAAAAATTTTGAATCTTCAGTTTAAAGCTAGAGAAAAATATTTGGAAAGCTTATAAAACTCGTGTTGATAATTCTGAAGATAACAGAAGCTTCAGAATCCAATTTCGAATTGGTTTGGTCAGTTTTGAAATTTATATCGTTTAACCGATAGTTAAAAATAGTCATTTTTCAAACAGTCTCGGAATTCGACGAAACCAGTTCCAATAGATCCGTAATATTGTATTATTACTAGATTTCCAATTTCGTATTTAACGGAGTTGTTTTGTGACCATACGGTTAGAAAACGTGTTGAGATTTTAAAGCAAATTCAATTTAAAATTTAAAATTTATATTATTTAACATCACCACGTCTCCCCTTAAACCACGCCTAAAATCACGCGGGGATCACGGAATAAATCGTGCAAGCACGACACTTCTCTGTAAAAACACGTATCTTCTTTCCTCCCCTCAGTAAAAATCATTTCACGTTCGAAATCAAAACTTCAAAAGAAAAAAAAAACAGCAGCCATGTCCTTCTCAACTAAATGAAATCGAACGAAAATTCTCGTTCGTTTAAAATCGAGAAAGGGGATAACGCGCGCGCGCGACCAAATTCTCACATCGGAGGCGAACCGAGGCACGCGAGTTCGAGGTCGAGGTCGGCGCTGCAGGCGGGGTCGCGACTAGGGTTTGGAAAAGGCTGGGGTCTCGAGCTTCTGGGAATCGAAGTATGGCGGCGCGCGTGGCGTTCGTGAGCAGGTAGATGCGAGTCGAAGGCGGCAGCAGCAGTGTCAAGGCATGGACTTCGATCAAGTGGTCATCGCGAGGCCTGGAAATAAATTGGAAGAAGACTTCTTCGTCGCGGCGGCTGGAGGCAGTGGCGATTTAGGGTGGGGTCGCGTGGCGATGGGTTCGGTCTCGTGTTGGGTTTGCTGGAGGTAGGGCAGTCTGGGTTGGGATACTCTCGGATTCGAACCTTTCAGTGAGGTATACTCGATTCGATTATTTTTGTATATTTAAAAATTTATTAACACATATATATGTAAACACTTTACAGAAGAAGAAAATTTGTTTAAATTAAAAGTGATAACTTTTAGAAATCAAAGTTGAAATCAATTTGGTAATGGAAAATAAATTTGTTAAAAGAAGTTGAATTGAATTAAAGATATTTATTTTAAGTAAAATTTGGTTGAATAGATTTATTTAAAAAGAATAAGTTCGAATTATAAACTTTTATTTTGAAAAGAAAATTTTGTTTACAGTTTAAAATGGTTTAGTTAAAATAAAATTTTTGGTTAAGAAGATAAATTTAACGATAATCGATTTTTCGATTTATTTCGAATATTAATAAAGTGTATAGAAAATTAGATTTTTAAACCTGTATAGCTTATTTTTATAAGTATATCAGTAAATAATAGAAAATTTGTTTATTTACCAATTTAATTATTTTTTTTTAGTTGTTAAAAGATTTTAAAAGAAACTGGTTTAAAATAAAATCTTGGGATAATTAAGATTACCAAACGAAAAATTTATAATTCGATTTAATACGAATATTAATAATTTGTATAATATTTATACAAGGGCTATAAATCGAGAAAACAAGTCAAGATGGAGAATGGATTGCAAAATAAAAAGCTAAGGTGAGATTTTTCTCACTCGATTGAAAAGTGGAATTTTCAGTTATTTATTGATTGTGTTGATTGCTATTTGATGTGATAGTAGATATTATAGGATATATATATATATAGCAGTATATACATATTGGCATATGTATATATTGGATTGATTGATTTCCCGCCTCGTATAGCGGATGAGACCCTATTGCGCCGTTAGTAAGCGGATTTATAAAAAAACCTATATACCGCGATAATTCCGTACTGGAGCGGAATTGGTATTGTGCTAACGTCTTTGGATGCAGGGAAACAGGTTGGAGGGATCCAACTGGACCCCTCAATATTGTTGTGAATTTATTTTATTGTGATATGATAATTCTGTGAATGATTATATTGATACGATCGATGATATTGATGATTGGGAATTGTTTGAAAATAAAAATTGGCCGAATGGATGTTTGATATCATTGGATTCCAAAATATACGAAATTGGATTTTTGAAATCAAAAATAGGAATTTCTAAATGAATCAATTTTAGAAATTTAATAATTTTGAAGAAAGGAATTTTTAAAGTATAAAAAGTTAATTTTTATAATCTTATGGAATAAATTCCAGAATAAAGTGAAATTGCTAAATAAAAGAATTTCATAAAACAGTGATTATAAATTGAAGAATTTAATTTAAATTTGGATTTTTAAATAGATTGAAAGAGACAAAGAAATTTATTCTCTTCAAAAGGAATTTATTTAAAATGAAATAAGTTGGAAGTCCAATTAGAAATTAAATATATGAATTGAAATAACTTGGGAAATCAATGTAAAAATGATTTCAAATTGAAGAATTCTTTTAAAAATAGAATATTGAATAAATTGGAAAGAATAAGGAAAATTATTTAGAAATGATAAGATTTTGGAAATCAATCTGTAATTGATGTAGTATTTGGAAATGACGTTAAAATGGGTTTATAAAAGGGTAAATTTTACAGTTGTAAAGTTTTAAAAGAATGATCTTTGTAAATAAATGAAATTATAAGTATTTAACTTATAATCTGGATTGGGGTATATAAATTGAATTGTGAATTGAATTGGTAAATAAAGAAGATTTATAAACTGAAGTTTTTATAAATAGAAATAGACTTTATAACCGTGTTTATAAATTCGAAATCGATTGAATTTGATAAATTAAATATAGAAGAATTATCAAAGAAGATATATTCGCGATTTTGGATACTGAATTTTTATTGAAATAAAAATGTGGGGAAAAGATTGAAATTGGGTTAAGTAAATTTTATTCACGATTTTGGACAGTGAATATATTGTTAAGTAAAATAGATATGGTTTTGGGAAAGTGATATTTGAAATGAAGTTAAACATTTTAAAGATGTTTTAAATGTATTATGAATCGAAAGCATAGATTTCCGCAGTTCTTGTTGAAATAGACGTTTTCGAGGAATTTAAGGAAATGGTGGACTATAACACTATTGTTATAGTAAATGATTTCCGAAAGGAAATGTTTTGATGTAGTATTGGGATTTATATATCTATCTAAATCCGAATCCCTATACTAGTGATTTCGAGTCGTCGTAACGATGTTTTACGCAACATTCGTTTTGACTCAAATAAATGTGATTTAAGAATGATTTCCTTAAAGAATGAGGTATATACTTAATTTTGATTTTTAAGTATATCGAATATTTTCTAAGTGTTGAAAATAAATGATTTGTGAATTACTTATTTTTAAATAAGTATGGAAATGCTTTTCCCAATGTGAAATGAACTGTTTGAGTTTTTATCTTTTAAAGGTAAATTGAAAAGTGAATATTTGAAATTGTTTTCAGATGGTTAAGTGTGGAAATTTTATATCTAGTAAAGGATATTTTGGAAGGTAAAATAATCTGGGAAAAATTATTTGGAATCTGATGATGTTGCGCATCTTTATTGATAGTTAAATAACCGACTATCAATATTTACCTTTAGATAGGTATTTGTTGTGAATTGGATGAATTTGAATGCCACACTTATTTTTGAATAAACGCTCACTATTCGGGTTAACCGAGAAAGGACCATGGGGTCGTATAACCCATTCCGAATATGTGATACGTCGTTATGAATCGCATTTGAAGACCGGTGTTGAAGACCGGATATTTTTGAAAACGAAAGGATTACCGTCGAGTTACTCTACATCGACTGATCTTCGATTTAGAGGTTTTACCACCCTTAGTGACGGGAAGTCCCGACGTGATTAGAAATTTATCCGGATGTGCAAGGGCTTCGTGAGAAGTGCCTTCGGTTCTGTTCGATCCCGGAACAGACTTTTATGGATTGTGTGTCTGACGTTACAATTTGAGATATAAAGCTGATTTCTTTCAAATACATTTCTGTTGGTGGCGGAGAATTTATTCTCTTAGCTTAACACCCTTCTCTGAGACGTACGAGCTCAGAGGTTATGTAATTGAAATTTATCAGCGATATATCCCAATTTGGTAACGTGGCATACTGAGTGTTGCTGTGAAATGATCGGTGTTTGATCATTTGTGATATGATCATTTGTTTGATCTTATATCTTTGTGATCATAGGTTGATCATTTTGTTTGACCCGAAGCAGGGCTTTTTGTAGAAAGCGTAGCTTTGTGGACGAGACTTCGTCGAGCCTCACACCCCGGAAATGGTCGAAACAGGACGAATGCGGCAAGGTTCTAGGGAGTAGCGCCCCTTAGTGTATGTCATTCCTTCTGGATAAAGGTGGTATCATGGTATGGAGCCCAGATACTTAACCTCTGTGGTTGCTGCACAGTTATTATTACTTTGTGGTTTGTTGGAAATCGGGGATCCTCGGGAAGATCGGTGACGATCGGGGGATGGCATACGCGTGTCAGTAGTTACCTATTTTTGCAGAGGTAACCCGGCCTTGTGTTGGCAGAGATCTAACCGTAACGTTAGATTCTCGGGTCGTCTATTCCAGGGACGTACCCATCGTGGAAAAGGAAGTTCCTTAGCCTGACCATTTGTTGGAAATCCAAAGAAACAATGCGCGACGTGTACGGTTTTAGTTGTATTACCTTCTATGGAATGTGGCGGTAACCTGCTATTGAACATAGTAGCTATAGTAGGCATACGATACTGGTCGTATGTTGGCTAAGATTAATATTATACTTTCGAAACGTTTTCTACACTATGCACTAATAATAATATCAAAAATGATTTGATTTTGCGTAGTAAGCATCTTTGACTATCATAAGAAGAAATCTCCTCCAATTCTGCGTTTGCATTGTGTGTGTGGTGGGAGGTCTTATGGTAGTTTCATTTTCCAAAAGCATTGCGAATTGACTTTAAAATTTTTCTGTTGTTTATTCTAAAGATAAACTGTTTTACGATCTCACACCAGTCACCATGACTGACTCGGAGTTTATTGTTTCCCTTCTAAACTCTGGGTGCCCACCAATTTCCACACGGGCAGTCTAGAGTTAGATTATTAGGTTATCTGGATATTCTGGAGCTTTGGAGATAAGCTGGATGACGAGACGTAGTATTTGTATCTGATAGTATTTATTCCGCTGTGTATTCTGTATGAGGACTAGTTATATAACTGTCCATTGTGGTACTGAGTTGTATATTGACTCTGATGATTGATGTATGTATAAACTGATATAGTTCTTTGTTTTAAAAGACTAGTGATTATCTATTATATATTGTTCCGCTGCGATGTGTAAGATTCTGATGTTGTTCTGTTTCTGTTGCTGTTCTCTTGTTCTGTTGTTGTTCTTCTTTCCTTTTTCTCCTATCTTCTTCTTCTTCTACTTTTTCTTTTCTTAAAACCCTCACTATTGGAGTTTCCGGCACTCGATTGCTCGGCAGTCGATAAAGTGAGTATTGATGTCGAATTTTCGAAAGTCGAAAATTTCGGTACTGTGACAATTACATTGCAACAAAGAACTTTTCATTTCAGAATAACCAGCAACACAAGTTTTACTTAGTCAAGTACAAAATAACAAATATACTTAAAAACATAGCCAGTGTATTCATAGTTACAGCCAGTACATACTAAATTCTACTTATTAACAGTACATTCATATTTGCGAGCCTCCAGTGCCATTAGTGCCATCAGTGCCTCTAGTGCCTCTAGTGCGTCCAGTGCCATCACTGCAGACGGTCGCACAAAGATCCCCAACATCAATTTACATGTCAGGGTTTGCTTTGCCTAATTTCTTAAGCACCCATGTCAAGTTCTCCCGAACTTTTTGGTTCACCTTTGCATCAAATTCATTTTGGACCTTCTTGTTCACCTTTGCTTCAACTTCGTCAGCTATATTTTCCCTTATCTTCGCTGTCAGCTCATGTATGTATGTGCTTGTTGTTGGAGCATATTTTGAAACTTCTGCAGACTTTGTGTACCGTCCTATAAGCCAAGATGTACCGTGCGACTTTCCATCAGAAATCATTTCTTGAACAACTCCATCACTTCCTCCTTCACCTATAGCTTTTTCAATCTTATCCTGCAAAATAAAGCAGTTTCAAAATGTTTGTCCTGGTTCATCATGTAAAATGTATATGGTTAACTATGAAAACAATACTCAGAACATGTCCTACAGACATAGTTTCTCAAGTGTTATACCAATTATCTTGCAGCATTGAAATAAATGGGTCAAAAGTAATCATAAGTGCTCTTCATCATTTTGGGGATTTTCGAAAGGTTATGTTGACTGCTCGCTTCACACAACATGAACATGGACATATAGGGTTCCATTGTTATACTTATTAAAATACTTGTACTAAGTTTCATACAAATACTTGTTCAAAAGAACGATAATTTCATGCAAACAATAGAAAAAACAAAAGGCAGTAATTTCATTTTAAGGGTATGTAGTCAGTTACCCCAAAATTTTAATCAAAAGATTTATAATATCGTACACTTCATTGCATCATCACAATCTACTTCAATCACAGTAGACTAGCTTTAGAAGCCAATTCTAACTTTGTATATATTTAGGTATAGGGAATTACACAGTTTCTAGCCAACCCATTAACCACATGCCATGACCAGGAATACGCAACTTATGGTTACTCATATTGTTACCTATGTACCTTGACCAGAAATATTATACTACTATTATTTTCTAACTGGGTAAAATTAATTACGAGATAATACAAAAGTATAGGCCTACACAAAAAAGGGAAGGAAATGAAAAATACTAACGAAGAGCATCATGTAAGAATAAAATGCAAGCATCACCCTTTGCAAGTTGCGCTGAATCGAAACAAATTTGCATTTTGTGACTCTTTATATGCTTTTGTTTGTTAAATAAAGAAGTCTCACTGAAAATCAAGGGTGTTACATGCATACAAAATATCTGGAATTTGTATGCTACGAAACTGCAGGTAGGAGATATTTCAGTGTTAAGTCATTAACCTATATATTTCACAGTACAACTACTTAAATCAACATTATCCTGCTTGTAACAATAACATGTTAGTTGTTTAAACTTGTACCCTATCCTGAGGTACTACTACCTTGATCTTCCATAAAAAATCATATCCCAAGGGTTAAAGTCCCAAAAATAAAAACTTCTCAACTTTTACCAATTGGCCTAGATAAATACCATCTCTAAGTAAACTGAGAAATCATTTACAGACTGTAAATTGCTTTGAAAAGCCTAGAAATTGTATTGTGCAGTGTTTTTTTGGAGTTAAAAACTAAAAAATAGTTTAGGAGAAAGGGAGTATTTACAATATATAGTAAGTTATAAAAAGCATCAACTAGATTTATATATGTCATGTGGATTTTCTAAATGATGAGAATTTGAATTGCAGTTATGTTAGGATTACATGCCATTATCACCACTCTGAAAACACTTCTAAAAACCAATGCACACCAATCTGTGTGTATCTTTCTGTGTATCAGTGCATCATATGTATAAATAGACTAATTAAAAATCAAGGTACAATGCTTAGGAAAAAGTACCTACAACATACAAAAAGGAAATTCCTGACTTTGTTAGAAATGTTGATTTCAGTGTAATTGCAAACAACCGATCATACAACTATAGAAAGTCTAATCATTCTTTCTTTGTTTCAACACTGTGAAAAATAATATCATACTTAGTGAAAAGTTTTATATTCACAAGAAATATTCATCCAATGCGTATGATTACACATGCATAAATCATAAATACTGTATAATATATACCAAAATAGGCATTAAATTGGTAATGGAAAAGCCAGTAATTAAAGAAGCTAGTAGATCAAAAAGTTTAATTTCAGAGCACGTTTGATAGATCCAAGACATTTCATGGATTGAGGCTTCTTGGTTTCAGTAATCTAATCATGTTAGTTATAAAAACTTTTAAAAAAATTTAAAAATTTCATAGTGTGGTGAAAAATATGATTGAATGAATGTGAATATTATATTAAAATAGTGGATATAAAGAGAGGGCATAAAGAAATGGTGGTCGCATGGGTGTCCAAAAAAATTGATATACATTTTTGGTCAGAGATCGGTTTGGAGACCACATGCAATGCAATGCAATATGGTGAGAGCCAGCTTTGCATTATAAAAGTATCTTATGCATTGCATTATGTGTGTATTAAATTTGGTAACCTATATAAAGCTTGGAAGCATTAAAATAAAGACAGAGTATTGACTGTTACTACAATACAGTGATAACGATTACAGTTGAATCTACCAATAACAAGTAAACAGCTTCCCCAAGCTCAGGAAATTTTTAAGTTCAGTTATTTTTAAAGAATAATAAATGACTAAATAAAATACAGCTAGAAATGAATAAGAAAAACAATAGAATTAACTTCAACTTAAGAATGTGGGTAATTGCATCAACATCCTTGGAAACTTTGACAAGCAATTTAGGAATAAGCGAAAACCTGTTAAATTCATGTGGCATTGAAAAGGCAAGCTTCAATTTAGAAATCATGAAATGAGTAGTTCAGTTACAATATCTAAAATATATACAATATGTTTACATTAATGGTCTTTTACTATAAAAGGAAAATTACTGGCCAAGGGGCAAACATATAAATCTAAAGTAGAATATGGAAAAGCCTAGTATTCAAAGAAATTTATATTCAATATTGTATGATCAAAGGATTCTTACCAGATCCATTTTTTTCTTGGGCACAATCTTGAAATCAATGATTAATTTCTCCGTTATCCATTTTATATGTTGGAAAAATTATTAGAAATCAATCAAACATAAGAATCAAGCGCTATCAATTTTGTACGAAACATGTACTATTTAAGATCCATTTCAAATAGCTTAACCGTTATTCAAAATAGTTCAAATGTTTTAGAACATTTATATTATAACAAATCTACAATTTAGAGCAAACAATTAACAAATCTACACACTTTAGATTAAATAATTACAACATCAGAGAAAACAAGAATAGTCACAACCAGTTTCTATTCAGATTTTTATTAATAACAATTATGAAAATCAAGAACGTGAAGATTTTGGCATACCTAGAATTAGAGACGCCCAGGTTTAATAACAATTACTATAACAACCAGTTTTGGATTTGAGATGCTGGAGGTGGAGTTTCCCAGGTTTAAGATGCTTGAGAGGTGGAGCTGCCCAGGTCTGAGATGCTCGAGAGGGGGAGGAATGACGGTGGAACGATAGAGAGAAGGGGCGTGCAAAATTAGGGCTTGAGAACGGGTGTACGTATTGTTTGAGTGTTTGAGAGGTTGAGCGGCGGAGTACGTATTTTGTTAAGTGTTTGAGTGAAACCCTTCAATATTTTGTTAACTTTTGCCGCTTTGTTTTTACTTCCCGCGTTAAAAATTATTTCAGCCCGCTTTTTTTTCAGCCCGCACTCATTTTTTATAATATTTTTATAAGTCTATAGCTACTGCAACATAGTGTTGATATCTATGCTAACGTCTTGAAGCTAATGTTGTAATAGACAAAAATCAGGATAGCTATCGTTACATTGTAGCTAGCAACATCTTGTATTTTCGTTGCAATAGGCCATCTATGGCGTAGTGCAAGCTATGAACTGGTGGAACGCCATTGCCATTACCACTCCAAATGATGCTATAAAGTGGATGATGTTATGTAGGAAGTTTGCTGGTCTTAGGCAAGCAGAGATGTCAGTTTCTGAGTATGATGTAGAATTTAATGCTTTATCGAAGTATGGGATGTCATTCATCGAGCTCCATTAAGAAAGAATGAGAAGTTCATCCTTAGTTTGGATGACTATTGTTAACGCTAAAAATTGAACGCTAACACCCGGTGTAGGTTGTGACAAAGTGAAAGCACCACCTATTGGTACGGGAACAAAATATAAGCAGGGAAATAACAGAAAAGCAGTAAAAAGACAACAGTTTTATAGTGGTTCGGCTTAAGATCAAGCCTACGTCCACTTTAATCTCCTTTATTGATGATTCAATTATAACTTTTACAACAATCTTCGATTACAACACCACTTAGAAACGTAGCTAGAACTCTGATGTAGAAGATTCTTTCGAATTCATGTTGAATGTGTTAGATCTCCTCTTGAAGTTTGTTGAAGCATCTTTTGTGTTTGAAGTGTCGGATGAATCGAGAAAACAGCAGAGTATAGGCGTTCCAAAAGTGAGCCCCCCAAAAGTCCTATTTCAGTTGGAGTAGGTGGGGTATTTATAGGGAATTCTGGAATTAGGTCGTAGGTCGTGAGCGACGACCTTGAATAGGTCGTAGGTCGTGAGCGACCTAGGGAGCACGGGTTAAGGCTTAACAGGTTTGCACTTGGTCACTTGAACAAGCTGGCAGGTCGTGGGTCGTGAGCGACCTAGGAGAGGAGCGGCATAAGAAGTTGTCTTGGTTTGTTTAGGTCGTGAGCGACCTAGGGAAAATGGTTGGCGACTTAAAGTTGGGAGCGATCTATAAGCAAGCAACTTTATTTTGTGATAACTCGCTAGGTCGCTGGATCTTTTAGGTCGCTAGGTCGCTGCCCTCTTAGGTCGCTAGCTCGTTCCATCCTTTAGGTCGCTAGCTCGTTCTGGCTTGTGCTAGTTGCTAAGTCGTCATCTGTTAGGTCGTTAGGTCGCTGGAGCTTTAGGTCGTTAACCCGCTATGATCTCCAGAACCTTTAGCTCGTTAAGTCATTAGGTCGTCTTACATTAGCTCGCTGTAGAACTTCTTCTCCGTTAGGTCGCTTGCGTTGTTAAGTTGTTAGGTTACTCTAGTTTTTAGGTCGTGGGTCGAGAACGACCTAACAAGGACTTGCTCTATTGAGATGCTAAGTTGACCAATCTTTGAGACGAACTATCTTTGGTTTCTCGGTTGATCTTTTGGTATCACGGCCTTGCTAAAAAGGCGGGATAACACTTGCCCCCCAAAACATGCCTTGCGGTAGGAAGGTGTGTTTTGTAATGCCATAAGCTAGATGTTCATATCCTGTTGATGACTTGCAAAGGAACTGACAGTTTTATGTGGCCCCAAATGATGACCGTTCGGGATCGAGCTATTTGGGATGAAGTGCGGCCGTTCACAGTCAAGCGCCTGACTTCAAATGGCGACCATTCGTGATCGAGCCATTTGAGGTGAAGTGCGACCGTGCGCGGTCAAGTGCCGTTCATGGTCAAGCGCTTTACTTCAAATGACGACCGTTCGGGATTGAGTCATTTGTGGTAAAGTGCGACCGTGCGCGGTCTAGTGGTGGAGCTCAGATGACGACCGTTCGCGGTCAAGCGCCTTACTTCAAATGACGACCATTCGGTGTCGAGCCATTTGCGGTAAAGTGCGACCGTGCGCGGTCAAGTGGCGGATCTCAAGTGACGATCGTTCGGGATCGAGCCGCTTGAGGTGAAGTGTGGCCATTCACGGTCAAGCGCCTAGCTTCAAATGACGACCATTCGGGATCGAGTCATTTGAGGTGAAGTGCGGCCATTCGCGGTCAAGCGCTCATCTTCATATGATGATTGTTCGGGATTGAGTCATGTGAGATGAAATGTGACCGTTCACGGTCAAGCGCCTTACTTCAAATGACGATCGTTTGGGATCAAGCCATTTGTGGGAAAGTGCAACCGTGCCCGGTCAGGGGCGGACCCTCAAATGATGATCATTTGGGATCGAGCTATTCGAGGTTAAATGTAACCGCTCGTGGTCAAGCGCCTTATTTCAAATGACGATCGTTCGGGATCGAGCCATTCGAGGTAAAGTGCGACCGTTGGCGGTCATGGGGTGGACCCCAAATGACGATCGTTCGGGATCGAGCCATCTGAGGTGAAGTGTGATCGCTCGCGGTCAAGCGCCTTACTTCAAATGACGATCGTTTAGGATCGAGCCATTCGAGGTAAAGTGCGACCGTTGGCGGTCAGGGGGTGGACCCAAAATGACGACCGTTCGGGATCGAGCCATTTGAGGCGAGTTTTCCTGACCTCAAATGACGACCGTTCGGGATCGAGCCATTCGAGGTGAGGTGAGCTGATGTGTGCCCGGGTGGACTTAATGTTGGAGGGACCTAGCGTTACCGATGCCAGATTCACGTTCGGGTGAGTTCCTGGATCGTTGGTTATGGCGGTTCAACACCATCTTAGAGCATGCCTAGGGACCGTTCGTGATCCCGCACATGTGTAAGCGGCTTAGCCGTTTTAGAATCACAAGTAGCATTCTTTTACTAGAAATGAGTTTTTAGTAGATATGTCAAACAGAATCAAGTCCAATCATGAGAATAGAAAAACAAAAACAAAACAGGGACGTTCAAGTGCAAACACCTACACTGCTACGATTAAGAGTCGTTTCAGAGCATGCCTGGGGATCGTTCGTGATCCTATACATGTGTAAAAAGACTTAATCGTGTTGGTGTGGGGTTTGCTACTTATTCGTCATTATCCTAATTATTCAATGACAAGTTGACGTCTCGATCCCGAGGCATCACCAGTAGGTGCAGGTGGTGGCGGTTCCCGTTCCACAGCTGTTGCTCCCCTTTTCACATATTTCGATAGTAGGCCATTGTGGACATGCCCTTTAATTTCATCCTTCAAGTGTCTGCAATCATTTGTACTATGACCATTCATCTCATGGAATAAGCAGTACTTGTCTGATTTTCTTTCACTGCTGGCCGGATCCCTCCTTACTGGCTTGCGATAAGAAATCTGTCCCTTAGTATCTTGGTAAATTCATTCCAAACTTTCGTTTAATTCCGCATAAGTGGTGAAACGTGGCTCCCTCCATGCTCGTTTTGACCTATCATTGTCATCTTCAGCTTTTCGTTTTTCTTTATCTTTGCTAAGATCCTTTTCAAGAGGTTTTCCGCCTTTGAGTTCATAAATTTCTATTCCTTCTCCTTCTTCTCTTTCAACTTTTGCATCTTCTAATCGTAAAAACCCTTCGGCCTCATGGAAAAATTCTCCTAAATCCATAGGGGGATCTCTGGTCAATGAATTCTTGAACTCTATGCCGTCAGCTATGCCCGACATGGCTGCCATTAGAACCATGGATGGATCTGGTCGATCCACCGATGCCGCAGCTGCGTTGAATTGCCTCAAAAAGCTTCTCAAAGATTCTCCAGTTCTTTGCCTTAGTGCTGTCAAACTCATAACATTCTTGGGCCTCGAGATGTGGACCCTAAATTGCCTCATAAACCTTTCAGTCAAATCATTCCATGTCCCGATAGATCCACTCTCCAGCTGTCTGAGCCATAATGCCGCAATATCTGTCAAATACAATGGAAAGCACCGGGCCATAACTTCCTCTGATGCCCCCAGTACTTCCATATGCCTCATATATTTTGTTAGATGAACCGTAGGGTCTGTCCTTCCATTATACATATCCAACGATGGTAGCTTAAAGTCTGGTGGGTTCTTAGCTCGCCTGATTGTCACGGTAAAAGGACTCCTATTCACATCCTCCAAGTCCTTGTTTATCAAACCTCGTCTCATAGCCTTTTTGACCATTTCCACCAATCTGTCATTGTCTCCTAGTTGTAGTCCTTGCCCATTGCTTTCGTCTTGCCCCCCGAGTTCACGAGGGGATGGTGGAATCTGTTCTTCTGGCTGGGTTCTTGTTCCTCTTTGATTCTGTGCTCCAATTTGTCCAATCTGATGAAACAAATTCTGGATCAACTCCTCTTGCCTTTTCATCATTGCCTCCATCTCGTCCCTGGTAACAAAGGTTGAAGTTTGGTTTGCTCTTGAGGAAGCCTCTTGACTTCCTTCATGCTGACTACTCTCTGGTCTTAGCCTTCTACTCGATTGCCTTGCTATAATTTTCCAGATCCAAACCAACAAATTCTCTGATTTCACCCTTAGTTGACAAAATTCCTGAGTTCGATTCTCAGTGAAAGCACCAAAATGTTAACGCTAATAATTGAACGCTAACACCCGATGTGGGTTGTGACAAAGTGAAAGCACCACCCGTTGGTACGGGAACAAAATATAAGTAGGGAAATAACAGAAAAGCAGTAAAAAGACAACAGTTTTATAGTTGTTCGGCTTAAGATCAAGCCTACGTCCACTTTAATCTCCTTTATTGATGATTCAATTACAACTTTTACAACAATCTTCGATTACAACACCACTTAGAAACGTAGCTAGAACTCTGATGTAGAAGAATCTTTCGAATTCATGTTGAATGTGTTAGATCTCCTCTTGAAGTTTGTTGAAGCGTCTTTTGTGTTTGAAGTGTCGGATGAGTCGAGAAAACAGCAGAGTATAGGCGTCCCAAAAGAGAGCCCCCCAAAAGTCATCTTTCAGTTGGAGTAGGTGGAGTATTTATAGGGAATTCTGGAATTAGGTCGTAGGTCGTGAGCGACCTTGGATAGATCGTAGGTCGTGAGCGACCTAGGGAGCACGGGTTAAGGCTTAACAGGTTTGCACTTGGTCACTTGAACAAGCTGGCAGATCGTGGGTCGTGAGCGACCTAGGAGAGGAGCGGCATAAGAAGTTGTCTTGGTTTGTTTAGGTCGTGAGCGACCTAGGGAAAATGGTTGGCGACTTAAAGTTGGGAGCGGCCTATAAGCAAGCGGCTTTATTTTGTGATAACTCGCTAGGTCGCTGGATCTTTTAGGTCGCTAGGTCGCTGCCCTCTTAGGTCGCTAGCTCATTCCATCCTTTAGGTTGCTAGCTTGTTCTGGCTTGTGCTAGTTGCTAAGTCGTCATCTGTTAGGTCATTAGATCACTGGAGCTTTAGGTCGTTAACCTGCTATGATCTCCAGAACCTTTAGCTCGTTAAGTCATTAGGTCGTCTCACATTAACTCGCTGTAGAACTTCTTCTCCGTTAGGTCGCTTGCGTTGTTAAGTTGTTAGGTTACTCTAGGTTTTAGGTCGTAGGTCGAGAACAACCTAACAAGGACTTGCTCTGTTGAGATGCTAAGTTGACCAATCTTTGAGACGAACTATCTTTGGTTTCTCGGTTGATCTTTTGGTATCACGGCCTTGCTAAAAAGGCGGGATAACAACTATCTTAGAGAGAAGCTAGTAGACCACATAGATGAGCCATTCGAGAAGCTTGTTAAGAAAGCTCACCGTTATGAAATCTTTATCCAAAGGCTAGAACAGTTGTTGTCATTTCTGCTGAGAAGGAAGAGCCAAAATCACAGCAAGGCGGTGAAGGTAAGAAAAAGTGGAATAAAAAGAAGAAGCAGTCTCAAGGGAAAAATGGCGAGAAGAAAGCTAAGTGTGAACCTACTTGCTATGGGTGCAAGGAGAAGGATCACTTGGTTAAGGATTACAAAGTGAGCAAGAAGAAGTGCTACAATTATGAAAAACCTAAGCATTTGAAGAAGAATTGTCTAGAACTAGTGAAGGATAAGTAGGTTATGAAAGCAAATGCATTGGATGTTGTCCCAACTTCGTCGAGTGCTCCCTTCGCGAAGGAGAAGGGAAAGGGAGTCATTATTCAAGGTATGCTTTCCATTAAAGAAGTTTCCATTCATGTTTTGTTTAATACCGGAGCTTCACAAGCGTTTATATCCAGTGACCTACTAGACAGATTGGGATTGAGATCTGAGATAGTAGACTGACCCTTGATTGTGACGAACCCCGTTGGAGGCTCTACTAGCCTTTGCATGGTTTGTTGTGGCCTAGTGTTATCAAGTCATGGATGCTCTTTTGTTTGTGATTGCTTTGTTTTGAATTTTTTTAGGTTCAGGATTATCTTTGGAATGGAGGCTTAAGAAGTATGCAACGATAGTTGATTGCAAAAAGCTATTGGTAATAATCGAGGATGTGGAAGGGCGAATGGTAGTGATTGGCTGCCTACCAGAGGATGGGGTGATGGTTAGCTTTCTATATTCACTTGAAGTTCCACACGAGCGATTTTCATCTGTGCCTATCGCTAGAGAGTATCTGAATGTGTTTGATGAAGTGACCGAATTGCCGCCGCATAGAGAGATTAAGTTTTAAATAGACTTGGTAAAGGAAGCCGGACCTATAATTATGCCTTTGAGGCATATAGTACCTAAAGAGCAGAAGGAATTAGAGGTGTAAGTGAATGACCTATTAAGGAGATGGTTCATTCAAAGGAGTATATCTAAGTGGAGTGCATCTGTAGTATTCGTGACTAAAGAGGATGGCCCTTTGAGGTTGTGTGTAGATTATCATGAGCTGAATAAAGTAATGAAGAAGAATAAGTATCAAATCCCAAGAATTGATGACTTGTTTGATCAGCTTCACAGTGCGAAGTTCTCTCAAATGGATTTGGCAATGGGATTTTACTAGCTTAGAGTAGCAAAGGAGAGTGTGCCTATTACTGCGTTTCGTATGCCATCAGTTTTTTGTGAGAGTTTGGTGAAGCCATTTGGGTTGACTGACGCTCCAGCATACTTTGTGGATCTCATGAATCCGGCATTCAGAGATCAGCTGAACAAGTTCATGCTTATGTTCGTGGATGATATTCTGATCTATTCTAGAATCGAGGAGCACAAGGCGCACTTGAGGATTATGCTAGAGGTGTTGTGAAAGCATAGGTTGAGAGCAAAGTTCTCTAAGTGTCACTTTTGGAGAAAAGAAGTGATGTTTTTGGGCCATGTCATTTTTGGATAGGGTATAGCCGTGGATCCTATAAAGGTAGCAACAGTTCAAGATTGGATCCAGCCAATGAATGCTAGAGACGTGAGGAGTTTCCTAGGATTAACGGGATACTATAGGTGTTTTGTCAAGGAATTCTCAAAGATTGCAGCACTGTTGACCAATTTAATGAAAAGGAATCAGACTTCTATTTGAGACGCGAAGTATGAGCATGCATTTGTGAGTCTGAAAGAGAGGTTGACAAGTGCACCGGTATTGACCATTCCAAGTGAGAATGAGAAGTTGATGGTATATATACAGACGCCTGTGGTACTGGATTGGGTGCAGTATTGATGCAGAAGGGAAACGTTCTTGTCTATGCTAACCAACAGCTAAAGCTATATGAGAGAAATTATCCACCTCATGATTTGGAATTAGCGGCAATAGTTTTTGCTTCGAAGATGTGGAGGCATTATTGTTAGTCCATGAGTTGATGGTTTTGATGACAACAACCTTAGAGTAAGATTATAAAATATAAATACTAACATTATAGTTTAGATATATATGTATATGCAGGATTTAACCATGCAGGTAACAAGAATGAGGACTGTACAGTATAGAGATTCAAGATATCAAGATTGAAGACTCATGAGTATCAAGAATATCAAGATTATCAAGAGTTAAAGATTTCAAGATAAGTATCGAGTCTAGAATTATGTTAAAACTTCATAATAGCACTGAAATCTTAACTCCATTTTTCTTTTGGGTTGGAACTCATTCCTACCTTTTTAGTGGCTTACAAACCCACGATAAGTAGCTTACAAACCTACGACAAGTAGCTTACAAACCCACGAACATCCTAGTTTTGTACAAGTTCTCGAGTCCTGATGTGATGAGATATTCTACAGGAAGAAGCTTGCAAAACTACTTCAAAATGATTTTCAAAACTACTTCAGAATGATTTTCAAAACTGCTTTTCAAAATGTTTTAGCCTTAAAAATTATCTTTTCAAATGATTTTGAAAAAGTTGTTTTAGCCTTAAAAAATATTCTTTGATTTTGTTCTTAAATAAATTCTTGTTTTAAACTTCATTTGTTTTAACCTTCATTTGTTTTAAACTTTCTTTTAATTATAATATATTTATACTTAGATTTAAAAATAAAATTATAGTAAAATTTTATATATATTATTCTCTATATTTATCTATGTATTTTATCTATAGTCAAATATATTTATAAAGTTTAAATAGCTTTTAATATAAGATAAAGGTTATTTTCAAAGAAAATCAAATCATCAAAAAATGCTTTGGGATGTCGACATGCCCTAGTACCCCATGTCGACATAGTGACAGTTAGATTCAAAATTTTGAATTTCAAAAGAAGTGTCTATTCGCCATAACCTTTCACGAATGGACATGGCTGTTGTTCTTCTATAAATAGGGGTTAGTTTCAACGAATTTATATATAGATTTTCTGGTTTTTCACTTCTCTTCTTCTTCCACATTTTCTTATTCAAAATTCTATCATCACTCTGCCGAAATCAACATTGAATCTAACTAGATCATCTCTGGTTTGATTCTCTATCACTATCTCATCAAGATCCTCAGTGATATTCAGAGTTATAGGCTTTCTTTGTAATCAACCGAGTAAAAGGTGTGATTGTAGCCTTGGAAATCAATCAAGTGAGAAAAGGTGTGATTGTAGCCTTGAGAAATCAATTGGGTGAACTTGTTGCCCGGAAATCAAGTATATCTACCCAGTGGATTGTGATTCTGGAGGGTGTACCTCGTAGCCTTGAAACCGAGGGTTGTAATTGTTGAATTGCTTTTGAAAGGAAATCTGTACTTAG
This sequence comes from Allium fistulosum, assembly GCA_030737815.1. Taxonomy (NCBI): domain Eukaryota; kingdom Viridiplantae; phylum Streptophyta; class Magnoliopsida; order Asparagales; family Amaryllidaceae; genus Allium; species Allium fistulosum. The sequence continues at coordinate 968,254,428 of CM060908.1, read as the reverse complement.
TTGTGCGGGACTGGATGTAGGGTAACTCCGAACCAGTATAAAATCCGGTGTGTTCTTTCCTTTACTGCATTTACTTTATTTCTGTATCTGTGTTTGTTTCTGTGATTATATCTATGTCTGAATATTGCATACATTTGTGTTCAAATTAACATAAACTCACAAAGATTTAGTAATTTCTTATAAACACTATTCACCCCCCCTCTAGTGTTATTCCTAGCCTTAAGATCCGTAATCCGCATTCCTCACATTTGGTATCAGAGCAAGGTTTTCAAAAGTTTCATAATCTGATTTTTGAAAAAGTTTTTTTTAAATGGCTATGTTTAAGAAATTTGTTAATGCATGTTTAGAAATATTCAGATCATCATTGTCTCTTGAGTCTACATATAATCAATATTCAAATACAAGTTGTCTACTAAGATTATTTGATTTGCAGGAATCATGCTTTATGGGAGTTGAGGAATCAATCCAGAACAAACAAACTGTGTGGATCAAAAAGAACAAATGGATACTCGATAGTGGATGTTCTAGACACATGACTGGGAATCCAGATATGCTAATGATATAATATACAAAGACGGAGGACTGGTTAACTTTGGAGACAATTCAAAAGGTTATGTGATCGGCATCGGCAAAGTCGATGACTCTGAAACTCCTATTATTACTAATGTTTTGCTAGTTAAGAAAGTATAAGTCAACTATGCGATAAAGGATATAAAATTAAATTTGAAAAAGATAATTGTCACATTGAAGATAATAATTCAACCATAATATTTGAGGGAATTAGGAAAAAGAATATTTATATTCTTAGTATGAAAATTTCAAATGATAACTTGTGTCTTTTGGCAAATGCAAGTGACCCTTGGATTTGGCATAAGAGATTTGGGCATTTGAATTTCAAACTCTTATCTAGACTGTCACAACATGATCTAGTAAGAGGCCTCCCTAAAATGAATTTTAAAGTAGATAGTCTATGTGATGCATGTCAACTAGGAAAACTTAGAAAAAGTTCCTTTAAATTAAAAAATATAATTTCTACTTCAAAACCTCTTGAATTACTTCATATTGATCTATTTGGTCCATCTCAAATTCTATCAATAAATAATAGTAAATATGTTTTTGTAATTGTAGATGATTATTCTAGATTTACATGGACAATGTTTTTAAAACATAAAAGTGATACTTTTGAATATTTTAAGAATTTTTCAAAAAGGGTTCACTATCAACTTTCTCAAAAAATTATAACCATCCGTAGTGATCATGGTGGTGAATTTGAAAATGAAAAGTTTGAAGAATTCTGCAATAAAAAGGGAATAATTAACAATTTTTCATTTCCAAGAAATCCACAACAAAACGGAGTAGTAGAACGTAAAAATAGGACAATTCAAGAGTGTGCGAGAACTATGCTTTCTGATAGTAATTTACCAAAGTACTTTTGGGCAGAAGCAGTTTGCTACCGCCTGTTATATTTTAAATAGAATTTTAATTAGACCTTTAACTGATAAGACTTCTTATGAACTTATTTACTCAAAGAAACCTAAGGTATCTTATTTTAGAATTTTTGGAAGTAAATGTTTTATTTTAAATACAAAAGATAACTTAGATAAATTTGATCCTAAATCTGACAAAGGTATCTTTATCGGATACTATAATAGAAGTAAAGCATACAGAGTATTTAATTTAAGAACTAATACCATCGAAGAAACAATGCATGTTTCATTTGATGAAAATTTCAAAATTTTTGAAGAAATAAATGATGAAGAGGATTTAATCACTCAAAACCAAGAGTCAACTGAAACTAATAATCAATTAAATCATCCTAATAAAAGGATTAAACTTTTAAAAGATCACCCTATAGAAAATATACTTGGAGATATGCAATCTGTTGTTAAAACTAGAAACCAACTAAGTCAAATGAGTAATGTAGCTTTTATATCAACTATTGAACCCAAAAATCCAGAAGAAGCATCGACTGATGATTCATGGATTTTGGCTATGCAAGAAGAATTAAATCAATTCACTAGAAATGATGTTTGGGAACTTCTTCCTAGACTTGAAAATAAAACAATAATTGGAACTAAATGGGTTTATAAAAATAAAATGAATGAACAAGGAGAGGTTGTTAGAAATAAAGCCCGGTTAGTCGCTCAAGGTTATTGTCAAGAAGAAGGAATAGATTTTGATGAAACCTTTGCTCCCGTAGCAAGATTAGAAGCCATTAGGATTCTACTTGCTTTCGCAAATCATAATAATTTCAAATTATTTCAAATGGATGTTAAAAGTGCATTTTTAAATGGCCTTGTAAAAGAAGAAGTGTTTGTTGAACAACCACCACTTTTTGAAAATGATAAATTTCCAAATCATGTTTACAAACTTAAGAAAGTTCTATATGGTCTAAAGCAAGCTCCTAGAGCCTGGTATGATAGACTAAGATCTTACTTGTTACAATCAAATTTTGAAATATGTAAAGTAGATAATACTCTTTTTATTAAAAGAAATAAAAATGATATTCAACTAGTACAAGTCTACGTAGATGATATCATTTTTGGATCAACTAATTTTGAAATGAATAAAGAATTTTCTGAAATAATGACAAAAGAGTTTGAGATGAGTCATATGGGTGAATTAAACTTCTTTTTAGGATTACAAATAAAACAATTAGATAATGGTATCTTTATTAGTCAAGAAAAATATGCTAAAGACCTAGTTAGTAAATTTGGTTTGACTACTGCGAGTGGAAAACCCACTCCCATGGCAACCAATGAGTACCTTAGTAAAGAAGATCTCTCGAAAGATGTAGATCAAAAATTATATAGAGGAATGATTGGATCACTACTCTATATCACTGCGAGTAGACCTGATATCATGCATAGTGTCTGTCTCTGTGCAAGGTATAAATCCCAACCTAAAGAGACCCACTTAAAAGCTGAAAAACGTATCATAAGATATATTAAACACACCTTTGATTATGGCTTATTTTATCCTAAAAATGATTCGTTTGACTTAATATCTTACTGTGATGCTGATTATGCTGGTTGTAAATCAGACCGAAAAAGTACAAGTGGAACTTGTCACTTTTTAGGGCATTCTCTGATTTCCTGGTTCAGTAAAAAGCAAAACACAATTTCTCTATCAACAACTGAAGAAAAGTATATTTCTGCTGCTTTGGCTTGTTCTCAAGTAATATATATGCAACAAACTTTAAAAGATTTTGGTTTAAATATCTCAAAATCACCAATTTATTATGATAATACTAGTGCAATAAATTTATCCAAAAATACTACTCAACATGCTCGAACTAAACATATTGATATCAGACACCATTTTCTCAGAGATAATATAAGTAGAGAAGTAATTACTCTCGACTATATCAATTCTGAAAATCAAATTGCTGATATCTTAACAAAACCCTTAAATGAATCTACATTTACTAAATTAAGAAGAGAATTAGGTATTTTTTCATTAACTGAAATATAAAATATAAATAACAAAGTATAATTAAAAATTAAATCAAAATAAATCAAATAGTAAAAATATTGAGAACCATGTCAACATCCCCCCTATACCCATGTCGACATATAACGTTTTTTTAAATTTTTAAATTTTTCCCACCAAATTTCAAATAATTGGTTATATATTCTTCTTATTTTCGAAATTTTCTTCATTCTCTCTGTTCACTTTCTGTTCTATCTTCTGAAATCAATTTATCAATGGCCTCCTCTTCCAAATCAAACATAAAATCAACCTTTTCGTTCCCTTCTCCTACCTTTGGTCTGTTTCAACGTACTATGCTCGCCCGAGTGACAAAAATGGAGGATTCTCTGAAGGATGCAATTCAGTTAATGACTGAAATTCAAATAGTACAACTCCGAATGGCAAAAGAACAGGAAAGGCAAGGGAAAATACTTAGAAATTTGTAAAAATTTCTAATGGACAATCATGCTAATCCAATCTTGATTGACGAGGACTCTTCAAGAGATCATGAACAAGAGGAAAGTGAAGAAGAAGAAGAAGAACCAGTGGAAGAAGAGCATGCGGAAGACAATGACAAAGTCATTTGTGTTGGCGAAGTATGTTTTGACAAGGACGGAAACTTGGTTGAACAACGTGGAAATTTCTGTTTCCATTATCCAAATTGTTCGATCCATAAATCTCCAATTGTCAAAGATACTCAGTAGTTTCTTCTTTTTCGTTTTTCATCGTTATGTGTATATTTGTCACGTTGTACGAAAATGTAAATATAAACATATATATATATATATATATATATATTGTGTGTTCTTATATATGATTCCTATATATGTTATATATAAGTATTATATAGGTACTTGGTTAGGAATGTTAGTGGTTTAGGACTAAGTTTAAGGTTTACAACTAAGTATTGATTATGTATGATAACACTATCATCATATAGGATATTAGACTAAGAGTTATATATGTGAAGATCCAAATTTCAGCGTTCGAAAATCGACACCCATACATCACTTGTACTCAAAATGCCGTAGATTCAATCGTTGAAATTCGAGTCATGCCGGAGCTTATAACACCATTAAGTATAACAACACAGCGGAAGAAAGAAATAGATGATATCATATACAACTCCAATAAATACAATATTCAGAATGATACACAACAATGATATCAATAATACAAGAATATCAGAGATATGATAAAATAACAGCGGAAAAATATCAGTAGAAAAGATGACTCCAAATGATCTGAAAAAGAGCATGAGTCCAACGACTCCAACATCTAGCTCGAACCACCATCACCATCAACAAAGCTAAGCAAACTCAGTGCGTGAACTCCAGACACTGAACTAGCTCCAGATAATCCACTAACCTGAATATCTGAAATAGAAACCCAACTCTAGACTACCCGTGTGGAAAATTATGGGCACCCAGAGTTTAGGAAGGGAACAATAAACTCTAGGTCAGTCGTGGGACTGGTGTGAGCAACAAAAACAGTTTATCTTTAAACAAACACAAAAGAATTTTAAACATTGAAATCCGCAATGCTTTTAGAAAATGAAACTACCATAAGACCTCCCGCCACACACACAATGCAAACGCAGAATTGTAGGAGATTTCTTCTTATGATAGTCAAACATGCTTACTACGCAAACAAAACTCTTTTGATATTATTACTAGTGCATAGTGTAGGAAACATTTCGAAAATATAATATTAATCTTAGCCAGCATACAACCATTAATGTATGCCTACTATAGCTACTATGTTCAATAGCAGGTTACCGCCACATTCCATAGCATGTTATACAACTAAAACCGTACAAGGTTCGTATTGTTTCTTTGGATTTTCCAACAAATGGTTAGGCTAAGGAACTTCCCATGCCACATGGGAACGCCTCTGGCGGGACGCCCCGAGAACCACCTGGCTCTCTACCAACACAAGGCCGGTTACCCCCTTCCCGGGTAGTAAACCTGAGATATTCCACCCCCGGTCCTTTGGGACCTTTATCCGAGGCACCTCGATCACAAAGCAACAATCACACAGTAAATGAGATTGGAGCAACCACACAGGTAAATATCTGGGCTCCATACCATGATATCACCTTTTTCCAGAAGGAATGGACATACCCTAGGGGAGCTACCCCTGAAACCTTGCCGCATCTTTCCTGTTTCGACCATTTCCGGTCTGTGAGGCTCGATGAGGTCTCGTCCACAAAGCTATGCTTTTTCACAAAGCCATGCTTTGATCAACAAATGATCAGCAACACTCAGCATGTCACACTACCAAATTGGGAGTATATCACTAATAACCTTCAACTACATAACCTCTGAGCTCGTACGTCTCAGAGAAGGGTGTTAAGCTAAGAGAATAAATCTCCGCCACCAAATAAAAATGTAGTTGAAAGAAATCAGCTCTATATCTCAAAGTGTAGTGTCAGACATACAACCATACAAGTCTGTTCCGGGTTTGAACAGAACCGAAGGCACTTCCGAAGAAGCCCTTGCAAATCCGGATAATTTTCTAATCACGTCCGGACTTCCCATCACAAAGGGTGCTAAAATCTCTATACCGGGGACCAGTCGATGTAGAGACATTCGACGAGTTGTCCTTCCATTTTCGAAAATATCCGGTCTTCACCACCGGTCTTCAAATGCTATCCATATACGTCGTATCATTATTCGAAATGGGTTATATGACACAAAGGTCCTCTCCCGGCTAAACCGAATAATGAGCGCGATATTTAAAAACATATGGATATTGGGATTTCAATTAAGTCACAACTTATTACCCAAATTTCTCTTTCAAATGGTTTAAACACATTACCATTTTAAATCTTTTAAATAAAAGATTTAATTCACAAAGTTCACCTAGTTTCACAAAGATCTATTCATAGATTTTCCAAATCAATTTCCATTTCAATTGGATTAACTCGTTAAATCTTTAAATCAAAGATTTAACTTATAGCTTTCAAAACAATTTCATTTCGAATGGTTTAAACAAATCACCATTTTAAATCTGTTAAAAATAAACAGATTTAATTCATAGCTTTCAAAAAGAATTCACTCATAACTTGGAAAACCATTTTTCAATTCAAACTTGAAATTCCTTTAACTTAAATTGGAATTTCATTTCTCATATGAAAGCTTTTATTCTTTGAAACAATTAGTTTCCATTCTGGAAAACTAATTACAATTTACATAAGTTAAAACCATTCAACTATAAAACTTGGATTAAATTCCTTAAATTTCCAAAACCATACTTTTAAATGGTTAATAAATCCCTATGAAACACATTTATAACTGGTATGGTCTTTTTAGACCATATTTTCAAATCATTGAATTTAATTCCAAATATTGAATTCAAATTTAAATCAAATCATTTAGATTTCAAATTTTATTAAATCATTTGAACTCATTTTCAAAAGCTTTCCATTCAAATTCCAAAACTATTTTGGATTCAAGAATTCAATCTTTACAATTGTCAAAAATCTGCGACTTAACTGATTTCCACGTGAAATCCATATTTGTGTGTGTAAAAGTGTGGTCCAGGGATTTAACACAATAGTGCAATAACATCATCATCACAGATTCAAATACAGAAATATTGTTGATAAGCGGTATAACTATAACGCTTATCTTTTATTCACAGATCACAGATAAATATATATTGCAGATAATAAAAATTACATTCATCCCAGGTAAATAACTACAGTGCAAGTCACACACAAATCAGGATGTATCACAAAGCATTACAAGTTAGGGATATCAAACAATTCACAGCATTCAATAGAATACAGTTATCCATAAATGAAACCAAATTAAGATATCTGATTAATCTAAACAACATTATTTGCCTATGGATAATTTCTAGTCAGGGTTAATTAATAATTAATTAATTACAAACATTTAATTAATTATTCTTTAATTAATCATTAATTACCCTTTATTAATCATACTCTAATTTCGTTAAGTAATTATCCTTAATTAATTACACAAATTAATCATTCATAACCAATTACAGTAATTAGCCTTTAATTACTTCATTAATTAATTAACTAAAGTTAATTACATAAATCCTTAATTAATTACATCAATTAATTAACCTTAATTAATTATCCATTAATTAATCACATTAATAAATTATCCTTTAGTTATTAATTAATTACCTTTAGTTATTAATTAATAAATTAATCTTTAATTACTCTCATTAATAAATCTTTAATTATTAATCATCATTAACAATATAAATTAACTTAACTTTTAAGTTAACAAATTAAAACACATTTGATTAATTCCTTAATTATTAATTAATTAAATTATTTATTCACTCTTTAATTATCTGATTAATTAATTAAATCTTAAAATCATTTAAACTAAATTAACTTTAAGATAAAACATTCATTTCATTAATTTCTTAATTATCATTATTATCTAGATTTAACATCTTATCTTGATTTACGCTTAATTATATTACCAAATTAAAATAAAATAATTTTAACTTAACAAATTTAAGTTAACCAGTTACATAACTTCTTAAATCAAATGTTTAAAGAATACATTTACAAATGAATTTTTATTTTAAGAAAAGTCTTAAACTCGATTTATTTAAATTTCAAAACTTTGATTTAAAAACTTTCAAAACTGGTTTTAGAGCCTACTTCGGGTCCCACCCGAGTCTTACTCGAAACCTGCTTCGAGTTTTCCCCCAATCTGACCCGGTACAAAAAATTTTAACTAAAAATTTGTTTAAGTGTTAAAAATTGACCCGGCATGAACCTAAAAACACACGAGCCTGAACTCGAGCCTTCAACCCATCTTCTCGAAGACAACTTCGAGTCAAAACCCTTCTTCTCCAACAGAATAAATCTGACACCAGATGCACGCATATACGTGCACCTATGATCGGAGTCACTCCGATCATCCACACCGCCTTCAACAAGTCATCATTGACCTAGCTGATCAACCCAAACACCCAAAACCATGAGATCATCTGAAAAACGAAAACGAACCCATGGACTCTTAACTGGAACGATATAGTTCATCAAAATTTGCCTCGCCACGCTAATCCCGGCCACCAGAAAACATGTCCATCCATCCAAAGCAGCTCCACGACACCACTCATCGATTCAGCAACCACCGGTGGATTCCGATCCACCCACGATAATGCATTAGCTCCTCAAACCTAGTCGACTAAACTGCTGCTCCAACCCTAGTTCAATGCCAACCCATCGCCATGATCAACTAAAAATGCTACCTCTATTTTTCCCTGAATCGCCTAACCTCCACCTTCCTCCAGCGTGAGCCCCGACCATTCTTTCCATGCCGATCGCCGGAATTTGGCGAAAATTCGAAATTCGTTCAACTCAAACATTCTCGACATTTACGACCCTAAAAATCGTGAAATTACTTTTGAAAATCATCATATAGTAAAACGAATCTGATCCAATGATCAGAATTTGAAATTAAGTTACTTGAATTTTTCTGTTTCAAATGTCTCCTTTGTAATTTCACAATTTTCGAATTATTTACCAAATATTTTTACTAAAGGTTATTTTTAAAAATAACTCCATGTTGTTATAAACATTTTCTTTTCAGGAATTATAACCTGAATTGGTTTAGATAAGAAGATATGATTTTTCTTTCTATATATCACACTTGATTCTGTTGATGTAACAGAGGCTAATATATATACAGGCATATACACACAAATATTTGCATATATACAGACATGCAATGATATTCATACAAACACACTTTATATCATGACAAGCATCAGGTATTTATCACACACAATCAAAGTATTAGAGAGGTTAGTTTGCTCACAGTGGTTTTAAAGAAGAGCAGAGCCTCTACTTGAAAATGCTTGAATATTTTGCCTTCTTTTGATCCTCTGGTTTAAATTGTTGTTCGTCGATTAGTTGAAGTTTGTTGTAATTTGAGATGATATTACTTTAGTTTTCTACTCAGCTGGAATGGAACGACATTGAAATGAGGAAGATGATGGATATAAACAAGTTACAGAGTGTTGTTATTTTGTACAAGGTGATATTGTGTTGTACAGGGTTATTATTTTGGTTGTACAAGAGGCAGATGATATTTGCTAGTAAGTGGAGGCTGAGATGATATATTTGTACGTGTAGTAAATGCTTAAGTCCTTTATGTCTTCATATGTTTGAATACTTGAACATATTTTTCCTTTTAATTTGCTTGTATTTGATTGTATTTGCACTGCCTTGTGACTTCATAGATATGCTTACTTGTTTTCATACTTACCCAAATTTATTTGTTTTTACATACTTACCTCTTTATTGTTCACACTTGAATATATTGCATTGTCTTCTTTTCTTTTGCCTTGTAATATAAATGACATTCTATATTTTATTTTACTTTTATTATTTTTGTTGCCTATTTTACTCGTATTATCTTATTAAGATTTATTAACATGAAACTAAGATTTATATATTTACTTTATATTTCTATTATTTATCCTTTATTTATTTCTATTTCTATTTTAAATATTTATTATTATTTTTACTTTAATACTAATTATATTGTATTTCTATATATATTTATTTTATAGATTCAAATTATTTATTTTTATACTTATGCTTAATATTTATAAGGTTTATTTTAATTTAAACAATTTGAAAGACTTTATTTCAAATTTACAAACCATAGTTTCTTCCAAAATACACATATTTATATATAAATAAATTTGAAACAACCATTTCTATTTATATTAAAAATCCATTTGTAAAGACATTACATTAATAACATTATTTAAAAATAACTCATTATTAAATTAAAATAATTTATAAAAGAAATCATTTCTTTATTAATAAATAACATATTTTATTTGAATTGGGGAAACTCGCATCACTTTATTGATTAATTTCACAATTTTAATTCGAAAATTCAATTAATTATTGATTTAAATATATATAAAATTCGGGGTCATTACAACCTTCCCCCCTTAAAAGAATTTCGTCCTCGAAATTGCACAGGAGACACAAAGATAGATGAACATATTTCATCAAATCAAATTGAATATATATTCTGCATTTGGCTTACCAAATCAGAATATCAATGATAGATACAAGAACGAATCTTTTTAATTTTTCCACAGGATACTTGGGTTATCCAGATCTACGAAATATGCATAGCATCGTTTAGTTCGAAGGGATAACTAACCATTCGTAGAACATATTGGGACCCAAAGAATAAATAGATATATGAATACAATTTCAAAGCTCTTAGTTTAGAACTAAAGTATACCTATCAACCATAGCAAACAAAACAACCAATTCATCCAAACAACTTTGACCTATCTGGAGTTTATGTCCCATTTTAATATATCAAATCTCTTCCTGGATCTACCAGAAACTATCGAGAAATTGAAAAAAGATGTTGAACAAAAGAGATTGATAGAGAAAAGATTATTTCCTTGTTGTTACAGGGTATTGACCATTGATAGTCGTATTCCCCTGTCCCCTATCTCATCCTCTTCTTGCACTCATAATTACTATCAGTGGATAGCAAGAGAATTTACTGAGGCATTCGAACAGATATCGGGGGAATACTTACTCTAGGGTATACTTCACCCTATCTCTAATGGGCTACTTAATGTGTTATACTCCTGAGCTAAAGTTCAACCTTAGCTCTCATACCAAATGTGAAGATCCAAATTTCAGCGTTCGAAAATCGACACCCGTACTTCACTTGTACTCAAAATGCCACAGATTCAATCGTTGAAATTCGAGTAATGCCGGAGCTTATACCACCATTAAATATAATAACACAGCAGAAGAAAGAAATAGATGATATCATATACAACTCCAATAAATACAATATCCAGAATGATACACAACAATGATATCAATAATACAAGAATATCAGAGATATGATACAATAATAGCGGAAAAATATCAGTAGAAAAGATGACTCCAAATGATCTGAAAAAGAGCATGAGTCCAACGACTCCAACATCTAGCTCGAACCACCATCACCATCCACAAAGCTAAGAAAACTCAGTGCGTGAACTCCAGACACCGAACTAGCTCTAGATAATCCACTAACCTGACTATCTGAAAAAGAAACCCAACTCTAGACTGCCCGTGTGGAAAATCATGGGCACCCGTAGTTTAGGAAGGGAACAATAAACTCCAGGTCAGTCGTGGGACTGGTGTGAGCAACAAAAACAGTTTATCTTTAAACAAACACAAAAGAATTTTAAACATTGAAATCCGTAATGCTTTTAAAAAATGAAACTACCATAAGACCTCCCGCCACACACACAATGCAAACGCAGAATTGGAGGAGATTTCTTCTTATGATAGTCAAACATGCTTACTACGCAAACAAAACTCTTTTGATATTATTACTAGTGCATAGTGTAAGAAACATTTCGAAAATATAATATTAATCTTAGCCAGCATACAACCATTATTGTATGCCTACTATAGCTACTATGTTCAATAGCAGGTTACCGCCACATTCCATAGCAGGTTATAAAACTAAAACCGTACAAGGTTCGTATTGTTTCTTTGGATTTTCCAACAAATGGTCAGGCTAAGGAACTTCCTATGCCACATGGGAACGCCTCTGGCGGAACACCCCGAGAACCACCTCGCTCTCTGCCAACACAAGGCCGGTTACCCCCTTCCCGGGTAGTAAACTTGAGATATTCCACCCCCGGTACTTTGGGACCTTTATCCGAGGCACCTCGATCATAAAGCAACAATCACACAGTAAATGAGATTGGAGCAACCACACAGGTAAATATCTGGGCTCCATACCATGATATCACCTTTTTCCAGAAGGAATTGACATACCCTAGGGGAGCTACCCCTGAAACCTTGCCGCATCTTTCCTGTTTCGACCATTTCCGGTCTGTGAGGCTCGATGAGGTCTCGTCCACAAAGCTACGCTTTTTCACAAAGCCATGCTTTGATCAACAAATGATCAGCAACACTCAGCATGTCACACTACCAAATTGGGAGTATATCACTGATAACCTTCAACTACATAACCTTTGAGCTCGTACGTCTCAGAGAAGGGTGTTAAGCTAAGAGAATAAATCTCCGCCACCAAACAAAAATGTAGTTGAAAGAAATCAGCTCTATATCTCAAAGTGTAGTGTCAGACATACAACCATACAAGTCTGTTCCGGGTTTGAACAGAACCGAAGGCACTTCCGAAGAAGCCCTTGCAAATCCGGATAATTTTCTAATCACGTCCGGACTTCCCATCACAAAAGGTGCTAAAATCTCTATATCGGGGACCAGTCGATGCAGAGACATTCGACGAGTTGTCCTTCCGTTTTCGAAAATATCCGGTCTTCAAATGCTATCCATATACGTCGTATCATTATTCGAAATGGGTTATATGACACAAAGGTCCTCTTTCGGCTAAACCGAATAATGAGCGTGATATTTAAAAACATATGGATATTGGGATTTCAATTAAGTCACAACTTATTACCCAAATTTCTCTTTCAAATGGTTTAAACACATTACCATTTTAAATCTTTTAAATAAAAGATTTAATTCACAAAGTTCACCTAGTTTCACAAAGATCTATTCATAGATTTTCCAAATCAATTTCCATTTCAATTGGATTAACTCGTTAAATCTTTAAATCAAAGATTTAACTTATAACTTTCAAAACAATTTCATTTCGAATGGTTTAAACAAATCACCATTTTAAATCTGTTAAAAATAAACAGATTTAATTCATAGCTTTCAAAAAGAATTCACTCATAACTTGGAAAACCATTTTTCAATTCAAACTTGAAATTCCTTTAACTTAAATTGGAATTTCATTTCTCATATGAAAGCTTTTATTCTTTGAAACAATTAGTTTCCATTCTGGAAAACTAATTACAATTTACATAAGTTAAAACCATTCAAGTATAAAACTTGGATTAAATTCCTAAAATTTCCAAAACCATACTTTTAAATGGTTAAAAAATCCCTATGAAACACATTTATAACTGGTATGGTCTTTTTAGACCATATTTTCAAATCATTGAATTCAATTCCAAATATTGAATTCAAATTTAAATCAAATCATTTAGATTTCAAATTTTATTAAATCATTTGAACTCATTTTCAAAAGCTTTCCATTCAAATTCCAAAACTATTTTGGATTCAAGAATTACATCTTTACAATTGTCAAAAATCTGCGACTTAACTGATTTCCACGTGAAATCCATATTTGTGTGTGTAAAAGCGTGGTTCAGGGATTTAACACAATAGTGCAATAACATCATCATCACAGATTCAAATACAGAAATATTGTTGATAAGCGGTATAACTATAACGCTTATCTTTTATTCACAGATCACAAATAAATATATATTGCAGATAATAAAAATTACATTCATCCCAGATAAATAACTACAGTGCACGTCACACACAAATCAGGATGTATCACAAAGCATCACAAGTCAGGGATATCAAACAATTCACAACATTCAATAGAATACAGTTATCCATAAATGAAACCAAATTAAGATATCTGATTAATCTAAACCACATTATTTGCCTATGGATAATTTCTAGTCAGGGTTAATTAATAATTAATTAATTACAAACATTTAATTAATTATTCTTTAATTAATCATTAATTACCCTTTATTAATCATACTCTAATTTCGTTAAGTAATTATCCTTAATTAATTACACAAATTAATCATTCTTAACCAATTACAATAATTAGCCTTTAATTACTTCATTAATTAATTAACTAAAGTTAATTACATAAATCCTTAATTAATTACATCAATTAATTAACCTTAATTAATTATCCATTAATTAATCACATTAATAAATTATCCTTTAGTTATTAATTAATTACCTTTAGTTATTAATTAATAAATTAATCTTTAATTATTAATCATCATTAACAATATAAATTAACTTAACTTTTAAGTTAACAAATTAAAACACATTTGATTAATTCCTTAATTATTAATTATTTAAATTATTTATTCACTCTTTAATTATCTGATTAATTAATTAAATCTTAAATCATTTTAGCTAAATTAACTTTAAGATAAATCATTCATTTCATTAATTTCTTAATTATCATTATTATCTAGATTTAACATCTTATCTTGATTTACGCTTAATTATATTACCAAATTAATATAAAATAATTTTAACTTAACAAATTTAAGTTAACCAGTTACATAACTTCTTAAATCAAATGTTTAAAGAATACATTTACAAATGAATTTTTATTTTAAGAAAAGTCTTAAACTCGATTTATTTAAATTTCAAAACTTTGATTTAAAAACTTTCAAAACTGGTTTTAGAGCCTACTTCGGGTCCCACCCGAGTCTTACTCGAAACCTGCTTCGAGTTTTCCCCCAATCTGACCCGGTACAAAAATTTTTAACTAAAAATTTGTTTAAGTGTTAAAAATTGACCCGGCATGAACCTAAAAACACACGAGCCTGAACTCGAGCCATCAACCCATCTTCTCGAAGACAACTTCGAGTCAAAACCCTTCTTCTCCAACAGAATAAATCTGACACCAGATGCACGCATATACGTGCACCTATGATCGGAGTCACTCCGATCATCCACACCGCCTTCAACAAGTCATCATTGACCTAGCTGATCAACCCAAACACCCAAAACCATGAGATCATCTGAAAAACGAAAACGAACCCATGGACTCTTAACTGGAACGATATAGTTCATCAAAATTTGCCTCGCCACGCTAATCCCGGCCACCAGAAAACATGTCCATCCATCCAAAGCAGCTCCACGACACCACTCATCGATTCAGCAACCACCGGTGGATTCCGATCCACCCACGATAATGCATTAGCTCCTCAAACCTAGTCGACTAAACTGCTGCTCCAACCCTAGTTCAATGCCAACCCATCGCCATGATCAACTAAAAATGCTACCTCTATTTTTCCCTGAATCGCCTAACCTCCACCTTCCTCCAGCGTGAGCCCCGACCATCCTTTCCATGCCGATCGCCGGAATTTGGCGAAAATTCGAAATTCGTTCAACTCAAACATTCTCGACATTTACGACCCTAAAAATCGTGAAATTACTTTTGAAAATCATCATATAGTAAAACGAATCTGATCCAATGATCAGAATTTGAAATTAAGTTACTTGAATTTTTCTGTTTCAAATGTCTCCTTTGTAATTTCACAATTTTCGAATTATTTACCAAATATTTTTACTAAAGGTTATTTTTAAAAATAACTCCATGTTGTTATAAACATTTTCTTTTCAGGAATTATAACCTGAATTGGTTTAGATAAGAAGATATGATTTTTCTTTCTATATATCACACTTGATTCTGTTGATGTAACAGAGGCTAATATATATACAGGCATATACACACAAATATTTGCATATATACAGACATGCAATGATATTCATACAAACACACTTTATATCATGACAAGCATCAGGTATTTATCACACACAATCAAAGTATTAGAGAGGTTAGTTTGCTCACAGTGGTTTTAAAGAAGAGCAGAGCCTCTACTTGAACATGCTTGAATATTTTGCCTTCTTTTGATCCTCTGGTTTAAATTGTTGTTCGTCGATTAGTTGAAGTTTGTTGTAATTTGAGATGATATTACTTTAGTTTTCTACTCAGCTGGAATGGAACGACATTGAAATGAGGAAGATGATGGATATAAACAAGTTATAGAGTGTTGTTATTTTGTACAAGGTGATATTGTGTTGTACATGGTTATTATTTTGGTTGTACAAGAGGCAGATGATATTTGCTAGTAAATGGAGGCTGAGATGATATATTTGTACGTGCAGTAAATGCTTAAGTCCTTTATGTCTTCATATGTTTGAATACTTGAACATATTTGTCCTTTTAATTTGCTTGTATTTGATTGTATTTGCACTGCCTTGTGACTTCATAGATATGCTTACTTGTTTTCATACTTACCCAAATTTATTTGTTTTTACATACTTACTCTTGATTGTTCGCACTTGAATATATTGCATTGTCTTCTTTTCTTTTGCCTTGTAATATAAATGACATTCTATATTTTATTTTACTTTTATTATTTTTGTTGTCTACTTTACTCGTATTATCTTATTAAGATTTATTAACATGAAACTAAGATTTATATATTTACTTTATATTTCTATTATTTATCCTTTATTTATTTCTATTTCTAGTTTAATTATTTATTATTATTTTTACTTTAATACTAATTATATTGTATTTCTCTATATATTTATTTTATAGATTCAAATTATTTATTTTTATACTTATGCTTAATATTTATAAGGTTTATTTTAATTTAAACAATTTGAAAGACTTTATTTCAAATTTACAAATCATAGTTTCTTCCAAAATACACATATTTATATATAAATAAATTTGAAACAACCATTTCTATTTATATTAAAAATCCATTTGTAAAGACATTACATTAATAACATTATTTAAAAATAACTCATTATTAAATTAAAATAATTTATAAAAGAAATCATTTCTTTATTAATAAATAACATATTTTATTTGAATTGGGGAAACTCGCATCACTTTATTGATTAATTTCACAATTTTAATTCAAAAATTCAATTAATTATTGATTTAAATATATATAAAATACGGGGTCGTTACAACCTTCCCCCCTTAAAAGAATTTCCTCCTCGAAATTGCACAGGAGACACAAAGATAGATGAACAATATTTCATCAAATCAAATTGAATATATATTCTGCATTTGGCTTACCAAATCAGAATATCAATGATAGATACAAGAACGAATCTTTTTAATTTTTCCATAGGATACTTGGGTTATCCAGATCTACGAAATATGCAGAGCATCGGTTAGTTCGAAGGGATAACTAACCATTCGTAGGACATATTGGGACCCAAAGAATAGATAGATATATGAATACAATTTCAAAGCTCTTAGTTTAGAACTAAAGTATACCTATCAACCAT
This sequence comes from Allium fistulosum, assembly GCA_030737815.1. Taxonomy (NCBI): domain Eukaryota; kingdom Viridiplantae; phylum Streptophyta; class Magnoliopsida; order Asparagales; family Amaryllidaceae; genus Allium; species Allium fistulosum. The sequence continues at coordinate 968,237,009 of CM060908.1, read as the reverse complement.
AGCAAACAAAAAAACCAATTCATCCAAACAACTTTGACCTATCTGGAGTTTATGTCCCATTTTAATATATCAAATCTCTTCCTGGATCTACCAGAAACTATCGAGAAATTGAAAAAAGATGTTGAACAAAAGAGATTGATATAGAAAAGATTATTTCCTTGTTGTTACAGGGTATTGACCATTGATAGTCGTATTCCCCTATCCCCTATCTCATCCTCTTCTTGCACTCATAATTACTATCAGTGGATAGCAAGAGAATTTACTGAGGCATTCGAACAGATATCGGGGGAATACTTACTCTAGGGTATACTTCACCCTATCTCTAATGGGCTACTTAATGTGTTATACTCCTGAGCTAAAGTTCAACCTTAGCTCTCATACCAAATGTGAAGATCCAAATTTCAGCGTTCGAAAATCGACACCCGTACTTCACTTGTACTCAAAATGCCACAGATTCAATCGTTGAAATTCGAGTAATGCCGGAGCTTATAACACCATTAAGTATAATAACACAGCAGAAGAAAGAAATAGATGATATCATATACAACTCCAATAAATACAATATCCAGAATGATACACAACAATGATATCAATAATACAAGAATATCAGAGATATGATACAATAATAGCGGAAAAATATCAGTAGAAAAGATGACTCCAAATGATCTGAAAAAGAGCATGAGTCCAACGACTCCAACATCTAGCTCGAACCACCATCACCATCCACAAAGCTAAGAAAACTCAGTGCGTGAACTCCAGACACTGAACTAGCTCTAGATAATCCACTAACCTGACTATCTGAAAAAGAAACCCAACTCTAGACTGCCCGCGTGGAAAATTATGGGCACCCAGAGTTTAGGAAGGGAACAATAAACTCCAGCTCAGTCGTGGGACTGGTGTGAGCAACAAAAACAGTTTATCTTTAAGCAAACACAAAAGAATTTTAAACATTGAAATCCATAATGCTTTTAGAAAATGAAACTACCATAAGACCTCCCGCCACACACACAATGCAAACGCAGAATTGGAGGAGATTTCTTCTTATGATAGTCAAACATGCTTACTACGCAAACAAAACTCTTTTGATATTATTACTAATGCATAGTGTAGTAAACATTTCGAAAATATAATATTAATCTTAGCCAGCATACAACCATTATGGTATGCCTACTATAGCTACTATGTTCAATAGCAGGTTACCGCCACATTCCATAGCAGGTTATAAAACTAAAACCGTACAAGGTTCGTATTGTTTCTTTGGATTTCCAACAAATGGTCAGGCTAAGGAACTTCCTATGCCACACGGGAACACCTCTGGCGGAACGCCCTGAGAACCACCTCGCTCTCTGCCAACACAAGGCCGGTTACCCCCTTCCCGGGTAGTAAACCTGAGATATTCCACCCCCGGTCCTTTGGGACCTTTATCCGAGGCACCTCGATCACAAAGCAACAATCACACAGTAAATGAGATTGGAGCAACCACACAGGTAAATATCTGGGCTCCATACCATGATATCACCTTTTTCCATAAGGAATGGACATACCCTGGGGGAGCTACCCCTGAAACCTTGCCGCATCTTTCCTGTTTCGACCATTTCCGATCTGTGAGGCTCGATGAGGTCTCGTCCACAAAGCTACGCTTTTTCACAAAGCCATGCTTTGATCAACAAATGATCAGCAACACTCAGCATGTCACACTACCAAAATTGGGAGTATATCACTGATAACCTTCAACTACATAACCTCTGAGCTCGTACGTCTCAGAGAAGGGTGTTAAGCTAAGAGAATAAATCTCCGCCACCAAACAGAAATGTAGTTGAAAGAAATCAGCTCTATATCTCAAAGTGTAGTGTCAGACATACAACCATACAAGTCTGTTCCGGGTTTGAACAGAACCGAAGGCACTTCCGAAGAAGCCCGTGCAAATCCGGATAATTTTCTAATCACGTCGGGACTTCCCATCACAAAGGGTGCTAAAATATCTATACCGGGGACCAGTCGATGCAGAGACATTCGACGAATTGTCCTTCCGTTTTCGAAAATATCCGGTCTTCACCACCGGTCTTCAAATGCTATCCATATACGTCGTATCATTATTCGAAATGGGTTATATGACATAAAGGTCCTCTCCCGGCTAAACCGAATAATGAGCGCGATATTTAAAAACATATGGATATTGGGATTTCAATTAAGTCACAACTTATTACCCAAATTTCTCTTTCAAATGGTTTAAACACATTACCATTTTAAATCTTTTAAATAAAAGATTTAATTCACAAAGTTCACCTAGTTTCACAAAGATCTATTCATAGATTTTCCAAATCAATTTCCATTTCAATTGGATTAACTCATTAAATGAAATGACACTCTCTTTTTATACCTTAATTTGTAAGGATTTTTTTTACATAGAGACATATATATATATATATGAGATATACATATACATATTTTGATATATATATATATATATTTCTGGAGCCTAGAGTCATTTTTTTTCTTTTTACCTAAACAACTTATCCATGATCATAATCTTTACCAATATAAATATATCAGTACATTCACAAAGACATGCACATACATGTGAAGATGTATATGCCTCTCTTGTTTCAATCAGAGTTTTGGAAAACAAGAGGATATTTGATTGATTAAGTTTAATCAATCCACACATAGTTCAATACAAATCTATACAATAAAATTTCCATCCATACATGTATCAATATATATATATATATATATATATATATATATATATTTTAAACTCCTGATTCCTAGCTGAATTCTTTATGGAGTATATTTCCTAGAAACCAGATAATTGTGTTATGGTTATCTATAAATTTATGGTGTAGTGTTTGTGCTCTGGAAAATGATATAAGCTTCTATCATTATCTATGTTTGATTTTCTTATAAAGTCTGTTCAGAGTACTAACTCTTTTCTGAAATGTTTTGAAGTGTGAAATCATATTGCAAAGGCCTAATTCTTTGATGACATGGTGCTAAGCTAAATGAAATGCTAACCTGAGTGAGTTCACATATCTATGGGTACCCAGAAGAACATGGTTCAACCAGACTCTTTGTTCTGGTAGAACTCTTAGGGTCTAGAAAAATAAATTTTTGCTCAAAGCCTTAATGAAAAGGACTTCAGATTCATGTTAAAATACAAAGGTAACTGGTGTGTTAATATCTGTACAAAACATGCTTAAATATTCACATATATGCAACTTTTATGGACCTTGCTTTCAACTCCTATATTACAGACCCTTCCCTTATTTAAAAATAAGGCATAAAACATTTGTATAAAACAAGTTGAATTATGGAAACATTACAGACATATAAAAATACATTCTCCCTATGCTTATTATCTTTTGTATACATATGCCATGGTAGAAAAATAAAACCATTTAATTTTTCTGAGATTTAACTATCCAGATTTTCCAGAAACTTAACCTTTTTCAAAGACTCAAGATTGACTAATACATAAAATGTAACCACCCTATTTATCATAGTGTTCTTGCTAAATCCACTTGAAAAATTTTGATTAACTTCTTTAACATATCAGACATTAACTAGATTTATAGATTCCATATACAAGTCAATTTCTTAACAAAATACTTAGCAAAATATCCATCCAATATTCAACACTTAATACAAGTAGCAATTTAAATTATCAATACATGCAGATTTCATCATTTAGGCTCTTATCTAACTAAGTTTAGCATGCTATAATCTTCTTCTCAAAGCCTTGCTCCTACTCCTACTTAGTTGTTGCAGTCCCTGAAAATGCATTTGAAGCTGCCCCATTTTAAATGAGACACCCAATATGCCATTAGCACACTAGGGTCCGACACATGTCTGGTATGAGAAAATCCACTAAAACAATTTGTAAATCAAGTTAAAGTTAAAACATGGATATATGTATATAACTATGCCTTTAGAAAACAAGTAATTCATGTGTGCATGTTCTGTGTCAGTGTGCAGGTGCACACTTTAATCTGTCTTTCCAGGAACCTCAAGAAAAACATGGTACATTCATACATTCATATAATTCAATCATGAATCAAATAAACATCCATACAACAAGGAAACCACCCAAAATGAATTAAATCATTTATTCACAATCCAGATTTTATTCCTGGAAAACTCTAGTTCCTCTCTATATCAAATTCTTTTATCTTGATATATTTATCTATCTTGGTCTCATCTGCAATTAATTGAATCAATGGACACACTGCAATGAACTAATTCACTCCATTACACAAAGATCTCAGGACTTAAACAAGCCATGTGTCAACTTGTATTACTCAAGAAAAAAAGTCATTCCTGCAGTGTTCTTGACCCCCATTTCCTAGTCAGGTTTAAGTTAATAATAACTCTTTTGATTTTTCATGACTAGACCATTCAGTGATCCATTTCACTAACTAAAACATCCATATTATGGCTTCTCATATTATTCATAACCAAATAGAGACAAACAGGCAAACATCCATTGGTGACTAAATAAATAAGATTCTGTGTGTATATATATATTCTGGTATTTTAAAAGGGGTATAGGCAACTAACATTGGCTTATGGATTTTGAGAGAGTTTTTCCTTTTGCAAACATTTGTGCTTGAGTTAAACTCAGACTGGCCAAGTTTCACTGAATCACAAAATTTGTTTGCTATGCATATGAACATTTATATCTATTTTCATTGAATCAGGAGCATCATCACATAGGCAACCCTATTGCACACCTAATTCCTTTTTGTCTCAAGCCTCAGCACTTATACATGAGTATATTGCAGCTCAACATTGTTTACATCTTTCTGGGTTGAGCCAAAACCAACACTACTTGCATATTTTCAATACTTTATTTTCTGGGTATTTGTTTATGTTCCTAAACATTAACATATCAGAGATCTGGGTTTATAAAACATATATGTATACTAATAATACTTAAGGCTTTCAAATAAAATAAGTAGAACAACCAAAGAGAGTCAAAACATTTTCAGTTCTAAAATCACAGATAAGCAATCACATATGAAGATACACTTTCAAGAAAATTACTTATAACTGGCTGCCTACATTAGGACTTATTGCCTTAGATTTTGAGTGAGTTTTCTCACCTAGCTTTCTTTCACTTCCTAGTTGACTGGTAAGCCTCTGCCTTCAAATATTTTCTTCACTTGTATTATATTTACATAATATCTATGTATTTTTCTCAAGAGCTATCCGGGAAGAAGAAGGTTTCTCCTCTCACTGCCTATTTATGCAGGGTTTCTCTTAGGGTTTAAGGCACTTGCTAAAGACATTTTTGCCCATCAGAAATTATGCCATTTGCATTTAGTTTTTAAACCCAAAATCTCACCCTCCTCGGCTTGAGTTTGTGGAAAGAAAAGTGGTTATATTCTTTTTTTTTGGTTAATTTCAAAAATTAGCTTTTCCAGAAAATACTTTTTCCTTTGTCTACAATCATGCTAAAAGTGTGACTTGATTTGTTATTTATCAAATACTCTTCCTAATTCTGCCTATACCAAGCAATTCCCTATTTTATCTTATTTTTCCTATTTTTTAGCTTTCATGTAAATGGTATGTACTTCCTTCATTTATTTATAAGAGGACTACTCCTTTTTATATCCTCATTCTTTTTCTTTCTGCCTATAATTAAAATATGTTTGTATATCTTATTTTACTGATTTGAACTCTAGTATCTTATTAACATATCTATATATATATATATATGTATATAAGTCTTACTGAAATAATTAGTACACACATATGTATATATATATTTATACCTCATTCTGTACTGACACACACATGCACATGTACACTCAAAAATATTCAGTAGCATCCATATATGTATATTTACTTATGCATATAGCTTTTAAGGATTTAATCTATATATATATATATATTTCCATACACATCAATATGTATTTTTTTTAGAGTTCAGGAATTTAGCTTAAGTTCATGTGCATTTCCTGTGCACACATGTACACACATACAGATACACTATCAAGCTATATCAATTCCCCTTTAAAATTTATTTAAAAATTATTTTAAACTTATTTATATTTTTCAAAATAAATTCCTAAAATCTTGGGTCATTACATACACCCCTCCTTTTAGAGATTGTGTCCCACAATTTTCCTAAGCTTAAAATAAATTTTAAACTTAATTCAGAGAACAAGTAAATTCTCAACCAAATAGATTTTTAGTTCTATCATAATAACTAAAAATATATATACCTAAAAAGGAAAACAAATTAAAATCAGAATTACCTTTAATCTGATAATAGCTTAGGATAATTCATCCTAACTTTGTCTTCTAATTCCCATGTGCAATCACTAGGATCAAGACTCCACTGTACCTTCACAAGTTTCAGAGATTTATTCCTCAACTTCTTCACATCTTTTGCCAAAATTCCCACTGGATCATTTTCATAAATCAAATTAGGATTTATCTGCACTTGGGTTGGGGTCTCAAGAATTTATGCCTTGTCATGAACCCACCTTCTCAATTGTGATACATGAAAAACATCATGCATCCCTTGCATGTTTTCTGGTAATTTCAGCTTATATGCCAAGGAACCAATTCTTTCTAGAATTTTGTATGGCCCAATATATCTTGGGGTTAATTTGCCTTGTTTCCCAAATCTTAGCACATTTTTCATAGGTGATATTTTGATGAAAACAAAATTTCCTACCTCATATTCCACCTGCTTCCTTTTTATTCTGCAAATTTCTTTTGCCTATCTTGTGCTGCTGCCATTCTTCTTCTTACCAACTCAATTTTCTCTTTAGTTTCTTGTATGTACTCAGGCCCTAAAATAGCTCTTTCCCCTGCTTCTACCCAACATACAGGTGACAAGCATGGCTTGCCATATAAGGCTTCAAATGGAGCCATTCCTATGGTGCTTTGATAGATGTTATTGTATGTAAATTCAGCTAAATGGAGATAATCTTCCCAGTTGCCTCGAAAATCCAGTGCACATGCCCTTAACAAGTCCTCTAAAACCTTATTCACCACCTCAGTCTGCCCATCTGATTGTGGATGGTAGGCAATGCTTAAGCACAATTCACTTCCCATGGCTTCTTGAAAACTTCTCCAGAATCTTGAGGTGAAGATGGTATCCCTGTCACTCACGATAGTTTTGGGAATGCCATGCAATCTTACCACTTCTTTCACAAATACTTGTGCTAACTTTGGTGCATTCCTTTCTGATTTGACTGGGATGAAATGTGCCACTTTAGTTAGCCTATCAACTATCACCCATATGCTTGTGTTTCCTCTTTTAGACCTAGGCAGTCCATCTATGAAATCCATAGATATATCTTCCCATTTCCATTGGGGTATGGTAAGTGGTTGCAATAACCCTGATGGCTTTTGAGTTTCAGCCTTGACTTGTTGGCAAGTCATACATTTTGCAATGTATTTGGCTACATCTAATTTCATTCCCATCCACCAGAAATCTCTTTTTAAGTTTTGATACATCTTTGAACTGCCTGGGTGTATGGAGTATTTACTTCTATGATATTCATTCAATATTTCCTACTTCAACTCCATGTTTTCTGGCACACATATCCTATTCTGGTTTCTTAAATAACCATTTTTGTCAATATGGTGATTTATCACTTCCTCCCCTTTTGATATGAGAACTTTCTTCTCCAATAAGTTTGTGCCTTGTTCTTTCATTTTTCCCACCTTCAAAATTAAATCTGATTGAAGTGTCATCAAGCTTAACTTCCCTCTATTTTCCTGTGCACCATGCACATGTACATCCATGTGCACACAGTCTTTCTCCCCAATTTCTAATTCAGCAAGCAAAGACAAGTCTTTAAATTCTTCTATCATTATCATGGCTAACTTAGCATGTTGTCTACTTAGAGCATCAGCAACTTTGTTTGCTTTACTTGGTGTATATAGTATGTCCAAGTCATAAGCAGCTAAGAACTCCACCCATCTATGTTGCCTCATGTTTAAATCTTTTTGTGAAAATAAATACTTTAAAGACTTGTGGTCAGTGTAAAGTTCAAACTTAGTGCCTAACAAATAATGTCTCCAAAGTTTTAAAGCATAGATCACAGCTGCTAACTCAAGATCATGTGTGTCATACCTTACTTCATGGGGTTTAAGTTGTCTGGATGCATATGCAATGACTTGGCCTTGTTGCATCAACACTGCACCCAAGCCAAATCCACTAGCATTAGTATATACAACTAATTCTTCATTTCCCTGGGGTACTTTCAGGATTGGAGCATTCGCCAATGCCTCCTTCAACTGTTCAAAAGATTTCTCACACTTCTCTGACCAAACAAAAGCTTGGTTCTTCCTGGTTAAGTTAGTAAGTGGTGTAGAAATTTTTGAAAAGTCTTTTATAAATCTCCTATAATATCCTGCCATCCCCATAAATGATCTCACTTCACTCACTGTGCTAGGCCTCTTCCATGCTTGAATAGCCACTACTTTATTGGGGTTTACAGAAATCCCTTTGACAGAAATGACATGGCCAAGGAAATGTACTTCCTCTTTCCAAAATACACATTTTGAAAATTTTGCCTTTAAATCTTTTTCCCTTAATCTAGACAAAACCAGGTGCAAATGATTTTTATGTTCTCCCACTGTTTTGGAATAAATTAAAATGTCATCTATAAAAATCAGCACAAACTTGTCTAAATATTCTCTAAAAGTTCTATTCATTAAATCCACAAAGTATGATGGTGCATTAGTCAAACCAAATGGCATAACCAGAAATTCATACAACCCATACCTAGTGTTAAAGGCAGTGTACTTAACACTTAACTCCGCCACCTTCATTTGATGAAAACCAGATGCTAAATCTAGTCTAGAGAATACTCTTGCCCCTGCTAATTGATCAAAAAGATCATCTATTCTTGGCAATGGGTATTTATTTTTAATAGTTACTTTGTTTAATTCTCTATAATCTATACCGAGTCTTAAGGAACCATCTTGTTTCTTAACAAATACCACTGGTACTCCCAGCAAGAATTTCTTGGTCTTATAAAACCCTTTTCTTCCAATTCTTCTAACTGTTTCTTTAATTATTTTAGTTCATTTGGCCCCATTCTAGTTGGCTTTTTAATCACTGGGCTTGCTCCTGGAACTAGACTGATATGAAACTCTACTGGTCTATGGTGTGGAACACCCTTAACCTCCCTAAACACATCCAAATATTCATTGACTATGGGAATTTCTTCAATGGTTAGTTCACTGAAATCTTTTTCTGGGTCAACTAAATGATATAGTTTTCCTTCCTTAGCTACTTCACATAAAACTATGATTCTCTGACCTCTAGAATTTTGCAATGATATGGTGGATGAATCTAAATTAATTATGGCTTTAAATTGCCTTAACCAGTCTACCCCCAATATAACACCTATATTTGGGTAATTCAAAACATATAAATTGGAAATAAAAATATTTCCTCCTATGTTTAATTCCACATCCACACAAATCATATTTAAAACACTAGAACTCCCCAGTGGCCTTTGTATATGCAATGGGGTTTCAACCAATATGCAATTCAGTTTTAGCATTTTAACCAGTTAATAAGAAATCAAAGAGTGAGTTGCCCCAGTATCATACTACTTCTATGGGTATGGTACAAATAAGTAATGTACCTTCCACTTGGCTATGGTTTTCAGTATTACTCTCCACTGTGGCTTTGCCTTTGCCTTCCAAATTTGCCAATTTTCCTTGCTGTTTATACTCAGGACAATTCCTCTTCATATGCCCCTCTTTCCCACATAGATAGCACTTGAAAGCTCCTCCTTTCAATTCTAGACACCTAGGCTTGATATGCCCTTCCTTTCCACACTGATGGCACACAATTTTCTTCTTGGTTTCCTTAGCTTTGACATCTCCAGTGCCTTTGTTACTGGCCTCTTCCTTCTTCTTATCATAAGGGTGATATCTCCCCTTACCCTTCTTGGTGTTATTGTTCTTAAAATTTCTGAACTTCTCCCACTCTTTGTCATGCTGCTCTAACCTCAAAGCCAAGTCTATTACTTGATCAAATGTCTTGTAAGCATAAGGTAACATGGCTCTGCTAAGCCCTGGGTTCAAACCTTCAATGTACCTATCATTCTTAGATCACTAGTACAAAACTGGTCATTTGTGTCGGTTGTGTAACCCCTGTTGTGTCGGTTTTACAACCGACTCATATGAAGACGACACAAAAGACATTTTTCTGTTGTGTCGGTTGTACGATCGACACAAATATCAATCATTTGTGTCGGTTGTTATTAAAGAACCGACACAAAACTATGAATAGTTGTGTCGGTCTTTCTAAAAGGACCGACACATATCAGCTTGTATAGTGAAGCACACCGGCGTTTATTGTGTCGGTCCTTTTATAAAAACCGACACAACTGTTCATAGTTTTGTGTCGGTTCTTTAATAACAACCGACACAAATGATTGATATTTGTGTCGGTTATGTTTGTTTTTTCAACCGACACAATTGATATAAAGTTGTATTGGTTTCCTTTGAAGTAATAACCGACACAAGTAATATCTGAAGAAAAAAATATATTATTGGATTATAGAAACAGTATGAAATTGAATTTTAATTTTTTATAAACCAACGTTACTATGAACTGATTGAACAAAAAATATAATTATATTATCCATCAACATAATTCATGTTTACAGACCAAAATAGAATATAATCTATCACAAACATAACGTACATAACAAAATACCAACGTACGTTACAAAAGATCAGCGTACACAACCAACTACATCCAATTATACATGATATAACTAGCTAAATTCTCTCAAACCTCGTCTATCTCTTGTTGGTTATAAGAACCGTCTCGTACAAAGTCCTGCAATTAAGAGAATTGTTATACAAAAGACAATAATTAAGTGATCAGGAATACTCTGCAATATATATAAAAGATCAGTCTGAGAGTTCCCTCAGCAGCACTTCACGTTCAACCCTCATCCTGAATTCTTGAATAAAATGGTAAATTTATATTGAATACATTATTGGTAAGGTGACGTGTAGTGAAGAAACTATATCACTACATTCACCAAATAAAGTAATGCTTGAATAAAATCTATTTTTCTGAAAGTTAATTATAAAAAATGCAATAAGGATATAAATGATTCAGTGCCATATGTACATCTATTATAGTACAGTCATGATTCTAGTTTAAAGTTTGAGCTTGTTTAATTATAACCCAACATGGATACTGCTCTAATTCTAGATCATAACGCAATATGAAATGGATCCAATAGCAGCATTTCACCAAAACTTCCAAAGTTCACCACACAAACAAACCTTCCCGACCACCTAACTGTTGCCATCCCTTCTCTGTTATATTCAACTTCGTAATTACAGTCATCCACCCATATCACTGTTGCATACACACTGTTGCATTATCCATCAGATTTCCCTTGCCATATCACCTCTACAACTCCAACTTCCCCCTGACTGTTGCATACACACTGTTGCAGTGATTCACCACCACTACAACTGCTACTTACATTCAACTCTCTGACACTACCTCTGCACCTACCTTCAAGCAACAATCTCAATAAACTACCCATTGAACAACACTCCTACTCCATATCAATACACTTCTTTATCACAACCCAACCAGCATTTCATTTAATCTGAAATGTTGCCACCAATTATTTTGATAAAAACATTGACACTTGTTCCTATCGTGACTTCTATTGCAAAGTGGTAAGAAGAAATGTTGCCCTTCACCCAAACAAGTCACGTTGTACCCTCTTCAATGTATGAAAACCTTCACCCCCTAATTGTCTTTAATTAGTAGCTTATGCCCTAATTAAGTCTAAATAATCAACAAGCAATTAACTCAGACATTACTGCAACAATATCAAAGTGACCATTCACAATCCATTACAACCCCACAACAAATCTGAGCTATGGACGTTATTTTCCACTTTAGCTTGATGACATTAGTAGTTTTCTTCTATAAATAACATGTTATTCTCCTACATTAGAGAAGGGACGTTTCAGATCTATTGATATCAAGATTATACCATCCATAGTAATATAGCTTTGTAATATTGCGAATCAAATGATAAAATAGCAAAATCATCCCAATGTACATACCATGTGGATCATTTGATCAATTCACACATATCTCTATGTCAGACTCTCATTAGAGATGGAACATACCATGTGGATCTCTAAACTATGTTCAAAATAGCCATAGGAGTAACAAATAAGTGTTCAGCAAGTTATAAAGCAAGAGACAATCCATTCTTGGGCAAAGATGTCATTGGAATTCAAGGTAGACTTCATAGCTTTTTGTGTTCATACAGTGAATGCGGGTGTAGCCAGTCGAAGCAGTCTGATTCACTAAAGTCCTTTATTAGTGCAATTTTCAGTCTCACTATACAACATATAATAAGAAGAGCACAAATTACTAAATGCTAGTTGTACTAATTGAGTTGTTTTAACTAATTAGGTAGAGTTCAATGAGCGGTTAAGGACAAAGAGATATATGTTTTTCAGAGGTCAGGTTTCTACATCCATAGGGCAAAAGGAATTTCCATTGTTGATTCATCATTTACAAGTACAATTTTTACCATTAAAGCAATTTCTAACATCGTCTTTCCAATGACGACTCAATTTACAGAGATTTGAAAACTTTCCTCCCTATGTTTCTAGGGCTAATCTATTTATATTTTTCCTTTTCTATCACTGACTGCAGAAGCAGGCAGCCATCCTCCTTTTCTTATGTAGGATTTCTTCCATGTGTTAGTATCAAGTGGCACTTGATCATTGTATTTCCATTTCCATCCTCTGTCACACAGCAATATATCCATTTCACAACCACAAACTGCATTTCATACGATTCAAGCTCCAAGCATCACCACTACTTCAACAGTGCGGCTACTCCATATCTTCCCCATAATCACCACTTTCTACTGCCATAAAGTCTTCACTGTAAACATATCAGTTTCATTCATCACTGACCATTTTCCATCCATCAATAGCTTCTTGCATTAACACATTCCAATATACAACCGCTGCTCCTCTATCTCTGATACCACTTCAATTTGCCTGCATCTCCTCCAACAAGCAGAATCATCACTGACATATATCATCAGCTCCTTCAATTCATCACCAGACTTCCTGCCTCCCCCGATAACCATTTGCATACTTTCATACAGCACCATCTTCCTCCCCTCCTACATCAAACACTTCCCCACCTCTCTACTTCTTGCTACATCAGACACCCTAACCTACTGCATACTTGCATAACACCCCCCTGCTATTTTAATCTCCTCTTACATCACCTCTGCTCAACAAACCATCCACTACCAATGCATAACTGCCTTAAACTCCTCACCATTTCAATTGCTGCTAAACAGAGCAACCAGAACAACCAGAGCCACCACAATTGTCGAATGCCCCAGTCCCAATCGCAACTTCAATAAACAAGCTGACTTCGGCTACAAACATTCAACAACAACAACCCCGCCTTAGACCACAACAACAACTACACAGAACTTCTACTCACCATTCTCCACAACTTGAACCTCACAACCATTGCACACAAGCCCGCAACACATTTTCGACAACCATTGTAGCCCTACCTGCTACACCTCTCAGTCCATAATATCCTCAAGCAAACCGCCTACAACTAATTAGTTGTTTTAATTTATATTTATTCATCCCTTATTTAGTCGATACACTAGAACTGCCAAGCAAGCACTTATGTTTTCGTTTGCTTGAATAATAATTTATTTATTTCACATAGATTGACAAAAAAATTAATTAAGAAAATAGCAATAAAAACATTGATTGTAAATATCAGTGTTTTGTATCGGTTATCATACTACGTGAAAATAGGGATGCGTCTCCAAGCATAACTGCAACCACATCCCATTAATTAACAGAGAATTGATTAATCCTCTTAGGCATAATAATTTTAAATTAAACAGCTGAATGGTCAACGTGATCCATGTTATAAAATTAATGCAGCAACTAGCTAGTGGCTTAGATGAGAGAAAAATTGACAGTGAAACTTTCACCTGTACCACCTTTACTTTAATCAATAACTAATTTAATTCTGAATCAAATAATTTCTGTACTTAAAAATCAGATCTTATATATCAATATGAATGGAAACTATAAAATGGCTTTAAGATTAATGAAATGCAGCCATGAGGATTGCACAGACATTTTCTCGGTTTATTTTTTTTTCTTGGTGCATCACTACACATTTTCTCAGTTTATTTTTTTTTCTTCAAATACATGAACTGAACAGTAAATAAAGACTTGGCAATTAACTAGCATTGCAGCAATGATTTGATCGAAATATACCTATAATGTAGCTAATGTATAATATGAAGGAAAAAAACTAAAGTAGTACCTTTTGTAAATCGATGCTTTGATTGTGGTTTTTCACTATGTCATGCATATACCTCATCACATAATATACACAGTCAGTTGCTCCTAATTGTTGAGGACACTACAACAATATTACAAGATAACTTAATAGTTAGTTTAAAATGAATTCATATGCCAAACAATATATAGTATTTATTTTATTTTATTTTTTGTTTGAAAATCAAATCACCTTAACATGCTTCCATTTCAAGGTACTTCCTCGAGACTTACCACCGAATGCCTTGTAAATTTTGAAGGCCCTACACATGCAAGAAAATGTTAAATAATAACTACTCCGGCACCCGCATTTACGTACACTAATTTCATGTATAAATTTTTAATTTTACCACATATACTAACTTCATATAAGAGAGAAAATATATACAACTTACGTGCTCACTTGCGGTTTAATTTCAAGTTTATGTTTGCGTTCGGCCTGAGGATCAAAAACATAAATCTCATTCATTTCTACATGGAAAACAAGCAGTATACAATGTTTCCTGCGTTACAAGATTTATAGTAAGTTAAAATTGGCATCAAATTTGTAAACTAGTTACTAAAAGTTTAATGTTCATACCCTTCGTACTGTAGGGCTAAAAGTAAGCTTTTAGATTGCCATGCTTTCCATGTGATCGACAAATATGTATTTGTCGCATCTGGATGTTTTCGCACTTGGGAAAGCTTTTTGGGACACATAAACCCAATGGTCTCCACTTTGAGATCATTGCACATATGATTTAACCACCTAAACAAATTTAAACATATATTATTAGTTTTTTAAAAATTGACTATTCATCAAAAAACTAAGATGGTTATATACAAAAAAATTGCTAAGGAAAAAATACTCACATGATGTAAAGTTGCAACCATGATGCATTCAACCATGTCATACTAAGGAATTGGATAATGTCGTCCATCGTGATATGAATTTCAAAGTCCTCATCGTATGTGAATAAATCCTTATTCACTTGAATTGCATTGATGGCACTATCATTGGATAACATTTGAAGTATTAGGTCATGGAAATATCTGCACTCGCTCGTTAAAGTTTTGAGAATCTCTTCATCCACGATTGTTTTGCGTTTTGCAGACTCATCTGACATTGTATTCACGACCTTGTCATTACTATTTTCAAACAAATCCTTGTTTGGTTGAGATGTAGGCACCTAATTCAAAATTTTAAGTAGATGTTTGAAATGATGTTGTTAAAAGAATAGACGAATGCTAAGAATTCAACTTCATATGTTAACTACTTTCCGATAAGTTTATAAATAGCTAAATTATCTATAATAAGTTCTAGTATGAAGAAATTTTACTTCTTTAATATGTTCTAATATGAAATAGAGGAGTTTAGCAAGCTAAATTAAGGAAGAAAAATGCATTCATTACCGTATCATTATCTCTTAAAAGCACAAGGCTTTTAGGCCATTGAACAAAACTCCCGACCGCTTCTCCTATCGTGTTGTGATGTTTAGTTGGAACAGGAAGTGAGGTTCCTTCATGACTAGACTCCACTGCATCAATTCCAACTTTTACATGATCGACCAAGATTTGTTGATTATGACATTGATCTCCGGACCTTGAAGCGGGATGTACCATGCCATGACCCACTATAACAATTTTGGAGTCCATATTCACGGCCAAACGACATTTAATCGGTTTCTAGAATGGCAAAGTACAAAACCAACATTTTTCACTTAGCACTTGTCAAATACATAAAATCGTATACGTTTATAAATTCAACTATGAATTGTTTACCTGTAAGTCTGCAAAGGGATCCGTCTCTTGAGTTTTGTTTGCATATTGTAATTTGCTCGGGTGCGTTGATTGACAACTACTACGATGATCAGTTAATGGTGTGCTGATCTCCACCTCCTTGGGCAAATTCATCGTGTTCAAAATGTTTGCAATCTGCTCTTGAACCATTGTACTCATCTCTTGTCTCAATTTTTGGCTCACTTTAGCCTCTATTTATTGAGTGATAACATGCAGCTCATCAGCTGATATTACACCACTTCGACCTTTCCTTTTCTCTACATCCCCAAATACGTTTTTTATACCAACCGTCCCACCAATCCCTCTAACTCGACCTGGATGCTCTCTTTTTTCAAGACCATGACTCAAGACATCATCATACCTATCTGGAACCCATGACCCTTCAACGGCTTTTTCTCTCCAATCATTCTGTCAACAAAAAAAGCTAAAAAATAAGGTGACATGCTTTTCACTATCATATGAAGATTAAAAAATTAAAATAGTGCTATAGTATCATGCTTTTTACTGAAATGTTAGCACCACACGTTTGCGGAAATGATATCATATTACGTGTCATATATCATCTAATAATAAAGAATGCTAGGTCGTGTGTGTTTTCAGTTTAAAACATGTAAAGCGATAAAACACATGGAAACTAGTCGTACCATTTTATCTGCAACCATCTTAGTTTTCTCATTAGGGATGACATAATTTCCATCGGTTCCTTTTTTGATCGTGCCAAAATCCAATCAATACTCCGATCCAAAACAGGTACACCTGGCAATATGGTCGAGGAACTATGGCCTTCAATTATCCATTTAGCCTTCTTCCCTGCATATCCAGCTTGTCCTAAATAGTGAGGATGCTCATTGCATGCCTGACTCTTCCTAGCCTTCTCACTTATTTGCTGTTTTATGACATTGCAAAATTCAGCAAAACAGAATAGCATAAGCCACGGAACAGTTGCAATTTTTAAATCACCAATTCTATAACCAAATTACATTATAGTGTTGTGCTAATCTACATTGCAAGAATGAAAAAATCCATGTGCAAATCGGACTTAACAAGCAAGATACAGAATTTAAATTCTAACTCATAATTTAATAAATTAAATATCTCCCTGCATTGCATGAATAATCCCTTAATAATCTACATTGCATGAATCCTATCCCCCTGCAAATGCATTAGCTTCAAACACAACCCGATCCAATAGCCTACCTAAGGTCACCCCTAACATGCTCTTCTTCAAACAATAAGAATGCAACTCCAAACATACGTTTATTTGAATTTTTTTTCAAAAGCTGATGGACTTGATGTTGAAGGTGCAGTTGCGGTCAGGAATTTGAGATAGAAGTTGCAGTGGTGGTTGGTTGTTCTGAGCTGTAGTTTGGCAAGGCAATGATGGAGCAGTGAGTTGTCTCATATGTAACAGGGAGGAGTAGTTTGATAGAAAGGTGAATGTTGTGGACAAGGTAATGTAGTGATGGATGTGGCGCTTCAGGTTGAGCAGTTTGATGTATGCAATGAATGTTGTTATTTCTGTTGCTATTGTGAACTGGGTGAAGGTTGAGGCACTATATTGTGAAGAAAGCAACAAATGTTGAAGGCAATATATTATGATCAGATGTGCACTATGAATCAATGTATTCAGTGGGAACAGTATGGTAAGAAGGAGGGGCAAGGAGGTAAGACAATGGAATGTAGGCAGTAAAGAAAGCAGGTGATGACTTGTAGTTCAGATGGGTTTTGTGATGGTATGTAAGTGAATTGTAGTTGTGAGGCAGAAGGGATATGATGGGTGAAGAATGTGCACAGTGCATAGGCAAGCAAGCAGTATGACAATGAAGCTAGAGATGTTTTAATGTAAATGCAAAGTTAAAAGAAAAGAAAGTGAAATTGTAAAAATGAAATTGTAAATGAAAATGAATAAAAAAAAAATTGTATTTGAAATTGTGTATTTCTTTTAAAATATGAAAATGCAAATGGAAAAAAACTAGAACAACAAGCACACAAACAAATGCACACAAAAATCAAATAAACACACAATATTTTTTTTAAATGAACACACACAAAAATTAAAATACACAAAAATCAAAAGAAAATAATCCAAAGAATTGACAAGGCTAAGAAGTAAAATACATGCATACGCCTAGAGAGAAGGTGAGAAAAATAATTCATGGTCCAGAGAGATTTCAACTGATCTGAATGTAATTGCACCAGGAACTAACAGTTTCCAATTTCATAAATTAAAATTTTACTGACCAATTCATCTATTAACAATTAAATTCAAAGCAGTAAAAAAATCTCAGAAATTTTAGATATATCAAGGTGAGATTCTTATCTCACCTTGATTCAAAAAACCTAAATTGTGGAGTGAGATCTTAACTTTAGCACTAGCAAAATAGATATGGCTTTAGGTAACTAAGATTTCTAAAACCAATTATCAAAACAAAAACCATTCACTCAAACTCAATGGCAAGAGTTAGGAAAATCAAACATTGATATACAGAACATAGCTTCAGGCATTCCCATACCATCTAATCTTCTCCATTCTTGCAACCAATGAGTAATTATTTTATTTTATTTTTATTTACCATTCTAAGTGGACTGGTAGCTAGCATGAACTAGTAGCCCTGCAGTTATTAGCAATAGCTGCTGCTTTTGAGAAATGATTTAAGGCAAGCAATGAAAATAGCATAACTAAATCACTTCTGTGAAATATATTTAAGTTTATCTGAATGCAGTCCCTCAGTTGTTAATCATTTCAAATACTAAGGAAAATGCTAGCAACGAAGAAAAACAAGAAGAATATAAGGAGGAAGTATCAAGCCGTATCATATATAACTGCCTCTCACTTAATTCCACTGAGACTTAAAAGCTATGAATTACAACATAGACTAAAGCATAACCCTTGGAGCCAGATTGTACAATATTATATGCAGCCTTTTTTCTTCTGTTTTTTCCCTTTCGCTGCTGCATTGCTGCAGACTTCAAGGCGAAAAAGAAACAGCGGCATGCAATTAAAATGCCTATAGAATATATGTTTATTAATTGATTTAACAACTGGCATTCCAATATCCTTTTTTTAATAATATGCAGGTTGGAGGAAGAGTATAATGCAAAAATGATATTCCACCCCATGCTTTCATTAATGTGAGATTTTCCCTTTCTTATATTGTTGGTTTAGTTATGAAAGCATAAAAAAAACATACCTTAAACTCGTCGGTTTCACAATACTTCTTAAATGTTTCCCATTGTGCTTTTGTAACCCCATTATAATATTCGTATGGCTCTTTATGGTTTGCTGGAAGCTCTCTAGTCTTCGTAATCCAACCACTAACCAATTTTGTTTTGAAACCCTTCCATGCTCCACAAACATTTTTTAACACATTATTTTTCATTTTTTCGTCGATGTGATACTCGGTCTGAGGTAATAAAAAATAAAAAATAAACAACGTCAAAGCAGTAAAAATGAATTTGATAAACAATGAAAGCGGTTCATGACTCCAAACACAAAGGATCCAACTGACAAATTAATAAGCGAACAAATTAATTTATAATACCTTAATGTCATCCCAGATGGTATCCTTAAGCCCTTGACTAACGCTAGCCCAATTCTTGATATTGATATCAATTCTAGATCTAGCTGTATCACCTACATACGCCTTAAAAGACTTCACCCATTTTCCAGTAGGTTTGCCATTATCACACCACTCAATGAACTTTGGCTCGGATGTTCTGTATTTCTTTCCGGTTGTTGGACCTCTTTGCCTACTCTTAGATGACGGTTCTGAAGCGGTAGCGGAAGTGTTTTGCTCTTCAATGTGTTCATATAGTTTCATTTCCATTATTTCTGTATCAAAGATGTGCACCCGAAAGTTATAAAATATTTCAACAAACGAATAATAACTTAAATATCACCATGTATATTTTACATGCATTCTATAAGCTCATGATTTAACCACTTAAGCAAAACATACATGGTTGCTTAAATTTCAGAGCAAAATTCAATTTTTACACTGTACAAAATGCTAGTTATATCTAGCATTATATACAGCTTTATACTATATAAAATGCTAGTTTTAACCATCATTAAATTCAATTTTTACATTACAAAATGCTAGTTATTTCTTGCAGTAAATTCAACTAGCATTATATTCAGTTTTACACTATACAAAATGCTAGTTATAACTAGCATTAAATTCAACTTTTACACTATACGAAATGCTAGTTATATCTAACATTATATTCAGTTTTACACTATACAAAATGGTAGTTATAACTAGCATTGTCCTTCAACCAAAAACGCAAACTTCTTGTTTTTCAAACAAATTTTTTTTATAATTTGTCCTTGTGACTATTTTCCTTTTTATAAATAATTACTCGACTGATCATAACTATGTGACTACATTAAAGAGATAATAACAATTAAAATTAATAAGATAAACAATACATCATCGTATTCAGACTTTAAATACGAACATATGAGATTTACAGTAGTCAGCATAAAAATTATTTACTAATAATGTCATAAAATGGCAAATTTAAACCCAGAAATTATCCAATAGTTTCACTAAACGATGCACATACGAATGGCGAATAGTGGTAAATTTATACAAATTTAAGAAAAAAAATAGGTTTATATTTATAAGATAACATCTATATAATAAACTGTGAATAAACCTACATGCAATTGGTATATAAAATATTCATTAGATATGTCAATAAGTAATGTTCTACTTGTTCTGAAATTAAACAATTGACATCCACAGATATGCAAATACAGTCCTATCATTTGACATATCTAGCAACCGATGATGGTCTACGTTGTTTCATTGTTATTGTTATTATTTGACAATATTATAACATTGGATCTATCTATTGATAATATCAACACCTCAGTTAGCATTGGAATCATCTATTGATAATACCTCCGGGAATGTTGGATTCATCTAAATATCTCAGCGAAGTAGATAAATGAGAAAAAACAGTAGCAAGATATATGTTATATGTCTTTGATTATTTAGCTTTCATGATTTTAATGACATCTGTTACAAGGCAATGTAATTACTCATTAAAACAAACTTTTTACCCAGTTTGAAAAAACTTTTCTTAGATAATAATTCTGAAGTTTAGCACAAGTACTCTCTAAATGATATGCTAAATACTTTTGATTTTAACATTTTATAATATTGCTGTTACATGTATATCTTTAATGCTATGTCTTGGGGACGATTGTCAAACTTGTTGCTTTATTTTAGAAGTAATGTTTTATGTGTGGGGTGGTGTATACTAAATCTTGGGCTTTCCAGTCAAAATTTTAAGTTTGCGCTTTGGTTACACTATTAAAAAGGGTTAAAAGCTATAAATACCATTTAACCAGATATATGACATTTCAAACGGATGCATTATACGTATAAACAGATAATGGATGACGTTATCAATGTTTGCTATATTCATGCGGTGTCATAATTATTTTCAGGAACAACAGTTGTGCTGTGAGAATCGATTATTGCCCAGCCAATTTCTCAAAATGCAGAAGGTGTTTGTTCAAGAGATACTCAAAGGTTCTGTTTTAAAAAACACTGATGCATGGGCTCTGTTCAAGTTTGACCCTAGCATAATAGATAAGGTTTATGATGTAGTAACAAAAAAGCTGAACAATATAATAACCAAAATAACTACACCTAAATTGAACTTCACTTTGCTTGGAATTTAATTCATATTGAAGTACTTAGCTAGCTAAAACACAGCTCCAACTTTGGAGCTTCCTATATAATTATTAGACTACAACATATATATAACATCATCAATCGGACATGGGAAGCTAGCTATTGTCATGAAGGTGAGTAATTCAGGTTCAAGCATTGCACAGACAACCCAAAGCATAGATATTTTGTTTATGACTTATCCATTTGCAAAAATAAAACTGCACAAACTATATGTCTATGCTTCCTATATTTAATTTTTAATTTTATAGCACCACTGCACAGGACTTTTATAAATAGATTGATAAATGATAATTAAAAATTAGCATCAGAACAACATCTCAAAAAGTTATGCATATAGCATTAGACGATATAGATATGATTATATTCCAAAATACTTGCATACCTCCTTGATATCTGAATCAGAATCAGCTGATATACACATTCCAAATAAATGTACACATATGAACAAATTAAATGGTGACAGTATTACAAGGTTAAAAAATTACCTCGCTATCCAAACCCCTTCATCGTGATCAGTACGTGCATAATTTGCATTTAAATCAACTTCTTCTTCTGATAGACTTACGCCAATGGAAAAAGGTGGATTCTCGTCAAATTGATTATACTCTTCTTCATCTACCACGTCGTCGATCCCAACAATGCGTCTTTTTCCAGGAAGGACAACAGACCACTTATGATCAGCTGGGTCGGTGACATAAAAAAACTTGTTTCACTTGAGATGCCAAGATGAGTGGATCGTTATCATGACTCACTCGATCAAAGTCAAAAAGTGTGAATCCATGTTCATCCACTTGTACATCACAATGGTTATCGGCCCATTTACATTGAAATAGAGGAATCGTGAAGTCCCTATATTCAAGTTCCCAAATATTCTCAATTACTCCGTAATATGACATTGTCTCATTTATTGGTTTGTTATCTTTAGCACTAGCAAATTCTCTTGAAGATGCTACGACACTTACTCCACTATTTTGCATTTTGCTCTTTTCATCCTGACGCTTCGTATGAAAGACATACCCATTAATAGCGTATACTTCATAAGAGATAACTTGAAATTTAGGCCCATACGCCAACCATTTTATTATATCGGAAACATTATGATTTGTTTGAGACAATTGAGACATTACCCTATCTTTAAACCATATGACTTATGAGCGGTTATGTTCATTTGTCAACCATCTTTCGTTCTTTGATGGATTTTGAGACTTTAGAATTATCATGTGCTCTTCCAAGTAAGGATGAACCTCACTAAGGTGCTGTAAAACAAGTAGGTGGGCTTTGTGAAACATATCATCACCAATTGACATCAATTTACACCCAATTATGCCTTGACCGTCAAGTCGCCCTTCATGTCGAGACTTGCAAAGTCCAATAGGTTCAACATCAGTTAGGTATTGAGTGACAAATTCAATAACTTCCTCGGCTACAGTACCTTCTACGATACTAGCTTCAGGTCTATATCTATTCTTTGTTTTTCTTTTTAAAGTTCCCATGTGCATTTCGAACGGATACATATACCTCATAAAAACAGGACCGCAAATCTTGATTTCTCTTACCAAATGTACAACCAAATGCACTATAACATCAAAAAATGAAGGGGGAAAATACATCTCAAATTGACACAAGGTAACAATAACATCGGCTAGTTGATCATCCAACATATCAGGATCAATCATCGTACTACAAATTGCATTAAAAAAAATACAAAGCTTTGTAATAACATGTCTAACATGTTTAGGCAATATACCTCGAATAGCAACAGGCAACAAATGTTGCATTAACACATGACAGTCATGAGACTTCATGCCCGTCAATTTCAAATCCTTCATTGATACACGACTGCTAATGTTCGAAGAATAACCTGATGGAACCTTGACACCACGAAGACACTCGCATAAACTAATTTTCTCTTTTTTGGATAATGTATAACATGCAGGAGGCAAATAGATACGTTTACCTTTCTCCACTGGTGCTAACTCCTTTCGAATACCCATTTTCAACATATCCTGTCTAGCTTTCTCACCATCTTTTGTCTTACCAGGTATATTCAAGAGTGTTCCAATGATACTGTCACAAACATTTTTTTCTATATGCATTACATCTAGACAATGCCTAACTTGTAAATGTTTCCAGTATGGAAGTTCCCAAAATATAGATTTTTTCTTCCACATGCCTTCTTGAAGAGGAAAGGCTTTGGAAAATACATTTTCAATATCCTTGATCCGTTCATATACATCATTTCCTGTTAGTGGCAAACGAGCAACTCTGCTTTCTATCCCCCCATTGAAAGGTTTCTTCTTTTTACGATAAGGATGATTGAGAGGGAGAAATCTACGATGATGCATATACACATTTTTCTTGCAAAAATGCAAGCGCTCAACAGCCATGTCGTCTTGACAAATTGGGTGTTAACCCTTAATTTTCTTCGACTCAAAAAGTATACGACTCAGTAAGTGTACGACTTAAAAGCTTCACGACCTACGACTCATGGCCCAGACGACTTAACGAGTTAACACTATCAACGACCTACGAGTTAAGAAGTGAACGACTTAAGTTATGTCACGACCTAACGAGTTTAAAAGCTAGCGACTTACGACCTAAGTGGTCTTAACGGTCTACGACTTAAGAGGATCTGCGACTTAACTACTCAGAGGACTTACGACTTAGTGACTTAAAAGAGCTAACGACCTAACTGCTGAAGGGACCTACGAGTTAGCAGGCCTACGACTTAAGGGGGTCTCCAACTAAACAGTTTGCGAGTTAAGGAAAAACTTACGACTTAAGGAACTCAAGACTTAGCTTAAGTCGTCCACGACCTAAAAGCTATCAGGTTAAAGTCCAGTGCCTGCGCCTATACCACTTTGATCCGATAAGTCGGCCACGACTTATGATTTATTATAAGTCGACCACGATCTAAGACTTAACTCCTACCAAGCCACGAACTGAATTCAGTAAGTCGCCCACGAGTTACCTTAAGTCAACCACGAGTCACGACTTATCTTAAGTCGGCCACGACTCATGACTTGGCAGAAACGTTTGTTCAGAATTTGACTCCTATAAATAGACCACCACTTCCAACATGAAGGGGACTTTGGGCCGATCATTTCTTCAAGCGTCGTTACTCTGCCGAGCTCTGAACTCATTCAACAATTGAAGATCTTCAAATATTCAAGACACTACAACAAGCTTCGAGAGGAATTTCATACATCCAACACGGATTCATCAAGTTTCATCATCGAAGTTTGAGCTAGTAGTCGAGATTGTCTATTTGATCAAACTGTATTGTTGTCATAAGTGTATTGTATCGAATTGTAACCGAATCAGTAATAAAAGACTATAAAGTGTACGTAGATCCAATTACGGGTCGAACCACTATAAATCTGTTGTCTTTTTACCGTTTTACTGCTATTTTCAGCTTGTATTCTGTTCCCGTACCAACGGGTGGTGCTTTCATGACTTTATTACACACACCGGGTGTTAGCGTTCACTTTTTAGCGTTAACATTTTGGTGCTTTCACTGAGAATTGAACTCAGGAAGATTTTCACCGTTGCTTTGCAAAGACTCATAAAAAGACCCTCTCTTAAAAACCAGAAGTTGATTCGAAATAATGGCTCCTAGAAGAAGAGGTAGACCTATCAGATCCAGAAATGCTCATGAAGGGACTTCCGCTTCCCCAACAGCAGACCAAGCAACTCCTACCGTTGGAGTCACCAGGGCTGAATTGAATGACGCAGTTTCTGGATTATACCAACAAATTGAAGCTCAAAACGCTTTGATGATGGATAGATTAACTGCTCTGCTCGGGGCAAATCGTCAACCAGAAAACCATCAAACGACCTTTCCTGAAATGCCACCTTTCCAAGCTGAGGGTTCTATGCCGCAGCCAACTTATCATGAACATGTTGACAGGCAAGCTGCAAAGAGGAGGACTGATGCTTGTCCGGAGATGTCTCTGAACAATAAAGAGTACCTGTCCGAAATGGTTGGCCGCATCATGAAAGAGAGCATGCAGAGGGAAGAGAATGAGAGTGACTGGGGATTTGCACCAAGCAGAACTCCGTTTACTGAAAAGATCCTGAGAGCGGAATTTCCAAGGAAATTTGCACCTCCTACTATCCAAGCCTATAGGGGAACGAGTGACCCTAATCATTTCCTATACAAGTATGATTGGCATATGACCGGTGCAAGAGCGTCAGACGAGATTAAGTGTCGATACTTTCCAGTGTACTTGGAAGGTGTGGCCTTACTTTGGTTCACAAAGCTTCCAATTCGGTCAATAGATCAATTCTCCGACTTGACGCAAAAGTTTAAAGAGCAGTTCAGATTGTATGCTTCAAAAGCTAAGGATATAATGTCACTGTCTAGTCTTGAACAAGCTCCCGGAGAATCAATCAAATCTTTTTTAAGCCGTTTCAATATAGCTGTAGCCGAAGTGGACAATGTAGAACCGCGTATGATCCTGACCTACTTGGTGCGAGGCATCAATTAATCGAGTGAATTTGGAAAATGGCTAAAAATGAAGGAACCAAATTCCCTTGAGAAGTTTTATAAAAAGGCCGATGAATTCATGCGCCTGGAAAGCCTTTCCGCCTCAACAAAAGTATTAGTTGCCAAGGACAAAGATAACGATCTTGCTTCTAACAGAAGAAATTCTGAGAATCAAAAAAGGGAAAACGACGGAGGAAAGAATCAGGGGAATGAGAAGAAACTCCGCCGCTTCGATCTTTCAGATTTTACTCCTTTAACTGATACACCAAGAAATATCTTTTTCGCAACAAAGGATGTTGTCAGGTATCCTAAGCCACCTGAGATGAAGAGAGGTGCAGTGCGTAATGGAAAATTCTGCCAATTTCACAATCAACCTGGCCATGACACTGACCAATGTCGCCAGTTAAAAAATGTGATTGAAGAATTGCTGGCGCAGGGTAAACTCCAACAATACGTTAAGAGAAGCGGAGTCGATCCAACCTCATCCACTCGGGGTCAACAACATCCTACCCATCAATCTGATTCTCGCAACAACGCTGCAGTACAAGATTCAGAAAAGCTTGTCATTAATGTTATCACAGGAGGTTCACATCCAGCAGGCAGAAGTTGGGACGACTGATAATTGTCCACAAAACTGCAGCTGGGGCATCTTTCACTTTCTCTGGCATATAAATCCGAAGCTATGAATCTAGTGCAAATGGAAAGTCAGCCCGGAGATTCTGAAACAACAATCACTAGCATCCATTTTTTACTTAACAGCATTGCTTAAATTTGTAAAATGATAATGGATGTGTAACTTTTGCATTGTAAACCGCTGAGAAATCAGTATGATTGAATAGTGAAAAAAGCTATGAATTCTGTGTTTTCTGTTAAAAAATGCCTGTTATATTTCGATGTGTAAATACTCTAAATGTATTGCTAAAATGTCGATCTAATATTGCAGGTCACTAAAGCGAAGCTCACCCATCGTAAAGCCAAGCGAGCCCTACAAATCACTTATTAAGCAAATACCAAGCAGCAAAAATTCCAGACTCAAATCCCATACAAGAGGAACTTCACATAAAAAGTTGGCGACGCCACTGTGTCAAGCACTCGTTGACTGGTTGCGGTCGTCAATATAAAAAGACATCCAACCAAGTAACTTGCGTTTACCCGGTGGAGTCACTTAACAGTGAAGTCTACTTCTTCGGATAAAGCAATTTACTTGCAAAAGAAAGGAAAACGCGCTTGGAAATAATGATAAAGGATCGTTGATTAGCAGATGATGAGGAAACATGGGCCGGCAAACACAGAAGCAGCCAAAAGGAGGTATGCCTCTCAATAAGAAGGCCGGTAGATTCACAAAAGGGACACCTTCCCAAGCAGAAGGAACAGGACCCTTGCTAACTGATCGTGATGCATCCGATCAGACAGCTTGTGTCCGTCCCATGGATCCAATCGCCTTTGAGACACAACCCTCCTGGCACACCAATCCACCAAGGCTCCTCTCCGGAAGCCGAAAAAGCCCTCTTCGGAGGCACATTTCTCCAGTGTAGAAGTGCAAAATGCTCCTCTTCGGAGGCCCACTTCACCAGAGCTGAAATGATAAAAAGCCCTCTTCGGAGGCACATTTCTCCAGTGTAGAAGTGCAAAAAGCTCCTCTTCGGAGGCCCACTTCAACAGAGCTAAAATGATAAAAAGCCCTCTTCGGAGGCACATTTCTCCAGTGTAGAAGTGCAAAATGCTCCTCTTCGGAGGCCCACTTCACCAGAGCTGAAATGCCAAATTGCTTCTCCTCGGAGACCAAAATCGCTTCTCTTCGGAGACCAAAATTGCTTCTCTTCGGAGACCAAAAACGCTTCTCTTCGGAGACCAAAATCGCTTCTCTTCGAAGACCCAAAAACCTCTTCGGAGGCACACTTCACCATGCTTGAAGTACCAGACATAAGCCCTCATCGGAGGCATAAAAACAAAGCCTTCTCCGGAAGCACTAAAAAAAAAAATTCTTCAGAAAGTTCACTTCACTGCATAGGAAAATCCACTTTTTAACAAATGAAAGTGATCATCCCCGAAAGTTGAAGTGCTCTTCAGAAAGAAAGAGAAAGTAAAAATTTCTCCAAACACGAGATATAGTCTATTAAAAGAAGAATGATTCTTCCATTAAAAGTGGAATAGTTATTCTCTGAAATAACAGTATCAGTCTTGTAAAAGCTAGAAATGTTGCAATGCACTTGTGATATGGGGGCAATACTATACAATTCAATTATATTAATAAAAGTAACACGCAAGCAACATACCAAAAGTCCATTGCAATATCACGGAAAATAGATGTGGAATAAATGCATTCTCAAACACAGACAGAAAAGTTTGTACAAGTAAAAGGAATCGTTTATTCTACACTAAAAAATGAGAAACAGATGCATTCTCACATACACAAGAATTTGTACAAGTAAAGTATCTATTTTATTCAATACCATGAGAAATTTTTACATTGTGCAGATTACAAAAAAAAGCGGGGACCGGTACCCGCACAATCTCCGGTCGATACAAGCAAAAAGTAAGACAAGAAGCCCAGTTTATTACTCCTTCTTCCCACCTTTGGTATCCTTGCCTGGTTTGAAGACCAGTTTCGGGATCCGGCGTGGACGAGATGGAGAAGGAGGAGTAGTTGGGTCTTTTTCAACATTTTCTTCCTCAACCGAAGCGCTCTTCTTCTTCTTCTTCAAGGCACGCTTCCCTTTCCTTCTCGAGGAAGACTCACTTCCAGGAGTAGTAAGAAATGTGGAAAGTTTCGTGTCATCATCGAGAGACTGCTCCGGAGTCTTCTCGCCTCCTTCAAGTTCCACAGCCCTTTGCTCCTGCGAAACAACCGGATCGTCCAAGTCTTTGAGGGCTTCTATTTTCTCTTCTTGCGATCCCGGTTGAGAAGCTGGAAGAGGAGTAACTTGAGAAGAAGAGGGAGCGGCAGCCAAAGAAGGAGAAGTTGGCGCAACTTTCGGTGCTTCTGCTACAGAAGGAAAGAAGTCAAAATTAGTGTTCTCCGAAAAAAGAGAAAATATTGGATCACGAGGACTTAAGTAATAAGCGAGAAATTCATCCAAATCAATTGAATCAAATGAATAATCCACTTGAGCCAGATCTGACTTGAAGTTACCTAGAGAGATCGGTCTGGACAAATCAATTTCAAATTTATCAGCCTCAGTTTCTTCTTGGCTCTTCTCTTCAATTTGGGTAAGAGGAGTCTCGAAAGTATCGGGTTTATCTTCGACATCTTTTACAGCAGGTGGAGAGTGAGAGCTAGAACCGATGATATCAACATCGTTCAAAGTCGAAGTGTGGACAGGGGCAGTTAGAGATACTTTCTTTTCTGGATGCTTCTCTGCCACTGTCCCGGCTCTAGCTTCGGCAAGTTTCTCTTTGCCTCTAGCAAGCGCATCACGTGCTTCATCATTCAGATAAATCGCTGCAAGGTCTGCCTCCGCATAGCTAGCAAATGCGTCAACTACGGCCTCCCAAACTTCGGCCAATGTAATCTCGTATTTGGGGCCCAAGAACGAAAGACTGCCGCGGCCCAGAACGCTGTGCATATAAAAGTCAAATAGAGTAGAATCGATGCTAGCTTTAGTGGCTTCGTGAGACTCTTCGGCCGCAACTTGTCCAGCAACCGTGTCATCACGCTCCTTCTCAACTTTAAGAAGCTTAGCTTTCAGCATCTCAATCTCCGAATTTTGGGACATAATTGTTCCCCGCAGCTTAGCATTTTCTGTGCGATATTTCTCAAAAATGTGCTGCTCAGCTGCAAGCTTCATTTCGGCGTCCCTTTGTGCAGCATGTGCGTCACGCACTTGCTTCTGAAATACTTCTTCCTTTTGAGTGTGCGATGCAGAAGATGAGGCAAGATCTTCCTTAAATCGCTTGACTTCAGATTCAAGCTTTGCGTTGTCGTCTGCGATGCTCGTCATCTCCGCATCATGCTGCTTACACCATTTATCCCATTCAGCTTTATCGTTCTCCAGAGTCAACATATTTTCAAGATTCATGTGATTGACTCTTTGAAGTTCATCGACAAGTTTCTGCCATTGCGACATCCTCTCAATGTTAAGCCTGACTGCGTCAAGACTTTTAAGCATGTCTTGCTTATCAATCGGGACCAAATCAAGGTCAAAGCGCACTCCTTTTAAGCACCAATTCGGAAATCGGCTCTGAAGTGTTGGAGGGCCGTCTTTAACTTGATATTGTGGCCTTGAGATGATTGCTTGAATGTCAGTTTTCTTTAAAGGAGGAGAGTCGGCCGGGATATTAGAAGATATAGGAGCGTCAGTTTTCTCAGAAATTGCAGACGCGTCCTTTTCATCAAGTTTAACCCGTTTACTCGGGTCATCGATAGCATGCTTCTTCCCTTTGTCATCATGATACTTTCTTTTATGGGAGTCATCGTCCCTCCTTCTTTGCTGCTCTTCGTAAGCACGCCTTTCTTGAGCTTTTCTAGCTGCACGCTCTTCGTCAGATTCTTTGCGGGTGGGAAGATAACGTCCATAATCGTAAGAATCGCGCCCTCCGTAGCGCCGAAAGTTGTCATAATATGAGACAGTTCGCCCCATTATAGAACCTAAAATTGAAGAAAAGACAAGTCTTAGGAATCTTCAAATTAAGGAGGCTAAGTGCATATAAGTGCTAAGCATCCTAAGTGTGTGTGATGTGCGAACTACGCGCGTCAAACTACAAACCACTCTTTGGTTGGGGAGTGATAGCAGATTGAGAAACGGGAGTTGATTCTTGAGCCGACAAAGTTTGCTGCAAAGTAGATGTTGCTTCTGTTACAGGAGAAGTGACTTTTGTTATGTCATTTTTAAAGAGCTCTCAAGAAGTTATCATTATATCACTTAAGCCATCGAAGGTGTCATCACCATGGTACCCGGTAGAGCTTTCCTTTTCAGCCTCCACATCGGCTGACTTTTCAGAGATTCGAGGATTTTCTTCCTCTTCGATAATTGGGGCAAGTGCCAGTTTGCTGGACGGGCCCGCAACATCGGTAAGTGTGGGACATTTTACCAGTGAAGTTTCAGTGGCAGTTTCCTTCGGTGTGGGGTCTTCAACAGAAAGTGGGGCATTTGCTGCCTTCGAAGGAGAGTTGGGAACTTCGTGAGGCTGAGTAGAGCGAGAAGAATGAAGAAGTCCGAACTGATGAAGAAATTCGTCTTTCAACAAAAATTTCACGTCCCGCTCTTCAATCGGTACAGCCATAAGCCTCTCCAGAGTTTGCTTGTTGCCGAGATTCCTAGAAGGAGGGGGAAGCGCTGAAATACGAAAGCAAAGTTAACACTTGATGATTCATACTTCACATAAACTCAAAAAATAGAAGAAGTAAAGATAGATAATCTTACTTCCTTCCTTCCACACAGCGTAGAATCCCGGGGGACAGCGAACATAAAAGAATTAAGTCAAGAATCCGTGAGCACTATCGGGAAGGCCAACAATCAATTTACGGTTTCTGGCACTTCTCACGACAGTAATAGAAGGATGATCTTTGGTTTTGGTGAAAGAGCACAAGTAGCATATCTCGTCGAAATTCGGAAGTCGCTCAAGAGTTCTCCCAAATAGCACACATAGCCCCATTAAAATGGCGTAGCCATTGGGATGTAGCTGAAATGGGGAAATGGCCAGTTGTCGGAGAAGATGCTGGAGAAAGTTATTGAAAGGTGGAACGGCTCCACTAAGGCACATCTGTCGATTCACTGCTACAAAGACAAGAGGCGCTACATCAGCAGTGCTATTCTTCTCAGGGAGGATGGCATCAGCTTCAGCAATGCCAAACTGAGTGCACAATTGCCGAAAAACCCTGTACGATAGAGTGGTAGAAGCTCTTTCTGGGGGATTGACTAAAGGAGCTGGAATAGGAGTGGACTCTCCGGTCTGGACTGTTACATCTCCTTGTTGAGAAGTCATTCTACACAAGCAACTGGATATTCAAATATGAAGGTGCACATTTCCTAAATAGTGTGAAGTGTTGTGCAAAACTAGTAAAGATAACAAGTAAATACAACTGGAATTAAGATAGTTGGTAACTGATTGATTATCGAATTTCAGGACTTGTTAATTTAAAGTTCAGGTACAGTATTAAGTGTAAACTGGTCATTTTCAGTTGACTGTTTTAATGTTGCTTTAATACTTTGCTTGAATCTGTTGATTTAGAGCACTTCGTTCACACAATCTATTTATGTCAATTATCTGTTATTAGCTAATCTGTCATTTGATGCGGGCGGTCAGTGACAGTATATTCGTCCCAATTTTCTGTAAATGTGGTATTAAACAGGTTGATTAATTTGCAAGTTAGAATGATCTGTGAAAAGATGCAGCAATTCAAAGTTCAGCAGTTCAAAGTTCATGCAAAACACAAGTCTTGAGTCGCCAACGACTTATATGTTAACTCGTCCACGGCTTAAGGACTTTAAGGCAAGACAGGACAGGTCATTTCGATTTTAGGTCGTTGATGCCTTGAGTCGGCAGTACTTCAAGTCGTTAAGTCGTGTAAAAGAAGAAAGAGACTTCAGGTTAAAGCGAGGCAATTTCCCTAAGTCCTAAGTCGTCCACGACTCAAGGCTTATGTCGTGACAGGCTTAGGTCGTACAAGGCTTATGTCGTGATAGGCTTAAGTCGTACAAGGTTTATATCGAATGAGGCTTATGTCGTAGGTCGCAAGACGCTACTAAACCGTGACCATGCTAACACCTCACTCCATTGGACCCATTGACTTTTCTCCTAACCCGTTATCCTCCAAACCCGATAACCTCTCAATCGACTATGATCCTTATCCTCATTCTACCACACCATTGAATCACCCAAAAGCCAATTTCAGATCGCCAAAGCCTCGTCAACCTAATCAATTATTAAACCTGAAATACAGTGATCGCTCATCTTCATCGCCCCATTCATCTAAAGCTAAAGTCGAGCAGAATCAGGTTCACGAACTGACAAAGCGGTGGAATTCGCAACAAAAACATTGCACGAGAGGATGGATTAAGTACAAGGAGGGGAATTCGCGAATTAATGATGATTAAGGATCGAGAAGGAAGCAGGAACACTTACGCAACGAAGAATCGAGGGTCGAATTGGTTGATTGTTAGAAAGGGAAAAATTTGCCTTGAGAAAGCTCGGAGGAATATTAATGGCAGATACGACTCAGGAGATAGGCAATGAATAGAAGGAACGACTCAAGCTTTTTATACCTCGGGACAGTGGAACACGAAAAGGCACACACGAGTTAAGGTAAGTCGAAGCACATGACCTACGACTTAGGCGTGTACTTCGAGGGGCAAATGTTAACCCTTAATTTTCTTCGACTCAAAAAGTATACGACTCAGTAAGTGTACGACTTAAAAGCTTCACGACCTATGACTCATGGCCCAGACGACTTAACGAGTTAACACTATCAACGACCTACGAGTTAAGAAGTGAACGACTTAAGTTATGTCACGACCTAACAAGTTTAAAAGCTAGCGACTTACGACCTAAGTGGTCTTAACGGTCTACGACTTAAGAGGATCTGCAACTAAACTACTTAGAGGACTTACGACTTAGTGACTTAAAAGAGCTAACGACCTAACTGCTGAAGGGACCTACGAGTTAGCAGGCCTACGACTTAAGGGGGTCTCCGACTTAATAGTTTGCGAGTTAAGGAAAAACTTACGACTTAAGGAACTCAAGACTTAGCTTAAGTCGTCCACGACCTAAAAGCTATCAGGTTAAAGTCCAGTGCCTGCGCCTATACCACCTTGATCCGATATGTCGGCCACGACTTATGATTTATTATAAGTCGACCACGATCTAAGACTTAACTCCTACCAAGCCACGAACTGAATTCAGTAAGTTGCCCACGAGTTACCTTAAGTCAACCACGAGTCACGACTTATCTTAAGTCGGCCACGACTCATGACTTGGCAGAAACTTCTATTCAGAATTTGACTCCTATAAATAGACCACCACTTCCAACATGAAGGGGACTTTGGGCCGATCATTTCTTCAAGCGTCGTTACTCTGCCGAGCTCTGAACTCATTCAATAATTGAAGATCTTCAGATATTCAAGACACTACAACAAGCTTCGAGAGGAATTTCATACATCCAACACGGATTCATCAAGTTTCATCATCGAAGTTTGAGCTAGTAGTCGAGATTGTCTATTTGATCAAACTGTATTGTTGTCATAAGTGTATTATATCGAATTGTAACCGAATCAGTAATAAAAGACTATAAAGTGGACGTAGATCCAATTACGGGTCAAACCACTATAAATCTGTTGTCTTTTTACCGTTTTACTGCTATTTTCAGCTTGTATTCTGTTCCCGTACCAACGGGTGGTGCTTTCACGACTTTATTACACACACCGGGTGTTAGCGTTCACTTTTTAGCGTTAACATTGGGCATGCTTTAGCACCTTTTGTACTATATCCAGACAAGTTACCATATGCGGGAAAATCATTTATAGTACAAAAAAGCATGGCGTGTAATGTACATTCACTTCTACTATATGCATCAAATACGCGCACACTTTTATCCCACAAAAGTTTTAGATCATCAATAAGAGGAGCTAGATAAACATCGATGTCATTTCCTGGTTGTTGTGGTCCCGAAATCATAAGAGACAACATAATGTACTTGCGCTTTATACTCAAGTAAGGTGGAAGATTGTAAATCACCAAAAGAACCGGCCAAGTACTATGTTGACTGCTAAGATTGCCAAATGGATTTATGCCATCTGTGCAAAGACCAAGTCTGAGATTTCTTATTTCTTCGCCGAAACTAGAATACATGGTATCGATATTTCTCCACTGGGGAGAATCGGCTGGATGCCTTAGTAATCCATCATCCTTCCTCACATCTGCATGCCATCTTAAGTTTTTTGCATTTTCTTTATTTGCAAATAAACGTTTAAACCTTGGTATAATGGGCAAATACCATAAAACCTTTGCTGGAGGCCATTTCTTATGTGGGTCATTATGAACATTTTCTCGCGACTTGTAACGGGATAATCCACACTTAGGACACTCATGCAAGCTCTCATATTCATTTCGATACAATATACAATCATTTGGACATGCATGTATCTTTTTGTATCCTATGCCAATTGGACACATAATTTTCTTTGCCTCGTAATTAGAAGTAGGAAGCTCGTTACCTTCCGGTAGCATGTCTTTCAAAAGTTCCAACAATGATGTAAAACTTATATCACTCCACCCGTGTTTTGCTTTTAAATTGAAAAGCTTGAGCACAGCAGACAATATTGTAAACTTAGCACAACCAGAATACAAAGGCTTCTCAGCATCAAGTAATATTTTTTCGTACAATTTTGGCTCTTCCATCAAATGTTCTTGAACATCATCAAACATCTCATTAACATTGTCGATCTCATCAGTCTCATCATTTACCTCGTTATTCACGGTACCTTCCCGGTCATCCTCATCAGTGTAATGATTACTAGAACTAGGTGTACTAAGTGTGCTTTCACCATGCCATATCCACTGTGTATAATTTTGCTTGAACCCATACCGAATTATGTGATCCCTGATCTGATCTATGTTACGAAATCTCCTCCTATTCTGACAACGTCTACAAGGGCAAAAAATTGTTTCTTCTCTTCTTGTTAATTGATCATTCAACGCACACTTGATGAATCCTTCCATTTTGTTCAAGAACTCATCATCACTACGTTTCACATTATACATCCAATTACGATCCATGTGAAATTGCCAGAGACGCACTGCATAAGCAAAAAAAAAAATCATAAGTGTTTCTTATGTTTGTTTGTTTGGATATTACACTGCACACACACACATGTTTAAAATTACACTGCACACACCTCTACAGAAATGTACTCACGCTCTGACACTGCACATCCTCATGTATAAACACGCACATGGCACAGAACACTCACTTAGCAGGTACCACTCAACCAATGCAAACACACTTATTTGCGCTTGCACACACGCTCATGAACACACTTACACCAACCTGCTATACCCTCACAAGCAACGCAATGCACCCATGAATAATTTTATTTGTTGCAAGTTGGAAAAGGCAGTGAAGGAGATAATATAACCAAATTAACATAGACAGTCTAGTAAAAAGAAGCTTTGGTAGGAGAGAAATAAAATTCCAAACCATTTCAATTCAATGCAAAAAAATCATAAAGCAAATCAGCCACCCCTTCTCACCGTGCCAGCAAAAGAATCTTTGCCTTGTGAACAGTATCTGAAATCAACCTTTGTTAGGGGACAACTACTGTTAATGTAATAAACAATATTGGTTTGTCTAATGTTTTTTATCACCTTTAAGTTAAAGAGCATAAAACATGTCAGAAAGAAAATTGGTAAATGATGTACTTAGAAGATTGAACAAACCAGCTAAAGTGGATAAGTGAATCATGAGTCTTCAAATATAAGCACTGTTAAATTCAGTTTTGAATATATCGATAAAGTTAATAGCAATTCGGTGCACTTCATCTTAATCAAATCACAAGTTCAAATAAATAAGATAGTTCGGTGATTCTTTCTATCTAGCTGCCAACAAAGAATGATACCATGCAGAGTTTTCCAAATGCAATGCAAATATGCAAATCACAAAGAATGTTAGCCTATATTATATATTTTCAAACTAAAATACAATAGTAATGTTCTTGGTTTTATAGGATTATACAATATTTTGGTAGACCAACTGTAATAATAAACTTATTAGTAGTAGTTCATTTTAAATTGAACTTCCACAACATGTATAATCCAAATTTCCTAAATTATAAGCAAGAAAGTTTTATACGGTTATAATTTTAAACTAAAATTCAGCATCAACTTAGAGTCCATAGTTTTACATGATAATACAAGATTCTGGTGGCCCAACTGTAATGATAAACTTATTATCAAAGCCCTCACTGTCTTTAATTTTAAAGCCTCAAGTATTAACCGACATAAAAGGTACATAGGAGACCAAGCAAAAGCATAAAAACAATAGAAGAAGAAATAAAATTGAAGACTGAAGAAATCAAGAACTCAGAAGGCAACATCTCAGTGTACACATATGGAACAACATCTTAGTGTACACATACAGTTCTTCCACACTTACATGCCCCTACCACTCTTCTAAACTGCTAACTGTTGCCTCACAACACACTGTTGCTAACAACTTGACCATATTCAAATGAAATTAAAAGGAAACTAACTGTCTTCATTTTTATTTAAGGAAATATTGAACCATAAACGTGAAAGTGACAAATGGTTAAAGTACAACAACTAAAAAGCATTAAATTCAAAGATAATTTATTGAAGCAGCTACTTAAGTTCAAGATGTTTTAGCGAATACTAGGAAGAATATATTTCTTAGCTTTACAGGTTTCTTTTCTGTTTTCACTGTTATTGTGAATATTTCATTTACCATTTAGATATAGAGAAATATAATCAAAGGGAAATAACTAAACTCTTTGGTCAATTTTCAAACCAAAAAAAAAGTTAGACGGATTCACCACAAGCTATGATAAAACATAATCAAAGGGAAATAATTTACTTAAAAACAAACTCCACAGTCTTCCTAACATTATACAAAAATGAAATTAAAAGGAAACTATAGTGAAAGAGGAAATATACTTACTAGGATTCACCATAAATGAAAGGAAGTTGTCGGTCTCTCCTTCGTAATCCCTCACTCCAAGTAGGCCTACAAAACTACAGTATAACTTAAAATCAAAGAAAAAATAGAAAGGATAACCTAGAGCAAATAAGGTAAAATAAGTAAGGAAAACAAGCGTGGGATTGATATTTCTATAGATTTTCAACCTTTTTTCTAAAGTCCTGCTTATTCAGATCCTAGCAAGTTTGCACTAATACTATATAACTGAATAAAATTGACGATCACTAGACATGGAAACAAAAAAATCGTGAATTCTCATTCATGTCAGCTTGGAATTAGGTTAGAGAGAGCGGGAACGAACTTACATAGTGAATACTCATCTGGAATTCATCGTGCTCACCCAAAATGCAATTATGCGCTCTACTTGCAAAATCAAACTAGTTATAGACCAAAGAAAAAGTTGCAAGATGGAACGACTCAATCGATGAAGTATATGTCTTATGCAAACAAAATTCGGAAACCAACATACATCTACTTTCCAGTGCTCATATTTAAACAGCTCATGGAAAAATTGTAAAACCAAACTACAGTTACCAAGAATCACATGCAATGATATACATAACATATTTGACTAATTTTCAATGGGAACAATAGCAATAGATCAATCAGCAAACAAATAAACATTGTGATTATGACATTAATCTGGCACAAATGGTTCAAATGCAACATGATAATATTTTAAACTATTGATTCACCAAAATATATCAAATGGAACAGATGGTGGAAAATTGTAAGCAACTACTAAAAAATACAAACATCAAAGAAGTGGAAATAAGGGGAGTCGAACCTATCTTTGGGGAGTTCGGATTTGAACCCCTAAATCCACCCCGAATCGGCAACATGAATGGAGAACGGCAAGGCACAACACAGAAGAAAACAGCAACCGAAGACTATAACAAGGAAACCAAGCGTGGGATTGATATCGTTCGCGGGTAGAGAGAACGGTAGTATAATGGGTAGAGAGAAGGAATAAAATAACGAAGAAGATGGGGCGGCAGTAAAATAACGAAGAAGATGGGGCGGCAGTATAATGGGTACCTAAATTTTTCCTCTAAAATTTAGCGTTCGCGGGAAAAGAGGGGGCGGGCGAAATGGATTTGGGGGAAAAGTAGTGTGCCTATTGTGTCGGTTTTTGGACAACCGATGCTATTTTATTTAGTTGTGTCGGTTGTTCAAACAACCGACACAAATAGATCTATTGCTTCCCTCCAATTGTGTTAGTTTTTTAAGAACAACAGATGCAAATTACATTTTTAACATTTTCTTCTTACCCCATAAGTCAATAGTTTCGGTTGTT
This sequence comes from Allium fistulosum, assembly GCA_030737815.1. Lineage (NCBI taxonomy): Eukaryota > Viridiplantae > Streptophyta > Magnoliopsida > Asparagales > Amaryllidaceae > Allium > Allium fistulosum. The sequence goes on along the minus strand of CM060908.1, from coordinate 968,197,707 downwards.
AATGAACAACCGACACAAATTACACTATTTGTGTCAGTTTTATGGACAACCGACACAAATGAGGCGAAGCAGCTGATCTGTTTTGTACTAGTGGATGCTTCATCTGCCACAAGCATTGCTCCATATGTGGAAAGCCCCTCAAACTTTTGAGTGTATTCAGTGACACTCAAAGTTCCTTGCCTAAGTCTAATAAATTCTTCTAGTAAGGTGGACTTAGCTGATGCTGGTACGAATCTTGCTTCCAACATCTCCTTAAATTGATTCCAAGTGATTTCATTCTCACCTCTCCCTGCAATGATTACTTCCCACCAGCTTAAAGCTGCTCCTTTCAGCTGTCTTGAAGCCACTTGCCTCTTCCTTTGATCATCAAGCTGCATGTCATTGAAAATCCTATCCAATGTTCTCAACCATGCTTGAATTTCCATGATACTTTATGTCCCTTCAAAGCTTTTGCCTCCTAAATGAGTATAAGTCTTGAGTAATTTGGAGAGCTCTTCTTGGGGATTTTCTTGCCTTTGTCCTGCCCCATCCCTAAATGCTCTCACCAAATCTTGCAGATTGACCATTGGTGGTGCATTGGAGGATCCAGCTCCCTGATTTGGTGGTCTTCCTACCATAGTTTGCTAATAATAATTTACATAGCTAGTTAGTTTTTTTTAACCCAAACTTGATCATCCAGTGATCAATCCCTACAAAATATTTTACTTATACCTTGTTTCTTAAGTTTTTAATTTCATAGAAAGATTTGATTTTAATTTTTCAACTATGTTTTAGTAACATAGCTCTGATACCAAATGAAATGACCCTCTCTTTTTATACCTTAATTTGTAAGGTTTTTTTTTACATAGAGACATATATATATATATGAGATATACATATACATATTTTCATATATATATATATATATATATATATATTTCTGAAGCCTAGAGTCATCTTTTTTTCTTTTTACCTAAACAACTTATCCAGGATCATAATCTTTACCAATATAAATATATCAGTACATTCATAAAGACATGCACATACATGTGAAGATGTATATGCCTCTCTTGTTTCAATCAGAGTTTTGGAAAACAAGAGGATATTTGATTGATTAAGTTTAATCAATCCACACATAGTTCAGTACAAATCTATACAATAAAATTTCCAGCCATACATGTATCAATATATATATATATATATATTTTAAACTCCTGATTCCTAGCTGAATTCTTTATGGAGTATATTTCCTAAAAACCAGATAATTGTGTTATGGTTATCTATAAATTTATGGTGTAGTGTTTGTGCTTTGGAAAATGATATAAGCTTCTATCATTATCTATGTTTGATTTTCTTATAAAGTCTGTTCAGAGTACTAACTCTTTTCTGAAATGTTTTGAAGTGTGAAATCATATTGCAAAGGCTTAATTCTTTGATGACATGGTGCTAAGCTAAATGAAATGCTAACCTAAGTGAGTTCACATATCTATGGGTACCCAGAAGAACATGGTTCAACCAGACTCTTTGTTCTGGTAGAACTCTTAGGGTCTAGAAAAATACATTTTTGCTCAAAGCCTTAATGAAATGGACTTCAGATTCATGTTAAAAATACAAAGGTAACTGGTGTGTTAATATCTGTACAAAACATGCTTAAATATTCACATATATGCAACTTTTATGGAACTTGCTTTCAACTCCTATATTACAGACCCTTCCCTTATTTAAAAATAAGGCATAAAACATTTGTATAAAACAAGTTGAATTATGGAAACATTACAGACATATAAAAATACATTCTCCCTATGCTTATTATCTTTTGTATACATATGCCATGGTAGAAAAATAAAACCATTTAATTTTTCTGAGATTCAACTATCCAGATTATCCAGAAACTTAACCTTTTTCAAAGACTCAAGATTGACTAATACATTTATAAAATGTAACCACCCTATTTATCATAGTGTTCTTGCTAAATCCACTTGAAAAATTTTGATTAACTTCTTTAACATATCAGACATTAACTAGATTTATAGATTCCAGATACAAGTCAATTTCTTAACAAAATACTTAGCAAAATATCCACCCAATATTCAACACTTAATACAAGTAGCAATTTAAATTATCAATACATGCGGATTTCATCATTTAGGCTCTTATCTAACTAAGTTTAGCATGCTATAATCTTCTTCTCAAAGCCTTGCTCCTACTCCTACTTAGTTGCTGCAGTCCCTGAAAATGCATTTGAAGCTGCCCCATTTTAAATGAGACACCCAATATGCCATTAGCACACTAGGGTCAAACACATGTCTGGTATGAGAAAATCCACTAAAACAATTTGTAAATCAAGTTAAAGTTAAAACATGGATATATGTATATAACTCTACCTTTAGAAAACAAGTAATTCATGTGTGCATGTTCTGTGTCAGTGTGCAGGTGCACACTTTAATCTGTCTTTCCAGGAACCTCAAGAAAAACATGGTACATTCATACATTCATATAATTCAATCATGAATCAAATAAACATCCATACAACAAGGAAACCACCCAAAATGAATTAAATCATTTATTCACAATCCAAATTTTATTCCAGGAAAACTCTAGTTCCTCTCTATATCAAATTCTTTTATCTTGATATATTTATCTATCTTGGTCTCATCTGCAATTAATTGAATCAATGGACACACTATAATGAACTAATTCACTCCATTACACAAAGATCTCAGGACTTAAACAAGCCATGTGTCAACTTGTATTACTCAAGAAAACAAGTCATTCCTGCAGTGTTCTTGACCCCCATTTCCTAGTCAGGTTTAAGTTAATAATAACTCTTTTGATTTTTCATGACTAGACAATTCAGTGATCCATTTCACTAACTAAAACATCCATATCATGGCATCTCATATTATTCATAACCAAACAGAGACAAACATGCAAACATCCATTGGTGACTAAATAAATAAGATTCTGTGTGTATATATATTCTGGTATTTTAAAAGGGGTATAGGCAACTAACATTGGCTTATGGCTTTTGAGAGAGTTTTTCCTTTTGCAAACATTTGTGCTTGAGTTAAACTCAGACTGGCCAAGTTTCACTGAATCACAAAATTTGTTTGTTATGCATATGAACATTTATATCTATTTTCATTGAATCAGGAGCATCAGCATATTGGCAACCCTATTGCACCCCTAATTCCTTTTTGTCTCAAGCCTCAGCACTTATACATGAGTATGTTGCAGCTCAACATTGTTTACATCTTTCTGGGTTGAGCCAAAACCAACACTACTTGCCTATTTTCAACACTTTATTTTCTGGGTATTTGTTTATGTTCCTAAACATTAACATATCAGAGATCTGGGTTTATAAAACATATATGTATACTAATAATACTTAAGGCTTTCAAATAAAATAAGTAGAACAACCAAAGAGAATCAAAACATTTTTAGTTCTAAAATCACAGATAAGAAATCACATATGAAAATACACTTTCAAGAAAATTACTTATAACTGGCTGCCTACATTTGGACTTATTGCCTTAGATTTTGAGTGAGTTTTCTCACCTAGCTTTCTTTCACTTCCTAGTTGACTGGTAAGCCTCTACCTTCATATCATTTCTTCACTTGTATTATATTTATGTAATATCTATGTATTTTTCTCAAGAGCTATCCGGGAAGAAGAAGGTTTCTCCTCTCACTGCCTATTTATGCAGGGTTTCTCTTAGGGATTAAGGCACTAGCTAAAGACATTTTTGCCCATCATAAATTATGCCATTTGCATTTAGTTTTTAAACCCAAAATCTCACCCTCCCCGGCTTGAGTTTGTGGAAAGAAAAGTGGTTATATTCTTTTTTTTGGTTAATTTCAGAAATTTGCTTTTCCAGAAAATACTTTTTCCTTTGTCTACAATCATGCTAAAAGTGTGACTTGATTTGTTATTTATCAAATACTCTTCCTAATTCTGCCTATACCAAGCATTTCCCTGTTTTTTCTTATTTTTCCTATTTTTTAGCTTTCATGTAAATGGTATGTACTTCCTTCATTTATTTATAAGAGGGCTACTCCTTTTTATATCCTCATTCTTTTTCTTTCTGCCTATAATTAAAATATGTTTGTATATCTTATTTTACTGATTTGAACTCTAGTATCTTATTAACATATCTATATATATATAAGTATATAAGTCTTACTTAAATAATTAGCACACACATATGTATATATATATATATTTATACCTCATTCTGTACTGACACACACATGCACATGTACACTAAAAAATATTCAGTAGCATCCATATATGTATATTTACTTATGCATATAGCTTTTAAGGATTTAATCTATATATATATATATATATATATATATATATATTTCCATACACATCAATATGTATTTTTTTTTAGAGTTCAGGAATTTAGCTTTAGTTCATGTGCATTTCCTGTGCACACATGTACACACATATAGATACACTATCAAGTTATATCAATTCCTCTTTAAAAATTATTTTAAACTTATTTATATTTTTCAGAATAAATTCCTAAAATCTTGGGTCATTACATTAAATCTTTAAATCAAAGATTTAACTTATAGCTTTCAAAACAATTTCATTTCGAATGGATTAAACAAATCACCATTTTAAATCTGTTAAAAATAAACAGATTTAATTCATAGCTTTCAAAAAGAATTCACTCATAACTTGGAAAACCATTTTTCAATTCAAACTTGAAATTCCTTTAACTTAAATTGGAATTTCATTTCTCAAATTAAAGCTTTTATTCTTTGAAACAATTAGTTTCCATTCTGGAAAACTAATTACATTTACATAAGTTAAAACCATTCAAGTATAAAACTTGGATTAAATTCCTTAAATTTCCAAAACCATACTTTTAAATGGTTAAAAAATCCCTATGAAACACATTTATAACTGGTATGGTCTTTTTAGACCATATTTTCAAATCATTGAATTCAATTCCAAATATTAAATTCAAATTTAAATCAAATCATTAAGATTTCAAATTTTATTAAATCAATTGAACTCATTTTCAAAAGCTTTCCATTCAAATTCCAAAACTATTTTGGATTCAAGAATTCAATCTTTATAATTGTCAAAAATCTGCGACTTAACTGATTTCCACGTGAAGTCCATATTTGTGTGTGTAAAAGTGTGGTCCAGGGATTTAACACAATAGTTCAATAACATCATCATCACAGATTCAAATACAGAAATATAGTTGATAAGCGGTATAACTATAACGCTTATCTTTTATTCACAGATCATAAATAAATATATATTGCAGATAATAAAAATTACATTCATCCCAGATAAATAACTACAGTGCAAGTCACACACAAATCAGGATGTATCACAAAGCATCACAAGTTAGGGATATCAAACTATTCACAGCCTTTAATAGAATACAGTTATCTATAAATGAAACCAAATTAAGATATCTGATTAATCTAAACCACATTATTTGCCTATGGATAATTTCTAGTCAACGTTAATTAATAATTAATTAATTACAAACATTTAATTAATTATTCTTTAATTAATCATTAATTACCCTTTATTAATCATACTCTAATTTCGTTAAGTAATTATCCTTAATTAATTACACAAATTAATCATTCTTAACCAATTACAGTAATTAGCCTTTAATTACTTCATTAATTAATTAACTAAAGTTAATTACATAAATCCTTAATTAATTACATCAATTAATTAACCTTAATTAATTATCCATTAATTAATCACATTAATAAATTATCCTTTAGTTATTAATTAATTACCTTTAGTTATTAATTAATAAATTAATCTTTAATTACACTCATTAATAAATCTTTAATTATTAATCATCATTAACAATATAAATTAACTTAACTTTTAAGTTAACAAATTAAAACACATTTGATTAATTCCTTAATTATTAATTAATTAAATTATTTATTCACTCTTTAATTATCTGATTAATTAATTAAATCTTAAATCATTTAAACTAAATTAACTTTAAGATAAATCATTCATTTCATTAATTTCTTAATTATCATTATTATCTAGATTTAACATCTTATCTTGATTTATGCTTAATTATATTACTAAATTAAAATAAAATAATTTTAACTTAACAAATTTAAGTTAACCAGTTACATAACGTCTTAAATCAAATTTTAAAGAATACATTTACAAATGAATTTTTATTTTAAGAAAAGTCTTAAACTCGATTTATTTAAATTTCAAAACTTTGATTTAAAAACTTTCAAAACTGGTTTTAGAGCCTACTTCGGGTCCCACCCGAGTCTTACTCGAAACCTGCTTCGAATTTTCCCCCAAACTAACCCGGTACAAAAAATTTTAACTAATTTTTTTTTAAGTGTTAAAAATTGACCCGGCATGAACCTAAAAACACACGAGCCTGAACTCGAGCCATCAACCCATCTTCCCGAAGACAACTTCGAGTCAAAACCCTTCTTCTCCTACAGAATAAATCTGACACCAGATGCACGCATATACGTGCACCTATGATCGGAGTCACTTCGATCATCCACACCGCCTTCAACAAGACATCATTGACCTCGCTGATCAACTCAAACACCCAGAACCACGAGATCATCTGAAAAACGAAAACGAACCCATGGACTCTTAACTGGAACGATACAGTTCATCAAAATTTGCCTCGCCACGGTAATCCCGGCCACCAGAAAACATGTCCATCCATCCAAAGCAGCTCCATGACACCACTCATCGATTCAGCAACCACCGGTGGATTCCGATCCACCCACGATAATGCATTAGCTCCTCAAACCTAGTCGACTAAACTGCTGCTCCAACCCTAGTTCAATGCCAACCCATCGCCATGATCAACTAAAAATGCTACCTCTATTTTTCCCTGAATCGCCTAACCTCCACCTTCCTCCAACGTGAGCCCCGACCATTCTTTCCATGCCGATCGCCGGAATTTGGCGAAAATTCGAAATTCGTTCAACTCAAACATTCTCGACATTTACGACCCTAAAAATCATGAAATTACTTTTGAAAATCATCATATAGTAAAACGAATCTGATCCAATGATCAGAATTTGAAATTAAGTTACTTGAATTTTTCTGTTTTAAATGTCTCCTTTGTAATTTCACAATTTTCGAATTATTTACCAAATATTTTTACTAAAGGTTATTTTTAAAAATAACTCATTGTTGTTATAAACATTTTCTTTTCAGGAATTATAACCTGAATTGGTTTAGATAAGAAGATATGATTTTTCTTTCTATATATCACACTTGATTCTGTTGATGTAACAGAGGCTAATATATATACAGGCATATACACACAAATATTTGCATATATACAGACATGCAATGATATTCATACAAACACACTTTATATCATGACAAGCATCAGGTATTTATCACACACAATCAAAGTATTAGAGAGGTTAGTTTGCTCATAGTGGTTTTGAAGAAGAGCAGAGCCTCTACTTGAACAGGCTTGAATATTTTGCCTTCTTTTGATCCTTTGGTTTAAATTGTTGTTCGTCGATTAGTTAAAGTTTGTTTTAATTTGAGATGATATTACTTTAGTTTTCTACTCAGCTGGAATGGAACGACATTGAAATGAGGAAGATGATGGATATAAACAAGTTACAGAGTGTTGTTATTTTGTACAAGGTGATATTGTGTTGTACAGGGTTATTATTTTGGTTGTACAAGAGGCAGATGATATTTGCTAGTAAATGGAGGCTGAGATGATATATTTGTACGTGCATTAAATGCTTAAGTCCTTTATGTCTTCATATGTTTGAATACTTGAACATATTTGTCCTTTTAATTTGCTTGTATTTGATTGTATTTGCACTGCCTTGTGACTTCATAGATATGCTTACTTGTTTTCATACTTACCCAAATTTATTTGTTTTCACACACTTACCTCTTTATTGTTCACACTTGAATATATTGCATTGTCTTCTTTTCTTTTGCCTTGTAATATAAATGACATTCTATATTTTATTTTACTTTTATTATTTTTGTTGTCTACTTTACTCGTATTATCTTATTAAGATTTATTAACATGAAACTAAGATTTATATATTTACTTTATATTTCTATTATTTATCCTTCATTTATTTCTATTTCTAGTTTAAATATTTATTATTATTTTTACTTTAATACTAATTATATTGTATTTCTCTATATATTTATTTTATAGATTCAAATTATTTATTTTTATACTTATGCTTAATATTTATAAGGTTTATTTTAATTTAAACAATTTGAAAGACTTTATTTCAAATTTACAAATCATAGTTTCTTCCAAAATACACATATTTATATATAAATAAATTTGAAACAACCATTTCTATTTATATTAAAAATCCATTTGTAAAGACATTACATTAATAACATTGTTTAAAAATAACTCATTATTAAATTAAAATAATTTATAAAAGAAATCATTTCTTTATTAATAAATAACATATTTTATTTGAATTGGGGAAACTCGCATCACTTTATTGATTAATTTCACAATTTTAATTCAAAAATTCAATTAATTATTGATTTAAATATATATAAAATCCGAGGTCGTTACAACCTTCCCCCCTTAAAAGAATTTCGTCCTCGAAATTGCACAGGAGACACAAAGATAAATGAACAATATTTCATCAAATCAAATTGAATATATATTCTGCATTTGGCTTACCAAATCAAAATATCAATGATAGATACAAATTCAGAATGATTTTCAAAACTGCTTTTCAAAATGTTTTAGCCTTAAAAATTATCTTTTCAAATGATTTTGAAAAAGATGTTTTAGCCTTAAAAAATATTCTTTGATTTGTTCTTAAATAAATTCTTGTTTTAAACTTCATTTGTTTTAACCTTCGTTTGTTTTAAACTATCTTTTAATTATAATATATTTATACTTAGATTTAAAACTAAAATTATAGTAAAATTTTATATATATTATTCTCTATATTTATCTATGTATTTTATCTATAGTCAAATATATTTATAAAGTTTAAATAGCTTTTAATATAAGATAAATGTTATTTTCAAAGAAAATCAAATCATCAAAAAATGCTTTGGGATGACGACATGCCCTAGTACCCTATGTCGACATAGTGACAGTTAGATTCAAAAATTTGAATTTCAAAAGAAGTGTCTATTCGCCATAACCTTTCACGAATGGACATGGCTGTTGTTCTTCTATAAATAGGGGTTAGTTTCAATGAATTTATATATAGATTTTCTGGTTTTTCACTTCTCTTCTTCTTCCACATTTTCTTATTCCAAATTCTATCATCACTATGCTGAAATCAACATTGAATCTAACTAGATCATCTCTGGTTTGATTCTCTGTCACTATCTCATCAAGATCCTCAGTGCTATTTAGAGTTATAGGCTTTCTTTGTAATCAATAGAGTAAAAGGTGTGATTGTAGCCTTGGAAATCAATCAAGTGAGAAAAGGTGTGATTGTAGCCTTGAGAAATCAATTGGGTGAACTTGTTGCCCAGAAATCAAGTATCTCTACCCAGAGGATTGTGATTCTGGAGGGTGTACCTTGTAGCCTTGAAACCAAGGGTTGTAATTGTTGAATTGCTTTTGAAAGGAAATCTGTACTTAGTTGTGCGGGACTGGATGTAGGGTAACTTCGAACCAGTATAAAATCCGGTGTGTTATTTCCTTTACTGCATTTACTTTATTTATGTATATGTGTTTGTTTCTGTGATTATATATGTGTCTGAATATTGCATACATTTGTGTTCAAATTAACATAAACTCAAAAAGATTTAGTAATTTCTTATAAACACTATTCACCCCCCTCTAGTGTTATTCCTAGCCTTAAGATCCGTAATCTGCATTCCTCATAATTATCTGCTAGGAGAAAGGTTTGAATTGTTTACAGACCACAAATCCCTGAAGTACATTTTCTCTCAGAAGGATCTCAACCTTCGTCAGCAACGGTGGTTAAGTTCTTAGCCTTATATGATTTTAGCTTTTCCTATACACCAGGAAAAGGGAATGCAGTCGGAGATGCATTGAGTACAAGACATGCTAGTTTGGCAATAATGTTTTTGGAATGGAAGCAGATTGAGTATATTGGTTGGTATGATTTTACGCCTCATTGCAAGCTGGAACTAGAAATGTAGGCAAGTTTGTCGATCAGACCCACTCTAGTAGAAAGGATTGATGCGAGTTAGAAGCGAGACGCTAGGCTGGCGGAGATCATAACGAAGATAGTAGAAGGAGTAGAGTATGAGGATATGAAGCAATGTAGACTCGATCAAGACGGTTGGCTCCGTAAGGATGGCAGACTGTTTGTTCGTAATATTAATGGATTATGAGATGAAGTGCTATGAGAATGCCACCATTATTGGTTGACAGTGCATCCTGGTGGTAATAAGATGTACCGGGATATGAAGTAGACCTATTATTGGAAAGGTATGAAGAATGATATTAGGACATTCATCTCGAAGTGTATGAACTGCCAATTTGTAAAAGTAGAGAAAAAGAAACCCTGTGGATTGTTGCAACTGCCAGAAGTTCCTAAGTGGAAATGGGATCAAGTATTGATGGATTTTATTGATGGACTGCCGAGGACTCGAGCAGGGTACGATAGCATTTGGGTCATGGTTTATTGTTTGTCCAAGAGCGCTAGATTTATACCCGTCAAGTCAAGTAGAACGGCATCCAAGCCGGGGGAGTTGTATGTAAAGTGGATAGTACGATTTCATGATGTACCAAAGAAAATTGTGAGCGACCGAGACCCATTGTTCAATAGTGGGTTTTGGAAGAGCCTACAAAAGGCGTTAGGGATTGAGCCGCATCTTAGTACAGCTAATCACCCGCAAATGAATGGGAAGACCAAAAGAGTAAATTGGATATTGGAAGATCTCTTACGAGCATTCATTATAGATTTTGGAGGATCATGGGATGACCATCTACATCTGGCGGAGTTTTCATATGACAATAGTTATTAGTCGAGTATTGGTATGGCTCCTTATGAAGCATTGTATAGAGGACCGTGTAACACTCCTTCATGTTGGTGGAAAGTGGGCGAGAAACTTATACTTTGGCCAGGTATGATTAGAGAAACTATAGAAAAGATTGGGATCATTTAGCAAGTAATGAAAGCCGCTTGGGATCGACAAAAGAACTATGTCGATAAAAGATGTAGAGATTTGGAATTTTCTGTTAGAGATATGGTTTTTGTAAAGGTGTCTTCTTTAAAGAACGTTGTTCAATTCAGTAATAAGGAGTGGTTGGCACCAAGATTAGTAAGTCCTTTTCTGACAATAGAAAAATTGGGAAGTTAGCGTATAGGGTCGACTTGCCTCAGAAGATAGTGGGCGTGCACAATGTCTTCCGGTCTCTTATCTATGGAATTTTGTGCATGACTCAGGCGTGACAATTACACCGAATCAACTTAAAGATGTTGAGGTAGAAACAGAAATTTCGAGATCTCGTATGTTGGTTCGTATTGTTAAACACAACAAACAGCTTAGGAGAAAGTCGATGAAACTACTAAGGGTACAATGGAGCGAAAGTGATGACGATTGTATGTGGAAAACTGAAGAGAGTAGGAGGATTTTTGAAGCTCTTTAAATGGCAAGATTCATCGTTTATCGTATCTACTTTCACCATTGTATATCGCATTTGATAGGTTAAAATTCTGCATGCTAGGATAGATTCACTACTGATTGCATGATTACTTGTTTGATATGGTTGATGGTTGCACATGGTTGTTAAGCATGCGGAGTAACTATGGATGCTTACTTCTTGATTTGTTTAGGGATTTCGAAGCGAAATTCCTAAAGGGGGGAGAATGTACCGACTCGTATTTTACGTATCGAAGGATCATAAAATATTTTTATTTAATTTATATGAGATCAGATGATTCTATAATTTTGCGATATTACTCTTAGAGACATTTTACACACCTATGATTTTTCCTAAATTTTTTATGTGACCATTTTGACCTTGAACACTTTTTTTGGCCTATAACTTTTGATAGGATTCTTATTAGGGTCTCAAACTAGTTCCATTGCTTCAAGATGATAGTTTTCCATTCCATAGAGTGGTCATAATAGGAAAACAAACTTATGATTAGGAAGTTATGCCCGTTTTAAGTTTAGACAGCTGCTGACCAGTATTAGCATGCAATTAATTAAGCCCATAAGTTGACCCAATAGTCTAATTCAAGATTAGGATAAATAGAGGGTTGTAGGAGTCAAATTAAAAAAAATTCCTCTTTCCCAAATAAAATATAAACCATCATTAATAATAGATTCATTCAAAATCACACAAATTACTCTCTAAATTTAGCTGAATTATTAATTAGAGAGAAGTTCATCAATTAGAAGATAGAGATCATCAATTTCGTTGATTTTCATTGCTTTCTATTGTTGTCCACATTGGATTTACACGTTAATTGGCTGATTTTGGTAATTGGTGAGTGGTTTATGCCTTCTCACTATCCTATGCAAGTTTATATGGTAGACGTGACACCCCACACCTCTAGGCACCCCGAAAATCAGACATGACTAGAAGCACGGGTGGTCGGGTGAAATAAAAATCCATAACATAGCACAGAGACTAAGGCAACGACATAAAATGATTAAAATATTACAGCGGAAGAAAACTTTCACTAATTATAAATTAATACCAAACAGCTTCATTAAAAACAAGATTATCCCAAATTTATTTCTGAAACCAAAAGTACTAAGTAGTCTCCACCAAAACATAAAACAGAACAAAGTTCACAATATAGGTCCCCATATAAAGAGTAAAAATGGAAAAGAGAAATGAAGTACATGAAACAAAAGAAACAAAACCAGAAGATAACAACTGCTCCAATGACCCTCCAAGTTGCAAAAAACTGCAACCTAGACCTGCCCTCATGTGATTTGGGGAAAATAGAAAAAATAGGAATGGGTCAGACATAAAGTCTGGTGAATGAGAAATTAAATGAAGCAGAAAGAATAAAACGGTTTAATTCCAGGTCTTCCTTGGATATCGCAGAGGGTGAATAATATAATGCAGCGAACCCTTCTTAGATACAGTTCCTAAGAAGCCAAAGCCCATGGTAACTCTAGGGAAGTCAACCATGCAGTAATACTAAACGTCAATCGGCCTGTCGGATCTGCTGTCCTTACCTATCCACGTGCTACAGCGTGAAAGTCATGCTCTTCACCTGTGCACTATGACTAAATGCCTCTTACGTCTGATCGGTGCCGACTCAAACAACCTCGCAGGACCCTGAAGTTGTGCTCAGGCTCCGCCAAACTGGACTCCTATCCTCCTGTCTCCTCGGTCACCAACGTGGACTTGCCCCTATCCAAAGTATCGGTCCTCCGAAAGAGTGCCCACAGCGGGTCGGCTGCGCAAAATCCTCCGACAACCTGCCTAAAGAAGCCTACGTTGGAGCACACTTATCATGTTCCATCCGCGTTGATTTGCATGAAGAAGCCTACGATTGCGGATGCTATCTATCCTACGTACTAGCAACCTATAAATGGTAACAAACATCCTTGCGAGCCTACTTTCCCGCTCCTAGTATGTACAACCAAAACTATATTTTGGTCTTAACTGCATGAAACACCTATCCAGACCTTTATAAGGTCTGCCTACCTAATTGCTTCTAGATTAATTAATTTACCGTTACAGTTTACATACTGTTTATTTCCATTAATCTTCTTTAGGCCATTTTTACATTCGATTTGATTATTTCACAATTTACCTTTTTCTTACATAAATGGTATTTCAATTTCACGTCCGTTCAGTCCGTATGGTTTGTCTGTAATTTTTATGCCATTTTGTTACAGATTTACACTAGCCTTTAAGGTCCATTTAATTTACATTTTTTCCACCCTAATTTACGTTCTCCTTTTAGAGAGTTAAGCTGTACAAAATTTTTATCCAATAGCCACAAACCATTTAATTACACAAAATTCCACTTTTACACTTTTAGGCCACATATGAAACAAACAATTATGCCAATTAGACTTTCCAATTTTGTTCCAAAACCATATTCAAAATTATGTAATTATATCAATCAAAACCATAATTTTATTCAAGTAACATATTCTGAATTTATTCAACTAACCTGTTCTACCATTAGAAATTGAATAACAATTCTAATTCAATTTAATTAAACCAATCTTATTTACGACATGAAACGTGAATAACAATTTGTTTGTTTCAAATTTCAACCCAAACATGAATTAGAATTGAGAAGTGGAAGGAGATGAAGGTACAATAATTAACATAAATTTCAATCTTATTTATGCCATAAAACATGAACAGACAATTTATATGTCCCATATTTTAAACCAAACATGAATTAGATTTGAGAAGTGGAAGAAGAAGAAGAAGTTGCCATAATTTACATCTATTCTCAATTAATAACAGAAATTAACTCATATTAGTGTGCCAGAAAAGACCTGAAATTGAACTACTTTATTTTTCTATTTTAAATTAATTCTCACTCACCTCGCACTTGAGCTTGCATAAATTTGAAAAAAAGATTTGATTTAATCTTTTTCCCTTTGATTCTTCTAAATTCACCAAATTGCTTGTATATTTAATTTGGTAGAGATTTGTTCATTTAGTAGAGAAAAGGAGGAAGAAAAATACACACTAATTTTACTGTAGAACTGTGGCGATGACTGAATAAGAGATTAGGTTTAGGTTATATGGTTTATTTATAGATTGTTTGAGTGAATATAATCCATTAGGTTATTTTAGATTAAATCTGGTTCTCTCATACACTTAATGGTTATCCATTCTAGCCTATACACATCACTCAACCAATAAAATTTAGCCATCTCATCCTATTACATCACTGGAGCGAATGGGAAGCCACCACATGTCAGAAACAACGCTGAAATACGTAGGAAAATCACTGGAAATGAACCAGCTAAAAAAAACATCGCTCCAGCTTTTAGGCGACAACGGGACTTGATCCCTGGTCACTAAGGAAGTCAGCATGCGCCTTTACCACTGTACCAAATGCGTTTTAATTTCATTTTAATTGTATTTCCCGTAAAATATCGGGGTGTTACATTATCCCCCCCCCCCCTTAAAGGATTTCGTCCCCGAAATCTCCAAAGATGAAAGAACGTAATTATCAACCAGCATCTAAGAATCTCAGCCATCTACTCAACCATCATCCATTTCTACCATTGTCCTTATTTTTAACTAATGCAATTTATGATTTATGCAAAGTGAAATGCATATGAACTTACCTAATGCGAAAAGGTAGTCGGTCTACTAATTCAGTTGACCTCCTGTAATGCAAGTAAGCTTATGCCATGCAACCAAATGTATGCAATTACCCTAGTATAATTGATAATTCTATATGTATGTTTCAATCATTCACCCAGATGCATCATCCATATGCAACATCCATTTATATATACATACATATTTATACACACACAACCATACGCAAATGCAATAGATAACAAGCACGCATATGCAGGTGTGTGTACCTAGTTGGCCGATTATCCTAATAAATATATATCTAGTGCATGCAATGCATCCATTTGCAAACATTGGCATCCACTTGCAATCATTTTCATCCATCAAACATAACATGCCCTAATGACATGTTTACAACCAAGCTACCATCCATAGGTTTCACCTAAAGATTATCAAAAAGACCCTAATAAGGAAAGATCAAAGATAGGATATTTGAAGTGTACCTTCAAATAGAAAAGGATAAGAAGTTTGAATTCTTTCCCCAGATTCCCATGTGCACTCCTTGAGGTCATCTCCCCACTGAACCTTCACCAGACGAACTTCCTTGTTGTGTAATTTTTTGACACCTTGTTGCGATATACGGGTGGGTGTACGACGCACAAGTGATTCGCACCCTACCTCCATTTCCCTTAGCTAATCGGGTTCTACTACTACTGTGTAATCATGTAGACACTTCCTCAGATGCGGAACATGAAAAACACCGTGAACTCCTGCCAACTTATCTGGAATATTATCTGTATATGCCACTTTTCCAATCCGTGCGGTAATAGGGAAGGGTCCTACAAATCTCGGTGCCAACTTACCCACTGAACCAAATCTCATAACGTTTCTCAGAGGAGAAACCTTGACAAAAACCATATCCCCAACCTTAAACTCCAAATCTGAACGTCATCTGTCGGCATATGACTTTTGTCTATCTTGTGCAGTCTTCAACCTCTTGTGAATCAAATCCACCTTCTCAAAAGTTTCCCTCACCAAGTCTGGTCCAAGCAAGATCCTATCGGTTGTATCCCACTAATAGGCTAGTGATCTACATGGTCTGCCATAGAGGGCCTCGAACGGTGCCATCCCAATGATTGCTTGATAACTATTATTATACGCGAACTCCACCTAAGGTAGGTGGTCTTCCCAAGAGCCTCTGAAGTCAATGATGCACAATCTGAGAAAATCTTCCAAAACCCTATTTACCCTCTCAGTCTGTTCATCTGTCTAAGGGTGATATGCCATGCTCAGATTCAATTCCATTCCCAAGGCTTGCTAAAGACTCCTCCAAAACTTGCTGGTGAACAATGGATCTCTGTCGCTCACAATGCTGGCAGGAACTCCATGAAGCCTAACTATCTCCCTTACATAAAGAGTCGCCAAAGAAGCTGCCGTCCTATTACTCTTAATGGGTATAAAATGAGCGCTCTTCGTCAGTCTATCCACAATGACCCAAATGCTCATGTTCCCTCTCCGTGACCTTGGTAATCCATCCACGAAGTCCAGAGAGACGCTCTCCCATTTCCATAATGGACAAATATCCAATGGCTGCAACAGTCCTCCGGGTTTCTTCTATTCCGCCTTTACCCGTTGGCAAGTGATGCAATTTGATACATACTCTGCCACCCTCTTCTTCATTTCGGGCCAATAGAATACCCTATTCATATCCTGGTACATCTTATCACCACTAGGGTGCACTGTCATCCTAGAATGATGTGACTCGACCAACACCGCATCTACTAAATCCTCACTACGGGGAACACAAAGTCTACCATCCTTTCTAAGCCATCCCCTAGTGTCCATGGTGTAGCACCTAAGATATGGTGATGACTCTCCTCTACCAAGCTTATCTAAAATGTTCGTTAACTCTTCGTCCTCACCTTGCCTTACTCCAATCTGCTCCATCAAAGTAGGCTGGACGTCGAGGGCTGCTAATAATCCCAGAGCTAAATCCGATAGAGGTCTAAAATCAAAGGTAGCAATGTACATCAAATGCTTCCATTCCAAAAACAGAGGACTTAAAACCACTTTGCGTCTACTCAACGCATCTGCCACTACATTACCCTTGCTAAGGGTATAGGAAATCTCCAATTCATAAGAGGCAAAAACTCCATCCATCTTTGCTGTCTCAAATTTAAGTCTTTCTGAGAGAATAGATACTTCAAATACTTATAATCCGTGAAAAGCTTAAATCTTTCTCCTAAGAGATAGTGCCTCCAAGACTTGAGAGGAAAAACTATAGTTGCCAACTCAAGATCATGCGTTGGGTAGTTCTTCTCATGCATTTTCAATTGTCTACTCGCATAGCACACTACCCTACCCTCTTGCATCAGTACCACCCTAGCCTCATACCATAAGCATCTGTATAAATTGAGAAAGGATTGGTTCCATCCGGTAATACCAATACGGGTGCGGTAGTCAAAGCTTCCTTCAATTAACCAAAGGCATCCTCACACTTGGCATCCCAAACAAAAGCTGAGTTCTTCTTGGTAAGGAGGGTAAGTGTAGCTGACATCCTAGCGAAGTCCTTAATGAACTTCCTATAGTAGCCCACAAGTCCAAGGAAACTCCTTATGTCTGTGGAATTCTTAGGTGTCTGCCAACCCTATACTGCTGCCACTTTCGTCGGATCTACTACAAGTCCATCCTCCGAAACGATGTGTCCCAAACAGCGAACCTCATCGCTCCAAAAGTGGCACTTGGAGAACTTCGCCTTTAACTTATGTGCTCGCAGGGTCCTAAGCACTTCTTCCAAGTGAACAGTATGCTCCTCCTTGCTTTGCAAATAAACCAAAATGTCGTCGACGAACACCACCACAAACGATTCGCGAAATACTCAACTCATCAGGTCCATATATGCCGGAGCATTGATTAGCCCAATTGGCATGACTAACCACTCAAATCACCCATTCAGAGTCCTAAACGCAGTCTTCTCAATACTATCCTCTGCCACACGCAAGTGATGCCCGTGGCCAAATCGAGCTGCGAAAATACCTTGGCTCCTACTAGCTGGTCGAAGAGATCGTTTATACGGGGAAAAGGTTAACGATTCTTCTTCATTAGATAATTAAGCTCCCTATAATCCACGCAAAGCCTGAGAGAGCCATCCACCTTAGTGGCAAAGACGACGGGTTCACCCCACTCAGAAATGGTCCTACAAATGAAGCCCTTCTCTAAAAGCTCTCCAATCTGCTTGCTCAACTCACGACGTTCCTTAGGAGCCATATGCCTTAACGGTAAAGCAACTGGTTTGGCATTATCGACAAGATAAATCTTGAACTCGATCTCTCTTCGAGGTGGAAGGCCAACAACCTCCTCGAACACATCTGGAAAGTCTCTAACAATGGGTAACGAACTCAAACTATCAGGCGATAAGTCAAGAGAATAAAGGTAGCTCAACATGACTGATCCTCTAGGATCATAAGAAACCTCCAAGGTACGTCCACTACAAGTACCTAACTTCACTACCCTCTTATCGCAATCAAGATCAACACCATACATGGATAGCCAATCCATACCAAGAATCAACCCGAACCCGGAAAAGCCCAATACAAAGGCATTACAGTCAAACTCAACGTCTAAAATAAACAATTTCAAATACCGACATAACATGGACAAATAGGTCGATCCTCCTACGGGATTTGATACTACTACCAGGTCGGTCACTAAGCAAGCATCAAGACCAAGACCCTCTACCAGAGTACTAGATATAAAAGAGTGCAAAGCTCCGGAATCAAATAGGGTACGAACAGGAAAATCAGAGATAGATAACACACCTTCTATGATCACTTACTTTCCCTTGTCCACAACCGAACGAGTACTATAGAAAGGAGCTGTCTGTAAAGCATAAGCCTGAGCAGGTTGTGAAGCTGTCTGTGAACTGTCCTTGGGCTTCGATGGATAATCCTTTTTCATATGCCCCACTTGATCGCAAAGATAACACCTCAGTTTCGATCGCTCTCCTGCCCCTCTACAATGCTTAACAAGATGACATGGTTTCCCACAAGTATTGCACTTCCAGTCCTTCCTTGGAACTTTCCTTTTTCCACCTAACCCTCCTCCTCCTTTCCTCTTCCCTTTCCACTTCTTCTTCCCATCACTCTTCTATGCCACATCTCCTTTCTTCTCAGTATTATCAAGTAAAGCCATCTCTACCAATCCCTTAAAAGTGGCTCCCATCGGAATGTGGCTCATTGCCAAACTTTACGGTAGCTGACTCAAACCCTTTGTGAACTTCAGCGCCTTCTTATGAGGAGTATTGATCAGGTCTAGTCCAAATCTAGCAAGCTCATTGAATTGATTAACATAATCCTTAACTGTCATATCCCCTTGCTTGAGTTGTATAAATTTCTCTAGCTGCACTCCCTCTTCAGCCTGCGATAAGAATTTCCTCTCGAACCTAGTACGAAAATCCGCCCAAGTCAAATTATCAACCTCAGCCTCAGCCTCCACAATCTTCCACCAACAAAGAGCCTCTTCCTGCAACTGCCATAAAGCCAACTGCCTACTAGCTAAGTACTCCAATCCCATAAGTCCAAATATCCGCTCATAACTATGGATCCAAACTCTCGTCTAAGTATATGACTCGGTGTCAAGAAACGGCTTGCCTCCTAAGCTGGTGTAGTCCTTGCATAACTTAGGAAAATCGGGAATGCCTGGCGGATGGGTTGGAGCCCCTTCCACTGGAGCAGCATCCCTAGTTGGTGGCTCTGCTCGTGCAGCAGCCTGTAAATAACGTCTGAACCAAGCAGGCATATTAAGGCCTGAAACTTCAGGGATATCTTACGGTTTAGACATTTCTCTCCGTGGATATTAAAAAGATGGGATTAGGTACTCCACAAATAGTTTAATAGATAGGGAGGAAGAGATATGAGGGACCCATTTCTAAAATTTCTTTTTTTTCCAATATATATATATACTTTTAAAAGTATTATTTGGAATATCCTTTAAAAATTATTCGAAAACCTTTATACTTTCAAAATATTTTTAGCATTACCGAAATCTTAGCTCTGATACCAACCGTGACACCCCGCACCTCTAGGCACCGTGAAAATCGGACATGACTAGAAGCACGGGTGGTCGGGTGAAATAAAAATCCATAACATAGCACCGAGACTAAGGCAACAACATAAAATGATTAAAATATTACAGTAGAAGAAAACATTCACTAATTATAAATTAATAGCAAAACAGCTTCATTAAAAACAACATTATCCCAAATTTATTTCTGAAACCAAAAGTACCAAGTAGTCTCAACCAAAACATAAAACATTAAAAAGTTCACAATATAGGTCCCTATATATAGAGTAAAGTACGGAAAAGAGAAATGAAGTATATGAAACAAAAGAAACAAAGCTGAAGATAACAACTGCTCCAATGACCCTCCAAGTTGCAAAGAACTTCAACCTAGACCTGCCCTCCTGTAATTTGGGGAAAATTGGAAAAATAGGAATGGGTCAGACATAAAGTTTGGTGAATGAGAAAAAAATGAAGCAGAAAGAATAAAACAGTATAATTCCAGGTCTTCCCTGGATATCGCAAAGGGTGAATAATATAATGTAGTGAATCCTTCTTAGATACAGTTCTTACGAAGCTAAAGTCTATGGTCACTCTAAGGAAGTCAACCATGCAGTAATACTAAACATCAATCGGCCTGTCGGACCTACTGTCCTTACCTTTCCACGTGCTACAGCGTGAAAGTCATGCTCTTCACCCGTGCACTGTGACTAAATGCCCCTTACGTCTGACCGGTGCTTACTCAAACAACCTCGTAGGACCCGAAGTTGCGCTCAGGCTCCGCCAAACTGGATTCCTATCCTCCTATCTTCTCGGTCACCAACGTGGACTTGCCTCTATCCAAAGTGTCGGTCCTCCGAAAGAGTGCCCGCAGTTGGGTCGGCTGTGCAAAATCCTCCAATGATCTGCCTAAAGAAGCCTACGTCGGAGCACACTTGTCATGTTCCGTCCATGTCGATCTGCCTGAAAAAGCCTACGATTGCGGATGCTATCTATCCTACGTACTAGCAACCTATGAAAGGTGACAAACATCCTTGCGAACCTACTTTCCCGCTCCTAGTACGTACAACCAAAACAATATTTTGGTCTTAACTGCATGAAACACATATCCAGACCTTTACAAGGTCTGCCTACCAAATCGCTTCTAGATTAATTAATTTACCGTTACATTTTACATATTGTTTATTTCCATTAATCTGCTTTAGGCCATTTTTACATTCGATTTGGTTATTTCACAATTTACCTTTTTTTTTTACATAAATGCTATTTCAATTTCACGTCCGTTCAGTCCGTATGGTTTGTTTGTAACTTTTATACCATTTTGTTACAGATTTACACTAGCCTTTAAGGTCCATTTAATTTACATTTTTTTTCCACCCTAATTTACGTTCTCCTTTTAGAGAGTTAATATGTACAAAATTTTTATCCAATAGCTACAAACCATTTAATTACACAAAATTCCACTTTTACATTTTTAGGCCACATATGAAATAAACAATTATGCCAATTAGACTTCCCAATTTTGTTCCAAAACCATATTCAAAATTATGTAATTATATCAATCAAAACCATAATTTTGTTCAAGTAACATATTCTGAATTTATTCAACTAACCTGTTCTACCATTAGAAATTGAATAACAATTCTAATTCAATTTAATTAAACCAATCTTATTTACGACATGAAACGTGAATAACAATTTGTTTGTTTCAAATTTCAACCCAAACATGAAAAGAATTGAGAAGTGGAAGGAGATGAAGATACAATAATTAACATAAATTTCAATCTTATTTATGTGAGAAATGCAGATTACGGATCTTAAGGCTGGAATGACACTAGAGGGGGGGGGTGAATAGTGTTTTGTGGATTTTCTAAATCTTTTTGAAACTTATGTAAATTTAATCACCAACAAATGCAATTCACAGACACAAATATAATCACAGAATCAGACACAGATGCAAATAATAAATAAAAGCAATAAAGGAAAGAACACACCATGATTTAATACTGGTTCAGAGTTACCCTACATCCAGTCCCGTACAAACGTACAGATTTCTTATCAAAAATAATCTCCTAGATTACACTCTCGATTTCAAGGCACGAGGTACACCCTCCTGTATTCGAGTCCGGGGCAAACTCTCTTGATTTACCAGGCCACAAGATCACCTAATCGATTTTCGGGGCAACAATCACACCTAATTGATTTCAAGGCTCAACTGCACCTTTTACTCAATAGTTTGATTTGCAAATAATCCTATAACTCTGAATAGCACTGAGATCTTATGGAGAGAGTGGCAGAGAATCAAACAAGAGATAATCCAGTTTGATTCACTTGGTATTTCGGTAGAGTATAGTTTGGAATTCTTTAGAATAAATGTGGAAGATGAAGAGAAGAGAAAACAAGTGAAATCTAGTTAAAATTCATTTAGAACTACTGGTATTTATAGGAAATCCACAGCCATATCTATTCATGAAAGGATACGACGAATAGACACTTGTTTCGAAAATTTGAATTTTGAGTTTAACGGACACCATGTCGACATGGGGTATCCCATGATGTCGACATAACCTAGTTAAAAATAATGTAAAATTTGTTTTGAAAATGATATTGAAAGGAAAACAAGATGAAATGATTCTGGAGTAAAATAAACTAATTTCTCTATGTTTTAAAATAAAGAAGAGTAGAAAAATATATTTTTAGAATGTATATATAAATTTGATTTTAAATCTCAAGTATATATATATTATAAAGAATATTTAAAAATCAGAAGATAGTTTTAAAAACAAACGAAGTTTAAAACAAGAGTTTATTTAAAAACAAAAACACTACACCAAAACAGGCAAATCCTAACATTTATAAGTGTTACAAATAATTTCAGTAACACTTTTTAAGTGTTACTAATGGACTGTGAGGAATGGAGCGGCCAAATTTGTAACACTTATAAGTGTTACGAACATACGTATTACTAACACTTATAAGTGTTGGTACCTAAATATATGGTAACGCTTATAAGTGTTGGTAACGAAATATATGGTAACACTTATAAATGTTGGTACAGAAATATTTGGTAACGCATATAGGTGTTGGAAAATGATTATTTAGTAACACAAATATGTGTTGTTACACATAAATTACTTTGCTTATCATTTAGGTTTGTAAGGTACATAAGCGTTATTACCCAAAATATTGGTAACACTTATATGCGTTACCAATTGAAATTATGTTTTTACCCTATTTTATGCACAATTAATATTAAATTCTTAAAACAAATGAATATAATATCTCATAAATGATGATGTCCATATCACATATATAATTCATCATATCGATTCAATATGAAGTCTAAAATGCTTCCATATCTCAAATGCAACAATATCATATTTAGATAATACTGTAATATGAGCTACAAACTTTCCAATTTCAAAATACCACAATATCATATCCAAATTACGAAAAACAAGATAAAGTTTTACTACTGATAAATAGAATTTTAGATATTGCGAAGACGAAACACGGGCCATATCACAAAGCCTCCATCTGAAAATTCACGAACCTTGTAATGCCCATTTTAAGGACCATTGTAAATCGGTGCTTCCGATTCTAAAACTTCCGTTATCCAAACAACTTTCTCAACATTTAAAACTATTTCTCTGAAATGACACATAGTTTGTGTTCCAATATAAGCTTTTGCTACATTCTTCTTTATATCTAGTGATAGTAGCATTACATGTTGTTTACCTCTTGTAGATGATCCAACGTCATTTTACTGAATAAGCGAACTAGCAACTCCAACATTCGACGGAGATTTATCCATGTTAGAAGCGGTTTCCATCATAGGCATCACATTACCACCATTATGTTATGTTATAACCCCGGTACCATAGTTAGGAAAAATGAAGCAAATGGTTTAAGAGCCTCATTGATTTGGCTCAACACTTGATTCGCCACTTGACTTGCAACTTGATTTGCCACTTGGTTTTGTAATTCCGATGACCATTGACGAAAATCTTCCTTTTTATTCTTATCGGCAATTGCTTTTGAAGCTCGCATCAACTTTACTTGCTTTACAGAGGAATTGGAGCTAATTGCACGACAATAGTTTATCTTTCTATCGAAGCCAAAACCTTTAGAGATGGGATCATTGTCAAGGTCATATGTGTTTGCTTCCTCGTTACCGCTACATTCCAACTTCTGTTTTTTCTCCTCTTCCTCCACAATTGCCTACATTTAATATGTCAAATGAGAATTTATACGTCAAAATTACCATTTTAAAAAATTATCTTTTATTGAAATATGTATGTATCAACAACTATAAAATGAAGAAAATATGTATTTATCATCAAAATAGAGAAACTAACATCAAATTTATAATGAAAGACTTAGTATAAAAGAAATTTTATAAAATCCTTAGGACTTAGGCCCTTGTTTATCCAGATAGTCTTGATAAAGTCCACAGTGTGAATCGTGTGGAAATAAAAAAAGAAGCTTCTGAAATAAAAAAAGAAGCTTGATTGATTTTCAAGATAATACATACTTCCCGTGCAATTTAAGACAAAAAATTTCCCATATACGATTAAAAACCAAGTCCATTTTCAGTGCAAAATTTCCCATAGCCATGGTCATGTTAAGTAAACATTTTAGTGTAAGAGGATCCAATAATAGAGGCAATTGAAGACACTGGTTATCAAATGCAATTTCTCAAATTTTATCAATTTATCAAATTAACAGTGCCTTAGAATTCATTAGAGAAATGTTCAGTACAATTTTAGAACTCAAAATTTCAAAGTTGATCCCTAGAGCATAAAATTATCTAATGCACAAGGCAATTGTTCATGGCATAGTCAATTTAAAATTATTTTATAAATTTTTTTAAAACTTGTATAAAATTCAAAATTTTATATGAATTATATGCATCTTATTTCAATAAATCAATCTATGTTTCAGGTATATGTATATTTTAGCAAAAATATAATATTGTGTATCATATTCTACTGAACAGGTTACAAGAAATAATTCATGTACATGCATACATCATGTATAGGTAAGTTTAAAGTCGGCAAGTACATGCTTCTTATAATCACCTATACTAATATTTACACATGACAACAACATATGGCATATGACTTCTAGTTACACTGGCATAGAAAAAACAAGGGATGGAAAAACAATAAGGGATTAGTTTTGAGAAATTAGTCTGAGTCTACATTTCAGTGTTAGTCATTTCTAGTTTTAAACAACAAACACTTTCTTGCATTAATGACTAGCGTAGCATAGAAATTTTCTAATTTGTACACACCCTGTTATACTCTTAGGCCTTCTTGCACTCACAGTCATTCAAGGTTTCACCACATACGCAAGTATCATCTCATACATACACACGTGCGCACACACAAAACATTAAAAACACGGCTTAGTTGGATGACTAAAATGCTCTAAGTTCACACAAATTTACAAGCAGTTCATGATACAAAAAAACAGTTCACAGTGATTTCACAAGTGCTCCACGTAACTGAAATATAACTAAAAAGGTGAAAAGAAGCTTCGATCTCTAGGCCACACAAGTAAATAAAAACATCAAAGAATGTACCCAACTGATAATTGCACTACTGTTACTGAACTTATGACATCCGAACGCATGCATAATATGGTATACATTTTTAAACTTACGAAAGTTGTGCTCAAATACACTTACAAATACACTTACTTCAGGATTACAACAACAAGAGTATCAATGATGTTTTCAGTCAACTTCTTGGAACTGGAGCCTTATTTGAGTTAGACAAAACTAAATAATTTTTTTCCTCTGTTCTCTATTTTCAAAATTGATCATGAAATCAAACACATTTCATTTTGAGAGCCTTCAATTCTCATACCAAATAAATTGATCAGTAATTCATACCAAAGTAAAAATACTTACATAGGCTTTTGCTGCAGATGGAAGAACTTGTCAAGATTTCTTATTTATATGTCCCGCCTTCTAAACCATTGTCCGCGTAACTTTCTCTTTCGGATTTTCCTTGACCTGCAAGAACAAATATTTTTAAACTAATTAACTATTCATTATTAATATTTACAAGAAATATTTTTTGTACTATTTCTTACCATTTCGTCGTAAACTCTATGGTATGATTTTCTTCCTAGTGTATGAGTGATAGTATTTTTAGCTTGGCTTCGGCGTTTTTCCTCCATTGCTCTTTTTTTATCTGTGATAGTCCAAAGATAATACAAAGATAATAACGAGCAAGACTGTTTATCAGAATGTAATAGGAAAAGTTAAACAGAATATTCACAAAGAAATGATTTTAACAATCAAGAATGCAATGCACAGTCCAACCTCTAATCAAGAAAGCAATGGCAACTATATACCTGCTTGTTTGTTAAGTTTTTTTTTTGAAGAGAAGTAAAACAAGGCCCAGCCCAATAGTTACAAAGCAAACCGGGTAACAAAAGAAAAACCCGAACAAACCAACACTCTTCAAAAGAGCAAACCCTAATCTAGCAGCCGACATTACAACGCATCAAATAAAGATAAATAAAGAATGGCGGAGGCGATTAATGATCTAAACTATCTCCTCTCCATTCTTTTCATTGCTAGATTCTCCACGCTCCCAGTAAGATAAATCATCGTTCATATCTCCTCTCATGCCTCTACTCCTATTTATGTTGTTAGAGTAGCTCGAGAAGCTCGAGAAACTGGATCTGTTGAATCTGTTGGTCACTAGAGTAGAGGTGTTAGATCTAGCGTCACAACGACCTAGATCTGACATTCTCTTCTCACCATCTCTGTTGATAACAAAATCTTCAGTATAGTTCGGATTATTTGCATCTGGAGCTTGATTGAAGAAAGAATCACTGTCTTTAGCAATATCCAAGTTCCTAATAACTGTTTGAGCCACGGAATCATGATGGTTGCAAAACCAAGACTCTGGAGTCTGAAAGCTTCTAGAACGCTTCAGATACGCTTCTAAATGCTTATTACCAGCTTCAGAGCACCAATCATCAGCAAGGGAAGTATAATCGGTTTGATTTTTGAATACTTTCTTTGATTTCTGCAAAATTATCTTGCTTTCAGAAAGAATAGTTATCCAAATTTGCTCTTTTTTCCTACTGCCTTTGTTGTGCACACGAAAATTTCTCTCTTTCCACAAGTTGAACACTGCTGTAGTTAGAAGAATGTGAGCAAAATCTGTCTCTTTAGCATTAGATCTGAATTTGTCGTTGATAAGCTTTATAATATTCATAAGATCCATATGCTTGTTATCTACAATGTTCAGAGTAGCTTTGATATGATTCCAAATATAAAAGGAGTAGCTGCATTCAAAAAATAAATGATTAGAACTTTCATTACATATATTGCATAGGGAGCAGAGTGAATTAATATTATTGCCCCATTTGTTTAATCTATCCCAAGTTGGCAATCTGTTCCTAACTGCAAAATATGTACAGAATGCCATCTTGGGACAGTTCACTCTATTCCAAATGCAATGATACCACTCTTCTGTTGGGTATTTGCTTCTAATAAAATTCCATTTATCAAAACCAGACCAGGCCATGGTTGAGCAAGAGTTATTAGCATGGTTATCAAAACCAGACCAGGCCATGGTTGAACCATGGTTAACCGTAGACCACAGCCAAGAGCAGCCCGGAATAATGATTCAAGCCTTGTATCAGCACTGAACCGTGGTCACAAATTCATAGCCAACCGTTGGAAACCCATATAAAAATCACTTTAAGCATGAAAAAAATAACAGAAGTCATGCACAGTTTCATTTCTTATGTCTACTTAAGCAATTTAGGTTACGGCTCAAAGCTTAATTTTTTTGGTTATATTTCAAACTTCACCATCATTCTGTAGATATATATCATATATATAGCCTATTATTTTTTGATTTCATGCCTACTATATTATATAAATTCACGCACCATCCATCAGTTCCTCTATATTACTGACATTTTGACATAGTAAATATTTAGTGCTAAGCTTAACACATGCTATAAGTACTTATAGAAGATATCAAGATTATAGGCTTGCATAATACACTTATGCCAAATGTAACGACCCGTAAATTTTAGATAATTTTATTTATTTATTTATATATTTAATTGAAATTTTGTGAAACTTTAAACAATAAAGTTTTGAAATTTAAATTTGATATTTGAAATGCGTCTAGCAACCGGTAAATTTTCATCAGATAATTTGAAAGTATATTTTCTAGTGTAATTTTATTCCAATTTATATCAGTTAAAAATTGATGATAATAAAATTGTTCTGAAACTTAAATATGTCATCATGAGAAAATTTATTTAGAACACTCCGAATCAGACTGCGAAATTCGTTTCGCGAAATTCGGACGTTTCTAGCTCCATTTGGATTTTTCCGTACGGAATAGCAACGTATATCAGTACCGATTATCGACTTTTGATAAGATGATCGTACCACTGATATCTGTATATCGTTTTGATCGTCTCATCGTGCCGATCTCCGTGGTATATTCATTCGTGTGTTATGTAGTTCGGGACATGACAAAAAAATCGGTGAACTGATTTACCGTATTGGTACGATTTCTAGATTCTTTTTGAATTCTTTGTCCCTTCAACTTACCACCGAATAAAACCAACTGTCATCAACTTTTATTATTATTAGTATTGAATTCAAGCGTATTGATTTTCCTCTTTTCCAACGTTAAATCTTATTTCCCATTCCATTCTTTTGTGGCTTAAATCGTGTCCTTTTCTCTTTCGTACCCCTTCCTTCTCTCCTCTTCTTTATTTTGGTTCTGAGAAATATTATATAAAAAAAATTAATGTTTCCTGGAAACCCAATGCATAGCTCCTCTTCTTTGTCACTCACCCTCACCATCGACCACATTAGAGAACCACGTATTGTCACAAAACCAATTGGTGATGTGAAGAGAGGTCTCTTAGTATTTATGCATGATTTATATTGTAAATTGTCCGATGTGGGACTAATCTCAACACGCCCCCGCACGTGTGGCGTATCATCAGCCAAACACGTGGACATTCATTGAGGGTGACGTGTGACACAACTAAACTCGCTCTGATACCATGTTAGAGAACCATAGATTATCACAAAACCAATTGGTGATGTGAAAAGAGGTCTCTTAGTATTTATGCATGATTTATATTGTAAATTTTCCGATGTGGGACTAATTTCAACACACATCCAAGTGCAACCGATCTCGCGCACCACTCGCCACTGACCCGCCTTCGTCTCCCTCCAGTGCACCGGCTACCAACCTCGTCTTCCTCCTCCTCCCCGCACGACCAGGCCTTGCGCCTCCCTGTCGAACGCCACACTTCCACACCCAGACCCCAACTCTTCCCCGACCCGCCTCCTCTGCATGAGCAGTTCCATCACTTCGGCAGATCTTCTCCTCTTCTCTTCTCTGCCGAGCAAGTCCAGCTCGCAACCCATATATTCTATATTCGCTGGTATGTTTTGCGTTTATTTAATGGTCCATATTCGCATATACATATCATAATTCATAAAGAGTTTATGTCAGAGCTTTATATTTTTGTGTTAGATATATATTTTGTAAATAACTTGTTTCTGAATATATATATGCATTGATTTAAAGATATAATAAGTATATATGCTTACCAATATATGTATATAAGGTTACTGTGTTAGATATATGTTGCAGCTTTTAGTTTATATTATGTATAAGGTATTACATAAATATATATTATATTATTATGATAGTTTACACACATATATATAGTTAGTAGTATTGCTATAGTTTTTAAAGAATGTATATGTGTGTGTGTATATAATAATAGGTATGTTTATATAAGGTGACGCAGCGGATTAAACAAAACAATCTTCAATCGGTGAAAGTAGTAATCGATGGATTGAAAGATACTGAAATGCCCAAATTCGTTGATCCGAAGATACCGAATTCTAGCTATCCCGAACTCGTTGATCGCGCACGATACCGGGTTCAAAGATCTTCAATTCTTCAAGCGTTGATGTGATGACCCAGATTTTTAACGATTGTTAATTAGTAATTAATGGAATTAAATCATTTGAAATATTGATATTGATTAGTCAAACAAATAAATTTCTAACGATTAAAAATATCTGAATCAATATATTAATTTAAAAGTATATAAATTTGGAACTGGTACAATATTAGGATATACACATAAATTGATTTGATGATTACAATAAATATATTGTTTTAAATACTTTAGATAAATGTTTTAATTTGTTTTAAAACCTATTCTAACTCTAGTTTGGATTTATATTTATTAATAAAAGAATTTCTTTCTTTCCTTTTTAAAATGTATAGCTTAAAAATATATATAAGTTTTAATTCAACTTGTCAAATGATAGTTTTGTGTATATTATAAATAAGTAATTTGAATAAAAGAAATAATTTCTTTTGGTTCACTATTTAAATTTGGTAAACGAGCTTTTATAATATAAATAAATAAGATATTCATATAAAAATACAATACGGTAATACGAATAACAAATGGTTCGAATATGAATATGCAGGCAAGAGAATTTCCAATATATATATATACAAAGTAAAATGAGTGCTACCTATATAAACAAGTTATTTTTTTTTATAAAAAACAACTTAACATCTATAAACAAACTAACAACAACAATAACCATAACAAAATTTTAAATTAAAAACTTAAGTTAAATATTCTTACAGGCATTGAAATCACCTAGTACAAGATAATAGGTTAAGGCAAGTAAATTTTATACCCTATAACAAATACATGGGCAGGTCGAGACCACTTCAACACATACGAATGAAATAAGATAGTATGCTAAGTTTAAGTTAAACAAATATAAACATAGATAAGGTTGTAAGCATATACGAATTGGATTGTAGGAGAAGCAAATGTATAAAATATCTATGTACACAAGTACATTTGCATTTAATGTTTTCACCCTAGCACACAACAAAGTCGGTTTGATAATACTTTCAGCCACCAAAGAAATGAAAAAAATCTCTGAAATTTGTACTTAAACAGTAAACAAATTGGTATACTTGTTTATTTATCAACCAATTCATTTTATTTCGTATACAAGAGTTTTGTAATTCTAGTTTTTAAACAGAGAAAAGCCTAAACAAAATTTAAACAAATACAAACCTGGAAATAGACTAGAAGCAAAACACTTCAGTTTCAAATTTAAGTTGGAAGCATCTTAACTAGAGCAAGGTTCCAGACAAATTTATGTTCGAGTTTTAAAGCCATTTCAAAGTTTCAAAATCCCAGTCTCGAGCATTCCAGTTTCAAGCATTTCTATTTCCAAACATAAAGGAACAAGCTCTGTTTAAATGCAAGGTGAGCGATCTGTCCTAGTTTCCTCTTCTTTTTTTTTTAGAAATGCCAGTGAGTAAAAAATTTGGGAATCTACAATATTTTTAAAACTAGCATGTGATGATCTTAAGTAGTGATCTGAATTATATTGTGCCTGTTGTTTAAAAGTTAATTTTAAGTATATATATTTGTGAGTTAATAATTATACATGATAGAAACATGAAATGAAAACTTCTGTTCAAACTGAAGCAGTGAGTAAACATTTAACTTAAAGTTCAAAGTAATGAATGCTGGAATATGCGAATTCTAGATGATATGGTGCTATATGATCATATACATAGATGAATATATCTATGTATGTTTCATTTATATCTAAGCCGTGCATGAATATGTCATCTCTGTTGTTTTTTTTTTAGTACAGAGTTCAATCAAGATAAAAACATTTACTTCATCTTCACTAGTCTCTGGTAGGCATTAATCTTCAACAAATAAGTTAGTTTAAACATAAATTATGATCTAAATTCTGTTTAAAGCTTGATAATGAACTTGTGACTCTGTAAATTATTTATTTTACAGTAAAAAGTTAATTCTTGGATAAATTCAAATATCATAAAATATTAACTCGATTTTCTAGCTTGAATCAACATTCAAAAACAAGTTTTTTCAAACAAAAATGGTAATTTTTAATGGAGTATTCCGAGTGCAGTTCATATTCGAACAAAACATGCAATCTGATCATTTTCTGATGATCGATTCAATTTTGGATGATGAAACTTTGGGAGAAGTAGGTTTATTCATCAAGGACTCTAGAAAAATTGTCAAAAAATTTTCCTATTGCATGAATTGAAGGGACGAGGCCATTTTAGGGTTAAATGTTCGAATTTGATGTGGTTAGGAAACGAGACGAGTTCGTCTCCTCTGATTGACCGAGCTTCTCGATACTCGGGGGAATGCAGTAGGGGGTAGTGGCGAACCTTAGGATGGAAGATTTGGATTTCTGGAGGCCGGAATCAGCCTGACGAGGTGATGTTTGGTTGTCGAGTTTGGTCCAGGGAGCTCTGACGAGTTCGATTTTGTTCCTGTGCTCGATTGAGGATGGTGGATGGTCTGATGGCCAGAACACATGGTCGTCGACTTGTTGAGGGTGGACATGGGTGCCGGAGTGTCGCCGGTGATGGGTGCATGTGCACCAGTTATCTGTGCACGGTGTCATTGTGGGAACGATGATATTTCTACAAGTTGGTCTCGGGGGAAAAGGGTATGTTGACTCGGGTTTGTCTCGTGTTAGAGAGTGGGTTAACTTTAATAGTAAAAAAAAAGGGGTTTTAAACTCGGAAAAAAGGTTGGAGAAACTCGGGAATCTGTTGAAGTAAACCCTGGGTTTGCCTCGGGTTATAAATAAATTGTTAACAATTTTTAAGATTAACATAGTTAAGTTTAAAATTAATTATCTGTAAACTATTTTAAATAATAATTGATTATTAAATGTTTGATAATTAAAGTTGAAAGTATTTTAAATTATTAAGTTGATCCTTAAGATGTTTAAAGGCTTAATTAAGTAAATAATTTAGTAGTTTTAATTTAAAGGTCGAGAGTTTTAAATTTTTATTTAAACTTAAAGCATTTAAGTTAATAGGATTCAAAGGTTAATGATTGAGGTTAATAAACTAAGTAATTGAAGATTAATTATTGGTTATTAATTAATAATTGAAGAGAAATTAACCTATGAGATAATAAAAGATGTAATTAAAGAATAATTAATCAAGGGGAATTAATTAAGATGGATGATTAGAGAATGATTGGTTAATTGGATTCTAATTAATTAATGTTAAGTGAGTAGGTTTAAGGTAATCCAAGTAATTAAAAATGCTAATTAATTTAATTGGAGATTAATTAAATTAATTAGGAATTTTGTGTAATAAACCTTGCTTATGGATGACTTAATGATATTGGATGACTTGGAATGTGAATATCCCTGATATTGAGTTATGATGTACAATGATATGATATGATGGATTGAACAGTAATAATGTGGAGTATCAATTGATAATTAATTTTTTTTTGTGACTATGATACCTTGTTGATTTGTATCCACCTAAACTGAAATTAGAAATGACATTGAAATCGAAGAGACCGGGGTCGGGTAATTAATAAATACCCGAAACCACTTCGACTGGTAATCAAATTCCTATAAATTTGATATGTAAAGTTAAACATGCTGGAATGGAATAAAGTAACATGGACATTTAACCTAAGAACTGATGTGAGTGATAAATGATTGACTATAATAAAGGAAGAACTCGTTAAAGGTACGAGTTACCCTGCTATTCACATATGTTATAGCTTGGTATTTCATGTTATATGGGTTTACTCACGCTGGTTTCCAGCCTGACCCGGGTGTTACTTTGATGTAATGCTCGGGTCAGACCGAGTATTACAGATTTTCAGGTAAGGACGTTCTGGAGCTCAGGGGTGGCGAGCTGGATGACAGGACGTATGGAGTGTTCCGCTGTGACTATTATTTCTGTTTATCTGAGATATATTTGATTTGTATATGCTCAGTGATTGTGTAAGTATAACTCTGATGTATTAATATCAAATAAAATATCACATTCGCCGTGGATAAAATATAATATCAAATAAAATAACAGTTACAAAGAATCTATATCTGTCAATTCCATTTTAATACATCAGAGTTATACTTACACAATCACTGAGCATATACAAATCAAATATATCTCAGATAAACAGAAATAATAGTCACAGCGGAACACTCCATACGTCCTGTCATCCAGCTCGCCACCCCTGAGCTCCAGAACGTCCTTACCTGAAAATCTGTAATACTCGGTCTGACCCGAGCATTACATCAAAGTAACACCCGGGTCAGGCTGGAAACCAGCGTGAGTAAACCCATATAACATGAAATACCAAGCTATAACATATGTGAATAGCAGGGTAACTCGTACCTTTAACGAGTTCTTCCTTTATTATAGTCAATCATTTATCACTCACATCAGTTCTTAGGTTAAATGTCCATGTTACTTTATTCCATTCCAGCATGTTTAACTTTACATATCAAATTTATAGGAATTTGATTACCAGTCGAAGTGGTTTCGGGTATTTATTAATTACCCGACCCCGGTCTCTTCGATTTCAATGTCATTTCTAATTTCAGTTTAGGTGGATACAAATCAACAAGGTATCATAGTCACAAAAAAAAATTAATTATCAATTGATACTCCACATTATTACTGTTCAATCCATCATATCATATCATTGTACATCATAACTCAATATCAGGGATATTCACATTCCGAGTCATCCAATATCATTAAGTCATCCATAAGCAAGGTTTATTACACAAAATTCCTAATTAATTTAATTAATCTCCAATTAAATTAATTAGCATTTTTAATTACTTGGATTACCTTAAACCTACTCACTTAACATTAATTAATTAGAATCCAATTAACCAATCATTCTCTAATCATCCATCTTAATTAATTCCCCTTGATTAATTATTCTTTAATTACATCTTTTATTATCTCATAGGTTAATTTCTCTTCAATTATTAATTAATAACCAATAATTAATCTTCAATTACTTAGTTTATTAACCTCAATCATTAACCTTTGAATCCTATTAACTTAAATGCTTTAAGTTTAAATAAAAATTTAAAACTCTCGACCTTTAAATTAAAACTACTAAATTATTTACTTAATTAAGCCTTTAAACATCTTAAGGATCAACTTAATAATTTAAAATACTTTCAACTTTAATTATCAAACATTTAATAATCAATTATTATTTAAAATAGTTTACAGATAATTAATTTTAAACTTAACTATGTTAATCTTAAAACTTGTTAACAATTTATTTATAACCCGAGGCAAACCCAGGGTTTACTTCAACAGATTCCCGAGTTTCTCCAACCTTTTTTCCGAGTTTAAAACCCCTTTTTTTTTTACTATTAAAGTTAACCCACTCTCTAACACGAGACAAACCCGAGTCAACATACCCTTTTCCCCCGAGACCAACTTGTAGAAATATCATCGTTCCCACAATGACACCGTGCACAGATAACTGGTGCACATGCACCCATCACCGGCGACACTCCGGCACCCATGTCCACCCTCAACAAGTCGACGACCATGTGTTCTGGCCATCAGACCATCCACCATCCTCAATCGAGCACAGGAACAAAATCGAACTCGTCAGAGCTCCCTGGACCAAACTCGACAACCAAACATCACCTCGTCAGGCTGATTCCGGCCTCTAGAAATCCAAATCTTCCATCCTAAGGTTCGCCACTACCCCCTACTACATTCCCCCGAGTATCGAGAAGCTCGGTCAATCAGAGGAGACGAACTCGTCTCGTTTCCTAACCACATCAAATTCGAACATTTAACCCTAAAATGGCCTCGTCCCTTCAATTCATGCAATAGGAAATTTTTTTGACAATTTTTCTAGAGTCCTTGATGAATAAACCTACTTCTCCCAAAGTTTCATCATCCAAAATTGAATCGATCATCAGAAAATGATCAGATTGCATGTTTTGTTCGAATATGAACTGCACTCGGAATACTCCATTAAAAATTACCATTTTTGTTTGAAAAAACTTGTTTTTGAATGTTGATTCAAGCTATAAAATCGAGTTAATATTTTATGATATTCGAATTTATCCAAGAATTAACTTTTTACTGTAAAATAAATAATTTACAGAGTCACAAGTTCATTATCAAGCTTTAAACAGAATTTAGATCATAATTTATGTTTAAACTAACTTATTTGTTGAAGATTAATGCCTACCAGAGACTAGTGAAGATGAAGTAAATGTTTTTATCTTGATTGAACTCTGTACTAAAAAAAAACAACAGAGATGACATATTCATGCACGGCTTAGATATAAATGAAACATACATAGATATATTCATCTATGTATATGATCATATAGCACCATATCATCTAGAATTCGCATATTCCAGCATTCATTACTTTGAACTTTAAGTTAAATGTTTACTCACTGCTTCAGTTTGAACAGAAGTTTTCATTTCATGTTTCTATCATGTATAATTATTAACTCACAAATATATATACTTAAAATTAACTTTTAAACAACAGGCACAATATAATTCAGATCACTACTTAAGATCATCACATGCTAGTTTTAAAAATATTGTAGATTCCCAAATTTTTTACTCACTGGCATTTCTAAAAAAAAAGAAGAGGAAACTAGGACAGATCGCTCACCTTGCATTTAAACAGAGCTTGTTCCTTTATGTTTGGAAATAGAAATGCTTGAAACTGGAATGCTCGAGACTGGGATTTTGAAACTTTGAAATGGCTTTAAAACTCGAACATAAATTTGTCTGGAACCTTGCTCTAGTTAAGATGCTTCCAACTTAAATTTGAAACTGAAGTGTTTTGCTTCTAGTCTATTTCCAGGTTTGTATTTGTTTAAATTTTGTTTAGGCTTTTCTCTGTTTAAAAACTAGAATTACAAAACTCTTGTATACGAAATAAAATGAATTGGTTGATAAATAAACAAGTATACCAATTTGTTTACTGTTTAAGTACAAATTTCAGAGATTTTTTTCATTTCTTTGGTGGCTGAAAGTATTATCAAACCGACTTTGTTGTGTGCTAGGGTGAAAACATTAAATGCAAATGTACTTGTGTACATAGATATTTTATACATTTGCTTCTCCTACAATCCAATTCGTATATGCTTACAACCTTATCTATGTTTATATTTGTTTAACTTAAACTTAGCATACTATCTTATTTCATTCGTATGTGTTGAAGTGGTCTCGACCTGCCCATGTATTTGTTATAGGGTATAAAATTTACTTGCCTTAACCTATTATCTTGTACTAGGTGATTTCAATGCCTGTAAGAATATTTAACTTAAGTTTTTAATTTAAAATTTTGTTATGGTTATTGTTGTTGTTAGTTTGTTTATAGATGTTAAGTTGTTTTTTATAAAAAAAAATAACTTGTTTATATAGGTAGCACTCATTTTACTTTGTATATATATATATTGGAAATTCTCTTGCCTGCATATTCATATTCGAACCATTTGTTATTCGTATTACCGTATTGTATTTTTATATGAATATCTTATTTATTTATATTATAAAAGCTCGTTTACCAAATTTAAATAGTGAACCAAAAGAAATTATTTCTTTTATTCAAATTACTTATTTATAATATACACAAAACTATCATTTGACAAGTTGAATTAAAACTTATATATATTTTTAAGCTATACATTTTAAAAAGGAAAGAAAGAAATTCTTTTATTAATAAATATAAATCCAAACTAGAGTTAGAATAGGTTTTAAAACAAATTAAAACATTTATCTAAAGTATTTAAAACAATATATTTATTGTAATCATCAAATCAATTTATGTGTATATCCTAATATTGTACCAGTTCCAAATTTATATACTTTTAAATTAATATATTGATTCAGATATTTTTAATCGTTAGAAATTTATTTGTTTGACTAATCAATATCAATATTTCAAATGATTTAATTCCATTAATTACTAATTCACAATCGTTAAAAATCTGGGTCATCACATTCCTCCCCCCTTTAGAACTTTTCGTCCTCGAAAAGAACGAAGCCAGAATTATTAAAATGCTTAAAATCAAATACATATTCTTGATCATTTTAAAACATTTTTTAATATCTATATAATATTATTCTAAAGTCGTTTTATAAAAATACTTTAATAACTCGATGTTTCAACAAGTCCATCCTCGTTCTCACAGAAATTCGGTCATACGTTGATCAGGCGTAGGACTGAAAATCTATAAGTACTCGGTAAACCCGTTTCCAACACCCAGTGAAAATACTTTGGAAAATAATTTCATTGAAAATATCGAAAACAATTTTGAAGATAGGGAAAATATCTTTTGAGAAAACGCTCTGGAAATCATCACCCCCATCCATGGTCGCAGTTAACCAGATGGTTACGTTGCCGTCCCGGCAAAATCCACAGATAACTGTAGGTCTCTGCGCCACTCGATTACGCCATGGAACCCGCTACAGATCGCAGTTATACCCGGGCTATACGTTGCTATCACAGCAAAGACCCATATAACTGTAGGCATCAGCGCCACCGAATTTCGCTGCCAAAAGAATGAAACTCCTCCACTTGACCATAGACCGCAGTCTACCGATGTTGCGCTGCCATCCCGACAGAATCAAGTGTAGACTGTTGGCACTCATCCTCCACACGATTTTCGCTATGGTCCCCACACAGTAGGTCGCAGCGACATCGAGTTACACTGTCGTCACAGCATAACCCAAATGCCTCTGTAGGCATCAGCGCCATCGACTTTCGCTACCAAATAATCCTCAGGAACTAGTTTGTCCGGACTCCTCACAGGATCAACTTTAGAACCTCCCCTTTAGAGGCTCAAGGCAGTACCACTCAGTGGCACTCCTGAGAAGTTCATTCAAGGGAGCGCCTTTTTCCCCAGAGCCACTTTCAAAACACTTTATATTATACACATATAGTATTTTCGAAATCATACACCAAGTATGAATCACATATAAAGCTCCTTTACAAAATTGATTCTCAAAATCGATAATCCTCATATTAGGCTTTCCAAATTCAAATATTGATTCTTCCCAAAATCAAAAGCCTTTCCAAATCTATAGGTTTCAAAAACTTTTCCTCAAAATCATTTTCAAAAATCCTTTTTATAAATACATATGTATATAAAAGTTTGAAAAATCTTTGAATCAATTTGTAGTTGTATAAATTCACTTTTTATACTTCAAATATTTTCGAAAATCTTTTTCTTCTGGCAATAGATTCAATAAGGGGAGTTTACCATATATAATAAAGATATATAACTTTGTTTATTCCAAATCAATATTCAAATTTTGATTACTCTTTTGTAAAGTCATTCTCCATATGGCTTGCTTTCATAAAGTAAAATTTAATCATAGAAATATTCAATTCCCACTTTACTTCATTATATATTTCATAAAATATACTTTCAATTTCAAAAATCATTTACAATGCTTATCCACAAATTTTCAATATCAATTTTATTGAAACTCGTACGATGTCCACATATCATTCGTACGCAATATCAATCTGATCGCTCACTCGATCACACAATTCCACTTCCGAACTAGTATCGTCCACCCGACTATCTAGTGCGGACTCAGATCTGGTTTCTTGATCAGAAACCGTCATTCTCCTTGCATAGTCACACCTATGATAGAGAATATCCAGAACCAATCAAAAATCCATATCCAGGTTCGCCGTCGAAAATCGAGCGAAAAATCCCAACTCGGATCGATAATACTATCTCGAAATCCTGTGCTCGAATTTGGATCAAATCACTATGCGAATAGAATAATATATACGTACATCCTACGTATTTATCTTTATTGATTATTACCCAGATCAATTTCCTTTCTATTCACATTCACTTTACTTTCATTCACTTATTCACAATTGCTTCAATCCCATTTGGGTTCCCACCCCAATTCTTATCTCAAATGGATATTTAATCATAAACAATTCGAACTCTGTCCAATTTAAATTCAGAAAATAGCTTGGAAAATTTTAAAAATAGATAAGTAGTTGAAAAATAATTATTAGTTTGTAAAATAGCTGCAAAATAGTTAAGTAATTGTAAATAGTTGAAAAATAGTAAAATAATTGCAAAATAGTTGTAAAATAGTGACTAGTTATAAAGTAGTTGGAAAATAGTAATTAGTTTATAAAATAATTGAAAAATTGCTTAATAGTTCCAAAGGTAATTGTAAAATAAGTATAAAACAGTTTGGGGTTTAAGAAGAAAGATTGTATAGTAAATAGTTTGGAAAAATATATTTGTATTAAAACAATTTATTTTGAAAATAATCCAGAGCCAAACTGTTCAACTTCCCAATATCCATTTCAATCAATTTCCCATTAAATTGATCCAGTCCCAATTCAAGTTGAATTATCCACAATTCAAATCAAATTCCATTTTGGACTAATTCAATTTGAATCTCAATTTTAAACCATCTCGAATTATATAATTTCGAGTTAAATTTTCAAATGTTGATTTAATCTCATAAATCAAATTTTACCTTTACTTTTAATTTAACAGCCTAACCATTTAATTCTGAGTTCAAATTTCAAAATTCCATTTTAATTTACCTTTACTTCTACATAAACTTATTCCTAGGTTCAAATAATAATTCAAACCCCTTTTAGAACAATTTAATCTTTGAAATTCAATTTATTACCCAAATTCAATCTTGTAACCAATCCTTAACCATTTCAGCTTACATGTTCATTTTAAACATTCAAAACTTAATGTTCAAAGCGATCCCATTTTCTCAAGTTTAATTTTTATCTTTAAAATCAAAATTACTTAAGTAATTTCAAATTAAGGTTTAATTTCAATATTGGGATAGATATTACCCCAATCTATCATCCAATTTATTTAAAACATTGATCATCCACTATCCATTCCAGATATCAATCCTATCTGAGATCACATATAGTTCCCTACCAAATCAACCCATTTAACTTTTCTAAGTTAAACCTCAATTTCATCTTGAAATTTCCAATTCAGGTTGTTTATTCCAAACTTATTTAAGTTCCCTTAAGTTAAATTCAATTAAATCTCGTCAAACCTATTCAAATTTGAATTCCCACTTCAAATTTTAAACTTCACATTAATAAATCTTATAAGTTCAAAAACTTATTACCTTGGATATCACACCTCATTTCCCAAATTTAAAACTCAACATTTAGAGTCTACTTTCAAACCATCTTTGTATCCATATATACATATTTATTTCTTAGCCTACCAGGCTATACATTTAAATTTTAAACCACCTTCGGTTTTAATTTAAGACAGATCTCTTTTTAAGTTTTCAAACAACTTCTTATTTTAAAATAAGATCACATTCAAGTATATTATGAACAATATTATTTATTCTTTTCTTTTAACACTTTGAAACAATTCAAATGTTTCTAAACTTAGGTTTAAACTTCACAATTTAAATCCGTTCTAATTTACAAGTTATACTTAAGTTTATATCCTTAACACATTTTATTTTGCTTACTCATAAACACATCCCACTATTAAATACAACAACCATTTATGATAATAAACAAGATTGTCATATCCGGAAACCAATTCATTATCATCTTTATCCTGAAAACATTTCCACCAATTCAGGATTTTGATTTCAGTTTGGATCCATTTCAAATTTATCTTTATTCAATTTCAATTTGGTTATATTACTATTACCACTTAATTCTCATTATTTTATTTAATTCCAATAATTTTTAACAACCAATTACTTTAATATTTATTAGAAGAAACATTGCTTTATATATATCAAAATATATCCTTACTTAAAGTCATTTAAAATCTTTATATATGAAAATAACAAGTACGCTCTCATATATATATACAACTCATTCTAGAGTACTACGGACTCTATTAAATGAGTAATTCCCACCAGAGCCAAGGTTTTCGCTTAACCTTCGCTCTGATACCAACTGTAACGACCTGGAATTTTCGGATTCGAAAATTCCAGGTCGTTACAGTTGATCAAGCGCACTTGATTCCGAGAATCGGCTTCTGCAATCGTTGAATCGAGCGCACTCGATTAACTGAAAGAGGAGATAGGAGATTACACTCAACTACCAATTTGAATGAAAGCACAAAGCTAACAAAGAGAATTTTATTCAAAAATCAACAACCTTTACAAGTGAAACAACTTGCCTATTTATAGGCTACAACACGCAAAGCAGAAAAAAATTACAACTCCTAAGTCATCGCCGACCTAACAGTCACGACCTAAAAATTTAGCCGACTTACGACTTACAAACATCACGACTTAAGCCTTATAACAGAACGACTTATCAACATGTTCAAAGAAACAATACAACATGAAAGCGACCTAAAACAGATATGTAACGACTTATGACTTACGACTTATAACAGTAAATACAACAGAGTTATTCACTTAGGTCGTTGCCGACTTAACAACATATCGCGACTCATCAATAGCAGTGACTTCAAAACAACGGCCTAGATTAACTCGTAGAAGGATCAACGGCAACAGCTTCAGTGACTTAAAACATGCGGCATTCCAGATCAGCGACTTAAGGAAATCAATGGCAGAGATTAACTCGTAGAAGAATCAACGGTTTCCATCTTCACGTGACTTACGACTTAAGGATTTCACGAGTTAAACTTCAGCGACTTATGGTAGGTCTTCTTTAGGTCGTAACTCGTCTCCGACTTATCACTTGGCTTGTTAAGTCGTTTACGCGACTCAACTAAGTCGTAACTCGGCAACGACTTATTCCCTGCTTTGTTAAGTCGTACACTCACCAAAACTAAGTCGTTAACTCGGCAACGACTTAAACCTTCGCATTTTTCAACTGGTGTTGTTCTTCCCGTAGTCTTAGGTCGTAACCCAGCACGTCCCTTAAGTCGTTGACGACTCATAGCTCCTTCCCTAAGTCGGTCACGACTTATACCTCCTTCCTTGAGTCGGTCTCGACTTAAACCTTTGACAAATGTGGGCTGCGCTGCATCATCCTCCCCAGGTTGAGAAAAATTCGACCTCGAATTTGTAAATTCTTCCACATCAGCTCGCTCATCCCCATGATATGGTACGAGATGTTTAACATTGAACACATCAGAAGTGTAC
Organism: Allium fistulosum; assembly: GCA_030737815.1. Lineage (NCBI taxonomy): Eukaryota > Viridiplantae > Streptophyta > Magnoliopsida > Asparagales > Amaryllidaceae > Allium > Allium fistulosum. The sequence goes on along the minus strand of CM060908.1, from coordinate 968,154,476 downwards.
ACATCTTCTGGCAGCTTCAATTTATAAGCATTTTTATTAATCCTTTTCACAACTTCTACAGGACCAATTTTTCTGGCTTTTAACTTGTTATAAGCGCCCACTGGAAAACGATCCTTTGTTAACACTGCATAAACCAAATCACCTTCATTAAATTCAACATTTCTTCGCTTCAAGTCTGCAGATCGTTTATACTTCTCGTTTGCTTTCTCCAATCGTTCCTGAACGATTTTATGACACTCTGTCAATCCTTCAACAAAATCAGTAGCTTTCTTAATTGTCCCCTTCGAGTGTGGTATTACCGTTAAATCCAACGGTCCTTTTGGCATACTAGAATATACAATCTGGAATGGACTGAACCCAGTACTTTGATTTATGACATGATTATGGGCAAACTCTGCCTGGCATAACTTCACATCCCAACTCCTCAAATTATTTTGAACAAGACACCTCAACAAGTTTCCCAACGATCTGTTCACAACCTCGGTCTGTCCATCCGTTTGCGGATGATAAGCACTACTAACTTTCAGCTTCGTTCCCACCATTTTCCACAAACTCAACCAAAAGTGACTCAGAAATCGAGTATCTCTATCCGACACAATAGATTCTGGCAATCCATGAAGTCGATAGATCTCCTTGAAAAACAATTGAGCAATATGAACAGCATCCGCCGTCTTCTTACAAGCAATAAAATGTGCCATTTTCGAAAATCGATCAACCACTACATAAATGGAATCATTACCACGCTGCGTTCTCGGCAACCCCAACACAAAGTCCATACTCACATCAACCCATGGTTTTGTTGGTACAGGTAACGTCATATATAATCCAGCATTAGTTGCAGTTCCTTTCGAAACCTGACAGATAGGACATCGCTCCACAAACCTCTCCACCTCTTTCCTCATCGATGGCCAAAAGTAAGATTGTGAAATCAACTGTAATGTATGGTCTCTACCCACGTGTCCTTCTTCATGTAGCTCTTTTACGATCTTCATTCTCAAACTACCCTCCGGTATGCACAATCGATTTCCTTTGAACAGAAAACCATCTATCATTATAAACTCATCCGTCTCCCCATCCTTGACTTTATCAACAAACTTTGCAAAGTAAGGATCATTGTCAAATAATTCTGGTAACATTTCAAACCCCGTCACTTCAACCTTTAGTGTAGTCAACAAATGACTCCTCCTACTCAAAGCATCAGCCACACGATTCGTCACCCCTGACTTGTGTTTAACAACAAAAGTAAATTGTTGTAGATAAGCAATCCATGATGCATGTCTTGCCGAAATCTTGTCTTGCCCTTGCAAATGCTTCAATGCTTCATGATCAGTGTACAGAACAAACTCTTTCTGAAATAGATAATGTCTCCAGTGTTTAATAGATTGCACAACAGCATAGAATTCCACATCATATGTACTGTATCTCATCTTTGCTCCTGACAACTTCTCACTGAAATATGCAATTGGTCGTCCCATCTGACTCAATACTCCTCCAATTCCAATCTTGGATGCATCAGTATGTAGTTCAAACACTAACTGAAAATCTGGTAGCACTAGAATTGGTGCAGACGTCAGCAACTCCTTGATTTTTCCAAAAGCACTCCCTGCTTCCTCTGACCATGAAAACTGTTTACCCTTCATACAATCAGTCACAGGTGCCATCACACTACTAAAGTGTGGAATAAACCTTCGATAGAATGAAGCCAACCCGTGAAAACTACGGACTTCCGTTATCGTCTTGGGCTGTGGCCAATCTCTGATCGCCTCAACTTTACTCTGGTCCACTTGTATACCTTCCTTCGAAACAACATATCCCAGAAATAAAACACTATGCGTCATTGACGCAGCGGATAATTCAAAACGATCTTCGATCGAAGAAAGTAGCAGTCGATGGAATGATGAATACTGAAATGCCCGAATTCGTTGATCCGAAGATACCGAACTCTAGCTATCTCTGACTCGTTGATCCGAAGATACCGGGAAAGAGATCTACGATTCTTCGACGTTGATCTTGCACACAAGATACCGTGAATCGGCTTCAACAAACGATGATCCGAGCGCACTCGAATGACGTAAGTGGAGATAGGAGATACACTCGACTACCAATTGAAATTGAAAGCAACAAGCTAACAAAAGAGAATTTTATTCAATATTCAACAACCTCTACAAATGAAAACACTCGCCTATTTATAGGCTACAACACACCAAAACAGAAAAGGTACAAGTCATAAGTCGGCAACCGACTTATCAATATCTCCGACTTAACCTAAGTCGTACTATTTACAACACAGTTCAGAAACTTAAAAATATTACAAGTACTAAGTCGGTTCCGAGTTACAGCTTACGACCTACGACTTAACAAAGACTCCGACTCAACAGTTACAATTTTACAAGCCTTCAGCGACTTAACAAACACAGACAAAAAAATCAAAGAACATACAAGTACTTAGGTCGGCAACGACCTTACGACCTAGAATGATTCGACCTAAGAATGTACGCGACTTAGCATAGGTCGGCAGCGACCTAACAACAGTTTCTTCACAGCTTCAAGAATCAACGGTTCAGATGGACGCGGCATCAAGATCTTCGGTTACAAGTTTCTGCGACTTAAAACCTTAGCGGTATTCCAAATCAACGTTTAAAGAGAATCAAGGGCAGAGGTTAACTCGGCAGACACATCAACGGCATCCCGTGCTTCGCGACCTAAAACATGCGCATCCCATATCAGCGACCTAAGATCAACGGTAGAAATTAACTCGGCAGTTGAATCAACAGCATCCAGTGTTTCACGACTTAAAGCATGACTCGTTAGGTCGTTCAGACGACTCAAAGGACTTGTTAACTCGCAGAAATTTTCCTTGAGTCGTTGCCGAGTCACACTAGGTCGTTGATACGACTCTAAGACTTCATTAGGTCGCGAACATCCTTCCATAGGTCGGTTCCGACCTAGAACTTCATTCTCCCAACATTGCTCACCCAACTTTAACTCGGTGGTATTCTTTTTAGGTCGGTTTCGACTTATCAACTTGTTAGGTCGTATGCGACTTAATACTTCACCAAATTGGCCTGTGCAACCACCTTCTTCGGCATCACTTGTTCCCTCCTCTAACTCCTTAGGTCGTGAACGACCTACACTCGCCTTAGGTCGTGAGCGACCTAATCCTTTAACTTTCTGCACTGCATCATCCTCCCCTGGTTGAGAGAAATTCGACCTCGAATTCGCACACTCTTCATCCCCAACAAACTCTTCCCCATGATATGGTACAAGATGTTTAACATTGAATACGTCAGATGTATACACATCATCTGGCAGCTTCAGTTTATAAGCATTTTCATTGATTCGTTTCACAACTTCCACCGGACCAATTTTCCTGGCTTTCAACTTGTTGTACGCGCCCACTGGAAAACGATCTTTTGTTAACACTGCATAAACCATATCTCCTTCATTAAACTCAACTTTTCGTCGTTTCAAATCTGCAGCTTGTTTATATTTCTCATTTGCTTTCTCTAATCGTTCTTGAACGATTTTATGACACTCCGTCAGCCCTTCAACAAAATCAGCAGCTTTCTTAATTGTCCCCTTCGAGTGTGGTATCATCGTTAAATCTAACGGTCCCTTCGGTAAACTTGAATAAACAATCTGGAACGGACTGAACCCCGTACTTCGATTCACAGCATGATTATGGGCAAATTCTGCCTGACATAACTTCACATCCCAACTCTTCAGATTATCTTGAACAAGACACCTCAACAAGTTCCCCAATGATCTGTTTACAACCTCGGTCTGTCCATCCGTTTGCGGGTGATAAGCACTACTAAATTTCAGCTTCGTTCCCACCAGTTTCCACAAACTCAACCAAAAGTGACTCAGAAATCGAGTATCTCTATCCGACACAATAGATTCTGGCAATCCATGAAGTCTATAGATCTCCCTGAAAAACAACTGGGCTACATGAACAGCATCCGCCGTCTTCTTACAAGCAATGAAATGTGCCATTTTCGAAAATCTGTCAACCACCACATAAATGGAATCATTACCACGCTGCGTTCTCGGCAACCCCAACACAAAGTCCATACTCACATCAACCTATGGTTTAGTTGGTACTGGTAACGGCATATACAAACCTGCATTAGTCGCAGTTCCTTTCGAAACTTGACAGATATGGCATCTCTCAACAAATCTCTCCACTTCTTTCCTCATCGATGGCCAAAAGTAGGATTGTGAAATTAATTGTAAGGTACGGTCTCTTCCAACATGCCCTTCTTCGTGTAACTCCTTGATAATCTTCATTCTCAGACTACCCTCCGGTATGCATAATCGACTTCCTTTAAAAAGAAACCCGTCAACCAACATAAACTCATCAGTCTTCCCTTCATTGTTCCCTTCAACAAATTTCTTAAAGTAAGAATCTTCTGCAATCTGCTCCGGCAATAGTTCAAAACCAGTCACCTCAACTTTCATCGTTGTCAACAAATGACTCCTTCTACTTAAAGCATCAGCTACACGATTTGTCACCCCTGACTTGTGTTTCACAACGAAAGTAAACTGTTGCAGATATGCAATCCACGATGCATGTCTCGCTGAAATCTTGTCTTGCCCTTGTAAGTGCTTCAATGCTTCATGATCAGTATACAGAACAAACTCTTTCTGAAACAGATAGTGTCTCCAGTGCTTAATAGATTGTACAACAGCATAGAATTCCACATCATACGTACTGTATCTCATTTTCGCTCCTGACAACTTCTCACTGAAATATGCAATTGGACGTCCCTTCTGACTCAACACTCCTCCAATTCCAACCTTGGATGCATCAGTATGTAGTTCAAACACTAACTGAAAATCAGGTAGCACTAGAATTGGTGCAGACGTCAGCAATTCCTTGATCTTCCCAAAAGCACTCCCTGCTTCCTCTGTCCATGCAAACTGTTTACCTTTCATGCAATCTGTAACAGGTGCCATCACACTACTAAAGTGTGGTATAAACCTTCGATAGAATGAAGCCAACCCGTGAAAACTACGAACTTCCGTTATCGTCTTGGGTTGCGGCCAATCTCTAATCGCTTCAACTTTACTTTGGTCAACCTGTATCCCTTTCTCTGAAACAACATACCCCAGAAATAAAACACTATGCGTCATGAACACGCATTTCTTCGTTGCAGCATAGAACTGTTCTTGTCGCAATACCATCAGCACTTCTCTAAGATGATTCAAATGTTCCTCGGGACTCCCACTGTAAATAAGAATATCATCGAAATACACCACCACGAATTTCCCAATGAACGGTCGAAAAATCTGATTCATCACCCTCATGAACGTACTTGGTGCATTGGATAAACCAAATGGCATAACCAACCATTCGTATAGACCCTCCCTGGTTTTAAAAGCAGTCTTCCATTCATCTCCAGGTCTAATCCGAATCTGATGATATCCGCTTTTCAAATCAATTTTCGAAAAGATAGTAGCTCCACTTATTTGGTCTAACAAGTCATCCAACCTCGGCATTGGAAATCTATATCTCACAGTGATCTTATTCAATGCTCGACTGTCAGTGCACATTCTCCATGTCCCATCCTTCTTGGGTACCAATAAAGCTGGTACAGCACAAGGACTCAGACTCTCCTGCACACGCCCTTGTTCAAGCAATTCCTCTACCTGCCTTCGCAACTCTTCATGTTCCTTCGGACTCATTCGATAATGTGGTCTGTGTGGCAATACAGCACCTGGAACAAGATCTATCTGATGTTGTATATCTCTCAACGGTGGCAACTCCGTTGGTAATTCTTCTGGAAATACATCGTCAAATTCTTTCAGAACTGGTTTAACTTCTTCTGGAATTTCAATCTCTTCACTGCTCTCACGTCCAATCAACAAGAATACTTCCGGCTCTTCTTCAACTTCTTTAACAAACTCCTTCAAAGTCAATAAAGTTTTCAGCTCTTCGATTTCTTCGGACTTACTTTCTTCTTGTGATCTCTTCTTTGGAACTAAGATAATCTTCGTGCCTTTAAACATAAAACTGTAGCTATTGGTCCGACCGTCATGTTGTACTGCTCGATCATACTGCCATGGTCTTCCCAATAATAAATGACAAACATCCATCTCTACTACATCACACCATATTTCATCTTTGTATTTCTTCCCAATAGAGAATGGTACACGAACTCGTCTATCCACTTTCACTTCTCCTCCTTTTCTTAACCATGCTAACTTGTATGGACTCGGATGTTTCTCTGTCTTCAATTTCAACTTTGTCACAGCTTCGGTTGAAATAATATTATCACAGCTTCCTGCGTCGATCACAAACTTACACACCTTCCCCAGAATAGTACATGTTGACTGAAAGATATTACTCCTCAACCAACTAGCTTCTTCCTGCTTCGGTGTTAAACACGATCTTCTCAGCATTAGGTTACAACCTTCGTCTCCCGACGCAATATCCTGCTCATCCTCCTCAGCTGGATTAGAACAATCTTCATCAACATCCTCATCGTCAACTTCTGCAATCATGGTTCTCTTCTTTGGCTTTGGACACTCACTGCTTTTATGACCCAATTCTTGACAATTGTAACATTTAAACCCATTATTAACTTTCGCCTTCTCAACCTCCTTCACAACTGGTCTACTGATAGGTTTAGAAACATTAGGACTTCCTCCAGCACCCTTCGCTTGATTGTTAGAATTAGTAAACACACCACCTCCTCGTCTCCCTTGTTTTTCCCAAGCCAACGCTTTCTGATGTGCTTCCGCTACAGATCTTGGATCGAACATATTGACCATATCCTGAATCTGCATTCTCAATCCTCCAATGAACCTAGATGTCAGCTGCTCTTCTGTTTCCATAATATCATTCCTTGCAATGAGTTGATAAAATTCATCAGCATAGTCATTAATTGTCTTCGTGCCCTGCCTCAAGTTCTGCAAACGTTGATACATCAAAGATTGATAATTGTAAGGTAAGAACGTTGCTTTCATCAATTTCTTCATCTTCTCCCAAGATTCAACTTTTGACTTTCCCATACGTTCACGTGTAAGCTTGGTTTGCTGCCACCATGCCAAAGCTCTACCCCTCAGCCTCGTAGCAACCAACTTCACTCTACGATGTTCTGGTACTTCTTTGAAATCAAAAATCTCCTCAACATTAGCCATCCAATCTAGAAACTCCTCTGCTTGCATACCACCCTTGAATTCAGGAATTTCTGTTTTCATCCCCGACTCCCATTTGTGATCATACTCAGAATAGTTTCTTCCTTGACCTCTTCCTTGAACACTACCACCATCGTACTCCTCTTCAAAATCAGATGCATAACGATGTCGATTCTGACCACCAACATCTCTACTACCATTACGCCTTCCACCATCATCCCTTCTATCTACGTTCCTCCGTTCTCGATCATTCACGTTTCTCCCACGCCCTTGATCATTTTCAACACTTCGGTCACGATTAGAATGTGGTGAGACTCTACTACCTCCATGATTAGATTCTGGTGAAACCCTTCTCCGATTTTGATTCATCTCCGTCATAAGCCTCTCTAACCGGCCAATTCCTTCGTTAAGCTTTTCACTAAAATTCTCATTGATTCTTTGCTCCATCTCATCAGCTTCTTCTCTTCGATACAAAGCTTCTACGTTTTGGTGGCGATTAGCTCTTCTTGGCGGCATACTTGGAAACTTCACAAATTCTAACACTTTTCGGATTTTGATCCAAAATGAAACGGATCGAAAACTTCCACTTTGTAGCAAATCGCGATGAACACGATGGACAAAGTTTCGGCCTCCAATGCAAATCCGAACTTCAATCTTCAAACAAATGCGAACAACTTCTTCCTCTCGGCCGTGTCCCAACACTTCAAGCTCGGCTTCTCCTCAAACTTCAAAACTCTTCAAATGATTAGGCTCCAAGTCTCGATCTAGCTATGATTGGCTAGAACAAGCTCTGATACCAAAACTGACGCAGCGGATAATTCAAAACGATCTTCGATCGAAGAAAGTAGCAGTCGATGGAATGATGAATACTGAAATGCCCGAATTCGTTGATCCGAAGATACCGAACTCTAGCTATCTCTGACTCGTTGATCCGAAGATACCGGGAAAGAGATCTACGATTCTTCGACGTTGATCTTGCGCACAAGATACCGTGAATCGGCTTCAACAAACGATGATCCGAGCGCACTCGAATGACGTAAGTGGAGATAGGAGATACACTCGACTACCAATTGAAATTGAAAGCAACAAGCTAACAAAAGAGAATTTTATTCAATATTCAACAACCTCTACAAATGAAAACACTCGCCTATTTATAGGCTACAACACACCAAAACAGAAAAGGTACAAGTCATAAGTCGGCAACCGACTTATCAATATCTCCGACTTAACCTAAGTCGTACTATTTACAACACAGTTCAGAAACTTAAAAATATTACAAGTACTAAGTCGGTTCCGAGTTACAGCTTACGACCTACGACTTAACAAAGACTCCGACTCAACAGTTACAATTTTACAAGCCTTCAGCGACTTAACAAACACAGACAAAAAAATCAAAGAACATACAAGTACTTAGGTCGGCAACGACCTTACGACCTAGAATGATTCGACCTAAGAATGTACGCGACTTAGCATAGGTCGGCAGCGACCTAACAACAGTTTCTTCACAGCTTCAAGAATCAACGGTTCAGATGGACGCGGCATCAAGATCTTCGGTTACAAGTTTCTGCGACTTAAAACCTTAGCGGTATTCCAAATCAACGTTTAAAGAGAATCAAGGGCAGAGGTTAACTCGGCAGACACATCAACGGCATCCCGTGCTTCGCGACCTAAAACATGCGCATCCCATATCAGCGACCTAAGATCAACGGTAGAAATTAACTCGGCAGTTGAATCAACAGCATCCAGTGTTTCGCGACTTAAAGCATGACTCGTTAGGTCGTTCAGACGACTCAAAGGACTTGTTAACTCGCAGAAATTTTCCTTGAGTCGTTGCCGAGTCACACTAGGTCGTTGATACGACTCTAAGACTTCATTAGGTCGCGAACATCCTTCCATAGGTTGGTTCCGACCTAGAACTTCATTCTCCCAACATTGCTCACCCAACTTTAACTCGGTGGTATTCTTTTTAGGTCGGTTTCGACTTATCAACTTGTTAGGTCGTATGCGACTTAATACTTCACCAAATTGGCCTGTGCAACCACCTTCTTCGGCATCACTTGTTCCCTCCTCTAACTCCTTAGGTCGTGAACGACCTACACTCGCCTTAGGTCGTGAGCGACCTAATCCTTTAACTTTCTGCACTGCATCAGTCATGAACACGCATTTCTTCGTTGCAGCATAAAACTGTTCTTGTCGTAGTACCATCAGCACTTCTCTCAGATGATTCAAATGTTCCTCTGGACTTCCACTATATATCAGAATATCATCGAAATACACCACCACAAACTTCCCAATGAATGGTCTAAAAATTTGATTCATCACCCTCATGAAAGTACTCGGTGCATTCGATAGACCAAACGGCATTACCAGCCATTCATACAATCCTTCCCTCGTCTTGAATGCTGTCTTCCATTCATCCCCTGGTCTAATGTGAATCAGATGATAACCGCTCTTCAAATCAATCTTAGAAAAGATAGTAGCCCCGCTCAACTGATCCAACAAATCATCAAGCCTCGGCATCGGAAATCTATATCTCACAGTAATCTTATTCAATGCTCGACTATTAGTGCACATTCTCCACATCCCATCCTTCTTGGGTACCAATAAAGCTGGTACAGCACAAGGACTAAGACTCTCCTGCACATGCCCCTGTTCAAGGAATTCTTCTACCTGCCTCCGCAACTCTTTATGTTCCTTCGGACTCATTCGATAATGTGGTCTGTGTGGTAACACAGCACCTGGAACAAGATCTATCTGATGTTGTATATCCCTCAACAGTGGCAACTCCGTTGGTAACTCTTCTGGAAATACATCGTCAAATTCTTCCAAAACTGGTTTAACTTCTTCTGGAATTTCAACTTCTTCACTGCTCTCACGCCCAATTAACAAGAATACTTTCGACTCTTCTTCAACCTCCTTAACAAACTCCTTCAAAGATAACAAAGTTTTGAGCTCTTCAATCTCCTCCAACTTGTTTTCCTCCTGTTGTCGCTTCTTTGGAACTAGAGTAATCTTTGTGCCTTCAAACATGAAACTGTAACTGTTGGTACGCCCATCATGTTGCATCGCCCTATCATACTGCCACAGTCTCCCCAGCAACAAATGACAAACGTCCATATCTACCACATCGCACCAGATTTCATCTTTATATTTCTTCCCAATTGAAAACTTTACACAAGCCCTTCGTCCAACCTTCACCTCCCCGCCTTTCCTCAACCAAGCTAGCTTCTACGGTTTCGGATGTTTCTCAGTCTTCAATGCCAATTTCCTCACAGCTTCTAACGAAATTATATTATCGTAGCTTCCAGCATCAATAACAAATTTGCAAACCTTCCCTAGAATGGTACATGTTGACTGAAAAATATTGCTCCTTAACCAACTACAATCCTCCTCTTGCTTTGGTGTTAAACAGGACCTCTTCATCATTAGATTATAACCTTCGTCTCCCGACACTTCTTCTTCCTTCTCATCAGGTGGTGAATTGGAACATTCAGCTTCTTCATCCTCATCCTCAACCTCTGCTATCATAGCTCCCTTCTTCGGTTTTGGACATTCGCTACTTTTGTGACCAAATTCATGACAATTGTAACATTTGAAACCATTATTGACTTTCGCCTTCCCAACCTCATTCACAACTGGTTTCGCAATAGCTTTTGAAACATTAGAACTCCCACTAACTCCCTTCACTGGATTGTTGGAATTTGTAAACACACCTCCTCCTCGTCTTCCCTGTTTCTCCCAAGCCAACGCTTTCTGGTGTGCTTCCGCTACAGATCTGGGATCAAACATATTAACCATATCCTGAATCTGCATTCGCAACCCTCCAACAAATCTAGCTGTTAACTATTCTTATGTCTCCATAATATCATTCCTTGCAATCAGTTGATAAAATTCGTCAGCATAGTCATTCACAGATTTCGTTCCTTGTCTTAAGTTTTGCAACCTCTGATACATAAGCGATTGATAATTATAAGGTAAGAATGTCGCTTTCATCAATTTCTTCATCTTCTCCCAAGATTCAATCTTTGACTTCCCCATCCGTTCACGTGTAAGTTTGGTTTGCTGCCACCACGCCAAAGCTTTACCCCTCAACCTTATAGCAACCAATTTCACTCTACGATGTTCTGGAACTTCCTTGAAGTCAAAAATCTCTTCTACATTAGCCATTCAATCTAGAAACTCCTCCGCTTGCATACCACCTTTGAATTCAGGAATTTCAGTCTTCATCCCCGACTCCCATTTGTGATCATACTCAGAGTAATTTCTTCCTTGTCCTCGTCCTTGTCCTCGAACACTACCACCATCATACTCCTCTTCAAAATCAGATGTATATCGTTGTCTATCTCGTCCATCCACATCTCTACTACCTTCTCGTCTACCACCATCATCCCTTCTATCTACATTCCTTCGTTCATGATCATTCACGTTCCTCCCACGCCCTTGATCATTTTCAACACTTCTGTCTCGATTGGAATGTGGCGAGACTCTACTACCCCCATGGTTAGATTCAGGTGAAACCCTTCTCCGATTTTGATTCATCTCCGTCATAAGCTTCTCCAACCGGCCAATTCCTTCGTTATGCTTTTCACTAAAGTTTTCATTGATTCTTTGCTCCATCTCATCAGCCTCTTCTCTTTGATACAAAGCTTCAACGTTTTGATGTCGATTGGCTCTCCTTGGCGGCATGATTGAAATCTTCACAAACTCTTCAACACTTCAAAATTCAAACACTTTTCGGACTTTGATCCAAAATGAAACGGATCGAAAACTTCCACTTTGTTGCAAATCGCGATGAATCACGATGGACAAAGTTTCGGCCTCCCACTCAAATCCGATCAAACAAATCAATACAAAGTCGAACACTTCAACTTAATCATGGCTCAACACTTCAAGCTCGGCAAATCACTTCAAACTCTCGGCTCCAAGACTCGATCTAACTATGATTGGTTAGAACAAGCTCCGATACCAAAACTGACGCAGCGGATTAAACAAAACAATCTTCAATCGGTGAAAGTAGTAATCGATGGATTGAAAGATACTGAAATGCCCAAATTCGTTGATCCGAAGATACCGAATTCTAGCTATCCCGAACTCGTTGATCGCGCACGATACCGGGTTCAAAGATCTTTAATTCTTCAAGCGTTGATCAAGCGCACTTGATTCCGCGAATCGGCTTCTGCAATCGTTGAATCGAGCGCACTCGATTAACCGAAAGAGGAGATAGGAGATTACACTCAACTACCAATTTGAATGAAAGCACAAAGCTAACAAAGAGAATTTTATTCAAAAATCAACAACCTTTACAAGTGAAACAACTTGCCTATTTATAGGCTACAACACGCAAAGCAGAAAAAAATTACAACTCCTAAGTCGTCGCCGACCTAACAGTCACGACCTAAAAATTTAGCCGACTTACGACTTACAAACATCACGACTTAAGCCTTATAACAGAACGACTTATCAACATGTTCAAAGAAACAATACAACATGAAAGCGACCTAAAACAGATATGTAACGACTTATGACTTACGACTTATGACTTACGACTTATAACAGTAAATACAACAGAGTTATTCACTTAGGTCGTTGCCGACTTAACAACATATCGCGACTCATCAATAGCAGTGACTTCAAAACAACGGCCTAGATTAACTCGCAGAAGGATCAACGGCAACAGCTTCAGCGACTTAAAACATGCGGCATTCCAAATCAGCGACTTAAGGAAATCAATAGCAGAGATTAACTCGTAGAAGAATCAACGGTTTCCATCTTCACGCGACTTACGACTTAAGGATTTCACGAGTTAAACTTCAGCGACTTATGGTAGGTCTTCTTTAGGTCGTAACTCGTCTCCGACTTATCACTTGGCTTGTTAAGTCGTTTACGCGACTCAACTAAGTCGTAACTCGGCAACGACTTATTCCCTGCTTTGTTAAGTCGTACACTCACCAAAACTAAGTCGTTAACTCGGCAACGACTTAAACCTTCGCATTTTTCAACTGGTGTTGTTCTTCCCGTAGTCTTAGGTCGTAACCCATCACGTCCCTTAAGTCGTTGACGACTCATAGCTCCTTCCCTAAGTCGGTCACGACTTATACCTCCTTCCTTGAGTCGGTCTCGACTTATACCTTTGACAAATGTGGGCTGCGCTGCATCATAAGGTGAAGTTTGTCTAGTGTTGTTGATGTTTATATATATTAAGTAAAGAAATTTTTTTTGTATAATGTAAGTGTTGGGTTCAAAGAAGAAATGAAAATTATATATATATACGTATACTTCTACCACAGTTTGCTTCAAGCTTTATTTTTCTTATATTATGAATATATATGCTTTGGTTTCAAATATATAAGTAGTAGAGTAAATAGATATAATCTACCTATGCTATAGGTATTTGTCTACATAGATATTCTATTTTGAGATGTTTCTGAGGAGTTTGAACGAAATGAGTGGGTTTTTGTTATATATATTATATATATAGAGAGCTTTAAATATAATATATATAAAGATAGTATTTAAATATGGGTCGGCTTTAAAGGATATAGATATAAGGGATGTATGTTTGCTGTATGCTATATTATAACAGAACTTTTTCATAATGAGTTATATTTTGGCACTCCCAGATCTTAACACTTAGTCCTCAATCACCTTATTTATATAGATTATTAGTTCGTTGTACTTTTGCTGTTTGTATTGTATAAAATTTTATCGAATCTGTTTGTGTGTATATATTTATTAAAGCAACTATAACATTGATTTCAATATATAAGAATATATGTTTGATAAAAGTTGATATTTTGAGACGCATAAATGAAATGTGTTTTATTTTTATTTTGGCATATACATATTTATATGACAAGTTGTGTTTACATTAATATTAATATTTTGGGTAGTATATAGTGGTATATGTGGTTCCTTATGTTAGTGTTAACATTTAAAAATGGATTTAAGGAAATTTTGAAAGAAAATGTATGAATTTTATAAACATTGATTTTTGAATTTAAGAAATATATATATATATATAGATAAAGATTTTTCGATTGGATATTGGTTTTAAGATATATGTATATATATAGATTTTATATTGATAAGTGTTTTAAGTTGATTATTTATTTTAAGAAAATATATATAATATTATATAATGTATATTTTCAATTTATATCAAAACTGATTATCTTGTTCTCATTGATTCTTGTCTATCAGCCTTGGTGTCAATTCGTGCCAATCTAGCTTTACTCTGGGATTCATGTTTGCATTTCGTAACTCAACTTCATCGTCTATTCTCTCTAGCCTTGAAAGGTGAGCAATCACTCATGATCAACGTTCTTATATTTATTAAATTTGGTTTCAATTGAAACGACAATTGAAATATGCTGTTGTTAGTTATTTACATTGCTATATATATATACCATTATCTGTATCTGTTCACCTATGACATCTGACACCAGTATCTGTTATTTATATTGATGATATATGCATGTTATGTTATTATCATATCTGTTATCACTCTGCAAGTTCCCTGTTAGTATAGAATTCACTATGGGTTGAAATGATACATACCTGAACGATCTGTAGAATAGGAGAGAATCGTTATGGGTTGTGTTATCCCGCATTTTGGTCAAAGCCGGAATACCAAACAAATCGACAAGAAAGGATGGATATCAGGATTGGAGTTCACTTGGAAACAAGGCTGTAATGGATATCGTCAAAATTTGGCCGAGCTCCGATCAGGACGGAATCGATTGGAGATGATGATGAGGGCTAGGAGAGGCTACGTTTCAAGTTTCAGGTTAATCGGAGTTTGTACGGAGGAGATACGATCGATACAAGGTAGGAAGAAGGTACTGTTCGAATCCATCATCTCCATACCCACACCTCACTTCGAATCCATCACCTTCGACTCCAACAAGTTCGACTCCATCTGCTTCGTACCCATCAGAGCGGACCCAATGGAACAAGCTTGAGTTCGAATCCATAGATGTCACTATACTTCGAATTGGTCCTAAGCCTCGCTTCGAATCGATAGGGACGAGGCCATCGTTCGTATCCATCTAACGCAAGCCTCTGCCTCGAATCGATTAGAACGGATCACACTTCGAATCCATCGAAGCCAGTACTTACTTCGAATCCATCGAGGAGAGATCCTTCGAATCGATATAAGTTATAGAAGCTTCGACTCCGTTTGGAAACTATCTTCGAATCCACTAAGTCCAGGCAGCGAAAATGATGGAGTCGACCCAGTAAACTCGGAGAAAAAGGAGTATCAACCCGTAGATTGCGCGCCACGTCACCATCTTCACGTGCAGAAGCATGGATTCGACCCTATGGATTCGAACCATATCGATTCGAACGAATCCATAGGGCGAAGAACGTCAATTTGAATCGATCATAACTTGAGATCTACAAGTCCAAATGCTATGAAATTTTCACAGTAGCTTGAGCGCATGTTGAAGAATGTTCACGCCAAATTTCAGCTCGATTGGACAATTTCTTGATCGATTCGAACATAGCTTCGAATCGATCCCAAAGTGGGCCCGGATTTCCAGAAAGCGGGCATGTGGGCCCCCTCACGTGCCAGAACTGGTCTCCCTTCAGTTTAGGCGAAATATCAGCCTCCTACACCTATAAATAGACCCCCAGGTCATTCAGAAAAGGGGTCAGACAATTGTCAGAGCTAAGAGCGCCCGGACTCTGCCAGATTTACTCCAGATCACCATTTCTGCCTTAGATTCAGATTATAATAATAAAATCCGTTGTATTACGCGATAGGAAATTGTAATCTTCAAGTATCGATCAATAAAAGATAAAAACTTTGGAGTGGACGTAGGCCGGAGATAGCCGAACCACTATAAATCTCGTGTTTTTGTTCATTATTTCTGGATTGCTGTTTGTTGTTTGTTTAGATCTGAGATTTGTGTTTGAATATTGCTGATTTATATTCATACACTGGTGCTTTCACCACATTCGGGGTTTGTGACCATTTTTGGCGCAAACACTTTGGTGCTTTCACTGAGAACAACTAGCACCCGCTACACCAAATTCAAAGATTAGATTTGAAAAGTTTGAAGGATTCAGGTTGACTCAACAATGACTCGACAAACAAGGCAAAGAGCTGAGAGAAGCCAACAGGGAGGAAGTCAAGAGGCATCCTCTGGTGCTGGAGAAGGACAAGCTTCGATATACATTACTAGAGACGAAATGGAAGCTATGGCGAATTCATTACATGAGAGGTTGCTGAAGAGTCAACAGGATATGATGCAGACTTTCTTCGAGCAGATGAGAGCTGCAGGAACACAGAACCTTGGACCAACTATAGCGACTGCAAATGTGGAACAAGGAACTAGGGTTGCAGAACCCAATGGAGGATAGAATACAGAACCCGAAGGTAATCAACAAGGGCTTGGGGGCAGGCCCACAGGATCCCATGCAGAAGGACCTTTGGAAGGAGTTCAACAGGCTAGAGCCAACGTTGCGGCTAATGAGCCACATGAAGAATATGTGCCGGAATTCCCTCGGGAGCATGGGGGGCAACACCTAACAGGCAATGCTGGATTAATGGAAATCATTAGGAAGACTATGCGTGGAGGTTCGACCAATAGAGACTTGGAAGGAGTGAACAGGAGTCCGTTCGCTCGGGAAATCAGGATGGCTCAGAATCCACCTAAGTTCAAGTTACCTAGCGTGGAAGTATATAATGGAAAGGCTGACCCGACTGATCATTTGATGAGATACACTAGACACATGGAGGTGCTGGGGGCATCGGACGAAGTAATGGCCAGATGTTTCCCTTTATACTTGACAGACCTAGCGGCAATGTGGTTTAGGCAGCTGGAGGAAGGATCTATCAGGAATTGGAGGGAACTGGTGGACAGGTTTTTGGGACAGTTTCGGGTTCATATAAAAAGACCTAAGAACGTGATGACGTTAACATCGGTAAAGCAAAGAGCGGACGAATCGCTTAGAGCATTTTTAACTCGATTTAATGCGGCGGTTTCTTCGGCGGATCGGCCGGATCCATCGATGGTTTTGATGGCGGTAGTGTCGGGAGTCAGAGAGGATTCAGATTTTAAGGTATCTTTAGTACGAGACCCGCCACTGGATCTCGGGGAATTCTTCCATGAAGCTGAAAGGTTCCTTCGGCAAGAAGATGCATGTATGGACTTAAAGTTAAAGAAGGTGAATGTGACTGGGGGTGGAGGACCGTCCAACGGAAGCTCGGATAAAGATAAAGGAAAAAGGAAGCTGGATGACGATTCAGGAAAAACCAGGAAGCAATGGAAGGATCCAAAGTTTTCCACATACACAGAATTAAATGAGACGCAGGAGCGGATATACATGGAAACTCGGAATCGCCTTCCTTACCGGAGGCCGGCTAGGAGAGAACCATCCGAGCGGGAGAGGGCATCAGGAAAGCATTGTCTCTTCCACGATTTGGACGGGCATGATACCAATAGCTGCAGGCATTTAAAGGACATAATTGAGGAGCATGTGAGGAATGGACAGTTGAGGCAGTATGTTGGGGCTCGGAATGCAGCGGTGGAGCAGGAGCAACCACCGCCTACCTCAAACCATGAGGATATGAGGCATAGGAATAATGGTCGATTGGTCATCAATTGATCAGGATAATTTGAAATAAGTAACATACCATTGGCGAGCAACCGAGTCATTTACACATGTATGGGGACGGAGATAGCCCCTAGGCATGCTCTGAATGATGATAAAATGCGAAGCCATGGTTTGCGAAAGCTGTTTTCTTTTGTTTTTGGATTGGACACTTATTTTTCTGGTTTGGTTTTTGGAGTTTGGATTGAACTCCTGATTTTGCTCGTTTCTCTGGTTTTGGCATTCACTCGGATGATTATTCTCCGTTTTGGATGATGATTTTGATTTCTGGTTTTCCGATTTGATTTGGATTTTGGATTGGATCTTGATTGGATTCTTTTTGGTTTTTGATAAACGGTCGTCAGGTATGGATTATGCCTGGCAAGGGGTGAGTCGTTCTGCCCGAACGCAGTAAAGTGACTCATTCAGGTCGTCGAGTATGGACTATGCTCGGCAAGGGTCCGGAGTGACCAGGATTCGGCCTAGGACTTAGGCCCCCTACTATCGATTATTGTTTCAGGTCGTTGAGTATGGACAATGCTCAACAAGGGTCCGGAGTGACCAGGATTCGGCTTAGGACTTAAGCCATGGCATTACTTACGTCCAGGGACACTGGACCACGGTCGTCAGGTGTGGATTGCGCTTGGCAAGAGCCCAGAGAGGTTATGGATTTGGATATCGACCCGGAGAGGTCCTGGATTCGGTTATTGGCTATTTGATAAGGATGGATTAGGATTTGGTCGTCGGGTTCAAACGGATATGGATTTGTCTAAGGCTTTGGTTATTGGGTTTGGAGTTGGGCATCGACTCCGAGCAGTCAAGGATGATGCACTTGGATGATGTGGCTATGGACTTTGGATATCAGATACGGAACTATTCAAAACACGCCTTCTTATCACAAGGCATGTTTTGGGGGGCAAATGTTATCCCGCATTTTGGTCAAAGCCGGAATACCAAACAAATCGACAAGAAAGGATGGATATCAGGATTGGAGTTCACTTGGAAACAAGGCTCCAATGGATATCGTCAAAATTTGGCCGAGCTCCGATCAGGACGGAATCGATTGGAGATGATGATGAGGACTAGGAGAGGCTACGTTTCAAGTTTCAGGTTAATCGGAGTTTGTACGGAGGATATACGATTGATACAAGGTAGGAAGAAGGTACTGTTCGAATCCATCATCTCCATACCCACACCTCACTTCGAATCCATCACCTTCGACTCCAACAAGTTCGACTCCATCTGCTTCGTACCCATCAGAGCGGACCCAATGGAACAAGCTTTAGTTCGAATCCATAGATGTCACTATACTTCGAATTGGTCCTAAGCCTCGCTTCGAATCGATAGGGACGAGGCCATCGTTCGTATCCATCTAACGCAAGCCTC
The DNA here is from genome assembly GCA_030737815.1 of Allium fistulosum. Taxonomy (NCBI): domain Eukaryota; kingdom Viridiplantae; phylum Streptophyta; class Magnoliopsida; order Asparagales; family Amaryllidaceae; genus Allium; species Allium fistulosum. Next base: position 968,135,348 of record CM060908.1, on the reverse strand, counting down.
TGCCTCGAATCGATTAGAACGGATCACACTTCGAATCCATCGAAGCCAGTACATACTTCGAATCCATCGAGGAGAGATCCTTCGAATCGATATAAGTTATAGAAGCTTCGACTCCGTTTGGAAACTATCTTCGAATCCACTAAGTCCAGGCAGCGAAAATGATGGAGTCGACCCAGTAAACTCGGAGAAAAAGGAGTATCAACCCGTAGATTGCGCGCCACGTCACCGTCTTCACGTGCAGAAGCATGGATTCGACCCTATGGATTCGAACCATATCGATTCGAACGAATCCATAGGGCGAAGAACGTCAATTTGAATCGATCATAACTTGAGATCTACAAGTCCAAATGCTATGAAATTTTCACAGTAGCTTGAGCGCATGTTGAAGAATGTTCACGCCAAATTTCAGCTCGATTGGACAATTTCTTGATCGATTCGAACATAGCTTCGAATCGATCCCAAAGTGGGCCCGGATTTCCAGAAAGCGGGCATGTGGGCCCCCTCACGTGCCAGAACTGGTCTCCCTTCAGTTTAGGCGAAATATCAGCCTCCTACACCTATAAATAGACCCCCAGGTCATTCAGAAAAGGGGTCGGACAATTGTCAGAGCTAAGAGCGCCCGGACTCTACCAGATTTACTCCAGATCACCATTTCTGCCTTAGATTCAGATTATAATCATAAAATCCGTTGTACTACGCGATAGGAAATTGTAATCTTCAAGTATCGATCAATAAAAGATAAAAACTTTGGAGTGGACGTAGGCCGAAGATAGCCGAACCACTATAAATCTCGTGTTTTTGTTCATTATTTTTGGATTGCTGTTTGTTGTTTGTTTAGATCTGAGATTTGTGTTTGAATATTGCTGATTTATATTCATACACTGGTGCTTTCACCACATTCGGGGTTTGTGACCATTTTTGGCGCAAACAGGTTGAAATGATAAACCCAAGCGATTTTCATTTGAATTGAATTTGGGATTGCGGGTTGAAAAGATATATACCCGTATATATATTTATATATATTTAATTTGTGGATTGAAATGATAAATATACGTATCACTTGACCATAGGATAGAAAATTATATACAGACACCGTTGGTCTATATATAAATATTTTGAAAATGATTTCTATGGTTTTGGAAAGAAGTATATGGTTATTAAATATTGATTTTTAAAGATTGATTAAAGTTGATTTAATAAAGTGGATATATAATATGTTTAAGTATTTATTTAAAACTTTATATTTTCAAATATAGAATTTATAATGATTCAGGTTGGAAAGATAAATTTGAAATTGATTTGAAATGTTATTTATTTAAGGATTTTACTTAAATAAGTTTGATTTGAAATTATTAAATTTGAAAGTTAAAGATATGATTTTTTTAACTTGGATTTGATTAAAAGTGACTTAGATGAAAATTTCAAATTTACAAAATTCGAAATGGGGTAGTTTGTTTATTTAAAGTTGTAAATTGAAGTTTTATTTAAATGATATTGAAATGATTAGGTAAATATTTCAAAACTAAATAGTAGTAAAGTGAATTTGATATATATATGAAATTATCGAATTTAGTTTTGAAATGTTGTATATATTGACTTTGAAAATATATTGAAATGAAATGGCTTATTTTATGGTTCAAATATGTATTTGAAAATCGATAATTTGAAATGGTTTATCTAGAAACTGAATCGAGTTGAAATTGATAATTTGAGATTTGATTAAATTTGAATTTTGGAATTCGAGTTGAGTTGAATCGATTTGTGAAATTTGAGGAAACTATTTTATTATATAAAGTATTTTAAATTATATTTAAAATTATTTTATATTATTTTATAAACTATATTAATATAAACTATTCTAATTATTTGAATATATATATTGTTTTAACTTATAACTATTTGATATAAATTATTTTATTTTATAAACTATTTTATAATATATATATGTATTGATATCTAAACGGTTTAAGAGAAATGCTATAATTTCAAAAGTGTTATGATTTCCAAAATGCTATAATTTCAAAGTGTTATGATTCCAAAATGCTATGATTTCAAAGCTGTGATTTCCAAAGTGTTTTGATTTTAAGGACTATGATTTCGAAAGCATTATAACTTTGGAAAGTGATATGATTTTGAAAATGGATATATTTGAAGTGAAAATGATATCGTATTGATTTGGTTTTTGAAATGGAAATGATATTTTGGTTTTGAAGTATAAACTATTTTGAAATGACCACGGTCTTATAATAACGTTTGGTTGTTAAAGAGACCGGGATCAGATATGGACATACTCTCTGTCGATACTGAAAACCACTTTAACAACTGTGTACGCGGTGGAGATTCCAGAATGAAGTAGTATGGTGGCAACGATCCTAAAGGTATATACATGGACCCAACTCTCGTGAGTTGGCATAAGGTGGCTAAAACATGAGCGATCGACGGGCCAATGAGGTTGCACCTCTGATCGGACTCATTTCTTCGATACCATTCTATTACTTTGTGATTGATTTGGTGGCCACCCTTCGATTTTGATTGGGAGTGTGTTCCGAGGTGGGCGGTAGTGGCTTCTATGCGTTTCCACCAGCCCGGATGCGTAATTGGTATATCTACCCTAGCATTGCCTAGTTGTGCCGTGTCACCTACCATATCGAGCTTTACTACGAGTTTGGATTTCTCCCGTAGCCTGTGGAGTATTGAGGGTAGCCCCCGATCTGGGAGTATGCTAATACTGGATAGACTACTGGGACTATTACGTGTTAAGGTGGAAAATGTAAAACCTTAACGCTATTTAAAAGTAAGTTTATTTTATATTAGACATTATTATAATAGCATATATTACTACATAGTAGATAGTTTAATGGATCCTTAGAGGATGGTTATCCCAAACATCCTTTGAGTTACTTGTATTTCAGTTGATATTTCACTTGAGTTGGATTTATTGATATAAGAATGTTAATCCTGACTCGAGTGTTTTTTGTTTTGCTTTACGCTCGGGTCAGACTGAGTGATACAGTATTCGAGACTCACATTTGGAGTTGGAGCTTCGCTTGGAGATCCAGTTATCTATCCTGCTTTCGGTTGTTCAATTGATTCCAGTGATGTATTCAGATCTTGTATTTGATTATTATATTGAGACATCTATGTATTCGTGACTTCTGTTGTATCTTGTTTAACTCTGTTATATATATATATAGTAGCTTCATGAACTACTATTCTTTTGTTTCCGCTGCTTATCGTTTATTACTCTGTGTCTGTGATTCTGTGATTTGTTTATTTACTGTATATACTGAGTTTTGTCAAATTTAAATTAACAATCTGATATTTTGAGCAATTCAAATCCGACATGTATGGATGCGAATGGTTGAAAATTTCAGGATGTTACACCAAAAGCCTTAAAATCACATGTTTTTTGGGTCTCTGAAATGCTCATAAATATTGTTTCTAATATTTTATCAAAAGAATATCACACTGGTTGATCACGATCTTCATATCTTTGCATCTCATATGAAATACTTCACACGTCCACACGTATATGATCAATTTGGTGGCATAAGCACCGAAACTATTCGCTATAGCTAGTTATGCCATTTTAACATGCATAGGGTCATGCTATTTTTACATACACATGCCACTTTTTAGTACAAACCCCATAAAAGCTTTTTAGTGTTGGAGCAAAGAATTTACGTACTTTCATTTTCTATTTTATTTAAAAATTCTATTGAGCATTATACTGGAAAATCAACTATCACTCACCATTCAAAAAATGTCCCAAAACTTTTACAACAAAAATTATAAGCTGTTCAGGTAAACATTGCAGTAATCATTGAGTGTTAAGAATTAAGATATCATTTTCTAGACTCTCTGAGTTCAAATCATTTGAAATAATGCATTATTATAGTTTGTATGCTAAACCCGATAACACGACTAAATGACATTTCGTAATTATAATGACATTTCATATAGAAACACATTGAAATCGGTAATTTTTCATTTCATATTCATTTACTTATTTAATGACCAAAATGCATCCACGCTGACTGTACAACAGGTTACAAAGATAGAAGCATATTGCTTTTTATAGGTTCATCTTCTCGAGTTTGTTTGACATAATCAACATACATTTCTTTGAAATCGAAAATGAGGGTTGCTGTAATTGGCGCTGGTGTCAGTGGGAAATAATGACACCGACGCTGAGATTGGATGTGTAAAATAATCATATCCACAACACTTTCCGATAAGAAACGATTAACGGCCATCAACTATTTTATAAAAAAAGGAAATTTGGCTAAAGTATGTTAAATAGATAATTTGAGCAAATCAAGTTATCAACAATGCAAATTTCTTTGTGTTTATCGTTAAATCTCTATCTTTCTTCTCTTAAAATCGAACTTTAACAGTTTTAGTAGAATATCAGCATATAAAAAACAATACTACGGGAGAGCAATATGCTATTAAACACGCATTCTTCCACACTTCCAATTCAATTCCAGGTAGGATTTTTCCCTTTGTTTATCTTTTTTAATTTTTGTTTTTTTAAATATATATTGGAAAGTAAAAAATCGATTATGAATCTTGATTTGGGTATCGTAGCAATTCTATAATACCATCTAGCATACCATGTACACATTCTTTTTTTAAATTATATATTGAAAAGTAAAAAATCGGAAGTTAAAAAAAATCTGAACATACCATCTAGCATCTATCAAGTGAAGTAAAAAATATTAACATACCATCTAGCATCTACCAATATAAAAATATCTATCCAATAGAACCAATATAAAAAATCAGAATCAAAATCGAATCTAAGGTTGCCAAAGTCGCCTGGAAAGATGAAGTCGATGTTTGGTCCGGTCAATGTCGAATCAGTTAAGCCCAAAGTCGCGAGAGCCTCTGGTCAATGTCGAGTGGAGATGACGCGCCAACTGAATGGGAAAATTTTGCGGCCGAGAATGAAAAATCTTTGATAGGCGCGGAGGGTAGCGTGGAGGCTAGTTTTGATAAGCGAGAATGGGGAAGCCTGAAGTCGAAGGGGCCAAAGTTTTGATTGGCGCGGAGGTAGCTTGGAGCAACCCTAATCTTAAATTAAAGTTATGCGGCCGAGAATGGGAAAGCGTTAGAAAATGCTCCATATACAAGATTAAAGAAGGGTCCAATGTTTGGTGAGTTATTTACAAATTTACCAACTGTTCTAACACTTTTTTGTGTTGCAAACTATAACTGATGCGTTGGAAAGTTTAAAAAAACATTATTTCTATTTGCCAACACTTTTTCAGGTATCCTAACACTTTTTTATTATCGGTAGGCTGTAACATTTATATGTGTTAGAAATTAACAAATATAAAATGTTGCAAAATCACTATTTTGGTGTATTGAAACAAAGAATATTTTAAGGCTAAAACATTTTGAAAAGCAGTTTTGAAAATCATTTTGAAGTAGTTTTGCAAGCTTCTTCCTGCAGAATATCTCATCACATCAGGACTCGAGAACTTGTACAAAACCAGGATGTTCGTGGGTTTGTAAGCCACTTGTTGTAGGTTTGTAAGCTACTTGTCGTGGGTTTGTAAGCCACTAAGAAGGTAGAAATGGGTTCCATCCCAAATGAAATATGGAATGAAGATTTCCGTGCTATTATGAAGTTTTAATATAATTCTAGACTCAATACTTATCTTGTACTATTAAAATCTTGAACTCTTGATAACTTGATTTCTTGATACTCATGAGTCTTCAATCTTGATATCTTTGATCTTTAAATTCATCAGCCTTATATCTCTATACTGTACAGTCTTCATTTTTCGTACCTTCATGTTTATATCCTGCATATACATATATATATATATGTAACGCCCCACCTCTATGCTCACAATAACAAAGAGTATTAAAAGAAATACTGTCTGTTATTACGAAGAATAAGGCTGGATAGGAGCGGCCATCCATAGTTGGGCCTTACACTAGTATTGGTTACCTCGATAGGAGTGGTATATATTTTTATTTTTCATCTCTTATTTATTTACTCCCATCGACATAGCCAATTCCAGTATAAAACGAACTACGATGGTTCATAATAGTTTAGGACAATATATATAATAATAACACAGATACTAAAAATGTGGAACACAGATAACAAAAGTTTCATATATATATATATAACTGATGTCAGTTACAATACATTTGACACAATACATATGATACAACTACAATTGTCGACTCTGGAAGTTATATACACAAGTACATTATCGACTAATATACATGAATACATATTAACCTAAATCAAGTACACTGACTACTTCAAAATGACGAAGACTACTTCAAAAGATATGAAAAGACTTCATAGCTCAAGCAGCAACCCAAAGCAGGATATCTACAACCTGAAATAACTCGGTCTGACCCGAGTATTAAATTCAAAAGAAAATAATACACCGGTCAGTCTAATTCAAACTCAGTTATTAATGCATGGAAGCAATAATAATTAAATAATCAAATAGACGACAGTCACAGAAATCTCATATATCCGACTCCTCGATAAGAGAATCGGATAACGGCAGCTATAACACTAAACAGTGTTAAACAACAAATCAGCAAATCCAAATCATCAACAAGGATAAATAAAAAGATTATCAATGAAGATAATATGAAAACTCTAGAATTGCCTAACATCAATTAACAACAAAATCCAATTATTAAATAAATAATTAGAAACCCAGAATCTAATTATCAAATAGATAATTAGAAAATCTCAAAATGATCAAATCAAACCAAATTCTATGTGGCTGCAGTACACGCACGCATGCACTGCCTCGCCACTACAGTAAGTCAAAACTGCAAAGGTCAAGTCACGCTAGCATGACTCAACACAACTGCAAACAAAAGCAAACAAGTATGCACTTGGCAAATTCCAGAACAGACAAGCCCAAATAAATGCACATAGGATAATCGAAATCAACAAGGGTGCATGTATGCACATGTATGAATACACATACATATCTACACCAAATGATACAGCACTTAGCATAAGCAAATGCCAAAAATAGTTCGAACAAAGCCATCAAAACAGAGTCGAACCCAAAAGTCCTCAAATCAAACAAAAGCAAAACTACAATTGCACTTGCTACTAAAACTATCTCGAAGTAAATGAAGACTGTATGCCAAAAAGTCAGAGGCAATGCAACTTAATCATCAAGGTGCAGACAAGATGAAGTCAGTGCCAACTGTAATGGCAGCAACTCCGTCAAGTCATGGTTCAAACCCCAGAATACAAACAGTCTCACATATAAAACTGGGAAGCAGTGCAACAATATACAAAGGGCAGAACTAAATGCAAGGCCATATGAAGCGATGTACAGTGGGATATGCATAAGTGACAACAGTAGTACAACAGAACCCAAAACTACATAACCAACATCCAAGTGTACATACACAATGCAGCCTCCACATAAAGTTCAAGGGAGCCAGTGAATGTCACAACAACCCAAATCAGACCATCAATGCCCAGTGGACAATGACAGTGTCGAAATCATCTATTCAAACCAAATCGAGATACATAAATGTTCAACCAAAAACTGAAAGGCAACTCAACTTAAATCAAATGAACGAAGTGCATACGAATACACAGTTAAAGTTCACGACCGAGTACAAGGTCAAACCCGAGTTTTGAAACTGGATTCAACTCAAGTACATCAGGTCAGAGACCAAAAATGGTCAGAGACACGACACCAAGCCCAGTGCAAAAGTGATCACAATTGTATACAACAATGTATCAAGACTCAAGTGAACCTGATAGGCAAAATTCAAGCCTACCAACATGATACAAATGCAACATGAAGACTGCAAGATCAAAGTGAAGAATGGATGCAACAATGCCCAATATAAATGAAACGTGATACCAGTGACCTGAATATGACTCGAGAACAAGCATACATGAAGACTACAAGACTGCACAGAACCGTGATACATGTATGAATGTACGTGTTAGCAGTGGACACTAGTGACAACATAGTAGACTAATCAAGTTAAACAATGCCACTGAATTCAAGTGAATGGCAACAACGGAAAATGAACATCAAAATGTAAACTTAAACACACATGTGTACAGTGAAAACAACTCCATACTAGACTACAAAGAAAAACCATGAATACAACATGACCAGAGTCGAACAAACACAGCGACACTACAAAAATGCCAGATAATTCAAAGGTAATGCACATATCAACGAGGTGTTCAATGCAACACGGGGCAACAGAACAACGACGACACTGCATAGCAACTTGCCACCGCAAATAATCAAGAACAGTTAAATGAAATCTCAAGCCATGGCTGAAGCCAGCAGAAAAAAATCATCAAATGCAAAATCAAATTGAATTCTCATCAAAATAGATCAAGTAATGAATTCAAGTAAATGAATAAGAGCGAAATTCAATATTTCGAATCATATAAAACAGTCGCTTGAATTAGATGTGAGTAAGAATCGAAATTCACTCACTTGGTTTCCCATAGCACGAATCAAAGATCGACAGTTGCAAGTCGAAGCCGTGAAAATCGAAGGAAGGAGTTGAAGCATCATCGCACTCAATTCGACAAAGACGGCGACTTTAAAATTCTCAAAAGCCCTAATTTGGAATCGAACGAAAACGAACACAGGAAGCCGCCATTTTTTTTCTTTCGTTTCGTTTTTGATTAGGGTTCGACGAAAAAAAAGAATAAGGGGAACGGGTCTAATTATCACGACATCAAAAATAAAACAAGGGATATGATCCATTTCAAAAGCCCATCAACATTTAACACAATTTAAACCCGATTACAAACTCCAATAATAGTTAACAACCAATATAATCGTCATTTGACGATAATTGATTATTGTAAAACTCTGGGTTGTTACAGACTCCCCTCCTTATAAAAATTGCATCCCCGCAATTTTCATAATTAAAGTCGTCTATAACAATTATTCTTCCAACATAAACTGGTTAAGCTAGAAAAATAAAGGTCAAGAATATAAACGCCAAAGAAATCTTCTAATTCCATAAAAGAAGTTCACAAATTCTCAACAAAATCTAATTATCAATAGATAATCAAAAAGCTAAACTGGATAAACACAATTATCAGCAATATTAAATTACCAATTAGATAATCAGAAATACAGAAATCACAAAACAACAATATCTAATTATCGATACGATAATTAGAAAACAACAAAATCTAACTATCAACAAAGATAATTAGAAAACACAAATCACAAATCACAAAACCGCAAATATCTAGTTATCCAACAAATAACTAGAAAACACAAACTCCATAATCAACGAACTCTAACTATCAACAGAGATAGATAGAAAACAGCAATTCAATAAAATCAGCATACTCTAGAATCAATTAGAGACTAGAAAATCTCATAATCAGCAAAACTAGCAAATATCCGATTATCAAAAACAATAATCAGAAAACACAATTATCTAATTAACAAAACAATAATCAGAAAACATCAGATAATTAGAAATCTCAAATCAACAAATATCTAATTATCAAAAACGATAATCAGAAATCTCAAATAAACAAATATCTAATTATCAAAAACGATAATTAGAAATCTCAAATCAACAAATATCTAATTATCAAAAACCATAATCAGAAATCTCAAATCAACAAATATCTAATTATCAAAAACGATAATCAGAAATCTCAAATCAACAAATATCTAATTATCAAAAATGATAATCAGAAATCTCAAATCAACAAATATCTAATTATCAAAAACGATAATCAGAAACAACAAATATCCGATTATCAAAAACGATAATCAGAAATCAACAAATATCTAATTATCTCAAACGATAATCAGAAACAACAAATATCTGATTATCAAAAACGATAATCAGAATTCAGAAATATCTAATTACCGATACGATAATTAAATCTCATAACAGCAAATATCTAATTATCGATACGATAATTAAATCTCATAACAGCAAATATTTAATTATCTCAAACGATAATCAGAAACAACAAATATTCGATTATTAAAAACGATAATCAGAAATCAACAAATATCTAATTATCAAAAACGATAATCAGAAATCTCAAATCAACAAATATTTAATTATCAAAAATGATAATAAAAAAACATCAAATATCTAATTATCAAAAAACGATAATCAGAAATCACAAATCAACAAATATCTAATTATCAAAAATGATAATCAGAAAACAACAAATATCTAATTATCAAAAACGATAATCAGAAATCTCAAATCAACAATTATCTAATTATCAAAAACGATAATCAGAAATCACAAATCAACAAACATCTAATTATCAAAAACGATAATAAAAAAACATCAAATATCTAATTATCAAAAACGATAATCAGAAACAACAAATATCCGATTATCAAAAACGATATTCAGAAATCAACAAATATCTAATTATCTCAAACGATAATCAGAAACAACAAATATCCGATTATCAAAAACGATAATCAGAAATCAACAAATATCTAATTATCTCAAACGATAATCAGAAACAACAAATATCCGATTATCAAAAACGATAATCAGAATTCACAAATATCTAATTACCAATACGATAATTAAATCTCATAACATCGAATATCTAATTATCGATACGATAATTAAATCTCATAATAGCAAATATCTAATTATCGATATGATAATTAAATCTCATAACAGCAAATATCTATTTACCTGCAGATAATTAGAAACAACAAATATCTAGAAATCAATTAAGATACTCTAGAAAATCAACATAAAAGGTGGATCGATCCCATTAGATGGTGAGTTTTTAGCTACGCCGCACGTGCATCAACAAATGGCCGAAGCCTACCAAGTACTATAAAATTTTGGCACCCATCAGATGACCCGAAGGTCCGCAGAGTTACCCGAAGGTCTAGTACTGGCATTTGACCCGAAGGTCCTCAGAGTGGCCCGAAAGCCCAACAAATGACCCGAAGGTCCAGCAGAGTGGCCCAAAAGCCCAACAAATGACCCGAAGGTCCAGCAGATGACCTGAAGGTCCAACATAGTGGCTCAAAAGCACACAAAATCATCAGAATCAACAAAACAGCAGATGTTTCAATTAACGAGTCCAGAATTAACCGAAATAGAAAACGCACATGTCCCATACCACGTGTTTTACTAAATCGTTTGATTCTCTTCATCGTTTCCTTGAAAGTGCAAAATTGTGTATTTTGTAAAAATAACATTTTATATTCTCAAACGGACAAGTCCGGAATTAAGCGAATCAGTAAATGAAAGGGTTCATAGTCCTCGATTTTGCTGAATCGTTTAAATCGCTTCCTCATTCTTTTGAAAGCGCAATCTGTAAAAATTTTGTATTTTAAAAATATAACATTTTACGTTCTCAAACGGACAAGTCCGGAATTAAGACAAACAGTAAAAGTGAGGGTTCATAGTCCTCGATTTTGCTGAATCGTTTAAATCGCTTCCTTCTTCTTTTGAAAGCACAAACTATAAAATTTTTGCATTTTAAATAAATAACATTTTACGTTCTCAAACGGACAAGTCCGGAATTAAGCGAAACAGTAAAAGTGAGGGTTCATAGTCCTCGATTTTGCTGAATCGTTTAAATCGCTTCCTCATTCTTTTGAAAGCGCAAACTGTAAAAATTTTAAAACAATTTTCAGATCACGTGATTAAAACAGCAACCTTAGTAGCAATTACGAAAAGGAAATTGCACTTCCCAAAACATCGTAAAACGAATCTCAAAATCAGCATTGCGGAATAACCGCTTGAAAATCCACTTTTAAAATTTGACGGTTACTGAAGTCAAAGCGACAGTAATTTCTAAACGTCAAAATCTCATCAAAATAATTCGCATCAAAATGTAATACCAGTGAATTTCATTCAAAATGTCAACAAAACACCGTGCTTCAAAAATTTAGCACCAATGTAAAAATACCGTTATAAAAATAACGGCAACAAAATACGTTTAAACCAAACACCGGTTCAACGTAAAATTAATGCAGTAACGTGCAACTCAAATTTACACGTATACTACAAAATCAACAAAGAAATCATTTGAATGTATCTTCAATGAAGATAATTCAAAACAGCAAAATCTAATCAATATATGATTAGCATAAAAGAAAACCAGCAAAGATCTCAACAAAAATCACATAACTGCAATCGCTTCGAATCCTCAAATCGGATTCGAAATTTTCAAAGAAATAAAATAAACCCAACTATGTAAACAACAAATGAAATTTATTTCAATTTCATATTTTGATTTTTAAATCAAAAGGATTATCAGCTGTATTCAGCGAAGACAGTCTCACTGTTTACGCTGCGCACTCTGATAACAGAACACAAATTATTCAATCATCAAAACACAGTTTAACTTTTAATTTTAAATAAAGATATTTAAAAATTTCATCAAAATTTCAAAACTTTAGTTTTGACTCAAAACACAACTAAAAACATCGACAAATAGTTGTAACACATGTTCCATCTAAGTTATGTTTTATATTATGTCCATAAACCCCAAGCTCTGATACCAACTGTAATGCCCCACCTCTATGCTCACAATAACAAAGAGTATTAAAAGAAATACTGTCTATTATTACGAAGAATAAGGCTGGATAGGAGCGGCCATCCATAGTTGGGCCTTACACTAGTATTGGTTACCTCGATAGGAGTGGTATATATTTTTATTTTTCATCTCTTATTTATTTCCTCCCATCGACATACCCAATTCCAGTATAAAACGAACTACGATGGTTCATAATAGTTTAGGACAATATATATAATAATAACACAGATACTAAAAATGCGGAACACAGATAACAAAAGTCTGATATATATATATAACTGATGTCAGTTACAATACATTTGACACAATACATATGATACAACTACAACTGTCGACTCTGGAAGTTATATACACAAGTACATTATCGACTAATATACATGAATACATATCATCCTAAATCAAGTACACTGACTACCACAAAATGACGAAGACTACTTCAAAAGATATGAAAAGACTTCATAGCTCAAGCAGCAACCCAAAGCAGGATATCTACAACCTGAAATAACTCAGTCTGACCTGAGTATTAAATTCAAAAGATAATAATACAAGGGTCAGCCTAATTCAAACTCAGTTATTAATGCACGGAAGCAAAAATAATTAAATAATCAAATAGACGATAGTCACAGAATCTCGTATATCCGACTCCTCGATAAGAGAATCGGATAACGGCAGCTATAACACTAAACAGTGTTAAACAACAAATCAGCAAATCCAAATCATCAACAAGGATAAATAAAAAGATTATCAATGAAGATAATATGAAAACTCCAGAATTGCCTAACAGCAATTAACAACAAAATCCAATTATTAAATAAATTATTAGAAACCCAGAATCTAATTATCAAATAGATAATTAGAAAATCTCAAAATGATCAAATCAAACCAAATTCTGTGTGGCTGCAGTACACGCACGCATGCACTGCCTCGCCACTATAGTAAGTCAAAACTGCAAAGGTCAAGTCACGCTAGCATGACTCAACACAACTGCAAACAAAAGCAAACAAGTATGCACTTGGCAAATTCCAGAACAGACAAGCCCAAATAAATGCACATAGGATAATCGAAATCAACAAGGGTGCATGTATGCATATGTATGAATACACATACATCTACACCAAATGTAACAGCACTTAGCATAAGCAAATGCCTAAAATAGTTCGAACAAAGCCATCAAAACAGAGTCGAACCCAAAAGTCCTCAAATCAAACAAAAGCAAAACTGCAATTGCACTTGCAACTAAAACTGTCTCGAAGTAAATGAAGACTGTATGCCAAAAAGTCAGAGGCAATGCAACTTAATCATCAAAGTGCAGACAAGATGAAGTCAGTGCCAACAGTAATGGCAGCAACTCCGTCAAGTCATGGTTCAATCCCCAAAATACAAACAGTCTCACATATAAAACTGGGAAGCAGTGCAACAATATACAAAGTCCAGAACTAAATGCAAGGTCATATGAAGCGATGTACAGTGGGATATGCATAAGTGACAACAGTAGTACAACAGAACCCAAAACTACATAACCAACATCTAAGTGTACATACACAATGCAGCCTCCACATGAAGTTCAAGGGAGCCAGTGAATGTCACAACAACCCAAATCAGACCATCAATGCCCAGTGGACAACGACAGTGTCGAAATCATCTATTCAAACCAAATTGAGATACATAAATGTTCAACCAAAAACTGAAAGGCAACTCAACTTAAATCAAGTGAACCAAGTGCATACGAATACATAGTTAAAGTTCACGACCGAGTACAAGGTCAAACGCGAGTTTTGAAACTGGATTCAACTCAAGTACATCAGGTCAGAGACCAAAAATGGTCAGAGACAGGACACCAAGCCCAGTGCAAAAGTGATCACAATTGTATAAAACAATGTATCAAGACTCAAGTGAACCTGATAGGCAAATTTCAAGCCTACCAACATGATACAAATGCAACATGAAGACTGCAAGATCAAAGTGAAGAATGGATGCAACAGTTCCCAATACAAATGAAACGTGATACCAGTGACCTGAATATGACTCGAGAACAAGAATACATGAAGACTACAAGACTGCACAGAACAGTGATACATGTATGAATGTACGTGTTAGCAATGGACACTAGTGACAACATAGCAGACTAATCAAGTTAAACAATGCCACTGAATTCAAGTGAATGGAAACAACAGAAAATGAACATCAAAATGTAAACTTAAACACACATGTGTACAGTGAAAACAACTCCATACCAGACTACAAAGAAAAACCATGAATACAACATGACCAGAGTCGAACAAACACAGCGACACTACAAAAATGCCAGATAATTCAAAGGTAATGCACATATCAACGAGGTGTTCAATGCAACACGAGGCAACAGAACAACGACGGCACTGCATAGCAACTTGCAGCCGCAAATAATCAAGCACAGTTAAATGAAATCTCAAGCCAAGGCCGAAGCCAGCAGAAAAAAATCATCAAATGCAAAATCAAATTGAATTCTCATCAAAATAGATCAAGTAATGAATTCAAGTAAATGAATAAGAGCGAAATTCAATATTTCGAATCATATAAAACAGTTGCTTGAATTAGATGTGAGTAAGAATCGAAATTCACTCACTTGGTTTCCCATAGCACGAATCAAAGATCGACAGTTGCGAGTCGAAGCCGTGAAAATCGAAAGAAGGAGTTGAAGCATCATCGCACTCAATTCGACAAAGACGGCGACTTCAAAATTCTCAAAAGCCCTAATTTGGAATCGAACGAAAACGAACACAGGAAGCCGCCATTTTTTTTTCTTTCGTTTCGTTTTTTATTAGGGTTGGACGAAAAAAAAAGAATAAGGGGAACGGGTCTAATTGTCACGGCATCAAAAATAAAACAAGGGATATGATCCATTTCAAAAGCCCATCAACATTTAACACAATTTAAACCCGATTACAAACTCCAATAATAGTTAACAACCAATATAATCGTCATTTGACGATAATTGATTGTTGTAAAACTCTGGGTTGTTACAATATATATCTAAACTATAATGTTAGTATTTATATTTTATAAGAAGTCCTAAGATTGTTGTCATCAAAACCATCCTTCTCAAGGACTAACAATCTCCCCCTTTTTGATGATGACAACCTATGTTTATAAAATATACTTCTCCTTCACAATAACTCCCCCTAAAACTAATAACTCCTCCTTAATCTAAGCCTAACTACTCTATTTTATATTTCTCCCCCTTTGTCATCAACAAAAACTAATCCTAAACTCCCCCTTAATCTAATACTATTTAAATTAAATACTAATAAGGAAGTATAATAAGTAAAACAAATATATTATTATATATGATGTTATATTTACATGTATATATGTAACATAAACATACAAATATATTTAAATACATAAATTATAGAATAACAATACTAACTAGAGTTTTTGACAATCAGAGATCTGTGAATCGAACAATTTGGATAATTAAAACAAAAGTTTAAACGTTGTTCAACCAAATTCCCATCTTTGTCAAAACAGACTTCGCCTACACAGACCACGTTGTCGTCTTCTTTCATAGGTGCTTCTTCCTCTTCTTCTTCTTCCTCTTCGCTGTGCTCTAAAGGATTATGCACATGAATGTTGGGAGAATCTTCTTCAATTATGATAGGATTTGCGTGAATATCCATTAGGAATTTTTGTAAATTCCGAAGAATTTTGCCTTGCTTATCTTGTTCTTTTGCCATCCTTAGTTGCACAACTTGAAATTCAGTCAACATTTGAATGGCATCCTTTATAGATTCCTCAATCTTTATCACACGTGCCAGTGTAGTGCGTTGGAATGGACCAGAATGAGGAGAAGGGAAAGAAATGGTGTCAGTTTGGTTTGATTTAGTGGAGGAGGCCATTAATTTTAATTTACGAAAGTTTATTTCAGAGAAAGAAAAGTGAGAAAACAGAAAAATTCAAAATACATAGGTTTATATAACTACCAAACTGATTTTTGTGGGAAAGTCAAATTTTAAAATTTTATCGTTGTATGTCAACATCTATAACGACCCTGAATTTTTGGACATTTGAAATAGAATATTTAATTGATTTTAAATATTTGAAGGATGGTTTAACTTGAATTTCAAATGTAAATATGAAATTGGCAATTTAATTAGTAAATTTAATTGTTGCAATTGGGTAAAAATTTGAATCTTCAATTTTAAGCCTGTTAAAAATGATTTGATGGATTAGAAATTTTATATTGATAATACTGAAGATAATGGAACTTTCAGAAATGAAATTGAAACTGTTTTGTTCAGTTTTGAATTTTATCGTTTAAATCGAATTTAAAAAATAGCGTTCTGGGGCACAGTCTCGGAATTCAAAGAAACTAGTTCCATTGGATCCGTAATATTGTATTATTATCGGATTTCAATTTTCATAGCATTTGGGGTTGTTGTGTGATCGTACGATAGGTAAACGTGCTGGAAAATTATATCGAAAATTATATATATATATATATTAGTGGATTGACATATATATTCACATCAGCACCCAAAACATCATCTCGTTTCACTTTAACCCTGAAGACACGCAGAGGAATTCACGCTAGTGTCTCGTCTTGTCCCCTACGTTTCTTTTTAAAATACGCTGGTAAAAATCGAAAAGGAAATCGGTTCCCTCTTCACGAATGAAATCCATGGCCGAGCTCTCCAGTTCATTTCAAAAACAAATCGAATTCAAATTCGTTTCGAAAATGGCGGTCTTTGTTAAACATCGCGAAGTACCAGTTCAAACCCAAAGCTATTTCATTTCTTTAATCGTTTTCCTCCCTCTTCAATCCAAATCACAAGCATTTCCCTTCTATCCTTCCTAAAGTCGGAATCGACTAGAAAAAAAAAGAGTATAAAACGAAACCGGAATTCCTCTCCCCTTCAATTCAAAACCCACGTAGTCAGGTATACAAGATCGTGATGCGCCTAAAATCTAGCAGAGGTCGAGATCGACTTTGACTTCGTTATGAAAAAAATAGGGGAAGAATTTAAGTCGATTTCGACTTTGACAGGGAGGTCGCGATTGAATTGCGTGCGCACGCTGGGTATCATGAGTTGGCGGAGGCTGGCATCGGCGATGTCGTAGGAAAGTGTAATATCCCGGAAATTTGGGGCAATATCAATTTAATAATCTGTTTAAATAATTAAATTGATTTGTTAAATTTTGATAACAAATTTGAATTGGTTTAATAATCTGATTAAATAAATATTTACTGAGTGAATGTATCTTTTAAAAACCAATAAAATGATTTCTATTTATAATGTATATATATATATATATAAGTATATATATTGTAAATAGATTAGCTTTGGGTTGAAATATAATAAATAAATAAAATCTTGTTTTTAAATTTCTAATATATATATATTGATAGTTTGGAAATTTTAATTTTTGCTTTTCAAAGTTATTTAAACAAAATATCTATATGGTTTTAAATAAGATTAATAATAAGGTTATTTTATTTTCTTTTTGAGATATTGCTTAATAAATAAGATTTAAGAGTATATATATATATAGGTAAGTTTAAAATACAATATTAATAGTGTATTGTTTTATTTATAGATATAAATAGACTTTAATAAAATAAGATTGTTATTTTCAAATTAAATGTGTAGTTATATATGTATGTATATAAATTGACTTTAAATTGGATTTTAAATATAATTTGAATTTGAATGTAAATTAGTTTTGAAATTCAAAGATAGATATTTAAATATTTGGATTTTAAAATATATGTATAAACTTTTACTTATAAACATAATTGGTTTTATTTAAAATACTTTATATATATATATAGGTAAGTAACTAATAAATTAAGTAAAAGGTTTATTTACATTTAAAATAAATATAAACTAAATAAAAGACAAGTGTTAATATGTTAAGTAACCATTATAACATGTGTTGTAAAATTAGAGTATGAGAAAGACAAGTGTCCATCTTTTAAATTTCAATTTTCTTTTATTTTTAAGAAAATTATTTCGGCCTATTCTCAGAAACCAAAAATCTGAAGTATTCCTCAAACTAAATCCTCATAAACAAATTAGTAATCAAATTCCTCAATCTCAAAACAAAGATATGTAATTCATTTTCCAAAATCAAATGATAACCTGTAACTCATTCTTCAAATCTGCAATTCTTCAAACCTGCAAATCCCTTCTTCAAAACCTGTAAATGAACTTCTTCAAACCAGAGACTAAAAAGCTAGTACATTTTATTCTGTCTGAAATCAAAAACAAGTAAATCTGGAAATCAAAGCATGCATGCAAGTTTCTTCAGAAAGTATTCAAGTTTAAAAGTTTTAAAGATCAAAAGGGGATCTCGGTTTAAAAGCATTCAAAGGCTTTTCAAATGCAGTTTCAAAGAGGCTCTGTTCATTTTAAAATTTGTGAGTAACACTTTTCTAAAAGCTTAAGTATTCTTTTAATCTGGTTGCATGTTGAAATTAAGGAAATAAATATGTTATGTGTGATTTTATATAAGTAGACTTATCTATATATATGGATGTATATATATGTTGGTGTGCATGTCTGTTATTTGCTCTGTTCCCAGTTTCAAGTTCAAAGTTTGATTAAATGCTGTATCTCATGACCTAAATAATATTATGATGTAAGATATAAGCAATAATTGTTTGTTATATCATATATTAGAATTTAGAATTTTATTTAGTTAAAATAAAAAGAAAATTTCTCTGTAAATAAAAAGGAACAGGGAAGTTTAAGTTTTGAATAAAATTCAAATATGATAATTTAGCATTCCAGGATTATAAATTGAAACTTTAAACCAAATTATGATTTTTAGAAGAAAAATCAAGATTTTTAGATTTTTAAATGATGAGATATTCTTGTTTGAACGGAAATGGGGAAGTGATGAAATTCTGGTGATCGATGAAATCTGGAAAGTCGTGATCTTCTCTGGGGGTAGTAGAATGATCATAGAGTTTGGGAAAAATGTCTGATGATGTTGAATTTCACTGTGGCGATGGGGGTTGATCGGGAAAGTCTATAACCCTAGTTTTGGTGAGGTTGGGAAAGGAGTTCGTCACGACGTCCAGAGGGGATCGAGTTACACAAAATTCTGGGGATCGGAAGCTTGAAGGATGACGTAGACATGACCGGAAGCTCGGATGTTCAGGCGATCGGAGAAAAGAATTCGAGCGTTTTTCCAGGCTTTGGGTTCCTGGTTCGAAATGGTGATGGGTTACTCGATTTCGAAATCGAGTTGATGTTGAATTTCTGATGGTCGTATTCGGGTTGGTGGTCGATCGTCGACTTGAGAGCGTCGTCGTCGAGGTGGCAGCAACGTCCAGAGCAACGTGCACGTGCACGGTGACATTTGCGTGCATCAGTAGTTTTTAGAGTTTGAGGGAGAAGATGTTCTTGAGGTAGATGATGAGTTAACTCGAAGTAAGGCTCGAGGAGATAGGGTTCTGGTTCGAGTTCGTTCTCGGGGAAACTTGCGTGGGTTTAACAGTTTTTAAAAATATAACAAGTTTAAAAAGGAAAGGAAAGAAACTCGAAGTTAGTCTCGGGTTTTCTGTTATTTTGCTCGGGTATTTGAAGTGTTGGGCTCGGGTAGATTTTGTATTACAGTTTTTAAACCTGTCAGGGTCTTAAAAATTTAAAATAAAGTTTAAAATGTTAACAGGATTTAAAAACAAAGTTTTAAAAACAAAATTTAAAGTATGGATTCAATTTAATTTGAATCCCAGATGTGAAATAAATAAATTGTATTAAAATGTTTAAACATCTTTAAAATGTTTAAAGTATATTTTAAAAAGGTTTTGAATTTAAATAAATTGGTTTAAAAATCTTTAAATTGTTAAATGTTTCATTAACATTTGATTTTAAAAAGGGTTTTATAAATTTGATTTAAATTTGGTTAAAGTTAAATTTGTAATTTATTTTAAATCTTTAATTTAAAATGAATTAAAAAGAAACTTTTAAAGTAAAATGTTTTAAAGCCTTTTGTTAATAATAATTAAAGTTGTTATAAAGGTTAATACTTTAATTTAGAGATTAATTAAAGTTTAATGATTAAAGATTCATTAAATTAATAAGGTAATAAAAGAATAATTTAATAATTTAATTAATTAAAGGTTTAGTGTTAATTAATTAAATAATTAGGATTATAAATTAATTAATTAAGGTTAATTAATTTGGAATTAAGAATCATTTATTTATATAAGTATAGATTATTAATAAATGATTAGAAATTAATCAAGTGATTAAAGATTAATTAAGAAATTAATTTAGTAATTAGAGATTAATTAATTGGTAATTAAGAATTAATTAATAATGGTTGATTTAAGTTTAATTACTTAAATAAAAGAATTGTTAATAATTAATGAGAGATCATTAATTAGGGATTATTAAATAATTGATTAATATGATTAATTTTAATAATCAATTAGATTTATTAATCAAAATGAAATTGGTTAAGTAGAATTACTTAAATGTAATTAATGAAGTGTAATTACTTAGGAAGTAATTAAAGGTAATTACTGGATGTAATTAATTAAAGGAGATTTAATAATGAAAGTAATTTGAGTTAATTACTTTGAATAATTAATCAAAGGATTAATTAAAGGATAATTAATTAAGGAGTAATAAATTTATGAAGTGGAGTAATTAAGGGAAGTTAATTACTAAATGTGATTAATCAAAGGTGATTAATAAATGTGGTTTAATTAAGAATTAATTATTAAATGTAATTAATTTAAATAAGATAATTAATTAAGAGTAATTAAGGATGTAATTAAGAATTTATTAATTAAGATTAATTAATAAATAATAAGTGATTAAAGAAATTAATTAATTGTAATTAATTAAGGATTAAGATAATTAAGTATAATTAATTAATTAATGAAGTAATTAAAGATTAATTACTGAATGGTTTAAGATAATTAATTTGTGAAATTAATTAAGTATTAATTACTTAAAGTAATTAAAGGATTATTAATCAGGAATGATTAATTAAGATGAATACTTAGAGTAATGATTAATTAATTGGTTTAATTGATAATTAAGTAAGCAGGATTTATGGGATGAAGTAATTAATTTAATTCACTTTAAATTAATTAGAGATGATAAATCATTACTTAAGAATGGATGAATGATATTGAATGCTTTACATTGTTGATATCTCTGATAAGAGATGTGCTGATCTATGATATAGATGTTTGGTTGGATTGAAATGATAATATGAATTATCTGTTTGGATGATAATATGGATTATCTATTGTAAATTATCTATTTGTGTGTAGTATAGATAAGAATTGAATTGTTTTAACCTTAAAACAACTTGGCCCTTAAAAGATACGTTTTGGATTTCGATGAGACCGGGATCGGGTTTCCGTATACCTGTATTCCAGGTCTGGAGACCCGAATACCACATCGATCCAAATTAACGATAGGTCGTGAATCTCAAGTGAAGATGAAGATTCAGAGTGCAAGGGTTATTGTCGTTAACTCTGAGGGTGATTCCAAAACGAGTGTAACGAGATAATGCCTTCGGTTTCGTTCGAACCTGGAACGAACTTGTATGGATTGAATGTTTCAGCACATCGTCAGGCGGACGATGAGCATTCTAAGTGATATGTTCTGATTAAAGGTAATCGTAACCTCAAGCCTCATCAACCGGGAATGGCTAAAACAGGGGAGGTGCAGCAAGGCTTCGTGGGTAGCACCCACTGAGAGCAAGATAGATCCCTGTCTAGAGGTCCCTTTTCTTTTCATTCGGCTTAGTGTGTGGTTGGTCGCGCCAACTACGGGGTTATCTTGTTCGGGATTATCCAGTAAGGGATGGTTCCGGCTTTGTGTTGCAGGGGATTGGGAGTGATCCTCGGTACGGTGATCTAGGCCACGTACTGTGACGGGCGGTACCCCAGTAGCCCTGCCATTGTATGGAAACCCATTCTTCCTACGTGCCCTTACGGTTTTGATTGTATAACCCACTTTGTGGCTAGTATGCTGGAATTTAATAATGTAACAATTTCAGCTATTTCATATTTATTTGAAAACCCTAGACCCTATTATAATATAACTGGATTTCCTATCAAATGTTTTGGTTAGCGTAAGGTAAAAACTTACCCATGTTTATTTGTGGGGAGTCTTACGTGATACCTTTTCTTTCTAAAGGTTTTGAAGTTAAGCAAGTTTAACCTGTTACTCACACCAGACCCATGTCTGACCCAAGTTGTTTATTTCTGTTTTATAAACTCTTGGGTACTCAAATTTTTACGAGTAGCCAAGGGATTCAGGTTTAGCTTTGACGAATTGTGGAGGAGCAATGGAGCAGGAGGCTTCAGCGTTATAGATATATATAGTAGTTCCGCTGTGTCTGTATCTCTATAGTGTATTGAGTTGTAATGTCTAGACAGATGTTATAACTGTCTAGTAAGTGATGTATATGCTGTGTAACTCTGTAAAGTGTTGTATACTATGTAAATGTATATGTTATTAATATAATTTATTCGTTCCGCTGTGAGATCGTTGTTGTTGTTTCTTTCTTTCTTCTCTTCTTTTCTATTTTCTACCCCTTTCTTTCTTATTAATGATACGACTTTCTGTGGAGAAAAAGTCGGGTCGTTACAGAAAGTTCGATGGCGAGGGTTTCGAGTTCGAGTGCACGTGGTATCTAGGGTTACGCGTTTATGTCAATGGCTTCGTCCTCGATGGAAGCTTTCTGGTGATGTCGCGATGTCGTGAAGTTGGGTTTCGTGAGAAAGCAAAGCGTGGTCGTAGGGTTGTAGAATTTTAGCAGTGAGGTATATTTAAGATTTTATTTTCTTAATTTAAATTCTTGATATCTAGAGAAAAATAAACAGTAAAGCAAATTCACAGCAGGAATTGAAAAGAAGTATTTTGTTTTGAATCTATATATGTATTAGAAAATGATTTTTTTTTACAGTAAGAAATTAGATTTTTATTTAATACGAATATGCAGAAAATAAAATCTTTACAGTAAAAGGAAATTTAGTTTTAAATTTAATTGATTAGATAAATTAAAAATTTGTTAAAATGGAATAAATTGTTCGATCATTTCGAATATTAATAAATTGTAAAATTGTGTATACAAGGTTTGAAACCGTGAAGAAAATAATCTGGAATGGAAATGGATTGCAAAATAAAAGCAAAGGTGAGATCTTCTCACTCAAACAAAGGGTTTTGTTTAATTTTAAATAGTTATATTTAAAATTGTTGATTGTGTTGATTGTGTGCTTGAATGACAATATATATGATGGTAGTATAAAGCAATATATATATTGGAATATGTATATATTGGAGTTGTGATTTCCCACATTATATAGCGGATGAGACCCTATGCGCTGCATAATAGCGGATGATATTTTATAAATCCCATATGCCGCGATATTCCACCTCGAAGTGGAATTGGTATTGTGCTAACATCTGTGGATGCAGGGAAACAGGTTGGAGGGATCCAACAGGATTCCTCAAAACATTTGAATTGGTTTCATATGTTGTGTGTTGATTATTTATAATCTGTGTATGATTATATTTGTGATTGAATTTGTTGAAGGCTATAATTTAGCCGAATGTGTTTTTGGTATCGTTGGATACCAGAAATAAATAAATTCGATTTTTGAAATTAAAGTTGGAATTTTTAGTAAATTCTTTTTGAAAGAATTTGGTGAATTTAAAAGAAGGAATTTAAAAGCATAAAGTTGATTTTTGAAATCTTATCGAATTATTTCCAAAATACGGGAAAAGATTTTTATAAATGGATTTTGAATAGTATTTTTTGAAAGTTGGGAAATTTACAAAAAAATGGAATTTTAGATGATTCGGAAGAGATAAAGGAATTTATTTTAAAAGGTGATAAATTTTTAGAAATCCAATTGATAATTGATTAGGTATTGGAAAATAAATAATTTGGGAAATCGATATGAAAATTTATTTGGTATTTGAATCAAAATTGATGTTTTGTGTGTTGAGAATAAATTTGGAAATCGATTTGTAAAATGATTTGGTATTTGAAATAAAATTTGAATCAATTTGAAATTTGATTCGGTGATTGAAGTAAATTTAGAAATCAATTTGGAATTTGATTTGGGGATTGAAATAAAATTTAGAAATCAATTTGAAAGTTGATTTGTAGTTGAAAGTGAATATTTGAGAAATCGATTTGAAAATCGTGTATAAGTGAATATTTGGAAATTTAAATTGACAATGGGATTTGTAAAGGAAAAGTGAAAATAAATAACATTCAGAAATTTTATTTCGCGAGTGAAAATATGATTTGAAATTGGTTTTCAAAGTGATGAAGTGTGGAAAAATATATATCTTGTGAAGATATTTTGAAATTTAATAATTTGGGAAAATTATTTAAATCTGATGATTGTTGTGAATGTTGTTGATAGTTAAATAACCAACTATCAATATTTGCCTTTGAAATGGCACTTGATTTGTTTCTAAAACAAACGCTCACTATTCGGTTAAGCCGGGAAAGGACCTTAGTGTCATATAACCCATTCCGAATAGTTATACATCGTGAATGGATAACATTTGAAGACCGGTGTGAAGACCGGGTATTTTCGAAAATGAAAGGACAACCTGTCGAATGTCTCTGCACCGAGTTGCTCCGGTATAGAGATTTATATCACTTTTCTTGTGATGGGAAGTCCGAACGTGATTAGTGAATATCCGAATTGCAAGGGCTTCTTTGGAAGTGCCTTCGGTTCCGTTCGATCCCGGAACGGACTTGTATTTATGTGTGTCTGACGTTACACTTTGAGATGTAAAGCTGGTTTCTATCAAATACATTTCTGTTGGTGGCGGAGAATTTATTCTCTTAGCTTAACACCCTTCTCTGAGACGTACGAACTCACAGGTTATGTAGTTGATGGTTACTAGTGATACATTCCCAATTTGGTAACGTGGCATACGAAGTGCTGTTGATCAATTGTTGATCAAAGCGTGGCTTTGTGAAAAAGCGTGGCTTTGTGAAAAAGCGTGGCTTTGTGAAAAAGCGTGGCTTTGTCAAAAAGCATGGCTTTGTGAAAAGCATTCGTCGAGCCTCACAACTCGGTAATGGTCGAAACAGGAATGTTGCGGCAAGGTTGTTAGGGGTCGCACCCCTAGAGTTTGTCATTTCCTTCTAGATAAAAGGTGATATCATGGTATGGAGCCTAGATATTTTACCTATGTTGATGCTGCAAATTTATTATACTTTGTGGTTGTTGCTTTGTAGTTGAGGATCCTCGGATATAGGTCGTTAACGACCGGGGGATGGCATAGCTTGTGTGTTAATGATGCAGTGCAGAAAGTTAAAGGATTAGGTCGCTCACGACCTAAGGCGAGTGTAGGTCGTTCACGACCTAAGGAGTTAGAGGAGGGAACAAGTGATGCCGAAGAAGGTGGTTGCACAGGCCAATTTGGTGAAGTATTAAGTCGCATACGACCTAACAAGTTGATAAGTCGAAACCGACCTAAAAAGAATACCACCGAGTTAAAGTTGGGTGAGCAATGTTGGGAGAATGAAGTTCTAGGTCGGAACCGACCTATGGAAGGATGTTCGCGACCTAATGAAGTCTTAGAGTCGTATCAACGACCTAGTGTGACTCGGCAACGACTCAAGGAAAATTTCTGCGAGTTAACAAGTCCTTTGAGTCGTCTGAACGACCTAACGAGTCATGCTTTAAGTCGCGAAACACTGGATGCTGTTGATTCAACTGCCGAGTTAATTTCTACCGTTGATCTTAGGTCGCTGATATGGGATGCGCATGTTTTAGGTCGCGAAGCACGGGATGCCGTTGATGTGTCTGCCGAGTTAACCTCTGCCCTTGATTCTCTTTAAACGTTGATTTGGAATACCGCTAAGGTTTTAAGTCGCAGAAACTTGTAACCGAAGATCTTGATGCCGCGTCCATCTGAACCGTTGATTCTTGAAGCTGTGAAGAAATTGTTGTTAGGTCGCTGCCGACCTATGCTAAGTCGCGTACATTCTTAGGTCGAATCATTCTAGGTCGTAAGGTCGTTGCCGACCTAAGTACTTGTATGTTCTTTGATTTTTTTGTCTGTGTTTGTTAAGTCGCTGAAGGCTTGTAAAATTGTAACTGTTGAGTCGGAGTCTTTGTTAAGTCGTAGGTCGTAAGCTGTAACTCGGAACCGACTTAGTACTTGTAATATTTTTAAGTTTCTGAACTGTGTTGTAAATAGTACGACTTAGGTTAAGTCGGAGATATTGATAAGTCGGTTGCCGACTTATGACTTGTACCTTTTCTGTTTTGGTGTGTTGTAGCCTATAAATAGGCGAGTGTTTTCATTTGTAGAGGTTGTTGAATATTGAATAAAATTCTCTTTTGTTAGCTTGTTGCTTCCAATTTCAATTGGTAGTCGAGTGTATCTCCTATCTCCACTTACGTCATTCGAGTGCGCTCGGATCATCGTTTGTTGAAGCCGATTCACGGTATCTTGTGCGCAAGATCAACGTCGAAGAATCGTAGATCTCTTTCCCGGTATCTTCGGATCAACGAGTCAGAGATAGCTAGAGTTCGGTATCTTCGGATCAACGAATTCGGGCATTTCAGTATTCATCATTCCATCGACTGCTACTTTCTTCGATCGAAGATCGTTTTGAATTATCCGCTGCGTCAGTTTTGGTATCAGAGCTTGTTCTAGCCAATCATAGCTAGATCGAGACTTGGAGCCTAATCATTTGAAGAGTTTTGAAGTTTGAGGAGAAGCCGAGCTTGAAGTGTTGGGACACGGCCGAGAGGAAGAAGTTGTTCGCATTTGTTTGAAGATTGAAGTTCGGATTTGCATTGGAGGCCGAAACTTTGTCCATCGTGTTCATCGCGATTTGCTACAAAGTGGAAGTTTTCGATCCGTTTCATTTTGGATCAAAATCCGAAAAGTGTTAGAATTTGTGAAGTTTCCAAGTATGCCGCCAAGAAGAGCTAATCGCCACCAAAACGTAGAAGCTTTGTATCGAAGAGAAGAAGCTGATGAGATGGAGCAAAGAATCAATGAGAATTTTAGTGAAAAGCTTAACGAAGGAATTGGCCGGTTAGAGAGGCTTATGACGGAGATGAATCAAAATCGGAGAAGGGTTTCACCAGAATCTAATCATGGAGGTAGTAGAGTCTCACCACATTCTAATCGTGACCGAAGTGTTGAAAATGATCAAGGGCGTGGGAGAAACGTGAATGATCGAGAACGGAGGAACGTAGATAGAAGGGATGATGGTGGAAGGCGTAATGGTAGTAGAGATGTTGGTGGTCAGAATCGACATCGTTATGCATCTGATTTTGAAGAGGAGTATGATGGTGGTAGTGTTCAAGGAAGAGGTCAAGGCAGAAATTACTCTGAATATGATCACAAGTGGGAATCAGGGATGAAGACTGAAATTCCTGAATTCAAGGGTGGTATGCAAGCGGAGGAGTTTCTAGATTGGATGGCTAATGTAGAGGAGATTTTTGACTTCAAAGAAGTACCAGAACATCGTAGAGTAAAGTTGGTTGCTACAAGGCTGAGGGGTAGAGCTTTGGCATGGTGGCAGCAGACCAAGCTTACACGTGAACGAATGGGGAAGTCAAAAATTGAGTCTTGGGAGAAGATGAAGAAGTTGATGAAAGCAACGTTCTTACCTTACAATTATCAATCTTTGATGTATCAACGTTTGCAAAACTTGAGGCAGGGCACAAAGACAGTTAATGACTATGCTGATGAATTTTACCAACTGATTGCGAGGAATGATATTATGGAAACAGAGGAACAGCTGACATCTAGGTTCATTGGAGGATTGAGAATGCAGATTCAGGATATGGTTAATATGTTCGATCCAAGATCTGTAGCAGAGGCACATCAAAAAGCGTTGGCTTGGGAGAAGCAGGGTAGAAGAGGAGGTGGTGTGTTTACTAATCCTAACAATCAAGCGAAGGGTGTTGGAGGAAGTTCTAATGTTTCTAAACCTATCAGTAGACCAATGGTGAAGGAGGTTGAGAAGGCGAAAGTTAATAATGGGTTTAAATGTTACAATTGTCAAGAATTGGGTCATAAAAGCAGTGAGTGTCCAAAGCCAAAGAAGAGAACCATGATTGCAGAAGTTGACGATGAGGATGTTGATGAAGATTGTTCTAATCCAGCTGAGGAGGATGAGCAGGATATTGCGTCGGGAGACGAAGGTTGTAACCTAATGCTGAGAAGATCGTGTTTAACACCGAAGCAGGAAGAAGCTAGTTGGTTGAGGAGTAATATCTTTTAGTCAACATGTACTATTCTGGGGAAGGTGTGTAAGTTTGTGATCGACGCAGGAAGCTGTGATAATATTATTTCAACCGAAGCTGTGACAAAGTTGAAATTGAAGACAGAGAAACATCCGAGTCCATACAAGTTAGCATGGTTAAGAAAAGGAGGAGAAGTGAAAGTGGATAGACGAGTTCGTGTACCATTCTCTATTGGGAAGAAATACAAAGATGAAATATGGTGTGATGTAGTAGAGATGGATGTTTGTCATTTATTATTGGGAAGACCATGGCAGTATGATCGAGCAGTACAACATGACGGTCGGACCAATAGCTACAGTTTTATGTTTAAAGGCACGAAGATTATCTTAGTTCCAAAGAAGAGATCACAAGAAGAAAGTAAGTCCGAAGAAATCGAAGAGCTGAAAACTTTATTGACTTTGAAGGAGTTTGTTAAAGAAGTTGAAGAAGAGCCGGAAGTATTCTTGTTGATTGGACGTGAGAGCAGTGAAGAGATTGAAATTCCAGAAGAAGTTAAACCAGTTCTGAAAGAATTTGACGATGTATTTCCAGAAGAATTACCAACGGAGTTGCCACCGTTGAGAGATATACAACATCAGATAGATCTTGTTCCAGGTGCTGTATTGCCACACAGACCACATTATCGAATGAGTCCGAAGGAACATGAAGAGTTGCGAAGGCAGGTAGAGGAATTGCTTGAACAAGGGCGTGTGCAGGAGAGTCTGAGTCCTTGTGCTGTACCAGCTTTATTGGTACCCAAGAAGGATGGGACATGGAGAATGTGCACTGACAGTCGAGCATTGAATAAGATCACTGTGAGATATAGATTTCCAATGCCGAGGTTGGATGACTTGTTAGACCAAATAAGTGGAGCTACTATCTTTTCGAAAATTGATTTGAAAAGCGGATATCATCAGATTCGGATTAGACCTGGAGATGAATGGAAGACTGCTTTTAAAACCAGGGAGGGTCTATACGAATGGTTGGTTATGCCATTTGGTTTATCCAATGCACCAAGTACGTTCATGAGGGTGATGAATCAGATTTTTCGACCGTTCATTGGGAAATTCGTGGTGGTGTATTTCAATGATATTCTTATTTACAGTGGGAGTCCCGAGGAACATTTGAATCATCTTAGAGAAGTGCTGATGGTATTGCGACAAGAACAGTTCTATGCTGCAACGAAGAAATGCGTGTTCATGACGCATAGTGTTTTATTTCTGGGGTATGTTGTTTCAGAGAAAGGGATACAGGTTGACCAAAGTAAAGTTGAAGCGATTAGAGATTGGCCGCAACCCAAGACGATAACGGAAGTTCGTAGTTTTCACGGGTTGGCTTCATTCTATCGAAGGTTTATACCACACTTTAGTAGTGTGATGGCACCTGTTACAGATTGCATGAAAGGTAAACAGTTTGCATGGACAGAGGAAGCAGGGAGTGCTTTTGGGAAGATCAAGGAATTGCTGACGTCTGCAACAATTCTAGTGCTACCTGATTTTCAGTTAGTGTTTGAACTACATACTGATGCATCCAAGGTTGGAATTGGAGGAGTGTTGAGTCAGAAGGGACGTCCAATTGCATATTTCAGTGAGAAGTTGTCAGGAGCGAAAATGAGATACAGTACGTATGATGTGGAATTCTATGCTGTTGTACAATCTATTAAGCACTGGAGACACTATCTGTTTCAGAAAGAGTTTGTTCTGTATACTGATCATGAAGCATTGAAGCACTTACAAGGGCAAGACAAGATTTCAGCGAGACATGCATCGTGGATTGCATATCTGCAACAGTTTACTTTCGTTGTGAAACACAAGTCAGGGGTGACAAATCGTGTAGCTGATGCTTTAAGTAGAAGGAGTCATTTGTTGACAACGATGAAAGTTGAGGTGACTGGTTTTGAACTATTGCCGGAGCAGATTGCAGAAGATTCTTACTTTAAGAAATTTGTTGAAGGGAACAATGAAGGGAAGACTGATGAGTTTATGTTGGTTGACGGGTTTCTTTTTAAAGGAAGTCGATTATGCATACCGGAGGGTAGTCTGAGAATGAAGATTATCAAGGAGTTACACGAAGAAGGGCATGTTGGAAGAGACCGTACCTTACAATTAATTTCACAATCCTACTTTTGGCCATCGATGAGGAAAGAAGTGGAGAGATTTGTTGAGAGATGCCATATCTGTCAAGTTTCGAAAGGAACTGCGACTAATGCAGGTTTGTATATGCCGTTACCAGTACCAACTAAACCATGGGTTGATGTGAGTATGGACTTTGTGTTGGGGTTGCCGAGAACGCAGCGTGGTAATGATTCCATTTATGTGGTGGTTGACAGATTTTCGAAAATGGCACATTTCATTGCTTGTAAGAAGACGGCGGATGCTGTTCATGTAGCCCAGTTGTTTTTCAGGGAGATCTATAGACTTCATGGATTGCCAGAATCTATTGTGTCGGATAGAGATACTCGATTTCTGAGTCACTTTTGGTTGAGTTTGTGGAAACTGGTGGGAACGAAGCTGAAATTTAGTAGTGCTTATCACCCGCAAACGGATGGACAGACCGAGGTTGTAAACAGATCATTGGGGAACTTGTTGAGGTGTCTTGTTCAAGATAATCTGAAGAGTTGGGATGTGAAGTTATGTCAGGCAGAATTTGCCCATAATCATGCTGTGAATCGAAGTACGGGGTTCAGTCCGTTCCAGATTGTTTATTCAAGTTTACCGAAGGGACCGTTAGATTTAACGATGATACCACACTCGAAGGGGACAATTAAGAAAGCTGCTGATTTTGTTGAAGGGCTGACGGAGTGTCATAAAATCGTTCAAGAACGATTAGAGAAAGCAAATGAGAAATATAAACAAGCTGCAGATTTGAAACGACGAAAAGTTGAGTTTAATGAAGGAGATATGGTTTATGCAGTGTTAACAAAAGATCGTTTTCCAGTGGGCGCGTACAACAAGTTGAAAGCCAGGAAAATTGGTCCGGTGGAAGTTGTGAAACGAATCAATGAAAATGCTTATAAACTGAAGCTGCCAGATGATGTGTATACATCTGACGTATTCAATGTTAAACATCTTGTACCATATCATGGGGAAGAGTTTGTTGGGGATGAAGAGTGTGCGAATTCGAGGTCGAATTTCTCTCAACCAGGGGAGGATGATGCAGTGCAGAAAGTTAAAGGATTAGGTCGCTCACGACCTAAGGCGAGTGTAGGTCGTTCACGACCTAAGGAGTTAGAGGAGGGAACAAGTGATGCCGAAGAAGGTGGTTGCACAGGCCAATTTGGTGAAGTATTAAGTCGCATACGACCTAACAAGTTGATAAGTCGAAACCGACCTAAAAAGAATACCACCGAGTTAAAGTTGGGTGAGCAATGTTGGGAGAATGAAGTTCTAGGTCGGAACCGACCTATGGAAGGATGTTCGCGACCTAATGAAGTCTTAGAGTCGTATCAACGACCTAGTGTGACTCGGCAACGACTCAAGGAAAATTTCTGCGAGTTAACAAGTCCTTTGAGTCGTCTGAACGACCTAACGAGTCATGCTTTAAGTCGCGAAACACTGGATGCTGTTGATTCAACTGCCGAGTTAATTTCTACCGTTGATCTTAGGTCGCTGATATGGGATGCGCATGTTTTAGGTCACGAAGCACGGGATGCCGTTGATGTGTCTGCCGAGTTAACCTCTGCCCTTGATTCTCTTTAAACGTTGATTTGGAATACCGCTAAGGTTTTAAGTCGCAGAAACTTGTAACCGAAGATCTTGATGCCGCGTCCATCTGAACCGTTGATTCTTGAAGCTGTGAAGAAATTGTTGTTAGGTCGCTGCCGACCTATGCTAAGTCGCGTACATTCTTAGGTCGAATCATTCTAGGTCGTAAGGTCGTTGCCGACCTAAGTACTTGTATGTTCTTTGATTTTTTTGTCTGTGTTTGTTAAGTCGCTGAAGGCTTGTAAAATTGTAACTGTTGAGTCGGAGTCTTTGTTAAGTCGTAGGTCGTAAGCTGTAACTCGGAACCGACTTAGTACTTGTAATATTTTTAAGTTTCTGAACTGTGTTGTAAATAGTACGACTTAGGTTAAGTCGGAGATATTGATAAGTCGGTTGCCGACTTATGACTTGTACCTTTTCTGTTTTGGTGTGTTGTAGCCTATAAATAGGCGAGTGTTTTCATTTGTAGAGGTTGTTGAATATTGAATAAAATTCTCTTTTGTTAGCTTGTTGCTTCCAATTTCAATTGGTAGTCGAGTGTATCTCCTATCTCCACTTACGTCATTCGAGTGCGCTCGGATCATCGTTTGTTGAAGCCGATTCACGGTATCTTGTGCGCAAGATCAACGTCGAAGAATCGTAGATCTCTTTCCCGGTATCTTCGGATCAACGAGTCAGAGATAGCTAGAGTTCGGTATCTTCGGATCAACGAATTCGGGCATTTCAGTATTCATCATTCCATCGACTGCTACTTTCTTCGATCGAAGATCGTTTTGAATTATCCGCTGCGTCAGTTAGCTACCTAGTTACAGCTGTACAACGTGAGGTAGCGTCGGCCTTGTGTTTGCAGAGAGCAGGTTGACTCTCGGGGCATCTTTCTAGAGGCGTTTCAATTTCGGTGTAAGGAAGTTCCTTTCCCTAACCATTTGTTAGAAAATCCAAAGAAACAATACGAACCCTGTACGGTTTTAGTTGTATAACCTGCTATGAAATGTGGCGGTAACCTGCTATTGAACATAGTAGCTATAGTAGGCATACAATAATGGTTGTATGTTGGCTAAGATTGATATTATACTTTCGAAATGTTTTCGACACTATGCACTAATAATAATATCAACTGATCTTTCGTAGTAAGCATCTTTGACTATCATAAGAAGAAATCTCCTCCAATTCTGCGTTTGCATTGTGTGTGTGGCGGGAGGTCTTATGGTAGTTTCATTTTCCAAAAGCATTGCGAATCTGTTTTTATTTACTTTGTGAAAATAACTGTTTTACGATCTCACACCAGTCACCATGACTGACTCGGAGTTTATTATTCCCTTTCTAAACTCTGGGTGCCCATAATTTTCCACACGGGCAGCCTAGAGTTATGTTATCAGGATATTCTGGATATTCTGGAGCTTTGGAGATGAGCTGGATGGCGAGACGTACTACCGTACTTGTTTATTTATTCCGCTATGTATTCTGTATGAGGACAAGTTTATGTAACTGTCCATTGTTGTATTGAGTTGTATATTGACTCCGATTGATGTATTGTATAAAACTGATATAGTTCTTTGTTTAAAAGACTAGTGATTATCTATTATATATTGTTCCGCTGCGAATGTGAGATTCTGATATTGTTGTTGTTTCTGTTCTTCTTCTTTATTTTTCTTCTGTCTTCTTCTACCTTTTCTTTTAACCCTAATGGTTCGGTTTTTCGGCATTCGATTGTGCGGCATTTGATACAGTGGACGTATTAATGTCGACTTTCGAGCGTCGAAAAGTCGTATCGTTACAAGTGGTATCAGAGCCGTTGGTTAAGCGATAACCCTGGCTCTGTTGGGTGTTACTCATTAGAGATAGAGTCAGTAGTACTCTAGAATGAGTTTGAGTGTAATAATAGAATGAGCGCGTATTTGTTAGTGAATACAAAATTTGTTTGTATTGTGCTGACTTATCGGTTGATTGTTTATAGATTCTGGTCGGTGCAGTCTGGCCAACTGTAATCGATAGGAGTTTCTAAACTCTTAAACAAGATAAACCGACACAGTACTGTTTTAAATGGGGTAAATGAGTTAATTTTATCCAAAACTAATTTTGTATAAAAAAGAAATGATTTTCTATGAATTATTATAGTATATGGTTGCTTGGTTGTTAGAAAGTGATAATATTGAATTATTATCATTATTATATGGAAATCAAATAAGAAATAAAATGGTATAACCAAAGATTTGAAGATAAATCCATTTAACCAATGAAATTTATAAATATGAATTGAAAGTATGAGGAACTGAATTCATATATGAATGAAATTTGTAAATGTAAATTATAAATGTGATTTGTAATTGGAAATAGAATTCCAAGGAAATTGTAACGACCACGACTTTCTCTCCATAGAAAGTCGTATCGCTAATAAGAAAGAAAGGGGTGAGAAGTAGAAAAGAAAAGAAGAGAAAGAAAACAAACACAAATACTCACAGCGGAAACGAACAAAATATATTATATCACATAAATATTACATAGTATACAACAATTTACAGAGTTACACAGCATATACATCACTTACTAGACAGTTATAAACATCTGTCTAGACATTACAACTCAAATACAAGGCAAGACACTATCACAGATATCAACACAGCGGAATACTATATCTACGAACGCCGAAGCCTCCTGCTCCATTGCTCCTCCAGAATATTCGTCAAAGCTAAACCTGAATCCCTTGGCTACTCGTAAAAATTTGAGTACCCAAGAGTTTATAAAACAGAAATAAACACTTGGGTCAGACATGGGTCTGGTGTGAGTAACAGGTTAAACTTGCTTAACTTCAAAACCTTTAGAAAGAAAAGGTATCACGTAAGACTCCCCACAAATAAACATGGGTAAGTTTTTACCTTACGCTAACCAAAACATTTGATAGGAAATCTGATTTTATTATAATAGGGTCTAGGGTTTTCAAGTAAAATATAGAAATAGCTGAAATGCTTACATCTCACATTCCAACATAGTTGGGCACAACTAATACGTACGGCACTTATTGGAGTTTGGATTCCATACAATGGCCGGGCTAC
Source organism: Allium fistulosum (assembly GCA_030737815.1). Lineage (NCBI taxonomy): Eukaryota > Viridiplantae > Streptophyta > Magnoliopsida > Asparagales > Amaryllidaceae > Allium > Allium fistulosum. Next base: position 968,099,795 of record CM060908.1, on the reverse strand, counting down.
TGGGGTACCGCCCGTCACAGTACGTGGCCTAGATCACCGTACCGAGGAGTACGCCCGCTCCCCTGCAACACAAAGCCGGAACCATCCCTTACTGGATAATTCCGAACAAGATAACCCCGTAGTTGGTGCGACCAACCACACACTAAGCCGAATAAAAGAAAAGGGACCTCTAGACAGGGATCTATCTTGCTCTCAGTGGGTGCTACCCACGAAGCCTTGCTGCACCTCCCCTGTTTTAGCCATTCTCGGTTGATGAGGCTTGAGGTTACGATTACCTTTAATCAGAACATATCACTTAGAATGCTCATCGTCCGCCTGACGATGTGCTGAAAGCATTCAATCCATACAAGTTCGTTCCGGGTTCGAACGAAACCGAAGGCATTATCTCGTTACACTCGTTTTGGAATCACCCTCAGAGTTAACGACAATAACCCTTGCACTCTGAATCTTCATCTTCACTTGAGATTCACGACCTATCGTTAATTTGGATCGATGTGGTATTCGGGTCTCCAGACCTGGAATACCGGTATACGGAAACCCGATCCCGGTCTCATCGAAATCCAAAACGTATCTTTTAAGGCCAAGTTGTTTTAAAGTTAAAACAATTCAATTCTTATCTATATACACAGAGATAGATAATTCAATAGAAAATCTACATTGTCATCACAGCTGATAATTCATATTATCATTCCAATTCAACCAAACATCCATATCACACATCATATATCTCATCAGAGATATCAAACAATGAAAGCATTCAATATCATTCCTCCATCCTTAAGTAATGATTTATATCATTTCTAATCAATTTAAAGTGAATTAAATTAATTACTTTATTTTATAAATCCTTCTTACTTAACCATTAATTAAACCAATTAATTAATCATACTTTAAGTATCCATTTTAATTAATCAATCCTGATTCATTTATTCTTTAATTACTTCAAGTAATTAATACCTAATTAATTTCACAAATTAATTAACTTAAACCATTATAGTAATTAATCTTTAATTACTTCAGTAATTAATTAACTATATTTAATTATATTAATTCTTAATTAATTAATTAATTACTTTAATCCTTTATTATTGATTAATTAATTTAATTAATCAATTCTTAATTACATCATTAATTATATTAATTAATGATTTCTAATTACTCCATTTAAATTAATTATATTTAATAATTAATCTTTAATTAAACCATATTTATTAATCACCTTTGATTAATCTCATTTAGTAATTAACTACCCTCAATTACTCTTCCATAAATTAATTACTCCTTAATTAATTATCCTTTAATTAATCCCTTGATTAATTTTTTTAAAGTAATTAACTCAAATTACTTTCATTATATCATCCTTAGTTAATTATATCCACTAATTAACTTTAATTACTTTCCTAAGTAATTACACTTCAATAATTATACTTAAGTAATTATCAAACCACCAAGTGCTTAATTTAAATTAATTTAATTAATTAATTTAAACTTATCAAATTTATTTAATTAATTACCTTAAGTAATTAATTTCTTTAATTACTTACATGAAGTAATTATACTTAACCAATTTCATATTGATTTATTAATATAATTGATTTATCAAAATTAATCTCATTAATTAATTATTTAAAAAAAATCTTTAATTAATGATCTCTCATTAATTATTAACCATTTTTTTATTTACTTCTTTAAGTAATTAAACTTTAATCAACTAATTATTATTTACAACTTAATAAATTCTTAATTACCAATTAATTAATTTACAATTACTAAATTAATTGCTTAATTAATCTTTAATCACTTGATAAATAAACTTCGAATCATTTATTAAAAATCTATACTTATCTAAATAAATGATTCTTAATTCCAAATTAATTAACCTTAATTAATTTACTTAAAATCCTAATTTTTAAATTAATTAACACTAAATCATTAATTAATTAATTTATTAAATTATTCTTAATTACCTTATTAACTTAATGAACCCAAAATCATTAACCCTTAATTACTTTTTAAATTAAAGTATTAACCTTTAACTACTTTAATTATTATTAACAAAAGACTTAAAACATTTTACTTTTAAATCTTCCTTTTTAAATTAAAGATTTAAATAAATTACAAATTTATCTTTTAACCAAGACTTAAATCAAATTTTTAAAAATCTTTCTAAATTCAAATGTTAAGAATCACTTAACCTTTATAAAAGAAATTTTTATAAGATTTTTAACCCAATTAATTTAAATTCAAACTCTTTTGAAATATACTTTAAAAACATTTCAAATTTGTTAAAACATTTTAAATTTTATAAACTTTATCTATCTCAAACTAGAATACAAATTAGATTTGAAACCATACTTAAAATTTGATTTTAAACTTTGTTTTAAATCCTGTTTCAAACTTTTTAAAACTCATTTTAAATTTTAAATTACTATCAGGTTTAAAAACATAACATCAAAAGTTACCCGAGCCTATCTCCATTTCCCCCGAGCAAAAACCCTAAACGCTTCGAGTTTTCTTCCCCTTTTTTTTTATACATTGTTATCTTAAATTTTAAAAATAGTTTAACCAATACAGTTTCCCCTTCGAACCCCCGAGTCGAGACCCCATTTCCACGAGTACTCCTTCGAGTCGAACCCGAGACTAGAATTCCATCTCTCTGCACAAACCAAAAGACCACCAGAACCAAAATTATGCACGGTGCATATGCACCGGCACTCCGGCAACCTCCAGCCACCATAACCCTCTTCACCAAGTCGCCGACCACCCCCAGAAATGATCACGACCACCTGAGTTCCCACCGAGGCTCGAAATCAAAATCGAGATAGCAAACCCAACCTGGAACAACACTCGATCATCAGAAACTACCTTGTCTGCTCGCCTCACGCCACCAGCTACGTCGAAACTTTGGTCGAAGCTTCGTCTTCCTTCCAGCTATCATTCACCAGTGCCTTATATCACTCGATTCACCAGAGATACTTTGACACCCAAAATTCTCGACTATGCTAAAATTAGGTCTACAAACATAAAATGATCACCGCCGTCTTCCCAACGATTAGAACATCCATCTGACATTTTTCCCGACCTCACCCATTATTCCACTTCCTCCAGAGAGAACCCCATCTTCCCCGATCACCTAGATCATCATAATCTACCCAAAACTCCAAATTTGATCAAACTCGAACTGCTCATACTATAGCCCTTTAAAATTTTTGATTTTTCTTTCAAAAATCATTATTTTGTATAAGTAATCAGTTTATAAACCTGGATTTATAAATAAAGATACTTAAATTTTCACTCGTTTACAACATGCACTGTTATTTTCTAGTTTCTAGAGGCATTCCTATTTATTTTAACTTAAATCAAATTTCAAAATTTACTTTATGATGAAACAACCAACTTTAGTTTAGAACTTAGATCCTAACAAAACTTAGATCAAGAAGAATTAAATTTTCATTTAAAATCTTAGTTTTAAAAACTAAGAACAGAGATGTCACAGAGACAACAAACATGCACACATCAATACATCCAATTATACATAGAAATTTCATCACTATACATACATACTAACCTACTTTATTCCAGAAATTTACATGCAACAAGATCAAGATACTTTAAACTTTTTAAATTGAATGTTACTCACCAATTTTAAGAACAGAGAAATTTTCCAGGCTTAAAATTTTGATCTGGCAATTTCTTTTGATTTAAAACTTGAGTTGCCTTTTGCTTCATCGATTTAAAACTTGCATGTTGCTTGATGTTACTGGATCTTGCATGCATGCCATTATCTTGTTTGTTGATAGGTGTTGCTTAGATCAGGTTTGAGGAAGAAAGTATCCAGGCTTAAAGAAATGCAGACTGGAGTTCCAGATTGCAGAAAGATGTTGAAGAATGGTTACAGGCTTTGCCTTTGGAAATGTTTTACAGGTTTGAAGAATTTGTTTTTTTTTTGAGAAATTTTGTTAGAGGAATGTTTGATTACAGATTTAGTTTTTGAGTATTTGTCTCAGGCTGAAGTTCTTAAGTTTTGAAAAGAAGGAGATAGGAAAAAAATATCAAGATAAGAACATATGTATATATAAATAAAAATGTGGTTTATTAAAAATAAAAGAAAAACTAAAATTTAAAACTTGACATTTGTCATTAGAGTTGTTAATCAATTAACACATGTTACTACTTAGCCTTAGGAAATAACACATGTCCTTTAGTTAATTAGTTTGTATTTATTTTAAATGTAAACAAAAGACTTTTCTTTATTTATAAAACACTTATTACTTATTTATATATATATAGATAACTTTTAAAGAAATAAACCAATTATATATATATAAATAAAAGCTTATACATTTATTTATAAAATTCAAAACTATTTAAAATCTTACCTCTTTTGAATTCTAAATTCGAATTCAAATTAAATTTCAAATCCAAGCTTATCTATTTACAATATATACATATATATATACATTATAAATAGAAATCATTTTATTAGTTTTTAAAGGATAAAATTCACAAATTAAATATTCATTTAATTAGATTTTTAAACCAATTCAAATATTTTTATCAAAAATTATCAAATCAATTTAATTATTTAAACAGATTATTAAATTGATATTGCCCCAAATTTCCGGGATATCACATTCCTTCCCCCTTAAAAATAATTTCATCCCCGAAATTTAAAACAAAGGTAATTTAATAATCTATTTAAATCACAAGCATATATTATCATCCATATGCTAACAATCATAGCAACCAATCATCCAAACAAACAATTCTAACTATCCAGCGAAAAATTCTGAATAGAATTTCCTCGAGTTTCCCCAAGTATATATATACCGGGATACTCGCTCTACAAACAATCCAAACAACCAATACTACTAAGCTATAGAGCTCCTACTCATCTAGATCTACAAAACTAAACAGAATATCAGACTACAGACGAGTCTGACTCAACAACCAAATCCTTTAGAACTGCTGGTTCCAAAACCAGAGATAGATCAATCACGTATTCCCTCGGAGATACGTAAAATACATTGAATTCCAGTCATCCAAACTGACAATTCAATCCAGTAGATCAAAGCTTTTATCCAAATCAAAAATACAGAAAAGATCCAAAATAACTCGGAGCTAACTTCCCAGATTTACCTAATCTTATAGCTCCCTTTACTCAGAGAAAAACTTCACAACAACGAAGTCTCCAACTTCGAATTTCAAATTCCTTCGTCTCTTATCCACAAATTCTTCAGACGATCCTGAGCTGTCCACATCCTTCCTGATCAGCTTAACCTTCGCCGATGCTTCTAGAAAAAAACTAGACTAAAAATAACTCAACAGAATGATCCTCTCAAGATCTACCCATAATCCAGAACACAATCCTACTCACAAACATCAGTAGACCGAACTAACTTCTCCTATCTGGAAAAGACAAACACAAACAGGAGCACTCGCCAAACTGCTTCCGCTGCACCATTCTGATCTGGAGTAGAATGAAAATACTGATGAAGAACACAAGCACAGACTGGACAACACATCCCAGAAAATATCGGATAACTCAAAAGAATACTCAAACTATCGCAAGTCACTTTTGCGATCAACCCAGCCAAAATGCAAAGAAACTGTTCTCTCTTTACCAATCAGAACAGCTTACACTTATCTATCCTATCTATCGAAGAAATGGATTCACTATACTGCTTCTGAACTCTACCTTCAAAAAAACTGCTCAGCCAGAAAACTTTTGGTCAATGCACAGAACACTCCGTGCTGCACTACTGCCACAGATGCCAAAGACTTCTCAATCCAAAGCTCTTCGAGAAACTCGAACCTCAAACCAAACAGAAACACCATGCTGAACTCAGCCACAACACCGAAACAGACACACTTCATTAACTTGTTCCAAAAGAAAACATCTTCGGGAACATCCATATTCACTGCGTCTCATCACACAGCTACAATTACCTGAGGTATCAAGATACCATTACTCACTTCTGCCTAACTGACAGATCTAACTCTACTCATCCAACTTCAAAGATAAACTCCGAACCTTAACAGGTTTCCTTCAGAGATTGTGAAATCCTTACACAACTGTAAAGTTCACTCGAGACGGTATTAGGTCTACAGTCTCGACAAATACACTTCCAACCTCAACACTCAGACTCCTAATCCTAGATGATAAATTGTTATCATCTCAACCAATCATTACAAATACCATATACATTTAAAATGATACTTTTTTATATAGAAATTATATCTGGGTAAAATTATTTCATCTACCTTTTTTTTTTAAAACAATATTGTGTCTGTTGGCCTGGTCCAAGTGTTTAGAGATCCCTATCAATAACGTTAGATACTCGTATTGACCAGAATCCATATACCACCCAACCGATCAATTAACACAATATAAAATCATTTTATATAACTAACAAATACGCGCTCTCGTATATATATACACTCAAACAGGTTGCTACAGATCCTATCTCTAATGAACAACCCTTCCGAACCTAGGTGTTCACTCAACCTAGTGTTCTGATATTCACTTAACCAAAAGCTTAGGCATTCGCTCAACCTATGGCTCTGATACCACTGTAACGACCACGACTTTCTCTCCATAGAAAGTCGTATCGCTAATAAGAAAGAAAGGGGTGAGAAGTAGAAAAGAAAAGAAGAGAAAGAAAACAAACACAAATACTCACAGCGGAAACGAACAAAATATATTATATCACATAAATATTACATAGTATACAACAATTTACAGAGTTACACAACATATACATCACTTACTAGACAGTTATAAACATCTGTCTAGACATTACAACTCAAATACAAGGCAAGACACTATCACAGATATCAACACAGCGGAATACTATATCTACGAACGCCGAAGCCTCCTGCTCCATTGCGCCTCCAGAATATTCGTCAAAGCTAAACCTGAATCCCTTGGCTACTCGTAAAAATTTGAGTACCCAAGAGTTTATAAAACAGAAATAAACACTTGGGTCAGACATGGGTCTGGTGTGAGTAACAGGTTAAACTTGCTTAACTTCAAAACCTTTAGAAAGAAAAGGTATCACGTAAGACTCCCCACAAATAAACATGGGTAAGTTTTTACCTTACGCTAACCAAAACATTTGATAGGAAATCTGATTTTATTATAATAGGGTCTAGGGTTTTCAAGTAAAATATAGAAATAGCTGAAATGCTTACATCTCACATTCCAACATAGTTGGGCACAACTAATACGTACGGCACTTATTGGAGTTTGGATTCCATACAATGGCCGGGCTACTGGGGTACCGCCCGTCACAGTACGTGGCCTAAATCACCGTACCGAGGAGTACGCCCGCTCCCCTGCAACACAAAGCCGGAACCATCCCTTACTGGATAATTCCGAACAAGATAACCCCGTAGTTGGCGCGACCAACCACACACTAAGCCGAATAAAAGAAAAGGGACCTCTAGACAGGGATCTATCTTGCTCTCAGTGGGTGCTACCCACGAAGCCTTGCTGCACCTCCCCTGTTTTAGCCATTCCCGGTTGATGAGTCTTGAGGTTACGATTACCTTTAATCAGAACATATCACTTAGAATGCTCATCGTCCGCCTGACGATGTGCTGAAAGCATTCAATCCATACAAGTTCGTTCCGGGTTCGAACGAAACCGAAGGCATTATCTCGTTACACTCGTTTTGGAATCACCATCAGAGTTAACGACAATAACCCTTGCACTCTGAATCTTCATCTTCACTTGAGATTCATGACCTATCGTTAATTTGGATCGATGTGGTATTCGGGTCTCCAGACCTGGAATACCGGTATACGGAAACCCGATCCCGGTCTCATCGAAATCCAAAACGTATCTTTTAAGGCCAAGTTGTTTTAAAGTTAAAACAATTCAATTCTTATCTATATACACAGAGATAGATAATTCAATAGAAAATCTACATTGTCATCACAGCTGATAATTCATATTATCATTCCAATTCAACCAAACATCCATATCACACATCATATATCTCATCAGAGATATCAAACAATGAAAGCATTCAATATCATTCCTCCATCCTTAAGTAATGATTTATATCATTTCTAATCAATTTAAAGTGAATTAAATTAATTACTTTATTTTATAAATCCTTCTTACTTAACCATTAATTAAACCAATTAATTAATCATACTTTAAGTATCCATTTTAATTAATCAATCCTGATTCATTTATTCTTTAATTACTTCAAGTAATTAATACCTAATTAATTTCACAAATTAATTAACTTAAACCATTATAGTAATTAATCTTTAATTACTTCAGTAATTAATTAACTATATTTAATTATATTAATTCTTAATTAATTAATTAATTACTTTAATCCTTTATTATTGATTAATTAATTTAATTAATCAATTCTTAATTACATCATTAATTATATTAATTAATGATTTCTAATTACTCCATTTAAATTAATTATATTTAATAATTAATCTTTAATTAAACCATATTTATTAATCACCTTTGATTAATCTCATTTAGTAATTAACTACCCTTAATTACTCTTCCATAAATTAATTACTCCTTAATTAATTATCCTTTAATTAATCCCTTGATTAATTTTTTTAAAGTAATTAACTCAAATTACTTTCATTATATCATCCTTAGTTAATTATATCCACTAATTAACTTTAATTACTTTCCTAAGTAATTACACTTCAATAATTATACTTAAGTAATTATCAAACCACCAAGTGCTTAATTTAAATTAATTTAATTAATTAATTTAAACTTATCAAATTTATTTAATTAATTACCTTAAGTAATTAATTTCTTTAATTACTTACATGAAGTAATTATACTTAACCAATTTCATATTGATTTATTAATATAATTGATTTATCAAAATTAATCTCATTAATTAATTATTTAAAAAAAATCTTTAATTAATGATCTCTCATTAATTATTAACCATTTTTTTATTTACTTCTTTAAGTAATTAAACTTTAATCAACTAATTATTATTTACAACTTAATAAATTCTTAATTACCAATTAATTAATTTACAATTACTAAATTAATGGCTTAATTAATCTTTAATCACTTGATAAATAAACTTCGAATCATTTATTAAAAATCTATACTTATCTAAATAAATGATTCTTAATTCCAAATTAATTAACCTTAATTAATTTACTTAAAATCCTAATTTTTAAATTAATTAACACTAAATCATTAACTAATTAATTTATTAAATTATTCTTAATTACCTTATTAACTTAATGAACCCAAAATCATTAACCCTTAATTAGTTTTTAAATTAAAGTATTAACCTTTAACTACTTTAATTATTATTAACAAAAGACTTAAAACATTTTACTTTTAAATCTTCCTTTTTAAATTAAAGATTTAAATAAATTACAAATTTATCTTTTAACCAAGACTTAAATCAAATTTATAAAAATCTTTCTAAATTCAAATGTTAAGAATCACTTAACCTTTATAAAAGAAATTTTTATAAGATTTTTAACCCAATTAATTTAAATTCAAACTCTTTTGAAATATACTTTAAAAACATTTCAAATTTGTTAAAACATTTTAAATTTTATAAACTTTATCTATCTCAAACTAGAATACAAATTAGATTTGAAACCATACTTAAAATTTGATTTTAAACTTTGTTTTAAATCCTGTTTCAAACTTTTTAAAACTCATTTTAAATTTTAAATTACTATCAGGTTTAAAAACATAACATCAAAAGTTACCCGAGCCTATCTCCATTTCCCCCGAGCAAAAACCCTAAACGCTTCGAGTTTTCTTCCCCCCATTTTTTTTATACTTTGTTATCTTAAATTTTAAAAATAGTTTAACCAATACTGTTTCCCCTTCGAACCCCCGAGTCGAGACCCCATTTCCACGAGTACTCCTTCGAGTCGAACCCGAGACTAGAATTCCATCTCTCTGCACAAACCAAAAGACCACCAGAACCAAAATTATGCACGGTGCATATGCACCGGCACTCCGGCAACCTCCAGCCACCATAACCCTCTTCACCAAGTCGCCGACCACCCCCAGAAATGATCACGACCACCTGAGTTCCCACCGAGGCTCGAAATCAAAATCGAGATAGCAAACCCAACCTGGAACAACACTCGATCATCAGAAACTACCTCGTCTGCTCGCCTCACGCCACCAGCTACGTCGAAACTTTGGTCGAAGCTTCGTCTTCCTTCTAGCTATCATTCGCCAGTGCCTTATATCACTCGATTCACCAGAGATACTTTGACACCCAAAATTCTCGACTATGCTAAAATTAGGTCTACAAACATAAAATGATCACCGCCGTCTTCCCAACGATTAGAACATCCATCTGACATTTTTCCCGACCTCACCCATTATTCCACTTCCTCCAGAGAGAACCCCATCTTCCCCGATCACCTAGATCATCATAATCTACCCAAAACTCCAAATTTGATCAAACTCGAACTGCTCATACTATAGCCCTTTAAAATTTTTGATTTTTCTTTCAAAAATCATTATTTTGTATAAGTAATCAGTTTATAAACCTGGATTTATAAATAAAGATACTTAAATTTTCACTCGTTTACAACATGCACTGTTATTTTCTAGTTTCTAGAGGCATTCCTATTTATTTTAACTTAAATCAAATTTCAAAATTTACTTTATGATGAAACAACCAACTTTAGTTTAGAACTTAGATCCTAACAAAACTTAGATCAAGAAGAATTAAATTTTCATTTAAAATCTTAGTTTTAAAAACTAAGAACAGAGATGTCACAGAGACAACAAACATGCACACATCAATACATCCAATTATACATAGAAATTTCATCACTATACATACATACTAACCTACTTTATTCCAGAAATTTACATGCAACAAGATCAAGATACTTTAAACTTTTTAAATTGAATGTTACTCACCAATTTTAAGAACAGAGAAATTTTCCAGGCTTAAAATTTTGATCTGGCAATTTCTTTTGATTTAAAACTTGAGTTGCCTTTTGCTTCATCGATTTAAAACTTGCATGTTGCTTGATGTTACTGGATCTTGCATGCATGCCATTATCTTGTTTGTTGATAGGTGTTGCTTAGATCAGGTTTGAGGAAGAAAGTATCCAGGCTTAAAGAAATGCAGACTGGAGTTCCAGATTGCAGAAAGATGTTGAAGAATGGTTACAGGCTTTGCCTTTGGAAATGTTTTATAGGTTTGAAGAATTTGTTTTTTTTTTTTGAGAAATTTTGTTAGAGGAATGTTTGATTACAGATTTAGTTTTTGAGAATTTGTCTCAGGCTGAAGTTCTTAAGTTTTGAAAAGAAGGAGATAGGAAAAAAATATCAAGATAAGAACATATGTATATATAAATAAAAATGTGTTTTATTAAAAATAAAAGAAAAACTAAAATTTAAAACTTGACATTTGTCATTAGAGTTGTTAATCAATTAACACATGTTACTACTTAGCCTTAGGAAATAACACATGTCCTTTAGTTAATTAGTTTGTATTTATTTTAAATGTAAACAAAAGACTTTTCTTTATTTATAAAACACTTATTACTTATTTATATATATATAGATAACTTTTAAAGAAATAAACCAATTATATATATATAAATAAAAGCTTATACATTTATTTATAAAATTCAAAACTATTTAAAATCTTACCTCTTTTGAATTCTAAATTCGAATTCAAATTAAATTTCAAATCCAAGCTTATCTATTTACAATATATACATATATATATACATTATAAATAGAAATCATTTTATTAGTTTTTAAAGGATAAAATTCACAAATTAAATATTCATTTAATTAGATTTTTAAACCAATTCAAATATTTTTATCAAAAATTATCAAATCAATTTAATTATTTAAACAGATTATTAAATTGATATTGCCCCAAATTTCCGGGATATCACAGAAATATTAGAAATAAAATTCGTTAATGGAATGAAATTAGTAATGTGGATTTATAAATGAGTTTTATAAATTGAAAGGAAATGTGAGTAATTGTAAAAAGACTCTGGAATTTCTTTAAAATGAAATAGAATGTAAATAAGTTGATGACTTATAAAAAATATTTAAAATTTGATAGGAATAAGATTCAAATTGAAAAGGAATGAATTTTTGAATGAACAAATGAAGCTACATTTGTAAATAAATGAATTAGAATTTGAAATTATTATGAGATTGGATTTGAATCAAGTTGAATAAGATTCCAAACTTGGAAAAATAAAATAAAATGAATTGAATTCAAGTAAATAAACTTGATAATTTATTAATTCATGAAATAAATGAATTGGAAGTTGAATTGGTTAAATTAAAGTTGAGTTGTAAGCTAAATTTTAAAATGGTTTGAATTTGTATATAAATTCAAGTAATAGAAATAAATTGAAATTCCTTGTTATTGATAAAGTAAAATTCAGGATGAATTGAATATGGAAATGTGGAATTTAAAATGAATAAGTGAATATACTAATTAAATTAAATTAGTAGATGGAATGGATTTGATTAAATGAAAAATCAAATCAAAGATTTAAATTGGAAATTGTTTACAAGGAAAGTATAATTTGAATTTTGAGTTGGAATAACTTAAGAAATATTTGAATAAAAGCTCGACTTAAGAAAAAAAATTGTGAAATGGTTGTTGTCGAATTTTGTTGAATAGTTTTCAATGGAATTTGTTCGGATTAATGAAATAAACCGAATATGAATATGTAATGCAAATTGAATTGAATGTAAATTAGATGAAAGCAATTTAATTTGTATTGAAACTTTATGAATTGCTAATGGAATTTTTTTGGATGTATTGCTTATGAAAACTTTGTGTTCACTATTGAAAATAAGTGAAATGTAAATAGATTTCCTATATATGTCACTTACATATTTAAACTGAGTAAGTGCAGGTTTTTGGAAGCCGTTTGGCTGCATTTTGGGATGCGCAAATGCTAATAATAAACCGCTTTGCTTAAAATGCTAAAAAGGTACGCCTACGCAATAAAAATAGGAAATATGAACTGTTTTTGCTTTTTCGACCGAGTGGGTCGATGTATATATATTTATATCTTTTGTCAAATTGCAAAAGCTCCTCCGTACAAAGTAGACTCCGCCAAAATTTTCTGAAAATTTTGGGAGTTAGACAAATTTTGAAAATATTTGGAAATCTTTGTTAACGGAAAAAAAAATTGATTTTCAAATTGTAAGAGAAACGTAGGAATTGAACTAGAAAATGAAAACCATTGTTTTGGTTGAAGTTGAAAGCTTTGGAAAAAGTGAATATCGAGTCTTCACTAAGTAAATTTTTGAAGATAAAATGAATTCAAATAGAATTGAAATTGTAATTGAATTCAAATGGGATTGAATATGCAAAGTTGAATGGAAATGAATATATAACTTTGTTGTTGAAGCAAATTGATTTTATATGGAAGAGGAATTCAATTTGAATATAAACTTTAGTAGTGAAGTAGTGAAAATAAATATAAGAAATATGTAAATACTTATACTGAACTTAAGAAAGGAATGGAGAAAAAAATTCTTAAGTAAAAATTAGAATTGAGTAATATTCTAAGGTAATAAGTGAATGAAAATTTAACTGGAATATTGTAATTGGACATTATTGTTAAGTAAAGTATACAGAGATTATAAATGCTATAGGGAAATGGAATTGGATTTAGATTTCGAAATTAAATTCGAATTTGCTCGACAAAAAGGTATGTATTTGAATTTCGGTATGAAATTTGATGAGTTTCTGATTTTGCCACTTGGCATTTTGTTTTCTTTTGGAATTTGGGAGTCCGTAGGGACATTTTGTAGTTGTACCGAGTTAGCCGCGCAAAGGAGACGCTGGCGAAATGTTTTGAAAATTTAGAGAGTTAGAAAAATTTTGAGAAATTTTGGATGATTTACAATTTGAATTTAAATTTGAATTTGAATTGTGAAGTAAGATAAAGTTGTTTGAAAACTATGAAAGTGTTTGGAAAGTTAGTTGAAGTGATAATAAATCTTTAATAAAGGATTATTTTATCAAGTTGGTAAAATTATTTGGGTTTGGTAAAATGGTAAACGGGGATTGGATCATTCTTCTTAACTTGTAATTTCGGGACGAAATTCTTTTAAGGGAGGAAGATTGTAACGACCCTGAATTTTTGGACATTTGAAGTAGAATATTTAATTGATTTTAAATATTTGAATGATGGTTTAACTTGAATTTCAAATGTAAATATGAAATTGGCAATTTAATTAGTAAATTTAATTGTTGCAATTGGGTAAAAATTTGAATCTTCAATTTTAAGCCTGTTAAAAATGAGTTGATGGCTTAGAAAATTTATATTGATAATACTGAAGATAATGGAACTTTCAGAATTGAATTTGAAACTGTTTTTTTCAGTTTTGAATTTTATCGTTTAAATCGAATTTAAAAAATAGCGTTCCGGGGCACAGTCTCGGAATTCAACGAAACCAGTTCCATTGGATCCGTAATATTGTATTATTATTGGATTTCAATTTTCGTAGCATTTGGGGTTGTTGTGTGATCGTACGTTAGTTAAACGTGCTGGAAAATTATATCAAAAATTATATATATATATATTAGTGGATTGACATATATATTCACATCAGCACCCAAAACATCATCTTGTTTCACTTTAATCCTGAAGACACGCAGAGGAATTCACGCTAGTGTCTCGTCTTGTCCCCTACGTTTCTTTTTTAAATATGCTGGTAAAAATCGAAAAGGAAATCAGTTCCCTCTTCACGAATGAAATCCATGGCCGAGCTCTCCAGTTCATTTCAAAAACAAATCAAATTCAAATTTGTTTCGAAAATGGCGGTCTTTGTTAAACATCGCGAAGTACCAGTTCAAACCCAAAGGTATTTCATTTCTTTAATCGTTTTCCTCCCTCTTCAATCCAAATCACAAGCATTTCCCTTCTATCCTTCCTAAAGTCAGAATCGACTAGAAAAAAAAAGAGAGTATAAAACGAAATTGGAATTCCTCTCCCCCTTCAATTCAAAACCCACGCAGTCAGGTATACAAGATCATGATGCACCTAAAATCTAGCAGAGGTCGAGATCGACTTTGACTTCGTTATGAAAAAAATAGGGGAAGAATCGAAGTCGATTTCGACTTCGACAGGGAGGTCGCGATTGAATCGCGTGCGCACGTTGGGTATCGTGAGTTGGCGGAGGCTGGCATCGGCGATGTCGTAGGGAAGTTCGATGGCGAGGGTTTCGAGTTCGACTACACGTGGTATCTAGGGTTACGCGTTTATGTGAATGGCTTCGGCCTCGATGGAAGCTTTCTGGTGATGTCGCGATGTCGTGAAGTTGGGTTTCGCGAGAAAGCAAAGCGTGGTCGCAGGGTTGTAGAATTTTAGCAGTGAGGTATATTTAAGATTTTATTTTCTTAATTTAAATTCTTGATATCTAGAGAAAAATAAACAGTAAAGCAAATTCACACCAGGAATTGAAAAGAAGAATTTTGTTTTGAATCTATATATGTATTAGAAAATGATATTTTTTTTACAGTAGGAAATTAGATTTTTATTTAATATGAATATGCAGAAAATAATTCGATCATTTCGAATATTAATAAATTGTAAAATTGTTTATACAAGGTTTGAAACCGTGAAGAAAATAATCTGGAATGGAAATGGATTTCAAAATAAAAGCAAAGGTGAGATCTTCTCACTAAAACAAAAGGTTTTGTTTAATTTTAAATAGTTATATTTAAAATTATTGATTGTGTTGATTGTGTGCTTGAATGACAGTATATATGATAGTAGTATATAGCAATATATATATATTGGAATATGTATATATTGGAGTTGTGATTTCCCACATTATATAGCGGATGAGACCCTATGCTCCACATAATAGCGGATGATATTTTATAAATCCAATATATCACGATATTCCACCTCGAAGTGGAATTGGTATTGTGCTAACAGCTGTGGATGCAGGGAAACAGGTTGGAGGGATCCAACAGGATTCCTCAAAACATTTGAATTGGTTTCATATGTTGTGTGTTGATTATTTATAATCTGTGTATGATTATATCTGTGATTGAATTTGTTGAAGGCTATAATTTAGCCGAATGTGTTTTTGGTATCGTTGGATACCAGAAATAAATAAATTGGATTTTTGAAATTAAAGTTGGAATTTTTAGTAAATTCTTTTTGAAAGAATTTGGTGAATTTAAAAGAAGGAATTTAAAAGCATAAAGTTGATTTTTGAAATCTTATCGAATTATTTCCAAAATACGGGAAAAAAATTTTATGAATGGATTTTGAATATTATTTTTTGAAAGTTGGGAAATTTACAAAAAAATTGAATTTTAGATGATTCGGAAGAGATAAAGGAATTTATTATAAAAGGTGATAAATTTCTAGAAATCCAATTGATAATTGATTAGGTATTGGAAAATAAATAATTTGGGAAATCGATATGAAAATTTATTTGGTATTTGAATGAAAATTGATTTTTTTTGTGTTGAGAATAAATTTGGAAATCAATTTGTAAAATGATTTGGTATTTGAAATAAAATTAGAATCAATTTGAAATTTGATTCGGTGATTGAAGTAAATTTAGAAATCAATTTGGAATTTGATTTGGGGTTTGAAATAAAATTTAGAAATCAATTTGAAAGTTGATTTTTAGTTGAAAGTGAATATTTGAGAAATCGATTTGAAAATCGTGTATAAGTGAATATTTGGAAATTTAAATTGACAATGGGATTTGTAAAGGAAAAGTGAAAATAAATAACTTTCAGAAATTTTATTTCGCGAGTGAAAATATGATTTGAAATTGGTTTTCAAAGTGATGAAGTGTGGAAAAATATATATCTTGTGAAGATATTTTGAAATTTAATAATTTGGGAAAATTATTTAAATCTGATGATTGTTGTGAATGTTGTTGATAGTTAAATAACCAACTATCAATATTTGCCTTTGAAATGGCACTTGATTTGTTTTTAAAACAAACGCTCACTATTCGGTTAAGCCGGGAAAGGACCTTAGTGTCATATAACCCATTCCGAATAGTGATACGTCGTGAATGGATAACATTTGAAGACCGGTGTGAATACCGGGTATTTTCGAAAATGAAAGGACAACCTGTCGAATGTCTCTGCACCGAGTTGCTCCGGTATAGAGATTTTTATCACTTTTCTTGTGATGGGAAGTCCGGACGTGATTAGTGAATATCCGGATTGCTAGGGCTTCTTTGGAAGTGCCTTTGGTTCCGTTCGATCCCGGAACGGACTTGTATGGATGTGTGTCTGACGTTACACTTTGAGATGTAAAGTTGGTTTCTATCAAATACATTTCTGTTGGTGGCGGAGAATATATTCTCTTAGCTTAACACCCTTCTCTGAGACGTACGAGCTCAGAGGTTATGTAGTTGATGGTTACTAGTGATACATTCCCAATTTGGTACTGTGGCATACGAAGTGCTGTTGATCAATTGTTGATCAAAGCGTGGCTTTGCGAAAAAGCGTGGCTTTGTGGACGAGACTTCGTCGAGCCTCACAACCCAGTAATGGTCGAAACAGGAATGTTGCGGCAAGATTGTTAGGGGTCGCGCCCCTAGAGTATGTCATTTCCTTCTGGATAAAAGGTGATATCATGGTATGGAGCCCAGATATTTTACCTATGTTGATGCTGCAAATTTATTATACTTTGTGGTTGTTGCTTTGTAGTTGAGGATCCTCGGATAAAGGTCAGTAACGACCGGGGGATGGCATAGCTTGTGTGTTAGCTACCAAGTTACAGCTGTACAGCGTGAGGTAGCGTCGGCCTTGTGTTTGCAGAGAGCAGGTTGACTCTCGGGGCATCTTTCTAGAGGCGTTTCCATTTCGGTGTAAGGAAGTTCCTTTGCCTGACCATTTGTTAGAAAATCCAAAGAAACAATACGAACCCTGTACGGTTTTAGTTGTATAACCTGCTATGGAATGTGGCGGTAACCTGCTATTGAACATAGTAGCTATAGTAGGCATACAATAATGGTTGTATGTTGGCTAAGATTGATATTATACTTTCGAAATGTTTTCGACACTATGCACTAATCATAATATCAACTGATCTTTCGTAGTAAGCATCTTTGACTATCATAAGAAGAAATCTCCTCCAATTTTGCGTTTGCATTGTGTGTGTGGCGGGAGGTCTTATGGTAGTTTCATTTTCCAAAAGCATTGCGAATCTGTTTTATTTCCTTTGTGAAAATAACTGTTTTACGATCTCACACCAGTCACCATGACTGACTCGGAGTTTATTGTTCCCTTTCTAAACTTTGGGTGCCCATAATTTTCCACACGGGCAGCCTAGAGTTATGTTATCAGGATATTCTGCATATTCTGGAGCTTTGGAGATGAGCTGGATGGCGAGACGTACTACCGTACTTGTTTATTTATTCCGTTGTGTATTCTGTATGAGGACAAGTTTATGTAACTGTCCATTGTTGTATTGAGTTGTATATTGACTCTGATTGATGTATTGTATAAAACTGATATAGTTATTTGTTTAAAAGACTAGTGATTATCTATTATATATTGTTCCGCTGCGAATGTGAGATTCTGATATTGTTGTTGTTTCTGTTCTTCTTCTTTATTTTTCTTCTATCTTCTTCTACCTCTTCTTTTAACCCTAATGGTTCATTTTTCCGGCATTCGATTGCGCGGCATTTGATACAGTGGACGTATTAATGTCAACTTTCGAGCATCGAAAAGTCATATCATTACAAGTGGTATCAGAGCCGTTGGTTAAGCGATAACCCTGGCTCTATTGGGTGTTACTCATTAGAGATAGAGTCAGTAGTACTCTAGAATGAGTTTGAGTGTAATAATAGATATGAGCGCGTATTTACCAAATTTACTCAGTAGATCCCTAGCATATTTTTCTTGACTAATAAAGATACCATTATCTAATTGTTTTATTTGTAAACCTAAGAAGAAAGTAAGTTCACCCATATGACTCATCTCCAACTCTTTTGTCATTATTTCAGAAAATTCTTTATCCATTTCATGATTAGTTGAACCAAAAATAATATCATCTACATATATACTTGTACTAGTTGAATATCATTTTTATTTCTTTTAATGAAAAGAGTATTATCTACTTTACCAATTTCAAAATTTGATTGTAATAAAAAAGATCTTAGTCTGTCATACCATGCTCTAGGAGCTTATTTCAGACCATATAGAGCTTTCTTAAGTTTGAAAACATGGTTTGGAAATCTTTCATCTTCAAAGAGTGGAGGTTGTTTAACATAAACTTCCTTTTTAACAAATCCATTTAACAAAGCACTTTTAACATCCATTTGAAATAATTCGAAATTATTATAATTTGCGAAAGCAAGTAGAATTCTAATGGCTTCTAATCTTGCTACGGGTGCAAAGGTTTCACCAAAATCTATTCCTTCTTCTTGACAATAACCTTGTGCGACTAATCGAGCTTTATTTCTCACGACCTCACCAAGTTCATTCATTTTATTTTTATAAACCCATTTTGTTCCAATTATACTTTTATCCTCAGGTCTAGGAACAAGTTCCCAAACATCATTTCTGGTGAACTGATTCAATTCTTCTTGCATAGCAAGAATCCATGAATCATCAGATGATGCTTCCTTTGGATTTTTAGGTTCAGTAGTTGATATAAAAGCTACATTACTCATGTTATTTAGTTGATTTCTAGTTCTAACAACAGATTCAATATTTCCTAGTATATTTTTTATAGGATGATCTTTTAATATCCTAACTCTTTTATCAGGTTGAATGATTTCACAATTAGTTTTATTAGGTTCATTATTTAAAGTTACAAAATCTTCTTCATCTTTTGTTTCTATAGTATCTTTAAAATTTTCATCAAAAGATACATGCATTGTTTCTTCAATAGTGTTAGTTTTTAAATTATAAACTCTAAATGCTTTACTTCTATTAGAATATCCGATGAAGATACCTTTGTCGGATTTAGGTTCAAATTTATCTAAATTATCTTTTGTATTAAGAATAAAACACTTACTACCAAAAACTTTAAAATAAGCTACTATGGGTTTCTTATTGTAAAGTAATTCATATGGTGTTTTATTAGTTAATGGTCTAATTAAAATCCTATTTAATATATAACAAGCTGTAGCGACTGCTTCAGCCCAAAAGTTTTTAGGTAAGTTACTATCAGAAAGCATTGTTCTAGCAAATCTTGAATCGTTCTATTCTTACGTTCTACCACTCCGTTTTGTTGTGGAGTTCTTGGAAAAGAGAAATTATGAGTTATTCCCTTTTTATTGCAGAATCTCTCAAAATTTTCATTTTCAAATTCCCTACCGTGATCACTATAAATAGTTATAATTTTTAAAGAAATTTGGGTTTGAAATCTTTTTGTAAAAATTTTAAATGAATCAAAAGTATCACTTTTATGTTTCATAAAAATTGTCCATGTAAACCTAGAATAATCATCTACAATTACAAAGACATATTTATTATGATTTATTGATTGAATTTGAGATGGACCAAATAAATCTAGATGAAGTAACTCAAGAGGTTTTGAAGTTGAAATCATATCTTTTAATTTGAAAGAACTTTTCTTAAGTTTTCCTAATTGGCAAGCATCACATATACTGTTTACTTTAAAGTTTAACTTGGGAAGACCTCTAACTAAGTCAAGTTTTGATAACCTAGATAACAGTTTGAAATTTAAATGACCAAATCTTTTATGCCAAATCTAAGGGTCACTTGTATTAGCCAAAAGACATAAGTTATCATTTGAAACTTTCATACTAAGGATGTAAATATTTTTCTTCCTAATTCCTTCAAATATAATATTTGAATTTTTATCTTCGATGTGACACTTATCTTTTTCAAATTTAATCTTGTATTCTTTATCGCAAAGTTGACTAATGCTAAGCAGATTGTGTTTCAGATTCTTAACTAATAAAACATTAGAAATTGTAGGAGTTTTAGAGTTACCAACATTGCCGATGCCAATCACATATCCTTTTGAGTTGTCTCCAAAATTAACTAATCCTCCATCTTTATAGATAATATCATTCAGCATATCTGGATTACCAGTCATGTGTCTTGAACATCCACTATCAAGTATCCACTTATTCTTCTTGATTTGCACAATTTGTCCATTGAGTGTTGATTCTTCAAAAGCCATATAACATTTTTCTTTCTGCACAGAAAAAAAACTTGGTAGATAACTTGGTTTTCTATAATAACTATATGCAGGCTTATGAGACAATGATGATTTGAACGGTTTTAAACTAGTGTTAACAAAATCCCCAAAAATAGCCATTTTAATTTTTTTTTCAAAATTCAGATTATGAAAAATTTGAAAACCTTGCTCTGATACCAAATGTAAGAAATGCGGATTATGGATCTTAAGGCTGGAATAACACTAGAGGGGTGGTGAATAGTGTTTTGTGGATTTTCTAAATCTTTTTGAAACTTATGTAAATTTAATCACCAACAAATGCAATTCACAGACACAGATATAATCACAGAATCAGACACAGATGCAAATAATAAATAAAAATAGTAAAGGAAAGAACACACCAGGATTATATACTGGTTCGGAGTTACCCTAGATCCAGTCCCGTACAAACGTATGGATTTCTTATCAAAAATAATCTCCCAGATTACACCCTCGATTTCAAGGCCACGATGTACACCCTCCTGTATTCGAGTCTGGGGCAAACTCTCTTGATTTACCAGGCCGCAAGATCACCTAATCGATTTCCGGGGCAACAATCACACCCAACTGATTTCAAGGCTCAACCGCACCTTTTACTCAACAGTTTGATTTACAAATAATCCTATAACTCTGAATAACACTGAGATCTTATGGAGAGAGTGGCAGAGAATCAAACAAGAGATAATCAAGTTTGATTCACTTGGTATTTCGGCAGAGTATAGTTTGGAATTCTTTAGAATAAATGTGGAAGATGAAGAGAAGAGAAAACAAGTGATATCTGGTTAAAAATTCGTTTAGAACTACTGGTATTTATAGGAAATCCACAACCATATCTATTCGTGAAAGGATACGACGAATAGACACTTGTTTTGAAAATTTGAATTTTGAATTTAACGGACACCATGTCGACATGGGGTATCCCATGATGTCGACATACCCTAGTTAAAAATAATCTAAAATTTGTTTTCAAAATGATATTGAAAGGAAAACAAGATGAAATGATTCTGGAGTAAATTAAACTAATTTCCCTATGTTTTAAAATAAATAAGAGTAGAAAAATATATTTTTAGAATGTATATATATATTATAAAGAATATTTAAAAATCAGAAGATAGTTTTAAAAACAAACGAAGTTTAAAACTAGAGTTTATTTAAAAACAAAAACAAAGAATATTTTAAGGCTAAAACATTTTGAAAAGCAGTTTTGAAAATCATTTTGAAGTAGTTTTGCAAGCTTCTTCCTGCAGAATATCTCATCACATCAGGACTCGAGAAATTGTATGAAACCAGGATGTTTGTGGGTTTGTAAGCCACTTGTTGTAGGTTTGTAAGCTACTTGTCGTGGGTTTGTAAGCCACTAAGAAGGTAGAAATGGGTTCCATCCTAAATGAAATATGGAATGAAGATTTCCGTGATATTATGAAGTTTTAACATAATTCTAGACTCAATACTTATCTTGTACTATTAAAATCTTGAACTCTTGATAACTTGATTTCTTGATACTCATGAGTCTTCAATCTTGATATCTTTGATCTTTAAATTCATCAGTCTTGTATCTCTATACTGTACAGTCTTCATTCTTGGTACCTGCATGTTTATATCCTACATATACATATTTATATCTAAACTATAATGTTAGTATTTATATTTTATAACAAGTCCTAAGGTTGTTGTCATCAAAACCATCCTTCTCAAGGACTAACAATTTATGCCATAAAACGTGAATAGACAATTTATATGTCCCATATTTTAAATCAAACATGAATTAGATTGAGAAGTGGAAGAAGAAGAAGAATTTGCAATAATTTACATCTATTCTAAATTAATAACAGAAATTAATTCATATTAACGGACCAGAAAAGAACTGAAATTGAACTACTTTATTTTTCTAATTCATATTAATTCCCACTCACCTGGCACTTGAGCTTGCATAAATTTGGAAAAAGCTTTGCTTTAATCTCTCTCCCTTTGATTCTTCTAAATTCCTCAAATTGCTTGAATATATATAGATAATTTAATTTGGTAGAGATTTGTTTATTTAGTAGAGAAAAGGAGGAAGGATAATACACACTAATTTTACTGTAGAATTATGGCGACGGCTGAATAAGAGATTAGGTTTAGGTTAGATGGTTTATTTATAGATTGTTTGAGTGAATATAATCCATTAAATTATTTTAAATTAAATCTGGTTCTTTCATACACTTAATGGTTATCCATTCTAGCCTATACACATCACTCAACCAATAAAATTTAGCCATCTCATCCTATTACATCACTGGAGCGAGTGGGAAGCCGCCACATGTCAGAAACAACACTAAAATACATAGGAAAATCGCTGGAAATGAACCAACTAAAAAAATCTCTCAAGATTTTTGGTGACAACGGGACTTGATCCCTAGTCACTAAGGAAGTCAACATGCGCCTTTACCACTGTAACAAAAGCGCTTTTAATTTCTTTTTAATTATATTTCCCGTAAAATATTGGGGTGTTACAGTAGAATTACTTGTTTTAACATGATTTTTGGACTCAAAACCTTTTCTAACTTTAATTACATGTTATCAAATGTTTATGACCTAAATTTGTGAATCTTTGAAATGGTTTTCAAAAATGATTTAGTAATTCTCCTTATTCGTATTCATATGTAATATGTAGATTTAGATTAGAATTGGTTTGTTTATCACATTCTTGTGCGTTGCTTGTATGAATGGATGTATATGCATGTTATTCTATGCTTTTATATTGTGCTTTGATGTTGTTTGCTACTATTTTGGATACTTAGGAAGATAGGTTGGATAATTTGGTAAATTGAAGGTAAAGTTGGTCAAAATTGGATGAAACTTGGAGGGAAATCTTAGGAGCATGGGTGGAGCTTGGAAAATAATCCGCACCTTAATATTGCATAAGGGTTCAACTCGGGGCTGAGTTGAAAAGTCAGGGCCAAGTCATTTTGGTTAGCCAGATGGGTTGGTGGATGGTATGGATCTCTAGAGCTTGGCTAGGGAAGGTGATCCATAGCAAGATGCAAGAGATTGGCTAAGTATTTGGTATTATGCCTAGTTGTTTTTATAACTTGGAGTTGAATGCTTTGGATCATGTGTCGAGTTGTTTTGATGAATAGGTCGGGGTCCAAAGCACTTGAGAAAGAAGTACTAGAGGCAGAGTGGTTTACACAGCCAAAATTGGCAAGTAAATGATCGGTACCGAGTTATTTTAACTCGATACCGAGTTGTTTTGGTGAATGTGTGGGGGTAAGGCTTGTACAAGGTGGAAGCATATGACTCTTTAGATCATGCTAGAGGTGTTGGCTCGTTCGTTGGAGTATTGGATGCCGATGTAACAACATGATAAAAGCTTTGTTTCTTTGGTTTGTGACTCATGAAGGGAGTAGGTACAGAAGATAGCGGCTCAATAAAGGAGTGAGCCATGGATAGGGAACGTGAAGTGTTTCAGATAATGGAAACTGGATTGAGAAGGGCTTGGATGCAAATGTAGCAAAGACGGGCTCGGATGTATGTGCTAAGCAATCATTGATACTCGGAGTGTTTTCTGTTGTACTCAAAGTAGGGGTATCATAAGTGGGGAGCCGATGGATCAATGGAGTAGATCTAAATACCATGGACCAATGGCTTTGGGTCTAGTGTCTAGCTTTGGGCTACGAGACACGTATCTAGATTTGGGCTACGTGATACAAGAGTATACTAAAATCCAGGATTTCCATTAGTCCCTAGCAATAAGGAGGCCATACGAGTTATCATATATTCAGGGCATATAGAGTGATACTGGGCATTGCTTGATGGATGCTATGGTTGCTATGGTTGATTTAGTTTCTTTCTAGGCTATCACTTGGGGATATCATTGGGAGTAGGTATTGGAGATAGGAATACTTGGAGATTTGATATCTTTAATTTGAGTAGAGTACTGTTATGTTATTTGTAGAGTAGCATATTATGATGTTATGTGCTAACTTTGGGTGCAGGGACAGGTTAGGTATGATTCATGTATCTATGTTCCTTACCATATTTACTTGCATAGTATTTTGAGATTCATTTACTGCTCACACTAGACTATTGTTTGACCCAAGGTTTTATGCTTTGTTTCTTATTATCTTGGGTACTCTTAAATGAGCAGAGTAGATAACAGGTCCAGGTGACGCAGTAGCTGTTCGAAGGACGGGCTGGATGGAGCTATCTCGTATTATATACATATATGGATTTATATGCTTATTTCATTATGCAGAAGTAGGGAGCCTTAGCAGCGACTGCTTATTTTTTTTATTGTGTGATAGTTGTCGAGTTTACTTCCATTATATAAACTCTACTACTTTTGTATATAACTCTGTGGATCTGTGTTTGATGATTTGTTCACATAATTATTATTGTCTCTCATGTTATATCTATTGTCACGTACGGGAATTTTCGACTTTCGAAAATTCGACATCGATACTCACTTTATCGACTGCCGAGCAATCGAGTGCCGGAAACTCCAATAGTGAGGGTTTTATGTAAAAGAAATAGAAGAAAAGATAGAAGAAGAAGAAAGCAGAAGAAGAAAGAGAAGAAGAACAACAACAGAACAACATCAGAATAGAAAAACAATATCAGAATCTTACACATCGCAGCGGAACAATATATAATAGATAAACACTAGTCTTTAAACAAAGAACTATATCATTTTATACATACATCAATCATCAGAGTCAATATACAACTCAATACAACAATGGACAGTTATATAACTTGTCCTCATACAGAATACACAGCGGAATAAATACTATCAGATACAAATACTATGTCTCGTCCTCCAGCTTATCTCCAAAGCTCCAGAATATCCTGATAACATAACTCTAGACTGCCCGTGTGGAAATTGGTGGGCACCCAGAGTTTAGAAGGGAAACAATAAACTCCGAGTCAGTCATGGTGACTGGTGTGAGATCGTAAAACAGTTTATCTTTAAAACAAAAATGGGATAATTTTAAAGTCAATTCGCAATGCTTTTGGAAAATGAAACTACCATAAGACCTCCCACCACACACACAATGCAAACGCAGACTTGGAGGAGATTTCTTCTTATGTTAGTCAAAGATGCTTACTACGCAAAAATCAAATCATTTTGGATATTATTATTAGTGCATAGTGGAAAACATTTCGAAAGTAGAATATAAATCTTAGCCAGCATAGGTACCATTATATTATGCCTGCTATAGCTGCCTCCTGAGGAGACAGGTTATACAATTGAAATCGTAAAGGCTCGTATTGTTTCTTTGGATTTCCAACAAATGGTCAGGCTAAGGAACTTCCTTTTCCACGATGGGTACGTCCCTGGAATAGACGACCCGAGAACCTAACGTTACGGTTAGATCTCTGCCAACACAAGGCCGGGTTACCTCTGCAAAAATAGGTAACTACTGACACGCGTATGCCATCCCCCGATCGTCACCGATCTTCCCGAGGATCCCCGATTCGCAACAACCACAAAGTAATAAATTTGCAGCAACCACAGAGGTTAAGTATCTGGGCTCCATACCATGATACCACCTTTATCCAGAAGGAATGACATACACTAAGGGGCGCTACTCCCTAGAACCTTGCTGCATCCTTCCTGTTTCGACCATTTCCGGGGTGTGAGGCTCGACGAAGTCTCGTCCACAAAGCTACGCTTTCTCAAAAAGCCATGCTTCGGATCAAACAAAATGATCAACCTATGATCACAAAGATATAAGATCAAACAAATGATCATATCGCAAATGATCAAACACTGATCATTTCACAGCAACACTCAGTATGCCACGTTACCAAATTGGGATATATCGCTGATAAATTTCAACTACATAACCTCTGAGCTCGTACGTCTCAGAGAAGGGTGTTAAGCTAAGAGAATAAATTCTCCGCCACCAACAGAAATGTATTTGAAAGAAATCAGCTTTATATCTCAAATTGTAACGTCAGACACACAATCCATACAAGTCTGTTCCCGGATCGAACAGAACCGAAGGCACTTCTCACGAAGCCCTTGCATATCCGGATAAATTTCTAATCACGTCTGGACTTCCCGTCACTAAGGGTGATAAAACCTCTAAACTGGAGATCAGCCGATGTAGAGTAACTCGACGGTAATCCTTCCGTTTTCAAAAATATCCGGTCTTCAACACCGGTCTTCGAATGCAATTCATAACGACGTATCACATATTCGGAATGGGTTATACGACCCCATGGTCCTTTCCCGGTTAACCCGAATAGTGAGCGCTTATTCAAAATTAAGTGTGGCATTCAAATTCATCCAATTCACAACAAATACCTATCTAAAGGTAATTATTGATAGTCGGTTATTTAACTATCAATAAAGATGCGCGACGTCATCAGATTCCAAATAATTTTCCAAATTATTTCATCTTCAAAAATATCTTTACTAGATATAAAATTTCCACACTTCAAAAATAAATCGACGTTTATTTTTCTAAACAGTTTCCCTTTCCTTTATAAATTCCATATTGAATTTACATTTTTCGAATATCTACTAATATTCGATTTTCAAATCGATTTCAAATATTCAATTTCATTTTATCTTTAAGAAGATAAATTCTCAAAACGTTCATTTCATATTGGAAAAGGATTTCCATACTTATTTAAAAATAAGTATTTCACAAATCATTTATTTTCAACATTTGAAAATATTCAATATACTTAAATCAATATTAAGTATACATTTCATTCTTTAAGGAAATCATTAATTTCAACATCTATTTGAGTCAAAACGAATGTTACGTAAAACATCGTTACGACGACTCAAAATCACTAGTATAGGGATTTGAATTTTCTTAAGATAGATATGTAAATCCCAATACTAAAAACATTTCCTTTCAAAAATCATTTTCTATAACAACAGTGTTATAGTCCACCATTTCCTTAAATTTTTCGAAAACGTCTATTTCAACAACAAGTGTTGAAATCTATGCTTTCGATTCATAATACATTTTAAAACATTTTTAAAATGTTTAACTTCATTTTAAAGTATCACTTCTTCAAAAAATGAATCCATTTTATTCAATAATATATTCACTGTCCAAAATCGTGAATAAAATTCACTTAACCCAATTTCAATCATTTCTACACATTTTATTTCAATAAAGATTCGCTATCCAAAATCGCGAATATATCTTCTTTAATAACCTCCTACATTTAATTTATCAAATTCAATTGATTTCGAATTTATACAACAACGTTTATAAATTCTATTTCTATTTTATAACAACTTTGATTTAAAATCTTCCTTTATTAACTTCTATACTTTACTTATCAAAATAAGTGATTTCGGATTTATAACCAACTTTTATAAATTCCAATTCCATTTATAAAAACTTCAATACCAAATCAATTTCAATATTGATTTCTAAATTTATTTTCCATCCCATCTCATTTTATATTGACTTTCCAAATTCGTTTCAATTTGCCAATTAAATTTATAGTTGGACTTCCAACTTATTTCCTTTTTTAAATAAATTCCTCTTAAAGAAAATAAATCTCTTTATCTTTTTCAAACTATTTAGAAATCCAAATTTTAATTAAATTCTTCAATTTAAAATCACTATTATACGAAATTCATTTATTTGACATTTTCACTTGATTTTGGAATTAATTCAATAAGATTTCAAAAATCAGTCTTTATTCTTTTAAATTCTTTTCTTCAAATTTATTAAATTTCTAAAATTAAATTTACTTAAAAATTTCTACTTGAATTACAAAAATTCAATTTCATTTAGTTTTGGAATCCAATGATATCAAACATCCATTCAGCTAAATTTTAGCTTTCAAGCAAATTCCAGACATCAATATGATCAATAACATCAATATAATCATTCACAGATTCATATCACAGTAGAAATAAATTCAATCAATATGAGGGGTCCAGTTGGATCCCTCCAACCTGTTTCCCTGCATCCAAAGATGTTAGCACAATACCAATTCCGCTCCAGTACGGAATTATCGCGGTATATGGGTTTAATAAATATTATCCGCTTACTAACGGCGCAATAGGGTCTCATCCGCTATACGAGGCGGGAAATCATCAATCCAATATATACAAATGCCAATATGTATATATTGCTATATATATATAGATATATCCTACTATATCTAATATCACATCCAAAACAACAATCAATAACTGCAAACATCAAATTTCCAATTCGAGTGAGAAGATCTCACCTTAGCTTTTAATTTGCCATCCCATTTTCCATTTTCAACTGTTTCTTGATTTTATACCTTGTATAAATAATTGTACAATTCGTTAATATTCGAATTAAATCGAACTATTAAATTTCTAACTTGATATGTTTAAATTATACAATGACCTCATTTTTAACCCAGTTTTCTTTAAATAAATTTAATTAACCAAATTTTCGTTTTAATAGTTTTAATTACTCAATGGTTTTATTTTAAACCAATTACTTTTAATAAATTTATTTAACCCAAAATTTTTTTTTTGGTTTAAAAATAAATCCCCTTTATATAAAGTTTTCTCTAGTAATCTAAATAGTCTTAGATAAATCAATTAAACTTCCTTTTAAAATTTTTTTAACAAATCTTAAATTTAAAGTTTTAAAACTAAGTTCTCTTTCTTTAAATTATTTTTAGTAGCTAATATAAATTCTAAATAAGTTACTTAAACAAAGATATTGCATTATTATTAATTTTTTTCTCTTTCAAACTGTTGATCATAAATTTTATTTTGTAAATATATATATAT
This sequence comes from Allium fistulosum, assembly GCA_030737815.1. NCBI lineage: Eukaryota > Viridiplantae > Streptophyta > Magnoliopsida > Asparagales > Amaryllidaceae > Allium > Allium fistulosum. Next base: position 968,069,872 of record CM060908.1, on the reverse strand, counting down.
ATATATATGCATATTTTCTCTGTAAATACTCTCAATCTATATGAATTTCCAGCATTCGAATTAATTTGAGATTAACCTAAAACAAACTGCTAAAAAAAATTACCTATCTGTCGAAGTCACGCCCAGATCGAACATCACCTCAACTCCGTTCCATTCATGACAGCCCTCCACCAGCTCGACTGAACTCGAGCCCCCAACCTCGTCGACATCGACCAAAAATTGCAGAGCTTCTTTCCCCCAAACCAAGATTCGAGCTCCACGCATCGCTCACCACCACATCGCTCTGCCCAGAGCCTCCATCGCTTACTCGGCTACACCGTAATCACAGAGCCACCAACAATTGAACGCACCGCCCAAAGCAGCCCCGACCCTACCTTCGACATCGAGACGACCTCCCAAAACTGTCGCGAACCCCTGCATCGATTGTTGACTAACTCGCGACATCATCGGAGCCACGGCGAGGCTCTCCCTCTCGCGCGATGATGGTAGCCGCCAATTTTTTTTTTATTTGAATATATCGAAGTCGGGTTTCGATTTTTGAGAGAGGGGGCACGTGGTGGAATACAAGAGGTAAATGGGGAGGGAACGAACAATTGAAAGGGAAGAAGTATCTGCCATGATTTGTTTTCGCGATTGAATAGAAGGAGGAGAATAGCACGCGGCCATAAATTTTCTTTTCAATGAAATGATGAAGTGTTCTGCTGTGAACGAAATAAAAGGGACAAGATGCGTACGTGCTTGGAAAAGGCAGGAGACAAAGTAGGCAGTAGGGTGGCTGAGTTGACCAAAAATTTAAATTAAAAATGAATTTGAATTTGATTTTATTCTGATGCGTTTGCATATCGTACGGTCACGTATTAACTCTGAAAAATATGAAAATTGAAATCCGGTAATAACAAACTATTACGGACCCAATGAAACTGGTTTCGTCGAATTCTGAGACTGCGCCTCGGACGGCTATTTTTAAATATTGATTCGAACGATATAATTTCAAACTGAACAATTCACTTCCAAATTCGATTCTGAAGCTTCTATTATCTTCAGTGTTATCAATACGAATTTTAAAAGCTTTCAAAATATTTTTCTTCAACTTAAAATTGAAGATTTAAATTTTTATTCAACTTTCAATTGATTAAATTTTATAATTTAATCGCCAATTTCAAAGTTATATCGAGGATTCAAATTAAATCATCGTTCAAATATTTAAAATTAATTAAATATTCTCAATTTAATTTGGTCAAAATTCTGGGTCGTTACAGACTTCCCCCCTTAAATGAATTTCGTCCTCGAAATTACAAGTTAGGAAAAGTAGTCCTTAACTCGTCTACTATTTTTCACAATCTAATAGTTTTATCAAATTTATCAAACAAATCTTTCTACTAAAGATTCGTTATCATTCCAACTATCTTTCTAAATTCAATTATAGGTTTCAAACAACATTGCTTTACTTCAATTTAAATTTAAATTTAAATTTCAAATTTAAACTTTCAAAATTTCTCAAAAATTTTCTAACGCCCTAAATTTCCGAAAAATTTCGCCAGCGTCTCCTTTGCGCGGCTAATACGGTACGACTACAAAACGTCCCTACGGACTCTCAGATTTCAAAAAGAAAAAGAAAAAGCCAAACGGCTAGAGAAATAAGTCATCAAATCTCATATTCAAATTTAAATACATACCTTTTTCGAGCAATTCAAATTATCTTTGAAATCAAAATCCCAATTTATCACCTGTATATCCTACTAGCCATAATATCTAGTTACACATTCAAACCATTTTGCCAATTCTGTTACAAAATTTTCAATATAACTGCTTATATCATTTTTAAGTTCGTTATTGAAGTTATATCCTATTCATTCAATTTTTTACATTTCCAAATTCATTTGAATTCAATTCCAACATTTAATTTAATTTGGATTCAGTTTATCTTCTGAATATTGAATTTATCAATTATCTTTAGTTCACTTCATTTACAATTGATTCCATTCAATCTAATTCGCATTTCATATTTTCATTCGGTTTATTTTATTAACCAAACAACTTTCATTCATAACTGCTCTTTTTAGATTAGTTTCAATTACCAATTCATTACAAATTCCAATTTACTTACAAATTCAAATTTGTTTTCAACATTCAGTTTTAATTCCAGTTATTTGTTACTACTCCAAATTTATTTTCAATCTTAATAAATTTTCTTTAAGTAATCTTTTCACTTTATTTAATTGATTCACTTATACTTACTTTGATTTAACTTCATTCCTTAAGTTAAATTTATTTTATCAAAATTCAAATTGTATAAGTTATCAACTTATTTCTTATTTCATAAATATTTTAAATAGGATTCCAGAGTCTTTTCAACTTTTCAAAACCATTTTGAAAACAATTCAAATTTATCTTTTGAATTTCAAAAACCAAACCCAAATTTTTCAAACGACCTCCATTTAAAATAATTTGACAGCAATTCCTCTTTTGGAAACCCGAAAATGAACACCAATGATGCCGCGGTCATCATCGAAGTTATTTTCCAGCGACCGAAAAGAGTTTAGAGCTTTTTATTCTCTCCAAAATATTTTTCAAACCTTTGAAATTCATTTCCAACTCCAAAAAGGATTTAAACTTTCCAAATTTCCAAAATTCTCAAATTCCTTTCAAAACATTTCCAAATACCTCTCTGGAATTCCGTTTTAAACTACAAGTCACATTTATAATTTACATTCTTAAATTTCATTTGTATATGGATTTATTTCTTAATTTTGGAGGTATGATTTCAATTTCTTATTCAATTTCATGTAATAATGATAACATTTCAATATTATTATTTTACAACAACCATGCATCCATATACTGTAATAATTTACAGAAAAGCATTTCTTTTATATACAAAAATAGTTTTGGGCAAAATTATTCCATTTACCCTATTTAAAACAATACTGTGTCAGTTTATCTTGTTTAAGAGTTTAGAAACCCCTATCGATTACAGTTAGCTAGACTGCACCGACCAGAATCCATAAACAATCAACCGATAAGTCAACACAATACAAAACAATTTCATATTCAAATAACAAATACGCGCTCATATCTATTATTACACTCAAACTCATTCTAGAGTACTACTGACTCTATCTCTAATGAGTAACACCCAACAGAGCAGGGTTGTCGCTTAACCATATGCTCTGATACCACGCTGTCACGTACGGGAATTTTCGACTTTCAAAAATTCGACATCGATACTCACTTTATTGACTGCCGAGCAATCGAGTGCCGGAAACTCCAATAGTGAGGGTTTTAAGAAAAAGAAATAGAAGAAAAGATAGAAGAAGAAGAAAGCAAAAGAAGAAAGAGAAGAAGAACAACAACAGAACAACATCAGAATAGAAAAACAATATCAGAATCTTACACATCGCAGCGGAACAATATATAATAGATAAACACTAGTCTTTAAACAAAGAACTATATCATTTTATACATACATCAATCATCAGAGTCAATATATAACTCAATACAACAATGGACAGTTATATAACTTGTCCTCATACAGAATACACAGCGGAATAAATACTATCAGATACAAATACTACGTCTCGTCCTCCAGCTTATCTCCAAAGCTCCAGAATATCCTGATAACATAACTCTAGACTGCCCGTGTGGAAATTGGTGGGCACCAGAGTTTAGAAGGGAAACAATAAACTCCGAGTCAGTCATGGTGACTGGTGTGAGATCGTAAAACAGTTTATCTTTAAAACAAAAACGGGATAATTTTAAAGTCAATTCGCAATGCTTTTGGAAAATGAAACTACCATAAGACCTCCCACCACACACACAATGCAAACGCAGACTTGGAGGAGATTTCTTCTTATGTTAGTCAAAGATGCTTACTACGCAAAAATCAAATCATTTTGGATATTATTATTAGTGCATAGTGGAAAACATTTCGAAAGTAGAATATAAATCTTAGCCAGCATAGGTACCATTATATTATGCCTGCTATAGCTGCCTCCTGAGGAGACAGGTTATACAATTGAAATCGTAAAGGCTCGTATTGTTTCTTTGGATTTCCAACAAATGGTCAGGCTAAGGAACTTCCTTTTCCACGATGGGTACGTCCCTGGAATAGACGACCCGAGAACCTAACGTTATGGTTAGATCTCTGCCAACACAAGGCCGGGTTACCTTTGCAAAAATAGGTAACTACTGACACGCGTATGCCATCCCCCGATCGTCACCGATCTTCCCGAGGATCCCCGATTCGCAACAACCACAAAGTAATAAATTTGCAGCAACCACAGAGGTTAAGTATCTGGGCTCCATACCATGATACCACCTTTATCCAGAAGGAATGACATACACTAAGGGGCGCTACTCCCTAGAACCTTGCTGCATCCTTCCTGTTTCGACCATTTCCGGGGTGTGAGGCTCGACGAAGTCTCGTCCACAAAGCTACGCTTTCTCAAAAAGCCATGCTTCGGGTCAAACAAAATGATCAACCTATGATCACAAAGATATAAGATCAAACAAATGATCATATCGCAAATGATCAAACACTGATCATTTCACAGCAACACTCATTATGCCACGTTACCAAATTGGGATATATCGCTGATAAATTTCAACTACATAACCTCTAAGCTCGTACGTCTCAGAGAAGGGTGTTAAGCTAAGAGAATAAATTCTCCGCCACCAACAGAAATGTATTTCAAAGAAATCAGCTTTATATCTCAAATTGTAACGTCAGACACACAATCCATACAAGTCTGTTCCGGGATCGAACAGAACCGAAGGCACTTCTCACAAAGCCCTTGCATATCCGGATAAATTTCTAATCACGTCCGGACTTCCCGTCACTAAGGGTGATAAAACCTCTAAACCGGAGATCAGCCGATGTAGAGTAACTCGACGGTAATCCTTCCGTTTTCAAAAATATTCGGTCTTCAACACCGGTCTTCGAATGCAATTCATAACGACGTATCACATATTCGGAATGGGTTATACGACCCCATGGTCCTTTCCCGGTTAACCCGAATAGTGAGCGCTTATTCAAAATTAAGTGTGGCATTCAAATTCATCCAATTCACAACAAATACCTATCTAAAGGTAATTATTGATAGTCGGTTATTTAACTATCAATAAAGATGCGCGACGTCATCAGATTCCAAATAATTTTCCAAATTATTTCATCTTCAAAAATATCTTTACTAGATATAAAATTTCCACACTTCAAAAATAAATCGACGTTTATTTTTCTAAACAGTTTCCCTATCCTTTATAAATTCCATATTGAATTTACATTTTTCGAATATCTACTAATATTCGATTTTCAAATCGATTTCAAATATTCAATTTCATTTTATCTTTAAGAAGATAAATTCTCAAAACGTTCATTTCATATTGGAAAAGGATTTCCATACTTATTTAAAAATAAGTATTTCACAAATCATTTATTTTCAACATTTGAAAATATTCAATATACTTAAATCAATATTAAGTATACATTTCATTCTTTAAGGAAATCATTAATTTCAACATCTATTTGAGTCAAAACGAATGTTACGTAAAACATCGTTACGACGACTCAAAATCACTAGTATAGGGATTCGAATTTTTTTAAGATAGATATGTAAATCCCAATACTAAAAACATTTCCTTTCAAAAATCATTTTCTATAACAACAGTGTTATAGTCCACCATTTCCTTAAATTTCTCGAAAACGTCTATTTCAACAACAAGTGTTGAAATCTATGCTTTCGATTCATAATACATTTTTAAACATTTTTAAAATGTTTAACTTCATTTTAAAGTATCACTTCTTCAAAAAAATGAATCCATTTTATTCAATAATATATTCACTGTCCAAAATCGTGAATAAAATTCACTTAACCCAATTTCAATCATTTCTACACATTTTATTTCAATAAAGATTCGCTATCCAAAATCGCGAATATATCTTCTTTAATAACCTCCTACATTTAATTTATCAAATTCAATTGATTTCGAATTTATACAACAACGTTTATAAATTCTATTTCTATTTTATAACAACTTTGATTTAAAATCTTCCTTTATTAACTTCTATACTTTACTTATCAAAATAAGTGATTTCGGATTTATAACCAACTTTTATAAATTCCAATTCCATTTATAAAAACTTCAATACCAAATCAATTTCAATATTGATTTCTAAATTTATTTTCCATCCCATCTCATTTTATATTGACTTTCCAAATTCGTTTCAATTTGCCAATTAAATTTATAGTTGGACTTCCAACTTATTTCCTTTTTTAAATAAATTCCTCTTAAAGAAAATAAATCTCTTTATCTTTTTCAAACTATTTAGAAATCCAAATTTTAATTAAATTCTTCAATTTAAAATCACTATTATACGAAATTCATTTATTTGACATTTTCACTTGATTCTGGAATTAATTCAATAAGATTTCAAAAATCAGTCTTTATTCTTTTAAATTCTTTTCTTCAAATTTATTAAATTTCTAAAATTAAATTTACTTAAAAATTTCTACTTGAATTACAAAAATTCAATTTCATTTAGTTTTGGAATCCAATGATATCAAACATCCATTCAGCTAAATTTTAGCTTTCAAGCAAATTCCAGACATCAATATGATCAATAACATCAATATAATCATTCACAGATTCATATCACAGTAGAAATAAATTCAATCAATATGAGGGGTCCAGTTGGATCCCTCCAACCTGTTTCCCTGCATCCAAAGATGTTAGCACAATACCAATTCCGCTCCAGTACGGAATTATCGCGGTATATGGGTTTAATAAATATTATCCGCTTACTAACGGCGCAATAGGGTCTCATCCGCTATACGAGGCGGGAAATCATCAATCCAATATATACATATGCCAATATGTATATATTGCTATATATATATAGATATATCCTACTATATCTAATATCACATCCAAAACAACAATCAATAACTGCAAACATCAAATTTCCAATTCGAGTGAGAAGATCTCACCTTAGCTTTTAATTTGCCATCCCATTTTCCATTTTCAGCTGTTTCTTGATTTTATACCTTGTATAAATAATTGTACAATTCGTTAATATTCGAATTAAATCGAACTATTAAATTTCTAACTTGATATGTTTTAATTATACAATGACCTCATTTTTAACCTAGTTTTCTTTAAATAAATTTAATTAACCAAATTTTCGTTTTGATAGTTTTAATTACTCAATGGTTTTATTTTAAACCAATTACTTTTAATAAATTTATTTAACCCAAAATTTTTTTTTTGTTTAAAAATAAATCCCCTTTATATAAAGTTTTCTCTAGTAATCTAAATAGTCTTAGATAAATCAATTAAACTTCCTTTTAAATTTTTTTTTAACAAATCTTAAATTTAAAGTTTTAAAACTAAGTTCTCTTTCTTTAAATTATTTTTAGTAGCTAATATAAATTCTAAATAAGTTACTTAAACAAAGATATTGCTTTATTATTAATTTTTTTCTCTTTCAAACTGTTTATCATAAATTTTATTTTGTAAATCTATATATATATATATATGCATATTTTCTCTGTAAATATGTAACGACCCGCTATTTTGGACCATTCAAAATATCAGATTGTTATTTAAATTTGGCAAAACTCAGCATATGCAGTAAATAAATCAATCACAGAATCACAGACACAGAGTAATACAATAATACGCAGCGGAATAGATAAAATAGTAGTTCATGAAGCTACTATATAAACATCAGAGTTAAAATAAATACAACAGAATATCTCAAATACAATGAAGTCTTCAGTACAGATAAATGACTTCTCCGAACAAATCGACTAGAAGAGCCGAAAGCTGAGGTGATAGTTGGATCTCCAAAGGAAGCTCCAAACTCCAAAGATGAGTCTCAAATACTGTATCACTCGGTCAGACCCGAGCGTAAAGCAAAATACAAAACACTCGAGTCAGGATTAACATTCTTATACTAATAAATCCAACCCAAGTGAAATATCAACTGAAATACAAGTAACTTAAAGGATGTTTGGGATAACCATCCTCTAAGGATCCGTGGAACTATCTACAAGGTGGGAATATACACTATGACACCGTGGTCATTTTAAATTTATTTACTTCAAAATCAAAATATCATTTTCATTTCAAATATATCTATTTTCCAAAATAGTGTATGTTCATTTAATAATTTATAAAGTAAAGTATTTAAAATTTCCTCAAGTCTCACAAATCGATTAACTCAAATTCCAAATTCAAATTTATTCAAAGCTCAATTCATCAATTCAATTCAGTTCTAAATATACCATTTAAATTTTCAATATATTTCAAAGCATTAATATTCAACATTTTCAAAGTTAAATTTAACAGTTTCATATAGCACTTGATTTAACTTTATTATTATTTAATCAGGGAATATTCACTTAATAAATTCAATATCATTTAACTAGCCTTAAATTTCATTTTTACTAAGTATTTCCTTAAATTTATTTAAACAAGAAATATTCATTTAATTATTTAAATCAAACTCAAGTTATAAATCATATCTTAAATTACAATTTCAATAAGCTTTATATTGGTTTAATTAATTAAAAATCCTTTACTAAATTCAAATTATCTTCCCAACCTTAACTTATTCAAATTTTTACCAAATATTTTGAAATATAAATTTTATACTTAACATATTATATGTATTAAATCCATCTTAATTAAATATCATTATTAAATCTATATATCATTACCATTTATATAAAATTTTAAGAATCAACAGTTGTTAAAATCATATATTTCTTTCCAAAACCATAGAATTCATTTTTTTTAATTTATATATATGGACCAACGGTGTCTGTATATATATTTATCATATGGTTAAGTGATACGGATGTTTATCATTTCAATCCAAAATTTAAATATATACGGGTAGATATCATTTCGACCCATAATTCCAATTTCAATTCAAATGAAAATCGCTTGGGTTTATCATTTCAACCCATAACGAAATTCTCCTATTCTAAAGTCCGTTCGGGTATGTATCATTTCAACCCATATTGAATTCTATACTAATAGGGAACTTGCAGAGTGATAACAGATAATAAAATAATAACAGTCATATATCATCAATAATTTGAATAAAATATAAACAACAGGATATGGTGTCATATCCCACAGGTGAACAGTTACAGATAATAGCATATTTAACAATTTAAATAACTACAGCAGCATATTTCAATTGTCGTTTCAATTGAAATCAAATTTAATAAATAAAAGAACGCTAATCGTGAGTGATTGCTCACCTTTCGAGGCTAGAGATATTGGACACTGAAATGAGTTTCGAATCCAAGCACGAATTCCAAAGTAACGCTAGATTGGCACGAATTTGACGATCAAAGCTGATGACAAAGAATTGACGACATCAAATCAGAATTGGGTCGATGAAGATAGATGGGTATAAGTGGACTTATAGATAAATATATATATATAAAAATTATATTCAAAATCTAACCAATTGTTAAATTAAATATGTATATTTCAGAAATCCATTGTTTAAATAAACACATAAAATAAAACAACCTTATCTACATATTAAAATTTGAAATTATATATATATATATATATATATGAACTTACCTAAGACGGCACTTTAAATAGAAAAATGTACACCTCATATATTGTTAAAAGAAAATGTAAACAAACACAAATAGACGCACATCACTTATATATTAAATATACAATGCATAAATATATAGACCCAAGCTGGTAAAAAAAGCAACCAAAAATCTACACTAGGAAACAGCGAATATGCCTTATAATGTGTATATAACTTCTGACAAAATAATTATAACAGCACACAGGCTCAAATATATGAATACACTACTTCTCTTTGAGAAATCATATAAAAATATATATTAATATACTTATAAAATAGTCAGAGATATTGATAACTTTGAATTCTCATATACTTGCAGAAAAATGAAGAATATATATATATATATTGTATTTACTTTAAAACAAACATACTACAACTTTGAATTTTTAAACCAATATGATGCAATCAGACAAGATAATGAGGTTGTAAACAATATATGTAAAGCCCAACCGACCCTAAATATAATTGAATATATATGCAGACACTAGCATATATTCAAAGTGCAAAATGTATATCCATAGACATATAAACGAATGGGTGCAGACCATATAGGAACTTGTGTAAGCTTATATAATATATACTATCGACACGTTGTTAAATAGGACCCTTACCTTTATAATAAAACTCAACTATGTTCTCAAATATAAACCAACAGCTCATATATAACTTAGATGTCCTACTTTTATACAGAACCTATTACATGTATAACCCGTTGAAACCCATATATGCACATAAACAACAAGTTTCGTATAATCATATGAAATGTATAACTCATATCTTATAATATATAAAAGACATACATATTATTCTTTATGTCAATATTGGTTATAAAACAGCACAAATCTTCTATATTGTAATATAATTATAGGTCAACAGATCATATATTTATGACTAACAAAAAAAAAACAAAAAAAAAACAAAAACAAAAAAACAAAAACAAAAATCTATATAGCCAAACAAAAATGTTTTCATAAACATGTATAAATAATAGATTATATATGTACAAACATATCGAAAGTAAATTCTATATATATTTTATTACAACATTATTACTTAATTTAAACACGTAAATATATATATATATAGATATAAAATCAAATATACTTCAACCTATATAAAACTGTAAACAAATTATATATATAAACAAAAGAGATCTTAGTATAAACAACTCACTTATATTGTATATAAAACAGAGGGGCTGCACGCAAGTAAGAAGGGAAAATTAATAGACAAAAGTTTATAGATATACTCACCCAAAAGCTGGTATAAACATATGAGAAAATGAAGGAGGCTAGGTGAGTTCGGCCATGCAAACGTAGTCTCCAATGCAAACCGGAATTTTATTCTCCTCTTTATATTCTTATTTAAAAATTATATGATTTGGGATGGCTGACGTGTTGGATGTGGAGGAAACAGTGAAGAGGAAGAGAGGGGGAAAAGAAGTGAGGGTGTCAGGTCACAGAAGATGCATGCGATTAGGATATTTGCATGGAGGAAAGGGTGGAGGAAGATGAAGGCTTCAGGTGGATCTAAAAAATATATTTCTTTACACTTCCCTTATGAATATTTTATTGAAGGAAAGAACGGTAGAATAGGAATGGCAACGAATAGAAAGGAATAAGAATAGCCCGTGGATAAGATTTGAAACGACAACGGCCACTCACTCGAATTTCAGAAATTAATAAAAGCAAACGGCTGAATTTTAGTCAATAAAGAATATTATAATAAATGCTAGTTGCTGTAAATTCCGGTTTGAAATTTGAATGGACACCACTATTAAAAGTGTAAAAGTGGTACCCGTACAGTTAACCGTTTTTCACGGGTTTCACCACATATCGAAATTCAAAACAAAGAATTGAATATACTACGGAGATCTACACGATGAGGCGAACAAAACGATATACAGATATTAGTGGTACGATCATCCGATCAAAAATCGATAATCGGTACCAGAAATGCTGCTATTCTGCCATAATTAAGATAAACGGAGCAATAGAAGTCCAAATTTGACGAAACGAAGACTGATGTTTCACTCAGAAGATGATTTAGAAATTTATTGTATAAAAATATTCAAGTTTGAAAAACATTTTATTTTCATCAAAAATTAACTGACTTAAATTGAAATAGAATTTCACCAGAAAATAAACTTTAATATTATCAGATGAAAATTTACCAGTTGCTATGTTTTTAAATACGTATCCCAAATATAACATTTTTATTTCAAAATTTATTGTTTAAAATTTCACAAAAATTCAATAAATTACGTTATCAAAATTTTTAAAATTTACGGGTCGTTACACTCTCCCCCACTCAAAACTTTTCGTCCCCGAAAAGGAAGGAGGTAGGAGAAAAGACACAACTAGATAAAGGTGTTTGGTTGGTTGCTGAGCTAGTAATGCTAGCTTGTAACCCAAATGGGGCTATGAAGTGTTTGGTTAGTTGAAGGGCACTAATTGGATTCAGAAAATAGGATAAAGGTGAATAAATAAAGCTGAACGGATAAGGTAGATTCAAAAGCATAGAATCGGGCATGAGTAATTAATTTAAACCATGAGAATTTCAATTTCAAATATTAATACATAATTTCTTTGTTGGAAATACTTTTATAATAAAATACTTTTATAACTCGATGTTTTAACAAGTTTATCCTTGTTCCTGTAGACTCTGGCAGTGCGTTGATCAGGCGCAAAACTAGAATTCTCCAGGTACTTAGTAGACCTGTTTCAACACCCAGTGAAAATACTGGAAAAACTTTTAAAACAGATATGGAAAGTACAATCCAATCAAAAACAAACAAACCAAAACCTTTGTCCAACCATGGTTCGCAGATACACAATGGTTACGCCTGGGTCCCCCAGGAAACAATCCATATCCGTAAGCTTTCTCAGCCCTGCGAGTTACGCCATGATGACTAGTAGAATGCAGGATACACAATGGTTACGCCTGGATCCCCCAGGAAACAATCCGTACCCCCAGGCAAGACTCAGCCAAGCATTTGCGCTACTATTCGCGACCTACACAGATTGCAGGATACACAATGGTTACGCCTGGATCCCCCAGGAAACAATCCGTACCCCTAGGCAAGACTCAGCCAGGCTGTGACGACCCGGAATTTTTGTATATTTGAAATGTGAATATTTAATCTATTTTAAATATCCGAAGGTTAAATTTTAACTTTAATTTCAAATATACAGTATTTATTTGGATAATTAATTATTAAATTTAATTATCGGGATTGGGTAAAATGTTGAATCTTGATTTTAAGCCTGTTAAAAAAAAAATAGTTCAAAGGTTCAGAAAATTTATATTGTTAATACTGAAGATGATAGAACTTTTAAAATGGAATTTTAAAGAGTTTTGTTCAGTTTTAAAAATATATCGTTGAAATTGAATTTAAAAATAGCCGTCCGAGGCACAGTCTCGGAATGCGACGAAACCAGTTCCATTGGATCCGTAATATTGTATTATTATTGGATTTCAATTTTCGTAGTATTTGGAGTTGTCGTGTGATCGTACGAAATATAAACGCGTTGAAATTTAATCGGAAATTTAATATTTTAACTGGTCAATATATCTTCCATCAGTGCTTTTTACTTTCATTTCTCAACACCTATAGCAAGCATGCAGACACGCAAGGCAGTTCATTAACACGTGTCCTACCTAATAAACACGCGTCTCCCCCTCGGTTGTTCCTTTCAATTGAAGCTATCTCGTTCGAAAAGAAAAAGAGAGGCTGCCTTCGTTCGTTTTCCCTTTACCTCCCTCTATTCTCAAATTAATTCTAATAAAATCTGTTCTCTTCAAAATCACAGTTCAATAGCAATCTCCATGTCGTGATGCTTGAACCCGTGAAAACTAGGGTTCCATAAATTAACGCCTTCGAGAAAAATCATCGCTGCCTACTCAGATATTCCATCAGCCATCGTTGGCTCATCCTTGCCCTACGCGATATTTTCTGCTGCTGTTTCGAAGCCCTGCTACAGTCCCTTTTTACTGCCACTGCTAATTGATTTGAAGTGAGTGCGATAGGAAAGGGAAGTTGAAATCGCAATACAAGTGGGGTCGCCGTTCGATCGATCGCGAGGCAAGGGTCGTGGGGTTCCTCGTCTTCATCAAATCGCGTGGCCAAGGCGAGGCGCTCACGCATGCGTGGGAGGCCGCGACCAGCAGGGAAGGGTTCGTCTGGAGAGAGAGTCGACGAGAGGCTAGGGTTCAACTCGAGCCGAGTGGAGCGTGATGGTAGTCTGGGTGCGTGGATGGCTCGAACTCGAGCTTGGTAAGAGAGGTATTCGAGTTTTCTCTGATCTATTTCGATTTAATGAGTATATTTTATCAGAGGGAAAAAAATAAAGATTATCTTTATAAAATAAATGCATATTGTTTCAAGTTATATATATACAGTAAAGGAGATTTCTGCTTTGATATTTTCAGAAAAAAATAATAATAATATATCCATTTGTTTTAAACTGGATAGAACAGTGAAATGAAATTAGGAGAAATATAGATAGACAAGATTAAAATATACAGTAAGCTATATTTGATAATAATTTTCAGTCTAAAGGATTTTACCTGTATATACATACCTATTCTACTTTAAATATACCCAGGATAAACCGAAATAGGGATACGTAAGGTTTTGGGAAACATAGAAAAGGAAAATGATAAAGACCTTATTTAAGTAATGAATTTGTTTACTTAACTTATTTAATCATTCTAGAAATTTAATGGAAAATTAGTTTGAACTTAAGTGTTAGTTAATTAAATTTATATAAATGAATATTCGGTTTATTCGAATATTAATAAAATCATATAAATATGTATCCAAGGTCTGGCATCGTGAAGAGGACTATTGATTTGGGTTGAATTGCAAAATAGAAGAGGCAAGCTGGATTGGGGATGGGAAGCAAATAAAATAAAAGTGAGTTAATCTCACTCAGTTAGATTTAAATTTAAATGGTTAAATTTAAATAATTGATTGAATGGTTGCATTGATTGAATATGCTATATTATATATATAGTAGTATATAGCAATATATACATATTGGCATATGTATATATTTGAGTTGTTGATATTCCCGCATTTATATAGCGGATGAGACCCTATGCGCCGCATAATAGCGGATGTTTTATATAAAACCCATATACCGCGATATTCCACCTCGAAGTGGAATTGGTATTGTGCTAACGTCTGTGGATGCAGGAAAACAGGTTGGAGGGATCCAACTGGATTCCTCAAAATTATTTAGATTATTTGATATTCTGTTCTATGAATATTGATATCCTGTGATGATTTTATTGATGATTGAAATATTGGATGATATGGTTGGATTGAATATTTCAATAAAAGGAGTTACCAAAATATATTGAATTGGATTTTGAAAGAAATAAAAGAGTAAAAATTTAAGTAAATAATTCAAGTAAATTGGAATAAGGGAATTTCGAAATAACAAGGGAAATATTAACTTTAAACTAAAGTGATATTAAATTTAAAGAATAAAGGATTTATTTTGAATGTAAGGATTAAATTTAATTAAAGGCTAAAGAAGGAATTTTGGAAGTTTAAAATTGGTATTTTCAGTTAAAAAGGGTTTTAACTCAAATAAAGGAATAAATCTAAAAGTTAATGTATTTTGAAATAAATGAAGTAGTAAAGGAAATTTATTTCAAAGTAAAGTAAAGTAAATTGGAAAATCAATTGGAAATTGATTTAGTTGTTTAAAATTGGAATTTTAAAAGAGAAGTGAGATTTTGGAGATATAAACTGGGTTTATAAAGTAAAATAAAATATCAGTGGATATTTGAATATAAATTCAAGATGGGGATTTATAAAAAGATATGGTTTGGTTTAAAAATAAATGTTGGTTTATTTTTAAAAGATGGAAATGAGAAGTGTATTTCTCTGGATAGCCAAGTACGTTTTCAAAGAAATTTTAAATATAAGTTAAAAGTTTTAAGTATGTTTTAAAAAGCATGTTTTAGAAAATTGATCATTTCTAAAGTAAGTATTTTCAAAAATATATTATTGTAGTAATTATATAAAAGTGATTTGGTATTATATTTTAAAAAGAGAAATTTAGTTTATATTTGTAAAGTGGTTTCATTTTAAATATTTCTTAAGTATATATTTTTAAGGTATTAAAGTAGTTTTTAAATTTCAATATTATTAAGTATATTTATAGTAAAGTGTTTTAAGATTTATTTTAAATCTAAGTGTTTTGTACTTGGTGTTTCAGAGGAAATAAATATTTGGAAATATATTCCGTAAGCGGAAACTGTTTGAAATTGTTTTCAAAAGGAGTTTGAAAATTGGAATTATATCTTGGAAAGATATTTGGGCAAATAAATAATGTGGGAAATTATTTAATTGTGTGATGGTTGCTATGGATGTGAATTGATAGTTAAATAACCGACTATCAATATTGGCCAATGCGCTGATAGTTTCGAAGAGACCGGGATCGGGTTTCCGTATACCGGGATTCTAGGTCTGGAGACTCGAATACCACTTCGATTCGGTTTGTACGTTTCGGGTAACGTGTTCGAAGTCGAAGATGGAGCAGTGAAGTACAAGGGCTAGTCGCTACTAATCCTGAGGATATTTCCAAAATGGATGTAGTAGGAGTAGTGCCTTCGGTTCCGTTCAAACCCAGGACGGACTGGTATGGACGAATGCTTGCGAAAACATCGTCAGCGGACGATGGGCATTCTAAGGGATATGTTCTGAAAAGGTATCGTTTAGCCTCGAACCTCATCAACCGGGAATGACTGAAAATCAGGGGTTATGCAGCAAGGCTTCGTGGGTAGCTCCCACTGGAGGGTAAGGTCATCCCTGTCTAGATGTCCCTTTTTATTTCGGCTTAGTGGTGCGGTTGCTGATCCCAACCGTGGGGTGATTTTATTCGGGATCATCCAGTAAGGGATGGTTCCGGCCTTGTGTTGCAGGGGAGCGGGCGTACTCCTCGGTACTGTGATCTAGGCCACGTACTGTGACAGGTGGTACCCCAGTGCCTAGTCATTCGTTGGAAATCCATTCTCCCTACGTGCCTGTACGGTTTTGATTGTGCCCAACTATTGCTGAAACGTGAGATGCAAGCATTTCAGCTAGATTCTAGTTTACTTTCTGTAGACACTATTATAATATCAGAGGATTTTGATATAAAGTGTTTTAGCTATCGTAAGGTAAAAACCCGACATGTTTATTTGTGGCGTGGTCTTACGAGATGCTTTTGTTTTCAAAGGATTTTTGGGAAACTTTAAAAATCAATTGAGTGTGATTTTCTCACGCTGGTTTTCCAGACTGACTCGGGTATTGTTTTATATGATGCTCGGGTCAGACCGAGTATTATTAGGTTACAGGATATGATGATATGGAGCTCAGGAGACGAGCTGGATGACGATACGTACTCTCGTACTTGTTATTATTTTTCCGCTGTGTATTCAGTTGTATGATATTGATGTGATGTACTCTGATGATGTATTTGGATGTATATATATATACAGATACAGTTTGATTTGTGTAAAGATCTGTTGATATATATATATTATATTTTATTCCGCTGCGTATGTGAGATTCTGCTGTTGTTTTCTATTTTTCTTCTTCTACCTCTTCTTCTTAACTAAAATGGTCCGGTTTTTCGTGTTAGAAAAACTCGGGTTGTTACAGTGGTATCAGAGCTTAGGCTAGCGATAACCTTGGCTCTGGTGGGAATTTTGAGAGTACTAATAGATATGAGCGCGTATTTGTTAGTAAATATAAAATGGTTTTATATTGTGTTGGTTGGTTTATTGAGTAGTTTATGGATTCTGGTCAATACGAGTAATTAACGTTATTGATAGGGATCTCTAAACACTTAAATAGAACAATTCGACACAGTATTGTTTTAAATAGGGTAAATGAAATAATTTTACCCAACTTACTTTTGTATATGAAAGAAATAATTTTTAGAAAATTATATATTTGGTTACTTGGTTGTTAGAAAGCGATGATATTAAATTATTATCATCGTTGTGTAAAAATTTAATCAGAAATTAGAAACTTATAACCAAAGTTGGAAGAATAAATTTATATATATACAAATGAGATTGTAATTTTGAACTGAAATTCCAAAGTAATGTTTGAATATTAAATTGTATGGGTATTGAATTTGGAATTTTGAGAAAGGTTTGAAATTCCTTGAGATTTGAAAATGGTTTTCAAGGGTTTTGGGAGAAATAATAGTGATATTATTTCAGAAATATTTTTGAGTTGAATTTGAAATCTTGTGAGATTTGGAAATTAAAAGTATTTGAAATGTTTTTAAAGAGATGAAAGCATTAAATTCTCTTTCGGTCGCTGGAAAATAACTTCGATGATGACTGCAGCATCATCGATGTTCATTTTCGAGTCTCCAAAGAAAAATTGCTACCCAACTGTTTTAAATTGGAATTGTTTGTGAACTAGGTTTGGTTTTAAAATTCCAAAGGGAAATGAAAATTGTCAAGGGTTTTGGATGAAGTTGATTTCAAAAGTGATTTTGAAATTTTGGAGAATTGTTTAAACTCTGGAATCATATTTAAAATGTTTATATGGAATAATAAATATGCCAAACTAAATAAAATATAAATCCTGTAGTAAAGTATTAAAATGTGAATGAAATCGATTGAAAATGAATAAAATATAGATATAAATAAATTTGGGACTTATAAAATTTGGAAGTAAAATAAATAAGCCAAATAAAACTGTTTGTAATAGTAAGGAATATAATCCAGAAATTTAAATTATAAAATAGATTGAACACTTGAAAATAGTAAAGTGTTTTTGAAATAAAAATCAAATATTAGAAATAAGTAGATTGGAAACGGGTAGTGAATCTAGAACTCGAGTTCTAAATTAAAAGTTAACATGAAGTGTTAACAAATTAATTATAATTGAAATTGTATCATATAAAAATGAAATTGGGTTAAAATAGAAATGGTATGAATTGCAAATAGAATCCAACTAAGTGGAAATAAATTTTAATCGAACTAAATTTAGGTGAGTTACAGATAACATTTAATTGGAATGCGTCGAGCTAAATAATTGTTGTGAATGAATTAAGATAAAAAGGAAATCCACTTGGTAATGAAGATGAACCTAAGTAGTTAAAGGGTTCGAATTCAAAATGCAATGAAAATGAGATTGTATAAATTTATTGAGTTAATATAAACAATAAAATTTGTTTTGAATCAATTGTAATGATATGAGTTTGTTTGGACTTAAAAATAAATTGAAGTTAAGAAAGGAAGTTGTAAAATCATTTAAATTGAATGGGATGGTTTAAATGTTGTTGGGAAACAATTAAAATTAGTGTTGAAACATTTCATACGTGTTTATGGAAGTATATAACATGCATTGTAATAGAATCCATATTTTAGCTATTTAAATATAAGTGAAATGCTATGAACTTCCTATATTTGTCACTTACACTTTTAAATTGAGTTAGTACAGGTTCAGGGAAGCCGTATAGCTGATTTTGGGTTACATTAATTGCTAAATAATAAGCCGCTTGCTTTAAAAATGCTAAAATAGAGGTACGCCTACGCAAAAGAATTTAATAGGAGATATGAACTGCATATATTGATATATATTGTGATTTCCGGCCTGAGGCCGATGTATATACATATTTGTGCATCCTGCGATATCGCAGAAGTCCCTCCGTACAAAGGAGACTCTGCCAAAATTTTCTAGAAATTTTGAGAGTTAGAAAATTTTTGAAAATTTTTGGAAATTTTCACTGACAACAAATGATTTAAAATTTGTTAAACAAATAAGGTTGAAACTGAGTATTGAAATCTATTTAAAATGTGAAAGTAAAGTAAGTGAAATCGAAGGAACTAACGAAAGTAAAGCTTGCAAACAAATTTTTAATCGAGATTTAAATTAATTAGTAAGTGCAACTAATTCAATATTCAAGTGGAAGATAAATTGAATTCAAGTGGAAATGTAAAGGCAAAAGTGGATAGAAATGAATAGGAACTTCAATAGTGAAGTGAAAATATGTATAAGCAGTATGTAAAAGGTTTATCTTAAACTTAAGAAATGAATAGTGAATTCTTAAGAAAATGTGGTACTGAAAGTATGCTAAGTGAATAATTGAATTAAGGTGAGACTGTAAATTGTGAAATGAGATAGTTGTGAATAAAGGGATAACAATCAAAATGAATGTGAATAAAGGAGAATTGATATAACTAATAATCAATTAGGCTAATTACGTAAGGTGTACGTATATTATTTTATTCGCATAGCTATTTGATCCGGATTCGAACACAGAATTTCGAGATAGTTTTATCGATCCGAATTAGGATTTTTCACTCGATTTTCGACGGCGAGCCTGGATATGGGTTGTTGATTGATTCTGGATATTCTCTATCATAGTTTGTGACTATGCAAGGAGAATGACGGTTTCTGATCGAGAAACCAGATCTAAGTCCGCACTAAGAAGTCGGGTGGACGATACTAGTTCGGAAGTGAAATTGTGTGATCGATTGAGCGATCGAATGTGATATTGCGTACGAATGATATATGTGCATCGTACGGGCTTAAGTAAAACAAATATTGAAAATTTGTAAAGAAAAGTATAAAATGACTTTGGGATTGTGATTGAATATTATTGCTTAGTAGGATATACAGGTGTATAAAAGCAAAGGATAAATTGGGATTTTTGATTTAGAAGATAAAATTTAATGGCCGACAAAAAGGTATGTATTTGAATTTCTATATGAAATTTGATTGGGTTTTTGATCCAGCCACTTGGCTTTTTGTTTTCTTTTTGAGATTGGGAGGCCGTAGAGCCATTTTGTAGTTGTACCGAGCTAGCCACGCAAAGGAGACGCTGGCGAAATTTTTCGGAAATTTAGGGAGTTAGAAAAATTTTTGAGAAATTTTGATAAGTTAAAATTTGAATTCAAATTTAAATTTGAATGGATAAGTAGGTGATATGGGTTGAACTTATGAATAAGTTTGGGAAGTTAAAAGATGATTAGTGTATCATTAATAAAAGATTGTTATGGAAAGTTGTTAACACTATTTGGATGGGAAAAAGAACGGGTATCGAATCATTTCTCTTAACTGGTAATTTCGGGGACGAAATTCTTTTAAGGGGGAAGGAATGTGACGACCCGGAATTTTTGTATATTTGAAATGTGAATATTTAATCTATTTTAAATATCCGAAGGTTAAATTTTAACTTTAATTTCAAATATACAGTATTTATTTGGATAATTAATTATTAAATTTAATTATCGGGAGTGGGTAAAATATTGAATCTTGATTTTAAGCCTGTTAAAAAAAAAATAGTTCAAAGGTTCAGAAAATTTATATTGTTAATACTGAAGATGATAGAACTTTTAAAATGGAATTTTAAAGAGTTTTGTTCAGTTTTAAAAATATATCGTTGAAATTGAATTTAAAAATAGCCGTCCGAGGCACAGTCTCGGAATGCGACGAAACCAGTTCCATTGGATCCGTAATATTGTATTATTATTGGATTTCAATTTTCGTAGTATTTGGAGTTGTCGTGTGATCGTACGAAATATAAACGCGTTGAAATTTAATCGGAAATTTAATATTTTAACTGGTCAATATATCTTCCATCAGTGCTTTTTACTTTCATTTCTCAACACCTATAGCAAGCATGCAGACACGCAAGGCAGTTCATTAACACGTGTCCTACCTAATAAACACGCGTCTCCCCCTCGGTTGTTCCTTTCAATTGAAGCTATCTCGTTCGAAAAGAAAAAGAGAGGCTGCCTTCGTTCGTTTTCCCTTTACCTCCCTCTATTCTCAAATTAATTCTAATAAAATCTGTTCTCTTCAAAATCACAGTTCAATAGCAATCTCCATGTCGTGATGCTTGAACCCGTGAAAACTAGGGTTCCATAAATTAACGCCTTCGAGAAAAATCATCGCTGCCTACTCAGATATTCCATCAGCCATCGTTGGCTCATCCTTGCCCTACGCGATATTTTCTGCTGCTGTTTCGAAGCCCTGCTACAGTCCCTTTTTACTGCCACTGCTAATTGATTTGAAGTGAGTGCGATAGGAAAGGGAAGTTGAAATCGCAATACAAGTGGGGTCGCCGTTCGATCGATCGCGAGGCAAGGGTCGTGGGGTTCCTCGTCTTCATCAAATCGCGTGGCCAAGGCGAGGCGCTCACGCATGCGTGGGAGGCCGCTACCAGCAGGGAAGGGTTCGTCTGGAGAGAGAGTCGACGAGAGGCTAGGGTTCAACTCGAGCCGAGTGGAGCGTGATGGTAGTCTGGGTGCGTGGATGGCTCGAACTCGAGCTTGGTAAGAGAGGTATTCGAGTTTTTCTCTGATCTATTTCGATTTAATGAGTATATTTTATCAGAGGGAAAAAAATAAAGATTATCTTTATAAAATAAATGCATATTGTTTCAAGTTATATATATACAGTAAAGGAGATTTCTGCTTTGATATTTTCAGAAAAAAATAATAATAATATATCCATTTGTTTTAAACTGGATAGAACAGTGAAATGAAATTAGGAGAAATATAGATAGACAAGATTAAAATATACAGTAAGCTATATTTGATAATAATTTTCAGTCTAAAGGATTTTACCTGTATATACATACCTATTCTACTTTAAATATACCCAGGATAAACCGAAATAGGGATACGTAAGGTTTTGGGAAACATAGAAAAGGAAAATGATAAAGACCTTATTTAAGTAATGAATTTGTTTACTTAACTTATTTAATCATTCTAGAAATTTAATGGAAAATTAGTTTGAACTTAAGTGTTAGTTAATTAAATTTATATAAATGAATATTCGGTTTATTCGAATATTAATAAAATCATATAAATATGTATCCAAGGTCTGGCATCGTGAAGAGGACTATTGATTTGGGTTGAATTGCAAAATAGAAGAGGCAAGCTGGATTGGGGATGGGAAGCAAATAAAATAAAAGTGAGTTAATCTCACTCAGTTAGATTTAAATTTAAATGGTTAAATTTAAATAATTGATTGAATGGTTGCATTGATTGAATATGCTATATTATATATATAGTAGTATATAGCAATATATACATATTGGCATATGTATATATTTGAGTTGTTGATATTCCCGCATTTATATAGCGGATGAGACCCTATGCGCCGCATAATAGCGGATGTTTTATATAAAACCCATATACCGCGATATTCCACCTCGAAGTGGAATTGGTATTGTGCTAACGTCTGTGGATGCAGGAAAACAGGTTGGAGGGATCCAACTGGATTCCTCAAAATTATTTAGATTATTTGATATTCTGTTCTATGAATATTGATATCCTGTGATGATTTTATTGATGATTGAAATATTGGATGATATGGTTGGATTGAATATTTCAATAAAAGGAGTTACCAAAATATATTGAATTGGATTTTGAAAGAAATAAAAGAGTAAAAATTTAAGTAAATAATTCAAGTAAATTGGAATAAGGGAATTTCGAAATAACAAGGGAAATATTAACTTTAAACTAAAGTGATATTAAATTTAAAGAATAAAGGATTTATTTTGAATGTAAGGATTAAATTTAATTAAAGGCTAAAGAAGGAATTTTGGAAGTTTAAAATTGGTATTTTCAGTTAAAAAGGGTTTTAACTCAAATAAAGGAATAAATCTAAAAGTTAATGTATTTTGAAATAAATGAAGTAGTAAAGGAAATTTATTTCAAAGTAAAGTAAAGTAAATTGGAAAATCAATTGGAAATTGATTTAGTTGTTTAAAATTGGAATTTTAAAAGAGAAGTGAGATTTTGGAGATATAAACTGGGTTTATAAAGTAAAATAAAATATCAGTGGATATTTGAATATAAATTCAAGATGGGGATTTATAAAAAGATATGGTTTGGTTTAAAAATAAATGTTGGTTTATTTTTAAAAGATGGAAATGAGAAGTGTATTTCTCTGGATAGCCAAGTACGTTTTCAAAGAAATTTTAAATATAAGTTAAAAGTTTTAAGTATGTTTTAAAAAGCATGTTTTAGAAAATTGATCATTTCTAAAGTAAGTATTTTCAAAAATATATTATTGTAGTAATTATATAAAAGTGATTTGGTATTATATTTTAAAAAGAGAAATTTAGTTTATATTTGTAAAGTGGTTTCATTTTAAATATTTCTTAAGTATATATTTTTAAGGTATTAAAGTAGTTTTTAAATTTCAATATTATTAAGTATATTTATAGTAAAGTGTTTTAAGATTTATTTTAAATCTAAGTGTTTTGTACTTGGTGTTTCAGAGGAAATAAATATTTGGAAATATATTCCGTAAGCGGAAACTGTTTGAAATTGTTTTCAAAAGGAGTTTGAAAATTGGAATTATATCTTGGAAAGATATTTGGGCAAATAAATAATGTGGGAAATTATTTAATTGTGTGATGGTTGCTATGGATGTGAATTGATAGTTAAATAACCGACTATCAATATTGGCCAATGCGCTGATAGTTTCGAAGAGACCGGGATCGGGTTTCCGTATACCGGGATTCTAGGTCTGGAGACTCGAATACCACTTCGATTCGGTTTGTACGTTTCGGGTAACGTGTTCGAAGTCGAAGATGGAGCAGTGAAGTACAAGGGCTAGTCGCTACTAATCCTGAGGATATTTCCAAAATGGATGTAGTAGGAGTAGTGCCTTCGGTTCCGTTCAAACCCAGGACGGACTGGTATGGACGAATGCTTGCGAAAACATCGTCAGCGGACGATGGGCATTCTAAGGGATATGTTCTGAAAAGGTATCGTTTAGCCTCGAACCTCATCAACCGGGAATGACTGAAAATCAGGGGTTATGCAGCAAGGCTTCGTGGGTAGCTCCCACTGGAGGGTAAGGTCATCCCTGTCTAGATGTCCCTTTTTATTTCGGCTTAGTGGTGCGGTTGCTGATCCCAACCGTGGGGTGATTTTATTCGGGATCATCCAGTAAGGGATGGTTCCGGCCTTGTGTTGCAGGGGAGCGGGCGTACTCCTCGGTACTGTGATCTAGGCCACGTACTGTGACAGGTGGTACCCCAGTGCCTAGTCATTCGTTGGAAATCCATTCTCCCTACGTGCCTGTACGGTTTTGATTGTGCCCAACTATTGCTGAAACGTGAGATGCAAGCATTTCAGCTAGATTCTAGTTTACTTTCTGTAGACACTATTATAATATCAGAGGATTTTGATATAAAGTGTTTTAGCTATCGTAAGGTAAAAACCCGACATGTTTATTTGTGGCGTGGTCTTACGAGATGCTTTTGTTTTCAAAGGATTTTTGGGAAACTTTAAAAATCAATTGAGTGTGATTTTCTCACGCTGGTTTTCCAGACTGACTCGGGTATTGTTTTATATGATGCTCGGGTCAGACCGAGTATTATTAGGTTACAGGATATGATGATATGGAGCTCAGGAGACGAGCTGGATGACGATACGTACTCTCGTACTTGTTATTATTTTTCCGCTGTGTATTCAGTTGTATGATATTGATGTGATGTACTTTGATGATGTATTTGGATGTATATATATATACAGATACAGTTTGATTTGTGTAAAGATCTGTTGATATATATATATTATATTTTATTCCGCTGCGTATGTGAGATTCTGCTGTTGTTTTCTATTTTTCTTCTTCTACCTCTTCTTCTTAACTAAAATGGTCCGGTTTTTCGTGTTAGAAAAACTCGGGTTGTTACACAGGCAGTTGCGCTATGCAGTCACGAGAGAACAATAAGACCATGGGTAACGCCATGGAATTCGAAGGACACTCGAGTATCATATCCGGAAAACCAAAATCAGAGAAAATAATATCGATAGAATGAATCCAAGATGTGGCCACAAATCGGATATCAAGCAGAAGGCACTTTCCATATCTTTACTTCGAAAATATGTATCATATAGTACCTTTTCAAATTACTTTCAAATATCGTACTTATATAAAATCCATTATATATAAGATTAAATTTTCAAATCAAATACTTTCCAAAATCAATAGTATATCAAATCATACTTATATAGACTTCAATTATATAAGATTTCACTTTCAAATTGAGTACCTTTTCAAAGCTATAGTTTTCGAATCAATTTCATACTCATACAAATCAATTTTATATAAGTTCGACAACTCCCAAATCAAGTTTTTAGTAACATAAGGTTCTCAAATTTCAATTTGTTTCAATATCAATCAAATTTCAAAATCATATACAATTTCACCAAATTATTTCTTTTCAAATTAAATATCTTTAGTTTCAAAGTTTCCAAAATGATAGATTTAGAAAATAAATCCAAATTTCCAAATCAATATAATTTAAGTCAACTAATTCATTACCAAAATCAAATGTTTTCAAAATCATCTTATACTCATGTAAGGTCCATCTTATATAAGGATCAAATTTTTCAAAATAAATTTCGCTGTATGAAGAGCCATATGGGATTGAATATCTTTGCTTTTATGGGTTATATATCTTTGTAATTTAAATTGTAAATTTTCGTTTAGTAAGCAAAGATATTCTAACTCGACAGCTTTCAACTTCAGCGTCAAAATGTATCAATGATATTAGAATATAAGATGTACATACGTCATCATTTCGCAAAATCACATTTGATCGCTCGTTCGATCACACAAGTTCGCTTTCGAACTAGTATTGTCCATTCGACTTCCCTAATGCGGGTTCCGATGTGGTTTCTCGACTAGAAGCCATCAGTCTCCTTGCATAGCCATATACTATGATAGAGAATTCTAGAATCGAGCCAAAAATCCACATCAAATATTCGCCATCACGAATCGAATGAAAAATCCTAACACGAAATGGTGTAATTCACCTCGAACTTGTGCACTCAAACTTGGATTAAATTAATTATGCGAATAAAACAGCATACGTACAACTTATATATTTATTCCAACTTGTTAAATATATAGTTTCATAAAGATATTACTAAGTTAAAACATTTAACTAAAATTTATTCAAAATATTTTGGAGACCAAATTCCTTTCAAAACATTTCAAATCTAAATTTCATATTAGAAAATTTTAAAATTTCCTTATTCATTTACTTAACCAAACAATTTCAACTTATTTAAATCATATTTAAACATTCAAAACAAACTTATATACTTTATCAAAATACTTTTCAAAATTTCTTAGCTTTGAAAAGTTAACCTCGATTTGGAAGTGCTCGAACCTTCAAAATAGTTGAAGAAATCATTTTCAAATTCAAGAGTTGGAAATCAGCTCAAATTAGTAAATCAATTTTAATAGATAGCGTTATATCAAATCCAAAACTCAAGGACTGAACACCGGCTTACTTTAAATCATTTCAAATATATATACATATATACTTTGAATATCAAATCTTACTTCGGAATTTGAAATCATAATTGGTTTCGCAAAATCACTCGTATAGCAAAGCTATTGAAGTGGCCTATCCCCACTCTGAAACTCGAAAATCAACGTCGATGATGCGTGCACTCATCACCGAAGATATTTTCCAGCGACATAAGTGAGTTCTGGACTTCTATTTCCTCAAACTTCCTTTGAAATTTCTTCGAAATCATTCGAAACTCATTAAAATCATTTGTAAATCATTTTATCATTATATATTTCAAAATCTTAAAACCAATTTCAAAACTCCGGGTTCAATTCTCGAATTTCAAATTTAAAATCCTTCAGTTAAAAATCAGTTTAGATAAATCAAATTTCTTATATAGTTTTTTTTTTCAAAATTACAAATCCTTTCGAGACTCAAATTCTTATTTTAAAAAGGGTATATAATCTTTATCGAAAACACTTCACTTTTATATATATAATATAATCATACTTATCAAAGTAATAATTTCGATATATAAAACAATTTCTAAATATAAACAAGCCCGATTTTTCAAAGGATGGTTCAAGAATGGATTTCAAAACAAAGATAGAGATTCAAATTAAATGTGATATCCCGGAATTTTGGCAATATCAATTTAATAATCTTTATAAATAATTAAATTGATTTGTTGATTTATTTTATAAATTGACAAGTTTATTCATTTTAAAAGGTTAATAACATTTTAATTGGCAAGTTTATTTCTTTAAAAACTAATAACATTTTAATTTGGGAATATCTTTTCTAACAATTTTAAATTGGGAAGATTTATCTTTCTAAAACTTATATATAAATGTTTTATATTTATAATGTATATATATATAGGTATATATATTATAAATAGGGAGTCTTTTAAAACTATGTTTTCAAATTATAATATATATGTATATATATATATTGTGATTTGGAGTTATGTATTAAATTCAATATAGTAATTATCAAAGCTAATGTTAAAAGTATTTCCATTTAGAATATATATAATTGTATATATTGAAATGGAAAGAATATTGAATTTGAATTTAATAAAGTATTTTCAAACTTTAATATTTATATAATTTGTAATTTGGAAATTTGTAATTTAACTTAATACTTTTGAAAATGATATTTATGATTTAAATAACAAGAATAATTTCTTATTTAAAAATATATATGTAAGCTTAAGTTTAAATAAGATTTAAATAAGAAGTTCATTTATTTTAATAATCTTTTCTCTTTTAAAATTCAAAATGGTTTGTAAAAATATATATATAGTTAAGCTCAATTTCTCAAGCATATATAAGTATGTTGTATTTAATTGATATAAGCATAAGTTATTTTAAATAATTGTTTTTCACATTTGTATATTTATTAAAATCTAAAAGCTTAAATTATAAAAAGAGATAAATACATTATATACTTATAAATATTTCATAAAACATATAAATGTCTTAAATAAATTTATTAAAAACAAGAATAACACTTGTTGGCATATTAGAGTAGTTTAGTGACATTTGTAATTTGCAAACCTATGTGTAAGCTAATTAAAGAGACAAGTGGCTATATTTTAATTTAAGTTTTAAAATAAATAATATTAGTATGTAAGAAGAAATATCTGTTTTCATTTTTCAGTTTAAGATTATCTTCATTTCTTTCTCCACTAAAATACAATTCGAATCTAAAGATAAGTAAAATCTGAAATCAAATTGCAAAGAAGAAATGTAAAAACTGGAAATTCTAATGCAAACTTAAAGGAGATCAAAGGCAATTCAGTAGCAGTTCCAAATCAATCAACAAGCAACTAAATGCAAGAAATCAAACAGCAAGTACAAATTCAACAAGCAAAAACAAAAGAAATTCAAAACTGGAAAGCCTGGAAACAGAATCTGTTTTCTGTTTTAAATTACTGGTGAGTAAATATTATTTTAAAAACAGAGTTAAACTTTTTTATATGTGATGATTTATCTGAAATGATTGTAATGTATGCATGTTTGTATATGAGTGTTTGAAATGCCTGTATAGTATATTTGAATGCCTGTATGATGATAACTTAGTCTCTGTCTCTGTAAAGTGATGACAGTTTTTTGTTTTTCTCTTTAAAATCTATATCTCATCTTATAATCACAATTAGCCTTTGATTTATAAATGGAAGATGATGGAAATTATGTAACATCACTAATAAAAATGAGTTCTGGAATTTATATAAAGCATTTGTCTCGAAATTTTATAATATACAGTAAAAATGTAAATTTGGTCCAAAATTTATAAATTAAATTTGAAGTTTTGATTTTATAATTAAATTCAACATAGAAAACCATGAATTTTAATAGCTATATCAAGATTTTTAGATTAGTATTTCGAGAGAATTTTTGGATTTTCTATTTTGGGAATTTTGGTCGATCGGTGGCGAATGGGGATGATCTGGGTGCCGTGGATTAACTCGAAGGTAGAGGGGATGGAGTAGATCATAGGAAAAATGGAGTTGGAATTTATTGATGTGGGGGTTGGCTGGGAATCGAAGAAATAGGGTTTAACACCCTGCTTTTTGGGTGATGTTCAAACGAGTCTCGAGACGTCGAGAGATGGTCGGAGTCGATCGCGTGTCTTTCAATAGGAGCTGGAGGTCGAGAATGAACTATGGTGAGGATGGCGAAGTTTCTAGTGGCATGGAGCAACGGTGACGAGCGATTTCTGGTGATACGTTTGCAAGCTGATGGGTTCCAGGTTCGAATTCGTTTCTCATTCGTATCGAGAAAATTGGGTTGGTCGTACGTGAAGTCGTGATGGTATCTGACTTGTCGAAGGTCGGAGTAGTGATCTCCGACGATCAATAAAGGTGTGCACGTGCACAAGCACGAGCGCGTGCATCTGGTATATGGGTTTGGAGAAGATAGCTTTGCTCGGGTTTTCGTTCGGGTGTTGTTCGAGTTTTACTCGAAGTGAGATGATACGTGGGTAGCTTCGAGAGTTACTTCGAGTTTTCTAACATTTTACCCGGGTTTTGGTGGGAGCAAGCATTATGATTTTAAAAGAAATGTTTTAATGTTTTAAAACAAAAGAAACTTGTCTTTGTAATGGTTCCTAAGTTTTAAAATCAAAGGTTAAACCAGTTTTTAATTTGTAAAATACCTTTGTTTCAAAAATTAATGTTCTAACAAGTTTTTAATATTTAAATTGATAAGTTTTTAAAAGGGTAAATAAATAGATTTTCAAAATGTTTATTTGTATTAAAGTTAATTTAATAACTTTGGAAGTTTTAAAGATTTTGAAGTCGAGTAAAAGTTTATAATGCTTTAATCTTAATTGATTTCTAAAATGTTTTATTTTAAATAAAGTTTAAATGATAAGGATTTAAATAAATCAATTATAATAAAGAATTTATCTTAAGTAATTAAGAGATTTAATTAATTAAGATAATTAATATGGGAAGATAATTAAATAGTTGGTCAATTTAATTTATTTAATTAAGATAAATGGTTTTTCTTAAATAAGATCTTTAAAATATAAGGATTAAGAAACTAGTTAGTTTAATTTAAATAATTAGTTAAATAATTAACTAAGAAATTAATTAGTGATTAATTAAAGATAATCACTTATAAATTAATTAAGTACAATTAATTGATTAAGTAATTAAGGAATAATTACTGGATGTAATTTAGTAAAGGTAAATTATTTAATAAAGTAATTAGAGAATAATTATTTTATAAAAGTAAGTAAATAGAAGTAATTAAGGTTAATTACCTAGTGTTATTAATTAAATAAATTATTAAAGGATTAAGATTAATTAATAAGGTAATTAATTATTTGTTAAGGTAATTAATTAAAAATAATTAATTAATGAAAGTAATTAAGGGAAGATTAATTACTGGATTAGATTAATCAAAGGTGATTAATAATTATGGATTAATTAAGAATAATTAATTAATGTAATTAATAAAATAATTAAAGATGTAATTAGGATCATTAGTTTATAATTAATTAATGATGTAATTAAGAGTAGATTAATTAAGATTAATTAATCAAATGATAAATGTTTAATTGTAATTAACTAAAGATTAATTAAAAATTGATAATTAATTAATTGTAATTAATTAAGGGTTTAAGTAATTGATTTTATAATTAATTAATTAATGAAGTAATTAAAGGTTAATTACTATAATTGGTTAAGAATAATTAATTTGTGAAATTAATTAAAGATAATTACTTAAATGTAATTAAAATATAATTAATCAAGGTGATTAATTAAAGTGGATAATTAGAGAATGATTAATTAATTTATTTAATTAATGATTATATAAGTAAGATTTATAATGAAGTAATTAATTTAATTAATTTTAAATTAATTAAGAGATGAAGTAATTAATTTAATTCACTTTAAATTAATTAAAGATAGAGATAGTTAATTTAATTCATTTTAAATTAATTATGTTGTGATTAAGTAAATCATTGCTTATATAAGAATGGATGACATTTATTTGTCTTGAATGGATGTAATCTCAGAAATGAGATAAGTAATGTGGTGTGATATGAATGCTTGGTTGCATTATGATGGTAATATAGATTAACTATTGAGATGTTGATATGGATTACCTATTTTGTTATGAATCATTTGTTTATTTGATAATGTCATTATCAATTGTGATTTGTGAATTATCTATCTGTATGAATATAGATAAGTTAAATTGTTTAAACCTTTAAACAACTTGGCCTTAAAAGATACGTTTTGGATTTCGATGAGACCGGGATCGGGTTTCCGTATACCGGTATTCCAGGTCTTGAGACCCGAATACCACATCGATCCAAATTAACGATAGGTCGAGAATCTCAAGTGAAGATGAAGATTCAGAGTGCAAGGGTTATTGTCGTTAACTCTGAGGGTGATTCCAAAACGAGTGTAACGAGATAATGCCTTCGGTTTCGTTCGAACCCGGAACGAACTTGTATGGATTGAATGCTTTCAGCACATCGTCAGGCGGACGATGAGCATTCTAAGTGATATGTTCTGATTAAAGGTAATCGTAACCTCAAGCCTCATCAACCGGGAATGGCTAAAACAGGGGAGGTGCAGCAAGGCTTCATGGGTAGCGCCCACTGAGAGCAAGATAGATCCCTGTCTAGAGGTCCCTTTCTATATTTCGGCTTAGTGGGTAGTTGGAACTGCAGCCAACTGCGGGGTTGTCTTGTTCGGGATTATCCAGTAAGGGATGGTTCCGGCTTTGTGTTGCAGGGGAGCGGGCGTACTCCTCGGTACGGTGATCTAGGCCACGTACTGTGACGGGCGGTACCCCAGTAGCCCTACCATTGTATGGAATCCAAAATCCAATAAGTGCCAACGGACTTGTTTGTATAACCCACTTTGTGGCTAGTATGCTGGAATTTAATAATGTAACAATTTCAGCTATTTCATATTTACTTGAAAACCCTAGACCCTATTATAATACAATCAGATTTCCTATCAAATGTTTTAGTTAGCGTAAGGTAAAAACTTACCCATGTTTATCTGTGGCGAGTCTTACGTGACACTTTTGTTTCCAAAGGTTTTCAAAGTTAAGCAATTTAACCGTTTACTCACACCAGACCCATGTCTGACCCAAGTGTTTATTTTCTGTTTTATTAAACTCTTGGGTACTCAAATTTGTATGAGTAGTCAAGGGGATTCAGGTTAGTCTTGACAAATACTGGAGGAGCTGTGGAGCAGGAGGCTTCAGCGTGTAGATATATAGAGTTTCCACTGTGATGATGTATTGTATTTATGTACTTGTGTTGTATAATAGACAGAAGTTTATAACTGTCTATTCTGTGATGTATAAGTTGTGTACTCTGATGTATATGATACTATGTAATATCTTATGTGATATAATATATTTCTCGTTCCGCTGTGAGATTTCTGATGTGTTGTTGTTCTTTCTTCTTTTCTTTTCTTCTTCTATCCCTTTCTTTCTTCATAATGATGCGTCTTTCTGGGCAGAGAAGGGCGGGTCGTTACATTTGGTATCAGAGCCAGGTTGAGTGAATACCTAGGCTCTGAAGTGGTGTCTATCTTGAGAGCGCGTAATTGTTAGTTATATAAAAATGGTTTTATATTGTGTTAATTGATCGGTTGAGTGGTATATGGATTCTGGTCAATACGAGTAGCTAACGTTATTGATAGGGATCTCTAAACACTTGAACCAGGCCAACGGACACAATATTGTTTTAAAGAGGTAGATGAAATAATTTTACCCAGATATAATTTCTATATAAAAAAGTATCATTTTAAATGTATATGGTATTTGTGATGATTGGTTGAGATGATAATAATTTATCATCTAGGATTAGGAGTCTGAGTGTTGAGGTTGGAAGTGTATTTGTCGAGACTGTAAACCTAATACCGTCTCGAGTGAACTTTACAGTTGTGTAAGGATTTCATCGATCTCCGAAGGAAACTGTTAAGGTTCGGAGTTTATTTTTGAAATTGGATGAATAGAGTAGATCTATTGGATGAGCTGAAGAGAGTGATGGTATTTTGGCAACTTCAGGAAGTAGTAGCTGTGTGATGAGACGCGGTGACTATGGACGTTTCTGAAGATGTTTCTTCTAAAGCAAGTTTAAGGAAGTAGATCTGTTTCGGTGTTGTGGCTGAGTCCAGCGGGGTGTTTCTGTTTGCTTTGAGGTCCGAGTTTCTCGAAGAGCTTTGGATTGAGAAGTCTTTGGTATCTGTGGCAGCAGTGCAGCTCGGAAGTGTTCTGTGTGTTGGCAGGAAGTTTCTGGCTGGGTAGTTTTTCTGAAGGTGGAGTCCAGAAGCAGCAGAGTGGATCCATTTCTTCGATGGATTGGTTAGTCAAGTATAAGCTGTTCTGATTAGTGAAGAGAGAACAATATCTTTGGAAATTAGGTTGAGTTGATCGCAAAAGTGACTTGCGATAGTTTGAGTGTTCTTTTGGGTTATTGGAGATTGAGATTCCGTATCAACTTGGTTAGTGGAGTTACCTGTGGTTTAGCTTGATAGAAGGATGTCTCCTAGAGAAGAATTTGGTAAAGCAGCTCAGGATTCTTTGGAGAGGGATTGATCACACCTAGTTTTCTAATTAAGATTCTGCTGAGGTGTTTTTGACCAAGTGGAATGGTTCACTAAGATTTTATGGATATGGTGAACTATGTATGGATGGTCAAGTTTGTGCTCGAGTTCTCCGATGGCATTCTCATCTATTCCAGATCAGAGTTGTGCAGCGAAAGCAAGATAGTAACTATTCTAGAGTGGGAGCAACCGGGAGTTGTGATTTTCTTGGAGTAGAGGATTTCTATAGGAAATTCAAGTATATCTCTAAGGATGAAGGAATTTTCAGAATTTGGAGATAAGGTTGTCAAGTGCAACTGTTTGGCTATTCCAGAAAGGAGAAGTAGTTCGAAATGCTCTAATGTTGTGGAGTAGAGTTGTGTTCTGGATTTCGGTGATTTTTGGGGAACCATTTTGTTGAGTAGGATCCGGAAATTGGTTTGATGTTGGTCTAGATTATTTCAAGAAGCATCAGCAAGAGTTAAGCTGATCAGGAAGGATGAAGTGACTCAGGATCGTCAGGAGAGTTATACAGTTAATGTAACGACCCTGAATTTCGAATAAATTTAATTGAAAATATTTAAATTGATTTTAAATATTTGAACGATAATTTAATTTGAATCCCCGATATAACTTTGAAATTGGCAATTAAATTATAAAATTTAATCTAGTGAATGCTGAATAAAAATTTGAATATTCAATTTTAAGCCGAAGAAAAATATTTCGAAAGCTTTCAAAATTTATATTGATGATACTGAAGATAATAGAAGCTTAAGAATTTAATTTCGAACTGTTTCGTTCAGTTTTGAAATTTGATTGTACGAATCGATATTTAAAAATAGTCAATTTTCAAACAGTCTCGGAATTCGACGAAACCAGTTCCATTGGGTCCGTAATATTGTATTGTTACCGGATTTCCAATTTCGTATTTTTCGGAGTTGTGGTGTGAACATACGGCGTGTAAACGCATTGAAATTTATATCGGTTTCGATTTAAATTTAAACTTTAAATCTGTCAACAACAAAATGCTGTAGCTTCCCTTCGATTTCGCCTAAATTCATGCCAGAAAACGCGAACAAAAATCGTGCAAGCACGTTCCTTCCATTTTTAAATTACCCCGTAGCCTCCTATCTTCCATCAGAACAAGTTCAAATCGAAAGATAAAAATGGCGTTCAAATAAAAATTCGAAACCTCGTTCCCCATTATCTCGTTCGAAAATCAACGCCTTCGTTTTAATCATCGCTATATACTCAGCTATTCCATCAGTCATCGCGACTCATCCTTGCCCCTACGCGATATTTCTACTGCCGATTTGAAGTTTTGCTACAATCTCGTTCGCAAGCAAACGCGGCGGCAGGCGACTCGGTGGGAAATCGCGAGGCAAGGGGAGGCGGCGTCTTCGAGCACGCGACCGGGGGAGGAAGACATCGCGGCAGCGATGTGAAGCTAGGGCAAGAGGCACGCGAGGCATGAAGCAGGCGGCGTGTTCGAATTCCAGTGGGAGAGAGGTTCGCGTTGGCTCAGGGTTGCTCGCGAGTCGAAGGGGATTGGCGGCGTATCTGGGTAGCTCGCGTGCGATGGTGGTCAGGTGCGGTGACCTAGGGCTCGAAAAGGAGGAGGTCAGGCGAAGACGTGGGGTTAGGGCGAGTTGTCTTTGGGTGCAGTCGAGTTATCAGTGGGTTTTGGTTGATCTTAAATTCGATTGTGAGGTATTTTCTTTTGAAAATTTGTTTATACAATTTTTATATGCTGAAAATCAAGAAAAAAAGAAGAAAAAAATATAAACAATAAAGTTAGAAATAAAAATTCCTGTTTTTCAGTTGAAATATAGACTGAAGTGGAGTTTTCTTTTTACCGTTAGAAAAATAGAAATCTACCGGTTTATTTTAATAAGGTAATTAGTGATTAATGTGGTTAGTGTGTTAAACTAAACTGATTTGAATAAAATAGTTAGTTAAATTTATTTTTCAAATAGGAGGATATAAGGATTTAAGTTAAATATAAATTTATATATCTAGCCTACTGTTTTTTTTTGAAGAAGTATATTCAGAAAATATTTTGTTAAAAAGAAACTGGTTTAGAATAAAAATCATTGAATGATTAAAACTATCAAAATGAAAATTTGTACTTCGATTTAATTCAAATATTAACGAATTGTATAATTATTTATACAAGGTCGAGTACAATGAAGAAATGATCGAAATGGAAATTGGATTGCAAATAAAAGGTGAGATTTTCTCACTCGAAGGAAATTTATTTTGCAGTTATTGATTGATGACTTGATTGCTATTGGATGTGGTATTAGATATAGTAGGATATATCTATTATATATAGCAATATATACATATTGGCATATGTATATATTGGATTGATGATTTCCCGCCTCGTATAGCGGATGAGACCCTATTGCGCCGTTAGTAAGCGGATTTATAAAAACCTATATACCGCGATAATTCCGTACTGGAGCGGAATTGGTATTGTGCTAACATCTTTGGATGCAGGGAAACAGGTTGGAGGGATCCAACTGGACCCCTCACATTTATTTAATTTATTTCTATTGTGATATGAATCTGTGAATGATTATAGTGATGCTATTAATCATGTTGATATCTGGAAATTGTTTGAAAGCTAAAATTTAGCTGAATGGATGTTTTGACATCATTGGATTCTAAAGATAAACGAAATTGAATTTTTGAAATTCAAGTAGAAAATTTCTAAGTGAATCAATTTTTGAAATTTAAGAAATTTTGAAGAAAGGAATTTTTAAAGTATAAAAAGTAAATTTTTATAATCGTATCGAATAAATTCCAGAATCAAGTGAAAATGTTAAATAAATGAATTTCGTATAATAGTGATTTTTAAATTGAAGAATTTAATTAAAAATTGGATTTCTAAATAGTTTGGAAAAAAAAAATATAATGGAATTTATTTTCTTTAAAAGGAATTTATTTAAAAAGAAATAAGTGGGAAGGCCAATTAGAAATTTAACTGGCAAATTGAAACGAATTTGGAAAATCGATATGAAATTTATAGATGTATAAATTGTAAAGTTAAAAAGAATGAAATTTATAGATTTATAAATGGTGAAGTTAAAATGAATGAAATTGTAGAATGGAGAATTTATAAGAAATTAACTTATAAAACTGGATTTTTGCCTTTAAAGGGAGTATTGATCGAACTTGTTAATAAAGGGGATTTATAAATCAAAGTTGTTGTGAAATATAAAGTTGAATTTATAAACGTTGTTTTATAAATCTTAAATCACTTATTTTGATAAGTGAATTATAGAAATTAATAAAAGGAGATTTATAAATCGAAGTTGTTATAAAACAGAAATAGAATTTATAAACGTTGTTTTATAAATTCGAAATCAATTGAATTTGATGAATTAAATATTGAAATCGGGTTAAGTAAATTATATTCACGATTTTGGACAGTGAATATATTTTTAAGTAAAATGGATACGTTTTTGAAGAAGTGACATTGAAAATGAAGTTAAACATTTTAAAGATGTTTTTAAAATGTATTATGATATCGAATACGAAGATTTCAACATTTTTATTGTTGAAATAGACGTTTTCGAAAAATAAGGAAATGATGGACTATAACACTGTTGTTATAGTAAATGATTTCCGAAAGGAAATATTTTTATGTAGTATTGGGATTTATATATCTATTTTAATTTCGAATCCCTATACTAGTGATTTTGAGTCGTCGTAACGATGTTTTACGCAACATTCGTTTTTGACTCAAATAGGTGTTAAAATTTCTGATTTCCTTAAAGAATGAATATATACTTAATATTGATTTAAGTATATCGAATATTTTCCAAGTGTTGAAAATAAAAGATTTGTGAAATACTTATTATTAAATAAGTAAGGAAATACTTTTCCAAAATGAAATGAAACGTTTTGAGATTTTATCTTCTTAAAGATAAATTGAAAATGAATATTGGAATCGATTTGAAAATCATATATCAGTAGATATTTTGAAAGATATAAATTCACTATGGAATTTATAAAAGAAAGGGGAATTGTTTTAGAAAGATAAACGTTGATTTATTTTTATTAAAGTGTGGAAATTTTATATCTAGTAAAGATATTTTTGAAGATGAAATAATTTGGAAAATTAATTGGAATCGGATGATGTTGCGCATCTTTATTGATAGTTAAATAACCGACTATCAATAATTACTTTTAGATAGGTATTTGTTGTGAATTGGATGAATTTGAATGCCACACTTATTTTTGAATTAACGCTCACTATTCGGGTTAGCCAGGGAAGGACCATGGGGTCGTATAACCCATTCCGAATATGTGATACGTTGTTATGAATTGCATTTGAAGACCGGTGTTGAAGACCGGATATTTTTGAAAACGGAAGGATTACCGTCGAGTTACTCTACATCGGCTGATCTCCGATTTAGAGGTTTTATCACCCTTAGTGACGGGAAGTCCGGACGTGATTAGAAAATTATCCGGAATTGCAAGGGCTTCGTGAGAAGTGCCTTCGGTTCTGTTCGATCCCGGAACAGACTTGTATGGATTGTGTGTCTGACGTTACAATTTGAGATATAAAGCTGATTTCTTTCAAATACATTTCTGTTGGTGGCGGAGAATTTATTCTCTTAGCTTAACACCCTTCTCTGAGACGTACGAGCTCAGAGGTTATGTAGTTGAAATTAATCAGCGATATATCCCAATTTGGTAACGTGGCATACTGAGTGTTGCTGTGAAATGATCAGTGTTTGATCATTTGCGATATGATCATTTGTTTGATCTTATATCTTTGTGATCATAGGTTGATCATTTTGTTTGACCCGAAGCAGGGCTTTTTGAGAAAGCGTAGCTTTGTGGACGAGACTTCGTCGAGCCTCACACCCCGGAAATGGTCGAAACAGGAAGGATGCAGCAAGGTTCTAGGGAGTAGCGCCCCTTAGTGTATGTCATTCCTTCTGGATAAAGGTGGTATCATGGTATGGAGCCCAGATACTTAACCTCTGTGGTTACTGCATTATTATTATCTATGTAGTTTGTTGGAAATCGGGGATCCTCGGGAAGATCGGTGACGATCGGGGGATGGCATACGCGTGTCAGTAGTTACCTATTTTTGCAGAGGTAACCCGGCCTTGTGTTGGCAGAGATCCGGTTAGGTTCTCGGGTCGTCTATTCCAGGGACGTACCCATCGTGGATAGGAAGTTCCTTAGCCTGACCATTTGTTGGAAATCCAAAGAAACAATACGTGACCTGTACGGTTTTAGTTGTATTACCTGCTATGGAATGTGGCGGTAACCTGCTATTGAACATAGTAGCTATAGTAGGCATAAGTGTGGAATGCCTATGCTGGCTAAGATTAATATTATACTTTCGAAATGATTTCTACACTATGCACTAATAATAATAATATCAAAATGATTTGATTTTGCGTAGTAAGCATCTTTGACTATCATAAGAAGAAATCTCCTCCAATTCTGCGTTTGCATTGTGTGTGTGGTGGGAGGTCTTATGGTAGTTTCATTTTCCAAAAGCATTTCGAATTGACTTTAAAATTATCTTATTGTTGTTTTAAAGAATAACTGTTTTACGATCTCACACCAGTCACCATGACTGACTCGGAGTTTATTGTTCCCTTCTAAACTCTGGGTGCCCACAAATTTTCCACACGGGCAGTCTAGAGTTAGGTTATCAGGATATTCTGGATATTCTGGAGCTTGGAGATAAGCGACTAGATGACGAGACGTAGTATTTGTATCTGATAGTATTTATTCCGCTGTGTATTCTGTATGAGGACAAGTTTATATAACTGTCCATTGTTGTATATTGACTCTGATGATTGATGTATGTATAAACTGATATAGTTCTTTGTTTTAAAAGACTAGTGTTTATTTATTATATATTGTTCCGCTGCGATATGTGAGATTCTGATATTGTTTTCTGTTTCTGTTCTGATGTGTTGTTCTTCTTTTCTTTTTCTACTCTCTTCCTTCTACTTTCTTCTTCTTCTACTTTTTCTTCTTCTTAAAACCATAACTTTTCGGGTTTCCGGCATTCGATGGCTCAGCAGTCGATAAAGTGAGTATCGATGTTGAATTTTCGAAAGTCGAAAATTTTCGGGATGTTACATTTGGTATCAGAGCATATGGTTAAGCGACAACCCTGCTCTGTTGGGTGTTACTCATTAGAGATAGAGTCAGTAGTACTCTAGAATGAGTTTGAGTGTAATAATAGATATGAGCGCGTATTTGTTATTGAATATAAAATTGTTTCGTATTGTGATGATTGGTTTATTGATTGGTATATGAACCTTCGTCGGCTCAGTCTGCGCAACTGGATCGAAGGGGTTTCTAAACACTTGAATAGAACAATTCGGCACAGTATTGTTTTAAATAGGGTGAATGAGATAATTTTGCCCAAAACTATTTTTGTATAGAAAATAAATGTTTTTCTATAAAGTACTATAGTATATGGTTGCATGGATGTTAGGAAGTAATAATAGTGAATTATCATCACTGAAATTAAATGAGAAATTGAAATTATAAACTCCAAAGATAAGAAATGAATTCGTATACAAATGAAACTAAAGAATGTAAATTATAAATGTGAATTGTAATTTAAAACGGAATTCCAGAGAAATTTTTGGAAATTTGGAAGTTTAAATCATTTTTGATTTGAAAATGAATTTCAAAGGTTTGAAAAGTATTGTAGAGAGATGAAAGCTCTAAACTCTTTTCGGTCGCTGGAAAATAACTTCGATGATGACCGCGGCATCATCGGTGTTCATTCTCGGGTTTCCAAAAGAGGAATTGCTGCCAATTTGTTTTAAATAGAAGTTGTTTGAAAAAATTGGGGATTTGTTTTAGAAATTCAAAGAATGATTTGAATTGTTTTCAAAATGGCTTTGAAATGATGGTAAGACTCTGGAATACCATATTTATGAAATATTATCAAGTTGATAACTTATACAATTTGCTTTTTGATAGAATAATTTTAACTTAAAGAATGAAGTTAAATGAATGTAAATACAAGCGAATCAATTTAATGAAAGTCAAATTAAATGTTGAAACTCATTTCGAATTCGTAAGCAAATGAATTGAATTGAATAATTGTAAATGAAAGATGAATTAAAATCCGTATGGGAATTGGAAATCCAGTTTAAATGTAAGTAGATTTAATCGAAGTAGAATTAAAATAAATTGAATTGATATCAATTTGAATTAGTAATTGGAACTAATTTAAGATAGTGCAGTTGTAAATGACAGATAATTGATAAAATTCAATATTTCAGAATTGAAAGTAGATTGAATCCAAATTTAGTTGAAATGGTAAACTAGATACAAATGAATGGGAAATGTAAAATTGAATGAAATAGATATGTAACTTCAACAGTGAAGTAAAAATGATATAAGCAGTTTATATTGAAAATTTTGTAATAGAATTTGCAAAATGGTTTGAATGTGTAACGAGATATTATGGCTAGTAGGATATACAGGTATAAAGGAATTGAATTTGATTTCACAGATAATTTGAATTGCTCGACAAAAGGTATGTATTTGAGTTTTAATATGAGTTTTTGATGATTTCTCTCTAGCCGCTTGGCTTTTTCTTTTTCTTTTTGAAATCTGAGAGTCCGTAGGGACGTTTTGTAGTCGTACCGTATTAGCCGCGCAAAGGAGACGCTGGCGAAATTTTTCGGAAATTTAGGGCGTTAGAAAATTTTTGAGAAAATTTTGAAAGTTTAAAAGTTTAAATTTGAGTTTAAATTTGAATTGTGAAGTAAACAATGTTGTTTAAAACTCAAAATTGAAGTTAGAAAGTTAGTTGAAGTAATAACGAATCTTTAGTAGAAGATTTGTTGTGATAAATTGATAAAACTATTAGATGTTGAAAGATAGTAGACGAGTTAAGAACCATTTTTCCTAACTTGTAATTTCGAGGACGAAATTCTTTTAAGGAGGGAAGTTTGTAACGACCCTGAATTTCGAATAAATTTAATTGAAAATATTTAAATTGATTTTAAATATTTGAACGATAATTTAATTTGAATCCCCGATATAACTTTGAAATTGGCAATTAAATTATAAAATTTAATCTAGTGAATGCTGAATAAAAATTTGAATATTCAATTTTAAGCCGAAGAAAAATATTTCGAAAGCTTTCAAAATTTATATTGATGATACTGAAGATAATAGAAGCTTAAGAATTTAATTTCGAACTGTTTCGTTCAGTTTTGAAATTTGATTGTACGAATCGATATTTAAAAATAGTCAATTTTCAAACAGTCTCGGAATTCGACGAAACCAGTTCCATTGGGTCCGTAATATTGTATTGTTACCGGATTTCCAATTTCGTATTTTTCGGAGTTGTGGTGTGAACATACGGCATGTAAACGCATTGAAATTTATATCGGTTTCGATTTAAATTTAAACTTTAAATCTGTCAACAACAAAATGCTGTAGCTTCCCTTCGATTTCGCCTAAATTCATGCCAGAAAACGCGAACAAAAATCGTGCAAGCACGTTCCTTCCATTTTTAAATTACCCCGTAGCCTCCTATCTTCCATCAGAACAAGTTCAAATCGAAAGATAAAAATGGCGTTCAAATAAAAATTCGAAACCTCGTTCCCCATTATCTCGTTCGAAAATCAACGCCTTCGTTTTAATCATCGCTATATACTCTGCTATTCCATCAGTCATCGCGACTCATCCTTGCCCCTATGCGATATTTCTACTGCCGATTTGAAGTTTTGCTACAATCTCGTTCGCAAGCAAACGCGGCGGCAGGCGACTCGGTGGGAAATCGCGAGGCAAGGGGAGGCGGCGTCTTCGAGCACGCGACCGGGGGAGGAAGACATCGCGGCAGCGATGTGAAGCTAGGGCAAGAGGCACGCGAGGCATGAAGCAGGCAGCGTGTTCGAATTCCAGTGGGAGAGAGGTTCGCGTTGGGCTCAGGGTTGCTCGCGAGTCGAAGGGGATTGGCGGCGTATCTGGGTAGCTCGCGTGCGATGGTGGTCAGGTGCGGTGACCTAGGGCTCGAAAAGGAGGAGGTCAGGCGAAGACGTGGGGTTAGGGCGAGTTGTCTTTGGGTGCAGTCGAGTTATCAGTGGGTTTTGGTTGATCTTAAATTCGATTGTGAGGTATTTTCTTTTGAAAATTTGTTTATACAATTTTTATATGCTGAAAATCAAGAAAAAAAGAAGAAAAAAATATAAACAATAAAGTTAGAAATAAAAATTCCTGTTTTTCAGTTGAAATATAGACTGAAGTGGAGTTTTCTTTTTACCGTTAGAAAAATAGAAATCTACTGGTTTATTTTAATAAGGTAATTAGTGATTAATGTGGTTAGTGTGTTAAACTAAACTGATTTGAATAAAATAGTTAGTTAAATTTATTTTTCAAATAGGAGGATATAAGGATTTAAGTTAAATATAAATTTATATATCTAGCCTACTGTTTTTTTTTGAAGAAGTATATTCAGAAAATATTTTGTTAAAAAGAAACTGGTTTAGAATAAAAATCATTGAATGATTAAAACTATCAAAATGAAAATTTGTAGTTCGATTTAATTCGAATATTAACGAATTGTATAATTATTTATACAAGGTCGAGTACAATGAAGAAATGATCGAAATGGAAATTGGATTGCAAATAAAAGGTGAGATTTTCTCACTCGAAGGAAATTTATTTTGCAGTTATTGATTGATGACTTGATTGCTATTGGATGTGGTATTAGATATAGTAGGATATATCTATTATATATAGCAATATATACATATTGGCATATGTATATATTGGATTGATGATTTCCCGCCTCGTATAGCGGATGAGACCCTATTGCGCCGTTAGTAAGCGGATTTATAAAAACCTATATACCGCGATAATTCCGTACTGGAGCGGAATTGGTATTGTGCTAACATCTTTGGATGCAGGGAAACAGGTTGGAGGGATCCAACTGGACCCCTCACATTTATTTAATTTATTTCTATTGTGATATGAATCTGTGAATGATTATAGTGATGTTATTAATCATGTTGATATCTGGAAATTGTTTGAAAGCTAAAATTTAGCTGAATGGATGTTTTGACATCATTGGATTCTAAAGATAAACGAAATTGAATTTTTGAAATTCAAGTAGAAAATTTCTAAGTGAATCAATTTTTGAAATTTAAGAAATTTTGAAGAAAGGAATTTTTAAAGTATAAAAAGTAAATTTTTATAATCGTATCGAATAAATTCCAGAATCAAGTGAAAATGTTAAATAAATGAATTTCGTATAATAGTGATTTTTAAATTGAAGAATTTAATTAAAAATTGGATTTCTAAAAAGTTTGGAAAAAAAAAATATAAAGGAATTTATTTTCTTTAAAAGGAATTTATTTAAAAAGAAATAAGTGGGAAGTCCAATTAGAAATTTAACTGACAAATTGAAACGAATTTGGAAAATCGATATGAAATTTATAGATGTATAAATTGTAAAGTTAAAAAGAATGAAATTTATAGATTTATAAATGGTGAAGTTAAAATGAATGAAATTGTAGAATGGAGAATTTATAAGAAATTAACTTATAAAACTGGATTTTTGCCTTTAAAGGGAGTATTGATCGAACTTGTTAATAAAGGGGATTTATAAATCAAAGTTGTTGTGAAATATAAAGTTGAATTTATAAAAGTTGTTTTATAAATCTTAAATCACTTATTTTGATAAGTGAATTATAGAAATTAATACAAGGAGATTTATAAATCGAAGTTGTTATAAAACAGAAATAGAATTTATAAACGTTGTTTTATAAATTCGAAATCAATTGAATTTGATGAATTAAATATTGAAATCGGGTTAAGTAAATTATATTCACGATTTTGGACAGTGAATATATTTTTAAGTAAAATGGATACGTTTTTGAAGAAGTGACATTGAAAATGAAGTTAAACATTTTAAAGATGTTTTTAAAATGTATTATGATA
Organism: Allium fistulosum; assembly: GCA_030737815.1. Lineage (NCBI taxonomy): Eukaryota > Viridiplantae > Streptophyta > Magnoliopsida > Asparagales > Amaryllidaceae > Allium > Allium fistulosum. Next base: position 968,024,922 of record CM060908.1, on the reverse strand, counting down.
TCGAATACATAGATTTCAACATTTTTATTGTTGAAATAGACGTTTTCGAAAAATAAGGAAATGATGGACTATAACACTGTTGTTATAGTAAATGATTTCCGAAAGGAAATATTTTTATGTAGTATTGGGATTTATATATCTATTTTAATTTCGAATCCCTATACTAGTGATTTTGAGTCGTCGTAACGATGTTTTACGCAACATTCGTTTTTGACTCAAATAGGTGTTAAAATTTCTGATTTCCTTAAAGAATGAATATATACTTAATATTGATTTAAGTATATCGAATATTTTCCAAGTGTTGAAAATAAAAGATTTGTGAAATACTTATTATTAAATAAGTAAGGAAATACTTTTCCAAAATGAAATGAAACGTTTTGAGATTTTATCTTCTTAAAGATAAATTGAAAATGAATATTGGAATCGATTTGAAAATCGTATATCAGTAGATATTTTGAAAGATATAAATTCACTATGGAATTTATAAAAGAAAGGGGAATTGTTTTAGAAAGATAAACGTTGATTTATTTTTATTAAAGTGTGGAAATTTTATATCTAGTAAAGATATTTTTGAAGATGAAATAATTTGGAAAATTATTTGGAATCGGATGATGTTGCGCATCTTTATTGATAGTTAAATAACCGACTATCAATAATTACCTTTAGATAGGTATTTGTTGTGAATTGGATGAATTTGAATGCCACACTTATTTTTGAATTAACGCTCACTATTCGGGTTAGCCGGGGAAGGACCATGGGGTCGTATAACCCATTCCGAATATGTGATACGTCGTTATGAATTGCATTTGAAGACCGGTGTTGAAGACCGGATATTTTTGAAAACGGAAGGATTACCGTCGAGTTACTCTACATCGGCTGATCTCCGATTTAGAGGTTTTATCACCCTTAGTGACGGGAAGTCCGGACGTGATTAGAAAATTATCCGGAATTGCAAGGGCTTCGTGAGAAGTGCCTTCGGTTCTGTTCGATCCCGGAACAGACTTGTATGGATTGTGTGTCTGACGTTACAATTTGAGATATAAAGCTGATTTCTTTCAAATACATTTCTGTTGGTGGCGGAGAATTTATTCTCTTAGCTTAACACCCTTCTCTGAGACGTACGAGCTCAGAGGTTATGTAGTTGAAATTAATCAGCGATATATCCCAATTTGGTAACGTGGCATACTGAGTGTTGCTGTGAAATGATCAGTGTTTGATCATTTGCGATATGATCATTTGTTTGATTTTATATCTTTGTGATCATAGGTTGATCATTTTGTTTGACCCGAAGCAGGGATTTTTGAGAAAGCGTAGCTTTGTGGACGAGACTTCGTCGAGCCTCACACCCCGGAAATGGTCGAAACAGGAAGGATGCAGCAAGGTTCTAGGGAGTAGCGCCCCTTAGTGTATGTCATTCCTTCTGGATAAAGGTGGTATCATGGTATGGAGCCCAGATACTTAACCTCTGTGGTTACTGCATTATTATTATCTATGTGGTTTGTTGGAAATCGGGGATCCTCGGGAAGATCGGTGACGATCGGGGGATGGCATACGCGTGTCAGTAGTTACCTATTTTTGCAGAGGTAACCCGGCCTTGTGTTGGCAGAGATCCGGTTAGGTTCTCGGGTCGTCTATTCCAGGGACGTACCCATCGTGGATAGGAAGTTCCTTAGCCTGACCATTTGTTGGAAATCCAAAGAAACAATACGTGACCTGTACGGTTTTAGTTGTATTACCTGCTATGGAATGTGGCGGTAACCTGCTATTGAACATAGTAGCTATAGTAGGCATAAGTGCGGAATGCCTATGCTGGCTAAGATTAATATTATACTTTCGAAATGATTTCTACACTATGCACTAATAATAATAATATCAAAATGATTTGATTTTGCGTAGTAAGCATCTTTGACTATCATAAGAAGAAATCTCCTCCAATTCTGCGTTTGCATTGTGTGTGTGGTGGGAGGTCTTATGGTAGTTTCATTTTCCAAAAGCATTTCGAATTGACTTTAAAATTATCTTGTTGTTGTTTTAAAGAATAACTATTTTACGATCTCACACCAGTCACCATGACTGACTCGGAGTTTATTGTTCCCTTCTAAACTCTGGGTGCCCACAAATTTTCCACACGGGCAGTCTAGAGTTAGGTTATCAGGATATTCTGGATATTCTGGAGCTTGGAGATAAGCGACTGGATGATGAGACGTAGTATTTGTATCTGATAGTATTTATTCCGCTGTGTATTCTGTATGAGGACAAGTTTATATAACTGTCCATTGTTGTATATTGACTCTGATGATTGATGTATGTATAAACTGATATAGTTCTTTGTTTTAAAAGACTAGTGTTTATTTATTATATATTGTTCCGCTGCGATATGTGAGATTCTGATATTGTTTTCTGTTTCTGTTCTGATATGTTGTTCTTCTTTTCTTTTTCTACTCTCTTCCTTCTACTTTCTTCTTCTTCTACTTTTTCTTCTTCTTAAAACCATAACTTTTCGGGTTTCCGGCATTCGATGGCTCAGCAGTCGATAAAGTGAGTATCGATGTTGAATTTTCGAAAGTCGAAAATTTTCGGGATGTTACAGTTAAGATTGATGGAATTTGGAAATTGAAGTTAAAATTGGATATTGTTTAAGTTTTTCTCCGATCAAAGGAGATATAAGAGTTGGTAGGATGGGAAAGCTAGCTCCGGAAGTATTATGAGATTTTTCTGTTGTAACGACCCAGAATTTTGAACAAATTAAATTGGAAATATTTAATTAAATTTAAATATTTGAATGATGATTTAATTTGAATCCCCGATATAACTCTGAATTTTGCGATTAAACATTTAAATTTAATCGATTGAAGTTGAATAAAAATTTATATCTTCAATTTTAGGCCGAAGAAAAATATTTCAAAAGCTTTTAAAATTCGTAATGATAACACTGGAGGTAACAGCAGCTTTAGAATTGAAATTTAAACTGTTTCGCTCAGTTTTGAATTTAGTTGTTTGAACCGATATTTAAAAAAAATAGTCATTTTTCAAACAGTCTCGGAATTCGACGAAACCAGTTCCATTGGGTCCGTAATATTGTATTATTACCGGATTTCAAATTTCGTATTGATCAGAGTTGTTATGTAACCGTACGATGAATAAACACGTTAAAATTTTAAGAAGAATTCGAATCTAAAATTTATATTTATATAAATAAATATCACACGTTTACTTCCCTCTAATCACGCCTAAATTTTCGCCTGCAATCACGATACAAAAAAATTCGTGCACCCCATCACGTATACTCGTCCCTTCCCCCTTTCGTTCTTTAAAACAAAAATCATTTCGCTCAAAGAAATAAAAATGGCCGGCACCCCAAATCCTGTTTTCCCTCCCAGTTTCAATTCGTTTCCAAAGAAAAAAATGTGTGTTAAGTATCGAGAACGCTAAAAAAAAAATCAAATAAAAAGGGTTGCCCTTTCTCAAAATCGTTCGAAGTCCTTCCAATGTCAGCTCGCACTCGATCGGAGGGGGGGAGGAGAACAGCTCACGCTCGCGCGTGATTGGGGGAGGCGAATTAGGGTTGTTCGCAGCTAGGGTTTTGTGCGATGGTGAATCGGTGACGCTGTGGAAGGTGGTCGCGCGAGGCCAGACAAGTCGCGTGCGATGGGGCAGCGACGTTGAGGTACCGGAGTTCGAGTTCGCGATTGGATGATGGCTCGCGAGCACGAGGTCGAGGCGACTGCGCAGTTCGAATCTTGAGAAGGAGTGCGTCGCCACCGTGGGGATGAAAGCAGTGGCAGCAGCGTTCGCGAATGGGGATGTCGCGATTTCGATTTCGCGATCGAGGCTGGGGTTTGTGAGGCAGCGACAGGATGGAGGGGATGTCGATCTGGGTTCATGAAGGCAGTAAGGTAGAATTGGTTTTTTTTAATTTATTATATATGCAGTTGAAAAATAAATATATGTAGATTTAGGAAATTTAAATTTACTGAGATGAAATTTGTTGCAAACTGGAAGCAAGGGTAGGGTTTCAAATTTCCGAAAGGGATATATAAAAGGTTGATTTTTATATAAATGTATATTTGTAGTTCTAAAAATTAAAAAGGAAAAAAAAAAATGTGTTTATTGTTAGTTTTAAAAATTCCAGAAGTTAACTTTTTAAATATTGGATTATTAATTCAGTTAAGTTTACAGATAGTTGTTTGAAAATAATTGACTAAGGTAATTCCTTTTGTTTAAGTCACTTATTTAAAATTCAGATTTGCTACTAAAAATAATTTAATAAAGGGAACTTAGTTTTAAAATTTTAAATTGAAGTTAGATAATTTATTAAAAAGAGAAATTTGTCAATTAAAACTATCAAAATGAAAAGTTGATTATTCGATTTATATTGAATATTAATAAATTGTACAATATTTATACAAGGTCTAAAATGGAAGAAACAAATTGGAATCGAAATGGGATTGCAAAATAAAAAGCTAAGGTGAGATCTTCTCACTCAGATTTATAATTGAATTGCAGTTACTGATTGATTGCTATTGAATGTGCTATTAGATATGATAGGATATATCTATATATATAGCAGTATATACATATTGGCATATGTATATATTGGATTGATTGATTTCCCGCCTCGTATAGCGGATGAGACCCTATTGCGCCGTTAGTAAGCGGATTTATAAAAACCTATATACCGTGATAATTCCGTACTGGAGCGGAATTGGTATTGTGCTAACATCTTCGGATGCAGGAAAACAGGTTGGAGGGATCCAACTGGACCCCTCACATTGATTGATTTTATTTATACTGTGGTATGAATCTGTGAATGATTATATTGATGTTATTGATCATATCGATGTCTGGAAATTGATTGAAAGCTAAAAATTTAGCTGAATGGATGTTTGATATCATTGGATTCCAAAAATAAATGAAATTGAATTTTTGAAATCGAAGTAGAAATTTTTAAGTGAATTAATTTTAGGAATTGAATAAATTTTGAAGAAAGGAATTTTTGAAGTATAAAAAGTAAAATTTTATAATCTTATCGAATTAATTCCAGAATCAAGTGGAAATGTTAAATAAATGGATTTCGTAAAATAGCGATTATGACTTGAAGAATCTAATTTAAGAATTTGGATTTTTAAATAGATTGAAAGAAACGATTGAAATTTATTTCCTTAAAAAGAAATTTATTAAAAGAAGATAAGTTGGAAATCCAACTAGAAATTTAATTGGTAAATTGAAATAAATTGGGAAATCAATGTAAAATGATTTCGATTTGAAGAATCCATTTTAAAACAGAATATTGAATAATTTGAGAAAGAATGAGGAATGTGCTTAGTAGTGATAAATAAATTTCTAAATCAATATCGAAATTGATTTGGGATTGAAGTTTTTATAAATAGAATTGGAATTTATAAAAGTTGTTTATAAATCCGAAATCACTTATTTTGATAAGTAAAAATGTAACATCCCGTATTTTTAAGCTATTGAAATTGAACATTTAATTCGTTTTAAATGTTTAATGTGGACCCTTAATTGATTTTGTAGTGGATGGATGCGGGTTCAATCATTAAAATAAATTATAAATTCAAATATAATTTGGATAATAATAATTAAATATTCGAAATTGGGATAAAAGGTGAATTTGGGGTAAATGATTGTGAAACTGATGTTTAATTGTATTTTTAAGTTCAAATTGGTTGTAAACAATAGGGTTGGATTTTAAGAAGAATTTAAAAGTGAATAAATTAATATTTGGGATTTTATATTAATTTAATAATGAATTTAATATTATTAAAATGCTATTAAATCAAATTTTTGTCAGAAATGAGCCAGAATGACTTTTAACATGTTTATAAATTTTATATGATTTATTATTGAGTTATTAAAATTTTAAAAGCGAAATTTTACGCGTTTTCGTCAATTTTGAAAATCGTCTGATTTAATAGACGAGTTAAAATAGCCTTCCGGGGCACAGTCTCGGAATTCGATGAAACCAGTTCCATTGGATCCGTAATAGTTAGTTATTATCGGATTTCAATTTTCGTAGTGATCGGAGTTGTCGTGTGACCGTGGCAGCTCGAAACGCATCGAAATCGTTTTAACCGATTTAATTTTAAATTGATCGTTTAAATCCGTAACTCGCTCATATGACCGAATTAGTTTACGAAACCTGTTCCATTGTGTTCGGAATGCGGAAAAACCCTAGAATCGCCTGTCGGAACGTGAGAATCGGAGTTCGTTTGCATAACGGATAAGTCGAGACATTATATTAATTAAATAATATAAAAGTAATTATATATATTTAAAATTTATCTCAAACCCTAGCAATAACGTGAGCCGCCGCTCATTTGCATTCAATGGACGAAAACGTCCAGATTTAATTCTCGAATTTCTCCAAATCTAGTCAATATCTTTGAAAACTTCCAACTGGAGAATTGTGGGGGACTTCGAGATCCAGTGTTTGTACGGTGGTGATGGAGTTTGGCGACGCGGAGGGGAAGCGGTTGGCTTCCGTTCATGGCCGGTTCGTGCTCGTGTTGTGAGCATTGGGGACGACCGAGTTGGCCAAGGCTTGGGCCGGTGGGGAAGCAGGCGACGCGCTTCACTGTGGGGCGTTCCGATCGAGTTCGTCGGCGTCGTGGAGGCTGGGGTTGCGAACCCTAAGGGCGGCTTTGATGGGTTAGTTTTGCTGTGTTGTTCGTTCGCGTGGGAGAAGAGAGGTAGACCGCGTTTTCTTTTGAAAAAAAAAAAGAAACTTGTTTTTTTTTAAATTTAAATCAAACTTTATAAATTCGTATCTAACTCATACGATATCAGATTGAGACGATTTTGGATCCGTTGGAATCGCAGAGAGACGTACTACGCGATGGTGCAGATCCGGAGTCATTCCGAGGAAGTAGGAATTTGGGTTAAATCGGACATCGTCCGGTTTAATTTAAATTTCGAACGCTCGCCGAAATTCAAAGTGAGTTTTCTCACTCACATCTGGATGCTAGGCATTATAAATAGTTAATATTTAAATATCTGTGTGGATGGCTGAATATAATTGTTATTATCAGTCTGGATTGATATTTATATTGTGATGTGCTAATTTTTGTGGATGCAGGGAGAAACAGGTTGGAGGGATCCAACTGGATTCCTCACAATTGTAGCAATTATTTTATAATTGTTAGTGAATACCTGTTTATATGTTGTGATTGATAAATCTGGAAATTTAATTGTGTTGTGAAATTGTTGTATAAAGTATAATCACAGAATTTAAATTATAAATGGATAAATTGTGTTTTTACGAAATAAAATGAATTGTTAAATTTAGAATTTCAAAGAATAAAATTTGAAATCGGATTTGAAAAGAAAAATGTAAATTGGGTCAAATTGGGATTTTGAATATAATGGGAAAATTTATCAATCGATAAATATGAAATATAAATTTTCTAGAAATTTAAATTTATGAAATTATAAATTGTTTAAAATAACGGTGTTTATTTTAATAATGACTAATGTTATCCGAAAATTAAAAATATGTTAAAATGGAGTTTCCGATTATAAATTAACAAGTTCAAATGAAAAATAGAATGTTTTGAAATGCCGTATTTCATTGGAATTTAATTAAGTGAATTGGAAATTTGGCTTCCATTGGAAATTCACCAAAAATGTTTAATTTAAAATGTTTTAAACTATGATTTAAAAATGAATTTCCGGATATGGGAAATTGGGTATGAACTTCGGATGAAGTCATAGTTAAATATGGGATTTGGGATTTATGTTGTAAAACATAATTGACTTGAAATAAATCAGTGGATTTATATGAAAGAGTACTTTGGAATGTTTAGAAACGGGAAAGTGTTTCCCTGGGAAAAACCAAGTAAATGTTTATAAAAAGATTTTATTTAACTAAAGGTTAAGTTTTAAATCGTTTAAAAAAAAGTATTTTTAAGAAATCGTTATTTTTAAAGGAATAAATTAATAATTTTTAATACCGTAATAATTTGGGAGTATATTAGCAATTATTTTACAAATGGATTTATTTAAAAGTTGGTTTTAACTTAAGTTGTTAAAAATTAGTATTTTTCTTCTTATAACGCTATTTTGAATTTAGTTAAACTAAAACCCTTATCTTTAAATCAAAGTTATGTGTTAATAACTAGTTTTCTTCACATATTTTAAATTTATATTTTGAGTAAATAAATAGAAGTAATTTTCATATTTTAAAGTATATTTCAGTATAAAGTATTTTTAACTGTTTTAAATGCAAATTGTTTTATACTTGGTTATTTCCGATGGGAATAAAGGGTAAAGGATTTACCTTGTAAAGGAAGAGTTTGGAAATTGTTTTCAAACGAGTTTTGAAAATGTGAAAATATATCTTTGAAAGATATTAGAAGAAAATAAATAATATGGAGATTATTTATTGTGTGATGGATGTGTATGGATGTTTGTGAACATTAATTGATAGTTAAATCACCGACTATCAATATTGGCCAAATGCGCTGATCGTTTCGAAGAGACCGGGATCGAGTTTCCGTATACCGGGATTCTAGGTCTGGAGACTCGAAAACCACTTCGATCCGGTTTGTACGTTTCGCGAAAACGATTTCGGAGTCGAAGATGGAGCAGTGAAGTGCAAGGGCTAGTCGCTACTAATCCTGAGGATATTTCCAAAATGGATGTAGTAGGAGTAGTGCCTTCGGTTCCGTTCGGACCCGGGACGGACTTATATGGACGAATGCTTTCGTGACATCGTCAGGTGGACGATGGGCATTCTAAGGGATATGTGCTGTAAAGGTATCGTTTAGCCTCAAGCCTCATCAACCGGGAATGACTGAAAATCAGGGGTTATGCAGCAAGGCTTCGTGGGTAGCCCCCACTTGAGAGTAAGGTCATCCCTGTCTAGATGTCCCTTTTTATATTCGGCTTAGTGGTGCGGTTGCTGATCCCAACCGTGGGGTGATTTTACTTGGAATTATCCAGTAAGGGATGATTCCGGCTTTGTGTTGCAGGGGAGCGGGCGTACTCCTCGGTACTGTGATCTAGGCCACGTACTGTGACAGGTGGTACCCCAGTGCCTAGTCATTCGTTGGAAATCCATTCTCCCTACGTGCCTTGTACGAGTTTTGTTTGTATTACCCACGTTGTGGCTAGTATGCCGGAATTTAATAGATGTAACAATTTCGGCTATTTTATAAGTATTTGTAAATAGACACTATTATAATATCAGAGGATTTTTTTATAAAAAGTGTTTTAGCTATCGTAAGGTAAAAACCCGACATGTTTATTTGTGGCGTGGTCTTACGAGATGCTTTTGTTTCAAAGGATTTTTGAAACTTTAATAATCAATTGGGTGTATTTATGATGCGCTGGTATTCCAGACTGACTCGGGTGTTATTTTATTATAATGCTCGGGTCAGACCGAGTATTTTACAGGATAGGTTGCTATGGAGCAGGAGAGGAGCTGGAGTTCGAGACGTATTTCTCGTACTTGTATTATTCCGCTGCTGTGATTGTTGGGATTGTTGACTGGCTATGGTTGGTTGTATTGATATACTCTGATGATGATGTATTGTATATAAATAGATATAGTTTTGATTTGAGTAAAGTTCTATTCTATATATTATATTTTATTCCGCTGCGACTGTGAGGTTTTGATGTTGTTTAGTTCATTCTTCTTCTTCTACCTTCTTTCTTTTCCTACAATCTGTCTTTTCCGGCATTCGATCGTCGGCATATTATACTGTTGAGTATTTTGTGTCGATTTTCGAGGGCCGAGAAGGGCGGGTCGTCACACTTGGTATCAGAGCTTAGATTGGCGACAACCTAGGCTTTGGTGGGAAAATTACTCATTTTTAAATAGAGTCAGAAGTACTCTATAATGAGTTGAGTGTAATAATAGCTATGAGAGCGTACTTGTTAGTGGATATAAAATTGTTTTTGTACTGTGTTGACTTATCGGTTGAGTGTTTATGAATTCTGGTCGGTGCGGGAAGTACAACCGTATCGATAGGGGTTTCTAAACTCTTAAACAAGATAAACCGACATAGTATTATTTTTAAAGTGGGTAAATGAAATAATTTTACCCAAAATTGTATTTTGATATAAAAAGAAATAATTTTCTAAATTATCATATGTATTGGATGCTTGTTTGGTTGTTTCTTCTATAATCAAATAAGAAATTAAAACATGATCTAAAATTTGAAATGATATGTATAAGAAAATAAGAAGTTAAAATATTAAAATGGTTTATAACCAAATGGAATTGACTGGATATGTTTTGAATAAGAAAAGTAAAAAAAAAAAATTAAAATTAAAATTTGATTTAAACTAGAATTTTGACCCCGGAAATTTTGAAAGGGATTTCAAATGGAATTAAACAAAGTTTTGGGAGTTTGACTTTGTGGAAATGTTAGAAATGTTTTCAAAAGCATTTGTAAGAATGGAGTATATTTTGGGGAAATATTTTTGGATAGAAATTGTTTTGAGGTGGATTTTGGAAGTGGAAAGCACTGAACTCACTGCAGTCGCTGGAAAATAATCCTGATGATGCTGGCCACATCATTAGAATTCATTTTCGAGTTTCTAAAGTGATGGATTGCTACCAAAATAGTTGGTTATGACATTGTTTGGGCTTGTTTGGGAAACAAGTGATTTTGGAATTTTCAAAAAAAAAAAGAAAATTTGTTTGTTAAAAACAGATTGTTTTGGAATTTAGGATTTGATTTGATATATCAAATGGAAATATGTTGATTTTTGTTTCAAATTGGTTTTGAAATAAATCCGGGTAAATTGAATTTTGGAAATTCTATTTTAAAATAAAAATGTGAAAGTTGAAATGATTCAACTATATAACTTGTAAAGGAAAGTTGATTTAAAGAAGAATTGAGTATATATGGAATGTAAATTTACTTTGAATAAATGAAGGTGAATGGAATATATCTGGATTTAACTTATGATAAGTTAAATAAAATTAAGGATTTGAAATTGAATTAAATCTAAATGAATTGGAATTAAAGGGAAGTTGATATAAAGGTGAAGTGTAAATGCTTATGATTGTGCAAATGAATTCATATTCTTAAGCTATTAAGTGTTAAAATTTGACATTGTGATTATAAAAATGTGGATTGGTTTGAAATGAGCAATATAAACTTACAAGTAAATAAGTTGGAGAACTTGAGAATGGAAGATTTGATTTTAACTCAAGTAAAATGGAAATTATAATCACAAATAAAAATGGTTAAGTGGAATGGTGAATTCGAACTTAATTTTAAATGGAATGCAAGGTAAGGTGAAACAATTATAAAATATAAAAGAGGTAAGTGAACTGAAGTTAGTAAATAAGTTGAACTTGGATATGGAGAATTAAGATTAAATTGAATTTGGTTTAACTTCGACTAAGATAGAAGTAAGCCGAATATTAAAATTTCTGTTGTGTTATGAATAAGAATGAATGTAATTAAATTCTTATTTAAGGTAGTAAAGGAAATGGTTTAAATTTCAGGTGGGCTAAATAAAATTTAGATGAACTTGAATTAATTCTGGAAAGGAATTAAATTGAAAATGCATATATAATTTAGTTAACCTTGAATTAAAATGGGATAAGAATTTAATTAAATGGAAATTTAATTTAGTTGAAGTGATGTCGAATGAAGTAAATGTTTACTCAACTAAATCCAAAATGATTGTTTGGAAATAAATCTTGTGTAAGCTAAATTAAATAGAGTTTGTATTGGCATGGATGAAATTTTGATAGTTGTTAGAATTTGGAAAGTAAGAATAAGACCCAGTTCTGGAATGAAATTTAAGTTTGGTAATAAATGTTGGAAGTGAGAATGTATGATGGGATTAGATTATAATAGTGATGGTTTGAATTGTAAGTAAATTCAAATGAGAGAAATAATTTAAGTGGTCTCTTTGTTGATAAAAAAATTTTGTACATGGATTGGATAAATAAACAAAGAGCATTAAAGTTGTAAAGGAATTGGAATTTGATTTGGATGAGAATCAAATGAAAATTAAATAAAACTGATTCAAGAAGAAATGGAAATGTGTAGATACTTGAGAGAAATTAAAACAAATGATTAAGTATAAGCTTTATTTAGTAATCTTGAATGAAATTTGTTAGGAAATAAACTGAAATGCAAGTGAAGTGAGTTTTAAATCAATTAATGTGATGAGTTAAAAATATAAGAGTTGTAAATAACTCAGGAATGAATGATATTAATGTAAATTTGAATTGGTTAATGAGATTAAAATGTAAAGGAAATATTGAATTTAACAATTGCATTCGGAAAAGAAAATACTTGGATTGTGAACAATGCAAAAATTGAATAAAATTAATACACATCCAAGTTGAAATTAATTTTAAATGGTTATAAGCTTAAGTGGTAATAAATTTTGTTTGTATGACATGAAATTGCTTGTATTTGGAGTTGAGTTGTTTAACAAGCAATTGAAATTGATTTTTGCATAAATTAATATGGATTGGAACCCAATTCAAAGAGGTTGTATATGAATGCAAGTGAATTGGTTAAGAATAGCGAATGAAATTGATTTTGAGTCAATAGGAATGAATTGACCTCTTAATAAGTAATGTTTGCATATGAATGGAAATGGATCATAACTGAAATGCAAATGTTTCAAGTTTAAAATGAAATTTGATTGTAAATCAAATTTGGAATGTAAGTAAAATTAAAAGGTAAGAAAGGCATATGTAATCATATTGAAGTGGAAATGAATTGGTTGAGATAAATATGAATTGTATGTAGTGAACTTGAATTTAAAGCATTCAAATGAAATAAAATGAAGTAGATTTGAATAAGTAATTCGAATGTGATTGAAACCTTTAAATTGTTGATAAAGTATGATTAACATTGTTACATTATGAATTTGCTTGGTTTGGTTATGAAATGAATATGTTTGGCTTACATTTACATTGGAAGTGTTATTAAAATGCTCACATCTTTGAAACTGATAAGTTTGTTGAGTTTAGTACAGGTACGGGAGGCGTTCGAGAGAGTTGGAGCGCGTATATGCGTTATATTAGCCGCTTGCTATTAAAATTTGCTTAAAAGGTACGCCTACGCAAATATAATTGGGAAATGATATATATATTGTGTTATATTTTGGTTTCCGGCCGTGTGAGCCGATGTATATATATTTGTGTATCCTGCGATATCGCAGAAGCTCCTCCGTGCAAAGGAGACTCCGCCAAAATTTTTCAAAAATTTTGGGAGTTAGAAAATTTTTGGGGTTTTTTGGGAAAATTTATTAATAAGTAAAGTTATTCTGAAAGCGAGTGTTAAGATAAAGGCTTTAGAGTAAATGTAGCAATTGAGTTTGGGATTGGGCTATAGGATTTTGGAAAGTGAATATAAAGCTTTTAACTAAGCAAATTTGGAAATAAATGGGTTGGAGAGTATTTTCCTACCTTAGCAAATTTCGGGGACGAAATTTTTATAAGGGGGGAGGAATGTAACATCCCGTATTTTTAAGCTATTGAAATTGAACATTTAATTCGTTTTAAATGTTTAATGTGGACCCTTAATTGATTTTGTAGTGGATGGATGCGGGTTCAATCATTAAAATAAATTATAAATTCAAATATAATTTGGATAATAATAATTAAATATTCGAAATTGGGATAAAAGGTGAATTTGGGGTAAATGATTGTGTAACTGATGTTTAATTGTATTTTTAAGTTCAAATTGGTTGTAAACAATAGGGTTGGATTTTAAGAAGAATTTAAAAGTGAATAAATTAATATTTGGGATTTTATATTAATTTAATAATGAATTTAATATTATTAAAATGCTATTAAATCAAATTTTTGTCAGAAATGAGCCAGAATGACTTTTAACATGTTTATAAATTTTATATTATTTATTATTGAGTTATTAAAATTTTAAAAGCGAAATTTTACGCGTTTTCGTCAATTTTGAAAATCGTCTGATTTAATAGACGAGTTAAAATAGCCTTCCGGGGCACAGTCTCGAAATTCGATGAAACCAGTTCCATTGGATCCGTAATAGTTAGTTATTATCGGATTTCAATTTTCGTAGTGATCGGAGTTGTCGTGTGACCGTGGCAGCTCGAAACGCATCGAAATCGTTTTAACCGATTTAATTTTAAATTGATCGTTTAAATCCGTAACTCGCTCATATGACCGAATTAGTTTACGAAACCTGTTCCATTGTGTTCGGAATGCGGAAAAACCCTAGAATCGCCTGTCGGAACGTGAGAATCGGAGTTCGTTTGCATAACGGATAAGTCGAGACATTATATTAATTAAATAATATAAAAGTAATTATATATATTTAAAATTTATCTCAAACCCTAGCAATAACGTGAGCCGCCGCTCATTTGCATTCAATGGACGAAAACGTCCAGATTTAATTCTCGAATTTCTCCAAATCTAGTCAATATCTTTGAAAACTTCCAACTGGAGAATTGTGGGGGACTTCGAGATCTAGTGTTTGTACGGTGGTGATGGAGTTTGGCGACGCGGAGGGGAACCGGTTGGCTTCCGTTCATGGCCGGTTCGTGCTCGTGTTGTGAGCATTGGGGACGACCGAGTTGGCCAAGGCTTGGGCCGGTGGGGAAGCAGGCGACGCGCTTCACTGTGGGGCGTTCCGATCGAGTTCGTCGGCGTCGTGGAGGCTGGGGTTGCGAACCCTAAGGGCGGCTTTGATGGGTTAGTTTTGCTGTGTTGTTCGTTCGCGTGGGAGAAGAGAGGTAGACCGCGTTTTCTTTTGAAAAAAAAAAAAAGAAACTTGTTTTTTTTTAAATTTAAATCAAACTTTATAAATTCGTATCTAACTCATACGATATCAGATTGAGACGATTTTGGATCCGTTGGAATCGCAGAGAGACGTACTACGCGATGGTGCAGATCCGGAGTCATTCCGAGGAAGTAGGAATTTGGGTTAAATCGGACATCGTCCGGTTTAATTTAAATTTCGAACGCTCGCCGAAATTCAAAGTGAGTTTTCTCACTCACATCTGGATGCTAGGCATTATAAATAGTTAATATTTAAATATCTGTGTGGATGGCTGAATATAATTGTTATTATCAGTCTGGATTGATATTTATATTGTGATGTGCTAATATTTGTGGATGCAGGGAGAAACAGGTTGGAGGGATCCAACTGGATTCCTCACAATTGTAGCAATTATTTTATAATTGTTAGTGAATACCTGTTTATATGTTGTGATTGATAAATCTGGAAATTTAATTGTGTTGTGAAATTGTTGTATAAAGTATAATCACAGAATTTAAATTATAAATGGATAAATTGTGTTTTTACGAAATAAAATGAATTGTTAAATTTAGAATTTCAAAGAATAAAATTTGAAATCGGATTTGAAAAGAAAAATGTAAATTGGGTCAAATTGGGATTTTGAATATAATGGGAAAATTTATCAATCGATAAATATGAAATATAAATTTTCTGGAAATTTAAATTTATGAAATTATAAATTGTTTAAAATAACGGTGTTTATTTTAATAATGACTAATGTTATCCGAAAATTAAAAATATGTTAAAATGGAGTTTCCGATTATAAATTAACAAGTTCAAATGAAAAATAGAATGTTTTGAAATGCCGTATTTCATTGGAATTTAATTAAGTGAATTGGAAATTTGGCTTCCATTGGAAATTCACCAAAAATGTTTAATTTAAAATGTTTTAAACTATGATTTAAAAATGAATTTCCGGATATGGGAAATTGGGTATGAACTTCGGATGAAGTCATAGTTAAATATGGGATTTGGGATTTATGTTGTAAAACATAATTGACTTGAAATAAATCAGTGGATTTATATGAAAGAGTACTTTGGAATGTTTAGAAACGGGAAAGTGTTTCCCTAGGAAAAACCAAGTAAATGTTTATAAAAAGATTTTATTTAACTAAAGGTTAAGTTTTAAATCGTTTAAAAAAAAGTATTTTTAAGAAATCGTTATTTTTAAAGGAATAAATTAATAATTTTTAATACCGTAATAATTTGGGAGTATATTAGCAATTATTTTACAAATGGATTTATTTAAAAGTTGGTTTTAACTTAAGTTGTTAAAAATTAGTATTTTTCTTCTTATAACGCTATTTTGAATTTAGTTAAACTAAAACCCTTATCTTTAAATCAAAGTTATGTGTTAATAACTAGTTTTCTTCACATATTTTAAATTTATATTTTGAGTAAATAAATAGAAGTAATTTTCATATTTTAAAGTATATTTCAGTATAAAGTATTTTTAACTGTTTTAAATGCAAATTGTTTTATACTTGGTTATTTCCGATGGGAATAAAGGGTAAAGGATTTACCTTGTAAAGGAAGAGTTTGGAAATTGTTTTCAAACGAGTTTTGAAAATGTGAAAATATATCTTTGAAAGATATTAGAAGAAAATAAATAATATGGAGATTATTTATTGTGTGATGGATGTGTATGGATGTTTGTGAACATTAATTGATAGTTAAATCACCGACTATCAATATTGGCCAAATGCGCTGATCGTTTCGAAGAGACCGGGATCGAGTTTCCGTATACCGGGATTCTAGGTCTGGAGACTCGAAAACCACTTCGATCCGGTTTGTACGTTTCGCGAAAACGATTTCGGAGTCGAAGATGGAGCAGTGAAGTGCAAGGGCTAGTCGCTACTAATCCTGAGGATATTTCCAAAATGGATGTAGTAGGAGTAGTGCCTTCGGTTCCGTTCGGACCCGGGACGGACTTATATGGACGAATGCTTTCGTGACATCGTCAGGTGGACGATGGGCATTCTAAGGGATATGTGCTGTAAAGGTATCGTTTAGCCTCAAGCCTCATCAACCGGGAATGACTGAAAATCAGGGGTTATGCAGCAAGGCTTCGTGGGTAGCCCCCACTTGAGAGTAAGGTCATCCCTGTCTAGATGTCCCTTTTTATATTCGGCTTAGTGGTGCGGTTGCTGATCCCAACCGTGGGGTGATTTTACTTGGAATTATCCAGTAAGGGATGATTCCGGCTTTGTGTTGCAGGGGAGCGGGCGTACTCCTCGGTACTGTGATCTAGGCCACGTACTGTGACAGGTGGTACCCCAGTGCCTAGTCATTCGTTGGAAATCCATTCTCCCTACGTGCCTTGTACGAGTTTTGTTTGTATTACCCACGTTGTGGCTAGTATGCCGGAATTTAATAGATGTAACAATTTCGGCTATTTTATAAGTATTTGTAAATAGACATTATTATAATATCAGAGGATTTTTTTATAAAAAGTGTTTTAGCTATCGTAAGGTAAAAACCCGACATGTTTATTTGTGGCGTGGTCTTACGAGATGCTTTTGTTTCAAAGGATTTTTGAAACTTTAATAATCAATTGGGTGTATTTATGATGCGCTGGTATTCCAGACTGACTCGGGTGTTATTTTATTATAATGCTCGGGTTAGACCGAGTATTTTACAGGATAGGTTGCTATGGAGCAGGAGAGGAGCTGGAGTTCGAGACGTATTTCTCGTACTTGTATTATTCCGCTGCTGTGATTGTTGGGATTGTTGACTGGCTATGGTTGGTTGTATTGATATACTCTGATGATGATGTATTGTATATAAACAGATATAGTTTTGATTTGAGTAAAGTTCTATTCTATATATTATATTTTATTCCGCTGCGACTGTGAGGTTTTGATGTTGTTTAGTTCATTCTTCTTCTTCTACCTTCTTTCTTTTCCTACAATCTGTCTTTTCCGGCGTTCGATCGTCGGCATATTATACTGTTGAGTATTTTGTGTCGATTTTCGAGGGCCGAGAAGGGCGGGTCGTCACACTTGGTATCAGAGCTTAGATTGGCGACAACCTAGGCTTTGGTGGGAAAATTACTCATTTTTAAATAGAGTCAGAAGTACTCTATAATGAGTTGAGTGTAATAATAGCTATGAGAGCGTACTTGTTAGTGGATATAAAATTGTTTTTGTACTGTGTTGACTTATCGGTTGAGTGTTTATGAATTCTGGTCGGTGCGGGAAGTACAACCGTATCGATAGGGGTTTCTAAACTCTTAAACAAGATAAACCGACATAGTATTATTTTTAAAGTGGGTAAATGAAATAATTTTACCCAAAATTGTATTTTGATATAAAAAGAAATAATTTTCTAAATTATCATATGTATTGGATGCTTGTTTGGTTGTTTCTTCTATAATCAAATAAGAAATTAAAACATGATCTAAAATTTGAAATGATATGTATAAGAAAATAAGAAGTTAAAATATTAAAATGGTTTATAACCAAATGGAATTGACTGGATATGTTTTGAATAAGAAAAGTAAAAAAAAAAAATTAAAATTAAATTTTGATTTAAACTAGAATTTTGACCCCGGAAATTTTGAAAGGGATTTCAAATGGAATTAAACAAAGTTTTGGGAGTTTGACTTTGTGGAAATGTTAGAAATGTTTTCAAAAGCATTTGTAAGAATGGAGTATATTTTGGGGAAATATTTTTGGATAGAAATTGTTTTGAGGTGGATTTTGGAAGTGGAAAGCACTGAACTCACTGCAGTCGCTGGAAAATAATCCTGATGATGCTGGCCACATCATTAGAATTCATTTTCGAGTTTCTAAAGTGATGGATTGCTACCAAAATAGTTGGTTATGACATTGTTTGGGCTTGTTTGGGAAACAAGTGATTTTGGAATTTTCAAAAAAAAAAAGAAAATTTGTTTGTTAAAAACAGATTGTTTTGGAATTTAGGATTTGATTTGATATATCAAATGGAAATATGTTGATTTTTGTTTCAAATTGGTTTTGAAATAAATCCGGGTAAATTGAATTTTGGAAATTCTATTTTAAAATAAAAATGTGAAAGTTGAAATGATTCAACTATATAACTTGTAAAGGAAAGTTGATTTAAAGAAGAATTGAGTATATATGGAATGTAAATTTACTTTGAATAAATGAAGGTGAATGGAATATATCTGGATTTAACTTATGATAAGTTAAATAAAATTAAGGATTTGAAATTGAATTAAATCTAAATGAATTGGAATTAAAGGGAAGTTGATATAAAGGTGAAGTGTAAATGCTTATGATTGTGCAAATGAATTCATATTCTTAAGCTATTAAGTGTTAAAATTTGACATTGTGATTATAAAAATGTGGATTGGTTTGAAATGAGCAATATAAACTTACAAGTAAATAAGTTGGAGAACTTGAGAATGGAAGATTTGATTTTAACTCAAGTAAAATGGAAATTATAATCACAAATAAAAATGGTTAAGTGGAATGGTGAATTCGAACTTAATTTTAAATGGAATGCAAGGTAAGGTGAAACAATTATAAAATATAAAAGAGGTAAGTGAACTGAAGTTAGTAAATAAGTTGAACTTGGATATGGAAAATTTCGAATCCCTATACTAGTGATTTTGAGTCGTCGTAACGATGTTTTACGCAACATTCGTTTTGACTCAAATAGATGTCAAATTTATGATTTCCTTAAAGAATGAATATATACTTATTATTGTTTTAAGTATATCGAATATTTTCAAATGTTGAAAATAAATGATTTGTGAATTACTTATTTTTAAATAAGTATGGAAATGCTTTTCCAATATGAAATGAACTGTTTTGAGATTTTATCTTCAAAGATAAAATGAAATGTGGAAATTGATTTGAAATTGTTTTCAAACGGTTAAGTGTGGAAATTTTATATCTAGTAAAGATATTTTTGGAAGATGAAATAATATGGAAAATTATTTGGAATCTGATGATGTTGCACATCTTTATTGATAGTTAAATAACCGACTATCAATAATTACCTTTAGATAGGTATTTGTTGTGAATTGGATGAATTTGGATGCCACACTTATTTTTGAATAATCGCTCACTATTCGGGTTAGCCGGGAAAGGACCATGGGGTCGTATAACCCATTCCGAATATGTGATACGTCGTTATGAATCGCATTTGAAGACCGGTGTTGAAGACCGGATATTTTTGAAAACGGAAGGATTACCGTCGAGTTACTCTACATCGGCTGATCTCCGATTTAGAGGTTTTTATCACCCTTAGTGACGGGAAGTCCTGACGTGATTGAAAATTATCCGGATATGCAAGGGCTTCGTTAGAAGTGCCTTCGGTTCTGTTCGATCCCGGAACAGACTTGTATGGATTGTGTGTCTGACATTATAATTTGAGATATAAAGCTGATTTCTTTCAAATACATATCTGTTGGTGGCGGAGAATTTATTCTCTTAGCTTAACACCCTTCTCTGAGACGTACGAGCTCAGAGGTTATGTAGTTGAAATTTATCAGCGATATATCCCAATTTGGTAACGTGGCATACTAAGTGTTGCTGTGAAATGATCAGTGTTTGATCATTTGTGATATGATCATTTGTTTGATCTTATATCTTTGTGATCATAGGTTGATCATTTTGTTTGACCCGAAGCAGGGCTTTTTGAGAAAGCGTAGCTTTGTGGACGAGACTTCATCGAGCCTCACACCCCGGAAATGGTCGAAACAGGAAGGATGCGGCAAGGTTCTAGGGAGTAGCGCCCCTTAGTGTATGTCATTCCTTCTGGATAGAGGTGGTATCATGGTATGGAGCCCAGATACTTAACCTATGTGGTTGCTGCATTATTATCTATGTGGTTTGTTGGAAATCGGGGATCCTCGGGAAGATCGGTTACGATCGGGGGATGGCATACGCGTGTCAGTAGTTACCTATTTTTGCAGAGGTAACCCGGCCTTGTGTTGGCAGAGATCTAACCGTAATGTTAGGTTATTTCTCGGGTCGTCTATTCCAGGGACGTACCCATCGTGGAAAAGGAAGTTCCTTAGCCTGACCATTTGTTGGAAATCCAAACTCCAATACGAACTTTGTACGGTATTAGTTGTAGAACCTGCCATTTACGTACGGTGGTCACCACTGTTTAGATGGTAGCTATAGTAGGCATACGATACTGGTCGTATGTTGGCTAAGATTTATATTATACTTTCGAAATGTTTTCTACACTATGCACTAATAATAATATCAAAAAGAATTTGATTTTGCGTAGTAAGCATCTTTGACTATCATAAGAAGAAATCTCGTTCAATTCTTCGTTTGCATTGTGTGTGTGGTGGGAGGTCTTATGGTAGTTTCATTTTCCAAAAGCATTTCGAATTGACTTTAAAAATTACTTTGTTGTTATAAATAAGAATAACTGTTTTACGATCTCACACCAGTCACCATGACTGACTCGGAGTTTATTGTTTCCCTTCTAAACTCTGGGTGCCCACAAATTTCCACACGGGCAGCCTAGAGTTATATTATCAGGATATTCTGGATATTCTGGAGCTTTGGAAGCAAGCTGGATGACGAGACGTAGTATTTGTATTTGATAGTATTTATTCCGCTGTGTATTCTGTATGAGGACAAGTTATATAACTGTCCATTGTTGTATATTGACTCTGATGACTGATGTATGTATAAACTGATAAAATTCTTTGTTTTAAAGATTATTCATTTATCTATTATATATTGTTCCGCTGCGATATGTGAGATTCTGATATTGTCTCTGTTCTGTATCTGTTGTTGTTTTGTTGTTCTTCTTTCTCTTTCCTTCTATCTTTTCTTCTACCTCTACCTTTTCTTCTTTCTTAAAACCATAACTTTTCGGGTTTCTGGCATTCGATGGCTCAGCAGTCGATAAAGTGAGTATCGATGTTGAATTTTCGAAAGTCGAAAATTTTCGGGATGTTACGGCTGTGTTCTCAAGAGAATTAGTTCTTTGATATATAGGATTGAGTTGCCAGTTCGGATAACTGGAATTCAGTTTATTTCACGTATCTCTGAGGGAATACGTGTTTGATCTGTCATTGGTTGTGGGATCGGCAGTTCAGAAGGATTTGGTAGTTGAGATGGTTTTGAGTTTAGTCTGATATTTTGTTCAGATTTGTAATCTAGATGGGAAGGAGTTCTAGACTATTGTAGATAGTTAGTTAAGATCCTGTAGAACGAGTATCCCGGTATATATATATACTTGGGGAAACTCGAGGAAATTCTATCCAGAATTTGTCTGGATAGTTAAATTTGTTTGATTAAATTGTTTGCTATGATTGTTAGAATATGATTGATATGTATGGTTGCTGTTTGAAATTAAAATTAAAATTTTGCTGGGTTATTAAATTATCTTTGCTTTTAAATTTCGGGGACGAAATTATTTTAAGGGGGGAGGAATGTGATATCCCGGAATTTTGGCAATATCAATTTAATAATCTTTATAAATAATTAAATTGATTTGTTGATTTATTTTATAAATTGACAAGTTTATTCATTTTAAAAGATTAATAACATTTTAATTGGCAAGTTTATTTCTTTAAAAACTAATAACATTTTAATTTGGGAATATCTTTTCTAACAATTTTAAATTGGGAAGATTTATCTTTCTAAAACTTATATATAAATGTTTTATATTTATAATGTATATATATAGGTATATATATTATAAATAGGGAGTCTTTTAAAACTATGTTTTCAAATTATAATATATATGTATATATATATATTGTGATTTGGAGTTATGTATTAAATTCAATATAGTAATTATCAAAGCTAATGTTAAAAGTATTTCCATTTAGAATATATATAATTGTATATATTGAAATGGAAAGAATATTGAATTTGAATTTAATAAAGTATTTTCAAACTTTAATATTTATATAATTTGTAATTTGGAAATTTGTAATTTTACTTAATACTTTTGAAAATGATATTTATGATTTAAATAACAAGAATAATTTCTTATTTAAAAATATATATGTAAGCTTAAGTTTAAATAAGATTTAAATAAGAAGTTCATTTATTTTAATAATCTTTTCTCTTTTAAAATTCAAAATGGTTTGTAAAAATATATATATAGTTAAGCTCAATTTCTCAAGCATATATAAGTATGTTATATTTAATTGATATAAGCATAAGTTATTTTAAATAATTGTTTTTCACATTTGTATATTTATTAAAATCTAAAAGCTTAAATTATAAAAAGAGATAAATACATTATATACTTATAAATATTTCATAAAACATATAAATGTCTTAAATAAATTTATTAAAAACAAGAATAACACTTGTTGGCATATTAGAGTAGTTTAGTGACATTTGTAATTTGCAAACCTATGTGTAAGCTAATTAAAGAGACAAGTGGCTATATTTTAATTTAAGTTTTAAAATAAATAAAATTAGTATGTAAGAAGAAATATCTGTTTTCATTTTTCAGTTTAAGATTATCTTCATTTCTTTCTCCACTAAAATACAATTCGAATCTAAAGATAAGTAAAATCTGAAATCAAATTGCAAAGAAGAAATGTAAAAACTGGAAATTCTAATGCAAACTTAAAGGAGATCAAAGGCAATTCAGTAGCAGTTCCAAATCAATCAACAAGCAACTAAATGCAAGAAATCAAACAGCTAGTACAAATTCAACAAGCAAAAACAAAAGAAATTCAAAACTGGAAAGCCTGGAAACAGAATCTGTTTTCTGTTTTAAATTACTGGTGAGTAAATATTATTTTAAAAACAGAGT
This sequence comes from Allium fistulosum, assembly GCA_030737815.1. NCBI lineage: Eukaryota > Viridiplantae > Streptophyta > Magnoliopsida > Asparagales > Amaryllidaceae > Allium > Allium fistulosum. The sequence goes on along the minus strand of CM060908.1, from coordinate 968,001,406 downwards.
TAAACTTTTTTATATGTGATGATTTATCTGAAATGATTGTAATGTATGCATGTTTGTATATGAGTGTTTGAAATGCCTGTATGATGATAACTTAGTCTCTGTCTCTGTAAAGTGATGACAGTTTTTTGTTTTTATTTTTAAAATCTATATCTCATCTTATAATCACAATTAGCCTTTGATTTATAAATGGAAGATGATGGAAATTATGTAACATCACTAATAAAAATGAGTTCTGGAATTTATATAAAGCATTTGTCTCGAAATTTTATAATATATAGTAAAAATGTAAATTTGGTCCAAAATTTATAAATTAAATTTTAAGTTTTGATTTTATAATTAAATTCAACATAGAAAACCATGAATTTTAATAGCTATATCAAGATTTTTAGATTAGTATTTCGAGAGAATTTTGGGATTTTCTATTTTGGGAATTTTGGTCGATCGGTGGCGAATGGGGATGATCTGGGTGCCGTGGATTAACTCGAAGGTAGAGGGGATGGAGTAGATCATAGGAAAAATGGAGTTGGAATTTATTGATGTGGGGGTTGGCTGGGAATCGAAGAAATAGGGTTTAACACCCTGCTTTTTGGGTGATGTTCAAACGAGTCTCGAGACGTCGAGAGATGGTCGGAGTCGATCGCGTGTCTTCCAATAGGAGCTGGAGGTCGAGAATGAACTACGGTGAGGATGGCGAAGTTTCTAGTGGCATGGAGCAACGGTGACGAGCGATTTCTGGTGATACGTTTGCAAGCTGATGGGTTCCAGGTTCGAATTCGTTTCTCATTCGTATCGAGAAAATTGGGTTGGTCGTACGTGAAGTCGTGATGGTATCTGACTTGTCGAAGGTCGGAGTAGTGATCTCCGACGATCAATAAAGGTGTGCACGTGCACAAGCACGAGCGCGTGCATCTGGTATATGGGTTTGGAGAAGATAGCTTTGCTCGGGTTTTCGTTCGGGTGTTGTTCGAGTTTTACTCGAAGTGAGATGATACGTGGGTAGCTTCGAGAGTTACTTCGAGTTTTCTAACATTTTACCCGGGTTTTGGTGGGAGCAAGCATTATGATTTTAAAAGAAATGTTTTAATGTTTTAAAACAAAAGAAACTTGTCTTTGTAATGGTTCCTAAGTTTTAAAATCAAAGGTTAAACCAGTTTTTAATTTGTAAAATACCTTTGTTTCAAAAATTAATGTTCTAACAAGTTTTTAATATTTAAATTGATAAGTTTTTAAAAGGGTAAATAAATAGATTTTCAAAATGTTTATTTGTATTAAAGTTAATTTAATAACTTTGGAAGTTTTAAAGATTTTGAAGTCGAGTAAAAGTTTATAATGCTTTAATCTTAATTGATTTCTAAAATGTTTTATTTTAAATAAAGTTTAAATGATAAGGATTTAAATAAATCAATTATAATAAAGAATTTATCTTAAGTAATTAAGAGATTTAATTAATTAAGATAATTAATATGGGAAGATAATTAAATAGTTGGTCAATTTAATTTATTTAATTAAGATAAATGGTTTTTCTTAAATAAGATCTTTAAAATATAAGGATTAAGAAATTAGTTAGTTTAATTTAAATAATTAGTTAAATAATTAACTAAGAAATTAATTAGTGATTAATTAAAGATAATCACTTATAAATTAATTAAGTACAATTAATTGATTAAGTAATTAAGGAATAATTACTGGATGTAATTTAGTAAAGGTAAATTATTTAATAAAGTAATTAGAGAATAATTATTTTATAAAAGTAATTAAATAGAAGTAATTAAGGTTAATTACCTAGTGTTATTAATTAAATAAATTATTAAAGGATTAAGATTAATTAATAAGGTAATTAATTATTTGTTAAGGTAATTAATTAAAAATAATTAATTAATGAAAGTAATTAAGGGAAGATTAATTACTGGATTAGATTAATCAAAGGTGATTAATAATTATGGATTAATTAAGAATAATTAATTAATGTAATTAATAAAATAATTAAAGATGTAATTAGGATCATTAGTTTATAATTAATTAATGATGTAATTAAGAGTAGATTAATTAAGATTAATTAATCAAATGATAAATGTTTAATTGTAATTAACTAAAGATTAATTAAAAATTGATAATTAATTAATTGTAATTAATTAAGGGTTTAAGTAATTGATTTTATAATTAATTAATTAATGAAGTAATTAAAGGTTAATTACTATAATTGGTTAAGAATAATTAATTTGTGAAATTAATTAAAGATAATTACTTAAATGTAATTAAAATATAATTAATCAAGGTGATTAATTAAAGTGGATAATTAGAGAATGATTAATTAATTTATTTAATTAATGATTATATAAGTAAGATTTATAATGAAGTAATTAATTTAATTAATTTTAAATTAATTAAGAGATGAAGTAATTAATTTAATTCACTTTAAATTAATTAAAGAGAGAGATAGTTAATTTAATTCATTTTAAATTAATTATGTTGTGATTAAGTAAATCATTGCTTATATAAGAATGGATGACATTTATTTGTCTTGAATGGATGTAATCTCAGAAATGAGATAAGTAATGTGGTGTGATATGAATGCTTGGTTGCATTATGATGGTAATATAGATTAACTATTGTGATGTTGATATGGATTACCTATTTTGTTATGAATCATTTGTTTATTTGATAATGTGATTATCAATTGTGATTTGTGAATTATCTATCTGTATGAATATAGATAAGTTAAATTGTTTAAACCTTTAAACAACTTGGCCTTAAAAGATACGTTTTGGATTTCGATGAGACCGGGATCGGGTTTCCGTATACCAGTATTCCAGGTCTGGAGACCCAAATACCACATCGATCCAAATTAACGATAGGTCGTGAATCTCAAGTGAAGATGAAGATTCAGAGTGCAAGGGTTATTGTCGTTAACTCTGAGGGTGATTCCAAAACGAGTGTAACGAGATAATGCCTTCGGTTTCGTTCGAACCCGGAACGAACTTGTATGGATTGAATGCTTTCAACACATCGTCAGGCAGACGATGAGCATTCTAAGTGATATGTTCTGATTAAAGGTAATCGTAACCTCAAGCCTCATCAACCGGGAATGGCTAAAACAGGGGAGGTGCAGCAAGGCTTCGTGGGTAGCGCCCACTGAGAGCAAGATAGATCCCTGTCTAGAGGTCCCTTTCTATATTTCGGCTTAGTGGGTAGTTGGAACTGCAGCCAACTACGGGGTTGTCTTGTTCGGGATTATCCAGTAAGGGATGGTTCCGGCTTTGTGTTGCAGGGGAGCGGGCGTACTCCTCGGTACGGTGATCTAGGCCACGTACTGTGACGGGCGGTACCCCAGTAGCCCTGCCATTGTATGGAATCCAAAATCCAATAAGTGCCAACGGACTTGTTTGTATAACCCACTTTGTGGCTAGTATGCTGGAATTTAATAATGTAACAATTTCAGCTATTTCATATTTACTTGAAAACCCTAGACCCTATTATAATACAATCAGATTTCCTATCAAATGTTTTAGTTAGCGTAAGGTAAAAACTTACCCATGTTTATCTGTGGGGAGTCTTACGTGACACTTTTGTTTCCAAAGGTTTTCAAAGTTAAGCAATTTAACCGTTTACTCACACCAGACCCATGTCTGACCCAAGTGTTTATTTTCTGTTTTATTAAACTCTTGGGTACTCATATTTGTATGAGTAGTCAAGGGGATTCAGGTTAGTCTTGACAAATACTGGAGGAGCTGTGGAGCAGGAGGCTTCAGCGTGTAGATATATAGAGTTTCCACTGTGATGATGTATTGTATTTATGTACTTGTGTTGTATAATAGACAGAAGTTTATAACTGTCTATTCTGTGATGTATAAGTTGTGTACTCTGATGTATATGATACTATGTAATATCTTATGTGATATAATATATTTCTTGTTCCGCTGTGAGATTTCTGATGTGTTGTTGTTCTTTCTTCTTTTCTTTTCTTCTTCTATCCCTTTCTTTCTTCATAATGATGCGTCTTTCTGGGCAGAGAAGGGCGGGTCGTTACATTAAAGGAACTCAAATCAAATAGAATTCTAATTCGAAGATAGGCTCGATCAAAGATGAGATAATTATATTTCAAAATAGAAGATGAATATACTTATATAAACCGCGGGCGACCATAACCGGGTCAACCGTGACTTCAAGAACAAGATTGATGCAGAATTCCAAGAAAAATCAACATTCGATCGCAAGAGATAGCGACATCTAAACCAAAGATATAAATATCTCCGGTGAATCAACGCCAATTGTGAAGGAGTTTCACCCATTCACACTCATTCAAAGATTAGTGGGATCCTATTCTTATAGAGATCATTCGAAGTGGAGTTATGGTATACTCCAGAATCAAAAGGATACAAATAGGAAGAGACAAGAATGAGTTTTGGAACCGTAGGGAACGTTCCAAAGTTCAAAGAAATCCTAATCGAAGCAAATCCCCACCAAGATTAGAGATATATAACCTATATCGATACAAAAGAATTTCCATTCAAAATTTGGAGAGACTCGAATTCATAACATACGAAAACAGAAGCATAAATGTCTCCAGTTTGACAACTTCAGCTAAGCAAAAGATACAATAGAGTTCGCTTAAAGCAACCTAACATACAATAGATAACAAAAGGTCCACAGATTTACCACTTCTACATAAACAAGGCATCAGTATTAATTCTTCCAGGTGGTACATCAACGGGTCCAGAACACTCCCCCTCAATGTGCCCCCAACATCTGCATTTCTGGCATAGGTGCACTACACCACCATCTTCCTTCATGAACTGCGGGTACGCAACCTTCTTTCCATACTTTCGCACAGAACAATTTCTGGCTATATGCCCAGGCCTCTTACAGTGATAGCAAATGGTTGATTGGTTGACTGATGTAGTGGGTGCAGATTTCACTTTCTTCACCTTCTGGCAGCGACTGGGAAAGTGCCCCTCACTACGGCATCTAAAGCAAAAGATCTTCGATCGAAAACGCTTGCCCTCCTTCTTCTTTCCTGCATTCCTTTTCCCGCACATGGCTGCATAGTGTCCCTTTTCCTGACACCGATAACAAATGACATGGTCATAAGGACCCGGTTCTGCTCTTTCTCTCCACAGCCTCTCTTGTTCCTCGATTGCTTCCTCCCGTTCCTTACGGGCCAGTGCTCTTCGTGCCCGACGGACTGCTTTCTGCTCTTCTGATTTTGCCATTACAAAATAGTTTCCTATCATTCAAATATTCAATGAGTCCAAAATCAACAAGATAGAAGTTCAAAATTTAAGGGGAAATTAAATCAAAGGGAGTTTCAAAACAAAAGGGAAAGGACTCGAACGAAGATAAGATAATTAAAATTCAAAAAGAGAAGATGGATATACTCAAATAAGAATATAATTAGGGAGAGGCCAGAACGACAGTGATTCCGCAAATCAATTTACCATATATGTTAAGTTTGCCTAGAACCTGGCTCTGATACCAACTGTAACGACCTGCTATTTTGGACCATTCAAAATATCAGATTGTTATTTAAATTTGGCAAAACTCAGCATATGCAGTAAATAAATCAATCACAGAATCACAGACACAGAGTAATACAATAATACGCAGCGGAATAGATAAAATAGTAGTTCATGAAGCTACTATATAAACATCAGAGTTAAAATAAATACAACAGAATATCTCAAATACAATGAAGTCTTCAGTACAGATAAATGACTTCTCCGAACAAATCGACTAGAAGAGCCGAAAGCTGAGGTGATAGTTGGATCTCCAAAGGAAGCTCCAAACTCCAAAGATGAGTCTCAAATACTGTATCACTCGGTCTGACCCGAGCGTAAAGCAAAATACAAAACACTCGAGTCAGGATTAACATTCTTATACTAATAAATCCAACCCAAGTGAAATATCAACTGAAATACAAGTAACTTAAAGGATGTTTGGGATAACCATCCTCTAAGGATCCGTGGAACTATCGACAAGGTGGGAATATACACTATGACACCGTGGTCATTTTAAATTTATTTACTTCAAAATCAAAATATCATTTTCATTTCAAATATATCTATTTTCCAAAATAGTGTATGTTCATTTAATAATTTATAAAGTAAAGTATTTAAAATTTCCTCAAGTCTCACAAATCGATTAACTCAAATTCCAAATTCAAATTTATTCAAAGCTCAATTCATCAATTCAATTCAGTTCTAAATATACCATTTAAATTTTCAATATATTTCAAAGCATTAATATTCAACATTTTCAAAGTTAAATTTAACAGTTTCATATAGCACTTGATTTAACTTTATTATTATTTAATCAGGGAATATTCACTTAATAAATTCAATATCATTTAACTAGCCTTAAATTTCATTTTTACTAAGTATTTCCTTAAATTTATTTAAACAAGAAATATTCATTTAATTATTTAAATCAAACTCAAGTTATAAATCATATCTTAAATTACAATTTCAATAAGCTTTATATTGGTTTAATTAATTAAAAATCCTTTACTAAATTCAAATTATCTTCCCAACCTTAACTTATTCAAATTTTTACCAAATATTTTGAAATATAAATTTTATACTTAACATATTATATGTATTAAATCCATCTTAATTAAATATCATTATTAAATCTATATATCATTACCATTTATATAAAATTTTAAGAATCAACAGTTGTTAAAATCATATATTTCTTTCCAAAACCATAGAATTCATTTTTTTTATTTATATATATGGACCAACGGTGTCTGTATATATATTTATCATATGGTTAAGTGATACGGATATTTATCATTTCAATCCGAAATTTAAATATATACGGGTAGATATCATTTCGACCCATAATTCCAATTTCAATTCAAATGAAAATCGCTTGGGTTTATCATTTCAACCCATAACGAAATTCTCCTATTCTAAAGTCCGTTCGGGTATGTATCATTTCAACCCATAGTGAATTCTATACTAACAGGGAACTTGCAGAGTGATAACAGATAATAAAATAATAACAGGCATATATCATCAATAATTTGAATAAAATATAAACAACAGGATATGGTGTCATATCCCACAGGTGAACAGTTACAGATAATAGCATATTTAACAATTTAAATAACTACAGCAGCATATTTCAATTGTCGTTTCAATTGAAATCAAATTTAATAAATAAAAGAACGCTAATCGTGAGTGATTGCTCACCTTTCGAGGCTAGAGATATTGGACACTGAAATGAGTTTCGAATCCAAGCACGAATTCCAAAGTAACGCTAGATTGGCACGAATTTGACGATCAAAGCTGATGACAAAGAATTGACGACATCAAATCAGAATTGGGTCGATGAAGATAGATGGGTATAAGTGGACTTATAGATAAATATATATATATAAAAATTATATTCAAAATCTAACCAATTGTTAAATTAAATATGTATATTTCAGAAATCCATTGTTTAAATAAACACATAAAATAAAACAACCTTATCTACATATTAAAATTTGAAATTATATATATATATATATATATATGAACTTACCTAAGACGGCACTTTAAATAGAAAAATGTACACCTCATATATTGTTAAAAGAAAATGTAAACAAACACAAATAGACGCACATCACTTATATACTAAATATACAATGCATAAATATATAGACCCAAGCTGGTAAAAAAAGCAACCAAAAATCTACACTAGGAAACAGCGAATATGCCTTATAATGTGTATATAACTTCTGACAAAATAATTATAACAGCACACAGGCTCAAATATATGAATACACTACTTCTCTTCGAGAAATCATATAAAAACATATATTAATATACTTATAAAATAGTCAAAGATATTGATAACTTTGAATTCTCATATACTTGCAGAAAAATGAAGAATATATATATATATTGTATTTACTTTAAAACAAACATACTACAACTTTGAATTTTTAAACCAATATGATGCAATCAGACAAGATAATGAGGTTGTAAACAATATATGTAAAGCCCAACCGACCCTAAATATAATTGAATATATATGCAGACACTAGCATATATTCAAAGTGCAAAATGTATATCCATAGACATATAAACGAATGGGTGCAGACCATATAGGAACTTGTGTAAGCTTATATAATATATACTATCGACACGTTGTTAAATAGGACCCTTACCTTTATAATAAAAATCAACTATGTTCTCAAATATAAACCAACAGCTCATATATAACTTAGATGTCCTACTTTTATACAGAACCTATTACATGTATAACCCGTTGAAACCCATATATGCACATAAACAACAAGTTTCGTATAATCATATGAAATGTATAACTCATATCTTATAATATATAAAAGACATACATATTATTCTTTATGTCAATATTGGTTATAAAACAGCACAAATCTTCTATATTGTAATATAATTATAGGTCAACAGATCGTATATTTATGACTAACAAAAAAAAAACAAAAAAAAAACAAAAACAAAAAAACAAAAACAAAAATCTATATAGCCAAACAAAAATGTTTTCATAAACATGTATAAATAATAGATTATATATGTACAAACATATCGAAAGTAAATTCTATATTTATTTTATTACAACAGTATTACTTAATTTAAACACGTAAATATATATATATAGATATAAAATCAAATATACTTCAACCTATATAAAACTGTAAACAAATTATATATATAAACAAAAGAGATCTTAGTATAAACAACTCACTTATATTGTATATAAAACAGAGGGGCTGCACGCAAGTAAGAAGGGAAAATTAATAGACAAAAGTTTATAGATATACTCACCCAAAAGCTGGTATAAACATATGAGAAAATGAAGGAGGCTAGGTGAGTTCGGCCATGCAAACGTAGTCTCCAATGCAAACCGGAATTTTATTCTCCTCTTTATATTCTTATTTAAAAATTATATGATTTGGGATGGCTGACGTGTTGGATGTGGAGGAAACAGTGAAGAGGAAGAGAGGGGGAAAAGAAGTGAGGGTGTCAGGTCACAGAAGATGCATGCGATTAGGATATTTGCATGGAGGAAAGGGTGGAGGAAGATGAAGGCTTCAGGTGGATCTAAAAAATATATTTCTTTACACTTCCCTTATGAATATTTTATTGAAGGAAAGAACGGTAGAATAGGAATGGCAACGAATAGAAAGGAATAAGAATAGCCCGTGGATAAGATTTGAAATGGCAACGGCCACTCACTCGAATTTCAGAAATTAATAAAAGCAAACGGCTGAATTTTAGTCAATAAAGAATATTATAATAAATGCTAGTTGCTGTAAATTCCGGTTTGAAATTTGAATGGACACCACTATTAAAAGTGTAAAAGTGGTACCCGTACAGTTAACCGTTTTTCACGGGTTTCACCACATATCGAAATTCAAAACAAAGAATTGAATATACTACGGAGATCTACACGATGAGGCGAACAAAACGATATACAGATATTAGTGGTACGATCATCCGATCAAAAATCGATAATCGGTACCAGAAATGCTGCTATTCTGCCATAATTAAGATAAACGGAGCAATAGAAGTCCAAATTTGACGAAACGAAGACTGATGTTTCACTCAGAAGATGATTTAGAAATTTATTGTATAAAAATATTCAAGTTTGGAAAACATTTTATTTTCATCAAAAATTAACTGACTTAAATTGAAATAGAATTTCACCAGAAAATAAACTTTAATATTATCAGATGAAAATTTACCAGTTGCTATGTTTTTAAATACGTATCCCAAATATAACATTTTTATTTCAAAATTTATTGTTTAAAATTTCACAAAAATTCAATAAATTACGTTATCAAAATTTTTAAAATTTACGGGTCGTTACAAAATACTCTCAATCTATATGAATTTCCAGCATTCGAATTAATTTGAGATTAACCTAAAAAAATCTGCTAAAAAAATTACCTATCTGTCGAAGTCACGCCCAGATCGAACATCACCTCAACTCCGTTCCAGTCACGACAGCCCTCCACCAGCTCGACTGAACTCGAGCCCCCAACCTCGTCGACATCGACCAAAAATTGCAGAGCTTCTTTCCCCCAAACCAAGATTCGAGGTCCACGCATCGCTCACCACCACATCGCTCTGCCCAGAGCCTCCATCGCTTACTCGGCTACACCGTAATCACAGAGCCACCAACTATTGAACGCACCGCCCAAAGCAGCCCCGACCCTACCTTCGACATCGAGACGACCTCCCAAAACTGTCGCGAACCCCTACATCGATTGTTGACTAACTCGCGACATCATCGGAGCCACGACGAGGCTCTCCCTCTCGCGCGATGATGGTAGCCGCCAATTTTTTTTTTATTTGAATATATCGAAGTCGGGTTTCGATTTTTGAGAGAGGGGGCACGTGGTGGAATACAAGAGGTAAATGGGGAGGGAACGAACAATTGAAAGGGAAGAAGTATCTGCCATGATTTGTTTTCGCGATTGAATAGAAGGAGGAGAATAGCACGCGGCCATAAATTTTCTTTTCAACGAAATGATGAAGTGTTCTGCTGTGAACGAAATAAAAGGGACAAGATGCGTACGTGCTTGGAAAAGGCAGGAGACAAAGTAGGCAGTAGGGTGGCTGAGTTGACCAAAAATTTAAATTAAAAATGAATTTGAATTTGATTTTATTCTGATGCGTTTGCATATCGTACGGTCACGTATTAACTCTGAAAAATACGAAAATTGAAATCCTGTAATAACAAACTATTACGGACCCAATGAAACTGGTTTCGTCGAATTCTGAGACTGCGCCTCGGACGGCTATTTTTAAATATTGATTCGAACGATATAATTTCAAACTGAACAATTCACTTCCAAATTCGATTCTGAAGCTTCTATTATCTTCAGTGTTATCAATACGAATTTTAAAAGCTTTCAAAATATTTTTCTTCAACTTAAAATTGAAGATTTAAATTTTTATTCAACTTTCAATTGATTAAATTTTATAATTTAATCGCCAATTTCAAAGTTATATCGGGGATTCAAATTAAATCATCGTTCAAATATTTAAAATTAATTAAATATTCTCTGTGATATCCCGGAAATTTGGCAATATCAATTTAATAATATTTATTAATAATTAAATTGATTTGTTGATTTATTTTATAAATTGACAAGTTTAATTCTTTTAAAGGTTAATAATATTTTTAACTGGCAAATTTATTTCTTTTGAAAACTAATAACATTTTAATTTGGCAATATCTTTTCTAACAATTTTAAATTGAGAAGATTTATCTTTCTAAAACTTATATAAAATGTTTATATTTATAATGTATATATATATATATATATATATTGGTATATATATATTATAAATAGGGAGTCTTTAAGTTAAATAAAAGTTATGTTTTCAAATTATAATATATATGTATTAGAAATGTAGAAGCTTAATTTATAAAAGATAAATACATTTTATACTTGTAAATATTTCATAAATAAAAATATATAACTTAAATAAATTAATAAAGAAAAGAATTAACACTTGTAAATCAATAATGAAGTATTAACACTTATAAGACACTTGTAAAGAAAATAGGCATATGTGTAAGTTAATTAACCTCTAAGAAGGACAAATGTCCACATTTTCTTTTTAATAATTAAATTAAATAAATAACATATGAAAGAAGAAATATATTTTTACTTTCAGCTGAATTAATCTATCTTCACTTCTTTCTCCACAAAAAAAAAAATACAATTCGAATCTAAAATCAAAAAGAAAAGTGAAAACCTGGAAATCAAAATTGAAAGCAAAGCAAAATCTAGAAATTTCAAATGAAAATCAAAGAAAGAAGATCAAGACAACAGCAATTTCAAATCTTCAATATGCAATCTAAAGACATGCAATCAGAGAAATAAATCAACAGCAAGTTTAAATTCATAGCAGCTAGATTCAAATTCAACTAATCAAAAGAAGTTCAAAAATCTGGAACATCAGCCTGGAAACAAATCTGTCTTCTGTTCTCTGTTCCCTGATAAACAAGTGAGTAAACTTTATTTAAAAACTGATTTAAAATCTGAAATTTAAACTATGATGCAAGTCTTGTTGTTGGCATAAATATCTGGATTGGAATGCATGTATATTTATGAATATCCCGTGCTCTGTTTAACAAGTGAGTAAACACTATTTTAAAAACAGTAAAATCTATTTCTAGGTTTGTATGTGAGATGAATGTGTAGTGATATGGTATGCATTGTTTACATGAATGATTGGAATGAATGCATGTGAATAAATTGTTATACTGGTGTAATGTTATATATCTTCTTCTCTGTTCTTGTTACAGGTTATGGTTTGATATTATAAATTAAAAATCTCACAATAGAATCTATATTTGACTTTGATGTGTAAATGAAAGATGTTTGTTGAAGTATAATAAAGCTTATAAAAATAGTTCCAGGGTTGTAAATTCGATAGATAATTTTTAAAAATAAATATAACAGTGAAAGACACATATATGTCAAAATTTAATTTATTTAATTTTAGATTTAGTTTGCATAGTCGTATTCGTGGCAGAGAATCGTGAATTTAGGTGGTTTAAACATGATTTTTAAGATTGGGATGATTGAGATTTTTCGAGTTGAACAGAAAAGTTATTTCAGTCAATATCTGATGATCGGCGACGTTGGGGTGCTTGATATTTGGGCTGGAGATGGTCTGAGGGATGGGGGTCTCAGGAAAAATACTGGTAGTATTTATCGTTGGTCGAGGCGGTGGGATTTTGGCGAAGTAGGGTTTTAGGCTGCTTTTAAATGGGTTGAACTGTTGAGGAATTTGCGACGTGGGTGATGATGCGGAGGCGATCGCGAAGGGGTGGTAGGGTGGTTCGTGACGTGGTGATGCTCTGGTGATGTTGGCCGAGTTCATCGATGAGGGAGTCGACGGCGTTGGGGGAAGTTGCGGTCGAAGTTGGGTTCAGTTTTTCGACCGAGGAGCGAAATTTCGATTCGCGAGTCATTTCTTCGATCTGGGTTAAGATTTTGTCTCACTCGCGATCGTGTGATGGTGTTCGATGGTCGCGACGACCTAGGTTGGCCGGAGTTAGTGGGAGACGTGCACGTGCACGATTTTTGTGCACGATTTTTGTGCACTGGATATTTGAATTGGGGAAGACGAGTTTCGACTCGAAGGACCTTCGCGTTCCCTCGTGATCGACTCGAAGAAGAAATGAGAGGCTGGGAAACTCGGGGGCTGGCTCGTGTAGAATGAGGTGTTGCTCGGGTTTCTCGGTGACAAACTCGAAGCCAGGTAGTTGGGGAAAGCTCAGTATTTAGGTGGTATAGCTGAAATGTAAATGCAGATTTTACAAGTTGTTTAAATTAAAATAAAAGTCGAGTTAAGTTATAGAACAAGTTTATAAAGGAAACGCAATATAAAGTTAAACTTGTTGTTTTAAATATGAAAATAAATCAAACATTTGGAAGTGGAAATTTAATTTATATTTCAAATTTAAGTGTGTTTTAAGATGATTGTTTTTGAAAACAATTATCTAATTAAATTGAAGTTCAATTTAAAAGAATGTTTTTAAGATATTAAATCAAAGTTTAGGTTAAAATTCTAAGTAATAATTTAAAGACTAAGTTTTCAAATTTATATTGAAAATATTTAAGTTTAAATTAAATGTTTAAGGTGTCTTAAATTTTAAAATTGATTTCTAAATGTTTTATTTTCAAATAAGGTTATGGTTATTAATTTTGGGAACCCAATAGAATAATTTGTTGTTAAGATTATTTAAAATTTGATTTAATTCAAATAATTTAATTATGAAGATAAATAAGGTTAATTTATCTTTGTTATTAACTTGAGGATACTTATTTAATATAATTTGTTAATAAGTTAAAGTTTAGTTAAGAATAATGTTTCTTAATTTATTAAGGATTTTTAAATATAAATTGTAAATTAATTAATTGTTTAAATTATTTTAAACAATTAGTTAATTATTTATTTAATTTTAAATAATCACTTAATTATGATTTAATTAAGTATGATTACTTAATAAAGAAATTATTAGTTAATTATTGAATATAATCACTTATGGAAGTAATTAAATGGAAATTACTCATAAGAGTAATTAGTTGAAGTAATTAATGGATATTCATTTGATTAAGGAATTAATTAATATAATTGTTTTAAAGTTAATTAATTATGAGGTAATTAAATAAGAAGTGATTAAGGTTAATTACCTAGTGTTATTAATTAAATAATTTATTTAATTAAAGGATTAAGGTTAATTAATAAGGTAATTAATTATTTGTTAAGGTAATTAATTAAAAGGTAATTAACTAAGGGAAGTAATTAAGGGAAGTTAATTACTGGATTATATTAATCAAAGGTGATTAATAATTATGATTAATTAAGAATAATTACTTAATGTAATTAATAAAATAATTAAAGGTGTAATTAAAGATCATTAGTTTATAATTAATGATTTAATTAAGAATTGATTAATTAAGATTAATAAATCAAATGATAAGTGATTAATTATAATTAATTAAGGCTTAAAGTAATTGATTATAATTAATTAATTAATGAAGTAATTAAAGGTTAATTACTGTATTTGATTAAGAATAATTAATTTGTGAAATTAATTAAAGATAATTACTTAAAGGTAATTAAAGTATAATTAATCAAGGTGATTAATTAAAGTGGATAATTAGAGAAAGATTAATTAATTTATTGGTAATTAATTAATGATTATATAAGTAAGATTTATGATGAAGTAATTAATTTAATTTATTTTAAATTAATTAGAAATGAAGTAATTAATTTAATTCACTTTAAATTAATTAAAGATATAGATAGTTAATTTAATTCATTTTAAATTAATTATCTTATGATTAAGTAAATCATTGCTTATATAAGAATGAATGACATTGATTGTCTTGAATGGATGTAATCTCAGAAATGAGATAAGATATTGTGTGATATGAATACTTGGTTGCATTATGATGATAATATAGATTAACTATTGTGATGTTGATATGGATTACCTATTTGGTTATGAATCATCTGTTTAATTGATAATGTGATTATCAGTTGTGAATTGTGAATTATCTATCTGTATGAATATAGATAAGTTAAATTGTTTAAACCTTTAAACAACTTGGCCTTAAAAGATACGTTTTGGATTTCGATGAGACCGGGATCGGGTTTCCGTATACCGGAATTCCAGGTCTGGAGACCCGAATACCACATCGATCCAAATTTACGATAGGTCGTGAATCTCAAGTGAAGATGAAGATTCAGAGTGCAAGGGTTATTGTCGTTAACTTTGAGGGTGATTCCAAAACGAGTGTAACGAGATAATGCCTTCGGTTTCGTTCGAACCCGGAACGAACTTGTATGGATTGAATGCTTTCAGCACATCGTCAGGCGGACGATGAGCATTCTAAGTGATATGTTCTGATTAAAGGTAATCGTAACCTCAAGCCTCATCAACCGGGAATGGCTAAAACAGGGGAGGTGCAGCAAGGCTTCGTGGGTAGCACCCACTGAGAGCAAGATAGATCCCTGTCTAGAGGTCCCTTTTCTTTTATTCGGCTTAGTGTGTGGTTGGTCGCGCCAACCACGGGATTGTCTTGTTCGGGATTATCCAGTAAGGGATGGTTCCGGCTTTGTGTTGCAGGGGAGCGGGCGTACTCCTCGGTACGGTGATCTAGGCCACGTACTGTGACGGGCGGTACCCCAGTAGCCCTGCCATTGTATGGAATCCAAACTCCAATAAGTGCCGTACGTATTAGTTGTGCCCAACTATGTTGGAATGTGAGATGTAAGCATTTCAGCTATTTCTGTATTTTACTTGAAAACCCTAGACCCTATTATAATACAATCAGATTTCCTATCAAATGTTTTGGTTAGCGTAAGGTAAAAACTTTTCCATGTTTATGTGTGGGAAGTCTTACGTGATACTTTGTTTTCAAAGGGTTTTGAAGTTAAACAATTTTAACCCGTTTACTCACACCAGACCCATGTCTGACCCAAGTGTTTATTTTCTGTTTTATTAAACCTTGGGTACTCAATTTTTACGAGTAGCCAAGGGATTCAGGTTAGTCTTGACGAATTCTGGAGGAGCTGTGGAGCAGGAGGCTTCAGCGTGTAGATATATAGAGTTTCCGCTGTGTATGATGTATCGTATTTATGTAGTTGTGTTGTATAATAGACAGAAGTTTATAACTGTCTATATTGTGATGTATAAATCGTGTACTCTGATGTATATGATACTATGTAATATCTTATGTGATAATATATTTCTCGTTCCGCTGTGAGATTTCTGATGTGTTGTTGTTCTCTCTTCTTTTCTTTTCTTCTTCTATCCCTTTTCTTTCTTCATAATGATGCGACTTTCTGGGCATAGGAAGTCGGGTCGTTACATTTGGTATCAGAGCAGTAGGTTGAGTGAATACCTAGGCTCTGAAGTGGTGTCTATCTTGAGAGCGCGTAATTGTTAATTATATAAAAATGGTTTTATATTGTGTTAATTGATCGGTTGAGTGGTATATGGATTCTGGTCAATACGAGTAGCTAACGTTATTGATAGGGATCTCTAAACACTTGAACCAGGTCAACGGACACAATATTGTTTTAAAGAGGTAAATGAAATAATTTTACCCAGAAATAATTTCTATATAAAAAGATCATTTTAAATAAATATATATATATATATATATGTATTTCTACCTATTTGTTGGGTTACCTGTTCGGGTTTTCCAATATGAGTTATAAAGGTAGATAGGGTGGTAGTGTGTGTAACACAATTACCAATGGTTAGAGTTTGAGTGTTGAGGTTGGAAGTGTAATTGTCGAGACTGTAGACCTAATACTGTCTCGAGTAAACTTTGTTGTGATGTAAAGATTTCATCAATCTCCGAAGGAAACTGTTTAAGTTCGGAGTTTATCTTTGAAGTTGGATGAATAGAGTAGATCTATTGGATGAGCAGAAGCGAGTGATGGTATCTCAGGTAATAGTAGCTGTGTGATGAGACGCAGTGACTATGGATGTTCCCGAAGATGTTTTCTTTGGAACAAGTTGTGGAAGTAGATCTGTTTCGGTGTTGTGGCTGGGTCCAGCGGGGTGTTTCTTTTTGCTTTGAAGTCCGAGTTTCTCAAAGAGTTTCGGATAAGAAGTCTTTGGTATCTGTGACAGCAGTGCAGCTCGGAGTGTTCTGTGTGTTAGCAGGAAGTTTCTGGCTGAGTAGTTTTTCTGAAGTTGGAGTCCAGAAGCAGCTGAGTGAATCCATTTCTTCGATGGATTGGTTAGTCAAATATAAGCTGTTCTGATTTGTGAAGAGAGAACAGTATCTGTGGAAGTTAGGTCGAGTTGATCGCAAAAGAGACTTGCGATTGTTTGAGTGTTCTTTTGGGTTATTGGAGATTGAGATTCCATATCGACTTGATTCGTGGAGTTACCGGAAGTTCAGCTTAGTAGAAGGATGTCACCGAGAGAAAAATTTGGTGAAGCAGCTCAGAATTCTTTGGAGAGGGATTGATCAGTTCTAATTTTCTAGAGGGGATTCTGCTAGGATGTTTTGACCAAATTGAATGGAGTCGCTAAGATTTTATGGTATGGTGAACTGTGGATGATCAAGTTTGTGCTCGAGTTTCTCCGACGGCATTCTCATCTGTTCCAGATCAGAGTTGTGCAGCGAAAGCAAGATAACAGCTATTCTAGAGTGGGAGCAACCGAGAGTTGTAATTTTCTTCGAGTAGAGGATTTCTATAGGAAATTCAAGTGTATCTCTAAGTTGAAGGAATTTTCAGGATTTGGAGGTAAAGTTGTCAAGTGCAACTGTTTTGACTATTTCAGATAGGAGAGGTAGTTCGAAGTTCTCTAATGTTTGTAGAATAGAGTTGTGTTTTGGATTTCGGCATATTTTTGAGAAACCATTTTGTTGAGTAGGATCCGGAAATTGGTTTGATGTTGGTCTAATCTGTTTCAAGAAGCATCAGCAAGGGTTAAGCTGATCAGGAAGAATGAAGTGACTCAGGATCGTCAAAGGAGTTATGCAGTTAAGAATTGATGGAATTTGGAAATTGATGTTGAAATTGGATATTGTTTTAAGTTTTTCTCCGATCAAAGGAGATATAAGATTTGGTAAGACTGGAGAGTAAGCTCCGGAAGTATTATGAGATTTTTCTGTGTTCTTTGGAGATTAGATTTTGATCCCCAGGATTGAGTTGCCAGTTCGGATAACTGGAATTCATTTTATTTCACATATCTCTGAGGAATATGTGTATGATTCATCGAGTGATGAAATCAGCAGTTCAGAAGGATTTGGTAGTTGAGATGGTTTTGAGTTTAGTCTGATATTTTGTTCAGGTTTGTAATCTAGATGGGAAGGAGTTCTAGACTATTGTAGATAGTTAGTTAAGATCCTGTAGAACGAGTATCCCGGTATATATATATACTTGGGGAAACTCGAGGAAATTCTATCCAGAATTTGTCTGGATAGTTAAATTTGTTTGATTAAATTGTTTGCTATGATTGTTAGAATATGATTGATATGTATGGTTGCTGTTTAAAATAAAATTTTGATGGGTTATTAAATTATCTTTGCTTTTAAATTTCGGGGACGAAATTATTTTAAGGGGGGAGGAATGTGATATCCCGGAAATTTGGCAATATCAATTTAATAATATTTATTAATAATTAAATTGATTTGTTGATTTATTTTATAAATTGACAAGTTTAATTCTTTTAAAGGTTAATAATATTTTTAACTGGCAAATTTATTTCTTTTGAAAACTAATAACATTTTAATTTGGCAATATCTTTTCTAACAATTTTAAATTGAGAAGATTTATCTTTCTAAAACTTATATAAAATGTTTATATTTATAATGTATATATATATATATATATTGGTATATATATATTATAAATAGGGAGTCTTTAAGTTAAATAAAAGTTATGTTTTCAAATTATAATATATATGTATTAGAAATGTAGAAGCTTAATTTATAAAAGATAAATACATTTTATACTTGTAAATATTTCATAAATAAAAATATATAACTTAAATAAATTAATAAAGAAAAGAATTAACACTTGTAAATCAATAATGAAGTATTAACACTTATAAGACACTTGTAAAGAAAATAGGCATATGTGTAAGTTAATTAACCTCTAAGAAGGACAAATGTCCACATTTTCTTTTTAATAATTAAATTAAATAAATAACATATGAAAGAAGAAATATATTTTTACTTTCAGCTGAATTAATCTATCTTCACTTCTTTCTCCACAAAAAAAAAAATACAATTCGAATCTAAAATCAAAAAGAAAAGTGAAAACCTGGAAATCAAAATTGAAAGCAAAGCAAAATCTAGAAATTTCAAATGAAAATCAAAGAAAGAAGATCAAGACAACAGCAATTTCAAATCTTCAATATGCAATCTAAAGACATGCAATCAGAGAAATAAATCAACAGCAAGTTTAAATTCATAGCAGCTAGATTCAAATTCAACTAATCAAAAGAAGTTCAAAAATCTGGAACATCAGCCTGGAAACAAATCTGTCTTCTGTTCTCTGTTCCCTGATAAACAAGTGAGTAAACTTTATTTAAAAACTGATTTAAAATCTGAAATTTAAACTATGATGCAAGTCTTGTTGTTGGCATAAATATCTGGATTGGAATGCATGTATATTTATGAATATCCCGTGCTCTGTTTAACAAGTGAGTAAACACTATTTTAAAAACAGTAAAATCTATTTCTAGGTTTGTATGTGAGATGAATGTGTAGTGATATGGTATGCATTGTTTACATGAATGATTGGAATGAATGCATGTGAATAAATTGTTATACTGGTGTAATGTTATATATCTTCTTCTCTGTTCTTGTTACAGGTTATGGTTTGATATTATAAATTAAAAATCTCACAATAGAATCTATATTTGACTTTGATGTGTAAATGAAAGATGTTTGTTGAAGTATAATAAAGCTTATAAAAATAGTTCCAGGGTTGTAAATTCGATAGATAATTTTTAAAAATAAATATAACAGTGAAAGACACATATATGTCAAAATTTAATTTATTTAATTTTAGATTTAGTTTGCATAGTCGTATTCGTGGCAGAGAATCGTGAATTTAGGTGGTTTAAACATGATTTTTAAGATTGGGATGATTGAGATTTTTCGAGTTGAACAGAAAAGTTATTTCAGTCAATATCTGATGATCGGCGACGTTGGGGTGCTTGATATTTGGGCTGGAGATGGTCTGAGGGATGGGGGTCTCAGGAAAAATACTGGTAGTATTTATCGTTGGTCGAGGCGGTGGGATTTTGGCGAAGTAGGGTTTTAGGCTGCTTTTAAATGGGTTGAACTGTTGAGGAATTTGCGACGTGGGTGATGATGCGGAGGCGATCGCGAAGGGGTGGTAGGGTGGTTCGTGACGTGGTGATGCTCTGGTGATGTTGGCCGAGTTCATCGATGAGGGAGTCGACGGCGTTGGGGGAAGTTGCGGTCGAAGTTGGGTTCAGTTTTTCGACCGAGGAGCGAAATTTCGATTCGCGAGTCATTTCTTCGATCTGGGTTAAGATTTTGTCTCACTCGCGATCGTGTGATGGTGTTCGATGGTCGCGACGACCTAGGTTGGCCGGAGTTAGTGGGAGACGTGCACGTGCACGATTTTTGTGCACGATTTTTGTGCACTGGATATTTGAATTGGGGAAGACGAGTTTCGACTCGAAGGACCTTCGCGTTCCCTCGTGATCGACTCGAAGAAGAAATGAGAGGCTGGGAAACTCGGGGGCTGGCTCGTGTAGAATGAGGTGTTGCTCGGGTTTCTCGGTGACAAACTCGAAGCCAGGTAGTTGGGGAAAGCTCAGTATTTAGGTGGTATAGCTGAAATGTAAATGCAGATTTTACAAGTTGTTTAAATTAAAATAAAAGTCGAGTTAAGTTATAGAACAAGTTTATAAAGGAAACGCAATATAAAGTTAAACTTGTTGTTTTAAATATGAAAATAAATCAAACATTTGGAAGTGGAAATTTAATTTATATTTCAAATTTAAGTGTGTTTTAAGATGATTGTTTTTGAAAACAATTATCTAATTAAATTGAAGTTCAATTTAAAAGAATGTTTTTAAGATATTAAATCAAAGTTTAGGTTAAAATTCTAAGTAATAATTTAAAGACTAAGTTTTCAAATTTATATTGAAAATATTTAAGTTTAAATTAAATGTTTAAGGTGTCTTAAATTTTAAAATTGATTTCTAAATGTTTTATTTTCAAATAAGGTTATGGTTATTAATTTTGGGAACCCAATAGAATAATTTGTTGTTAAGATTATTTAAAATTTGATTTAATTCAAATAATTTAATTATGAAGATAAATAAGGTTAATTTATCTTTGTTATTAACTTGAGGATACTTATTTAATATAATTTGTTAATAAGTTAAAGTTTAGTTAAGAATAATGTTTCTTAATTTATTAAGGATTTTTAAATATAAATTGTAAATTAATTAATTGTTTAAATTATTTTAAACAATTAGTTAATTATTTATTTAATTTTAAATAATCACTTAATTATGATTTAATTAAGTATGATTACTTAATAAAGAAATTATTAGTTAATTATTGAATATAATCACTTATGGAAGTAATTAAATGGAAATTACTCATAAGAGTAATTAGTTGAAGTAATTAATGGATATTCATTTGATTAAGGAATTAATTAATATAATTGTTTTAAAGTTAATTAATTATGAGGTAATTAAATAAGAAGTGATTAAGGTTAATTACCTAGTGTTATTAATTAAATAATTTATTTAATTAAAGGATTAAGGTTAATTAATAAGGTAATTAATTATTTGTTAAGGTAATTAATTAAAAGGTAATTAACTAAGGGAAGTAATTAAGGGAAGTTAATTACTGGATTATATTAATCAAAGGTGATTAATAATTATGATTAATTAAGAATAATTACTTAATGTAATTAATAAAATAATTAAAGGTGTAATTAAAGATCATTAGTTTATAATTAATGATTTAATTAAGAATTGATTAATTAAGATTAATAAATCAAATGATAAGTGATTAATTATAATTAATTAAGGCTTAAAGTAATTGATTATAATTAATTAATTAATGAAGTAATTAAAGGTTAATTACTGTATTTGATTAAGAATAATTAATTTGTGAAATTAATTAAAGATAATTACTTAAAGGTAATTAAAGTATAATTAATCAAGGTGATTAATTAAAGTGGATAATTAGAGAAAGATTAATTAATTTATTGGTAATTAATTAATGATTATATAAGTAAGATTTATGATGAAGTAATTAATTTAATTTATTTTAAATTAATTAGAAATGAAGTAATTAATTTAATTCACTTTAAATTAATTAAAGATATAGATAGTTAATTTAATTCATTTTAAATTAATTATCTTATGATTAAGTAAATCATTGCTTATATAAGAATGAATGACATTGATTGTCTTGAATGGATGTAATCTCAGAAATGAGATAAGATATTGTGTGATATGAATACTTGGTTGCATTATGATGATAATATAGATTAACTATTGTGATGTTGATATGGATTACCTATTTGGTTATGAATCATCTGTTTAATTGATAATGTGATTATCAGTTGTGAATTGTGAATTATCTATCTGTATGAATATAGATAAGTTAAATTGTTTAAACCTTTAAACAACTTGGCCTTAAAAGATACGTTTTGGATTTCGATGAGACCGGGATCGGGTTTCCGTATACCGGAATTCCAGGTCTGGAGACCCGAATACCACATCGATCCAAATTTACGATAGGTCGTGAATCTCAAGTGAAGATGAAGATTCAGAGTGCAAGGGTTATTGTCGTTAACTTTGAGGGTGATTCCAAAACGAGTGTAACGAGATAATGCCTTCGGTTTCGTTCGAACCCGGAACGAACTTGTATGGATTGAATGCTTTCAGCACATCGTCAGGCGGACGATGAGCATTCTAAGTGATATGTTCTGATTAAAGGTAATCGTAACCTCAAGCCTCATCAACCGGGAATGGCTAAAACAGGGGAGGTGCAGCAAGGCTTCGTGGGTAGCACCCACTGAGAGCAAGATAGATCCCTGTCTAGAGGTCCCTTTTCTTTTATTCGGCTTAGTGTGTGGTTGGTCGCGCCAACCACGGGATTGTCTTGTTCGGGATTATCCAGTAAGGGATGGTTCCGGCTTTGTGTTGCAGGGGAGCGGGCGTACTCCTCGGTACGGTGATCTAGGCCACGTACTGTGACGGGCGGTACCCCAGTAGCCCTGCCATTGTATGGAATCCAAACTCCAATAAGTGCCGTACGTATTAGTTGTGCCCAACTATGTTGGAATGTGAGATGTAAGCATTTCAGCTATTTCTGTATTTTACTTGAAAACCCTAGACCCTATTATAATACAATCAGATTTCCTATCAAATGTTTTGGTTAGCGTAAGGTAAAAACTTTTCCATGTTTATGTGTGGGAAGTCTTACGTGATACTTTGTTTTCAAAGGGTTTTGAAGTTAAACAATTTTAACCCGTTTACTCACACCAGACCCATGTCTGACCCAAGTGTTTATTTTCTGTTTTATTAAACCTTGGGTACTCAATTTTTACGAGTAGCCAAGGGATTCAGGTTAGTCTTGACGAATTCTGGAGGAGCTGTGGAGCAGGAGGCTTCAGCGTGTAGATATATAGAGTTTCCGCTGTGTATGATGTATCGTATTTATGTAGTTGTGTTGTATAATAGACAGAAGTTTATAACTGTCTATATTGTGATGTATAAATCGTGTACTCTGATGTATATGATACTATGTAATATCTTATGTGATAATATATTTCTCGTTCCGCTGTGAGATTTCTGATGTGTTGTTGTTCTCTCTTCTTTTCTTTTCTTCTTCTATCCCTTTTCTTTCTTCATAATGATGCGACTTTCTGGGCATAGGAAGTCGGGTCGTTACATTCTCAATTTAATTTGGTCAAAATTCTGGGTCGTTACAGACTTCCCCCCTTAAAAGAATTTCGTCCCCGAAATTACAAGTTAGGAAAAGTAGTCCTTAACTCGTCTACTATTTTTCACAATCTAATAGTTTTATCAAATTTATCAAAACAAATCTTTCTACTAAAGATTCGTTATCATTCCAACTATCTTTCTAACTTCAATTATAGGTTTCAAACAAAATTGCTTTACTTCAATTTAAATTTAAATTTAAATTTCAAATTTAAACTTTCAAAATTTCTCAAAAATTTTCTAACGCCCTAAATTTCCGAAAAATTTCGCCAGCGTCTCCTTTGCGCGGCTAATACGGTACGACTACAAAACGTCCCTACGGACTCTCAGATTTCAAAAAGAAAAAGAAAAAGCCAAACGACTAGAGAAATAAGTCATCAAATCTCATATTCAAATTTAAATACATACCTTTTTCGAGCAATTCAAATTATCTTTGAAATCAAAATCCCAATTTATCACCTGTATATCCTACTAGCCATAATATCTAGTTACACATTCAAACCATTTTGCCAATTCTGTTACAAAATTTTCAATATAACTGCTTATATCATTTTTAAGTTCGTTATTGAAGTTATATCCTATTCATTCAATTTTTTACATTTCCAAATTCATTTGAATTCAATTCCAACATTTAATTTAATTTGGATTCAGTTTATCTTCTGAATATTGAATTTATCAATTATCTTTAGTTCACTTCATTTACAATTGATTCCATTCAATCTAATTCGCATTTCATATTTTCATTCGGTTTATTTTATTAACCAAACAACTTTCATTCATAACTGCTCTTTTTAGATTAGTTTCAATTACCAATTCATTACAAATTCCAATTTACTTACAAATTCAAATTTGTTTTCAACATTCAGTTTTAATTCCAGTTATTTGTTACTACTCCAAATTTATTTTCAATCTTAATAAATTTTCTTTAAGTAATCTTTTCACTTTATTTAATTGATTCACTTATACTTACTTTGATTTAACTTCATTCCTTAAGTTAAATTTATTTTATCAAAATTCAAATTGTATAAGTTATCAACTTATTTCTTATTTCATAAATATTTTAAATAGGATTCCAGAGTCTTTTCAACTTTTCAAAACCATTTTGAAAACAATTCAAATTTATCTTTTGAATTTCAAAAACCAAACCCAAATTTTTCAAACGACCTCCATTTAAAATAATTTGACAGCAATTCTTCTTTTGGAAACCCGAAAATGAACACCAATGATGCCGCGGTCATCATCGAAGTTATTTTCCAGCGACCGAAAAGAGTTTAGAGCTTTTTATTCTCTCCAAAATATTTTTCAAACCTTTGAAATTCATTTCCAACTCTAAAAAGGATTTAAACTTTCCAAATTTCCAAAATTCTCAAATTCCTTTCAAAACATTTCCAAATACCTCTCTGGAATTCCGTTTTAAACTACAAGTCACATTTATAATTTACATTCTTAAATTTCATTTGTATATGGATTTATTTCTTAATTTTGGAGGTACGATTTCAATTTCTTATTCAATTTCATATAATAATGATAACATTTCAATATTATTATTTTACAACAACCATGCATCCATATACTGTAATAATTTACAGAAAAGCATTTCTTTTATATACAAAAATAGTTTTGGGCAAAATTATTCCATTTACCCTATTTAAAACAATACTGTGTCAGTTTATCTTGTTTAAGAGTTTAGAAACCCCTATCGATTACAGTTAGCTAGACTGCACCGACCAGAATCCATAAACAATCAACCGATAAGTCAACACAATACAAAACAATTTCATATTCAAATAACAAATACGCGCTCATATCTATTATTACACTCAAACTCATTCTAGAGTACTACTGACTCTATCTCTAATGAGTAACACCCAACAGAGCAGGGTTGTCGCTTAACCATATGCTCTGATACCACGCTGTCACGTACGGGAATTTTCGACTTTCAAAAATTCGACATCGATACTCACTTTATCGACTATCGAGCAATCGAGTGCCGGAAACTCCAATAGTGAGGGTTTTAAGAAAAAGAAATAGAAGAAAAGATAGAAGAAGAAGAAAGCAGAAGAAGAAAGAGAAGAAGAACAACAACAGAACAACATCAGAATAGAAAAACAATATCAGAATCTTACACATCGCAGCGGAACAATATATAATAGATAAACACTAGTCTTTAAACAAAGAACTATATCATTTTATACATACATCAATCATCAGAGTCAATATACAACTCAATACAACAATGGACAGTTATATAACTTGTCCTCATACAGAATACACAGCGGAATAAATACTATCAGATACAAATACTACGTCTCGTCCTCCAGCTTATCTCCAAAGCTCTAGAATATCCTGATAACATAACTCTAGACTGCCCGTGTGGAAATTGGTGGGCACCCAGAGTTTAGAAGGGAAACAATAAACTCCGAGTCAGTCATGGTGACTGGTGTGAGATCGTAAAACAGTTTATCTTTAAAACAAAAACGGGATAATTTTAAAGTCAATTCGCAATGCTTTTGGAAAATGAAACTACCATAAGACCTCCCACCACACACACAATGCAAACGCAGACTTGGAGGAGATTTCTTCTTATGTTAGTCAAAGATGCTTACTACGCAAAAATCAAATCATTTTGGATATTATTATTAGTGCATAGTGGAAAACATTTCGAAAGTAGAATATAAATCTTAGCCAGCATAGGTACCATTATATTATGCCTGCTATAGCTGCCTCCTGAGGAGACAGGTTATACAATTGAAATCGTAAAGGCTCGTATTGTTTCTTTGGATTTCCAACAAATGGTCAGGCTAAGGAACTTCCTTTTCCACGATGGGTACGTCCCTGGAATAGACGACCCGAGAACCTAACGTTACGGTTAGATCTCTGCCAACACAAGGCCGGGTTACCTTTGCAAAAATAGGTAACTACTGACACGCGTATGCCATCCCCCGATCGTCACCGATCTTCCCGAGGATCCCCGATTCGCAATAACCACAAAGTAATAAATTTGCAGCAACCACAGAGGTTAAGTATCTGGGCTCCATACCATGATACCACCTTTATCCAGAAGGAATGACATACACTAAGGGGCGCTACTCCCTAGAACCTTGCTGCATCCTTCCTGTTTCGACCATTTCCGGGGTGTGAGGCTCGACGAAGTCTCGTCCAGAAAGCTACGCTTTCTCAAAAAGCCATGCTTCGGGTCAAACAAAATGATCAACCTATGATCACAAAGATATAAGATCAAACAAATGATCATATCGCAAATGATCGAACACTGATCATTTCACAGCAACACTCAGTATGCCACGTTACCAAATTGGGATATATCGCTGATAAATTTCAACTACATAACCTCTGAGCTCGTACGTCTCAGAGAAGGGTGTTAAGCTAAGAGAATAAATTCTCCGCCACCAACAGAAATGTATTTGAAAGAAATCAGCTTTATATCTCAAATTGTAACGTCAGACACAATCCATACAAGTCTGTTCCGGGATCGAACAGAACCGAAGGCACTTCTCACGAAGCCCTTGCATATCCGGATAAATTTCTAATCACGTCCGGACTTCCCGTCACTAAGGGTGATAAAACCTCTAAACCGGAGATCAGCCGATGTAGAGTAACTCGACGGTAATCCTTCCGTTTTCAAAAATATCCGGTCTTCAACACCGGTCTTCGAATGCAATTCATAACGACGTATCACATATTCAGAATGGGTTATACGACCCCATGGTCCTTTCCCGGTTAACCCGAATAGTGAGCGCTTATTCAAAATTAAGTGTGGCATTCAAATTCATCCAATTCACAACAAATACCTATCTAAAGGTAATTATTGATAGTCGGTTATTTAACTATCAATAAAGATGCGCGACGTCATCAGATTCCAAATAATTTTCCAAATTATTTCATCTTCAAAAATATCTTTACTAGATATAAAATTTCCACACTTCAAAAATAAATCGACGTTTATTTTTCTAAACAGTTTCCCTTTCCTTTATAAATTCCATATTGAATTTACATTTTTCGAATATCTACTAATATTCGATTTTCAAATCGATTTCAAATATTCAATTTCATTTTATCTTTAAGAAGATAAATTCTCAAAACGTTCATTTCATATTAGAAAAGCATTTCCATACTTATTTAAAAATAAGTATTTCACAAATCATTTATTTTCAACATTTGAAAATATTCAATATACTTAAATCAATATTAAGTATACATTTCATTCTTTAAGGAAATCATTAATTTCAACATCTATTTGAGTCAAAACGAATGTTACGTAAAACATCGTTACGACGACTCAAAATCACTAGTATAGGGATTCGAATTTTTTTAAGATAGATATGTAAATCCCAATACTAAAAACATTTCCTTTTAAAAATCATTTTCTATAACAACAGTGTTATAGTCCACCATTTCCTTAAATTTCTCGAAAACGTCTATTTCAACAACAAGTGTTGAAATCTATGCTTTCGATTCATAATACATTTTAAAACATTTTTAAAATGTTTAACTTCATTTTAAAGTATCACTTCTTCAAAAAATGAATCCATTTTATTCAATAATATATTCACTGTCCAAAATCGTGAATAAAATTCACTTAACCCAATTTCAATCATTTCTACACATTTTATTTCAATAAAGATTCGCTATCCAAAATCGCGAATATATCTTCTTTAATAACCTCCTACATTTAATTTATCAAATTCAATTGATTTCGAATTTATACAACAACGTTTATAAATTCTATTTCTATTTTATAACAACTTTGATTTAAAATCTTCCTTTATTAACTTCTATACTTTACTTATCAAAATAAGTGATTTCGGATTTATAACCAACTTTTATAAATTCTAATTCCATTTATAAAAACTTCAATACCAAATCAATTTCAATATTGATTTCTAAATTTATTTTCCATCCCATCTCATTTTATATTGACTTTCCAAATTCGTTTCAATTTGCCAATTAAATTTATAGTTGGACTTCCAACTTATTTCCTTTTTTAAATAAATTCCTCTTAAAGAAAATAAATCTCTTTATCTTTTTCAAACTATTTAGAAATCCAAATTTTAATTAAATTCTTCAATTTAAAATCACTATTATACGAAATTCATTTATTTGACATTTTCACTTGATTCTGGAATTAATTCAATAAGATTTCAAAAATCAGTCTTTATTCTTTTAAATTCTTTTCTTCAAATTTATTAAATTTCTAAAATTAAATTTACTTAAAAATTTCTACTTGAATTACAAAAATTCAATTTCATTTAGTTTTGGAATCCAATGATATCAAACATCCATTCAGCTAAATTTTAGCTTTCAAGCAAATTCCAGACATCAATATGATCAATAACATCAATATAATCATTCACAGATTCATATCACAGTAGAAATAAATTCAATCAATATGAGGGGTCCAGTTGGATCCCTCCAACCTGTTTCCCTGCATCCAAAGATGTTAGCACAATACCAATTCCGCTCCAGTACGGAATTATCGCGGTATATGGGTTTAATAAATATTATCCGCTTACTAACGGCGCAATAGGGTCTCATCCGCTATACGAGGCGGGAAATCATCAATCCAATATATACATATGCCAATATGTATATTGTCACATCCTGAAATTTTCGACTTTCGAAAATTCGACATCGATACACTTTATCGACTGCCGAGCAATCGAGTGCCGGAAACTCCAGTAGTGAGGGTTTTAGAAGGAAGAAAAAGGTAGAAGAAGAAGAAAAGAAGGAACAGAAAGAAAAAGAACAACATCAGAACAGAAAACAATATCAGAATCTCACATATCGCAGCGGAATAACATATAATAAATAATCACTAGTCTTTTAAAACAAAGAACTATATCAGTTTATACATACATCAATCATCAGAGTCAATATACAACTCAGTACAACAATGGACAGTTATATAACTTGTCCTCTACAGAATACACAGCGGAATAAATACTATTAGATACAAATACTACGTCTCGTCATCCAGCTTATCTCCAAAGCTCCAGAATATCCAGAATATCCTGATAACATAACTCTAGGCTGCCCGTGTGGAAAATTTGTGGGCACCCAGAGTTTAGAAGGGAACAATAAACTCCGAGTCAGTCATGGTGACTGGTGTGAGATCGTAAAACAGTTATTCTTTCACAAAGAAAATAAAACAAATTCGCAATGCTTTTGGAAAATGAAACTACCATAAGACCTCCCACCACACACACAATGCAAACGCAGAATTGGAGGAGATTTCTTCTTATGATAGTTAAAGATGCTTACTACGCAAAAATCAAATTCTTTTTGATATTATTATTAGTGCATAGTGTGGAAAACATTTCGAAAGTATAATATTAATCTTAGCCAACATACGACGAGTATCGTATGCCTACTATAGCTACCATCTAAACAGTGGTGACCACCGTACGTAAATGGCAGGTTCTACAACTAATACCGTACAAATCACGTATTGGAGTTTGGATTTCCAACAAATGGTCAGGCTAAGGAACTTCCTATCCACGATGGGTACGTCCCTGGAATAGACGACCCGAGAACCTAACCGGATCTCTGCCAACACAAGGCCGGGTTACCTCTGCAAAAATAGGTAACTACTGATGTAACGACCACGACTTTCTCTCCATAGAAAGTCGTATCGCTAATAAGAAAGAAAGGGGTGAGAAATAGAAAAGAAGAGAAAGAGAAAGAAAACAACACAAATACTCACAGCGGAAACGGAACAAAATATAATATATCATATAACTATTACATAGTATCATATACATCTATCAGAGTTACACAGATTACACATCATATACTAGACAGTTATAAACATCTGTCTAGTTATTACAACTCAATACAAAACAAGGATCTAAACAAGATCAACACAGCGAAAACTACTATCTATGTAACGTTGTCCCAGATTTTCGCGTTCGAAAATCGACATCCATACTTTACATCGTACTCGAATGTCGTAGATTCGACCGTTCAAATCCGAGTCGCCGGAGCTTATAACAACATTAAGTAAACAACACAGCGGAATAAAAAGAATATAGATATACAACATCTGATACAATATCCAGATACAATGATGATACAATGAATATCTATATACATCAGAGATATGATACAACAAATAGCAGCGGAAAAGAAAACGATAACATCAGCAGCGGATAATCTTCATCTCCAAAGCACGATTCAGAAATAGCTCGAACTCCCAATAACGAGGCACAAAGATAAGCAAGTGCAGTCTGATCCAAAGACTGAACCAACTCCAGAAAATCTACTAAACCTGAATATCTGAAAACCCCAACTCTAGACTGCTCGTGTAGGAAATTATGAGCACCCAGAGTTTAGGAAAGGAACAATAAACTCCGGATCAGTCATGGGACTGGTGTGAGCAACAAAAACAGTTTATCTTTAAAACAAATAGCAGAGATTTTTAAAGTCAATTCGCAATGCTTTTTGGAAAATGAAACTACCATAAGACCTCCCACCACACACACAATGCAAACGCAGAATTGGAGGAGATTTCTTCTTATGATAGTCAAAGATGCTTACTACGCAAAATCAAATCATTTGATATTATTACTAGTGCATAGTGTAGAAAACAATTTCGAAAATAGAATATAAATCTTAGCCAGCATAGACATTTCGCACTTATGCCTACTATAGCTACCATGTTCAATAGCAGGTTACCACCACATTCCATGGCAGGTAATACAACTAAAACCGTACAGGGCTCGTATTGTTTTGTTTGGATTTCCAACAAATGGTCAGGCTAAGGAACTTCCTATTCCACGAAAGAAACGCCTCTGGCGGGACGTTCCGAGAACCAACTGTTCTCTGCCAAACAAGGCCGGCAACCCCTTTTCCCAAGGGATAAAAGAAACCTCAGATATGCCACCCCCGGTCCTTTGGGACCTTTATCCGAGCGCTCGATAACCAACATCACACATCATAAAGAAAGTGTATCCACATGAGTAAGTATCTGGGCTCCATACCATGATACTACCCTTTTCCAGAAGGAATGGTCATACCCTAGGGGAGCTACCCCTGAAAACCTTGCCGCACGATTCCTGTTTCGACCATTACCGGGTTGTGAGGCTCGACGAAGTCTCGTCCACAAAGCTACGCTTTTTCAAAAAGCCACGCTTTGGGTCAACAGATGATCAACCTATGATCACAAAGATAAATGATCAAACAAATGATCATATCACAAATGATCAAACACTGATCATCCCACAGCAACACTTAGCATGCCACATTACCAAATTGGGATATATCGCTGATAAATTTCAACTACATAACCTCTGAGCTCGTACGTCTCAGAGAAGGGTGTTAAGCTAAGAGAATAAATTCTCCGCCACCAAACAAAAATGTATTTGAAAGAAATCGGCTTTATATCTCAAAGTGTAATGTCAGACATGTATCCATATAAGTCTGTTCCGGGATCGAACAGAACCGAAGGCACTTCTCACGAAGCCCTTGCAAATCCGGATAATTTTCAATCACGTCCGGACTTCCCATCACAAAAAGAGTGATATAAATCTCTATACCGGGAGCTACCCAGTGCAGAGACATTCGACAGGTTGTCCTTTCATTTTCGAAAATATCCGGTCTTCAACACCGATCTTCAAATGCTATCCATATACGACGTATCACTATTCGGAATGGGTTATATGACACAGATGTCTTTTCCCGGCTAACCCGAATAGTGAGCGCAATATTCAAAAACAAATGGATAATGGGATTTCAATTAAGTCACAACTTATTACCCAAACTTTCTTTTCAAATGGTTTAACAAATTACCATTTTAATCTTTTAAACAAAAAGATTCAATTCACAAAGTTCACTTAATTTCACAAAGATTCATTCATAGATTTTCCAAATCAATTTCCCTTTAAATTTGATTAATTCGTTAAATCTTTAAAATAAAGATTTAACTTATAGCTTTCAAAACAATTCCATTCCGTATAGTTTAACCAAATCATCATTTTTAAATCTGTTAAAAATAAACAGATTTAATTCATAGCTTTCAAAAATAATTCATTCATAACTTGGAAAACATTTTTCAATTCAATCTTGAAATTCCTTTAATTAAACTGGAATTTCATTTCTTATATATATATATGAAAGCTTTTATCCTTTTAAAATAAACAGTTTTCATTTTGAAAATCTGATTCATACGAGTTAAAATCTTTGGGTTAAATTCAAATCCTCATACCAATATTTTAAAAGTGGTTTAAATTCATATACACATTTATAACATCTTTAATCAAAATTCCAATCATTGAATTCAATTCCAAATATTGAATTCGAATTTAAGTCAAATTATTTAAATTTCAAAACTTAATTAAGTTATTCGAAAATAAGACTTATCTTTGAAATTCCATTTCAAAAGCTTTTCACTTTAAACCCCAAATTTCTAATTTCAAAATCAATTGAAATTTAATGTTTCCATTTCAAAAACATCAAATTTAAATTATCTGCGACTTAACCGATTTCCACGTGAAATCCATATTTGTGTGTGTAAAGGTGTAGTCCAGGGGGTTTTACACAATGGTGCAACACCATTCAATCATCACAGATTCAGAATACAGAAATATAATTAATAGGCGATATGAACTATAACGCTCATCTTCCATTTACAGATGGCAGATCACAGATATATGTATCATAGATAAATAAATAAATAAATTACACACAGCTTAATTCACAGAATAGGATATCACAAATCAACTAGGCCAATCAATTCAAGGCAATTCATACAATGCAAACATTCAAAAGCAATCCAAGCATTCAATAATAATTTATAAACAGGATTAATTAATTGTTTAATCCTAATTAATTCAATTTATTTCCAATCAAATTTATTTACTTATGAATTTATTATCCAATTCTGATTTATTAATTACAAATCATTTGATATAAATTAATTTATCAAACACTTTAATTAATTAAATTTTTCTTAATTAATCATATTAATTAAACCAACCTTTAAA
The DNA here is from genome assembly GCA_030737815.1 of Allium fistulosum. NCBI lineage: Eukaryota > Viridiplantae > Streptophyta > Magnoliopsida > Asparagales > Amaryllidaceae > Allium > Allium fistulosum. The sequence continues at coordinate 967,967,423 of CM060908.1, read as the reverse complement.
CAAATTACTTAATTAATTAATCTTAATAAATCAAAATATCCAAAATTAATTACACTTTTATTATAAAGAAATTTGTTTAAGGATAAAGTTTTAAAACTTATTTTATTCAAAATTCAGAACTTGTTTTGTTAAAGGCTTCAGACCCGAGACAGTCCCTGATTAAACCCGAACCCATCTTCGAGTTCGCACTTCTCATCTCTGCTTTGAGTCAATCTCGCGAGTAACACGTGCATGAACCCGAGTGTGTAACTTCTTCCCCAACTCCACGAACCCAGCTATATATGTGAGGCACGTATACGTGCACAACCACGTCGATCGTCACTGATCGACTTCGAGACCACCAGAGCACCATTGTTGATCACAGGAACCCATTCAAACAATCAACAACCCAAAATTCCCACTTAGTCGAAATCGAGCCATTTTTTCGATTTCCTCGAATTGAACCCAGCTATAACCATCTCGCATACCTTCCTCCGACCACCAGAGCGTCGCCACCTCCGGCCACGTCTTCGACAATCCCCAAACTAGCCTCCCTCTGAATATCGTTGAACTCGATCCACCATAGCAGCCCCGCCGATCGAAATATTAAACCCAATCAAAACTAGGGTTATCAACGAAAAATTATCACTGTCGTCGCCTCAACGTTCTGATCACCCTCCGGCCATTTTTTCCAGACCTCTCGAACACCCCCGCATCTCCAGTAGAGATCCCGACATCTCCAGTGCTCTTGACCACCCTAATTAACTCAAAACCCAATTTCTGGTTAAACTCGAATTTCACATCACACTCCCAACTAAAAATCATCATTCTTGATTCAAAAGTCGAGTTTCAATTCAAGCATTCCATTTATATTCCTGAGTTTACATATTGTTGCAGTTGATTTTTACTTAATTTTTAGCCTCCACTGTTCTTTCTTATTTCTGAAAGAATTATACAATATATTCATTTGGAATTATTTTCAAAAATAGGATCTGATTGATATTAACATGTTTTGTTTAAATCATAGATTCTAACAAGAACTAGAGGAAGAGAATTTTGATGATTGATTTTTTTTTTCTCAGGCAGGTTTTGAAACCTGTAACCACAACAGAGGCTATATAAGCCTTACCAACAGACATGCACCAGTCATCTATGTTCACATAGACATTTTGGCACCCATACAACATGTTTCACAACATTATTTTCAAATATTTATCACTTGCAAACCCATATAAAACAGATTAAGTTTAAGATGGAAGTTTACTCACATTGTTCAAAAGGGGAAAGGTTATTGATTTTTTTTTTCTTTCTTATGTTCTAGAGCCTGTATATATATATCAGAGGTATATATAACATGATGGACACAAGCATACACATGAATTACAGAATAAATTCAGGCTAAAATCCAAACATCTACCATCCATGCAAACAATTTCACCCCAGAATTAACACACATATCAAAGTATAACAAAAATCTAACTGAATTTGGAATAGTTTTCTCACTGAAAATGTTTAAAGAAGAATGTTACTCACTTTACTACCAGGAGAAAGAACAGAGGCTCATGTTTTGAACATGCTTTGAATTTTGAAACTGAAGTTTGTTTTTACTTCTGCTTGGATCTTGAACTTGATCTGCTTCCAGGTTGAAAACTTTTGCATTCTCTAAATTCTAAACTGCTATTATTAATTTTTTCTCTGGTTTCATTCTGTTTTCCAGATCTTTGAAATGCCTTAGTTTATGATTTAAGATGATGATATATAGAAAAGAAGGCATAGGTGATATTATTTGTTTGTACATAGGTATGGGTGATATGGTATGTTATGGTGGCTGAGGTACCTTGCATTAACTAAGGTGTACAAATCTATACTTATCTTTTATATGTTTTGGTATTGTTGGTCTCGGCTGAAATGATAGGAGCAGGTACTTTTTGTTTTCAAGTCTATACTTATTTAACATTGCTTGTACAATATATATTTACTTTGTTTATGTTTATTTCTTGCCTTTGTTTATTAAACAAGATCTCGGCTAAAGGTACTTATATACATTATTGTTGTCTTGTTTTCAAAAGCTTATGCATTAATTATTTTCGGCTGAGAAGATGATTGTGGTGGCTTGCCTTACTTGCTTTGATATGCTATTGTACTTTATCATTTGATTTTTCCAGGTTGAGGAATTTTTATTATCTTCTTTGTTTAGGCTGAAAACTTCTAAACTTGCCTAATTCACATACAACTTCATTTGTATTTCTTTTGTCATTACTTTATAGTTTTACTTCGTAATTCAGATGACATTCTAAAATAATACGTTGTTATAATCTATTTTATACTTATGCTTTAAATATTTATAAGGTTTATTCTATTTCAAACATTTTACTTCTATTAAATATGTTGTTAAATTTTAATCTATTTGTTACTTTATATTCAATCTTAACTTAATATTTATTATCTTGTATTTACTTTATACTTGAATGTATTTGTATCTTTTATCGTCTTGCTTAACATCTATTATTATTTAACTATAATACTAATTATTTTTATATAAATATTATTTAAATTCAAATTATCATTATTTCTGAATTTTAAATCAATTTATTTATTTATTTTTTATTTTAAAACCATTTATAATAGATTTAAAATTCAAGTCAAATATATATCTATATATTTATTATTTTCAAATTCACTCGTATATGCCCAAATACATATATTACAATATTTATTAAATTTAAATGATTTATACAAAATATATTTGGTTATCGGGGAAACTCGCTTCCTATTTATAATAAATTATACAATTTTAATTCAAAAATTCTTTTAATTATCAATTAAATGTAATTAAAATTCGGGGTCGTTACAATCTATATCTACAACGCTGAAGCCTCCTGCTCCATTGCTCCTCCACAATTCGTCAAGGCTAACCTGAATCCCTTGGCAACTCGTAAAAATTTGAGTACCCAAGAGTTTATAAAACAGAAATAAACAACTTGGGTCAGACATGGGTCTGGTGTGAGTAACAGGTTAAACTTGTTTAACTTCAAAACCTTTTGAAAGAAAAGGTATCACGTAAGACTTCCCACAAATAAACATGGGTAAGTTTTTACCTTACGCTAACCAAAACATTTGATAGGAAATTCGATTGTATTATAATAGGGTCTAGGGTTTTCAAGTAAAATACAGAAATAGCTGAAATGTTTACATCTCACATTCCAACATAGTTGGGCACAACTAATACGTACGACACTTATTGGATTTTGGATTCCATACAATGGCAGGGCTACCGGGGTACCGCCCGTCACAGTACGTGGCCTAGATCACCGTACCGAGGATCACTCCCAATCCCCTGCAACACAAGGTCGGAACATCCCTTACTGGATAATTCCCGCACAAGATACCTCACGGTTGGGATCAGCAACCGCACCACTAAGTCGAAAATAGAAAGGAACATCTAGACAGAGGTAACCTTGTCCTACTTGGGTGCTACCCACTAACCTTGCTGCACCTCCCCTGTTTTAGCCATTCCCGGTTTGTGAGGCTTGAGGTCACGATTACCTTAGAAAAGAAAACATCACTTAGAATGCTCATCGTCCACCTGACGATGTTTTGAAAGCATTCAATCCATACAAGTTCGTTCCGGGTTCGAACGAAACCGAAGGCATTATCTCGTTACACTCGTTTTGGAATCACCCTCAGAGTTAACGACAATAACCCTTGCACTCTGAATCTTCATCTTCACTTGATTCACGACCTATCGTTAATTTGGATCGATGTGGTATTCGGGTCTCCAGACCTGGAAATCCGGTATACGGAAACCCGATCCCAGTCTCATCGAAATCCAAAGCGTATCTTTTAAGGCCAAGTTGTTTTAAAGTTATACACATAGAAGGATAATTCACAATAGATAATCAACATTATCAGATAATCCATATTATCATCACAATTCAACTAAACATCCATATCACACAGCATATATCTCATCAGAGATATCAATCAATGCAAAACATTCAATATTATCATCCATTCTTAAGTAATGATTTATATCATCTTAAATTAATTTAAATTGAATTAAATTAATTACTTCATTTTATAAATCCATCTTACTTAACCATTAATTAATTACAATCAATTAATTAATTATCCTCTAATAATTCATTTCAATTAATCATCTTTGATTAATTATCTTTTAATTACATCCAAGTAATTTATCCTTAATTAATTACTTAAATTAATTATTCTTAACCACTTATAGTAATTAACCTTTAATTACTTCATTAATTAATTAACTAAAATTAATTAACTTAATCAACTATAATTAATTACATTAATCCTTAATTAATTACATTGATTAATTACTTCATTTATTAATTATTACTTAATTAACCAATCTCATTAATTATATTAATTAATGATCCTTAATTACAACTTAATTATTAATTACTTAATTAAATTAATTACATTAAGTAATTAACCTTTAATTAAACAACATTTATTAATCACTTTTGATTAATCTTCAATCAGTAATTAACTACCCTTAATTACTTTCATTAACTAAATTAATTATTCCTTAATTAATTTCTTAATTAATCCCTTGATTAATTCACAAGTAATTAAACTCAATTTACTTCCATTAATAAAATCATTATTCACTTAATTACTTCCAGTAATTATTTATTATTAACTTCCCTAAATAATCTTACCTTAATAATTACATTAAGTAATTATTTATCAAATCAACTCTTGATTATTAATTAAACTTAATTAATTAACTTAACTAATCAAATTAACTTCAATTAATTACAATAAGTAATTAATTCTTAATTACTTCCATTAAGTAATTCCATTTAAACAATTTCACAAATGATTATCTTTAAATTAATTAATCTAATTAATTATTAAAATTAATTACATAAATTAATTATTTAATAATCCATAGTTAATGACCTTCATTAACAATTATTTAATTACTTTTCTTAAATAATTAACTTATATTAATTATTATTAATTTCAAATTAATAAATCTTAATAACCAATTAATTAAACTTTAATTATTTAATTGATTAAGTGTTAACCCTACTTAATTAATATTTAATTACTCTATTAATTAATTCTTAACCATTAATTAATATCCTAATTCATAATCCTTAATTACAAATTAATTATCCCTAATCAATAAATCTTAATCATAAATAAATTAGTTTAAACCCTTAATTACTTATTTAATTAATCCAAATGATTAATCAATCAATTAAATTAATTATCCATTAAATTTCCTTATCAATTTAATGAATACAAATCTCTAATTACTTTAAGATAAAACTTTGTTCCTATTGATAATCAAGTTATCATTTACAAAGTATTTTAAAACTATTTACTTCAAATTTTACCTTCAAAATTTCATTTTAAATTTAAAGATTTAAAATGAAAACAAATTATCTTTAACAACGTTTTAAACATCATTTCTAAAACTCTTTTATTTACAAGTTAAAGAAATACTCATTCAATAAAGAAGTTCTAAAAGGGTCTAAACAACTTCATATTTAAATTTATAAAACTTATTTATTTCTCAATCTAAAATTTAAAAATAAACCTTACTCCAAATATTAAAATTTTGATTTAACTTCTGTTTTAATATTGCTTTACAAATTTAAGTTCAGATTAAAATTTAAACAGACAGTTTTTTTTATAAAACTGGCAACATCAATTTACCCGAGCTCCATCCAAATTACTTCGAGTCAACCTCTTAAATACTTCGAGCATTCCTTGAAACAACTCGAGAGAAACACGAGCTCCACTCCTCTGTTAAACCCAGACTTCACCAGAGATACATTTACGACCGTGTGCACGTGCACCGTCCGATCAGTTCCCTCCGACCATCGCCGACATCTCCACCACATCGGCGTTCATCCACCAACCAATCTACGAACATCACTTCTTCGATTTATTCGCGAATTCGAAATCGAGACCAAAATTCGAAACTGGAACAGGAACTACCATCTCACCCAAACCTGTCAACATCTCCTCGTTCTTCCACCGCTGATCACCAGAGCGCTAGCGACTCCGGCCATGGCTTCATCCACATCCTAACTATCATTTCCCAGAGTTTGGTTAAACTCGATCCATTCTAGACGTCTCAGTGATCAAATTCTTATCGACTAAGAAACTAGGGTTAAAATTTCTAATCCTCAATTCCTATTGCCACCATACCTTAATTTAATTTCTAATAATTTTCCTGGTATCCTCGATCATCACACTACCATTCTTGAAGAAAACAACATGCCAATCCATCTAAATCAACAGAATTACCCAAAACTTCATATTTAACTTAAACCAGAACTGCACCTTTATTTTCAAACTAAAAATTATGATTTTAATACTAAAAATCATGTTATCATTTATGTTTTCAATTTATAAATCTGAATTTATAAATTACAAAGTTTTAATTTTCACTTTTATATAACATGCACTGTTATTTTGATTTCCAGAGACACTTGTGTTTAAAGTTTAACTTAACTAAATTTTAAAACATTCCTCTATGATAAATCAACAATTCTTACTTATAAGTTAAGTCCTAATAAACTAAATCAAGTGATAAAAGATTTAAAGGAAATTTTGAGTCTGGCAACAAAACAAAACAGAACAGAGAACATATTCATGCATACAATACATCCATATATACCAAACCCAACATGCATTTGAAACCAAACATAACACAGAGAATTACATCACATTTAATTACTGCAAACATGATTATCACATGAAGAAATCAAGCAACTTACTTAAGTTAGTTTTAAATAAAAATTGTTACTCACCTGATTAAAGATGAAACAGAGGCAGAGCCTTATTTTGAAAAGCTTGAAACAGTTTTGACTTAAGACTGGAATGCCTCTTTGAATCTTTAAAACTTTTAAACTTGAATATTTGGTGTGCTTTGAAAACTTGAATTCTAGCTTTAATTTGAAATTTTCTCAGTTGCATGCAGACTATACTTTTGATTTCCAGATTTGAAAAAGAGATTGCAGGCTTCCAGATTTTGAAAAGGATGCAGGCTGAAACTTTGATGTTGGAAAATGCATTACAGATCTTTGTTTGAGGAATTTGGTTTTTTTTGAGGAATGTTGGTTACAGATTGTTTTGAGGATTTAGTTTGAGAGGAAGGGATTTCAGATAGAAGAAAATGCACTCTTTTTAGTCTCTGGTTTGAAGAATTTCATTTACAGGCTTTCGGATTTGAAGAAATGCATTACAGGGATTGAATAGATTTGTTATGAGATTATGGTTTGAGTTACTGATTTTGTTTTACAGGTTGAAGTTTTTCTTTTGCATTTGGAAAGAGAAAATAGGAAAAAGAGTGAAGATAAGAACATATGTATATATAAGTAGAAGTGATTTATTTTAAAATAAAAGAAAAATTAAAAACAAGAATGACGCTTGTCTTTATATGTGTTAATTAGTTAACACTTGTTTTAAACAATCCTTTATAGGTTTACACATGTCCTTTAATTAATTAGTTTGTATTTATCTTAAATGTAAATAAAAGATTTTTCTTAATTTATTAAACACTTATTACTTATCTATTTATATATAAAGATAACTTTTTAAAGAAATAACCAATTATACTTATAAATAAAAGCTTATACATATATTTTAAAGTCTAAAACTAATTAAATATTACTTCTTTTGAATTTCAAATTATATTCTTAAAATCCAATTTAAATTAAATTTAAAACAACACATTAAATTTGAAATAACAATTCTATTTTACATAAAAATCTATTTATTTTCCATAATAAAACAATACACTATTAATATTGTATTTTAAACTCATATATATATATACTCTTAAATCTTATTTATTAAGCAATATTTAAAAAGAAATAAAATAATCCTGATTATTAATCTTATTTCAAAACCATATAGATATTTTGTTTAAATAGCTTTGAAAAGCAAATATTAAATAAATCCAAATCTCCAAACTATCAATATATGTATTAGAAATTTAAAACAAGAATTTATTTATTTATTATGTTTCAACCCAAAGCTAATCTATTTAATATATATACTTATACACATACATTATAAATAGAAATCATCTTATTAATTTTTAAAGGATAAATTCACTAATTAAATATTCATTTAATTAGATTATTAAATAAATTCAAATATTTATTATCAATAATTATCAAATCAATTTAATTATTTAAATAGATTATTAAATTGATATTGCCCCAAATTTCCGGGATATTACATTCCTTCCCCCTTAAAATAATTTCGTCCCCGAAATTTAAAACAAAGGTAATTTAATAATCTTTTTAAATCACAAGGATGTATTATCATCCATATGCTAACAATCATAGCAACCAATCGTCCAAACAAACAATTCTAACTATCCAGCGAAAAATTCTGAATAGAATTTCCCCGAGTTTCCCCAAGTATATATATACCGGGATACTCGCTCTACAAACAATCCAAACAACCAATACTACTAAGCTATAGAGCTCCTACTCATCTAGATCTACAGAACTAAACAAGATATCAGACTATAGACGAGTCTGACTCAACTACCAAACTTCCAGAACTGCAGATTCTAAAACCAGAGATAGATCAAATACGTATTCCCTCAGAGATACGTAAAACTCAATGAATTCCAGTTATCCAAACTGACAATTCAATTCAGAAGACCAAATACTTATCCAAATCAGAAAACAGACGAGATCCAAACACAACTCTACTTCACAACATTAGTAGATTCCAAACTTACTTCTCCTATCCAGAGATACACTCCAAACTGCTTTCGCTGCTCAACTCTGATCTGAGGTAGAATGAAAATGCCGATGAAGAACACGAGCACAAACTGAACAACATATTTTAGAAATAAGGTTCACTGATCCATAAAGAAAACTCAGATACTCCATCAAAACTTGGGCTGCTTTACCAAACTCTATCTCTAGGAATCATCCTTCAACTAGACTGAACTATCGGTATCACTCCTGGAATCCTAGTCGATAAGAAAACTCAATCTTCAGATGCGGACAAACTTCTGACTTCTCTGAAGACATCCAGAAAATTCTGACAACCCAAGAGAACACTCAGACAATCGCAAGTCACTTTTGCGATCAACCCAACCTAATTCCAAACAGACTGTTCTCTCTTTACCAATCAGAACAGCTTACACTTATTTATCCAATTTATCGAAGAAATGGATCCCCTCTGCTGCTTCTGAACTTCACTTCCAGAAAAACTGCTCATCCAGAAAACTTCCTGCCAACACAGAATACTCCGAGCTGCACTGCTGACACTGATGCTCTTATTCAAAGCTCTTCGAGAAACTCGGACTCCAAACCAAAGCAGTAACTTCATGCTGAACTCGGCCACAACACCGAAACAGACACACTTCCTTAATCTTGTTCCAAAGAAAACATCTTCAGGAACATCCATAGTCACTGCATCTCATCATACAGCTACTATTACCTGAGGTATCAAGGTACCATCACTCACTTCTGCCTCATCGACAGATCCAACTCTACTCATCCACACTTCAAAGATAAACTCCGAACCATTACAGTTTCCTTCGGAGATCGATGAAATCCTTCACCACAGCAAAGCTTACTCGAGACGGTATTGGGTTTACAGTCTCGATATATACTTCCAACCTCAAACATTCAAACTCCAACTATTGGTAATTGTGTTACACACACTACCACCTTATCTACCTTTATAACTTATATTGGAAAACCCGAACAGGTAACCCAATAAATAGGTAGAAATACATAAATATATATATTTAAAATGATATATTTTTTTTTTATAGAAATTATTTCTGGGTAAAATTATTTCATCTACCTCTTTAAAACAATATTGTGTCCGTTGGCCTGGTTCAAGTGTTTAGAGATCCCTATCAATAACGTTAGCTACTCGTATTGACCAGAATCCATATACCACTCAACCGATCAATTAACACAATATAAAACCATTTTATATAACTAACAAATACGCGCTCTCATATATATATATATACACTCGGACTCAAACAGGTTGTTACAGATCCTATTTCTAATGAACAATCCTTCCGAACCTAGGTATTCACTCAACCTAGTGTTCTGATATTCACTTAACCAAAAGCTTAGGCATTCGCTCAACCTATGCTCTGATACCACTGTAACGACCACGACTTTCTCTCCATAGAAAGTCGTATCGCTAATAAGAAAGAAAGGGGTGAGAAATAGAAAAGAAGAGAAAGAGAAAGAAAACAACACAAATACTCACAGCGGAAACGGAACAAAATATAATATATCATATAACTATTACATAGTATCATATACATCTATCAGAGTTACACAGATTACACATCATATACTAGACAGTTATAAACATCTGTCTAGTTATTACAACTCAATACAAAACAAGGATCTAAACAAGATCAACATGGCAGAAACTACTATCTATATCTACAACGCTGAAGCCTCCTGCTCCATTGCTCCTCCACAATTCGTCAAGGCTAACCTGAATCCCTTGGCTACTCGTAAAAATTTGAGTACCCAAGAGTTTATAAAACAGAAATAAACAACTTGGGTCAGACATGGGTCTGGTGTGAGTAACAGGTTAAACTTGTTTAACTTCAAAACCTTTTGAAAGAAAAGGTATCACGTAAGACTTCCCACAAATAAACATGGGTAAGTTTTTACCTTACGCTAACCAAAACATTTGATAGGAAATTCGATTGTATTATAATAGGGTCTAGGGTTTTCAAGTAAAATACAGAAATAGCTGAAATGCTTACATCTCACATTCCAACATAGTTGGGCACAACTAATACGTACGGCACTTATTGGATTTTGGATTCCATACAATGGCAGGGCTACCGGGGTACCGCCCGTCACAGTACGTGGCCTAGATCACCGTACCGAGGATCACTCCCAATCCCCTGCAACACAAGGTCGGAACATCCCTTACTGGATAATTCCCGCACAAGATACCTCACGGTTGGGATCAGCAACCGCACCACTAAGTCGAAAATAGAAAGGAACATCTAGACAGAGGTAACCTTGTCCTACTTGGGTGCTACCCACTAACCTTGCTGCACCTCCCCTGTTTTAGCCATTCCCGGTTTGTGAGGCTTGAGGTCACGATTACCTTAGAAAAGAACACATCACTTAGAATGCTCATCGTCCACCTGACGATGTTTTGAAAGCATTCAATCCATACAAGTTCGTTCCGGGTTCGAACGAAACCGAAGGCATTATCTCGTTACACTCGTTTTGGAATCACCCTCAGAGTTAACGACAATAACCCTTGCACTCTGAATCTTCATCTTCACTTGATTCACGACCTATCGTTAATTTGGATCGATGTGGTATTCGGGTCTCCAGACCTGGAAATCCGGTATACGGAAACCCGATCCCGGTCTCATCGAAATCCAAAGCGTATCTTTTAAGGCCAAGTTGTTTTAAAGTTATACACATAGAAGGATAATTCACAATAGATAATCAACATTGTCAGATAATCCATATTATCATCACAATTCAACTAAACATCCATATCACACAGCATATATCTCATCAGAGATATCAATCAATGCAAAACATTCAATATTATCATCCATTCTTAAGTAATGATTTATATCATCTTAAATTAATTTAAATTGAATTAAATTAATTACTTCATTTTATAAATCCATCTTACTTAACCATTAATTAATTACAATCAATTAATTAATTATCCTCTAATAATTCATTTCAATTAATCATCTTTGATTAATTATCTTTTAATTACATCCAAGTAATTTATCCTCAATTAATTACTTAAATTAATTATTCTTAACCACTTATAGTAATTAACCTTTAATTACTTCATTAATTAATTAACTAAAATTAATTAACTTAATCAACTATAATTAATTACATTAATCCTTAATTAATTACATTGATTAATTACTTCATTTATTAATTATTACTTAATTAACCAATCTTAATTACATCATTAATTATATTAATTAATGATCCTTAATTACAACTTAATTATTAATTACTTAATTAAATTAATTACATTAAGTAATTAACCTTTAATTAAACAACATTTATTAATCACTTTTGATTAATCTTCAATCAGTAATTAACTACCCTTAATTACTTTCATTAATGTTAACCCTTAATTCTCCACGACTTAAGAAGTATGCGACTCAAGGTTTAGCGAGTTAAGGGATTGCAAGACTTAACGAATTAAGACTTAGATGACCTACGACTCAACAGGCTCCGACCTAAGGAATGGTCCGACTCAACGACCTACGAGTTAAGAAGTTTAACGACTTACGACTCATAAAGTTAACTCTTCTACGACTCAGCGAGACAAGCTTTCTACGACTCATCAGGATTCATGGTGCATACGATTCATGAAAAATGGCGACTCATCAGGTCTGTACGACCTAGGACTCAATGACTTAGCTTGCCCAGTGACCTAAGGCTACGGAAAAGTTGCGACCTAAGGAAGTCGCGACCTAAAGAAATCCGCGACCTAAGAGGCTCTGCGACCTAAGGAACATTGCGATCTAACAATGTTGCGACCTAAAAGCTCTCCGAGTTAAGAAGTGCCGCGAGTTAAGGATCTATAAGATAAGGGATTGACTTAAGACAGTGGTGGAAGACCTACGACTTATACTAAGTCGCGCATGATCTCTTGAGTCGTCACCGACTTATCACTTAGAAAAAACCACGTACTTCATCGCTGCATTTGGTAAGTCGCAAATGGACTACGACTTATCTTAGGTCGCTCGCGACCTAAGACTTAGCTTAGGTCGTACGCGACCTAGGACTTAACAAATGGTCGACTTAAGATTGCGAGTTAACTCTGCTACGCCCTAACCCTATTCCTTAACTCGTCACCGACCTACCCTAAGTCGGCTACGACCTAAATACTTAGAGAAATTTCCTGAGTCGAGATCAGCTCCTATAAATACCCCATCATCTCCAACATGCAAAGGACTTTTGGCCATTCATTTCTCCAAGCGCAGTTACGCTGTCGAAGTCTCCTTTCATTCAGCAATCAAAGATCTTCCAACTCTCAAGGCACTACAACAAGCTTCGTGAAGAACTCCATTCATTCGATACGGATTAAGCGAGATTCATCACCGAAGATTGAGCTAGTAGTCTAGATTGTTGTGTGATCAAGTTATATTGTATTTGACAAGTGATTTGTATCGAATTGTAACCGAATCAGCAATAAAAGACTATAAAGTGGACGTAGGCTCAATTACGGGCCGAACCACTATAAATCTGTTGTTCATTTACTGCTTTTTCTGCTATTTTCAGCTTATATTCTGTTCCCGTACCAACGGGTGGTGCTTTCACGATTCTATTACACACACCGGGTGTTAGCGTTCACTTTTTACCGTTAACATTTTGGTGCTTTCACTGAGAACCCAACTCAGGCGATCATCCACCGTTGCTTCGCAAAGATTCATAAAAAGAACCTCTCTTTAAAAACCAGATCTGAAATAATGGCTCCTGGAAGAAGAGGTAGACCTATCAGATCCGGAAACGCTCACGAAGGAACTTCCGCTTCCCCAATAACAGACCAAGCAACTCCAACCGTTGGGGTCACCAGGGCTGAATTGGATGATGCAGTTTCTGGATTATATCAACAAATTGAAACTCAACACGCTTTGATGATGGATAGATTAACTGCTCTGCTCGGGGCAAATCGTCAACCAGAAAACCGTCGAACTACTCTTCCTGAAACGCCACCTTTCCAAGCTGATGGTTCTATGCCGCAACCAACTTGTCATGAGCATATGCCCGGGCAAATTTCCGGGGGAAGAACTAATACTTGCCCGGAAGTGTCTTTGAACAATAAAGAGTACCTGTCTGAAATGGTTGGCCGCATCATGAAAGAGAGCATGCAGAGGGAAGAAGATGAGGCTGACTGGGGATTTGCACCAAGCAGAACTCCGTTTACTGAAAGGATCCTAAGAGTAGAGTTTCCAAGGAAATTTGCACCTCCTACTATCCAAGCTTATAGGGGAACCAGTGACCCTAATCATTTCCTCTACAAGTACGATTGGCATATGACTGGTGCAAGAGCATCAGACGAGATCAAGTGTCGATACTTTCCGGTATACCTAGAAGGTGTGGCTTTACTTTGGTTCACAAAGCTTCCAGTTCGGTCTGTAGATAAATTCTCTGACTTAATGCAAAAGTTTAAAGAACAGTTCAGATTGTATGCTTCAAAAGCTAAGAATATAATGTCATTGTCCAACCTTGAACAAGCGCCCGGAGAATCAATCAAATCTTTCTTGAGTCGTTTCAATATAGCTTTAGCCGAGGTAGAAAATGCGGAACCACGCATGATCCTGACTTATTTGATGAGAGCCATTGATAAATCGAGTGAATTTGGGATATGGTTAAAGATGAAAGAACCAAACTCACTTGATAAATTTTATAAAAAGGCCGATGAGTTCATTCGCCTTGAAAGCCTTTCTGCAACATCGAAAGTGGTTACTGCCCAGACTAACAATGACAATGTCCCACCTAAGAAAAGAGAATCTGAAAGTCAGAAAAGGGAGAATGAAGGAGGAAAAAGCCAGGGAAATGAAAAGAAACCTCGCCGCTTTAATCCTTCGGACTTTACTCCTTTAACTGATACACCAAGAAATATCTTTTTTGCAACAAAGGACGTTGTCAGGTACCCTAAGCCGCCTGAGATGACGAGAGGGGCAAAGCGTAATGGAAAGTTCTGCCAATTTCACAATCAACCTGGCCATGACACTGACCAGTGTCGCGAATTAAAGAAGGTGATTGAAGAATTGCTAGAGCAGGGTAAACTCCAACAATATGTTAAAAGAACCGGAGTCGATCCAACCCCATCCACTCGGGATCAACAACGTCCTACCCATCAATCCGATTCTCTCAACAACACTGCAGTGCAAGATTCAGAAAAGCTTGTCATTAATGCTATCACAGGGGGACCATACCCAGCAAGCAGAAGTTGGGATGACTACTAATCACTCACAAAACTGCGACTGGGGCACTTCTCGCTTTCTCTGACATGAAAAATCCAAAAGCTATGAATCAAGCACAAATGGAAATCCAGCTTGGAGATTCTGAAACAACAATAACTAGCATTCATTTTTACTTAACAGCATTGCTTGAATTTGTAAAGATAATGATAGATGTGTAACTTCTGCATTGTAAACCGCCGAGAAATCAGCGTGACTCAATAATGAAAAACTATGCATTGTGTTTTCTGTTATAAAATGCCTGTTATATTTCGATGTGTAAATACCCTAGATGTATTGCTAAAATATCGATCTAATACTGCAGGTCATTAAAGCAAAGCTCACCCATCGCAAAGCTAAGCGAGCCTTACAAATCATTTAGCAAATTTCAAGCAACAAAAATTTCAAACTCGAACCCCATACAAGAGGAACTTCACATAAAAAGTTGACGGCTCCACTAGGTCAAGCCCTCGTTAACTGGTTGCGATCGTTGATGTAAAAAAGGCATCTAACCAAATAACTTGCGTTTACTCTGTGGAGTCATTCAACAGTGAAGTCTACTTCTTCGGATAAAGCAATTTACTTGCAAAAGAAAAGAAAACATGCACTTGGAAACAATGATAAAGGATCGCAGATTGGTGGATGATGATGATACAACATGAGCAGGCAAACATGGAAGCAGCCAAAGGAAGGTATGCCTCTCAACAGGAAAGCAGGTAGATCCACTAAAGGGATAACTTCCCAAGCAGAAGGAATAAGACCCTCGCTAGCTGATTGTGATGCATCCGATCAGGCAGCTTGTGTCCATCCCATGGATCTACTTGCCCCTAAGACGCAACCTTCCTGGCACACCAACCAACTGATGCTCCTTCCCAAGGATCAACAAAGCCCTCTAACGAGGCACGCCAATAAATGGAGAGCTTTCCTCTATCAAAAAGATCGGTGGGACTACCAAAAAGGGGCACCTTGTTAATCGATTGCGATCGTTTGTGCAAATAAACATCCAATCGAATGACTTACGCTTGTCCCGTGGACCCCTCCGACCATGAGAAAGTAACTTCCAGGCAATCACAAGCCCTCTTCGGAGGCACAAGCCCTCTTCGGAGGCAAAAGCCCTTTTCAGAGGCACATTTCACCCGTGTAGAAGTGCAAAATGCTTCTCTTCGGAGACCCACTTCACCAGTGATGAAATGCTAAAAAGCCCTTTTCGGAGGCACATTTCACCCGTGTAGAAGTGCAAAATGCTTCTCCTCGGAGACCCACTTCACCAGAGATGAAATGCCAAAACTGCTTCTCTTCGGAGACCAAAACTGCTTCTCTTCGGAGACCAAAACTGCTTCTCTTCGGAGACCAAAACTGCTTCTCTTCGGAGACCAAAACTGCTTCTCTTCGGAGACCAAAACTGCTTCTCTTCGGAGACCAAAACTGCTTCTCTTCGGAGACCAAAACTGCTTCTCTTCGGAGACCAAAATCGCTTCTCTTCGGAGACCAAAAGACCTCTTCAGAGGCGTACTTCACCTTGCTTGAAGTACCAAAAATAAACCCTATACCGGGGCACGAAAGTCAAAACCTTCTTCAGAAGCTCATTTCACTGTACAGGAAAATTCACTTTCAAACAAATAAAAGTGATCACTCCCAGAAGTCGAAGTGTTCTTCAGGAAGAAAAAGAAAATAAAGATTTCTCCAAAGACAAGATATACTCTATTAAAAGCAGAATAATTCTTCCCTGAAAAAGTGGAAAGTTATTCTCTAAAATAAGAGTATCGGTCTTGTGAAATCAAGAAATGTTACAATATACTTGTGGTATGGGGGCAACATTATACAATTCATTAATAAAAGTAATATACAAGCAACATACCACAAGTTCATTGCAATATCACATAATAAAGATGTGGAGTAAGTGCGTTCTTGAAACACAGACAAAAAATTTGTACAAGCGAAAAGAATCATTTACTCTACACTGCAAATGAAAAACAGATGTATTCCTACATACACAAGGATTTGTACAAGAAAAATATCTATTTATTTCAATACTATGAGAATTTTTTACATTGTACAGGTTACAAAAAGAAGCGGAGACCGGTATCCGCACAATCCCCGGTCAATACAAAAAGCAGAAAATGCAAAATCAAACTCATTTCCCCTTCTTCCCACCCTTGGAACTTTTACCCG
This sequence comes from Allium fistulosum, assembly GCA_030737815.1. Taxonomy (NCBI): domain Eukaryota; kingdom Viridiplantae; phylum Streptophyta; class Magnoliopsida; order Asparagales; family Amaryllidaceae; genus Allium; species Allium fistulosum. The sequence goes on along the minus strand of CM060908.1, from coordinate 967,950,292 downwards.
GCCTGGTAATTAGCTTCGTAGGCCGCATCGGAGAAGAAGGAGAAAGAGACTCTGCCGGATCAATCTCTGCCTCATCTCCAGCAACAGGAGAACTCTTCTTTCCTTTCTTCGAAACCACGCGTTTCCCCTTCTTCTTGGAAGAAGACTCACTCCCCGGAGCAAGGAATGTAGAAAGCTTTGTGTCATAATCAAAAGATTGCTCCGGGGTCTTCTCGCTATCCTCCAGACCTTCTGCCTTCTGTTCTTCGGAAGCAAGTGGTTCGTCTAAACCCTGAAGGGCTGCTATTGGTTCTTCCTGTGAACCTGGTTGAGAAGCTGGAAGAGGTATAACTTGAGAAGGAGGAGGAATGACAGCTGAAGAAGAAAGATTTGGTGCAGTTTCCGGCACGACTGCTGCATGATAAAAGAAATTAAAATCAGTATTCTCCGAGAAAAAAGAAGACCGTGAATCGTCAAAGTTACCTGGAGAAGCCGGTTTAGCGAGATCAATCTCAAATTCCCGAGCTTGGAAGTCTTTCATTGCCTCTTCCTCTGTAGGGGTGGTTACAGTTTCTGTGTCAACCTTAGCGGGAGGCGTGGAATGAGAACTAGAGCCAGCAATACCCGCATGAGCTAAAGTCGAAGTGTAAGCAGGAGCGATAGGGGGTGTTTCTTTCTCAGGAAGCTTCTCTCCCGTCGCTTCGGCCCGCACTCGGACGAGCTGCTCTTTTCCTTTGGCAAGGGCGCCGCGGTCGCTCTCACTTAGGTAGGTAGCTTGAAGATCTGTTTCGGAGTATCCGGCACCACCAAATAAGTCCATGATTGCCTCCCACACCTCCGCTAGGGTGACTTCATACTCTGGTCCCAAAAATGAAAGGCTCCCATGCCCCAGGACACAATGCATATAGAAGTCGAACAGGGTCGCATCAACGGTGGCTAGGGTCGCCTTATGGGATTCTTCGGCTGCAGCTTTACCAGAGAGAACTTCCTCACGTTCTCTTTCAGCCTTCAGTAACTGGGATTGTAGCCTAGCAATTTCTAAGTCTCGAGAGCTGAGTTTCTCCTGAAGTTGAGCAGCGTCATCACGATATTTTCTAGTAACATGTTGTTCTGCTTCAAGTTTGACTTCAGTATCTCTCTGAGCAGCATGGGCGTCTCGAACTTGTTTTTGAAGCATTTCCTCTTTCTGAGAATAAGAAGTGGAAGAAGTGGCAAGCTCTTTTTTAAGCCTTTCAACTTCGGCTTCGAGCTTCACATAACCATCGCTAATGCTTTTCATCTCCGAGTCATGCTGCTTACGCCATTTGTCCCACTCAGATTTATCATTTTCCATGGTCATCATCGCTTCAAGGTTCAGATGGTTGACCCTTTGAAGTTCGTCAACCAGCTTCTGCCACCCAGACATTCTTTCGATGTCAAGCTTTACAGCATCGACGTTTTTCAGCATCGCCTGCTTATCAATGGGGACCAAGTCCAAATCAAAACGCACTCCTTTCAGACACCAGTTCGGAAATCGGCTCTGGAGTGTGGGAGGACCATCTCCGGCTTGGTACTGTGGCCTATTAATGATGGTCTGGATGTCAGATTCCTTAAGGGAAGGAGAACCGGAAGATGTATTAGGAGGAACAGAAGCGGTTGTCTTTTCCGAGATGGTAGATGTATCTTTCTCACCAAGTCTGGCACGTTTACTGGAATCATCAAAAGTGTGACTCTTCCCCTTATTGTCATAAGATTTCCTTTTATAAGGGTCGTCGCTTCTGCGGGAAGAGTCACGTCGCTCGTCTCTACTCCCATAGTATTCCTCATCCTCTATCCGGCGACGCTCTTCATGAGCTCGCCTCTCATGAGCCTTTCGAGCAGCCCTCTCCTCATCAGTTTCTTTCACAGCACTGATATAACTCCTAAAGTCATAAGCCTCACGGCTTCCGTAACGCTGGAATTTGTTGTAGTAAGAGCCGCTTCGCCCCATCAGAGAACCTGAAATTGAAGAAAAAGACCAGTTTTAGAAATCCTCAAATTGAAGAAGCTAAGTGCATAAAAGTGCCAAAGTTCTAAGGGTGTGTGATGTGCAAACTACGCGCGTCAGACTACAAACCACTTTTGAGTGTAGAAATGGTGGTAAGTTGTGTGGAAGGCGTTGTGGTTTGTTGCAAAAAAGAAGTTGCTTCGATAACAGGAGGAACCACTTTAGAAACATCATCTTTAAAGAGCTCCTGAGAGGTTATCATGATGTCGCTCAGGCTGTCGAAAGTATCATCGCCATGGTGCATGGGAGAATTATCCTTCTCAACTTCCACCTCAGCCGTCTTTTCAAGAGTATGAAGATTTTCCTCCTCTTCAATAACCGGGGCAAGTGCTAACTTACTGGACGACCCCGCAATATCGGTAAGAGCAGAACACTTCACCAATGAAGTCTCAACGGTAAATTCTTTCGGTGAAGGTTCTTTAGCAGAAGCGGGGACATCTGACTCCTCAACCGAAGAATCAGGGACTTCATGTAGCTGAGTGGAACGGGAAGGATGTAAGAGTCCGAATTCGTGGAGGAACTCATCTCTCAATAGAAATTGAACGCTCCTCTCCTCAACCGGCACGGCCATAAGCCTCTCAAAGGTAGTCTTGTGACGAGATTCCCTAGAGGGGGAAGGGAGTGCTGAAACAGTAGAAAAAGAAGTTAACACTTGACAATTTGAACTTCAAAGAATTTAGAAAAAACACAGGGAAAAGGCAGATAATCGTACTTCCCACTCTCCAAATGGCGTAAAATCCCAGGGGACAACGAACAAAGAAAAACTGGCTCAGAAACCCAGGAACGCTTTCAGGAAGACCAATAATCAGTTTGCGATTCCTGGAACTCCTTACAACTGTGATAGAGGGATGGTCCTTGGTCCTTGTGAATGAGCATAGAAAGCAAATTTCTCCAAAACTGGGGAAACGGTCCAGCATTCTCCTAAAAAGTACACACAATCCCAGTAGGATGGCGTAACCATTGGGATGAAGTTGAAAAGGGGAGATAGATAATCGAAGGAGAAGTTCTCGGAGACAGTCATTAAACGGGGGAATCGCTCCACTCAAGCACATTTGGCGGTTCACTGCAATGAAGCCGTGAGGCGGCCTGTCAGCAGTGTCATTTACTCCAGGAAGCAAAGCGTCAGATTCGGCAATGCCAAACTGGGAGCATAGTAGACGGAAGACTTTTTGACTCAGAGTGGTAGGAGTCTTTTCTGGGGGATCATTCAACGGAATAGCAATTGGAAAAGCTTCTCCACTTGGTTCCAAATCTTCTTGATGGGATGCCATTCTACACAATCAGCCGAGTGTTCAAAAGTGAAGGTGCACGTTTCCTAAAAAGTGTAAAGTGCTGTGCAAAACTAATAAAAATAAGAAAAAAGCAAGTATAACTGGAATTAAACTAACTGACAATCAGTCGATTACGAGATTTCAAAACTTGTTAATGCTTAAGTGCAGTGTCAATGCAGACAAATCGGTTCTAGTTAACCATTACGATTCTGCTTTAATACTTCATTTGAGTTGGTTATTGTGTAGCATTTCACCCATACAATTCATTTGATTTTAATCTTTATCAACTAATCTGTTATCCGATATGGGCAGTCGGTGGCAGTATATTCGTCCCAGTTTTTGTACATGTTATAACAGGCAGTTAGAGTTATTAACAATCTATAAAAGAGTGCAACAAAATTCAAGAGTCCAAAGTCCAAACAACTCAAGTCTTAGCATTCAAGGCAGTGGGAAATTTGCTCAAGTTCTAACTCGGTCACGACTTAACATGGGGCAGATTCCTAAGTCCTAACTTGTTCACGGTCTAAATGATATGCCATGAGTCAAGTTGAGTCGTAACTCTCCAATCGTACTACACATTCAAGCAAAATCTGAACAAATGCTAAGTCGTGAGGAATAAAAAGAGACTTCAAGTCGTAAGTCGTAACATTAAAACTGCTGGATCACGCGAAATTACCAATCCATCTAACTCCTGACTCGCTTAATCCTTAACTCGTAAACCGTCTATCCATCCAATTCCTAACCCATTTACCTCCTAACTCTTGAGCCTTGTCACTCCTAACCCATTAACTTTTCAACCCGTTAATCCATTAACCAGTTAGCCTCTCCATCAACCCTATTTCTAAATCACCGTAAATCGTTGCAAGTCATACCGAGCCACCTTAAGTTCATGGATAACCTATATAACAGTATTCGCAAGGCCCAAAGGGAAGAAATCATGGATGAAGGTCGACAGCAATGATCGGCGATTGGGAAAATGGAAAGGATGCTTACGCGGTGTAATTGGGAATGGCTGGAAGTAAATCAAGTCGAAATCGCCTTTGGAAGCTTGAAATTGCGTTAATGGCAGATACGGCTTCAAGAAAGAGTAATAGGAAGACGAAGAATAGGGGAACGACCTAAGCATTTTATACCCCAGGTCGAAGGAATTGGAATCGACCCACACGAGTTAAGATGAGTCGAAACACACGACCTACGACTTAGGCGTGTATTTCGAGGGGCAAATGTTAACCCTTAATTCTCCACGACTTAAGAAGTATGCGACTCAAGGTTTAGCGAGTTAAGGGATTGCAAGACTTAACGAATTAAGACTTAGATGACCTACGACTCAACAGGCTCCTACCTAAGGAATGGTCCGACTCAACGACCTACGAGTTAAGAAGTTTAACGACTTACGACTCATAAAGTTAACTCTTCTACGACTCAGCGAGACAAGCTTTCTACGACTCATCAGGATTCATGGTGCATACGATTCATGAAAAATGGCGACTCATCAGGTCTGTACGACCTAGGACTCAATGACTTAGCTTGCCCAGCGACCTAAGGCTACGGAAAAGTTGCGACCTAAGGAAGTCGCGACCTAAAGAAATCCGCGACCTAAGAGGCTCTGCGACCTAAGGAACATTGCGATCTAACAATGTTGCGACCTAAAAGCTCTCCGAGTTAAGAAGTGCCGCGAGTTAAGGATCTATAAGATAAGGGATTGACTTAAGACAGTGGTGGAAGACCTACGACTTATACTAAGTCGCGCATGATCTCTTGAGTCGTCACCGACTTATCACTTAGAAAAAACCACGTACTTCATCGCTGCATTTGGTAAGTCGCAAATGGACTACGACTTATCTTAGGTCGCTCGCGACCTAAGACTTAGCTTAGGTCGTACGCGACCTAGGACTTAACAAATGGTCGACTTAAGATTGCGAGTTAACTCTGCTACGCCCTAACCCTATTCCTTAACTCGTCACCGACCTACCCTAAGTCGGCTACGACCTAAATACTTAGAGAAATTTCCTGAGTCGAGATCAGCTCCTATAAATACCCCATCATCTCCAACATGCAAAGGACTTTTGGCCATTCATTTCTCCAAGCGCCGTTACGCTGTCGAAGTCTCCTTTCATTCAGCAATCAAAGATCTTCCAACTCTCAAGGCACTACAACAAGCTTCGTGAAGAACTCCATTCATTCGATACGGATTAAGCGAGATTCATCACCGAAGATTGAGCTAGTAGTCTAGATTGTTGTGTGATCAAGTTATATTGTATTTGACAAGTGATTTGTATCGAATTGTAACCGAATCAGCAATAAAAGACTATAAAGTGGACGTAGGCTCAATTACGGGCCGAACCACTATAAATCTGTTGTTCATTTACTGCTTTTTCTGCTATTTTCAGCTTATATTCTGTTCCCGTACCAACGGGTGGTGCTTTCACGATTCTATTACACACACCGGGTGTTAGCGTTCACTTTTTACCGTTAACAATTAACTAAATTAATTATTCCTTAATTAATTTCTTAATTAATCCCTTGATTAATTCACAAGTAATTAAACTCAATTTACTTCCATTAATAAAATCATTATTCACTTAATTACTTCCAGTAATTATTTATTATTAACTTCCCTAAATAATCTTACCTTAATAATTACATTAAGTAATTATTTATCAAATCAACTCTTGATTATTAATTAAACTTAATTAATTAACTTAACTAATCAAATTAACTTCAATTAATTACAATAAATAATTAATTCTTAATTACTTCCATTAAGTAATTCCATTTAAACAATTTCACAAATGATTATCTTTAAATTAATTAATCTAATTAATTATTAAAATTAATTACATAAATTAATTATTTAATAATCCATAGTTAATGACCTTCATTAACAATTATTTAATTACTTTTCTTAAATAATTAACTTATATTAATTATTATTAATTTCAAATTAATAAATCTTAATAACCAATTAATTAAACTTTAATTATTTAATTGATTAAGTGTTAACCCTACTTAATTAATATTTAATTACTCTATTAATTAATTCTTAACCATTAATTAATATCCTAATTCATAATCCTTAATTACAAATTAATTATCCCTAATCAATAAATCTTAATCATAAATAAATTAGTTTAAACCCTTAATTACTTATTTAATTAATCCAAATGATTAATCAATCAATTAAATTAATTATCCATTAAATTTCCTTATCAATTTAATGAATACAAATCTCTAATTACTTTAAGATAAAACTTTGTTCCTATTGATAATCAAATTATCATTTACAAAGTATTTTAAAACTATTTACTTCAAATTTTACCTTCAAAATTTCATTTTAAATTTAAAGATTTAAAATGAAAACAAATTATCTTTAACAACGTTTTAAACATCATTTCTAAAACTCTTTTATTTACAAGTTAAAGAAATACTCATTCAATAAAGAAGTTCTAAAAGGGTCTAAACAACTTCATATTTAAATTTATAAAACTTATTTATTTCTCAATCTAAAATTTAAAAATAAACCTTACTTCAAATATTAAAATTTTGATTTAACTTCTGTTTTAATATTGCTTTACAAATTTAAGTTCAGATTAAAATTTAAACAGACAGTTTTTTTTATAAAACTGGCAACATCAATTTACCCGAGCTCCATCCAAATTACTTCGAGTCAACCTCTTAAATACTTCGAGCATTCCTTGAAACAACTCGAGAGAAACACGAGCTCCACTCCTCTGTTAAACCCAGACTTCACCAGAGATACATTTACGACCGTGTGCACGTGCACCGTCCGATCATTTCCCTCCGACCATCGCCGACATCTCCACCACATCGGCGTTCATCCACCAACCAATCTACGAACATCACTTCTTCGATTTATTCGCGAATTCGAAATCGAGACCAAAATTCGAAACTGGAACAGGAACTACCATCTCACCCAAACCTGTCAACATCTCCTCGTTCTTCCACCGCTGATCACCAGAGCACTAGCGACTCCGGCCATGGCTTCATCCACATCCTAACTATCATTTCCCAGAGTTTGGTTAAACTCGATCCATTCTAGACGTCTCAGTGATCAAATTCTTATCGACTAAGAAACTAGGGTTAAAATTTCTAATCCTCAATTCCTATTGCCTCCATACCTTAATTTAATTTCTAATAATTTTCCTGGTATCCTCGATCATCACACTACCATTCTTGAAGAAAACAACATGCCAATCCATCTAAATCAACAGAATTACCCAAAACTTCATATTTAACTTAAACCAGAACTGCACCTTTATTTTCAAACTAAAAATTATGATTTTAATACTAAAAATCATGTTATCATTTATGTTTTCAATTTATAAATCTGAATTTATAAATTACAAAGTTTTAATTTTCACTTTTATATAACATGCACTGTTATTTTGATTTCCAGAGACACTTGTGTTTAAAGTTTAACTTAACTAAATTTTAAAACATTCCTCTATGATAAATCAACAATTCTTACTTATAAGTTAAGTCCTAATAAACTAAATCAAGTGATAAAAGATTTAAAGGAAATTTTGAGTCTGGCAACAAAACAAAACAGAACAGAGAACATATTCATGCATACAATACATCCATATATACCAAACCCAACATGCATTTGAAACCAAACATAACACAGAGAATTACATCACATTTAATTACTGCAAACATGATTATCACATGAAGAAATCAAGCAACTTACTTAAGTTAGTTTTAAATAAAAATTGTTACTCACCTGATTAAAGATGAAACAGAGGCAGAGCCTTATTTTGAAAAGCTTGAAACAGTTTTGACTTAAGACTGGAATGCCTCTTTGAATCTTTAAAACTTTTAAACTTGAATATTTGGTGTGCTTTGAAAACTTGAATTCTAGCTTTAATTTGAAATTTTCTCAGTTGCATGCAGACTATACTTTTGATTTCCAGATTTGAAAAAGAGATTGCAGGCTTCCAGATTTTGAAAAGGATGCAGGCTGAAACTTTGATGTTGGAAAATGCATTACAGATCTTTGTTTGAGGAATTTGGTTTTTTTTGAGGAATGTTGGTTACAGATTGTTTTGAGGATTTAGTTTGAGAGGAAGGGATTTCAGATAGAAGAAAATGCACTCTTTTTAGTCTCTGGTTTGAAGAATTTCATTTACAGGCTTTCGGATTTGAAGAAATGCATTACAGGGATTGAATAGATTTGTTATGAGATTATGGTTTGAGTTACTGATTTTGTTTTACAGGTTGAAGTTTTTCTTTTGCATTTGGAAAGAGAAAATAGGAAAAAGAGTGAAGATAAGAACATATGTATATATAAGTAGAAATGATTTATTTTAAAATAAAAGAAAAATTAAAAACAAGAATGACACTTGTCTTTATATGTGTTAATTAGTTAACACTTGTTTTAAACAATCCTTTATAGGTTTACACATGTCCTTTAATTAATTAGTTTGTATTTATCTTAAATGTAAATAAAAGATTTTTCTTAATTTATTAAACACTTATTACTTATCTATTTATATATAAAGATAACTTTTTAAAGAAATAACCAATTATACTTATAAATAAAAGCTTATACATATATTTTAAAGTCTAAAACTAATTAAATATTACTTCTTTTGAATTTCAAATTCAAATTCAAATTCAAATTATATTCTTAAAATCCAATTTAAATTAAATTTAAAACAACACATTAAATTTGAAATAACAATTCTATTTTACATAAAAATCTATTTATTTTCCATAATAAAACAATACACTATTAATATTGTATTTTAAACTCATCTATATATATATACTCTTAAATCTTATTTATTAAGCAATATTTAAAAAGAAATAAAATAATCCTGATTATTAATCTTATTTCAAAACCATATAGATATTTTGTTTAAATAGCTTTGAAAAGCAAATATTAAATAAATCCAAATCTCCAAACTATCAATATATGTATTAGAAATTTAAAACAAGAATTTATTTATTTATTATGTTTCAACCCAAAGCTAATCTATTTAATATATATACTTATACACATACATTATAAATAGAAATCATCTTATTAATTTTTAAAGGATAAATTCACTAATTAAATATTCATTTAATTAGATTATTAAATAAATTCAAATATTTATTATCAATAATTATCAAATCAATTTAATTATTTAAACAGATTATTAAATTGATATTGCCCCAAATTTCCGGGATATTACAACTGACACGCGTATGCCATCCCCCGATCGTAACCGATCTTCCCGAGGATCCCTGATTTCCATCAAACCACATAGATAATAATGCAGCAACCACATAGGTTAAGTATCTGGCTCCATACCATGATACCACCTCTATCCAGAAGGAATGACATACACTAAGGGGCGCTACTCCCTAGAACCTTGCCGCATTCTTCCTGTTTCGACCATTTCCGGGGTGTGAGGCTCGACGAAGTCTCGTCCACAAAGCTACGCTTTCTCAAAAAGCCCTGCTTCGGGTCAAGAAAAATGATCAACCTATGATCACAAAGATATAAGATCAAACAAATGATCATATCGCAAATGATCAAACACTGATCATTTCACAGCAACACTCAGTATGCCACGTTACCAAATTGGGATATATCGCTGATAAATTTCAACTACATAACCTCTGAGCTCGTACGTCTCGGAGAAGTGTGTTAAGCTAAGAGAATAAATTCTCCGCCACCAACAGAAATGTATTTGAAAGAAATCAGCTTTATATCTCAAATTGTAACGTCAGACACACAATCCATACAAGTCTGTTCCGGGATCGAACAGAACCGAAGGCACTTCTCACGAAGCCCTTGCACATCCGGATAGTTTTCAATCACGTCAGGACTTCCCGTCACTAAGGGTGATAAAACCTCTAAATCGGAGATCAGCCGATGTAGAGTAACTCGACGGTAATCCTTCCGTTTTCAAAAATATCCGGTCTTCAACACCGGTCTTCGAATGCAATTCATAACGACGTATCACATATTCGGAATGGGTTATACGACCCCATGGTCCTTTCCCGGCTAAGCCGAATAGTGAGCGTATATTTAAAAACAAGTGTGGCATTCAAATTCATCCAATCACAACAAATATCATTCAAGGTAATTATTGATAGTCGGTTATTTAACTATCAATAAAGATGCGCAACATCATCAGATTCCAAATAATTTTCCAAATTATTTCATCTTCAAAAAATATCTTTACTAGATATATTATTTCCACACTTAACCATTTGAAAACAATTTCAAATCAATTTCCACATTTCATTTTATCTTTGAAGATAAAATCTCAAAACAGTTCATTTCATATTGGAAAAGCATTCCCATACTTATTTGAAAATAAGTAGTTCACAAATCATTTATTTTCAACATTTGAAAATATTCGATATACTTAAATCAATATTAAGTATATATTCATTCTTTAAGGAAATCATAAATTTTACATCTATTTGAGTCAAAACGAATGTTACGTAAAACATCGTTATGACGACTCAAAATCACTAGTATAGGGGTTCGGAATTTGATAGATATATAAATCCCAATACTACATCAAAACATTTCCTTTCGGAAATCATTTACTATAACAACAGTGTTATAGTCCATCATTTCCTTATTTTTCGAAAACGTCTATTTCAACAATAAATGTTGAAATCTATGATTTCGATAGTTCACACGTTTTAAAACATCTTTTAAAACAATTAACTTCATTTCATAATATCGCTTTCCCAAAACCCTATCCATTTTACTTAAAAATATATTCACTGTCCAAAATCGTGAATATACTTCACTAACCACATTTCGGTCTTTTCTACACATTTTATTTCAACAAAATTCGCTATTTAAAATCGCGAATATATCTTCTTTAATGTCCTTCTATATTTGATTTATCAAATCCAATTGATTTCGAATTTATAAAACAACGTTTATAAATTCTATTTTCTATTCTATAACAACTTCGATTTTTTTTAAATTTCCTTTAATGACCCATTCAATTTTATAACTCAACGTATACATCAAAAATCCATATTATAAGTTAAATACTTATAATTTATTTATTTTAAAAGAAATCGTTCTTTTAAACTTTACAAACTGTAAATAAACCCATTTTAACATCATTTCCATTTTTAAATCCACATTCCCAAATATTCACTTTTAACCCCAAAATCAAATCCCAAATTGATTTCTAATTTTACTTCAATACCAAATCAATTTCAATATTCATTTCTAAATTAATTTCCCATCCCAAATCATTTTATTTTGATTTTTTCTAAACTTGTTTCAATTTGCCAATTAAATTTATAATTGGACTTCCAACTTATTTCATTTTAAACAAATTCCTCTTAAAGAAAATAAATCCCTTTTATCTTTTTCCAACTATTTAGAAATCCAAATTTTAATTAAATTCTTCAATTTAAAATCACTATTATACGAAATTCATTTATTTAACGTTTTCACTTGATTCTGGAATTAATTCAATAAGGTTTTAAAAATTAACTTTTTATATTTTAAAATTCCTTTCTTCAAAATTTATTCAATTTCTAAAATCAATTCACTTAAAAATTTCTACTTGAATTTAAAAAATTCAATTTCGTTTATTTTTGGAATCCAATGATGTCAAAACATCCATTCAGCTAAATTTTAGCTTTCAAACAATTTCCAGATATCAATATGATTAATAACATCACTATAATCATTCACAGATTCATATCACAATAGAAATAAATTCAATCAATGTGAGGGGTCCAGTTGGATCCCTCCAACCTGTTTCCCTGCATCCAAAGATGTTAGCACAATACCAATTCCGCTCCAGTACGGAATTATCGCGGTATATGGGTTTTATAAAAATCCGCTTACTAACGGCGCAATAGGGTCTCATCCGCTATACGAGGCGGGAAATCATCAATCCAATATATACATATGCCAATATGTATATATTGCTATATATATATAGATATATCCTACTATATCTAATATCACAATCAACATAGCAATCATATCAAACAATCAATAACTGTAAAATCAAATTTCCTTCGAGTGAGAAAATCTCACCTTAGCTTTTATTTGCAATCCATTTCCCATCCAAATTTGTTTTCTTCCATTTTTAATCCTTGTATAAATAATTTACACAATCTGTTAATATTCGAATTACATCGAAAAATAAATTTTCGTTTAATAACTTGACTTAACTAATAATTGGTTTTAAACTAATTTCTTTTAATAAAGTATTTCCTAGTTACCAAAATAATTACATTAGTTAATCACTAAAATAAATTAGTAAATTTAAATTACGTATATACATTTTTTTTCTTATTTACTTTTTTTAAAAAATACTTTTGTCTTGCCTAAATATATATATATTTCAAACTTAACAGTTCTTAGAAAAAAATAGGGATCTACACATATGCCACTTTGAATTATACAAAAATTTATTTTACTGTAAATCTTATGCAAACTGAATTTTTCTAAACTATATGTATAATTTTAAACTACATTAAAAACGAGCAAGATGAAATTTGTACCTAACTGCTAATCGAAATCCCAGCCCTTGCCTTCTTCGATCGAAACCGCACGTACCCCTCTTATTCCAGCGAAATCGGGAACCACGCGATCACGACTGCTCTCATCGACGTCGCGCCCACTGTCGCGCCTCCCCATCGACCTCGTGCTTGCTCGAACTCGAGCTTCTCGACGCCGCCACCTATGCTTGCCGACTACACCATGTTCGAACGAACGTCACTTCTCCAAGGTCGTCGCTGCCTGCGCTTGCCACTACCCACGCGACTACCCCCACCGCCGAAGAAGTTGCCATTGCGAAGCCCCCTTCCTCCTCGCGCCTGTACGCGCGCGGTCGCCTATGCCGTCGCATGTACGCGAGAGCCTCAACCCTAACTCGCGAATTCATTTACGTCCCCCTCCCTCTCTTTTTTTTTCTTTAATTGAACGGAGACGAGTTCGATTTCAATGAGCTGAAGGTAGGGAGAAAAAAAGAATTCGATTTGGGGAGGAACGGTTATGAATTTTAAAGCTGCTCGATTTGATTTCTTTGAACTGGAAGTAAGAGGACGTATTTAAAATTGGGAAGAAGCATGCTTTCACGTTCTCTGGCGCGATATTAGGCGTGATTAAAGGGATAACGTGGTGAAGTTGACTAAGTTAAATAATTTAAATTTAGATTTAAATTTCAACGCATTTGCATATCGTACGGTCACAAAACAACTCCGATCAATACGAAATTTGAAATCCGACAATAATTCAATATTACGGACCCAATGGAACTGGTTTCGTCGAATTCCGAGACTGTGCCTCGGACGGCTATTTTCAAATATCGATTCGTACGATTTAATTTCAAAACTGAACAGATTGTTTCCAAATCAATTTCTGAAGCTTCTATTATCTTCAGTGTTATTAATATAAAAATTAAAAGCTTTTGAAATATTTTTCTTCAACTGTAAATTGAAGATTTAAATTCTTATTCAACTTTCAATCGATTAAATTTTAAAGTTTAATCGCAGATTTCAAAATTATATCGGGGATTCAAATTAAATTATCGTTCAAATATTTAAAATTAATTAAATATTCTCAATTTAATTTGTTCAAAATTCTGGGTCGTTACAAACTTCCCTCCTTAAAAGAATTTCGTCCTCGAAATTACAAGTTAGGGAAAATGGTCCTTAACTCGTCTACTATTTTTCAACATCCAATAATTTATCTAATTTTATCAAAACAAATCTTCCTACTAAAGATTCGTTATTAGCTCAACTAGTTCTCCAACTTCAATTATAAGTTTCAAAACAACTTTGTTTTACTACTCTATTCAAAATTAAATTCAAATTTAAACTTTAAACTTTCAAATTTTCTCAAAAATTTTTTTCTAACGCCCTAAATTCCCGAAAAATTTCGCCAGCGTCTCCTTTGCGCGGCTAATACGGTACGACTACAAAACGTCCCTACGGACTCTCAGATTTCAAAAAGAAAAAGAAAAAGCCAAGCGGCTAGACAAGAAATCATCAAAAACTCATATTATAATTCAAATACGTACCTTTTGTCGAGCAATTCAAATTATCTGTGAAATCAAATTCAATTCCCTTTATACCTGTATATCTACTAGCCATAATATCTAGTTACACATTCAAACCATTTTGCAAATTCGATTACAAAATTTTCAATATAAACTGCTTATACCACTTCTAGTTTACTATTGAGGTTACATATTTATTCTCATTCAATTTAACATTTCAAAATCATTTGAATTCGATTTACAATTCCAATTTAATTTAGATTCAGTTTACTTCTGAATATTGAATTTCATCAATTATCTTTAGTTCACTTCAAACTAATTTTATTTCACACAATTCAAATTTGTTTCAACATTCAGTTTCAATTTTATTCACTTACAATTGTAAATTCCATTCATTTGAAATTTATTTCTTCTTACTTGAATTTATTTGCAATTCCGAACCATTCTTTCATTTAGTTCACAATTCAAGGTTTAATTTCACTAATTTAACTTTCAATTTCGCTTTCATTAAATAACAATCAATTCACTTGTACTTACATTTATTTAACTTCATCTTTAAGTTAAATTTATTTTATCAAAATTCAATTTGTATAGGTTATCAACTTACAATATTTCATAAATATTTTAAATAGGGTTCCAGAGTCTTTTCAATTTTTCAAAGACCATTTTGAAATCAATTCAAATCGTCCTTTGAATTTCAAAAACAAAACCCAAATTTTTCAAACAACTTCCATTTAAAACAATTTGGCAGCAATTTCTCTTTTGGAAACCCGAAAATGAATTCTAATGATGTGGCCACCATCATCAGGATTATTTTCCAGCGACCAAAAAGAGTTTAGAGCTTTTCATTCCTTCAAAACATTTTTCCAAAATCCTTTGAAATTCATTTCCAAGCCAAAAAGAATTTAAACTTTCCAAATTTCCAAATTTTCCAGATTCTTTCAAAACACTTCCAAATACTCCTCTGGAATTCCGTTTCAAATTATAAGTCACATTTATAATTTATATTCTCAAATTTCATTTGTATATGGATTAATCTCTTAACTTTGGAGTTACGATTTCAGTTTCTTATTCAGTTTCAATAGTAATGATAACATTTCAATATTATTACTTTCCTAACATTCATGCATCCATATACTATGATAATTCATAGAAAATCATTTCTTTTCTATACAAAAATAGTTTTGGGTAAAATTATCTCATTTACCCCATTTTAAAACAATACTGTGTCGGTTTATCTTGTTTAGAGTTTAGAAATCCCTTTCGATTACAGTTAGCTAGACTGCACCGACTAGAATCCATAAACAATCAACCGATAAGTCAACACAATACAAAACAAATTCATATTCACTAACAAATACGCGCTCGTATATATTATTACACTCAACTCTTTCTAGAGTACTGCTGACTCTATCTCTAATGAGTAACACCCAACAGAGCAGGGTTGTCGCTTAACCATATGCTCTGATACCACTCTGTCACATCCTGAAATTTTCGACTTTCGAAAATTCGACATCGATACACTTTATCGACTGCCGAGCAATCGAGTGCCGGAAACTCCAGTAGTGAGGGTTTTAGAAGGAAGAAAAAGGTAGAAGAAGAAGAAAAGAAGGAACAGAAAGAAAAAGAACAACATCAGAACAGAAAACAATATCAGAATCTCACATATCGCAGCGGAATAACATATAATAAATAATCACTAGTCTTTTAAAACAAAGAACTATATCAGTTTATACATACATCAATCATCAGAGTCAATATACAACTCAGTACAACAATGGACAGTTATATAACTTGTCCTCATACAGAATACACAGCGGAATAAATACTATTAGATACAAATACTACGTCTCGTCATCCAGCTTATCTCCAAAGCTCCAGAATATCCAGAATATCCTGATAACATAACTCTAGGCTGCCCGTGTGGAAAATTTGTGGGCACCCAGAGTTTAGAAGGGAACAATAAACTCCGAGTCAGTCATGGTGACTGGTGTGAGATCGTAAAACAGTTATTCTTTCACAAAGAAAATAAAACAAATTCGCAATGCTTTTGGAAAATGAAACTACCATAAGACCTCCCACAACACACACAATGCAAACGCAGAATTGGAGGAGATTTCTTCTTATGATAGTCAAAGATGCTTACTACGCAAAAATCAAATTCTTTTTGATATTATTATTAGTGCATAGTGTGGAAAACATTTCGAAAGTATAATATTAATCTTAGCCAACATACGACCAGTATCGTATGCCTACTATAGCTACCATCTAAACAGTGGTGACCACCGTACGTAAATGGCAGGTTCTACAACTAATACCGTACAAATCACGTATTGGAGTTTGGATTTCCAACAAATGGTCAGGCTAAGGAACTTCCTATCCACGATGGGTACGTCCCTGGAATAGACGACCCGAGAACCTAACCGGATCTCTGCCAACACAAGGCCGGGTTACCTCTGCAAAAATAGGTAACTACTGACACGCGTATGCCATCCCCCGATCGTAACCGATCTTCCCGAGGATCCCTGATTTCCAACAAACCACATAGATAATAATGCAGCAACCACATAGGTTAAGTATCTGGGCTCCATACCATGATACCACCTCTATCCAGAAGGAATGACATACACTAAGGGGCGCTACTCCTTAGAACCTTGCCGCATTCTTCCTGTTTCGACCATTTCCGGGGTGTGAGGCTCGACGAAGTCTCGTCCACAAAGCTACGCTTTCTCAAAAAGCCCTGCTTCGGGTCAAACAAAATGATCAACCTATGATCACAAAGATATAAGATCAAACAAATAATCATATCGCAAATGATCAAACACTGATCATTTCACAGCAACACTCAGTATGCCACGTTACCAAATTGGGATATATCGCTGATAAATTTCAACTACATAACCTCTGAGCTCGTACGTCTCGGAGAAGGGTGTTAAGCTAAGAGAATAAATTCTCCGCCACCAACAGAAATGTATTTGAAAGAAATCAGCTTTATATCTCAAATTGTAACGTCAGACACACAATCCATACAAGTCTGTTCCGGGATCGAACAGAACCGAAGGCACTTCTCACGAAGCCCTTGCACATCCAGATAGTTTTCAATCACGTCAGGACTTCCCGTCACTAAGGGTGATAAAACCTCTAAATCGGAGATCAGCCGATGTAGAGTAACTCGACGGTAATCCTTCCGTTTTCAAAAATATCCGGTCTTCAACACCGGTCTTCGAATGCAATTCATAACGACGTATCACATATTCGGAATGGGTTATACGACCCCATGGTCCTTTCCCGGCTAAGCCGAATAGTGAGCGTATATTTAAAAACAAGTGTGGCATTCAAATTCATCCAATCACAACAAATATCATTCAAGGTAATTATTGATAGTCGGTTATTTAACTATCAATAAAGATGCGCAACATCATCAGATTCCAAATAATTTTCCAAATTATTTCATCTTCAAAAATATCTTTACTAGATATATTATTTCCACACTTAACCATTTGAAAACAATTTCAAATCAATTTCCACATTTCATTTTATCTTTGAAGATAAAATCTCAAAACAGTTCATTTCATATTGGAAAAGCATTCCCATACTTATTTGAAAATAAGTAGTTCACAAATCATTTATTTTCAACATTTGAAAATATTCGATATACTTAAATCAATATTAAGTATATATTCATTCTTTAAGGAAATCATAAATTTTACATCTATTTGAGTCAAAACGAATGTTACGTAAAACATCGTTACGACGACTCAAAATCACTAGTATAGGGGTTCGGAATTTGATAGATATATAAATCCCAATACTACATCAAAACATTTCCTTTCGGAAATCATTTACTATAACAACAGTGTTATAGTCCATCATTTCCTTATTTTTCGAAAACGTCTATTTCAACAATAAATGTTGAAATCTATGATTTCGATAGTTCACACGTTTTAAAACATCTTTTAAAACAATTAACTTCATTTCATAATATCGCTTTCCCAAAACCCTATCCATTTTACTTAAAAATATATTCACTGTCCAAAATCGTGAATATACTTCACTAACCACATTTCAGTCTTTTCTACACATTTTATTTCAATAAAAATTCGCTATTTAAAATCGCGAATATATCTTCTTTAATGTCCTTCTATATTTGATTTATCAAATCCAATTGATTTCGAATTTATAAAACAACGTTTATAAATTCTATTTTCTATTCTATAACAACTTCGATTTTTTTTAAATTTCCTTTAATGACCCATTCAATTTTATAACTCACGTATACATCAAAAATCCATATTATAAGTTAAATACTTATAATTTATTTATTTTAAAAGAAATCGTTCTTTTAAACTTTACAAACTGTAAATAAACCCATTTTAACATCATTTCCATTTTTAAATCCACATTCCCAAATATTCACTTTTAACCCCAAAATCAAATCCCAAATTGATTTCTAATTTTACTTCAATACCAAATCAATTTCAATATTCATTTCTAAATTAATTTCCCATCCCAAATCATTTTATTTTGATTTTTTCTAAACTTGTTTCAATTTTCCAATTAAATTTATAATTGGACTTCCAACTTATTTCATTTTAAACAAATTCCTCTTAAAGAAAATAAATCCCTTTTATCTTTTTCCAACTATTTAGAAATCCAAATTTTAATTAAATTCTTCAATTTAAAATCACTATTATACGAAATTCATTTATTTAACGTTTTCACTTGATTCTGGAATTAATTCAATAAGGTTTTAAAAATTAACTTTTTATATTTTAAAATTCCTTTCTTCAAAATTTATTCAATTTCTAAAATCAATTCACTTAAAAATTTCTACTTGAATTTAAAAAATTCAATTTCGTTTATTTTTGGAATCCAATGATGTCAAAACATCCATTCAGCTAAATTTTAGCTTCCAAACAATTTCCAGATATCAATATGATTAATAGCATCACTATAATCATTCACAGATTCATATCACAATAGAAATAAATTCAATCAATGTGAGGGGTCCAGTTGGATCCCTCCAACCTGTTTCCTTGCATCCAAAGATGTTAGCACAATACCAATTCCGCTCCAGTACGGAATTATCGCGGTATATGGGTTTTATAAAAATCCGCTTACTAACGGCGCAATAGGGTCTCATCCGCTATACGAGGCGGGAAATCATCAATCCAATATATACATATGCCAATATGTATATATTGCTATATATATAGATATATCCTACTATATCTAATATCACAATCAACATAGCAATCATATCAAACAATCAATAACTGTAAAATCAAATTTCCTTCGAGTGAGAAAATCTCACCTTAGCTTTTATTTGCAATCCATTTCCCATCCAAATTTGTTTTCTTCCATTTTTAATCCTTGTATAAATAATTTACACAATCTGTTAATATTCGAATTACATCGAAAAATAAATTTTCGTTTAATAACTTGACTTAACTAATAATTGGTTTTAAACTAATTTCTTTTAATAAAGTATTTCCTAGTTACCAAAATAATTACATTAGTTAATCACTAAAATAAATTAGTAAATTTAAATTACGTATATACATTTTTTTTCTTATTTACTTTTTTTAAAAAATACTTTTGTCTTGCCTAAATATATATATATTTCAAACTTAACAGTTCTTAGAAAAAAATAGGGATCTACACATATGCCACTTTGAATTATACAAAAATTTATTTTACTGTAAATCTTATGCAAACTGAATTTTTCTAAACTATATGTATAATTTTAAACTACATTAAAAACGAGCAAGATGAAATTTGTACCTAACTGCTAATCGAAATCCCAGCCCTTGCCTTCTTCGATCGAAACCGCACGTACCCCTCTTATTCCAGCGAAATCGGGAACCACGCGATCACGACTGCTCTCATCGACGTCGCGCCCACTGTCGCGCCTCCCCATCGACCTCGTGCTTGCTCGAACTCGAGCTTCTCGACGCCGCCACCTATGCTTGCCGACTACACCATGTTCGAACGAACGTCACTTCTCCAAGGTCGCCGCTGCCTGCGCTTGCCACTACCCACGCGACTACCCCCACCGCCGAAGAAGTTGCCATTGCGAAGCCCCCTTCCTCCTCGCGCCTATACGCGCGCGGTCGCCTATGCCGTCGCATGTACGCGAGAGCCTCAACCCTAACTCGCGAATTCATTTGCGTCCCCCTCCCTCTCTTTTTTCTTCTTTAATTGAACGGAGACGAGTTCGATTTCAATGAGCTGAAGGTAGGGAGAAAAAAAGAATTCGATTTAGGGAGGAACGGTTATGAATTTTAAAGCTGCTCGATTTGATTTCTTTGAACTGGAAGTAAGAGGACGTATTTAAAATTGGGAAGAAGTATGCTTTCACGTTCTCTGGCGTGATATTAGGCGTGATTAAAGGGATAACGTGGTGAAGTTGAGTAAGTTAAATAATTTAAATTTAGATTTAAATTTCAACGCATTTGCATATCGTACGGTCACAAAACAACTCCGATCAATACGAAATTTGAAATCCGACAATAATTCAATATTACGGACCCAATGGAACTGGTTTCGTCGAATTCCGAGACTGTGCCTCGGACGGCTATTTTCAAATATCGATTCGTACGATTTAATTTCAAAACTGAACAGATTGTTTCCAAATCAATTTCTGAAGCTTCTATTATCTTCAGTGTTATTAATATAAAAATTAAAAGATTTTAAAATATTTTTCTTCAACTATAAATTGAAGATTTAAATTCTTATTCAACTTTCAATCGATTAAATTTTAAAGTTTAATCGCAGATTTCAAAATTATATCGGGGATTCAAATTAAATTATCGTTCAAATATTTAAAATTAATTAAATATTCTCAATTTAATTTGTTCAAAATTCTGGGTCGTTACATATATATTGCTATATATATATAGATATATCCTACTATATCTAATATCACATCCAAAACAACAATCAATAACTGCAAACATCAAATTTCCAATTCGAGTGAGAAGATCTCACCTTAGCTTTTAATTTGCCATCCCATTTTCCATTTTCAGCTGTTTCCTGATTTTATACCTTGTATAAATAATTGTACAATTCGTTAATATTCGAATTAAATCGAACTATTAAATTTCTAACTTGATATGTTTTAATTATACAATGACCTCATTTTTAACCCAGTTTTCTTTAAATAAATTTAATTAACCAAATTTTCGTTTTGATAGTTTTAATTACTCAATGGTTTTATTTTAAACCAATTACTTTTAATAAATTTATTTAACCCAAAATTTTTTTTTTTGTTTAAAAATAAATCCCCTTTATATAACGTTTTCTCTAGTAATCTAAATAGTCTTAGATAAATCAATTAAACTTCCTTTTAAATTTTTTTTTAACAAATCTTAAATTTAAAGTTTTAAAACTAAGTTCTCTTTCTTTAAATTATTTTTAGTAGCTAATATAAATTCTAAATAAGTTACTTAAACAAAGATATTGCTTTATTATTAATTTTTTTCTCTTTCAAACTGTTTATCATAAATTTTATTTTGTAAATCTATATATATATATGCATATTTTCTCCGTAAATACTCTCAATCTATATGAATTACCAGCATTCGAATTAATTTGAGATTAACCTAAAACAAACTGCTAAAAAAAAATTACCTATCTGTCGAAGTCAAGCCCAGATCGAACATCACCTCAACTCCGTTCTAGTCACGACAGCCCTCCACCAACTCGACTGAACTCGAGCCCCCAACCTCGTCGACATCGACCAAAAATTGCAGAGCTTCTTTCCCCCAAACCAAGATTCGAGCTCCACGCATCGCTCACCACCACATCGCTCTGCCCAGAGCCTCCATCGCTTACTCGGCTACACCGTAATCACAGAGCCACCAACAATTGAACGCACCGCCCAAAGCAGCCCCGACCCTACCTTCGACATCGAGACGACCTCCCAAAACTGTCGCGAACCCCTGCATCGATTGTTGACTAACTCGCGACGTCATCGGAGCCACGGCGAGGCTCTCCCTCTCGCGCGATGATGGTAGCCGCCATTTTTTTATTTGAATATATCGAAGTCGGGTTTCGATTTTTGAGAGTGGGGGCACGCGGTGGAATACAAGAGGTAAATGGGGAGGGAACGAACAATTGAAAGGGAAGAAGTATCTGCCATGATTTGTTTTCGCGATTGAATAGAAGGAGGAGAATAGCACGCGGCCATAAATTTTCTTTTCAACGAAATGATGAAGTGTTCTGCTGTGAACGAAATAAAAGGGACAAGATGCATACGTGCTTGGAAAAGGCAGGAGACAAAGTAGGCAGTAGGGTGGCTGAGTTGACCAAAAATTTAAATTAAAAATGAATTTGAATTTGATTTTATTCTAATGCGTTTGCATATCGTACGGTCACGTATTAACTCTGAAAATTACGAAAATTGAAATCCGGTAATAACAAACTATTACGGACCCAATGAAACTGGTTTCGTCGAATTCCGAGACTGCGCCTCGGACGGCTATTTTTAAATATTGATTCGAACGATATAATTTCAAACTGAACAATTCACTTCCAAATTCGATTCTGAAGCTTCTATTATCTTCAGTGTTATCAATACGAATTTTAAAAGCTTTCAAAATATTTTTCTTCAACTTAAAATTGAAGATTTAAATTTTTATTCAACTTTCAATTGATTAAATTTTATAATTTAATCGCCAATTTCAAAGTTATATCGGGGATTCAAATTAAATCATCGTTCAAATATTTAAAATTAATTAAATATTCTCAATTTAATTTGGTCAAAATTCTGGGTCGTTACATCTATGATATTATATTTTATCCATGCGCTGTGAGATATATGACAGGTTATATGTTGTATTCGTTTCATTTTCAATCTTGATGATCGTTCTATATCAATCGGGTACGGCAGCAGCGCACTATTTTGATAGTATCGGTGCTGGTGGTATAGGGCGGTCGTCACATAATTCCTCCTTTAGGTTTCTTCTTTTTGGGATATACAACAATTCAATTGAATATAGATTAGATTAGAAATTTAGGGATTTAGGAAGAATAGAGATAGAAAACATGTAAATATATAATATCTGTTACCTTTAAATCTGATTGGTTCTAAATCCAAGAATTGAAGGAGAAGACTGACGGAGTTTCGCTACCGTTCTAGTTTTACTACAAATAAAAGTGATTAGGCTAGCCTCTTATTTATAGTGGTTATGATGTACCTAGGCCGTAGGATTTAAATTGATTTAAAATAATAAAATTCGATCAGTTGTTGGCCTAACCTGACCCTAGCCACCACATATGCATTGATCGACCGCTCCTCTTGGGGCGGTCGAACGACCGAGTGGAGGTAGTCGATCGGCCTTCTACCATTCGCCTGAGGTTTTTGTTGACGTTAATTTTTTTATTTCTTACTTATTTTCCTAAACAATGTTAACATTTGCTTAAACCCTTAGCTTCTCTTCAACATTAAAATATTTATTAATTTTTTAATTTCAAACCTTAATATTATTTAATTTTAAATTTAAATTCTTTCGAATAATTTTAAATTTGAAAAGTTCAAATGCCAATAACTTTTCTGTTTAAACTTTGATCGCAAAACTTTATATATGAATGTTGATCAGAAAACCGGGACAAACTCAATGGTGTAACAATCATGACCAAATTCCGACGTTTGCAAAGTTCTTATTTTTAGCCTTATTATTAGTTAATTAATTTCTTATTGATTTTTATCAGGTGTTACATTCTCCCCTATTAAAAGGGATTTCATCCTCGAAATTCCTAAGGGATAAATAGTGTAACATGCACTTTATAACCATTTTATACATTCAAGTTATCTACACAACATTTACTCAACCAAAAATGAAATGTTATTATATATGTAACATACTATGGATGAGCTCAATCCTATAGTGAATGCAGGATTATGACATATAAGCATGTATGCAAGCATCCTAAATATGCATAAGGTTCTATATGAATGCAAAAATAATAGTAACATGTGTGGTAGCCATCCCCTACCATCCAATCTAGCGACCACGATGCAGCCAAAACCTATACAGTACTAAATTTTAAAGTGAGAAAGTTTACCAAAAAAATCTTAGGAAGACAAGCCTTCGTCTTCTCTTTGGTTCCCCATGTGCTTTCCGTTGGATTATCTCCCCATTGCACTTCGAGTAGCCTAATTTCTTTGTTATGAAGCTTTCTTTTTCTATACTCCATTATGCATTCGATGGATCAGGGTGCTATCAGCTATATTTCTATATTTGCAAACTTATCAAGCTCTACTATGGTAGTTATTCTATTCGTACATTTCCTCAAGTGCGATACATAGAAAACATCATGGACTCCCGCTAACTTATCCGGAAGCTCTACTCGATATGCAAGTGCCTCTACCCTTTCCAAAATCGTGAAAGACCCAACAAACCTCAACGCCAACCTTCCCGATGTTCCAAACCTCATAACCTTCCTGAGAGTGGAAACATTAATAAACATCATGTCTCCAACCGAAAACTCGAACTCTTTCCTTAGCCTATCAACATAGGACTTCTGACAGTCCTATGTGGCCTTCATTCGTCGCCTAATCATCTCTAGCTTATCCGAGGTCTCATGGATCAAATCTGGTCAAAGTGGAATTTTTTTGATAATTTTCCACCAACAATTAGGTGACTTATATGTCGTTCCATATAAGTGTTCATAGGGTGCAATGCCAATCATTGCTTGATAACTATTATAGTGCGCGAACTCTACCAACGGTATATGCTGCTCCTAATGTCCTCTAAACTCCATTATGTAAGCTCTCAATAGATCTTCCAAAATCATGTTCACCCTTTATGTCTGACCGTCGGTCTGTGGGTAGTAAGCGGTGCTAAGATTCAACGTTGTTTTTAAAGTTGATTGCAAACTCTGCCAAAATTCACTAGTGAATAAGGGGTTCCTATCGTTAACAATATTGACTGGAATTCCATGCATTTCTACCACTTCTCTAATATAGATTTGCACCTGAGATGCTGTAATTCTATTACTCCTTATAGGAATAAAGTGGGCACTTTAAGTGAGCCTATCCACTATAATCCAAATAGCTACATTGTCTCTTTGACGCCTAGGCAATCCATCGATATATGCTCCCATTTCTATGTTGGCACCTCTAACGACACCAACAATCCTTAGGACTTCCCTTTTTCTGCCTTTAACTTTTGGCATGTCAAACACCTAGAGACATAATTCGCTACCCATTTCTTCATCGCCGGCCACTAGAAAATTCGCTTCGTATCCCTATACATTTTATCTCCACCCGGATGAATAGTCATCCTAAAGTGATGAAACTCAATTAGTACTTCCTTTAAAATGTCCTCTACCATTGGAACACATAGGCATCCATCTCTCCTCAATTATCTTCTTTTGTCTACTGCATATCTATCGACATGAGGAAAATGTTCTTATCTACTTAGCTTGCCAAAAATATTTACTATTACCACTTTTTTCTTCTGTTCTTGCCAGATGCAGTCTAATAATGCTGGCTTAACCGTAACACCATGTAATTTTAACGATAATTAATTACAAAGAAATTAATTAATAAATAGTAACATCGAAAAATAATTTTTTTACATACGTCAGAATTTGGCTGTGAAACTTGCACCATTGGGTTCGTGGCGATTTTTTGATCAATTTTCATATATAATGTTTTTCGATCAGAGTTCAAATGAAAAGTTATTAACGTTTGAATATTTCGATTGTAAATAATTATATATGAAATTATGAAAATAAAATGTAACTAACAAAATTAATTAACGTTGGTTAAATCTAATGATTACCTAATGGTTAAGAAGGATTAATGTTAATCAAATCTATTAAAATTATAAACAAAATAGCGTAATTAAGAAAGAAATTATCATCAACCGTAATAGACAATTGGTCGACCCCTAAATGGGTCCGGTCGAGCGCCGTCAAATGGTAGATGGGTAGCGGCCGACCGCTATTCGACTTTCGACTTTGAATTAACCTAAACCAAACGACCCAGATTTTAAATAATTTAATCTAATGGCTAGCATTGATTCAAACCCCTATAAATACGAGCCTAACCCCTAATTTTTCTTCTCATATTTTATGGAGCGATGACGAAGCTCTGCCATTTCCTCTTCTCTAAATATTCTTAACTATTAATATAGTTATAATTTAGATATGTATATATAAGTGGAGAATAGCAAAAAATAATTGAGAAGAAAAATAGGGTTGAGTCAAATCGTCAAAGCCAAGGTAAATTATAAATCCAAATCAGAATCTAAATTAAATCCAAATCTCTTCTCCGATCTAGGTTTCTGTTAGGTATATGCATGCTTGCGGTATATATATTCAAATAGAGAGAATAAGGGGAGTCAAACTGGAATAATATGGATTAGATCTGAAGATTTGAAATGCCAAATGGTAAGTGGAAAAATTATATATTTTTATATAATATTGGATTTATATCGTTGTAAATCTATTCCTGTATGCCTAAATGTAAATTTTAATGAATTTATAAACCCAGCCTACATAATCTATGATTGATAACTTAGACTTGATATTACATGTACTTGAATCTAGAAATTATTGGATAGTAGTAGTCTTGGAATTTGATAAATTATATACAACATTTTCAGATTTGTTGATTAGATGATTTATGCAAGTAAATGTAAACTAGAAGTTATCAAAATAAATTATTGGGATTTAAGTAGTATTTTAATTCATTGGAATGTAGGGTGTTGCAATGTAAATTTCTATAGGTTATCAAGTTCAAATTCATAAATGAAAGTGTATTATTTGAAATAAATAGAAATACATCTAAAAGAATAAGTATAAAGTAGGGATATTTACCATATTTTGCACTGTCTGTTTCAACAACCACGAAAAGATAATTTCTTGTAACTCCAATCGTAATACAAATTCCATTTTTGGATAAGGCAAAGAAATTTATAGTGCAAACCCTTCCTTTTTGAGGGGGATGTAATTCTAATGCATTAAAGTGCAGAAATTCCTAAGTACGAATTAAAGATTTGTAAGAATGATAATAAATAATGGTCCAACTATAAAGCTAATGTACGCAGTAAAGGAAAGATAGAAATCAAATAATAAATGATAAATATATGTAAAGTAATAGGATAAATAAAGACGAGCTAGAAATCAAATAATAAGCGATAAAAAGGAGTAAGTAATGGATTTAATAACCAGAGGAAGGTAGAAAAAAGTAAAAGGAATGGTAAACATGTTTAATAATAAAAAGGGAGGTTAACCACAAAAAATATTTAAATCTTTTAAGTTAAAAGATAGCGGTAAATAACGCTAAATATACATTAATGGAATAAGAAGTAAACACATGAAAATGTAAAGGAATATTATTAATAATTGAGCATTGGAATCGTAATAATTAAATAAATATGAATATATATACGCACACACTCATATATTTATATAATATATATATATACACACACACACGTAGCCATAAATATGCGTTTATGATGGGTGTGAATTACTAAAGTTAGCTAAAAAATAGGATTGGATAAGAATGACATAGTCATTAAAATGGTTGGAATGTGAGGTCAGTAGAATTACACAATAGAAGTTTGCCCACCGCAAGGGGCTACTAGCAGTTGTGTATACATTATACTAATGTTGTACTTATCTAATTGCAGGACCTGTAGAATTATATACGTTCACATATAGGTGAAGGATACCCAAGTAGGAAGGTCCGCCTCGGTCGAAGTGTCAAAGGACATGTAGAGTCTGATTCAACCTTTTAGGGGGTGTTAAGTAATAAGTAGGTATTACCTTGATTGTGTTGGGTAATCTAAATGACATGGTGAACAAGGCTCGATGCTATGTAAATGTGTTTTTAGTACCATATTCGGGAGTAAGAGCTGTACATAGGTCGAGAATGTCATCAGTCTTGAGTGGTCAATGGAAAGACAAGGGTTACGCCTAAATGACTACACTTCTTACTAGTATAGATCACGTTTAGGTCATGCACCACCATAGTTGTTTGGTAGTTTGTTTGCTAGGAGCAAAGCTAAATAAGCCTTTAAGGAAGCCTTTTAAAATGGATAGAATACGACTAACAATTATGACGCCATTATTAGGCACTACAGGAGTTCCTAATTATGCACGGCGATGAGGACGTGATGCTGCATTAGTGATGGATCATGACAAGGTGCTGAGTTATAGATACTAGTGGGTAAAGTATCCTGGTCCAGTGGGGGACTGTGGTACTTATATATATGCACACGCGCGCGCGCGCACACACACACACACATATGTATATATGTATATATATGTATGTATGCATCAGGTTATTGTCTACCTAGGGTAGATTAGGTGTATCATACGTGTAATGGAGTCGAGATGACTAAGTGAGGTAAAAGACATAATATGTGATGGAAGGCAATCGACATAAACTAGTGTTACATATAAAGTGTGTCATCTACTAATCACCAAAATGTTTTTCATACCCTCTCCTCATTACAACCCACATGATAGCTTAGAGGGACAGGTAATGGTATAAGGTGGGAACGGTAGAAAGACATGTTTCCTTATGCATGCTCGACACTAACAAAGACAATAGATATTGGAAGTGTCAATCTTGGTCGGTAACTGTATGTTTTATTATAATTTACTATTCCGCTGTGAGTTTATATCGATAGTGCTCTGATATGCAATTATTTATTTATAGGATGTCAAACGAATGATCCGTACTTTAGTGGACTTGGGTTTTCAATTTAGCTGAAATTCAGGCCCATTTGGGTACGGTTTATCACATTTGGTATCGGAGCTTAGGTTAGTTGATCTTAATAATTAGGATACGTTAAGTGAACGTATTTGTATTTTTGCCTATAATTATATAAAATTACGCCAAATCCTATAAATTCCATCTATAGAGTAGTTACAACCATACTCTAAATAATGGACAAGTCGACTGTGGGTCAGAATAATGGATGAAGTTGAAGATATACACCTACCCTGATTAGCCCACAAGAAATAGGCCGAATGGAAAGGCATTGACTTAAGAAAAGCATGAGTGCAGCATATGGAAGGTCCCTGAAGCCGGGCGGTACATGACTCCCTAGTTGGGCCCGAATAGTCCAATTGTTCTAGATCCCGTAGGATTGCTGATTGATTATGTTCATTAGGTCCAAATAAGGGGAAAGTAAGAGTCTATATATTATAGATATCTGAAAGCAAGAATTGTGCATATTCCCAAGGTGTGTAGTAATCACTCCAAGATGATAATAAGATTTTTAATATATTTTGAATGGAAGATAAGTCAGAAAGTAAGTGAAAAGGAGAAAAAGTACAAAAGAAGAGACAAGTAGAACCACTTTGAGCCCGACTCCATATAAAAGAATTTAATATAAAAAGATTTGATAAATATATAAATAATATATTTGAAATAATTTTCAAGGGACTTATTTAAAAGTTTGAAAAGAAATAGTATTTGAATTGATTTTCAAAGGATTTACTTAAAAGTAGAGAAGCCCTATTTTGAAAAGGAAATAAATATTAAATTTTTGAAAAAAAAATGCAAATAAATTATCTACATTTTATATAAATAAAAAGTTCAAGTAGAAATTAAAATTATTTAAATCAAAATTTCAGTAAATGGGTTTTTTACAGAAAAGTTAGTTGTTTTGAAAAAAGAAGTAGAGCATGTATAGCTTGTTAATTTTTCTTAAATGGAAAAATTTTAAGCTGTTAAATTCAGTTTAGGGGCGGACAATAGAAAGTGGTACAAATTTTAAAAGGGGTAAAAAGAACGAGAAAGAAGACAAAAACCCAAAAACAATGCAGTAGGCACATGCACTGGGATGGTTTAATAAAGGAGACAATTAATTTAGAGGAAAGTTATATAGAGGGGAGCCATTTAAATAAGAGTAGTTTAGGTAGAAGAAAGTTAAATAGTAGTAACATTATAAAATATAAATAGAAAAAAATGTTAGAAACTTATAAAATAATGTTAGTAATTAGAAACAATATAGGAAATTTAAAGAAATAAAAATGGATAGTTTTCATAAATATGTGCATTAATTGGACATACCTTTTTTAGAAGCCCCCTTATATGCTATTAGAACCTCCACTAGGGTTAAAAGTGGAAGTAGCACGAGTAAGGAAAATAATAGAATAGAATTTTTCCTTGTCTACTCCAGTTTTGTTGTTTATAAATATGTAAAAGATGTTTTAGAAACATCGAAAAGTGTTTTTTTAAAGAAATGGTTTGGTATAATAATTGAGTTTTTAAAAGCAAAACTAAATAAGTTTTTTGAGATAAAAATCCCAATTTTAAGAAGTAATTGTTGTTGAAAAGGGCTTTAAAAGAAGGAAAGGACCTTTAAAAGTATAATTGCTAATATTTCCTTTTAAACTTAATAAATGAACTTCATTAATAAATTCTGAATTATGGTTTTAAAAGTTAAGTCGCCAAGTTATTTTTTAATTTAATAGAAAGTTTCTAAGTTTTTACTTTTAAAGATAAAAGTTTCGGAATTAAGTACTTCATAATTGAGAAGTTTTAATTTTTGAAAAAAAAGTTGCGAAAACCAAAATTTTAAAATGGAGTGATAGGGATGATTGCCTAGGTGAGATGGGATAAAAGTTAAGGCTATGAGTAAAATGGCGATGAATGCTCGTAGGATAGTACTAAGGAATCCCCATGGAGTGTTAGGAATATTGGTGAGGACCTAGGAATGTTTTATTAGACTTGTGTGCAAGCCATAAGAAGAAACTACAAAGGAATGGTGATGTAACGACCGGGCATTTTCGACCCCCGAAAATCAACACTAATACTTCACTGTATAGAGTGCCAAGCAATCGAGTGCCGGAAATACCAGGTTGTAAGGGTTCAAGAAGAATAGAGATAGAAAAGAAAAACAGAAATAATAACATAGAATCTTACATTCGCAGCGGAACAAAATATAATATACAATGACATCATTTATACAAAAGAAAGCTATAACTGTTATTATACATACAAGTTATTAGAGTACAATCATCAATATATAAAACTGGATAGTTATAATAACTTGTCCTCAAATGCTGAATATACAGCCTACAGTACACAGCGGAATATCATCAAATACGTGCAATACGTCACTGTCATCCAGCTCGTCTCCTGAGCTCCAAAAGCGTCCTAACCTAAAAATTCTGTAATACTCGGTCAGACCCGAGCATTACAATAAAGTAACACCCGAGTCAGGCTAGAAACCAGCATGAGTAAACCCACTTAATTTGAAATACTTAAGTTAAAAAATCTTTTGAAATCCAAGGTAACTTGTAACAGCCCGCTTTTCCGTACCCCTTGAATAGACACTAATCTCCATCTATTTACTCAAGGTGAACGAAAAACCGAACCATTAGGGTTTTTAAAAGAAGAGGTAGAAGAAAAGATAGAAGGAAAGAAAAAGAAGAAACAAAAGAACAACATCAGAAACAGAAACAATATCAGAATCTCACATATCGCAGCGGAACAATATATAATAGATAATTGAATAATCTTTAAAACAAAGAACTATATCTGTTATTACATTACATCACATCAATCATCAGAGTCAATATACAACAATGGACAGTTATATAACTTGTCCTCATACCGAATACACAGCGGAATAAATACTATCAGATACAAATACTACGTCTCGCCATCCAGCTTGCTTCCAAAGCTCCAGAATATCCAGAATATCCTGATAATATAACTCTAGGCTGCCCGTGTGGAAATTGGTGGGCACCCAGAGTTTAGAAGGGAACAATAAACTCCGAGTCAGTCATGGTGACTGGTGTGAGATCGTAAAACAGTTATTCTTCACAAAGAAAATAAAACAAATTCGCAATGCTTTTGGAAAATGAAACTACCATAAGACCTCCCGCCACACACACAATGCAAACGCAGAATTGGAGGAGATTTCTTCTTATGATAGTCAAAGATGCTTACTACGGAAAAATCAAATCCTTTTTGATATTATTATTAGTGCATAGTGTAGAAAACATTTCGAAAGTATAATATTAATCTTAGCCAACATACGACCAGTATCGTATGCCTACTATAGCTACTATGTTCAATAGCAGGTTACCGCCACATTCCATAGCAGGTAATACAACTAAAACCGTACAGGGTTCGTATTGTTTCTTTGGATTTTCCAACAAATGGTCAGGCTAAGGAACTTCCTTTCCTCCTGCCGATTGGGATCGCCTCTGGCTGGACGTCCCGAGAGACAAACTGCTCTCTGCCAAACAAGGCCGGGTTACCCCTGTAACAGGTAACTCACGAATATGTCATCACCCGGTCCTTTGGGACCTTTATCCGAGCGCTCGATATCCAACATCACACATCATAAAGAAAGTGTATCCACATGAGTAAGTATCTGGGCTCCATACCATGATACCACCCCTTTCCAGAAGGAAATGACATACCCTAAAGGGCGCGACCCTCATAACCTTGCCGCAACATTCCTGTTTCGACCATTTCCGGGGTGTGAGGCTCGACGAAGTCTCGTCCACAAAGCTACGCTTTCTCAAAAAGCCCTGCTTCGGGTCTAACAAAATGATCAACCTATGATCACAAAGATATAAGATCAAACAAATGATCATATCACAAATGATCAAACACCGATCATTTCACAGCAACACTCAGTATGCCACGTTACCAAATTGGGATATATTGCTGATAAATTTCAACTACATAACCTCTGAGCTCGTACGTCTCAGAGAAGGGTGTTAAGCTAAGAGAATAAATTCTCCGCCACCAACAGATATGTATTTGAAAGAAATCAGCTTTATATCTCAAAGTGTAATGTCAGACACACAATCCATACAAGTCTGTTCCGGGATCGAACAGAACCGAAGGCACTTCTCACGAAGCCCTTGCATATCCGGATAATTTTCAATCACGTCGGGACTTCCCGTCACTAAGGATGATAAAACCTCTAAACCGGAGATCAGCCGATGTAGAGTAACTCGACGGTAATCCTTCCGTTTTCAAAAATATCCGGTCTTCAACACCGGTCTTCGAATGCAATTCATAACGACGTATCACATATTCAGAATGGGTTATACGACCCCATGGTCCTTTCCCGGTTAACCCGAATAGTGAGCGTTTATTCAAAAATAAGTGTGGCATTCAAATTCATCCAATTCACAACAAATACCTATCTAAAGGTAATTATTGATAGTCGGTTATTTAACTATCAATAAAGATGCGCAACATCATCAGATTCCAAATAATTTTCCAAATAATTTTATCTTCCAAAATACCTTTTACTAGATATAAAATTTCCACACTTAATCATTTGAAAACAATTTCAAATCAATTTCCACAATTCATTTTATCTTTGAAGATAAAATCTCAAAACAGTTCATTTCATATTGGAAAAGCATTTCCATACTTATTTAAAAATAAGTATTTCACAAATCATTTATTTTC
The DNA here is from genome assembly GCA_030737815.1 of Allium fistulosum. Taxonomy (NCBI): domain Eukaryota; kingdom Viridiplantae; phylum Streptophyta; class Magnoliopsida; order Asparagales; family Amaryllidaceae; genus Allium; species Allium fistulosum. The sequence continues at coordinate 967,916,584 of CM060908.1, read as the reverse complement.
AACATTTGAAAATATTCGATATACTTAAATCAAAATTAAGTATATATTCATTCTTTAAGGAAATCATTCTCTTTAAACACATTTATTTGAGTCAAAACGAATGTTACGTAAAACATCGTTACGACGACTCAAAATCACTAGTATAGGGATTCGAATTTAGATAGATATATGAATCCCAATACCATACAAAAATATTTCCTTTCGGAAACCATTTACTATAACAACAGTGTTATAGTCCACCATTTCCTTATTTCTCGAAAACGTCTATTTCAACAATAAATGTTGAAATCTATGTATTCGATACTTATCACGTTTTAAAACATCCTTTAAAACAATTACTTCATTTCTGTAATATCGCTTTCCCAAAACAAGTTCATTTTACTTAACAATATATTCACTATCCAAAATCGTGAATATACTTTACTATTTACATTTCACTATTTTCTACACATTTTATTTCGATAATAATTCGCTATCCAAAATCGCGAATATATCTCCTTTGATAATCTTCTATATTTAATTTATCAAATTCAATCGATTGGTTTCCGAATTTATAAAACAACGTTTATAAATTCCATTTTCTGTTTTCTAAAACAACTCCGGTTTATAAATCTCATTTTATTAACTTCAAAAATTCACTTATAAGAATAAGTGATTTCGGATTTATAAAACATCGTTTATAAATCACATTTGTACTTTATAACGATTTCAACTTACAAAATCATTTCATTTTGCAATTTCTATTTATATCCCATCTAAGTGCAAAAGTCAAATTTATAAGTAAATTTCTTACAAATCTTTTATTCTACAATATCTATTTACTTTATAACTTCACGTTATAAATCTATTAATTTCATTCACTTATGAAATCCATTTATACTTCTTTCTAACACTTATAAAAATTCGTTTTATAAGTCCAATATTTTGATTTATAAAATATCAATTTTATAAATCTTTCTATACAAATCGTTTATAGTTATTCAAAAATCCCAACTTAAACCATTTTATAAATAAATCAACCTTTGTTTCAAAAACGACACTTCGGTTATATTTCACTAAAAATTATAACTTTTATAACTTTAAAATTTTACGTTTATAAATCGATTCAAAAATTCCATAAAACGTATATTTTCAAAAATCACTTTAAAAAAACCCTTTTTTAAAATAACAGTCGTTATTTTTACATTTCAAAACTGAATCCGATGATGCAACAACACCAATCAGTCCCATCACAACAGTCAATATCATATATCATCATATGATAACAGAATATATCACAATATCTGTAAATAAATAACTACTAGTGAGGAATCCAGTTGGATCCCTCCAACCTGTTTCCCTGCATCCACAGATGTTAGCACAATACCAATTCCGCTCCAGTACGGAATTATCGCGGTATATAGGTTTTATAAAAATCCGCTTACTAACGGCGCAATAGGGTCTCATCCGCTATACGAGGCGGGAAATCATCAATCCAATATATACATATGCCAATATGTATATATTGCTATATATAGATATATATCCTATAGTATCTAATATCACATCCAAACAGTAAATCATCAATCAATAACTGTAAAAAATTCCACATTCAAATTTGAGTGAGAAGATCTCACCTTGATTTTAAATTCTGATTCCAGCGTTTATTTCGAATAAAATTAAACGCGCGTTTAATTTTACCCGAAATTTTCATTGACTCCAAACGACTTCAATTCAGTTTCATCACGTAGAGCTCGACAAAACGAAGCCAACGCCGCTTGTTTCGTCAAATTTCAATCTCGTATGAAAGAGATATGACTTTACAAAGTTAATACAATTTATAATATAATTAATCACACAATTTATATTTAATTTTAAAACCCTCATCACCATCTACCGTTAGATTTTGCACTGGAAGATCTAGGCCCTCCCACGTTCCTTCTCATCTTCGTTCCAGTTAATGCACGCGAGTAGGAACCCACGGCCGCCACCCCAAACCCTAATCACGCAACCATTTTCGCTCAACTTCGGGTCGATCAAGGGATGTCGTTTTGAAGCCCTTCGCCAGTGCCACCTTCGGCTGTAATTTCGTGAAGCTCGGTCATCCCTATTGCACGCGATACGACATTGAACGGCCAGCCTTTGTGGCGAATTTCTGGTCGATCCACTACATAATACTTGATCACCACTGTTCACTTTGTAGAACTCGAGCTACTCTCCGACTTTCCAGTTGGGAGTTTTGCGAATCGATGCGTGGATTTGGAGGATTTGGAGGCGAAAGATCGAACGTTTTCGGCCATTGAAATGTTCTCTGGCGGCTACGTGAAGAAGAAATAGGGTTTCGTTGTTAACGTATATATATACGTATATAAATAATATAAAATTCATTTTAAACGACTTTTTCAAACGATCTCCAAATCTGACGTGCCGCCTGGTGTTCGTAAGGTTTACCCCGCGTTCCGAACACAATAGAACGTGTTTCGGGAGCTAATTCGATCGTCTGTGCAAGTTACGGAATTAAACGATCAATTTAAATTAAACCGATTTAAATCGATTTCGAGGCGTTTTAATTTGTACCGGACAAATGGTAAATCCAAAAATTACGAAATTTGAAATCTTATAATAATATCACATTACGGATCCGATGAAACTGGTTTCGTCGAAATCCGAGACCGTTTGAAAAATGACTGTTTTAACTCGACAATTTAAAATAAAAAAGATATCGATGCGTTTCGAGTTGCCAGGGTCAAACGACAACTCCGATGGATACGAAAATTGAAATCCGATAATAACTAACTATTACGGATCCAATGGAACTGGTCTCGTTCAATTCTGAGACTGTTCGAAAATTGGCTATTTTTACAATCGATAATTAAATATTAAAATATTCAATTTTCACAATTTAACTCCAAATTCAATTCTGAAAGTTCTAAAATATTTCTATAACTCCAGTATGATTAAATAAAATTTTCCAAATTAATTTCAATCATATTAAACTCGATTTCCAATTATTTCTGGAATTTCAATCATTAAATTATCGATTTAATTACCCAGGTAAATCCAATATTCGATAAAAAAATTTATCCGACTTATTAATTCCACTTATTAATATTTAAAATTAATTAAATATTCGAATTTTAATTATCAAAAATTCTGGGTCGTTACAGACTTCCCCCCTTAAAAGAATTTCGTCCTCGAAATTACAAGTTAGGAAAAAGATACAAAATCCGTTAACTTTCCAAAACAAACCGTTCAAATTAGATTTTCAAATCTGTTAAGTGTTTAACTTCTCCAAAATTCATAGTTAACTTCTCACAAAATCTTTACTAAGTTTTCAATAACTTAGTTTTCAAAATTTTCAAATTTCTCTAAAATATTCTAACGCCTTAAATTTTCAGAAAATTTCGCCAGCATCTCCTTTGCGCGGCTCGATCCAAAAAAAAAATGACAGTGTATATATATCACAAATATACATCCCATCAAGTGATGAGGCATCCCGTAGGGAAAAAAGTGTAAAAGTACGATATTTAATCCGAGATATGTACCTTATTATATTTTTAGCGAGCGTATACGGCTAATATAGCACGAAAGCGAGCTCCAAATGCGAAGCAACGCCATCCGCACCTACTAAACACTCAACAAACCATATGAGAACATGTAGATATGAAAATATAGTCAATATACATCATATAGCAACATAATACTACATATGTCAACATAGCAAATGCAACAAACAACAAATGCATTCAGAAGCAACAATGCAACCATCAAACCATCATCATCCAATAAACATCCAACAAATCCATACCGAATCAATATTCATTCATTTCTCATTAATATTCATTGAATTGGTTTTCAATTTACTCACATTTGATTTGTTAATATTGGATTTAACTAACATTCATTCATTTGTTTCCAATTAGTTTACATTCACTAATTTACATTCATGTTGGTTCATTTTCAATTTGAATCAAATTCATTTCTATTCAAATTTACATATTATCAATTTGAATTTAATCACTTTGCTTCCAATTTGTCGATTCAATTTTATTAACCCTTAATGAATTACACGAAATCAACTAACAATCAATCTAACAACCAATGTATAACCAATCATAACCAAATTTATTCAATTTACATTTCTTTACATTCAATTTGGTTCAACACTTTAAGTTTCAATTTGTTGATATTAAATTGATTTCCATTCAATTATTCAATTCCTTTAGCTTCTAATGAATTAACACTTATATTCATTGCTTCATATCAATTATTTATATTCAATTGATTGACATTCAATCCATTTATTAATTCAATTGCTAATTCATTTTAACAAATAAAATTGAATTTTATATAACTCAAGTTCACATTCATTTAATAAATTCACTTTATTAATTTCTTTGATATCAAAATAAACTTCACTTCAACATCACTTAAGTTATTTTCCATTTCAAACATCATTTGTTCAACTTAACTTAAGTTTCCACTTATAAATCCAATTCAGATTTTGTTTTTCTTAACAAAATTCATTTAACCTTTTACCAAAATCAAATTTCATCAATCATTCAAATTTATATCACATTTGACTTTCTTTTAGTTAAATTTCACATCATATTTCATTATGCTACCCAAATTCATTAACTTTACCAAAGTTAAATCTATTATCTCATATCATAAGTATAAATCTTATTTCACTTATATTTACCATATTTAAATTTGGACTTTAATTTTCAAATTTGTTTATCACAACAAAACCTCAATTTCCAATTTACTATGGTAGCAAATCAATCACACAGAAACTCGAAAATGATACCGATGATGCTGCAGTCATCACCCTTATTATTTCCCAGCAACAATAGTGAAATCAGTGCTTTAAATCCTTTTCAAAAATTTCCTTGATTTATAAATCTCATTACAAATATTTTACTTTTGTAATTTCACTATTTATATATAAGATTATTTTATCATTGTAAATCATATCAATTATAACTCCATATTTATAATTCATTCTCTTATATATTTTTCTCTTTCACAATTGTTGTTTTAATTCAACTTATTCAAACAATCTTAACAATCAATTCATATACACTTTAATAATTCTTAAAAAATTATTTCTTTATATACAAAATATAATCAAGGTAAAATTATTTCATTTACCCAATTTAAAACAATATCATGTCGAATTGTTCTATATAAGTGTTTAGAGATCCCTATCGATAGAGTTGTACGGACAATACCGACCAGAATCCATATACCACTCAACAAACCAATCATCACAATATAAAACAATTTTATATTAACTAACAAATACGCACTCATATCTATTATTACATTCAAACTCATTCTAGAGTACTACTGACTCTATCTCTAATGAGTAACACCCAACAGAGCAGGGTTGTCGCTTAACCATGTGCTCTGATACCAAATGTAACAGCCCGCTTTTCCGTACCCCTTGAATAGACACTAATCTCCATCTATTTACTCAAGGTGAACGAAAAACCGAACCATTAGGGTTTTTAAAAGAAGAGGTAGAAGAAAAGATAGAAGGAAAGAAAAAGAAGAAACAAAAGAACAACATCAGAAACAGAAACAATATCAGAATCTCACATATCGCAGCGGAACAATATATAATAGATAATTGAATAATCTTTAAAACAAAGAACTATATCTGTTATTACATTACATCACATCAATCATCAGAGTCAATATACAACAATGGACAGTTATATAACTTGTCCTCATACCGAATACACAGCGGAATAAATACTATCAGATACAAATACTACGTCTCGCCATCCAGCTTGCTTCCAAAGCTCCAGAATATCCAGAATATCCTGATAATATAACTCTAGGCTGCCCGTGTGGAAATTGGTGGGCACCCAGAGTTTAGAAGGGAACAATAAACTCCGAGTCAGTCATGGTGACTGGTGTGAGATCGTAAAACAGTTATTCTTCACAAAGAAAATAAAACAAATTCGCAATGCTTTTGGAAAATGAAACTACCATAAGACCTCCCGCCACACACACAATGCAAACGCAGAATTGGAGGAGATTTCTTCTTATGATAGTCAAAGATGCTTACTACGGAAAAATCAAATCCTTTTTGATATTATTATTAGTGCATAGTGTAGAAAACATTTCGAAAGTATAATATTAATCTTAGCCAACATACGACCAGTATCGTATGCCTACTATAGCTACTATGTTCAATAGCAGGTTACCGCCACATTCCATAGCAGGTAATACAACTAAAACCGTACAGGGTTCGTATTGTTTCTTTGGATTTTCCAACAAATGGTCAGGCTAAGGAACTTCCTTTCCTCCTGCCGATTGGGATCGCCTCTGGCTGGACGTCCCGAGAGACAAACTGCTCTCTGCCAAACAAGGCCGGGTTACCCCTGTAACAGGTAACTCACGAATATGTCATCACCCGGTCCTTTGGGACCTTTATCCGAGCGCTCGATATCCAACATCACACATCATAAAGAAAGTGTATCCACATGAGTAAGTATCTGGGCTCCATACCATGATACCACCCCTTTCCAGAAGGAAATGACATACCCTAAAGGGCGCGACCCTCATAACCTTGCTGCAACATTCCTGTTTCGACCATTTCCGGGGTGTGAGGCTCGACGAAGTCTCGTCCACAAAGCTACGCTTTCTCAAAAAGCCCTGCTTCGGGTCTAACAAAATGATCAACCTATGATCACAAAGATATAAGATCAAACAAATGATCATATCACAAATGATCAAACACCGATCATTTCACAGCAACACTCAGTATGCCACGTTACCAAATTGGGATATATTGCTGATAAATTTCAACTACATAACCTCTGAGCTCGTACGTCTCAGAGAAGGGTGTTAAGCTAAGAGAATAAATTCTCCACCACCAACAGATATGTATTTGAAAGAAATCAGCTTTATATCTCAAAGTGTAATGTCAGACACACAATCCATACAAGTCTGTTCCGGGATCGAACAGAACCGAAGGCACTTCTCACGAAGCCCTTGCATATCCGGATAATTTTCAATCACGTCGGGACTTCCCGTCACTAAGGATGATAAAACCTCTAAACCGGAGATCAGCCGATGTAGAGTAACTCGACGGTAATCCTTCCGTTTTCAAAAATATCCGGTCTTCAACACCGGTCTTCGAATGCAATTCATAACGACGTATCACATATTCAGAATGGGTTATACGACCCCATGGTCCTTTCCCGGTTAACCCGAATAGTGAGCGTTTATTCAAAAATAAGTGTGGCATTCAAATTCATCCAATTCACAACAAATACCTATCTAAAGGTAATTATTGATAGTCGGTTATTTAACTATCAATAAAGATGCGCAACATCATCAGATTCCAAATAATTTTCCAAATTATTTTATCTTCCAAAATACCTTTTACTAGATATAAAATTTCCACACTTAATCATTTGAAAACAATTTCAAATCAATTTCCACAATTCATTTTATCTTTGAAGATAAAATCTCAAAACAGTTCATTTCATATTGGAAAAGCATTTCCATACTTATTTAAAAATAAGTATTTCACAAATCATTTATTTTCAACATTTGAAAATATTCGATATACTTAAATCAAAATTAAGTATATATTCATTCTTTAAGGAAATCATTCTCTTTAAACACATTTATTTGAGTCAAAACGAATGTTACGTAAAACATCGTTACGACGACTCAAAATCACTAGTATAGGGATTCGAATTTAGATAGATATATGAATCCCAATACCATACAAAAATATTTCCTTTCGGAAACCATTTACTATAACAACAGTGTTATAGTCCACCATTTCCTTATTTCTCGAAAACGTCTATTTCAACAATAAATGTTGAAATCTATGTATTTGATACTTATCACGTTTTAAAACATCCTTTAAAACAATTACTTCATTTCTGTAATATCGCTTTCCCAAAACAAGTTCATTTTACTTAACAATATATTCACTATCCAAAATCGTGAATATACTTTACTATTTACATTTCACTATTTTCTACACGTTTTATTTCGATAATAATTCGCTATCCAAAATCGCGAATATATCTCCTTTGATAATCTTCTATATTTAATTTATCAAATTCAATCGATTGGTTTCCGAATTTATAAAACAACGTTTATAAATTCCATTTTCTGTTTTCTAAAACAACTCCGGTTTATAAATCTCATTTTATTAACTTCAAAAATTCACTTATAAGAATAAGTGATTTCGGATTTATAAAACATCGTTTATAAATCACATTTGTACTTTATAACGATTTCAACTTACAAAATCATTTCATTTTGCAATTTCTATTTATATCCCATCTAAGTGCAAAAGTCAAATTTATAAGTAAATTTCTTACAAATCTTTTATTCTACAATATCTATTTACTTTATAACTTCACGTTATAAATCTATTAATTTCATTCACTTATGAAATCCATTTATACTTCTTTCTAACACTTATAAAAATTCGTTTTATAAGTCCAATATTTTGATTTATAAAATATCAATTTTATAAATCTTTCTATACAAATCGTTTATAGTTATTCAAAAATCCCAACTTAAACCATTTTATAAATAAATCAACCTTTGTTTCAAAAACGACACTTCGGTTATATTTCACTAAAAATTATAACTTTTATAACTTTAAAATTTTACGTTTATAAATCGATTCAAAAATTCCATAAAACGTATATTTTCAAAAATCACTTTAAAAAAACCCTTTTTTAAAATAACAGTCGTTATTTTTACATTTCAAAACTGAATCCGATGATGCAACAACACCAATCAGTCCCATCACAACAGTCAATATCATATATCATCATATGATAACAGAATATATCACAATATCTGTAAATAAATAACTACTAGTGAGGAATCCAGTTGGATCCCTCCAACCTGTTTCCCTGCATCCACAGATGTTAGCACAATACCAATTCCGCTCCAGTACGGAATTATCGCGGTATATAGGTTTTATAAAAATCCGCTTACTAACGGCGCAATAGGGTCTCATCCGCTATACGAGGCGGGAAATCATCAATCCAATATATACATATGCCAATATGTATATATTGCTATATATAGATATATATCCTATAGTATCTAATATCACATCCAAACAGTAAATCATCAATCAATAACTGTAAAAAATTCCACATTCAAATTTGAGTGAGAAGATCTCACCTTGATTTTAAATTCTGATTCCAGCGTTTATTTCGAATAAAATTAAACGCGCGTTTAATTTTACCCGAAATTTTCATTGACTCCAAACGACTTCAATTCAGTTTCATCACGTAGAGCTCGACAAAACGAAGCCAACGCCGCTTGTTTCGTCAAATTTCAATCTCGTATGAAAGAGATATGACTTTACAAAGTTAATACAATTTATAATATAATTAATCACACAATTTATATTTAATTTTAAAACCCTCATCACCATCTACCGTTAGATTTTGCACTGGAAGATCTAGGCCCTCCCACGTTCCTTCTCATCTTCGTTCCAGTTAATGCACGCGAGTAGGAACCCACGGCCGCCACCCCAAACCCTAATCACGCAACCATATTCGCTCAACTTCGGGTCGATCAAGGGATGTCGTTTTGAAGCCCTTCGCCAGTGCCACCTTCGGCTGTAATTTCGTGAAGCTCGGTCATCCCTATTGCACGCGATACGACATTGAACGGCCAGCCTTTGTGGCGAATTTCTGGTCGATCCACTACATAATACTTGATCACCACTGTTCACTTTGTAGAACTCGAGCTACTCTCCGACTTTCCAGTTGGGAGTTTTGCGAATCGATGCGTGGATTTGGAGGATTTGGAGGCGAAAGATCGAACGTTTTCGGCCATTGAAATGTTCTCTGGCGGCTACGTGAAGAAGAAATAGGGTTTCGTTGTTAACGTATATATATACGTATATAAATAATATAAAATTCATTTTAAACGACTTTTTCAAACGATCTCCAAATCTGACGTGCCGCCTGGTGTTCGTAAGGTTTACCCCGCGTTCCGAACACAATGGAACGTGTTTCGGGAGCTAATTCGATCGTCTGTGCAAGTTACGGAATTAAACGATCAATTTAAATTAAACCGATTTAAATCGATTTCGAGGCGTTTTAATTTGTACCGGACAAATGGTAAATCCAAAAATTACGAAATTTGAAATCTTATAATAATATCACATTACGGATCCGATGAAACTGGTTTCGTCGAAATCCGAGACCGTTTGAAAAATGACTGTTTTAACTCGACAATTTAAAATAAAAAAGATATCGATGCGTTTCGAGTTGCCAGGGTCAAACGACAACTCCGATGGATACGAAAATTGAAATCCGATAATAACTAACTATTACGGATCCAATGGAACTGGTCTCGTTCAATTCTGAGACTGTTCGAAAATTGGCTATTTTTACAATCGATAATTAAATATTAAAATATTCAATTTTCACAATTTAACTCCAAATTCAATTCTGAAAGTTCTAAAATATTTCTATAACTCCAGTATGATTAAATAAAATTTTCCAAATTAATTTCAATCATATTAAACTCGATTTCCAATTATTTCTGGAATTTCAATCATTAAATTATCGATTTAATTACCCAGGTAAATCCAATATTCGATAAAAAAAATTATCCGACTTATTAATTCCACTTATTAATATTTAAAATTAACTAAATATTCGAATTTTAATTATCAAAAATTCTGGGTCGTTACATAACTCGTACAACACGAGGAGTTTTCATCTTATAAAATCAAAACACTTTTACAGAAAATCTGGTGGTATTATAATATTGTCTAAGTATAAATACTTACTAAAATAACGAATTTGTTAAATTAATGAAATTTCAGCATATTGGACTCTATAATCAAACCGTAAAAGTTCGTAATGGTTATCTGATCGAAGTGGTTCCGGGTAATGTAGATATCTGATCCTGGTCCCTTCGAACTCAAACGATAAATTTTAAATGTCCAAATCGTTTTAAATAACAATTCATATTCAGGATGTTAGTATTTACACATGGGAATTCATTCCATTTGTTTACTCTATCATGACTAGTTCATCGAGATTTGTTTGCTTGAAATTATTACACTTCCCAAAACCAAGATAGTGACCAGTACAAGTTGATTTACCTGTCAAAAAATGTGTTAACGTTTTATTCTACTTACCTTAATTTCCACGGTTACTCAATAACACAGATGGTAGATAATTGAAGCAATATCTAAGAACAATTTCAGTTGGCATAGATCATTAACTTAATCCACGATTTAAAATTTGATATTTAAATCCGTTTACAATTCAGAACTGGATTGTTTTCAAACAATTGAGTCGAATTATATATTTCATTCAATTTACTTGTTAATCAAGAAATTAAATTGAATAATTTATTCTAATTTAATCTAAATTAGCAGATCGTTTAATAATGGATTAATTATCCTATAATTAAATTTAAATGAGAAGTTACTTATTTATCTACTTTACTTATTATAAGGAAACATTTAATTTTCATTACAGAACTCGACGATATTGGTTTCTATGAAAACAACTTACAAGAGGAACTCTTCTCAAAATTTACTCGTCTATGGGATTTTAAATGAAGAAGACAAACATGTTAAATTTTAAAGTTATTAGATAAAACAAATATATATAGCTTTTTATTTATATTTTAAAAAAACATTTTCGGCCCAACAAAAATACACGGCCCAACTCTCAACCCTTTCTCCTTCCTCCAGTTCTATTTCTTCCTTCTTCCCTTACTGTCGCCTGGAACAAGAGAATGAGCATGTACACGTGCACGTGTACATCCAACTCGCCCTTCAATTCACGGCGCCGGCCATCATCGCCGATCGCCCATGGCCCCAACACCTCGACTGTCTTCCCCGAAACGCGATCTAAAGCATTGATCGAAATTCGAGCTTCCCACTCAACGTTGGAACCACCACCATAAACACAAACTCCTTGCCTCGCCACCCTCGACCACCATCCATCACCAAATTCCGCCCAACAACTCGCCATCGCCCCTGCTACGTTTTCCCCTATATGCGCACAGTCCTCCCTCTCTCTTCTTCCTGCCATTACTCTCAAACCCGAGGCCACAATGAAAACCCTAAAAACCGCAATTTGACTTTACCTGATCCACCCACACCCCTAGAAATCATCGCTTCATTTTTCACGAATTTCCCGACCCCCAAGCTTCCTCCAGGCCAGAAATCTGACCACGATATCGAGTGGTTAGCCGAAATTTTGTCGTAGACCCAAAACCATTCATCTCTGAAATTCTCACTGTATACTTGACTAAAAACCTCCAAAAAATTTTCAAAAGTCATTTTTTTCGAATAACGATCATATTCATATAGGAAAGTGTTTGAAGTATGGTTTTCGAGTTTTGTTCATCTTTGGTTTCTTACTGTAAAATACAGTTTTTTTCATCTGTACTCAATAATGTCAAATAAAACAATTTTAAAAATAAACTACATTCGAAAACAACCAGGTTTTCTTTTGAAACCATCACCTAAAACAAATTAGAAAGTGAGGTAAGAATTTTTGAAATTTCGAAATCCTAACTTTTTCTCAAATAATAGAGCAAAAAGAAAAATGATGTACAAGCTGTTGAGGTTTTACAAGTTATACAACATGATATACAAACATATATAAGCATAGATACTACTGTACATGAATACTCGACCAAAATCAAAAGTTTCCATTAAAATTCTCCTGGCATATATATGCATACATGGGTTACAGTAAAAAAAAATCAAGTTTACTCACTGTTAAAGATATATGCACTGCTGCTCTAATCTTCTTCCCTACTTCAACAATTAATCCGTTCTTTTTCTATTTTTATTCTTTTTTTAAGAATATGAACAAGTATGAGCTCGGCCAAGGATGTAAATATATAGGAGAGGTAAGGAAACATTTAGGCAAGAAGGTGGCTGATGTCTTCTTGTACATGCTATACCATATTCATTTGATTTTTCCTTTTTTTTATTGATTTGATTTATTATGAGAGATTTGATTTTTTTGTAAGCTTGATTTGATTTCGTATATTGATTTGCTATTTTGTATGCTTGATTTGAAGTTTTGAGTGCTTGAAATGATGCCTTGCCATGATGATGTTTCCCTATGTGTTTACATATATATTTATATGTATTAATATATATATACATGTCCTTATTTGTAGATTCTCCTATACTCTTGACCATGGGTATATGTTTGCCTTTTTCATGTTTACCTACTTTTTTTATAATAATGTGTATATATACATACATATATACATACATACATATATATCTTCACATGTATACATTTAATTGTTATCATAAAGTTTGTGCTTCCTTGTGGATATGTATACATTTATTTGCACATGTATTTACATTCTACACATTCACTATTATATATATACATATGCATATGCTTATGTATATCTTGTCATCACACATATATATGTGTATACATTGATGCAAATTTTCATATACATTACTTCATATGGCATATATATACACACACTCTTATATGCTTATATATATATATATATATGAACATCATTTACTTGTATATATTTATATTTATATACAAATATATGGGTATCCTACTTTGAATTTTAATGGTGGAGTTTATATATATTTCTATAAAATTCATCATATCAAGAAATTTAAAATTCAACATCAAATATGGTTTTTATCAGTTTACATATATTCAGATATTTTATTTGTCAGAAAAATTATCTATTCGACTAATAAAATTAATATTCCAATAATTAAATCAGTTAATTACCCCCAAAATCAAATGGCTAAAAAATCCGTGTCGTTACATTCCTCCCCCTTAGAACTTTTCGTCCTCGAAAAGGAACGAAACGAGGATTAAAATTTTGATGTATATTATTTAATCAATAATCTTTTTACATTTAACTCCTTACCCTTTTATTATACAATTTTTAAAACACTTTAAATTACATAGTATTACCAAACTAATTTTATATTTAAACATTTTTTTATAACTCGATGTCTTAACAAGTCCATCCTTGTTCCTACAGAAATTTAGTCATACGTTGATCAGGCGTAGGACTGAAAATCTATAAGTACTTAGTAGACCCGTTTCAACACCCAGTGAAAATACTTGAAAAACCTTTTCAAAAATGATATGGAAAGTATCACCCCCTTCCCCACCATAGATCGTAGTTAACCCGATGATTGCGTCGCCATCCCGGCCAAATCATAAGAAAACCTTAGGCATCCGCACCTCTCGACTTTCGCCATGGGAACACCATAAATCGTAGCTACAACAAGGTTGCGTTGCTATCACAACAAAACCATAAGTAGTCTGTAGGCAATCATTGCCCCTCGAATTACGCTATCAAACGAAACTATACCACATAGATCGCAGGCTACACAAGGTTGTGTCACTGTCCCAGTGGAACCCAGTGTAGACTATATGCAATCGCTGCCACCCGAATTATGCTATGGAACCAAACCACATAGATCGTAATCTACTGATGTTACGTTGCTCTCCCAGCGAAAATAGACGTAGATTGTAGGCAATAAGTGCCACCCGACTTACGCTATAGAACTGCGATAGATCGCAGTTACACAAAGGTTATGTTGCCATCACAGCAAAACCTAGGCATCAGAACCAATCGACTTACGCTACCCAACAAATGATCACCAGGAACTCATTGAGTTTTGTCCGGACGTCCTCTAGGATCCTAATTCTCATTGAACAAACCATTTGGATTCCTAGGCAAAACCACCTAGTGTATTTCCTTCTCTAAGTTTCGACTTTCATAGGGGTGCCTTTCCATACTTTTGTCTCAAAACATATCATACAATATACATATATAGTACCTTTCAAATCATACTATTTATATGTATCACATATAAACTTCATCTATACAAAATCGATATCTTCAAAATCGATAGTTTTCAAATTTGGTTTACCCAATTTCCAAAATTGACTATTTTCCCAAAATCAAAATCCTTTAAAATCAATGGGTTCCAAAACTATTTCATTTTCATTCTCATATACATATAAGATTATTCTTTCCAACTCGAATAATTTTCGGCTCAATAATTTCTGAGTCCACCTTATACTTATATAAACTCTATTTAGTACTTTCAAATATCTTTTAAAGATTCATTTCTTTCTGGTTATAAATTCAATAAGGGGAGTTTGAATATATAATTAACATCATTAATGCCAAATCAAATACTTCCTAGTTCGATTACTTTACCAAGTTATTCGTCATATTTCTTACCTTTTATAATAGTAAGTTTCAGTTATAGTAACTACTAAGTCTCCATCATCATACCTACTCAAAATATATTATTTCACCTCAAAAAAATCATTTTTGACTTAATATCTCGATTTCTGTTCCAATTCAGAATTGCTTCGAATTTCTATTAGGGTTATAACTTCAATTTATCCCAATTCGTATTTAAATCCACAATTTAAATATAAACAATTTCCACTCTAACCCGTTTGAATTTAGAAATATCTTGAATAGTTGTAAAATAGTTAAATAATTAGTATAAGATAGTTTTGAGTTTTCAAAAATGGTTTGTATAGTAAAATAGCTTGGAAAATCAAAATAATCTGAACATTTAAGAAGATAGATTCTAAATAGTTTATATCAAATAATTTATTCGATAATAGTTTCAAGGTCAACTAACTCAATTCCCAATCTTCCACTTCAAATCAATTTCAATTTCCATTCTCATTTAAATTGATTCAATCTCGATTTTAATTCAAATTAACTTCGATCCCCGTTCTAGTTCAAATCAATTCTCATTTCGATTTCAAATTAATTCAATTTCGACTACAATTCCCAATTAATTCAGTTCAATTCCAATTTGAATTAATTTCAATTCCATTCTCAATTTTTAAACCATCTCGATTTATATAAATTCGAGTTTGATTTTCAAAATATCGACTCAATCACTTAAATCAAATTAACCTTCAATATTCAATTTTAAAACCCAAATCTTTACAAATAATTCAATTACGAGCCCCATTGTCGAAATATCCATTTAAATTACCTTTACCTGGATTTTTTTTCAAGGTTCAGGTGAGAGTTCAAATCTTTTTAAACAAATCAATTTTTCGAAATTCAATTGATTTCCCAATTATAACTTCAAAATTTCAACCCGACTCTTTAAACAATTCCAATTAACAAGTTCATTTTAACGTTTCAAATTTTAAGTTCAAAATGATTCCATTTCCCTAAATTCAATTTTATTCCTTAAAATCAAAACCATTTAGATAGTTTCTAATCAAAGTTTAAGTTCTATTTAATTTCAGATAAGGATATATCATTTCAACCCATTTCTTAATTAATCCGAAATAATTCGATTTACAGTTTTTATACACTGTAAAGAACATACAGGATGATAGCAGGATATATCAAAGAAAATAAACATCCAAATTATCTAAAACATCAATCAATAGCATCCATCACAATTTCCAGAATTCAAAACTCGTTTTATTTCAAAAATCGTTTGAAATCATTTATACATACATAACTCCTGTTTCAACTTTTTCTCAAATCTATACCTTTTCTTTTACAATTTAATTTATTTACTTCCATAGATTAAATTTTAATTTATGCCCTAAAATTTCCAATTCAGGTTATAACTTCAAAACTTATTTAACTTGGCCTAAGTAAATTTCCAATTAATTCAATCCATTTAGACTTACTCAATTTAAATTTTTATCCTCCAAATTTAAATTTCTTATGAATATCACTTCCCTCTTATAAGTTTAAAAACTTACTTTCCCTTTGGGTTATACTTCTCATTTCAAGGGGGATTTCAGAATTCAACACCCAGTATCTATTTCAAATCAACTTTGAAATCATATATATACATATTCCATTTATATACCAAATCACACTTTTTTTAAAATCTTTAAACCAACCTTGGTTTCTATCCAAAACAAATTCATTTTCAAGCAACTCTTGTTTTAAAACAAAGATTTCCATATTCAAAAATATTCTAAATAATATTATCTATTATTTCCTTAAACACTTTGAAACACATTTCAAAATTTTCTGGACTTAGATTCAAGACCCTACAATTTAGATCCATTTTAATTTATAAGTCATATTTATAAATTAAGCTTATATAATTCCTTTCCTTAAAACATTTCACATTGTTTTATCATTGTTTATTCTGTAATAATCATCCTTTATTAAGACACAACAACCAATTTATGATAATAATCAATATTATCATATCTAGAAACCAAATATTCCATAATAATTTTTTGGAAATTAATTTCTATATATAAAGTATAATCAGGGTAAACTTATTTCGTTTTCAAACATTTTGAAAAACTCTTCCAAAATTTCCAGAATTTTAAATTCTAGTTTGAGTCTACTTTTAACTTAACCCACTTGTATAGTTCATTCTTATCAAATTCCTATTTGGTTATATACATATTTAACCACCTAAATCTTATAATCTTATTTGATTATAATAATAACAACATCCAATCACCTTAATATACTATAGTAATTCAGAAAAATAATTTTCTTTTTATATCAAAATAAAATCTTATATAAAAATTATTTTAAAATCATTATATATGATAATAACAAGTACGCCCTTATATATATATAATACACTCAACTCATTTTAGGGTACTACTGACCCTATCTCTAATGAGTAATCCCCACCAGAGCCAAGGTTCTCGCTTAACCTTCAGCTCTGATACCACGTGTAATAACCGGGCGTTTTCGACCCCCGAAAATCGACACTAATACTTCACTATATAGAGTGCCGAGCAATCGAGTGCCAGGAATACCAGGTTGTTAGGGTTCAAGAAGAATAGAGATAGAAAAGAAAAACAAAAATAACAACACAAAATCTCACATTCGCAGCAGAACAAAATATAATATACAATAACAGCATTTATACAAAAGAAAGTGTGACGACCCGGGTTTTCTGACGGCTGTAATCAGGTAATTAATTAATAATTAAAAATATCAGGATATATATATAAGTTGATTCAAAAACTATAATAAATATTGACTCATAAAAACGTCTGGATATGATAAATCTTATAGGGAATAAATAAAAATATATATAAGCCTTATGATAGCATATAGAAGTATATAAATGCAAAGAATAAAAATGATGACTACAACATATATAAATAGATATATGATCATTAAAGTATTGTATGCGTAAATATGTTTATATATGTTGTAAAGGCAATGCTTACAGAAGAAAATGAAAATAAAAATAAATATTTATACATAGATGTTAAGCACGTATATATCTAAATATATCAAATAAAAGGTAAACATGGAAAAGTAAAAATGTCTATGTGAATAAAATGAAAACATACACATGTATTTATGTATATGATGACAAATGCAAGCAGAAGTGTATATATTAAATAGTGGAAAGGTAAGCATATATATATAATAACGACAACATACATAACTATATATACATATATAAGTTACAAAAGAATATGTGTGTATATGAAAGTATGTATGTAAACAAAAGAGGGGACATAGCAATTAATGCAAGCACACAAAAACATATAATCAATGTCAAACATATAATCAGGTCAATCTTGAGTAAAAAGGAAAGATCAAATCCACGCTATAAAATCAAATCAATATTATATAAATCAAGTCAGCTATATATCTAAATCAAATCAAGATTCCAAAAAAAAACTAAAGAAGAAAATAAATAAGATAAGAAAAAAAAACTGTAATTAAATTTCAGCCGCCCAGCATATATATATATATATATATATATATATATATATATATATATTTTCCACTGCCTTGTAGAGACCATAGAAGCATTTAAATGAAAGAAAAAAATATAAGACCAAGAGCTACCATTAATTTACAAAAGGAACCAGGACATCAAAGTTGAAGCTAAACAGAGAAGATCAAAATCAAACTCAAGCTTGCAGCTTTTCAAACAACATATTGTTCTCTGCCTTCAAAAGAAGTAAAACTGTGAGTAAACTTTTTAATTAAAAATTTAAGTAGGTAAATAATGGTTGTGTAACGACCCGTATTTTTATGGATCGAAACATCGTAAAACAGTTGTTATTAGATTGTTAGTATTGTTAAGTCGTCCAGAGTTTAGGTTGACTAGAGCTTAAGTCGTGTAGAAGTTAGGTTGTCTAGAAGTTAAGCCATGTTGTAGCTTAAGTCGTTTGGAAGTTGAGTCGTGAGGTAGCTTAGGTCGTGGGGTAGGTTAGGTCGAGTGAACAACCTAAGGGAATGGAGCAACCTACAGGATTTAACCGACTTAAGGGGTAGACGACTTAGGAGTTAACGACTTAAGTTAGTAGGCGACTTATAGGAATTGGCGACTTAAGATAGTGGCGACTTAGGAGTTAGCGGCATAGGGATATCGACTTAGGAAACTGGGGCGAGTTAACGACTTAAGGAGATAGGTCGGAGACAGTTAAGTCGTTGAGTCGCTATAGCATGATTAGTTAGGTCGTAGGCGACCTATGATAGTACACTGTGTATAGTTAGGTCGTGAGGTGTTAAGTCGTAACCCAGCTAAGTCGCAAAGATCGTTAGGTCGTATCCCAGTTAGGTCGCGACTTATGTTAGGTCGCGTAGATGCTTAAGGGGTTAGGTCGTGTAGCGTTAAGTCGCTAAGTCGTATCTCGTTGAGTCGAGTAAGTTGATAGGTCGTTAAGTCGTACCTTAGTTAAGTCGCGTGAGGACTTATGTTGTTAAGTCGCTAGGTCATGCGCATGTGTGTTAGGTTAGGTCGTGCGAAGGCTTAGGTCGTTGAACTGTTGAGTCGTGAGTCGTAGGGATGGTTAAGTCGTAAGTCGTGGTATTTATGAGTTGTAGGTCGTGGATTTTCTTAAGTCGTGGACGACTTAAAAGCGAGCATACGACTTAGGGGATTTCAGCCTATAAATACCCGGGTTTTCTTCACATTTTGGGATCCGGATTTTGAAGCGACGAAGTGCTTCCATTTTGAGAGCTCGAGTTCTATACTTCTTCACTTCTTTTCTCCACTCTAACTTGTGATTCCTTCCATCCGAATCGAAGATCAAATCGAAGATCCAAGAGCTTAGATTGAAGATCTTCAACCATAGAAGAGAGATTTCATCGTTTGAAGCGGAGTTTTGATAGATCGAGTTAGATTCTTCGTTGTCCAGATCTGAAGTGTATTGCTTTTGAGGTGTTTAGGTGATTTGGTGAGTGGTGATTATCTCTCACATGAATCCAAAGGAGTATATCGGATTGTTGGCTTGATTTGGTGTTAAAATAGTGATTTCCATGCATTTTCATAAACTAAAGTGTAGATCTATTGTTCATGATGATTTGACATCCATTTTACTACATGTTAACCTATGCAAGTTCATTCATCAAGTTGTAGAGATATTGCTCACGATTCATGCTTGTTAGACTTAGACTCTTTATTTACAAGATTTCCATTATTGTTATAATTGTTTATTTGATCATGTTTGAATGCTTGATTACTTGGATTAATGTTTGACTTGATTGATTGTTGTAAATTAGTTGATTGATGATTTGATTTGGACAAGTTAGTCAAAGATCATTCAAAAGCTAAGGGAAAGGCTCTTGAATTGGAAAAGCTGCTCGTGGCATATGTGGCGGATGATGAAGCTCATATGGATAGATTTGATGATGTTGATGTTGAGATGAGGTTTTGCTATGATGAGATGAAGTGAAGCATATTATGAGATAGCCTTGGTTTAATCCAGACGGGATCATTCCAAGCATGTTGATAACTCGGTGAAATGGTTTGAGTTGAGGATAATGGTTTGCTCGAGAGGCGCTTGAGCTAGTATGGAAATAGTCGTCGAGGAGGATGACTAGAAGGCTGAGGTTTCATCGTTATTGAAGGTTCTAGCTGACTCAAAGCAAGAGTACGTTGGGAAGATTCGATAGTCCCTAAAGACTATGATTGTAGTCGAGTACTCTGGGCAGATTTGATAGTCCTAGGCACGGGCTGCGACGACGTGCGGAGTTATGTCTAGAACCGGGGTTGCCATTAACCCTTGACGGACGGCTGAAAGAATGTGTCGGTCATTCAATTAACAGTGGTATCGAAGCAAAGTTAACAGTGGTAGCCAGAGTCATGGATGTTTGGTTGTATCGTCATTCGGTCTCAAGAGCGATGTTTTTTGGGTGCTTATCTGATCTTGGTTTAGGCCTTGGGGGTTTTTACTTGGAAAACACCGACCTTAACTCGAGTGATAATTGCTTTCCTTTAAATATCTGCTTTGCTATGTTTATTTCTGCTTAGTGTGTCTGGGGGCTATCACTGTAGAAAGAGGTGGAGTGGGAGGTTTGGATTCCTATTCCTTTTTCCTTTATGCTCTTTTGGTATGTTGTTAGTTAATTTACCGCTCACTAAGACTGTTGTCTGACTCAAGGCTTTATGTTTAACTCTTATTGCCTTGGGCTGTTCATCCGCTTTGGGATGGGCAGAATAGGTAGCAGGTGACAGGTGCTGTTCTTAGTTTCCGACGATGCTGATGACGAAGACGAGCTGGAGGCTTGTATATTATTTTCTTACTATATGTACTGGATGTTTCGCTGCTTGTATATTCTCTGAGTGATATGTAGTGAGGCTTGATGTATTGACTATTCTGATGTTTGTACCAAACTATTATGAAGTTTAATTAAGATTTTGTTCTGTAAAGCTTCACTATATATACTTTCTATTGTATTTTATCTATGCGCTGTGAGTTATACGATAGATTCTGTTGTTTTAATTTAACCTTGGCAACCGTCCATGGCTGCCTGGCACACTTTACAGCGCACTATTCCTATGTTCAGTGTAGGGGTCATGGGCGGTCGTCACATTTGGTATCAGAGCATTGGTTAATCGATATTACCCAACGCTCGCTGACGTAAATACGTATGAGAGACGTAATTGTATTTTGATGGATGATTACTATATATAATATAGTAGCTTAGAATGATTTGAAACCTTTACGCAGTTGTTCTCAAGGTGTATTAATCATTCCTTTTTATAGATATTAAGAATGAGTCGAAGAGGGAGACCAGCTGCTAGGGAAGGCCGTGCTACTGAGGGGGCTGCTGATTATGTAGCTATGTTCGAAGCTATGATGACTTCGATTATGAGAAGGATGCCAGCTCTGGGGCCATCAGTAGATGTTGGAGTTCAAGTTCAAACTCCAAAACCGGTGGATTTTGCTAAGCTGTGTAAAGACTATACTGCCCTTGGAGGAAAGGTTTTCTTGGGAACAGAATCAACCATTGAAGTCCTGAGGTGGATAGATGCTTGTAGAAGGATCTTTAGTGACTTGGGAATCGAGGATGCAACCAAAAGGAAGCTTGCATCAAGACAGCTTCAAGGGAGAGCTTCTGACTGGTGGAACTCTATCACCATTGATACTCCGGAGGAAGAAATTACTTGGGAGCAATTCCAAGCCAGATTCGAAGCTAAGTTCATTTCTACCGCTCAGAAATCTATTATGTTCAAGAAGTTTGTGGAGCTCAAGCAAGGTGGAAGACCAGTTCTTGAGTATGTTTCTGAGTTTGAAGCTTTGTCCAAGTATGCCCAGTCGTATATTGAATCTTCATATCAGAAGAACGAGAAGTTTGTGATAAGCTTGGACAGTTATCTTGGGAGGCAGTTGGTGGATCATTTGGACGATCCATTTGAGAAGCTTGTAGAGAAGGCTCTCAGGCACGAGAATCTGTTTCCTAAAGAAGGATCTGTTGTTGCTGTAACCAAGGAAGAGTCTAAACCACAGCAGGGTGGAAACACGAAGAGGAAGCAGCAGCAGTAGAAGGGTAAGGATGGTCAGAAGAAGCCGAAGGGCAAAGTGACCTGCTACAATTGTCAGCAGAAGGGCCATTTTCTCCAGGGATTGCAAGAATCCAAAGGTGCCGGTGAAGTGCCACAACTGTGACAAGCCGGGGCATATTAGGAAGAATTGTCCAGAACCGCGGAAGGACAAGCAGATTGTGCAAGCTTATGCTTTGGGGGCTGTTCCATCATCCTCGAAAGCTCCTACCGCTGAAGAGAAAGGAAAGAGTGTGGTGGTTCAAGGTACTCTTTCCATATGTGGTGTTCCAGTTAGAGTGTTATTTGATACTGGGGCGTCGCATTCTTTTGTTTGTAATGAACTTGTAAGCCGGTTGGGTTTAGAACCGGATATTCTTGATAGGCCATTGGTTGTGACTAATCCAGTTGGGGGTTCATCTTGTTTGTGTATGCTATGCCGTGGTTTGGTTGTATCGAGTCATGATTGCTCTTTTGTTTGTGATTGTTTTGTTCTGAACTTTGCGGGGTTCGGAATTATTTTGGGTATGGACTGGCTTAGGAAGTATGCGGCAAAGGTTGATTGTGAAAGGTTGGAGGTGACAGTCGAGAATGTGGAGCGGCGAAAGGTTGTGATACGATGTAAGCATGAGGAAGGCGTCTTCATGAGCTTCATGTATTCGCTGGTTGTTCCACGGGATGGACTGTCATCGGTGCCAATCGCTAATGGATTTGAAGATGTCTTTGATGAGGTCAAAGGGTTACCGCCGCATAGAGAGATCGAGTTTCGTATAGATCTAGTTGAAGGAGCCAGACCTGTTGTGATGCCTCTTAGGCGGATGGCGCCTAGGGAACAGCAGGAGTTGAAGGTGCAGGTTGATGATTTTCTACAGAAAGGATTCATTCGGCGTAGTGTGTCCGAATGGGGTGCACCAGTTGTGTTTGCAACCAAAGCAGATGGATCGTTGAGGTTGTGTGTGGATTATCGTGAGTTGAATAAGGTGACTAAGAAGAACAAGTATCCATTGCCGAGAATAGATGACTTGTTTGATCAGCTTCACGAAGCTAAGGTGTTTTCTCAAATGGATTTGGCAACGGGATTTCACCAGTTAAGAGTGGCTAAGGATAGTGTGCCGAAGACTGCTTTTAGAACACCATCCGGTTTCTTTGAGTGGCTGGTAATGCCGTTTGGATTGACTAATGTTCCAGCATATTTTGTGGATCTTATGAATAGAGTGTTCAGAGATCAGTTGAGCAAGTTCGTACTAGTGTTCGTGGATGATATTTTGATTTATTCCAGAACTAAAGAAGAGCACAAGACGCACTTGCGTATTGTTTTGGAAATCTTACGGAAACATCAGCTGAAGGCTAAGTTTTCAAAGTGTCACTTCTGGAAGAGTGAAGTGAGGTTCTTAGGCCATATTATCTCTAGAAATGGAGTAGCGGTTGATCCCGCTAAGGTGGCAGAAATCTAGGATTGGGTTAGACCTAAGAATGCATCTGATGTGAGAAGTTTTCTTGGATTAGCAGGATACTATCGTCGATTTATCAAAGACTTTCCAAGGTGGCTGCACCGTTAACAGGATTGACGAAAAAGAACCAAGTATTCAGATGGGATGCTAAGTGTGAGTAAGCTTTCGGAATCCTGAAAGAGCGACTGACAAGTGCTCCTGTTTTGACTATTCCAAGTGGAAATGATGAGATGGTGGTTTACACCGATGCATGTGGTACCGGACTTGGAGCAGTGCTGATGCAGAAGGGTAAAGTTGTTGCGTATGCAAGTCGACAACTGAAGTCGCATGAAAGGAATTATACGACTCATGATTTGGAGTTAGCGGCGATTGTTTTTGCTCTGAAGATATGGAGACATTATCTATTGGGAGTTCGATTCGAGTTGTTTACAGATCATAAGTCGTTGAAGTATCTTTTCTCCCAAAAGGATTTGAATCTTCGGAAGCAACGATGGCTAGAGTTTTTGGCATCATATGATTTTGGTATAGCCTATACTCTGGGAAAGGGTAACGCAGTGGCAGATGCGTTAAGTCGAAGACATGAAGGATTGGGAGCCATGTTTTCAGAATGGAAGAATCTCGAGTATTTAGCTGGATTTGACTTCAGGCCCAGATGTGAATTGGAACCTGAAATGTTGGCAAACTTATCGATAAGACCGACTCTTGTGGGAAGAATTGGCGAGAGCCAAAAGCAAGACGATAAGCTTGTCAAGGTTATTCATGATCTGGAATCTGGGTTGGACCTAGAAAAGGGTAAAGGATTCGAGGTCGATCGAGAAGGTTGGCTTCGGAAGCAAGGACGACTAGTTGTTCTTGATATAGATGAATTGAGAAATGAAGTTCTGAAGGAAAGTCATCAGTCGAAGCTGACAATTCATCCAGGTGGAAATAAGATGTATCGGGATATGAAGAGAACCTATTACTGGGAAGGTATGAAGAAGGATGTTGGAAATTTTATTTCCAAGTGCATGAACTGCCAGTTGGTAAAAGCCGAGCAGAAGAAGCCCAGTGGACTGCTTCAGCCATTAGAAGTTCCTACATGGAAGTGGGAGCAAGTATCGATGGATTTTATCGATGGGTTACCTAGAACAAGAACGGGAAATGAAGGGATTTGGGTCATCGTAGATCGTCTGACTAAGAGTGCAAGATTCATTCCTGTTCGATCGACTAGGACTGCATCAAAGTTGGCTGAGTTGTATGTTAAGTGGATAGTTCGATTCCATGGTATTCCGAAGAGTATAGTGAGCGATCGAGACCCATTGTTCACTAGTGGATTTTGGAAGAGCTTTCAGGAAGTTTTGGGAACCGAGTTGTGTTTGAGTACAGCTTATCACCCTCAAACAGATGGTCAGACCGAGAGAGTCAACCGAGTTTTGGAAGATCTCCTCAGAGCTTGTGTTTTAGGTTTCGGAGGATCATGGGAAGATCACCTTCATTTGGTAGAATTTTCGTATAATAACAGTTACCAGTCAAGCATTGGTATGGCACCGTATGAAGCATTGTATGGAAGACCGTGTAACTCTTCGACATGTTGGTTAAAAACAGGAGAAAAGCTGATACTTGGGCCAGAAATGATTCGACAGACTTCAAATTGCATAGAAATCATTCGGCAACGAATGAAGACAGCCCAAGACGGTCAGAAAAGTTATGCCGATAAGCGTCGTAAGGATTTGGAGTTCGACGTAGGTGATATGGTTTTTGTGAATATTTCTCCACTGAAGAATGTTATTCGATTCGGGAAGAAAGGAAAATTGACTCCGAGATTTGTTGGACCATTCCCGATCATCGAGCGAATTGGAAAGCTCGCCTACAGATTGGAGTTACCAGAGAAAATGTCGGGTGTGCACAATGTTTTTCATGTATCGTATCTACGGAAGTATGTGCACGACTCGAATACAGTGGTTTCTGCTGATAGCTGTGAAGATTTCGAAGTTGATCCAGTCGATAAGAGACCTCGTAAGCCGCTTCGTGTTGTGGAAACCGACACGAAACAGCTTAGGAGAAAGGTGGTTAGGTTGCTCAAGATACAATGGAGTGATGATGATAACGACTGTACATGGGAGGTGGAAGAGAGGATGAAGGCAGCTCATCCTGAACTCTTCAAGGTATGGCCATAAGGTGTCGTGTCATCTCACGACATTGTAACTTGTTCTAGTTTTAGAATTCTGCATGCTAGGCTAGTAATTAGATGCATGGTTTGTTCATTGCTATGGATGGTAGGCGTGCAGAATAGTTTTGATTGCTCTTGTTTGTTTGGAATTTTGGGGGTGAAATTACTAAGGGGGAGAGAATGTATCGACCCGTATTTTTACGGATCGAAACATCGTAAAACAGTTGTTATTAGATTGTTAGTATTGTTAAGTCGTCCAGAGTTTAGGTCGACTAGAGCTTATGTCGTGTAGAAGTTAGGTTGTCTAGAAGTTAAGCCATGTTGTAGCTTAAGTCGTTTGGAAGTTGATTCGTGAGGTAGCTTAGGTCGTGGGGTAGGTTAGGTCGAGTGAACGACCTAAGGGATTGGAGCAACCTACAGGATTTGACCGACTTAAGGGGTAGATGACTTAGGAGTTAACGACTTAAGTTAGTAGGCGACTTATAGGAATTGGCGACTTAAGATAGTGGCGACTTAGGAGTTAGCGGCATAGGGATATCGACTTAGGAAACTGGGGCGAGTTAACGACTTAAGGAGATAGGTCGGAGACAGTTAAGTCGTTGAGTCGCTATAGCATGATTAGTGTAACGACCCGATATTTTGGACCATTCGCGTCCATTATAAGTGTATAGGTAGACACTCATGCCGGAGTTGAATTGCTCAAAATACCGCGTTGTTAATTTAAATTTGGCAAAACTGAACATATACAATAAATAAAATAATCACAGATCACAGACACAGAGTAATAAGTGCAGCGGAAATAAAAGAGATAGTAGTTCATGAAGCTACTATATAAATATAAAGTTACATCAGAGTTAAACCAGATACAACGGAAGAGTAATACGATACATCAGATACAAATCAGAATACATCACTGGAATCATCGAATATCTGAAAGCTGGATAGATAGCTGGATCTCCAAGCGAAGCTCCAACTCCAAAGGTGAGTCTCGAAAGCTGAACTACTCAGTCTGACCCGAGCGTAAAGCAAAAACACAAGACACTCGAGTCAGGATTAACATTCTTATATTAATAAATCCAACTCAAGTGAAATAGCAATTGAAATACAAGTAACTCAAAGGATGTTTGGAATAACCATCCTTTAAGGATCCGTTAAACTATCTACTAGGTAGTAATGTACGCTAAGTAGATAATGTCTATCAGTAATATAAAGATATCAAAGTAGGGTTAAGCAGGGCCCATACACCTCTTAACCTGTTTATTCCCAAAAGCATATACAAGACCGTAGTTTCCCCAAAACCGGAAGTCACCAGAGGGCAATCCATATACTAAAGGTACAAATCAAAATCGTAGTGGTCGCGCATAAATGGAATACAAGTATGACAAGGTACATGAGGCGATACCAACTAGGATACTAGTAGTTGCCTGATCCGGACTGATGTTGGGCATAGCAGCTACTACCCCAACACCGCGAACAACACTCCCAAATCGAGGGGTGCACCCAAATCGAATCACAAAAGTAATAGATATGGTATCGAAGAAGTGTGTCCGCTAGAGATGGCGATCCTCAATGGCCCGGCGCGGCTCCTGTTTTAGTCATGTCAGGGGTCATCCAAAATCGTTCTCTTTCTTCAGTCAACTCGTTCGCCAAAACCATCCACTTCGTTCTGGATCAACACTCCGCGTATAGTTATTAAAGTGGTTTCGGTTCAGATAGAGAGTATATCCATTACCGATCCCGGTCTCTTTAATAACTTTCGTAATTATTACACCGATTGGTCGTTTATATATTTCAAAACAAAACAAAACAATTTCAATTTCAATTCGTAAACCAACATTTCATTTGTCTTTCAAAAACCAATTTCCAAAATTTACGTTTCAAAACTTCAATTTACCATTTCAAAATCTTATAATCCAATTTCAATATCTATTTAAAACCATTCAAATATTGATTCAAGTTCATATATAAGTTTCATTCCGAAATCATTTAAACAAATTTTATTTAACATTCAAATCAATTTAAACTCATTTATCGATTTCATTCAATATTCATTTAGTAAAATTTGCCATTCAAAATAATTTCTATTAAATTTCCAATTCATTAAATCAATTCTTAAGTTCCACTTCAATAAATCAAAATTTACAATTTTGAATTAAATTAAATTCATCAAATCAAATTCTTTAAATTTCAAGTCTTACATTAATTCCAAAATATCACCTTTTATTTCTTGTTAAAGAAATTCAATTTCACCTATTTACTTACTTAAATGATTTTCCAAACTTTATTAATAAAGAAACTCAATTTCAAGTATTACGAAGTAAAATTCACTTATTCAAAATTCAATTTAATTTAATCATTAAATAATTCAATCTTATTTAATTATTAAATAATTCAAAACTTAATTATTAATTAATTTCAAAATTTAATAATTTCAACTTAATTATAATTTCAAACTTAATTCAATAATTTCTCAAATTAAACAACATTCTTTCATCAATTACATTTTAATAATTTGTTTCAGATTATTTAAACATTAACATTTTCCCTTTCACTTAAATTCAAATTTCAACTTCATTTCAAAACCATATTATTTATTCAAATAAAATCCTTATTTTATTTCAAAATCAAGTTATTGACCAATCGGGTTTATTTAATTTTCTATCCTAGGTCAAAGTTCAAATTTGGGTATTTATCATTTCAACCCGATTCCAATTCAAT
Organism: Allium fistulosum; assembly: GCA_030737815.1. Lineage (NCBI taxonomy): Eukaryota > Viridiplantae > Streptophyta > Magnoliopsida > Asparagales > Amaryllidaceae > Allium > Allium fistulosum. The sequence goes on along the minus strand of CM060908.1, from coordinate 967,887,516 downwards.
TAAAAATCAAAGCATAACAGAGGGAACTTGCAGTGTGATAACTGGGATGGTGTCAAAGTAAATAAACAAGCAGTAACAACAATCAATATCAATCCAATAATCAATTCAAATAATCCCGAAATAACCATACTAATTCGCATTGTTATTTGTGCGAATTAATATAATCATTTCTAGAATCTACACTATCATTTCATGTAGATTAAAGATTATTACATTACGGTTTCACTTGTCATCTATTTACAATTTCATACATCATCAATTTAACAACATACATTCAGTGGTTCAAAGTATAATTAAACAAATCCTACGTGTCAATAAATTCAACAGTTAAAGGGGTCGTATTATACAAATGTCAGTTAATCAAATTTAACATTTAATTATCCTATATCAAGTTCAATTTCATACTATTTATCATTTTAACATTAACAATTTAACGTCCAATATAAACATCAACAATCAATCAATTATCATCCAAACTGTATTATCATCACATAAATAATTAACAGATAATGGTGTCAGGTGTCACAGGTGAACTGATACAGGCAATAGCATATATAACAGTGTAATTAACTAACAGCAGCATTTCAATTGTCGTTCCAATTGAAATCAAATTTAATAAATAAAAGAACGTTAATCGTGAGTGAGTGCTCACCTTTCGAGGCTAGAGGAATTTGACAAATGATATTTGGGTTACGAAGTGTAAGCCCGACTTCCAAATCAAAGCTAGATTGATATGAATCGACGACCAAAGCTGATAACAAGGAATGGACGAAATTAAATCAGGATTGGATCGATGATGATAAAGTATAAGTGAACATATGTCTATAACTATGTGCATATATAAAACCATATTTTATATTCAAACACACTTTCAAAATATTAAATATATATATGTACTTCAAATCTTTGTTTAAATTAAACTTATATTTTACAGTCAAATATATACACACGATAAACGTTGAAATAATTGCTTATACGCCCAGCCATATCCTAAACAATAGGTTAGAATATACATAGCTAGTATTGTAAATATTAAGTTAGCTGTATGCAATTCCTTGAACACGCATGCATAATGTACAAAAGAAATTCAAGCTATTAATTCCTTAGGACTCAAAACAATTTGTAAATTTGTATGGCCAAGTACACTTTAGCAACAGATTTGTTATATTGAAGTCATTTCAAAACCAAGTCATATACAACTTATATGTATTTACAAGAACAGATTTAAAAATCAATACTACAGGTTATATAATTAATAAATACGTATACATGTGAGCATCAAAAATACATACAAAAGAAAAGTAACTATAAATATAAAAGCTTTGAATAATATATACAGTAGACTTATGTATGTACGCATAAATAGCAGAAACAATAAATTTAAGCTTACCCATATATATATATATATATAGAGTCAATATTTAATTTAAAACTTATATTGTAAACATATTATTTACTAATATATATTCATATTATTGAATATGATCAATACTGTAGACTAAAAAAAACAGTCGTATATATTCCAAAATCTTAAATGACTATCCATGTAAGGAACCAACTCACACTTATATGTGACCAATATTACCTTTACCAACATCATAACATAAATTTTTATCCTTGAAATCTGAAATGCCCCACGATATTTGCAGTTATTATAAAATATATATATTACAAAACTAACTCCATTCAATACTGTAAAATTATATAAGCTAAACTCTTAACAAGTAAATGACTCATATACTATATTCACTAGCAAACTGTTTTGCATATATCCTAACAAACAAATAACTTATACAGAAAAGCAACTTTTATAAATAAATAAATACATAACTTTACACGTTGTAAACAACTTTGTATGTTAATATATATGTATAACTAATATATAGCCAGTATATAAACTTCCAAATATTAACATAGTTTAAATATATTTAGCTCTATATACTAATATAAATGGTCCGACAGTATAGATTTAATAATATATATATATAAACTTACACGAGAGAGGAGCAGATGGAGGCTCGGCCTCAGCAGTGGCTTCACACGGAAACAAGGATGGGGAAGTTGGCGCGCTAGCTAGCGTGGCTGATGGGGTCGAGTAGGCAAGAAAGGGATGCGATCGTGGGAAAAACAAAGGAACGCGGGTAGCTTGTTGGCCGAGGTTGTTGAGGAGGATGCCGCACACTGCTGTGCTTGGGAAGAGTGGCCGCATGCGGAGGAGAAGGGAAGAGAGGGCGGAGGTTGGTGCTGTGCTCGGCGAAAGTTCTGGGGAGCGGAGGGGAGAACGGGGAAAAGGGCTACAAAAGGATTGATGTAGCTAAGGGGGTAGGTGGGGAGGAAGAGGCGCGTGTGAGAGAGGAGGAGAGGTTTAGTAAAGTGAAGAGGAAAAGTTCCTACAGGTGAAAGAGGAGAGACATGATATATATCACAATTTGCAAGCTCTGTGTTGTCACTTCCTTAAAGGCTTGTAGATATATCTTTTTATGTTGATTTCCTTCAAACGGCAGGAAAGATAAAAGAAGTATGAACCAGGCTGTAAAGTGATGAAAAGTGTAACGCTTGAAAATGGGAAAAGTTAAAGTCACGAAATTCTAAATTCTGAGAATAATAAAGTGGCTATTGACGGTTGGTTTACCGATGGATAATGAATCAACAAAGAATTCAAAAGGTTCCAAAATACGGGACCGGTACAGAAACCGTTCCGCAGATTTCGTTGTCTTTCCGACTTCGAAATTTACAATTGAATATACCGTAGAGATCAGCACGACGAGATGATCAAAACGATATACAGATGTCAGTGGTACGATCGAATTATAAAAACTCGAAATTTTCTACTGACGGAAAATGCAAGAAAAACGCTGAAGAATAAGATCGACGGAGCCAAAGATGTCCGAATTTGGAAAAACGACAAACTGACATCTTGCTCAAAAGATGTTTTAGAATTTTTCTATGTATAAATATTTAGGTTTCGGAAACATTTTATTTTCACTGCTTTTTAACTGATTAAATTGAAGTGAATTTACGCGCGAAATAAATTTTCATATTTTCGGATGAAAATTTACCAGTCGCTATGTTTAACTAGACGTATTTCAAATATTAAATTTTTATTTCAAAATTTTATTGTTTAAAATTTCACAAAATTTCAACTAATTACGTTATTAAAACCGTTGAAATTTACGGGTCGTTACACTCTCCCCCACTCAAAACTTTTCGTCCCCGAAAAGGAACGAGGTAGGAGAATAGAAACAACCAGAAAGAAAACAGATTTGAAATACAAAATAACCATCAATTAAAACCATATAAATTTAAATTAATTGATATTCAATAATTAATTTAATCCATTTGATTTCACTAAAATCAATCTCAACTATTTCTAAATTCAGTATCTTATTATCCCATTTCTTAAATTTACAATTCTTAAAACCATAAATTTGAATAGTCTTTTATTATAATCATATTTTATTTTCAACAATTTAAATTTTTCTTTATTCCAAATTATTGTTAAATTTATCCTAATTATATCTAACCAAATATTTTAAACCCGTATAAATTAATTTAAACCATAAAAGTTGCGATTTAAATTAATTTACATCTATTAATTTCTTTTAAACTTAAGGTATTTTCATATGTTGATCTAATTTCAATTTATTAATTCCTTCAAAACAAAATTTATTAATTCTTCCAAACAAATTATTTCATTTTTAACTGAGTTTTACTTATTATCCTATTTAACTCTATTAACATCTTTAAAATCAAAATTTATTGTATAACATTTATTATAAGCACTCAAAATTTATTTATAAAATTATTTTATATTGTATATTATCCAATTACATATTCAACTTCTGAATGATTTAGGTAAGTTATATTAGAATGCAGTTGAACAATATACAAATAAAATTTTCCCAATTCAATTATTCAAGTTTAAATATTTATTACAAATTTTTGGTCTTATTTATAATTAAAATCATCCTTTAACAAAATTTAAGAATTAGATTTCCGATTAACTTTAAACAATTTAGAGATATATATAATATATTTATATCAAATCAAATTAAATTTTAAAATAAGATACCTATATATATATAAATCAAATTATACTGAAGAAATTCAAATCAAAATATTTTTCAAACAAACCGTAGCAAAACTACAGAATAGTATCTCCACTTCGAGACTCGAAAATGAATGTCGATGATGCGGCCGCCATCACCGAAATTATTTTCCAGCGACAAAGAGAAGAGCACTGATTTCAATATTTTAAAATTATTTGAAACGGTTTCTATTTGAAAATACGTTCAATAATATACATTTTAAAAATTTTAAAAACCAAAGCTTGAAATCACTGAAAATTAAATTCTCAAATTCTAAATTTTTAATTCATTTAAACTTCTAAATAATTCTATAAACCAACTTTTATAATTCCATTTATTTTTATGTTGGAATAATCAATGATTTACAAAACAAACACTGAAAATCCAATATTACCTTTTTGACAACTAATTCATTAACAATTCAATTTCAGAAAATTTATATTTATATATAATATAATCATACAAGATTATTTTATTTACCAAATTTTGAAAATACTATTGTGTCAGTCTGCTCTGTTCAAGTGTTTTGGAAATCCTATCGATAGCGTTGATCAGACGAATCGATCGGAAACCCAAATCAACATCAACAACTCAAACAACACAATACATAAAACATTTTTAATATTAATTTACAAATACACTTCTTTGCTCGACGATACAGGAATGAATTTTCAAAATAAGGATAGGGATTCAAATTTTGATGGACTCAAATCAAAGAAAATTCTGATTCGAAGACAAATTCGAAAGAAAAGATAAGATGATTCAATAACAGAATCGGGAGATGGGTAAGTTTATTTAATTCACGGGCAACCTTAACCGGATCAACCGTGACTTCAAGAATAAGATCGTTGTAGAATTCCAAGGTAAATCGACACTCGATCTCAAGAAATAGAATTCAGGTATAGCAGGAGAAAGATAGCATCGTAAACCGAGGATACAGAAATCTCCGGTAAATCAATGCCTATTATAAAGGAATTTCACCCCTTTACAAATCATTCGAAGTTTGGCGAGACTGCCGATTCACTATAAGGGTCATTCGAAGTGGAGTTATGTGATGCTCCAGAATTGAAAGAAGTCGAATAGTGAGGGACACGAAGGAAATTTTGAACCGTAGGGAACGTTCCAAAATTCGAAAGAATCGAATCAAAACGGAACAGATTGAAACTCGAAATGAAAGTGATTCTGTAAATACATTTACCCTATATGTTAAGTTTTGCCTAGAGCTACCAAAGCTCTGATACCAACTGTAACGACCCGATATTTTGGACCATTCGCGTCCATTATAAGTGTATAGGTAGACACTCATGCCGGAGTTGAATTGCTCAAAATACCGCGTTGTTAATTTAAATTTGGCAAAACTGAACATATACAATAAATAAAATAATCACAGATCACAGACACAGAGTAATAAGTGCAGCGGAAATAAAAGAGATAGTAGTTCATGAAGCTACTATATAAATATAAAGTTACATCAGAGTTAAACCAGATACAACGGAAGAGTAATACGATACATCAGATACAAATCAGAATACATCACTGGAATCATCGAATATCTGAAAGCTGGATAGATAGCTGGATCTCCAAGCGAAGCTCCAACTCCAAAGGTGAGTCTCGAAAGCTGAACTACTCAGTCTGACCCGAGCGTAAAGCAAAAACACAAGACACTCGAGTCAGGATTAACATTCTTATATTAATAAATCCAACTCAAGTGAAATAGCAATTGAAATACAAGTAACTCAAAGGATGTTTGGAATAACCATCCTTTAAGGATCCGTTAAACTATCTACTAGGTAGTAATGTACGCTAAGTAGATAATGTCTATCAGTAATATAAAGATATCAAAGTAGGGTTAAGCAGGGCCCATACACCTCTTAACCTGTTTATTCCCAAAAGCATATACAAGACCGTAGTTTCCCCAAAACCGGAAGTCACCAGAGCGCAATCCATATACTAAAGGTACAAATCAAAATCGTAGTGGTCGCGCATAAATGGAATACAAGTATGACAAGGTACATGAGGCGATACCAACTAGGATACTAGTAGTTGCCTGATCCGGACTGATGTTGGGCATAGCAGCTACTACCCCAACACCGCGAACAACACTCCCAAATCGAGGGGTGCACCCAAATCGAATCACAAAAGTAATAGATATGGTATCGAAGAAGTGTGTCCGCTAGAGATGGCGATCCTCAATGGCCCGGCGCTGCTCCTGTTTTAGTCATGTCAGGGGTCATCCAAAATCGTTCTCTTTCTTCAGTCAACTCGTTCGCCAAAACCATCCACTTCGTTCTGGATCAACACTCCGCGTATAGTTATTAAAGTGGTTTCGGTTCAGATAGAGAGTATATCCATTACCGATCCCGGTCTCTTTAATAACTTTCGTAATTATTACACCGATTGGTCGTTTATATATTTCAAAACAAAACAAAACAATTTCAATTTCAATTTCAATTCGTAAACCAACATTTCATTTGTCTTTCAAAAACCAATTTCCAAAATTTACGTTTCAAAACTTCAATTTACCATTTCAAAATCTTATAATCCAATTTCAATATCTATTTAAAACCATTCAAATATTGATTCAAGTTCATATATAAGTTTCATTCCGAAATCATTTAAACAAATTTTATTTAACATTCAAATCAATTTAAACTCATTTATCGATTTCATTCAATATTCATTTAGTAAAATTTGCCATTCAAAATAATTTCTATTAAATTTCCAATTCATTAAATCAATTCTTAAGTTCCACTTCAATAAATCAAAATTTACAATTTTGAATTAAATTAAATTCATCAAATCAAATTCTTTAAATTTCAAGTCTTACATTAATTCCAAAATATCACCTTTTATTTCTTGTTAAAGAAATTCAATTTCACCTATTTACTTACTTAAATGATTTTCCAAACTTTATTAATAAAGAAACTCAATTTCAAGTATTACGAAGTAAAATTCACTTATTCAAAATTCAATTTAATTTAATCATTAAATAATTCAATCTTATTTAATTATTAAATAATTCAAAACTTAATTATTAATTAATTTCAAAATTTAATAATTTCAACTTAATTATAATTTCAAACTTAATTCAATAATTTCTCAAATTAAACAACATTCTTTCATCAATTACATTTTAATAATTTGTTTCAGATTATTTAAACATTAACATTTTCCCTTTCACTTAAATTCAAATTTCAACTTCATTTCAAAACCATATTATTTATTCAAATAAAATCCTTATTTTATTTCAAAATCAAGTTATTGACCAATCGGGTTTATTTAATTTTCTATCCTAGGTCAAAGTTCAAATTTGGGTATTTATCATTTCAACCCGATTCCAATTCAATTAAAAATCAAAGCATAACAGAGGGAACTTGCAGTGTGATAACTGGGATGGTGTCAAAGTAAATAAACAAGCAGTAACAACAATCAATATCAATCCAATAATCAATTCAAATAATCCCGAAATAACCATACTAATTCGCATTGTTATTTGTGCGAATTAATATAATCATTTCTAGAATCTACACTATCATTTCATGTAGATTAAAGATTATTACATTACGGTTTCACTTGTCATCTATTTACAATTTCATACATCATCAATTTAACAACATACATTCAGTGGTTCAAAGTATAATTAAACAAATCCTACGTGTCAATAAATTCAACAGTTAAAGGGGTCGTATTATACAAATGTCAGTTAATCAAATTTAACATTTAATTATCCTATATCAAGTTCAATTTCATACTATTTATCATTTTAACATTAACAATTTAACGTCCAATATAAACATCAACAATCAATCAATTATCATCCAAACTGTATTATCATCACATAAATAATTAACAGATAATGGTGTCAGGTGTCACAGGTGAACTGATACAGGCAATAGCATATATAACAGTGTAATTAACTAACAGCAGCATTTCAATTGTCGTTCCAATTGAAATCAAATTTAATAAATAAAAGAACGTTAATCGTGAGTGAGTGCTCACCTTTCGAGGCTAGAGGAATTTGACAAATGATATTTGGGTTACGAAGTGTAAGCCCGACTTCCAAATCAAAGCTAGATTGATATGAATCGACGACCAAAGCTGATAACAAGGAATGGACGAAATTAAATCAGGATTGGATCGATGATGATAAAGTATAAGTGAACATATGTCTATAACTATGTGCATATATAAAACCATATTTTATATTCAAACACACTTTCAAAATATTAAATATATATATGTACTTCAAATCTTTGTTTAAATTAAACTTATATTTTACAGTCAAATATATACACACGATAAACGTTGAAATAATTGCTTATACGCCCAGCCATATCCTAAACAATAGGTTAGAATATACATAGCTAGTATTGTAAATATTAAGTTAGCTGTATGCAATTCCTTGAACACGCATGCATAATGTACAAAAGAAATTCAAGCTATTAATTCCTTAGGACTCAAAACAATTTGTAAATTTGTATGGCCAAGTACACTTTAGCAACAGATTTGTTATATTGAAGTCATTTCAAAACCAAGTCATATACAACTTATATGTATTTACAAGAACAGATTTAAAAATCAATACTACAGGTTATATAATTAATAAATACGTATACATGTGAGCATCAAAAATACATACAAAAGAAAAGTAACTATAAATATAAAAGCTTTGAATAATATATACAGTAGACTTATGTATGTACGCATAAATAGCAGAAACAATAAATTTAAGCTTACCCATATATATATATATATAGAGTCAATATTTAATTTAAAACTTATATTGTAAACATATTATTTACTAATATATATTCATATTATTGAATATGATCAATACTGTAGACTAAAAAAAACAGTCGTATATATTCCAAAATCTTAAATGACTATCCATGTAAGGAACCAACTCACACTTATATGTGACCAATATTACCTTTACCAACATCATAACATAAATTTTTATCCTTGAAATCTGAAATGCCCCACGATATTTGCAGTTATTATAAAATATATATATTACAAAACTAACTCCATTCAATACTGTAAAATTATATAAGCTAAACTCTTAACAAGTAAATGACTCATATAATATATTCACTAGCAAACTGTTTTGCATATATCCTAACAAACAAATAACTTATACAGAAAAGCAACTTTTATAAATAAATAAATACATAACTTTACACGTTGTAAACAACTTTGTATGTTAATATATATGTATAACTAATATATAGCCAGTATATAAACTTCCAAATATTAACATAGTTTAAATATATTTAGCTCTATATACTAATATAAATGGTCCGACAGTATAGATTTAATAATATATATATATAAACTTACACGAGAGAGGAGCAGATGGAGGCTCGGCCTCAGCAGTGGCTTCACACGGAAACAAGGATGGGGAAGTTGGCGCGCTAGCTAGCGTGGCTGATGGGGTCGAGTAGGCAAGAAAGGGATGCGATCGTGGGAAAAACAAAGGAACGCGGGTAGCTTGTTGGCCGAGGTTGTTGAGGAGGATGTCGCACACTGCTGTGCTTGGGAAGAGTGGCCGCATGCGGAGGAGAAGGGAAGAGAGGGCGGAGGTTGGTGCTGTGCTCGGCGAAAGTTCTGGGGAGCGGAGGGGAGAACGGGGAAAAGGGCTACAAAAGGATTGATGTAGCTAAGGGGGTAGGTGGGGAGGAAGAGGCGCGTGTGAGAGAGGAGGAGAGGTTTAGTAAAGTGAAGAGGAAAAGTTGCTACAGGTGAAAGAGGAGAGACATGATATATATCACAATTTGCAAGCTCTGTGTTGTCACTTCCTTAAAGGCTTGTAGATATATCTTTTTATGTTGATTTCCTTCAAACGGCAGGAAAGATAAAAGAAGTATGAACCAGGCTGTAAAGTGATGAAAAGTGTAACGCTTGAAAATGGGAAAAGTTAAAGTCACGAAATTCTAAATTCTGAGAATAATAAAGTGGCTATTGACGGTTGGTTTACCGATGGATAATGAATCAACAAAGAATTCAAAAGGTTCCAAAATACTGGACCGGTACAGAAACCGTTCCGCAGATTTCGTTGTCTTTCCGACTTCGAAATTTACAATTGAATATACCGTAGAGATCAGCACGACGAGATGATCAAAACGATATACAGATGTCAGTGGTACGATCGAATTATAAAAACTCGAAATTTTCTACTGACGGAAAATGCAAGAAAAACGCTGAAGAATAAGATCGACGGAGCCAAAGATGTCCGAATTTGGAAAAACGACAAACTGACATCTTGCTCAAAAGATGTTTTAGAATTTTTCTATGTATAAATATTTAGGTTTCGGAAACATTTTATTTTCACTGCTTTTTAACTGATTAAATTGAAGTGAATTTACGCGCGAAATAAATTTTCATATTTTCGGATGAAAATTTACCAGTCGCTATGTTTAACTAGACGTATTTCAAATATTAAATTTTTATTTCAAAATTTTATTGTTTAAAATTTCACAAAATTTCAACTAATTACGTTATTAAAACCGTTGAAATTTACGGGTCGTTACAATTAGTTAGGTCGTAGGCGACCTATGATAGTATACTGTGTATAGTTAGGTCGTGAGGTGTTAAGTCGTAACCCAGCTAAGTCGCAAAGATCGTTAGGTCGTATCCCAGTTAGGTCGCGACTTATGTTAGGTCGCGTAGATGCTTAAGGGGTTAGGTTGTGTAGCGTTAAGTCGCTAAGTCGTATCTCGTTGAGTCGAGTAAGTTGATAGGTCGTTAAGTCGTACCTTAGTTAAGTCGCGTGAGGACTTATGTTGTTAAGTCGCTAGGTCGTGCGCATGTGTGTTAGGTTAGGTCGTGCGAAGGCTTAGGTCGTTGAACTATTGAGTCGTAAGTCGTAGGGATGGTTAAGTCGTAAGTCGTGGTATTTATGAGTCGTAGGTTGTGGATATTCTTAAGTCGTGGACGACTTAAAAGCGAGCATACGACTTAGGGGATTTCAGCCTATAAATACCCGGGTTTTCTTCACTTTTTGGGATTCGGATTTTGAAGCGACGAAGTGCTGCCATTTTGAGAGCTCGAGTTCTATACTTTTTCACTTCTTTTCTCCACTCTAATCTTGTGATTCCTTCCATCCGAATCGAAGATCAAATCGAAGATCCAAGAGCTTAGATTGAAGATCTTCAACCATAGAAGAGTGATTTCATCGTTTGAAGCGGAGTTTTGATAGATCGAGTTAGATTCTTCGTTGTCCAGATCTGAAGTGTGTTGCTTTTGAGGTGTTTAGGTGATTTGGTGAGTGGTGATTATCTCTCACACGAATCCAAAGGAGTATATCGGATTGTTGGCTTGATTTGGTGTTAAAATAGTGATTTCCATGCATTTTCATAAACTAAAGTGTAGATCTATTGTTCATGATGATTTGACATCCATTTTACTACATGTTAACCTATGCAAGTTCATTCATCAAGTTGTAGAGATATTGCTCACGATTCATGCTTGTTAGACTTAGACTCTTTATTTACAAGATTTCCATTATTGTTATAATTGTTTATTTGATCATGTTTGAATGCTTGATTACTTGGATTAATGTTTGACTTGATTGATTGTTGTAAATTAGTTGATTGATGATTTGATTTGGACAAGTTAGTCAAAGATGATTCAAAAGCTAAGGGAAAGGCTCTTGAATTGGAAATGCTGCTCGTGGCATATGTGGCGGATGATGAAGCTCATATGGATAGATTTGATGATGTTGATGTTGAGATGAGGCTTTGCTATGATGAGATGAAGCGAGGCATAGTATGAGATAGCTTTGGTTTAATCCAGACGGGATCATTCCAAGCATGTTGATAACTCGGTGAAATGGTTCGAGTTGAGGATAATGGTTTTCTCGAGAGGCGCTTGAGCTAGTATGGAAATAGTCGTCGAGGAGGATGACTAGAAGGCTGAGGTTTCATCGTTATTGAAGGTTCTAGCAGACTCAAAGCAAGAGTATGTTGGGCAGATTCGATAGTCCCTAAAGACTATGATTGTAGTCGAGTACTCTGGGCAGATTTGATAGTCCTAGGCACGGGCTGCGACGACGTGCAGAGTTATGTCTAGAACCGGGGTTGCCATTATCCCTTGAAGGACGGCTGAAAGAATGTGCCGGTCATTCAATTAACGGTGGTATCGAAGCAAAGTTAACAGTGATAGCCAGAGTCATGGAAGTTTGGTTGTATCGTCATTCAGTCTCAAGAGCGATGTTTTCTGGGTGCTTATCTGATCTTGGTTTAGGCCTTGGGGGTTTGTACTTGGAAAACACCGACTTTGACTCGAGTGATAATTGCTTTACTTTAAATGTCTGCTTTGCTATGTTTATTTCTACTTAGTGTGTCTGGGGGCTATCACTGTAGAAAGAGGTGGAGTGGGAGGTTTGGATTCCTATTCCTTTTTAGCTTTATGCTCTTTTGGTATGTTGTTAGTTAATTTACCGCTCACTAAGAATGTTGTCTGACTCAAGGCTTTATGTTTAACTCTTATTGCCTTGGGCTGTTCATCCGCTTTGGGATGGGCAGACTAGGTAGCAGGTGACAGGTGCTGTTCTTAGTTTCCGACGATGCTGATGACGAAGACGAGCTGGAGGCTTGCATATTATTTTCTTACTATATGTACTGGATGTTCCGCTGCTTGTATATTCTCTGAGTGATATGTAGTGAGGCTTGATGTATTGACTATTATGATGTTTTAACCAAACTATTATGAAGTTTAATTGAGATTTTGTTCTATAAAGCTTCACTATATATACTTTCTATTGTATTTTATCCATGCGCTGTGAGTTATACGATAGATTCTGTTGTTTTAATTTAACCTTGGCAACCATCCATGGCTGCCTGGCACACTTTACAGCGCACTATTCCTATGTTCAATGCAGGGGTCATGGGCAGTCGTCACAGGTTTCTTGTGAAATTCTGTGTTGATGATGCTCTGCATGTATAGGTATATATAACTATAGTATCTGTATTTATTTGAGTGTGTTAAGAACTGTGCATGTCTGTGTAATGTTGTCTTCCCTGTTCTTGCTACAGGATTTCAAGTTTAAACCAAAAATTTATCTTTCTCTTACTCTGATTCCCTATAGGGTTTGGTTTTCAAAAATAAAGGTTTGTTTAGACATAGATTTGATTTAAAAAAGTAAATTTAAGTAAAAATATTTAGCAGCTTATTTGGGAAATGGAATTTAGTAGAAATTCTTTTAAACATGATAAATTCAATCACCTTAATTTACTGATTCAAGATTATAACTTAAATCTACTTTGAAGTTAGGAATTTTTAAAACTAGAATCATAATTTTAACATCGGGATGATGGTGCAATTTGAAGATGACCAGAAATGGTATTTTTGGGTTTTTCTGGTGACTGCATTATCTCTGGTGATCGTGGCTTCGACTGGAGGAGGTCGGGTTGTAGGAGTGCTTAGGAAAAATAACTGGAGGACGGATAGTTCGACGTAGCGGCGGCGGTGGGGCAATCTAGTTTTTAACCCTAGTTTGGGTTGTGGTCGGTTTTTGGGTCGCTGCATCGACTATGGGTGATCGAGTGGCTCGTGGTTTTGGAAAATGGAGGCATCGAAGCAAGGCTAAGCATGGCCAGAGTTGTAGTGGCTTCGGTGATCGAAATCGAGGGTTGGAGGAATTTTCCTAATGGTGGTTTTGGGTCCCAGTCCACCTGGGTTGCTCAATTTCGATTCGAGACTCGTGCGAGTGTTTTGGTGGTCGATATCGGTTGCTGCGACGAAGGGTGATGTGCTGGAGGGTGCGTCGATGGTCGGAGGTGACTCCGGCGATGGTGCATGTGCATGAGGTGGCTTTCGTGTCAGGTGTTTGGGTTTGGTTGTTACCTCGAGGAGGTACGCGAGTAGTAGGTTGGCTGTCTCGAGTTTAAACTCGAGTAGATTTTGGGGGATTAGCCTGAAAGATTTTTACTTAGATAAAATCTAAGTTTTTTTTAAAAAAAAATGAAAAGAAGAGGAAGAAACTCGGGTTTAAACCCGGGTGGCATTTGGGTATGACCCGAAGTAATATGTTGTGCTGTTTTTAAAAAAAGAAAAAAAGTTTTAAAAACAAGGGTTCTTGAAATTTAAAAACAAAATTTAGTTTAAACCCTTTTTATATAAATTACTTTTTATATAATAAATGTTTCTTTAACATTTTGGTTAAGAAGTTTGAAGTTTGATAAATTTAAATTCTATTAAGTAAATTTAAAGCGATTTTAAAATTTAAGTTAGGTTTGAAATTTTAAAAGTTTATATAAAAGCAAGTTTTTAAATTCAAATTGAAACTAGTTTAAAAAAATATAAATTGATAAATGTTTTAAGTTATTTTAAAGTTATGTTTTGATAACTTTAAATTATCAAGTTAATGATTATTTCATTTTAAAACTTAATTAATGATTTAATTAAGTTAAGATAATTATAAAGATAAATGATGTAAATATGTTAATGGTAATTAAGGATTGATTAGCTGTTAATTAAGTATGGGTTAACTGTTAGTTAAGGATTAACCAAATGGTTAATCAACTGGTGATTAAGGTGTAATTAAGGTTGTTAATTACTAATTAAGGTTTATTAACTAATAATTAAGGGATAAATAATTAATTAATGATTAATAAATTACTATTACTTAAGGAAAGTAATTAAGGATTAATTACTTAGTGTAATTAATTAAAGGGTTGATTTAGTTAAGAAAATTAACTAAGGGTTAGTTAATTAATGCGTGTGATTATGTAACGACCCGATATTTTCAACCATTCGCATCCGCACATGTCGGACTTGAATTGCTCAAAATACCACGTTGTAAATAAAATTTGGCAAATCTCAGAATATACAGTAAATAAATAATCACAGATCACCGACATAGAGTAATATAATGCAGCGGAAACAAAGAAATAGTAGTTCATGAAGCTACTATATAAATACATCAGAGTTAAGTAAGATACAATAGGAATACCAAGATACAACAAGAGTGACAATATGATAATCAGGTACAGCTTAGAATACAACTGGAATCAACTGGATAACAAAATGAATAGATATCTGGTTCTTCAAAGCAAAACTCCAGCTCCAAAGGTGAGTCTCTAATGCTGTATCACTCAGTCTGACCCGAGCGTAAAACAAAACACAAAACACTCGAGTCAGGACATACATACTTATACAATGTAAACCAACTCAAGTGAACTGTAGTAAAAGTACAAGTAACTTAAAGAATGCTTGGGATCGCCCATTCTTTAAGGATCCGTTAAACTATCTACTATGTAGTAATATTCGCTATTATAATAATGTCTAATATAAAATAAACATACTTTTTAATAGCGTCAAGGGGTTACCCATATAGCCCTTAACACGTAATAGTCCCAGTAGTCTATCCAGTATTAGCATACTCCCAAAATGGGGGCTACCCTCGATACTCCATAGGCTACGGGAGAAATCACAAATCGTAGTAAAGCTCGATATGGTAGGTGACACGGCACAACTAGGCAATGCCAGGGTAGATATACCAATTACGAATCCGGACTGGTGGTGACGCATAGCAGCCACTACCGCCCACCTCGAACAACACTCCCAAATCAAGGGTGCGCACCAAATCAATCACAAGTAATAGAATGGTATCGAAGAAGTGTGTCCGATCAGAGGTGCTACCTCCTTGGTCCGTCAATCGCTCCTGTTTTAGCCACCTTATGCCAACTCATGGGAGTTGGGTCCGCGTATATACCTTAGGATCGTCGCCACCATCCTACTTCATTCTGGAAATTCCACCGCATACACAGTTGTTAAAGTGGTTTTCGGTATCGACAAAGAGTATGTCCATATTCGATCCCGGTCTCTTTAACAACCAATCGTTATTATAACCCGTGGTTATAATTTTAAAATAATATTTTATACTTCAAAATAGAATATCATTTCAAATCCAAATCTTTATCAAAATGAAGATTAAATCAATTCTAAACCATTTCAATATATTTAAAATATCATATCATTTCAAAACTTCATTTCAAATCATTTCAATATATCAAAATATCATATCCTTTCAAAACTTCATTTCAAAATATCAAAATATCATATCCTTTCAAAACTTCATTTCAAATCATTTCAATATATCAAAATATCATATCCTTTCAAAACTTCATTTCAAATCATTTCAATATATCAAAATATCATATCCTTTCAAAACTTCATTTCAAATCATTTTAATATATCAAAATATCATATCCTTTCAAAACTTCATTTCAAATCATCATTTGAGTTCAAATCCAAATATTCAACTTTTAATACCTTTTTAAATTCAAAGATATCATTCATTTATTATCATTTCCAATCACCTTTTAAATAGTTTATATTCCAACAAATTAATTCATCTAAACCATTTAAAAGAGTAATTATTATACTTTCAAATCAAATATTAAAATTTCCAAAGTTTCAATTCAATTCAATCATTTATTTCAATTAAATTTCCACAGACCATTTCAAATCTTCTAAATTTCAAATATAGATTTAATCAACAAAATAACTATTAAAATTATAAAATAAATCCCAAAGCTTTATTATCCTATATTCCATAAGTCCAATATCTTTTAAATAGATTCAAATTACAAGTAAACCAAATATTTTTCATACTAATATAAACTTCAATTATTCATTCCAAGATATAATATCATTTCAAATTCATTTCAAAATATCAAAATATCATTTCAAAACGTCATTTATTTAATTTAAATTTAAATACCATTTATTCACATTTCAAAATAGTTGTATTTCCCAAATCAACTATTCCATTTAAATCTTTTAAAGCCAATTCATTTTATTTAATAACTAAATATTTAATTTCCAAAATTTAATCTTTTTCAAAGATCATTTATTCATTTGAATTTACTAAACAAAGAAAATTCAACTTTCGCAGCACTTAGAAAATGCTACGAAATGTTATGTTTAAAACTGTTCATTAACAAAAGACGGCATTTAAATGCTATAATAGGTTTCTTTTAATTTCAAGTAAACTTTGGTTAAATTAACAACTATAGCACTTAAAAAGTGCTATAATAACCTTTAGTTCAAATTAGCCTTTTAGTTCATTTAAAACAACTACAGCATTTTAAAAATGCTGTAATATCTTTTACATTACATTTCAAAAATGCTGTCAAATCAAATTCAGAGTTTTATTTACAATTTCACACATAATTAGCTTTTAATATAAATCATTTTAACTTATAAAATCATATATTTTCACACTTTAAACAATCATTTACATACCCTTATTCTTTTGATTTTATAAAGTCAAATTTCCAAAAAAAATCCATATTAAATAACAATTTTCTTATTTAAATTCAAGTATTAATTTTCATTTCTTTAATAAAAATTTTAACTTAACACTTAAGTTTAAATTTCCAAAATATTACTTATTTAATTTCACTTTTAAACAAATTTCACAAAAATTCAATCTAAGTTATATTTCCAAATTCAGCTTAAATATTCATTTATTTCATATTTTAAGTTATACAAATCATTAAAACTTTATAAAATCATTATTTCTTAATAAAATCATTAAATTCATTTTAAATCAAAATTTGTCATATATTCTTACTTTACATAAATTCCATTTAAAAACAAAATCATAATTCCAAAATTAACTTATATTTCAAATTCTACTTCACCATTTACTTAATTCACTTATTTAATTTGTAGAAAATCACTAATATTTTATAGAAATCATTTTAATAAAATTTAAATCAAAATATCATAATATTTATGTTTTTTAAATATTTTAAAATATTCAGAAATATATATAAACCACAGGTCTATATATAATTTTCTAGCCTAGGTCAAGTGATACGGATATATATCATTTCAATCCGTAATTTACAAAGAAAAACCGGGTTCTATCATTTCAAACCCACAATCCCAAGTTAAATAAAATAAATAAAACCCGTTCAGGCCTATCATTTCAGCCCATAACGATTTTTCCCTATTCTAAAGTACATTCGGGTATGTATCATTTCAACCCATAGTGATTTCTATACTAACAGGGAACTTGCAGTGTGATAAACAGATATGAATGAACAGAATAGCATCATATAAAAGTAACTGATGATATAACAGGTGTAATAACAGGGGTGAGCATTATATGATCATAATATAACAGTTATAATAGGATGATATAATTTTACAGATTCAAAAGGTGTCAGTTTACTAGTTATATAAGTACACATCGTCTGGTGAGAATTACTCACTTGTATTTGCTAGAGATTACAACCAAAGCACACAACACAGAAACTACGAAGGTACGACAACTCGAATATGATTTGAGTGAGAGAGCCAAAGATGAATCTCCTTGGATACATTTGAACAAAACAATAAAACAATATATAAGTTTCAAACAATTTATTACCAAACAACACTAGAAATCAAAGCCCAAAACAAAGACAAATGCTTTGCACTTGTTCTCAACTTCACATACTTCAGTTATGAACTGAAATAGCACAGCCAAGGCATGGATTTGGGTCTGGTTTGGGTCCCTATAGGGTCGGTCTAGGTTGTGTTTTTTGGTGTGGATAAGTATAGATGCAACATAGAATCACTACAAGGCAAATACAAGGCAACATCAACATTTCTATGATATATATGGTTCGGCCAGAGGCTATGTGGGCATGACCTAATGTCCAGATGGTGGTGGATGATGTGGCAGAGGGTGGTGGTCAGATCTGGGCTGGTGGTGATGGTGGAAGTGGTGGCAAAAGGAAGGTGGAGGTGGTTGGAACAAAACAAGGCTAGATTGAGCATATAGGTGATGTTTTGTGACTTTTGGTGGTGATCTCTTGCCATGGGGTGCTCGGCCTGATGGGGTGGTGGTTTGGAGGCAGTGGTGGTCGGGGTAGGTGGTGGTGGGGTCGGCCTAGCTGCTGGAGTAGGTGGGGTCGATCAACTAAAGATGAGAACAAGGAGCAAAACAACATAGAAAAAAATAAAAAACAAGATAAAGAAGAAGAAGTTTACCAAAATTTTGATCAAGGAATGGCCGTGCAAATTTTTTTTTTTGAGAAGAGAAATGTTAGAGTACGTGAAAAACCAAAAGAAATGCAGCTAAAATGATAGGGAGGAGTACAGCCAAAAATGAAAAGGTGGGGTTGGGAAAATGAAAAGGTGGAAGGCAAAAGGACAAAAGAAGATAAAAGGTTTTTAAACCTTTCAAATTTCCACATATATTTATATATTTTTATAAATATGAAAATAGCTGAAATTAAAGATAAATAAACTCAGAAATAAAGTAAATAGGAAAAATAAATAAATAAATTTTAAATTATATAATTTAAATAAAGAAAAATGACAATATATAAGAAACTAGGCTTAATAAATTGAAAACAATTCAAATAAACTTCAGGAAAATTATATTATCACTTTAAAAATATTAAAATAAAAAAATATACATAACCTAACAAATTAACAGAATTTAAAATAAAATATGACAATTGAAATATAATTTATAAAATTTAAAACAAACAATATTGCTAAATAAATCATTTTACACACAATATTGAAAAATCTATAACTTTCACAATATAACTCCGTTTCCAACGAAACGAAAAGAAATATTCATGTTATTAAATATATTTTCATAATAAAAGATAAAATTCAAGAATTTAAATATTTAAATTTAAAATTTAAAAGTCAAAGTTTGACCAGAAAGCCACTTTTCAAGAAAATATTCAATTTATACCGGTTGGAAATTATAATTCATATAATAATCAAAATTTATATTTTAAAATGAAATGTTTGAGATAAAAAAAGTTTAAAATTAATTTCAAAATAAAATAAAGTCAAATTTAGGGTTGTTACACTCTCCCCCACTCAAAACTTTTCGTCCCCGAAAAGGAATGAGGTACGGGAAAGCACAAGAAAAAGATAGAGTGAAATAAGATTAAGACAAGATGACAAGAAGATTAGAATTATACCTGATAACTGTTGTTATAGGTAAGTTTAACAAGGTGGAGATGGTCTTCCCAATATTCTCCAGAATCAGGAAAACAAGTACGAAAAGATCCTTTAGAATCTGATTCACCCTTTCCGCTTGACCGACGGTCTGTGGATGGCAAGCAGTGCTCAGATTCAAAATGGCTACCAAAGATTATAAAGATTATAGAAAGATTTCTAAACAGAAAGAGTATAGAAAGATGCCTATACCAGTCTGTAGCAAGATAAGGAAAAATAAGGACAACTAACAGACAATTTGAAAACAAAATAAGATAATAAGTTTGAAACCATGGAAATTTCAACTTAAATAGATAAGTAATTTTACACAAGTTAAATAAATCTTAACTATTTCTAATTTCATTATCTTATCATCTAATTTTCTTAATTTAACAATCTCTAAAATCATGGATTTGATTAAAATTAAGTGTATAACATTCAATAAATTTAATTCTTCATTATTCCTAATTAAAATTAAATCTATTCCTCTTAATATTTTTTATCACCTATGTTAAATATACTTACACTTATTATAATTGTTTTAATTTATTCCTAATTCCCTTAACATCATTTATATTGTAAATTATTCAATTAACCTTTTAGTCTATTTACCTCTGTTAATCTTTTTATAACTAAAATTTAAGTGTATAACATTTATTATAACCACTCAAATTTTATTTATAAAATCTTTTTATATTGTATATTATTCAGTTACATTGTTAACTTCTAAAATTAAGGTAAGTTATATTGGAATGCAATTGAGAATTATACAAATAAAACTTTCTAAAATTAATATACAATATAAACATTCTAATTCAATCATTTCAAGCTTGAATATTTATTCAAAATTTTGATTTTCTTTTTATACTTGAAGTTATTATTTAAGATAGAATTTAAGAATAAAATTTCTGATTCCTTTCAAACCATTTAGAGATAAATAAATGTATGTACATAATTTGTCAAATCAAATTTAAATCATATATCTATATATATTATAAATCAAATCATATTTTAGAAATTCAAATCAATTAAATTTCCTAAAACAAAGCTGTAGAAAGACTACAGAATGGTCTCTTTACTTCGAAACTCGAAAATGAATGTCGATGATGCCGCGGTCATCACCGAAGTTATTTTCCAGCGACAAAGAGAAGAGCACTAATTTTTTAATCCTTTAAAATTCTTTGGAAACAAAATTCTATTTACAAATACTTTAAATAATATATCCTTTTAAAACTTTAAACACAAGGTTTGAAACCATCGGAAATTAAATTCTCAAATTCTTGATTTAAATTCATTTCAGTTCCCAAATCAAATTTATAAAAAACTATTTATAAATTCATTTATAGAATGATAAATCAAGTATTATCATTTCAAATAATCAATTCAAATCAATTTATTAAATTCCATAATATTTACTTATATCAAAATTTATTTCATTAACCAAATTTTAAAATAATATTGTGTCAGTTTGTTCTGTCAAAGTGTTTTAGAAATCCTATCGATAGCGTTGATCAGACGAATTGATCGGAAGCCCAAATCAACATCAACAACTCAAACAACACAATATATAAAACAAACATAGATTTACAAGTACAATTCAAATTGTTTGGAGATATTTTGGAAACAAAGACAAGTTGTATAATTAACAAAATATGAAGATGGATAAGCTTAGATAAATCGCGGGCAACCATAACCGGGTCAACCGTGACTTAATGAATAAGATCAAATGTGTATATTTTTTCTGGGGTAAATCTACATCCAATCTCAATAGATAGAGTTTGGAATAACAAAAGATATTAGCATCTAAACCAAGGATAGATATAAATCTCTGGTAAATTGATGCTAATTGTAAACGAGTTTCCTTTTTTACAAGTCATTAGAGTATTGGCGAGACCGCCAATTCACTATAAAGCTCATTCGAAGCGGAGTTATGGGATACTCCAGAATCATAAGAAGATGAATAGTGAGGGACAAGAATGGATTTTGGAACCGTAGGGAACGTTCCAAAATTCAAAGGAAATCAAATAAAAATGAAGATATTCAAGTTCGAATGAAAGTGATTATGTAACTAAATTTACCATACATTCTAAGTTTTGCCTCAAAGCCAAAGCTCTAATACCAACTGTAATGACCTGATATTTACAACCATTCGCATCCGCACATGTCGGACTTGAATTGCTCAAAATACCACGTTGTAAATAAAATTTGGCAAATCTCAGAATATACAGTAAATAAATAATCACAGATCACTGACATAGAGTAATATAATGCAGCGGAAACAAAGAAATAGTAGTTCATGAAGCTACTATATAAATACATAAGAGTTAAGTAAGATACAATAGGAATACCAAGATACAACAGGAGTGATAGTATGATAATCAGGTACAGCTCAAAATACAACTGGAATCAACTGGATAACAAAATGAATAGATATCTGGTTCTTCAAAGCAAAACTCCAGCTCCAAAGGTGAGTCTCTAATGCTATATCACTATAACGACCCACTATTTTGGACCATTCGCATCCGCACATGTCGGACTTGAATAATTCAAAATAACGCGTTGTTAATTTAAATTTGGCAAAACTGAACATATACAGTAAATAAATAATCACAGATCACAGACACAGAGTAATAAATGCAACGGAAATAAAAGAGATAGTAGTTCATGAAGCTACTATATAAATGTATAAGTTACATCAGAGTTAAACCAGATACAACGGAAGAGTCATACGATACATCAGATACAAATCAGAATACATCACTGGAATCATCGAATACTGAAGCAGAATAGATGGCTAGATCTTCAAGCAAAGCTCCAACTTCAAAGGTGAGTCTCGAATACTGGTACACTCAGTCTGACCCGAGCGTAAAGCAAAATACAAAACACTCGAGTCAGGATTAACATTCTTATATCAATAAATCCAACTCAAGTGAAATAGCAACTGAAATACAAGTAACTCAAAGGATGTTTGGAATAACCATCCTTTAAGGATCCGTTAAACTATCTACTATGTAGTAGTGTGCGATAAGTAGATAATGTCTATCAGTAATATAAGATATCAAAATAGTGTTAAGGCGTTACCATTATCCCCCTTAACACATTTGATATAAGCGTTATAGTCTATACAGCACGGTAAACTCCACCGTAAACTAGTGGGATATCAGGGAGTACTCCATAGGTATAACACAAAACAAATTGTAGTGGTCGCGTATAGGGATACAAGTATGACAAGGCACATGAGGCAATACCCAAGGTAGTGAAACTACCGTTTCCCTGATCCGGACTGGTGAGAACGCATCGCCGCAGCGATCGCAACACCGCGAAACAACACTCCCAAAATCAAGGGTGCACCAATCGACAGCAAGTAATGAGTAGTTTTCGAAGAAGTGTGTTCGCTCGAGGTAGCTAGCCCCCATTTGGCCCGGCACGGCTCCTGTTTTAGTCATTTCCAATTTGACACAAGTGTCAAGGCTATCCATTATCGTTCTCTTTCTTCAGTCATCACGTTCATCATTCCAACCACTTCATTCTGGATCACACTCCGCGTATAGTTATTAAAGTGGGTTTCGGTTTAAACAGTGAGTATGTCCCTAACCGATTTCGGTCTCTTTAATAACTTCCGTAATTATTACACCGATTGGTCGTTTAACATATTTCAAAAACCAAATCAATTACAATTTCAATTAAAATTTGTAAACCAACATTTCATTTGTCTTTCTAAATCAATTTCCATAATTTACGTTTCAAAACTTCCAAATTCAAAATTTCAAAATCTTATAATTCAATTTCAATTTCTTTTTAAAACAATTCAAATATTGATTCAAGTTCTTATGTAAGTTTCATTCCAAATCATTTAAATTAATTTAAGTTAACATTCAAATCAATTTAACTTCATTGATCAAATTTATTCAATATTCATTAAGTTAATTATCATTCGAAACAATTTCAATTTAATTTCCAATTCATTAAATCAATTATTTAAGTTCGACTCCATTATATCAAAACTTACAAATTTCATTAAATTAAATTCATCAAATCAAATTCTTTACATTTCTAATCTTACATTAATTTCAATAAAACACATTTTATTTCTTATTAGAGAAATTCAATTTCACTTATTAATTTACTTAGTTTATAATTTCACAATTCAATTAATAAAGAAACTTAATTTCACTTATTCAAGAAGTTCAATTTCACTTAACAAAGAATTCAATTTTATCTAATTATTAAATAATTCAATCTTATTTAATTATTAAATAATTTCGGAACTTAATTTTTAACTAATTTCAACATTTAATTATTAATAATTCCAAATTTAATTATTAAATAATTAATTTTAAACCAACGTTCATTCATCATCTACTATGTTAATATTTTGATTCAGATTGTTAAGTATTAACATTTCCTTTCATTAAAATTCAAATTCCAACTTCGTTTCAAAACCATATTATTTATTTAAATAAAATCTTCATTTTATCTTTAAAACAAATCATTAACCAATCGGGTTTTATTAATTCTGTATCCTAAGTCAAGTTCATTTGGGTATTTATCATTTCAACCCGATTCCAATTCAATTCAAAATCAAAACATAGCAAAGGGAACTTGCAGTGTGATAACTGGGATGGTGTCAAAGTAAATAAACAAGCAATAACAACAATCAATATCACCCAATAATCAATTCAAATAATCCCAAAATAATCATATTAATTCACATTGTTATTTGTCTAAATTAATAAAATTATTTCTAGAATCTACACTATCATTTCATGTAGATTAAAGATTATTACACTAATATTTATACGGTTCTTCAATTGTCATTCGATTTCAATTTTAACACTACAACAATTAATCAAATATACGTTCAATGATTTAAAGTGTAATTATCACTATTCTACATGTCAATTAATTTAACAATTAAAAGGGGTCATATTCAACTAATCAAATTCAACATATGTGTCGATTCAAATTTTAATTATCCTACGTCAAATTTATTTGCATAATATTTATCACTTTATACATTACAATTTAACATCCAATATAAACAACAAACAATCAATCAATTATCAATCAAACGGAATTATCATCGTATAATTAACAAATAATGGTGTCAGATGTCACAGGTGAACTATTTGCACAAAAAATGGACAAACGCCTCAAAGTTGTATGATTTAGTAGATTTTATGTTGTTCTTAGTGATTTGGGTGATTTATGCAAATATATGAAAAGCAGGGGCTAAACTGTAAAAAGACACGCAGATTTATAGTGGTTCAGCCAGAATGTGCCTACGTCCACTTTATATGTTATTTCTCTTCTCTTGTTTTGATTACAAGTACAAAGCTTTGATACCAGTAAAAGAAAGTTGTTTGAAAGTTCTCTCCGTGCTTGAGCTCTCAAACTTGTCCCCATTGTTGTACCCCTACCCCTCTATTTATAGAGTGAGGCTGGGGGTAGGGGTCTTGGATGTATACAGCTGCTGATGGGCCTGGGCTGACGCGATCTGGCCTGGTAGTGTTGGTTCGGAATGTCTTGGTCCGGTAGTAGGTGGTTCGGTGGCAGCTAGGAGACGATTGGTCCGGTAGTGGTAGGAGTAGGTTGGTCCGGCAGTGGTAGGAGTAGGTTGTTCCGGCAGTGGTAGGAGCAGGTTGGTCCGGCAGTGGTAGGAGACGATTGGTCCTGTAGTGGTAGGAGTAGGTTGGTCCGGCAGTGGTAGGAGTAGGTTGGTCCGGCAGTGGTAGGAGTAGGTTGGTCCGGTAGTGGTAGGAGGCCGAATGGAGCTTAGGCAAGCCTGAACGAATCAAGCTTCTTGGCCTTAAGATCTTCTGGGTGAGAACACGCCCAACATTTGCCCCCCAAAGTGGGGCATATGCCGGCATATGCCGTGCTTTGTTTTAAAACAAACGACGTTAGCTTGGATGCTTTCGCCGAATCAGCCGGTCCGGTCGTCTATGCTCGCATATAAATAAGGGCCTAGGGCTTTCGTTACCTTCTACCGAACGAGACAGCCGAGCCAAATCAGTCACATAGCCGAATCAGATTTTATCCTACTGCCGAACCGCTTTAGCCTGCCGAATCAGGTACTTAACTTCCCTTCGCCGAATGAAACTTATGTGTCCTACGTACCGAATGAACTTTAGTTGTGAATGCCGAATGAGCCTTTACTGAGAAACGCCGGATGAATTTTTCGAGATTAGAATGCCAAATGGGCTTTCAAGAATGAGAATGCCGAATGGGCTTTTGAGAATGAGAATGACGAATGAACTGTAGTATTGGGAATGCCGAATAAACTGTAGTATTGGGGATGCCGAATGAACTCGTAGTATTGGGAATGCCGAATGAACTTTATACACTTGATTTTTTCACTTTTCATATCACGAGCGAAATTCTGGACTACATGTACTTGCTTGTTTATATCATCTGTTTTAACAACATGTTTTTCCGATGTTGCAGATAATGTCTCGCAAAGCAGAAACTCGATCGGATAAAAAGAAGTCCCAGGGCGAAGGAGAATCTCCCACAGTGCCCCCTGCTCAGCCAGGACCGGAACGTCACGGAACTGCCCCGAGATCACTGGTGGACGGGTACGGCCCTCAGGAGCTTCTGAACTCCCCACCCGATTGCTTTCCCAGCTCCCTCAAGGAGGAGAAACTTGATGTCATCTCCCGTTCTTTCGGAATCGATAGAGCGCGCATGTTGTTGCCAGGGAGAGAAGTTATGCCATATGACCCTCCTGAAGGGTACTTTGCCTACAGCAGATACCACTGCATGTGTGGTGCCATCCCGCCTCTTAATGCTTGGGTAGTCAGCTTTCTTACATATCTAAAGGTGGCCCCATTCCAGCTTCAACCCAACTCTTATGCCATTCTGGTGAGTCTCTTCGTCATCTTCCAGAGGAGATATGGGCGTCCTCCTTCCAACCGGGAGATCCGGTATTTGTACAACTTGAGAGGCTACAAGAAGGGGTCTCCCTATATCAGCTTGGAATCTGCCATATCCTTTAAGCCCGTCCTGGACTTATACTCGAAGTTCAGTATGTTCAAGAAAGAATGGTTCTTCATCAGGGGTGACTCTGTTTCCATTCGTCGCTTCACCTCCGGCTGTAAGTGTGAAGCTTTATTTATAATTTCCGTTACAACTGCAGTGCTTTATCTTACGTGCTTTTATTTCTTGCTAGCGACAGGTGGTTTTGCGGTTGTGGAGAATGACCGCCTGGTTCAGACGGCGGCCGAGATAGAAGCTATCTCCGGGAGAGATAGATCAGCTGCTTACCTGATCAGAAATGCGACCCTTTTGGAGTATAATTTGATCCTTCCACAGCAGTCAGTAGTCAAGCAGAGGGAAACGACGGAGGATAGGGCGGCTGCTCAAGCTAAGGAAGGTGTCACAGTAGAGAGTGGTAAGAGGAAACCTTTCACGAAACCTTCTGTTGTCGGAGGTAAGAAACTTAAGAAGTCGGACGGTCCTTCCCCCAGCACTTGTCCAATTACTCAAAGGGAGGAAGATGTGGAGGAGGAGAGAGGTGAGGGTGGAGATGACCGGTAAGGTGGTGATGGCATCGGGGCCTTGCTTCCTGGGCAAGCAGGCGAGATTCAGGAGTGGACGGATGATGCATTCCGCCAAGATTTCGAGGGGCTGGATGGAGAATCGGCTTCGGTAGAGAAATCCGGGAAAGTTGACAAGGCCGAGACTGGTGCATGCGTGTCTTCCCAGACTATTCCAGCCAAGGTGGCTCCGACAACTCAAGGTGAACTTTTGACTTCTGCAGGCTCCATTCATGATAAGGATTTAGGAATATTTTACGATCCGCTCCCGTCCTGGAACGAAATCCAGGACTTATTGCAGTATCCTACTCCTCCCCAGGGTTTGTATAACAGATGTGTTTCCCCCTTTTTTTTACTTTTAATTTAACGCGTTTCTTGAATCATGGATCAATGCAAGCTTATGACACTTGTTCTTCATATCAGGAGCAGGTAAAACGGCCAAGGCCTCAGAGCTTCGGCATAGGCTCGAACAATACAAGCTCTCTAAAGCTTCCGCCAAGCCGAAGCCTTCGACCAACCATTCTGGGGATGTAGTCGGCTACCGTCCTCTTCTCGGGGTTATTGAAGAGGGTATTCAAAAGAGAAAGAGGAGTCATCCCTTATCTGAACCTTCACTTGGTCCTTAGCCCCCAATTCAGCCTCTTCACGATATCACGGAGGAGGATACTGAGTTTGCACTATCTCCGCACCCGTCTGAAAATCCTACCGTTACTCAGATTGATCGTCCTAGCTTGGCTCGTAATCCATTTGCGGGTCATCCTGATCTGGATCCAAGTTCCCATGATATTACCTTCGACGAGGTTACCGGTGAGCACCTTCTTCCCCGCAATCCCATGGTATGGGTGCTTGATGAGGCTAAGTCCTTAGATCTCGATTTACTTACCACTCGGGTAGTTACCATGGGAGACGAGGCCAAGGCTAATATTGATCGGGTGGTGGAGAAGACTAGGAAGCTGATGGGGCATCATGCCATGCTGGTTAAGGCTGGAGAGGAGATTGGGAGTGCCAAAATCCGACTACGATTGATGGTTTCAGACCAGGCCAAACAGCTTGCTGATCAGGCTATTCAGATTTCTCAGCATGAGGCTGCCTCCGGGCGGTTGAGGAAGAATATGGAGGAGGCTAGTAAGGCGGAATTGCGGAAGATGGAGGCTGCTTGCAAGGAGCAGATAAATATGGCCATCTCGACAGTGGACGAGGTTCGGAGGGCGGATCTTGAGCAGGTAGAGGAGCTGTCGGGGAAGCTTGAAGCCGCAGAGCTTGCGCAAGTCAGGCTAAAGGAGGAGATGGAGGTGATGAGGGGGTCCCTTCAGGCTGACTGCTCGCGATACCGACTGAAAAGGGATGCTGCCATTGCAAGGCTATCGGTTTCTGAGGCTCGTATGAGGGAGTTTGAGGAAAATGAGGGGATGATGGATGATATGCTGCAGGATATGTACTTTCGCATTTGGAAACAGGGCAACTTATCTTGGATGGACGACTACCCCCGGGTTATGGCTAGGATTTACCTCAGGGCTTTAGAGGAGGCCAAGGTTGAGGCGGATAAGGAGGGTGGAGCGGCCTTTAGGATGGATGTGGTTACCGCTCAGTTTACCAAGGAGGAGAAGATAGCGGTGAAGGAGGGGATGCGGTTGTTTGCAGCTGAGGAGGCAGGCGTGGAAGTAGGGGATGACGACCAAGATGATCAAGGGGAAACTGCTGGTAACCTCTTCTTCTTTAGTTTCTTCTTTTGTCAACTCTGTTGCTTATCACTAATGATTTCTTTTTCTGACCGGATAGGTGGGCAACAGGACAAGGGCAAGACACCGACGCAACCGGCTCCTTGATTAGGCCTGGAAAATTCTTTTTGTGGGCTTGACATGGTTGTATATGTTAGTCTTAAATTAGTAAAGTAACTCTTAGGAGGTAATTTTTTAACTTAAGCTGATCTTGTCGTCTTTTGAATGTTTGTTGCTATTTTAACATGTTGTATGAGAAATATAGCTATGCATATTCTTGTAATCAAATTGTGTTTGATGTCAGGTTCTTGTTTAAAACATAATTTTATGACTTGCAATGTTAGCGTGAGGTGCGAATAAACTATAGCTATGTTTTTAGGCACACAAAAATAAAATACCGTCCCTCCTGCTTTAGTTGTAGACGGCGGCTTTAGCATGACTGAGTGTGAAAATATGGTCGAGTGCCCGGCCATCCGGTCTCATTTGCGAATGCCTCCTATTCTGTGACATGTGCTTTAGGGATCGTTATAGAGGATAGGAGAAAAGTCGCTTAAGTAAAATTGAAATATGTGAAAAAGTAAAACTTCCAATCACGGAAGGCCTTCGATGTGCTTAAGTCCGTGGCAAACGGGCTTTGTAGTCACTTTCCCTAGCTGTGGGTCTTGGAGACATTTGTCACCCATCTTACGCCTCCGCGGGGAGTTAATTCTTTTTTACCACAGCCGCACTTAAGACACATCAGAGCCGAGATCGCGCACAGTAGCTACTCGGGCCATTATGGCTCGTAATCGTGGGTATTATTCGATTTACTGTGGCCGGCTAGCGTGGGTGCCGATCGTCAACCGTGAACTACCCCTGGCTGGCCACACCTTATGTTGGGGCTTATAGTCGGTTCACAGTTGCCGGCGAGCCGAACGCCGTTATGAGCTGCCTCGGCTATAGTCGGCCTTCTCGGTGGCTTATAATCGACTCATTACAGTTGGCTTTAAGGGCCGTCGCGAGCAATGAGTTAACCCGCAGCAGAGGGATGCCGGAGCAAAAGTGTCTCATTGGAGAGGGCATAGATTCGCGTAGTACCTGTTAGGTCTTGTCCAGGTGAAGTTGCGCTGTGGAGTGCTTTGAATTGAAATGCTGTATGCACAGGATTTTGTTCAACAGAAAAGGATAAAGTTAACAAGCAGCCAAGATATAAAGGAACAAGTTAAAAAAGAGACAAGGTTTTTTAAAGTGGTTCGGCACGAAAATGCCTACGTCCACTGATTCTCTTTGTTAATTCACTTCATATGGGCAATACAAGTTAAGAAAAGTATCGACGGAGGTGTTGGATGTTCTATGCCCTGTGGAACACATCTCCGTCCACTGTTGACAAAATATAGGCTCCGTTATGGAGATCTTTATGAATTACATATGGTCCATCCTAGATTGGGTCTAGCGCTCCGGGGCGAGGGAAGATTCTCTTGAGGACAAGATCCCCTTCTTGTAAGGTACGATGCTTGACTTTGGAGTTGTATTGTGCCGCCACTTTTTGTTTGTGGGCTGCTGCTTTAAGGACTGCATCATTTCTTCTCTCCTCAACTAGATCCAAAGACATGTGAAGGAGTTCTTCGTTCTCT
Organism: Allium fistulosum; assembly: GCA_030737815.1. Lineage (NCBI taxonomy): Eukaryota > Viridiplantae > Streptophyta > Magnoliopsida > Asparagales > Amaryllidaceae > Allium > Allium fistulosum. The sequence continues at coordinate 967,856,596 of CM060908.1, read as the reverse complement.
TCTGGTTTATAGTGGATCCTATGGTGGGAAGGCACAATGGTTTCAACTGGGAGCATAGCCTCCGATCCGTATGCCAAAGAGAAAGGAGTGTGCCCCGTCGATGTTCGGAAAGATGTGCGATAGGCCTATAGTGCCGTAGGAAGTTCATCCACCCAACCGCCCTTTGACTTTTCGAGCTTCTTTTTGATTAGAGTGTTCAGAATTTTGTTGACGGCTTTGACTTGTCCGTTTGCCTGGGGATACGCTACGGATGAGAAGCTTTTGTGAATTCCGTGCTCTTGGCACCAGTTGGCGAATTCCTCGCTGTCAAACTGAAGTCCATTGTCTGATATGATTTTGAGTGGGACTCCGTACCTGCAAAGAACATTTTTGATCAAGAAGTTAATAACATTTGCTGAAGATACTTTATTCAGTGGTTCCGCTTCCACCCATTTGGTGAAATAGTCGACTGCCACTATAGCATATTTGGCCCCGCCTCGGCCCATTGGTAGCTCGCCGATTAAGTCAATTCCCCATATTGCGAAGGGCCAAGGGCTGGTCATTTGAGTAATCTCAGTTGTTGGTAGCCACGGAATCTTAGCAAACTTCTGGCATCTGTCACACTTTTTGGCAAAATCTAAGGCGTCCTTGCTTAAGGTGGGCCAGAAATATCCATACCGGAGTATCTTTTTTGCTAATGTTTGCCCTCCAGTGTGATCTCCGCAGCTTCCCTGATGAATGTTGAATAAGATTTCCTTGGCTTCCCTCCCAGCGACACACCTTAATAACGGGTTAGAGAGTCCGCGCCGATAGAGGATGTCTTCTTGTATTGTGTAGCGGGAAGCTTTCCTCAAGATTTTCTTGACTTCGTTACGCCCGTTGGGTAGTGTGCCACTTTGTAGGTAGTCTCGGATGGGAGTCATCCAAGTTGGTTCTTCGGTTGCAACTATCAGATTTACTTGCTCAAAACTTGGGGTCAGTTGCTTTGAGATGGTTACTACTCCGAAGATGGCGATGTCTCTCATACTTGCTTGCTTTGCCAATTCGTCGGCCTCTTGGTTCTCTTCCCGAGGGATGTGTTTGACTAAGTAGTGGTCCAATCGGCTGAGAAGTAACTTGGTTTTCTTTAAATATGCTATGAGTCGTTCTTCTCGAGCTTGGAATTCGCCTAGTATTTGATTAACAATAAGTTGAGAATCGCTATGAAGGCACAAAGAATTGGCTCCGATTTCTATGGCAAGTTCTAATCCAGCTATCACTGCTTCATATTCTACATCGTTGTTGGTGGCAGCGAATTCCAACCTTATAGCATAGTGCAGCTTATTTCCCCTGGGAGTGATTATTACCAAACCTGCCCCCAAGCCTTGTTCGTTTGATGCACCATCCACAAAGTGATTCCACTTGATGTCTTCTGCTATTTCCAATTGCTCCTTATCTTCGTTGGTAGTGAATTCGGCAATGAAATCAGCCATGGCTTGTCCCTTGATGGCGGTGCGAGGGTGATAGGTGATATCATACTGACTTAGTTCAATGCACCATTTAAGTAGTCGCCCAGAAGTGTCGGGACGATGGAGTACCTGCCTCAGTGGTTGATCGGTCAGAACTTTGATGGAATAGGACTGGAAGTAGTGATGCAGTTTCTGCGATGTGATTAGTAAATAGTATGCCAGCTTCTCAAGTTTAGGATATCTGACTTCCGCCCCCGTAAACCTCTTACTGACGAAGTAAACTGGCTGCTGCGTGCGGTTGTCTTCCCTTACCAAGGCGGCGCTCAGGGCGTGAGATGACACAGCAAGGTATAGGTATAATTCTTCGCCTTCGCTTGGAGTCGAGAGTACCGGTGGTTTCTGGAGGTGTTCGATTAAGTTAAGGAAAGCGGTTAAGCATTCGTCAGTCCATTCGAACTTTCCTTTGTCTTTCTTTAGAGCTTCGAAAAAGGGGACGCACTTGTCCGTTGCCTTGGAGATGAATCGGCTTAGGGCGGCAACTTTTCCATTCAGACTTTGCACTTCCTTTCGAGTGGAAGGTATCTTGATATCCTTTAAGGCTCGGACTTGTTCAGGGTTTGCTTCAATTCCTCTGGCATGGACGATGAATCCTAAGAACTTTCCTGATGACACTTCGAAGGAGCATTTTAGAGGATTCAACTTCATTCCATACTGGCGAAGTACTTGAAACATCTCGCCTAGGTGACTTACGTGATCGTCGGCTTTCCTTGACTTCACCAGCATGTCATCCACGTATACTTCCATAGTTTGCCCTATTAGCCCTGCAAACATCTTGTTGACGAGGCGTTGGTAGGTGGCCCCTGCATTCTTAAGTCCAAAAGGCATTACCTTGTAGCAGTATAAACCTCGGTCGGTGATGAAACTAGTATGGTCTTGGTCGGGGGCATGCATAGGAATTTGGTTATATCCTGAGTATGCGTCCATAAAAGATAAGAGCTCGTGCCCGGCTGTGCTGTCTCCAAGTTGGTCAATTCGGGGAAGGGGGAAGCAATCCTTTGGGCAGGCGTCGTTTAGGTTGGAAAAGTCAATGCACGTTCGCCATTTCCCATTAGCTTTCTTCACCAGTACCGGGTTAGCGATCCATTTCGGGTAGATGGTTTCTCGTATGAAGTCATTGGCGAGTAGATTCTTTACTTCTTCATCGAGGGCTGCCGATCGCTCTGCCCCCATACTTCTCTTTCTTTGTTTTACGGGCGCCTTGGTAGGATCAATGTTTAGTACGTGGCATGCTACGTCGGGGGAGATTCTGGTCATATCAGCATGTGACCATGCGAATACATCTAAGTTGTGGCGGAGAAAATCGATGAGTTGTTCCTTCAATTCTGCTTTTAGTTAGGACCTAATTTTCAATAGTCTACTTGAGTCGTGCTTGTCTACAGATATAAACTCCATAGCTTCTGCAGGCTCGGCGGTGGCCTCCTCCCCTTTGTCCCTAGGGTCTAATTCATTGAAAGGGTCGCTGGTATATCGAAGAGGTTGGGCTTTCTTTAGTTGCTATGCTTCTAGACTTTTTGTGCAGAGGGCAATCTCTACACCCTTCCCTTTATCCTTCCTGTGGTTGTTGCGAAGTTCAGTCACATAGCAGTCTCAAGCAATGTCCTGGTCTCCTTCTACTTCCCCTATTCCATTGTCCGTTGGAAACTTCATCTTTAGGCACCATGGGGCTAGGACAATTTGGAAGTCAGACAAGGCTGGTCTTCCTAAGAAGGCGTTGTAGGCCGAATGGTTTTCTATTAGCACAAACGTCTGCCTCCGTACAACGGAGAGGGGATGGCTTCAAATCTCAACAAAGAGGTCCAGTTGCCCGAGGGGCATCTTTGCATCCCTAGTGAAACCGTGTAGTGGTTTATCGCAGGGAGATACATCCTTCATTGATAGCTTCGTTTTGTCGAATGCATGCTTGAACAGGATGTTTACTGAGCTTCCAGTGTCTACTAGGATTCGGTAAACTTCGGCGGGATCGAGCCGGGCAGAGATAACTATGGGATCCATGTGAGGGTATTGCCTTCCTTCTAGGTCACGTTTACCGAATGTGATGTCATCACTTTCTTTCCGTTTCGGGTGGTGTTCTTCTATAACCGTATTGACACAGTCTTTACTGTCTCTAAGCGACTTTCCGTATCTTTCCATCTCTTTCCAGCTTTTGCCGGCGATGTGCGGTCCTCTTGAGAAGGTATGGACCACTATCTTCTCTTGACTAGAGCCGCTAGTGTTGCGGTTTCCTCTGCCGGTGTCCGGTGAGGGTAGCCTTGGGTTTTCATTGGTAGGAGCTGGAGTCCTGTCCTGACCTTTTACATAGCGTTCCAGCTTCTTCCTTCTGATGTGTTCCTCAATCAAATCCCGGAGATGATGGCATTCATTGGTATCATGCCCGTGAGATTCGTGGAAGCGGCAGAACTTTCCAGACTTCGGCGCGTTATCTGATTCCTTCTTGTATGGTGGGCGTTTGTATCTAACTTCGCCTTGGGTGGCAAGGAAGATATTTTCGACGGTCTCGTTCAAAGGAGTGTAAGTGTCAAATCTCGGTCCAGGCCGATATAGGCGATTTTCTCCCTTCTTGCCCCCAGTATTGTCTCTGGAATCATTTCTTCGAACGTCCCTTGCCGCGGCAGGAGCGTTGCTGTGAGTTGCCTTATTTTGCTGTCCTGATTATCCCTCAACGGCAGCATCCTCGAGCCTCATATATTTCCCGGCTTCATGGAAGAAATCGGGTAAAGTTGCTTGTTTTTCTTTTGTCAACCTTCTAGCAAATTTAGTGTCCGGATGCACACCACTACAGAGGGCCATTAGGATAAGCTTCTCATCGGCATCTTGGACTACGGCTGCTGCGGCGTTGAATCGGGTTAGGTATTGCTGCAGCTTCTCTCCAGGTTTCTGTTTGACGCTGGATAAGGAATAAGCCTCCTTAGGTTGCTCCACATGAATGCGGAACTGACTGATAAATTTTTCTTTCAACATTTCCCACGAGCTGATGGATCCCTGGGGTAGATGACAGAACCAGGAGGTAGCGAGATCTGCTAAGAAGAGCGGAAAACATTTGCACAGTACTCCCTCTGTTGCTCCACTCATGAGCATATGTTGTGTGTATCTCTGTAAGTGTACAACGGGGTCGGAGGTTCCTTTGTAAGGTTCCATTGTTGGCATCTTCCATTCTCGGGGGGTGATAGCAATTTCGATGTTGCGGGCGAAAGGGTTGGTTACCCTAGCGCCTATCCCTCGATCTCTTTGCTGCCATTGGATGCACTCTCTGAATAAGTGTGCCATCCTTTCGTCAGAATTTGAAGTAGATAGAAACGAGTTTGGTTCTGTTCTGTGGGATTGATTCCGTCCAGATGACCTGTAGGGATGGTATCGTCTATCATTCCTCATATTTTCTAGTGGCTGCCTTTGGTCTTCTGGGAGCATGCTAGGGTCAGCTACAGTTGGCCCTTGCCTTGATCTTCCCCTTCTGGGTTCTGATCTAAGCACTTCCTCGGGTCCAATTTCGGGCTGGACTCTAGCTCGGCCCCGTTCACTGGCGTTTCCATGGTTAGGCAGTATGACAGGCTCAGCTACAGTTGACCTTCGCCCGGTACCTCCCCTGTTGGGTTCGGTTCTAAGTGTTTCCTCGGGTCTAACTTCGGGCTGTGCTCGATCTTGGCTCCTACCATGGTTACTTCTGCCGTTAGCTCCTTCGAAGAAGGAAGATCTTTGTTGTCTCTGAGATCCTCCAGACTGGGACTCGCCCCATGATTCGATGTTGCGATTGGACTCTTCAGCATCCCTTAAGCGTGACATGAGATAGTCCACCAAGGCTTCCTGCTGGGACGTGAAGCGGTTAGTTACTTCAACCACAACATTGTCTAAATCTACCCTAGTAATTGCTGCGGGCTGTTCTGCGGCGGGTGTGGTCGGATTAGCCTGTCCTTCATTTGTTACTGCTGCTGGAGGAGGACGATTTACTTGATTCGTGACAGCTGGATCTGGAAGACTGCTGGATGCGATGTTTTTTTCTTTGTTAACATCTTTTCTTGGTTTGGGAGGCATGTTTTCCAAGTGGCGGACAATGCTGTTAGGAAAAATGTTAAGTGGATGAAACTGAAGCTTCGAGCTTCTAGCTCTCAATGAAAGCACCAAAAATGTTTGCACAAAAAATGGACAAACGCCTCAAAGTTGTATGATTTAGTAGATTTTATGTTGTTCTTAGTGATTTGGGTGATTTATGCAAATATATGAAAAGCAGGGGCTAAGCTGTAAAAAGACACGCAGATTTATAGTGGTTCGGCCAGAATGTGCCTACGTCCACTTTATATGTTATTTCTCTTCTCTTGTTTTGATTACAAGTACAAAGCTTTGATACCAGTAAAAGAAAGTTGTTTGAAAGTTCTCTCCGTGCTTGAGCTCTCAAACTTGTCCCCATTGTTGTACCCCTACCCCTCTATTTATAGAGTGAGGCTGGGGGTAGGGGTCTTGGATGTATACAGCTGCTGATGGGCCTGGGCTGACGCGATCTGGCCTGGTAGTGTTGGTTCGGAATGTCTTGGTCCGGTAGTAGGTGGTTCGGTAGCAGCTTGGTTCGGTGGCAGCTAGGAGACGATTGGTCCGGTAGTGGTAGGAGTAGGTTGGTCCGGCAGTGGTAGGAGTAGGTTGTTCCGGCAGTGGTAGGAGCAGGTTGGTCCGGCAGTGGTAGGAGACGATTGGTCCTGTAGTGGTAGGAGTAGGTTGGTCCGGCAGTGGTAGGAGTAGGTTGGTCCGGCAGTGGTAGGAGGTCGAATGGAGCTTAGGCAAGCCTGAACGAATCAAGCTTCTTGGCCTTGAGATCTTCTGGGTGAGAACACGCCCAACATGAACTGATACAGGTAATAACATATATAATAGTGTAAATAACTAACAGCAGCATATTTCAATTGTCGTTTCAATTGGAATCAAATTTAATAAATAAAAGAACGTTAATCGTGAGTGATTGCTCACCTTTCGAGGCTAGAGAGATTCGACGATGAGAGTAGTTACGATCCATGCACGAATTCCAAAACTAAGCACGATTGAACGCGAATTTGACGACAAAGCTGATAAAAGGAATCGGAGAAATCAAATCAGGACTAGATCAATGAGGATTAGTTATAAATGGACAAATATATATATGACTGTATATAACTATTCATATATGAAATCGTATACTTAATTCAAACACGTATTAAATTAATTATATATATGTTTCAAAAATCAATATTAAATCCCAACCCATTAAATATTTATATTTAATTGAAAACCAAATTCACATATATATAAAGCAGAAAATATATAAGCTAATGATATTTCAGTATAAATGTAGTTAATATATAACAAAACCCAAAATATTATATAAATATAAATATACACATATCAACTATATATTAATCAACTTATATTTATATAATTCAAATGTCCACCTTTATTAAGACATGTAATGTGTAATATACAATGCGCACACATAATAAATCAAAAAAAAATGCAAAACAACTTATAAGTATGCTAACCGATAGACTTAAAACCTGTCTATATAATACTTTATATTTTATTACTGTAACCGTTATATTACTGTAACCATTATAACATATGTACTGGAAAAACCATGTTCAAAGCCAATCAATAAGGAAACATTTATATATACTAAAACTTACATATATGTAAAACTGTATACACCTATATATAATAATATAATACGACACATATAAATCTTAACTGAAACACACGCATATATATAAAAAAAATGCACACTGCCAGCAAGCTTCTCATAAACAACTTTATAATTTTATAAACTTTAAAACTGTAAAATAAACAAAAGAAGGCAAAGCTGCATACGAGTTCACATATAAGTATATACATTTTCTAATATATATAAACCAACCTATAACTTTGCAGATCAAAAACTAATGTATATCCAACAGCTTATAATTTATATAAACATACATTGTAAAGAAAGATATAAACTTTATAACTAATAGGTTTGAAAACTTATATAAAACTGATGTATTATAAACCAACGTATCCTATATATTAAAATAACCCAAGCTTTATAATACTTATAAAAGCAAATACACGATACTGTAAGTGTATATATCATATTTACAAACCTACACTAACAGACATATGTATAATTTATAACTTCCAGCACAACAACATAACTTTATATACAAATTTAATATATAGAATATACAACAAGTGTAAACGTGTATAACTTGAAAGCTCATAATCCAAAGATAAATATACTACCCTATTATATTATACGTACTATGTCAAAGTCATACAAACTAATATATATGCTTTACAACAACAGAGCCGGTTGATACAATTTAGTTAACAATATACAAAGATGTAAAATATAAATCAAAGTAAACCATATATCAGGCTTATATATATTAGATGTAAATAGCGCATATACCTATGTAAACTATATACCACTAACATATATTATATAACCAAACTATATAAAAACAAGGCTTACGGTTTGCAGGGTGATCTCGGCAATAGGCATGGGAGATCGGAAACTGGGTTAAGGCGGATGAGGTAGGGTTGTCGGCGACACTCGGTGGGTGCGAAGGTCGGGAGATTGTTGATGGTGTGGCTGCTCTAGACATGGTGGTCGACACTGAAATGGAAGCGGCAAGTAGAGGGAGGGAAGAGGCTTCAGGCGAACACAAGGGAAGGATGGCTCGGGTTGTGGCTTAGAGGGGGAGAGATGTAATGGTGGACGGGTTGTGTTGCACGGGTGGTATAGGGTGAGGAGGCGGAGGCGAAATGGGGTCCACGTGCTGGCCGCCGTGGCCGTGCTGTGGTTAGCGGTGGTGGAAGTGGCGGTTCTAGATTTCTTGGTTGAGGATGCGGCACTTCGGGTTGAAGACGAAAGCACGGCACGAAATTTGGGCGTGAAGTCTCGGGTTTGGTGCAGTTTTGCACGGGTTGGTCTCGGGTATGGGATAAAAGAGAGGCTAGGCAGAGGAGTTTGAAAAAAAAAAGTCTGTATATAGAAATGTGAAGACATAAAAGTTTTGGGAACCAGAGAATATTGAAATAACCTAAATTTACACGTTGAATTCGAGAAATATTAAATGAAGGTAGCTGCTCGAATTACACGAAGGAAATTGAATAGCGCCAGACAAACCAAAAAGGCAGGTTGAGGAACCGATACGGAAATTTTTTCATCGATTCTGCAGCGAACCAAAATTCAAAACATAGAAATAAATATACTGTAGAGATCAGCACGATAAGGCGTTCAAAACGGTATACAGATATCAGTGGTACGATTGAATTATAAAAATTCGAATTTTCTACTAGCGGAAAATGCAAGAAAAACTCAGAAGAATAAGATCGACGGAGCTAAAGAAGTCCGAATTTGGAAAAACGAAAAATGACGTCTTGCTCAGAAGATGGTTTAGAATTTTTCTATGTAAAAATATTTAGGTTCCGAAAATATTTTATTTTCATTGCTTTTAACTGGTTAAATTGAAGTGAATTTACGCGCGAAATAAACTTTCATATTTTCGAACGAAAATTTACCAGTTGCTATGTTTAATTAGACGCATTCCAAATTTCAAGTTTTTATTCAAAATTTTATCGTTTAAAATTTCACAAAATTTCAATTAATAACGTTATTAAAACCAGTTAAATTTACGGGTCGTTACATTCTCCCCCACTCAAAACTTTTCGTCCCCAAAAAGGAACGAGGTAGGAGAATAGAACCAACCAGAAAGAAAAACAGATTTGAAATACAAAATAACAATTAATTTAAACCATATAAATTCAAATTTAAATTAATTGATATTCAATAATTGATTTAATCCATTTGATTTCACTAAAATCAATCTCGACTATTTCTAAATTCATTATCTTATTATCCAATTATCTTCAATTTACAATTTCTAAAACCATAAATTTGAATAGTCTTTTATTATAATCATATTTTTTTAGCAATTTAAATTCTTCTTTATTCCAAATTATTGTTAAATTTATTCTACTTAATATATCTAATCACATATATTTAACCCATATAAATTAATTTAAACCATATAAATTTCAATTTAAATTAATTTATATTTTTTTCAATTTGGTTAAATCCATTTATATTAAATCAATAAATAGTCATTCGATTTAAATTTGTTAGTTCAACTGTTAATTCTAATCATATAAATTTCGTTTTAAATCAATTAATATTCAATAATTGATCTTAATTCAAGGTATTTCATTAAGCTGATTCAATTCAATTTGTTAATTCTTTCAGAACAAAATTTACTATATTTATCTCATTCAATTAACTTATTATTCTATCATCTTTATTAGCATTTTTTTATTGAAATCTAAGTGCATAACATTTATTATAAACACTCAAATTTTTTATTTATAAAATTATTTTATACTGTATATTATCCAATTACATTTTAACTTCTGAATAATTTAGGTAAGTTATTTTGAAATGCAATTTAGTACTTGTTAACCCTTAATTCTCCACGACTTAAGAAGTACGCGACTCAAGAGTTAACGAGTTAAGGGAGTGCAAGACTTAACGAGTTAAGAGTTAGATGACCTACGACTCAACAGGCTCCGACCTAAGGAATGGTCCGACTCAACGACCTACGAGTTAAGAAGTTTAACGACTTACGACTTAGCATGCTACGACTCATAAAGATTAACTCTTCTACGACTCAACGAGACAAGCTTTCTACGACTCATGGTCTTACGACTCATCAGGTTCAACGACTCATGAGAACTGGCGACTCATCAGGTTCAACGACTCAAGAGGACCTTACGACCTAACAATGTACGAGTTAAAGTACCTGCGAGTTAAGGAGTCCGCGACCTAAAGATGTCTACGACCTAGGACTCAATGACTTAACTTGTCCAGCGACCTAAGGGAAGTCGCGACCTAAGGAAGCTTGCGACCTAAAGACTCCGCGACCTAGTAGTGTTGCGACCTAAAGGTTACGACCTAAGGAAGATTCCGAGTTATGAAATGCTCCGACTTAAGAAGGTTCCGACCTAACGAGTTACGACTTAGTGGGTTTACGACTTAAAGGCTGCGAGTTAAGGCCTTACGAGTTAAGGTTTGATAAGTCGGTTACGACTTAATACTTGTCAAAGAGCCACAGGATGGGCCCAAAATAACACTATCCCTTAACTCGTCACCGACCTAACCATATCCCTTAACTCGTCACCGACCTACCCTAAGTCGGCTACGACTTAAAGACTTAGAGAAATTTCCTAAGTCCAGATCAACTCCTATAAATACCCCATCACTTCCAACTTGGATGGGACTTTTGGCAATTCATTTCTAAAGCGCCGTTACTCTGTCGAACTCTCCAATCATTCAGCAAACGAGGATCCTTCAAGCATTCAAGACACTACAACAAACTTCGAGAGAAATTCCTAACATCCGACATGGATTCATCGAGTTTCATCGTCGAAGATTGAGCTAGTAGTCTAGATTGTTTCTTGTGATCGAATTGTACTGTTTCTTGAAGAGTTTTGTATCAAATTGTAACCGAATCAGCAATAAGAGACTATAAAGTGGACGTAGGCTCAATTACGGGCCGAACCACTATAAATCCGTTGTTCATTTACTGCATTTCTGCTATTTTCCTGCTTAAATTCTATTCCCGTCACACGGGTGGTGCTTTCACGATCTTATTACACACACCGGGTGTTATCGTTCATATTTTGACGTTAACAGTACTATACAAATAAAATTTTCAAATTCAATTATTTCAAGTAAAAATACTTATTCAAAATTTAGCTTTATTTATAATTGAAAACATCTTTTAACATGATTTTTTAGAATTTAATTTTCGTTTAATTTCAAACCCTTTAGAAATAATTATGTATATATTATATATATTAAATAAAATTAAATTTAAAATAATATACCCATATATATATAAATCAAGTCATACTTAAGAAATTCAAATCAAAAATATTTTTCCAAAACAAAACCGTAGCAAAGTGACGCAGCAGATAATTCAAAACAATCTTCGTTCGGTGAAAGTAGTAATCGGTGGAATGGAAGATACTGAAATGCCCGAATTCGTTGATCCGAAGATACCGAACTCTAGCTATCCCGAACTCGTTGATCGCGCACGATACCGGGTTCAAAGATCTTCAATTCTTCAAGCGTTGATCAAGCGCCCTTGATTCCGCGAATCGGCTTCTACAATCGTTGAATCGAGCGCACTCGATTATCCGAAAGAGGAGATAGGAGATTACACTCAACTACCAATTTGGAATGAAAGCACAAAGCAATCAAAAGAGAATTTTATTCAAAAATCAACAACCTTTTACAAATGAAAGTCTCGGCCTATTTATAGTCATTTTACAATTCACACAAAAAAACAACAAAAATATTACAAGTACTAAGTCGGTTCCGAGTTATAGCTTCCGACCTACGACCTATCATGACTCGGTGGCGACTTAAGACCACAGTTACAACATTTGCCTTCAGTGACTTAACAAACAGAACGACTCATGACCAAGACCTTAACGACTTAACAAACAACGGCAGAGATTATCTCGCAGCAGAATCAACGCACCAGGCTTCACGCGACTTAAAAACAGGCGGGATCAATGACTTAAAGAAATCAAAGGCAGAGGTTAACTCGGGAGACACATCAACGGCATCCCATGCTTTGCGACTTAAAACATGCGCATTCCATATCAGCGACCTAAAGAACAACGGTAGAGATTAACTCGGAGGAAGATCCCACGGTTCAGACTTTAGCGACTTAACTGCTGCTTCATTAGGTCGTCCACGACCTAATACTTCACCAATTTGCTCTGTTTTCTTATTTCGTAACTCGGTAGGTCGAATACAAGTTAACCCGGTAAGTCGTTCTAGCATCTCGTTAACTCGTACCTTCCCACTAGGTCGTTGCCGATCTTCACTAAGTCGTTGGGACGACTTAAAGCCTCTGTTAGGTCGGTTGCGACCTAGAACTTCATTTTCCCACCATTTCTCACCAAATCTTAACTCGGTTGCTTCCTTCTTAAGTCGTACCCGACTTACCAGCATCATAGGTCGCACACGACCTATGTCTTCAACTTTATGGGCTGCATCATCCTCCCCAGGTTGAGAGAAATTCGACCTCGAATTTGTAAATTCATCTCCATCAGATCGTTCATTCCCGTTATATGGTACGAGATGTTTAACATTGAACACGTCAGATGTATACACATCATCTGGCAGCTTCAGTTTATAAGCAATTTCATTGATTCGTTTCACAACTTCCACCGGACCAATTTTTCGTGCTTTCAATTTATTGTACGCGCCTACTGGAAAACGATCTTTCGTTAATACTGCATAAACCAGATCACCTTCATGAAATTCAACATTCCTTCGTTTCAAATCTGCAGATTGTTTATACTTCTCATTTGCTTTCTCTAATCGTTCTTGAACGATTTTATGACATTCCGTCAGCCCCTCAACAAAATCAGCAGCTTTCTTAACTGTCTTCTTTGATTGTGGCACCACCATCAAATCCAATGGTCCCTTCGGTAAGCTCGAATAAACAATCTGAAATGGTCTGAACCCAGTACTTCGATTCATAGCATGATTATGAGCAAATTCTGCCTGGCATAACTTCACATCCCAACTCCTCAGATTATCTTGAACAAGACACCTCAACAAATTTCCCAATGATCTATTAACCACCTCTGTTTGTCCATCAGTTTGCGGATGATAGGCACTACTAAACTTCAGCTTCGTTCCCACCATTTTCCACAAACTCAACCAAAAGTGACTCAGAAATCGAGTATCTCTATCCGACACAATAGATTCTGGCAATCCATGAAGTCGATAGATCTCCTTGAAAAATAATTGAGCAACATGAACAGCATCTGCCGTCTTCTTACACGCAATAAAATGAGCCATTTTCGAGAATCGGTCAACTACCACATAAATGGAATCGTTACCACGCTGTGTCCTCGGTAATCCCAACACGAAGTCCATACTCACATCAACCCATGGTTTAGTTGGTACCGGTAACGGCATATATAACCCAGCATTAGTCGCAGTTCCTTTCGAAACTTGACAGATATGACATCTCTCAACAAACCTCTCCACTTCATTCCTCATCGATGGCCAAAAATAGGACTGTGAAATCAACTGTAAGGTTCGGTCTCTCCCAACATGTCCCTCGTCGTGTAACTCTTTGATAATCTTCATCCTCAAACTACCCTCCGGTATGCACAATCGATTTCCTTTAAAAAGAAAACCATCAACCATCATAAACTCATCAATCTTCCCTTCCTTGTCTCTTTCAACAAATTTCTTAAAATAAGAGTCTTCTACAATCTGCTCTGGCAAAAATTCAAAACCAGTCACCTCAACTTTCATTGTTGTCAACAAATGACTCCTCCTACTTAAAGCATCAGCCACTCGATTCGTCACCCCTGACTTGTGTTTAACAACAAAAGTAAACTGTTGCAGATATGCAATCCACGATGCATGTCTTGCTGAAATCTTATCTTGCCCTTGCAAATGCTTCAATGCTTCATGATCAGTATACAGAACAAACTCTTTCTGAAATAGGTAATGTCTCCAGTGTTTAATAGATTGTACAACAACATAGAATTCCACATCGTATGTACTGTGTCTTATCTTCGCTCCTGACAACTTCTCGCTGAAATATGCAATTGGACGCCCCTTCTGACTCAACACTCCTCCGATCCCAACCTTGGATGCATCAGTATGTAGTTCAAACACTAACTGAAAATCAGGTAGCACTAGAATTGGTGCAGACGTCAGCAATTCCTTGATCTTCCCAAAAGCACTCCCTGCTTCCGCTGTCCAGGCAAACTGTTTACCTTTCATGCAATCTGTAACAGGTGTCATCACACTACTAAAGTGTGGTATAAACCTTCGATAGAATGAAGCCAACCCGTGAAAACTACGAACTTCCGTTATCGTCTTGGGCTGTGGCCAATCTCTAATTGCTTCAACTTTTCTTTGGTCAACCTGTATTCCTTTCTCTGAAACAACATACCCCAGAAATAAAACACTGTGCGTCATGAACACGCATTTCTTCGTAGCAGCATAAAATTGTTCTTGTCTCAGTACCATCAGCACTTCTCTAAGATGATTCAGATGTTCCTCTGGACTCCCACTGTAAATCAGAATATCATCGAAATACACCACCACAAACTTCCCAATGAATGGTCTAAAAATTTGATTCATCACTCTCATGAAAGTACTCGGTGCATTGGATAAACCAAATGGCATGACCAACCATTCGTATAGACCCTCCCTGGTTTTAAAAGCAGTCTTCCACTCATCTCCTGGTTTGATACGAATTTGATGATATCCGCTCTTCAAATCAATCTTCGAAAATATAGTAGCTCCGCTTATTTGATCTAACAAGTCATCCAACCTCGGCATTGGAAATCTATATCTCACATTAATCTTATTCAATGCTCGACTGTCAGTGCACATCCTCCATGTCCCATCCTTCTTGGGTACCAATAAAGCTGGTACAGCACAAGGACTCAGACTCTCCTGCACACGCCCCTGTTCAAGCAATTCATCTACCTGCCTCCGCAACTCTTCATGTTCCTTCGGACTCATTCGATAATGTGGCCTGTGTGGCAACACAGCACCTGGAACAAGATCTATCTGATGTTGTATATCCCTCAACGGTGGCAACTGCGTTGGTAACTCCTCTGGAAATACATCGTCAAACTCTTTCAAAACTGGTTTAACTTCTTCTGGAATCTCAACCTCTTTATTGCTCTCTCGCCCAATTAACAAAAACACTTCAGGTTCCTCCTCTACCTCCTTCACAAACTCCTTCAAAGATAACAAAGTTTTGAGCTCTTCAATCTCCTCCGACTTACTTTCTCCTTGTGATCTCTTCTTTGGAACTAGGATAATTTTCGTGCCTTTAAACATAAAACTGTAGCTATTGGTCCGACCGTCATGTTGTACTGCTCGATCATACTGCCATGGTCTTCCCAATAATAAGTGGCAAACATCCATCTCTACGACATCACACCATATTTCATCTTTGTATTTCTTCCCAATAGAGAATGGTACACGAACTCGTCTATCCACTTTCACTTCTCCTCCTTTTCTCAACCATGCTAACTTGTATGGATTTGGATGTCTTTCTGTCTTCAATTTCAACTTTGTCACAGCTTCGGTTGAAACAATATTGTCACAGCTTCCTGCGTCGATCACAAACTTACACACCTTCCCCAGAATAGTACATGTTGACTGAAAGATATTACTCCTTAACCAACTATCTTCCTCCTGCTTCGGTGTTAAACACGATCTCCTCAGCATTAGATTACAACCTTCATCTCCTGACGCAATATCCTGCTCATCCTCCTCAACTGGACTAGAACAATCTCCATCAATATCCTCATCCTCAACTTCGGCAATCATGGTTCTCTTCTTTGGCTTTGGACACTCACTGCTTTTATGACCCAATTCCTGACAATTGTAACATTTGAAACCATTGTTCACTTTTGCCTTCTCAACCTCCTTCACCACTGGTCTACTGATAGGTTTAGAAATGTTAGAACCCCCACTAACACCCTTCATTTGATTGCTGGAATTAGTAAACACACCACCTCCTCGTCTACCCTGTTTCTCCCAAGCCAACGCTTTCTGATGTGCTTCTGCTACAGATCTTGGATCGAACATATTAACCATATCCTGGATCTGCATTCTCAATCCCCCAATGAATCTAGATGTCAGCTGCTCTTCCGTTTCCATAATATCATTCCTTGCAATAAGTTGATAGAATTCATCAGCATAGTCATTAACTGTCTTTGTGCCCTGCCTCAAGTTTTGCAAACGTTGATACATCAAAGATTGATAATTGTACGGTAAGAACGTTGCTTTCATCAATTTCTTCATCTTCTCCCAAGATTCAACTTTTGACTTTCCCATTCGTTCACGTGTAAGTTTAGTTTGTTGCCACCACGCCAAAGCTCTACCCCTCAACCTCGTAGCAACCAACTTCACTCTACGATGTTCTGGAACTTCTTTAAAGTCAAAAATCTCTTCAACATTAGCTACCCAATCTAGAAACTCCTCCGCTTGCATACCACCTTTGAATTCAGGAATTTCAGTCTTCATACCCGACTCCCACTTGTGATCATACTCAGAGTAATTTCTTCCTTGTCCTCGTCCTTGTCCTCGAACACTACCACCATCATACTCCTCTTCAAAATCAGATGTATATCTATGTCTATCTCTTCCACCCACATCTCTACTACCTTCACGCCTACCACCATCATCCCTTCTATCTACATTCCTCCGTTCACGTTCATTCACGTTCCTCCCACGCCCTTGATCATTTTCAACACTTCTGTCTCGATTGGAATGTGGCGAGACTCTACTACCTCCATGATTAGATTCAGGTGAAACCCTTCTCCGATTTTGATTCATTTCTGTCATAAGCTTCTCTAACCGGCCAATTCCTTCGTTAAGCTTTTCACTAAAATTCTCATTGATTCTTTGCTCCATCTCATCAGCTTCTTCTCTTCGATACAAAGCTTCTACGTTTTGGTGGCGATTATCTCTTCTTGGCGGCATACTTGAAACTTCACAAAACTCTTCAACACTTCAAATTCAAACACTTTTCGGACTTTGATCCAAAATGAAACGGATCGAAAACTTCCACTTTGTAGCAAATCGCGATGAACACGATGGACAAAGTTTCGGTCTCCAATTCAAATCCGATCAAACAACTTCGAACAATGATGAACAACTTCACTTGCTCACGGCTCAACTTCAAACTTCTCGGCCAAACAACTTCAACTTCAAAATGATTAGGCTCCAAGTCTCGATCTAACTATGATTGGTTAGAACAAGCTCTGATACCAATCTGACGCAGCGGATAATTCAAAACAATCTTCGTTCGGTGAAAGTAGTAATCGGTGGAATGGAAGATACTGAAATGCCCGAATTCGTTGATCCGAAGATACCGAACTCTAGCTATCCCGAACTCGTTGATCGCGCACGATACCGGGTTCAAAGATCTTCAATTCTTCAAGCGTTGATCAAGCGCCCTTGATTCCGCGAATCGGCTTCTACAATCGTTGAATCGAGCGCACTCAATTATCCGAAAGAGGAGATAGGAGATTACACTCAACTACCAATTTGGAATGAAAGCACAAAGCAATCAAAAGAGAATTTTATTCAAAAATCAACAACCTTTTACAAATGAAAGTCTCGGCCTATTTATAGTCATTTTACAATTCACACAAAAAAACAACAAAAATATTACAAGTACTAAGTCGGTTCCGAGTTATAGCTTCCGACCTACGACCTATCATGACTCGGTGGCGACTTAAGACCACAGTTACAACATTTGCCTTCAGTGACTTAACAAACAGAACGACTCATGACAAAGACCTTAACGACTTAACAAACAACGGCAGAGATTATCTCGCAGCAGAATCAACGCACCAGGCTTCACGCGACTTAAAAACAGGCGGCATCAATGACTTAAAGAAATCAAAGGCAGAGGTTAACTCGGCAGACACATCAACGGCATCCCATGCTTTGCGACTTAAAACATGCGCATTCCATATCAGCAACCTAAAGAACAACGGTAGAGATTAACTCGGAGGAAGATCCCACGCTTCAGACTTTAGCGACTTAACTCCTGCTTCATTAGGTCGTCCACGACCTAATACTTCACCAATTTGCTCTGTTTTCTTATTTCGTAACTCGGTAGGTCGAATACAAGTTAACCCGGTAAGTCGTTCCAGCATCTCGTTAACTCGTACCTTCCCACTAGGTCGTTGCCGATCTTCACTAAGTCGTTGGGACGACTTAAAGCCTCTGTTAGGTCGGTTGCGACCTAGAACTTCATTTTCCCACCATTTCTCACCAAATCTTAACTCGGTTGCTTCCTTCTTAAGTCGTACCCGACTTACCAGCATCATAGGTCGCACACGACCTATGTCTTCAACTTTATGGGCTGCATCACAAAGCTACAGAATGGTTTCTCCACTTCGAAACTCGAAAATGAATGTCGATGATGCGGCCGCCATCACCGAAATTATTTTCCAGCGACAAAGAGAAGAGCACTGATTTCAACATTTTAAAATTCTTTGAAAACGGTTCCTATTTGAAAATACTCTAAATAATATATATTAAAATTCTTTGGAAACAAATTATAGTCAAAAATACCTTTAAATAATGTGCATTTTAAACCTTTAAAACCATAGTTCGAAATTATTGGAAATTAAATTCTCAAATTCTTAATTTAATTTCATTTCAAATTCTAAATCAGTTTATAAACCAAGT
Source organism: Allium fistulosum (assembly GCA_030737815.1). NCBI lineage: Eukaryota > Viridiplantae > Streptophyta > Magnoliopsida > Asparagales > Amaryllidaceae > Allium > Allium fistulosum. The sequence continues at coordinate 967,837,846 of CM060908.1, read as the reverse complement.
TTATAAATTCATTTATCGAACAATAGATGATAATCAAATATTATCATTTCAAATAATGAATTAATTAACCTCTTCTTCTTCTATTTTTTTTATTATTCCAGAAAATTTTACTTATATATTTATAATATAATCATACAAAATTATTTCATTTACCAAATTTAAAACAATATTGTGTCAGTTTGCTCTGCTCAAGTGTTTTGGAAATCCTATCGATAGCGTTGATCAGACGAATCGATCGGAAACCCAAATCAACATCAACAACTCAAACAACACAATATATATAACATTTAATATTAATTTACAAATACATTTCTTTGCTCGACGATACAGGAATGAATTTTCAAAATAAGGATAGGGTCTCAAATTTGATGGACTCAAAACAAAGAGAAATTTGATTCGAAGATGTGATAACCCGGATTTTTGGACATCCAGAAATTAGATAATTAACTGGTTTATTCAATTGAACAGATAAAATTCTGATAATAAAAGATATATGGTTATGTAAGTGAATTTGAAAATATAATAAAGATTGGATTTTAGATATTGGAATAAATATTTGATAATCTTCTAATATAATTACTTCAAATTTTACAAATAAATCTTTTAAAACAAATAATAATGATTGTGTATATATATAGACATAAGAAGATTTTAAATGGTAAAATATTATTTTCAAACAAATTAAATATGTGTTATTTAAATATATATATATATATTTAAATGAGTTGATTTTAAATTGAATTTGGATTTGAATTTGAAATTCAAAAAGATAAATACCTTAAAATATTTCGATTTAAAATTATATTTTATATGATTGTATATAATTGGTTTTACATGATTCTCTTTAAAATATTTATTATGAATTAAGATAATGTTTTTACTTAATAAAAATATATTATAAGTTTTATAAAAATCATTTAAAAATTTATTAATTCAAGGAAAATACACTTGTAGGTTAAAAGTATATATAATTTAACAAATGTAAATCAACTAATACATGCTAGTGACAAATGTTAGATTTTTAGACAAGTGTCAATTGATTTAATTTAAGATTAATAAAAATTAAACAACATGTTTTAAAGGGAGAAACCAGACTTCTCAAATTTCTTTGATTCATTTTCAAAACTGTAAACCAGAAAAAGAATAGATCCTGATTTTGATTCAACTCAAAACAATCTTCATCAAATTAAAACCAAGTATCAGATCAAAATAAATCAAAGTCAGGATCAATCCAAGTTCCAGTTTCAAGTTTAGAGCAGATCAAAACAAATTTCAAAACCTGTAGCAACTAATTCAATTCGAAGCAATCAAACAAAAACTAGCAAACAACTATCATCTTCTCCCAGTTTTCAAATCTAAAGCAATCAAAGCATCATCATCTCAGTTTTCAAAACCTTGATCATCTCTGTTTCAAAGCAAGAAGATTCAAGATCAATGCAAATCAAAGAAAACTAAATTCCTGTTTAGATACGAGAACAGATTTCAAGTATTTCAAAAGCTTGTTTCCTGTCTTTTAAACAGGTGAGTGATCTGACCTAGTTTCCTCTATTTTTTTAGAAATGCCAGTGAGTAAACTAAGCCTAAACTGTTTAGATCTAATGCATGTTAATAATAATTGGAAAGAGTGATGAGTTAGTAGTTGGCATGAATAAAATTTTGTTTGCAAGTTTAAAACTGCTTCAAATCTTATCTGCTCATCATTAACAGGTGAGTAAACAACTAACATTGTTTTAAATTATTGATTGTGATGTGTTAGTAATTAGATGAGGTGATAATTGTTGCATGTGTGAAACATTGGCTTGCATGTTATAAATATGAATGAATTTGCTGTTCAAAACAGTGTGAATGGATATAAGTCCTCTGTTCATTATCCAGGTTTCAAAATTCGTAAAAAGAAAATCAAATCTTTCCAAATATTTGATGATAGGCTAAGATTTGTAAATAGAAGGTGATTGTAAGCTTATAAGCTTAATTTTAAAAACAGATTCATAGATATATAAGGATTGTTTATTTATAAAATAAATAAATTTCAAGTCTGATCAAAATTTAGTCCAAATTTAATTGTCGGAAATTTATGAATCAATTCTATAACTTGAAACTAGTTTGAAATTCATGAATTTAGGATTAGGGATGATAATTTTTAGATTAGAATTGGGTGAGATATTTGGGAATGATCAGATTTTGGAAAATCATCGATTTCAGACAATCCACAGGGTGTTGCTCGCATTTGTCGTTGTCGAAGGAAGTTCGCAAGTTGTTAATCACAGGAAAAATGGAGTTAGATTTTTCTGGTGATTGAGTGGTGAGGATGGAGCCAGTCTAGGGTTCGAGCACCATTTTGAAACAATGATGTTCTCAGAGCTTTCGCGATAGACGTGAGTGAGGGTAGATGATCGCGAAGGGGGGGTTAGAAGCGTGGTGACGTGATGAAGGTACGGTGAAGGTGGCGTGGTGTCTCGAGGCAGGGATCATCGGTGATGTCGATTTCTGGTGATGTTCGTTGTTGAGCAGATGGGTTCAATACCTTGTTTTCGATTCTCGTTCGAATCGAGATTTTTGGTCGATCGAATGGGTTGCCGTGGATGAAGATGACTAGTCGGAGGTCGGAGTAGGGATCGTCGTCGATCAGAGAACTCGTGCACGTGCACGAGCACGTTTGCGTGCATCAGCGTGTCTGTGATGGAATCGGTTTTGGGAAGATGATGATTCTTCGTGACAAACTCGAAGTAAGCCAGCTATTGGCTCGGGTTATGTTTAAGGTGCGAGAGTGTTTGAAATAACTGTTTTAAAAAGGTTAAACAAGGAAAAAAAAATAGAATGGGAAGAACTGGCTCGGGGGAAATATGAGTTTGCTTGGGGATTACTCGGGTCAGTATAGTAAGGAAATATCGAGGTCTGAATTTAAGTTAAAACAGGTTTTAACCTTTCTTTCTGTATTAAAACAATAAGTGTTTTATATCTAAAAGTTGATTTATTTAGTTGTAAAATTTATTTTAACTTAGTAATCCTTGAAATTTATTTAAGATTTAATTTATAATGTAATTTAATTAAGGAATAAATGTTTTATCATTAATTAACTTAAGGGTCTTAAGTTAAATTATGGATTAATGATAATTTGTTTCAAGGTCTATTTGATAAGATTTTTTTTAAAAAAAATAATTAGGAGGTAAATCAAGATAAATAACTTATCTTTTAATTAACTAAGGTTTGGGTAGTTAAATTTATTAATTAAATAGAGATTAATTATTATAGGTAATTAAAGATAAATTAATTAATTATTAAGGGTTGATTAATTAATAACCAAAGGATAATTAGAGGATTAATTAATCAAGGTAATTAATTAAGGATATTTAAGTGATTAAGATTAATTAATTAAGTAAGTATAACCAATTGATTATTGAAAAATCAAGAAATAGTTAATAAATGAATATGATTAATCAAGGATAATTAATTAAAGATTATTTGTCAAAAATAATTAATTAAAAGGATAATTAATTAAGGGAAGTGATTAGAGGATCATTAAATAATGTAATTAATTAATTAAGATGATTAATTAAAGGTTAATTACTTAATGTAATTAAAAGACAATTAATCAAGGATGATTAATTAAGATGGAAAAAAAAATGTTAAGTGAGCAGGATTAAGGTAATCCAAGTGATTAAAATTGGTAATTAATTTAATTGGAGATTAATTAAATTAATTAGGAATTATATATAATAAATCTTGTTTATGGATGGTTGAATGATATTGGATGACTCAGATTAATGACATCTCTTATATTCAATTGAGATGTGCTGTGATATGAATGGGTTGAACTGTGATAATGTAGGTTACCTTTCTGGGTTGAAGTGTTATGTGATATGATATCCTAGATATGAATTGTATTTTTTTAAAACTTAACATCTTGGATTAGAGATGACATTAAATTCGAAGAGACCGGAGTCGGGTATTAGTTAATACCCGAAACCACTTCGATTCTTTATAGATCGATATTTGAAGTAAGTATTGAGCATAACAAGTAATGAACTCGTAGTGAAGTATGAGTTACCCCGGGTTTTTCTTTATGATTTTCACTTAGTATAAAATTGTATGGGTTTACTCACGCTGGTTTCCAGCCTGACCCGGGTGTTACTTTGATGTAATGCTCGGGTCAGACCGAGTATTACGGATTTTCAGGTAAGGACGTTCTGGAGCTCAGGAGTCGAGCTGGACGGCAGGAACGTATGGAGTGTTTCTACTGTGTTATATTATTGTATATCTGAGACTTGATAATTGTGTATATCCAGTGTCTGTATAAATGTGTAACTCTGATGTATAAAAATGTAATCGACAGATATAATATTGTTTTGTAAACTGTTATTATTTATTATTATATTTTATCCGCTGCGAATGTGAGATGTTGATGTTTCTGATCTTCTTCTTCTTCTTCTATCTCTTTCTTCTTTTTCATAACTATCTGGAATTTTCGGGTTCGAAAATTTCGGGTCGTTACACTTGGTATCAGAGCTGAAGGTTAAGCAAGAACCTTGGCTCTGTTGAGATTACTCGTTAAGGATAGGGTCAATGGTACCCTAGAACGAGTTGAGTGTATATATATATATATATATATATGAGAGCGTAATTGTTATTTTCTTATATAAGGATTTTAAATGATTTTATATAAGAATATATTTTGATATATAAAATGATATTTCTTTCTAATAAATATTAAGGTAATTGGTTGTTAAAATATTCGAATTAAATTAAGTGGTAATAGAAATAAAGCCAAATTAAAATTGAATAAAGATAAGTTTGAAATGAATTCAAACTAAAATTAAAATCTTGAATTTGTAGAAATGTTATCAAGAATAAAGGTAATAATGAATTGGTTTCCAGATATGATAATCTTGGTTATTATCATAAATGGTAATTGTGTTTAATAATGAATGTTGTTAATGATTTAGAAAAATGAAATGTTTAGGGAAGTAAACATTTAAGTGTGTATAACTTGTAAATTGGAATTGAAGATAATTTAAAATTGTGAAGTTTTAAATCTAATTCCAGAAAACTTGAAATTGTTTTAAAGAAGTTTGTTTTGAATTAAAACCAAAGGTGGTTTAAAAATTTAAAGTATAACTTGGTGTTTAAAGAAAATGTATATATGAGGAATATACATAATACCAATGATGATTTGAAATAAACACTTAGTGTTGAGTTTTAAATTGGAAAGTGATGTGAAACCCAAAGTAAAGTAGGTTTTAAAACTTAATAGGGGAAAGATTATTAATCTGAAGTTTAAAATTTGAATGGGAATTCAAATTGTGAAAGGTTGACCGGATTAAGTAAATTTAACTTGGAGGAAGTTAAATAAGTTTGAATAAATAACTTGAATTGAAAATTTCAAGATGAAATTTAAATTTAACTTGGATAGTTAAATGATTAATTTAAATAGGAGCTATGAGTGATCTCAAAATGGGTTTGAGATCTGGAAATGGAAAATGGATAATAAATTAGAATCTGAAGATTAAATTGTTTTTGAATTCTTATTTGAACTTTGTAATAAGTTAAGTAAAGATAATTTTAAAATGGAATTTTGAAATTTGAATTCAGAATTAAAAGGTTTAAAGATTTAATTTGTTAAAATTTAAAATAAAAATTGAAGATTGAATGAGTTCAAAATTCAAATGGGAATTGGGATTAATTCATATAGAAATTGAAATGATTTGAAATTTAAGTGGATTCAATTTGAAATTAGTTTGAATAATTTGAAATTGTAATTAAAGTGAATATGTTTGAAATCAAATGGAATTTGATTTGAATTTGGAAAGGAATTAAGATTAATTCAACTTGAATTGGGATTGAATTAAATTCAATGGAAATTGAAGTATTGAGTCAATTTAAATGGAAGTGGAAATTTAAATTGAATTAATGGGAAATTAATTGGAAATGGAGATTGGGAAATTAAACAGTTTGGCTCTGGATTATTTTCAAAATAAATTGTTTTAATACAAATATATTTTTCCAAACTATTTACTATATAATCTTCTTCTTAAACCCCAAACTATCTTATACTTATTTTACAATTATTTTGGAACTATTTAACTATTTTGAAACTGACTTATAAATTAATTACTATTTTTCAGTTACTTATATCTAATCACTATTTTAAAAACTATTTTGCAATTACCTAACTATTTTATAATACTTAACTATTTTTGTAACGACCCGGCACTCATTCTACAGAATGACGAATCATTAATAAGAAAGAAAGGGGTAGAAAATAGAAAAGAAGAGAAGAAAGAAAGAAACAACAACAACGATCTCACAGCGGAACGAATAAATTATATTAATAACATATACTATTACATAGTATACAACACTTTACAGAGTTACACAGCATATACATCACTTACTAGACAGTTATAACATCTGTCTAGACATTACAACTCAATACACTACAGAGATACAGACACAGCGGAACTACTATATATATCTACAACGCTGAAGCCTCCTGCTCCATTGCTCCTCCACAATTCGTCAAAGCTAAACCTGAATCCCTTGGCTACTCGTAAAAATTTGAGTACCCAAGAGTTTATAAAACAGAAATAAACACTTGGGTCAGACATGGGTCTGGTGTGAGTAACAGGTTAAACTTGCTTAACTTCAAAACCTTTAGAAAGAAAAGGTATCACGTAAGACTTCCCACAAATAAACATGGGTAAGTTTTTACCTTACGCTAACCAAAACATTTGATAGGAAATCTGATTTTATTATAATAGGGTCTAGGGTTTTCAAGTAAAATATAGAAATAGCTGAAATGCTTACATCTCACATTCCAACATAGTTGGGCACAACTAATACGTACGGCACTTATTGGAGTTTGGATTCCATACAATGGCAGGGCTACTGGGGTACCGCCCATCACAGTACGTGGCCTAGATCACCGTACCGAGGAGTACGCCCGCTCCCCTGCAACACAAAGCCGGAACCATCCCTTACTGGATAATTCCGAACAAGATAATCCCGTAGTTGGCGCGACCAACCACACACTAAGCCGAATAAAAGAAAAGGGACCTCTAGACAGGGATCTATCTTGCTCTCAGTGGGTGCTACCCACGAAGCCTTGCTGCACCTCCCCTGTTTTAGCCATTCCCGGTTGATGAGGCTTGAGGTTACGATTACCTTTAATCAGAACATATCACTTAGAATGCTCATCGTCCGCCTGACGATGTGCTGAAAGCATTCAATCCATACAAGTTCGTTCCGGGTTCGAACGAAACCGAAGGCATTATCTCGTTACACTCGTTTTGGAATCACCCTCAGAGTTAACGACAATAACCCTTGCACTCTAAATCTTCATCTTCACTTGAGATTCACGACCTATCGTTAATTTGGATCTATGTGGTATTCGGGTCTCCAGACCTGGAATACCGGTATACGGAAACCCGATCCCGGTCTCATCGAAATCCAAAACGTATCTTTTAAGGGCCAAGTTGTTTTAAGGTTAAAACAATTCAATTCTTTTCTATACTACACACAGATAGATAATTTACAATAGATAATCCATATTATCATCCAAACAGATAATTCATATTATCATTTCAATCCAAGCAAACATCTATATCATAGATCAGCACATCTCTTATCAGAGATATCAACAATGCAAAGCATTCAATATCATTCATCCATTCTTAAGTAATGATTTATCATCTCTAATTAATTTAAAGTGAATTAAATTAATTACTTCATCCTATAAATCCTGCTTAATTAATTATTAATTAAACCAATTAATTAATCATTACTCTAAGTATCCATCTAAATTAATCATTCCTGATTAATTACCCTTTAATTACTTTAAGTAATTAATACTTAATTAATTTCACAAATTAATTATCTTAAACCATTCAGTAATTAATCTTTAATTACTTCATTAATTAATTAACTATATTTAATTACATTAATCCTTAATTAATTACAATTAATTAATTACTTTAATCACTTATTATTTATTAATTAATCTTAATTAATCAATTCTTAATTATATCATTAATTATATTAATTAATGATCCTTAATTATTCTTAATTAATTATCTTATTTAAATTAATTATATTTAATAATTAATTAGTCACATTTATTAATCACCTTTGATTAATCTCATTTAGTAATTAACTTCCCTTAATTACTCCACTTCATAAATTAATTACTCCTTAATTAAATTATCCTTTAATTAATCCCTTGATTAATTATTCAAAAGTAATTAACTCAAATTACTTTTATTATTAAATCTCCTTAAATTAATTACATTCCATTAATTAACTTTAATTACTTTCCTAAGTAATTTATACTTCATTAATTACATTTAAGTAATTATTAAATCACCACATCATTATCTTAAATTAATTTAACTAATTAATTTAAACTTAATCAAATTTATTTAATTAATTACCTTCAGTAATTAATTTACTTTAATTACTTTCATTAAGTAATTATACTCAAACCATTCACAATTGATTATTATTAATTAATCTAATTAATTATAAAAATTAGCCACATTGATTAATTATTAAATAATCTTGGTTAATGACCTTCATTAACCATTCTCTAATTATTTTATTAAGTAATTATCTTAGATTAACCACAATTTAGATGATCTTTAATTATCCATAATTAAAGTCAAATTATTTAATTAATTAACCTTGATTAAAACTTAATTACCCAATTAACAATTCTTTAATCATTAATTAAATAATCTAATTAATGATCTAAGTTTCAAATTAATTATCCTTTAATCAATATTCATTAATTCCAAATCATTAATTTATTAAATTAATTAAGCACTCCTTAATTTCCTCATTAATTTAATTAATTTCAAAACATAAAATCTGAATTAATTTAAGATAAAATATTTCTAAATTATGTTTGAATACAAATTTTATTTAAAACAAAGTACTTTTGATCTTACTTTTAAATTTCATTTCAAATACAAAATTTAAAATGAATAAATTTAAACTTAATCAAAGTTTTAAAAAGAATCTTCAATACTACAAGTGAAATTCATAAGAATTTTGAAACTAAATTTATTTCAAAACTTGAATAAATTTCAATTTATTTTTAGTTTAAATCTTTCAAATATAAATCTTCCTTTAATTCCAAAACTGAAGTTTATATTTGATTTTAAATCTCCAGATTAAATTTTAATTTTAAATCTTGCTCATATTTAAAATCTTCAGATTTAAAATCTGAAACTACCTACCATTATAAAGTAGATTATCAATTCAAGTTCAGACTTAATGATCATTTTATTATTTTATTATCTAAAACTGAGATTTAAAATTTAAACCTGGATTAAACTTAAATTTAAAACCAATTTTTAAACTTCCTTTTCATTCAAAAGCTTCAGATTTACAAGTTTCAAAACTTAAATGCTATAGGTTCATTTATTATTATTATTTTTTAAACAAATACTACAGGTTACTGGAAACCTGTAACCAAAATTTACACCCGAGCCATTCTTCAGTTACTTCGAGTTCCTTAACTAAAATCTTCGAGCAACCCATCAACTCACTTCGAGTCAAACAGTGATATAGCCGAGTGTCTTCTCTGCTTAAAACACATCATCAGATATTTCTTCACCGTGCATATGCACGGTGACTCCGGCCGACGTAGATCATCAGAGATGATCGCATCTCATCAGTAACCAACCCAACTACCCACCACGATCATCGATTCGAGCTACCATCACCAGAAATCGAAGATGATACTAAATATCAAAACCTGGATATGCCAACACATCACCATCCCAAACCTGTCAACAGCTAAAACTTGCCGCTCCGACCACCTGACAACCAACCTCTCCGGCCTCGCCTTCATCCACGACCAAACTACCAATTCCCAAAATCTTGAATCACTCGAACCATTATAGAAGACGTAATCGATCGACCAAACTAACCCAGTCTAACTAGGGTTCCAAAAAGATTTTCACTGTCGCATCCTCTTTGATGAATTTTATCACAAAAACCCATTTTTCTAAGCAACTCCTAACTCTCCTCCATCAACACGAAGAAACCCAAGCTTCCACAATTCCAAGATCACCAGGATTTTCAACAAAAACTCATTTCAGTCAATATCCAAACTGCACCCTTATCCTATTCCTAAAAATCCTGATTTTTGATTTAAAAATCATGTTTTAGTAAATGCTTTTGGTTTATAATACTGAATTACAAATTCACAGAGTTTGAATTTTGGTTAAAATCAACATGCTCTGATATTTCAAATATTTCCAGAGGCAACAACTTCTGTCTTAGTTTGATTTCATTTTTTTCTAATCTATATTAAACAAACACATATATTATTATTATTATTTTAAAACAAAAACAGATACTATCACACATTTAAATAGATTGAAGTGGATTCTTTTAAATGGGAAGATGGATCTGGGAACACAACAGAGCAACATGCATACATAACATATTTTCATCTGACTTCTATAAACACACAAACATTACTAAATTATATCCAACATTTAACATACAACCTATTTAAAATTTAAGATTTTAAGTTACTCACCATTTTAGAGAATGAACTGAGCTTAAATCTGAAAAGCTTTTTGACACCTTTAAACTTGAATGTTTGCTACAGAAATTTGCATTGCTTGCTGGAAACTTGCATGCATGTCATGATTTTGTATTGTTGAGATGTTGTTTAAGATTCCAGATTTGCTTGCTTTAAACAGATCCCAGATTTGAAGAAGAAATTGCAGGCTCTTGTTTGATTTTGAAAAAAATGCAGGCTACAGACTTGATTTCAGATTAAAGAATTTTGCAGGCTTTGATTTAGATTTTTGAAAACGAATTACAGGCAGACTAAAAGACTTTGATTTGGAAAATGCATTACAGATCTTTGTTTGAGGAATTTGGTTTGAGAGAAATTTAATTACTGATTTGTTTGAGGAGGATTTTAAGTTACAGATTTGGTTGAGAGGAGAATTTATCTTCAGTTGAATGTTTTCTTAGTTTTGAAAAAGAATCAAAGGAATGAAATGAGAGGCATTTGTATATATGTAAGAAAAATGTAGTTTATTAAAAATAAAAAAATAAAAGAAAACCAAAATTAAGAACTTGACATTTGGCATTACCATTGTATTATTAGTGTACACATGTTATTACATGGTCTTAAAGATTTACACTTGTCTTTTTAAGTAATTCATATTTATTTTATAATGTTAATAAAGCCCTTTTCTTAATTTATTAAATACTTATCTATATATATATATATAATTTCTTTAAAGAAAATAAAATCAATTATACTTATAAATAAAAGTTCTTACATATATTTTAAAATCCAAAACTAACAAAATGTATATTAGAAATTTAAAACAAGACATTATTTATTTATTAAATTTCAAACCAAAGCCTATCTATTTACAATATATATACACATATATATACATTATAAATAGAAATCATTTTATTAGTTTTTAAAAGATAAAATTCACTAATTAAATATTTATTTAATTAGATTATTAAATCAATTCAAACATTTATTATCAAAGATTATCAAATCAATTTAATTATTTAAACAGATTATTAAATTGATATTGCCCATAAATTCCGGGATATTACATTCCTCCCCCCTTAAAATAATTTCGTCCCCGAAATTTAAGACAAAGGTAATTAAATAATCCATTTAAATCACAAGCATATATTATCATTCATATACTAACAACCATTGCAACCAATTCATCTAATAACAATTCAAACTATCCAGAAAAAAATTCTGAATACAATTCCTCGAGTTTCCCCAAGTATATAAATATCGGGATACTCGCTCTACAGAATTCAAACAATCAATACTACTAAGCTATAAAGCTCCTACTCATCTAGATCTACAGAACTAAACAAGATATCAGACTACAGACGAGTCTGACTCAACAACCAAATCTTCCAGAACTGCTGGTTCCAAAACCAGAGATAGATCAAACACGTACTCCCTCAGAGATACGTAAAATACATTGAATTCCAGTTATCCAATCTGACAATTCAACCTTGTGTATCAAAGTACTTATTCAAATTAGATCACAGAAAAGATCCAAAATAACTCGGAGCTAACTTCCCAGACTTACCCAATCTTATAGCTCCCTTTAATCAGAGAAAAACTTCACAACAACGAAGTCTCCAACTTCAAATTTCAAATTCCTTCGTCTCTTATCCACAAAATCTTCAGACGATCTCGGGCTACCTACAAATTCTTCCTGATCAACTCAACCTTCGCTGATGCTTCTTGAAACAAACAGGACCAAAGATAACTCAATTGAATGATCTCTCCAAGATCTATCCATAATCCAAAACACAACTCTACTCCATCAGTAGATTCCAAACTTACTTCTTCTATCCAGAAATGCACTCCCAAACTGCTTCTGCTGCACCACTCTGATCTGGAGTAGAATGCTGATGAAGAACACAAGCACAAACTGGACAACACATCCCAGAAAATGGTTCAATAGATCCATAAGGAAAAACTCAGATAACTCAAGAGAATACTCAAACTATCGCAAGTCACTTTTGCGACCAACCCAGCCTAACTGCAAAGAAAACTGTTCTCTCTCTACCAATCAGAACAGCTTATACTTAACCATCCAATCTATCGAAGAAATGGATCAACTCTGTTGCTTCTGAACTACACCTTCAGAAAAATGCTTAGCCAAAAACTTCCTGCCAATGCACAGAATACTCGAAGCTGTACTGCTGCCACCGATGCCAAAGATTTCCTAACCAAAGCTCTTCGAGAAACTCGGACCCAAACCAACACAAACACCATGTTGAACTCAACCATAACACCGAAGCAGACACACTTCATTAACTTGTTCCAAAGAAAACATCTTCGGGAACATCCATAGTCACTGCATCTCATCACACAGCTACTATTACCTGAGATACCATCACTCGCTTCTGTTCTCCGACAGATCCAACTCTACTCATCCAACTCCTAAGATGAACTCCGAACCTTAACAGGTTTCCTTCAGAGATTGTGAAATCCTTACACAACTGTAAAGTTCACTCGAGACGGTATTAGGTCTACAGTCTCGACAAATACACTTCCAACCTCAACACTCAGACTCCTAATCCTAGATGATAAATTATTATCATCCCAACCAATCATTATAAATACCATATACATTTAAAATGATATTTTTTTTATATAGAAATTATATCTGGGTAAAATTATTTCATCTACCTTTTTAAAACAATATTGTGTCCGTTGGCCTGGTCAAGTGTTTAGAGATCCCTATCAATAACGTTAGCTACTCGTATTGACCAGAATCCATATACCACTCAACCGATCAATTAACACAATATAAAACCATTTTATATAACTAACAAATACGCGCTCTCGTATATATATATACACTCAAACTCAAACTGGTTGCTACAGATCCTATCTCTAATGAACAATCCTTCCGAACCTAGGTATTCACTCAACCTAGTGTTCTGATATTCACTTGTTTTAAAAGCTTAGGCATTCGCTCAACCTATGCTCTGATACCACTGTAACGACCCGGCACTCATTCTACAGAATGACGAATCATTAATAAGAAAGAAAGGGGTAGAAAATAGAAAAGAAGAGAAGAAAGAAAGAAACAACAACAACGATCTCACAGCGGAACGAATAAATTATATTAATAACATATACTATTACATAGTATACAACACTTTACAGAGTTACACAGCATATACATCACTTACTAGACAGTTATAACATCTGTCTAGACATTACAACTCAATACACTACAGAGATACAGACACAGCGGAACTACTATATATATCTACAACGCTGAAGCCTCCTGCTCCATTGCTCCTCCACAATTCGTCAAAGCTAAACCTGAATCCCTTGGCTACTCGTAAAAATTTGAGTACCCAAGAGTTTATAAAACAGAAATAAACACTTGGGTCAGACATGGGTCTGGTGTGAGTAACAGGTTAAACTTGCTTAACTTCAAAACCTTTAGAAAGAAAAGGTATCACGTAAGACTTCCCACAAATAAACATGGGTAAGTTTTTACCTTACGCTAACCAAAACATTTGATAGGAAATCTGATTTTATTATAATAGGGTCTAGGGTTTTCAAGTAAAATATAGAAATAGCTGAAATGCTTACATCTCACATTCCAACATAGTTGGGCACAACTAATACGTACGGCACTTATTGGAGTTTGGATTCCATACAATGGCAGGGCTACTGGGGTACCGCCCATCACAGTACGTGGCCTAGATCACCGTACCGAGGAGTACGCCCGCTCCCCTGCAACACAAAGCCGGAACCATCCCTTACTGGATAATTCCGAACAAGATAATCCCGTAGTTGGCGCGACCAACCACACACTAAGCCGAATAAAAGAAAAGGGACCTCTAGACAGGGATCTATCTTGCTCTCAGTGGGTGCTACCCACGAAGCCTTGCTGCACCTCCCCTGTTTTAGCCATTCCCGGTTGATGAGGCTTGAGGTTACGATTACCTTTAATCAGAACATATCACTTAGAATGCTCATCGTCCGCCTGACGATGTGCTGAAAGCATTCAATCCATACAAGTTCGTTCCGGGTTCGAACGAAACCGAAGGCATTATCTCGTTACACTCGTTTTGGAATCACCCTCAGAGTTAACGACAATAACCCTTGCACTCTAAATCTTCATCTTCACTTGAGATTCACGACCTATCGTTAATTTGGATCGATGTGGTATTCGGGTCTCCAGACCTGGAATACCGGTATACGGAAACCCGATCCCGGTCTCATCGAAATCCAAAACGTATCTTTTAAGGGCCAAGTTGTTTTAAGGTTAAAACAATTCAATTCTTTTCTATACTACACACAGATAGATAATTTACAATAGATAATCCATATTATCATCCAAACAGATAATTCATATTATCATTTCAATCCAAGCAAACATCTATATCATAGATCAGCACATCTCTTATCAGAGATATCAACAATGCAAAGCATTCAATATCATTCATCCATTCTTAAGTAATGATTTATCATCTCTAATTAATTTAAAGTGAATTAAATTAATTACTTCATCCTATAAATCCTGCTTAATTAATTATTAATTAAACCAATTAATTAATCATTACTCTAAGTATCCATCTAAATTAATCATTCCTGATTAATTACCCTTTAATTACTTTAAGTAATTAATACTTAATTAATTTCACAAATTAATTATCTTAAACCATTCAGTAATTAATCTTTAATTACTTCATTAATTAATTAACTATATTTAATTACATTAATCCTTAATTAATTACAATTAATTAATTACTTTAATCACTTATTATTTATTAATTAATCTTAATTAATCAATTCTTAATTATATCATTAATTATATTAATTAATGATCCTTAATTATTCTTAATTAATTATCTTATTTAAATTAATTATATTTAATAATTAATTAGTCACATTTATTAATCACCTTTGATTAATCTCATTTAGTAATTAACTTCCCTTAATTACTCCACTTCATAAATTAATTACTCCTTAATTAAATTATCCTTTAATTAATCCCTTGATTAATTATTCAAAAGTAATTAACTCAAATTACTTTTATTATTAAATCTCCTTAAATTAATTACATTCCATTAATTAACTTTAATTACTTTCCTAAGTAATTTATACTTCATTAATTACATTTAAGTAATTATTAAATCACCACATCATTATCTTAAATTAATTTAACTAATTAATTTAAACTTAATCAAATTTATTTAATTAATTACCTTCAGTAATTAATTTACTTTAATTACTTTCATTAAGTAATTATACTCAAACCATTCACAATTGATTATTATTAATTAATCTAATTAATTATAAAAATTAGCCACATTGATTAATTATTAAATAATCTTGGTTAATGACCTTCATTAACCATTCTCTAATTATTTTATTAAGTAATTATCTTAGATTAACCACAATTTAGATGATCTTTAATTATCCATAATTAAAGTCAAATTATTTAATTAATTAACCTTGATTAAAACTTAATTACCCAATTAACAATTCTTTAATCATTAATTAAATAATCTAATTAATGATCTAAGTTTCAAATTAATTATCCTTTAATCAATATTCATTAATTCCAAATCATTAATTTATTAAATTAATTAAGCACTCCTTAATTTCCTCATTAATTTAATTAATTTCAAAACATAAAATCTGAATTAATTTAAGATAAAATATTTCTAAATTATGTTTGAATACAAATTTTATTTAAAACAAAGTACTTTTGATCTTACTTTTAAATTTCATTTCAAATACAAAATTTAAAATGAATAAATTTAAACTTAATCAAAGTTTTAAAAAGAATCTTCAATACTACAAGTGAAATTCATAAGAATTTTGAAACTAAATTTATTTCAAAACTTGAATAAATTTCAATTTATTTTTAGTTTAAATCTTTCAAATATAAATCTTCCTTTAATTCCAAAACTGAAGTTTATATTTGATTTTAAATCTCCAGATTAAATTTTAATTTTAAATCTTGCTCATATTTAAAATCTTCAGATTTAAAATCTGAAACTACCTACCATTATAAAGTAGATTATCAATTCAAGTTCAGACTTAATGATCATTTTATTATTTTATTATCTAAAACTGAGATTTAAAATTTAAACCTGGATTAAACTTAAATTTAAAACCAATTTTTAAACTTCCTTTTCATTCAAAAGCTTCAGATTTACAAGTTTCAAAACTTAAATGCTATAGGTTCATTTATTATTATTATTTTTTAAACAAATACTACAGGTTACTGGAAACCTGTAACCAAAATTTACACCCGAGCCATTCTTCAGTTACTTCGAGTTCCTTAACTAAAATCTTCGAGCAACCCATCAACTCACTTCGAGTCAAACAGTGATATAGCCGAGTGTCTTCTCTGCTTAAAACACATCATCAGATATTTCTTCACCGTGCATATGCACGGTGACTCCGGCCGACGTAGATCATCAGAGATGATCGCATCTCATCAGTAACCAACCCAACTACCCACCACGATCATCGATTCGAGCTACCATCACCAGAAATCGAAGATGATACTAAATATCAAAACCTGGATATGCCAACACATCACCATCCCAAACCTGTCAACAGCTAAAACTTGCCGCTCCGACCACCTGACAACCAACCTCTCCGGCCTCGCCTTCATCCACGACCAAACTACCAATTCCCAAAATCTTGAATCACTCGAACCATTATAGAAGACGTAATCGATCGACCAAACTAACCCAGTCTAACTAGGGTTCCAAAAAGATTTTCACTGTCGCATCCTCTTTGATGAATTTTATCACAAAAACCCATTTTTCTAAGCAACTCCTAACTCTCCTCCATCAACACGAAGAAACCCAAGCTTCCACAATTCCAAGATCACCAGGATTTTCAACAAAAACTCATTTCAGTCAATATCCAAACTGCACCCTTATCCTATTCCTAAAAATCCTGATTTTTGATTTAAAAATCATGTTTTAGTAAATGCTTTTGGTTTATAATACTGAATTACAAATTCACAGAGTTTGAATTTTGGTTAAAATCAACATGCTCTGATATTTCAAATATTTCCAGAGGCAACAACTTCTGTCTTAGTTTGATTTCATTTTTTTCTAATCTATATTAAACAAACACATATATTATTATTATTATTTTAAAACAAAAACAGATACTATCACACATTTAAATAGATTGAAGTGGATTCTTTTAAATGGGAAGATGGATCTGGGAACACAACAGAGCAACATGCATACATAACATATTTTCATCTGACTTCTATAAACACACAAACATTACTAAATTATATCCAACATTTAACATACAACCTATTTAAAATTTAAGATTTTAAGTTACTCACCATTTTAGAGAATGAACTGAGCTTAAATCTGAAAAGCTTTTTGACACCTTTAAACTTGAATGTTTGCTACAGAAATTTGCATTGCTTGCTGGAAACTTGCATGCATGTCATGATTTTGTATTGTTGAGATGTTGTTTAAGATTCCAGATTTGCTTGCTTTAAACAGATCCCAGATTTGAAGAAGAAATTGCAGGCTCTTGTTTGATTTTGAAAAAAATGCAGGCTACAGACTTGATTTCAGATTAAAGAATTTTGCAGGCTTTGATTTAGATTTTTGAAAACGAATTACAGGCAGACTAAAAGACTTTGATTTGGAAAATGCATTACAGATCTTTGTTTGAGGAATTTGGTTTGAGAGAAATTTAATTACTGATTTGTTTGAGGAGGATTTTAAGTTACAGATTTGGTTGAGAGGAGAATTTATCTTCAGTTGAATGTTTTCTTAGTTTTGAAAAAGAATCAAAGGAATGAAATGAGAGGCATTTGTATATATGTAAGAAAAATGTAGTTTATTAAAAATAAAAAAATAAAAGAAAACCAAAATTAAGAACTTGACATTTGGCATTACCATTGTATTATTAGTGTACACATGTTATTACATGGTCTTAAAGATTTACACTTGTCTTTTTAAGTAATTCATATTTATTTTATAATGTTAATAAAGCCCTTTTCTTAATTTATTAAATACTTATCTATATATATATATATAATTTCTTTAAAGAAAATAAAATCAATTATACTTATAAATAAAAGTTCTTACATATATTTTAAAATCCAAAACTAACAAAATGTATATTAGAAATTTAAAACAAGACATTATTTATTTATTAAATTTCAAACCAAAGCCTATCTATTTACAATATATATACACATATATATACATTATAAATAGAAATCATTTTATTAGTTTTTAAAAGATAAAATTCACTAATTAAATATTTATTTAATTAGATTATTAAATCAATTCAAACATTTATTATCAAAGATTATCAAATCAATTTAATTATTTAAACAGATTATTAAATTGATATTGCCCATAAATTCCGGGATATTACAATTTTACAGCTATTTTACAAACTAATAACTATTTTTCAACTACTTATCTATTTTAAAACCTTTTCAAGCTATTTTTAAATTTAAATTGGTCAGAGTTCAAACGGTTTGTAATTGAAGTAATAACTCAATTGGAAATGGAAGCAATTGAGAATAAGTGAATGGAATTAAAGGAAATATGAATAGAAAAGGAAACTGATTTGGCTAATAACCAATAAAGATAAATACGTAGGATATACGTATATTATTCTATTCACATAGTGATTTGATCCAGATTCGAGCACAGAATTTCGAGATAGTATTATCGATCCGAGTTGGGATTTTTCGCTCGATTTTCGACGGCGAACCTGGATATGGATTGTTGATTGGTTCTGGATATTCTCTATCATGGCTACGACTATGCAAGGAGAATGACAGTTTCTGATCAAGAAACCAGATCTGAGTCCGCACTAGGAAGTCGGGTGGACGATACTAGTTCGGAAGTGAAATTGTGTGATCGATTGAGCGATCAGATTGATATTGTGTGCGGATGATAGGTGTACATTGTACGGATTTGAATGAAATTGATATTGAAGATTTGTGGATAAGAAATGTAAAATGGTTTTTGAAAAGAAATATGGTTAATAACTTTATAAAAGATTTATCAAATGTGAATATTTGATTTAGAATAAAATAAAGTTATATATCCTTGTTATATAAGGTAAATCTTTCCTTGTTGAATCTATTGCTAAAAGAAAAGGGTTTTTGAAATATTTGAAGTATAAAAGAGGTTTTATACAAAGTTTGAAATGATCCAAAGATTTTTAAAAGTTATATATATCTATATCTATATATATATAAAGGATCTTATGAGAATGATTTTGGAAAAGGTTTTGGGAACCTATGGATTTTGGAAAGGGCTTTTGATTTTTGGGAAAATCAATTTTGGATTTTGGAAAGCCTAGTTTGAGAATTATCGATTTTGGTAATCGATTTTGTGTAAAGGAGATTTTGATAAATCATAAAGGGTATGATTTGAAGATACTATAAGTATATAGTATAAAATGTTTTGAGTATAGCTCTGGGGAAAAAAGCGCTCTCTTGAAATGAACTTCTCAGGAGTGCCACTGGGTGGTACTACCTTGAACCCCAAGGGGGGATTCTAAAGTTGATCCTGTGAGGAGTCCGGACAAACTAGTTCCTGAGGATTATTTGTGTAGCGAAAGTCGAGGGGCTGGTGCCCACAGAGGCATTTGGGTTATGCTGTGACGACAGTTTAACTCGATGTCACTGCGATCTACTGCAGACCATAGCGAAAGTCATGTGTGCCGCTGAAAGCCAACTGTCTACGTTTGATTTTATATCGGTAGACTGTGACACTATGGTAACATAGCGAAAGTCGTTTGAGCCGCTGAGAGCCAACAGTCTGCGTTTGATTTTATATCGGTAGACTGCGACCTATGTGGGAGAAGTTTCATTATTTGGCAGCGAAATTCGGTGGCGCTGATGCCTACAGTTATATGGGTTTGTGCTGTGATAGCAACGTAAGGCCCGGGTATAACTGCGATCTGTAGCGGGTTCCATGGCGTAATCGAGGAGCGCGGAGACCTACAGTTATCTGTGGATTTTGCCGGGACGGCAACGTAACCATCGGGTTAACTGCGACCATGGATGGGGGTGATGATTTCCAGAGCATTCTCACCAAAGATATTTTCTCTATTTTCAAAACTGTTTTCTATATTTTCAATAAATTATTTTCCAAATATTTTCACTGGGTGTTGAAACCGGGTCTGCTAAGTACTTATAGATTTTCAGTCTTACGCCGGATCAACGTATGACCGAATTTCTGTGAGAACGAGAATGGACTTGTTGAAACATCGAGTTATAAAAGTATTTTTATAAAAACTAATTTAGTAATATTATAAAGATTTTTTTTAAAGTGTTTTAAAAAAAAATATGTTCAAAGAGAAAATTTATCTGATAATAGGTAAATAATAAATTTTGGCTTCGTTCCTTTTCGAGGACGAAAAGATTTTAAGGGGGGAGGAATGTGATAACCCGGATTTTTGGACATCCAGAAATTAGATAATTAACTGGTTTATTCAATTGAACAGATAAAATTCTGATAATAAAAGATATATGGTTATGTAAGTGAATTTGAAAATATAATAAAGATTGGATTTTAGATATTGGAATAAATATTTGATAATCTTCTAATATAATTACTTCAAATTTTACAAATAAATCTTTTAAAACAAATAATAATGATTGTGTATATATATAGACATAAGAAGATTTTAAATGGTAAAATATTATTTTCAAACAAATTAAATATGTGTTATTTAAATATATATATATATTTAAATGAGTTGATTTTAAATTGAATTTGGATTTGAATTTGAAATTCAAAAAGATAAATACCTTAAAATATTTCGATTTAAAATTATATTTTATATGATTGTATATAATTGGTTTTACATGATTCTCTTTAAAATATTTATTATGAATTAAGATAATGTTTTTACTTAATAAAAATATATTATAAGTTTTATAAAAATCATTTAAAAATTTATTAATTCAAGGAAAATACACTTGTAGGTTAAAAGTATATATAATTTAACAAATGTAAATCAACTAATACATGCTAGTGACAAATGTTAGATTTTTAGACAAGTGTCAATTGATTTAATTTAAGATTAATAAAAATTAAACAACATGTTTTAAAGGGAGAAACCAGACTTCTCAAATTTCTTTGATTCATTTTCAAAACTGTAAACCAGAAAAAGAATAGATCCTGATTTTGATTCAACTCAAAACAATCTTCATCAAATTAAAACCAAGTATCAGATCAAAATAAATCAAAGTCAGGATCAATCCAAGTTCCAGTTTCAAGTTTAGAGCAGATCAAAACAAATTTCAAAACCTGTAGCAACTAATTCAATTCGAAGCAATCAAACAAAAACTAGCAAACAACTATCATCTTCTCCCAGTTTTCAAATCTAAAGCAATCAAAGCATCATCATCTCAGTTTTCAAAACCTTGATCATCTCTGTTTCAAAGCAAGAAGATTCAAGATCAATGCAAATCAAAGAAAACTAAATTCCAGTTTAGATACGAGAACAGATTTCAAGTATTTCAAAAGCTTGTTTCCTGTCTTTTAAACAGGTGAGTGATCTGACCTAGTTTCCTCTATTTTTTTAGAAATGCCAGTGAGTAAACTAAGCCTAAACTGTTTAGATCTAATGCATGTTAATAATAATTGGAAAGAGTGATGAGTTAGTAGTTGGCATGAATAAAATTTTGTTTGCAAGTTTAAAACTGCTTCAAATCATATCTGCTCATCATTAACAGGTGAGTAAACAACTAACATTGTTTTAAATTATTGATTGTGATGTGTTAGTAATTAGATGAGGTGATAATTGTTGCATGTGTGAAACATTGGCTTGCATGTTATAAATATGAATGAATTTGCTGTTCAAAACAGTGTGAATGGATATAAGTCCTCT
Source organism: Allium fistulosum (assembly GCA_030737815.1). Lineage (NCBI taxonomy): Eukaryota > Viridiplantae > Streptophyta > Magnoliopsida > Asparagales > Amaryllidaceae > Allium > Allium fistulosum. The sequence goes on along the minus strand of CM060908.1, from coordinate 967,815,432 downwards.
GTTCATTATCCAGGTTTCAAAATTCGTAAAAAGAAAATCAAATCTTTCCAGATATTTGATGATAGGCTAAGATTTGTAAATAGAAGGTGATTGTAAGCTTATAAGCTTAATTTTAAAAACAGATTCATAGATATATAAGGATTGTTTATTTATAAAATAAATAAATTTCAAGTCTGATCAAAATTTAGTCCAAATTTAATTGTCGGAAATTTATGAATCAATTCTATAACTTGAAACTAGTTTGAAATTCATGAATTTAGGATTAGGGATGATAATTTTTAGATTAGAATTGGGTGAGATATTTGGGAATGATCAGATTTTGGAAAATCATCGATTTCAGACAATCCACAGGGTGTTGCTCGCATTTGTCGTTGTCGAAGGAAGTTCGCAAGTTGTTAATCACAGGAAAAATGGAGTTAGATTTTTCTGGTGATTGAGTGGTGAGGATGGAGCCAGTCTAGGGTTCGAGCACCATTTTGAAACAATGATGTTCTCAGAGCTTTCGCGATAGACGTGAGTGAGGGTAGATGATCGCGAAGGGGGGGTTAGAAGTGTGGTGACGTGATGAAGGTACGGTGAAGGTGGCGTGGTGTCTCGAGGCAGGGATCATCGGTGATGTCGATTTCTGGTGATGTTCGTTGTTGAGCAGATGGGTTCAATACCTTGTTTTCGATTCTCGTTCGAATCGAGATTTTTGGTCGATCGAATGGGTTGCCGTGGATGAAGATGACTTGTCGGAGGTCGGAGTAGGGATCGTCGTCGATCAGAGAACTCGTGCACGTGCACGAGCACATTTGCGTGCATCAGCGTGTCTGTGATGGAATCGGTTTTGGGAAGATGATGATTCTTCGTGACAAACTCGAAGTAAGCCAGCTATTGGCTCGGGTTATGTTTAAGGTGCGAGAGTGTTTGAAATAACTGTTTTAAAAAGTTTAAACAAGGAAAAAAAAATAGAATGGGAAGAACTGGCTCGGGGGAAATATGAGTTTGCTTGGGGATTACTCGGGTCAGTATAGTAAGGAAATATCGAGGTCTGAATTTAAGTTAAAACAGGTTTTAACCTTTCTTTCTGTATTAAAACAATAAGTGTTTTATATCTAAAAGTTGATTTATTTAGTTGTAAAATTTATTTTAACTTAGTAATCCTTGAAATTTATTTAAGATTTAATTTATAATGTAATTTAATTAAGGAATAAATGTTTTATCATTAATTAACTTAAGGGTCTTAAGTTAAATTATGGATTAATGATAATTTGTTTCAAGGTCTATTTGATAAGATTTTTTTTTTAGAAAAATAATTAGGAGGTAAATCAAGATAAATAACTTATCTTTTAATTAACTAAGGTTTGGGTAGTTAAATTTATTAATTAAATAGAGATTAATTATTATAGGTAATTAAAGATAAATTAATTAATTATTAAGGGTTGATTAATTAATAACCAAAGGATAATTAGAGGATTAATTAATCAAGGTAATTAATTAAGGATATTTAAGTGATTAAGATTAATTAATTAAGTAAGTATAACCAATTGATTATTGAAAAATCAAGAAATAGTTAATAAATGAATATGATTAATCAAGGATAATTAATTAAAGATTATTTGTCAAAAATAATTAATTAAAAGGATAATTAATTAAGGGAAGTGATTAGAGGATCATTAAATAATGTAATTAATTAATTAAGATGATTAATTAAAGGTTAATTACTTAATGTAATTAAAAGACAATTAATCAAGGATGATTAATTAAGATGGAAAAAAAAATGTTAAGTGAGCAGGATTAAGGTAATCCAAGTGATTAAAATTGGTAATTAATTTAATTGGAGATTAATTAAATTAATTAGGAATTATATATAATAAATCTTGTTTATGGATGGTTGAATGATATTGGATGACTCAGATTAATGACATCTCTTATATTCAATTGAGATGTGCTGTGATATGAATGGGTTGAACTGTGATAATGTAGGTTACCTTTCTGGGTTGAAGTGTTATGTGATATGATATCCTAGATATGAATTGTATTTTTTTAAAACTTAACATCTTGGATTAGAGATGACATTAAATTCGAAGAGACCGGAGTTGTAACGACCAAGACTTTCTCTCCTTAGAAAGTCGTGTCGCTAATAAGAAAGAAAGGGGTAGAAAAATAGAAAAGAAGAGAAGAAAGAAAGAAACAACAACAACGATCTCACAGCGGAACGAATAAATTATATTAATAACATAAACTATTACATAGTATACAACACTTTACAGAGTTACACAGCATATACATCACTTACTAGACAGTTATAAACATCTGTCTAGACATTACAACTCAATACACTACAGAGATACAGACACAGCGGAACTACTATATATATCTACAACGCTGAAGCCTCCTGCTCCATTGCTCCTCCACAATTCGTCAAAGCTAAACCTGAATCCCTTGGCTACTCGTAAAAATTTGAGTACCCAAGAGTTTATAAAACAGAAATAAACAACTTGGGTCAGACATGGGTCTGGTGTGAGTAACAGGTTAAACTTGTTTAACTTCAAAACCTTTAGAAAGAAAAGGTATCACGTAAGACTCCCCACAAATAAACATGGGTAAGTTTTTACCTTACGCTAACCAAAACATTTGATAGGAAATCCAGTTATATTATAATAGGGTCTAGGGTTTTCAAATAAATACAGAAATAGCTGAAATGCTTACATCTCACATTCCAACATAGTTGGGCACAACTAATACGTACGGCACTTATTGGAGTTTGGATTCCATACAATGGCAGGGCTACTGGGGTACCGCCCGTCACAGTACGTGGCCTAGATCACCGTACCGAGGAGTACGCCCGCTCCCCTGCAACACAAAGCCGGAACCATCCCTTACTGGATAATCCCGAACAAGATAATCCCGTAGTTGGCGCGACCAACCACACACTAAGCCGAATAAAAGAAAAGGGACCTCTAGACAGGGATCTATCTTGCTCTCAGTGGGTGCTACCCACGAAACCTTGCTGCACCTCCCCTGTTTTAGCCATTCCCGGTTGATGAGGCTTGAGGTTACGATTACCTTTAATCAGAACATATCACTTAGAATGCTCATCGTCCGCCTGACGATGTGCTGAAAGCATTCAATCCATATAAGTTCGTTCCGGGTTCGAACGAAACCGAAGGCATTATTTCGTTACACTCGTTTTGGAATCACCCTCAGAGTTAACGACAATAACCCTTGCACTCTGAAACTTCATCTTCACTTGAGATTCACGACCTATCGTTAATTTGGATCGATGTGGTATTCGGGTCTCCAGACCTGGAATACCGGTATACGGAAACCCGATCCCGGTCTCATCGAAATCCAAAACGTATCTTTTAAGGCCAAGTTGTTTAAAGGTTTAAACAATTTAACTTATCTATATTCATTCAGATAGATAATTCACAAATCACAATTGATAATCACATTATCATTTAAACAGATGATTCATAACCAAATAGGTAATCCATATCAACATCTCAATAGTTAATCTATATTACCATCATAATGCAACCAAGCATTCATACCATACAACATTACTTATCTCATTTCTGAGATTACATCCATTCAAGACAATCAATGTCATCCATTCTTATATAAGCAATGATTTACTTAATCATAACATAATTAATTTAAAATGAATTAAATTAACTATCTCTATCTTTAATTAATTTAAAGTGAATTAAATTAATTACTTCATCTCTTAATTAATTTAAAATAAATTAAATTAATTACTTCATTATAAACCCTTCTTATATAATCATTAATTAATTACAAATAAATTAATTAATCTTTCTATAATTATCTATTTTAATTAATCACCTTTGATTAATTATACTTTAATTACATTTAAGTAATTATCTTAATTAATTTCACAAATTAATTATTCTTAACCAAATACAGTAATTAACATTTAATTACTTCATTTATTAATTAATTATAATCAATTACTTTAATCCTTAATTAATTATAATTAATTACTTATAATCATTTATCATTTGATTAATTAATCTTGATTAATCAATCCTTAATTACATCATTAATTAATTATAACTAATGATCCCTAATTACAATCTTTAATTATTTTACTAATTACATTAAGTATTTATTCTTAATTAATCCATAATTATTAATCACCTTGATTGATCTAATCCAGTAATTAACTTTATTTAATAAATTATTAAATTATTAACAAGTGATTAACTCTTAATCATTTCCATTAAATAAAATAATTATCCTCTAATTACTTTATTAAATAATTCCCCTTTTACTAAATTACATTCAGTAATTATTCCTTAATTACTTCTTCAAGTACTTATACTTAATTAATTTATAAGTGATTATCTCAATTAATCACTAATTAATTCTTTAGTTAATTATTTAACTAATTATTTAAAATTAATTAAATAATTTCTTAACTACTTATTCTTAAAGATCTTATTTAAGAAAAATCATTATCTTAATTTAATTATTATCTACTCTTAAATCATTTCAATAATTTAATTACCCTTATTAATTTCACATATTAAATATCTTTAATTAAATCAAAATCTCTTAATTACTTTAAGGATAACTCCTTATTACAATTGATTTACTAAATTCTTATCATTTACTTTATTTAAATTAAAACACTTTAGAAATCAATTATAATTAAAACATTATAAACTTCTACTCAACTTTTAAAATCTTTAAACTTTCCAAAGTTATTAAATTAACTTTAATACAAAAACATTTTAAAATCTACTTATATACCCAAAACAAACTTATCTATTTAAATATTAAAGCTTGTTAAAACATTTATTTTAAAACCATTTATTTTACAAGTGAAAACTTGTTTAACTTTGCTTTTAAAAACTTAAACATTCTGTTCCATTTAAACAACTTAAACCTGAGCAAACCCCTAAGAACTGAAGCAAACATGAAACCCGAACCCACCCCTCTTGCTTCGAGTAGAACTCGACCATCCCCGAACGAAAACCCGAGCTCCTGTTCTCTTCTTCCCCAACTCATTTCCAGATGCACACAAATGTACACGTGCACGTGCACACTTAATCTGAACGCCTCCGACCATCCAACTGATCGTCGACCAACCCCAAACGACCTCGACAACTACTACCTCAACCCAGAAACAAAAATGCCAATTCAAACTGAAGTTCGACCTATTGCTCGAAAAAACTGCAGAAGCTCGATCCACCAATCCCCTCGCCTCTGATGATCGCCACCACCGGAACCCCCGCAGCTTCGTCCAGAACAGCGTCACTTCACCATACTTCGATCCTACCCTATGCGATCGAGTCCGGTCTCCCCACGGCGACGCAACCTCCTCGAATACGTTGTCAACCCAATCTGTCGACTAAACCCTACTCCGACATTCCCTGACCACCACGGCCATCTTAAAATCACCAGTCCATTTTTCCTCTGACCACCGTCTTTCCAGCTACCTCTGACAACAAGCCCAGCCTCTAACATTTCGTCGATCGACGAAAATCAACGAAAATACCAATTCCGATCATCTCACAAGTCCTCAATAATTTCAATGTTAAAAATCATGATTCGATTATCTAAATTCATTATTTTCTACTACGCATCAGGTTCCATAATCAAAAATTGAAATCATCATGATCGATTTTTAACCCATTTTTGATTTTCACTGTAACTATATTATTTTTGAAATAATTTCTTAATATAAACACTTGAATTTATTTTTAAAAATGCAGTTACAATCTTACAATCATTTTTCATTTAAAGATCGAAGCCTAATATCACTTGTATGAAGAGCAATTGAATTTTCCTTTAGAGAAGTTGAGTCTGTAATATAAACAGAGCTTATATATGTACATATTCACAGTCATTCACAGGCATATCAATATATATATACATGCATTCATACCCATACATTCATGCAACATTATCTACCATATTACTACAAGATTTCATCACATTCATCCAATTATAATAACATTTTTAAAACTGTTTTTAAAAGAAATTTACTCACATTATTTTGTATGCAGAGCAGAGAAGTTTAAATTCATCCCAGGTACTTGAAATCTGGGTTATTTTAAGTTGCCTTTGATTTGCTTTTGATTGAAAATCCTTTGCATGCTTACAAACTGATGTTGAGCTTTATTTGAATAGCAGGTTGAAGTTGCAGTTTGAATATCAAGTTTCAGGTTGAAGATTGAAAAACTGATGTTGCATTTGCCTTTGATTTCTTTGATTTGAAAACAGTTTCCAGGTTAAAGTTGAATCTAATTTAGTTGCTTGATCTTCTATTTGTTTGTAGATTTGAATTCCAGGTTTGAAATCCTTTTTTTTTTGATTTTAGTTTCAAGTTTTTGATTTATCTTTGGTTTTAGAGGAAGAAAGAAACGAATTGTACTGAGAAATGAAAACCAGGTTTCTTCCTAAACATTTAATTTAAAAATTAAAATAAAGCAAATAAAAATGTTGCCACATGTTGTTTAAACTTACATTTGTCATTTATTTATTTAATTGCCTTACAAGTGTCTTTAACATGTTAATATGTTTACACATATTACTTAAGTGTTTTTAAATAAATTTTTATTTAATTTAAATATAAATATAAGCTTACTTATATATATATGCATAAATAAAATTAACCTTTAAAGAAAAATATTATAATATAAATAAATCTTTATACATGGATTTGAGAATTCAAAACATTTATCTTTATTGTTTAAGAGATAATCTTTTTTTTTTAAAAGGAAGTTTACAAATAATTTTATACATACATTTATAACCATTTAAATTTAAACACTTTAAAAAAATATAAAAATAAAACTTTGTTTAAATCCTTTTAAACCATCATATTTAAAACAAACAATTATCTTATATTTTTAAAATAATTGAATTAAACTTAAATTATCTTTTGAAAAATATTAATTTTAAAACAAAGCTTTAAATCACAATATATACATACATATATATTACATCTTTTATTTAAACAAAAGATTCTCTGTTCACAATATATATATATATATCAATATATACATTATAAATAGAATCTATTTTTATTAGCTTTGAAAGATAAATTTTATCCATTTTTAAATTGTTAGAAAAGATCTAATATTACCAAATTAAATATTTATTAGATTGTAAAATATTAAATTTACCAATTTAAATTAAAAATTATAAAGAAAATTATCAATCCAATTAAATTATCAATACAGATTATTAAATTTAAATTGCCCAAAAACCCGGGATATCACATTCCTCCCCCGTTAAAATAATTTCGTCCTCGAAATTAAAAGCAAAGTTAATTTAATAATCCAACAAATATTTAATTTTAAACAGCAATCATACATATCAATCATATTCTAACAACCATAGCAAATAATTTAATCAAACAAATTTAACTATCCAGTCAAAATCTGGATAGAATTTACTCGAGTTTCCCCAAGTATATATATATACCGGGAGACTCGTTCTACAGGATCTAAACTAACTATCTACAATAATCTAGAAGTCCTTCCTTTCTAGATCACAAATCTGAACAAGATATCAGACTAACTCAAAACCATCCCAACTATCCTTCTGAACTGCTGATTCCATTACTCGATGAATCATACACATATTCCTCAGAGATATGTGAAATAAAATGAATTCCAGTTATCCGAACCGGCAACTCAATCCTATAGATCAAAGAACTAATCCTTTTGAGAACACAGAAAAATCTCATAGTACTTCCGGAGCTAACTCTTCAGTCTTACTAAATCTTATATCTCCTTTGATCGGAGAAAACTTAAACAATATCCAAATTTCAACTTCAAAATCCAAATTTCATCAATTCTTAACTGCATAACTCTCCTGATAATCCTGAGTCACTTCATTCTTCTTGATCAGCTTAACTCTTGCTGATGCCTCTTGAAACAAATCAGACCAATATCAAACAAATTTCTGGATTCTATTCAACAAAATGGTTCTTCCAAAAATACACCGAAATACAGAACATAACTCTACTCCACACTCATTAGAGAACTTCGAACTACCTCTCCTATCTGAAATAGTCAAAACAGTTGCACTTGACAACTTTACCTCCAAATCCCGAAAATTTCTTCACACTTAGAGATACACTTGAATTTCCTATAGAAATCCTCTACTCGAAGAAAATTACAACTCTCGGTTGCTTCCACTCTAGAATAGCTGCTATCTTGCTTTCGCTGCACAATTCTGATCTTGAACAGATGAGAATGCCATCGGAGAAATTCGAGCACAAACTTGATCATCCACAGTTCACCATATCTATAAAATCTTAGTGAACTATTCTACTTGGTCAAAATACCTTAACAGAATCCTCACCAGAAAATTAGGTGTGGTCAATCCCTCTCCAAAGAATCCTGAGCTGCTTCACCAAATTATTCTCTAGGAGACATCCTTCTACTAAGCTGAACTTTTGGTAACTCCACGAATCAAGTCGATACGGAATCTCAATCTCCAATAATCCAAGAGAACACTCAAACAATCGCAAGTCTCTTTTGCGATCAACTCGACCTAACTTCCACAGATACTGTTCTCTCTTCACAAATTAGAACAGCTCATACTTAACTATCCAATTCATCGAAGAAATGGATTCACTCAGCTGCTTCTGGACTCCAACTTCAGAAAAACTACTCAGCCAGAAACTTCCTGCTAACACACAGAACACTCCGAGCCGCACTGCTGCCACAAACCAAAGACTTCTTATCCGAAACTCCTTGAGAAACTCGGACCTCAAAGCAAATAGAAACACCCCACTGGACTCAGCCACAACACTGAAACAGACTCACTTCTTCAAACTTGTTCCAGAAGAAACATCCTCAGAAACGTCCATAGCCACCGTGTCTCATCACACAGCTACTACTTCCTGAGGTTACCAAAATACCATCACTCTCTTCAGCTCATCCAATAGATCTACTCTATTCATCCAACTTCAATGACAAACTCCGAACCTTAACAGGTTTCCTTCAGAGATTGGTGAAATCTTTACACCACAACAAAGCTCACTCGAGACAGTATTGGGTCTACAGTCTCGACAAATACACTTCCAACCTCAACATTCAAACTCCAACCATTGGTAGTCGTGTTACATACACCACCACCTTATCTACCTTTATAACTCATATTGGAAAACCCGAACAGGTAACCCAACAAATAGGTAGAAATACATATATATATATATATATATTTAAAATGATACTTTTTATATAGAAATTATTTCTGGGTAAAATTATTTCATTTACCTCTTTAAAACAATATTGTGTCCGTTGGCCTGGTTCAAGTGTTTAGAGATCCCTATCAATAACGTTAGCTACTCGTATTGACCAGAATCCATATACCACTCAACCGATCAATTAACACAATATAAAACCATTTTATATAACTAACAAATACGCGCTCTCGTATATATATACACTCAAACAGGTTGCTACAGATCCTATCTCTAATGAACAACGCTTCCGAACCTAGGTATTCACTCAACCTAGTGTTCTGATATTCACTTAACCAAAAGCTTAGGCATTCGCTCAACCTATGCTCTGATACCACTGTAACGACCAAGACTTTCTCTCCTTAGAAAGTCGTGTCGCTAATAAGAAAGAAAGGGGTAGAAAAATAGAAAAGAAGAGAAGAAAGAAAGAAACAACAACAACGATCTCACAGCGGAACGAATAAATTATATTAATAACATAAACTATTACATAGTATACAACACTTTACAGAGTTACACAGCATATACATCACTTACTAGACAGTTATAAACATCTGTCTAGACATTACAACTCAATACACTACAGAGATACAGACACAGCGGAACTACTATATATATCTACAACGCTGAAGCCTCCTGCTCCATTGCTCCTCCACAATTCGTCAAAGCTAAACCTGAATCCCTTGGCTACTCGTAAAAATTTGAGTACCCAAGAGTTTATAAAACAGAAATAAACAACTTGGGTCAGACATGGGTCTGGTGTGAGTAACAGGTTAAACTTGTTTAACTTCAAAACCTTTAGAAAGAAAAGGTATCACGTAAGACTCCCCACAAATAAACATGGGTAAGTTTTTACCTTACGCTAACCAAAACATTTGATAGGAAATCCAGTTATATTATAATAGGGTCTAGGGTTTTCAAATAAATACAGAAATAGCTGAAATGCTTACATCTCACATTCCAACATAGTTGGGCACAACTAATACGTACGGCACTTATTGGAGTTTGGATTCCATACAATGGCAGGGCTACTGGGGTACCGCCCGTCACAGTACGTGGCCTAGATCACCGTACCGAGGAGTACGCCCGCTCCCCTGCAACACAAAGCCGGAACCATCCCTTACTGGATAATCCCGAACAAGATAATCCCGTAGTTGGCGCGACCAACCACACACTAAGCCGAATAAAAGAAAAGGGACCTCTAGACAGGGATCTATCTTGCTCTCAGTGGGTGCTACCCACGAAACCTTGCTGCACCTCCCCTGTTTTAGCCATTCCCGGTTGATGAGGCTTGAGGTTACGATTACCTTTAATCAGAACATATCACTTAGAATGCTCATCGTCCGCCTGACGATGTGCTGAAAGCATTCAATCCATATAAGTTCGTTCCGGGTTCGAACGAAACCGAAGGCATTATTTCGTTACACTCGTTTTGGAATCACCCTCAGAGTTAACGACAATAACCCTTGCACTCTGAAACTTCATCTTCACTTGAGATTCACGACCTATCGTTAATTTGGATCGATGTGGTATTCGGGTCTCCAGACCTGGAATACCGGTATACGGAAACCCGATCCCGGTCTCATCGAAATCCAAAACGTATCTTTTAAGGCCAAGTTGTTTAAAGGTTTAAACAATTTAACTTATCTATATTCATTCAGATAGATAATTCACAAATCACAATTGATAATCACATTATCATTTAAACAGATGATTCATAACCAAATAGGTAATCCATATCAACATCTCAATAGTTAATCTATATTACCATCATAATGCAACCAAGCATTCATACCATACAACATTACTTATCTCATTTCTGAGATTACATCCATTCAAGACAATCAATGTCATCCATTCTTATATAAGCAATGATTTACTTAATCATAACATAATTAATTTAAAATGAATTAAATTAACTATCTCTATCTTTAATTAATTTAAAGTGAATTAAATTAATTACTTCATCTCTTAATTAATTTAAAATAAATTAAATTAATTACTTCATTATAAACCCTTCTTATATAATCATTAATTAATTACAAATAAATTAATTAATCTTTCTATAATTATCTATTTTAATTAATCACCTTTGATTAATTATACTTTAATTACATTTAAGTAATTATCTTAATTAATTTCACAAATTAATTATTCTTAACCAAATACAGTAATTAACATTTAATTACTTCATTTATTAATTAATTATAATCAATTACTTTAATCCTTAATTAATTATAATTAATTACTTATAATCATTTATCATTTGATTAATTAATCTTGATTAATCAATCCTTAATTACATCATTAATTAATTATAACTAATGATCCCTAATTACAATCTTTAATTATTTTACTAATTACATTAAGTATTTATTCTTAATTAATCCATAATTATTAATCACCTTGATTGATCTAATCCAGTAATTAACTTTATTTAATAAATTATTAAATTATTAACAAGTGATTAACTCTTAATCATTTCCATTAAATAAAATAATTATCCTCTAATTACTTTATTAAATAATTCCCCTTTTACTAAATTACATTCAGTAATTATTCCTTAATTACTTCTTCAAGTACTTATACTTAATTAATTTATAAGTGATTATCTCAATTAATCACTAATTAATTCTTTAGTTAATTATTTAACTAATTATTTAAAATTAATTAAATAATTTCTTAACTACTTATTCTTAAAGATCTTATTTAAGAAAAATCATTATCTTAATTTAATTATTATCTACTCTTAAATCATTTCAATAATTTAATTACCCTTATTAATTTCACATATTAAATATCTTTAATTAAATCAAAATCTCTTAATTACTTTAAGGATAACTCCTTATTACAATTGATTTACTAAATTCTTATCATTTACTTTATTTAAATTAAAACACTTTAGAAATCAATTATAATTAAAACATTATAAACTTCTACTCAACTTTTAAAATCTTTAAACTTTCCAAAGTTATTAAATTAACTTTAATACAAAAACATTTTAAAATCTACTTATATACCCAAAACAAACTTATCTATTTAAATATTAAAGCTTGTTAAAACATTTATTTTAAAACCATTTATTTTACAAGTGAAAACTTGTTTAACTTTGCTTTTAAAAACTTAAACATTCTGTTCCATTTAAACAACTTAAACCTGAGCAAACCCCTAAGAACTGAAGCAAACATGAAACCCGAACCCACCCCTCTTGCTTCGAGTAGAACTCGACCATCCCCGAACGAAAACCCGAGCTCCTGTTCTCTTCTTCCCCAACTCATTTCCAGATGCACACAAATGTACACGTGCACGTGCACACTTAATCTGAACGCCTCCGACCATCCAACTGATCGTCGACCAACCCCAAACGACCTCGACAACTACTACCTCAACCCAGAAACAAAAATGCCAATTCAAACTGAAGTTCGACCTATTGCTCGAAAAAACTGCAGAAGCTCGATCCACCAATCCCCTCGCCTCTGATGATCGCCACCACCGGAACCCCCGCAGCTTCGTCCAGAACAGCGTCACTTCACCATACTTCGATCCTACCCTATGCGATCGAGTCCGGTCTCCCCACGGCGACGCAACCTCCTCGAATACGTTGTCAACCCAATCTGTCGACTAAACCCTACTCCGACATTCCCTGACCACCACGGCCATCTTAAAATCACCAGTCCATTTTTCCTCTGACCACCGTCTTTCCAGCTACCTCTGACAACAAGCCCAGCCTCTAACATTTCGTCGATCGACGAAAATCAACGAAAATACCAATTCCGATCATCTCACAAGTCCTCAATAATTTCAATGTTAAAAATCATGATTCGATTATCTAAATTCATTATTTTCTACTACGCATCAGGTTCCATAATCAAAAATTGAAATCATCATGATCGATTTTTAACCCATTTTTGATTTTCACTGTAACTATATTATTTTTGAAATAATTTCTTAATATAAACACTTGAATTTATTTTTAAAAATGCAGTTACAATCTTACAATCATTTTTCATTTAAAGATCGAAGCCTAATATCACTTGTATGAAGAGCAATTGAATTTTCCTTTAGAGAAGTTGAGTCTGTAATATAAACAGAGCTTATATATGTACATATTCACAGTCATTCACAGGCATATCAATATATATATACATGCATTCATACCCATACATTCATGCAACATTATCTACCATATTACTACAAGATTTCATCACATTCATCCAATTATAATAACATTTTTAAAACTGTTTTTAAAAGAAATTTACTCACATTATTTTGTATGCAGAGCAGAGAAGTTTAAATTCATCCCAGGTACTTGAAATCTGGGTTATTTTAAGTTGCCTTTGATTTGCTTTTGATTGAAAATCCTTTGCATGCTTACAAACTGATGTTGAGCTTTATTTGAATAGCAGGTTGAAGTTGCAGTTTGAATATCAAGTTTCAGGTTGAAGATTGAAAAACTGATGTTGCATTTGCCTTTGATTTCTTTGATTTGAAAACAGTTTCCAGGTTAAAGTTGAATCTAATTTAGTTGCTTGATCTTCTATTTGTTTGTAGATTTGAATTCCAGGTTTGAAATCCTTTTTTTTTTTATTTTAGTTTCAAGTTTTTGATTTATCTTTGGTTTTAGAGGAAGAAAGAAACGAATTGTACTGAGAAATGAAAACCAGGTTTCTTCCTAAACATTTAATTTAAAAATTAAAATAAAGCAAATAAAAATGTTGCCACATGTTGTTTAAACTTACATTTGTCATTTATTTATTTAATTGCCTTACAAGTGTCTTTAACATGTTAATATGTTTACACATATTACTTAAGTGTTTTTAAATAAATTTTTATTTAATTTAAATATAAATATAAGCTTACTTATATATATATGCATAAATAAAATTAACCTTTAAAGAAAAATATTATAATATAAATAAATCTTTATACATGGATTTGAGAATTCAAAACATTTATCTTTATTGTTTAAGAGATAATCTTTTTTTTTTAAAAGGAAGTTTACAAATAATTTTATACATACATTTATAACCATTTAAATTTAAACACTTTAAAAAAATATAAAAATAAAACTTTGTTTAAATCCTTTTAAACCATCATATTTAAAACAAACAATTATCTTATATTTTTAAAATAATTGAATTAAACTTAAATTATCTTTTGAAAAATATTAATTTTAAAACAAAGCTTTAAATCACAATATATACATACATATATATTACATCTTTTATTTAAACAAAAGATTCTCTGTTCACAATATATATATATCAATATATACATTATAAATAGAATCTATTTTTATTAGCTTTGAAAGATAAATTTTATCCATTTTTAAATTGTTAGAAAAGATCTAATATTACCAAATTAAATATTTATTAGATTGTAAAATATTAAATTTACCAATTTAAATTAAAAATTATAAAGAAAATTATCAATCCAATTAAATTATCAATACAGATTATTAAATTTAAATTGCCCAAAAACCCGGGATATCACAGGAGTCGGGTATTAGTTAATACCCGAAACCACTTCGATTCTTTATAGATCGATATTTGAAGTAAGTATTGAGCATAACAAGTAATGAACTCGTAGTGAAGTATGAGTTACCCCGGGTTTTTCTTTATGATTTTCACTTAGTATAAAATTGTATGGGTTTACTCACGCTGGTTTCCAGCCTGATCCGGGTGTTACTTTGATGTAATGCTCGGGTCAGACCGAGTATTACAGATTTTCAGGTAAGGACGTTCTGGAGCTCAGGAGTCGAGCTGGACGGCAGGAACGTATGGAGTGTTTCTACTATGTTATATTATTGTATATCTGAGACTTGATAATTGTGTATATCTAGTGTCTATATAAATGTGTAACTCTGATGTATAAAAATGTAATCGACAGATATAATATTGTTTTGTAAACTGTTATCATTTATTATTATATTTTATCCGCTGCGAATGTGAGATGTTGATGTTTCTGATCTTCTTCTTCTTCTTCTATCTCTTTCTTCTTTTTCATAACTATCTGGAATTTTCGGGTTCGAAAATTTCGGGTCGTTACAGAAGATAAGTTCGAAACAAAGATATGATGATTAATAACAAAGTAGGAAGATTGATAAATTTATATAAATCGCGGACAACCTTAACCGGGTCAACCATGATTTCAAGAATAAGATCAATGTAGAATTCTGAGGCAAATCGACATTGATCTCAAGAGAAAGAATTTGGCATAGCAGGAGATAGATAGCATCGTAAACCGAGGATACAGAAATCTCTGGTAAATCGATATCTATTGTAAAGGAGTTTCTCCAATTTACAAATCATCCAAAGATTGGCGAGACCACCAATTCATTATAAAGATCATTCGAAGTGGAGTTATGGGGTACTCCAGAATTAGAAAACGAATAGTGAGGGACACGAATGAATTTTGGAACCGTAGGGAATGTTCCAAAATTCAAAGGAATCAAGTCAAAGGAAGAGATTGAAACTCGAATGAGAGTGATTCTGTAAATATCTTTACCCTATATGCTAAGTTTTGCCTAGAGCTACGAAAGCTCTGATACCACTTGTAACGACCCACTATTTTGGACCATTCGCATCCGCACATGCCGGACTTGAATAATTCAAAATACCGCGTTGTTAATTTAAATTTGGCAAAACTGAACATATACAGTAAATAAATAATCACAGATCACAGACACAGAGTAATAAATGTAGCGGAAATAAAAGAGATAGTAGTTCATGAAGCTACAATATAAATGTATAAGTTACATCAGAGTTAAACCAGATACAACGGAAGATTCATACGATACATCAGATACAAATCAGAATACATCACTGGAATCATCGAATACTGAAGCAGAATAGATGGCTGGATCTTCAAGCAAAGCTCCAACTTCAAAGGTGAGTCTCGAATACTGGTACACTTAGTCTGACCCGAGCGTAAAGCAAAACACAAAACACTCGAGTCAGGATTAACATTCTTATATCAATAAATCCAACTCAAGTGAAATAGCAACTGAAATACAAGTAACTCAAAGGATGTTTGGAATAACCATCCTTTAAGGATCTGTTAAACTATCTACTATGTAGTAGTGTACGATAAGTAGATAATGTCTATCAGTAATATAAGATATCAAAATAGTGTTAAGGCGTTACCATTATCCCCCTTAACACATTTTATATAAGCGTTATAGTCTATACAGCACTGTAAACTCCACCGTAAACTAGTGGGATATCATGGAGTACTCCATAGGTATAACACAAAACAAATCGTAGTGGTCGCGTACAGGGATACAAGTATGACAAGGCACATGAGGCAATACCCAAGGTAGTGAAACTACCGTTTGCCTGATCCGGACTGGTGAGAACGCATCGCCGCAGCGATCGCAACACCGCGAAACAACACTCCCAAAATCAAGGGTGCACCAATCGACAGAAAGTAATGAGTAGTTTTCGAAGAAGTGTGTTTGCTCGAGGTAGCTAGCCCCCATTTGGCCCGGCACGGCTCCTGTTTTAGTTATTTCCAATTTGACACAAGTGTCAAGGCTATTCATTATCGTTCTCTTTCTTCAGTCATCACGTTCATCATTCCAACCACTTCATTCTGGATCACACTCCGCGTATAGTTATTAAAGTGGGTTTCGGTTTAGACAGTGAGTATGTCCCTAACCGATTCCGGTCTCTTTAATAACTTCCGTAATTATTACACCGATTGGTCGTTTAATATATTTCAAAAACCAAATCAATTACAATTTAAATTAAAATTTGTAAACCAA
The DNA here is from genome assembly GCA_030737815.1 of Allium fistulosum. Taxonomy (NCBI): domain Eukaryota; kingdom Viridiplantae; phylum Streptophyta; class Magnoliopsida; order Asparagales; family Amaryllidaceae; genus Allium; species Allium fistulosum. The sequence goes on along the minus strand of CM060908.1, from coordinate 967,798,450 downwards.
CATTTCATTTGTCTTTCTAAATCAATTTCCATAATTTATGTTTCAAAATTTCCAAATTCAAAATTTCAAAATCTTATAATTCAATTTCAATTTCTTTTTAAAACAATTCAAATATTGATTCAAGTTCGTATGTAAGTTTCATTCCAAATCATTTAAATTAATTTAAGTTAACATTCAAATCAATTTAACTTCATTGGTCAAATTTATTCAATATTCATTAAGTTAATTATCATTCGAAACAATTTCAATTTAATTTCCAATTCATTAAATCAATTATTTAAGTTCGACTCCATTATATCAAAACTTACAAATATCATTAAATTAAATTCATCAAATCAAATTCTTTACCTTTCAAATCTTACATTAATTTCAATAAAACACATTTTATTTCTTATTAGAGAAATTCAATTTCACTTATTAATTTACTTAGTTTACAATTTCGCAATTCAATTAATAAAGAAACTTAATTTCACTTATTCAAGAAGTTCAATTTCACTTAACAAAGAATTCAATTTTATCTAATTATTAAATAATTCAATCTTATTTAATTATTAAATAATTTTGGAACTTAATTTTTAACTAATTTAAACATTTAATTATTAATAATTCCAAATTTAATTATTAAATAATTAATTTTAAAACAACGTTCATTCATCATCTACTATGTTAATATTTTGATTCAGATTGTTAAGTATTAACATTTCCTTTCATTAAAATTCAAATTCCAACTTCGTTTCAAAACCATATTATTTATTTAAATAAAATCTTCATTTTATTTTTAAAACAAATCATTGACCAATCGGGTTTTATTAATTCTCTATCCTAAGTCAAGTTCATTTGGGTATTTATCATTTCAACCCGATTCCAACTCAATTCAAAATCAAAACATAGCAAAGGGAACTTGCAGTGTGATAACTGGGATGGTGTCAAAGTAAATAAACAAGCAATAACAACAATCAATATCACCCAATAATCAATTCAAATAATCCCGAAATAATCGTATTAATTCACATTGTTATTTGTGTAAATTAATAAAATTATTTCTAGAATCTACACTATCATTTCATGTAGATTAAAGATTATTACACTAATATTTATACGGTTCTTTAATTGTCATTCGATTTCAATTTTAACACTACAACAATTAATCAAATATACGTTCAATGGTTCAAAGTGTAATTATCACTATTCTACATGTCAATTAATTTAACAATTAAAAGGGGTCATATTCAACTAATCAAATTCAACATATGTGTCGATTCAAATTTTAATTATCCTACGTCAAATTTATTTGCATAATATTCATCACTTTATACATTACAATTTAACATCCAATATAAACAACAAACAATCAATCAATTATCAATCAAACGGAATTTTCATCGTATAATTAACAAATAATGGTGTTAGATGTCGCAGGTGAACTGATATAGGTAATAACATATATAACAGTGTAAATAACTAACAGCAGCATATTTCAATTGTCGTTTCAATTGGAATCAAATTTAATAAATAAAAGAACGTTAATCGTGAGTGATTGCTCACCTTTCAAGGCTAGAGAGATTCGACGATGAGAGTAGTTACGATCCATGCACGAATTCCAAAACGAAGCACGATTGAACGCGAATTTGACGACAAAGCTGATAAAAGGAATCAGAGAAATCAAATTAGGACTAGATCGATGAGGATTAGTTATAAATGGACAAATATATATATGACTGTATATAACTATTCATATATGAAATCGTATACTTAATTCAAACACGTATTAAATTAATTATATATATATGTTTCAAAAATCAATATTAAATCCCAACCCATACAATATTTATATATAATTGAAAACCAAATTCACATATATATAAAGCATAAAATATATAAGCTAATGATATTTCAGTATAAATGTAGTTAATATATAACAAAACCCAAAATATTATATAAATATGAATATACACATATCAACTATATATTAATCAACTTATATTTATATAATTCAAATGTCCACCTTTATTAAGACATGTAATGTGTAATATACAGTGCGCACACATAATAAATCAAAAAAAATTGCAAAACAACTTATAAGTATGCTAACCTATAGACTTAAAACCTGTCTATATAATACTTTATATTTTATTACTGTAACCATTATATTACTGTAACCATTATAACATATGTACTGGAAAAACCATGTTCAAAGCCGATCAATAAGGAAACATTTATATATACCAAAACTTACATATATGTAAAACTGTATACACCTATATATAATAATATAATACGACACATATAAATCTTAACTGAAACACACGCATATATATAAAATAATGCACACTGCCAGCAAGCTTCGCATAAACAACTTTATAATTTTATAAACTTTAAAACTGTAAAATAAACAAAAGAAGGCAAAGCTGCATACGAGTTCACATATAAGTATATACATTTTCTAATATATATAAGCCAACCTATAACTTTGCAGATCAAAAACTAATGTATATCCAACAGCTTATAATTATATAAACATACATTGTAAAGAAAGATATAAACTTTATAACTAATAGGTTTGAAAACTTATATAAAACTGATGTATTATAAACCAACGTATCCTATATATTAAAATAACCCAAGCTTTATAATACTTATAAAAGCAAATACACGATACTGTAAGTGTATATATCATATTTACAAACCTACACTAACAGATATATGTATAATTTATAACTTCCAGTACAACAACATAACTTTATATACAAATTTAATATATAGAATATACAACAAGTATAAACTTGTATAACTTGAAAGCTCATAATCCAAAGATAAATATACTACCCTATTATATTATACGTACTATGTCAAAGTCATACAAACTAATATATATGCTTTACAACAACAGAGCCGGTTGATACAATTTAGTTAACAATATACAAAGATGTAAAATATAAATCAAAGTAAACCATATATCAGGCTTATATATATTAGATGTAAATAGCGCATATACCTATGTAAACTATATACCACTAACATATATTATATAACCAAACTATATAAAAACAAGGCTTACGGTTTGCAGGGTGATCTCGACAATAGGAATGGGAGATCAGAAACTGGGTTAAGGCGGATGAGGTAGGGTTGTTGGCGACGCTCGGTGGGTGCGAAGGTCGGGAGATTGTCGATGGTGTGGCTGCTCTAGACATGGTGGTCGACACTGAAATGGAAGTGGCGACCAGAGGGAGGGAAGAAGCTTCAGGCGAACACAAGGGAAGGATGGCTCGGGCTGTGGCTTAGAGGGGGAGAGATGTAATGGTGGACGGGTTGTGTTGCACGGGTGGTATAGGGTGAGGAGGCGGAGTCGAAGTGGGGTCCACGTACTGGCCGCCGTGGCCGTGCTGTGGTTAGCGGTGGTGGAAGTGGCGGTTCTAGATTTCTTGGTTAAGGATGCGGCACTTCGGGTTGAAGACGAAAGCACGGCACGAAATTTGGGCGTGAAGTCTCGGGTTTGGTGCAGTATTGCACGGGTTGGTCTCGGGTATGGGATAAAAGAGAGGCTATGCAGAGGAGTTTGAAAAAAAAGAAAGTCTGTATATAGAAATGTGAAGAGATAAAAGTTTTGGGAACCAGAGAATATTGAAATAACCAAAATTTACACATTGAATTCGAGAAATATTAAATGAAGGTAGCTGCTCAAATTACACGAAGGAAATTGAATAGCGCCAGACAAACCAAAAAGGCAGGTTGAGGAACCGATACGGAAATTGTTTCATCAATTCTGCAGCGAACCAAAATTCAAAACACAGAAATAAATATACTGTAGAGATCAGCACGATAAGGCGATCAAAACGGTATACAGATATCAGTGGTACGATTGAATTATAAAAATTCGAATTTTCTACTAGCGGAAAATGCAAGAAGAACTCAGAAGAATAAGATCGACTGTCAAGACCCGCAAATCTGTACTCCTTGATTAAACACTAATCTCCATTGATTAACTCAAGATGCACAGAAATACGAAGCTTGAGGGTTTTAAAAGAAGAGGTAGAAGAAAAGATAGAAGAAAAAGAGAAGAAGAAAGAAGAAGAGAACAACATCAGAAACAGAAACAATATCAGAATCTCACATATCGCAGCGGAACAACATATAATAGATAAATGAATAATCTTTAAACAAAGAACTATATCATTTTATACATACATCAATCATCAGAGTCAATATACACTCAATACAACAATGGACAGTTATATAAACTTGTCCTCATACAGAATACACAGCGGAATAAATAATATCAGATACAAATACTACGTCTCGTCATTCAGCTTGCTTCCAAAGCTCCAGAATATCCAGAATATCCTGATAACATAACTCTAGGCTGCCTGTGTGGAAATTGGTGGGCACCCAGAGTTTAGAAGGGAACAATAAACTCCGAGTCAGTCATGGTGACTGGTGTGAGATCGTAAAACAGTTTATCTTTAAAATAAACAAAGGAATATTTTAAAATAGATTCGCAATGCTTTTTGGAAAATGAGACTACCATAAGGCCTCCCGCACACACACACAATGCAAACGCAGAATTGGAGGAGATTTCTCCTTATGATAGTCAAAGATGCTTGATAAGCAAAATCAAATCATTTTTGATATTATTATTAGTGCATAGTGTAGAAAACATTTCGAAAGTATAATATTAATCTTAGCCAGCATAGGCATTCCGCACTTATGCCTACTATAGCTACCATCCAAACAGTGGTGACCACCATAAGTGAATGATAGGTTCTACAACTAAAACCGTACAAGTCATGTATTGTTTCTTTGGATTTCCAACAAATGGTCAGGCCAAGGAACTTCCCATTACCACATGGAAACGCCTCTGGAATGATGTCCCGAGAACCTAACCGGATCTCTGCCAACACAAGGCCGGGTTACCTCTGCAAAAATAGGTAACTACTGACACGCGTAAGCCATCCCCCGATCGTAACCGATCTTCCCGAGGATCCCCGATTCGCCAAAAACCACATAATAAGTAGTATCAACATAGGTTAAGTATCTGGGCTCCATACCATGATACCACCTCTGACGCAGCGGATATTACAAAAACAATGTGGATCGTTGAATGTAGTAATCGGTGGATTGGAAGATACTGAAATGCCCAAATTCGTTGATCCAAAGATACCGAATTCTAGCTATCCCGAACTCGTTGATCGCGCACGATACCGGGTTCAAAGATCTTCAATTCTTCAAGCGTTGATCAAGCGCACTTGATTCAGCGAATCGGCTTCTACAATCGTTGAATCGAGCGAACTCGATTAACCGAATGAGGAGATAGGAGATTACACTCAACTACCAATTTGAATGAAAGCACAAAGCAATCAAAAGAGAATTTTATTCCATATTCAACAACCTTTACAAATGACTTCACTTGCCTATTTATAGGCTACAACATAAATCCAGAAAATTCCTAAGTCTTAAGTCGTTTCCGACTCATCACCTACGACCTACGACTCATCATAAGTCGTATACGACTTATCAGCTTACAGTACAAATGACTCACGACTTATCACATTATACAATACAACCGTCTTACGACTCAAAGATTACAACACAAATTACAAACATACGACTCAAGACATATGTACAGAACGACTTACAACTTATAACAGATTACAACAAGTATACGACTTACAAACATTCGACAAACGACTTATAACAGATGCGACTTATCAACCAACACAACAACAACTTCCTTCGACTTAAGAATCTACGGTGTAGATTAACTCGCATAAGGATCTATGGCAACAGACTTTAGCGACTTACAAACAGACGGCATCCCAGATCACAACGACTTAAAGAAATCAATGGTTGAGATTAACTCGGCAGAGAAAACAACGGTAACCATCCTCAGCGACTTAACCATCCTCAGCGACGTAACTCGGTGACGACTTATCACTTGTTCCCTTAAGTCGTTCCCAGCACTTGCTCCTATAGTTTTTAGGTCGTAACCCAGTACTTCCTTAGGTCGTAACTCGGTAGGTCTTCCTGGCACTTAATATCTTTGATAATCTGCACCTTTCCACTAGTTAGGTCTTCCATTCTCTTAAGTCGGTCACGACTTAAGTGACCCATCATGTTAAGTCGGTCGCTTATGTGTTCAGCTTCCTTGAGTCGGTCACGACTCATAGTCCCTTCCATAAGTCGCGTACGACTTATGCCTTCATTTGCAGCTTCCTTGAGTCGGTCACGACTCATAGTTCCTTCCATAAGTCGCGTACGACTTATGCCTTCATGTGCTTCCTTGAGTCGGTCACGTCTCATGGCCCCTTCCATAAGTCGTGTACGACTTATGCCTTCATTCCTGGCCTAAGCTACATCATCCTCCCCAGGTTGAGAGAAATTCGACCTCGAATTTGCACACTCTTCATCCCCAACAAATTCATCCCCATGATATGGTACGAGATGCTTAACATTGAATACGTCAGAAGTATACACATCATCCGGTAGTTTCAATTTATAAGCATTTTCATTAATTCGTTTTACAACTTCCACAGGACCAATTTTCCTGGCTTTCAACTTGTTATAAGCGCCCACTGGAAAACGATCTTTGGTTAACACTGCATAAACCAAATCACCTTCATGAAATTCAACATTTCTTCATTTCAAATCTGCAGATCGTTTATATTTCTCATTTGCTTTCTCCAATCGTTCCTGAACGATTCTATGACAGTTCGTCAACTCTTCAACAAAATCAGCAGCTTTCTTAACTGTCTTCTTTGATTGTGGCACTACCGTTAAGTCCAACGGTCCCTTCGGTAAGCTCGAGTATACTATCTGAAATGGACTGAACCCAGTACTTCGATTCATAGCATGATTATGAGCAAATTCTGCCTGGCATAACTTCACATCCCAACTCTTCAAATTATCTTGAACAAGACACCTCAACAAGTTTCCCAACGATCTGTTTACAACCTCGGTCTGTCCATCCGTTTGCGGGTGATAAACACTACTAAACTTCAGCTTCGTTCCCACCATTTTCCACAAACTCAACCAAAAGTGACTCAGAAATCGAGTATCTCTATCCGACACAATAGATTCTGGCAATCCATGAAGTCGATAGATCTCCTTGAAAAACATCTGAGCAACATGAACAGCATCTGCCGTTTTCTTACAAGCAATAAAATATGCCATCTTCGAAAATCTGTCCACCACCACATATATGGAATCGTTACCACGCTGTGTCCTCGGTAATCCCAACAAGAAGTCCATACTCACATCAACCCATGGTTTAATTGGTACAGGTAATGGCATATATAAACCAGCAATAGTCGCAGTTCCTTTCGAAACCTGACAAATATGACAACGCTCCACAAACCTTTCCACCTCTTTCCTCATTGATGGCCAAAAGTAGGATTGTGAAATCAACTGTAAGGTACGGTCTCTCCCAACATGTCCCTCTTCGTGTAACTCCTTGATAATCTTCATTCTCAGACTACCTTCCGGTATGCACAATCGACTTCCTTTAAAAAGAAAACCATCAACCATCATAAACTCATCCGTCTCTCCATCCTTGACTCTTTCAACAAACTTTGCAAAGTAAGGATCATCGGTAAATAATTCTGGCAATACTTCAAACCCTGTCACTTCAACTTTCATTGTCATCAACAAATGACTCCTCCTGCTCAAAGCATCAGCCACGCGATTCGTCACCCCTGATTTGTGTTTAACAACAAAAGTAAACTGCTGTAGATATGCAATCCATGATGCATGTCTCGCTGAAATCTTATCTTGCCCTTGCAAATGCTTCAATGCTTCATGATCAGTATACAGAACAAACTCCTTCTGAAATAGATAGTGTCTCCAGTGTTTAATAGATTGTACAACAGCATAGAATTCCACATCAAACGTACTGTATCTCATCTTCGCTCCTGACAATTTCTCACTGAAATATGCAATTGGACGTCCTTTCTAACTCAACACTCCTCCGATTCCAACTTTGGATGCATCAGTATGTAGTTCAAACACTAACTGAAAATCAGGTAATACTAGAATTGGTGCAGATGTCAAAAGTTCTTTGATTTGCTCAAAAGCAACCCCGGCTTCCTCCGTCCATGCAAACTGCTTTCCTTTCATGCAATCTGTAACAGGTGCCATCACACTACTAAAGTGTGGAATGAATCTTCTGTAAAATGAAGCCACCCCGTGAAAACTACGAACTTCCATTATCGTCTTGGGCTGCGGCCAATCTCTGATAGCTTCAACTTTACTTTGGTCAACCTGTATTCCCTTTACCGACACAACATACCCCAGAAATAAAACACTATGCGTCATGAACACGCATTTCTTCGTTGCAGCATAAAACTGTTCTTGTCGCAATACCATCAGCACTTCTCTAAGATGATTCAAATGTTCCTCTGGACTCCCACTGTAAATCAAAATATCATCGAAATATACCACTACAAACTTCCCAATGAATGGTCGAAAAATCTGATTCATCACTCTCATAAAAGTACTCGGTGCATTGGATAAACCAAATGGCATAACCAACCATTCGTATAGACCCTCCCTGGTTTTAAAAGCAGTCTTCCACTCATCGCCTGGTCTGATACGAATTTGATGATATCCGCTCTTCAAGTCAATCTTAGAAAATATCACGGACCCACTGATTTGATCCAGTAAATCATCAAGTCTCGGCATTGGAAATCTATATCTCACTGTGATCTTATTCAATGCTCTACTGTCGGTGCACATCCTCCACGTCCCATCCTTTTTGGGTACCAATAAAGCTGGTACAGCACAAGGACTCAAACTCTCCTGCACACGCCCCTGTTCAAGCAATTCCTCTACCTGCCTCCGCAACTCTTCATGTTCCTTCGGACTCATTCGATAATGTGGTCTATGCGGCAACACAGCACCTGGAACAAGATCTATCTGATGTTGTATATCCCTCAACGGTGGCAACTCCGTTGGTAACTCCTCTGGAAATACATCGTCAAAGTCTTTCAAAACTGGTTTAACTTCCTCTGGAATTTCAACTTCTTCACTGCTTTCTCGCCCAATCAACAAGAATACTTCCGGCTCTTCTTCAACTTCTTTAACAAACTCCTTTAAAGTCAATAAAGTTTTCAGCTCTTCGATTTCTTCTGACTTACTTTCTTCCGGTTGTCTCTTCTTTGGAACTAAGATAATCTTCATGCCCTTAAACATAAAACTGTAGCTATTGGTCCGACCGTCATGTTGTACTGCTCGATCATACTGCCATGGTCTTCCCAATAATAAGTGGCAAACATCCATCTCTACTACATCACACCAGATCTCGTCTTTGTATTTCTTCCCGATAGAGAATGGAACATGAACTCGTCTATCCACTTTCACTTCTCCTCCCTTTCTCAACCATGCTAACTTGTATGGATTCGGATGTTTCTCAGTCTTCAACTTTAATTTTGTCACAGCTTCGGTTGAAACAATATTGTCACAGCTTCCTGCATCGATCACAAATTTACACACCTTCCCCAGTATAGTACATGTTGACTGAAAAATATTACTTCTCAACCAACTAGCTTCTTCCTGCTTCGGTGTTAAACATGACCTCCTCAGCATTAGGTTACAACCTTCATCTCCTGACGCAATATCCTGCTCATCCTCCTCAACTGGACTAGAACACTCTCCATCACCATCCTCATCCTCAATTTCTGCAATCATGGTTCTCTTTCTTGGCTTTGGACACTCACTGCTTTTATGACCCAATTCCTGACAATTATAACATTTGAAACCATTGTTAACTTTTGCCTTCTCAACCTCCTTCACCACTGGTCTACTGATAGGTTTAGAAACATTAGAACTCCCACTAACACCCTTCATTTGATTGCTGGAATTAGTAAACACACCACCTCCTCATCTACCCTGTTTCTCCCAAGCCAACGCTTTCTGATGTGCTTCTGCTACAGATCTTGGATCGAACATATTAACCATATCCTGGATCTGCATTCGTAGTCACCCAACAAATCTGGCTGTCAGTTGTTCTTCCTTCTCCATAATATCATTTCGAGCAATCAGTTGGTAAAATTCATCATCATAGTCATTAACTGTCTTCGTGCCCTGCCTCAAGTTCTGCAAACGTTGATACATCAAAGATTGATAATTGTATGGTAAGAACGTTGCTTTCATCAATTTCTTCATCTTCTCCCAAGATTCAACTTTTGACTTTCCCATCCGATCACGTGTAAGTTTGGTGTGCTGCCACCATGCCAAAGCTCCACCCCTCAGCCTCGTAGCAACCAACTTCACTTTACGATGTTCCGGCACTTCTTTGAAGTCAAAAATCTCTTCAACATTAGCTACCCAATCTAGAAACTCCTCCGCTTGCATACCACCTTTGAACTCAGGAATTTCAGTCTTCATCCCCGACTCCCACTTGTGATCATATTCAGAGGAATTTCTTCCTTGTCCTCGTCCTTGTCCTCGAACACTACCACCATCATACTCCTCTTCAAAATCAGATGTATATCGTTGTCTATCTCGTCCACCCACATCTCTACTACCTTCTCGCCTACCACCATCATCCCTTCTATCTACATTCCTCCGTTCACGATCATTCACGTTCCTCCCACGCCCTTGATCATTTTCAACACTTCTGTCTCGATTGGAATGTGGCGAGACTCTACTACCCCCATGGTTAGATTCAGGTGAAACCCTTCTCCGATTTTGATTCATCTCTGTCATAAGCTTCTCTAACCGGCCAATTCCTTCATTAAGCTTTTCACTAAAGTTTTCATTGATTCTTTGCTCCATCTCATCAGCCTCTTCTCTTCGATACAAAGCTTCTACGTTTTGGTGGCGATTAGATCTTCTTGGCGGCATACTTGAAAACTTCACAACTCTTCAACACTTCAAAATTCAAACACTTTTCGGACTTTGATCCAAAATGAAACGGATCGAAAACTTCCACTTTGTAGCAAATCGCGATGAACACGATGGACAAAGTTTCGGTCTCCAATTCAAATCCGATCAAACAACTTCGAACAATGATGAACAACTTCACTTGCTCACGGCTCAACTTCAAACTTCTCGGCCAAACAACTTCAACTTCAAAATGATTAGGCTCCAAGTCTCGATCTAGCTATGATTGGCTAGAACAAGCTCTGATACCAAAACTGACGCAGCGGATATTACAAAAACAATGTGGATCGTTGAATGTAGTAATCGGTGGATTGGAAGATACTGAAATGCCCAAATTCGTTGATCCGAAGATACCGAATTCTAGCTATCCCGAACTCGTTGATCGCGCACGATACCGGGTTCAAAGATCTTCAATTCTTCAAGCGTTGATCAAGCGCACTTGATTCCACGAATCGGCTTCTACAATCGTTGAATCGAGCAAACTCGATTAACCGAAAGAGGAGATAGGAGATTACACTCAACTACCAATTTGAATGAAAGCACAAAGCAATCAAAAGAGAATTTTATTCCATATTCACCAACCTTTACAAATGACTTCACTTGCCTATTTATAGGCTACAACATAAATCCAGAAAATTCCTAAGTCTTAAGTCGTTTCCGACTCATCACCTACGACCTACGACTCATCATAAGTCGTATACGACTTATCAGCTTACAGTACAAATGACTCACGACTTATCACATTATACAATACAACCGTCTTACGACTCAAAGATTACAACACAAATTACAAACATACGACTCAAGACATATGTACAGAACGACTTACGACTTATAACAGATTACAACAAGTATACGACTTACAAACATTCGACAAATGACTTATAACAGATGCGACTTATCAACCAACACAACAGCAACTTCCTTCGACTTAAGAATCTACGGTGTAGATTAACTCGCATAAGGATCTATGGCAACAGACTTTAGCGACTTACAAACAGACGGCATCCCAGATCACAACGACTTAAAGAAATCAATGGTTGAGATTAACTCGGCAGAGAAAACAACGGTAACCATCCTCAGCGACTTAACCATCCTCAGCGACGTAACTCGGTGACGACTTATCACTTGTTCCCTTAAGTCGTTCCCAGCACTTGCTCCTATAGTTTTTAGGTCGTAACCCAGTACTTCCTTAGGTCGTAACTCGGTAGGTCTTCCTGGCACTTAATATCTTTGATAATCTGCACCTTTCCACTAGTTAGGTCTTCCATTCTCTTAAGTCGGTCACGACTTAAGTGACCCATCATGTTAAGTCGGTCGCTTATGTGTTCAGCTTCCTTGAGTCGGTCACGACTCATAGTCCCTTCCATAAGTCGCGTACGACTTATGCCTTCATTTGCAGCTTCCTTGAGTCGGTCACGACTCATAGTTCCTTCCATAAGTCGCTTACGACTTATGCCTTCATGTGCTTCCTTGAGTCGGTCACGTCTCATGGCCCCTTCCATAAGTCGTGTACGACTTATGCCTTCATTCCTGGCCTGAGCTACATCAACCTCTATCCAGAAGGAATGACATACACTAAGGGGCGCTACTCCCTAGAACCTTGCTGCATCCTTCCTGTTTTGACCATTTCCGGGGTGTGAGGCTCGACGAAGTCTCGTCCACAAAGCTACGCTTTTCAAAAGCCATGCTTCGGGTCAAACAAATGATCAACCTATGATCACAAAGATATAAGATCAAAACAAATGATCATATCACAAATGATCAAACACAGATCATTTCACAGCAACACTCAGTATGCCACGTTACCAAATTGGGAGTATATTGCTGATAAATTTCAACTACATAACCTCTGAGCTCGTACGTCTCAGAGAAGGGTGTTAAGCTAAGAGAATAAATTCTCCGCCACCAACAGAAATGTATTTGAAAGAAATCAGCTTTATATCTCAATTTGTAACGTCAGACACACAATCCATACAAGTCTGTTTTGGGATCGAACAGAACCGAAGGCACTTCTCACGAAGCCCTTGCAAATCCGGATAATTTCCTAATCACGTCCGGACTTCCCGTCACTAAGGGTGATAAAACCACTAAATCGGAGATCAGCCGATGTAGAGTAACTCGACGGTAATCCTTCCGTTTTCAAAAATATCCGGTCTTCAACACCGGTCATCAAATGCAATTCATAATGACGTATCACATATTCGAAATGAGTTATACGACCCCATGGTCCTTTCCCGGCTAACCCGAAAAGTGAGCGCTTATTCAAAAATAAGTGTGGCATTCAAATTCATCCAATTCACAACAAGTAACCATTCAAGGTAATTATTGATAGTCGGTTATTTAACTATAAATAAAGATGCGCAACATCATCAGATTCCAAATAATTTTCCCAAATTATTTATTTTCCAAAATATCTTTACTAGATATATAATTTCCACACTTCAAAAATAAATCAACGTTTATTTTTTTCTAAACAGTTTCCATTTCCTTTTATAAATTCCATAGTGAATTTATATTTCAAAATATCTACTGATATACGATTTTCAAATCGATTTCAAGTATTCAATTTCAATTTATCGTTACAAAGATAAATTCTCAAAACGTTCATTTCATATTGGAAAAGCAATTCCATACTTATTTAAAAATAAGTAATTCACCAATCTTATTTATTCTCAACATTTGAAAATATTCAATCTACTTAAATCAATATTTAAGTACATATTTCATTCTTTAAGGAAATCTATTTGAGTCAAAACGAATGTTACGTAAAACATCGTTACGACGACTCAAAAACACTAGTATATGGATTCGGATTTTTAAGATAGATATATATATCCCAATACTTCATAAAACATTCCCTTTCAGAAACCATTTACTATAACAACAGTGTTATAGTCCACCATTTCCTTCTTCCCTCGAAAACTTCTATTTCAACAATGAATGTTGAAATCTATGATTTCGATATTCAATACATTTTAAAACATCGTTAAAACAATTAACTTCATTTTTTTAATGTCACTTTCCCAAAACATATCCATTTTACTTAATAATATATTCACTGTCCAAAATCGTGAATATATTTCACTAACCAAATTCAATCTTTTCTACACATTTTATTTCAAGAATTATCCACTATCCAAAATCGTGGATAAAATTCCCTTAATAACTTTCTATATTAAATTCATCAAATTTGATTGATTTTCGAATTTATAAAACAACGTTTATAAATTCCATTTCTATTTTATAACAATTTCGAATTATAAATCTTCTTTAATGACCTATTCAATTTATAACTCAATGTATATACCAAAGGTCCATCTTATAAGTTAATAACTTATAATTCATTTATTTTAAAAGAAATCGTTCTTTTAAACTTCACAGATTTTAAATCTTATTACTTATAAGATTTCATTTATAACCTTATTTTCAACCATAACCGAACTACTTTTATACTATTTATAAATCTCATCTATTAACCATTCATACTTATTCAAAAATCTCAATTAAAATGCCGAAATCCAATTTATACTTCATTTTAACACTTATAAAAACTCGTTTTATAATTCCAATATTTGATTTATAAATATCAATTTGTATAAATCTTTTTATACAAATCGTTTATAGTTATTCAAAAATCCCAACTTAAACCATTTTATAAATAAATCTATTTTTATTTCAAAAATGACACTTTGGTTATATTCCACTAAAAATTATAACTTTTATAACTTTAAAATTTTAACGTTTATAAATCAATTCAAAAATTCCATAAAACGTATATTTTCAAAAATCACTTTAAAAATCCTTTTAAAGTAAAGTCGTTATTTTTAAACTTCAAAACATGAATCCGATGATGCAACGGCACCAATTAGTCAATCACGACAACAAACATCATATATCAATATGATAACAGAATATACATCAATATCTGTAAATAAATAAATACTGGTGAGGAATCCAGTTGGATCCCTCCAACCTGTTTCCCTGCATCCACAGATGTTAGCACAATACCCATTCCACTTCGAGGTGGAATATCGCGGTATATGGGTTTTAAAAAAATCATCCGCTTACTAACGGCGCAATAGGGTCTCATCCGCTATACGAGGCGGGAAATCAATCGATCCAATATATACATATGCCAATATGTATATATTGCTATATATATATAGATATATCATACTATATCTAATATCACATCCAATAGCAATCATCAATCAATAACTGTAAATTCAAATTTCATTTGAGTGAGAAAAATCTCACCTTAGCTTTTAATTTGCATTCCATTTCCATCTTGACTCGATTATTTTGATTTTTAACCTTGTATAAATAATTTTATACAATTTATTAATATTCGAACAAATCAAACAATCCAATTGCCATTTTAGAATTTTAATCCAACTAATAATAATTATTATTATTTCTCTTTTTAGGAACTAAAATAGATCAACAAGTTAATAAAACAAATAAATCACCATAAACTATTATTTAAAATCAACTTATACAAATGAATTTAATATATATATATATATATAATCCAAAACCTGCCCTCATATTTTCTGTTTACCTTTGTATAAAATAAAATAGGTCTGTGTACCTATGTATCTATATTCTTTTCTGATTTAAACCTTTACATTTTATATCTACATATATATATACACTTATTATATTAAATTCAAAAATAAAACAGCCTATAACTTAACTTTAAATATACCTCTTGATTCACTATATATATACACATATATAAAATAAATGAACTGTGTGTGAATATGTATAAACTTGCAGTAATTATTTTTCTTTCTGTATAGAATTCCTTCTAATTATATATGTTTACAAATTACATTTAATTGAAATAGAAATAAAAAAAACGAGATTACCCTCACCTCGTAGTCTAGACTTCGTCGAACCATACCCACTGCCTCGAAGGAATTCGCAGTCATCACCATGCCAACGCGAGCCTGAGATCAAAACCTCCAGATCCATCGCGAACGAGCATCTTGAGAATTTCCAGATCGAAACCCCTTCTTCGTCGAGCCGCTGGATCACCATCGCGAGCTACTCGCGAAACCTGATAATCGCCAGAAGCCTAACTCACCGCCTTCTCCCAAATCGTGCTTGCAACATCTTGAGACCCAAACCCTAACCACTTCATCGAACTCGAACGAGTTGATTTCGTTCTGAGAAGGGAACCGCTAGTTAGAGAGTTGAAAACGGGACGACTTGATTTCGTGAATTTGATTTGGGAAAGAACGAGCGGCCATTTATTTTCTTCTGATTTAAACGAAGAGATCTTGTTTTTGAGCGAAATAATTTCGTATAAGATTTGTAAAGGGATGGGGAGACAAGGAGTACTCGACTTTGCAGAGAGAACGTGATTTTTAAGAGAAAAGATCGTGTGCCTTACTTTTGATGTCGGCAAAAGTTTAAATTTTAAATTTTAAATTGAATTTGATTAAATTTCAATACGTTTATTCACCGTACGGTTACATAACAACTCCGAATGCTTCGAAATTTGAAATCCGGTAATAATTCAATATTCCGGATCCAATGGAACTGGTTTTGTCGAATTTCGAGACTGTGCCTCGGACTGCTATTTTTAAATATCAATTCGAACGATAAAATTTCAAAACTGAACAGAACAATTTCAAATTCGATTCTGAAGCTTCTATTATCTTCAGTATCATCAATACGAATTTTAAAAGCTTTTGAAATATTTTTCTTCAGCTTAAAATTGAAGATTCAAAATTATTATTCAATTCAATAGATTAAATTTTATAATTAAATCTCCAAATTTCAAAGTTATATCGGGGATTCAAATTAAATCATCGTTCAAATATTTAAAATTAATTAAATATTTTCAATTTAATTTGTTCAAAATTCTGGGTCGTTACAAACTTCCCTCCTTAAAAGAATTTCGTCCCGAAATTACAAGTTAGGAAAAATGGTCCTTAACTCGTCTACTATTTTTCACAATCCAATAGTTTTATCAAATTTTCAAAACAAATCTTTCTACTAAAGATTCGTTATCAATTCAACAAATTTTTCAACTTAAATTATAAGTTCAAAACAACATTGTTTACTTCAAAATTCAAATTTAAACTTTCAAAATTTCTCAAAAATTTTCTAACACTCGAAATTTTCAAAAAAATTCGCCAGCGTCTCCTTTGCGCGGCTAATACGGCACGACTACAAAACGTCCCTACGGACTCTCAGATTTCAAAAAGAAAAGAAAAAGCCAAGCGGCTAGACAAGAAAATCATCAAATCTCATATTGAAATTTAAATACTTACCTTTTGTCGAGCAATTCAAACTTATCTTTGAAATCAAAATTTCCAATTCCTTTATAACACCTGTATATCCTACTAGCCATAATATCTAGTTACAATATTCAAACTATTTTGCAAATTCTATTACAAATTTTTCAATTCACACTTCTTATATCATCTCTAATTCACTATTGAAGTTACATGTATTCATTTTCATTCAATTTTACATTTCACATTCATTTGAATTTAATTCACAATTTCAATCTTATTTAAATTCAATTCAGCTTCTGAATATTGAATTTCATCGATTAACTTTCATTTACAACTGCTTATTTTAGATTAGTTTCAGTTACTAATTCATCACAATTTTAATTCACTTTATTCAAATTTGTTTTCAACATTCAGTTTCAATTCCAGTTTTATCTTCATTCAATCATTAACTTAGAATAATTTCAATATCAAATTTTACTTAAGAATTTCACTCTTCACTTCTTAGGTTCAATATAAATATTCCATATACACATTATATTTATTTTCAATTTACCACTTCGGTTAAATCTACTTACATTTAAACTGGATTTCCAATTCGAATTCAATTTTCCTTTCTTTTATAATTATTGAATTTAATTCATTTGATTACAAATTCAAAATGAATTTCAACTTTCAATTTCACTTTCATTAAATCACAATTGTAAATTTATTTATTCATTCACAATTTACTTCCATAATTCAATACTCAATTCCAATTTATTTGTTACTACTCCAAATTTATTTTCAACTTAATAAATTTTCTTTAAGTAATCTTTTCACTTTATTTAATTAATTCACTTATACTTACATTAATTTAACTTCATTCTTTAAGTTAAATTTATTCTATCAAAATTCAAATTGTATAAGTTATCAACTTAGTAATACTTCATAATTATTTTTATATAGTATTCCAGAGTCTTTTCAACTTTTTCAAAAACCATTTTGAAATCAATTCAATTTATCCTTTGAATTTCTAAAACCAAATCCAAATTTTCCCAAACAACTTCCATTTAAAACAATTTGGCAGCAATTCCTCTTTTGGAAACCCGAAAATGAATTCTAATGATGTGGCCATCATCATCAGGATTATTTTCCAGCGACCGAAAAGAGTTTAGAGCTTTCAACTCTCCAAAATACTTTTCAAACCCTTTGAAATTCATTTTCAAATCAAAAATGATTTAAACTTTCCAAATCTCCAAAATTTTCAAATTCTTCTCTGGAATTCTATTTCAAATTACAAATCACATTTATAATTTACATTCTTTAAATTTCATTTGTATGTGAATTTATTTTCTTATATTCTTAATTTACATTTATAATTTCCATTTGTTAAATGGATTTATCTCCAAATCTTTGGTTATTATTTTAATTTCTCATTCAATCTCATATAACAATAATAATATTTCAATGTTATCATTCCCTAACAACCAAACATCCATATACTATGATAATTCGTAGAAAATCGTTTCTTTTCTATACAAAAATAGTTTTGGGCAAAATTATTTCATTTACCCTATTCAATACAATACTGTGTCGAATAGTTCTATTCAAGTGTTTAGAAACCCGTTCGATCCAGTTGCGCAAACTGTGCCGACGAAGGTTCATACGCCACTCAATAAATCAATCATCATAATATAAAACAATTTTTTTATATTAACTAACAAAACGCGCTCGTATCTATTATTACACTCAAACTCATTCTAGAGTACTGCTGACTCTATCTCTAATGAGTAACACCCAACAGAGCAGGGTTGTCGCTTAACCATATGCTCTGATACCACTTGTCAAGACCCGCAAATCCGTACTCCTTGATTAAACACTAATCTCCATTGATTTACTCAAGATGCACGGAAATACGAAGCATGAGGGTTTTAAAAGAAGAGGTAGAAGAAAAGATAGAAGAAAAAGAGAAGAAGAAAGAAGAAGAGAACAACATCAGAAACAGAAACAATATCAGAATCTCACATATTGCAGCGGAACAACATATAATAGATAAATGAATAATCTTTAAACAAAGAACTATATCATTTTATACATACATCAATCATCAGAGTCAATATACACTCAATACAACAATGGCCAATTATATAAACTTGCCCTCATACAGAATACACAGCGGAATAAATAATATAAGATACAAATACTACGTCTCGTCATTCAGCTTGCTTCCAAAGCTCCAGAATATCCAGAATATCCTGATAACATAACTCTAGGCTGCCCGTGTGGAAATTGGTGGGCACCCAGAGTTTAGAAGGGAACAATAAACTCCGAGTCAGTCATGGTGACTGGTGTGAGATCGTAAAACAGTTTATCTTTAAAATAAACAGAGGAATATTTTAAAATAGATTCGCAATGCTTTTTGGAAAATGAGACTAACATAAGGCCTCCCGCACACACACACAATGCAAACGCAAAATCGGAGGAGATTTCTCCTTATGATAGTCAAAGATGCTTGATACGCAAAATCAAATCATTTTTGATATTATTATTAGTGCATAGTGTAGAAAACATTTCGAAAGTATAATATTAATCTTAGCCAGCATAGGCATTCCGCACTTATGCCTACTATAGCTACCATCCAAACAGTGGTGACCACCATAAGTGAATGATAGGTTCTACAACTAAAACCGTACAAGTCACGTATTGTTTCTTTGGATTTCCAACAAATGGTCAGGCCAAGGAACTTCCCAATGCCACATGGAAACGCCTCTGGAATGACGTCCCGAGAACCTAACCGGATCTCTGCCAACACAAGGCCTGGTTACCTCTACAAAAATAGGTAACTACTGACACACGTATGCCATCACCCGATCGTAACCGATCTTCCCGAGGATCCCTGATTCGCAACAAACCACATAATAAGTAGTATCAACATAGGTTAAGTATCTGGGCTCCATACCATGATACCACCTCTATTCAGAAGGAATGACATACACTAAGGGGCGCTACTCCCTAGAACCTTGCTGCATCCTTCCTGTTTTGACCATTTCTGGGGTGTGAGGCTCGACGAAGTCTCCTCCACAAAGCTACGCTTTTCAAAAGCCATGCTTCGGGTCAAACAAATGATCAACCTATGATCACAAAGATATAAGATCAAAACAAATGATCATATCGCAAATGATCAAACACTGATCATTTCACAGCAACACTCAGTAGGCCACGTTACCAAATTGGGAGTATATTGCTGATAAATTTCAACTACATAACCTCTGAGCTCGTACGTCTCAGAGAAGGGTGTTAAGCTAAGAGAATAAATTCTCCGCCACCAACAGAAATGTATTTGAAATAAATCAGCTTTATATCTCAATTTGTAACGTCAGACACACAATCCATACAAGTCTGTTCCGGGATCGAACAGAACCGAAGGCACTTCTCACGAAGCCCTTGCAAATCCGAATAATTTCCTAATCACGTCCGGACTTCCCGTCACTAAGGGTGATAAAACCTCTAAATCGGAGATCAACCGATGTAGAGTAACTCGACGGTAATCCTTCCGTTTTCAAAAATATCCGGTCTTCAACACCGGTCATCAAATGCAATTCATAACGACGTATCACATATTCGGAATGGGTTATACGACCCCATGGTCCTTTCCCGACTAACCCGAATAGTGAGCGCTTATTCAAAAATAAGTGTGGCATTCAAATTCATCCAATTCACAACAAGTAACCATTCAAGGTAATTATTGATAGTCGGTTATTTAACTATCAATAAAGATGTGCAACATCATCAGATTCCAAATAATTTTCCCAAATTATTTATTTTCCAAAATATCTTTACTAGATATATAATTTCCACACTTCAAAAATAAATCAACGTTTATTTTTTTCTAAACAGTTTCCATTTCCTTTTATAAATTCCATAGTGAATTTATATTTCAAAATATCTACTGATATACGATTTTCAAATCGATTTCAAGTATTCAATTTCAATTTATCGTTACAAAGATAAATTCTCAAAACGTTCATTTCATATTGGAAAAGCAATTCCATACTTATTTAAAAATAAGTAATTCACCAATCTTATTTATTCTCAATATTTGAAAATATTCAATCTACTTAAATCAATATTTAAGTACATATTTCATTCTTTAAGGAAATCTATTTGAGTCAAACGAATGTTACGTAAAACATCGTTACGACGACTCAAAAACACTAGTATAGGGATTCAGATTTTTAAGATAGATATATATATCCCAATACTTCATAAAACATTCCCTTTCGGAAACCATTTTCTATAACAACAGTGTTATAGTCCACCATTTCCTTCTTCCCTCGAAAACGTCTATTTCAACAATGAATGTTGAAATCTATGATTTCGATATTCAATACATTTTAAAACATCGTTAAAATAATTAACTTCATTTTTTTAATGTCACTTTCCCAAAACATATCCATTTTACTTAATAATATATTCACTGTCCAAAATCGTGAATATATTTCACTAACCAAATTTCAATCATTTCTACACATTTTATTTCAAGAATTATCCACTATCCAAAATCGTGGATAAAATTCCCTTAATAACTTTCTATATTAAATTCATCAAATTTGATTGATTTTCGAATTTATAAAACAACGTTTATAAATTCCATTTCTATTTTATAACAATTTCGATTTATAAATCTTCTTTAATGACCTATTCAATTTATAACTTAATTATGTACCAAAGGTCCATCTTATAAGTTAATAACTTATAATTCATTTATTTTAAAAGAAATCGTTCTTTTAAACTTCACAGATTTTAAATCTTATTACTTATAAGATTTCATTTATAACCTTATTTTCAACCATAACCGAACTACTTTTATACTATTTATAAATCTCATCTATTAACCATTCATACTTATTCAAAAATCTCAATTAAAATGCCGAAATCCAATTTATACTTCATTTTAAGACTTATAAAAACTCATTTTATAATTCCAATATTTGATTTATAAATATCAATTTGTATAAATCTTTTTATACAAATGGTTTATAGTTATTCAAAAATCCCAACTTAAACCATTTTATAAATAAATCGATTTTTATGTCAAAAATGACACTTTGGTTATATTCCACTAAAAATTATAACTTTTATAACTTTAAAATTTTAACGTTTATAAATCAATTCAAAAATTCCATAAAACGTATATTTTCAAAAATCACTTTAAAAATCCTTTTAAAGTATAGTCGTTATTTTTAAACTTCAAAACTTGAATCCGATGATGCAACAGCACTAATTAGTCAATCACAACAACAAACATCATATATCAATATGATAACAGAATATACATCAATATCTGTAAATAAATAAATACTGGTGAGGAATCCAGTTGGATCCCTCCAACCTGTTTCCCTGCATCCACAGATGTTAGCACAATACCCATTCCACTTCGAGGTGGAATATCGCGGTATATGGGTTTTATAAAAATCATCCGCTTACTAACGGCGCAATAGGGTCTCATCCGCTATACGAGGCGGGAAATCAATCGATCCAATATATACATATGCCAATATGTATATATTGCTATATATATATAGATATATCATACTATATCTAATATCACATCCAATAGCAATCATCAATCAATAACTGTAAATTCAAATTTCATTTGAGTGAGAAAAATCTAACCTTAGCTTTTAATTTGCATTCCATTTCCATCTTGACTCGATTATCTTGATTTTTAACCTTGTATAAATAATTTTATACAATTTATTAATATTCGAACAAATCAAATAATCCAATTGCCATTTTAGAATTTTAATCCAACTAATAATAATTATTATTTTTTCTCTTTTTAGGAACTAAAATAGATCAACAAGTTAATAAAACAAATAAATCACCATAAACTATTATTTAAAATCAACTTATACAAATGAATTTAATATATATATATATAATCCAAAACCTGCCCTCATATTTTCTGTTTACCTTTGTATAAAATAAAACAGGTTTGTGTACCTATGTATCTATATTCTTTTCTGTTTTAAACCTTTACATTTTATATCTACATATATATATACACTTATTATATTAAATTCAAAAATAAAACAGCCTATAACTTAACTGTAAATATACTTCTTGATTCACTATATATATACACATATATAAAATAAATGAACTGTGTGTGAATATGTATAAACTTGAGGTAATTATTTTTCTTTCTGTATAGAAATCCTTCTAATTATATATGTTTACAAATTACATTTAATTGATATAGAAATAAAAAAACGAGATTACCCTCACCTCGCAGTCTGGACTTCGTCGAACCCTACCCACTGCCTCGAAGGAATTCGCAGCCATCACCATGCCAACGCGAGCCTGAGATCGAAACCTCCAGATCCATCACGAACGAGCGTCTTGAGAATTTCCAGATCGAAACCCCTTCTTCGTCGAGCCGCTGGATCACCATCGCGAGCTACTCGCGAAACCTGATAATCGCCAGAAGCCTAACTCACCGCCTTCTCCCAAATCGTGCTTGCAACATCCTGAGACCCAAACCCTAACCACTTCATCGAACTCGAACGAGTTTATTTCATTCTGAGAAGGGAACCGCTAGTTAGAGAGTTGAAAACGGGACGACTTGATTTCGTGAATTTGATTTGGGAAAGAACGAGCGGCCATTTATTTTCTTCTGATTTAAACGAAGAGATCTTGTTTTTGAGCGAAATAATTTCGTATAAGATTTGTAAAGGGATGGGGAGACAAGGAGTACTCGACTTTGCAGAGAGAACGTGATTTTTCAGAGAAAAGATCGTGTGTCTTACTTTTGATATCGGCAAAAGTTTAAATTTTAAAATTTAAATTGAATTTGATTAAATTTTAATACGTTTATTCACCGTACGGTTACATAACAACTCCAAATGCTACGAAATTTGAAATCCGGTAATAATTCAATATTCTGGATCCAATGGAACTGGTTTTGTCGAATTCCGAGACTGTGCCTTGGACTGCTATTTTTAAATATCAATTCGAACGATAAAATTTCAAAACTGAACAGAACAATTTCAAATTCGATTCTGAAGCTTCTATTATCTTCAGTATCATCAATACGAATTTTAAAAGCTTTTGAAATATTTTTCTTCAGCTTAAAATTGAAGATTCAAAATTATTATTCAATTCAATAGATTAAATTTTATAATTAAATCGCCAAATTTCAAAGTTATATCGGGGATTCAAATTAAATCATCGTTCAAATATTTAAAATTAATTAAATATTTTGAATTTAATTTGTTCAAAATTCTGGGTCGTTACATCGACGAAGCTAGAGAAGTCCGAATTTGGAAAAACGAACAATGGCGTCATGCTCAAAAGATGGTTTAGAATTTTTCTATGTAAAAATATTTAGGTTCCGAAAATATTTTATTTTCATTGCTTTTAACTGGTTAAATTGAAGTGAATTTACGCGCGAAATAAACTTTCATATTTTCGGTCAATAATTTACCAGTTGCTATGTTTAATTAGACGCATTCCAAATTTCAAGTTTTTATTCAAAATTTTATCGTTTAAAATTTCACAAAATTTCAATTAATAACGTTATTAAAACTATTTAAATTTACGGGTCGTTACAATCACTCAGTCTGACCCGAGCGTAAAGCAAAACACAAAACACTCGAGTCGGGACATACATACTTATACAATGTAAACCAACTCAAGTGAACTGTAGTAAAAGTAGAAGTAACTTAAAGAATGCTTGGGATCGCCCATTCTTTAAGGATCCGTTAAACTATCTACTATGTAGTAATATTCGCTATTATAATAATGTCTAATATAAAATAAACATACTTTTTAATAGCGTCAAGGGGTTACCCATATAGCTCTTAACACGTAATAGTCCCAGTAGTCTATCTAGTATTAGCATACTCCCAAAATGGGGGCTACCCTCGATACTCCACAGGCTACATGAGAAATCACAAATCGTAGTAAAGCTCGATATGGTAGGTGACACAGCACAACTAGGCAATGCCAGGGTAGATATACCAATTACGCATCCGGACTGGTGGTGACGCATAGCAGCCACTACCGCCCACCTCGAACAACACTCCCAAATCAAGGGTGCGCACCAAATCAATCACAAGTAATAGAATGGTATCGAAGAAGTGTGTCCGATCAGAGGTGCTACCTCCTTGGTCCGTCAATCGCTCCTGTTTTAGCCACCTTATGCCAACTCACGGGAGTTGGGTCCATGTATATACCTTAGGATCGTCGCCACCATCCTACTTCATTCTGGAAACTCCACCGCGTACACAGTTGTTAAAGTGGTTTTCGGTATCGACAGAGAGTATGTCCATATCTGATCCCGGTCTCTTTAACAACCAATCGTTATTATAACCCGTGGTTATAATTTTAAAATAATATTTTATACTTCAAAATAGAATATCATTTCAAATCCAAATCTTTATCAAAATGAAGATTAAATCAATTCTAAACCATTTCAATATATTTAAAATATCATATCATTTCAAAACTTTATTTCAAATCATTTCAATATATCAAAATATCATATCCTTTCAAAACTTCATTTCAAATCATTTCAATATATCAAAATATCATATCTTTTCAAAACTTCATTTCAAATCATTTTAATATATCAAAATATCATATCCTTTCAAAACTTCATTTCAAATCATTTCAATATATCAAAATATCATATCTTTTCAAAACTTCATTTCAAATCATTTTAATATATCAAAATATCATATCCTTTCAAAACTTCGTTTCAAATCATCATTTGAGTTCAAATCCAAATATTCAACTTTAAATACCTTTTTAAATTCAAAGATATCATTCATTTATTATCATTTCAAGTCACCTTTTAAATAGTTTATATTCCAACAAATTAATTCATCTAAACCATTTAAAAGTGTAATTATTATACATTCAAATCAAATATTAAAATTTCCAAAGTTTCAATTCAATTCAATCATTTATTTCAATTAAATTTCCACAGACCATTTCAAATCTTATAAATTTCAAATATAGATTTAATCCACAAAATAACTATTCAAATTATAAAATAAATTCCAAAGCTTTATTATCCTATATTTCATAAGTCCAATATCTTTTAAATAGATTCAAATTACAAGTAAACCAAATATTTTTCATACTAATATAAACTTCAATTATTCATTCCAAGACTAGTGCGAACCCATGCTTCACACACCGATTGGGAAAAAATATTATAGTTGCATAGGCCATATCAAAATATTGTATTTGCACATGGACATATTTTTGATAGGGAACTTTTGGCACAGGTCCTTATTAAGTTTCAAAATTCACGAAAAGTCCTTCACTAAATTTCAGTATAAATTAGGTCCCTGTTTTTTATTCACGATTATTGCAGAGCATGATGCAACATTTCATAAAAGTTGCTGACATTTCCGCAACATTTCTATACACTGTGAACATAGTGTATGAAAGTTGCTGAAATATCAACACTTATTTATAAAAGTTGCTGATATTTCAGCAACATTTATGTACACTGTGAACACAGTTTATGAAAGTTGCTGAAATATCAGCACTTATTTATAAAAGTTGCTGACATTTCAGCAATAATTTTTCTTTGTTTTTACAATAAAACTTTGACACAGATAGTTGCTGAAATATCAGCACGTATTTATAAAAGTTGCTAACATTTCAGCAATAATTTTTCTTCGTTTCCAGAAAACAGGGACCCGCTTTACAATGAAACTTTGACAAGGGCCCGCTTTACAATATGAAAGTATGATAGGGATGTCTCCCTAATTTCCACTTTTTGATAACTATTGCTTATGTTTAAATGATTATCTTAATTCTTAGCGCTTGTTATATCGTTTGGTCAAAATCTGCAATAGTTTGCTGGTATTTGCTGCATTAGTTATTATAACATGCCCTATACTACATTAAACATTCATTACCGATGCAATAATGAATGTATCAGTAAATTAATAAAAAGGAAAATATATAAATCATGTTGGTATTTAAACAACAGGATACTAAGTAGAGTGATACATGTGTGCAAAACAAAAATATTACATAAAAGCTTGGAATGTGGATCCAGTCCAGGAGCAATATTGTACTAAGTTCAAAAATAATAAACTAAGATACATCATCATCAGTAGATAAATTACTCCACTTATCATATTGTTTATGAAATATGATACTATGGTAAGTTACCAAATAAGAGATACTCTACTCTATAGAGGACAACATATATGCATTTAAAGTATACCTATTTTCTAATATGTAATAAATTGATCACAATAAAACTAAAATCTTAAATGTAACGGTCTTGACGTCCTTCTTCTTTAAATAATAAATGGAACAACCTGTAATGATAAATAAAAAATCTAGCATAAGAGTAGACTGAAATATTATACGGTTAAAAAAATCACATGAATGTATGGAAAGTGGTACGATATAAAAATAATCGTATAAATCAACTAAGATTACTAAAAAATATAGCCTTTATATAAGTATAGCAATAAAAATCTATAAGCCAAATTGTGGAAAATACCTTACTTATAGAACCTAACATTTCCTGAAGTCATG
Organism: Allium fistulosum; assembly: GCA_030737815.1. NCBI lineage: Eukaryota > Viridiplantae > Streptophyta > Magnoliopsida > Asparagales > Amaryllidaceae > Allium > Allium fistulosum. Next base: position 967,770,767 of record CM060908.1, on the reverse strand, counting down.
AAAACGTTTTATATGTATCTTGCAATTCTGCCAACAAAGCAAGTCATAGTTTAGTATAGAAAATATCATATCACATTATAGGTCGGTATAATAATGCTGGGAAGCAGAGGAACAATGTCTTTAGGAAAATAATTTGTCAAAATTCGAAATTAATGCATAAAAACTGAAAATAGTCATATTAGTAAAGAGCAACAACATTTGTTAATAACCGTATCCTAATCATTAGATTTATGAAAGCATTAAATTTCCGAACAAAGTGCAAAACATTTATGATGACCTTATGTTGATCAAAAGTAAAGGTAGTTATGATAATACATTCAGTTTAAAAAAGATAAAATCAAACAAAAAATGCGAAGGATGGTTGGTTTCTGTAGGCTATCTATCACATGCATTTGCATGTGCGCTATTGTAGATAGTAAAAACAAAGAAATATTTACTATCTAACGGCACAGTTGTAGCAAAAAATTGAAAACAAAAGGTAATTCATATAATTTCGAACCTCTGCATTTTAATTTTTTATTATTATATTATCTAGCTGTGTTTAAAATATATAGTTCTTATATTTTTTGACTTTAAGCATATACCAAAGTACAACAGGATATACTACAACATTTGAGGCTACATATACATGATCAGAAAGTGTGATTAATATAGTATTATACTATTTTTAACCACATAAGTGAATAGCATCAGAAAACATTATCATAAATGAAAAAAACGACTAAATATCCACATGACCATGTTTCATACAGGTGAACTACTGTAAAAAAAAGGAATAGAATTAAGTTTTCCAAATAAAAATTAAGATCGATAACCCAATAATCATAGGTTCAAACTTTATAGTATGCATGAGAGGAAGCAACAGAAAATAGTTAGAGATCATATTCAATCAAACCTCACTAAATCATTACTTTATATAGATCAATGTGAATGAATATTATGAATATATCTGCATATATATAAATCAATATTGATGAACATTATGATTACTGCTACTGAACGTATTGAAATACCAATGATAATCGATCAGAACGAAAGCAAAACAACAATCAATTAGGGGAAACAACAACAGCGTACCTGAAACATAGGAGATGAAAAGATTCAGTTCTTCAACTATGCTGGTTGAAATTTGCAAATGTAAAATTTTTTATGATGGCTAATTAGGAAAAAGGTGCTTGAACTGGCTGACAATAAAGGATAAGAGATGAGAATCAATAGGAAGCAAGGAAAAAGCTAGCACCATATTTTGTTTTATATACAATAGAATAGATTAATACAACTTTTACATCCACTTCAAAGAAGTCGGTACGTTTTGACTGCACTGAAGTGTTTTTTGTTACTGAGGTGAAATATTACTCAAGCTTAAACGGTGCATAGGATGAAGCCTAAAGATGGAAATAGCTAAAAGTGTCGGCTCTTAGTACATGTTGTTCACATAGTCAAATTGTTTCAATTTTTGGCACTGAATGCTATCAATTTTAAATCAAATCTTATGTCATATTACTATTTGTAATTTATTTATTATCTACCTGCAAGTAAATAAATAAAATCCAAAAGGGAAATATGACGTATAATACATACGTTGATTATGTTCCAACATAAAAGCTCACATATTAAACTATACATTATAAATTATGATAGGTAACAAAATGATGCGATTGTAATAAGAACATAATCTAAATACACCCAATCAGTGGGTCAAAATACTCGATTAAAAATCACTACATGCTTAACTTGGAAAGTTGGATATTTTAGATATTCCTGGGATCGACTCGTAGATCTCATAATCCCCCTAACTCCATTCCACTGGTCATTCCAAAAAAGCTCAAAAAATATAATCATCTAACACTAGTTTACTAATCTCTGCAATGAACATGATAACTATTAATAGCCTGCCATTATTGGCATAAAATTCAAACTTTATTTGATTTTCTCACCATAGTGGAAGGCCCACGTTGATTTGCGTTGTTGGCCATGGCAACAAAAGGGAAAGATCTGGAATGATGGTGATTAGTTTGGGAAGAAGAAGAGAGTGTTAGTTGTGTGTACGTGCATATATCAGCTCTGGAATACAAGATTGCTCAAAAGAAAAGAACAGAGGTTGGCAATTTTTCAAGAAAATCAAGAAACAGGGAAAAATTCGCTGTGACTCGAAGGAAGGGTGGGGACAATAAGGGTTTTTCTCGAAGGAAAATTGGGAAGTTTTTAGTGGGGAATATCAAGAATGGAACAAACAGTTTTCAAGAACAAAATTAACTTGCAAGGAAAGAAATTTAATGCTGATCAGAGATTTAAGCTACAGATTGTTAAAAATAAGGCCAATGAGTGAGAATTACAACAAAAAAACTATGGGATCAAACTGGCAAGGAAACAAGAACTGAAAAAATAAAGCAATTGAAACTTCTGAGAATTAAGTAAGAACTGATCTGAACATAATGGCAAGAAGTTGTAACAGGAGAACTATTAATTGCAATTAAAGTGAACAAGAAGAAGAACTCAGATCAGATTAGAACTATAACCAGCAACTAATAGAACCAGCAACAAGATTGACAAAGAAAGAACAAATGAACAAGAATTATTAAAGAAGAAAATGAACTAAAATTAAATTGTACTGGAATTAAAAGAAAAATGTAAATGAACTGAAATGAACTGCAGCCTAAAGAACTGAGTTGAACGAAAAAGTGTTTGCTTCAGATTTCTTCACTCTCAATTACAAGACACACACTAGTATTTATAGACCAGTACAACTCATTTGCACTCAGCCCAATAACAACCCAATTACGGATACATCAACTTGTACACTGATACACTCGAACAATTACATTTATAGACCAGTACACACATTCCTCTTCTGCCAGTTCCTTATGCTTCCATTTCCTCATACAAGCCCACTACTTCTGATGATCTTCAGCTAATTCCAGAGAACATTACTCAGTCGAAACAACTTCTTCTTCCCCAGTCCTCTCACAGCAGTTTTTGTTTGCCATAATAATGGCTACCAAGTTTGGGTTGTTACAACTCCATTCCCCTTAAAACGAACCTTGTCCTCAAGGTCGAGTTGTAGCAAAGGAGGTGGCCATGGTGGTTTATGTGAGCTCCCATTGAAGATAGCATCTTTACTAACTAAAGAATTGCATCCATTAAATGGTTTTCTGAGAGTAGACTAGAGAGCAGCTTTTGGTGTATCAACTGTTAAATTGGATGTTTGTGAATCAAAACCCTTATTAGTAGCTACATTCTAGCAGCGTTGATGCATTGGTTCATTGTTACTTTTGAGCTCAGCTTGTTCTTCGGCCTTTCTTTGTTCTGTCATACCAGTGGGTTTGGATTCTTTCCCGAAATTCAAATCTGAATGTTGTTCGATGCTAGTCTCTGCATTTTGTTCAATGCCTACTTGACTATCAGGTGTATCGCCATTCCTTTTATCTTCAATGGAAGGTTTTGAATCCTCAATCCTTACATCAGTTGCATCTTCATCAAGACTAAATTTAATATCAGTGCCACTTTCATAAGTTGTATCAAAACTAGTTCCCAGTCTTTCTTTCTCCTCTTGATCAATATTATTAACCATGATAACATCATTTTGATTAGCCTTATCTTTAACATGATTCATAACTGTTTGCGCCAAAAATGGTCACAAACCCCAAGTGTAGTGAAAGCACCAGCGTATGAATACAAATCAACAGTATTCACACACAAATCACAGATCTAAGCAAATAACAAGCAACAATCCAGAAATAATGAACAGTGACACGCAATTTATAGTGGTTCGGCTATCTCCGGCCTACGTCCACTTCAAAGTTTTTATCTTTTTATTGCTCGATGCTTGAAGATTACAATTTCTTATCGCGTAATACAACAGATTTTATGAGTTAAGTCTGAATCCAAGGAAGCGGTGGTGATCTGGAGTAAATCTGGCAGAATCTGGGCGCTCTTTAGCTCTCAAAAATTGTCCGACCTCTTTTCTGAATGACCAGGGGCTCTATTTATAGGTGTAGGAGGCTGATATTTCGCCTAAATTTAGGGGAGACCAGTTCTGGCACGTGAGGGGGCCCGCATGGCCGAAATCTGGAGATCCGGGCCCACTTTGGGATCGATTCGACCCTTGGTTCGAATCGATCAAGAAAGAGTCCAATCGAGCTGAAATTTGGTGTGGACATTCTTCATCATGTGTTTAAGCTTCTGTGAAAATTTCATAGCATTTGGATGTGTAGATCTCAAGTTATGATCGATTCAAGATTGCATTTCTGGTTGACTGGCTTGGTTCGAATCGATCTGGTTCGAATCGATTCGTTCGAATCGATCCTCTTGCACGCGAAGACAATGGCGTGGTGCGCATGCTTCGGGTCAACCCTCTTTTATCTCCGAGTTTTACTGAGTCGTACCCGGGGTTTTAGCTGTGTGGACTAGGTGGATTCGAGACTATCGATTCGAAGACGCGCTTCCTTCGAATCGATTGAATTCGTGCTCCTTCGTATCGATCGTGGAAGGTCATTACCGATCGATACGAAGCATCCTCTGTCTTTGGGATTCGAAGACAATAGCGGCATGGAGTCGAAGCTGAACTACACCTCCTGGATTCGAAGCAAGGCTACACCTCCTGGATTCGAAGCCCCTTCTTTTTATGGAATCAAGGTGTAGAAATTCGTTGGATTCGAACAGGGGCGAACTCGATGGGTACGAAGTCGATGGAGTCGACCTTGATGGATTCGAATGGATTTTACTCTGATGGATTCGAACGACATTCCAACCTCATCGATTCGAACATAGGGTCCTTTTATGGATTCGAGGCAACACATGTTTGATGGATTCGACCTTATACCACCTTATCCATCTTCTTTTGGTGATGTCTTGAGCATACGAACTCGGATTGACTCGAAACTTGGAACGTTGTTTCATCTGGCCTTACTTGACATGTCTCATTAATTGCAGCCCGATCCGGACTCGGACAAAATTCATCGATATCCATGGTAAATCTGCGATGCACAATCGATGTTCATGACTAATAATCATTGATTTTCAGTTAATCTTTGGATATCTCGGCTTTGCCAAAAGTTGGGATAACATTTTGCCCCCCAAAACATGCCTTTTGTTAAAAGGCGTGTTTTGATCAGTCTCAAGTTAAATGCAGTGAGTTCATGTGTTTCTCATAGCTTATAGCATTTTTAATCAAGTCCATGGCTGTTCGAAGCCGAATTGTTATCAATTATTTTTTTTTGTGGAAGTTAAGAATGAAATTCTACGGTCTCTCCGTACTATTGATGGTCACTCCGGAACCTTGTCAAACCCATTCTAGATTTAGCGATTTAATAGAAAGATCCTATTGCGCTCCGGCGTTGCTTTCTATCCCTTGCACTCTGGCCCCAGCTAGGGCGTATAGCGATGTCTTGGTCATTCGGGACCGATCGTAGCCTCTATGGGCTCTTACTGGATCCCATCCTATCACTCTCCGGTGAAGGGGAAACAACGATGAGTGAGCTGATCCTGTCGCTCTCCGGCGAAGCGGCTACACCCCCTGCACTCCGGTTCAATGTTTCTGAACATTAAGCGATGTCATGACCTGAATCGTCGGTCGATCACAGCCTCTCCGGGCTCATGCTGGGTCCCATCCTGTCACTCTCCGGTGAAGGGGAAACAACGTTAAGTGAGTCAATCCTGTCGCTCTCCGGCGAAGCGACTCACCTCCTGCACTCCGGTTCAGTGAATCTGAACATTAAGCGATGTCATGGCCTAAATCGTGGGCCGATCATAGCCTCTCCGGGCTCTTATCGAATCCTGATCCAATCACTCTCCGATGAATAGGAAACGATGCTTAAGTGAGTTGATCCTGTCGCTCTCCGGTGAAGCAACTCACTTCTTGCACTCCGGACCCTGCCTCTCCGGGTAGGATCATAAAGCGATCATGTTTATATTGATATTTAATGTTTATCCTTTAACTCTCCGGTCAAAGGTTTATTTCAATAAATGTTTCTTTATTAAATTCAAATCCTAGATGTTCAATCTCAAACACCAGGAATAACAAGACAATGCCTCTCCGGGCGGAGCGGTCTATTACCATCTCAGAGCATGCCTAGGGATCTCTCCGGTTCCCGTACATGAGTAAGTGGAATAGCCGTTTTATTTTGAAATCAAATCTAAGGGAACTAAGTGACCAAAGCTCATATCCTGAACTTGGCCCTTGCCATCGTGATCAGTTGATGACGAGTCGTGATCCCGATCCAGGATCATTCCTGTTAGGTTGGGGCGGTAGTTGTTCAGGCCTAACCGCCGTTGTACGTTCTCTGACATACTGTGGCAATCTACCACTCCTGGCATGTTCTTCCACCTCATCCTTTAGGTGGCGGCATTCATCGGTAGTGTGCCCATCCAGCTCATGGAATAGGCAGTATTTTCCGGTTCTACGTTCCCACTCTGTGGGATCTCTCCTCGGTGGTTTTCGATAGGGGAGTTGCCCCCGAGTTTCGGTGTAAATTCGTTCCAGTCCTGCCACCAAGTCTGTGTATTGCCTGAATCTGGGCTCTCGGAATTTCTTCCGTTTATCAGGACCATCATGTGCGTCATCCTTCTTTCTCTTTCCTTTGTCTGCCCTGGACTGTTCCGTGGCGGTTCCTTCGCCTTGTGCAACATTAATTTCCTGCCTCTCGGCTCGTGATTCTTCTAACCGAATGAATTTTTTGGCTTCATGGAAAAACTCTCCAAGATCTTGCGGTGGATCTTTAGTCAAAGAGTCTTTGAATTCGGTACCTTCCCCAACTCCTGCCACTACCGCCATCAGAATCATTGATGGATCCGGGTGATCTACAGAAGCCACCGTTGCATTGAATCGTAGTAGAAAATCTTTTATGGACTCTCCGGTCCTTTGATTTATTGAAGCTAGAGTCATCACACTCTTGGGCCGTGTTACGTGGACCCTGAACTGTCTCATGAAGCAATCCACAAGCTCGCCCCATGTTCTGATTGATCCAGTCTCTAACTGTCTGAACCAAAGTGCAGCCAAATCTGATAAAAATAAAGGGAAACATCGTGCCATCACCACCTCGGATGCTCCAAGTACTTCCATGTGTCTAATATATTTGGTAATATGCATGGTTGGATCCGACTTCCCGTCATACGAATCCAGCATTGGTAGTTTGAACTTTGGAGGGTTCCTTGCATTCCTTATATTCGGAGCGAACGGACTCCGACTAACTTCTTCCAATCCTCCTCCTGACAACCCTCCTCTCATGAGTCGTCTCACTAGGCCAATCATTCTTTCATCTCCATCTAGGGGTTTCCCCTTGTCATGTCTCTGTCTTGCCCTCCGAGTCTTGTAGGGAATTCTGGTACGTACTCTTCGGGTGGCTCGTTAGCATTTGTGTTGGCCCTAGCCGGTTGAGCTCCTTCCAAAGGTCCTTCTGCGTTGGATCCTGCGGGCCTGCCCCCAAGCCCTTGTTGATTGCCTTCTGGTTCTGTATTCTGTCCTACGTTGGGTTCCATAGCCCTAGCTCCTTGTTCCACATTCACAGCCGTTGTAGCTGGTTCTGGGTTTTGTGTTCCTGCAGCTCTCATTTGTTCAAAGAAATTCTGTAGCGTCTCTTGTTGGCTTTTCATCATTCTTTCCTGCATTTGGTTATTCATAGCCTCCATCTCTTCTCTAGTAATGTAGATCGAAGCTTGTCCTTCTCCAGCGCCAGAGGATGCTTCTTTACTTCCTCCCTGTTGGCTCCTCTCAGCTCTTTGTTTTTTACTTGTTTGTCAAGTCATTGTAGAGTCAAATCTGAATCCTTAAAATTTCAAATCTAAACTTTGAATCTGGTGTAGCGGGTGCTAGTCCCTCTCAGTGAAAGCACCAAAGTGTTTGCGCCAAAAATGGTCACAAACCCCAAGTGTAGTGAAAGCACCAGCGTATGAATACAAATCAACAGTATTCACACACAAATCACAGATCTAAGCAAATAACAAGCAACAATCCAGAAATAATGAACAGTGACACGCAATTTATAGTGGTTCGGCTATCTCCGGCCTACGTCCACTTCAAAGTTTTTATCTTTTTATTGCTCGATGCTTGAAGATTACAATTTCTTATCGCGTAATACAACAGATTTTATGAGTTAAGTCTGAATCCAAGGAAGCGGTGGTGATCTGGAGTAAATCTGGCAGAATCTGGGCGCTCTTTAGCTCTCAAAAATTGTCCGACCTCTTTTCTGAATGACCAGGGGCTCTATTTATAGGTGTAGGAGGCTGATATTTTGCCTAAATTTAGGGGAGACCAGTTCTGGCACGTGAGGGGGCCCGCATGGCCGAAATCTGGAGATCCGGGCCCACTTTGGGATCGATTCGACCCTTGGTTCGAATCGATCAAGAAAGAGTCCAATCGAGCTGAAATTTGGTGTGGACATTCTTCATCATGTGTTTAAGCTTCTGTGAAAATTTCATAGCATTTGGATGTGTAGATCTCAAGTTATGATCAATTCAAGATTGCATTTCTGGTTGACTGGCTTGGTTCGAATCGATCTGGTTCGAATCGATTCGTTCGAATCGATCCTCTTGCACGCGAAGACAATGGTGTGGTGTGCATGCTTCGGGTCAACCCTCTTTTATCTCCGAGTTTTACTGAGTCGTACCCGGGGTTTTAGCTGTGTGGACTAGGTGGATTCGAGACTATCGATTCGAAGACGCGCTTCCTTCGAATCGATTGAATTCGTGCTCCTTCGTATCGATCGTGTAAGGTCATTACCGATCGATACGAAGCATCCTCTGTCTTTGGGATTCGAAGACAATAGCGGCATGGAGTCGAAGCTGAACTACACCTCCTGGATTCGAAGCAAGGCTACACCTCCTGGATTCGAAGCCCCTTCTTTTTATGGAATCAAGGTGTAGAAATTCGTTGGATTCGAACAGGGGCGAACTCGATGGGTACGAAGTCGATGGAGTCGACCTTGATGGATTCGAATGGATTTTACTCTGATGGAACGACATTCCAACCTCATCGATTCGAACATAGGGTCCTTTTATGGATTCGAGGCAACACATGTTTGATGGATTCGACCTTATACCACCTTATCCATCTTCTTTTGGTGATGTCTTGAGCATACGAACTCGGATTGACTCGAAACTTGGAACGTTGTTTCATCTGGCCTTGCTTGACATGTCTCATCAATTGCAGCCCGATCCGGACTCGGACAAAATTCATCGATATCCATGGTAAACCTGCGATGCACAATCGATGTTCATGACTAATAATCATTGATTTTCAGTTAATCTTTGGGTATCTCGGCTTTTCCAAAAGTTGGGATAACAATAACTCTACCAGCTTTGTCAGCCTCAGCACTATTTTCAAATACAGTTTGTGGAGATTGCTCAACATTAACTTGAACACCCTTGTCACTATTTTCTACTTCTTTCGGTACATGGTGCTTTACATACACTTTGTCAGCTTTTGTAGGTTCAACAGCTTTAACTGATCCACCTTCATCAATCTTGTCCATTTCAGAATCATTACAAGGATCTACTCCAACATTAGTAGCTTCTTGGAACTGCTTAAATTTGCTAAGATACGCCTTTTCAGTGTAATTTTGCTTCAGACTAGATTCTTCATTACAACCAGAATATAGTTCATATCTTCTCCTTTCGAGCAACTTGTCAGTTGTTGGATTATTTCCTTCTATCAAGTTTTCAAGGCTGCTTTTGCCTTGCATTTTTTGTTGATAAGAATTGGGCATCTGAATATTTTTTTTTGTTGATGTACTGCTATCAAGAATTAAATGGAGCATTGCTGCTTCATCAATTGTAGTTAGCTTTTTATTCTTCTGATTGTTGAGCCATTCGGCTTCAAAGAATCTAGCTAAAAAAATTGCTTCTCTGAAATCTACAGGTTTGCAAGCCAATACTTCATCTCTAATGTCCTCTTTAAATCCATCCAATAATTTCTTTAGTTGTTTTTGGGTCTGATTCTTGATTTGCTGCAAATCTTGGACATAAGATGAAACTGATCTTGCTAATGCTTCATATGGCATCTCTACCTCCTCGTGATTAAATCTAAGTATAATTTCTTCCTTGAATACTTCCCATGACCTGTGATTTTGCACACTCTTCGTATACCAATTATACCATCGCATTGGCTCCTTATTGAGATAAAATGAACAAAAATCCACCCAAAATCTTTCTTCTATTTGTTGAAAACTTAAGTATTGCTCAACCTTTCTCAACCAGTCTGTCACTTTCTCTTCATTAGAGAACACTGGATAGTCTAGTTTCATTGTAGGGTATGGGTTAGGATAGGGATTGTAGTAGTTTATGGTGGAATATTGCTCTCTGGGTGCTTGTAGAGGTTCAGGTGGGTACAATGGGGAATTTATGAAGTCTGGAGCAATTCTAGGTTGTGGTAGAACATTTCTTAGTGGTGGTACAACATTTCTTGGTGGAGGCGCAGCATTTCTTGATGCAACATTAGTGGCTTTTGGCTTTGGGGTTGGGATTGTTATGGCCGGAGGTGCATATGGGTAATAATTTAAGGGTTCAGGCTGCTGTAGTTGAGGTGGATACTGAAATCTTGGATTAGCAACTATTGATTCATTGCTTGAGTTATTGTTGAGGCTGGGATCAGGCTGGTTGTCAGTGGTTAACCCAGCCGGCTGCTCTGATACCAAATTGGAAGGCCCACGTTGATTTGCGTTGTTGGCCAAGGCAACAAAAGGGAAAGATCTGGAATGATGGTGATTAGTTTGGGAAGAAGAAGAGAGTGTTAGTTGTGTGTACGTGCACATATCAGCTCTGGAATACAAGATTGCTCAAAAGAGAAGAACAGAGGTTGGCAATTTTTCAAGAAAATCAAGAAACAGGGAAAAATTCGTTGTGACTCAAAGGAAGGGTGAGGACAATAAGGGTTTTTCTCGAAGGAAAATTGGGAAGTTTTTAGTGGGGAATATCAAGAATGGAACAAACAGTTTTCAAGAACAAAATTAACTTGCAAGGAAAGAAATTTAATGCTGATCAGAGATGTAAGCTACAGATTGTAAAAAATAAGACCAATGAGTGAGAATTACAACAAAAAAACTATGGGATCAAACTGGCAAGGAAACAAGAACTAAAAAAATAAAGCAATTGAAACTTCTGAGAATTAAGTAAGAACTGATCTGAACATAATGGCAAGAAGTTGTAACAGGAGAACTATTAATTGCAATTAAAGTGAACAAGAAGAAGAACTCAGATCAGATTAGAACTATAACCAGCAACTAATAGAACCAGCAACAAGATTGACAAAGAAAGAACAAATGAACAAGAATTATTAAAGAAGAAAATGAACTGAAATTAAATTGTACTGGAATTAAAAGAAAAATGTAAATGAACTAAAATGAACTGCAGCCTAAAGAACTGAGTTGAACGAAAAAGTGTTTGCTTCAGATTTCTTCACTCTCAATTACAAGACACACACTAGTATTTATAGACCAGTACAACTCATTTGCACTCAACCCAATAACAACCCAATTACTGATACATCAACTTGTACACTGATACACCCGAACAATTACATTTATAGACCAGTACACACATTCCTCTTCTGTCAGTTCCTTATGCTTCCATTTCCTCATACAAGCCCACTACTTCTGATGATCTTTAGCTAATTCCAGAGAACATTACTCAGTCGAAACAACTTCTTCTTCCCCAATCCTCTCATAGCAGTTTTTGTTCTCCATAATAATGGCTACCAAGTTTGGGTTGTTACACATAGCTCGGGCGAATCTTCATCTTACAAATGACTTACTCGATAGACTATATCCAAGATACGTCAACCTTCACCTTATGCGACTATCAATCTATATTGGTCCTCTTTAATTTAATTAAATTAAAGCTTCATTATTCTAAGAGGTAACAACAATCCATATTCAAAGTTAATTAGTTTAACGATATTACATTGCACACAATGAGTATAAGCATAAAATATTTTGTTATTAGCACTACATATTACTCTCAATACTCATTGGTATTATTTCAAACTGTTAGCATAGAAACATCAAAAGTCAATTTGTTTGCACAAACCTAAAAAAATAATATAATAATAATAATAAAATGTAAGAATGCACGCATATGTATAGCCAATAAAGAAAGTATTTGAATTTTTGTATTTTCTTCAGGTTTATAAAGCGGAGCGTATTGATTGTTGTTGGTGTAGATTTGTAATAATTTCAATTTTAATCTGATTAATTGAACTTGTTAATATTTAAACAATTAGCAGATATACTCACGAATCAAATGAATATTTATGTTTCTCTCTAACAGTCCGACAAACTGATTTGTCATTAAATCCACCATATTAAGTAGCCTTACGAACTAATTTGGCATCCAAACGATAAGCTGGTTCTATAGAAGTTGCTTTTGTAAAAAAAGTACAGTAACGGTGGTGAGGTCTGGAATGCGATAGGTTTTCACCATATTAAGTAGTATATACATAGTTAAATGATCAATATATTAATTATGTTACTTCTGTCAGTAAATTCGGAATAAAGTTACTCACCATTTATACTTGAATCAATCGATAAGTTATGCGTCAATTGTTTCTCATACCATCCTTCTCTTGTCCGTCCTGCAAACATTCAAGAAGAATTTGCAATCGAAACATTTTATGTCTTAGTAGTCATTAGCAAATGATAATACGAAGCTAAATACATTAAATAATGAATGATGAAATTTAGTACTGTGGTTACACCGTGGATATAAGAAAGTAACCAAACATATAGGAAATTTATTTATTTATTTATATGTAATTGTTTGTGTATACGAAATACACATATGGAAGTTGATAGTAGTGGTTATAGTCTCTGCTCTTATATATTTATAGGACATGGTGCCAGTAACCTATCAACTTCGTCTTCAATCCCACTACATTGTCGATGTAGTATGTGAGCTAACCTAAATTTTGTGCGAATCATATTTTGCATGAGATTTTTGCAATTCATTTATAAAATAATGAAATAACAATACTAATATGTGAAATATTTTTAAAAATAGTATACATAATTTATATGGTCATTGTTCTGAGATAAACATAAGTTTATATGAGCTATATAGCCTTTAACTATTAATGCACTAAGTCGGAAAGGTTTGCTAACATAAAGAAAGCAACTATTAATGCACTAAGTCGGAAAGGTTTGCTAAACATAAAGAAAGAAGTTTATTTTAAGGTTGAATAATTGCACTCATACCTTATTTGTATCATGAGTATATTCATGGTTCATACAATGTAACCGTAAACAACTTGGTCGGTATGAAATCGTTAAATTTATAAATGAGTAACTAAGGAAGATATTTAATTAACACCGACAAATGCAATCTTCAAATGATTTTTTTCTTCAAATATACGGTTCAAAAATAAGCTTGGTTTGCATAATCAATAGATATGGTATGAGGAAGAAAATCTTAAAGGAAAGATAGATTTGTGCTAGTAAATGAAGAAATATTGGTAATAACAAACCAATATGAGATTCCTATCTTCAACTTAATACAAAGAACCATGTATTGGTAATTGCAAGATCGTACCTCCCTTTTAGACTTCTTGGGATGTTGCCTAAATGTGGATTTGTCAACAGCTACAAACTCGTTGTATACCGGCAGCTGTCTTGGTCCTTGGTCATTTGTTGATCATGAATTAGTGGATGTATACTGGCAGCTGCCTTGGTCCTTGGTAATTTGTTGATCATGAATTAGTGGATGTTGCCTAGAGCCCCCTTGTAACAATGCAACTCAAGTTTATTAGGTAATTAAAACTCTGTATAAGTTACGGAAGATGTCAACATATGTATTCTATATTTATATATGGAAATAGTTGAGCGCTGAGCCAGATTGTAAGTATGCGAGAATCATATACAAAAACCTTTTAAGGATTTAGTCTGGCCAACACTGCATATATATTCCAGTTATTGTACTACACTCTAAAGATGAATGGATACTACTTCAATGTAAAAGAGACAAATTTGAAGCTTTTTGTAAAATATGTACAAATAAATAGGATATAAATATTTATAAAGGCAACAACACTTCAAAATATATTTAACCTATGTCATGCATGGATCTCAATTAGTGCAACTTTCGGCTGGCTCAACTGATAGAATGATTACATAAATAGTGTATATTATTTTGAAATTATTTGATAATTGTTTTTTTGTCGCAAAAATTTCATGTTCCTAAACAGTCGCATGTAAAATTATTTTCCAAAAACATTAAAACCATACTCATGTTCACTGGTGATTAATAAGGATAATCAAGGGTATAAAACAATGGAAAGAAAATTGAAGTTATTCAAATGGTAAAGAAACAAAATTGAAGTTTAAAATCAAAGTTCGATGAATCAAGTAGAAAAGAAGAAGAATGAAATGGTGACATGGATTTAAAAATTTCCTAGATTAAACTAAACAAAAACATGTATAAAGTGCCAAATAAAAGTAAAATTAGATAAATTTCTTACAATGAATCTGCTAACATGAATCAATGCGGTATAACCATATATAAAAGATAATATGCAACTTCAATTAAAAGAATGTTCGAAATAGATTCCAACACATTCCTATTACACAAAAATATGAGCAAGATATGTTCATTTACCCACTGCACTTTCTGTGTTTTTGGCAAGAATATCTTGCAACTTTTGGATATATATCTCTCAATTCCATACATAACAATTATACTATAGGAAACACTTGTACCAAAAATAAGTATAAAACTAATACAAATCACTTTTATTAACTCAAAGAATACTAAAATTTCTTTATATGAGCTGTAATACAGTAGGACTAATCAAATAAATTATATAATGTGAATAACATTAATCAGTTCATAGAAGGTAATTATCAGAACTTGCCATCTTAATTAATTCATTAATCACTAATAATAATGCGTGAATATAAATAATCTGAACTATACATTCAACGCTTTCAGAGCCAAGGGAAATATATATTTAGCATTTCAAACAAAGGAACCACTATGTTGTTCTGTTTATCTTCCAAAATTAGGCTTTGCAATAATACCATTGGTTACAAATTGCTCAGAGCCTTAATACTCAACCTGCATTGTTATACTAAAGTACATCCATGTGTAATTTAGAAACTATAATAAAATTGATTGGAATAAGTCAACCTACCTAAAAATATTTAGTGAACTACACGTGGTAGAATTCAAACATGATGTATTGGAATATTCATCTTATGATAATAAATATTAGTCAAGCCAATTATTCCCCTTATGTAAATTCATTTATATGCAATTAAAAGATATGAATTCTCTTAATTTCTTAATTTGTTCATGAATCATGATCGACGTATGTAAATATTAAAAATGACATGGAAATAATTGGCTGTTTAAAATTATTACTTGTTGCTTAGATCAAAGGCAAATCAAATAATCACTCTTATATCCCAGGTTGAGAAATGCAGTTTAGTTTCAAATGATGATCAAAGTCCATATTTAAGCTAGCAAAATTAGAATTTCAAATAACCGAAAATAAAAATCAATAGCTATGTGAGTGATAAATTATTATTCAGATTCATTACGGTTATTTTTAATCTAAAATATTATACCAGGACAATACAATCGGTAGTATATAAAATGAAAAACATAAACGGTTTCAAACTAAACTGCAACATGTATTTAGAAGCATCTTCAAATTTGAAACTTTTCTTCAAACGATTAAGCAGTTAAACCAAAGATCTTATAATTTAATAAATCATGAAAGTAAGCATACAAAACATAAATAAATACACAAAAAATCAATATAATTACCGATTTATCACCTATGTATCCATGTTGTTCAAGATCGAACTCTTTCATGATATGAAAACCAAGCATTCATATTTACCAATATGAAATCACAAACTAAATCCTAAGAATTATTAACTCAGACATAAGAAATTCGAGCATTCTGGCCATTATAATTATTGATAAAGAGATATAAATCACATCATATCAGGCATAATCAGCTAATTGATATCTCTTTTGTTATTTGGATTTCTTACTCATGTGATTCCTTTGCTCAACTAATGTCCGATTTTTCCCTCGATCTTATACTAGAGATAACCTATGTGAACTGGACTGTCACATTATTAGAAAAAAGTTTCAACATTTTAATTGAGTTAGGAACTATCTTTATAGTGATCAAGGTTCCTGATGCCAGTTTCAATCATCCTGCAAATTAAGAACAGTTATGTTGACTCAACATGGGGCAGTAACATAACCTCCTCTGTTTTATAAAACAAAGGAAAACACAATTTCAGAAACCTTCCCATGCATAATGACTCAATTACTCTCTTCTCACTATAGTGCACCCATATACTCAATTCTACTTTTGATGATACTTTGGAATCAGTCTTATCTCATAGCTATAATCACTACCTATGCTTAATCCATTAGGACTGAAAAGTGTACATTACAATTTCATAAAAGAAAAAACTTTAGCATTTAAGTTTTAATGATAACTATTAAATTGAAAATGTAAGTCTATGTATGTAGACCTTCTATTTATGTAACACAAAAGAGCTCTATAAACATATGTCCATAGGGTGAAAAATGAATTAGAGTGATAAATGCCATACTAATGAAAAATTTACCGAATAAATTTGAAATTGAGAACAATCTAGACATCTCCTAATGGTCAATTAGAAAGACTAATAAGAAACTAAACTGAAGTTCATTTTCTAGTATAATATTGAGAGCATAATCAGAAAAATGTAATCCACAATGGAACTAACATTGATAAAATAAGTTCACTTAAAATAGCTAACAAATAAAAAGTAGAAGGCAAAGAAAGAGAAATAAAATGCTTTAGAGTTTCTCGACTATGATACATATTATATACCTTTATTTTCTGACCGAGGTATCAAAAATTACTCTCTGCAAACATCAAACTTTAAAATTTTACTTTCATTCATGCAAATTTTACACTTTAGCATAAAATATATTTCTGTGTACTTAATTTAAAAATTGAAAACCAGTATAGCCACTAACAAATTTCCCACTTGTTTCTTTTATCTTTCTTCTCCTTACTGAAAAAAGTGAACAGAGTAAAGAAGAATACCTTAACTGTAGGACTTATCTATGCTAGAGGAAAACATCATCGGAGTTTCGGATTCAACGGGGATTCAAGACGCTGGTTGTAGCAACGTGAAGGCGGGTAGTGGGAATCTCAGGCAAATTAGGCTGCGTAGTTGAAATTAGGGTTAGGGGCAGAATAGATGAAGCTGGAGTATCAGAATCGAAGGGATTAGCAACGTTGTTAGGAGGAACGACCAAGGTTGAAGTGGGTATACCCTACTGTTAACTCCCTTTTAGCAACGACTTACGAGTTAAAAAACTTAAATCCTGTGCACTCAACGACTCACGACCTAATTGCTAAGAAGGAATCTACAGCTTGAACGACTTACGACCTACCGGGTTAAGCAGCTTGCGACCTAGGGGAACTTCGCGACTTAACTACTCAACGAGTTAAAGGCTCTATGACTTGAGAGGGTTTCGACTTAACATGATACGAATCATCAAGTTAACTCTTCTACGACTCAACGAGACAAGCTTTCAACGACTCATGGTCTTACGAGATAAGGAGTATACGACTCATGGTCTTACGAGATAAGGAGTATACGACTCATGGTCTAGACGGTTCAGCGAGTCAAGGTCTATACGAGTCATGAAGTCTTACGACTCATGAAGTCTTACGACTCATCAGGTTCAATGAGTCATGGAGATTTACGACTCATGAGAACTGGCGACTCATGAGGTGCTACGACTCATCACTCTGACGACTCATGAGGATCTGCGACTCATGAGAACTGACGACTCAGGAGGTCCTACGACTCATCAAGTTTACGACTTAAGGGCTATCAAACTGGAATCCAAGGCCCTGGTCTGTGCTACTTTGATCTGATGAGTCGACTACGACTTAGCACTTCTCTTCCAACTGAGCCGCAAGATGGACCATAAGGCGCCCACGAGACATCATAAGTCGAATACGAGTCACGACTTACCATGAGTCGGTCACGACTCATGACTTGGCCAAATTGAAAGCTCAGAAATCTGCTCCTATAAATACCCCATCACTTCCAACATTGAAGGGACTTTTTTTTGGGCAAATCATTTCTACAGCGCCGTTACTCCGTCGAACTCTTCATTCAGTAATCAAGGATCCTTTAAGTATTCGCGACACTGCAACAAGCTTCGAGAGAGATTCTTCACATCCGACATGGATTCATCGAGTTTCACCATCGAAGATTGAGCTAGTAGTCTAGATTGTTTCTTGTGATCGAATTGTATTATTTCCTGAAGAGATTTGTATCAAATTGTAACCGAATCAGCAATAAGAGACTATAAAGTGGACGTAGGCTCAATTACGGGCCGAACCACTATAAATCTGTTGTTCATTTATTGCATTTCTGCTATTTTCCTGCTTAATTTCTGTTCCCGTCACACGGGTGGTGCTTTCACGATCTTATTACACACACCGGGTGTTATTGTTCATATTTTAACGTTAACATTTTGGTGCTTTCACCGAGAAACCAACTCAGGCGATCATCCACCGTTGCTTCGCAAAGATTCATAAAAAGAACCTCTCTTAAAAAACCAGATCGGAGATAATGGCTCCTGGAAGAAGAGGTAGACCCGTTAGATCCGGAAATGCTCACGAAGGGACTTTCGCTTCCCCAACAACAGATCAAGCAACTCCAACCGTTGGAGTCACCAGGGCTGAATTGGATGACGCAGTTTCTGGATTATACCAACAAATTGAAACTCAAAATGCTTTGATGATGGATAGAATAACTGCCCTGCTTGGGGCAAATCGTCAACCAGAAAACCATCAAACCACCCTTCCTGAAACGCCACCTTTCCAAGCTGATGGTTCTAGGCCGCAACCAACTTGTCATGAACATATACCGGGGCAAACTTCCGAGGGAAGAACTGGTGCTTGCCCGGAGGTGTCTTTGAACAATAAAGAGTACCTATCTGAAATGGTTGGCCGCATCATGAAAGAGAGCATGCAAAGGGAAGAGGATGAGGCTGACTGGGGATTTGCGCCAAGCAGAACTCCGTTTACTGAAAGGATCCTGAGAGCAGAATTCCCAAGGAAATTTGCACCTCCTACTATCCAAGCCTATAGGGGAACCACTGACCCTAATCATTTCCTATACAAATACGATTGGCATATGACCGGTGCAAGAGCATCAGACGAGATCAAGTGTCGGTACTTTCCGGTATACCTGGAAGGTGTGGCTTTACTTTGGTTCACAAAGCTTCCAGTTCGGTCTGTAGATAAGTTCTCTGACTTAACACAAAAGTTTAAGGAACAGTTCAGATTGTATGCTTCAAAAGCTAAGGATATAATGTCACTGTCTAACCTTGAACAAGCGCCCGGAGAATCAATCAAATCTTTCTTGAGCCGTTTCAATATAGCTTTAGCCGAAGTAGAAAATGCGGAACCACGCATGATCCTGACTTATTTGATGCGAGCCATTGATAAATCGAGTAAATTTGGAATATGGCTAAAGATGAAGGAACCGAACTCACTTGATAAATTCTATAAAAAGGCCGACGAGTTCATTCGCCTTGAACCTTTCTACGACGTCAAAGGTGGTTGCTGCCCAAACTAATAACAACAGTGTCCCATCTAAGAAAAGAGAATCTGAAAGTCAGAAAAGGGAGAATGAAGGAGGAAAGAACCAGGGAAATGAAAAGAAACCTCGCCGCTTTAATTCTTTGGATTATACCCCTTTAACTGATACACCAAGAAATATCTATTTTACAACAAAAGACGTTGTCCAATATCCTAAGCCACCTGAGATGACGAAAGGTGCAAAGAGTAATGGAAAATTCTGCCAATTTCACAATCAACCTGGCCATGACACTGACCAATGTCGCCAGTTAAAGAAAGTGATTGAAGAATTGGTGGAACAAGGTAAACTCCAACAATACGTTAAGAAAAGCGGAGTCAATCCAACCTCATCCACTCGGGATCAACAACATCCTACCCATCAATCCGATTCTCACAACAACGCTGCAGTGGAAGATTCAGAAAAGCTTGTCATCAATGCTATCACAGGGGGACCATACCCAGCAAGCAGAAGATGGGATGACTACACTTTCTTTGGCATAAAAATCCAAAAGCTATGAATCAAGCATAAATGGAAATCCAGCTTGGAGATTCTGAAGCAATAATAACTAGCATTCATTTTTTACTTAACAGCATTGCTTGAATTTGTAAAGATAATGATGGATGTGTAACTTCTGCATTGTAAACCGCTGAGAAATCAGTGTGACTCAATAATGAAAAAACTATGCATTCTGTGTTTTCTATTATAAAATGCCTGTTATATTTCGATGTGTAAATACTCTAAACGTATTGCTAAAATGTCGATCTAATACTGCAGGTCATTAAAGCAAAGCCCACCCATCGCAAAGCTAAGCGAGTCTTACAAATCATTTATTAAAGCAAAATCCCATACAAGAGGAACTTCACATAAAAAAGTTGACGGCTCCACTGTGTCAAGCCCTCGTTAACTGGTTGCGATCGTTGATATAAAAAGGCATCCAACCAAATAACTTGCGTTTACTCTGTGGAGTCATTCAACAGTAAAGTCTACTTCTTCGGATAAAGCAACTTACTTGCAAAAGAAAGGAAGACGCGCTTGGAAACGATGATAAAGGATCGCAGATTGGCGGATGATGATACAACGTGGAAACAGCCAAAGGGATGTATGCCTCTCAACAAGAAGGCCGAGAGATCCACTAAAGGGACGCCTTCCCAATCGGAAGGAACAAGACCCTCGCTAACTGGTCGTGATGCATCCGACCAGATAGCGTATGTCCGCCTCGTGGATCCACTCGCCCCTGAGACGCAACCTACCTGGCACACCAACCAACCAAAGCCCTCTAACGAGGCACGCCAATAAATGGGAGTGCTTTACTCAACCAAAAAGATCGGTGGGACTACCAAAGGGGCACCTCGTTAATTGATTGCGATCGTTTGTACAAACAAACATCCAATCAAGCAACTTGCGCCTGTCCCATGGACCCCTCCGACCATGAGAAAGTAACTTCCAGGCAATCACAAGCCTTCTTCGGAAGCACAAGCCCTTTTCGAAGGCACAAGCCCTCTTTGGAGGCACAAGCCCTCTTCGGAGGCACAAGCCCTTTTCGAAGGCATAAGCCCTCTTCGGAGGCACAAGCCCTCTTCGGAGGCACAAGCCCTCTTCGGAGGCACAAGCCCTCTTCGGAGGCACAAGCCCTCTTCGGAGGCACAAGCCATCTTCGGAGGCAAAAGCCCTTTTCGGAGGCACAAGCCTTCTTCGGAAGCACAAGCCCTCTTCGGAGGCACAAGCCATCTTCGGAGGAAAAAGCCCTTTTCGGAGGCACATCTCACCCGTGTAGAAGTGCAAAATGCTTCTCTTCGGAGACCCACTCCACCAGAGATGAAATGCCAAAACTGCTTCTCTTTGGAGACCAAAATCGCTTCTCTTCGGAGACCAAAAGACCTCTTCAGAGGCGTACTTCACCTTGCTTGAAGCACCAAAAATAAACCCTTTACTGGGGCACAAAAAAAAATCGAAACCTTCTTCAGAAGCTCATTTCACTGTGCAGGGAAATTCACTTTCAAACAAATAAAAGTGACCATTCCCAAGAGTCGAAGTGTTCTTCAGGAAGAAAAAGAAAATAAAAATTTCTCCAAAGACAAGATATACTCTATTAAAAGCAGAATAATTCTTCCCTGAAAAAGTGGAAAGTTATTCCCTAAAATAAGAGTATCAGTCTTGTGAAAGCAAGAAATATTACAATATACTTGTGGTATGGGGGCAGCATTATACAATTCAGTTACAGTAATAAAAGTAATATACAAGCGACATACCACAAGTTCATTGCAATATCACTTAATAAAGATGTGGAGTAAATGCGTTCTTGAAACACAGACAAAAAGTTCGTACAAATAGAAAGAATCGTTTACTCTACACTTCAAATAAAAAACAGATGTATTCCTACATACACAAGATTTTGTACAAGAAAAATATCTATTTATTTCAACACTGTGAGAAATTTTTTACATTGTACAGGATGTTACAAAAAGAAGCGGAGACCGGTATCCGCACAATCCACGGTCAATACAAAAAGCAGAAAAAACAAAATCAAACTCATTTCCCCTTCTTCCCACCCTTGGAACTTTTACCCGGCCTGGTAATTAGCTTCGTAGGCCGCATCGGAGAAGAAGGAGAAAGAGACTCAGCCGGATCAATCTCTGCCTCATCCCCAGCAGCAGAAAAACTCTTCTTTCCTTTTTTCGAAACCACACGCTTCCCCTTCTTCTTGGAAGAAGACTCACTCCCCGGAGCAAGAAATGTAGAAAACTTTGTGTCATAATCGAAAGACTGCTCCGGGGTCTTCTCGCTATCTTCCAGACCTTCTGCCTTCTGTTCTTCGGAAGTAGGTGGTTCATCTAAACCTTGAAGGACCGCTATTGGTTCTTCCTGTGAACCCGTTTGAGAAGCTGGAAGAG
This sequence comes from Allium fistulosum, assembly GCA_030737815.1. Lineage (NCBI taxonomy): Eukaryota > Viridiplantae > Streptophyta > Magnoliopsida > Asparagales > Amaryllidaceae > Allium > Allium fistulosum. Next base: position 967,748,272 of record CM060908.1, on the reverse strand, counting down.
GTATAACTTGAGGAGGAGGAGGAACGACAGCTGAAGAAGGAAGAATTGGTGCAGTTTCCGGCACGACTGCTGCATAATAAAAGAAATCAAAATCAGTGTTCTCCGAGAAAAAAAAGAAGACCGTGAATCGTCAAAGTTACCTGGAGAAGCCGGTTTAGCAAGATCAATCTCAAATTCCCGAGCTTGGAAGTCCGTCAGTGCCTCTTCCTCTGTAGGGGTGGTTACAGTTTCTTTGTCAACCTTAGCGGGAGGCATGGAATGAGAACTAGAGCCAGTAATATCCGCATGAGCTAAAGCCGAAGTATAAACAGGAGCAATAGGAGGTGTTTCTTTCTCAGGAAGCCTCTCTCCCGTCGCCTCGGCCCGCACTCGGATAAGCTGCTCTTTTCCTTTGGCAAGGGCAGCGCGATCGCTCTCACTTAAGTAGGTAGCTTGAAGATCTGTTTCAGAATATCCGGCACCACCAAATAAGTCAATGATTGCCTCCCAAACTTCCGCCAAGGTGACTTCATATTCTGGTCCCAAAAATGAAAGGCTCCCACGTCCCAGGACACAATGCATATAAAAATCGAACAGAGTCGCGTCAACGGTGGCTATGTTCGCCTTATGGGATTCTTCGGCTGCAGCTTTACCAGAAAGAACATCATCACGTTCTCTTTCAGCCTTCAGTAGCTGGGATTGCAGTCTTATAATTTCTAAATCTTGAGAGCTGACTTTCTCTCGAAGCTGAACAGCATCATCGCGGTATTTTCTCGTAACCTGCTGTTCTGCTTCGAGTTTCACCTCAATATCTCTCTGAGCAGCATGGGCGTCTCGAACTTGTTTTTGAAGCATTTCTTCCTTCTGAGAATAAGAAGTGGAAGAGGTAGCAAGCTCTTTTTTAAGTCTTTCAACTTCGGCTTCGAGCTTCACATAACCATCACTAATGCTTTTCATCTCCGAGTCATGCTGCTTACGCCATTTGTCCCACTCAGATTTATCATTTTCCATGGTCATCATCGCTTCAAGGTTCATATGGTTGACCCTTTGAAGTTCATCAACCAGCTTCTGCCACCCAGACATTCTTTCGATGTCAAGCTTTACAGCATCGACATTTTTCCGCATCGCCTGCTTATCAATGGGGACCAAGTCCAAATCAAAACGCACTCCTTTCAGACACCAATTCGGAAATCGGCTCTGAAGTGTGGGAGGACCATCTCCAGCTTGGTACTGTGGCCTATTAATGATTGTCTGGATGTCAGACTCCTTGAGGGCAGGAGAACCAGAAGATGTATGAGGAGGAATAGAAGCGGTAGTCTTTTCCGAAATGTTAGATGTATCTTTCTCGCCAAGTCTGATCCGTTTGCTGGAATAATCGGAAGTATGACTCTTCCCCTTATCATCATAAGATTTCCTCTTGTAAGGATCGTCGCTTCTGCGGGAAGAGTCACGTCGCTCGTCCCTACTCCCACAGTATTCCTCATCTTCTTTCCGGCGACGCTCTTCATGAGTTCGCCTCTCGTGAGCCTTTCTGGCAGCCCTCTCCTCATCAGTTTCCTTCACAGCACCGATATAACTCCTAAAGTCATAAGCCTCACGGCTTCCGTAACGCTCAAATTTGTTGTAGTAAGAGCCGCTTCGCCCCAACAGAGAACCTGAAATTGAAGAAAAAGACCAGTTTTAGAAATCCTCAAGTTGAAGAGGCTAAGTGCATATAAGTGCCAAGATTCTAAGTGTGTGTGATGTGCAAACTACGCGCATCAGACTACAAACCACTTTTGGGTGTAGATATGGCAATAAGTTATGCGGAAGGCATTGTGGTTTGTTGCAAAGAAGAAGTTGCTTCGACAACAGGAGGAACCACTTTAGAAACATCATCTTTAAAGAGCTCCTGAGAGGTTATCATGATGTCGCTCAGACTGTCAAAAGTATCATCGCCATTGTGCATGGGAGATTTCTCTTATTCAACTTCCACCTCAGCCGTCTTTTCAAGAGTGTGAAGATTTTCCTCCTCTTCAACAACCGGGGCAAGTGCTAACTTATTGGACGGTCCAGCAATGTCGGTAGAAGTAGAACACTTTACCAATGAAGTCTCAGCGGTAAGATCTTGCGATAAAAGTTCTTTTGCAGGAACAGGGGCATTTGACTCCTCAGCAGGAGAATCAGGGACTTCATGTGGCTGAGTGGAACGGGAAGGATGTAAGAGTCCAAATTCGTGGAGGAACTCATCTCTCAATAGAAATTGAACACTCCTCTCCTCAACCGGCACGGCCATAAGCCTCTCAAAGGTAGTCTTGTGACGGGATTCCCTAGAGGGGGAAGGAAGCGCTGAAACAGTAGAAAAAGAAGTTAACACTTGACAATTTGGACTTCAAAGAATTTAGAAAAAACACAGGGAAAAGATAGATAATCGTACTTCCCACTCTCCAAATGGCGTAAAATCCCGGGGGACAACGAACAAAGAAAAACTGGCTCAGAAACCCAGGAACGCTTTCGGGAAGACCAATAATCAGTTTGCGATTCCTGGCACTCCTTACAACTGTGATAGAGGGATGGTCCTTGGTCCTTGTGAATGAGCATAGAAAGCAAATTTCTCCAAAACTGGGAAAACGGTCCAGCATTCTCCTAAAAAGCACACACAGTCCCAGCAGGATGGCGAAGCCATTAGGATGAAGTTGAAAAGGAGAGATAGATAATCGAAGGAGGAGTTCTCGGAGACAGTCATTAAACGGGGGAATCGCTCCACTCAAGCACATTTGGCGGTTCACTGCAATGAAGCCGTGGGGCGGCCTGTCAGCAGTGTCATTTACTCCAGGGAGCAAAGCGTCAGATTCAGCAATGCCAAACTGGGAGCATAGTTGACGGAAGACTTTATGACTCAGGGTGGTAGGAGTCTTTTCTGGGGGATCATTCAATGGAGTAGCAATTGGAAAAGCTTCTCCACTTGGTTCCAAGTCTTCTTGATGAGATGCCATTCTACACAATCAGCTGAATGTTCAAAAGTGAAGGTGCACGTTTCCTAAAAGTGTGAAGTGCTGTGCAAAACTAATGAAAATAAGAAAAAAGCAAGTATAACTGGAATTAAACTAGCTAACAATCAGTCGATTACGAGATTTCAGAACCTGTTAATGCTCAAGTGCAGTGTTAATGCAGACAAATCAGTTTTAGTTAACCATTACGATTTTGCTTTAATACTTCACTTGAGTTAGTTATTGTGTAGCATTTCACTCATACAGTTCATTTAATTCAATCTTCTCTTCATCAACTAATCTGTCATTCGATGTGGGCAGTCAGTGGCAGTATATTCGTCCCAGTATTCTGTGAATGTTGTGTTAAGCAGGTTATTAGCATTAAAGTCAAAACAGTGTGAGAGGTAGCACAACACAGTTCAAATTCAAGAAGTTCAGCCAACTTCTGTGCAAAGTCATCTAAGTCCTAAGTCGTTAAACGACCTATCATGAGTCGGGGCTTTTAGGTCGTATTAGGCGAATCAAGATGTTCGAGGCATGTTCTCTTAAGTCAGATCATTCAAGTCCAAGAATTCGAAGTCATAGAGTTCAAGTTGTTAAGTCGTTCGGACGAGTTACGAGTTACGAGTTAAGGGCTATCTCGTCCACGACCTAGTCTTTCAGATTTGCTTGCAAGATTAAACCTAAGTATTAACTCGTTCACGACCTAAGGGGCAAGCTACGAGTTAAATCAAGTCGTCAGTCCTTAAGTCGCGCTACAAAGAAAAGTTTCAAGTCTGAGTGCAAAAATGCAATGTCCTAGGTCGTTACCGACCTACGACCTACGACCTACTTAAGGTCGTCGAAAGTTAAGTCGCGGTTTCTGTTCAAAGGTGTTAGTTCATTCTCCCCAGTACATCGATTCGCCGAACTCCTAACCCGCTAACCCATTAGCCTCTCCTTCAACCAAAACTCTCTTCTCCTCAATGCACTCAATTATCTCGAAATCACCATACACCTAGTGTAATGATATTCCATCACAAATCACAAATCGGTCAAACTGAATCGCCGCAATCCATCGTCTGGTTCACACAAGACTGTCCAAGGCTAAGACCGATCATCCTGAATCCATCAATGATCAATTGAAACAAGGATTGCAGAGAGTTGCGACATGGGAAAAGGGGGGTCGATGGTGAAAATGGGATTCGTAATTGGGTGATAATCGAAGAATGAATAGCAATCGAATCCACTTACGCAATACGAAATCGAAGATGTCTGGCGGTCGAGTAATTGAGCTTGTCTGAGAGGAACTAAAATGCTTGCAAATGACAGAATGAAACAGGTAAAGGAGAAGAAGGAACGACCTAGGCTATTTATGCCCTGGGATAGTGAAAGGTGAATCGACACATCCGGCTTACGACTTATACTGAGTCGTTCACGACCTACGACTCATCTTAAGTCGATCGAGATCTAGCACACTCATCAAGAAGCGGGCAAAGGAAATCGAAGCACACGACTTACGACTTAAGACGTATACTTCGAGGGGCAAATGTTAACTCCCTTTTAGCAACGACTTACGAGTTAAAAAACTTAAATCCTGTGCACTCAACGACTCACGACCTAATTGCTAAGAAGGAATCTACAGCTTGAACGACTTACGACCTACCGGGTTAAGCAGCTTGCGACCTAGGGGAACTTCGCGACTTAACTACTCAACGAGTTAAAGGCTTTATGACTTGAGAGGGTTTCGACTTAACATGATACGACTCATCAAGTTAACTCTTCTACGACTCAACGAGACAAGCTTTCAACGACTCATGGTCTTACGAGATAAGGAGTATACGACTCATGGTCTTACGAGATAAGGAGTATACGACTCATGGTCTAGACGGTTCAGCGAGTCAAGGTCTATACGAGTCATGAAGTCTTACGACTCATGAAGTCTTACGACTCATCAGGTTCAACGAGTCATGGAGATTTACGACTCATGAGAACTGGCGACTCATGAGGTCCTACGACTCATCACTCTTACGACTCATGAGGATCTGCGACTCATGAGAACTGACGACTCAGGAGGTCCTACGACTCATCAAGTTTACGACTTAAGGGCTATCAAACTGGAATCCAAGGCCCTGGTCTGTGCTACTTTGATCTGATGAGTCGACTACGACTTAGCACTTCTCTTCCAACTGAGCCGCAAGATGGACCATAAGGCGCCCACGAGACATCATAAGTCGAATACGAGTCACGACTTACCATGAGTCGGTCACGACTCATGACTTGGCCAAATTGAAAGCTCAGAAATCTGCTCCTATAAATACCCCATCACTTCCAACATTGAAGGGACTTTTTTTGGGCAAATCATTTCTACAGCGCCGTTACTCCGTCGAACTCTTCATTCAGTAATCAAGGATCCTTCAAGTATTCGCGACACTGCAACAAGCTTCGAGAGAGATTCTTCACATCCGACATGGATTCATCGAGTTTCACCATCGAAGATTGAGCTAGTAGTCTAGATTGTTTCTTGTGATCGAATTGTATTATTTCCTGAAGAGATTTGTATCAAATTGTAACCGAATCAGCAATAAGAGACTATAAAGTGGACGTAGGCTCAATTACGGGCCGAACCACTATAAATCTGTTGTTCATTTATTGCATTTCTGCTATTTTCCTGCTTAATTTCTGTTCCCGTCACACGGGTGGTGCTTTCACGATCTTATTACACACACCGGGTGTTATCGTTCATATTTTAACGTTAACACCTACCAATCAAGCGGTGCGATTTGGGAATGAATAATTAGGGTTTGGAGGATAAGGAAGAAGCAGATGGCTAGGTACGAACATAACAAAGTAAAAAAGCGACTTTTCATTTCACAAAAATACGAAGGGGGCTTCTACGCTCTTAAAATACAACTCAGTAATAATATTATAGTATAGATTTAATATCATTTCAAATTCATTTCAAAATATCAAAATATCATTTCAAAACGTCATTTATTTAATTTAAATTTTAATACCATTTAATCACATTTCAAAATAGTTGTATTTCCCAAATCAACTATTCCATTTAAATCATTTAAAGCCAATTCAATTTATTTAATAATTAAATATTTAATTTCCAAAATTTAATCTTTTTCAAAGATCATTTATTCATTTGAATTTATTAAATGAAGAAAATTTAACTTTCGCAGCACTTAGAAAATGCTACGAAATGTTATGTTTAAAAACAGTTCATTAACAAAAGACGGCATTTAAATGCTGTAATAGGTTTCTTTTAATTTCAAGTAAACTTTGGTTAAATTAACAACTATAGCACTTACAAAGTGCTATAATAACCTTTAGTTCAAATTAGCCTTTTAGTTCATTTAAAACAACTACAGCATTTTAAAAATGCTGTAATATCTTTTACATTACATTTCAAAAATGCTATCAAATCAAATTCAGAGTTTTATTTACAATTTCACACATAATTAGCTTTTAATATAAATCATCTTAACTTATAAAATCATATATTTTCACACTTTAAACAATCATTTATATACCCTTATTCTTTTGATTTTATAAAGTCAAATTTCCAAAAAAAATCCAAATTAAATAACAATTTTATTATTTAAATTCAAGTATTAAATTTTCATTTCTTTTAACTTAACACTTAAGTTTAAATTTCCAAAATATAACTTATTTAATTTCACTTTTAAACAAATTACACAAAAATTCAATTTAAGTTATATTTCCAAATTCAGCTTAAATATTCATTTATTTCACATTTTAAGTTATACAAAATCATTAACACTTTATAAAATCATTATTTCTTAATAAAATCATTAAATTCATTTTAAATCAAAATTTGTCATATATTCTTACTTTACATAAATTCCATTTAAAAACAAAATCATAAATTCCAAAATTAACTTATATTTCAAATTCTACTTCACCATTTACTTAATTCACTTATTTAATTTGTAGAAAATCACTAATATTTTATAGAAATCATTTTAATAAAATTTAAATCAAAATATCATAATATTTATATTTTAAAAATATTTTAAAAATTTCAGAAAAATATATAAACCACGGGTCTATATATAATTTTCTAGCCTAGGTCAAGTGATACAGATATATATCATTTCAATCCGTAATTTACAAAGAAAAACCGAGTTCTATCATTTCAAACCCGCAATCCCAAGTTAAATAAAATAAATAAAACCCGTTCAGGCCTATCATTTCAGCCCATAACGATTTTTCCCCATTCTAAAGTCCGTTCGGGTATGTATCATTTCAACCCATAGTGATTTCTATACTAACAGGGAACTTGCAGTGTGATAAACAGATTTGAATGAACAGAATAGCATCATATAAAAGTAACTGATGATATAACAGGTGTAAAAACAGGGGTGAGCATTATATGATCATAATATAACAGTTATAACAGGATGATATAATTTTACAGATTCAAAAGGTGTCAGTTTACTAGTTATATATGTACACATCGTCTGGTGAGAATTACTCACTTGTATTTGGTGGAGATTATAACCAAAGCACACAACACAGAAACTACGAAGGCACGACAACTCGAATATGATCTGAGTGAGAGAGCCAAAGATGAATCTCCTTGGATACATTTGAACAAAACAATAAAACAATATATAAGTTTCAAACAATTTATTACCAAACAACACTAGAAATCAAAGCCTAAAACAAAGACAAATGCTTTGCACTTGTTCTCAACTTCACATACTTCAGTTATGAACTGAAATAGCGCAGCCAAGGCATGGATTTGGGTCTGGTTTGGGTCCCTATAGGGTTGGCCTAGGTTGTGTTTTTTGGTGTGGATAAGTATAGATGCAACATAGAATCACTACAAGGCAAATACAAGGCAACATCAACATTTCTATGCTATATATGGTTTGGCCAGAGGCTATGTGGGCAAGACCTGATGTCCAGAGGGTGGTGGATGATGTGGCAGAGGGTGGTGGTCAGATCTGGGCTAGTGGTGGTGGAAGTGGTGGCAAAAGGAAGGTGGAGGTGGTTGGAACAAAACTAGGCTAGATTGAGCATATAGGTGATGTTTTGTGACTTTTGGTGGTGATCTCTTGCCATGGGGTGCTCGGCCTGATGGAGTGGTGGTCCGGAGGCAGTGGTGGTCGGGATAGGTGGTGGTGGGGTCGGCCTAGCTGCTGGAGTAGGTGAGGCCGATCAACTAAAGATGAGAACAAGGAGCAAAACAACATAGAAAAAATCAAAAACAAGATAAAGAAGAAGAAGTTTACCAAAATTGTGATCAAGGAATGGCCGTGCAAATTTTTTTTTTGAGAAGAGAAATGTTAGAGTACGTGAAAAACCAAAAGAAATGCAGCTGAAATGATAAGGAGGAGTATGGCCAAAAATGAAAAGGTGGAAGGCAAAAGGACAAAAGAAGATAAAAGGTTTTTAAACCTTTCAAATTTCGACATATATTTATATATTTTTATAAATACGAAAATAGCATAAATTAAAGACAAATAAACTCAGAAATAAAGTAAATAAGAAAAATAAATAAATAAATTTTAAATTATATAATTTAAATAAATAAAAATGACAATATATAAGAAACTAGGCTTAATAAATTGAAAACAATTCAAATAAACTTCAGGAAAATTATATTATCACTTTAAAAATATTAAAAGACAAAAATATATATAAAATAACATATTAACACAATTTAAAATGAATTATGACAATTGAAATATAATTATAAAATTTAAAACAAACAATATTGCTAAATAAATCAATTTACACACAATATTGAAAAATCTATAACTTTCACAATATAACTCTGTTTCCAACGAAATGAAAAGCAGTATTCATGTTATTAAATCTATTTTCATAATAAAAGATAAAATTCAAGAATATAAATATTAAAATTTAAAATTTAAAAGTCAAAGTTTGACCATAAATCCACTTTTCAGGAAAATATTCAATTTATACCAGTTTGAAATTATAATTCATATAATAATCAAAATTTATATTATAAAATGAAATGTTTGAGATAAAACAAGTTTAAAAATAATTTCAAAATAAAATAAAGTCAAATTTAAAATATATGCAAAAATCTAGGGTTGTTACAATCTCTCCCACTCAAAACTTTTCGTCCCCGAAAAGGAATGAGGTACGGGAAAGCACAAGAAAAAGATAGAGTGAAATAAGATTAAGACTAGATGACAAGAAGATTAGAATTATACCTGATAACTGTTGTTATAGGTAAGTTTAACAAGGTGGAGATAGGCTTCCCAAGATTCTCCAGAATCAGGAACTCAAGTACGAAAAGATCCTCTAGAATCTGATTCACCCTTTCCGCTTGACCGACGGTCTGTGGATGGCAAGCAGTGCTCAGATTCAAAATGGGTACCAAAGATTATAAAGATTATAGAAAGATTTCTAAACAGAACGAGTATAGAAAGATGCCTATACCAGTCTGTAGCAAGATAAGGAAAAATAAGGACAACTAACAGACAGTTTGAAAACAAAATAAGATAATAAGTTTGAAACCATGGAAATTTCAACTTAAATAGATAATTAATTTTACACAAGTTAAATAAATCTTAACTATTTCTAATTTCATTATCTTATCATCTAATTTTCTTAATTTAACAATCTCTAAAATCATGGATTTGATTAAAATTAAGTGTATAACATTCAATAAATTTAATTCTTCTTTATTCCTAATTAAAATTAAATTTATTCCTCTCAATATTTTTTATCACCTATGTTAAATATACTTACACTTATTATAACTATTTTAATTTATTCCTAATTCCCTTAACATCATTTATATTGTAAATTATTCAATTAACCTTTTAGTCTATTTACCTCTGTTAATCTTTTTATAACTAAAATTTAAGTGTATAACATTTATTATAACCACTCAAATTTTATTTATAAAATCTTTTTATATTGTATATTATCCAGTTACATTGTTAACTTCTAAAATTAAGGTAAGTTATATTGGAATGCAATTTAGAATTATACAAATAAAACTTTCTAAAATTAATATACAATATAAACATTCTAATTCAATCATTTCAAGCTTGAATATTTATTCAAAATTTTGATTTTCTTTTTATACTTGAAGTTATTATTTAAGATAGAATTTAAGAATAAAATTTCCGATTCCTTTCAAACCATTTAGAGATAAATAAATGTATGTACATAATTTGTCAAATCAAATTTAAATCATATATCTATATATATTATAAATCAAATCATATTTTAGAAATTCAAATCAATTAAATTTCCCAAAACAAAGCTGTAGCAAGACTACAGAATGGTCTCTTTACTTCGAAACTCGAAAATGAATGTCGATGATGTCGCGCTCATCACGGAAGTTATTTTCTAGCGACAAAGAGAATAGCACTACTTTTTTAAACCTTTAAAATTCTTTGGAAACAAAATTCTATTCACAAATACTTTAAATAATATATCCTTTTAAAACATTAAACACAAGGATTGAAACCATCAAAAATTAAATTCTCAAATTCTTGATTTAAATTCATTTCAGTTCCCAAATCAAATTTATAAACAACTATTTTTAAATTCATTTATAGAATGATAAATCAAGTATTATCATTTCAAATAACCAATTCAAATCAATTTATTAAATTCCATAATATTTACTTATATCAAAATTTATTTCATTAACCAAATTTTAAAATAATATTGTGTCAGTTTGTTCTGTCAAAGTGTTTTAGAAATCCTATCGATAGCATTGATCAGACGAATCGATCGGAAGCCCAAATCAACATCAACAACTCAAACAACACAATATATAAAACAAACATAGATTTACAAGTACAATTCAAAATGTTTGGAGATATTTTGGAAACAAAGACAAGATGATTAATTAACAAAATATGAAGATGGATAAGCTTTGATAAATCGCGGGCAACCTTAACTGGGTCAACCGTGACTTAATGAATAAGAACAAATGTGTATCTTTTTTCTGGGGTAAATCTACTTCTGATCTCAAGAGATAGAGTTTGGAATAACAAAAGATATTAGCATCTAAACCAAGGATAGATATAAATCTCTGGTGAATCGATGCTAATTGTAAAGGAGTTTCCCTTTTTACAAGTCATTAGAGTATTGGCGAGACCGCCAATTCACTATAAAGCTCATTCGAAGTGGAGTTATGGGATACTCTAGAATCACAAGAAGATGAATAGTGAGGGACAAGAATGGATTTTGGAACCGTAGGGAACGTTCCAAAATTCAAAGGAAATCAAATAAAAATGAAGAGATTCAAGCTCGAATGAAAGTGATTATGTAACTAAATTTACCATACATTCTAAGTTTTTCCTCAAAGCCAAAGCTCTGATACCAACTATAACGACCTGATATTTTCAACCATTCGCATCCGCACATGTCGGACTTGAATTGCTCAAAATACCACGTTGTAAATAAAATTTGGCAAATCTCAGAATATACAGTAAATAAATAATCACAGATCACCGACACAGAGTAATATAATGCAACAGAAACAAAGAAATAGTAGTTCATGAAGCTACTATATAAATGCATCAGAGTTAAGTAAGATACAATAGGAATACCAAGATACAACAGAAGTGACAGTATGATAATCAGGTACAGCTCAGAATACAACTGGATAACAAAATGAATAGATATATGGTTCTTCAAAGCAAAACTCCTGCTCCAAAGGTGAGTCTCTAATGCTGTATCACTCAATCTGACCCGAGCGTAAAGCAAAACACAAAACACTCGAGTCAGGACATACATACTTATACAATGTAAACCAACTCAAGTGAACTGTAGTAAAAGTACAAGTAACTTAAAGAATGCTTGGGATCGCCCATTCTTTAAGGATCCATTAAACTATCTACTATGTAGTAATATTCGCTATTATAATAATGTCTAATATAAAATAAACATACTTTTTAATAGCGTCAAGGGGTTACCCATATAGCCCTTAACACGTAATAGTCCCAGTAGTCTATCCAGTATTAGCATACTCCCAAAATGGGGGCTACCCTCGATACTCCACAGGCTATGGGAGAAATCATAAATCATAGTAAAGCTCGATATGGTAGGTGACAAGACACAACTAGGCAATGCCAGGGTAGATATACCAATTACGAATCCGGACTGGTGGTGACGCATAGCAGCCACTACTGCCCACCTCGAACAACACTCCCAAATCAAGGGTGCGCACCAAATCAATCACAAGTAATAGAATGGTATAGAAGAAGTGTGTCCGATCAGAGGTGCTACCTCCTTGGTCCGTAAATCGCTCCTATTTTAGCCACCTTATGCCAACTCACGGGAGTTGGGTCCACGTATATACCTTAGGATCGTCGCCACCATCCTATTTCATTCTGGAAACTCCGCCGTGTACACAGTTGTTAAAGTGGGTTTCGGTATCGACAGAGAGTATGTCCATATCCGATCCCGGTCTCTTTAATAAACAATCATTATTATAACCCGTGGTTATAATTTTAAAATAATATTTTATACTTCAAAATAGAATATCATTTCAAATCCAAATCTTTATCAAAATGAAGATTAAATCAATTCTAAACCATTTCAATATATTTAAAATATCATATCATTTCAAAACTTCATTTCAAATCATTTTAATATATCAAAATATCATATCCTTTCAAAACTTCATTTCAAATCGTTTCAATATATCAAAATATCATATCCTTTCAAAACTTCATTTCAAATCATTTTAATATATCAAAATATCATATCCTTTCAAAACTTCATATCAAATCATCATTTGAGTTCAAATCCAAATATTCAACTTTAAATACCTTTTTAAATTCAAAGATATCATTCATTTATTATCATTTCAAGTCACCTTTTAAATAGTTTATATTCCAACAAATTAATTCATCTAAACCATTTAAAAGTGTAATTATTATACTTTCAAATTAAATATTAAAATTTCCAAAGTTTCAATTCAATTCAATCATTTATTTCAATTAAATTTCCATAGACCATTACAAATCTTATAAATTTCAAATACAGATTTAATCCACAAATAACTATTCAAATTATAAAATAAATTCCAAAGCTTTATTATCCTATATTTCATAAGTCCAATATCTTATAAATAGATTCAAATTACAAGCAAACCGAATATTTTTCATACTAATATAAACTTCAATTATTCATTCCAAGATTTAATATCATTTCAAATTCATTTCAAAATATCAAAATATCATTTCAAAATGTCATTTATTTAATTTAAATTTAAATACCATTTAATCACATTTCAAAATAGTTGTATTTCCCAAATCAACTATTCCATTTAAATCATTTAAAGCCAAGTCATTTTATTTAATAACTAAACATTTAATTTCCAAAATTTAATATTTTTCAAAGAAAATTTATTCATTTGAATTTATTAAACAAAGAAAATTCAACTTTCGCAGCACTTAGAAAATGCTACGAAATGTTATGTTTAAAAACAGTTCATTAACAAAAGACAGCATTTAAATGTTGTAATAGGTTTCTTTTAATTTCAAGTAAACTTTGGTTAAATTAACAACTATAGCACTTACAAAGTGCTATAATAACCTTTAGTTCAAATTAGCCTTTTAGTTCATTTAAAACAACTACAGCATTTTAAAAATGCTGTAATATCTTTTACATTACATTTCAAAAATGCTGTCAAATCAAATTCAGAGTTTTATTTACAATTTCACACATAATTAACTTTTAATATAAATCATTTTAACTTATAAAATCATATATTTTCACACTTTAAACAATCATTTATACACCCTTATTCTTTTGATTTTATAAAGTCAAATTTCCAAAAAAAATCCAAATTAAATAACAATTTTCTTATTTAAATTCAAGTATTAATTTTCATTTCTTTAATAAAATTTTTAACTTAACACTTAAGTTTAAATTTCCAAAATATAACTTATTTAATTTCACTTTTAAACAAATTTCACAAAAAATCAATTTAAGTTATATTTCCAAATTCAGCTTAAATATTCATTTATTTCATATTTTAAGTTATACAAAATCATTAGCACTTTATAAAATCATTATTTCTTAATAAAATCATTAAATTCATTTTAAATAAAAATTTGTCATATATTCTTATTTACATAAATTCCATTTAAAAACAAAATCATAAATTCCAAAATTAACTTATATTTCAAATTCTACTTCACCATTTACTTAATTCACTTATTTAATTTGTAGAAAATCACTAATATTTTATAGAAATCATTTTAATAAAATTTAAATCAAAATATCATAAAATTTATATTTTTAAAATATTTTAAAATTTTCAGAAAAATATATAAACCACGGGTCTGTATATATATTTTTCTAGCCTAGGTCAAGTGATACGGATATATATCATTTCAATCCGTAATTTACAAAGAAAACCGGGTTCTATCATTTCAAACCCGCAATCCCAAGTTAAATAAAATAAATAAAACCCGTTCAGGCCTATCATTTCAGCCCATAACGAGTTTTCCCCATTCTAAAGTCCGTTCGGGTATGTATAATTTCAACCCATAGTGATTTCTATACTAACCGCGAACTTGCAGTGTGATAAACAGATATGAATGAACAGAATAGCATCATATAAAAGTAACTGATGATATAACAGGTGTAATAACAGGGGTGAGCATTATATGATCATAATATAACAGTTATAACAAGATGATATAATTTTACAGATTCAAAAGGTGTCAGTTTACTAGTTTTATAAGTACACATCGTATGGTGAGAATTACTCACTTGTATTTGCTGGAGATTACAACCAAAGCACACAACACAGAAACTATGAAGGCACGACAACTCGAATATGATTTGAGTGAGAGAGCCAAAGATGAATCTCCTTGGATACATTTGAACAAAACAATAAAACAATATATAAGTTACAAACAATTTATTACCAAACAACACTAGAAATCAAAGCCCAAAACAAAGACAACTGCTTAGGACTTGTTCTCAACTTCACATACTTCAGTTATGAACTAAAATAGCACAGCCAAGGCATGGATTTGGGTCTGGTTTGGGTCCCTATAGGGTCGGCCTAGGTTGTGTTTTTTGGTGTGGATAAGTATAGATGCAACATAGAATCACTACAAGGCAAATACAAGGCAGCATCAACATTTCTATGCTATATATGGTTCGGCCAAAGGCTATGTGGGCATGAAATGATGTCCAGATGGTGGTGGATGATGTGGCAGAGGGTGGTGGTCAGATCTGGGCTGGTGGTGGTGGTGGAAGTGGTGGCAAAAGGAAGGTGGATGTGGTTTGAACCAAACTAGGCTAGATTGAGCATATAGGTGATGTTTTGTGACTTTTGGTGGTGATCTCTTGCCATGGGGTGCTCGGTCTGATGAGGTAGTGGTCTGGAGGCAGTGGTGGTCGGGGTAGGTGGTGGTGGGGTCGGCCTAGCTGCTGGAGTAGGTGGGGCCGATCAACTAAAGATGAGAACAAGGAGCAAAACAACATAGAAAAAATCAAAAACAAGATAAAGAAGAAGAAATTTACCAAACTTTTGATCAAGGAATGGCCGTGCAAATTTTTTTTTTGAGAAGAGAAATGTTATAGTACGTGAAAAACCAAAAGAAATGCAGCTGAAATGATAAGGAGGAGTACGGCCAAAAATGAAAAGGTGGGGTTGGGAAAATGAAAAGGTGGAAGGCAAAAGGACAAAAGAAGATAAAAGGTTTTTAAACCTTTCAAATTTCCACATATATTTATATATTTTTATAAATATGAAAATAGCTGAAATTAAAGATAAATAAACTCAGAAATAAAGTAAATAAGAAAAATAAATAAATACATTTTAAATTATATAATTTAAATAAATAAAAATGACAAAATATAAGAAACTAGGCTTAATAAATTGAAAACAATTCAAATAAACTTCAGGAAAATTATATTATCACTTTAAAAATATTAAAAGACAAAAATATACACAAAATAACATATTAACACAATTTAAAATAAAATACGACAATTGAAATATAATTTATAAAATTTAAAACAAACAATATTGCTAAATAAATCAGTTTACACACAATATTCAAAAATCTATAACTTTCACAATATAACTCCGTTTCCAACGAAACAAAAAGCAGTATTCATGTTATTAAATCTATTTTCATAATAAAAGATAAAATTCAAGAATTTAAATATTTAAATTTAAAATTTAAAAGTCAAAGTTTGACCAGAAATCCACTTTTCAGGAAAATATTCAATTTATACCCGTTTGAAATTATAATTCATATAATTTTATATTATAAAATGAAATGTTTGAGATAAAAAAAGTTTAAAAATAATTTCAAAATAGAATAAAGTCAAATTTAAATTATATGCAAAAATCTAGGGTTGTTACAGATTAATTAAAGGATAATTAGTCAATGTAAGAGATTATAGGATAATTAATTTGAGTAATTATTGTGAATGGGTGAGGGTTAATTAAATTGTGTTATTAATTAAAGGTTAATTACTTAATGTAATTAAACAATGATTAATCAAGGATGAATAATTAAAGGATGATTAATTAATTGAATATAATTAATTAATGCTAAATAAGCCAGATTTATAAGTAATGAAGTAATTAATTTAATTCATTGGTAGTTAATTAAATTAAACAGAAATGGTATCACTAATTTATCTTGCTTATGAATGATTGAATGATATTTGAATGTCTTGGATTATTTGTTATCCCTGATATGTGATTGTGATGCTTTGTGAAATGGAATGTTTTTTTTGTAATATGATATATTGAGTTGAACAGAGATAATGTGGTTATCTATGATGAATTGCTGTGTAAATGCGACATCCAGTATTTAAAATTTAATCACTTGGATCAACTTGGGTTAAGATAGCATTGGATTCGAAGAGACAGGAGTCGGGTATTAGTTAATACCCTAAACCACTTCGATTCTTTATAGATGGTTATGTGAAATCAATAGGCTGGAATGGAATGATTTAAGTGAATTAGACCATTTAAACTAAGTTTTGGTACTTTGAAATTGATGTGTGAAATAAGTGATGTCTATAACTGTAACAACCCGCATATTTATCGATTTTATATTTAAATATTTTTTTAAAATATTTTATCGTTAATCGAATTTTGGTCCGAAAAGCTACTTTTTGCATACGGTCAAATTAGGACTTGAGACCACCTCCATTGAGTTCAAAATGACGTTTGCGATCTTTTTGAGTGTAAACTTCGATATGTTTGGAGATAGTGAAATTTTCGTCACTTTTTGCTTGGAGCTTTGGTTTGGGCTGAACCATTCACTAACTCAGTCCAACCCCCTCTTTCTCTTCACAACTTCATTCTTCATTTCCTAAACATAGAAGCTTCATCAAAAATGGAGGAGGGAATGGGAAATTAAAACTCCAAGCTCAAATTCATTTGCAATCCATCATTCAACTCCAAATTCAAGAAGAAGACATTGATCCAAGCTTGGTACTGTTCTTGCTTTGCGTCAAGCTTCATCTTCATTGATTTTTGGTGCAAAGGTGAGATTTTGATCTCACATTTATGCCTATAACTGTCATTGGGTTGTTGGGAATGATTTCCCATCACTTTAGCATGTATGTTTGCATTGGATTTGAATTGGATTGCGAAAAACCCCAATTTTTAGTGTTTTCGGCGAAAATCTGGCACTAGGTCGTTCTGTAATGCTAGCTCGCCCGCGTAGAAAAGCCTCTGCCTGCTTGTAGCTCGTTCTGTACTTAGGTCGTCCATCTCTAGCTCGTTATGCCATAGGTCGTTTGGCTATAGGTCATTCCAGCGCTAGATCTTTCTGCCTACAAATAGCACGGCTATGATAGGTCACACAAACCCTTAGGTCGCTCGGCCACTAAGTCGTTGGGCCTTGTCTACCACGTTAGGTTGCTCGGCATTTAGTAGTTAGGTCGCTCGGACTTACGGGTCCCTTTAGGTCGCATACCACTTAGGTCGCACCATTAGGTCGTTAGGTCGCATGACCTCAATGCAGTTAGGTCGCCTGACCTTAATTACTTTAGGTCGTTGGACCTTATATCCCTTAGGTCGCTCGACCTCACAACCCCTTTAAGTCGTTGGACCTTATTTCTTTAAGGTCGTTAGACCTTATTTCTTTAGGTCGTTAGGCCTTACTTCCATTAGGTCGCTCGACCTAACCACCTTAGGTCGCCTGAACCCAAGGACGTATATCCTTTAGGTCGCTCGCCTTTTTATACTTAGGTCGTGAGACCTGATTCGTTAGGTCGCTCGGCATGGGAAACCATGTTAGGTCGCTCACCGCTTTTGGTCGCAACATTTCGGTCTGCTTTAACTCCTTAGGTCGTTCCAATACTTTACTCGACCATGTTTTAGGTCGCTCACCCCCTTAAACTGCTATCATGTTAGGTCGCCTAACCTAGCTCGCAAGCAATTGAGTCGCTCAGCCTCACTTTCTTAAGTCGCTCGGCTTGCTTGTATTCCTTAGCTCGGCCACGTTAGGTCGTAGAAGAATTTCTACTTTGATGGTTTTGGGATTGATTTCTTTGGACTTTTCTCACGTCTTCGAATGTGAATTTATGTGATTCGATTTGTTTCAACAATCGCTTTGTGATTTGTCACTCTAAAGACATAAAGGTTTCAATACTAGTAGTAAATATCAAAGCTCTTTCATCAAAATGATTTCAACTCTATTTTATTACAAAGTTCTTTTTCCTAAACCGTTTTCCAATCTATTAGTATATACAAGCCTTTACTTCACTCGGATGAGAAATCTAATTAAACGGCTTAGCAAAACAGGTGGTATGAAACGCTTGCGTTTACTTCGTCGGTTAATTCTTGGACTTGTTCGACTGAACCTTTTGTGACAATTTCCTAGAGAAGGTCTACAGTTTGTTCGTAAATATTTAAGTTAAGCTAGTGGTTATGGGACATGAAGCTAAACTCATATATTTACTAGCTTAGTGTAATTGAAACTTCTATATGATCATGACGATCATTTTTGTGATTTAGACTAGCAACTGTGCGATGTCTCTTTGTCTGCGAGGGAGACTAGACCCCGCTTGTGTGATGTTTCTACTCACATATATGGTGTAGCACCCCATGGTCTTCGGGCCGTTCGTTTGTCAAAATTTAATGGATAGCTTCCATGAGATAGCTTCTCGTTCTTGTGTTACACGTGTTGGTGAGTTTTCATGCTCCCGTTCTTGTGATAGGCCTCCCCCCTTTTTTATGTGATTTCTGGATTTCGTGTGTTTATTTCTGGAATTTGTGCTTCACCAATTTTCATGATTTTCATTGATATGTTATCAATTTTTGTGCATTGGTGAATTCGTGTGTCATTGACTTGTTATGAATACAAGTTTAGGGTATGATACCCTATTTTATCTTTGAGAAGATTCTTGTGATATTGATTAATCTCTTGTTGATTATCATTTACATACTTATAGTAGTATGCCTTTATGGTTATTATATGTTTATGCCATATCTTTTATTCTATATCATGTCATCTGATATTTATAGCTAGACTGATCCGTTTATTATTTTCTTATGAAATAATACTCGGGTCAGACCGAGATGTTACAGGTGCTTTCGCTTGACTTCTCTTCTGGGATTACTCTAACTTTTGGCTTACTACTTATATTAGTAGTTTTTGTTGTACACATTTGAGATATCGACTCATTGATGTATTCTTTTGTATAGCACATGTTGCTATTCTTTTGTATTATCGTGGATCTTTCTGACCACTACTCTGATGTAAACTTTCATGTGTTATATATATATATTCATATCTTTTTCCGCCTTTGTTATATGGATGTCTGTGACTGATTTATGTTATGATTACTTCTATGTTTGTTTCCGAAGATTATATATAGCCACTGTGTGATAGCTTTGAGTTTGTATCGGTATGTCGGATTTCCTCCTTAAATGATATGCATTCTATACTATCTGACATATCAGTGCTCGCACAAAGAAGTTACACGGATGGTCGCTCCTCACCAGCCTTATTCTCTGCGCTAATTGACAACACTCCACCATAGTGTTCTTGGTTAGCGTGGGTATAGAGGTGGGGCGTCCCAGCTTGGTATACGAGCCAAACTTCGGAACAATGTAGAATAACTTAACAAGGATCATCGTCCTAAGTCCAACTTAGGAGTCGTGCCTTAGGATTTAATTCGAGTCTTCGTACCGACTTATCCTATTTCCTTTTATGTATCCTTGTTTTATCTATCAAGACTTGCTTGATATTTATTTAAAGAATAACTTTTCTTCTTTTCTCTTCCTTAAAGAAGAGAATGTCTAGACCAGGCCGTCCCAGAGCTGGACCATCTACTATTACTCCCCAGGATGGAGTTTTTATGACCGCTCAACAGCTTCTTGATTTAGTAAAGAATGCTCAAGTAGCTGGCCCTAATCAGGAACCTACTCATCCTAAGTCTGGATTTGCACGTTTGTGCAACGATTATACCAACTTGGGTGGGAAACCATTCAAAGGTTCCAAAATATTATTGAGGTCCAGGCTTGGTTAAGAACATGCGATCAAGTCTTTTCTCGCATGAATCTTATCGATCTTCACCGTGTTCAGGTGGCCTCCAGTATGCTCCAAGAAAGAGCATTGGATTGGTACGAACTTCTTATTTCTGAAATTAATGAAGCGGATCTCACCTGGGAGCAATTCTGGGAACGCTTCGAATTAAAATTCGTACCAGAAGCAGAGAAAGTGACATTGGCTCGTCGCTTCATAGACCTTGTTCAAGGTGAATCCTCCGTGACAGACTATGACGCATCCTTCGAGTCACTGTCCAAATATGGGGTTGAATACATCAACACCCCATTGAAGAAGAAACAGAGGTTCGTTTATGGCTTAAACAAGAATCTCAAAAAGCCATTACTTCTAAAATTAGAAGTTTCTTTCGATCAACTTATTGATATCGCTCTTCGTCTTGAAGAGGCTGATAAGGACAGTGATGTTGAAGTGGTGGCTGCCAAACCAAACTTCAACAACAAGAAAAGGCCTTACAAGTTCAAAGGTCCTTATCCTAACAAAAAGGGTAAACGAGCAACTCCTGCTGCAAAGACATTTTCCCCCAGTGATAGGAAATGCTTCAACTGTGGTGCTAAGGGACATTTTGCGAACAAGTGTTCAAAGCCCCGCTCTTGTCGCTATTGTAAAAGTCCAGATCATTTTATGCATCTATGCCCTAAGCTTCAAGACAAGGAGGGAAAGTTAAACGTTGCTCAAGCCCATGGCAACACATCTCGCGGTCAAGGTATGTCTCATTCTGTCCTTGATGGCATTATTATATTTCATGATCAACCTATTAGAGTTCTCTTTGATACGGGTGCATCCCATTCTTCTATATCAAAGGAACTTGTCGATACTTTTTCTTTAATTGTTGCTGCTTTAATGACTTCTTTAAGAATTGCAAATCCGATTGGTGGATCCGCAACTCCTAGTCTGCTTTGTAAAGATGTCGAGATTATTTTGTGTGATTTTTCTTTCCTAGCCGATTTGCATGTCATGCGTTACTTAGGCTTTGGAATTATTTTGGGTATGGATTGGCTTAATCGTTATGAAGCTCATATCCTATGTCCTGAGCGGACTATTTGTCTTCGACATCCACTATCTATTAAGCAGATTTCTATTGTTCTTAAAGATTCGGATTCCGCTTTGGTTGCATCTTTATATTCTTTAAATCCTCGTGATGATGATAATGATGATGAGGAAGATGTCATTTCTCTTATTCGCGTCGTTCGTGAATTTTCCGACATCTTTGAGCCCGTTTTAGGACTACCACCTAAGCGAGCAATTGAGTTCAAAATTAATCTTATACTGGGAGCTCAACCTATTACTCGTCCTCCTTATCGCCTGTCCAATAAGGAGAATGAAGAGATGCGCAAACAATTATCCGAGTTGGAGATGAAGCAACTTATTCGCTCTAGTTCCTCGCCTTGGGGAGCTTCAACTATTTTCGTAAATAAGTCCGATGGTACACTTAGGCTTTGCGTCGACTACCACAAGCTTAATGATCTTACTATTAAGAATAAATATCCTTTACCTCGGATTGATGATCTGTTTGATCAACTTAATGGTGCTAGAGTCTTTTCACAATTGGACTTGGCTACCAGTTTTCATCAGCTTCGTATTGCAGAGGATAGTATTCCTTTGACTTCATTCCGTACTCGTTATGGATCTTATGAATGGCTAGTTATGCCATTCGGTTTAACGAATGCTCCGGCTTATTTCGTTGACTTGATGAATCGAGTTTTCAAAGATTTCCTCGATCGGTTTGTTCTCATCTTTATTGATGATATTCTTGTGTATTCTAAAACCGAAGAGGAACATGAAAAGCATCTTTGGATTGTATTGGAAACCCTTAGGAGCAATCAATTGAAAGCAAAATTTTCTAAATGCCACTTTTGGCAATCTAGTGTGAAGTTTCTCGGTCATATTATTTCCGAATCCGGAATATCAGTGAATCCTTCAAAGATTGAAGCGATTCAAAATTGGAAGAGACCGGAGAGTGTAACGGAAATCCGTAGCTTCCTTGGATTGGCAGGTTATTACCGTCGTTTCATTAAGGACTTTTCTAAAATTGTCGTTCCTCTTACTGGCTTAACAAAGAAAGGTGTTAAATACATTTGGTCGGACAAATGTGAAACTTCTTTTTAGAAATTAAAAGAACTCCTTTCTGATGCTCCTATTCTTGTTATTCCCAAAAGGAATCAAGATTTTGTTGTTTATACCGATGCTAGTCGCATTGGTTTGGGTGCCGTTCTTATGCAGAAAGAACGTGTTATTGCTTATGCTTCTAGGAAATTGAAGCCGACTGAGACTAGATATGCCACACATGATTTAGAACTCGCGGCTATCGTTTTCGCACTTCGAATTTGGCGACATTATCTTTTGGGAGAGAAATTTATACTTTATACTAATCATAAGTCTTTGAAATATTTATTCTCTCAAAAGAAACTTAATTTGCATCAACAGCGTTGGCTCGAATTCCTTGCCTCTTATGATCTTGATATTCTTTATACTCCCGGAAAGGGAAATCGAGTTGCCGATGCACTTAGTCGCAAGCAACAAGCGGTTGTTTCCATGATGATATCCGAATGGAACGATCTCAAAGTTTTATCCACTTGTGAAATTCAAGATCGTGTTTCCGATTTATGTTCATCTCTTGTTTTATGTAGTCTTGAGGCTCATCCTTCTCTTTTTGACCGCATTCTTGAAGCTTAAAGGTCAGATCCTGAATTGGCTCTTCTAGGCCAAAATTTTAAGGATAAAACCGATATTGAAGGTTAGAAAGACTTCGATATTGATTCTCGTGGCGGCTTTCAAAAATTTGGTAGACTTATCGTACCAAATATTAGTGATCTTCGTAAAGATATACTATAAGATTCTCATCGTTCCAAATATTCCATTCATCCCGGTGGTAGTAAAATGTACGCGGATATGAAGCGACTTTATTACTGGGAGGGAATGAAATCTGATATTGCTAACTTTGTTAAGTGTTGCATGACTTGCCAACTTGTTAAGGTCGAACATCAAAGGCCTGGTGGGTTATTGCAACCATTGGAAATTCCAGTTTGGAAGTGGGATCAAATTTCCATGGATTTTATTGATGGCCTTCCCCGTTCTCGTTCGGGTCATGATAGCTTATGGGTGATCGTTGATAGACTTACTAAATCCGCCCATTTTATTCCCGTTCGGTCGAACCGAACCGTTCCTCTTCTGGCCAAACTCTTTATCAAAGAAATTGTTAAATTACATGGAGTTCCTACTTCCATTGTTAGTGATCGGGATCCATTGTTTACTAGTGGATTCTGGAAGAGTCTTCAAAAAGCTTTAGGAATGAAGCTTAATTTTAGCACCGCTTATCACCCCCAGTCCGATGGACAAACTGAGCGTGTGAATCAAACACTTGAAGATCTTCTTCGTGCTTGTGTTCTTGACTTTGGTGGAAGTTGGGAAGATCATATTTCACTTGTTGAATTTTCCTATAATAACAACTTCCAATCTAGTATTGGTATGGCTCCTTTCGAGGCACTCTATGGAAGGCCATGCTGATCTCCTTCTTGTTGGCTTGAGGCCGGTGAGAAGCTAGTTTTAGGTCCAGATTTTATTCGGGATTCCACAGAGAAGATTGACCTTATTCGACATAGGATGAAAGAAGCCCAGAGTAGACAAAAATCCTATGCTGATAACAGAAGAAGAAAATTAGAATTTTCTGTGGGAGATCTTGTATTTATTCGTGTTTCCCTTATGAAGGGTGTTGTACATTTCAGTCGATTAGGAAATGTAGCGCCTCGATATATTGGGCCATTTCCTATCACTGAACATATTGGTTCCATGGCTTATCGCCTTTCATTACCGGCTCAGTTTTCTGCCATGCATGACGTGTTTCACGTTTCTCAACTACGGAAGTGCCTTCGGGATTCCATTCTATTCTTGAGCCCGGTGTTGTGGAAGAGATTGAAGTTTCGCCTAATTTAACTTATGAGCAGCATTCTATTCGAATTATCGCTTCGGAGGTCAAACGACTTCGAAATAAAGATATTCCGCTTGTTAAAGTTCAATGGTCCTCAAATCCTAAGGATTGCTCTTGGGAAACTAGAGAATTCATCGAGCGATCACATCCGGACTTACTTTCTCATGCACTTTGAGGTAAACTTCTTATTTCAAAATTCTTTTTCTGTTAATATGCTAGTATGGTTGTTACTTTTTATTTCCATCATGTATATTGCTAGGACGCAATTTCTTTAAGGAGGGGAGTCTGTAACAACCCGCATATTTATCGATTTTATATTTAAATATTTTATTTAAATATTTTATCGTTAATCGGATTTTGGTCCGAAAAGCTACTTTTTGCATACGGTCAAATTAGGATTCGAGACCACCTCCATTGAGTTCAAAATGACGTTTGCGATCTTTTTGAGTGTAAACTTCGATATGTTTAGAGATAGTGAAATTTTCGTCACTTTTTGCTTGGAGCTTTGGTTTGGGCTGAACCATTCACTAACTCAGTCCAACCCCCTCCTTCTCTTCACAACTTCATTCTTCATTTCCTAAACATAGAAGCTTCATCAAAAATGGAGGAGGGAATGGGAAATTAAAACTCCAAGCTCAAATTCATTTGCAATCCATTATTCAACTCCAAATTCAAGAAGAAGACATTGATCCAAGCTTGGAACTGTTCTTGCTTTGCTTCAAGCTTCATCTTCATTGATTTTTGGTGCAAAGGTGAGATTTTGATCTCACATTCTTGCCTATAACTGTCATTGGGTTGTTGGGAATGATTCCCCATCACTTTAGCATGTATGTTTGCATTGGATTTGAATTGGATTGTGAAAAACCCCAATTTTTAGTGTTTTTGGCGAAAATCTGGCACTAGGTCGTTCTGTAATGCTAGCTCGCCCGCGTAGAAAAGCCTCTGCCTGCTTGTAGCTCGTTCTGTACTTAGGTCGTCCGTCTCTAGCTCGTTATGCCATAGGTCATTCGGCTATAGGTCGTTCCAGCGCTAGATCTTTCTACCTACAAATAGCACGGCTATGATAGGTCACACAAACCCTTAGGTCGCTCGGCCACTAAGTCATTGGGTCTTGTCTACCACGTTAGTTCGCTCGGCATTTAGTAGTTAGGTCGCTCGGACTTACGGGTCCCTTTAGGTCGCGTACCACTTAGGTCGCACCATTAGGTCATTAGGTCGCATGACCTCAATGCAGTTAGGTCGCCTGACCTTAATTACTTTAGGTCGTTAGACCTTATATCCCTTAGGTCGCTCGACCTCACAACCCCTTTAAGTCGTTGGACCTTATTTCTTTAAGGTCGTTAGACCTTATTTCTTTAGGTCGTTAGGCCTTACTTCCATTAGGTCGCTCGACCTCACCACCTTAGGTCGCCTGAACCCAAGGTCGTATATCCTTTAGGTCGCTCGCCTTTTTATACTTAGGTCGTGAGACCTGATTCGTTCGGTCGCTCGGCATGGGCAACCATGTTAGGTCGCTCACCGCTTTTGGTCGCAACGTTTTGGCCTGCTTTAACTCCTTAGGTCGTTCCAATACTTTACTCGACCATGTTTTAGGTCGCTCACCCCCTTAAACCGCTATCATGTTAGGTCGCCTAACCTAGCTCCCAAGCAACTGAGTCGCTCAGCCTCACTTTCTTAAGTCGCTCGGCCTGCTTGTATTCCTTAGCTCGGCCACGTTAGGTCGCAGGAGCATTTCTACTTTGATGGTTTTGGGATTGATTTCTTTGGACTTTTCTCACGTCTTCGAATGTGAATTTATGTGATTCGATTTGTTTCAACAATCGTTTTGTGATTTGTCACTCTAAAGACATAAAGGTTTCAATACTAGTAGTAAATATCAAACCTCTTTCATCAAAACGATTTCAACTCTATTTTATTACAAAGTTCTTTTTCCTAAACCGTTTTCCAATCTATTAGTATATACAAGCCTTTACTTCACTCGGATGAGAAATCTAATTAAACGGCTTAGCAAAACAGGTGGTATGAAACGCTTGCGTTTACTTCGTCGGTTAATTCTTGGACTTGTTCGACTGAACCTTTTGTGACAATTTCCTAGTGAAGATCTACAGTTTGTTCGTAAATATTTAAGTTAAGCTAGTGGTTATGGGACATGTAGCTAAACTCATATATTTACTAGCTTAGTGTAATTGACACTTCTATATGATCATGATGATCATTTTTGTGATTTAGACTAGCAACTGTGCGATGTCTCTTTGTCTGCGAGGGAGACTAGACCCCGCTTGTGTGATGTTTCTACTCACATATATGGGGTAGCACCCCATGATCTTCATGTCGTTCGTGTGTCAAAATTTAATGGATAGCTTCCATGAGATAGCTTCTCGTTCATGTGTTACACGTGTTGGTGAGTTTTCATGCTCCCGTTCTTGTGATAGGCCTCCCCCCTTTTTTATGTTATTTCTGGATTTCGTGTGTTGATTTATGGAATTTGTGCTTCACCAATTTTCATGATTTTCATTGATATGTTATCAATTTTTGTGCATTGGTGAATTCGTGTGTCAATGACTTGTTATGAATACAAGTTTAGGGTATGATACCCTATTTTATCTTTGAGAAGATTCTAGTGATATTGATTAATCTCTTGTTGATTATCATTTACATACTTATAGTAGTATGCCTTTATGGTTATTATATGTTTATGCCATATCTTTTATTCTATATCATGTCATCTGATATTTATAGCTAGACTGATCCGTTTATTATTTTCTTATGAAATAATACTCGGGTCAGACCGAGATGTTACAGGTGCTCCCGCTTGACTTCTCTTCTGGGATTACTCTGACTTTTGGCTAACTACTTAGATTAGTAGTTTTTGTTGTACACATTTGAGATATCGACCCATTGATGTATTCTTTTGTATAGCACATGTTGCTATTCTTTTGTATTATCGTGGATCTTTCTGACCAATACTCTGATGTACACTTTCATGTGTTATATATATATATATATATTCATATCTTTTTCCGCCTTTGTGATATGGACGTCTGTGAGTGATTTATGTTATGATTACTTCTATGTTTGTTTCCGAAGATTATATATAGCCACTGTATGATAGCTTTGATTTTGTATCAGTATGTCGGATTTCCTCCTTAAATGATATGCATTCTATACTATCTGACATATCGGTGCTCGCACAAAGAAGTTACACGGATGGTCGCTCCTCACCAGCCTTATTCTCCGCGCTAATTGACAGCACTACACCATAGTGTTCTTGGTTAGCGTGGGTATAGAGGTGGGACGTCACAATAACAAATGGTGAATTGTAGATTGATACGAGTTACCCTGGGTTTTTAAAATAGGCTTTGTGCATTAGAATTTCATGTTATATGGGTTTACTCACGCTGGTTTCCAGCCTGACCTGGGTGTTACTATGATGTAATGCTCGGGTCAGACTGAGTATTGCAGATTTTCAGGTAAGGACGTTCTGGAGCTCAGGAGACGAGCTGGGTGGCAGGAACGTATGGAGTGTTTCCGCTGTGATATATTTCTGTTTATCTGAGATATGTTCATTTGTATATGTTCAATGATTTTGTATGTGTGAACTCTGATGTATTAAAATATAATTGACAGATACAGTATTCTTTGTAAACTGGTATTATTTGATATTATATTTTGATCTGCTGCGAATGTGAGAATCTGTGTTGTGTTTCTGTTTCTTTTTCTTCTATCTCTTTCTTCTTTTTCTAACTATCTGGAATTTTTCGGGATCGAAAATTCCGGGCCGTTACATTTGGTATCAGAGCAAAGGTTAAGCGAGAACCTTGGCTCTGGTGGGTGTACTCATAAGGATAGGTTCAATAGTACCCTAGAATGAGTTGAGTGTGTATATATATATGAGAGCGTACTTGTTATTTTCTTATATAAAGATTTTAAATGATTTTATATAAGAATATATTTTGATATATATAAAGTAATATTCCTTAACCAATAAATGTTAAGGTAATTGGTTGTTAAATTATTGGAATTAAATTAAGAGGTAATAGAAATACAACCAAATTGAAATTAAATCTTGAATTTGGGGAAAAGTTTCAGAATAAGATAATATGAATTGGTTTCCAGATATGATAATTGTAACAACCCTGTATTTTACAATTAATTTTAATTTGATTTTTCCAAATTTAAGAGCTTTATTTATGAAAAGAATAAATGTTGTTATTGTAAATATAAAAAACTTTGATTTTGTATGTGGATTTGAATTTCAAATATGACTAAATTTAATATTTCCAGAAAGTGTGAATTTTGGTCAAATAGTCAAACTTCGATTTTTAACTTGAAAATTTAAAAGTTTGAAATTTATGAATTTTATCTTTTATTATAAAAATAGATTTAATAACTTGAATACTGCTTTTCGTTTCGTTGCAAACGGATTTAAATTGCAAAAGTTATACTATTTTCAATATTGTGTGTATATTGGGTTATTCAGCAATATTCTTTATTTTAAAATTATATAAATGACATTTTTATTTGATATATTTTATTCTAATTTGTACATTTATGTTATATAAAATATATTTTGGCTTTTAAATATTTTTAAAGTAAGGTAGGAATTTTTCCAGAGTTAGTAGTATTTTTCTTGAAAATTTCCATGCCCTGTTTGTAAATTTTAAACATTTTTCTTTAATCCTTTTCTATTTTCTCCAATTTAATTATCTATTTTATTTTGAAAATGATAAATAAATTATTTTAATTCAAATTTTCACTTCATAATATTTTTATAATGAAGTGTATAGTTTTTCAAGACTGACAGTGATTTATTTATAATTTTTGAACACTGTTTGGTATTTTTAAGTAATTTTCTTCATTCTTTTTATATTTTTCCAAAATTTATTATTTGTTTTCTCATATTTATAATTGATTTCGGTTTGTAAATTATTTTTCTGAATATTTTTGTTTATATAAAGATTAAAAAGAAAAGAAATATGAAAGGTTGTAAAACACTTTGAAACTTAAGCCCTTTTTTGTCCAAACCCTTCATTTTCTTTAACTCCTCAAATTTTGCCCTAGCCATCTAAAACCCTAGTGTAGCCGCCACTTTTTGTTTCTCAGCTTTGTACGTGAAAACAAATCAGCTCCTCATTTCTCATGGCTTCATCCAAAAATAGGTAATGGCCTCTCCTTCTTTTTCTTCTTTTCTCTTCATTTTCAATGATTTTTGCCATGTTTCTCTTGCTTTGCTTGGCCTAACACCTCCACCATCTCCTCCACCGACCACCACCACTTCCTTCCCCACACCATCCACGACCAAAACCCCTCCTCCTCTGACCATGACAGGCCATGCACTCCTTTTGACTAAAAACCACACAAAACCTTGCACAAATCCCTTAAAACAATGCATAGCCACCACTAGTTGCAACATACCTTCGCCCACCACCTTGGACACCACCTCTACCCGCCACCACCACCTTGCTACCACCACTACACATCACCATCTCCTCTGTCCAGACCTGTAGCAAGTCATGGCCAAGCCTAGGACCTTGTAGACCGAGCCAAAGATGAACCAAAAATCCACCATATTGCATAAAACTCTTCACATGCCTATGTTGTAACTTCCCCATCATCTCTAGCTTGTAGCCGTGCATCCCTTGGTCCAAACCAGACCCAAACCATGTCCAAACCTGAACCAAAACATTCCCTAGGCCATGCAAAAGGATAGAGAAAGCAAGGCAAAAGATTTGACATTCAAATCTCTTTTCGTTTAAAAGTTATTCCATTTCAAGTGCGTTGAAATTGTGTTTGTTTTGATGTATGTTTTGGGTTGTAATACAAGAGTTGTAGCTTTGGATCTTGCTCTCCACTCAAGTCCGTAGTCTTGTCATTGTGCTTTTGTTCCATTGTGTCATTGGTTTTGATACCTCCAGCACAAACAGGTGAGTTATTCTCACCAGACAATATGTACCTATATAACTGATAAACCGACACCATTTGAATCTGTAATGTATATCATCATGTTATATATGTTTATATTATTATCATATGATGTTCACACATGTTATTACACTTATTATATCATATGTTACTATTATTTAATGTTATTCTGTTATTTATATCTGTTATCACCATTGCAAGTTCCCTGTAGATTAGAATCACTATGGGTTGAAATGATACATACCCGAACGGACTTTAGAATAGGGAAAAATCGTTATGGGCTGAAATGATAGGCCTGAATGATTTTTATTTAAATTATTTTAACTTGGGATTGCGGGTTTAAAATGATAGAACCCGGATTTTTCTTTTTTAACTGCGGATTGAAATGATACATATCCGTATCACTTGACCTAGGTTAGAAAATTATATACAGGCCCGTGGTTATTTTATAAAGTGTTTTGAATATTTTTAAGTATTTTAAAAATATAAATTTATGAAATTTGATTTAAACAGATTTTGAAATATTTTTATTTAAAGAAATTATGATTTTTCTATGTGTTAAAAATGTAATTAATGAATGGTTTAACTGGATTTTTGAAATATAACTTAAGTTGGAAATTTGGAATTTTGGTTAAAAATGATATTTAAGTTATATAAATAAAATGGATATTAAATTTTATTTGGAAATGGTAAATATGATAATTTGATTAAATTTGAATTTAAGTGAATATTAAGTATTATTGATTTTTCTATGAATTTAACTGGTTAAATAAATGAATGTTTAAAAGTGATCTTTTAAAATATAACTTGACTAGGAAATGTGAAATTTGGTTTTAATTAAAGGTTTAAGTTAATTAAATAAAATTGGAAATTTTGTTAAATTGTGAAATGGTAATTTAAATTTGAAGTGTTAAGTCTATTTGTTGAAATGTGAAGAATTGGAACTTTTACACTTAAACTTATTAAGTAAATTGTTGAAAATTGGATTTAATTATAAGAAATTTATTGTGAAAGAAACGTGTAAAGTTCTAATTAATGAAAGAAATATGTAAAGTTTAACTTATGAAAGAAACGTGTAAAGTTCTAATTAATGAAAGAAATATGTAAAGTTTTACCTACTGAAAGAAACATGTAAAGTCTTAATTAATGAAAGAAACATGTAAATCTTAATTTGTGTAATATTGATTTAAAATAATAAATGCCCCTTTTGTAATAAAACGTAAATTAAAACGTACATTCGATAATGTAAGTTTAATTAGTGTAATATTGATTAAATGATAAATGCTCTTTACTGTAATAGGAATGTAAGTTAAAAAGTACATTTAATATGTAAGTTTTAATTAATGTAAATGACATATTTTAATGACTAAAATAATAAAGTTTCTTTATTGTAATGATAATGTAAGTTAATAAGGTACTCTTAACTTAACATAAGAATTTTAGCATTAAATTGGATATTACAGTAACAAAGTTTATTTAACTATAAGGCTATGATAAAATGACCATGTTAAAAATTTGTAAGTATATAAATACTTTGATTATATAAAATGTTAAATTGGAAAGTATTACATTCCAAAAATGCTATGATTACTTAAGGTTACATTACCAAAATGCTATGATAATTTAAAGGAAGATTTCAAGTTTAATAAATTAAAGGAAATATTCAGTGATTTTGAAATTTGGGTTTTATCGAAATGATATATTATTGAATTGGTTTTGAAATGGAAATGATATATTTTTGAATTGGTTTTGAATAGATATGTTTTGGGTTTGAAAGTATGTATTAGTTTGAAATAAATGATATGATTTTGAAATGGTTTAAAGGATGTATTTTGATTTGAAACATAAACTATTTTAAAAGTTATAACCACGGGTTATAATAACGATTGGTTGGCAAAGAGACCGGGATCGGATATGGACATACTCTTTGTCGATACCGAAAACCACTTTGACAACCGTGTACGCGGTGGAGATTCCAGAATGAAGTAGGATGGTGGCGACGTTCTTAAGGTATGTTACGTGGACCCAACTCCCGTGAGTTGGCATAAGGTGGCTAAAACAGGAGCGATCTCGGACCAATGAGGTAGCACCTCTTCTCGGACACATTTCTTCGATATTATACTCTTACTTGTGATTTGACTAGATGGCCATCCTCCGATTTGGGAATGTTGTTCGAGGTGGAACGGTAGTGGTGAAAACATTTATCCATTTAGCATCCTCTTCTAATTGAATTAATGGATCGTCCAATTGGAAATGATAACAGAGCAAGGCCTAATTGAAAATGAATCGAATTGTTGATTGTATCATAAAGACCCTGTTCTCAACCCATGAGTCCGAAGCTTCCTTCGTAACTCCCGGAACTGCTGCTATGTGTATCCATCAGTCCGTGTGCGTAATTGGTATATCTACCCTGGCATTGCCTAGTTGTGCCGTGTCACCTACCATATCGAGCTTTACTACGATTATGATTTTAAGATCCGACCGCGTTAAGGTTCTCCATCCCCTTAACGCTATTTTCCGATATGATTATACTTTACTTATTTAGACACTATTATAATAGCGAATATTACTACATAGTAGATATTTTAACGGATCCTTAGAGGATGGGCGGTCCCAAGCATCTTCTAAGTTACTTGTACCTTTATTACAGTTCAATTGAGTTGGTTTACATTATATAAGTATATATTGTCCTGACTCGAGTGTTTTGTGTTTTGCTTTACGCTCGGGTCAGCCTGAGTTATTCACAGATTTGGATTTCCACCTTCTGGAGATTTGAATCGCTGGAGATTATCTGCTAGTCTTCTTCTATCTACTTCAGTTATGTTGCTCTGTTCAGCTTGTACTTGGTTATCTTATTGATACTTCTGTTGTACTCTATTTCTTCTGTTGTATCTTATGTAACTCTGATATATTTACATAGTAGCTTCATGAACTACTATTTCTTTTACTTCCGCTGCATTATTTTACTCTGTGTATGTGATATGTGATTATATTTATTTACTGTATATTCTAAGATTTGCCAAATTTTAATTACAACGTGGTATTTTGAGCAATTCAACTCTGGCATGAGTGTCTACCTATACACTTATAATGGATGCGAATGGTTGAAAATATCGGGTCGTTACAGTTGGTATCAGAGCTTTGGCTTTGAGGCAAAACTCAACATATGGAGTAGATTTATTTACAGAATCACTTTCGTTCGAGTTTGAATCTTTTCCTCTTGATTCGAATTTCCTTTGAATTTTTGGAACGTTCCCTACGGTTCCAAAATTCATTCTTGTCCCTCACTATTCATCTTCTTTTGATTTTGGAGTATCACATAACTCCACTTCGAATGATCTTTATAGTAAATTGGCGGTCTCGCCAATATTCTAATTTTCTTGTAAAGGGGTGAAAATCCTTTACAATCAGCATCGATTAACCAGAGATTTATATTTATCCTTGGTTTAGATGCTAATATCTTTTGTTATTCCAAACTCTATCTCTTGAGATCGAAGGTAGATTTACCCCAGAAAATCCACATTTGATCTTATCCATTAAGTCACGGTTGACCCGGTTAAGGTTGTCCGCGATTTATCTAAGCTTACCCATCTCTCTACTCTGTTTAATCATCTTGTCTTTTGTTCCAATCTATCTTCCAAACATTTTGAACTGTACTTGTAAATTAATGTTTTGTTTTATATTGTGTTGTTTGAGTTGTTGATGTTGATTTGGGTTTTCGATCGATTCGTCTGATCAACGCTATCGATAGGATTTCTAAAACACTTTGACAGAACAAATTGACACAATATTATTTTAAATTTGGTTAATGAAATAAATTTGGATATATAATTTTATGAAACTTAATAAATTGATTTAAATTGATAATTTGAAATGATAATACTTGATTTATCATTTATTGTTCAACAAATGAATTTATAAATAGTTGTTTATAAATTTATTTGGGAACTGAAATGAATTTAAAATAAGAAATTTAAAGAATTTAATTTCCGATGGATTTCAAACTTTGTGTTTAAAATTTTTAAAAGGATATTATTTAAAGTATTTTTGAATAAAAATTTGTCTCTAAAGGATTTTAAAGTTTAAAAATTTAGTGCTCTTCTCTTTGTCGCTGGAAAATAATTTCGGTGATGACTGCAGCATCATCGACATTCATTTTCGAGTTTTGAACTGAAGAGACCGTTCTGTAGTCTTACTACAGCTTTGATTTGAAAGATTTAATTTATTTGAATTTCTAAATATGATTTGATTTATAATATATATAGATAAATGATTTAAATTGATTTGACATATTATGTACATATATTTATTTATCTCTAAATGGTTTGAAGGAAATCGGAAATTTAATTCTTACATTTTTTTTCTTAAAGAATAATTTCAATTATAAAAAGAAAAATCAAAATTTTGGATAAATGATTCAAACTTGAGATAATTGAATTGGATAGTTTTATTTGTATATTACAATTGCATTCAAATATAACTTACCTTAAATTTTTTTAGAAGTTAACAATGTAATTGGATAATATACAATATAAAAAGGATTTTATACACTTAAATTTTTGTTATAAAAGATTA
This sequence comes from Allium fistulosum, assembly GCA_030737815.1. Classification (NCBI taxonomy): domain Eukaryota; kingdom Viridiplantae; phylum Streptophyta; class Magnoliopsida; order Asparagales; family Amaryllidaceae; genus Allium; species Allium fistulosum. The sequence continues at coordinate 967,713,377 of CM060908.1, read as the reverse complement.
ACAGAGGTAAATAGTGAAAAAGGAATTTAAAGAGATTTTATTTAAATAACTTAATAATCAAATTGATTTAATATGGAACCTTAAGTCTAACCTAGAAATTTTAATAATGGTTATTTCCTGAAATGAATATGTTGTATAATAAATAATATATCTTTGAATAGATAAAATAAAATACATTGGAATTGGACATTTTGTAATAAAGTTTATTTAACTTGAATTCATAGTTTAATTGATGTCTAAATGAATAAATGTGTAAAGAAATTTGATTGTTATATTTTCTATGATAAATATTTTATTTATGAAATTGATATGTCTTGAAAAATGGATAATTATGATAGTTATAATGTATTTTAACATCACTAAATTTGATAATTGAGAATTTGGTTTTCAAATGGAAATTTTAAGTGTAACTTATTGAAGGAATATCTATTTATGAAATGGGCATTTTAAATAAAGTGTTAGGTTATTTGTTAAATGAAGAGCTAAGTAAAATAGTGAGCTTTTGACTTAATAAACGAAGTATAGTTTAATTTGGATATTCCATTCATAAAAGTTTGTTTTAATAAGTCATAAGTTAAATGATATCCAAATGAATATTCTAGAATAAAACTGATTTGAAATATTAATATATCTACTGTAGCATTTTATAAGTGCTGCTGTTTTGAAAATACAATGTTTTGGAAGTTTTATAATTGAATGAACTTAGAAATGTTACAACTTTAAAATGAATATTATTTGACCTTGAATTAAAATGGTTTAAATAAAGATTATTTTAAAAGGTGTTATGATTTTCTAAGTATTATATTTTTTTTTAGAATTACATTTCCAAAGTGTTATGATTTTAGTAGTATGATTTTCAAATGATAAACATCTCTAATTTGTTATGATTTCAAAGCGTTATTGTTTCACATTTATTATCTTATTTTGTTTTTTTTTCAAACTATCTTTTGGTTGTCCTTATTTCTCTTATCTTGTTATAGAATGGGAAGGCTATTGCTTATACCAGTCTGTTTAGACATCTTTTTATAATCTTTCAAATCTTTGTTACTCATCTGGATCTGAACACTGTTTTTCTATTCATAGACCGTCGGTCAAGTGAAAGGGGTGATTCAGACTCTAGAGGATCTTTTTCGTGTTTGTGTTCTTGATTTGATCACCTCCAACTTGTTAAACTTGCCTATAACAATAGTTATCAGGTGTAATTCCAATATTCTTATCATCTTGTCTTAATTTTATTCATTCTATCTTTTTAGGTGCTTTCCCGTACCTCGTTCCTTTTCGGGGACGAAAAGTTTTGAGTGGGGGAGAGTGTAACAACCCTGTATTTTACAATTAATTTTAATTTGATTTTTCCAAATTTAAGAGCTTTATTTATGAAAAGAATAAATGTTGTTATTGTAAATATAAAAAACTTTGATTTTGTATGTGGATTTGAATTCCAAATATGACTAAATTTAATATTTCCAGAAAATGTGAATTTTGGTCAAATAGTCAAACTTCGATTTTTAACTTGAAAATTTAAAAGTTTGAAATTTATGAAATTTATCTTTTATTATAAAAATAGATTTAATAACTTGAATACTGCTTTTCGTTTCGTTGCAAACGGATTTAAATTGCAAAAGTTATACTATTTTCAATATTGTGTGTATATTGGGTTATTCAGCAATATTCTTTATTTTAAAATTATATAAATGACATTTTTATTTGATATATTTTATTCTAATTTGTACATTTATGTTATATAAAATATATTTTGGCTTTTAAATATTTTTAAAGTAAGGTAGGAATTTTTCCAGAGTTAGTAGTATTTTTCTTGAAAATTTCCATGCCCTGTTTGTAAATTTTAAACATTTTTCTTTAATCCTTTTCTATTTTCTCCAATTTAATTATCTATTTTATTTTGAAAATGATAAATAAATTATTTTAATTCAAATTTTCACTTCATAATATTTTTATAATGAAGTGTATAGTTTTTCAAGACTGACAGTGATTTATTTATAATTTTTGAACACTGTTTGGTATTTTTAAGTAATTTTCTTCATTCTTTTTATATTTTTCCAAAATTTATTATTTGTTTTCTCATATTTATAATTGATTTCGGTTTGTAAATTATTTTTCTGAATATTTTTGTTTATATAAAGATTAAAAAGAAAAGAAATATGAAAGGTTGTAAAACACTTTGAAACTTAAGCCCTTTTTTGTCCAAACCCTTCATTTTCTTTAACTCCTCAAATTTTGCCCTAGCCATCTAAAACCCTAGTGTAGCCGCCACTTTTTGTTTCTCATCTTTTCACGTGAAAACAAATCAGCTCCTCATTTCTCATGGCTTCATCCAAAAATAGGTAATGGCCTCTCCTTCTTTTTCTTCTTTTCTCTTCATTTTCAATGATTTTTGCCATGTTTCTCTTGCTTTGCTTGGCCTAACACCTCCACCATCTCCTCCACCGACCACCACCACTTCCTTCCCCACACCATCCATGACCAAACCCCCTCCTCCTCTGACCATGACAGGCCATGCACTCCTTTTGACTAAAAACAACACAAAACCTTGCACAAATCCCTTAAAACAATGCATAGCCACCACTAGTTGCAACATACCTTCGCCCACCACCTTGGACACCACCTCTACCCGCCACCACCACCTTGATACCACCACTACACATCACCATCTCCTCTGTCCAGACCTGTAGCAAGTCATGGCCAAGCCTAGGACCTTGTAGACCGAGCCAAAGATGAACCAAAACTCCACCATATTGCATAAAACTCTTCACATACCTATGTTGTAACTTCCCCATCATCTCTAGCTTGTAGCCGTGCATCCCTCGGTCCAAACCAGACCCAAACCATGTCCAAACCTGAACCAAAACATTCCCTAGGCCATGCAAAAGGATAGAGAAAGCAAGGCAAAAGATTTGACATTCAAATCTCTTTTCGTTTAAAAGTTATTCCATTTCAAGTGCGTTGAAATTGTGTTTGTTTTGATGTATGTTTTGGGTTGTAATACAAGAGTTGTAGCTTTGGATCTTGCTCTCCACTCAAGTCCATAGTCTTGTCATCGTGCTTTTGTTCCATTGTGTCATTGTTTTTGATATCTCCAGCACAAACAGGTGAGTTATTCTCACCAGACAATATGTACCTATATAACTGATAAACCGACACCATTTGAATCTGTAATGTATATCATCATGTTATATATGTTTATATTATTATCATATGATGTTCACACCTATTATTACACTTATTATATCATATGTTACTATTATTTAATGTTATTCTGTTATTTATATCTGTTATCACCATTGCAAGTTCCCTGTAGATTAGAATCACTATGGGTTGAAATGATACATACCCGAACGGACTTTAGAATAGGGAAAAATCGTTATGGGCTGAAATGATAGGCCTGAATGATTTTTATTTAAATTATTTTAACTTGGGATTGCGGGTTTGAAATGATAGAACCCGGATTTTTCTTTTTTAACTGCGGATTGAAATGATACATATCCGTATCACTTGACCTAGGTTAGAAAATTATATACAGGCCCATGGTTATTTTATAAAGTGTTTTGAATATTTTTAAGTATTTTAAAAATATAAATTTATGAAATTTGATTTAAACAGATTTTGAAATATTTTGAATTAAAGAAATTATGATTTTTCTATGTGTTAAGAATGTAATTAATGAATGGTTTAACTGGATTTTTGAAATATAACTTAAGTTGGAAATTTGGAATTTTGGTTAAAAATGATATTTAAGTTATATAAATAAAATGGATATTAAATTTTATTTGGAAATGGTAAATATGATAATTTGATTAAATTTGAATTTAAGTGATTATTAAGTATTATTGATTTTTCTATGAATTTAAGTGGTTAAATAAATGATTGTTTAAAAGTGATCTTTTAAAATATAACTTGACTAGGAAATGTGAAATTTGGTTTTAATTAAAGGTTTAAGTTAATTAAATAAAATTGGAAATTTTGTTAAATTGTGAAATGGTAATTTAAATTTGAAGTGTTAAGTCTATTTGTTGAAATGTGAAGAATTGGAACTTTTACACTTAAACTTATTAAGTAAATTGTTGAAAATTGGATTTAATTATAAGAAATTTATTGTGAAAGAAACGTGTAAAGTTCTAATTAATGAAAGAAATATGTAAAGTTTAACTTATGAAAGAAACGTGTAAAGTTCTAATTAATGAAAGAAATATGTAAAGTTTTACCTACTGAAAGAAACATGTAAAGTCTTAATTAATGAAAGAAACATGTAAGTCTTAATTTGTGTAATATTGATTTAAAATAATAAATGCCCCTTTTGTAATAAAATGTAAATTAAAACGTACATTCGATAATGTAAGTTTAATTAGTGTAATATTGATTAAATGATAAATGCTCTTTACTGTAATAGGAATGTAAGTTAAAAAGTACATTTAATATGTAAGTTTTAATTAATGTAAATGACATATTTTAATGACTAAAATAATAAAGTTTCTTTATTGTAATGATAATGTAAGTTAATAAGGTACTCTTAACTTAACATAAGAATTTTAGCATTAAATTGGATATTACAGTAACAAAGTTTATTTAACTATAAGGCTATGATAAAATGACCATGTTAAAAATTTGTAAGTATATAAATACTTTGATTATATAAAATGTTAAATTGGAAAGTATTACATTCCAAAAATGCTATGATCACTTAAGGTTACATTACCAAAATGCTATGATAATTTAAAGGAAGATTTCAAGTTTAATAAATTAAAGGAAATATTCAGTGATTTTGAAATTTGGGTTTTATTGAAATGATATATTATTGAATTGGTTTTGAAATGGAAATGATATATTTTTGAATTGGTTTTGAATAGATATGTTTTGGGTTTGAAAGTATGTATTAGTTTGAAATAAATGATATGATTTTGAAATGGTTTAAAGGATGTATTTTGATTTGAAACATAAACTATTTTAAAAGTTATAACCACGGGTTATAATAACGATTGGTTGGCAAAGAGACCGGGATCGGATATGGACATACTCTCTGTCGATACCGAAAACCACTTTGACAACCGTGTACGCGGTGGAGATTCCAGAATGAAGTAGGATGGTGGCGACGTTCTTAAGGTATGTTACGTGGACCCAACTCCTGTGAGTTGGCATAAGGTGGCTAAAACAGGAGCGATCTCGGACCAGTGAGGTAGCACCTCTTCTCGGACACATTTCTTCGATATTATACTCTTACTTGTGATTTGACTAGATGGCCATCCTCCGATTTGGGAATGTTGTTCGAGGTGGAACGGTAGTGGCTGCTATGCATATCCATCAGTCCGTGTGCGTAATTGGTATATCTACCCTGGCATTGCCTAGTTGTGCCGTGTCACCTACCATATCGAGCTTTACTACGATTATGATTTTAAGATCCGACCGCGTTAAGGTTCTCCATCCCCTTAACGCTATTTTCCGATATGATTATACTTTACTTATTTAGACACTATTATAATAGCGAATATTACTACATAGTAGATATTTTAACGGATCCTTAGAGGATGGGCGGTCCCAAGCATCTTCTAAGTTACTTGTACCTTTATTACAGTTCACTTGAGTTGGTTTACATTATATAAGTATATATTGTCCTGACTCGAGTGTTTTGTGTTTTGCTTTACGCTCGGGTCAGCCTGAGTTATTCACAGATTTGGATTTCCACCTTCTGGAGATTTGAATCGCTGGAGATTATCTGCTAGTCTTCTTCTATCTACTTCAGTTATGTTGCTCTGTTCAGCTTGTACTTGGTTATCTTATTGATACTTCTGTTGTACTCTATTTCTTCTGTTGTATCTTATGTAACTCTGATATATTTACATAGTAGCTTCATGAACTACTATTTCTTTTACTTCCACTGCATTATTTTACTCTGTGTCTGTGATCTGTGATTATATTTATTTACTGTATATTCTGAGATTTGCCAAATTTTAATTACAACGCGGTATTTTGAGCAATTCAACTCCGGCATGAGTGTCTACCTATACACTTATAATGGATGCGAATGGTTGAAAATATCGGGTCGTTACAATAATCTTGGTTATTATCATAAATGATTGTTGTGTTTAATAATAAGATGTGTATTAATGAGTAAGCAAAATGAAATGTTTTAGATAAGTATGACTTATAAATTGGAACTGAAGATGATCTAGATTGTGAAGTTTTAAATCTAAGCCAGAAAATTTGGAATTTGTTTCAAAATGCTAAAAGAAATAATAAATAAGTATTATTTGAATAAAATGGACTTGTTGCAAACAAGGGTTGGTTGAAAATTTGTTTTGAATTAAAAACCAAAGGTGATTTAAAATTTAAGGATAACTTAGTGTGTAAAGGAAATAATATGTATATATGAGGAATATACATAATATCAAAAATGGTTTGAAATAAACTCTAAATGTTGAGTTTTAAATTTGAAATGAGATGTGATATCCAAGGTGATAAGTTTTTGAACTTATAAGATTATTAATGTGAAGTTTAAAATTTGAAATGGGAATTTAAATTGGGTAACGTTGGCTGGATTAAGTAAATTGAATTTAACTTTGGGAAAGTTAAATAAGTTAACAAGCAACCTGAATTGGAAATTTCAAAATAAAATTGGGATTTAACTGGAAGGTTAAATGGTTGATTTGAATAGGGAGTTTGTGAGATCTCAAAATGGGTTTGAGATCTGGAAATTGATAATGGATGTTTTAAAATAATTTGGATAATATTATCCTATTGTTATTAATAATCTTTAGATTGTGAATTGGATTTGTTTAAATGAATGAAGAAATGGATTGTGGTGATATATCCATTATTTAGATAAAAAGGGAAATTAAAAATTTGAAATTAAGGAGATGAAACCACTTTGAATTTAAGATTTAAATGTTCAAAAAGAACTTGGAAATTTAAATTGTTAAGCATTGGTTTCAAAATTGAAGTTGGGGAATAAATTGGATATATCTATTATTATGAAGAAAATTTTAAATGGAGTTTTGAAATTTGGACTCAAAATTTAATTGTTTAAAGATTTAGATTGTTGGTTTAAAAATAAGGGTTAATTTGATTTAAGGGATTAAATCAACATTTAAAAATTTCTATAACTATTTAACAATTTTATAACTATTTTATCAATACATAACTATTTTACAGCTATTTTACAAACTAATAATTATTTTTCAACTACTTATCTATTTTTAAATTTTTCAAGCTATTTTCTAAATATAAAATGGTCAGATTCAAACTGTTATTGATTAAATACCCAACTGAGATAAGAATTGAAGTGATAATCCAAATGGGGATTAAGGCAAATGTGAATAAGTGAATAAAATCAAAGTGAGGATGAATAGAAAGGAAATTGATTTAACTGATAATCAATGAAGATAAATACGTAGGATGTATGTATATTATTCTATTCGCATAGTGATTTGATCCAGATTCGAGCACAGAATTTCGAGATAGTATTATCGATCTGAGTTGCGATTTTTCATTCGATTTTCGACGGCGAACCTGGATATGGATTTTTGATTGGTTCTAGAAATTCTCTATCATAGTTGTGACCTATGCAAGGAGAATAACGGTTTCTGATCAAGAAACCAGACTTGAGTCCGCACTAGAAAGTCGGGTGGACGATACTAGTTTGGAAGTGGAATTGTGTGATCAAGTGAGCGATCAAATTAATGTGGCGTACAGATGATATGTGTACATCGTACGGGTTTGTATGAGATTGATATTGAAATTGGAGATAAGAACTGTAATATGGTTTTTGAAATGGAAAGTATATGTTGTGAAATATGTGATGAAATAAAGTGGGAATTGAATATTCCTATGATTAAAATTTACTTTATGGAAGTAAGCAATATGGTAAATGACTTTACAAAAGAGTAATCAAAATTTGAATATTTGATTTGGGATAAACAAAGTTATATATCTTTGTTATGTATGGTAAACTCCCCTTAATGAATCTATTGCCAAGAGAAAAAGGGTTTTGAAAGTATTTGAAGTATAAAAGTGAATTTATACAAGTATGAATTGATTCAAAAATTTCCCAAGGTTATTATATATATATATATATATGTATGTATGTATATATAAAGGATTTTGTGAAAATGATTTTGAGGAAAAGTTTTGGGAACCTTTGAATTTGGAAAGGCTTTGATTTTTTAGGAAAATAAAATTTGGAAAGCCTAGTTTGTGAATTATCGATTTTGGGATAATCGATTTTGAGAAAGGAGATTTATATGAAATTCATACTAGGTGTATGATTTGAAAAATACTATATGTGTATAGTATAAAGTGTTTTTAAGTGGCTCTAGGGAAAAAGGCGCTCCCTTGAATGAACTTCTCAAGAGTGCCACAGGGTGGTACTGCTTTGAGCCTCAAAGAGGGGGAGGCTCTAAAGTTGATCATGTGAGGAGTCCGGACAAACTACTTCCTGAGGATTGTTGGGTAGCAAAAGTCGAGGGCGCTGATGCCTACAGGGGCATTTGGGTTATGCTGTGACGACAGTGTAACTCGATGTCGCTGCGATCTACTGTGTGTGGACCATAGCGGAAATCGTGTGGAGGATGAGTGCCAACAGTCTACACTTGATTTGCCGGGATGGCAACGTAACATCGGTAGACTGCGATCTATGGTCGAGTGGAGGAGTTTCATTCTTTTGGCAGCGAAATTCGAGGGCGTTGATGCCTACAGTTATATGGGTTTTTGCTGTGATAGCAACGTAAAGCCCGGGTATAACTGCGATCTGTAGCAAGTTCCATGGTGTAATCGAGGGGCACGGAGGCCTACAGTTATCTATGGATTTTGTCGGGATGGCGACGTAACCATCGGGTTAACTGCGACCATGGAAGGTGGTGATGATTTCTAGAGCATTCTCACCAAAGATGTTTCCTCTATTTCCAAAATGTTTTCTATATTTTCACCAAAATATTTTCCAAGTATTTTCACTAGGTGTTGAAATGGGTTTACCAAGTACTTATAGATTTTCAGTCCAACGCCTGATCAACGTATGACCGAATTTCTATGAGAACAAGGAGAGACTTGTGAGACATCGAGTTATAAAAAGAAATTTTATATAAAAACTATTTTGGTAATATTATGTAATTTTTTTAAAGTGTTTTATTATTTTGAAATTTTGAAATAAAAGAGTAAAAAGGGCTAAAAATGTTTAAAGAATAATTTAACTGATAATAAACATCAGAATTAAAATTCTCGCTTCGTTCCTTTTCGAGGATGAAAAGTTCTAAAGGGGGAGGAATGTGACGACCCGGGTTTTCTGACGGCTGTAATCAGGTAATTAATTGATAATTAAAAATATCAGGATATATATATAAGTTGATTCAAAAACTATAATAAATATTGAGTCATAAAAACTTCTGGATATGATAAATCTTATAGGGAATAAATAAAAATATATATAAGCCTTATGATAGCATATAGAAGTATATAAATGCAAAGAATAAAAATGATGACTACAACATATATAAATAGATATATGATCATTAAAGTATTGTATGCGTAAATATGTTTATATATGTTGTAAAGGCAATGCTTACGAAAGAAAATGAAAATAAATATTTATACATAGATGTTAAGCATGTATATATCTAAATATATCAAATAAAAGGTAAACATGGAAAAGTAAAAATGTCCATGTGAATAAAATGAAAACATACACATGTATTTATGTATATAATGACAAATGCAAGAAAAAGTGTATATATTAAATAATGGAAAGGTAAGCATATATATATATATATATATATATAATAACAACAACATACATAACTATATATACATATATAAGTTACAAAAGAATATGTGTGTATATGAATGTATGTATGTGAACAAAAGAGGGGACATAGCAATTAATGCAAGCACACAAAAACATATAATCAATGTCAAACATATAATCAGGTCAAGCTTGAGTAAAAAGGAAAGATCAAATCCACCCTATAAAATCAAATCAATATTATATAAATCAAGTCAGCTTTATATCTAAATCAAATAAAGATTCCAAAAAAACTAAAGAAGAAAATAAATGAGATAAGAAAAAAAACCTTAATTAAATTTCAACCTCACAGCATATATATATATATATATATATATATATATATATATATATATATATTTGCCACTGCCTTGTAGAGACCATAGAAGCATTCAAACGAAAGAAAAAAATATAAGAACAAGAGCTACCATTAATTTACAAAAGGAACCAGGACAGCAAAGTTGAAGCTAAACAGAGAAGATCAAAATCAAACTCAAGCTAGCAGCATTTCAAACAGCATATTGTTCTCTGCCTTCAAAAGAAGTAAAACTGTGAGTAAACTTTTTAATTAAAAATATAAGTAGGTAAATAATGGTTTCTTGTGAAATTCTGTGTTGATGATGCTCTGCATGTATAGGTATATATAAGTGTAGTATCTGTATTTATTTGATTGTGTTAAGAAGTGTGCATGTCTGTGTAATGTTGTCTTCCATGTTCTTGCTACAGGATTTCAAGTTTAAACCAAAAATTTATCTTTCTCTTACTCTAATTCCCTATAGGGTTTGGTTTTCAAACAATAAAGGTTTGTTTAGACATAGATTTGATTTTAAAAAAAAAATTAAGTAAAAATATTTAGCAGCTTATCTAGGAAATGGAATTTAGTAGAAATTCTTTTAAACATGATAAATTCAATCACTTTAATTTACTGATTCAAGATTATAACTTAAATCTACTTTGAAGTTAAGAATTTTTAAAACTAGAATCAGAATTTTAACATCATGATGATGGTGCAATTTGAAGATGACCAGAAATGGTATTTTTGGGTTTTTCTGGTGACTGCATTATCTCTGGTGGTCGTGGCTTCGACAAAAGGAGGTCGGGTTGTAGGAGTGCTCAGGAAAAATGACTGGAGGACAGATAGTTCGATGTCGCGGCGGTGATGGGGCAATCTAGTTTATAACCCTAGTTTGGGTTATGGTCGGTTTTTGGGTCGCTGCATCGACTATGGGTGATCGAGTGGCTCGTGGTTTTGGAAAATGGAGGCGTGGAAGCAAGGCTAAGCATGTCCAGAGTTGTAGTGGCTCCGGTGATCAGAATCAAGGGTTCGAGGAATTTTCCTGATGGTGGTTTTGGGTCCCAGTCCATCTGGGTTGCTCAATTTCGATTCGAGACTCGTGGAGTGTTTTGGTAGTCGATATCGGTTGCTGCGACGAAGGGTGATGTGTCGGAGGGTGCGTCGATGGTCGGAGGTGGCTCCGGCGATGGTGCATGTGCATAAGGTGGCTTTCGTGTCAGTTGTTTGGGTTTGGTTGTTGCCTCGAGGAGGTACTCGAGTAGTAGGTTGGGTGTCTCGAGTTTAAACTCGAGTAGATTTTGGGGGATTAGCCTGAAAGATTTTAACTTAACTAAAATCTAAGTTTTTTTTAAAAAAAAATGAAAAGAAGATGAAGAAACTCGGGTTTAAACTCGGGTGGCATTCGGGTATGACCCGAAGTAATATGCTGTGCTGTTTTTAAAAAAAGAAAAAAAGTTTTAAAAACAAGGGTTCTTGAAATTTAAAAACAAAATTTAGTTTAAACCCTTTTTATATAAATTACTTTTTATATAATAAATGTTTCTTTAACATTTTGGTTAAGAAGTTTGAAGTTTGATAAATTTAAATTCTATTAAGTAAATTTAAAGCGATTTTAAAATTTAAGTTAGGTTTGAAATTTTAAAAGTTTATATAAAAGCAAGTTTTTAAATTCAAATTGAAACTAGTTTAAAAAAATATAAATTGATAAATGTTTTAAGTTATTTTAAAGTTATGTTTTGATAACTTTAAATTATCAAGTTAATGATTATTTCATTTTAAAACTTAATTAATGATTTAATTAAGTTAAGATAATTATAAAGATAAATGATGTAAATATGTTAATGGTAATTAAGGATTGATTAGCTGTTAATTAAGTATGGGTTAACTGTTAGTTAAGGATTAATCAAATGGTTAATCAACTGGTGATTAAGGTGTAATTAAGGTTGTTAATTACTAATTAAGGTTTATTAACTAATAATTAAGGGATAAATAATTAATTAATGATTAATAAATTACTATTACTTAAGGAAAGTAATTAAGGATTAATTACTTAGTGTAATTAATTAAAGGGTTGATTTATTTAAGAAAATTAACTAAGGGTTAGTTAATTAATGAGTGTGATTAATTAAAGGATAATTAGTCAATGTAAGAGATTATAGGATAATTAATTTGAGTAATTAATGTGAATGGGTGAGGGTTAATTAAATTATGTTATTAATTAAAGGTTAATTACTTAATGTAATTAAAGAATGATTAATCAAGGATGAATAATTAAGGGATGATTAATTAATTGAATATAATTAATTAATGCTAAATAAGCAAGATTTATAAGTAATGAAGTAATTAATTTAATTCATTGGTAGTTAATTAAATTAATCATAAATGGTATGACTAATTTATCTTGCTTATGAATGATTGAATGATATTTGAATGCCTTGGATTATTTGTTATCCCTGATATGTGATTGTGATGCTTTGTGAAATGGAATGTTTTTTTTGTAATATGATATGTTGAGTTGAATAGAGATAATGTGGTTATCTATGATGAATTGCTGTGTAAAAGCGACATCCAGTATTTAAAATTTAATCACTTGGATCAACTTGGGTTAAGATGGCATTGGATTCGAAGAGACAGGAGTCGGGTATTAGTTAATACCCGAAACCACTTCGATTCTTTATAGATGGTTATGTGAAATCAATAGGCTGGAATGGAATGATTTAAGTGAATTAGACCATTTAATCTAAGTTTTGGTACTTAGAAATTGATGTGTGAAATAAGTGATGTCTATAACAAATGGTGAATTGTAGATTGATACGAGTTACCCTGGGTTTTTAAAATAGGCTTTGTGAATTAGAATTTCATGTTATATGGGTTTACTCACGCTGGTTTCCAGCCTGACCCGTGTGTTACTATGATGTAATTCTCGGGTCAGACCGAGTATTGCAGATTTTCAGGTAAGGACGTTCTGCAGCTTAGGAGACGAGCTGGGTGGCAGGAACGTATGGAGTGTTTCCGCTGTGATATATTTCTATTTATCTGAGATATGTTGATTTGTATATGTCCAGTGATTTTGTATGTGTGAACTCTGATGTATTAAAATATAATTGACAGATACAGTATTCTTTGTAAACTGGTATTATTTGATATTATATTTTGATCTGCTGCGAATGTGAGAATCTGTGTTGTGTTTCTGTTTCTTCTTCTTCTATCTCTTTCTTCTTATTCTAACTATTTGGAATTTTTCGGGATCGAAAATTCCAGGCCGTTATAGAAAGCTATAACTGTTATTATACATACAAGTTATCAGAGTACAATCATCAATATATAAAACTGGACAGTTATAATAACTTGTCCTCAAATGCTGAATATTCAGCCTACAATACACAGCGGAATATCATCAAATACGTGCAATACGTCTCTGTCATCCAGCTCGTCTCCTAAGCTCCAAAAGCGTCCTAACCTGAAAGTAACACCTGAGTCAGGCTGGAAACCAACATGAGTAAACCCACTTAATTTGAAATACTTAAGTTATAAAATCTTTTGAAATCCAAGGTAACTCGTACAACACAACGAGTTTTCATCTTATAAAACCAAAACACTTTTATAGAAAATCCGGTGGTATTATAATATTGTCTAAGTATAATACTTACTAAAATAACGAATTTTTTAAATTAATTAAATTTCAGCATATTAGACTTTATAATCAAACCGTAAAAGTTCATAATGGTTATCTGATCGAAGTGGTTTCGGGTAATGCAGATATCCGATCCTTGCCCCTTCGAACTCAAACGATAAATTTTAAATGTCCAAATCGTTTTAAATAAAAATTCATATTCAGGGTGTCAGTATTTACACATGGGAATTCATTTCATATGTTTACTCTATCATGACCAGTTCATCGAGATTTGTTTGCTTGAAATTATTACACTTCCCAAAACCAGGATAGTGACCAGTACAAGTTGATTTACCTGTCAAAAAAATGTGTTAACGTTTTATTCTATTTACCTTTATTTCCACGGTTACTCAATAACACAAATGGTAGATAATTGAAGCAATATCTAAGAACAATTTCAGTTGGCATACATCATTAACTTAATCAAGGATTTAAAATTTGATATTTAAATTTATTTACAATTCAAAACTGAATTGTTTTCAAACAATTGGGTCGAATAAATATTTTATTCAATTTACTTGTTAATTAAGAAATTAAATAGAATAATTTATTCTTATTTAATCCAAATTAACAGATCATTTACTAATGGATTAATTATCCTATAATTAAATTTAAATGAGAAGTTACTTATTTATCTACTTTACTTATTTTAAGGAAACATTTAATTTTCATTGCAGAACTTGATGATATTGGTTTTTATGAAAACAACTTACAAGAGGAACTCTTCTCAAATTTACCCGTCTATGGGATTTTAAATGAAGAAGACAAACATGTTAAATTTTAAAGTTATTAGATAAAACAAATATATATAGCTTTTAAAAAAAACATTTTTGGCCCAACAAAAATACACGGCCCAACTCTCAACCCTTTCTCCTTCCCCCGGTTCTATTTCTTCCTTCTTCCCTTACTGTTGCCTAGAACAAGAGAATGTGTATGTACACGTGCACGTGTACATCCAACTCGCCCTTCAATTCATGACGTCGGCCATCAACGCTGATCGCCCACGGCCCCAACACCTCGACTGACTTGCCCGAAACACGATCTAAAGCTTTGATCGAAATTCGAGCTTCCCACTCAAAGCTGGAACCAGTGTTTTAAATCTCGGATTTTGGCCAATATCTCGGGAAAATATCTCGGCTATCTCGGGCGATATTTAAAACACTTATAACTAAATAGGCTGCCAAATCTCGAATTTTTGCTGATATCTCGGATTTTTCATCTCGGTCATCTCGGGGAGATTTAAAAGCCTGGCTGGAACCACCACCATAAACACAAACTCCTCGCCTCGCCACCCTCGACCACCATCCATCACCAAATTCCGCCCAACGACTCGCCATCACCCCTGCTATGCTTTCCCCTATATGCGCACACTCCTTCCTCTCCCCTCTTCCCACCATTACTCTCAAACCCAAGGCCACACTTAAACCCCCAAAAACCCTAATTCGACTTTGCCCGATCCACCCACACCCCAAGAAAACATCGTTTCATTTTTCGCGAATTCCCCGACCCCCAAACTTCCTCCAGGTTGGAACTCGGACCATGTAATCGAGTGGTTAGCCGGAATTTTGTCGTAGACCCAAAACCATTCATCTCTGAAATTCTCACTGTATACTTGGCTAAAAACCTCCAAACATTTTTCAAAAATCAATATTTTCGAATAACGATCATATTCATACAGGCAAGTGGTTGAAGTATGGTTTTCGAGTTTTGTTCATCTTTGGTTTCTTACTATAAAATACATTTTTTTTCTTCTATACTCAATAATGTCAAATAAAACAATTTTAAAAATAAACTACATTCGAAAACAACCAGGTTTCCTTTTGAAACCATCACCTAAAACTAACTAGAGAGTGAAGTAAGAATTTTTGAAATTTCGAACCTAACTTTTTCTCAAATAACAGAGCAAAACGAAAGATGATGTACATGCTGTTGAGGTTTTACAGGTTATACAACATGATATACAAAAATATAAGCATAGATACTATTGTACATGAATACTTGACCAAAATCAAAAGTTTCCATTCAAATTCTCCTGGCATATATAGGCATAAATAGGTTATAGTAAAAAAAATCAAGTTTACTCACTGTTAAAGATATATGCACTGCTGCTCTAATCTTCTCCCCTGCTTCAGCACTTAATCCATTCTTTTTTTTTCTTTTTTTTAAGAATATGAACAAGTATGAGCTCGGCCAAGGATGTATATATATAGGAGAGGTAAGGAAACATTTAGGCAAGAAGGTGGCTGATGTCTTCTTGTACAGGCTTTACCATATTCATTTGATTTTTCCTTATTTTAGTTTTTTTTTCTTGATTTGATTTATTATGAGAGATTTGATTATTTTTGTAAGCTTGATTTGATTTCATATGTTGATTTGCTATTTTGTATGCTTGATTTGAAGTTTTGAGTGCTTGAAATGATGCCTTGCCATGATGATGTTTTCCTATGTGTTTACATATATATTTATATGTATTGATATATATATATATATATATATATATATCCTTATGTGTAGATTCTCCTATACTCTTGACCATGGGTATATGTTTGCCTTTTTCATGTTTACCTACTTTTTAATAATAATAATGTGTATATGTACATATATACATATATATCTTCACATATATACATTTAATTGTTATCATAAAGTTTGTGCTTCCTTGTAGATATGTATACATTTATTTACACATGTATTTACATTCTACACATTCACAATTATACATATACATATACATATACATATACATATACATATACTTATGTATACCTTGTCATCACACATATATATGTGTATACATTTATGCAAATTTTCATATACATTACTTCATATGACATATATATAGACTCTTATATGCTTATATATATATATTTGAACATCATTAACTTGTTTATATTTATATTTATATACAAATATATGGGTATCCTACGTTGAATATTAATGGTGGAGTATATATATTTCTATAAAATTCATCATATCTAGAAATTTATAATTCAACATTAAATATGGTTTTTATCAGTTTATATATATTCAGATATTTTATTTGTCAGAAAAATTATCTATTGGACTAATAAAAATTAATATTCCAATAATTAAATCAGTTAATTACCCCAAAATCAAATGGCTAAAAAATCCGGGTCGTTATAGGTGAATGGTATCAAAGTACACTTCTACGAGTTCTCGAGTATGCTCGCACGAAAGATCAAGGAAAAAGAAAGTAAATACCAAAATTTGGGAATACTATCAAGAGAATTGGATTAAAAGAAGATGGTAACAAAGGGTGATGAGATGGCAAACACATATATAGGACGTTAGTAGACTCCAGGGTAAGGAAGGCAAGATGGATGGTGAAAAAGTTATCCAGCTAAGACAAATTACCAACGAGTTGTTCTATAGGCACATAGTGTATATTTCTTCCCCGCTACAATGTGAGAATGCACAACTTATTCCATTAGTGGGTGTGGTAGTGGAAGTAATGGATAAACCTTATGTATCAGAAGCCATAAAGGAAAGTTAAGATATGTAGGTTATGGTAGAATGACATGTTAGAAAAATCCATTTACTTTAAGTAAGATGATAGGGCCACAACAACATTAATGTTAGTTAATATTGAAGGGGAGCTTCCAGCAATTATTATTTTTAGGGTAGTTGGGTTATAGCATTAGTTGTTTCTATTGTATAAAACGCGTACAATATTGTGAGAAAATTTCCTATTAAATTGGTTTTTGGATTAACCGCTATACTTATTGGTAAAACGTGTAAGTAAGGTAATCACATGTAGACACTTAACTAACGAAAAGTAAGACTGGAAATTTTTAAAATAAGTTAGGAAATTTATTAGCTACTAAAAGTAAAATAATGTTAAGTCCCAAAAGCCTTAAAATTTTAGGAAGATAAATTATAAGAAAGGAATGATAGAGAAAGGTTGTTGCAAAACCACAGATCACTACCCCTATGCCTTAAAAAGATGAAATTTATAAATGAACTTGTGTGCTAGTTGTTATTTTAAATAAAAGAAAAGTTTTTGAAATTGAAAATTTACCATGCAATAATGTAGATTTCATTATGGATGTTAAACTATTGACTAAATCCCAACTACAAAGGGTGTGGCATAATTTGTTTTTAAAAAAAACTATATACTTTTGAAATTTTTTGTTCAAAATACTTTTATGAAAAAACTTTTAAAAATTGAATTTTGGAATTTTAAAGATTTTTCAACTATTTCAAAAAATTAATTTAAAAAGGTTTTGAATAGAAAAGAGGAAATTTTTTAAATTTTGAAATGCCACATGCTTAGCATAGGAAAAAAGTTGACGGGTTAGCAAGTATGAATTTTACTATGCAGTAGAAACGACTACAAAAAAGGTAGTTAGCGATAAGGGAAAAAGCTGTTTTAACCTTAGGAATTCTTTTTCCATACCTTGTCGGTAGATGAACAAAACTTTTGTTAAAATAACTCTATTTTAAAATTTTGAAAGTAAATTTTCTTATGTGGAAGGTACTTGGAAAAGTTGAAAAAGAATTTGGGGCAAAAGAGAAGGTTCCAAGTTACAGTGGAATGGGTACACAAGAAACAGATGGAAATATGGAATTATCCATCTAAACCCTTTTCCGACATAAGAATATAAATTTAGAAAACTGGATTTTTCAAAATTATAGATGTTATAAATGGTTTGCTATGATTTTGGACGGTAGGGATTGGATGTAAAATTGGTTGAATTATGTTTCTGCTCGTAGAAGTGTGGAAAAATTTGGATGCAAAAACAAAGATTTTGATTTTCAAAACTTGCGTACATATAGAACAGTTAGTATATGTAGGTTGTTTGCACCATATTTTCAAAATTGTTTTAAAATAATGCATTCATATAAGAGGCATCAATTAAAATTATTTTGCATACATGTCATATGTATTATGATACATCGTGCACTTAAATGCGATTGCATGCAAAATTGGTTGCTCATTAATTGGTTGGTTAGTTTAGAATGGTTGCGCTTATGTTACATGATTCGGCCATTGAGGAATTTAAGAGACTAAATTCTTTTAAGTGGGAGTTAGAATGTAACACCTCGTAATTTTAACAATAATTAATTACAAAATAAATAGTAATGTCGAAAAATAATTTTTTTGACAAATGCCAGATTTGGCTACAAATCTTGCACCGTTGAGTTCATGGTGATTTTCTGATCAATTTTCATATATAAAGTTTTACGATCGGAGTTCAAACGAAAAGTTATCAACGTTTGAATATTTCGGATTGTAAATAATTATTTATGTAATTAAGAAAATAAATTGTAATTAACAAAATGAATCAACGTTGGTTAAATCTAACAGTTACTTAGCATTAAGAAGGATTAATGTTAATCAAATCTGCTAAAATTATAAACAAAATAACATAATTAAGAAAGAAATTTTAATCAACTATAATTGACAACCGGTCGACCCTTTAATCGGCCCGGTCGACCTCTAGCAGTTGACCGATAGATGGGTAGTAGTCGACCACTATTTGACTGTCGACTATGAATTAACATAAGCCAAATGGCCTAGGTTTAAAATAATTTAATCTAACGGCCTAGATTGATTCGAACCCCTATAAATACAGGCCTACCTCCTCACTTTTCTTCTCATATTTTCGAAGCGATGACGAAGCTCTGCCATTTTCTCTTTTCACAAATTCTTAATTCTAAATATAGTTATAATTTATATAAGTATATTGTTTGCACAAAAAATGGACAAACACCTCCAAGTCGTATGATTTAATTGATTTTATGTTGTTCTTTGTGATTTGGGTGATTTATGCAAATATATGAAAAGCAGGGACAAAACTGTAAAAGACACACAGATTTATAGTGGTTCAGCCAGAATGTGCCTACGTCCACTTTATATATTATTTCTCCTTTCTTGTTCAGATTACAAGTACAAAGCTTTGATACAAGTATATGAAAGTTGTTTGAAAGTTCCTTCCATGCTTGAGCTCTCAAACTTGTCCCCCATTGTTGTACCCCTGCCCCTCTATTTGTAGAGTGAGGCTGGGGGTAGGGTTCTTGGATGTATATAGCTGCTGGTGGGCCTGGGCTGATACAATCTGGCCTGACAAAGTTGGTCAGGAACGCCCTGGTCCGGTGGGATTTGGTCCGGTGGAACTTGGTCCGATGATGGTTTTGATTCAGTGGGACTGGTAATAGTGTATTGGTCCGGTGGTAGGAGTGGTAGAGGCTGGTTCGGTGGTAGGTGGAGTAGGAGTTGGTCCGGTAGCACATGGGAGGTAGTTGGTCCGGTAGTGAGGGGAGCTAGGTTTGTCCGGTAGTGAGTTGAGTTGGTCCGGTTGCGAGTCTGGTTCGACAGTGGTAGGGATGCCGAATGAAGCTTAGGCAAGCCTGGACGAACCTGGTGCTTCTTGGTCTTGAGATCTCCTGGTTGAGAACACGCCCAACATTTGCCCCCAAAGTGGGGCATATGCCGGCATATGCCGTGCTTTGTTTTAAAATCAATGATGTTAGCTTGGATGCTCCTGCCGAACCAGCCGGTCCGGTCGTCTATGTCCGCCTATAAGTATGGGCTTCAAGCTCCTGTTATCCACAACTATTAGAAAGAGCCGGACCAAACCTACGCCTACCGAATCAGGTGAGCCCTCCTTCTGCCGAACGAACTTTTAGGGAGTGTGATAACCGAATGAACCTTGTGAGCCGTATTGCCGAATGGCTTTTTGCCTTGAACTGCCGGATGAATTTTTATGACTCGGAATACCGAACGAGACCCGGAGTTTGAATTCCGAACGAACCTTGAGACCCGTATTATGTTTCGAATTACAAACGAAATTCTAGATTGTACGCACTTGCTTGTTTATATCTCTACATCCTTTGTCTTAACGATGTATTCTTTTGTGTTGCAGATAATGTCTCTTAAAGTTGAAACGCGATCAGAAAAGAAGAAATCTACGGACAGAAGAGAGTCTCTCGTTGTGCCCCCAGTCCAGCCGAAATGTTGGGCTGATGCGGATAAAGAGGGTGGCGCGGTCTTTAGAATGGATGTGGTCACTGCCCAGTTTACCAAGGAGGAGAAAGTGGCGGTGAAGGAGGGTATGCGGCTGCTTGCTGCTGAGGAGGCAGGTGTGCAAGTAGAGGATGATGATCAGGATGGTCAGGAAGCAGGCGCTGGTAAGTCTTCCATTCTAGTCTTTCCATTAACTTGGTTGCTTATTACTAATGAATTCTTTCTTTGACCAGACAGGTGGGCAACAGGACAAGGATAAAACTCCGACGCAGCCGGCTCCTTGATTTTACCTGGATACCTTTTAGTGGACTTGACATTGTTGTATATGTTAGTTTCAAAACAGCAACGTAACTTTTAGGTTGTAATTATGCTACTTGTAATAAACAACATTATTCTTGACGTGTAATTTTTTTTTAACTTAAGCTGATTCTGTCGTTTTTGACTGCTTTTGCTATTTTGACATGTTGTTATGAGAAATATAGCTATGCGTATGCTTGTAATTAAATTATGTTTGATGTCAAGTTCTTGTTTAAAACATAATTTCATGACTTGCAATGTTAGCGTGAGGTGTGAATAAATTATAGTCACGTGTTTACACATGAAAGAAGGAAATACCGCCCTTTATATTTTGCTTGTAGATGGCAGCTTTGAATGTCTTGTGTGACCGAGTATGGAATGCGGTCCAGTATCTTACTGTGAGTATCCGCTTCCATTAGCGAATGTCTCTTGTTCTGTGTCCTATACTTCAAGGATTGTTACAGAGGATAGGACAAAAGTTTCTTAAATAAAATTGAAATATGTGAAATAGTAAAACTTCCAATCACGGAAGGCCTTCGATGTGCTTAAGTTCGTGGCAAACGGGCTTTGTAGTCACTTTCCCTAGCTGTGGGTCTTGGATACATTTGTCACCCATCTTACGCCTCCGTGGGGAGTTAATTCTTTTTTACCACAGCTGCACTTAAGACACATCGGAGCCGAGATCGCGCACAGTAACTACCCGGGCCATTATGGCCCGTAATCGTGGGTATTATTCGATTTACTATGGCCGGCTAGCGTGGGTGCCGATCGTCAACCGTGAACTGCCCCTGGCTGGCCACACCTTATGTTGGGGCTTATAGTAGGTTCACAGTTGCCGGCGAGCCGAACGCCGTAATGAGCTGCCTCGGCTATAGTCGGCCTTCTCGGTGGCTTATAATCGGCTCATTACAATTGGCTTTAAGGGCCGTCGCGAGCAATGAGTTAACCCGCAGCAGAGGGATGCCGGAGCGAAAGTGTCTCATTGGCGAGGGCATAGATTCGCATAGTACCTGTTAGGTCTTGTCCAGGTGAAGTTGCGATGTGGAGTGCTTTGAATGGAAATGCTATATGCACAGGATTTTGTTCAACATAAAAGGATAAAGTTAACAAGCAGCCAAGATACAAAGGAACAAGTTAAAAAAGAGACAAGGTTTTTTAAAGTGGTTCGGCACAAAAATGCCTACGTCCACTGATTCTCTTTGTTAATTCACTTCATATGGGCAGTACCAGTTAAGAAAAGTATCGACGGAGGTGTTGGATGTTCCATGCCCTCTGGAACACCTCTCCGTCCACTGTTGACAAAATATAAGCTCCATTGTGGAGATCTTTATGAATTACATATGGCCCATCCCAGATTGGATCTAGTGCTCCGGGGTGAGGGAAGAGTCGCTTAAGGACAAGATCTCCTTCTTGTAAGATACGATGCTTGACCTTGGAGTTGTATTGTGCTGCCACCTTTTGCTTGTGGGCTGCTGCTTTGAGGGCTGCATCATTTCTTCTCTCTTCAATTAGATCCAAAGACATGTGAAGGAGTTCTTCGTTCTCCTCTGGGTTATAGTGGATCCAACGGTGGGAAGGCACGATGGTTTCAACTGGGAGCATAGCCTCCGATCCGTATGCCAAAGAGAAAGGAGTATGCCCCGTCGATGTTCTAAAAGATATGCGATAGGACCACAGTGTCGTAGGGAGTTCATCCACCCAAGCGCCCTTCGACTTTTCGAGTTTCTTTTTTATTAGAGTTTTCAGAATTTTGTTGACGGCTTCGACTTGTCCGTTTGCCTGGGGATAAGCTACGGATGAGAAGCTTTTGTGAATTCCGTGCTCTTGGCACCAGTTGGCGAACTCCTCGCTGTCAAACTGAAGTCCATTATCTGATATAATTTTGAATGGGACTCCGTACCTGCATAGAACATTTTTGATCAAGAAGTTAATAACTTTTGCTGAAGATACTTTATTCATGGGTTCTGCTTCCACCCATTTAGTGAAGTAGTCGACTGCCACTATAGCATATTTGGCCCCGCCTCGGCCCATTGGCAGTTCGCCGATTAAGTCAATTCCCCATACTGCGAAGGGCCAAGGGCTGGTCATTTGAGTAATCTCAGTTGTTGGTAGCCGTGGAATCTTAGCAAACTTCTGGCATCTATCACATTTTCTGATGAAATCTAAGGTGTCCTTACTTAAGGTGGGCCAGAAATATCCATATCGGAGTATCTTTTTTGCCAAAGTTTGCCCTTCGGTGTGATCTCAGCAGCTTCCTTGATGAATGTTGGACAAGATTTCCTTGGCTTCCCTTCCAGCGACACACCTTAATAAGGGGTTAGAGAAGCCGCGCCGATAGAGGATGTCCTCTTGTATTGTGTAGCGGGAAGCTTTCTTCAAGATTTTCTTGACTTCGTTATGCCCGTTGGGTAGTGTGCCACTTTGTAAGTAGTCTCGGATGGGAGTCATCCAAGTTGCTTCTTCGGTTGCAGCTATCAGATTCACTTGCTCAAAACTAGGGGTCAGTTGCTTTGAGATGGCTACTGCTCCGGAAATGGCGCCGTCTCTCACGCTCGCTTGCTTTGCCAATTCGTCGGCCTCTCGGTTCTCTTCCCGAGGGATGTGTTTGACTAAGTAGTGGTCCAATCGACTGAGAAGTAACTTGGTCTTCTTTAAATATGCTATGAGTCGTTTTTCTCGAGCCTGGAATTCTCCTAGTATTTGATTAACAATAAGTTGAGAATCGCTATGAAGACACAAAGAATTGGCTCCGATTTCTAAGGCAAGTTCTAATCCAGCTATCACTGCTTCATACTCTGCCTCGTTGTTGGTGGCAGCGAACTCCAACCTTATAGCATAGTGCAGCTTATTTCCTCTGGGAGTGATTATTACCACACCTGCCCCTGAGCCTTGTTCGTTTGACGCACCATCCACAAAGAGATTCCACTTGATGTCTTCTGCTATTTTCGATTGCTCCTTACCTTCGTTGGTAGTGAATTCTGCAATGAAATCGGCCATGGCTTGCCCCTTGATGGCGGTGCGAGGGTGATAGGTGATATCATACTGACTTAGTTCAATGCACCATTTAAGTAGTCGCCCAGAAGTGTCAGGACGATGGAGTACCTGTCTCAGTGGTTGATCGGTCAGAACTTTGATGGAATGGGACTGGAAGTAGTGACGCAGTTTCCGTGATGTGATTAGTAAACAGTATGCTAGCTTCTCAAGTTTAGGATATCTGACTTCTGCCCCCGTAAACCTCTTACTTACAAAGTATACTGGCCGCTGCGTGCGGTTGTCTTCTCTTACCAAAGCAGCGCTTAGGGCGTGAGATGATACAGCAAGGTATAGGTATAACTCTTCGCCTTCGTTTGGAGTCGAGAGTACCGTCGGTTTCTGGAGGTGTTCAATTAGGTTAAGGAAAGCTGCTAAGCATTCCTCGGTCCATTCAAACTTTCCTTTATCTTTCTTTAGAGCTTCGAAGGAGGGGACGCACTTGTCCGTTGCTTTGGAGATGAATCGGCTTAGGGCGGCCACTTTCCCATTCAGACTTTGCATTTCCTTTCGAGTGGTAGGTATCTTGATATCTCTCAAAGCTTGGACTTGTTCATGGTTTGCTTCAATTCCTCTGGCATGGACGATGAATCCTAGGAACTTTCCTGATGATACTCCGAAGGAGCACTTTAGGGGATTCAACTTCATTCCATACTGGCGAAGTACTTGAAACATTTCGCCTAGGTGGCTTATGTGATTGTCGGCTTCCCTTGACTTTACCAGCATGTCATCCACATAAACTTCCATAGTTTGTCCTATTAGCCATGCAAACATCTTGTTGACGAGGCACTGATAGGTGGCTCCTGCATTTTTAAGTCCGAAAGGCATTACCTTGTAACAGTACAATCCCCGGTCAGTGATAAAACTAGTGTGGTCTTGATCGGAAGCATGCATAGGAATTTGGTTATATCCTGAGTATGCGTCCATAAAGGATAAGAGTTCGTGCCCGGCTGTGCTGTCTACAAGTTGATTGATTCGGGGAAGTGGGAAGCAATCCTTCGGGCAGGCGTCATTTAAGTTGGAGAAGTCAATGCATGTTCGCCAATTCCCATTAGCTTTCTTTACCAGTACCGGGTTGGCGATCCACTCTGGGTAGATGGCTTCTCGTATGAAGTCATGGGCAAGTAGATTCTTTACTTCTTCATCGCGGGCTACTGATCGTTCTGCCCCTATACTTCTCTTTCTTTGTTTTACGGGTGCCTTGGTAGGATCAATGTTTAGTACGTGGCATGCTATGTCAGGGGAGATTCCGGTCATGTCAGCATGTGACCATGCAAATACATCCGAGTTGTGGCGGAGAAAGTCAATGAGTTGTTCCTTCAACTCTGCTTTTAGTTGGGACCCGATTTTCAATAGTCTACTCGAGTCATGTTTGTCTATAGATACAAATTCCATAGCCTCTGCAGGCTCGGCGGTGGCCTCCTCCTCTTTGTCCCTGGGGTCTAATTCATTGAAAGGATCGCTGGTATATCGAAGAGGAGGGGCTTTCTTTAGTTGCTATGCTTCCAAACGTTTTGTGCAGAGGGCAACCTCTACAGTTTTCCCTTTATCCTTCCTGTGGTTGTTGCGAAGTTCAGTCACATAGCAGTCTCGAGCAACGTCCTGGTTTCCTTCTACTTCCCCTACTCCATTGTCCGTTGGAAATTTCATCTTTAGGCACCATGGGGCTAGGACAATTTGGAAGTCAGACAAGGCTGGCCTTCCTAAGAAGGCGTTGTAGGCCAAGTGGTTTTCTATCAGCACAAATGTCTATTTCCATACAATGGAGCGGGGATGGCTTCCAATTTCAACAAAGAGGTCCAGTTGCCCGAGGGGCATCTTCGCATCTCCAGTGATACCGTGTAGTGGTTTATTGCAGGGAGATACATCCTTCATTGATAGTTTCATTTTGTCGAATGCATGTTTGAATAGGATATTCACTGAGCTTCCTGTGTCTACTAGAATTCGGAAAACTTCGGCTAGACCGAGCCGGGCAGAGATAACCATGGGATCCATGTGAGGGTATTGCCTTCCTTCTAGGTCACGCCTACCGAGTGTGATGTCATCATTCTCTTTCCGCTTCGGGTGGCGTTCTTCTATGACAGAATTAACACAGTCTTCATTGTTTCTAAGCGACTTTCCATATCTTTCCATCTCTGCCCAGCTTCTGTCGGCGATGTGCGGTCCTCCCGAGATGGTATGGACCACTATCTTCTCTTGACTAGAGCCGCTAGTGTTGCGATTTCCTCTGCCTATCTCTGGTGAGGGTAGCCTTGGGTTCTCATTGGCAAGAGATGGAGCCCTGTTCTGACCTCTTACGTAGTGTTCCAGTCTTTTCCTTCTGATGTGTTCTTCAATCAAGTCCCGGAGATGATGGCATTCATTGGTATCATGCCCATGAGATTCGTGGAAGCAGCAGAACTTTCCAGACTTCTGTGCATTATCTGATTCCTTGTTGTATGGTGGGCGTTTGTATCTAACTTCGTCTTGGGTGGCAAGGAAGATGTTTTCAATGGTCTCGTTCAAAGGAGTGTAAGTGTCGACTCTTGGCCCTGGCCGATATAGGCACTTTTCTCCCTTCTTGCCCCCAGCGTTGTCTCTAGAATCATTTCTTCGAACGTCCTTCGCTGCAGCGGGCGTGTTGCCGTGAGCTGCCTTATTTTGTTGCCCTGACTGCCCCTCAGTGGCAGCATCTTCAAGCCTCATATATTTCCCGGCTTCATGGAAGAAATCGGGTAAAGTAGCTGGTTTTTCTTTTGTCAACCTTCTAGCAAATTTAGTATCCGGATGCACACCACTACAGAGGGCCATTAGGATAAGCTTCTCATCGGCATCTTGGACTGCGGCCGCTGCGGCATTGAATCGGGTTAGGTATTGCTGCAGTTTCTCTCCAGGTTTCTGTTTGATACTGGATAAGGAATAAGCGTCCTTGGGTTGTTCCACATGAATGCGGAACTGACTGATAAACCTTTCTTTCAACACTTCCCACGAGCTGATGGATCCCTGGGGTAAATGACAGAACCAGGAGGTAGCTAGATCTGCTAAGAATAGTGGAAAGCATTTGCACAGTACTCCCTCTATTGCCCCACTCATGAGCATATGCTGTGTGTATCTCTGTAAGTGTACAACGGGGTTGGAGGTTCCTTTGTAAGGTTCCATTGTTGGCATTTTCCATTCTCGGGAGGTGATAGCAAATTCGATATTGCGGGCGAAAGGGCTGGTTACCCTAGCGCCTATCCCTCGATCTCTTTGATCCTGTTGGACGCACTCTCTGAACAAGCGTGCCATCCTTTCATCAGAATTTGGAGCAGATAGAAATGAGTCTGGTTCTGTTCTGTGGGATTGATTCCGTCCAGATGACCTGTAGGGATGGTAGCGTCTATCATTCTTGATATTTTCCAGTGGCTGTCTTTGGTCTTCTGGGAGCATGCTAGGATCAGCTACAGCTAGCCTTTGCCTTGATCTTCCCCTATTGGGTTCTGATCTAAGCACTTCCTCGGGTCCAACTTCGGGCTGGACTCTAGCTCGGCCCCGTTCATTGGAGTTTCCGTGGTTAGGCAGTGCAACCGGCTCAGCTACAGTTGACCTTCGCCCGGTACCTCCCCCGTTGGGTTCGGTTCCAAGCGTTTCCTCCGGCCTAACTTCGGGCTGTGCTCGATCTCGGCTCCTACCATGGCCGCTTCTGTTGTTAGCTCCTTCGAAGAAGGAAGATCTTTGTTGTCTCTGAGATCCTCCAGACTGGTACTCACTCCATGATTCAGTGTTGCGGTTGGACTCTTCAGCATCCCTTAAGCGTGACATGAGATGGTCCACCAAGGCTTCCTGCTGGGACATGAAGCGGTTAGTCACTTCAGCCACAACCCTGTCTAGATCTGCCCTAGTAATTGTTACCGGCTGTTCCGCGACAGGGGTGGTCGGATTTGCCTGACCTTCATTTGGTACTGCTACTGGAGGGGGACGATTTACTTGATCCGTGACCACTGGATCTGGGAGACTGCTGGTTGCGATATTTTTTCCTTTGTTAACATCTTTCTTCTGCTTGGGAGGCATGTTTTCCAAGCAATGAACGACGCTGTTAGGAAGAAGGTTAAGTGGAAGAAGCTAAAGCTTCGAGCTTCTAGGTTCTCAGTGAAAGCACCAAAAATGTTTACACAAAAAATGGACAAACACCTCCAAGTCGTATGATTTAATTGATTTTATGTTGTTCTTTGTGATTTGGGTGATTTATGCAAATATATGAAAAGCAGGGACTAAACTGTAAAAGACACGCAGATTTATAGTGCTTCAGCCAGAATGTACCTACGTCCACTTTATATATTATTTCTCCTTTCTTGTTCAGATTACAAGTACAAAGCTTTGATATAAGTATATGAAAGTTGTTTGAAAGTTCTTTCCGTGCTTGAGCTCTCAAACTTGTCCCCCATTGTTGTACCCCTGCCCCTCTATTTATAGAGTGAGGCTGGGGGTAGGGGTCTTGGATGTATATAGCTGTTGGTGGGCCTAGGATAATACAATCTGGCCTGGCAAAGTTGGTCAGGAACGCCCTGGTCCGGTGGGATTTGGTCCGGTGATGGTTTTGATTCGGTGGGACTGGTACTAGTGTATTGGTCCGGTGGTAGGAGTGGTAGAGGCTGGTTCGGTGGTAGGTGGAGTAGGAGTTGGTCTGGTAGCACCTGGGAGGTAGCTGGTCCGGTAGTGAGGGGAGCTAGGTTGGTCCGGTAGTGAGTTGAGTTGGTCCGGTTGCGAGTCTGGTTCGGCAGTGGTAGGGATGCCGAATGAAGCTTAGGCAAGCCTGGACGAACCCGGTGCTTCTTGGTCTTGAGATCTCCTGGGTGAGAACACGCCCAACATATATACAAGTGGAGAATAGAAAAGGATAATTGAGAAGAAGAATATGGTCGAATCAAATCGTCAAAACGAAGGTAAATTATAAATCCACATCTGAATCTATATTAAATCAAAATCTCGTCTCTGATCTAGATTTTTGTCAGATATATGCATGCTTGTGGTATATGTATTCAAATAGGGAAAATGCGGGGAGTCAAACTGGAATAATATGGATTAGATCTGGAGATTTGGAAAGTTAAAAGGTAAGTGGCAAAATTATATATTTTTATATAATATTGGATTTATATCATTATAAATCTATTCATGTATGCCTAAATGTAAATTTGGAGTTGTAGGCCAGCCTATATATTCTATGATTGATAACTTAGATTTTATATTGCATGTGCTTGAATCTAAAAATTATTGGATAGTAATAGTCCATGAATTTGATAAATTATATATAGTAGTTCTTGATTTGTGGACTAGATGATTTATGCAAGTAATGTAAATTAGAAGATTTCAAAATAAATTATTGGGATTTAAGTAGTATTTTAATTCATTGGAATGTAGGGTGTTGCAACGTAAATTTCTATAGATTATCAAGTTCATATTCATAAATGATAGTGTATCATTTGAAATAACAAAGAATACGCCTAAAAGAAAGAGATGTATAAAATATGGATATTTACCATATTTTGTACTATCTATTTCAACAACCACGAAAAGGTAATTCATTGTAATTCCAAACATAACACAAATTCCCTTTTTGGATAAGATAAGAAAATTACAGTGTTAACCTTTTATTTTGAGGGAAATGTAATTCCAATGCATTAAAGTGCAGAAATCCCTAAGTACGAATTAAAGATTTGTAAGAATGATAAAAAATAATGGTCCAACTGTAAAGCTAATGTATGCAATAAAGGAAAGTTAGAAATCAAATAATAAACGATAAAGATAGGTAAAGTAATTGGGTAAATAAAGATGAGCTCAAAATCAAGTAATAAGCGATAAAAAGGAGTAAGTAATGCGTTTAGTAACTAAAGGAAGGTATAAAAAAGTAAAAAGGAATGGTAAACGGGTTTAATAATAAAAAGGGAGGTAAATGGTAATGACTATTTAAGTCTTTTAGGTTAAAAGGTAGTGGCAAATGAAGCTAAATTTACATTGATGGAACAAGAAGTAAACGCATGAAAAAGTATAGGAATATTATTAACAATTGAACATTGGAGTCGTAATAATTAAATAAGTACGAATATATATTTATACACACACACACATACATATATATATACGTAGCCTTAAGTACGCGATTACAACCGGTGTGAATTACTAAATTAGCTAAAAAATGGGATTGGATAAGAATGTAATAGTCATTAAAATGGGTTGGAATGCAAGGTCAATAGTATTACAGAACAGTAGTCTTCCTGCACCAGGGGCTACCAGCAGTTGTATATATATTATACCGATGTGGAACATATCCAGCTATAAGACTCGTGGAATTATATACGTTCACGTACAGATGAGGGATACCCAAGTAGGTAGGTTTGCCTCGATCGAAGTGTCAAAAGACAAGTAAAGTCCGCTTCAATCTTAGTGAGCCTGGGTGAGGGATCAGTAGGGTATGTTTTGTTGAAAGGATTGATCGTGGCGGTAGAATAGGGTTCGACATACTTCAGCTTATGAATGAGGGATCACTATGGTTAACTAATAGGTTTAGGCATGCTTTATGGAAGAGGATGGGTCGGCATGCTTCTTTGGATAGGGGTCGGCGTTAATCAAGGTCCAAGTACATTCTTGTATACAACAATCATTATCTCGAGATCCATAAGTTCAAAGCACACGAAATTTGGAGAGCAAGGCATATGGACCCTTCGGAACATACCCTAGGGATCGCACATCGAATAGACAAAAGTAGAGGGATCAGTACACATCCAATGAGGGGGATCGGCAGATGATAGCACACAAGCAATGTTGAATCAAAGATCGTGCAATAACTTGAGCTCCTTTGGTCCAAATGATATGAGAATTAAAGGGCTAACATATTTAAGCATGCAGAAGCCACTGTAGGGATCGCTATCTAGAAATCAACAAATGAAGGGATCAGTACCGATCCCTCTTCCCTGGGATTTGGGTCTAGCGACCCCTCTAGTGGGCCTATATGAATTAGGAGGTCCTATAACTGAAGTTTCAAGGAGATTGGTGGTCGTCTTCCCCTATAAATACATCGGGCATGGCTTCAAAAAAAGGGATATTCTTTCTTCTTCTCTTTATCTTCAACCTAGGCTACAATCTATCAATTTTATTCTTGGATTTCGGATTGTAACTGTAAACAAACTTCAGTATAATAAAAGGGATTATTTGGGAGTGGACGTAGGCCAGAGTTAGCCGAACCACTATAAATCTTGTCTCCTTTTACTTGCTTTCTAATTGTATTAATTTGGTTCTTCATTTATTTCTCTTTATATTTCTGTGATTGGATTGGATATTAGAGTTTTTACACAATTGGGTGTTGGTGGCCAATTCTGCCGCTAACATTTTGGTGCTTTCATTGGGAGGGACTTGCACCCGAGTATTTAGAAGCTAGGATCTTAGATTTGGAAGCTTGGATACTTGGATCTAGAAACCAATGACTAGGCAATCAACAAGGAGAGTGCGGAGCCACCATGGAGGGAGTCAGGAGGCTTCCTTAGGAGTTGGTGCTAATCAAGCGTCTATCTACATCACCAGGGATGAAATGGAAACGATGATGGATGCTATGCAGGAGAGGATGATGAAAAGACTGGAGGAGATGATACAAAATTCACTCCAACAGATTAGACAAGCTGGTGCACAGAATCAAGGAGTTGAAGCAGCAGTAGTCATAGGAAATCAGAACGGGGAACATGAAAATGGAGCCAATAGATAAAGGAATAGAACAGAGCAGCCGGGGGCAGTCCCCTGCCATCCTAGAGGGATCGACATCGATCCCTCCAGAGGGATTAGTACCGATCCCCAAAGGCTAGGGGCATGCCCCCGGGTCTGGTTGATCGTTATGCTAGAGGACCTACAATCGATCCCATGGAGCTGGGTGCGAATCAGAATTTGGATGCTCGTCCAAAGGAATACGTTCTGGAATTCCCTCGTAGACTCGAGGGGGGGCAACTTGGACATGACTATAGGAGACTACCATTGGAAGAAAATGACAGGTTTACAGAGATGATAAGGCGAGCTATGCATGGAGGATTAGTGAACAGGGATCTGGAGGACGAAAATAGAAGTCCATTCGCTCCAAATATCAGGAATGTTAGGAATCCACCAGAATTCAAACTACCAACACTGGAAGCTTATGATGGAAAGTCGGATCCAACTATGCATATGATGAGGTATATACAGCACATGGAAGTACTCGGGCCATCAGAAGAAGTCCCGGCATGATGTTTCCCCCTGTACTTAATGGATGTAGCCACGCTATGGTTCAGACAGTTGGAGAGCGGTTCTATTAGCACATGGTCGGAGTTGGTCAAAAAAATTTATGAAGCAGTTTCTAGTTCACATTACGGACCCAAGAATGTGATGACATTGACATCAGTAAAGCAGTGGCGGGAGAATCACTCAACAATTTCTTAACCAGGTTCAATGCGGCAGTTGTTTCGGTGGATAGACCGAATCCATCGATGGTTTTGATGGTGGCAGTGCAGGAGTTGCAGATAATTCAGATTTTAAGATATCATCGATACGGGATCCATCGATGGATCTCGGGGGATTCTATCATGAAGCAGAGAGGTTTCTACGACAAGAAGACGCAAAAGTTGATAAAAAGGCAATGGAAGTTAAGACGATACGGGGTGGAGAACCACCCATTGAAAGCTCAGGAAAGGACAAGGGTAAACAGAACATGGATAATAGCTTCGATGGATCGAAGCGACAGAGGGGGGAACCCAAATTCTCTTCTCACTCGGAATTGAATGAAACCCTATAACGGATATATCTGGATACTCACGGGCGCCTTCCATATCAGAGGCCGGCAAGGAGGGAACCCTCCGAACGCGAACGGACATCAGGAAAGCACTGCCTATTCTATGAGATGGATGGGCACAATACAAATGATTGCAGGCATTTGAAGGATATCATCGAGGAACATGTGAGGAATGGTCAGTTACAACAATACGTAAGGACTCGGGCTGTGGCGGTGGAACAGGAGCAACCACCGTCCACCTTGAATGAAAATGGCACTGAATCAAGGCGTCATCATCAACTTGTCATAAATTGATCGGGATGGCATGGAATAAGTAGCAAACTCCATAGTAAGACGGCTAATTCACTTACACATGTACGGGATCGAGGACGGTCCCTAGGCATGCTATGAGATGA
This sequence comes from Allium fistulosum, assembly GCA_030737815.1. Classification (NCBI taxonomy): domain Eukaryota; kingdom Viridiplantae; phylum Streptophyta; class Magnoliopsida; order Asparagales; family Amaryllidaceae; genus Allium; species Allium fistulosum. Next base: position 967,680,157 of record CM060908.1, on the reverse strand, counting down.
TGATAAATAGTAATGCTAGGATTTGTGAAATTTGTTTTTTGCCTTTCTTCTTGTTTGCTTTGAACTCTTTTTTTTCTTGTTTTATTTGAACTCTAGTTTATTGGTTGTACGGACTCTTATTTTATGGACTTAGGAATGCTTATCTTTGGATCAATGTAATGGATAACACAGGTCCTTAGGTATGGATTATTCCTGGCAAGGTGTAGGTCTCTTCGCTCGAATACATGGATCGACCTACTCATATCGTCGAGTATAAATTGTGCTCGGTAAGGATCCGGAGAGATCGAGGTCGTCAAGTATGGACTATGCCTAGCAAGGGGTAGGTCGCTTCGCTCGAATGCGATGGATCGGCCTGCCCAGGTCGTCGAGTATGCATGGATTGTGCTCGGTAAAGATCTACTGAAATCGAGGATTTGGATTAGGATAACAACCCAGAGAGGTTATGGATTTTTATATCAGCTTCGAACAGCTAGGGATTTGGATATAGGTCCAGAGCAGTTTAGGATTTGGTTAACGACCCGGTGACGTCGAGGATTTGGTTAACGACCCGGTGACGTCGAGGATTTGGATAAAATGATCCGGAGAGATCGCGGATTCGGAATGGGATATTGACTCGGAATGGTCATGGACTTCACTAACGATCCGGAGAGTTCATGGATTTGGATTGGCAATGGATTGGATAATATGGCTATCGATGGATTATGGACTTCGGATTCTGGATCTATGGCAATTCAAAACACGCCATCCTATCGCAAGGCATGGTTTGGGGGGCAAAGTGTTAACCCATCTTTTGCCAAGGCAGTAAACAAGCGGATTTAACCAAACATGCTTCACAATTATCAAGGCCGATGAGTCCAGAGCGATGATTGTAGGGCCTAGAAATCAAGTACAGATAATAACATGAAGTCGGAATTGAATGGAATTGGTAGATAAACAGTGTAAAATGCTTAAAGTATGGAATACAGTTTAGTGAATGGGAGGGATCGGCATGGGTTGGCTTTATAGAGGGTTCAGCATGGTTCAATGGATAGGGATCGGCATAGTAGGTTCATATGGATTGGCAAGGTTAGGAGTAAGTGAAGAAAGAGGTCGGTATGCAAGAATATTGCAGAGGCAGGGATCAGCCACATAAGGATCGGTGGTGATTGGTTAGAAAGGAAGAGATCAGTCTTAGTGAGCCTAGGTGAGGGATTAGCAGGGTATGTTTTATTGAAGGCATCGGTCGTGGTGGTAGAATAGGGTTCGGCATACTTCAGCTTATGATGGAGAGATCGGTATGGTTAACTAATAGGGTTCGGCATGCTTTATGGAAGAGGATGAATCAGCATACTTCGTTGGATAGGGGTTGGCATTCATCAAGGTCCAAGTAAATTATTGCATACAACAATCATTATCTCGAGATCCACAAGTTTAAAGCACATGAAATTTGGAGAGCAAGGCATATGGACCGTTGCGAACATACCCTAGGGATTGCACATCGAATAGATAAAGATGGAGGGATCGGTATACATCCCATGAAGGGGATTGGTAGAAGATAGCACACAAGCAATGTTGAATTAAAGATCGTGCAATAACTTGAGCTCCTTTGGTCCAAATGATATGAGAATTGAAGGGCTAACATATTTAAGCATGTAGAAGCCACTGTAGGGATCGCTGCCCAAAAATCAACAAATGAAGGGATCGGTACCGATCCCTCTTCATTGGGATTTGGGCCTAGCGACCCCTCTGGTGGGCCCATATGAATTAGGAGGACCTATGGTTGAAGTTTTAGAAAAATTGGTGGTCGTCTTTCCCCATAAATACAACGGGCATGGCGTCAGAATAAGGGATCTTCTTTCTGCTTCTCTATATCTTCAACCTAGGATACATTCGATCAATTTTATTTTTGGATTCCGGATTGTAACTGTAAAAAAACTTCAGTATAATAAAAAAGATTATTTGAGAGTGGACGTAGGCTACAATTAGCCGAACCACTATAAATCCTATCTCATTTTACATTCTTTCTAAATGTTTTAATTTGGTTCTTCATTTATTTCTCTTCATATTTCTGTGATTGGATTAGATATTGGAGTTTTTGCGTAATTGGGGTTGCTGGCCAATTTTAATACCAATAAGGCATAACATACGCATATGTGGAGTCGAGACGACTAAATAAAGTAAAAGACGTAACATGTGATGGAAGGTAATTGATATAAACTAGTGTTACATATAAATTGTGTAATTTACCAGTACTAGAATGTTTTTCGTACCCCCTCCTCATTACAACCCATATGATAGCTTAGAGAGAACTGGTATAAGGCAGGAACAGTGGAAGGACAGGTTTCCTTATGCATGCTCGGCACTAACAAAGACACTAGATATTGGAAGTGTCAATCTTCGTCAGTAACTATATGTTTTATTTTACAATTCCGTTGTAGTTTATATCGATAATGCTCTAATATGCATTTATATATTTGCAGGATACAAACCATCGATCCGTACTTTGCTAAACTTGGGTTTTCAATTTAGCGAAAATTCATGTCCACTGGGGTACGGGTTGTCACACTAACTTCCATAGTTGTTAGATAAACTAGAGTGGTTTCTGATAGTGGTTGGAAGTTGAAATTCAAGAGGAGCTCCAACCCCCTCCACTCATGTATAGCACAAAGAGTAGCATGCCTTCAGCTAAGGGCATCGGCAACAACATTCAATTTTTCGAGGGTGTACTGTATCTCAAAGTCATATGATGTTATAAACTCCATCCACCTATGCTGCCTAAAATTCAAATCTTTTTGGGAAAATAAGTATTTAAGGGATCTGTGGTCGGTGAATAACTCAAACCTTTCTCCCAAAGATGTTGCCGCCACATCTTCAAAGCAAGAAGGATAGTCTAAGTCTAAGTCATGAGTGGGGTACGTTCTCTCATGGTCCTTCAACTACCTGCTTGCATAGGCTATCACTTTTCCTTTTTCTGTAAGAACACCTTTTATCCCTATACCGCATACATCAGTGTAAACAGTAAAAGGCTTCATCCTATCCAGAATATTAAATATTGGCGCGCTGGTCAACAGCTCCTTCAGCTTTTCGAATGCTTCCATGCATTTCTCATCCTATGCAAAAACTAAATTTTTCTTTATTAAGCGAGTGAGTGGGACTTCTATCTTTGCAAAGTCATTGATAAATTTTCTATAGTAACCTGCCAACCCAAGAAAAGTCTTAACTTCTGTGGCGTTCTTTGGAATCCTCGGTCTTGAATAGCTTCCACCTTTGCAGAATCAACATACAATCTCTTCTTGGATACAATATGACCTAGAAATCTTACCTCCTCCTAAAAATGGCACTTTGAGAATTTGACTTTTATTTGGTGCCTTCTCAAAGCCCTTATCACCTCCCTTAAGTGATTTTCATGCACACCTTCACTCTTAGAGAATACTATAATATCGTATACGAACACTACGACAAACTTATTTAGTTGCCCCCTAAAGACTCTACTCATCAAATATACAAAGTATGCAGGGGAATTTGTCAAATCAAAAGGAATTTTCACCATTTATAGTCCATCTGGGGTGCGGAAAGCGTTCTTCTGTTTGCTACCCTCGGTTATTCTCAATTGGTGGAATCCAGTGGCTAAGTCCAACCGGGAAAAGATTTAGGCCCCAAAAGACTGGTCAAATAGTTCATTTATCCTAGGTAAGGGATACCTATTTTTCTTACTCAGCTTGTTAAGCTCTCGATAGTCAACGCATACCCTTAAAAAGCCATTTGCCTCAGTAACAAAGAAAACTGGTGCTTCCCATTCTGAAGTACTACAGAGAATAAATTAATTTCGCAATAGCTTCAAAATATGTTTATCAAATTCTCACCTTTCCTTGAGGGTCATATGCCTTAATGGCAACGGGACGGGTCTAGCATCCTTCTCGAAATCAATCCTAAACTCGATCTCCCTTTAAGGTGGGAGACCGGAGGCTTCTTTAAAAACATCAGGAAAGTCTTGGACTATGGGCATAGTTGAGAGCTCATCTTGTGATAACCTAAGAGAATATAAATAGCTTAACTCGACTGAATTTTGGGGTGCACAATGAACATCAATATCTCACCCTTTATAACTCCTTAACCAAATGATCCTCCTATCACAATCTAAGACAACCCCATAGTAAGATAACCAATCCATCCCTAGGATAAGCCCATATCCCTCAAAACCCAGAACATATGTATAACATGTAAAATCTACGTTACATATATCCATGACTAGTTCTTTACAAATCAAAGAAAGTTGTGTCGATCCCTCAATAGGATTAGATATGACTATCGGGTTGGTGACAATTTGGATTTTTAGACTTAACGAATTGACTACATTTCTAGCTATGAATGAATGTGGTGAGCCTGAGTCAAATAAGGTACGAATATTATTTCCAGAGATAATAGTTATGCCTTCCCATGCAACTTTTCCCCTGTCTCTGTGAGGAGGTCTATTTGAGATAGGTATAACTTCAATGGCATAAGCTTGCCCACCTTGTCCCTTCTTTGCTGGCTTCGGGCATCGATTCTTGTGGTTCCCTTCTTCATAGCAGTGATAGCATATCCCCTTGAACTCTTCCCTCATAAAACTCACTTTGTAGTCCTTAGCAACCTGTCCTTTCTTCTAACATCTACGATATGTCACTCCCTTCTTGATCTTCCCATTGGCTTTCATATCAGCCTAGAATCCTCTTTCTTTGCTCCACCTTGATTTTGTGCCTATACTACCTTGTCCTTCTCCTCAATACCAACAACTGAAGCATGTCCATTTTAACTATCATCTCATAAGTGGCGCCTGCGGGTACTTGGGTTAAAAGCAGCTCCTTAAGTGGAGAATTTAGGCCTTTAACAAACTTTATAGCCTTCTTCATAGTGGTGCCAATCAGAATCAATCCAAACTTAGCTAATTTCGTGAACTTACTGATAGACTCCTTCAACGTGGTCTCCTTGCCTTAATTGTATAAACTTCTCCAATTGCAAACTTACTACAACTTTGGACATGAATCACGACTCGATGCAAGCCCTGAATGCAACCCAAATAATTCCTTCCTCGGCATTCTCATCAACTACTATGATCCATCAATCCCATGCCTTCACCTTTAAATGTCATGCAGCCGTCTTCCTTTTGATATGGTCTTCCTATCCCAGTTCCAGAAATATACGTTTATAGTCATTAATCCAAGCCTCCATTTCAAAAAAATCTTTAGCCCCCGTATACACCCGTCCTCCCATATTCGGAAAGTCTTTACTCATTTTGGGGAAGTTTAGTGGTCGGGGTTCTGCTTCAGTAGGCCGAGCAGCTAGTGCCACTGGTACAGCTTGTTGAGGAATGGGAACTTACCCCTACATTCCTTAGGTATTGCTTAAACCATTTTTGCATACCTCGTATGGTGGGTATTTCTTAGGTGGAGGGGTTCCCAGCCTCCAAGAAATTGTTTACAGCCATAAACAGGTATCTGTAGGTTTAAGCTTGTAGTTACAACTTCTTAAGATAGTATTATTTGTTGAAATAAAAATTTGCCTTTTGTGTTTGCATATGTTCATAAAAGTGTGTATATATAGTAAGGTTTTGAAAAATAATTTCAAAAATAACAAATATGCACTCTTACGTATGCCTGTTCCTATTGATCGGGTAACCTTTCTCTGATACCAAATGTAACAACCCTCTCCATAATGGACCTAATTTTTCGATCCAATAAAAGCCCGTCGAATCTTAAGCCAATTCCAAAGCTGGATGTTAGTTGGTAAAATTTATACAACGATCAATACATAGAGCTATTTATCCATGCTTTCAAAATCTCATGGCAGAAGAGGTAAAATATAATAATAGACATAAGTACCCATTTCATAAAAACTAAATCTCAGAATCATAATATCGCAAAATATCCGTAATACAATATCTCAAAATTATACATCAACATGTCTAAAATCTAGCTACATCTGAATATATCAAAACATAGATAGATAACTAAACGGCCACAAATCTTCACCGCCTAACCTGTGGATTGTAATAAGGAGGGAGTAAAAACAATAATGTACGGTGAATGAAAATCTCAAATCGTACCATAATAGTATTTAAGAAATATCATTTAGATAAGTAATATTTTTTACACATCTTATACTTCATCTTACTAAGTATATCTCAGCTATAAGCCAAAGGCTATTTTCAGTCCAACTCTATAACGTACCTCTAATTATAGACCAAGAGCCCTTTCCAGTCCATCTTTGCAACAACCATAAACCATACCCTAATGATATGAGAGAAAGCACCTTAGCCACTTAATATCTCTTTAATGGGAATAAGGCAGACTCTAACCATTTAATACCTATACCCTAGGCAGATCCTCATCATTTAATACCTAAACCCAAGGCGAATCCCTCTTCAGTACTTCCTAACTGACATCGCAAGAAATCCTATAAGGCCAATTAATACTCCTTTTATGGGAAATGCAGACTCTATAATAGCCACTTAATACCTCAACCCCAAAGCAGACCCCTTCCATGGATTTTCCACTACTACACCTAAAAGATAATCCCAACTATTTAATACTTCTTGAGTGGGAAGGAGGCGGACCGTATAATATCCACTTAATATCTTTAACTTAAAAGTAGGCCCATACTGGGATATTTGTATTATGACCTGTAACCCAACCGTGACATCTCACATTAGTCCGACTATTTGTAAGTGCTGGTAGCCAGATTAGATAGGCAGCCTATCCCTACAGGATTGGGATTAACGTCACATCCACCATGGGTACTTATTATAGGAGATATCTTTCATCAGTCCCATGGTCACACTACCGGTGGCCATATTAAAAGGGCAGACTTCTGTGTGCTTTTGACTTACCTCACATCCCTATAACTTAGTCATATTTGCGCTCTTCGAATGTATTTCCATACACAAACCACACACTATATACATATATATTTCTATACCTCATTCGTATTTACATATTAAAGCCATATATGAAAAATTCCTTATTCTGCCTTTAACCTTGTATTAATTTCCATAATTAACCTTAACTTCCTTCCTATAGGATTTAATGCTATTTATTAACCTATTTATTCTAAATGATACGAATTATACGTTGCTATTTATATGCTATTAATATACGTAAATTTTAAACTAACTTAAAATCCCTAAACGTATGTAGAAATATTCCTATTCTAAGATTTTTGCTTCCTATACTGATTGTTAAAATGTCAAAACTTCCATATTTATAAAAGCTTCAGTTCCACGTAATAATTTACAAAATAGTTAATATTCTTTGCTAGGCAAAACAGACTTATATAAAAAACAGAATCAAAATATACCAAACTTATTTTACATTAAATTAATAGAATCGATGTCTCAATTTCAAAGGAACAAAACTTTACAATTTAAACCTTTTATCTTCTATTCAACTTTTACATACACAAACTTGAAGCAGAAAACATGATTCATATTTGTCTAAATTAAGGAAATAGGTGATGCAAACAACAAATAGGAAAATCCAATCTTTGCATACCATTTCCTAAAAAAATTCTTTTTGAATCCTTTATCGCAACAACGGAAATTAGAAGTGGAAGTTGAATAGAACATAAACTATTCAAATTGCAACAACAAATTAAATTCTACTATATTAACATAAAACAATTGAAATTCTAATTAGTCCAAGAACTAACATTTTATTTAAGGAATTTTTAAGGTTGTAGGATTTAGGGTTTTTCGTATACAAAATTCACCAAGGCATAAAATGAATCCAAACTTTTACTGAATAAGTTACCAAAATATGAAAAACTAAGGGGTCGTTTGGTTTATTTTGTATTTTATGTTTTGAGTTTTCAACATTAATTACAAAATATGAGAAGAATGAAGGGAGGTCGGAAGGGATGAACGGAAGATTGGAGGGGACCACGAAGTGGATGGAGGAACGACGGAAGGATGAATTGTTGCTCGTGCTTTCGTTTTTCTCAAAACACGAAAAATGAAAAAAAGTTGTTTTCTATTTTGTGTGATAAATTCGTTTTCTAAAATAGCTATTTTTAATAATATATATGTGTTGTTCGTATTTTTGTATGGACGAAAACTCAAAACTCAAAATGGTAAACCAAACATAGCCTAAGATTTCTATTTATAGATAGTTACCTTGCTTCCTTTTCGATTTGATTCGCACCTTCGTCTTATTCCTCCTTCTAACTACTTCTTTTTGGAATACACAACAATTTAATTGTATATAGATTAGATTCAGAATTCAAAGATTTGGAGATTTGGAAAGAATAGAAATAGAAAACGTGTGTGTATGTGTCTATATATATGTGTGTGTGTATGTATGTATATATGTATATGTATATATATATAACCTATTACCTTTAAATCCGATTGATTCTCAATCCAAGGATTGAAGAAGAAGAAGACTGATGGAATTTCACTAGCGTTCCAATTTTATTGTGAATAAAAGAGAGGGAACTAGACTCTTATTTATAATGGTTAGGATGTTCCTGGTCTGTAGGATTTAAATCTATTTAAAATAATAATATCCTGGCCGTTCCTGGCCTAACCTAACCCTAGTCCCCACACAAGCACCAATCGACCGCTCCTCATTAGATGATCCACTGGCTCAGTAGAGGCAGTCAACCGGCTTTCTGCCATTAGCGAGATTTATTTGTTGCCCTTAAATTTTTTATTTCTTACTTATTTTGCTAAATAATGTTAACGTTTGCTTAAACTCTAAGCTTCTCTTTGAAGGTTAAAATATTTATTAACGTTTTTAATTTTGAACGTTAACTTTATTTAATTTTTAAATTTAAATTCATTTGAATTATTTTAAATTATAAAACTTCAAATGTCAATAACTTTTCCATTTGAACTTCGATCGCAAAAGTTTATATATGAAAGTTGATTAGAAAATGGCCACGAACGCAATGGTGTAACTTTCGTGGCCAAATTCTGACATTTGCGAAATTCTCATTTTAACCCTTATTATTAATTAATTGATTTCTTATTAACTTTTATGGGGTGTTACATGGATGTTACAAATTGGTATTAGAGTAGACATTTACTTAAAACATAATTAGATTTTTGAAAAACATAACCCAAATGAAACAGAAAGAATAAACTAGGAAATAAGGTAGTATAGTAATAACATGCTTGTTATTTGATATACGTACATATAAGTATGCATATATATCTATACACTCTCCTCTGTCTTTGTACCATTCTCCGTTATATCTTAAAGACTAGTATGCAGATTGTGAGAAATAAATAATGGAAGTGGAAGACTTAACCTGGGAGGTAAAAGCACGACAACCAATGGAAACGTTGGACCTAATACTAGAAATGCTAACCAAACTACCAATGCAAGTGCTAATATGGGTGCTCTAACTACACCAGTTGATATTTGGATGATGTATTAGTACGTTTTCAGTATGATGCAGTTGGAGCACCAACTGGGTTGATAAGAGAAAACAGTGGTAATGTGGGAGCTATTATGCTTGTAGTGGCTGCTTGCAATAGTTATGCCGCATTGGGTAGAGACTAAATAGTTTGGAGGAAAATTGTTTATGGGGATGGAGAATATCATTGAAGTGGAGGATTTGCTTTTTCATTATGAAAGAATATTTGTTGATTTGGGATTGAATGATGAACATATGTAGATGTCAACTTCTAGTCAGTTACAAGGAGCCACTCTATGTTGATGGAATAGTGTAGTGATGGGTGTACCGCAATATGATCTTACTTGGGCTGTGTTCAGAAAAAGGTTTGAGGAGAAATTTCTGTCTAAAGCAGCAAAGTCCACACTATTTAGGAGGTTTTTAGAATCAGAGCATATGACTGTTCTAGAATATGCAACAAGTTTGATGAGTTATCGAGGCATGGATAGGTTATTATTAATACTGCTTAAGAAGAATAAGAAATTTATTTGGGGTTTAAATACTGAAATTTCTAGGGCAACAATGCTGCACTTTAGAAATACATTTTATGCCATTGTGGACATGACTCTATGGAACAAAGATTTACTTGCATCCGTTAAGAAGAATAAGTCTATGGAGACTACGAGCTTCCAAGGCGAGAAGAGAATGTACTTTAGTAAGAAGGAGCTCAGAAAGGTGGAGTTCCAAAGAAGGGAAAATCTAAGGTGACTTGTTACAAGTGCGATAAGAAAGTATATTTTGCTAATGAGTGTCGTTCTGGTGACAGCAAGAAAGCTAGTGATAAGAAAGGAGTGAGATGACATGGTTGCAACAAGACAGGGCATTTCAAGAGGATCAAACCGGTCAAAGATGAGAAGGTAAAGTTTTATGCTTTGAAACCTACATATTCTGGATCAACTATGGAGAAGAAGGGAAAATTTATATTGGAAGATACACTTCATATACATAAAATATGTGTTAGTGTTGTTTTGCAACGACTCGCCATTTTGACCCTCAAAAGTCAACACTAATACATCCATAGTATTCACGTGTCAAACATCCAAGTGCCAGAAAGACAGATTATTGGGGTGAAAGAAAAGAAAAGACAAAACAGAATCTCACATCATGACAAGTAACATATAATATCCAAATGAAATTTAAAAAAGAAAACTTTACAACAATCAGAGTCTAACATATCATCAGTCTGGATAGTTATAACAGCATGTTCTTACAAATGCTGATAAATACAAACTAAGAAATACAACGAAAAATAAAATACGTCAAGTCTTGGAAGCATCTGGCTTGTATCCTAAAGCTCCAAGCGTCCATCACGAAATCAGGAAAAGTACTCGAGTCTGACCTGAGTATTATAAGAAAATAACACCCAGATCAGTCTTGTAAACTAGTGTGAGAAACTCATATCATATAGATTGTTATATTTATAAAACTCTTTCAAAAATAAAGGTACCTCATAAGACCACATCGCATATAAACACGGATGGGTTTTTACCTTAGGATAATGAAACCATTTCATAGGAAATCTTGTGATATTATAATAATGTTTAGAGTTTAAAATAAATATTTAATCATAGCCGGAATGGTTACATTAATTACATTCAGCAGCATATGTAGTATACAACTAAATCCGTAAAGGCACGTATTAGAGAATGGATTCCATACAATGACAAGGCACCGAGGTACCGCCTTCCACAATACAACTCTAGAAAAATGTATCGAGAGCCTCAGCTGACTTCCTACGAATCAGGATCGGCCTACCGCTTCTTGGATGATATCGAATATGCCATTATCCCGGTTTCTACATACAACCATACCATGGCCACTAACATACATAAATCCATAAATATCGATCTAGATCGGGTGATGTCCATACCCTAACGGGTGCGATCCACATAGCCCCGAAGCATATCCCTTGTTTTAGTTATTGCTGGGTGTGAAGCTTGAGGCTATGTTTTAACTTTTATATAGCACCACTTGGAATGCTAACACTGCCATCCAAGCAACAATACAATGCCAACATTCATCCATACAAGTTGTTCAAGATACGAACAAACTGAAGGTACTACTTCTACTACATCCTTTTTGGAATCACCCTTAGGATTAGTAGAAGTAGCCATTGCACTTCAAAGAACTTCATCGTCAGTTTCCATCATCTTCAAGACGTCTCCAATTCGAAAGCTTATGCCGGTTTGAAGTGGTTGTCAGATAACTCATGTATATTCGATCTCGGTCTCTTCGAACCAACAATCGACAGCTTTCGGTCGACTCAATCCTAGTTCTTTCAGAAATAAATGGACTATATAAGAGTCCCAAAGGGATCTCTAATATACCCCTTAAAGCGAGAGACATTTCACTTGAATGAGTTCTCCCAAGGGAATCTCAAACCTTATGAAATTGCGAAGCTTTCATATACTTCATAAGTCAAAATAAGTCAAGTTATCGATAGTGGACAAACCACTATCCGGCGTGAGTATATAGTTTGCATATGGAAAATCGGGCATCACATACTTATTACCACTTTTTTATTTCAATCCCGTACTATCTCTCTATTAGCAATGAAGTCAGACAAGTTAGACAACTACCATTGCCTCGACGTACATTCTTAAACTTTTACAGATAGAAACGGGCTTTCATGTCTCTAAATTTAGTGTGGAGTATAAGATGAAGTACCTTCTATATACTTGATTAATCATGACCTATTTATAAAAATTAACCTTCTTATACTTATCACACTTCTGACTTTTCGACTTCTCTATCTCTCACCCAGAATCGAAGCCAGTTAAGTCAGGGCATTGGTTGGTTCTAGCCTTGTCTAGAAACTCCGATTCTAAATCTCACAGATAAAAGTCTACTCATTGGGTTTTAATGCTAAATATAGGATGACTTACTTTTCATAAACATGTCAACATTTTAGCACTACTTATCATATTCGTTTTATGTTATTTAATTGCATTGACAAAGAAATCTCTTGCATAAAACAAAGTCTTTTTTAGGAAAAAACTAAAAAATCAACTCTATAAACCTATTTCTAATCTTTGATTTCAAACTAGTTATTGGAAACATTTCCCAAAATCATTTATTTTACTCAAAGCTTGATTTCAAACAAAAAATAATGTCCTTTCTTTATATAAAGTAAACAACTTATTTAATAATAACCAAGTGTTATAAATCAATTTCCTTTCAAATTTCCTTAAACCATTAGCTATAACAAAAACATTATAGTCCACGATCTCTTTCCTTTTCTCGAAACATTTATTACAACAATAGTATCATGATCCATGCTTTCTTCCACTTTTAAAATACTTCTAAATCTCTTTAAACCATAATTTGAAACTTGTATTTAAAACACCCCTTTAACGATGGTCGCTTTTAACAAAACTTGACTTTTGAAATAAAGTAGTAAAATTTAAACCACTTGTTTAAATAAATAAATAAATAAATTCTTAAAAATATATTTAAAACTTCAAACTCACTTTTAAATACTTAAACAGCCTTTATAAAACACATTTGAAAGAGAATTTATAAAATATCTAAAGCAGATAACCTTTTATACTTTACTAAAAATACAGATTTCCAAACTGCATCCATAGCGATTATCACTATGTGGACCGTAACTTTTAAAACTTTGTTTTGTGAATCAAATAACTTTTAAACTCCATTTCTTTCTTTATTTTAAACAACTACATATCTTTGCTTAAAGGTTTAAAAACAAAAGTTATGTTCGAGAACTATTTCAAACACTTTAGGAAAACAAGTCGTAAATCCCTTAAAAGAGAGCATGGGATTTCAATGTCATAATAAAGCCAACAACAAGTAGGTTGAATATAACGAAGCAACATTCACTTTTGATATATACAAGCATTTACATAACCAAGAATATATGTAAATAATAATCAACAAGATGAGGAATCCTTTAGGAACCCTCTATAAAATTTCTATTCTTCGAAATGCTTCCATAGCGACCTATTCACTGCGGAACACTTCGACTTCCTTTTGCTTTTGTTCCGTACAAATACAATGATTACATATATATATATACATATATATATATATATACATATATATACATATATATGTGTCATCCACTTCCAAGTGGGAATCAAATCCAAATAAAAACATATAAGGAATGCACAATAACCAAAGCAAACAATTATTTTTACAACCATTATTCAAAATAATATATGATTCCTGAAGTAAGTTTCTCACTTTCGAATGTCATAAAACTTCGGAACAAGCTACTATGACTACCCTCAACCTGGAAACAACATAAGATTCTTCCTTTCACCTTGCTTGGCCCTTGAAAACTCCTCAACTCCTTTCATAATGCTCACGCACCCCTTAGGTCCCTTAAATTCTCACGGTTGGTGTAACGACCCGTAAATTTTTAATGGTTTTAATAACGTAATTAAATGAATTTTGTGAAATTTTAAATAATTAAATTTAAAAATAAAAATTTAATATTTGGAATACGTCTATACAAACATAGCAAATGGTAAATTTTCATCAGATGATATGGAAGTTTATTTTTTTTGTAATTTTATTTAATTTAAATCAGTTAATATTTGATGATAATAAAATGTTTTCCAAACCAGAATATTTTTATATAATAAAAATGTAAACCATCTTCTGAGTGAGACGTCATATTTCGTTTCTTCAAATTTTGAATGTTGTTGCTCCGTTTATCTTATTTTCTGGCAGATTTGCAGCATTTTCGGTTCCGATTATCGACTATTGATAGGATGATCGTACCACTAATATCTGTATACCGTTTTGATCGTCTTGTCGTGTTGATTTCTGCGGTATATTCAATTTTGTTTTTTAAAGTACGGTACGCAGCGGAATCTGCAAAAAACGATTTCGTATCGGTACCGGTTTTAAAACCTTTTGGTTTTCCTTACCTTTTTATCTCCTGTATAAATCAAATAGCCGTTGCTGTTATAATTCTAGAATTTAGGGGTTGACTGTCACTATTTCCATCAATTCACGTGTTTCTTTGTTGAGACGTTTCAATCTGTTCTTCTTCTCAGCAATAATAATAATAATACATATTTGCTGATGCTTTTAAAATTTGACCACCTGCTCCAACTTTTCACTTTCAAACCACTTGGCCTTCCTTTCGTTGATTCTGTTCATAAAGTTATGATATAAAATAATATATATTTGATACTAGCTTCAATTAAAATTTGAATGGCCATTGTCACCTTATTTCGCCTGATAGCATTTGCTTTCCCACCTTCATACTCCTTAGATCTTCCTGCCATCTTCCCCCCTTCACCCATCCGTCCCACTACCATCTGCACCGTACAACCTTGCTCCACCACCATAGTATGCCTCACCACCGTGACTACCCTCTGTTCCTCCCTCCACTATCGTCACTGACCGAACATCAACCCACCATTACCCAATTCTTCCACCCTGGCCAACGAGTAGCGAGCAAGCTGAGACAGTCCACCTCCGAGCCTTCTCTTCATTCCATGGGTATATATATATATATTTGTTTGATACGTATAAAGTTATATATGTGTTTTGATTTTTGCTTTAAGAGGTATGTATATAGAATAATATATAAGTTATATTAGTTTATATATGTTAGTTTCAAGATATTAGTTTTTATAAAATCTTTGAACTTGTTAGTTATATAAGTATAATATGACAATTTATTTTATGTCAGTTTATATAGTTAAGTTACTGTCTAATATAGATATTTATATTAGGTCTTAAATATGTTAAGTTGCATAGAGATTTGTATTGGATATGTATAATCTACCTATATTTAGTTTGCATGTAAGTTTGTTTCACCTGTACACATGCTTTGTTCTTGTTTATGGTCTGCATAAGTTGTTAATATATATATAACAGTTTCTAGTATATGTGGTTATAATATATAAAATTTTATATTACAGTAAGTTTTATGAACGAAATATTATATGTTATATATGCAGAATAAAAATTGTACAATCTGTTTATATATGTAAGTGTATGTAAGTATATATATATATATATGAATACTGATTTATATACGGGTTAGTATTTTATACGTACATTAAGGTTTTGAAAAATATCTATGTAATATGTTGACTGTACATATATATATATTTGCATATGCGTGAGGTCACACTATATATATATGTCTGTTTTGTAAGCTGTTGGGTCTATGTCTATATTGTGATAAAAGAATATATTCTGTAGTTTATCCTGTTGCATGCTTTTATTTAAATGTGTATATATATTAATATATAAAGTCATAAGTTGCTTAGATATTTTGGATATGTATAATCCACACATATATATGGTCTGTGAACATTTTGTTTAATCTATTCATCTATTTTGTTTTGTTTTAGGATCTGCATATATACATTTTTAGTTTGCATAATATATTTGTTTATTAACTATTGATTTTTTTAAACTATATACATATACGGTTATTTTAATTTTGAAATGTATATAGACTTTAAACTATAATTTTGTATAATTTATATATATAAGTTATGATTTATATATGTTGTATACATAGGTATATAAGAGTTTTATATGGGTTTATATATATATATATTGTTATGAATATTGTTTCAAAATTCGTGCTTGGATTCGTGTTAAGGGGGATACAGGTAACGCCTTAACGCTATTTTAATAGTTTACTTTACTATAGACATATTATAATAGCGTATATTACTACATAGTAGATAGTTCCATGGATACTTAGAGGATGGAAATCCCAACTATCCTTTAAGTTACTTGTATTTCAGTTGATATTTCACTTGAGTTGGATTTATTGATATAAGAATGTTAATCCTGATTCGAGTGTTTTGTGTTTTGCTTTACGCTCCGGTCAGACTGAGTGTCACTGCATTTGAGACTCACCTTTGGAGTTGGAGCTTTGCTTGGAGATCCATCCATCTATTTCCATTCAGCTTTCAGCCATCCGGTTGATTTGTTCAGAGAAGTCATCTGTTTGTATTCGAGAACTCATTGTACTTGATATTTCTGTTGTATTTTGTTTCAAACTCTGCTGTTTATATGGTAGCTTCATGAACTACTATTTATCTATTCCGGTGCTTATTGTTGTATATTACTCTATGTCTGTGATTCTGTGATTGATTTATTTACTGTATATGCTGAGTTTTGCCAAATATAAATTAACAATCTGATATTTTGAGCAATTCAAGTCTGACATGTGCGGATGCGAATGGTTCGAAATACCGGGTCGTTACAGTTAGTATCAAAGCTCTGGTTTTAGGCAAAACTTAGCATATAAAGTAAATTTAATTACGGAATCACTTTCGTTCGAGCTTGAATCTCTTCCTCTTTGTGTAACGTCCCCAAATTTTATATATATTTAAATTAATAATTAATTTAATTTTTGAATAAAAAAATGTAAAATAAATGGATAAATTGGATGCGAGTTTCCCCGAACTCAAATAGATTTTGTATAAATCATTTAAATTTAAAATGTGTATATATGTATATATGTGAATATATATATTTGGGTATATATGAGTCAATTTGAAATTATAAATATATGTATATGTGTTTGATTTGAATTTAAATTGTAAATAAATAATTTAAAAATAAAAAGATTATATATGATATAAAAGTATAAAATAAATACATTGGATAAAATTTAATAACAAATAAAAATCTAGAAATTCACTTATATCACCAAATGAATATAAAAATAATTAGTATTTAAGTTAGAAATAAATAATGGAGATAGAAATAAATTATAGAAAAAATACATATTGTAAATACATTAATAAATTATAACAACATGTTAAAAATATGGAAATGCATTCAAAAATAATAATAGAAAAAGATAAAACAAAACCAAACGCATATGAAATTTTAAAGACAAGTTAAAGACAAAACAAATACATTTGAAAACAAATAAATATGAAACAAGTAACAAATGAAACATAGAAAAAAAATACAAGTGTATAAAATATTACAAAAGAAGCCACACCACTATCTCAAAATATTTTGCTACAGCCGAACTAAAGAGAAAGGAAAATGTGAGTCAACTTGTAAAAGGAAACATATATACACTTGTGAAAATAATAATAATATATATATGAAAGTGCTTGCAAAAGAAACAAACAAGGTACATATGCATTAAAGGGTTGCATCTCTAAGTACATACAACATTATCAACCGAAAGGAAAGCAAATAGATATATTTGTACAACTCAATTAATGCTAGACATCTTAGCATACAATATAGATGCATATTAGCCACCAAAGCAAGGAGTATCTCTGGCCAAAAATATAAATAAAAACATATTAGTACAACTAAAAATCTTTGTGACCAGTATTGGTACAACTGCCTGCACATTTGGGTTTCTTTCCTATATCATCTCATATGTTCAATTCGATCATCAATTGAAAACTGAGCAAAAGAAAAGAAAAAAAAACTGAAGTAAAGAATCAACTCAAACAAGCAATTCATTTTAAACCATCAAGTAATCAAAGGAATGAAAAGAAAGCTGAGATCAAGAAGCAAAGATTTCCAATATCAAACTTCAACCAAGTTTTCACAATTCAAAAAAAGACTACAACTTTTCAACTCTTCAAATTTTCTGGGATCTAAAATGTTCAAGGTGAGTAACAGTTAGTGATTTAATTTGAGTATATGTGCAATTGTTCTGTGTACATATATATATATACCAGTGCATCTCTTCTCCGCTTGATTTACAGAGTAACACACAACAAAGAAAACCCAGTTTCTCTTTTTCTAATCCATATCAGGCTTTAATTTAAAAACAAAGTAGTTGTGTTCGAGTATGATGTATCAACTAAAAATAGTTTCATGAAGTATGAATGTATATATATCGAAAGATCGAATTTTTACAGGCAAAACTTTGTTTTCTTAAAATTTCGAAATTCACGAATCATCGATTCAAAATTATAACTTGAATCTTTAGTGGAAAACATGATTTTTAAATCTTGTTTGATGATTTTTAACTGTGGGGTTTAAGAGCAGTTGCTTTTGTTCGAAAATTGGATTTTCGATCAATTTCCGATGATCGATTTATTTATAGATATCGGGGTTGGTTGTGGAGAAGGAGGGGCCTACGGGGTTGCCAGGAAAAATGGCCGGGGTGGTGTAGTCGACCGTGGCGATGACGGTGAGGTGTTTTTATTTTTAAATCTAGTTTTAGGAGAGATCACGAATTCGATTCGTTTGTCACCATCGATTGATCAAGTGTCTCGAGGTCGTGGGCAATGGTAGGGGTTGAGTTGACGAAGTCGAAGCTAGAGTTGTAGACCGGCTAGTGGTCGGAGTCGCGTGGACGTCGCGTTGAAAGGCTATGGGTCGTATGGGTTCGAGTGTTTCCAGATTTTGAGTTTCAACTCGAATTTCGATTTCGAGGTGGTGATGTGGTTCTGATGGTTGGAGTTGGATCTGGGAAGAAGTGTCGACTTGCTCGACGTAGTGGTGGTGCCGGAACATCGCCAGCGGCGATGTGCACGTGCACGAATTTGGGGATGTCAGCCTGGAAGTTGTCTAGGAAGAACGTGATTTTTCTCGCGTATGACTCGAGTAAATCGAGTATCTTACTCGAAGCAAATTCGAGAAATCTCGGGTCAGAGTTTGTTCCAGTTATTCAAACCTGGAACCTGCTTTCTTTCTGTTTTGAAATTTTAAACTGAATTTAAATTTTTAAATTAAGGGTTTTTAAAACTATGTTTAAATAAAAATGTAAATATAATAAAAGTTGAATTGAAATTAGTTTGAAGATAAATAAAAAGTTTTAAATTCCATTTGTTTTAATAATTTAAAGTAATTAAAGGTATTTAAAGAAATTGAAATTTAAACAAGTTAAATTTAAAAAGTAAAACCTAGAACTAATTTTAAATCAGATTTTTAAAATTTTGAGATTTAGTTTTATCACTTAAGTGTGGCAATGGGTTAAAATGTTAAAGAAATTTTCTTTAAACTTTATAAAAGTAAATAAGGATTTATTTTAGATTTTAAATCAAAAATTGGAAATAAGAAGAAATTTAAAATCAATGTTTCAACATATTATAAATAATCATTAAATCATATAAAAATGAATGTGTTACTTTAAGTAATGAAGTTTAATGATTTCTAATTCATTAACGAATGAATTTTCTATAGTGAATCGATTTATAATTAATAATGGTTAATATAAAAAAATTTCTTTAAAAAGGTGATTAAAGAAATTTAATAGTTAATGAAATCATTAACTAAAATTATTTGAATAATTAATTGATCTAATAAATTTTTTACCATAAATTTAGATTGATTAAATTATAAAAAAATCAATTGTGGAACTATTAAGTATAATTACTTAATGACAGTAATCATGAAATTAATTATTCAGTATAATTAATTGAGTTAATTAAATGATGATTTTAAATTTGAGTTAATTATTTATTAAATTTGAATTAAAGAATTAATTAATAATGGTGATTAATTAAGATTAATTTAATAATTAAAAATTAATTGGTTCATTAATTAAGAATGATTAGTTAATAGTTACAGGATAACTAATAAAATTTTGAAAGAAAGATTTTCAAATAATTTGCAATTAAATTATGATAATTAACCCGGATTTAAAATTGATACATCTGATTTAAATTAATCAGTTGATTAGTAAATTCACTTGTGAATGTTGGATTCGACTGAATGATTGAATTATTTGACATCTCTGATCTGTAATGCTTTGTGATATATTCTGATTTGTGTGTGATCTGTAATGTAGTTATTTATCTGGGATGAATGTAAATTATTATCTGTGATTTATATATCTGTGATCTGTAAATAAACGATAAGCGTTATATTTATACCGCTTATCAACTATATTTTTGTATTCTGATCTGTGATGATTGAATGTTGTTGCACTATTGTGTTAAACCCCTGGACTACACCATACACACAAATATGGATTTCACGTGGAAATCGTTTAAGTCATAGATTTTTAACAATTTTGAAAATTGAATACTAGAATCCAAAAATAGTTTTTGGAATTGAAATTGAGTACTTTTGAAATGAGTTTCAAAAATAAAAGTTATTTTTAATAACTTAATAAAACTTGAAATTTAAATCATTTGATTTAAATTTGAATTCAATATTGGAAATTGAATTCAATGACTTGGAGATTTTGGTCAAAAAGATTATACAAGTTACAAAAGTGTTTATATGAATTTTTAATCATTTAAAAGTATGGTTTTGAAAATTTAAATCCAAGTTTTATACTTGGATAGCTTTAACTTATGTAAATTGTAATCGGTTTTCCAAAACGAAAACTGTTTGTTTCCAAATGATAAATGCTTTCATATAAAAAATGGATTTTTAATTTGAATTAAAGGAATTTCAAATTTGAATTGAAGACGGTTTTCCAAATTACGAATAAATCTTTGAAAACGTGTTTTTGAAAACTATTAGTTAAATCTTTGTTTTCAAAACTTAATGAGTTAATCCAATTGAAATGGAAATTAATTTGGAAAATCTGTGAATGAGTCTTTTGTTTAAAAGATTAAAGTGTGGAAATTATTTAAACTGTGGAAGGTTGTTAAAATGAATCTTTTTGTTTAAAGATTTGAAAATGGTAATTTGTTAAACCATTTGAAAAGAAGGTTTGTGTTTAAATTGTGACTTAATTGAAATTCCATTATCCATATGTTTTTAAATATCGCGCTCATTATTCGGTTTAGCCGGGAGAGGACCTTTGTGTCTTATAACCCATTCCGAATAATGATATGTCGTATATGGATGACATTTGAAGACCGATGGTGAAGACCGGGTATTTGCGAGAACGATAGGATGACCTATCGATTGTCTCTGCACTGAGGTGCGCCGGTATAGAGATTTCCTAAGTGATGGGAAGTCCGATCGGGATTGTGAATACCCGGATTACAAGGGCTTCTTCGGAAGTGCCTTCGGTTCTGTTCGAACCCGAAACAGACTTGTATGGTTACATGTCTGACATTACATTTTGAGATATAAAGCAGATTTCTTTCAAATACATTTTTGTGTATGGCGGAGAATTTATTCTCTTAGCTTACACCCTTCTCTGAGACGTACGAGCTCAGAGGTTATGTAGTTGAAGGTTATCAGCGATATACTCCCAATTTGGTAATGTGGCATGCTGAGTGTTGCCGGGTGTTGATCATTTATTGATCATTTGTGATCAAAGCATGGCTTTGTGAAAAATTGTAGCTTTGTGGACGAGACCTCGTCGGACCTCACAGACCGGAAATGGTTGAAACAGGAATGATGCGGCAAGGTTATGAGGGTCGCGCCCTTTAGGGTATGTCATTTCCTTTTGGAAAAGGGTGGTATCATGGTATGGAGCCCAGATACTTACTCATGTGGACACACTTTATTTAATATGTGTGATGTTGGTTACCGAGCCCTCGGATAAAGGTCCCAAAGGACCGGGGAATGGCATATTCGTGAGTTACCTAGTTACAGAGGTAACCCGGCCTTGTGTTGGCAGAGAGCCAGGTTGGTTCTCGGGACGTCCAGCCAGAGGCGTACCCATGTGGCAGTAGGAAGTTCCTTAGCCTGACCGTTTGTTGGAAATCCAATTTCCAATACGAACCTTGTACGGTTTTAGTTGTAGAACCTGCCATTTACTTATGGTGGCGCCATACGGTTTAGATGGTAGCTATAGTAGGCATAGTTCGGAATGTCTATGCTGGCTAAGATTAATATTGTATCTGCAAAATGTTTTCTACACTATGCACTAGTAATAATATCAAAGAATTTTTCTCGTATTAAGCATATTTGACTATCATAAGAAGAAATCTTCTCCAATTCTGCGTTTGCATGGTGTGTGTGGCGGGAGGTCTTATGGTAGTTTCATTTTCCAAAAGCATGAACGACTTCTTTTTAAAGATCTGTTTATATAAAGTAACTATTTTTCTTACTCACACCAGTCCCATGACTGAATCGGAGTTTATTGTTCCTTTCCTAAACTCTGGGTGCTCACAAATTTCCACACGGGCAGTCTAGAGTTGGGTTTCTTTTTCAAATAATCAGGTTCAGTTGACATTGGAGCTAGTTCAGTTTTGGAGACCACGACTGACATTGCTTACCTTGTCTTACGTGATGATGGTTCGAGCTTGATATTAGAGTGGTTGGACTCAGCCTCTCTGACGGATCATTTGGAGTTATCACTTCTGATATTTTATTTCCGTTGTATCATTATTTATCTCTGATATTGTTGTATCATATTGATATCATTGTTGTATATCATTATGGATATTGTATTCATTCGAATTGTATATGATATCATCTATTTCTTTATTCCGCTGTGTTGTTATACTTAATGGTGTTATAAGCTCCGGTGACCCAGATTCGGCGTTTGAATATGCGGCATCTTGAGTACAAGTGAAGTACGGGTGCCGATTTTCGAAGGCTGAATTTTGGACCGATACAATTTGGTATCAGAGCTGAGGGTTAAAACTTTAGCTCAGGAGTATTACACATTAAGTAGCTCATTAGAGATAGGGTGAAGCATACCCTAGAATGAGTAATCCTTAAGATATCCGTCCATATGCCTCAGTAAATTCTCTTGCTATTTACTGATAGTAAGTATGAGTGCGAGAAGAGGATGAGATAGGGAAAGGGGAATACGACTATAAATGGTCAATACCCTGCAACAGTGGAAACAAAATTTTATCTATCAATCTCTTTTATTCGTCATCTTTTCTCAATTCTTCGATAATTTCTGGTAGATCCAGGAAGAATTTCGATATATTAAAATGGGACATAAACTCCGGAATAAGCCAAAATTGTTTGTTTGAATGAATTGGTTGTTTTGCTTGTTATGGTTGATAGGTATACTTTAGTTCTAAACTAAAATTCTGAAATTGTATCCATATCTATTCCTTTGGGATTCCGAATATATTCTACAAATGGTTAGTTATCCCTTCGAACTAACCGATATCACTCCATATTTTGTAGATTTGGATAACCCAAGTATAGTGTGAAAAAAACTTAATAGATTCTTTCTTGTATCTATTGTTGATATTCTGATTTGGTAAGCCAAATGCAGAATAGATATTCAGTTTGATTTGATGTACCATCTTTCATCTATCATATTTTGGGTTTTGATTCTGATTGTAGAGAACCCATAGCATTAGCTGGGGCGGAGCAGCCTCAAAAAGCAGAAGAGTGGGTGATTATGCTTCATCCAGTAGGGTTCAGGACGGTTTAGGTGAGTCGTCAGTTCATGAGGAGGTCCCAAAGGAGCCTGTGAAGCAGCCACAACCTCAAGAAGAACTTGAGGAGGAATTTGATGATGAGGAAGAGTTCGAGGACATGGAAGGCCTCGAAGAGAACGAAGAAGAATTTGAAGACGAAGAAGAATCTGATAGTGAGGAGTATTCTATAGTATCAGACGATGATGATGCGATTATATGGGATCTAGATGATGCCGTTGAGGGTCTAGATAGTGGAGATGATGAAGGCTTTGTCCCTGTAGCACCTGATCCCGAGGAGGTTTATAAGACTGACACTGAGGCAGAGGTTAGAGAGCTGTCGGGGCCTGAAAGGGAAAGCTCCGATGGTGATGATCTATAGATGATTTGGATGTTTCTTTTTGGGTAGTGTATGCCTTATATGTATGTATTTTGGATTTAGAACCATACTGAATATAGGATGTTGATCGGGTATTGTATAATTATGACATATGAATGAACATTACGAGTAGTATTTAATGTACGATATTTTGAGTTAACCGAAAGAATCTATGTGTTTACTGGTATAGTGAGTTGTCATTAGTCTATTCTGAGTGCGTGAATAAATTTATAAAACAAACTGTGCAATTTCGAGGACGAAATTCTTTTAAGGGGGGAAGTCTGTAACGACCCCAAATTTTATATATATTTAAATTAATAATTAATTTAATTTTTGAATAAAAAATTGTAAAATAAATGGATAAATTGGATGCGAGTTTCCCCGAACTCAAATAGATTTTGTATAAATCATTTAAATTTAAAATGTGTATATATGTATATATATGTGAATATATATATTTGGGTATATATGAGTCAATTTGAAATTATAAATATATGTATATGTGTTTGATTTGAATTTAAATTGTAAATAAATGATTTAAAAGTAAAAAGATTATATATGATATAAAAGTATAAAATAAATACATTGTATAAAATTTAATAACAAATAAAAATCTAGAAATTCACTTATATCACCAAATGAATATAAAAATAATTAGTATTTAAGTTAGAAATAAATAATGGAGATAGAAATAAATTATAGAAAAAAAATACATATTGTAAATACATTAATAAATTATAACAACATGTTAAAAATATGGAAATGCATTCAAAAATAATAATAGAAAAAGATAAAACAAAACCAAACGCATATGAAATTTTAAAGACAAGTTAAAGACAAAACAAATACATTTGAAAACAAATAAATATGAAACAAGTAACAAATGAAACATAGAAAAAAAAATACAAGTGTATAAAATTTACAAAAGAAGCCACACCACTATCTCAAAATATTTTGGTACAACCAAACTAAAGAGAAAGGAAAATGTGAGTCAACTTGTAAAAGGAAACATATATACACTTGAAAAATAATTATTATATATATATATATATATATGAAAGTGCTTGCAAAAGAAACAAACAAGGTACATATGCATTAAAGGGTTGCATCTCTAAGTACATACAACATTATCAGCCGAAAGGAAAGCAAATAAATATATTTGTACAACTCAATTAATTCAAGACATCTTAGCATACAATATAGATGCATATCAGCCACCAAAGCAAGGAGTATCTCTGGCCAAAAATATAAATAAAAACATATTAGTACAACTAAAAATCTTTGTGACCAGTAGTGGTACAACTACCTGCACATTTGGTTTTCTTTCCTATATCATCTCATATGTTCAATTCGATCATCAATTGAAAACTGAGCAAAAGAAAAGAAAAGAAAAACTGAAGTAAAGAATCAACTCAAACAAGCATTTCTGTTTAAACCATCAAGTAATCAAAGGAAATAAAAGAAAGCTGAGATCAAGAAGCAAAGATTTCCAGTATCAAACTTCAACCCAGTTTTCACAATTCATAAAAAGACTACAACTTTTCAACTCTTCAAATTTTCTAGGATCTAAAATGTTCAAGCTGAGTAACAGTTAGTGATTTATTTTGAGTATATATGCAATTGTTCTGTGTACATATATATATACCAATGCATCTCTTCTCCGCTTGATTTACAGAGTAACACACAACAAAGAAAACCCAGTTTCTCTTTTTCTAATCCATATCAGGCTTTAGTTTAAAAACAAAGTAGTTGTGTTCGAGTATGATGTATCATCTAAAAATAGTTTCATGAAGTATAAATGTATATATATCGAAAGATCGAATTTTTACAGGCAAAACTTTGTTTTCTGAAAATTTCGAACTTCACGAATCATCGATTCAAAATTATAACTTGAATCTTTAGTGGAAAACATGATTTTTAAACTTGTTTGACGATTTTTAACTGTGGGGTTTAAGAGCAGTTGCTTTTGTTTGAAAATTGGATTTTCGATCAATTTCCGATGATCGATTTATTTGTAGATATCGGGGTTGGCTGTGGAGATGGAGGGGCCTACGGGGTTGCCAAGAAAAATGGCCGGGGGTGGTGTAGTCGACCGTGGCGATGACGGTGAGGAGTTTTTATTTTTAAACCTAGTTTTAGGAGAGATCACGAATTCGATTCGTTCGTCACCATCGATTGATCGAGTGTCTCGAGGTCGTGGGCAATGTAGGGGTTGAGTTGACGAAGTCGAAGCCAGAGTTGTAGACCGGCTAGTGGTCGGAGTCGCATGGACGTCGTGTTGACAGGCTTTGGGCCGTATGGGTTCGAGTGTTTCCAGATTTCGAGTTTCAACTCGAATTTCGATTTCGAGGTGGTGATGTGGTTCTAATGGTTGGAGTTGGATCTGGGAAGAAGTGTCGACTTGCTCGACGTAGTGGTGTTGCCGGAACATCGCCAGCGGCGATGTGCACGTGCACGAATTTGGGGATGTCAACCTGGAAGTTGTCTGGGAAGAACGTGATTTTTCTCGCGTATGACTCAGGTAAATCAAGTATCTTACTCGAAGCAAATTCGAGAAATCTCAGGTCAGAATTTGTTCCAGTTTTTCAAACCTGGAACCTGTTTTCTTTCTATTTTGAAATTTTAAACTGAATTTAAATTTTTGAATTAAGGGTTTTTAAAACTAAGTTTAAATAAAAACGTAAATATAATAAAAGTTGAATTGAAATTATTTTGAAGATAAATAAAAAGTTTTAAATTCCATTTGTTTTAATAATTTAAAGTAATTAAAGGTATTGAAGGAAATTGAAATTTAAACAAGTTAAATTTAAAAAGTAAAACCTAGAACTAATTTTAAATCAGATTTTTAAAATTTTGAGATTTAGTTTTATCACTTAAGTGTGGCAATGGGTTAAAATGTTAAAGAAATTTGCTTTAAACTTTATAAAAGTAAATAAGGATTTATTTTAGATTTTAAATCAAAAATTGGAAATAAGAAGAAATTTGAAATCAATGTTTCAACATATTGTCAATAATCATTAAATCATATAAAAATGAATGTGTTACTTTAAGTAATGAAGTTTAATGATTTCTAATTCATTAACGAATGAATTTTCTATAGTGAATCGATTTATAATTAATAATGGTTAATATAAGAAATTTTCTTTAAAAAGGTGATTAAAGAAATTTAATAGTTAATGAAATCATTAACTAAAATTATTTGAATAATTAATTGAACTGATAAATTTTTAACAATAAATTTAGATAGGTTAAATTATAAAATAATCAATTGTGGAACTATTAAGTATAATTACTTAATGACAGTAATTATGAAATTAATTATTCAGTATAATTAATTGAGTTAATTAAATGATGATTTGAAATTTGAGTTAATTATTTATTAAATTTGAATTAAAGAATTAATTAATAATGGTGATTAATTTAGATTAATTTAATAATTAAAAATTAATTGGTTCATTAATTAAGAATGATTAGTTAATAGTTACTGGTTAACTAATAAAATTTTGAAAGAAAGATTTTCAAATAATTTGCAATTAAATTATGATAATTAACCCGGATTTAAAATTGATACATATGATTTAAATTAATCAGTTGATTAGTTAATTCACTTGTGAATGTTGGATTCGACTGAATGATTGAATTATTTGACATCTCTGATCTGTAATGCTTTGTGATATATTCTGATTTGTGTGTGATCTGTACTGTAGTTATTTATCTGGGTTGAATGTAAATTATTATCTGTGATTTATATATCTATGATCTGTAAATGAACGATAAGCGTTATATTTATACCACCTATCAACTATATTTCTATATTCTGATCTGTGATGATTGAATGTTGTTGCACTATTGTGTTAAACCCCTGGACTACACCATACACACAAATATGGATTTCACGTGGAAATCGGTTAAGTCATAGATTTTTAATAATTTTGAAAATTGAATACTCGAATCCAAAAATAGTTCTTGGAATTGGAATTGAGTACTTTTGAAATGAGTTTCAAAAATAAAAGTTATTTTTAATAACTTAATAAAACTTGAAATTTAAATCATTTGATTTAAATTTGAATTCAATATTGGAAATTGAATTCAATGACTTGGAGATTTTGGTCAAAAAGATTATACAAGTTACAAAAGTGTTTATATGGATTTTTAATCATTTAAAAGTATGGTTTTGAAAATTTAAATTTAAATCCAAGTTTTATACTTGGATAGCTTTAACTTATGTAAATTGTAATCGGTTTTCCAAAACGAAAACTGTTTGTTTCCAAATGATAAATGCTTTCATATAAAAAATGGATTTTCAATTTGAATTAAAGGAATTTCAAATTTGAATTGAAGATGGTTTTCCAAATTATGATTAAATCTTTGAAAACGTGTTTTTGAAAACTATCAGTTAAATCTTTGTTTTCAAGACTTAATGAGTTAATCCAATTTAAATGGAAATTAATTTGGAAAATCTGTGAATGAATCTTTTGTTTAAAAGATTAAAGTGTGGAAATTGTTTAAACCGTGGAAGGTTGTTAAAATGAATCTTTTTCTTAAAGATTTGAAAATGGTAATTTGTTAAACCATTTGAAAAGAAGGTTTGGGTTTAAATTGTGACTTAATTGAAATTCCATTATCCATATGTTTTTAAATATTGCGCTCATTATTCGGTTTAGCCGAGAGAGGACCATTGTGTCGTATAACCCATTCCAAATAATGATACATCGTATATGGATGACATTTGAAGACCGGTGGTGAAGACCGGGTATTTGCAAGAACGATAGGGTGACCTATCGATTGTCTCTGCACTGAGTCGCGCCGGTATAGAGATTTCCTAAGTGATGGGAAGTCCGATCGGTATTGTGAATACCCGTATTGCAAGGGCTTCTTCGGAAGTGCCTTCGGTTCTGTTAGAACCCGGAACAGACTTGTATGGTTACATGTCTGACATTACATTTTGAGATATAAAGAAGATTTCTTTCAAATACATTTCTGTTGGTGGCGGAGAATTTATTCTCTTAGCTTAACACCCTTCTCTGAGACGTACGAGCTCAGAGGTTATGTAGTTGAAGGTTATCAGCGATATACTCCCAATTTGGTAATGTGGCATGCTGAGTGTTGCTGTGTGTTGATCATTTATTGATCATTTGTGATCAAAACATGGCTTTGTGAAAAAGTGTAGCTTTGTGGACGAGACCTCGTCGGACCTCACAGACCGGAAATGGTCGAAACAGGAATGATGCGGCAAGGTTATGAGGGTCGCGCCCTTTAGGGTATGTCATTTCCTTCTGGAAAAGGGTGGTATCATGGTATGGAGCCTAGATACTTACTCATGTGGACACACTTTATTTATTATGTGTGATGTTGGTTACCGAGGCCTCGGATAAAGGTCCCAAAGGACCGGGGAATGGCATATTCATGAGTTACCTAGTTACAGAGGTAACCCGGCCGTCTGTTGGCAGAGAGCCAGGTTGGTTCTCGGGACGTCCGGCAAGAGGCGTACCCATGTGGAAGTAGGAAGTTCCTTAGCCTGACCATTTCTGGGAAATCCAATTTCCAATACGAACCTTGTACGGTTTTAGTTGTAGAACCTGCTATTTACTTATGGTGGCGCCCCCACTGTTTAGATGGTAGCTATAGTAGGCATAGTTCGGAATGTCTATGCTGGCTAAGATTAATATTGTATCTTCGAAATGTTTTCTACACTATGCACTAGTAATAATATAAAAGAATTTTTCTCGTATTAAGCATATTTGACTATCATAAGAAGAAATCTTCTCCAATTCTGCGTTTGCATGGTGTGTGTGGCGGGAGGTCTTATGGTAGTTTCATTTTCCAAAAGCATGAACGACTTCTTTTTGAAGATCTTTTTATATAAAGCAACTGTTTTTGTTACTCACACTAGTCCCATGACTGACTCGGAGTTTATTGTTCCTTTCCTAAACTCTGGGTGCTCACAAATTTCCACACAGGCAGTCTAGAGTTGGGTTTCTTTTTCAGATAATCAGGTTCAGTTGACATTGGAGCTAGTTCAGTTTTGGAGACCACGACTGACATTGCTTACCTTGTCTTACGTGATGATGGTTCAAGCTTGATATTAGAGTGGTCGAACTCAGCCTCTCTGACGGATCATTTGGAGTTATCACTTCTGATATTTTATTTCCACTGTATCATTATTTATCTCTGATATTGTTGTATCATATTGATATCATTGTTGTATATCATTCTGGATATTGTATTCATTGGAATTGTATATGATATCATCTATTTCTTTATTCCGCTATGTTGTTATACTTAATGGTGTTATAAGATCCGGTGAGCCAGATTCGGCGTTTGAATCTGCGGCATCTTGAGTACAAGTGAAGTACAGGTGCCGATTTTCGAAGGCTGAATTTTGGATCGCTACACTTTGACTTGGTTCCCTTTGAATTTTGGGACGTCCCCATTCGTTCGGAAATCTATCCTTGTCTCTTCCTATTCGGGTTTCCATGATTCTGGAGTATCCCATAGCTCCACTGTATGATTTGTAAAGGGGTGGAACTCTTTTACAACAGGCATTGATTCACCGGAGATTTCTGTATCCTCGGTTTAAATGCTGCTATCTCTTGCTATGCTCGAATTTTATCTCTTGCGATCGAATGTCGATTTGCTTTAGAATTCTGCCTCGGTCTTATTTTTGAAGTCACGGTTGACTCGGTTAAGGTTGCCCGCGATTTATATAAGTCTATCCATTCTTTTCTCTCTTTGTAATCATCTTATATTCGGTTCGAGCTATCTTCTGGTTAGAATTCTCTTTGATTAGGTTTCCTCTGAATTTGAATCTCTATCCTTACTTTGAAATTTATTCCGGAATCATCGAGTAAGGGAGTGTATTTTTATTTATAAAAAATGTTTTATATTGTGTTGTTTGAGTCGTTAAGTTTGAATTTTGGGTTTCGATCGATTTGTCTAGCTAACGCTATCGATAGGAATTCCAAAATACTTGAATAGAGCAAATTGACACAATAAAAAAAAAACAGGTATTGAAAATTAAAAATTATAGTTTTTTGAAATTGAAAATTAAAGGAATTGGTTGTTAGGAATGATAATACTATATTATCATTATTATTTTGTCTATTGTTATAAGTTATAAGGTGTTCAAATTTTATAAACAGGGTTTATTTGATTTGAAAATGCAATAAATTTAAATTATGGATTTGTGAATTTAATTTTCGGTACTTTTCAAATTTTGGTTTTCAAAGTTTTGATATAAATATTATTTGGAAGTATTTTCGAATGGAAATTGTTTCCAAAGAATAATTTTTAAAGGAATTAAGTCTATGCTCTCTTCGTTTGTCGTTGGAAAATAATTTCGGTGATGACTGCAACATCATCGACGTTCATTTTCGAGTTTCAAAGTGGAGAAATGAGTTAGTAGCTTTGCTACACTTTTGTTTTGGAAAATATATTTGATTTGAAATTCTTGAATATGATTTGATTTATATAATATATATGTATATAATTATTTCAAAGAAGTCTGAAGAGAAACCAGAAAATTTGAATCTCAAGTTTTATATTAAGAAATAGTTTCAATTATTGAAATAAAGTGAAATGTTTGAATAATTGGAATATCTGAAATGATAAATGGAATTAAACCAGCCTGAAATAATAAATTTGAACAAACTTATTTGTATAATACTAAATTCCATTCTAATATATATAACTTGCCTAAAATATTCAAAAAGTAAAAATGTTAGGGGTATAATATAGGGTTGTACAAGAAGAAAACTTAAGTAATAAATTGTTCAAACTAAAATCTGGCTTAATATAAATGTTGTAGATTGAAGGAAAATTCATATAGTATTTAATTGCACTCATAAACATTTATATAACTAACCTAGAAAGTTTAAATGTAATTAGAATGTAATTAGATAGTATACACTATGATATAAACAATAGGATATCAAAAGATGGTGTTTTGTTAAGTGAATGTACATATATAAATTGGATAAAAATTTGGATAATAAAAACGAAAATTTGTTTGTTGAATCATATATGGTTATAAAATGTATACACCTAATATATATTGCAAAATATGTTAAATGAAATAAATCAAATAAATAAAAGTGAAGACTATTTAAGTAGATAAATATGAAGTTGAGAATAGTGAACTCGAAAATTTTGTGGAATCAACTTAGTTGAAGATAAATGGATAAAATAAATGATTTAATTTAAAAATGAATTTGTTGAAAGAAATGTTGATAAAATGGAAGAAAATCAATTTTAA
This sequence comes from Allium fistulosum, assembly GCA_030737815.1. Lineage (NCBI taxonomy): Eukaryota > Viridiplantae > Streptophyta > Magnoliopsida > Asparagales > Amaryllidaceae > Allium > Allium fistulosum. The sequence goes on along the minus strand of CM060908.1, from coordinate 967,647,948 downwards.
ATTGAATGACTATTTATTAATTGAATAAAATGGATTGAACCAAATTATTGAATAATAATTTATCTAAAATTGAAATCTATGTGGTTTTGAATTGTTGAAGTTGAATGTTGAGGTGGAATTAAATATGGTTGATCAAATAGATTTAATAGATGAGTAAAATAAAACAAATTCTGTTGTGAAGTTTCTGCAATAAATGTTAATAAATGGAAAGCTAATCAATTGAATAAAAATATATGGAAATGAAACCAATAAATTGTGAACACAATAAATTTGATTGATTAAATAAAATGAATTGGAATCATTTAATTGAATATAAACCAATTTTAAAATAAATGAAATTTATATGGTTTTGGAATAAATTGTGGTATCTGACATTTTGTATTTCAACTCTATTTTTCTTTCTAGTTGTTTCTATTCTCCTACCACGTTCCTATTCGGGGATGAAAAGTTTTGAGTGGGGGAGATTGTAACGACCCGTAAATTTTTAATGGTTTTAATAACGTAATTAACTGAATTTTTGTGAAATTTTAAATAATTAAATTTGTAAATAAAAATTTAATATTTGGAATACGTCAATATAAACATAGCAAATGGTAAATTTTCATCAGATGATATGGAAGTTTATTTTTTGTGTAATTTTATTTAATTTAAATCAGTTAATATTTGATGATGATAAAATGTTTTCCTTACCTGAATATTTTTATATAATAAGAATGTAAACCATCTTCGGAGTGAGACGTCATATTTCGTTTCTTTAAATTTTGAATGCTATTGCTCCGTTTATCTTATTTTCTGGCAGATTTGCAGCATTTTCGGTACCGATTATCGACTTTTGATAGGATGATCGTACCACTGATATTTGTATACTGTTTTGATCGTCTCGTCGTGCTGATCTCTGCGGTATATTCAATTTTGTGTTTTGAAGTACGGTACGCAGCGGAATCTGCAAAAAACGATTTCGTATGGTTACCGTTTTAAAACCTTTTGGTTTTCCTTACATTTTTATCTCCCGTATAAATCAAATAGTCGTTGCTTTTATTATTCCAGAATTTAGGGGTTGACTATCACTGTTCCCATCAAGTCACGTGTTTCTTTATTGAGACGTTTCAATCTGTTCTTCTTCTCATCAATAATAATAATAATACATATTTGTTGTTGCTTTTAAAATTTGACCACCTGCTCCAACTTTTCACTTTCAAACCACTTGGTCTTCCTTTCGTAGATTCTGTTCATAAAGTTATGATATAAAATAATATATATTTGATACTAGCTTCAATTAAAATTTGAAAGGCCACTGTCACCTTATTTCACCTGATAGCATGTGCTTTCCCACCTTCATACTCCTCGGATCTTCCTGCCATCTTCTCCACTACACCCATCCACCCCACTACCATCTGCACCGTGCAACCTTGCTCCAACACCACAGTATGCCTCACCACCGTGACTACCCTCTGTTCCTCCCTCCACTATCGTTACTGACCGAACATCAACCCACCATCACCCAATTCTTCCACCCTGGCCGACGAGCAGCGAGCAAGCTGAGACTGTCCACCTCCGAGCCTTCTCTTCATTCCATGGGTATATATATATTTGTTTGATACGTATAAAGTTATATATGTGTTTTGATTTTTGCTTTAAGAGGTATGTATATAGAATAATATATAAGTTATATTAGTTTATATATGTTAGTTTCTAGATATTAGTTTTTATAAAATCTTTGAACTTGTTAGTTATACAACTATAATATGACAATTTATCTTATGTCAATTTATATAGTTGAGTTACTGTCTGATATAGATATTTATATAAGGTCTTAAATATGTTAAGTTGCATAGAGATTTGTATTGGATATGTATAATCTACCTATATTTAGTTTGCATGCAAGTTTGTTTCACCTGTACACATGCTTTGTTCTTGTTTATGGTCTGCATAAGTTGTTAATATATATATATATATATATATATATGACAGTTTCATTATATATTTAGTATATGTAGTTATAATATATAAAAGTTTGTATTATAGTATGTTTTATGAATGAAATATTATATGTTATATATGCAGAATAAAAATTGTACAATCTGTTTATATATGTAAGTGTATGTAAGTATATATATGTATACTCATGCCTAAATTTTAGTATTGGTATATATATATAGGCATACTGATTTATATATGGGTTAGTATTTTATACATACATTAAGGTTTTGAAAAATATCTACGTAATATGTTGACTGTACACACATATATATACATATATACATATATATATACATATATATATACATACATATATATATACATTTATATATATATATATATTTGCATATGCGTGAGGTCACACTATATATATATATGTCTGTTTTGTAGGCTGTTGGGTCTATGTCTATATTATGATAAAAGAATATATTCTGTAGTTTATCTGTTGCATGCTTTTATTTAAATGTGTGTGTGTATATTAATATATAAAGTCATAAGTTGCTTAGATATTTTGGATATGTATAATCCACACATATATATATGGTCTGTGAACATTTTGTTTAATCTATTCATCTATTTTATTTTGTTTTAGGATCTGCATATATACATTTTTAGTTTGCATAGTATATTTGTTTATTAACTATTGATTTTTTTAAACTATATACATATACGGTTATTTAATTTTGAAATGTATATAGACTTTAAACTATAATTTTGTATAATTTTTATATATAAGTTATGATTTATCTGTGTTGTATACATATGTATATATGAGTTTTATATGGTTTATATATATATATATATATTGTTATGAATATTGTTTTTAAATAACGTATATATTTTCAGTTCATATCAAAACTGATTTGATTTGTTTTCACTGTCAGCCCTATTCGTCGAATTCGTACCAATCTTGCTTTGCTTCGAAATTCGTGCTTGGATTTGTAACTCATTTCATTTTCAAATTTCTCTAGCCTCGAAAGGTGAGCAATCACTCACGATTAACATTCTTATATTTATTAAATTTGATTTCAATTGAAACGACAATTGAAATATGCTGCTAAATTGAACTGTTAATTTTATAATTGCTATATATGATATGCTATTATCTGAAATTGTTAACCTACGGGATAGGACACCATATCCTATTATTTATATTTTATTTTATTTGTTATTGATGATATATCTCTGTTGTTGATATGTTATATTATTATTATAACTGTTTTCACTCAAGTACCCTGTTAGTATAGAATTCCCTATGGGTTGAAATGATACATACCCGAACGATCTTGTAGAATATGAGAAAATCATTATGGGTTGAAATGATAAACCCAAGCGATTTTCATTTTATTGAATTTGGGATTGCGGGTTGAAAAGATATATACCCGTAGATATTTAAATTGCGGATTGAAATGATAAATATCCGTATCACTTGACCATAGGATAGAAAATTATATACAGGCACCGTAGGTCTATATATATATTTTGAAAATGATTTCCAAGGTTTTGAAAAGAAATATATGTGGTTTTAATAAATATTGATTTTTAGATATTATATCTTTAATATAGATTTTATAATAATTTTAATAAATTAAGTTGGAAAGAGAAATAGAAATTAATTTGAACTTTATTTGAATTTTTCTTAAATAAAACCGATTTGAAACTTATTAAATTTGAGATTTTAAAGATATGATTTATAACTTGATTTTGATTTAAAGTGATGAAATCAATATTTCAAGTAAATAAATTGAAGGGAATATTTAGTTTACATAAATTGTAATTCAAGGTTTTATTTAAATGATATTGGATTGACTAAGTGAATTTTTCGATATTAAATAGTGGTAAGGTTGAATTTGAAATATAAATGAATTTAAGCTTTGAAATCTACTAAAATTGAAATGGTTTAAATTATAGTTTATATATGTATTTGAAATCGATATAAATTTTAAATGGTTTGAACTGAATTGAAATTAAATTAAAAATTGAATTTTGGAATTCGTGTTGATCTGAATCGATTTGTAAAATTTGAGGAAACTATTTTATTATATAAAGTATTTTAAAATATATTTAAAACTATTATAATATTTTACTTTATAAATTAGTTAAATATAAACTATTTTAATTTTTAACTATTTTCAATATACTAATTATTTATTTTATAAACTATTTTATTATATAAACTATTTTATTATATACACTATTGTATTATATATGCTATTTTAATATCTAAACTGTTTAAGTGGGAGTAATATGATTTCAAAGTGCTATGAATTTTCAAAGTGTTATGATTTCCAAGTGTTATGATTTCCATGTGTTATGATTTTGGAAATGAATATTATTTTAAGTGAATAATGATATCGTATTGATATGGGTCTGAAAAAGATATCATATTTTGGTTTTGAAATATGTTTTGAAATGAAATGGCCATGTTATTATAATAACGTTTGGTTGTTAAAGAGACTGGGATCAGATATTGTCATACTCTCTGCCAATACCAAAACCACTTTAACAACTGTGTACCTGGTGGAGATTCCAGAATGAAGTAGGATGGTTTGGTGACGATTCTCTATGGTATTTACGTAGCCCTGACTCCCGTGAGTCAGCTTGATGCGGCTATAACAGGAGCCACGCCGGGCTAAGTGAGGTCATTCCTCCGATCGGGCACATTCCTTTGATACCATTCTATTGCTTTTGTGATTTGATTGGGTGCACCCTTTGATTTGGGAGTGTGTCATGAGGTGGGAGGTAGTAGCTGCTATGCGTTACCACCAGTCCGGATCCGCAAACGGTATATCTACCCTGGCATTGCCTCAAGTGCTTTGTTGCATGCCCTATCGCGCCTTCTATGAGTTTGTTTTGTGCCGTACCTATGGAGTGCTCCCTGATAGCCCACTTGCGAGTGGAGTTTATAGTATCTATATAGACTACGGCATTATAAAAATGTGTTAAGGGGGATATGGGTAACGCCTTAATGCTATTTTAATAGTTTACTTTACTATAGACATATTATAATAGCGTATATTACTAAAGAGTAGATAGTTCCACGGATCCTTAGAGGATGGAAATCCCAACTATCCATTAAGTTACTTGTATTTCTGTTGATATTTCACTTGAGTTGGATTTATTGATATAAGAATGTTAATCCTGACTCGAGTGTTTTGTGTTTTGTTTTACGCTCGGGTCAGACTGAGTGTCACAGCATTTGAGACTCACCTTTGGAGTTGGAGCTTCGCTTGGAGATCCATCCATCTATATCCATTCAACTTTCAGCTATCCAGTTGATTTGTTCAAAGAAGTCATCTGTTTGTATTCGAGACCCCATTATATTTGATATTTCTGTTATATTTTGTTTCAAACTCTGTTGTTTATATGATAACTTCATGAACTACTATTTATCTATTCTGCTGCTTATTGTTGTATATTATTCTGTGTCTGTGATTCTATGATTGATTTATTTACTGTATATGCTGAGTTTTGCCAAATATAAATTAACAATCTGATATTTTGAGCAATTCAAGTCTGACATGTGGGGATGCGAATGGTTCAAAATACCGGGTCATTACAATTGGTTCTTTTGTGGTGGTGAGAGTGTGAATTATATTATTCTAAGGTTGCATAAGAATTTAAAAAAGAAAATGGTGAGTTTTAAGGTGATTTCTTTTTATGGAAGAAGTGAAAATGAAGAAGAAGAAGAAAGAAGAGAGGAGAGGATGAAGAAGAGAGCAAAAGTGGAGAATGAATTAAAGTGAATAAAATGAGGTAAAGAGGTCCTTATATAGAAATGGAGAAAGTGGCAAATGACCACAAATACACCTTAGCCAAATTACCATAATACCCCTCCAAAATGGCTTCTTCCATATACTTCCCAAAATGCCAACTCATGTACCACACCTCCTACACATAGCCTTGTACTTTTAATATAATAACATGTACTAATTAGTACTAATACACTTAATATAAGAAGGAAAAATCCATACTTTACTTTATCAACTTTTAAATTTAATTTAAAAGCACTTAAGGATTCTTAACTTTAATTGATCCATTTTTATACTTCTTTCCAATGTATTAAATGTAACGACCCACTATTTTGGACCATTCAAATCGAAAATAAACCACACATGTCAGACTTGAATAATTCAAAACAATAGATTGTAAATAAATTTGGAGCAAATGAAATCAATCATAGAATCAAAGACACAGAATATCAGAATAACTCGCAGCGGAAATAAAATACATAGTAGTTCATGAAGCTACTACAACACATAGTCTCAAAACAGATAGAAAATACCATAGTCTGAAAAACAGATACAATAGAAGTCTGAATAAATAAGTTCACAAATACATAAGCAAAGCTAAATGAAATAACTGAAATGGAAAAACAACTAGATAGACAGATAAACTCCAGCAAATCTCTAGCTCCAGAAGATGAATCCAAAGCTGTGATACACAGGCTGACCCGAGCGTAAAGCAAAACAAAAAACACTCGAGTCAGGACATACATGCTTATAAAATGTAAATCAACTCAAGTGAACTGTAATAGAAATGCATCAATAACTTAAAGGATGCTTGGGATCGCTCATCCTTTAAGGATCCGTTAAACTATCTACTATGTAGTAAGATACGCTGTTATAATAACGTCTAAAGTAAATTAAACTATCAAAGTAGCATTAAGGCTTTACATTTTCCACCTTAACACATTTTTATATTCCTATAGTCTATACAGTACCCGTAATCTCCCCCGTAATGGGCGTCGTCAAAGGGCACTCCATAGGTATGGTACAAAACAAACTCGTAGTAAAGCACGCTATGGTAGGTGACACAGCACAACTAGGAAATGCCAGGGTAGATATACCAATTACACTTCTGGGCCGGTGGTAACGCAGAGCCATAGCAATCGCCTACCTCGAGCCACACTCCCGAATCAAGGGGTGCATCCAATCAATCACAAAGTAATAGAATGGTATATGATGGAATGTGTTCGATCAAAGGTGCTACCTCATTAGCCCGTCGATTACTCCAGTTTTAGCTACCTTATGCCAACTCACGGGAGTTGGGTCCACGTTTATACCTCAAAATAGAATCGTCGCCACCATCCTACTTCATTCTGGAATCTCCACCGCGTACACAGTTGTTAAAGTGGTTTTCGGTATTGACAGAGAGTATGTCCATATCCGATCCCGGTCTCTTTAACAACCAATCGTTATTATAACCCGTGGTTATAAATTTCAAAATGTTTATATTTCAAATCCAAACATATTCATTTTAAACCTTTTAAATTCAATATCAATATCTTTCAAAGATAATATTCATTTACAAAGTTGTAGCATTTCTAAGTTCATTCGTTAAATTATAACATTTCCAAACATTGTATTTTAGCATTCGTAGCACTTTGAAAATGTGATGATATATAGTAGTATTTTGAAAATATAGTCTTTCAGAAACAACAGCACTTAGAAAACGTTACTGTAGATATAGTAGTATTTCGAAAAACATTGTCGTTTCAAAAACAGCAGCACTCAGAAAACGTTACTGCAGATATAGTGGTATTTCAAAAACATTGTTTTTTCAGAAACAGCAGCACTCAGAAAACGCTACCTTAAAACCACAACATTTTAGAAATGCTGCCAATACAAATCTGAGATTTACTATAACATTCTAGAAACATTATAATTTAAGTTTTTCATCATTTTATTACTTATAAAACTTATCTCACTTTTCAAAATTATTTATTTGGATATCATTTAACTTATGATTTAATAAAATAAAATATCTAATTAAAATATAATTCATTTATTAAGTCAAATTTACATTTAAATTTCTAAACTTTTAATTTTAACAATAACTAGATACTTTATTTACTTTTAAAAATATCCATTTCATAAATAAAATATTTTATTACAAATTTAAGCCTAAAATTTCATTTCAAATCAAATTTTCAATTATTAAGTCAAATCACATTTTAAATTTTACATTTTTAATCATTTATTAACTCATACAATTTTAACTTATAGAAATTCACTATAAAATTTATTTAAATCATTTAAATCCAATTTAAGTTCAAATCTCATATATTTTATATTCCAAATACTTAGAATTTTCAAAAAATCTTCATATTTAAAATTAACCACGGGTTTGTATAATATTTTATAACCTAGGTCAAGTGATTACGGATATATATCATTTCAATCCGAAATATAAATCCCGGGTTTGATCATTTCAAACCCGCAATCCCAAGTCAAATAAAAATCGCTTGAGCCTATCATTTCAGCTCATAACAACTTTTCCCTATTCTAAAGTCCGTTTGGGTATGTATCATTTCAACCCATAGTGAGGGAACTTGCAGTGTGAGAAACATAAATATAAATAAACAGTAAAACATAGCATGTCAGGTGATAAATAGGTATAGTATAACATCTCATATCAGGTGATGAAACTGTTATATAATCAGGTTATAACATCATATAATATCATATCAGGCATATGTGAAATTACTATCAACATAGCATATCACTACTACACATTCATAAGACTTTGTTTCACAATTTTATAAGTACGAAGTCGAGAGTGATAACTCACCTTTTAAAGCTAGAGATGGCAATTCAAACACATAATCAAACTCCGAAAAAGCACGACAAAGCACGAATCAGATTAGAGGAGAAGTAACACCCAAATCCAAATCTTGTAAACAAATAAAATAGAATATATAAGTAAATATAGCAAAAGACAAGAAAGATGGGCTAGACAACATAAGTGGGCTCGGCCACTTCCACAATAGGCTCGGCCATCATCACATGGTTCGGCCATGACTTGATCTGAAACATATGTGTTCGGCTATGGCAAGGAATGGTCACGGCTATGGGGTAGGTGAAGGGATGGCAAGGCAAAAGTCATGTAGAAGGAAAAAGTTCAAAGGAGATAGTGCCTATTGGGTTCGGCTTAACACTTTAGGTTCGGCCATGGTACAAAGTGGCTCGGCCTGAGTGCTTGGCTTGGGTCAAGTTAGGTCTGGTCATGGTTATGGGTAGGGGATGGTCATGGCAAGGCAAAGGGGAAGGTGGAATTGGTGGTGGCCGAGGCTAGCAAGGAGGAAGGGGTGATGTGGTGATCTCGGCTAGGGTTTGCAACATTCTTTGGTGATGGATCATGGTGGTCACGGCAGCAAGGGGAGATGGTGGAGATGGTGATGGCCGGTCATGGGTGGTGGTATGGTGAAGGAGGTGGTCGGCTAGGGGATGAGCATGGCCGAACTATGCTTGAAGATAAAAATAGAAAAAGAAAAGAGAAGGAAGGAGGAAGACATGATATAACTTACTGTAAAAATTTTCTTTCAGGAACACAAATGAGAAAGGAGATGAGATGAGAAGTTTTGTACGGCTATGAGAATGGAAAGTGAACGGCTATGGTATTGGAAAAGGCATCTCTTCACATAAAGAAAAGAAAACTCAAGACTCTTGGAATTTCCAAGCCCATTAGACAAGCCCAAAACAAAATAAGTTCAACACAACAAAACAAACAAAGTCCAAACAAAAATAGAAAATAAACGTTGAAAATATAGATAAAATATACTGAAAATAATTGTGTGTAAAACGCATAATTTTATCAGATTTAAAAAGTATAAAACAGAATTTAACAAAACGAAAAGCAGAACGAATATCAGAATCAAATTCAGCTTAAAAGAAAAGGATTAGAAATTTAAAATTCAGATTTAAAAATTTCAACTGAAAGTCAAAGTTTGACCGAAGTTGACCAAAAATATAATTTTTTCAGAAAATCATTATTTATTATATTTGGAAAACAAATTATAAACAAAATCCAAAAATACATTGGAAAATTCCAAAATTCAAATTTTTAAATGATTAAAATCAAAGTTTCAAATAAATTAAATTCAAAATATTTGTTAAAATTTATGGGTTGTTACATTAAATGTATATGTATGTTACAAAAGTGTGCAACTGTGATGACCCGGATTTTTAACGGTTGTTAATTGGTAATTATCTGGTTTAAAATATCGGGATATTAATTTTGATGGGTCGAACAAATGAATTTCTAATAAATAAAAATATCTAAATATATATGTGGATTTGGAAACTAAAATAAATATTGAATTAAAACTATATTAGATATTTAATCTCTGGGTATGATAAATCCTATAGAAAAGAAAATAAACTTTTTGTATAGATAAACTTCACCATTTAAACTGAGATAAAATTTCCATAAAAATATAGATACAAGTTTTTATGTTAGATGATATATACATATATACATACATATATATATATATATATATATGTAAATATAAGTGTATAAATATACAAATATAGGAATGTATGCTCAAAATATATATGAAACTAACAATAAATATGGAGGTATATATATGTATATTTATAAATGATAAAATATATACATATATAAGTATATACATATACAAGTGTATGAATATATATGAAATAATGTATGTATGGAAATTTGTATAGTAGGAGAATATACATATATAGGGACAAATGCACTTGAGTAAAATAATCATATAATTATGTTATAAATAACTCTACCTGGTTGTTGTAGTATAGCATATAAGTAAAATTATATAGATGACAAGGGACAGACATATATGTATATGTATTGTATAAAGCAAATAAGACAAGAGTAATGTATATACATATATGAAGGTATGTTTGCAAACAAATAGGGAGACAAGCATTTAATCTTAGCGCACAAAACATAACATCAAGCCTTTTTATAAAATAGGAAACCACCTTTTGGTTAAATCAGGTCAACATACGTACAGATCAAAATAAATAAAAGGGAATAAAATAAAAATGTAAATATTTGAAACCAGTACAACACCTCAACCTAGCTTCTACCACACACTTCCACTCTTTATTTATCACTGCCTTGTTCTTGGTTTCCTTGTCTCATTTATTTCCATTCGAACAACTAAAAATGAACAGGAGAAAAAAAAACTACTTTTACAAACTTAAGTAAGATCAAACAACACAAGTTCAGAGAGGATCAAAACAAAGCAAAGCTAGCAGCAGTATTGAAAACAGTGAGTAAACCAACCCAGTTTCTTCTTTCTTTTATACCAGTGAGTAAACTAAGCTTAAATAGTTTTAAATTGGATTCTTGTGGTAAATGTTTGAAGTAAAATTGTGATGCATGTTTGGATATATATGTGCATGTTTGATTTAAAGCTGAATGCATGTGTATATATATGTATATAGAAAATTGGGTGCATGTTTATATTAAAACTGATGTTCTGTTCTGCGGTTCAGGGCTTAAATCTGATAAAAATTTATAAGTTCTTCCTTCCTGATCTTCTTAAAGCTTTAATTTGTAAATAAAATTTGTTGGTTTCAATAAGATATCAATAATAAAAATATTTTAAAGTTGAATCTGTGGTTGTTTGTAACAGAAAGTAAGAAGAACAGTAAATATGAATACATATCAAAATCCTAATTATAATAATTGTTTGTTTCAAGTACATAATTGATTTTGTTTTAGAAATCTAGGATTTTTAAAATTGAAATCATGAATTTTAATTGTGTAAATCAAGACAAATTGTGAATTGATCGGAAAATGGATTGCTAGCATATTCTGGTGATCTAGGGGAAAGTGAGTGTTGCGAGTGACACTAAAGGGAGCTCGTGAGGAGGGGATATCGGGAAAAATGCTCGGAAGGATTCTATAATGCCGTGGTGATTGGATGTTGGTGAACTAGGGTTTAACTAGCCTTTTTTTTCGACGTTGTAATAAAGGAAATCGCGAGGTCATTTGAAAACTGGAATGGATCGCGGGCGGGAAATCAGGAGCGTAGGTTATTGACGAAGCCGTGGGTGGTATTTCTTGCCCTCTGGTGGTCGGAGCTGTCGAGACGAGGGGTTGCTTGGTCGTTGAGTTTGGTTCAGTGGGTTCTGATGGGTTCGATTTTTATTTCATGCTCGATCGAAGAATTGGGATGATCTGATGTCTTGAGGGAGCCAGCGAGGACTTGTTGTTGGTGGTAGTGGATGCCGAAGCATCGCCGGTGATCGGTGCATGTGCAACATAGCTATTTTTATTTTTACATCCTAAAGTCATGCCCAGTAGGATCCAAAATATAGTACAACATAGCTACTTTTGTCATGCATATGAAGATGCGAACATCAACATTAGATACAACGGAATTACAACAGCACAAATATAACACAAAAGCCTCCCACATTATCTTCGACTTGCGTTATTTGGCCATCCCAAAAGCAACCTATCTTAGCCTATAGACTTAGCCTACTCAACAAGTACACGTGTGTTTATAAAGAAAATAAGAATAAAAACATGAATTAGGCATAGAGTCTGGTATAAGTAACATATTACCCTAAGAAAGAAAATAGAAATACAGCTCACTGGTATGCATGATAGAGTATCAACTTTACAATACCAAAACAATATATGATTCACAATTAATCCTAAGTTGTTGGTTCGTTAATTAAATATCAAAGCTATACTATTAAGCCACAACCGAAAGAACCCTCTTGCTTTGTCCCACGGAATCATTATATTGTTTTAGTATAACCAATGAACCATACCTTTGCTGCCCTTAAGACCTTACATACATTTGTGGTAGTTATATATATGTATCATTAAAGTTCTACTATTCGGTGGTCAATGAGGCCTTATGCCTGTATACTATATACATTTATACTTAGCTTTAGGCTGTCGGGCCTTATGCCTATATGCTAAATATATTTATACTTATCTTTTGGTTACTACACAGACCTTACGCCTTGTTGTTCTTGGTTTCCACTTAGGCATTACACCAACACTTTTGTATTTCGGCTACTACACAGACCTTACACTTACTTCGATTATGATCCTACACTGCTACTTTCAACCTTACTTCTTCTATCGTTCCCTTGGTTGTCGCTTTAGGCCTTATGCCAATGCTTTCGTATTTCGGTTGCCACATAGGTCTTACACCCATGCTTTTGGTTTCGGTTTCCACACATGCTTTACACCAACGCTTTCGGTTTCGACTACCACCTCAGGTCTTATGTCATCTACCAAGCATTCTATCTAATTATTTACTTTTAGGCTTTTCACTTAGCTATTTACTAAGTTGAAATCTCAACTAACCGTCTTTCCAATATTAATATTGATTGTCATATTATCAACCATGTGTCTAATACTAATCTCGACCATTTTAAGCATTAACATCTATTATAGTCTCTAGAAGTCATTATTCTCAATTTACATTCTCTAACGTGAGTTACTTGACTATCTGCAGTCACTACCCCTCGTCTCATCTAAGGAAGCCTGTTATAGTTTAGTTTCGGTGTTTTGTGAAATTAATCATTAATTTATCTGAAATCACGTGCTTTGCTCATATTCCACATTAACCGTCGACCGCCTTCGATCCTTGGTTAATACCTTTGGTTTGCCAACCTTAGTCTCAAACTTTGCGAATCTTAGCATTTCTACTTAAGCTATTATACTTAAGATTTCAGTTTTTATTAACGTTTCTATTGGACTCTACCTCCTTCGCCTTGCCCTTCGATATATGATGGAAACCGTTCTCGCATATCTGCCACTAACTTTCCACATGTCGACTTCTGATTCGTTTGATTCAGTTCTTTCTAACCATTCAGCCTAAATTGTGGACGGGTCCCTTGACTAAATGTAACGATCCAGATTTTTGTCATTTGATTTTGAATATTTAAATGTTTTTAAATATTGGATTTGGAATATAAATTGATTTTTGAATATGAAGATTTTGGTTGAAATTATAGAATGAATTTAAATTTCAAATATAGTTATTTATCGTAATACCGAGATGGTGAATAATTGAATTTGAGTTGGATATGAATCGAAATGATTTCCATGAAAGTCTATATGGATCGATAATATAGTTAAACTACGACTAGCAAGTGCGGAATTATAAATAATAGTAAATATCAGTAAAAAATGACACCAGGGATTTTTATACTGGTTCGAACTTCTCGTTCTACGTCCAGTCCCAGACTCCTTCTGGAATTTCTCTAACAACCCTCACTTAACCCAGAGGAACAGGTATTACACTGCCTGAGCAACCGAACAGGACTTTCCGCCTAAGCAACCGAATAGGACTTCAAATACAATTTGAAAATTGTTTCTTGACTTGTGTGTTCTTTGAATAACACGAATATAGTCAATGTAGTACACCCTTCCTATAATCTTCTTGATATGATGATTTGAATGTGCAAAGATAGGAAGTAAAGATTTGAAAATCACTTGATATTATAACAATATAAGATTAGAATAGATAGAAAGAATTGGTTATTAAAATAGTGAATTTTCTTCTCTATTTATAGTATTGAATAGTCTTAATTTAATAGTTGCAACTATTTGAAGAAGTGCAACTCTTGGTGAAGAAGACAACTCTTCAGATTTTGATATTTCATGAAGAGATGCTTCAGTTCGTCAAGTTCAGATGTCTGAGATAAAAGTGACAGATGTCTGAATAAATTTTGAAATTCAAAAAATAAAAGAAAGACAAAAACAGTCAATTTAGACGTTTGTCTTTTAATTCAGACGTCTGTCTAGGATGACAGACGTCTGTTATTAAATTGACAGACGTCTATTTCATATAGAAATAGAGGCACTAAAACATAGAGTTCAGACGTCTGTTATATTACCTTTAGACGTCTGATATTGATGTCAGACGTCTGAATTAAGATACAGACGTCTAATTCTGTACTGTTTTGTTCCTTCCTTTATTTTAGCACTTTTGAACTTGAGATATTATATAATTTTGAAAATACCTTTTTATATCTTTTAAATAATTAAAGATTTTTATTTTAAAGCATGATTTTCAAAAGTATATTTGTGTGTGTGTGTGTGTTATCATCATATCAGAGATTGTACAAAGATATCTAAATAGAATTTTGAGAACTTTAATCTTGTTGATGATATGATAATAGCTTCTCTTGTAGATTCCTGCAAGAATATTTGACATTATAGTATATAGATTGAAATATATAGTTGTCGCATTAAAATCGAGGAAGGCAAGGTTCCAACGTTCCAATGTTGATATAAATTCTATTTGAATTAGAATTTAGTTAGTAAGTTTTTAAAACTGGTGTTTCGAGTAATTTTGTCGATTTTGAAATTCGTCATTTTTATCGACGCATTAAAATAGCCTTTCGGGACACAGTCTCGGAATTCGACAAAACCAATTCCATTAGATCCGTAATAGTGTATTATTAACGGATTTCAAATTTCAAAGTATTTGGAGTTACAGTTTGGTCGTACGGGATAGAAAGACGTTGAAATTAATATCGAAATTTAATATAACAATGGGGTTCAAAAAGCTATCTTCTCCATACGATCGAATTGGGGCTCGAGACTAGTTACATTGGGTTCGGAATAGAAGTATAACATTAGAAACGCCAAGCGGCATGCCTCGATAGAGGTTCAGGATTTTATTGTGCCACAAACGACATATTTTTGAAATTTATTTATATTATAAATTAAAAAGTTAAACCCAGCCACCCTATGCCGCCACCCTATACATCAGATTCAGCCACCTTCTCCCCATTTTAAATCGTGTACTCATTTTTCTTCTTCTCAAAAAATAAAAACAGTTCGAAGAAAAAAAATCAACCACGCGATAAAATCGCGTATTAGGGAATCGAAAAAAAAGAGAAGGAGGAAGCATGATCAATCTCGTCGGTGATGGCTGTGGTGGGTGGATCTACCTCCGTTTGAGCACAGCTGGGTCGCGACTTTCTGTCATCGCGATTAGGGATTTCGGCAATGGCGCGAGAGTTTTCGAAGGACGGAGGCAAAGTGCGACGATGGTCAGTAGTGGGTGATGTTGTGGGGCGTCACGAGGGGTTGATGTGCGGTCGAGAGGCGGCTAGGCCATCGATTTGGGGAAAACATGGTGATGACATGACCGAGCTTAGCTCAGAAGGGGAGACGCGATGGAGATTTGTTGGTGGCGAACTAGGTGAGGTTGTCGGCTTTTGGAGGATGCAAAGTAGGAGTTCTCATAAAAATGGTTAGTGAGAACAAAGTCAGTTATAGGTGTCCTTTTGTGTGCACGCGACTTTTAGGATACACAGGCAAATCAGCGAGCTATGGTGGAGTTGGTGAGCAGCAGGTTAGGCGGGCTGACTAGGTAAGGGAATATTAGTTTAAAATTTTAGTTAAATAATGCAAAAGTTTATAAATCGAATATATATAAATTATATATCACATTCGTACAAGGTCCAAAATGAACGAATCAAGTTGCGTTGTGCTCGTGGCATCGAGTGCTACACATAGGAATTAGCTTAGGATTTTTGGGAGTCAGTTGGAAATTTGGATAATTCAAAAAAATCTGGATGTTCGGCAAATTTAAAAATCAAGGTGAGTAAATCTCACTCATTTTGGATTTACTGGTTTTAATTTAAAATGTTAAATTAATTATTGGTTGATTGGATGAAATTACAAATTATTATCAGTTGGATGTTATATTATATATAGTAGTATATATATTAGTAGTTGGGTATACTCCCGCCGATTGGAGTGGATGAGACACTATGTGCCCCGCACAATAGCGAATGACCCTATATTATCGCGATATCCCACCTCGAAGCGGTATTGGTATTTTATGTTATATAAGATCCGTGGATGTAGGGAAATGGGTTGGAGGGATCTAACTGGATTCCTTAAAAATATATTGATGATTTCATACATAGTGATATATGATGTGATTGAATAATCTGTTATGGATTGTTTTGTGATTTGATATATTGGATGCTATAGTAGCACTGGCCCTAATTTTGGTATTTTAAATACCATAAATAATATTTTTGAATTTTAAAAAGAAATTCAAAGGTGATTTTTGGAAATAAAAATATTTATATGGAAATTGGAATATTAAATAAGAAATAGGTTTGGATTAAATAAAAGATTTGATTCGGAATTCACTTAACTATTTTGTAAAGTGGTTCAAATAAATATTTTTGAAATTAATTTATACAAGAAATTTGGAACAACAGGTTTAAATAATATGTCGTAAATTTTAAATGGAAGTTGAAATCGAGTTTTGAATTGATTTGAAATTATAATTGGATTTATTGAGAAATAGATTTCCAAGTGGAATTTTAAATAGAAATCGATTTATAAATGGATTTCAGTAATATAAATTGGTTTGAAACTGGGAATGAGTTATTAAGTTATAAACAATGTTTATAAATAAAGTGGAATGATTATCATTTGATAAATTGGGAATATAAATTCATAGTGTGAATTTAAAATGAAATACGAAAATTGGCTTAGAAAGAAATCGTGGATTCTAATTTGGAATTTGGAAATGGTTATGAAATTGGAAATGAAAATCGATTTGTGATAAATCGAGGGAGATTTATAGATATAAAAATGGTTATGTTAAATTTAAGAAATAAATTATTATCGAGAAGTTAAGTTTTGTAAAATAAAATAACAAGGATTTTTATATATTAAACTATGTAGTTTTCAAAACAATTAATTAGATTAAAATATTTCAGGAAGTAAGTTATTTAAATTTGTTGAAAAAAATTCTAAGTTTTATAAACAAATTTTGGAAATTGCTGAGAAATTTTATAAAGGAATTGGAATTAGTTATTGCCTTTTATTTTAAAAGTGCTTTGATATTTTTAGTAATTATTTAACCATACTTTTGAAATGTATTATTATATATATAGAATTTAAAAGTAAGTGATGGGATTTTTATTTATAAATTCTCTCGAGATTGTGACCGGAGTTTATCGAACGGATGTGATTTTATAAAAGAAATCTTATAACAGAATTTTTGGAAACTTAAGGGATTGCCGAAATGGTTAGATTTGTGAACTTCGAAAAAATGAATCTGAATTCATAAAAGAAGTTATAAATGGGTGAATGAGATTTTAAATAAGTGAAATCGATTTTGGAAATGGTAGAAGGGATTATTAAAAATTCCGGAGATTTATGAAATGAGTTTTAATGAGTTGGGAATTTACAAAAATGGCTATAAATGGTTTTATGAAGTTGGAATAAGGGGAGATTTCCTCGTTTGTGAATATACCTATAAAATCGATAAGTTATAAATATTTCCTAATTGTTGAGAAGTAAGTGATTTTGGAAAATATATTTATAAATATTTTTCTAAGTATTGGAATAAAATGATTTGGAATTTTTTTTCAAACGTTGGAATACTGGAAGAGATTTGAATATATATCTGTGTAAAAAATATTTTGAAAGATTTATAAATTTGGGCCTAGCGACTGTTTAAATGTGTAATTTGATAGTTAAATAACCGACTATCAAATCTGGCCAAATTCGTTAATCGTTTGAAGAGACCGGGATCAGATTTAATTATCCGAAAATCACTTCGATCTGATTTGTACGTTATGAATTGAGATATCTCGAAGACAATGGAGATGGTGATCTTGAAGGACATTCGGTTTGTGCAGACCCAAAACAACTTGTATGGATGAATGCTATCATTGCATTGTCGCCTGAAAGGCAGTTTTAGCATTCCAAGTATGGATGCTATTCTATAGGTAATACGAAGCCTCAAGCCTCATCAACCGGAAATGATTAAAACAGGGGAGATGTAGCAGTGCTAAGTGGATCGCAACCAAGTAGGGTATGTTATCACTTTTCTAGATACCCTCGGATATATTATAATTATGGATATTGTTGTGCATGGAAAAGAGAGCGCAACCAAGTAGGGTATGTTATCACTTTTATAGATACCCTCGGATATATTATAATTATGGATATTGTTGTGCATGGAAACTAAATGTTTTGTATGGAATTAAAGGATTTAGAAAAGTGAAATATCGAGTTTTAACTAAGTAGGTTTTGACAAGTAAATGGGTTTGTTGCATTTTTCCTACTTAGCAATTTTGGGGACAAAATTCTTTTAAGGGGGGAGGAATGTAACGACCTTGATTTTTGTCGTTTGATTTTGAATATTTAAATATCTTTAAATATTGGATTTGGAATATAAATTGATTTTTGAATATGAAGATTTTGGTTGAAATTATAGAATGAATTTAAATTTCAAATATAGCTATTTATCATAATACGGAAATGGTGAATAATTGAATTTGAGTTGGATATGAATCGAAACGATTTCTAATGTTGATATAAATTCTATTTGAATTAGAATTTAGTTACTAAGCTTTTAAAAATGGAATTTCGAGTAATTTCGCCGATTTTGAAATTCGTCGTTTTTTCGACGTGTTAAAATAGCCTTTCGGAGTTGTAACGAACGGGGTTTTTTCCTCAAAAATTGACATCAATACGTCCACTGTATAAAATGTCGAGCCATCGAGTGCCGGAAATTACCAGTTCATTAGGGGTGAAGAAGAAAAGATAGAAGAAAAGAAACAGAATAATGTCACAGAGTCTCACAAATCACAGCGGAACAAAATATAATATATAATAAAAGATTTTATACAAAAGAATCTGTAGCTGTTTATTTCTTACAAACATCAAAGTATAACAATCAATACATCGATCTGGATAGTTATAACAACTTGTCCTGATATACATAACTCACACAGCTGAAATACCAATTAAATACAGAAATATGTCTCTGTCATCCAGCTCGTCTCCTAAGCTCCATAGCATCCTATCCTGAATCAGTAATACTCGGTCTGACCCAAGCATTATAATAAAATAACACCCGAGTCAGTCTGGAAAACCAGCGTGAGAAAACATACTCAATTTGAATTATTACTATTATTTTTCAAAACCCATTGAAAAACAAAGGTATCTCGTAAGACCACATCACACATAAACACGACGGGTTTTTACCTTACGATAACCAAAACATTTTTACCAAAATCGTCTAATATTATAATAGTGTCTAAATCAAGTAAATAGAAAATAGCTGAAATGCTTACATCTCACGTTTCAGCATAGTTGGGCACAATCAAAACCGTACGGCGCTTATTGGGGATTGGATTCCATACAATGACTAGGCACTGGGGTACCACCTATCATGGTACACGTCTAGAAAAATGTACCAAGGACCTCGCCGGGATCCCCTGCAATAGAAGACCGGCCCTATCCCTAACCTGGATAGAACCGAATATGTTATCACCCCGGGTGTTCCCAACCTTACCAATAGCTCTTTCGCATGCACCGTATCCATATAATATAATATATCTGAGGTTATCTAGAAAGGTGATAACATACCCTAATTGGGTATGACCCACTTAGCCTTGCTGCATACCCCTTGATTTTCAGCCATTCCGGTTGATGAGGCTAGAGGCTACGATTACCTTTCTAGAATAATTTCACTTAGAATGCTCATTGTAACGGCCTGGTATTTTCAACCATTCGCATCGATACATGTCGGATTTGAATTGCTCAAAATATCAGATTGTTAATTTTTATAATTGGCAAATCTCAGCATATACGGTAAATAAATAATCACAGAATCACAGAATCACAGACATAGAGTAATATAACAATAATGCAGCAGAAGCAGAAGAATAGTAGTTCATGAAGCTACTATAAAACATTTTAATATTAATATAAATACACTTCTTCGTTCGACGATTCCATAGTGGATTTCAAAACAAGGATAGAGATCCAAATATAGAGGGATCCTAATGTAACATCCCACCTTTTTTTTGCAGAGCAAGCGGGGTTGAAAACTGGTCCCCTACCAGATTTATTATAAACGAAAAACAAAGATACAAACATAGCATATAAAAGAAACAAAAAGAAAAAATAGGTAAGTCTTGAGAAGCTATGGTATCCAAGGCTCAATCTGATTCACTTGAAAATCATGCCTACTGGCTCTCATACCACTGTGAATTTCATGCTTTAGAACAGCCCAAAGCACAACATGACTCCTCAAATTACCTTCAAATATCCTCTTATTCCTTTCACACCACACTAATTTCATCAGCTTTTTTAAATTGAAGAAGAAAGGAAATCTTCTCATATCATTCCATTTAGTAGCATTCTCGATCATAGCCCACTGATCAGCAGAGAGATGAGGAACAACAGCCATCCCCATATTACACAACAACTTACTCCAAAGATTGAGAACTAAGGGACATTCAAAGAATATATGTAGGGCAGTTTCATCGTGAGTATTGCACAAAACACATATAGAAGGAACAGCTATACCAAAAGCAAGCAATTTATCCCTAGTTAATAGAGCCTTGTTCACTACTTTCCAGTACATCAGATTGTCACTATTTGGAGAAATGTCAGTCCAAGTAACCCTGTGTCATTTACAACCAAGCATGGATTCAATACCAAGAAGAGCGACATAAACATAGGATATTGAGTGGGTTTTGCCATTCCATTGCACAGAATCAGGATCATGAAGGACAAACTTGTTAGGAGCAAATTGATTCCATAGGGACCTGACAATTTGGTTACTGGAATAAGGTAGCAACAGTTTACCATTCGAAATATAGTCAACAGCCTTGGCATTCATGCCAACACCAAATTGATATTTCTGCTGAGAAGAAAAGATTTGATCTAGAATAATGCCTTTGCATATCCAAGGTTCACGCCAGAAACTACAAACACTTGAACCAGAAAGTTGAATTTGAATTAAAGGCCTAAATGTGTTTCTCAAGTTCAAAATACACCTCCATATCCAGCTGCAAGTTTGAGGAACTTCCATCTGCCAAAAATTCTTGGATCCAACATTATGCTGAAGAGTCCATTTAACCCAAAGAGAGTCCTTCCTATGCAAAAGAGCATTAAAGTGAAAACTGTAAGCAGCCTTATTCCAAACAGGAATGTTGAACAAGCCAAGACCACCCTTGCTTAAAGGTTTCTCAAAAATTGTGAATGAACATGGGAAAACCTTCTTAGCATGTATAGAGCCAAACCAGAAAAATATTATTATGGCATATCTGACCATATTCAAAAGCTTAGTTGGGAGAATGAAAGCCCTAGCCCAATAGACCATCATAGAAAAGCACACTGATTTAATAAGAACGAGCCTGCCTGCTTGAGACAAAAATTTGGTAGCCCACCTCTCCATGATAGCAGTAATTTTTTGAAATAGAGTAAGACAGTTAGACTGAGTCACCCTGGAAGTACATAGTGGCATACCTAGGTAGGTCATATCATGATTCATGATTTGCATCCCAGCAGTTGAAGAAAGAATTTGCCTCTGCAAGCTCGGCACACCAGCAAACAAAATACTAGATTTATTTAGATTTAATTCAAGACCTGTCATCAAGTAGAAGCTATGCAGAGCACGTTTAATGGTTTCAATAGACTGAAGATTAGACTTGGTGAATAACATGATGTCATTAGCAAAAAGAAGAGATGTTAATTGTATGTCCTTACATTTGGAATGAAAGTGAATCTACCTGGACAGATACAAAGGCCTAATGTAGCATGTGAATACTTCCATCACTAAAATGAAAATATAGGAGGATAGAGGGTCACCCTGCCTTATCCCTTGCTTGGAGGCAAAGAAACCAGAGTTAGCTCCATTCAAAATTAGAGAGAATGATGGGGTAGAGATGCATTGATAGATCCAGGCAACAAAGACTTTTGGGAACCCTATAAGGGACATGGTTCTGACAACAGAAGACCACTGAAGACTATCATATTGTAACGACCCACTATTTTGGACCATTCAAATCGACAATAATCCACACATGTCAGACTTGAATAATGCAAAATAACAGATTGTAATAAAATTTGGAGCAAATAAAATCATTCACAGAATCACAGACACAGAAATATATCAGAATAACTCGTAGCCGAATTTAAAATAACCATTGTGGTTCATGAAGCCACTAAAATACAAAGTCTCAAAACAAGTACAAATTACATAGTCTAAAACCAATACAGTTTGAACAACTACAGAAAATCCCAAATTCATTTGTCTCAAATTACATAGGCTAAAATAAAAGACTGAATAGAAAAATAGATAGCAGCTTGATAAAGATGATCTCCAGTAGTCCTAGCTCCGGGAAGATGAAGTCCAAACTGATACTCAGGCTGACCTGAGCGTAAAAATAAAACATAAACATTCGAGTTAGAACATACATACTTATACAATGTAAACCAACTCAAGTGAACTGTAATAAGGGTACAAGTAACTTAAAGAATGCTTAGGATCGCCCATTCTTTAAGGATCCGTTAAACTATCTACTATGTAGTAATATTTGCTATTATAATAATGTCTAATCATAAAGTAAACATACTTTTAAATAGCGTTAAGGAGTGACCCAATATTCCCCTTAACACGTAATAGTCCCAGTAGTCTATCCAGTATTAGCATACTCCCAAAAATGGGGGCTACCCTCGATACTCCACAGGCTACGGGAGAAATCACAAATCGCAGTAAAGCTCGATATGGTAGGTGACATGGCACACAGGGCAATGCCAGGGTAGATATACCAATTACGCATCCGGACTGGTGGTGACGCATAGCAGCCACTACCGCCCACCTCGAACAACACTCCCAAATCAAGGGTGGCCACCAAATCAATCACAAGTAATAGAATGGTATCGAAGAAGTGTGTCCGATCAGAGGTGCTACCTCCTTGGCCCGTCGATCGCTCCTGTTTTAGCCACCTTATGCCAACTCACGGGAGTCGGGTCTACGTATATACCTGAGGATCGTCGCCACCATCCTACTTCATTCTGGAAACTCCACCGCGTACACAGTTGTCAAAGTGGTTTTCGGTATCGACAGAGAGTATGTCCATATCCAATCCCGGTCTCTTTAACAACCAAACGTCATTATAACCCATGGTTATAAATTTAAAACAGTTTATATCAAAAATACTTCAAACTAAACCATTTAAAAACAAATTCATTATTCTTTTAAATCAAATATTAAATTCCCAAAATTTTAGCCTTTTCTGAGTTCATTTATTCACTTAAAAACAATAAAACATTAAAATTTCAGCTTTCACAGCATTAAAAAAAAGTGCTGCGGTAAGTTATATTTGAAAACAATTTAATTCAGCAAAGACAGCTTTTATAAACTACTGTAACAGTTCAGTTTTAAACAAAAATCATATTTCAGCCTACTGCAGCTCTTAACAATTGCTACAGTAGCCCTTTTATTAGTTTCAGGTTCAATTTTAGTTCCTGCTACAACAGCACTTACCAAGTGCTATCATAACCTTAGTTTATTTTAGTCTTTTGGTTCATTTATATAACCACAGCACTTAACAAGTGCTGCAGATTCTACTTAGTTTAGAATTTGTTCATTTCTAGAATTGGTAGCATTTCTGAAGTGCTATAAATTAAATTTTCAGGTTTTAAGTGCAATTCCAGCCATAAATAAACTTCAATTTAAATCCTTTAAAACTTATAAAAATCATAATTTCACATTAAAATGTTCAATTAAATCCTTTAACTTATGGTTTTTATAAAGAAAGATTTTTCAAGTAAAAAATCAAAATTTCCAAGATTTACTTGTAAAATTCAACTGTGTAAATTTTCCCGTTTTCCACCTTTAACCATTTTTTTCAACACTTAAATTTTAAATTCCCATTCTTCCACCATAAAAACTAAATTTCAATTTAACTTAATTAACTTAAGTTTCCATTTTTTTTTCAATAAATTTCAATTTCATGTTATATTTCAAATCACTATTTTTATCCTTTTATTTATTACACATAAAAATCATTTCCACTTAAATAAATCATTTAAAAATTCAATTTAAATCAATTAAATATTATTACAAATTTTAAAATATTTAAAAGTATCCAGAAAAATAAAGAAAATTACCATGGGTCTGTATAATATTTTCTAGCCTAGGTAAAGTGATACGGATAATATATCATTTCAATCCGTAGTTTACAAAGAAAAATCCGGGTTTTATCATTTCAAACCCGCAATCCCAAGTAAATAAAATTTAATCGAAAATCGCTCAGGCCTATCATTTCAGCCCATAATGATCTTCCCTTATTCTAAAAGTCTATTCAGGTATGTATCATTTCAACCCATAGTGATTCTATTCTACAGGGAAATTGCAGTGTGATTTAACAGAATAGAATAACAGTAAAATAAGAACAACATATAACAGATGATATGTTATGCAATTTTAACAAGGTTAACATCATATATAAATAATCACAGGTAATTATAACATTTATTTTTATTTATTTATTTATTTTCTACACATTCAGTTGCGGTCGTTTCACAATCATATAAGTATGAATATTCATGTGAGATTTACTCACCTCTACGGAGCTGGAGATTCAATTCAAAAAGGAAATACGCTATGTAACAACCCTGTATTTTGTGATTATTTTAATTGTATATTTTGGTTATTTTAATTAATTTCCTGATTTAAATACTTTATTTTAGTTATTAAAATGAATAAATTTTGTTATTTTAAATATAAATTTTTATTTTGATGTGAATTAGAATTCCAAACATGACTAAAAAGAATATTTTCCAGAAAAGTGAATTTTGGTCAATATGGTCAAACTTTGACTTTTAATTTAGAAATTTTAAAGTTTGAAAATTTGAATTTTATCTTTTATTATGAAAGTAAATAAAATTTTAAGAATAATGCTTTTCGTTTCGTTAAAATCTGATTTATAATGTGAAAGTTATACCCTTTTAAATATTGTGTGTAATTTGTTGTATTTAACAAAATTATTTATTTTAAATTATAAAAAAATAATATTTTATTTGGTCATGTAATATTATAATTTATATTTATATGGGTAAAATAACATGTTATGTATATACTTTGGTTTTAAAACATTTTAAAGATATAATTGGCATTTTCCAGTGTTAGCTGTATTTTGTTTAAAATTCTAATTTCCAGTTTCAATTAATTAAAGTAATTCTTTATTTGTTTTTCTATTTTTTTCTTAAAATCTTATTTTATTCTCATTTCCACTTTATTTTGTTCCTCATTTATTTTATTTATTTGACCTTTTATTTGTTTAAAGTGAAATAGAAATTTTATAAGGCTAGTGATATTTATTTGTAATTTTCATGTCTTATTTCCAATTTTTAAACATTTTTCTTTAGTTTTTTTCTATTTTTTCTAAATTAAATTATTTATTTCACTTTGAAAATACTTTAGAAATTATTTTATTTCAAAAATTTTCTTTAGAATATTTTTAAAATGAAGTAGATAATTTTCCAAAGACAATCGTGATTTATTTGTAATTTTTGGACCCTGTTTTCAATTTTTAAGCAATTTCTTATATTCTTTTTCCATTTTCTTTAAAATTAATTAATTATTTTTATTTTATATTACTTTGTTTCGGTTTTAAAGTCAATTTACTGATTTTATTTTTGTTTTATTTGAATTTAAAGAAAAAGAAATATGAAGAGTTTTAAAAGCTTATTTACCTTAAGTCCTTTCATCTCCTTTGTCCTTTCATTTGCCATAACTCCTCAATTACTATCTTGGCTGTGCATTTTTGGTTTGTAGCCGTGATTTTTCAGCCTCCATTCACCCAAAAACATTTTACCTTCTCATTCATTCATGGCTTCAAGAAAATCTATGGGTAATGGCTACTTTTTTTACACTTTTCTTCTCATTTTTCATGTATTTTGCCTTGTTTTCTTTGCTTCTTTGAATGGCCTCCACTCCATATCCACGGCCACCACCCCCTACATCTCTTCCCTGCCATCACCACCAGCTACTCCTCTAGTCTTGACCAAGGCCGAGCCACCATGATGCCAAAACTCCACAAAAATTGCAACACAAGCCATAAAAACATGTTGTTTGACAACTATTTGTTCACCACTTCATTTTCCACCACCACCACCACCTTAGGCCGCCTCCACCACCTCTGGCCAGACCACCACACACCTTTCCTTCCACTGACCTGATCCATACCTCTCTGACCTGACCACACAAGCCCATGGCCAAGCCATTTTTGTGAACAAAACCCACCAATTTTGCCTTAAACTCTTCATATTCCTTTGTATAAACTTTCTCCTCATATTCTACTACTTAGGCCATGCATACACATGACCAAACCTGAGCCAAACTTGTTCAAACCAGAGCCAAAAACATCCTTAGGCCATGACAAAAGAATAGAGAAAGCAAGGCAAAATATTTGGCATTCGTATCTCTTTTTATTTAAAAGTTATGTCATTTCTAGTGTATTGAAATTTATGGTTTGCTTTGATTTTTGTTTGGGTTGTAACACAAGATCTATATCATTGGATTTGCTCTCCACACTCAAATTGTATTAGAGTTGTCGTGCCTTCATAATCTTTGTGTTGTGAGCTTTGTTGGCAAATCTCCAGCTTAACAGGTGAGTTATTCTCACCAGACAATATGTACATATATAACTAGTGAATTGACCCCTTTTGAATCTGTAAAATGCATTATCATGTTACACTTGCTATGTTATGATTTTATGATGTTCACCCTTGCTTAAACACCTATTATATTATATGTTACTGTTATATTATGCTGTTCTATTATTTTTATCAGTTTATCACACTGCAAGTTCCCTTTAGATTAGAATCACTATGGGTTGAAATGATACATACCCGAACGGACTTTAGAATAGGAGAAAATCATTATGGGCTGAAATGATAGGCCTGAATGATTTTCAATTATTTTTCATTTCCTTGGGATTGCAGGTTTGAAATGATCAAACCC
Source organism: Allium fistulosum (assembly GCA_030737815.1). Classification (NCBI taxonomy): domain Eukaryota; kingdom Viridiplantae; phylum Streptophyta; class Magnoliopsida; order Asparagales; family Amaryllidaceae; genus Allium; species Allium fistulosum. The sequence continues at coordinate 967,620,404 of CM060908.1, read as the reverse complement.
GGGTTTTCTTTGTAAATTACGGGTTGAAATGATATATTACCCGTATCACTTTACCTAGACTAGAAATGAAATACAGACCCGTTGTTAAAATATGTTTTTATAAAAATCTTAAAAATATTTTGGAAATGTAAATATTATAATATTTGATTTAAACTAAATAAAAAAATGATTTATGTAAGCATTATTTATTTTTTGAAAATTTATAAGTGAAATAAATTATTGGTAAAACTAGAAAATTTGAAATGTAAGTTATTTTGGGAAATTTTAATTTGGTGATAATTGGAATTTAAATTAAATGTGAAATGTGATAAATTCATGATAATTTGGATTAAAGTGAATTTAAACGATTTTTATATTATATTAATGATTTTGAATAAAGTTAAAATGTGAAATGAATGAATATTTAAGTTGAAATTTTGAAATATAACTAAAATTGGAAATTTGTGAATTTGGCTTAAAAGTGAATTTTAAGTTAAGTAAATAAAAAATGGAATTAAGTTATATTTGAAAATTTAAACTTAAGTGTTAAGTTAATTTAATTTAATGAATTTATAATTTAATATTGGAATTTAATAAGTGAATTATTATTAAAGTTTGATTTTTGAATGGAGGTTTAACTTTATAAAATCATGAATATAAGGGTATTTGAATGATTGTTTTAAAAGTGAAATTATATGATTTTTTAAGTTAAAAATGATTTATATAAAAATATAATTGTTTGTGAAATTATACTGAATATTTGAAGTTAATTAACTACATTTCTGAAATGCTATTAATTCTAATGTAAATGATAATACAACATTTGTAAATGCTGTAGTTCATAATAATGAACAAAATGGCTAAATTTAATTAAAGGCTATTATAGCATTTTTGTAAATGTTATAATGGTTGAATTTAACTAAGTTTATTTGAAACTAATGTAACCCTATTACAGCATTTTAAATGCTGTCTTTTGTTAAATTGAACTGTTTTAAATGTGACTTTCCGTAGCATTTTTTAAATGCTGCGAAAGTTGAATTTTCATTATTTTAATTAATTTAAGTGAACGAATGAACTTTGAAAGATTAAAATTTTGGAAATTTAATAATTTAATTATTAAATATAATAACTTCATTTTTATGATTTAAAATAAAGTAATTTGTTTCGAAATATAAACTATTTTGAAATATGATATTTTGATATTTTGAAATGGATATTTGAAGGATATTGAATTTTGAAATGATATTTGATTTCGAAGTATAAAATACCATTTTGAAATTTTAACCACGGGATGTATTTAATTTATAGTTTAACTGATCCTTAAAGGATGGGCGATCCCAAGCATCCTTTGAGTTATTATGCATTTCTACTACAGTTCACTTGAGTTGGTTTACATTATATAAGTATATATTGTCCTGACTCGAGTGTTTTGTATTTTACTTTACGCTCGGGTCAGCCTGAGTATTTACAGCTTAGCTTTGGATTTCTTTCTGGAGCTAGGAATCGCTGGAGATTCTGCTTGTCTAGTTATCTGTTCCTTTCAGTTCAGTTGTTCTATTTCAGTTCTGGTATTCATAAACTTCTATTTATTTGAGATTTCTATTGTATATGTTTTCAAGCAGATATTATGTATTATGTTTTGAGAGTTTGTTATAGTAGCTTCATGAACTACTATGGTTTTTTATATTCCGCTGCGAGTTATTCTGATATGTTCTGTGTCTGTGATTCTGTGTATTTGATTTCATTTGCTCCAAATTTATTTACAATCTGTTATTTTGAATTATTCAAGCCAGACATGTGTGGATTATTGTCGATTTGAATGGTCCAAAATACCGGGTCGTTACAGTTGGTATCAGAGCTTTGGTTTTAGGCAAACCTTAGCCTGCGGAGCAAAAACTCATTAGAGATTGGGTAGAAATACCCTAGAATAAGTGAAATCAATCTCAGAATCATTTCTTTGTGAGAGAACGTATTTTCGAATTATAAAATGATTTTCAAATGATTTTTAAAGAATTTTCAAAGATTATTTTGATATAAATTTCCTTGCTTTAAAAGTAAAATATTTCTTAAACTTCATTCCTTTCGTATCCACCTTGTTAGTAATTTCTTTGATTAGGATCCTCTAAAATATTGAACTTCTCTCTTGATTGATCTAGATTCTTTGTTGATAGGAATCTATTTTGGGTATGGCAAAATCAGTAGTTTGTTAGGATGCTTTGAGTAAACTCTGTTGTATCTTTTGCTTAGCTAAAGTTGTCCAACTAAAGATATTTATGCTTCTGTTTTTGTATGTTATGAATTCGAGTCTTTCCAAATTTTGAATGGGAATTTTTCTGTATCGATATAGGTTATATTTCTCTAATCTTCGTTTGGATTCTTATCGAATAAGATTCCTTTGAATTTTGGAATGCTCACTTGTTCTGAAATCCATTCCTATCTCCCCTAATTGTATTCTTTTGATTTTGGAGCATTGCATCACTCCACTTTGTATGACCGTTATAGGGTGGCGATTCCGCCAATCTTTGAATGATTATAATTGGCATTGATTCACCGGAGATTTCTGTATCCTCGGTTTACGATGTTTTCTATCTTCTGCTATATTTAGATTCTATCTCTGGCAATCGAAGGTCGATTTTCCTTAGATTTTCGCATCGATTATATTCCTGAAATCACGGTTGACCGGTTAAGGTCGCCCGCGATTCATATAGGCTTATCCATCTTGTATTTGGTAATTTAATTATCTTATCTTCGTTTGAGCCTATCTTTGAATTAGAATTCTATTTGATTAGAGTCCTTCTAAATTTGAATCTCTGTTTTGCTTTGAAATCCATCCTTGAATCGTCCCTTGGAAAGTTTGTGGTTGATTGTCTTTTAAAAATTTTGTATTCATCGTAGTTTTATTTTGATAAGGATGACCATATTTTTATATAAAGATGAAATGTTTTTGATAAGGATTATATACCTTTTAAAAAAATGAGAATTTGAAGTTTTGAAAGGATTTGAAATTGTGAAAATTTTATAAGAAATGGTTTCATATAAAATGATTTATAACTGAAGGTTTTGAATCTGAATTTAAGTGATTGAACTCCGGCATTTTGGAACTGGTTTTAAGATTTTGAAATAATAAATAATATGATTGAAATTATTTTTCCGAATAAGTAATGTTTCAATGATTTTAATGGGTTTTAATGATTTTGAAGGAATTTCAAAGAAGTTTTCAAAGTAAATGGAAGTCCAGAACTCACTTGTGTCGCTGGAAAATAATTTCGGTGATGAGTGCACGCATCATCGACATTGATTTTTGAGTTTCTGAGTGAGGGAGAGGCCACTTCGGTAGCATTGCTATGCGATTGATTTGTGAAACCAATTTAGATTTCAAATTCCGAAGTGTGATGTGATATTCGAAAGATATATGTATATATATTTGTAAAATTTGAAATGAGCCGGTGTTCAGTCCTTGAGTTTTGGATTTGATTTGATATAACCCTATTTTTGGAATGGATTTACTGATTTAATTGTGATTTCCAACTCTTGGATTGAAATATGATTTCTTCAACTATTTTAAAGGTTCGAGCACTTCCAAATCAAGGTTAACTTTTCAAAGCTAAGAAATTTTGAAAAGTAATTTGATAAAGTATATAAGTTTGTTTTGAATGTTTAAGTATGAAGTAATATGATTTAAATAAGTTGAAACTGTTTGGTTAAGTAAATGAATAAAGCAATTTTAAAATTTTCTAATATGAAATTTAGATTTGAAATGTTTTGAAAAGAATTTGGTCTTCAAAATATTTTGAATAAAATTTAGTTTAAATGTTTTAACTTAGTAACATCTTTATGAAACTATATATTTAACAAGTTGAAATAAATATATAAGTTGTATGTATGCTGTTTTATTCGCATAATTAATTTGATCCAAGTTTGAGTACACAAGTTCGAGGTGGATTACACCATTTCGTGTTAGGATTTTTCATTCGATTCTTGATGGCGAATATTTGATATGGATTTTGGGCTTGATTCCAGAATTCTCTATCATAGTATATGGCTATGCAAGGAGACTGATGGCTTCTAGTCGAGAAACCATATCGAAGTCCGCATTAGGGAAATCGAATGGACAATACTAGTTCGAAAGCGAACTTGTGTGATCGAGCGAGCGATCAAATGAAATGATGACGTGTGTACATCTTATATTCTAATATCAGTGATATATTTTGACGCTGAAATTGAAAGCTGTCGGGTTAGAATATCTTTGCTTACTTTTCCAATTTAAATTACAAAGATATATAACCTATAAAAGCAAAGATATTCAAATCCCATATGGCTCTTCATACAGCGAAATTTATTTTGGAAAATTTGATCCTTATATAAGACGGACCTTACGTAAGTATAAGATGATTTTGAAAACATTTGATTTTGGAAATGAATTGGTTGACTTAAATTATATTGATTTGGAAATTTGGATTTATTTTCAAAAATCTTTATTTTGGAAACTTTGAAACTAAAGATATTTAATTTGAGAAGAAAATAATTTGGTGAAATTGTATATGATTTTGAAATTGAACTGATATTGAAACAAATTTAAATTTGAGAACCTTATGTTACTAAACACTTGATTTGGGAGTTGTCGAACTTATATAAAATTGATTTGTATGAGTATGAAATTGATTCGAAAACTACAGATTTGAAAAGGTACTCAATTTGAAAGTGAAATCTTATATAATTGAAGTCTATATAAGTATGATTTGATATACTATTGATTTTGGAAAGTATTTGATTTGAAAATTAAATCTTATATATAATGGATTTTATATAAGTACGATATTTGAAAGTGATTTGAAAAGGTACTATATGATACATATTTTCGAAGTAAAGATATGGAAAGTGCCTTCTGCTTGATATCCGATTTGTGGCCACATCTTGGATTCATTCTATCGATATTATTCTCTCTGATTTTTGGTTTTCCGGATATGATACTCGAGTGTCCTCCGAATTCCATGGCGTTACCCATGGTCTTACGATCGTGACTGCATAGCGCAACTGCCTGGCTGAGTCTTGCCTAGGGGTACGGATTGTTTCCTGGGGGATCCAGGCGTAACCATTGTGTATCCTGCAATCTGTGTAGGTCGCGAATAGTAGCGCAAATGCTTGGCTGAGTCTTGCCTGGGGGTACGGATTGTTTCCTGGGGGATCCAGGTGTAACCATTGTGTATCCTGCATTCTACTAGTCATCATGGCGTAACTCGCAGGGCTGAGAAAGCTTACGGATATGGATTGTTTCCTGGGGGATCCAGGCGTAACCATTGTGTATCTGCGAACCATTGTTAGACAAAGGTTTTGTTTGTTTTTGTTTGGATTGTACTTTCCATATCTATTTTTAAAAGTGTTTCCAGTATTTTCACTGGGTGTTGAAACAAGTCTACTAAGTACTTGGAGAATTCTAGTTTTGCGCCTGATCAACGCACTACCAGAGTCTACAGGAACAAGGATAAACTTGTTAAGACATCGAGTAAAAAAGTATTTTGATAAATATTATAAAGGATATTTTGATCAGTTATTTCCTTTCTAAAATATTTTAAAGTGTTTTAAATATTGTTTACCTCTTCAACCAACAATTTTAAATTAATGGCTCATCCTTGTCTTTCGTCCTATTTTCCCTTCTAGCTATTCCTATTCTCCACCTTATTAAACTTACCCATAACAACAATTATCAGGTATAATTTTAATCTTCTTGTCATCTTGTCTTAATCCTATTCCATTTTATCTTTTCTGTGTTTTCCGTACCTTATTCCTTTTCGAGGACGAAAAGATTTGAGTGGAGGGGAGTGTAACAACCCTGTATTTTGTGATTATTTTAATTGTATATTTTGGTTATTTTAATTAATTTCCTGATTTAAATACTTTATTTTAGTTATTAAAATGAATAAATTTTTTTATTTTAATTATAAATTTTTATTTTGATGTGAATTAGAATTCCAAACATGACTAAAAAGAATATTTTCCAGAAAAGTGAATTTTGGTCAATATGGTCAAACTTTGACTTTTAATTTAGAAATTTTAAAGTTTGAAAATTTGAATTTTATCTTTTATTATGAAAGTAAATAAAATTTTAAGAATAATGCTTTTCGTTTCGTTAAAATCTGATTTATAATGTGAAAGTTATACCCTTTTAAATATTGTGTGTAATTTGTTGTATTTAACAAAATTATTTATTTTAAATTATAAAAAAATAATATTTTATTTGGTCATGTAATATTATAATTTATATTTATATGGGTAAAATAACATGTTATGTATATACTTTGGTTTTAAAACATTTTAAAGATATAATTGGCATTTTCCAGTGTTAGCTGTATTTTGTTTAAAATTCTAATTTCCAGTTTCAATTAATTAAAGTAATTCTTTATTTGTTTTTCTATTTTTTTCTTAAAATCTTATTTTATTCTCATTTCCACTTTATTTTGTTCCTCATTTATTTTATTTATTTGACCTTTTATTTGTTTAAAGTGAAATAGAAATTTTATAAGGCTAGTGATATTTATTTGTAATTTTCATGTCTTATTTCCAATTTTTAAACATTTTTCTTTAGTTTTTTTCTATTTTTTCTAAATTAAATTATTTATTTCACTTTGAAAATACTTTAGAAATTATTTTATTTCAAAAATTTTCTTTAGAATATTTTTAAAATGAAGTAGATAATTTTCCAAAGACAATCGTGATTTATTTGTAATTTTTGGACCCTGTTTTCAATTTTTAAGCAATTTCTTATATTCTTTTTCCATTTTCTTTAAAATTAATTAATTATTTTTATTTTATATTACTTTGTTTCGGTTTTAAAGTCAATTTACTGATTTTATTTTTGTTTTATTTGAATTTAAAGAAAAAGAAATATGAAGAGTTTTAAAAGCTTATTTACCTTAAGTCCTTTCATCTCCTTTGTCCTTTCATTTGCCATAACTCCTCAATTACTATCTTGGCTGTGCATTTTTGGTTTGTAGCCGTGATTTTTCAGCCTCCATTCACCCAAAAACATTTTACCTTCTCATTCATTCATGGCTTCAAGAAAATCTATGGGTAATGGCTACTTTTTTTACACTTTTCTTCTCATTTTTCATGTATTTTGCCTTGTTTTCTTTGCTTCTTTGAATGGCCTCCACTCCATATCCACGGCCACCACCCCCTACATCTCTTCCCTGCCATCACCACCAGCTACTCCTCTAGTCTTGACCAAGGCCGAGCCACCATGATGCCAAAACTCCACAAAAATTGCAACACAAGCCATAAAAACATGTTGTTTGACAACTATTTGTTCACCACTTCATTTTCCACCACCACCACCACCTTAGGCCGCCTCCACCACCTCTGGCCAGACCACCACACACCTTTCCTTCCACTGACCTGATCCATACCTCTCTGACCTGACCACACAAGCCCATGGCCAAGCCATTTTTGTGAACAAAACCCACCAATTTTGCCTTAAACTCTTCATATTCCTTTGTATAAACTTTCTCCTCATATTCTACTACCTAGGCCATGCATACACATGACCAAACCTGAGCCAAACTTGTTCAAACCAGAGCCAAAAACATCCCTAGGCCATGACAAAAGAATAGAGAAAGCAAGGCAAAATATTTGGCATTCGTATCTCTTTTTATTTAAAAGTTATGTCATTTCTAGTGTATTGAAATTTATGGTTTGCTTTGATTTTTGTTTGGGTTGTAACACAAGATCTATATCATTGGATTTGCTCTCCACACTCAAATTGTATTAGAGTTGTCGTGCCTTCATAATCTTTGTGTTGTGAGCTTTGTTGGCAAATCTCCAGCTTAACAGGTGAGTTATTCTCACCAGACAATATGTACATATATAACTAGTGAATTGACCCCTTTTGAATCTGTAAAATGCATTATCATGTTACACTTGCTATGTTATGATTTTATGATGTTCACCCTTGCTTAAACACCTATTATATTATATGTTACTGTTATATTATGCTGTTCTATTATTTTTATCAGTTTATCACACTGCAAGTTCCCTTTAGATTAGAATCACTATGGGTTGAAATGATACATACCCGAACGGACTTTAGAATAGGAGAAAATCATTAAGGGCTGAAATGATAGGCCTGAATGATTTTCAATTATTTTTCATTTCCTTGGGATTGCAGGTTTGAAATGATCAAACCCGGGTTTTCTTTGTAAATTACGGGTTGAAATGATATATTACCCGTATCACTTTACCTAGACTAGAAATGAAATACAGACCCGTTGTTAAAATATGTTTTTATAAAAATCTTAAAAATATTTTGGAAATGTAAATATTATAATATTTTATTTAAACTAAATAAAAAAATGATTTATGTAAGCATTATTTATTTTTTGAAAATTTATAAGTGAAATAAATTATTGGTAAAACTAGAAAATTTGAAATGTAAGTTATTTTGGGAAATTTTAATTTGGTGATAATTGGAATTTAAATTAAATGTGAAATGTGATAAATTCATGATAATTTGGATTAAAGTGAATTTAAACGATTTTTATATTATATTAATGATTTTGAATAAAGTTAAAATGTGAAATGAATGAATATTTAAGTTGAAATTTTGAAATATAACTAAAATTGGAAATTTGTGAATTTGGCTTAAAAGTGAATTTTAAGTTAAGTAAATAAAAAATGGAATTAAGTTATATTTGAAAATTTAAACTTAAGTGTTAAGTTAATTTAATTTAATGAATTTATAATTTAATATTGGAATTTAATAAGTGAATTATTATTAAAGTTTGATTTTTGAATGGAGGTTTAACTTTATAAAATCATGAATATAAGGGTATTTGAATGATTGTTTTAAAAGTGAAATTATATGATTTTTTAAGTTAAAAATGATTTATATAAAAATATAATTGTTTGTGAAATTATACTGAATATTTGAAGTTAATTAACTACATTTCTGAAATGCTATTAATTCTAATGTAAATGATAATACAACATTTGTAAATGCTGTAGTTCATAATAATGAACAAAATGGCTAAATTTAATTAAAGGCTATTATAGCATTTTTGTAAATGTTATAATGGTTGAATTTAACTAAGTTTATTTGAAACTAATGTAACCCTATTACAGCATTTTAAATGCTGTCTTTTGTTAAATTGAACTGTTTTAAATGTGACTTTCCGTAGCATTTTTTAAATGCTGCGAAAGTTGAATTTTCATTATTTTAATTAATTTAAGTGAACGAATGAACTTTGAAAGATTAAAATTTTGGAAATTTAATAATTTAATTATTAAATATAATAACTTCATTTTTATGATTTAAAATAAAGTAATTTGTTTCGAAATATAAACTATTTTGAAATATGATATTTTGATATTTTGAAATGGATATTTGAAGGATATTGAATTTTGAAATGATATTTGATTTCGAAGTATAAAATACCATTTTGAAATTTTAACCACGGGATGTATTTAATTTATAGTTTAACTGATCCTTAAAGGATGGGCGATCCCAAGCATCCTTTGAGTTATTATGCATTTCTACTACAGTTCACTTGAGTTGGTTTACATTATATAAGTATATATTGTCCTGACTCGAGTGTTTTGTATTTTACTTTACGCTCGGGTCAGCCTGAGTATTTACAGCTTAGCTTTGGATTTCTTTCTGGAGCTAGGAATCGCTGGAGATTCTGCTTGTCTAGTTATCTGTTCCTTTCAGTTCAGTTGTTCTATTTCAGTTCTGGTATTCATAAACTTCTATTTATTTGAGATTTCTATTGTATATGTTTTCAAGCAGATATTATGTATTATGTTTTGAGAGTTTGTTATAGTAGCTTCATGAACTACTATGGTTTTTTATATTCCGCTGCGAGTTATTCTGATATGTTCTGTGTCTGTGATTCTGTGTATTTGATTTCATTTGCTCCAAATTTATTTACAATCTGTTATTTTGAATTATTCAAGCCAGACATGTGTGGATTATTGTCGATTTGAATGGTCCAAAATACCGGGTCGTTACAGTTGGTATCAGAGCTTTGGTTTTAGGCAAACCTTAGCCTGCGGAGCAAAAACTCATTAGAGATTGGGTAGAAATACCCTAGAATAAGTGAAATCAATCTCAGAATCATTTCTTTGTGAGAGAACGTATTTTCGAATTATAAAATGATTTTCAAATGATTTTTAAAGAATTTTCAAAGATTATTTTGATATAAATTTCCTTGCTTTAAAAGTAAAATATTTCTTAAACTTCATTCCTTTCGTATCCACCTTGTTAGTAATTTCTTTGATTAGGATCCTCTAAAATATTGAACTTCTCTCTTGATTGATCTAGATTCTTTGTTGATAGGAATCTATTTTGGGTATGGCAAAATCAGTAGTTTGTTAGGATGCTTTGAGTAAACTCTGTTGTATCTTTTGCTTAGCTAAAGTTGTCCAACTAAAGATATTTATGCTTCTGTTTTTGTATGTTATGAATTCGAGTCTTTCCAAATTTTGAATGGGAATTTTTCTGTATCGATATAGGTTATATTTCTCTAATCTTCGTTTGGATTCTTATCGAATAAGATTCCTTTGAATTTTGGAATGCTCACTTGTTCTGAAATCCATTCCTATCTCCCCTAATTGTATTCTTTTGATTTTGGAGCATTGCATCACTCCACTTTGTATGACCGTTATAGGGTGGCGATTCCGCCAATCTTTGAATGATTATAATTGGCATTGATTCACCGGAGATTTCTGTATCCTCGGTTTACGATGTTTTCTATCTTCTGCTATATTTAGATTCTATCTCTGGCAATCGAAGGTCGATTTTCCTTAGATTTTCGCATCGATTATATTCCTGAAATCACAGTTGACCGGTTAAGGTCGCCCGCGATTCATATAGGCTTATCCATCTTGTATTTGGTAATTTAATTATCTTATCTTCGTTTGAGCCTATCTTTGAATTAGAATTCTATTTGATTAGAGTCCTTCTAAATTTGAATCTCTGTTTTGCTTTGAAATCCATCCTTGAATCGTCCCTTGGAAAGTTTGTGGTTGATTGTCTTTTAAAAATTTTGTATTCATCGTAGTTTTATTTTGATAAGGATGACCATATTTTTATATAAAGATGAAATGTTTTTGATAAGGATTATATACCTTTTAAAAAAATGAGAATTTGAAGTTTTGAAAGGATTTGAAATTGTGAAAATTTTATAAGAAATGGTTTCATATAAAATGATTTATAACTGAAGGTTTTGAATCTGAATTTAAGTGATTGAACTCCGGCATTTTGGAACTGGTTTTAAGATTTTGAAATAATAAATAATATGATTGAAATTATTTTTCCGAATAAGTAATGTTTCAATGATTTTAATGGGTTTTAATGATTTTGAAGGAATTTCAAAGAAGTTTTCAAAGTAAATGGAAGTCCAGAACTCACTTGTGTCGCTGGAAAATAATTTCGGTGATGAGTGCACGCATCATCGACATTGATTTTTGAGTTTCTGAGTGAGGGAGAGGCCACTTCGGTAGCATTGCTATGCGATTGATTTGTGAAACCAATTTAGATTTCAAATTCCGAAGTGTGATGTGATATTCGAAAGATATATGTATATATATTTGTAAAATTTGAAATGAGCCGGTGTTCAGTCCTTGAGTTTTGGATTTGATTTGATATAACCCTATTTTTGGAATGGATTTACTGATTTAATTGTGATTTCCAACTCTTGGATTGAAATATGATTTCTTCAACTATTTTAAAGGTTCGAGCACTTCCAAATCAAGGTTAACTTTTCAAAGCTAAGAAATTTTGAAAAGTAATTTGATAAAGTATATAAGTTTGTTTTGAATGTTTAAGTATGAAGTAATATGATTTAAATAAGTTGAAACTGTTTGGTTAAGTAAATGAATAAAGCAATTTTAAAATTTTCTAATATGAAATTTAGATTTGAAATGTTTTGAAAAGAATTTGGTCTTCAAAATATTTTGAATAAAATTTAGTTTAAATGTTTTAACTTAGTAACATCTTTATGAAACTATATATTTAACAAGTTGAAATAAATATATAAGTTGTATGTATGCTGTTTTATTCGCATAATTAATTTGATCCAAGTTTGAGTACACAAGTTCGAGGTGGATTACACCATTTCGTGTTAGGATTTTTCATTCGATTCTTGATGGCGAATATTTGATATGGATTTTGGGCTTGATTCCAGAATTCTCTATCATAGTATATGGCTATGCAAGGAGACTGATGGCTTCTAGTCGAGAAACCATATCGAAGTCCGCATTAGGGAAATCGAATGGACAATACTAGTTCGAAAGCGAACTTGTGTGATCGAGCGAGCGATCAAATGAAATGATGACGTGTGTACATCTTATATTCTAATATCAGTGATATATTTTGACGCTGAAATTGAAAGCTGTCGGGTTAGAATATCTTTGCTTACTTTTCCAATTTAAATTACAAAGATATATAACCTATAAAAGCAAAGATATTCAAATCCCATATGGCTCTTCATACAGCGAAATTTATTTTGGAAAATTTGATCCTTATATAAGACGGACCTTACGTAAGTATAAGATGATTTTGAAAACATTTGATTTTGGAAATGAATTGGTTGACTTAAATTATATTGATTTGGAAATTTGGATTTATTTTCAAAAATCTTTATTTTGGAAACTTTGAAACTAAAGATATTTAATTTGAGAAGAAAATAATTTGGTGAAATTGTATATGATTTTGAAATTGAACTGATATTGAAACAAATTTAAATTTGAGAACCTTATGTTACTAAACACTTGATTTGGGAGTTGTCGAACTTATATAAAATTGATTTGTATGAGTATGAAATTGATTCGAAAACTACAGATTTGAAAAGGTACTCAATTTGAAAGTGAAATCTTATATAATTGAAGTCTATATAAGTATGATTTGATATACTATTGATTTTGGAAAGTATTTGATTTGAAAATTAAATCTTATATATAATGGATTTTATATAAGTACGATATTTGAAAGTGATTTGAAAAGGTACTATATGATACATATTTTCGAAGTAAAGATATGGAAAGTGCCTTCTGCTTGATATCCGATTTGTGGCCACATCTTGGATTCATTCTATCGATATTATTCTCTCTGATTTTTGGTTTTCCGGATATGATACTCGAGTGTCCTCCGAATTCCATGGCGTTACCCATGGTCTTACGATCGTGACTGCATAGCGCAACTGCCTGGCTGAGTCTTGCCTAGGGGTACGGATTGTTTCCTGGGGGATCCAGGCGTAACCATTGTGTATCCTGCAATCTGTGTAGGTCGCGAATAGTAGCGCAAATGCTTGGCTGAGTCTTGCCTGGGGGTACGGATTGTTTCCTGGGGGATCCAGGCGTAACCATTGTGTATCCTGCATTCTACTAGTCATCATGGCGTAACTCGCAGGGCTGAGAAAGCTTACGGATATGGATTGTTTCCTGGGGGATCCAGGCGTAACCATTGTGTATCTGCGAACCATTGTTAGACAAAGGTTTTGTTTGTTTTTGTTTGGATTGTACTTTCCATATCTATTTTTAAAAGTGTTTCCAGTATTTTCACTGGGTGTTGAAACAAGTCTACTAAGTACTTGGAGAATTCTAGTTTTGCGCCTGATCAACGCACTACCAGAGTCTACAGGAACAAGGATAAACTTGTTAAGACATCGAGTAAAAAAGTATTTTGATAAATATTATAAAGGATATTTTGATCAGTTATTTCCTTTCTAAAATATTTTAAAGTGTTTTAAATATTGTTTACCTCTTCAACCAACAATTTTAAATTAATGGCTCATCCTTGTCTTTCGTCCTATTTTCCCTTCTAGCTATTCCTATTCTCCACCTTATTAAACTTACCCATAACAACAATTATCAGGTATAATTTTAATCTTCTTGTCATCTTGTCTTAATCCTATTCCATTTTATCTTTTCTGTGTTTTCCGTACCTTATTCCTTTTCGAGGACGAAAAGATTTGAGTGGAGGGGAGTGTAACAACCCTGTATTTTGTGATTATTTTAATTGTATATTTTGGTTATTTTAATTAATTTCCTGATTTAAATACTTTATTTTAGTTATTAAAATGAATAAATTTTTTTATTTAATTATAAATTTTTATTTTGATGTGAATTAGAATTCCAAACATGACTAAAAAGAATATTTTCCAGAAAAGTGAATTTTGGTCAATATGGTCAAACTTTGACTTTTAATTTAGAAATTTTAAAGTTTGAAAATTTGAATTTTATCTTTTATTATGAAAGTAAATAAAATTTTAAGAATAATGCTTTTCGTTTCGTTAAAATCTGATTTATAATGTGAAAGTTATACCCTTTTAAATATTGTGTGTAATTTGTTGTATTTAACAAAATTATTTATTTTAAATTATAAAAAAATAATATTTTATTTGGTCATGTAATATTATAATTTATATTTATATGGGTAAAATAACATGTTATGTATATACTTTGGTTTTAAAACATTTTAAAGATATAATTGGCATTTTCCAGTGTTAGCTGTATTTTGTTTAAAATTCTAATTTCCAGTTTCAATTAATTAAAGTAATTCTTTATTTGTTTTTCTATTTTTTTCTTAAAATCTTATTTTATTCTCATTTCCACTTTATTTTGTTCCTCATTTATTTTATTTATTTGACCTTTTATTTGTTTAAAGTGAAATAGAAATTTTATAAGGCTAGTGATATTTATTTGTAATTTTCATGTCTTATTTCCAATTTTTAAACATTTTTCTTTAGTTTTTTTCTATTTTTTCTAAATTAAATTATTTATTTCACTTTGAAAATACTTTAGAAATTATTTTATTTCAAAAATTTTCTTTAGAATATTTTTAAAATGAAGTAGATAATTTTCCAAAGACAATCGTGATTTATTTGTAATTTTTGGACCCTGTTTTCAATTTTTAAGCAATTTCTTATATTCTTTTTCCATTTTCTTTAAAATTAATTAATTATTTTTATTTTATATTACTTTGTTTCGGTTTTAAAGTCAATTTACTGATTTTATTTTTGTTTTATTTGAATTTAAAGAAAAAGAAATATGAAGAGTTTTAAAAGCTTATTTACCTTAAGTCCTTTCATCTCCTTTGTCCTTTCATTTGCCATAACTCCTCAATTACTATCTTGGCTGTGCATTTTTGGTTTGTAGCCGTGATTTTTCAGCCTCCATTCACCCAAAAACATTTTACCTTCTCATTCATTCATGGCTTCAAGAAAATCTATGGGTAATGGCTACTTTTTTTACACTTTTCTTCTCATTTTTCATGTATTTTGCCTTGTTTTCTTTGCTTCTTTGAATGGCCTCCACTCCATATCCACGGCCACCACCCCCTACATCTCTTCCCTGCCATCACCACCAGCTACTCCTCTAGTCTTGACCAAGGCCGAGCCACCATGATGCCAAAACTCCACAAAAATTGCAACACAAGCCATAAAAACATGTTGTTTGACAACTATTTGTTCACCACTTCATTTTCCACCACCACCACCACCTTAGGCCGCCTCCACCACCTCTGGCCAGACCACCACACACCTTTCCTTCCACTGACCTGATCCATACCTCTCTGACCTGACCACACAAGCCCATGGCCAAGCCATTTTTGTGAACAAAACCCACCAATTTTGCCTTAAACTCTTCATATTCCTTTGTATAAACTTTCTCCTCATATTCTACTACCTAGGCCATGCATACACATGACCAAACCTGAGCCAAACTTGTTCAAACCAGAGCCAAAAACATCCCTAGGCCATGACAAAAGAATAGAGAAAGCAAGGCAAAATATTTGGCATTCGTATCTCTTTTTATTTAAAAGTTATGTCATTTCTAGTGTATTGAAATTTATGGTTTGCTTTGATTTTTGTTTGGGTTGTAACACAAGATCTATATCATTGGATTTGCTCTCCACACTCAAATTGTATTAGAGTTGTCGTGCCTTCATAATCTTTGTGTTGTGAGCTTTGTTGGCAAATCTCCAGCTTAACAGGTGAGTTATTCTCACCAGACAATATGTACATATATAACTAGTGAATTGACCCCTTTTGAATCTGTAAAATGCATTATCATGTTACACTTGCTATGTTATGATTTTATGATGTTCACCCTTGCTTAAACACCTATTATATTATATGTTACTGTTATATTATGCTGTTCTATTATTTTTATCAGTTTATCACACTGCAAGTTCCCTTTAGATTAGAATCACTATGGGTTGAAATGATACATACCCGAACGGACTTTAGAATAGGAGAAAATCATTAAGGGCTGAAATGATAGGCCTGAATGATTTTCAATTATTTTTCATTTCCTTGGGATTGCAGGTTTGAAATGATCAAACCCGGGTTTTCTTTGTAAATTACGGGTTGAAATGATATATTACCCGTATCACTTTACCTAGACTAGAAATGAAATACAGACCCGTTGTTAAAATATGTTTTTATAAAATCTTAAAAATATTTTGGAAATGTAAATATTATAATATTTTATTTAAACTAAATAAAAAAATGATTTATGTAAGCATTATTTATTTTTTGAAAATTTATAAGTGAAATAAATTATTGGTAAAACTAGAAAATTTGAAATGTAAGTTATTTTGGGAAATTTTAATTTGGTGATAATTGGAATTTAAATTAAATGTGAAATGTGATAAATTCATGATAATTTGGATTAAAGTGAATTTAAACGATTTTTATATTATATTAATGATTTTGAATAAAGTTAAAATGTGAAATGAATGAATATTTAAGTTGAAATTTTGAAATATAACTAAAATTGGAAATTTGTGAATTTGGCTTAAAAGTGAATTTTAAGGTAAGTAAATAAAAAATGGAATTAAGTTATATTTGAAAATTTAAACTTAAGTGTTAAGTTAATTTAATTTAATGAATTTATAATTTAATATTGGAATTTAATAAGTGAATTATTATTAAAGTTTGATTTTTGAATGGAGGTTTAACTTTATAAAATCATGAATATAAGGGTATTTGAATGATTGTCTTAAAAGTGAAATTATATGATTTTTTAAGTTAAAAATGATTTATATAAAAATATAATTGTTTGTGAAATTATACTGAATATTTGAAGTTAATTAACTACATTTCTGAAATGCTATTAATTCTAATGTAAATGATAATACAACATTTGTAAATGCTGTAGTTCATAATAATGAACAAAATGGCTAAATTTAATTAAAGGCTATTATAGCATTTTTGTAAATGTTATAATGGTTGAATTTAACTAAGTTTATTTGAAACTAATGTAACCCTATTACAGCATTTTAAATGCTGTCTTTTGTTAAATTGAACTGTTTTAAATGTGACTTTCCGTAGCATTTTTTAAATGCTGCGAAAGTTGAATTTTCATTATTTTAATTAATTTAAGTGAACGAATGAACTTTGAAAGATTAAAATTTTGGAAATTTAATAATTTAATTATTAAATATAATAACTTCATTTTTATGATTTAAAATAAAGTAATTTGTTTCGAAATATAAACTATTTTGAAATATGATATTTTGATATTTTGAAATGGATATTTGAAGGATATTGAATTTTGAAATGATATTTGATTTCGAAGTATAAAATACCATTTTGAAATTTTAACCACGGGATGTATTTAATTTATAGTTTAACTGATCCTTAAAGGATGGGCGATCCCAAGCATCCTTTGAGTTATTATGCATTTCTACTACAGTTCACTTGAGTTGGTTTACATTATATAAGTATATATTGTCCTGACTCGAGTGTTTTGTATTTTACTTTACGCTCGGGTCAGCCTGAGTATTTACAGCTAAGCTTTGGATTTCTTTCTGGAGCTAGGAATCGCTGGAGATTCTGCTTGTCTAGTTATCTGTTCCTTTCAGTTCAGTTGTTCTATTTCAGTTCTGGTATTCATAAACTTCTATTTATTTGAGATTTCTATTGTATATGTTTTCAAGCAGATATTATGTATTATGTTTTGAGAGTTTGTTATAGTAGCTTCATGAACTACTATGGTTTTTTATATTCCGCTACGAGTTATTCTGATATGTTCTGTGTCTGTGATTCTGTGTATTTGATTTCATTTGCTCAAAATTTATTTACAATCTGTTATTTTGAATTATTCAAGCCAGACATGTGTGGATTATTGTCGATTTGAATGGTCCAAAATACCGGGTCGTTACAGTTGGTATCAGAGCTTTGGTTTTAGGCAAACCTTAGCCTGCGGAGCAAAAACTCATTAGAGATAGGGTAGAAATACCCTAGAATAAGTGAAATCAATCTCAGAATCATTTCTTTGTGAGAGAACGTATTTTCGAATTATAAAATGATTTTCAAATGATTTTTAAAGAATTTTCAAAGATTATTTTGATATAAATTTCATTGCTTTAAAAGTAAAATATTTCTTAAACTTCATTCCTTTCGTATCCACCTTGTTAGTAATTTCTTTGATTAGGATCCTCTAAAATTTTGAACTTCTCTCTTGATTGATCTAGATTCTTTGTTGATAGGAATCTATTTTGGGTATGGCAAAATCAGTAGTTTGTTAGGATGCTTTGAGTAAACTCTGTTGTATCTTTTGCTTAGCTAAAGTTGTCCAACTAAAGATATTTATGCTTCTGTTTTTGTATGTTATGAATTCGAGTCTTTCCAAATTTTGAATAGGAATTTTTCTGTATCGATATAGGTTATATTTCTCTAATCTTCGTTTGGATTCTTATCGAATAAGATTCCTTTGAATTTTGGAATGCTCACTTGTTCTGAAATCCATTCCTATCTCCCCTAATTGTATTCTTTTGATTTTGGAGCATTGCATCACTCCACTTTGTATGACCGTTATAGGGTGGCGATTCCGCCAATCTTTGAATGATTATAATTGGCATTGATTCACCGGAGATTTCTGTATCCTCGGTTTACGATGTTTTCTATCTTCTGCTATATTTAGATTCTATCTCTGGCAATCGAAGGTCGATTTTCCTTAGATTTTCGCATCGATTATATTCCTGAAATCACGGTTGACCGGTTAAGGTCGCCCGCGATTCATATAGGCTTATCCATCTTGTATTTGGTAATTTAATTATCTTATCTTCGTTTGAGCCTATCTTTGAATTAGAATTCTATTTGATTAGAGTCCTTCTAAATTTGAATCTCTGTTTTGCTTTGAAATCCATCCTTGAATCGTCCCTTGGAAAGTTTGTGGTTGATTGTCTTTTAAAAATTTTGTATTCATCGTAGTTTTATTTTGATAAGGATGACCATATTTTTATATAAAGATGAAATGTTTTTGATAAGGATTATATACCTTTTAAAAAAATGAGAATTTGAAGTTTTGAAAGGATTTGAAATTGTGAAAATTTTATAAGAAATGGTTTCATATAAAATGATTTATAACTGAAGGTTTTGAATCTGAATTTAAGTGATTGAACTCCGGCATTTTGGAACTGGTTTTAAGATTTTGAAATAATAAATAATATGATTGAAATTATTTTTCCGAATAAGTAATGTTTCAATGATTTTAATGGGTTTTAATGATTTTGAAGGAATTTCAAAGAAGTTTTCAAAGTAAATGGAAGTCCAGAACTCACTTGTGTCGTTGGAAAATAATTTCGGTGATGAGTGCACGCATCATCGACATTGATTTTTGAGTTTCTGAGTGAGGGAGAGGCCACTTCGGTAGCATTGCTATGCGATTGATTTGTGAAACCAATTTAGATTTCAAATTCCGAAGTGTGATGTGATATTCGAAAGATATATGTATATATATTTGTAAAATTTGAAATGAGCCGGTGTTCAGTCCTTGAGTTTTGGATTTGATTTGATATAACCCTATTTTTGGAATGGATTTACTGATTTAATTGTGATTTCCAACTCTTGGATTGAAATATGATTTCTTCAACTATTTTAAAGGTTCGAGCACTTCCAAATCAAGGTTAACTTTTCAAAGCTAAGAAATTTTAAAAAGTAATTTGATAAAGTATATAAGTTTGTTTTGAATGTTTAAGTATGAAGTAATATGATTTAAATAAGTTGAAACTGTTTGGTTAAGTAAATGAATAAAGCAATTTTAAAATTTTCTAATATGAAATTTAGATTTGAAATGTTTTGAAAAGAATTTGGTCTTCAAAATATTTTGAATAAAATTTAGTTTAAATGTTTTAACTTAGTAACATCTTTATGAAACTATATATTTAACAAGTTGAAATAAATATATAAGTTGTATGTATGCTGTTTTATTCGCATAATTAATTTGATCCAAGTTTGAGTACACAAGTTCGAGGTGGATTACACCATTTCGTGTTAGGATTTTTCATTCGATTCTTGATGGCGAATATTTGATATGGATTTTGGGCTTGATTCCAGAATTCTCTATCATAGTATATGGCTATGCAAGGAGACTGATGGCTTCTAGTCGAGAAACCATATCGAAGTCCGCATTAGGGAAATCGAATGGACAATACTAGTTCGAAAGCGAACTTGTGTGATCGAGCGAGCGATCAAATGAAATGATGACGTGTGTACATCTTATATTCTAATATCAGTGATATATTTTGACGCTGAAATTGAAAGCTGTCGGGTTAGAATATCTTTGCTTACTTTTCCAATTTAAATTACAAAGATATATAACCTATAAAAGCAAAGATATTCAAATCCCATATGGCTCTTCATACAGCGAAATTTATTTTGGAAAATTTGATCCTTATATAAGACGGACCTTACGTAAGTATAAGATGATTTTGAAAACATTTGATTTTGGAAATGAATTGGTTGACTTAAATTATATTGATTTGGAAATTTGGATTTATTTTCAAAAATCTTTATTTTGGAAACTTTGAAACTAAAGATATTTAATTTGAGAAGAAAATAATTTGGTGAAATTGTATATGATTTTGAAATTGAACTGATATTGAAACAAATTTAAATTTGAGAACCTTATGTTACTAAACACTTGATTTGGGAGTTGTCGAACTTATATAAAATTGATTTGTATGAGTATGAAATTGATTCGAAAACTACAGATTTGAAAAGGTACTCAATTTGAAAGTGAAATCTTATATAATTGAAGTCTATATAAGTATGATTTGATATACTATTGATTTTGGAAAGTATTTGATTTGAAAATTAAATCTTATATATAATGGATTTTATATAAGTACGATATTTGAAAGTGATTTGAAAAGGTACTATATGATACATATTTTCGAAGTAAAGATATGGAAAGTGCCTTCTGCTTGATATCCGATTTGTGGCCACATCTTGGATTCATTCTATCGATATTATTCTCTCTGATTTTTGGTTTTCCGGATATGATACTCGAGTGTCCTCCGAATTCCATGGCGTTACCCATGGTCTTACGATCGTGACTGCATAGCGCAACTGCCTGGCTGAGTCTTGCCTAGGGGTACGGATTGTTTCCTGGGGGATCCAGGCGTAACCATTGTGTATCCTGCAATCTGTGTAGGTCGCGAATAGTAGCGCAAATGCTTGGCTGAGTCTTGCCTGGGGGTACGGATTGTTTCCTGGGGGATCCAGGCGTAACCATTGTGTATCCTGCATTCTACTAGTCATCATGGCGTAACTCGCAGGGCTGAGAAAGCTTACGGATATGGATTGTTTCTTGGGGGATCCAGGCGTAACCATTGTGTATCTACGAACCATGGTTAGACAAAGGTTTTGTTTGTTTTTGTTTGGATTGTACTTTCCATATCTATTTTTAAAAGTGTTTCCAGTATTTTCACTGGGTGTTGAAACAAGTCTACTAAGTACTTGGAGAATTCTAGTTTTGCGCCTGATCAACGCACTACCAGAGTCTACAGGAACAAGGATAAACTTGTTAAGACATCGAGTAAAAAAGTATTTTGATAAATATTATAAAGGATATTTTGATCAGTTATTTCCTTTCTAAAATATTTTAAAGTGTTTTAAATATTGTTTACCTCTTCAACCAACAATTTTAAATTAATGGCTCATCCTTGTCTTTCGTCCTATTTTCCCTTCTAGCTATTCCTATTCTCCACCTTATTAAACTTACCCATAACAACAATTATCAGGTATAATTTTAATCTTCTTGTCATCTTGTCTTAATCCTATTCCATTTTATCTTTTCTGTGTTTTCCGTACCTTATTCCTTTTCGAGGACGAAAAGATTTGAGTGGAGGGGAGTGTAACAACCCTGTATTTTGTGATTATTTTAATTGTATATTTTGGTTATTTTAATTAATTTCCTGATTTAAATACTTTATTTTAGTTATTAAAATGAATAAATTTTGTTATTTTAAATATAAATTTTTATTTTGATGTGAATTAGAATTCCAAACATGACTAAAAAGAATATTTTCCAGAAAAGTGAATTTTGGTCAATATGGTCAAACTTTGACTTTTAATTTAGAAATTTTAAAGTTTGAAAATTTGAATTTTATCTTTTATTATGAAAGTAAATAAAATTTTAAGAATAATGCTTTTCGTTTCGTTAAAATCTGATTTATAATGTGAAAGTTATACCCTTTTAAATATTGTGTGTAATTTGTTGTATTTAACAAAATTATTTATTTTAAATTATAAAAAAATAATATTTTATTTGGTCATGTAATATTATAATTTATATTTATATGGGTAAAATAACATGTTATGTATATACTTTGGTTTTAAAACATTTTAAAGATATAATTGGCATTTTCCAGTGTTAGCTGTATTTTGTTTAAAATTCTAATTTCCAGTTTCAATTAATTAAAGTAATTCTTTATTTGTTTTTCTATTTTTTTCTTAAAATCTTATTTTATTCTCATTTCCACTTTATTTTGTTCCTCATTTATTTTATTTATTTGACCTTTTATTTGTTTAAAGTGAAATAGAAATTTTATAAGGCTAGTGATATTTATTTGTAATTTTCATGTCTTATTTCCAATTTTTAAACATTTTTCTTTAGTTTTTTTCTATTTTTTCTAAATTAAATTATTTATTTCACTTTGAAAATACTTTAGAAATTATTTTATTTCAAAAATTTTCTTTAGAATATTTTTAAAATGAAGTAGATAATTTTCCAAAGACAATCGTGATTTATTTGTAATTTTTGGACCCTGTTTTCAATTTTTAAGCAATTTCTTATATTCTTTTTCCATTTTCTTTAAAATTAATTAATTATTTTTATTTTATATTACTTTGTTTCGGTTTTAAAGTCAATTTACTGATTTTATTTTTGTTTTATTTGAATTTAAAGAAAAAGAAATATGAAGAGTTTTAAAAGCTTATTTACCTTAAGTCCTTTCATCTCCTTTGTCCTTTCATTTGCCATAACTCCTCAATTACTATCTTGGCTGTGCATTTTTGGTTTGTAGCCGTGATTTTTCAGCCTCCATTCACCCAAAAACATTTTACCTTCTCATTCATTCATGGCTTCAAGAAAATCTATGGGTAATGGCTACTTTTTTTACACTTTTCTTCTCATTTTTCATGTATTTTGCCTTGTTTTCTTTGCTTCTTTGAATGGCCTCCACTCTATATCCACGGCCACCACCCCCTACATCTCTTCCCTGCCATCACCACCAGCTACTCCTCTAGTCTTGACCAAGGCCGAGCCACCATGATGCCAAAACTCCACAAAAATTGCAACACAAGCCATAAAAACATGTTGTTTGACAACTATTTGTTCACCACTTCATTTTCCACCACCACCACCACCTTAGGCCGCCTCCACCACCTCTGGCCAGACCACCACACACCTTTCCTTCCACTGACCTGATCCATACCTCTCTGACCTGACCACACAAGCCCATGGCCAAGCCATTTTTGTGAACAAAACCCACCAATTTTGCCTTAAACTCTTCATATTCCTTTGTATAAACTTTCTCCTCATATTCTACTACCTAGGCCATGCATACACATGACCAAACCTGAGCCAAACTTGTTCAAACCAGAGCCAAAAACATCCCTAGGCCATGACAAAAGAATAGAGAAAGCAAGGCAAAATATTTGGCATTCGTATCTCTTTTTATTTAAAAGTTATGTCATTTCTAGTGTATTGAAATTTATGGTTTGCTTTGATTTTTGTTTGGGTTGTAACACAAGATCTATATCATTGGATTTGCTCTCCACACTCAAATTGTATTAGAGTTGTCGTGCCTTCATAATCTTTGTGTTGTGAGCTTTGTTGGCAAATCTCCAGCTTAACAGGTGAGTTATTCTCACCAGACAATATGTACATATATAACTAGTGAATTGACCCCTTTTGAATCTGTAAAATGCATTATCATGTTACACTTGCTATGTTATGATTTTATGATGTTCACCCTTGCTTAAACACCTATTATATTATATGTTACTGTTATATTATGCTGTTCTATTATTTTTATCAGTTTATCACACTGCAAGTTCCCTTTAGATTAGAATCACTATGTGTTGAAATGATACATACCCGAACGGACTTTAGAATAGGAGAAAATCATTATGGGCTGAAATGATAGGCCTGAATGATTTTCAATTATTTTTCATTTCCTTGGGATTGCAGGTTTGAAATGATCAAACCCGGGTTTTCTTTGTAAATTACGGGTTGAAATGATATATTACCCGTATCACTTTACCTAGACTAGAAATGAAATACAGACCCGTTGTTAAAATATGTTTTTATAAAAATCTTAAAAATATTTTGGAAATGTAAATATTATAATATTTGATTTAAACTAAATAAAAAAATGATTTATGTAAGCATTATTTATTTTTTGAAAATTTATAAGTGAAATAAATTATTGGTAAAACTAGAAAATTTGAAATGTAAGTTATTTTGGGAAATTTTAATTTGGTGATAATTGGAATTTAAATTAAATGTGAAATGTGATAAATTCATGATAATTTGGATTAAAGTGAATTTAAACGATTTTTATATTATATTAATGATTTTGAATAAAGTTAAAATGTGAAATGAATGAATATTTAAGTTGAAATTTTGAAATATAACTAAAATTGGAAATTTGTGAATTTGGCTTAAAAGTGAATTTTAAGTTAAGTAAATAAAAAATGGAATTAAGTTATATTTGAAAATTTAAACTTAGGTGTTAAGTTAATTTAATTTAATGAATTTATAATTTAATATTGGAATTTAATAAGTGAATTATTATTAAAGTTTGATTTTTGAATGGAGGTTTAACTTTATAAAATCATGAATATAAGGGTATTTGAATGATTGTTTTAAAAGTGAAATTATATGATTTTTTAAGTTAAAAATGATTTATATAAAAATATAATTGTTTGTGAAATTATACTGAATATTTGAAGTTAATTAACTACATTTCTGAAATGCTATTAATTCTAAAGTAAATGATAATACAACATTTGTAAATGCTGTAGTTCATAATAATGAACAAAATGGCTAAATTTAATTAAAGGCTATTATAGCATTTTTGTAAATGTTATAATGGTTGAATTTAACTAAGTTTATTTGAAACTAATGTAACCCTATTACAGCATTTTAAATGCTGTCTTTTGTTAAATTGAACTGTTTTAAATGTGACTTTCCGTAGCATTTTTTAAATGCTGCGAAAGTTGAATTTTCATTATTTTAATTAATTTAAGTGAACGAATGAACTTTGAAAGATTAAAATTTTGGAAATTTAATAATTTAATTATTAAATATAATAACTTCATTTTTATGATTTAAAATAAAGTAATTTGTTTCGAAATATAAACTATTTTGCAATATGATATTTTGATATTTTGAAATGGATATTTGAAGGATATTGAATTTTGAAATGATATTTGATTTCGAAGTATAAAATACCATTTTGAAATTTTAACCACGGGATGTATTTAATTTATAGTTTAACTGATCCTTAAAGGATGGGCGATCCCAAGCATCCTTTGAGTTATTATGCATTTCTACTACAGTTCACTTGAGTTGGTTTACATTATATAAGTATATATTGTCCTGACTCGAGTGTTTTGTATTTTACTTTACGCTCGGGTCAGCCTGAGTATTTACAGCTTAGCTTTGGATTTCTTTCTGGAGCTAGGAATCGCTGGAGATTCTGCTTGTCTAGTTATCTGTTCCTTTCAGTTCAGTTGTTCTATTTCAGTTCTGGTATTCATAAACTTCTATTTATTTGAGATTTCTATTGTATATGTTTTCAAGCAGATATTATGTATTATGTTTTGAGAGTTTGTTATAGTAGCTTCATGAACTACTATGGTTTTTTATATTCCGCTGCGAGTTATTCTGATATGTTCTGTGTCTGTGATTCTGTGTATTTGATTTCATTTGCTCCAAATTTATTTACAATCTGTTATTTTGAATTATTCAAGCCAGACATGTGTGGATTATTGTCGATTTGAATGGTCCAAAATACCGGGTCGTTACACGCTATCTACCGAAAAGCACCCGGAAAGCACGATTAGTTTATAGAGGATGCGCCAACTAGATTCAAATCTAAAGTCAAAAGAATAAAGAAAATATTTGAATAAGCTAACGCACATCAATTACATCAAAAATTTTTGAATAGAGCAAACTGGAAACAAATCGAAACAAAACTATGGCTCGGAGGAAATTTAGGCCGTGACTTCAAATACAAGTGGCAAATGGAAATTTCTTTTTTTTTTCAAAACAAAGGCTCGGTGGCATATAGACTATAATTTCAAATACACGGTGACAAAAGCAAATTTTTTGTTCATTTCTTTTTTTTCAAACAGAGGCTCAGTGGAAATATAGACTCAAATACCAAAATACAAAGGTGACAAAAATGGAAATTTGTTCAGGTGGCATGGGTTCGGGTGGCATGGGTTGGAGGCGTGGCTGGTCTCGGTCTGTCATGGGGTTGGAGGTGACGTGGCTGGTTTCGGTCTGGCATGGGGTTAGAGGTGGTGGCTGCGGTTTCAGTTGATGGTGGAGGAGTAGAGTGGATGGCCGAGGCTAAATCAAGGGGTTTGTGGTGGCATGGGGTTCGGTCTGGAGGAGTTGGAGGCGTGGGGTTTGGTGGTGGTTGTGCTGGGCTGGTCTAGATGGTGAATGGGCCGAGCATGTGGTGGCAGGCGATATGATAAAGCAAGGCACGGAAAGAAGAACAAACGAAATAACAAAAATGAAAAAAAGAAAGAGGATGCATGGTGTCCTTACCTTCAATGAGATGCTCACGAAAATTTGATGGAAGCCAAATAGAAAATTTTGTGGTCTGGAAATTTTGAACGTGGTGTATATTTTATAACAGTTGCCCACTTGATTAGTGGAGAGAAGGCAAGATTTAGTGCTTTGAACGGTGGAGAAATCAAAGGAATTTAAGGCATTAAATTTTATTAATAGATGGAAAGTATGGAAGGCAAAGGGAAGCAATAATTCTCACGTGAAAACGATTTAAGGCAAGATTTTGGGCAAGATTTTGAATTCTCAAAAGAGAATATACGGTTGAAAACTTGCAATGTTAACGCCTAGAAACAAAAATAGACAAAGAATCAAGGCAAAAGAAACATAAAATGCAATGCCCAAAGTAACGTACAAATGTTATTTGTTTCACTTATTAAATAAATTTAAAATACTAACGTTTCTATTAGGAAAATAACCCATCACTTTAAACCAAAATTTAATAGCTATTATACCATAATTAATAAAATTTGATTTAGCTTCACCCATTTGATTGTTTAATATAAAGCTAAGGAACGGATGTAAATATACGTAAAAGAAATGTAAAGTTTAATTTCCCGTTTCACACTAATTATTACTAACTTTTAAAAGTATACAACAAATCTGACCAAAACAAAAGTGAAACAAATGTTACACAATTGTATACAGTTCAAGATGAAAATTTGGCGGTTTAGAATTATAAAATTTAAAAACTTAAAATTTCTATTAAGGTTACACTTTTAATTCAAATCAACATTACAGAACGTTTATTTTTAATAAAAATTTGGCCAATTGATAAACAATCATTACAAGAAATTTTCCAAAATTATATTTTTAAGAAATCAAACGCCACAGTCTTTAAATAAATGAATAAAATACTTGTTAAAATTTTTGGGCTGTTACACATATGCTTTCTTGAGATCAAGCTTTAACATGGCTCCCTAAGTGGCATTCACACCGTTGTAACCCTTTAAAAGCTCATGAGCTAGCATAACATTATCAAGGATGTTTCTGTTAGGAAGAAAAGCAACTTGATTCTTTGATATGATTCTCACTAGCACAGCAACAAGTCTCGAGGCAATGATTTTAGAAATACACTTATATACTACGTTACAATAGGAGATTGGTCTGAAGGAGGTCATAGAAGTAGGATGCAAGCACTTGGGAATCAAAACCAAATTCGTGGCATTAACCGATTTAAGAAGCTTAAACTTGTCAAAAAAATTATGCACAGCCTTACAGAAAAGCACACCCACCATATCCCAACTAGAAATGAAAAACTGCAGGTTGAAACCATCAGGTCCACCATTCGAGTTCTTATTCATTGTAAAGAGAGTATTCTTTATTTCTTCATCAGTCACTTTTTCTACAAGCTTGGCAGCTTCATCATTATTGACTTTGGGCAGAGTAACAAAAGAGAGACCATCCAAGTGAGGAATAAATTTTTTATCATTGCCAAGAAGACCAGAAAAATAATGTTGAAAGGCTCTGTCCACTGTCTCCGGGTTAGATTGCAAGTTTCCTGCTTCATCATGAATGGAAAAGATATTGTTATTTGATTGCTTAGCCTTTAGGGAAGCATGGAAAAATTTTGAGTTCCTGTCCCCGTCACAAGCCCACTTAATTCTCAACTGTTGCTTTTTCATTTCACTTTCTGCATCCAGAGCTAGATTTAGCTCAAGGAAAAGAGCAGCTTCCTTGGCAGCCAAATCAGCATTATCAGGAAGAGCCATCATCAAGTGCGCTTAAGTAGACACACGTGCCAACTTAAACCATACAGAAGGGCGGATTGTTATGGGGTAAATAAGAAAAAGTGGAGAAATAAAAGAAACAAAATAGAATCTTGCAGCGGAACGATAAAATATAATAATCAAATAACAGTTCATGAAGCTGTTTTACAAACATTTTATTATACTTATACAATACATATCAGAGTTACACATACCAGAGAATATTAATAATGCAGCGGAATACAATGGTGTAGTGGAATATATAACAAATAGTAATAATAATTCTTCATCTTCGTCCTCCAAAATTAAGGCCTTCAAATCCTGAAATGCTCAGGCTGACCCGAGCGAATTGAAAAGACAAAACACTCGAGTTAGAACTAAAAGATCTTATGTAAGTTAAATGTGATAACCCGGATTTTTGAACATCTGTTAATTAAAATTAACTGGTTTAATTAATGAAAATATTGATTTTATTTGGATTAATAAATGAAATTCTGATATATATAAATCTGGATATGTATATAGAAGAATCTGAACTATAATAAATGCTGGATTTTTATTTGGATAGATATTTATTTGATAATCACCTATCATAATTATTGAAGTTGACAATATTAGTCTAATAATCTTCTTTTATAATTATTTAATTAGACAAAATTTTATCTTCTCAAAATTTATAAAAATGATTTTTCTAATCATAAAATATAATATATATTGAATTGGAAGTTATGTTTTTTTTTATGAATTTCAAGATTTATTTAAAAATTGAGTTCTATATTTTTTCTAACACTAAATAGTATCTATAAGATATATTTATTAATTTAAAAAGTATTTTAGTTTAAAGTAAGATTTGATAAAAGATATATATATTTCTTTAAAGGCTATACTTAAAATAAAGGTAGTTTGTAAATATATAAGGTTAAAACATACATGTATAAAGGTATTATATAGATTTAAGAAAGTAATAAATACATAAAACATATTAGGTACATTATAATTACAAATGTAAACAAATTCACCATGCATTTTAACAAATGTAAACTATTTATAAAACAATAATGACAAGTGTAAGTTAATTCATACAAGTGTCTTAATTTTAATAATTTTTGTTAAATGATAAAACTGAGTTATAGGAAAACTCTCTACTTTTTCCTCTCATTTTCTTTTCTATCTTAAATATCAAAACAAAGAAAAAGAAAATCTAAAACCAAAAAACCAGTAAACAAATCTAAAGGAAGCAAACAATTATCAGCTTCTCCAAGTTTTCAAATCTGAAGCAATCTAAGATCTAAGCAGAATCAAAGCAAATCCATCTCAGTTTTAAAGCAGGGTTTCAAGCTAATCAAAGTTTTCCAGTTCCAGTTTACAAGTTTTTAAAAGATCAAGGCATTTTCCAACATAACCTGTTCAAAGCTCTCTGTTCAAACATCCTATTACAGTGAGTAGACTAACATTTTAAGGTTTTACTCTGTAAATCTTGATTGCATGTGATAAAAGCTTAAAGTATGTTGTTAAATTGTTTGAATGATTATAAATTATGCTTGCATGTCTGTATATCTGGTGTGATTGTCTGAGTATCAATATGATTGCCCTGTTCTAGCTTTACAAAATTTAAAACTTGATAAAATCCAATCTCTCTCTGATTCTTTTTAGACTTAGATATATAAACAAACTTTGTTTGTAATAACAAGATATCTGATCTAAAAATATTTCCAGGCAAGATAAAAAGGTAGTTTTTAACAAAATGAAGAATTACAGTAAAAGTATGAACATATCGAAATCTCAATTTAAATAAATCATGTATTCAAGTATATAATCTAATTCGTTATCTGAAATGATGATTTTTAAAAATAAAATCATGAATTTTAAGAATATAGATCATGAGATAATGTATGTTGAACGGAATTCTTATTATCATTGAATTCCGATGATTGGTGGAGAAGTGGGTCTCGTGATTACGCCTGGAGGTGGCTCGTGAGTCAGGGTTCAAGGGAAAAATGGTGATTGAATTTATAAGTGGTCGAGGCGGCTCGGCGACATCGAACTAGGGTTCGATCGACAGTTTTGGTCGAATGGGTTTTAGTGGTTGCTGCATCGTCGTGGGTGGATTAGAGGCGATCGGTAGGGGGGGAAATCAAAGAATAGACATGTGGCGTTGCTTGGTCATGATCGCGTAGCATCCGGTGGTTGGAGTTGGCATGGCGAGGTGGTTGTTGATGAACTGTTGGTTCCAGGAAAAAGATCGATATGCTCGATTTCGATTACTGAGGTAAACGATGGTGATGGGTGGTCATGGCATTCGTATGAGTCATGGGTGACCTGAAGGCAACGGTGATGGTGGTCGGAGTCGACTCGTTCGAGTGTGCACGTGTACGCATGTCAGTACATGTTAAATCCAGGCAAGCTTGTTTGATTCGATGATGGGTGATGCGAGAGTTTGTTGGGGTTGGATCTCGAGGACGAGTGTGTGTCGATCGTCAACGGTGAGGTCGTCGAATTTGTTCGTGGTCGATCGGAATTGTATCTCTGGTGATGCGAGATATCGAGTTTTGGGAAGAAGATGTATCGGGTCGAGTTCGAAGTTTTAGTGTGTTTGTCTCGAAGGAAGGTGGAACGCGTGTTACTCGAAGACGTTCTCGAGAATTTTGTTAAATGACTCGGGTATTGGGAGTTGTGTGCTCGGGTTTTTAGTTTAATTATCAGTTTTTATTGTAGAAAGAAACTCTGTTCTGGGTTTTAAGAAAATATAACCAGGTTTTAAAAGTGAAATGTTAAACAAGTTTTAAACAAAATTTCCAAGTTTAATTTTTTTTAAGTTAAATGTTTTTAAAGGGAAATTGTTTAACAAGTGTTTTTGAAAATATAACGATGTGGTATTAAAACCTTAATTAATAAAAGATCTTAATTGATTTTGTAATGAATCAATTCCAAGCATTTAAATTGATAATATTTAAATGATGGTTGAGTAAGTAATTAAGATATAAAGGTTTATCTTTAAAGTAATTAAGGTGGATAATTAAAGGAATAATTAATTAATTAATTAATCATATATTAAATTAATGGTTTACTTACTTAATTACTTAAAAGGATAATTTGTTAATGTGATAAATTAAAAGATAATCTAGTAATGTAATTTATTTAAAGATTGATTAATTAAGATAAGTAATTAAGTATAATTGATTGATGATTAAGAGTTGAATAATCAAGTGATTAAAGAAAAATTAATTAAAGGATAATTTATTTATGTGACATTTTTAATCAAGATAATATATTTGAGGATAATAAATTAATTAAAGGTTAATTAATTTATGAAAATAATTAAGGAATGAGTTAATAATTAAAGGTTAATTAATTATCTTAATTAATTTAGAATAATTAATTAAAGAATAATTCAATAATTAAAGGTTAATTATTTAATGATTAAAGGTTGATTAATTTATTATTAAAGGTTAATAAATTAATATTAAGTAAGCAGGATTTAAAAGTAATTAAACTAATTAATTTAATTAGAGATTAAATTAAGTTAATTAGGAATTGAACATCTAAGTAATCTTGCTTATGATTGATAAACCTGAATTGAATGCCTTGGTTTGTTGAATATCTCTGATATGATACTCTATGATATGAATTGTTTTGGATTGAATTATGATAATGTAAGTTATCAATCTGTGATGAATTGCTGAGTGAATATGATTTTTCTGAAGTTTAATTGAATTATTTAACTTAAACAACTTGATTTAAAAAAAATGACATTGAATTCGAAGAGACCGGGGTCGGGTATTAGTAAATACCCGAAACCACTTCGATTCTTTATAGATCGATATGTGAAGTGAGTATTGAGCATAACAAGTAATGAACTCGTAGTGAAGTACGAGTTACCCGGGATTTTCTTTTATGGTTTGAACTTAGTATTTCAAATTATATGGGTTTACTCACGCTGGTTTCCAGCCTGACACGGGTGTTACTTTAATGTAATGCTCGGGTCAGACCGAGTATTACAGATTTCAGGTAAGGACGTTCTGGAGTTCAGGAGGCGAGCTTGATGGCAGGAACGTATGGAGTGTATTCCGCTGTGTATATGAGACTGTGTAGTCTGTATAGATTGTAGTCTGGAACAAGTTGTATAACTGTCCAGTCATTTGTAAATGTATAACTCTGATGTATAATGTATAAGTGTATTGATACAGTTCTTTTTGTAAAACTGTTATTTATGTGATATTATATTTTGATCCGCTGCGAATGTGAGGTTTCTGTGTCTTGTTCCTGTTTCTTCTTCTTTCTCTTTCTTTTCTTTTCTAACTATCTGGAATTTTCGGTATCGAAATTTCCGGGTCGTTACACTTGGTATCAGAGCCAGGTTAAGCGAAAACCTTGGCTCTGTTGGGATTACTCGTTAAGGATAGGGTCAATGGTACCCTAGAACGAGTTGAGTGTATATATATATATGAGAGCGTAATTGTTATTTTCTTATATAAGGATTTTAAATGATTTTATATAAGAATATATTTTGATATATAAAATGATATTTCTTTCTAATAAATATTAAGGTAATTGGTTGTTAAAATATTGGAATTAAATTAAGTGGTAATAGAAATAAAGCCAAATTAAAATTGAATAAAGATAAGTTTGAAATGTATTCAAACTAAAATTAAATCTTGAATTTGTAGAAATAAAGATAATAATAAATTGGTTTCCAGATATGATAACCTTGGTTATTATCATAAATGGTAGTTGTGTTTAATAATGAATGTTGTTAATGATTAAGAAAAAAAGAAATGTTTTAGGGAAGTAAACATTTAAGTGAGTATAACTTATAAATTGGAATTGAAGAGAATTTAAAATTATGAAATTTTAAATCTAAATCCAGAAAACTTGAAATTGTTTTAAAGAAGTTTGTTTTGAATTAAAACCAAAGGTGGTTTAAAAATTTAAAGTATAACTTGGTGTATAAAGAAAATGTATATATGAGGAATATATATAATACCAATGATGATTTGAAATAAACACTTAGTGTTGAGTTTTAAATTGGAATGTGATGTAAAACCCAAAGTAAAGTAAGTTTTTAAACTTAAAAGGGGAAAGACTATTAATCTGAAGTTTAAAATTTGAATGGGAATTCAATTTGGGTAAAGATAAATTGAATTTAACTTAAGGAAAGTTAAATGAGTTTAGAATGAACAACTTGAATTAGAAATTTCAAGATGAAATTAAAATTTAACTTGGGAAGTTAAATGGTTGATTAAAATGGGAGTTATGAGTGATCTCAAAATGGGTTTGAGATTTGGAAATTGGAAATGGATAATAAATTATAATCTGAAATTTAATTGTTTTTAAATTCTTATTTGAACTTTATAATAAGTTAAGTAAAGATAATCTTAAAATGGAATTTTGGAATTTGGATCCAGAATTAAATGGTTTAAAGATTTAAGTTGTTAAATTAAAAATTAAGTTGATTTGATTTAAAAGTAAAGGTTAATTTGATTTAAAGGATTAAATCAACATTTAAAATTTAACTCGAATTTATATAATTCGAGATAGTTTAAAATTGAGATTTAAATTGAATTAGTTCAAACTGAAATTGATTTAAATAAATGGGAATTGTTATTTAAGATGAATAAGTTTAAAATTCAAATGGGAATTTGAATTGAATTAATTTGAAATAAAAATTGAAGATTGAATGAGTTCAAAATTCAAATGGGAATTGGGATTAATTCATATAGAAATTGAAATGATTTGAAATTGAAGTGGATTCAATTTGAAATTAGTTTGAATAATTTGAAATTGTAATTAAAATGAATATGTTTAAAATCAAATGAAATTTGATTTGAATTAGGAAAAAAAAAATTGAGGATTTATTCAACTTGAATTGAGGTTAAATCAATTTCAATAGAAATTGAAGTTGTTTAAATTGGAATTGAGTTAATTTAAATGAAAGTAGAAATTTAAATTGAATTGATGGGGAATTGAACGGTTTGACTCTGGACTATTTTCAAAGTAAATTGTTTTAATATAAACCTATTTTTTTCAAACTATTTACTATACAATCTTTCTTCTTAAACCCCAAACTATCTTATACTTATTTTACAATTATTTTGGAACCATTTAACTATTTTGAAACTGTCTTATAAACTAATTATTATTTTTCAGTTACTTATATCTAATCACTATTTTAAAAACTATTTTGCAATTATCTAACTATTTTATACCTACTTAACTATTTTACAGCTATTTTACAAACTAATAACTATTTTTCAACTACTTATCTATTTTAAACTTTTTCAAGCTATTTTTAAATTTAAATTGGTCAGAGTTCAAACTGTTTGTAATTGAAGTAATAACTCAATTGGAAATGGAAGCAATTGAGAATAAGTGAATGGAATTAAAGGAAATGTGAATAGAAAAGAGAATTGATTTGGCTAATAATCAATGAAGTTAAATACGTAGGATGAACGTATATTATTCTATTCGCATAGTAATTTGATCCAGATTCGAACACAGAATTTTGAGATAATATTATCGATCCGAGTTGGGATTTTTCGCTCGATTTTCAACGGCGAACCTGGATATGGATTTTTGATTGGTTCTGGATATTCTCTATCATAGTTGTGACTATGCAAGGAGAATGACGGTTTCTAATCAAGAAACCAGATCTGAGTCCGCACTAGGAAGTCGGGTGGACGATACTAGTTCGGAAGTGAAATTGTGTGATCGATTGAGCGATCAGATTGATATTGTGTACAGATGATATGTGTACATCGTACGGATTTGAATGAAATTGATATTGAAAATTTGTGGATAAGAACTGTAAAATGGTTTTTGAAAAGAAATATGGTTAATAACTTTATAAAAGATTTATCAAATGTGAATATTTGATTTGGAATAAAATAAAGTTATATATCCTTGTTATATAAGGTAAATCTTCCCTTGTTGAATCTATTGCTTAAAGAAAAGGGTTTTGAAATATTTGAAGTATAAAAGAGGTTTTATACAAAGTTGAAATGATCCAAAGATTTTAAAAGTTATATATATCTATATCTATATATATATAAAGGATCTTATGAGAATGATTTTGGAAAAGGTTTTGGGAACCTATATAATTTGGAAAAGGCTTTTGATTTTTGGAAAATCAATTTTGGATTTTGTAAAGCCTAGTTTGAGAATTATCGATTTTGGTAATCGATTTTGTGTAAAGGAGATTTTGATAAATCATAAAGGGTATGATTTGAAGATACTATAAGTATATAGTATAAAGTGTTTTGAGAATAGCTCTGGGGAAAAAGGCGCTTCCTTGAAATGAACTTCTCAGGAGTACCACTGGGTGGTACTGCCTTGAGCCCCAAGGGGGGTTTCTAAAGTTGATCCTGTGAGGAGTCCGGACAAACTAGTTACTGAGGATTATTTGTGTAGCGAAAGTCGAGGGGCTGGTGCCCACAGAGGCATTTGGGTTATGCTGTGACGACAGTTTAACTCGATGTCACTGCGATCTACTGCAGACCATAGCGGAAGTCATGTGTGCCGCTGAGAGCCAACTGTCTACGTTTGATTTTATATCGGTAGACTGTGACACTATGGTAACATAGCAAAAGTCGTTTGTGCCGCTGAGAGCCAACAGTCTACGTTTGATTTTATATCGGTAGACTGCGACCTATGTGGGAGAAGTTTCATTATTTGGCAGCGAAATTCGGTGGCGCTGATGCCTACAGTTATATGGGTTTGTGCTGTGCTAGCAACGTAAGGCCCGGGTATAACTGCGATCTGTAGCGGGTTCCATGGCGTAATCGAGGAGCGCGGAGACCTACAATTATCTGTGGATTTTGCCGGGACGGCAACGTAACCATCGGGTTAACTGCGACCATGGATGGGAGTGATGATTTCCAGAGCATTCTCACCAAAGATATTTCCTCTATTTTCAAAACTGTTTTCTATATTTTCAATAAAATATTTTCACTGGGTGTTGAAAATGGGTCTGCTAAGTACTTATAGATTTTCAGTCTTACGCCTGATCAACGTATGACCGAATTTCTGTGAGAACGAGAATGGACTTGTTGAAACATCGAGTTATAAAAGTATTTTTATAAAAACTAATTTAGTAATATTATAAAGATTTTTAAAGTGTTTTAAAAATATGTTCAAAAGAAAAATTTATCTGATAATAAGTAAATAAGTAAATTCTGGCTTCGTTCCTTTTCGAGGACGAAAAGATTCTAAGGGGGGAGGAATGTGATAACCCGGATTTTTGAACATCTGTTAATTAAAATTAACTGGTTTAATTAATGAAAATATTGATTTTATTTGGATTAATAAATGAAATTCTGATATATATAAATTGGATATGTATATAGAAGAATCTGAACTATAATAAATGCTGGATTTTTATTTGGATAGATATTTATTTGATAATCACCTATCATAATTATTGAAGTTGACAATATTAGTCTAATAATCTTCTTTTATAATTATTTAATTAGACAAAATTTTATCTTCTCAAAATTTATAAAAATGATTTTTCTAATCATAAAATATAATATATATTGAATTGGAAGTTATGTTTTTTTTTATGAATTTCAAGATTTATTTAAAAATTGAGTTCTATATTTTTTCTAACACTAAATAGTATCTATAAGATATATTTATTAATTTAAAAAGTATTTTAGTTTAAAGTAAGATTTGATAAAAGATATATATATTTCTTTAAAGGCTATACTTAAAATAAAGGTAGTTTGTAAATATATAAGGTTAAAACATACATGTATAAAGGTATTATATAGATTTAAGAAAGTAATAAATACATAAAACATATTAGGTACATTATAATTACAAATGTAAACAAATTCACCATGCATTTTAACAAATGTAAACTATTTATAAAACAATAATGACAAGTGTAAGTTAATTCATACAAGTGTCTTAATTTTAATAATTTTTGTTAAATGATAAAACTGAGTTATAGGAAAACTCTCTACTTTTTCCTCTCATTTTCTTTTCTATCTTAAATATCAAAACAAAGAAAAAGAAAATCTAAAACCAAAAAACCAGTAAACAAATCTAAAGGAAGCAAACAATTATCAGCTTCTCCAAGTTTTCAAATCTGAAGCAATCTAAGATCTAAGCAGAATCAAAGCAAATCCATCTCAGTTTTAAAGCAGGGTTTCAAGCTAATCAAAGTTTTCCAGTTCCAGTTTACAAGTTTTTAAAAGATCAAGGCATTTTCCAACATAACCTGTTCAAAGCTCTCTGTTCAAACATCCTATTACAGTGAGTAGACTAACATTTTAAAGTTTTACTCTGTAAATCTTGATTGCATGTGATAAAAGCTTAAAGTATGTTGTTAAATTGTTTGAATGATTATAAATTATGCTTGCATGTCTGTATATCTGGTGTGATTGTCTGAGTATCAATATGATTGCCCTGTTCTAGCTTTACAAAATTTAAAACTTGATAAAATCCAATCTCTCTCTGATTCTTTTTAGACTTAGATATATAAACAAACTTTGTTTGTAATAACAAGATATCTGATCTAAAAATATTTCCAGGCAAGATAAAAAGGTAGTTTTTAACAAAATGAAGAATTACAGTAAAAGTATGAACATATCGAAATCTCAATTTAAATAAATCAAGTATTCAAGTATATAATCTAATTCGTTATCTGAAATGATGATTTTTAAAAATAAAATCATGAATTTTAAGAATATAGATCATGAGATAATGTATGTTGAACGGAATTCTTATTATCATTGAATTCCGATGATTGGTGGAGAAGTGGGTCTCGTGATTACGCCTGGAGGTGGCTCGTGAGTCAGGGTTCAAGGGAAAAATGGTGATTGAATTTATAAGTGGTCGAGGCGGCTCGGCGACATCGAACTAGGGTTCGATCGACAGTTTTGGTCGAATGGGTTTTAGTGGTTGCTGCATCGTCGTGGGTGGATTAGAGGCGATCGGTAGGGGGGGAAATCAAAGAGTAGACATGTGGCGTTGCTTGGTCATGATCGCATAGCATCCGGTGGTTGGAGTTGGCATGGCGAGGTGGTTGTTGATGAACTGTTGGTTCCAGGAAAAAGATCGATATGCTCGATTTCGATTACTGAGGTAAACGATGGTGATGGGTGGTCATGGCATTCGTATGAGTCATGGGTGACCTGAAGGCAACGGTGATGGTGGTCGGAGTCGACTCGTTCGAGTGTGCACGTGTACGCGTGTCAGTACATGTTAAATCCAGGCAAGCTTGTTTGATTCGATGATGGGTGATGCGAGAGTTTGTTGGGGTTGGATCTCGAGGACGAGTGTGTGTCGATCGTCAACGGTGAGGTCGTCGAATTTGTTCGTGGTCGATCGGAATTGTATCTCTGGTGATCTGGAGCGAGATATCGAGTTTTGGGAAGAAGATGTATCGGGTCGAGTTCGAAGTTTTAGTGTGTTTGTCTCGAAGGAAGGTGGAACGCGTGTTACTCGAAGACGTTCTCGAGAATTTGGTTAAATGACTCGGGTATTGGGAGTTGTGTGCTCGGGTTTTTAGTTTAATTATCAGTTTTTATTGTAGAAAGAAACTCTGTTCTGGGTTTTAAGAAAATATAACCAGGTTTTAAAAGTGAAATGTTAAACAAGTTTTAAACAAAATTTCCAAGTTTAATTTTTTTTAAGTTAAATGTTTTTAAAGGGAAATTGTTTAACAAGTGTTTTTGAAAATATAACGATGTGGTATTAAAACCTTAATTAATAAAAGATCTCAATTGATTTTGTAATGAATCAATTCCAAGCATTTAAATTGATAATATTTAAATGATGGTTGAGTAAGTAATTAAGATATAAAGGTTTATCTTTAAAGTAATTAAGGTGGATAATTAAAGGAATAATTAATTAATTAATTAATCATATATTAAATTAATGGTTTACTTACTTAATTACTTAAAAGGATAATTTGTTAATGTGATAAATTAAAAGATAATCTAGTAATGTAATTTATTTAAAGATTGATTAATTAAGATAAGTAATTAAGTATAATTGATTGATGATTAAGAGTTGAATAATCAAGTGATTAAAGAAAAATTAATTAAAGGATAATTTATTTATGTGACATTTTTAATCAAGATAATATATTTGAGGATAATAAATTAATTAAAGGTTAATTAATTTATGAAAATAATTAAGGAATGAGTTAATAATTAAAGGTTAATTAATTATGGTAATTAATTTAGAATAATTAATTAAAGAATAATTCAATAATTAAAGGTTAATTATTTAATGATTAAAGGTTGATTAATTTATTATTAAAGGTTAATAAATTAATATTAAGTAAGCAGGATTTAAAAGTAATTAAACTAATTAATTTAATTAGAGATTAAATTAAGTTAATTAGGAATTGAACATCTAAGTAATCTTGCTTATGATTGATAAACCTGAATTGAATGCCTTGGTTTGTTGAATATCTCTGATATGATACTCTATGATATGAATTGTTTTGGATTGAATTGTGATAATGTAAGTTATCAATCTGTGATGAATTGCTGAGTGAATATGATTTTTTTGAAGTTTAATTGAATTATTTAACTTAAACAACTTGATTTAAAAAAAATGACATTGAATTCGAAGAGACCGGGGTCGGGTATTAGTAAATACCCGAAACCACTTCGATTCTTTATAGATCGATATGTGAAGTGAGTATTGAGCATAACAAGTAATGAACTCGTAGTGAAGTACGAGTTACCCGGGATTTTCTTTTATGGTTTGAACTTAGTATTTCAAATTATATGGGTTTACTCACGCTGGTTTCCAGCCTGACCCGGGTGTTACTTTAATGTAATGCTCGGGTCAGACCGAGTATTACAGATTTCAGGTAAGGACGTTCTGGAGTTCAGGAGGCGAGCTGGATGGCAGGAACGTATGGAGTGTATTCCGCTGTGTATATGAGACTGTGTAGTCTGTATAGATTGTAGTCTGGAACAAGTTGTATAACTGTCCAGTCATTTGTAAATGTATAACTCTGATGTATAATGTATAAGTGTATTGATACAGTTCTTTTTGTAAAACTGTTATTTATGTGATATTATATTTTGATCCGCTGCGAATGTGAGGTT
Organism: Allium fistulosum; assembly: GCA_030737815.1. Lineage (NCBI taxonomy): Eukaryota > Viridiplantae > Streptophyta > Magnoliopsida > Asparagales > Amaryllidaceae > Allium > Allium fistulosum. The sequence continues at coordinate 967,579,552 of CM060908.1, read as the reverse complement.
TCTGTGTCTTGTTCCTGTTTCTTCTTCTTTCTCTTTCTTTTCTTTTCTAACTATCTGGAATTTTCGGTATCGAAATTTCCGGGTCGTTACATTAAATCAATGATAAATATATGAGTGGAACGACGTCAGAGATATTTACGGGATTTGACATCTCCTATCCAGTGTCTAACATGAGTGCAGTAACTTAAGAGATGCTCGGGATTCACATCCCCTAAGGATCCGTTAAACTATTTACTATGTAGTAATATTCGCTATTATAATAATGCCTAATCACAAAATAAACATATTTTTAAATAGCGTTAAGGCTTTACATTTTCCACCTTAACACGTAATATGCCAATAGTCTACACAGTACCTACATACCTCGTAAGGCTATGAGAAGATACTCCATAGGTACGACACAAATAGAAACTCGTAGTAAAGCTCGATATGGTAGTTGACACGGCACACAAGGCAATGCCAGGGTAGATATACCAATTACGCACACGGACTGATGGAAACGCATAGCAGCCACTACCGCTCCACCTCGAACAACACTCCCAAATTAAGGGTGCGCACCAAATCAATCACAAGTAATAGAAGGGTATCGAAGAAGTGTGTCCGATAAGAGGTGCTACCTCACTGGTCCGAGATCGCTCCTGTTTTAGCCACCTTATGCCAACTCACGGGAGTTGGGTCCAGTATATACCTTAGGATCGTCGCCACCATCCTACTTCATTCTGGAAACTCCACCGCGTACACAGTTGTCAAAGTGGTTTTCGGTATCGACAGAGAGTATGTCCATACCCGATCCCGGTCTCTTTAACAACCAAACGTTATTATAACACCGTGGTCATTTAAAAATATATACTTTTAAAAACACAATCATTTCCTTTTCAAAACATATTCTTTATTTCAAAATAGTATATACTTCAAAAACCAAAATATTATTGCCATTTCAAACCATATCCTTTAGTTCAAAATATTATATACTTTAAAACCAAAATATTATTGCCATTTCAAAACCATATCCTTTACTTCAAAATAGTATATACTTTGAAACCAAATTATTATTGCTATTTCAAACCCAAATTATCAATGTATTATTTCAATTTCGAAACCCAATTCAATAATATATCATTTCCATTTCCATTTCCAAAACAATTCAATAATATCTTATTTAAATAAAACCCAATTTCCAATCACTAATCATTCTTTAATTTAGATAAACTTGAAATATCCTTTTAAATCATCTTAAACCCAAACCACATTTTGAAGTCATATTCTAAATTTTCAATTTCAATAGGTTTCCAATATATTCACAGATAATTCTTAAATAAATTCTATTTCAAATAAATTCATTTTTCAAACCATATTACTTTCAAAGTTGTAACAATTTCGAAAACCAACACTTTGAAAACAACAATACCTTAATTTAAATAAAACATTTCAATTTTGATATATTTCAAGTCTTTAAATATTCCAAAATTCCCAACCTAATCTGATAATCTTATATATACCTTAATTCAATTTACTATTATTTAGTTTAGAAATATTTATTTAATAAATTCAATATCCCTTAAATAAAGCTCAAACTTGAAATATTCGTAAATCAAACTTAAAACATCATCAAGTTATACATAGCTTAAATTTTAGAATTTAACTATATATAAAATAATATTTATATAATATCAAAATTAGTATATATATAAACCCTTATTTTCCAAAACCCATAGAAATCATTCCAAATATATATATATATATATATATACATATATATACATATATAGACCGACGGTGTCTGTATATGATTTTCTATCCTATGGTCAAGTGATATGGATATTTATCATTTCAATCTGCAATTTAAAAATAAAAATACGGTTATATATCATTTCAAACCGCAATCCCGAATGAAATAAAAATGCGTAATAACTTGCAGTTTCTAACAATATAAATACAACATCCATTCATCCAATATCAACCATCGACCATTTATCACAATCATCATACAATTCAACAATAACATCAATATAGAACAGAAAATAAATAACAGGTATTTACTGGCAGTTTATATTCAAAAATAAATTATATAACAATTTAACTGGCAATTTATATTCAAAAATAAATTATATAACAATTTAACTGGCAGTTTAGATGCAATAATAAATTAAATAACAACTTAATCCAATAAATTCAATTTAACTGAGATGATGATTAAAAATATGCCAAACTGTAACATCCCACCTTTTTATACGCTTAAGCAGACACACGTGCCAACTTAAACCATACAGAAGGGCGGATTGTTATGGGGTAAATAAGAAAAAATGGAGAAATAAAAGAAACAAAATAGAATCTTGCAGCGGAACGATAAAATATAATAATCAAATAACACTTCATGAAGCTGTTTTACAAAACATTTGATTATACTTATACAATACATATCAGAGTTACACATACCAGAGAATGATAATTAATGCAGCGGAATACAATGGTGTAGTGGAATAGAATAAATAGTAGTAATAAAATCTTCGTCTTCGTTCTCCAGAAATAGAGCCTTCAAATCCTGAAATGCTCAGGCTGACCCGAGCGAATTGAAAAGACAAAACACTCGAGTCAGAACTAAAAGATCTTATGTAAGTTAAATCAATGATAAATATATGAGTGGAACGGCGTCAGAGATGTTTACGGGATTTGACATCTCCTATCCAGTGTCAAACGTGAGTGCAGTAACTTAAGAGATGCTCGGGATTCACATCCCCTAAGGATCCGTTAAAATATTTACAATGTAGTAATATTCGCTATTATAAGAATGTCTAATATAAAATAAACATACTTTTAAATAGCATTAAGGAGTGACCCAATATTCCCCTTAACACGTAATAGTGCCAGTAGTCTATACAGTACCTGCATACCCCGAGAGGCTACGAGAAGATACTCCATAGGTACGACACAAATAGAAACTCGTAGTAAAGCTCGATATGGTAGGTGACACGGCACACAAGGCAATGCTAGGGTAGATATACCAATTACGCATCTGAACTGGTGGTGACGCATAGCATCCACTACCGCCCACCTCGAACAACACTCCCAAATTGAAGGGTGGCCACCAAATAAATCACAAGTAATAGAATGGTATCGAAGAAGTGTGTCCGATCAGAGGTGCTACCTCCTTGGTCCGTCAATCGCTCCTGTTTTAGCCACCTTATGCCAACTCACGGGAGTTGGGTCCACGTATATACCTTAGGATCGTCGCCACCATCCTACTTCATTCTGGAAACTCCACCGCGTACACAGTTGTCAAAGTGGTTTTCGGTATCGACAGAGAGTATGTCCATATCCGATCCCGGTCTCTTTAACAACCAATCGTTATTATAACACCGTGGTCATTTAAAAATATATATACTTTTAAAAACACAATCATTGCCCTTTCAAAACATATTCTTTATTTCAAAATAGTATATACTTCAAAACCCAAAATATTATTGCCATTTCAAACCATATCCTTTACTTCAAAATAGTATATTCTTTAAAACCAAAATATTATTGCCATTCAAAACCAACTCAATAATATATCATTTCCATTTCCAAAACAATTCAATAATATCTTATATAAATAAAACCCAATTTCCAATCACCAATCTTTCTTTAATTTATATAAACTTGAAATATTCTTTTAAATCATCTTAAACCCAAACCACATTTTGAAGTCATATTCTAAATTTTCAATTTCAATAGGTTTCCAATCAATATATTCACAGATAATTCTTAAATAAATTCCATTTCAAATAAATTCATTTTCAAACCATATTACTTTCAAAGTTATAACAATTTCGAAAACCAATACTTTGAAAACAATAATACCTTAATTTCAATAAAACATTTCAATTTTGATATATTTCAAGTCTTTAAATATTCCAAAATTCCCAACCAAATCTGATAATCTTATATATACCTTAATTCAATTTACTATTATTTAGTTTAGAAATATTTATTTAATAAATTCAATATCCCTTAAATAAAGCTCAAACTTGAAACATTCGTAAATCAAACTTAAAACATCATTAAGTTACACATAGCTTAAATTTTAGAATTTTACTATATATAAAATAATATTTATATAATATCAAAATTTAATATTTATTAAACCGTGTATTTCTTTCCAAACCATAGAAAATCACTTTAAAATATTTTATATATAGACCACGGTGCCTGTATATAATTTTCTATCCTATGCTCAAGTGATACGGATATTTATCATTTCAATCCGTAATTTAAAAATAAAAGTTTACGGTTATATATCATTTCAAACCACAATCCCGAATGAAATGAAAATGCATAATAACTTGCAGTTTATACAATATAAAATATAGCATCCATTCATCCAAATATCAATAAACAACCATTTATTACAATCATCATCCAATTTAAACAAAACATCAATATAAAGCATATAAAATATAACAGACATCAACGAATAGTTTATATTCAATAAAAAATTAATAACCGTTCAACTGTCAATTTATATGCAATAATAAATAAATTTAACTGGCAAATTATATGCAATAATAAAATTTAATAACAATTTAATTTAACTAAATATTATCTAACTGAGATGATGATTAAATATATGCCCAAACAATCATAGATAAATTTTAAATCACATCAAAATTTAATTTAACAAACATAAGAAATCTTAGAAGTTGTGAGTGGGTTAAAACACTCACCTTTTGAATTTAAATTGAATTTAAATCCAATTTAAATTCAAAAATTGGACAGTCTCCAAATTCGTCCAAACTAGCGTCAAAGTGTCTGGAATTCAGATACGATCCTAACGCAAAAAACCCGCGTGTGAATTGGAGTTCGTATGAGGAAGATATGCGTGTTTGAATGATTTGAAATCAAAATTAAAAATAAATAAAAACAAAAAAACAACGAACCAATTTCGGCTATACAGAAACTCAGATCCAAGAACGAACTGCAGATCTGAGATGCGTACACCAAGAGCTTCGATATAAAAAAATTCTGAATTTTTCTAAGGAGTTTGAATTTTCAGCTTTGGATTTGATTTGGGATTGGATCTGGAAATATATAATTTTGTCTGCCATTGAGGAAGAGGAGGAATAGAATGAATTTATGTACAGACAAATGAGAAATAGAGGTAGCTAGGGTTTATAATGGGTATTTATAGAGAAAGATGAAATAGAATAAATGGAATTTACTTATCTCCAATTATTAATTACCATCAGTTAAGATCTTAACATTTGTTCCCTAAATTTAATTGCACTACATTAGATACTGCATAAATTCTTATTTATATAACATTAAGGTTCTTTTAACTCTGATTTATTTCCAATTTTATTAAAATTTGATTTCTCACTTCAATTAATAGACTGAATAAACGGGCAACACATTAATATCGCCATTGTTTACTTATAACTGTGTTCATCAGTTTATTGTTTACAGACACAAGTTACTCATTTACAAAATTTCAATTCCGTAATCACATTCAATCTATTTTGTATTACTTCATTGGTTTATATATACTTTGAATTCATTTAATCACCACTAATTGAGTCAATTACTGCAATTTCTTTCGAATTAAATTTTTGAACTAAACAAATTTACTAGATACAACAAATTAAGACCTTACAGTTATATCAATTAATTGGGATTGCGCAAAAAAAATTATTATTAACATAATTGCATTAATTTATATTCAGTAACCAATGAATCAATATATATTTCACACATAAATACACTGATTGTATTGGTTTATACTATATTCCATCTTAAACTAAGTCATAACATTTGAATCATTATATTAAATTGGAAATGTTCATTCACGTTCATTACTTATTAACTTGCAATAACGTATTTCTTTAATTTAAATCCAATTACCGTTAACCATGCTTTTATGGCATAATCAATTCAATACTTACCTCTAATTTCTCATATTCAATTTATATCTAGGTATAAACCTTCACTACTCCATTTATTACTTTACACAATAAAATAACATTTAAACTCATAAATGTAATACCCAATTTCATTTTAAATCCAATTGATTTCCAATCAAAGTTTATACATATTTCAAACCACTATTGTAATTACTCCCAGAACATTGGTTTTATTAAATGACCATTTATTATAATTTAATTTCCTTAATTAAATCCAATGTTTACATTTCTTTTCACATTCCAAATTTTATAACAAAGTATACATCTACATTATTCCCAACTTACAAAATTTGAATTAATTACTATTTATTAGTTGCTTTACTGATCAATTCAATAATTGCATTGGTTTCTCTTATATTAAATTTATTACCCAACATTCCTATATTCATCTTAGATTTGTTTAAATGGCTATATTCCAGAATGTGAAATCTTGCCTATTACACATATTAATTTAGGTTTTAAAACTAATTAATAAAGTTTCCTTAGTCCAATCCTTTTTACCAATTTAATTTATATTCACACTTCCGTTATTATTTCAACAATCATTAAAGTAACGTTTATCAACAACACAAACATTATGATTTATTTATCTAACATTGATTGTATAAGTTTCCCATTTATTACGTATTATAGTATCAATTGATATAATTTAAAATCTATTTCCCAAATCTATTACTTTTCAATCAATTAAAACTTCACAATTGTTTACATCAATTGGGATTTACACTACACTTATTATTTATCAACTTGTTCTAACCTTATTACCTAAATTTACGTTCAGTTACTATTGAGCAATACTATTTCATTTCATTCAATGATTCCACTAGTTTTACTCAAATTCCCGTTACTATAAACCTTATTTGTTCATTAAAATTAAATTTTGATTCCAATTAAATCAACAAATTCAACATGCAATTTATAATAGTTATTTACAAGTATGAATGGAATTAACATTTTTTTCAAATATTATCTTAGTTTACATTAACATAATAATTTATTACCTTTAATAAATTTAATCCCCAATTTATTACATGCAATCAATTTGACCTTACATACTTCAATATTCCCACCTTCATCTTAATTCTAATACACTATAGTATCAAATTTCAATTTCTCACAATAAACCCATTTATTATTTCAAATAAATAGATTGGTTCAATTCAACTCTTTTATTAAGTCTATATTAATTAATATAATATTTCATTAGTTAATTCAAATCTTACCTTTAATTACTTATTCCATTTTATACCCAAGTGCAACAATTTACCCTATTTCATTATTATTGATTTCACTTCAATTGTAATAATTAGTTTTAATAACCATTGCTACACTTAATTCTTAACATTTACTTTATTATCAATTATAAATTTTTTATTTCTTTTTAAATTTAGTTACAAAAATCTTATTAAAATGACAAATTTAATTAACGAAATTTACGGGTCGTTACACAAACAGTCATAAATAAACTTTTAATCACATCAACAATTAATTTAACACACATAAGAAATTTTAGTAGTTGTGAGTGGGTTAAAACACTCACATTTGGATTTAAATTGAATTTAAATCCAATTTAAACCCAAAATTTGAACAGTCTCCAAATTCATCCAAACCAGCGTCAAAGTGTCCGGAATTTCGATACGATCCCAGCAAAACAATCCGCGTCCAAACCCGAGTCCGTATGCAAAAGTTATGATAATTAGAGTATTGAAAAATTCTGGTCCTGGATCGACTTCGGGTTCAACTTCGGTCCGCCGCCTCAAATCCCCGGTGCTTGCTATGAGTTTTTGCCAAAACGACCTGGAGACCCGAGTCATTTTCTTCCTGACTCGAAGTATCTCCAGTGTTTTTGCCTCTGAAACCCGAAGTTGCTGAAGATTTGCAAATTTTTTTTTTTGAAATTAGATTTTGGAATTTGGGAATTAGGTTTTGTCTGCCATTGGAATGAGGAGCTAAGAAGGAGATGTATGTACAGACAAATGACAATGAGGAACAATTAGGGTTTATAATGAGGTATTTATAGACAAAGCAGAAAATAGAGTAGATGGACAAGATTGATTTGAGTTTTGAACGTAATTGACCCGAAAAGCACGTTTCGATTTCGGAATGGAAATGGGTCAACCCATATTGTAACGACCCATATTTTTACGGATCAAAAGATTCGTAAAAGCAGTTGTCATTAGGTCGATAGTGTTGTTAGAACGTCCAGAGTTAGATCGTTCAAAGTTTAGGTCGTGTAGAAGTTAAGTCGTCCGGAAGTTGGGTCGGGTGGTAGCTTAGGTCGTGGAGCGACTTAAGAGATTGGAGCGACCTAAGGAGTTTGGTCGTGTTGGAGCTTAGGTCGTGAAGGAGGTTAGGTCGTGGAGCGACTTAAGTAGTGGAACAACTTAACAGGATGAGCGACTTAAGGGGTTGGCGACTTAAGAGAGTCGGCGACTTAAGGGTTTAGACGACCTAAGGAGTAGACGACTTAGGAGTTAACAGCTTAAGTTAGTAAGCGACTTAAGGAGGGTAGCGACTTAAGAACTAGCGGCAACGACCTAGGGAGTTTGGGTCGTTCGAGCGACTTAAGGAGTTGTTGTAGTTAGGTCGTGAGCGACCTAAGTTTAGCAGTTGAGTAGTTAGGTCGCGACCTTGGTTGAGTCGTTAAGTCGTAAGGATGATGAGTCGTTGAGTCGTATGTGTTAGGTCGCGTGAGGACTTATGTTGTTAAGTCGCTAGGTCGTGCGCATGAGTGTTGAGGCTTAGGTCGTTGGGTCATTAGGTCACGTACTTGTGTTGTCACTAAGTCGCGCATTAGTGTTGAGTCGCTAAGTCGTATCCCGTTGGGTCTTAGGTCGAAACCTAAGTGTTAGGTCGCGCGTATGTTAAGTCGTGCAAGTGTTAGGTCGTTGATCTGCTAGGTCGTAAGTCGAAGGGGATGGTTAAGTCGTAGGTCGAAGAGGTTTGTTAAGTCGTAGGATTAGCTGAGTCGTAAGTCGTAGGTCATTGGATGTTCTTAAGTCGTGGACGACTTAAGGGGGCGGACGACCTAAGGATTCAGCCTATAAATACGGGGTTTTTCCTCACTTTTTGGGATCCGGATTTTGAAGCGACGAAGTCCTGCCATTTTGAGAGTTCGAGTGCTACACTTCTTCACTTCTTTTCTCCACTCTAATCTTGTGATTCCTTCCATCCAAATCGAAGATCAAATCGAAGATCCAAGAGCTTAGATTGAAGATCTTCAACCATCGAAGAGAGATTTCATCGTTTGAAGCGGAATTTTGGCGGATCAAGTTAGATCCTTCGCTGTCCAAATCTGAAGTGTGTTGCTTTTGAGGTGTTTAGGTGATTTGGTGAGTGGTGGTTATCTCTCACATGGATCCAAAGGAGTATATCGGATTGATGGCTTGATTTGGTGTTAAAATAGTGATTTCCATGCATTTTCGTAAACTTAAGTATAGATCCATTGTTTATGATGATTTGACATCCATTTTACTACATGTTAATCTATGCAAGTTCATTCATCAAGTTGTAGAGATATTGCTCATGATTCATGCTTGTTAGATTTGGACTCCTTATTTACAAAATTGCCATTTTAGTTATAATTGCTTTTAGAACTTGTTTGAATGCTTGATTACTTGGATTAATGATTGACTTGATTGATTGTTATAAATTAGTTGATTGATGATTTGATTTAGACAAGATGGTCGAAGATGATTCAAAAGCTAAGGGAAAGGCTCTTGAATTGGAAAAGCTGCTCGTGGCATATGTGGCGGTTGATGAAGCTCATATGGATAGATTTGATGATGATGTTGAGATGAGGCTTTGCTATGATGAGATGAAGCGAGGCATGATGTGAGATAGCCTTGGTGAAATCCAGATGGGATCATTCCAAGCATGTTGATAACTCGGTGAAATGGTTCGAGTTCGAGGATAATGGTTGGCTCGAGAGGCGCTTAAGCTAGTGTGAGAATAGTTGTCGAGGAGGATGACTAGAAGGCTGAGATTTCATCGTTGTTGAAGGTTCTAGCAGGCTCAAAGCAAGAGTATGCTGGGCAGATTCGATAGTCCCAAAAGACTACAGTTGGTAGTCGAGTACTCTGGGCAGATTCGATAGTCCTAGGCACGGGCTGCGACGACGTGCGGAGTTCTGTCTAGAACCGGGGTTACCATTGGCCCTTGATGGACGGCTGAAAGAATGTGCCGGTCATTCAATTAACGGTGGTATCGAAGCAATGATAACAGTGACAGCCAGAGTCATGGATGTTTGGTTGTATCGTCATTCGGTCTCAAGAGCGATATTTTCTTGGTGCTTATCTGATCTTGGTTTAGGCCTTGGGGGTTTGTGCTTGGAAAACATCAACCTTGACTCGAGTGATAATTGCTTTACTTTAAATGTCTGCTTTGCTATGTTTATTTCTACTTAGTGTGTCTGGAGGCTATCACTGTAGAAAGAGGTGGAGTGGGAGGGTTGGATTCCTATTCCTTTTACCTTTATACTTTTTTTGTATGTTGTTAGTTAATTTACCGCTCACTAAAACTGTTGTCTGACTCAAGGTTTTATGTTCCACTCTTATTACCTTGGGCTGTTCATCCATTTTGGGATGGGCAGAATAGGTAGTAGGTGACATGTGCTGTTCTTAGTTGTCGACGATGTTGATGACGAAGACGAGCTAGAGGCTTGCATATTATATTCTTACTATACGTACTGGATGTTCCGCTGCTTGTGTAATTCTCTGAGTGATATGTAGTGAGGCTTGATGTATTGACTATTCAGATGTTTGTATTCAACTATTATAAAGCTTAATTGATGAGATTCTATTTTGTGAAGCTTCACTATATATATTCTCTATTGTATTTTATCCATGCGCTGTGAGTAATACGATAGATTCTGCTGTTTTAATTTACCTCTGATGATTGTCCATGGCTGCCTGGCACACTTTTCAGCTTACTATTTCTATGTTTAGTGCAGGGGACATGGGCGGTCGTCTCATTTGGTATCAGAGCTTTGGTTAATCGATTTTACCCAACGCTCGCTGACGTAACTACGTATGAGAGACGTAATTGTATTTTGATGGATGATTACTATATATAATATAGTAGCTTAGATGGATTTGAACCCTTATACAGTTGTTTCTCAAGGTGTACTGATCATTCCTTTTTATAGATATTAAGAATGAGTCGAAGAGGGAGACCAGCTGCTATGGAAGGCCGTGCTGCTGAGGGGGCTGTTGATTATGCAGCTATGTTCGAAGCTATGATGACTTCGATCATGAGGACTATGCCAACTCCGGGGCCAGCAGTTGATGTTGGAGTTCAAGTTCAAGCTCCAAGACCGGTGGATTTTGCTAAGCTGTGTAAAGACTATACTGCTCTTGGAGGAAAGGTTTTCTTGGGAACAGAATCAACCATTGAAGTCCAGAGATGGATATATGCTTGTAGAAGAATCTTTGGTGATTTGGGAATCGAGGATGCAACTAAAAGGAAGCTCGCATCATGACAGCTTCAAGGAAGAGCTTCTGATTGGTGGAACTCTATCATCATTGATACTCCGGAGGAAGAAATTACTTGGGTGCAATTCCAAGCCAGATTTGAAGCTGAGTTCATTTCTACAGCTCAGAAATCTGTTCTGTTCAAGAAGTTTGTGGAGCTCAAGCAAGGTGGAAGCCAAGTTCTTGAGTATGTTTCTGAGTTTGAAGCTTTGTCCAAGTATGCCCGGTTGTAAATTGAATCTCCTTATCAGAAGAACGAGAAGTTTGTGACAGGCTTGGACAGTTATCTTAGGAGGCAGTTGGTGGATCATTTGGACGATCCATTTGAGAAGCTTGTGGAGAAAGCTCTCAGGCACGAAAATCTGTTTCCTAAAGAAGGATCTGTTGTTGCTGTGACCAAGGAGGAGTCTAAACCACAGCAGGGTGGAAACAAGAAGAGGAAGCAGCAGCAGCAAAAGGGTAAGGACGGCCAGAAGAAGCCGAAGGGCGAAGTGACCTGCTACAATTGTCAGCAGAAGGGCCATTTCTCCAGAGATTGCAAGAATCCAAAGGTGCCGGTGAAGTGCCACAACTGTGACAAGCCGAGGCATATTAAGAAGAATTGTCCAGAACCGCGGAAGGACAAGCAGATTGTGCAAGCTTATTCTTTGGGGGCTGTTCCATCATCTTCAAAAGCTCCTACCATTGAAGAGAAAGGAAAGAGTGTGGTGGTTCAAAGTACTCTTTCCATATGTGGTGTTCCAGTTAGAGTGTTATTCGATACTGGGGCGTCGCATTCTTTTGTTTGTAATGAACTTGTAGGCCGGTTGGGTTTAGAACCGGATATCGTTGATAGGCCATTGGTTGTGACTAATCCAGTTGGGGGTTCGTCTTGTCTGTGTATGCTATGCCATGGTCTGATTGTATCTAGTCATGATTGCTCTTTTGTTTGTGATTGTTTTGTTCTGAACTTTGCGGGGTTCAGAATTATTTTGGGTATGGACTGGCTTAGGAAGTATGCGGCAAAGGTTGATTGTGAAAGGTTGGAGGTGATAGTCGAGAATGTGGAAGGGCGAAAGGTTGTGATACGATGTAAGCATGAGGAAGGCGTCTTCATGAGCTTCATGTATTCGCTGGTTGTTCCACGGGATGGACTGTCATCGGTGCCAATCACTAATGGATTTAAGGATGTCTTTGATGAGGTCAAAGGGTTACCGCCGCATAGAGAGGTCGAGTTTTGTACCGATTTAGTTGAAAGAGCCAGACCTGTTGTGATTCCTCTTAGGTGGATGGCGCCTAGGGAACAACAAGAGTTGAGGGTGCATGTTGATGATCTTTTACAGAAAGGATTCATTCGGCGTAGTATGTCAGAATGGGGTGCACCAGTTGTGTTTGTAACCAAAGCAGATGGATCATTGAGGTTGTGTGTGGATTATCGTGAGCTGAATAAAGTGACTAAGAAGAACAAGTATCCATTGCCGAGAATAGATGACTTGTTTGATCAGCTTCACGAAGCCAAGGTGTTTTCTCAGATGGATTTGGCAACGGGATTTCACCAGTTGAGAGTGGCAAAGGATTGTGTGCCGAAGACTGCTTTCAGGACACCATCTGGTTTCTTTGAGTGGCTGGTAATGCCGTTTGGATTGACCAATGCGCCAGCATATTTTGTGGATCTTATGAATAGAGTGTTCAGAGATCAGTTGAACAAGTTCGTACTAGTGTTCGTGGATGATATTTTGATTTATTCCAGAACTGAAGAAGAGCACAAGACACACTTGCGTATTGCTTTGGAAATCTTACGGAAACATCAGCTGAAAGCTAAGTTTTCAAAGTGTCACTTCTGGAAGAGTGAAGTGAGGTTCTTAGGCCATATTATCTCTGGAAATGGAATAGCGGTTGATTGCGCTAAGGTGGCAGCAATCCAGGATTGGGGTAGACCTAAGAATGCATCTGATGTGAGAAGTTTTCTTAGATTAGCAGGATACTATCGTCGATTTATCAAAGACTTTTCCAAGATAGCTGCACCATTAACAGGATTGACGAAAAAGAACCGAGTATTCAGATGGGATGCTAAGTGTGAGCAAGCTTTCGGAATCCTGAAAGAGCTACTGACAAGTGCTCCAGTTTTAACTATTCCAAGTGGAAATGAAGAGATGGTGGTTTACACCGACGCATGTGGTACTGGACTTGGAGCAGTGCTGATGCAGAAGGGTAGAGTTGTTGCGTATGCAAGTCGACAACTGAAGCCGCATGAAAGGAATTATTCGACTCATGATTTGGAGTTAGCAGCGATTGTATTTGCTCTAAAGATGTGGAGACATTATCTGTTGGGAGTTCGATTCGAGTTGTTTACAGATCATAAGTCATTGAAGTATCTTTTCTCCCAAAAGGATTTGAATCTTAGGCAGCAACGATGGCTAGAGTTTTTGGCATCATATGATTTTGGTATAGCCTATACTCCGGGAAAGGGTAATGCAGTGGCAGATGCGTTAAGTCGAAGACATGCAGGATTGGGAGCCATGTTTTCAGAATGGATGAGTCTCGAGTATTTAGCTGGATTTGACTTCAGGCCCAGATGTGAATTAGAACCTGAGATGCTGGCAAACTTATCGATAAGACCTACTCTTGTGGAAAGAATGGCCGAGAGCCAAAAGCGAGACGATAAGCTTGTCAAGATCATCCGTGATTTGGAATCTAGATTAGACCCAGAAAAGGATAAAGGATTCAAGGTCGATCTAGAGGGTTGGCTTCGGAAGCAAGGACGACTAGTTGTTCCCGATATAGATGAATTGAGAGATGAAGTTCTGAAGGAAAGTCATCACTCGAAGTTGACAATTCATCCAGGTGGAAATAAGATGTATCGGGATATGAAGAGAACCTATTACTGGGAAGGTATGAAGAAGGATGTTGGAAATTTTATTTCCAAGTGCATGAACTGCCAGTTGGTAAAAGCCGAACAGAAGAAGCCAAGTGGATTGCTTCAGCCATTAGAAGTTCCTACGTGGAAGTGGGAGCTAATATCGATGGACTACCTAGAACAAGAACGGGAAATGAAGGGATTTGGGTCATCGTAGATCGTCTGACTAAGAGTGCAAGATTCATTCCTGTTCGATCGACTAGGACTGCATCAAAGTTGGCTGAGCTGTATGTTAAGTGGATAGTTCGATTCCATGGTATTCCGAAGAGTATAGTGAGCGATCGAGACCCATTGTTCACTAGTGGATTTTGGAAGAGCTTCCAGGAAGTTCTGGGAACCGAGTTGTGTTTGAGTACAACTTATCGTCCCCAAACAGATGGTCAGACTAAGAGAGTCAACCGAGTTTTGGAAGACCTCCTTAGAGCTTGTGTTTTAGATTTCGGAGGATCATGGGAAGATCACCTTCATTTGGTGGAATTTTCGTATAATAACAGTTACCAGTCAAGCATTGGTATGGCACCGTATGAAGCATTGTATGGAAGACCATGTAACTCTCCGACATGTTGGTTAGAAACAGGAGAAAAGCTGATACTTTGGCCAGAAATGATTCGACAGACTTCGGATTGCATAGAGATCATTCGGCAACGAATGAAGGCAGCCCAAGACCGTCAGAAAAGTTATGCCGATAAGCGTCGTAAGGATTTGGAATTCGACATAGGTGATATGGTTTTTGTGAATGTTTCTCCACTAAAGAATGTTATTCGATTCGGGAAGAAAGGAAAATTGACTCCGAGATATGTTGGACCATTCCCGATTATCGAGCGAATTGGAAAGCTCGCCTATAAATTGAAGTTACCAGAAAAGATGTCGGGTGTGCATAATTTTTTTCATGTATCGTATCTACAGAAATATGTGCACGACTCGAATACAGTAGTTTCTGCAGATAGCTGTGAAGATTTTGAGATTGATCTAGTCGATAAGAGACCTCGTAAGCCGCTTCGTGTTGTGGAACTGTCACGAAACAACTTAGAAGGAAGGTAGTTAGGTTGCTCAAGATACAATAGAGTGATGATGTTAACGACTGTACATGGGAGGTGGAAGAGAGGATGAAGGCAGCTCATCCTGAACTCTTCGAGGTATGGCCATAAGGTGTCGTGTCATCTCACGACATTGTAACTTGTTCTAGTTTTAGAATTCTGCATGCTAGGCTAGAATTGGACGCATGGTTTGTTGATTGCTGTGGATGGTAGGCATGCATAATAGTTTTTGATTGCTCTTGTTTGTTTGGAATTTCGGGGGCAAAATTCCTAAGGGGGAGAGAATGTAACGACCCGTATTTTTACGGATTGAAAGATTCATAAAAGCAGTTGTCATTAGGTCGATAGTGTTGTTAGAACGTCCAGAGTTAGATCGTTCAAAGTTTAGGTCGTGTAGAAGTTAAGTCGTCCGGAAGTTGGGTCGGTTGGTAGCTTAGGTCATGGAGCGACTTAAGAGATTGGAGCGACCTAAGGAGTTTGGTCGTGTTGGAGCTTAGGTCGTGAAGGAGGTTAGGTCGTGGAGCGACTTAAGGAGTGGAACGACTTAACAGGATGAGCGACTTAAGGGGTTGGCGACTTAAGAGAGTCGGCGACTTAAGGGTTTAGACGACCTAAGGAGTAGACGACTTAGGAGTTAACAGCTTAAGTTAGTAAGCGACTTAAGGAGGGTTGCGACTTAAGAAATAGCGGCAACGACCTAGGGAGTTTGGGTTGTTCGAGCGACATAAGGAGTTGTTGTAGTTAGGTCGTGAGCGACCTAAGTTTAGCAGTTGAGTAGTTAGGTCGCGACCTTGGTTGAGTCGTTAAGTCGCAAGGATGATGAGTCGTTGAGTCGTATGTGTTAGGTCGCGTAGATGTAAGCCGCATCTTTGTTAGGTCGCGTGAGGACTTATGTTGTTAAGTCGCTAGGTCGTGCACATGAGTGTTGAGCCTTAGATCGTTGGGTCATTAGGTCACGTACTTGTGTTGTCACTAAGTCGCGCATTAGTGTTGAGTTGCTAAGTCGTATCCCGTTAGGTCTTAGGTCGTACCTAAGTGTTAGGTCGCGCGTATGTTAAGTCGCGCAAGTGTTAGGTCGTTGATCTGCTAGGTCGTAAGTCGAAGGGGATGGTTAAGTCGTAGGTCAAAGAGGTTTGTTAAGTCGTAGGATTAGCTGAGTCGTAAGTCGTAGGTCGTGGGATGTTCTTAAGTCGTGGACGACTTAAGGGGGCGGACGGCCTAAGGATTCAGCCTATAAATACTGGGTTTTTCCTCACTTTTTGGGATCCGGATTTTGAAGCGACGAAGTCCTGCCATTTTGAGAGCTCGAGTGCTGCACTTCTTCACTTCTTTTCTCCACTCTAATCTTGTGATTCCTTCCATCCAAATCGAAGATCAAATCGAAGATCCAATAGCTTAGATTGAAGATCTTCAACCATCGAAGAGAGATTTCATCGTTTGAAGCGGAATTTTGGCGGATCAAGTTAAATCCTTCGCTGTCCAGATCTGAAGTGTGTTGCTTTTGAGGTGTTTAGGTGATTTGGTGAGTGGTGGTTATCTCTCACACGGATCCAAAGGAGTATATCGGATTGATGGCTTGATTTGGTGTTAAAAAAGTGATTTCCATGCATTTTCGTAAACTTAAGTATAGATCCATTGTTTATGATGATTTGACATCCATTTTACCACATGTTAATCTATGCAAGTTCATTCATCAAGTTGTAGAGATATTGCTCATGATTCATGCTTGTTAGATTTGGACTCCTTATTTACAAAATTGCCATTTTAGTTTTAATTGCTTTTATATCTTGTTTTAATGCTTGATTACTTGGATTAATGATTGACTTGATTGATTGTTATAAATTAGTTGATTGATGATTTGATTTAGACAAGATGTTCGAAGATGATTCAAAAGCTAAGGGAAAGGCTCTTGAATTGGAAAAGCTGCTCGTGGCATATGTGGCGGTTGATGAAGCTCATATGGATAGATTTGATGATGATGTTGAGATGAGGCTTTGCTATGATGAGACGAAGTGAGGCATGATGTGAGATAGCCTTGGTGTAATCCAGACGGGATCATTCCAAGCATGTTGATAACTCGGTGAAATGGTTCGAGTTCGAGGATAATGGTTGGCTCGAGAGGCGCTTGAGCTAGTGTGAGAATAGTCGTCGAGGAGGATGACTAGAAGGCTGAGTTTTCATCGTTGTTGAAGGTTCTAGCAGGCTCAAAGCAAGAGTACGTTGGGTAGATTCGATAGTCCCAAAAGACTACAGTTGGTAGTCGAGTACTCTGGGCAGATTCGATAGTCCTAGGCACGGGCTGCGACGACGTGCGGAGTTCTGTCTAGAACCAGGGTTACCATTGGCCCTTGACGGACGGCTGAAAGAATGTGCCGGTCATTCAATTAACGGTGGTATCGAAGCAATGATAACAGTGATAGCCAGAGTCATGGATGTTTGGTTGTATCGTCATTCGGTCTCAAGAGCGATATTTTCTGGGTGCTTATCTGATCTTGGTTTAGGCCTTGGGGGTTTGTGCTTGGAAAACATCGACCTTGACTCGAGTGATAATTGCTTTACTTTAAATGTCTGCTTTGCTATGTTTATTTCTGCTTAGTGTGTTTGGAGGCTATCACTGTAGAAAGAGGTGGAGTGGGAGGGTTGGATTTCTATTCCTTTTACCTTTATACTATTTTGGTATGTTGTTAGTTAATTTACCGCTCACTAAGACTGTTGTCTGACTCAAGGTTTTATGTTCAACTCTTATTACCTTGGGTTGTTCATCCATTTTGGGATGGACAGACTAGGTAGCAGGTGACAGGTGCTGTTCTTAGTTGCCGACGATGCTGATGATGAAGACGAGCTGGAGGCTTGCATATTATATTCTTACTATACGTACTGGATGTTCCGCTGCTTGTATAATTCTCTGAGTGATATGTAGTGAGGCTTGATGTATTGACTATTCAGATGTTTGTATTCAACTATTATAAAGCTTAATTGATGAGATTCTATTTTGTGAAGCTTCACTATATATATTCTCTATTGTATTTTATCCATGCGCTGTGAGTAATACGATAGATTCTGCTGTTTTAATTTACCTCTGATGATCGTCCATGGCTGCCTGACGCACTTTTCAGCGCACTATTTCTATGTTTAGTGCAGGGTCATAGGCGGTCGTCACACATATATCAAAATATATGTTTTCAAATATTTTAAAATCAATGGAACAGGTTTCAAGTCCAAATTCCATAGTATGAAGAAGTTATGCAAAAATCAAGTTTTTTCAAATTGATTTCAATTAATTTCAATGTGGTTCCAATCTCTTTATTTAATCAATCATCCTCGTATGGATAAGTTTGACATTACTATATATCCAATTACTCTAATATTTTACAGTCATTAGCTAAATTCATATTAACGTAGTATTTAATTACGTTAATTAATTGCAATGGATTTAGCTCTAATTTAATTAAGTAAATAGGTAAACAGTTAATAATTATCACCATTAGCCAAGGTTAATCTCATTCATACTTTATTATCAACCAACTAATATTATAATATAATCACTTATCTAACATTGAATTTATCAAATTCCAGTTTATTACGTATTATTACATCCACTAATATACCTTTGCATTTATTTCCCAATTTACTATTTACAATCAATTATAACCTTACAATTGTTTTCAATTAATTGGGATCGCACTAAATTAGCTATTCATTAACTTGCATTAACATTATTACGTGCCATACCTGTTCTTCAATCTATTATTATCAAAAATGGATGAAATTGACATTGGTTATATTTATTACATCGATATTACCCAATTCATCCTAATATCAATTTGTCATAGTATTTAACTCCATTTATTATGGATTGAATCCAATTAAATTTTAAATTAATTCCAAATAAACTAATTATATTCAATTCCAATCCTTTAATTAAGTCTATTATTACTCTATAAACTTAGTTACTATTTGTTTGTCTTTCATTACATTAATATATCCAAATTTCCATCATTATAATTTTGCCAAATATATACACTAATCACGATTAATATTCTCAATAAATTTATTTACTTGGTTTCATGCTTTTTATTACATCAATTACTACCTTATAAATAGATCTACATTTCTATTAAATTTATATTCACACTTTCCGTTATTATATTAATTATCATTAAAGTAACCTTTAATTACCTTTATTCGTAATTGGTAAATTAACTGGTAACAACAACCATTTGTCACCATTACACCCTTTATAACTTGCATGTTTATTCTTCACAAACAATTACCATTTAATATATTATTTCACACATTAATTCAAAAATTACATATGCTTTCTCATACCCCATTTATAACCAAGTCATAACATTTAAATTATTTTATCACTACGCCATAAATGGCCTTCTACAACACAAAAAAATGTTGGGTCAGGCCCAAAAAATGTTGCCATAGGTCTATGGCAACACTTTTCGGGTGATGCAATTTTTGCCGTTGCCTTAGACCTCAAAGGCAACATTTTGACTATCTAAGGCAACATAAGTAATATTGTTGCAATAGAACCCTATTTGTGTCTATAGCAACACCCATAGGCATCTGTAGCAACATTCCAAAATGTTGCTATAGATATTCACTTTCTGAATTTGTGGGGCCCACAATGTAGAGCATATTTGATTTTTTAATAAAAATAAATATTTATTTAATAAAATGATATTGCACAGAATTTGATATTTAAACAGTAATTTATTTAAATAAATATTTTATTTCAACATTTGAAATAGTACAAATTCCTGACTCCACTATTTTACAATTCAATGATATATAACACTGATATTCACATATACAGATATTCCTCACTACATCACTCAGTTCACTCATTCATATGCAGTTTCAATTTATACAGACACCGACACCGACAAATATATGACGAGCCGAGTACCGAGCCGAAGGCGAGCCGAGTAGCGGGTTCGAGCGCAGCGCCGGCGGGGGTCCGGGGCCCCGTAGTCCCGGCGGGGGTCCTGCCCTGCAGCGTCGGTTAGGTCGAACAAGTGGGCACCACCCGATTCATCCGATTTCGTAAGATCGAGCCTTCTTTGAAACGACGTAAAATGATGCACCACACAGACTTCTAAACCACCAGCCTCCATCCTCTAATTGCCTCACCAACAAACTATTTCAGTTGCCAAATTCGACTTCCGGTTGCCAAATCGTCTAATCACCTAATCGCAATCGCTGATTACCTATTCTGACAACCCAAACATCATCAAACTTTCACACTGCAAATTCGCAACAAAACCAAGCACCACCCTTGGCTGATAGCAAACAACATTGCTTCTCACTGCAAGCTATATATCTACATATTTGGACCATCAACTCTAAGTAGACTGCTTCGCCTTTCATCAACAAGAGAATCAAAGGTCAGTTCATACATGTACATTAGTTCAAAGCACCAAGCTATATATCTTCATATTTGGACCATCATTAGCCTACAAAAGAAAAACCAAACTCGTTTACTCAATATCAAATGAATGGGGAACATATTCACCCGCATTCCTTGGCATTATACTAAAAAGAGAAGACCATTTGCTACCGGGCATATGAGAAGGACCTGGATCAATTTCAGGCTTAAGGGAAGTAAAAACTATAGTAGTTCTAGGCAAAACATCAGAAGCAATAGCAGTACTGAGCTGGGCATTTAAAAAAATAAATTGCAAGCATATAACATAACTCGCTTTATTCGACCCTTTGACTTCACCAACACCATCAAGCATAACCTTCTTACCCAAAGTAACACTACAATGCAGTTATCAGTGATAATCCACTGCCCTTATCAAATCAGCAGCCAAAGTGGTGAAATAGGTGAATTACCTTCGACAATAGCAGCTATAGGAAAACTCGAAAGTAGAGAGCAACTAGGGTCGATGCAATTCAAGGTCGATTCAAGCACAACGAATACGTACATCAATGAAGGAACTGGAGTAATAGGTATAACAGGCGGACTCAAGAGAGAAGTAACAGAGCCTCCTAGCAGCGGGAAATCATTGTCAAAAGCTAAGAAATCAAGCGGTAGCATGGTTGGTCGAGAAGAATGAGGCATTGAAAGCTCGATTAGATTTGGTTATGGATGGGTTCTCAAAAGGCGTGCAAGGAGGAGTGCACTTCACTTAAGCCTAAAACTAGAACAACCATAGCCCGCTACATAACTTCACCGACCGCATCCAGACACATCGCCACTGCCTATCTTCTCACCGCATCCAGATCTAAACTCATAAGAGCGAAGAGAAAACGAAGTTGTGTCCTCTGAATACTGAAGTGGAAGATTGAATAGAAATGTAATAGCATCATATCCGATTGGGTTAAAAGGGAACATCTTCCATACAGATTAGGGAAAACGAAATTAGGGATTTGGAAATTGGGGGTGAGAACGAAATGATATGAAAAGTAAAGCGGAAAAATGAAAATTTGGGACAAATTGTAGTGATGATCCATTTTAACAATCAGATTAAATGTAGATCGTTGGATCGTATTCATACGGATTGCTAATTTTATTAATTTTTTAATTTGAATAAATCTATAGCAACACTATATAAAAATGTTGCATCGTGTTACACATTTTTATGGCTAAGGTAACACCAAAAATACAACGTTGCAGTAGGACCAAAATTTTATATCTATCGCAACATTTTAGCTGGCAACACCTTGCAAAAATGTTGCAGAAGGTCATCTATGGCGTAGTGTATTTAATTGGGAATTTCATTCAAGTTCATTAATTAATAACTTTAATTAACCTTGTTACGTTTCCTTTTAGTTAATTTTCATTATTACATTATTACAACCTTTATTAATAATTCACAAATTTTTATTTTCTTTAATATTAAATTTCAAAAATCTCATTAAATTAACAGTTTTAATTATTGAAAATTTACGGGTCGTTACACTCTCCCCCACTCAAAACATTTCGTCCCCGAAAAGGAATAAGAAGGGAAAGAAGAATTAAGAAATCAATATATCTTATTCAAAAATATTAACTTTATAAATAATGAAATTTACAAAATTAATTTATTTAAATAAAATATACAAATTTATAACCATTAAATCTTTTTATACTCAAACTAATAAATTTGGAAAACATTTTCAAAAATTTTCTAAGTCCACAATTTACAGAAAATTTTGGCAGAGTCTCCTTTGTACGGAGAGGCTCGGAAGAAAATATAATATCAAATATAACAATATATAACATATATTTTCCAAAATAATATATCCCAACACGGGAAAAATAATATAATAACGCTATAAAACCGTAATCCGAGAACGTACCTATTTGTTGGGAAAACAACGCTTAATTATGAAACCAAAAGCAGTAGCAATTGCTTCCATAACCTGTATTTCACTTATATAATCCAAAATGAGTTAATAATTATATAAAATGAAATATTTAAATTTGTTTCAACCACTAACCAACTAATCAATATTAACAACCATCATTTGTAACAAACAACATACACATCATATACAAATCAACCATTCAAGCAAGACAAATAATTGGTTTGTTTGGGTTAAGACACTTTATATCACATAAATGACAAATAACTATGAAGTATTCCATTTACTCAACAGTCTTAGATAAATTCCATAGATTATTCATACATCTACGTAATTAAAGTATCTTTTACCCAAACAACTCATAAACCAAGACAGCCAACTATTTCAAACAATAAATTAAGTTTATTATTATAAATTTCATCTCATAACATTTACTGTTTTATTTCTTTTTCATTTATATAATTATTTGTCTTTTTAATTTACATTTACTTCTTACAAACATTTACTTTTATTCATCGATTCAGCGTTTATTTCATTTATTTTCATTTATTACTTACAAATATTCGTTTTCATTTATTAGTGTCATGCCAGTTTCTTCTTTTTATTGCATTATATTTATTCATTCATTCATTATTACTTAATTTCATTTATTTACATCTATTTAATTATGATATTTATGTTCACTTCAAATTTCTTAGCATATCAATTTATTTACTTAAGTTTATAATCATTTTTCTATAATACTTACATTTCTATTATATTTAATTAATAACATTTTCAATTTAAGTTCATAACAACTCTAACAAATAAATCCTTATCTATTAAAGAATGCATTGAATACTGTAATGACCCAAGATTTTAGGAATTTATTTTTGAAAATATAAATAAGTTTAAAATAATTTTTAAACTAATTTTAAAAGAAAAGGGGGGAATTGATATGGCTTGATATGGTGTAACTATATGTGTGTACATGTGTGCACAAGAAATACACATGAATAGAAGCTTAATTCCTGAATGATATGAATGGACACATGTTGATGTGTATGGAAATATATATATATATATATATATATATATAGATAAATAGATTAAATCCTTAAAAGCTATATGCATAAATAAATATATATATATATATATATATGGATGCTACTGATTGTATTTGAGTGTACATGTGCATATGTGTTCAGTAAAAATAATGTATAGATATATATAGGTGTACTAATTATTTCTGTAAGACTTATATATACATATATGTATGCTAATCAAATACCAGAGTTCAAATCAGTAAAATAAAAATACACAAATATATTTTAAATTATAGGCAGAAAGAAAAGAATGAAGATATAAAAGGAGTAAACCTTTTATAAATAAATAAGGGAAGTACATGCTATTTAAGTGAAAGATAAAAATAGAAAAATAAGATAAAACAGAGATATATTTTGTATAGGCAGAATTAGGAAGAACACTTGATATATATATAATAACTAATGGAAATCAAGTCACACAGTTAGCATGATAGTAGACAAGAGGAAAAGCATTTTCTGGAAAAGTAAAATTTCTGAAAATAACCAAAATGATAAAACCACTTTTCTCTTCAAAAACTTGAGCCAGGGAGGGTAAGATTTTTGGTTTAAACAAAATGCAAATGGCATGATTTCTGATGGGCAAAAATGACTTTAGCTAGCACCTTAAACCCTAAGAAGAACCCTGCATAAATAAGAAGTGATAAGAGGAACCTTCTCTTCTTCCCTGATAGCTCTTGAGAAAAAAATATATATCATCTAAATATAAAACAAGTGAAGAAAAGGGTTTGAAGGCAGAAGCATATCAATCAACTGAGAAGTGAAAGAGAGCTAGGTGAGAAAACTCACTCAAAAATCTAAGGCACTGTAACATCCCAGATTTTTGAGCTATTAAATTGTGGACATTTAATTCATTTTAAATGTTCATTGAGGATTTTTGGTAATTTTGGAACAAAGAGAATTGGATTCAATTTATAAAAACAAGTTATAGATTTTAAAATATAATAATTCGATTGAAATTGAATAATAATTAAATATTCGAAATTGGGATAAAAGGTGAATTTGGGGTAAATGATTATAAAAATGGTGTTTAAATGTATTTTTAGGTTCGATTGGTTATAAATAATATTATTGGATTTTTCGATGAATTTTAAAGTTGATAAATTAATATTTGGAATTTTATATTAATTTAAAAATGAATTTAATATTATTAAAATTCAATTAATCAGATTTTAGTCTGAAATGAGCCAGAATGATTTTTAATGTGATTATAAACTTTATATGATTTATTGTTAAGTTATTAAAATTTTAAAAGTGAAAATTTTAAGCGTTTCTGATAATTTCAGAAAATCGCCTGATTTAATAGACGAGTAAAATAGCCTTCCGGGGCACAGTCTCGGAATTCGACGAAACCAGTTTCATTGGATCCGTAATAGTTAGTTATTATCGGATTTCAATTTTCGTAGCAATCGGAGTTGTCGTGTGACCGTGGCAGCTCGAAACGCATCGAAATCGATTTAACCGATTTAATTTTAAATTGATCGTTTAATTTCGTATCTCGTACATACGATCAAATTAGCTAACGAAACCTGTTCCATTGTGTCCGGAACGCGGAAAAACCCTAGAATCGCCTGTCGGAACGCGTAGTTTGGAGGTCGTTTGCGTAAACTGTCGATTTGAGAAATTTTATTAATTTAATAATATTAAAAACAATTATATATACGTTTAAAACTAACGAAACCCTAATCTTTCTTTCTCAGCCGCCACGAGTGTTTTAATGGCCGAGAAACAACGTCGTTCATCTCAAATTTTCGATCAATCCACTCGTTAATCTCGAGAATTTTCAACTGGAGAATCGAAGAACTAGGCGAGTTCTTCGAAGTGAACGGTCAAGATCGTATTTCGTGGAGCGTAGGGGGCAGTAGGGTGACGCGTTCGCCACGCGTTTGATGGTTGCCGTGACGCCTAGAGATAGCCGAGCTGCAAGGGGATCTGGTCGAAGGTGGAGGTTGTGAAGGGCTTCACGTTGGCGTCGCCTGATCGTTGTTTCGTCGAGGGTGGAAGGCGCGGTTGTCAACCCTAGTTCGCGTGTTTGGGTTCGGTTGTTTCGTGATACTGGGATGAAGCTTCGCGTGGGAGAAGAACAGGAAGTGGGCCGCGTTTTTCTGGTTTGTAAAAAAAAAAAAAAAATTGTTTCAAATCGATTTCAAACTTTGTAAATTCATAACGAGTTCATACGTTATCAGATTGAGGCGATTTTGGAAGCGTTGGAATCGCAGGAACGCGTGCTACGTGATGGCGCAGATCCGGAGTCATTCCGGGCAAGTAGGAATTTGGGTTAAATCGGACGTCGTCCGGTTTAATTTAAATTTCGAACGCTCGCCGAAACCCAAGGTGAGTTATTCTCACTCACATCTGGATGCTAGACATTATAAATAATTGATATTTAAATATCTGTGTGGATGGTTGATTATATCAGTGATTATCAGTCTGGATTGATATTTATTTTGTGATGTGCTAATATCTGTGGATGCAGGAAAAAAACAGGTTGGAGGGATCCAACTGGATTCCTCACAATGTAGCAATTATTTTATAATTGATAGTGATACCTGTTTATATGTTGTGATTGATAAAATCTGGAATTTTAAATTGTTCTGTGAAATTGTTGTATAAATTATAATTCCAGAATTAAATTATAAATGAATAGATTGGGGATTTAAAAAGAAATCAAAGAAATTGATAAATAAAGAATTTAAGGGATAATAAAATTAGAATCTGTTTTGGAATGGAAAATGTAAATTGGTAAATTGGGATTTTAAATATTGGGGAAAAATTTATCAATCATTAAATGTGAAATATAAATTTTCTGGAAATGAATTCTATGAAATTATAAATTGAGTAAAATAACAGTGGTTTATTTTAATGATGAATAGTGATATCCGGAAAAGTAAAATATGTTAAAATGAAGCTTTCGAATATAAATTAATCGTTTTAATTGTAAATACAATATTTTGGAAAGCCGTTTTCTCCATTAGGATTTTATTTAAGTAGATTGAAAATATGGTTTTCAATTAAGAATTCTCTAAGTTTACGTTACTTAAAAATGTTTTAATCTGTATTTTAAATTGAATTTCCGGATATGGGAATTGAGTTTGAACTTCGGATGAAGTTATAGATAAGTATGGAATTGGGAATTTATGTTGTAAGCATAAATTGAATTTGAAATAAATCGTTTGGATTTATATAGAGGATACTTTGGAATGTTGAACGGGATAGTGTTTCTCTGGGAAAACCAAGTTAAAGTTTTAAAGGTTTCTATTTAATTAAAAGTTAAAGTTTAAATTGTTTAAAGAGTATTTTTAAGAAATTATTATTTTAAAAGGAGAAGTTAGTAAATTTGCTTTTAAAATTATTTGTTTAAGTTATTGGGAAGTTAGTATTATCTTTTAAACTCTACCTATATATTTAGTAAATCAAACCCTTATTTAAATCGAGTTTAGATCTTATTAAATATATTATTTAAACTAGTTTGGAATTTATCTTTTCTATGTAAAGGTTTAAAAATTTATATTTTGAGTAAATAAATAGAAGTAATTTTCATATTTTAAAGAATATTTCGGTAAAAGTATTTTTAACTGTTTTAAATGCAAATTGTTTTATACTTGGTTATTCCCGATGGGAATAAAGGGTAAAGGATTTACCTTGTAAAGGAAGAGTTTTGGAAAATTGTTTCCAAACGAGTTTTGAAAATGTGAAAATATATCTTTGAAAGATATTAGAAGAAAATAAATAATATGGAGATTATTTATTGTGTGATGGATGTGTATGGATGTTTGTGAACATTAATTGATAGTTAAATCACCGACTATCAATATTGGCCAAATGCGCTGATCGTTTCGAAGAGACCGGGATCGAGTTTCCGTATACCGGGATTCTAGGTCTGGGGACTCGAAAACCACTTCGATCCGGTTTGTACGTTTCGCGAAAACGATTTCGGAGTCGAAGATGGAGCAGTGAAGTGCAAGGGCTAGTCGCTACTAATCCTGAGGATATTTCCAAAATGGATGTAGTAGGGGTAGTGCCTTCGGTTCCGTTCGGACCCGGGACGGACTTGTATGGACGAATGCTTTCGTGACGTCGTCAGGTGGACGATGGGCATTCTAAGTGAAATGTTCTGTAAAGGTATCGTTTAGCCTCAAGCCTCATCAACCGGGAATGACTGAAAATCAGGGGTTATGCAGCAAGGCTTCGTGGGTAGCCCCCACTTGAGAGTAAGGTCATCCCTGTCTAGATGTCCCTTTTTATTTCGGCTTAGTGGTGCGGTTGCTGATCACAACCGTGGGGTGATTTTACTTGGAATTATCCAGTAAGGGATGATTCCGGTCTTGTGTTGCAGGGGAGTGGGCGTACTCCTCGGTACTGTGATCTAGGCCACGTACTGTGACAGGTGGTACCCCAGTGCCTAGTCATTCGTTGGAAATCCATTTTTCCTACGTGCCTTGTACGAGTTTTGTTTGTATACCTAGTATGCTGGAATTTAATCATGTAACAATTTCAGCTATTTTATAAGTATTTGTAAATAGACACTATTATAATATCAGAGGATTTTTATAAAAGTGTTTAGCTATCGTAAGGTAAAAACCCGGCATGTTTATTTGTGGCGTGGTCTTACGAGATGCTTTTGTTTTTAAAGAATTTTGAAACTCTAATAATCAGTTTGGATGTATTTATGATGCGCTGGTATTCCAGACTGACTCGGGTGTTATTTTATTATAATGCTCGGGTCAGACCGAGTATTTTCAGGATAGGTTGCTATGGAGCTCAGGAGAGGAGCTGGAGTCCGAGACGTATTTCTCGTACTTGTATTATTCCGCTGCTGTGATTGTTGTATTGACTGATTGATTGGATATTGATGATTGTATTGATATACTCTGATGATGATGTATTGTATATAAACATATATAGTTTCATTTTGTGTAAAGATCTGTTCTATATATTATATTTTATCCGCTGCGACTGTGAGGTTCTGATTTTGTTTAGTTTTTTTCTTCTTCTATCTACTTTCTTTCTTTCCTACAATTTGTTTTTTTCGGCGTTCGATCGTCGGCATATTATACTGTTGAGTATTTTGTGTCGATTTTCGAGGGCTGAGAAGGGCGGGTCGTGACAGTTGGTATCAGAGCATAGGTTGGCGACAACCTAGGCTTTGGTGGGAAATTTCTCATTAAATGGAGTCAATAGTACTCTATAATGAGTTGAGTGTAATAATAGCTATGAGAGCGTACTTGTTAGTGGATATAAAATTGTTTTTGTACTGTGTTGACTTATCGGTTGAGTGTTTATGAATTCTGGTCGGTGCGGGAAGTACAACCGTATCGATAGGTGTTTCTAAACTCTTAAACAAGATAAACCGACATAGTATTATTTTTAAAGTGGGTAAATGAAATAATTTTACCCAAAATTATATTTTGATATAAAGAAATAGTTTTCTAAATTATATATATTGGATGTTTGTTTGGTTGTTTCTTCTATAATCAAGTAAGAAATTAAAATATGAGCTAAAATTCGAAATGATTTATAAGCCAATAAGAGGTTAAAATATTAAAATGGTTTATAACCAAATGGAATTGACTGGATATGTTTTAAATAAGAAAAGTAAAAAAATTAAAATTTGATTTAAACTAGAATTTTGACCCCGGAAATTTTTGGAAAGGGATTTCAAATGCATTTAAACAAAGGTTTGGAAATTTAACATTGTGGAAATGTTAGGGATGTTTTTAAAAGCATTTGAAGGAATGGAATATATTTTGGGAAAATATTTTTGAATAGAAATTGATTTGAGGTGAATTTTGGGAATGGAAAGCATTGAACTCACTTCAGTCGCTGGAAAATAATCCTGATGATGCTGGCCACATCATTAGAATTCATTTTCGAGTTTCTAAAGTGATGGATTGTTATCAAAATAGTTGGATATGACATTGTTTGGACTTGTTTAGGAAACAAGTGATTTTAAAATTTTCCAAAAGGAAACTTGTTTGTTAAAAGCAGATTGTTTTGGAATTTGGTATTTGATTTGGATATCAAATGGAGATGTGTTGATTTATATTTCAAATTGGTTTTGAAAAATCCGGGTAAATTGAAATTCTGGAAATTCTGTTAAAATAAAAATGTAGAAATTGAAATAAATTAATTATAATCTTGGAAGCAGAGTTGATTTAAGTGAGGAAGGAAGGATGGAAATTTTCATCCTGAAATTAAAATTTAATGTGAGTATATTGAAGTGAATAGAAGTTGAATTTAACTTGGAATAAGTTAAGTAAAATTGGGAATTTATGTTATAAACATAAATCGAATTGAAATAAATCGGGTTGGGTTAAATTGGAATGCAAAATGACTTTGTAATTATGGGTCATTGTGTAACAAAATGTACCCATAAGCTATATAATGTTATATTTATAATCTGAAATTTGGGTTTTAAATTTTGTGCAAGAAGTTAAATGAAAGAAAATCTATATCTTTAAGAATTCAGAGATGCATATGTATAGAAATTGGAATTGTGATTATAAGATGTAAATGGATTAAAATGAGCAATGTAAACTTAGAAATAAATAAGTTGATGAACCTAAAGATGGAAAATTTGAGTGTAAACCCAAGTAAAGTGGAAATATAATCACAAATGGGAAATAGTTGAATGGTATAGTGACTTCAAACTTAACCCTAAATGGAATGTAAAGTAAGATGAGGTAAAGTGAGATATAAAAGATGTGAATGAACTTAAAAAGTAAATAAGTTTTGAACTTAGTTATGGAAGAATAAATTGGATTGAAGTGAAATTCAAAAGTCAGATACATTATAAGCAATATTGAATGACATTCAAATATTATTTAAGTAGTAAACGAAGTGGATGAATTTAATTTTGGCTAAATAAAATTGAGTGAACTTGGAATAAATTTGGTTAAGAATCGAATTGAATGAAAATTTGATTCAGTTGAAATGATGTTGAATGAAGTAAATGCTCACCCAAGTAAATCCAAAATGCTTGTTTGGAAATGAATTTTGCATAAACAAAATTAAATGGAATTTGTATTGCAATCAATAAAATTTTGATAGTTTAGTCAAAATTTGAAAGGTAAGTAAAATCCAGTCTGGAATAGGATTTGAAATTTGAAATTTTGGTATTGGAAGTGTGAATGAATAATGGAATGAGCTTGTAATAGTGATAGTTTGAATTGTAAAGAAACTTCAAATAAGTGAAATAATTTAAAGAGGTTTCTTTGTTAATATAATAAATCTAAAATGAATTGAAATTTGGTTGGATGAGAATCAAATGGAAATCAAATAAAATTGATATAAGAAGATAATGAAACTATTGTGAAAGAACTTAAGCAACTTGAAAGAAAAACAAAATGATTGTGAATGGGCTTTATTAAGTAATCTTGAATGCAAATTGTTAAATAATAAAGTAAGAATACATGTGTAATTGTATTAATTAATTATTGAGATAAAATAAGAATATATGAGTTGTACATAACTCAGGAATGAATGATATTAATATAAACTTGAATTTGGTTAATGGAAAAAGATGTAAGGAAAATGTAATTTAACAATTACATTGGAAAGAGAAAATATTTGGTTTGTGAACCATGTAATGGAATAAAATTTATATGAATCCAAGTTGGAAATAATTTTAAATGGTTATAAGCTTAAGTGGCAATTGTTTTGCTTGAATGACATGAAATTTGCATGTATTTGCAATTGAGTGTTTAAAAGCAATCGGAATTGAGTTGTTTAACAGGCAATTGAAATTGAATTTTGAATAAATTGATATGAATTGGAATCCAATTCAGAGGGTTTGTAAATAAATGCAAGTGAATTGATTCAAAAATAGCGAATGGAATTGATTTTGAATCAATAGGAATGAATTGACCTTTTAATGAGTAATGTTGCATGTGAATGGAGGTGGATCATAAAAGTAATGCAAATGCTTCAAATTTAAAATAAAATTTGATGGTGAACCAGATAGGGAATTTAAATTTAAATAAGAGATGTAAGTAAGACATATGTAAATCATATTTTTGAATAGAAATGAATTGGTTGTAACAAATATAAATTGCATATAGAGAATTTGAATGTAAGTCATTCAAGAGGAATAGAATGAAGTTTGGACTTGAATAAGTAATTTGAAAAGTGATTGAAACTTTGAATTGTTGATAAAATATGGTTAACATTGTTAATAATGAAGTTGCTTGGTTTGGTTATGAAATGGATATGTTTGGCTTGCATTTATATTGGAAATGTTATGAAAATGCTCATATCTTTGAAAACTGATGAGTTGTTGAGTAAGTACAGGTACGGAAGGCGTTTGAGAGAGTTGGAGCGCGTATATGCGTTATATTAGCCGCTCGCTATTAAAATTTGCTATAAGGTACGCCTACGCAAATATAATTGGGAAAATGATATATATATTGTGATATATTTTGGTTTCCGGCCATGTGAGCCGATGTATATATATTTGTGTATCCTGCGATATCGCAGAAGCTCCTCCGTGCAAAGGAGACTCCGCCAAAATTTTTCAGAAATTTTGGGAGTTAGAAAATTTTTGAGGTTTTTGGAAAATTTTTAATAACTAGTAAAGTTATTTTGGAAGCGAATGTTAAAATAAAGGCTTTAGAATAAAAAAAGCAAATGGTTTTGAATTGGAGCTGAAACTTTTTGGGAAAGTGAATATAAGCTTTTAACTAAGCAAATTGGGTAAGTAAATGGGTTGGAGAGTATTTTCTACCTTAGCAAATTTCGAGGACGAAATTTTTATAAGGGGGAAGGAATGTAACATCCCAGATTTTTGAGCTATTAAATTGTGGACATTTAATTCATTTTAAATGTTCATTGAGGATTTTTGGTAATTTTGGAACAAAGAGAATTGGATTCAATTTATAAAAACAAGTTATAGATTTTAAAATATAATAATTCGATTGAAATTGAATAATAATTAAATATTCGAAATTGGGATAAAAGGTGAATTTGGGGTAAATGATTATAAAAATGGTGTTTAAATGTATTTTTAGGTTCGATTGGTTATAAATAATATTATTGGATTTTTCGATGAATTTTAAAGTTGATAAATTAATATTTGGAATTTTATATTAATTTAAAAATGAATTTAATATTATTAAAATTCAATTAATCAGATTTTAGTCTGAAATGAGCCAGAATGATTTTTAATGTGATTATAAATTTTATATGATTTATTGTTAAGTTATTAAAATTTTAAAAGTGAAAATTTTAAGCGTTTCTGATAATTTCAGAAAATCGCCTGATTTAATAGACGAGTAAAATAGCCTTCCGGGGCACAGTCTCGGAATTCGACGAAACCAGTTTCATTGGATCCGTAATAGTTAGTTATTATCGGATTTCAATTTTCGAAGCAATCGGAGTTGTCGTGTGACCGTGGCAGCTCGAAACGCATCGAAATCGATTTAACCGATTTAATTTTAAATTGATCGTTTAATTTCGTATCTCGTACATACGATCAAATTAGCTAACGAAACCTGTTCCATTGTGTCCGGAACGCGGAAAAACCCTAGAATCGCCTGTCGGAACGCGTAGTTTGGAGGTCGTTTGCGTAAACTGTCGATTTGAGAAATTTTATTAATTTAATAATATTAAAAACAATTATATATACGTTTAAAACTAACGAAACCCTAATCTTTCTTTCTCAGCCGCCACGAGTGTTTTAATGGCCGAGAAACAACGTCGTTCATCTCAAATTTTCGATCAATCCACTCGTTAATCTCGAGAATTTTCAACTGGAGAATCGAAGAACTAGGCGAGTTCTTCGAAGTGAACGGTCAAGATCGTATTTCGTGGAGCGTAGGGGGCAGTAGGGTGACGCGTTCGCCACGCGTTTGATGGTTGCCGTGACGCCTAGAGATAGCCGAGCTGCAAGGGGATCTGGTCGAAGGTGGAGGTTGTGAAGGGCTTCACGTTGGCGTCGCCTGATCGTTGTTTCGTCGAGGGTGGAAGGCGCGGTTGTCAACCCTAGTTCGCGTGTTTGGGTTCGGTTGTTTCGTGATACTGGGATGAAGCTTCGCGTGGGAGAAGAACAGGAAGTGGGCCGCGTTTTTCTGGTTTGTAAAAAAAAAAAAAAATTGTTTCAAATCGATTTCAAACTTTGTAAATTCATAACGAGTTCATACGTTATCAGATTGAGGCGATTTTGGAAGCGTTGGAATCGCAGGAACGCGTGCTACGTGATGGCGCAGATCCGGAGTCATTCCGGGCAAGTAGGAATTTGGGTTAAATCGGACGTCGTCCGGTTTAATTTAAATTTCGAACGCTCGCCGAAACCCAAGGTGAGTTATTCTCACTCACATCTGGATGCTAGACATTATAAATAATTGATATTTAAATATCTGTGTGGATGGTTGATTATATCAGTGATTATCAGTCTGGATTGATATTTATTTTGTGATGTGCTAATATCTGTGGATGCAGGAAAAAAACAGGTTGGAGGGATCCAACTGGATTCCTCACAATGTAGCAATTATTTTATAATTGATAGTGATACCTGTTTATATGTTGTGATTGATAAAATCTGGAATTTTAAATTGTTCTGTGAAATTGTTGTATAAATTATAATTCCAGAATTAAATTATAAATGAATAGATTGGGGATTTAAAAAGAAATCAAAGAAATTGATAAATAAAGAATTTAAGGGATAATAAAATTAGAATCTGTTTTGGAATGGAAAATGTAAATTGGTAAATTGGGATTTTAAATATTGGGGAAAAATTTATCAATCATTAAATGTGAAATATAAATTTTCTGGAAATGAATTCTATGAAATTATAAATTGAGTAAAATAACAGTGGTTTATTTTAATGATGAATAGTGATATCCGGAAAAGTAAAATATGTTAAAATGAAGCTTTCGAATATAAATTAATCGTTTTAATTGTAAATACAATATTTTGGAAAGCCGTTTTCTCCATTAGGATTTTATTTAAGTAGATTGAAAATATGGTTTTCAATTAAGAATTCTCTAAGTTTACGTTACTTAAAAATGTTTTAATCTGTATTTTAAATTGAATTTCCGGATATGGGAATTGAGTTTGAACTTCGGATGAAGTTATAGATAAGTATGGAATTGGGAATTTATGTTGTAAGCATAAATTGAATTTGAAATAAATCGTTTGGATTTATATAGAGGATACTTTGGAATGTTGAACGGGATAGTGTTTCTCTAGGAAAACCAAGTTAAAGTTTTAAAGGTTTCTATTTAATTAAAAGTTAAAGTTTAAATTGTTTAAAGAGTATTTTTAAGAAATTATTATTTTAAAAGGAGAAGTTAGTAAATTTGCTTTTAAAATTATTTGTTTAAGTTATTGGGAAGTTAGTATTATCTTTTAAACTCTACCTATATATTTAGTAAATCAAACCCTTATTTAAATCGAGTTTAGATCTTATTAAATATATTATTTAAACTAGTTTGGAATTTATCTTTTCTATGTAAAGGTTTAAAAATTTATATTTTGAGTAAATAAATAGAAGTAATTTTCATATTTTAAAGAATATTTCGGTAAAAGTATTTTTAACTGTTTTAAATGCAAATTGTTTTATACTTGGTTATTCCCGATGGGAATAAAGGGTAAAGGATTTACCTTGTAAAGGAAGAGTTTTGGAAAATTGTTTCCAAACGAGTTTTGAAAATGTGAAAATATATCTTTGAAAGATATTAGAAGAAAATAAATAATATGGAGATTATTTATTGTGTGATGGATGTGTATGGATGTTTGTGAACATTAATTGATAGTTAAATCACCGACTATCAATATTGGCCAAATGCGCTGATCGTTTCGAAGAGACCGGGATCGAGTTTCCGTATACCGGGATTCTAGGTCTGGGGACTCGAAAACCACTTCGATCCGGTTTGTACGTTTCGCGAAAACGATTTCGGAGTCGAAGATGGAGCAGTGAAGTGCAAGGGCTAGTCGCTACTAATCCTGAGGATATTTCCAAAATGGATGTAGTAGGGGTAGTGCCTTCGGTTCCGTTCGGACCCGGGACGGACTTGTATGGACGAATGCTTTCGTGACGTCGTCAGGTGGACGATGGGCATTCTAAGTGAAATGTTCTGTAAAGGTATCGTTTAGCCTCAAGCCTCATCAACCGGGAATGACTGAAAATCAGGGGTTATGCAGCAAGGCTTCGTGGGTAGCCCCCACTTGAGAGTAAGGTCATCCCTGTCTAGATGTCCCTTTTTATTTCGGCTTAGTGGTGCGGTTGCTGATCACAACCGTGGGGTGATTTTACTTGGAATTATCCAGTAAGGGATGATTCCGGTCTTGTGTTGCAGGGGAGTGGGCGTACTCCTCGGTACTGTGATCTAGGCCACGTACTGTGACAGGTGGTACCCCAGTGCCTAGTCATTCGTTGGAAATCCATTTTTCCTACGTGCCTTGTACGAGTTTTGTTTGTATACCTAGTATGCTGGAATTTAATCATGTAACAATTTCAGCTATTTTATAAGTATTTGTAAATAGACACTATTATAATATCAGAGGATTTTTATAAAAGTGTTTAGCTATCGTAAGGTAAAAACCCGGCATGTTTATTTGTGGCGTGGTCTTACGAGATGCTTTTGTTTTTAAAGAATTTTGAAACTCTAATAATCAGTTTGGATGTATTTATGATGCGCTGGTATTCCAGACTGACTCGGGTGTTATTTTATTATAATGCTCGGGTCAGACCGAGTATTTTCAGGATAGGTTGCTATGGAGCTCAGGAGAGGAGCTGGAGTCCGAGACGTATTTCTCGTACTTGTATTATTCCGCTGCTGTGATTGTTGTATTGACTGATTGATTGGATATTGATGATTGTATTGATATACTCTGATGATGATGTATTGTATATAAACATATATAGTTTCATTTTGTGTAAAGATCTGTTCTATATATTATATTTTATCCGCTGCGACTGTGAGGTTCTGATTTTGTTTAGTTTTTTTCTTCTTCTATCTACTTTCTTTCTTTCCTACAATCTGTTTTTTTCGGCGTTCGATCGTCGGCATATTATACTGTTGAGTATTTTGTGTCGATTTTCGAGGGCTGAGAAGGGCGGGTCGTGACAGGCACTAAGTCCTAATGAAGGCAGCCAGTTTACAAGTTGATTTTTCTTAAAATTGTATTTTCATATGTGGTTGTCTTTCTTTGATTTTAGAGATGAAAATGCTTTGATCTTTAGTTGGTTGTTCTGCTTGTTTTTCTTATATGAAAGTTCTAAGTATTATTAGTATACATGTTTTAAAAACCCAGATCTCCCTGATATGTTAATATTTAGAAAAATAAGTAAATACCCAGAGAATCAAATGATGAATATAGGCAAGTAGTGTTGGTTTTGGCACAACCCAGAAAATATAAATATGTTGAGCTGCAATATACTTGTGTATAGGTGCTGAGGCTTGAGACAAAAAGGAATTAGGGGTGCAATAGGGTTGCCTATGTGCTGATGCTCCTGATTCAATAAATAGTCATAAACATAGCAAATAAATTTTGTGATTCAGTGAAACTTGGTCATTCTGAGTTTAACTTAAGCACAGATATTTGCAAAAAGAAAAAAAAAACTCTCTCAAAAAGCCATAAGCCAATGTTAGTTGTCTATACCCCTTTTAAAATGCAAGAATATATATATATATGCAGAATCTTATTTAATAGACACCTATGTGTAATTGCCTGTTTGTCTTTGTTTGGTTATGAATGATATGGAATGCCATGACATGAATGCTTGTTTTAGTGAAATGATTCACTGAATGGTTTAGTCATGAAAAATCAAAAGAGTTATTATTAACTTAAACTGATTAGGAAATGGGGTCAAGAGCACTGCAGGAATGACTTGTGTTCTTGAGCAATGCAAGTTGACACATGGCTTGTGTAGGTCCTGAGATCTTTGTGTAATGGAGTGATTTAGTTCATTACAATGTGTCTATTGATTCATAAAATTGCAGATGAGACCAAGATAGATAAATATATCAATGTAAGAAAATTTGATATAAGGAGGAACTAGAGTTTTCCTGGAATGAAATCTGAGTAGGGAATAAATGATTTGATTCATTTTGGTGATTTCCCTGTTTTGCATGGATGTTTATTTGATCTATGACTGAGTTGTATGAATGTATGACTATACCATTTCTTTTTAAGGTTTCTGGAAAGGAAGACTTAAGTGTGCACCTGCACACTGACACAGAACATGCACACCATGATTTATTTGTTTTCTAAAGGCAGGATATATATATATATATATATATATATATATATGTTTCAACTTTAACTTGATTTACATATTGTTTTAGTGGATTTTCTCATACCAGACATGTGTTTGACCCTAGTGTGCTAATGGCATATGGGGTGTCTCATTTAATATGGGGCAGCTTCAAATGCATTTTCAGGGACTGCAGCAACTAAGTAGGAGTGGGAGCAAGGCTTTGAGAAGAAGATTATAGCATGCTAATATTAGTTAGATAAGAGCTTAAAAGATAAAATCTGCATGTGTTGTTATTTTTAAATTATGACTTGTATTAAGTACTAAATGATGGATGGATATTTTGCTAAGTATTTTGCTAAGGAATTGACTTGTAACTGAGTTTAAAAAATTTGGATATTATCTGAAAAGTTAAAGAAGTTAATCTATGATTTTTGTATGTAAATCTAAGAAAGAATACTATGGTAAATGGGACGGTTATATTTTATAAATGTATTAGTCAATCTTGAGTCTTTGAAAAAGATTAAGTATTGGAAATCTGGATAGTGAGTCTCAATATACAATAAGGTATATTCTTTCATCATGATATATGCATATAAGAGTCTAAAGGCACAGAGAAAATGTGTTATGTGTCCGCATATTTTGATAATCCAATTTGTACTATGCAAATGTTTTATACTTCACTCTTGAATAAAGGAAGAATCTGTATCTATAGGAGTTGAAAGTCATGTACAGGATAGTTTGTATATATGCAAGTTTAAACATGATTTGTTCAAATATTGCACATCAGTTACCTCTGCATTTTAACACAAAATCTGAACTCCTTTTACTCAAGCTATGTTCAAATGCATTTTAAAACCCTATGGCTTATACCAGAATAAAGAGTTTGGCTGAACCATGTTTGGATACCCAGGTTCTTAGGAAACACATTCATGGTTGCATTTGATTTAGCTTAGTATCCTGGCACCAAAGAATTAAGTTTTTGGAATATGATATCTCACTCAAAAATATTCTAGAAAAGAGTTGGTACTATAGACAGATTTTAAAGAAAATCAAACATAGATAATGATATAAACTTATATCATTTTTCAGAGCATAAACACTACACCATCAATTTAAAGGCAATCATAACACAATTATAATGTTTTTAGGAATTACACTTCATTGAGAATACAGCAAGTAATCAAGGGTTAAAAATCATATTGTTAGCTATATGGATGGAATTTTAGTGTATGAATTAAATTGAACTATAGATGGATTGATTAAATTTAATCAATCAAATTATCCTCTTGTTTGCCATAACTCTGATTAAACAAGAGAGGCACATGCATCTTCATATGTGTGTGCATATCTTTGTGAATACACTGATATATCTATATTAGTAAAGATTTTGATCCTGGATAAGTTGTTTATTTGATAAAATGAAAAATGACTCTAGGCTTTAGAAATATATATATATATATATATATATATATATATATCTATGTAAAAAAAAATCCTTACAAATTAAGGTATAAAAGAGAGGGTCATTTCATTTGGTATCAGAGCTATGTTAATAAAACATAGTTGAAAAAAATTGAAATCAACTTCTTCTTTGAAACTAAAAACTTAAGGAACAAAATATAAGTAAAATATCTTGTAGGGATTGATCACAGGATGATTAAGTCTGAGTTAGAAAAAAAAAACTAACCAGCTATGTAAATTATTATTAGCAAACTATGGTAGGAAGACCACCAAATCAGGGAGCAGGATCCTCTAATGCACCACCAATGGTCAATCTACAAGATTTGGTGAGAGCATTTAGGGATGGGGCAGGACAAAGGCAAGAAAATCTCCATGAAGAGCTCTCAAAATTACTCAAGACTTATACTCATTTAGGAGGCAAAAGCTTTGGAGGGATAGAAAGTGTTATGGAAATTCAAGCATGGTTGAGAAAATTGGATAGGATTTTCAATGACATGCAGCTTGATGATCAAAGGAAGAGGCAAGTGGCTTCAAGACAGCTGAAAGGAGTAGCTTTAAGCTGGTGGGAAGTAATCATTACAGGGAGAAATGAGAATGAAATCACTTGGAATCAATTCAAGGAGATGTTGGAAGCAAGATTTGTACCAGCATCAGCTAAGACCACTTTAGTAGAAGAATTTATTAGACTCAGGCAAGGAACTTTGAATGTCACTGAATACACTCAAAAGTTTGAGGGGCTTTCCACATATGGAGCAATGCTAGTGGCAGATCAAGCATCCAAAAATGATAGATACATTAAAGGTTGAACCCAGGACTTAGCAGAGCCATGTTACCTTATGCTGACAGGACTTTTGATCAAGTAATAGACTTGGCTTTGAGATTAGAGCAGCATGACAAGGAAAGGGAGAAGTTCAGAAATTTTAAGAATAATAACACTGTTGGGTATGTTTTCACTAGACCTGTATCACCGAACCAAGATGAGGGAAGCCTACAGCCGAACCAACTCTGCTTCCACCAACAGCCGGACCACCTCCACTTCCCTGTACAGCCGAACCAACTCTACTTCCATCAACAGCCGGACTAACTCCACTTCCCTGCATAGCCGAACCAACTCCTTCCCCTGCCTACCGAACCGAAGCTGCTCCACCGAACCAAGGTCCTACCGAACCAAGTCCTCACCGAACCAAAACCCCATCCACTCACAACCGGACCAAGGTGTACCGGATCAACACAGCCAGGCCAGATCGCATCAGCCCAGGCCCACCAGCAGCTATGTACATCCAAGACCCCTGCCCCCAGCCTCATTCTATAAATAGAGGGGCAGGGGTACAACAATAGGGGACAAGTTTGAGAGCTCAAGCACGGATAGAACTTTCAAACAACTTTCATATACTTGTATCAAAGCTTTGTACTTGTAATCTGAACAGTAAAGGAGAATAACATATAAAGTGGACGTAGGCACGTTCTGGCCGAACCAGTATAAATCTGCATGTCTTTTACAGTTTAGTCCTTGCTTTTCACATATTTGCATTAATCACCCAGATCACTAAAAACAACATAAAATCAACTAAATCATACGACTTGGAGGTGTTTGCCCATTTTTTGTGCAAACATTTTTGGTGCTTTCATTGAGAGACGCTGAACCCCGGACTTCGGCTTCTCCCACTTAACTTTCTTCCTATCAGCGTCACACATTGCTTGGAAGACATGCCTCCCAAGCAGAAGAAAGATGTCAACAAAGGAAAAAACATCGCAACCAGCAGTCTTCCAGATCCAGTGGTCACAGATCAAGTAAATCGTCCCATTCCAGCAGTAGTACCAAATGAAGGTCAGGCAAATCCGACAACCCCTGCTACAGAACAGCCGTCAGCAATTACTAGGGCAGATCTAGACAGGGTTGTGGCTGAAGTGACTAACCGCTTCACATCCTAGCAGGAAGCTTTGGTGGACCAACTCATGTCACGCTTAAGGGATGCTGAAGATTCCAACCACAACACCGAATTATGGGGTGAGTCCCAGTCCAGAGGATCTCAGAGACAACAAAGATCTTCCTTCTTCGAAGGAGCTAACGACAGAAGCGGCCATGGTAGGAGTCGAGACCGAGCTCAGCCCGAAGTTAGACCTGAGGAAACGCTTGGAACCAAACCCAACGGGGGAGGTACCGGGCGGAGGTCAACTGTAGCCGAGCCTGTCATACTGCCTAACCACGGGAACACCAGTGAACGGGGCCGAGCTAGAGTCCAGCCCGATGTTGGACCTGAGGAAGTGCTTAGATCAGAACCCAGCAGGGGAAGATCAAGGCAAGGGCCAACTGTAGCTGACCCTAGCATGCTCCCAGAAGACCAAAGACAGCCACTGGAAAATATCAGGAATGACAGACGATTCCATCCCTACAGGTCATCTGGACGGAATCAATCCCACAGAGTAGAACTGAACTCATTTCTATATGCTCCTAATTCTGATGAAAGGATGGCATGCTTGTTCAGAGAGTGCGTCCAACGGGATCAAAGAGATCGAGGGATAGGTGCTAGGGTAACCAGCCCCTTCGCCCACAATATCGAAATTTCCATCACCCCCCGAGAATGGAAAATGCCAACAATGGAACCTTACAAAGGAACCTCTGACCCCGTTGTACACTTACAGAGATACACACAGCATATGCTCATGAGTGGAGCAACAGAAGGAGTGCTGTGCAAATTCTTTCTACTATTCTTGGCAGATCTAGCTATCTCCTGGTTCTGCCATCTACCCCAAGGATCCATTAGCTCATGGGATATGTTGAAAGAAAAGTTCATCAGCCAGT
This sequence comes from Allium fistulosum, assembly GCA_030737815.1. Lineage (NCBI taxonomy): Eukaryota > Viridiplantae > Streptophyta > Magnoliopsida > Asparagales > Amaryllidaceae > Allium > Allium fistulosum. Next base: position 967,537,363 of record CM060908.1, on the reverse strand, counting down.
TCCGCATTCATGTGGAGCAGCCCAAGGACGCTTATTCCTTATCCAGTATCAAACAGAAACCTGGAGAGAAGCTGCAGCAATATCTAACCCGATTCAATGCCGCAGCGGCCGTAGTCCAAGATGCCGATGAGAAGCTTATCTTAATGGCCCTCTGTAGTGGTGTGCATCCGGATACTAAATTTGCTAGAAGATTGACAAAAGAAAAACCAGCTACTTTACCCGATTTCTTCCATGAAGCCGGGAAATATATGAGGCTTGAAGACGCTGCTACTGAGGGGCAGTCAGGGCAACAAAATAAGGCAGCTCACAGCAACACGCCCGCTGTAGCAAAGGACGTCCGAAGAAATGATTCTAGAGACAATGCTGGGGGCAAGAAGGGAGAAAAGCGCCTATATCGGCCAGGACCGAGATTCGACACTTACACCCCTTTGAATGAAACCGTCGAAAACATCTTCCTTGCCACCCAAGACGAAGTTAGATACAAACGCCCACCATACAAGAAGGAATCAGATAACGCACTTAAATCTGGAAAGTTCTGCCGTTTCCACGAATCTCATGGGCATGATACCAATGAATGCCATCATCTCCGGGACTTGATTGAAGAACACATCAGAAGGAAGAGACTGGAACGCTATGTAAAAGGTCAAAACAGGACTCCAGCTATTGCCAATGAGAACCCAAGGCTACCCTCCCCAGAGATAGGCAGAGGAAATCGCAACACTAGCGGCTCCAGTCAAGAGAAGATAGTGGTCCATACCATCTCAGGAGGACCACACATCGCCGACAGAAGCTGGGCAGAGATGGAAAGATATGGAAAGTCACTTAGAAACAGTGAAGACTGCGTTAATTTTGTTATAGAAGAGCGCCACCCGAAGCGGAAAGAGAGTGATGACATCACATTCAGTAGGCGTGATCTAGAGGGAAGGCAGTACCCTCACATGGATCCCATGGTTATCTCTGCCCGGCTCGGTCCAGCCGAAGTTTTCCGAATTCTACTAGACACTGGAAGCTCAGTAAATATCCTATTCAAGCATGCATTCGACAAATGAAACTGTCAATGAAGGATGTTTCTCCCTGCAATAAACCACTACACGGTTTCACGGTAGATGCGAAGATGCCCCTCGGACAACTGGACCTCTTCGTTGAAATAGGAAGTTATCCCCGCTCCGTTGTGCGGAAACAGACATTTGTGCTGATAGAAAACCACTCGGCCTACAACGCCTTCTTAGGAAGGCCAGCCTTGTCTGACTTCCAAATTGTCCTGGCCCCATGGTGCCTGAAGATGAAAATTCCAACGGACAATGGAATAGGGGAAGTAGAAGGAGACCAGGACGTTGCTCGAGACTGCTATGTAACTGAACTTTGCAACAACCACAGGAAGGATAAAGGGAAGAGTGTAGAGATTGCCCTCTGCACAAAAAGTTTGGAAGCATAGCAACTAAAGAAAGCCCTTCCTCTTCGATATACCAGCGACCCTTTCAATGAATTAGACCCCAGGGACAAAGAGGAGGAGGGCACCGCCGAGCCTGCAGAGGCTATGGAATTTGTATCTGTAGACCGACTTGACTCGAGTAGACTATTGAAAGTCGGGTCCCAACTAAAAGCAGAATTGAAGGAACAACTCATTGATTTTCTCCGCCACAACTTGGATGTATTTGCATGGTCACACGCTGACATGACCGGAATCTCCCCTGACATAGCATGCCACGTACTAAACATTGATCCTACCAAGGTGCCAGTAAAACAGAAAAAGAGAAGTATGGGGGCAGAACGATCAGCAGCCCTCGATGAAGAAGTAAAGAACCTACTTGCCAATGACTTCATACGAGAAGCCATCTACCCAGAGTGGATCGTCAACCCGGTGCTGGTAAAGAAGGCTAATGGGAAGTGGCGAACATGCATTGACTTCTCCAACTTAAATGACGCATGCCCGAAGGATTGCTTCCCACTTCCCCGAATCGATCAACTTGTGGACAGCACAGCCGGGTACAAACTCTTATCTTTTATGGACTCATACTCAGGATATAACCAAATTCCTATGCATGCTCCCGATCAAGACCACACTAGGTTCATCACTGATTGGGGATTGTACTGCTACAAGGTAATGCCTTTCGGACTTAAAAACGCAGGGGCCACCTATCAGCGCCTCATCAACAAGATGTTTGCGGGGCTAATAGGACAAACTATGGAAGTTTATGTGGATGACATGCTGGTAAAGTCAAGGGGAGCCGACAATCACGTAAGCCACCTGGATGAAATGTTTCAAGTACTTCATCAATATGGAATGAAGCTGAATCCTCTAAAGTGCTCCTTCGGAGTATCATCAGGAAAGTTTCTAGGATTCATCGTCCATGCTAGAGGAATTGAAGCAAACCCTGAACAAGTCCGAGCTCTGAAAGATATCAGGATACCTTCTACCCGAAAGGAAATGCAAAGCCTAAATGGGAAGGTGGCCGCCTTGAGCAGATTCATCTCTAAAGCGACCGACAAATGCATCCCCTTCTTCGAAGCTCTAAAGAAAGAGAAAGGAAAATTCGAATGGACTGATGAATGCTTAACAGCTTTCCATAACTTAATCGAACACCTCCAGAGACCACCGGTACTCTCAACTCCGAACAAAGGCGAAGAGCTATACCTATACCTTGCTGTGTCATCCCATGCTCTAAGCGTCGCATTGGTTAGAGAAGACGAACGCACGCAGCGGCCAGTATACTTTGTAAGCAAGAGGTTTACAAGGGCGGAAGCCAGATATCCCAAACTTGAGAAACTAGCATACTGTTTGCTAATCACATCACGGAAACTGCGTCACTACTTCCAGTCCCATTCCATCATAGTTCTGACCGATCAACCACTGAGGCAGGTACTCCATCGTCCCGACACTTCTGGGCGACTACTTAAATGGTGCATTGAACTAAGTCAATATGATATCACCTACCATTCTCGCACCTCCATCAAGGGACAAGCCATGGCCGATTTCATTGCCGAATTCACTACCAACGAAGGTAAGGAGCAATCGGAAATAGCAGAAGACATCAAGTGGAATCTCTTTGTGGATGGTGCGTCAAACGAACAAGGCTCGGGGGCAGGTGTGGTGATAATCACTCCTAGGGGAAATATGCTACACTATGCTATAAGGTTGGAATTTTCTGCCACCAAGAACGATGCAGAGTATGAAGCAGTGATAGCTGGATTAGAACTTGCCTTTGAAATCGGAGCCAATTCTTTGTGTCTTCATAGCGATTCTCAACTTATTGTAAATCAAATACTCGGAGAATTTCAGGCTCGAGAAGAACGACTCATAGCATATTTAAAGAAGACCAAGTTGCTTCTCAATCGATTGGATCACTACTTAATCAAACACATCCCTCGGGAAGAGAACCAAGAGGCCGACGAATTGGCAAAGCAAGCTAGCATGAGAGACGGCGCTATTTCCGGAGCAGTAGCCATCTCAAAGCAACTGACCCCAAGTTTTGAGCAAGTGAATCTGATAGCTGCAACCGAAGAAGCAACTTGGATGACTCCCATCCAAGACTACTTACAAAGTGGCACACTACCCAACGGGCGTAATAAAGTCAAGAAAATCTTGAGGAAAGCTTCCCGTTACAAAATACAAGAGGGCATCCTCTATCGGCGCGGCTTCTCTAACCCCTTATTAAGGTGTGTCGCTGGAAGGGAAGCCAAGGAAATCTTATCCAACATCCATCAAGGAAGCTGTGGAGATCACACTGGAGGGTAGACTTTGGCAAAAAAGATACTCCGATATGGATATTTCTGGCCCACCTTAAGCAAGGACGCCTTAGATTTCATCAGGAAATGTGACAGATGTCAGAAATTTGCTAAGATTCCGCGGCTAGCAACGACTGAGATTACTCAAATGACCAGCCCTTGGCCCTTTGCAGTATGGGGAATTGACTTGATTAGCGAACTGCCAATGGGCTGAGGCGAGGCCAATTATGCTATAGTGGCAGTCGACTATTTCACCAAATGGGTGGAAGAAGAACCCCTAAATAAAGTATCTTCAACAAAAGTTATTAACTTCTTGATCAAAAATGTTCTGTGCAGGTACAGAGTCCGATTCAAAATCATATCAGACAATGGACTTCAGTTTGACAGCGAGGAGTTCGCCAACTGGTGCCAAGAGCACGGAATTCAAAAAAGCTTCTCATCCGTAGCTTACCCCCAGGCAAACGGACAAGTCGAAGCCGTCAACAAAATTCTCAAAACTCTAATTAAAAAGAAACTCGAAAAGTAAAAAGGCGCTTGGGTGGATGAACTTCCTACGGCACTGTGGGCCTAACGCACATCTTTCAGAACATCAACGGGGCATACTCCTTTCTCTTTGGCATACGGATCAGAGGCTATGCTCCCAGTTGAAACTATAGTGCCTTCCCACCGTAGGATCCACTATAACCCAGAGGAAAACGAAGAACTACTCCACATGTCTTTGGATCTAATTGAAGAGAGAAGAAACGACGCAACACTCAAAACATTAGCTCACAAGCAAAAAGTGGCAGCGCAATACAACTCCAAAGTCAAGCATCGTAGCTTACAAGAGGGAGATCTTGTCCTCAAGCGAATCTTCCCGCGCACCGGAGCACTAGATCCAATCTGGGACGGACCATATGTAATTCATAAAGATCTCCGCAATGGAGCTTATATTTTGTCAACAGTGGACGGGGAGGTGTTCCAGAAGGCATGGAACATCCAACACCTTCGTCGATACTTTTCTTAACTTGTACTGCCCATATAAAGTGAATTAACAAAGAGAATCAGTGGACGTAGGCATTTTCGTGCCGAACCACTTTAAAAAACTTGTCACTTTTTAACTTGTTCCTTTATATCTTGGCTGCTTGTTAACTTTATCCTTTTCTGTTGAACAAAATCCTGTGTAATGACATTTCCACCTGGACAAGACCTAACAGGTACTATACGAATTTATGCCCTCACCAATGAGGCACTTTTGCTCCGGCATCCCTTTGCTGCGGGTTAACTCATTGCTCGTGACGGCCCTCAAAGCCAACTGTAATGAGCCGATTATAAGCCACCAAGAAGGCCGACTATAGCCAAGGCAGCTCATTACGGCGTTCGGCTCGCCGGCAACTGTGAACCTACTTTAAGCCCCAACATAAGGTATGGCCAGCCAGGGGTAGTTCACGGTTGACGATCGGCACCCACGCTAGCCGGCCACAGTAAATCGAATAATGCCCACGATTATGGGCCATAATGGCCCGGGTAGTTACTGTGCGCGATCTCGGCTCTGATGCGTCTTAAGTACGGCTGTGGTAAAAAATATTAACTCCCCGCGGAAGCGTAAGATGGGTGGCAAATGTCTCCAAGACCCACAGCTAGGGAAAGTGACTACAAAGCCCGTTTGCCACGAACTTAAGCACATCGAAGGCCTTCCATGATTGGAAGTTTTACTTTATCTCATATTTCAATTTTATTTAAAAGACTTTTCTCCTATCCTCTATAACGATCCCTAAAGTACAGGACACAGAATAGGAGACATTTGCTAATGGGGGTGGGAACTCACAATGGGACACTAGGCCGCTTTCCATACTCGGTCATACAAGATATTCAAAAGCTGCCGTTTAAAATTAGAACATGAAAGGAGGTATTTTCTTCTTTTGTGTACAAATACATGGCTATAATTTATTCATACATCACACTAGCATTGCAAGGCATGAAATTATGTTTTTAGTGAGAACTTGACATCAAAGACAATTGAATTACAAGCACACACACAACTATATTTCTCACACAACGTGTCAAAATAGCAAAAACATTCAAAAACGGCAAAATCAGCTTAAGTTTAAAAATTACACGTCAAGAATAATGTTGTTTATTACAAGTAGCATAATTACAACCAAAAAGTTACATTACTGTTTTGGGACTAACATATACAACAATGTCAAGTCCACAAAAAGATATCCAGGTCAAGTCAAGGAGCCGGCTGCATCAGAGCTTTACCCGTGTCCTGTTGCCCACTTGTCCGGTCAAAGAAAGAATTCATTAGTGATAAGCAACCAAGTTAATGGAAAGACTAGGAGGGAAGACTTACCAGCGCCTGCTTCCTGACCATCCTGATCATCATCCTCTACTTGCACACCTGCCTCCTCAGCAGCAAGCAGTCGCATACCCTCCTTCACCGCCACCTTCTCCTCCTTGGTAAACTGGGAAGTGACCACATCCATTCCGAAGACCGCACCACCCTCTTTATCCGCATCAGCCCTAGCCTCCTCCAGATCCCTGAGATAAATCCTGGCCATAACTCGAGGGTAATCATCCATCCAGTATAAGTTACCCTGTTTCCAAGTGCGGAAATACATATCCTGGAGCATCTCATCCATCATCCCCTCGTTTTCCTCAAGCTCCCTCATTCGGGCCTCAGAAGCACGCAGCTTTGCAACGGCATCATCCCTCTCCGATCGATATCGTGAGCGGTCAGCCTGAAGGGATATCCTCATCGCTTCCATCTCCTCCTTCAACCTGGACTGAGCAAGCTCCGCGGCCTCGAGTCTCCCCGATAATTCCTGTACCCGCTCGAGGTCCGCTTGTCGAACCTCATCCACCATCGCAATGGCCATGTCAATCCGCTCCTTGAAGGCTGCCTCCATTTTTCGCAACTCTGGCCTGCTGGCCTCTTCCATAGTCTTCTTCAGTTGCCTGGATGCGGCCTCGTGCTAAGAAATTTGAATGGCTTGATCGGCAAGTTGCTTAGCCTGGTCGGAAACCATTACCCGTAACTGAATGTTCGCACTCCCAATTTCCTCCCCGGCCTTGACTAGTCGAGCATGATGCCCCATCAATTTCCTGGTCTCCTCGGCAACCCGGTCAATGTTTGCCTTAGCTTCATCCCCCAGAGTTACAACCCGGGTGGTAAGCAAATCAAGGTCCAGGGACTTAGCTTCGTCAAGCACTCGTACCATAGGATTGCGAGGGAGAAGGTGCTCACCAGTAGCCTCATCGAAGGAGATGTCATGAGAGGCTGGGTCCAGGTCTGGATGACCCGCAAACGGATTACAAACCAAGCCAGGGTGATCTATCGGGGTGAAGGTTGGATTCTCAGACGGATGTGGGGAAGGCATAAACTCAGTATCATCCTCCGTAATATCATGAATAGGCTGGAGTGGGGCCGGAGGGCCAGGAAGAGATTCAAACGAAGATCGACTCCTCTTCCTCTTTTGTATATCTTCTTCAATAACTCCAAGAAGAGGATGATAGCCGACTACGTCTCCAGGGCGGTTAGTAGGAGGCTTCGGTTTGGCAGAAGCTTTGAGAAGTCTGAATTGTTCAAGCCTGTGCCGAAGATCTGAGGCCTTGGCCGTTTTGCCCGCTCCTGAAATGAAAACCAAGTGTCACCAGCATGCATTGAGCCATCGTTCAAGAATTAAAAAGAATAAAGAGAAATTCACCTTGAATCGCAGAAGTCGCCTCCGTAGAAGCGCTCTTGGAAGATAAATCAGTGCCAGTCCCGGCCTTACCAGCTTTCTTGGGCTTCTCCGCCAAGGCCGGTCCTTCCTCCAACTCTTCGAAGGCTTGGTGGAGAGCGTCATTCGTCCACTCTTGAATCACGCCTGCCTGCCCAGGAGGCAAAGCCGCGGTGCCATCACCACCCTGTCCTTCGCCACCATCATCGCCGTGACGATCACCGTCACCTTCTTTACCACTTCCGCTCTCCGCCTCACCTCCTTCATCCTCGTCTCTTTCCTCCTCCACTTTTTCCTCCTCCAGAACATCTGGACATGTGATAGGGGAGGGTCCATCTGACTTCTTGAGTTTCTCCCCCCAGCAACTGGGTGTATCGAGAAGGGTCTCATTTTGCTACTCTTCGCCGTAGCCCCTCCTTTTGGCAGCCCTCTCCTCCACCGTGTCTCTCTGCTTGACCACGGACTGATGTGGTAGAATAAGGTTGTGCCCCAGAAGTGTAGCGTTCCTGATCAAGTAAGAAGCCGACCTATCCCTTCCTGTAATGGCCTCTATTTCCACAGCCATCTGAACCAGGCGATCGTTTTCCACGACCGCAAAGCCACCTGTCGCTAGCAAGAAATAAAAGCACATAAGAAGAAGCATTGCAGTCAGAACGAAAATCATAAATAAGCTTCAACTTACAGCCAGAGGTGAAGCGACGGATGGAAACAGAGTCATCCTTGATGAAAAACCATTCTTTCTTGAACATGCTGAACTTCGAATATAAGTCCAGGACCGGCTTGAAAGATACGGCTGATTCCAAGCTGATGTATGGAGACCCCTTCTTATAGCCTCTCAAATTGTACAAATATCGGATCTCCCGGTTGGAGGGAGGACGCCCGTATCTCCTCTGGAAAATGACAAACAGGCTCACCAGGATGGCGTAGGAGTTAGGCTGAAGCTGAAATGGAGCCACCTTCAAGTAGGTGATGAAGCTGATTATCCAAGCATTGATCGGGGGAATGGCTCCACACATACAATGGTACCTACTATAAGCGAAATATCCTTCGGGGGATAATATGGCATCACTCCCTCCCCCGGTAATAACATGCGAGCTTTGTCAATCCCAAAGGAGCGAGAAATAACATCAAGCTGCCCGCCTTTGAGAGAGCTAGGGAAACAGTCAGGAGGTGAGTTCAGAAGCTCCTGAGGGCCGTATGCATCTACTAGTGACCTTGGGGTGGGCCCATGACGTCCCGATCCTGACTGAGCCTGGGGCACTACAGAAGGATCTTCTCTGTCTTGGGATTTCTTCTTTTCTGATTGGGTTTCAACTTTGTGAAACATTATCTGCGATAGGAGAAAACACGTTATTAGAACAAGGAGGGCGGAGACACAAACAAGCAAGTACATACGGCATGGAATATCATTCACATAAAAGCCCGATCGTTAATTTGAGACTAAAGTTCATCCGGTACTCAAGTTCGTTTGGCACTCAAGTTCATCCGACTCGCAAGTTCATCCGGCACTCAAGTTCGTTCGGCACTCAAGTTCATCCGGCTTGCAAGTTCATCCGACATTCATATTCATCTGGTAGCTCAAGGCTCGAAGCTTCATCCGGCACTCATACTCCACGGATTTATTCGGTTGGTTCAAAACATAAAATTCATTCGGAAATTACCTGATTCGGTAGTCAAGTTTGATCCGGCAAGATGATTGATTCGGCAGAAAAAAATGATTCTGCTATCTCACTTGGTAGGGAATAACTAGAAGGTAATGCCCATACTTATAGGCAAATAGAAACGACTGGACCAACTGGTTCGGCACACAGGACCGGATGAGAATGTCCAAGCTAAAACAAAGCGCGGCATATACAGGCATATGCCCCGCTTTGGGGGGGCAAATGTTGGGTATGTTTTCACTAGACCGGTATCACCGAACCAAGATGAGTGAAGCCTACAGCCGAACCAATTCTCCCTCCACCAATAGCCGGACCAACTCCACTTCCCTGTACAGCCGAACCAACTCTGCTTCCACCAACAGCCGGACCAACTCCACTTCCCTGCATAACCGAACCAACTCCTTCCCCTGCCTACCGAACCGAAGCTGCTCCACCGAACCAAGGTCCTACCGAACCAAGTCCTCACCGAACCAAAACCCCATCCACTCACAACCGGACCAAGGCGTACCGGATCAACACTGCCAGGCCAGATCGCATCAGCCCAGGCCCACTAGCAGCTATATACATCCAAGACCCCTGCCCCAGCCTCACTCTATAAATAGAGGGACAGGGGTACAACAATGGGGGACAAGTTTGAGAGCTCAAGCACGGATAGAACTTTCAAACAACTTTCATATACTTGTATCAAAGCTTTGTACTTGTAATCTGAACAGTAAAGGAGAATAACATATAAAGTGGGCGTAGGCACGTTCTGGCCGAACCACTATAAATCTGCGTGTCTTTTACAGTTTAGTCCCTGCTTTTCACATATTTGCATTAATCACCCAGATCACTAAAAACAACATAAAATCAACTAAATCATACGACTTGGAGGTGTTTGCCCATTTTTTGTGCAAACAAACACTAAGAAGGGTAACGGGAGATATCACCCTTATGATAAGAAGAAAGAAGAGGCCAATAACAAAGGCACTAGGGATATCAAAGCTAAGGAAACCAAGAAGAAAATTGTGTGTCATCAATGTGGAAAGGAAGAACACATCAAACCAAGATGTCCAGAATTGAAAGGAGGAGCTTTCAAGTGCTATCTATGTGGGAAAGAGGGGCATATGAAGAGAAATTGTCCTGAGTATAAACAGCAAGGAAAATTGGCAAACTTGGAAGGCAAAGGTAAATGCACAGTGGAGATTAATGCTGAAAATCATAGTCAAGTGGAAGTTACATTATTTATTTGTACCATACCCATAGCAGTAGTATATGATACTGGGGCAACTCACTCTTTGATTTCTTATGAACTAGTTAAAATGCTAAAATTGAATTGCATATTGGTTGAAACCCCATTGCATATACAAAGTCCACTGGGGAGTTCTAGTGTTTTAAATATGATTTGTGTGGATGTGGAATTAAACATAGGAGGAGATACTTTTATTTCCAATTTATATGTTTTAAACTACCCAAACATAGGTGTTATATTAGGGGTAGACTGGTTATGGCAATTTAAAGCTATAATTAACTTGGATTCATCCACCATATCATTGCAAAACCTTAGAGGCTAGAGAATCATAATTTTGTGTGAAGTAGCTAAGGAAAGAAAATTGTATCATTTAATTGGCTTGGAAATTTTTTTCAGTGAACTTACTATTGAAGAAATTCCCATAGTCAATGAATACTTGGATGTGTTTGGGGAGGTTAAGGGTGTTCCAAACCATAGACCAGTGGAATTCCAAATTCATTTAGTTCCAGCAGCAAGCCCAGTGATTAAAAAGCCAACTAGAATGGGGCCAAATGAACTAAAAGAATTAAAGAAACAGTAAGAGGAATTAGAAGAAAAGGGTTTTATAAGACCAAGTAATTCTTGCTGGGGAGCACCAGTGGTATTTGTTAAGAAACAAGATGGTTCCTTAAGACTTTGTATAGATTATAGAGAATTGAACAAAGTAACTATTAAAAATAAATACCCATTGCCAAGAATAGATGATCTTTTTGATCAGTTAGCTGGGGCAAGAGTGTTTTCTAGACTAGATTTAGCATCTGGTTTTCATCAAATGAAGGTGGAGGAGTCAAGTATCAAGTACACTGCCTTTAACACTAGGTATGGGCTGTATGAATTTCTGGTTATGCCATTTGGCTTGACTAATGCATCATCATACTTTGTAGATTTAATGAACAGAACCTTTAAAGATTATTTAGACAAATTCGTGCTGATTTTTATAGATGACATTTTAATTTATTCCAAAACAGTGGAAGAACATAAAAGTCATTTGCATCTGGTTTTGTCTAGATTGAGGGAAAAAGATTTAAAGGAAAAATTTTCAAAATGTGCATTTTGGAAAGAGGAAGTACATTTCCTTGGCCATGTCATTTCTGCCAAAGGAATTTCTGTGAACCCCAATAAAGTAATAGCTATTCAAGCATGGAAGAGGCCTAGCACTGTGAGTGAAGTGAGATCATTTATGGGGATGGCAGGATATTATAGGAGATTTATAAAAGATTTTTCAAAAATTTCTACACCACTCACTAACCTAACCAGGAAAAATCAAGCTTTTGTTTGGTCAGAGAAGTGTGAGAAGTCTTTTGAACAGTTGAAGGAGGCATTGGTGAATGCTTCAATCTTGAAAGTACCCCAGGGAAATGAAGAATTAGTTGTATACACTGATGCTAGTGGGTTTGGCTTGGGTGCAATGTTGATGCAACAAGGCTAAGTCATTGCATATGCATCCAGACAACTCAAACCCCATGAAGTAAGGTATGCCATACATGATCTTGAATTAGCAGTTGTGATCTATGCTTTGAAACTTTGGAGACATTATTTGTTAGGAACTAAGTTTAAACTTTACAATGACCACAAGTCTTTAAAGTATTTATTTTCACAAAGATTTAAACATGAGGCAACATAGATGGGTGGAGTTCTTAGTTGCTTATGACTTGGACATACTCTATACACCAGGTAAAGCAAATAAAGTTGCAGATGCCTTGAGTAGACAACATGCTAAGTTAGCTATGTTGATGATGGAAGAATTTAAAGATTTGTCTATACTCACTGACTTGGAAATTGAAGCAAATAATAAGGTACAGATGGTACTAGTAGAAGGAGATAAGAGTAAAGGAAAATTGAGTTTAATGTCTCTGCAATCAGATTTAATTTTGAAGGTAGGAAAAATGCAAGAACAAGACACAAACTTATTGGAGAAGAAAATTCTCATATCAAAAGGGGAGGAAGTGACAAATTACCATATTGATAAAAATGGTTATTTAAGAAACCAGAATAGAATATGTGTTCCAGAAAAAATGGAGTAGAAGGAGGAAATATTGAATGAATATCATAGAAGTAAGTACTCCATACACCCAGGCAGTACAAAGATGTATCAAAATTTAAAAAGAGATTTTTGGTGGAAGGGAATGAAATCAGATGTAGCCAAATATATTGCAAGATGTATGACTTGCCAAGAAGTCAAGGCAGAAACACAAAAGCCATCAGGGTTGTTACAACCTCTTAGCATACCACAGTGGAAATAGGAAGATATATCTATGGATTTCATAGATGGACTGCCTAGATCTAAAAGAGGAAACACAAGTATATGTGTGATATTTTATAGGCTAACTAAAGTGGCACATTTCATCCCAGTCAAATCAGAAAGGAATGCACCAAAATTAGCACAAGTATTTATGAAGGAGGTGGTAAAATTGCATGGCATTCCCAAAACTATTGTGAGTGATAGGGATACCATCTTCACATCAAGGTTTTGGAAAAGTTTTCAAGAAGCCATGGGAAGTGAATTATGCTTAAGCACTGCCTACCATCCACAATCAGATGGGCAGACTGAGGTGGTGAACAAAGTTCTAGGGGACTTGTTAAGGGCATGTGCACTGGATTTTGGAGGCAACTGGGAAGACTATCTCCATTTATCTGAATTTACATACAATAACAGCTATCAAAGCACCATAGGGATGGCTCCATTTGAAGCCTTATATGGCAAGCCATGTTTGTCACCTGTATGTTGGGTAGAAGCAGGGGAAAGAGCTATTTTAGGGCCTGAGTACATACAAGAAACTAAAGAGAAAATTGAGTTGGTAAGGAGAAGAATGGCAGCAGCTCAAGATAGGCAAAAGAAATTTGCAGACATGAAAAGGAAGCAAGTGGAATATGAAGTAGGAAAATTTTTTTTCATCAAAATCTCACCTATGAAAAAAGTACTGAGGTTTGGGAAACAAGGCAAGTTAACCCCAAGATATATTGGGCCATACAAAATTCTGGAAAGAATTGGTTCCTTGGCATATAAGTTGGAATTACCAGAAAACATGCAAGGGATGCATGATGTTTTTCATGTATCACAATTGAGAAGGTGGGTCCATGACAAAGCAGAAATTCTTGAGACCCCAACCCAAGTGCAAATAAATCCTAATTTGATTTATGAAAAGGATCCAGTGGGAATTTTGGCAAAGGATGTGAAGAAGTTAAGGAATAAATCATTGAAACTTGTGAAGGTACAGTGGAGTCTTGATCCTAGTGATTGCACATGGGAATTAGAAGACAAAGTTAGGATGAACTACCCAAAGCTATTTTCAGATTAAAGGTAATTCTGATTTTTAATTTGCTTTCCTTTTGGATGCATGTATTTTTAGTTATTGTGATAGAACTAAAAATCTATTGGGTTGAGAATGTATTTTTTCTCTGAATTAAGTTTAAAATTGATTTAAGCTTAGGAAAATTATGGGACACAATTTATAAAAGGTGGGGTGTATGTAATGACCCAAGATTTTAGGAATTTATTTTTGAAAATATAAATAAGTTCAAAATAATTTTTAAACTAATTTTAAAAGAAAAGGGGGGAATTGATATGGCTTGATATGGTGTAACTATATGTGTGTAAATGTGTGCACAGGAAATACACATGAATAGAAGCTTAATTCCTGAATGTTATGAATGAACACATGTTGATGTCTATGGAAATATATATATATATATATATATATAAATAGATTAAATCCTTAACAGCTATATGCATAAATATATATATATATATATATGGATGCTACGGATTGTATTTGAGTGTACATGTGCATATGTGTTCTATAAAAATAATGTATAGATATATATAGGTGTAACTAATTATTTCTGTAAGACTTATATATACATATATGTATGCTAATCAAATACCAGAGTTCAAATCAGTAAAATAAAAATACACAAATATATTTTAAATTATAGGCAGAAAGAAAAGAATGAAGATATAAAAGGAGTAATCCTTTTATAAATAAATAAGGGAAGTACATGCTATTTAAGTGAAAGATAAAAATAGAAAAATAAGATAAAACAGAGATATACTTTGTATAGGCAGAATTAGGAAGAACACTTGATATATATATAATAACTAATGGAAATCAAGTCACACTTTTAGCATGATAGTAGACAAGAGGAAAATCATTTTCTGGAAAAGTAAAATTTCTGAAAATAACCAAAATGATAAAACCACTTTTCTCTTCAAAAACTTGAGCCGGGGAGGGTAAGATTTTGGGTTTAAACAAAATGCAAATGGCATGATTTCTGATGGGCAAAAATGACTTTAGCTAGCACCTTAAACCCTAAGAAGAACCCTGCATAAATAAGCAGTGATAAGAGGAACCTTCTCTTCTTCCCTGATAGCTCTTGAGAAAAAAAAATATATCATCTAAATATAAAACAAGTGAAGAAAAGGGTTTGAAGGCAGAAGCATATCAATCAACTGAGAAGTGAAAGAGAGCTAGGTGAGAAAACTCACTTAAAAATCTAAGGCATTAAGTCCTAATGAAGGCAGCCAGTTTACAAGTTGATTTTTCTTAAAAATGTATTTTCATATGTGGTTGTCTTTCTTTGATTTTAGAGATGAAAATGCTTTGATCTTTAGTTGGTTGTTCTGCTTGGTTTTCTTATATGAAAGTTCTAAGTATTATTAGTATACATGTTTTAAAAACCCAGATCTCTCTGATATGTTAATATTTAGAAAAATAAGTAAATACCCAGAGAATCAAATGATGAATATAAGGAAGTAGTGTTGGTTTTGGCACAACCCAGAAAATATAAATATGTTGAGCTACAATATACTTGTGTATAGGTGCTGAGGCTTGAGACAAAAAGGGATTAGGGGTGCAATAGGGTTGCCTATGTGCTGATGCTCCTAATTCAATAAATAGTCATATACATAGCAAATAAATTTTGTGATTCGGTGAAACTTGGTCATTCTGAGTTTAACTTAAGCACAGATATTTGCAAAAAGAAAAAAAAACTCTCTCAAAAAGCCATAAGCCAATGTTAGTTGTCTATACCCCTTTTAAAATGCAAGAATATATATATATACAGAATCTTATTTAATAGTCACCTATGTGTAATTGCCTGTTTATCTTTGTTTGGTTATGAATGATATGGAATGCCATGACATGAATGCTTGTTTTAGTGAAATGATTCACTGAATGGTTTAGTCATGAAAAATCAAAAGAGTTATTATTAACTTAAACTGACTAGGAAATGGGGTCAAGAGCACTGCAGGAATGACTTGTGTTCTTGAGCAATACAAGTTGACACATGGATTGTTTAAGCCATGAAATCTTTGTGTAATGGAGTGAATTAGTCCATTACAATGTGTCCATTGATTCATAAAATTGCAGAGGAGACCAAGATAGATAAATATATCAATGTAAGAAAATTTGATATAAGGAGGAACTAGAGTTTTCCTGGAATGAAATCTGTGTAGGGAATAAATGATTTGATTCATTTTGGTGATTTCCCTGTTTTGCATGGATGTTTATTTGATCTATGACTGAGTTGTATGAATGTATGACTGTACAATTTCTTTTTAAGGTTTTTGGAAAGGAAGACTTAAGTATGCACCTGCACACTGACACAGAACATGCACACCATGATTTATTTGTTTTCTTAAGGCAGGATATATATATATATACATGTTTCAACTTTAACTTGATTTACAAATTGTTTTAGTGGATTTTCTCATACCAGCCATGTGTCTGACCCTAGTGTGCTAATGGCATATGGGGTGTCTCATTTAATATGGGGCATGTAACAACCCGGGTTTTTCTACACGAAAAACCGGACCATTTTAGTTAAGAAGAAGAGGTAGAAGAAGAAAAATAGAAAACAACAGCAGAATCTCACATACGCAGCGGAATAAACTATAATAGGTAATAACAGATCTTTACACAATAAGAAATCTATATCTGTTTATATATATATCATCCCAATACATCATCAGAGTACATCACATCAATATCATACAACTGGACAGTAATCATAACTTGTCCTCACAATCTGAATACACAGCGGAATATATAACTCAAATACGAAAGTACGTATCGCCATCCAGCTCCACAGCATCATTTCCTGTAATTTATAATACTCGGTCTGACCCGAGCATCATATAAAACAATACCCGAGTCAGTCTGGAAAACCAGCGTGAGAAAATCACACTCAATTGATTTTTAAAGTTTCAAAATCCTTTTGAAAATAAAAGCATCTCGTAAGACCACGCCACAAATAAAACATGTCGGGTTTTTACCTTACGATAGCTAAAACACTTTATATCAAAATCCTCTGATATTATAATAGTGTCTACAGAAAGTAAAATATAATCTAGCTGAAATGCTTGCATCTCACATTTCAACAATAGTTGGGCACAATCAAAACCGTACAAGGCACGTAGGGAGAATGGATTTCCAACGAATGACTAGGCACTGGGGTACCACCTATCACAGTACGTGGCCTAGATCACAGTACCGAGGAGTACGCCCGCTCCCCTGCAACACAAGGCCGGAACCATCCCTTACTGGATGATCCCGAATAAAATCACCCCACGGTTGGGATCAGCAACCGCACCACTAAGCCGAAATAAAAAGGGACATCTAGACAGGGATGACCTTACCCTCCAGTGGAAGCTACCCACGAAGCCTTGCTGCATAACCCCTGATTTTCAGTCATTCCCGGTTGATGAGGTTCGAGGCTAAACGATACCTTTTAGAGAACATATCCCTTAGAATGCCCATCGTCCGCTGACGATGTTTCGCAAGCATTCGTCCATACCAGTCCGTCCTGGGTTTGAACGGAACCGAAGGCACTACTCCTACTACATCCATTTTGGAAATATCCTCAGGATTAGTAGCGACTAGCCCTTGCACTTCACAGCTCCAATCTTCGACTCCGAACACGTTACACGAAACGTACAAACCGGATCGAAGTGGTATTCGAGTCTCCAGACCTAGAATCCCGGTATACGGAAACTCGATCCCGGTCTCTTCGAAACGATCAACGCATTGGCCAATATTGATAGTCGGTTATTTCACTATCAATTAACATCCACAAGCAATCATCACACAATAAATAATTTCCCACATTATTATTTTATTTGCCCAAATATCTTTCCAAGATATATTTCCAAATTTTCAAACTCCTTTTGAAAACAATTTCAAACAGTTTCCGCTTACGGAATACATTTCCAAATATTTATTTCTCTTCTGAAACACCAAGTACAAAACACTTAGATTTTTAAATAATCTTAAAAACACTTTATTTTAAATATATCTTATAACATTGAAATTTAAACTACTTTAATACTTTATTAAAAATATATACTTTAAAATAAACCACTTTATAAATATAAACTAAATTTCTCCTTTTAAAACATAATAGCAAATCACTTTTATACAATTACTACAATAATATATTTTTGAAAATACTTACTTTAAAAAGTTAACATTTAAAAATAATCAATTTTCTAAAACATGCTTTTTAAAACATATTAAAACTTTTAACTTATATTTAAAACTACCTTGAAAACGTACTTGGCTATCCAGAGAAATACACTTCTCATTTCCATCCTTTAAAAATAAATCAACATTTATTTTAAACAAATTCATATCCCTTTATAAATTCCCACCTTGAATTTATATTTTCTAATATCCACTGATATTTTATTTTACTTTATAAACCCAGTTTATATCTCCAAAATCTCACTTCTCTTTTAAAATTCCAATTTTAAACAACTAAATCAATTTCCAATTTTTTTCCCATTTACTTTACTTTACTTTGAAATAAATTTCCTTTACTACTTCATTTATTTCAAAATACATTAACTTTTAGATTTATTTCTTCATTTGAGTTAAAACCCTTTTCAACTGAAAATACCAATTTTAACTTCCAAAATTCCTTCTTTAGCCTTTAATTAAATTTAATCCTTACATTCAAAATAAATCCTTTATTCTTTAAATTTAATATCACTTTAGTTTAAAGTTAATATTTCCCTTGTTATTTCGAAATTCCCTTATTCCAATTCACTTGAATTATTTACTTAAATTTTACTCTTTTATTTCTTTCAAAATCTAATTCAATATATTTTGATAACTCCTTTTATTGAAATATTCAATCCAACCATATCATCCAATATCTCAATCATCAATAAAATCATCACAGGATATCAATATTCATAGAACAGAATATCAAATAATCTAAATAATTTTGAGGAATCCAGTTGGATCCCTCCAACCTGTTTCCCTGCATCCACAAACGTTAGCACAATACCAATTCCACTTCAAAGTGGAATATCGCGGTATATGGGATTTATATAAAATCATCTGCTATTATGCGGCGCATAGGGTCTCATCCGCTATATAAATGCGGGAATATCAACAACTCAAATATATACATATGCCAATATGTATATATTGCTATATATTACTATATATATAATATAGCATATTCAATCAATGCAATCATCCAATCAATTATTTAAATTTAACCATTTAAATTTAAAATAAAATTCAACTGAGTGAGATTAACTCACCTTTAATTCTGTTTTGCAGTCCACTTCAATCCTGATTTGATTTCCGGTTTTGACCTTGAATATCAATATATAGTTTATTAATATTTAAATTATTCGAATCCATCAATTTCACAGTCAATAAATTAGTCAACATTCTCCATAGTTTTAGACTACTAGTAATATTCTTATTTTGATATAACTCTATATAATCTTTCCGTATATATAATATTTAACAAGCTGACTACCCTTAAATTTTTATTCTACTGTTCATCTAATAATTTTTCCAATCTGCAAATACATTTTTATTGTTATTAAATCAAGTTAATATGATAAACGAATAGAATACCTCACAGCCCAGATCGAAACAACATCACAACCCCAGCTCGACCATCCCGCCGTGAATCGAGAAACCCAACACCCCAACATGCTGTCGTTTGTCGAAGTGCACGAACGCAGTCGCACCTAGCCTCGCGACTTCCTGCCCTAGCTAATCATCGAGCTCACCGCTATCGCTGATGTCGCCTGCCGCTCCACGTCGAGCCAAGCTCGAACGAAACTCCTCCATACGTAATCGCGAATCTCCTTCCATACAACCTAGTCACGAGAAACTTCAGGCGCCACGAATGAACGAGCCAGAGCTGCCGTTCCAGAAAACCCTAATTTCGATCGCCCATCACCTGCTCGTCGAACGACCACTCACCGCGAACTGTCAGAACCAAATCGCGCGCCCTTCGTCTCGATGAGGACGAGATCTCCACGGCCTTCGATTTCATTTGTTTGCCTAAGCTTGACTGGAAAATGGGATGAAAACTGAGCGGTGATTGATTTCGTTTTTGATTTCAATTGGAAGGAGTATAGGAGGCACGGGGTTCTTTTCTTTTGTCTTTTATTTCTTGAGAGAGGACGCGTGTTTATTAGGTAGGACACATGTGGACAGACAGCGTGATCCAGAAGGCTCGTAGCTGATGAAAAGAAGCGATAGATGTGAAATAAATTTTGGCTGTGATTAGATTTTCCTTCAGATTATGATATTTAAATTAAATCGATAATTATCGTTTAAGCGTTTATACCTCGTACGATCACACGTTAATTCCGAAAGCTACAAAATTTGAAATCCGGTAATAATTCAATATTACGGACCCAATGGAACTGGTTTCGTCGGATTCCGAGACTGTGCCTCGGACGGCTATTTTTAAATTCAATTTTCAACGATATATTTTTAAAACTGAATAAAACTCTTTAAAATTCCATTTTAAAAGTTCTATCATCTTCAGTATTAACAATATAAATTTTCTGAACCTTTGAACTATTTTTAACAGGCTTAAAATCGAGATTCCATATTTTACCCAATCCCGATAATTAAATTTAATAATTAATTATCCAAATAAATACTGTATATTTGAAATTAAAGTTAATAATTATCTTTTGAATATTTAAAATTAATTAAATATTCCTATTTCAAATGCTCAAAAATTCCGGGTCGTCACATTCCTCCCCCCTTAAAAGAATTTCGTCCCCGAAATTACCAGTTAAGAGAAATGATTCGATACCCGTTTTTTTTTCCCAATCCAAATAGTTTTAACAACTTTCCATAACAATCTTTTATTAATGATACACTAATCATCTTTTAACTTCCCAAACTTATTCATAAGTTCAACTCATACCACCTGCTTATCCATTCAAATTTAAATTTGAATTCAAATTTTAACTTATCAAAATTTTCCAAAATTTTTCTAACTCCCTAAATTTCCGAAAAATTTCGCCAGCGTCTCCTTTGCGCGGCTAGCTCGGTACTACTACAAAATGGCTCTACGGCCTCCCAATCTCAAAAAGAAAACAAAAAGCCAAGTGGCTGGATCAAAAACCCAATCAAATTTCATATAGAAATTCAAATACATACCTTTTGTCGGGCCATTAAATTTTATCTTCTAAAATCAAAAATCCCAATTATCCATTGCTTTTATACACCTGTATATCCTACTAAGCAATAATATCCAATCACAATTCCAAAGTCATTTTATCAACTTCTTTACAAATTTCCAATATTTGTTTTACTTATGCCCGTACGATGCACATATATCATCCGTACGCAATATCACATTCGATCGCTCAATCGATCACACAATTTCACTTCCGAACTAGTATCGTCCACCCGACTTCCTAGTGCGGACTCAGATCTGATTTCTTGATCAGAAACCGTCACTCTCCTTGCATAGCCACAAACTATGATAGAGAATATCCAGAATCAATCAACAATCCATATCCAGGTTCACCGTTGAAAATCGAGTGAAAAATCCTGATTCGGATCGATAAAACTATCTCGAAATTCTGTGTTCGAATCCGGATCAAATAGCTATGCGAATAAAATAATATACGTACACCTTACGTAATTAGCCTAATTGATTATTAGTTATATCAATTCTCCTTTATTCACATTCCTTTTTGATTGTTATCTCCTTATTCACAACTATCCCATTTCACAACTTCAGTTTTAGACTTCATTCAACTATTTACTTAGTATATATTTTTTTCCCAAAATTACTAAGTATATTTCCAATACAAATTTTCTTAAGAATTTCATTCTTCAATTCTTAAGTTCATATAAATTCTTTCTTATATTTATTTACTACTTCATTTCCAATTTTTTTCCTTAAATTCAATTCATCTCCAACTTCCAAAAATGAATTTTATTTAGCTCGAAAAAATCCAAGTTAATTCATTCAATAACTATTTCTCAACTTATTTAAACCACTCCTCTGTTTGAGTTCAGTTTCCATTCAACATTTACTTAAGTCAATAACTTAAGTTTATTTTCCATTTAACCAACCCTTTAAAATTTTATTTCCATCTTTCATTTGATTCTTATTTAATCAAATTCCATCCATTTATTTATTAATAACCAGGCCCTTTCCAATTTATTTTCACTTATTCGGATTCCATTCGAAATCCAAACCATTACTATTTTAATCCAATTTCATTAATTCCCAATTTCATTTCATTAACTAATTTATTATCTCATTAGTTCCTCCACTGGTTAAGATTAAATACTTGCTTTTTAATTCCAAATATCACTTCACTTAATTATCTTAAGTTCAATTTATTTTATAATTCAAGTTTGGATTTATTTAAAAATTAAGATTGCTCATCTTAGTCGTTTCCATTTGATAATTACAATTTCATTTCTATTCATAAGTTTTAACTTACTTACTTAAGATCTGGGACTATTCATTTAAGTCCATTTCATCTTTATAATCAAATTTCAAATTATTACACTTAAGAACTTTAAGAATATGAGTTTCTTTACATAATTATAAGCATTCTACATTACCTTTATATCCAATTCAATTCGACTTCAACTTACTTATATTTAATTCAATTCCAATTCTCAATTTTATTTAACTTATCTTAAGTTAAATTCAAATATATTTTATTCACCTTCATATATTCGAATTAAATTTTAATTCTAGGATAAAATTTTATACAAGTTTTACAATTCATTCACCTTCAAGTTCTCTAACTCTTTTATCTACCAGCTTATATTACTCATTGAGTTAATTTCATCTCATAATTATAATCCCAGAATTTAACTTTCATTCCTTTCTTATTTCAATCAACTTCATTCTATACTTTATGTTGTTGATTCATTTAAATTTCTACATTTATATTTTAAATAGAATTTCCAGAATCCAATTGCCCGGTTTTATTTCAAAACCATTTTTGAATCCATAAATAACTCATACACATCTGGTATATCACATCAAATCCCAATTTCCAAAACAATCTGCTTTTATCAAACAATTTTCCCTTTGAATTTCAAAACCAACCCAGTTCACAATCATTTCCAATTTAAAACAGTTTGGTAGCAATTTCTCTTTGGAAACTCGAAAATAGACATCGATGATGCTGCAGTCATTACCGAAATTATTTTCCAACGACCAAAAGAGAATTTAATGCTTTTATCACTTTAAAACATTTCAAACATTTTTAAATCCCAAATCCCACCAGATTTCAATTCAATTTCAAAAATATTCATGAAATAATATCACTATTATTTCCCCCAAAACCTTTAAAAACTATTTTTAAATCCAAAGGAATTTAAACCTTTCCCACAACTTCAAATTCAAAATCCATTCAATTTTATATCCAAACATTACTCTGGAATTCTATCACATTTTATTTCAAATTATAAGTCACATTTACAATTTACATTTACAAATTTCATTTGTATATGGAGTTTATTTCCATTTATAAACTACATTCTCAAATTCCACTTATTATATAAATTATTTCTCAACTTTGGTTATAATTCAATTACTTGTTCAATTTCTACACAATAGTGGTAATAATTTAATATTATCACTTCCTAACAACCAAGCAACCAAATATATAATTTACAAAAGTTATCCTTTTATATATAAAAATAATTTGGGCAAAATTATTTCATTCACCCTATTTAAAACAATACTGTGTCGAACTGTTCTATTCAAGTGTTTAGAAACCCCTTCGATACAGTTGTCCAGACTGTGCCGACGAAGGTTCATATGCCACTCAATAAATCAATCAACACAATATAAAACCATTTTTATATCCACTAACAAATACGCGCTCATATCTATTAGTACTCTCAAAATTCCCAACAGAGCCAAGGTTATCGCTAGCCTAAGCTCTGATACCAAGTGTGACGACCCGAGGCAGTGGCGACCGGTAGGCTTTGCAACCATCCCAGACCCACCGTGGCACACAGTGATACCTCGAATTTGCTTTTACGGCCAGCCTCTCGACTCGCAACCAACCCCTCAATGGGACATGTAGGGGTAAGAGTCTCCCGTTCGCCACCAAACCGCGAAGCGAGAACCCCCTATCATGCTGTAATGTAGCAAACCCGATCCCGGTCTCTTCGAAACGATCAGCGCATTGGCGAATATTGATAGTCGGTTATTTAACTATCAATTAACATCCACAAGCAATCATCACACAATAAATAATTTCCCACATTATTATTTTATTTGCCCAAATATCTTTCCAAGATATATTTCCAAATTTTCAAACTCCTTTTGAAAACAATTTCAAACAGTTTCCGCTTACGGAATACATTTCCAAATATTTATTTCTCTTCTGAAACACCAAGTACAAAACACTTAGATTTTTAAATAATCTTAAAAACACTTTATTTTAAATATATCTTATAACATTGAAATTTAAACTACTTTAATACTTTATTAAAAATATATACTTTAAAATAAACCACTTTATAAATATAAACTAAATTTCTCCTTTTAAAACATAATAGCAAATCACTTTTATACAATTACTACAATAATATATTTTTGAAAATACTTACTTTAAAAAGTTAACATTTAAAAATAATCAATTTTCTAAAACATGCTTTTTAAAACATATTAAAACTTTTAACTTATATTTAAAACTACCTTGAAAACGTACTTGGCTATCCAGAGAAATACACTTCTCATTTCCATCCTTTAAAAATAAATCAACATTTATTTTAAACAAATTCATATCCCTTTATAAATTCCCACCTTGAATTTATATTTTCTAATATCCACTGATATTTTATTTTACATTATAAACCCAGTTTATATCTCCAAAATCTCACTTCTCTTTTAAAATTCCAATTTTAAACAACTAAATCAATTTCCAATTTTTTCCCATTTACTTTACTTTACTTTGAAATAAATTTCCTTTACTACTTCATTTATTTCAAAATACATTAACTTTTAGATTTATTCCTTTATTTGAGTTAAAACCCTTTTTAACTGAAAATACCAATTTTAACTTCCAAAATTCCTTCTTTAGCCTTTAATTAAATTTAATCCTTACATTCAAAATAAATCCTTTATTCTTTAAATTTAATATCACTTTAGTTTAAAGTTAATATTTCCCTTGTTATTTCGAAATTCCCTTATTCCAATTCACTTGAATTATTTACTTAAATTTTACTCTTTTATTTCTTTCAAAATCTAATTCAATATATTTTGATAACTCCTTTTATTGAAATATTCAATCCAACCATATCATCCAATATCTCAATCATCAATAAAATCATCACAGGATATCAATATTCATAGAACAGAATATCAAATAATCTAAATAATTTTGAGGAATCCAGTTGGATCCCTCCAACCTGTTTCCCTGCATCCACAAACGTTAGCACAATACCAATTCCACTTCAAAGTGGAATATCGCGGTATATGGGATTTATATAAAATCATCCGCTATTATGCGGCGCATAGGGTCTCATCCGCTATATAAATGTGGGAATATCAACAACTCAAATATATACATATGCCAATATGTATATATTGCTATATATTACTATATATATAATATAGCATATTCAATCAATGCAATCATCCAATCAATTATTTAAATTTAACCATTTAAATTTAAAATAAAATTCAACTGAGTGAGATTAACTCACCTTTAATTCTGTTTTGCAGTCCACTTCAATCCTGATTTGATTTCCAGTTTTGACCTTTAATATCAATATATAGTTTATTAATATTTAAATTATTCGAATCCATCAATTTCACAGTCAATAAATTAGTCAACATTCTCCATGGTTTTAGACTACTAGTAATATTCTTATTTTGATATAACTCTATATAATCTTTCCGTATATATAATATTTAACAAGCTGACTACCCTTAAATTTTTATTCTACTGTTCATCTAATAATTTTTCCAATCTGCAAATACATTTTTATTGTTATTAAATCAAGTTAATATGATAAACGAATAGAATACCTCACAGCCCAGATCGAAACAACATCACAACCCCAGCTCGACCATCCCACCGTGAATCGAGAAACCCAACACCCCAACATGCTGTCGTTTGTCGAAGTGCACGAACGCAGTCGCACCTAGCCTCGCGACTTCCTGCCCTAGCTAATCATCGAGCTCACCGCTATCGCTGCTGTCGCCTGCCGCTCCACGTCGAGCCAAGCTCGAACGAAACTCCTCCATACGTAATCGCGAATCTCCTTCCTACAACCTAGTCGCGAGAAACTTCAGGCGCCACGAATGAACGAGCCAGAGCTGCCGTTCCAGAAAACCCTAATTTCGATCGCCCATCACCTGCTCGTCGAACGACCACTCACCGCGAACTGTCAGAACCAAATCGCGCGCCCTTCGTCTGGATGAGGATGAGATCTCCACGGCCTTCGATTTCATTTGTTTGCCTAAGCTTGACTGGAAAATGGGATGAAAACTGAGCGGTGATTGATTTCGTTTTTGATTTCAATTGGAAGGAGTATAGGAGGCACGGGGTTCTTTTCTTTTGTCTTTTATTTCTTGAGAGAGGACGCGTGTTTATTAGGTAGGACACGTGTGGACAGACAGCGTGATCCAGAAGGCTCGTAGCTGATGAAAAGAAGCGATAGATGTGAAATAAATTTTGGCTGTGATTAGATTTTCCTTCAGATTATGATATTTAAATTAAATCGATAATTATCGTTTAAGCGTTTATACCTCGTACGATCACACGTTAATTCCGAAAGCTACAAAATTTGAAATCCGGTAATAATTCAATATTACGGACCCAATGGAACTGGTTTCGTCGGATTCCGAGACTGTGCCTCGGACGGCTATTTTTAAATTCAATTTTCAACGATATATTTTTAAAACTGAATAAAACTCCTTAAAATTCCATTTTAAAAGTTCTATCATCTTCAGTATTAACAATATAAATTTTCTGAACCTTTGAACTATTTTTAACAGGCTTAAAATCGAGATTCCATATTTTACCCAATCCCGATAATTAAATTTAATAATTAATTATCCAAATAAATACTGTATATTTGAAATTAAAGTTAATAATTATCTTTTGAATATTTAAAATTAATTAAATATTCCTATTTCAAATGCTCAAAAATTCCGGGTCGTCACAGGGCAGCTTCAAATGCATTTTCAGGGACTGCAGCAACTAAGTAGGAGTAGGAGCAAGGCTTTGAGAAGAAGATTATAGCATGCTAAAATTAGTTAGATAAGAGCTTAAAGATAAAATCTGCATGTATTGTTATTTTTAAATTATGACTTGTATTAAGTAAAAAATGATGGATGGATATTTTGCTAAGTATTTTGCTAAGGAATTGACTTGTAACTGAGTTTAAAAAATTTGGATATTATCTGAAAAGTTAAAGAAGTTAATCTATGATTTTTGTATGTAAATCTGAGAAAGAATACTATGGTAAATGGGACGGTTATATTTTATAAATGTATTAGTCAATCTTGAGTCTTTGAAAAAGATTAAGTATTGGAAATCTGGATAGTGAGTCTCAATATACAATAAGGTATATTCTTTCATCATGATATATGCATATAAGAGTCTAAAGGCACAGAGAAAATGTGTTATGTGTCCGCATATTTTGATAATCCAATTTGTACTATGCAAATGTTTTATACTTCACTCTTGAATAAAGGAAGAATCTGTATCTATAGGTGATGAAAGTCATGTACAGGATAGTTTGTATATATGCAAGTTTAAACATGATTTGTTCAAATATTGCACATCAGTTACCTCTGCATTTTAACACAAAATCTGAACTCCTTTTACTCAAGCTATGTTCAAATGCATTTTAAAACCCTATGGCTTATACCAGAACAAAGAGTCTGGCTGAACCATGTTTTGGATACCCAGGTTCTCAGGAAACACATTCATGGTTGCATTTGATTTAGCTTAGCATCCTGGCACCAAAGAATTAAGTTTTTGGAATATGATATCTCACTCAAAAATATTCCAGAAAAGAGTTTGTACTCTAGACAGATTTTAAAGAAAATCAAACATAGATAATGATATAAACTTATATCATTTTTCAGAGCATAAACACTACACCATCAATTTAAAGGCAATCATAACACAATTATAATGTTTTTAGGAATTACACTTCATTGAGAATACAACAAGTAATCAAGGGTTAAAAATCATATTGTTACCTATATGGATGGAATTTTAGTGTATGGATTAAATTGAACTATGGATGGATTGATTAAATTTAACCAATCAAATTATCCTCTTGATTACCATAACTCTGATTAAACAAGAGAGGCCCATGCATCTTCATATGTGTGTGCATATCTTTGTGAATACACTGATATATCTATATTAGTAAAGATTTTGATCCTGGATAAGTTGTTTATTTGATAAAAGGAAAAATGACTCTAGGCTTTAGAAATATATATATATATATATAATAATAAATATTTATATATATATATATATATCTCTATGTAGAAAAAAATCCTTACAAATTAAGGTATAAAAGAGAGGGTCATTTTAAATACTTTCGTTACTTTTAGGTTTACTTGTATAATTTTCCATTACACTTCCTTATTAACATCTCAACTTTTATAATTGGTAAGTTATATTTATGCCTTTAAGAATGAAATGGAAAGTTACACAAGTTTATTTTATCTCTTTTAAATTAACTTAATGTTCAATCATAATATCCCTTGGTTGACAGGTTATAAATTCCAAATTTCTTTTAATTCCATTTAAAACTCAGCATTAACTCTCTTATTTTATTAAAGGTTCCAATTATTAATTAGTTATGTTCCATTTCACTAAAATAATTGAAACTATTAATTAATGGAAACTCAAGAATTAAATACCGGGTTCTGTTTCAAATCATTTTAAAATAATAGATAAATGTATATACTTGCAACATATATATCTAATTATATTAAAACAATTTAAAATTTATATTTGTTTATCAAAATAAATCTGTAGTAAAACTACTACAGTGGTCTTCCCACTTGGAAACTCGAAAATGAACATCGATGATGCATGCACTCATCACCGAAATTATTTTCCAGCGATAGAGGGGAGTACAGAACTTATTTATTTCCAAAATTTTCTTTAAAAATCATTCTTTCAAATCTTATTGAAATATTTATATCAGAAAATACTTTGAAATAATATATTTATTATATTCCAAAATCATTCAAATGAAAATTTTCAAAAGTCCCGGAACTTAAGTTCTAAGTTTCCAATCTTTCCTTTATTTTATTTTCAAATCTTATTTTCAACTAATATCTAAAAATTTCCTTACTTAACAAACAAATATATTACAACCAAATATACCGTTTTAAAAATATATTATTTTTATATATAAGAATATACAATAGGCAAAATTATTTCATTCACCTATATATTAAAACATATATTGTGTCGGTCTGTCCTATTAAGTGTTTAGAAATCCCTATTGATGTCATAGCGTCCTATGCACCAACCATAATTTATAAATACAAAACGGAACAAATTAACACAATATAAAAACCTTTTTATAACACTAACAAATACGCTCTCTCATATATATATATATACTCTCAATGACTCATCATAAGGTATTACTACCCTATTAATAAAGAGTCAGACCCCACAAAGCTAAGGTTTATCGCTAAACCAAAGCTCTGATACCAGATGTAACATCCCACCTTTTTGTACGCTTAAGCAGACACACATGCCAACTTAAACCATACAGAAGGGCGGATTGTTATGGGGTAAATAAGAAAAAGTGGAGAAATAAAAGAAACAAAATAGAATCTTGCAGCGGAACGATAAAATATAATAATCAAATAACAGTTCATGAAGCTGTTTTACAAACATTTGATTATACTTATACAATACATAACAGAGTTACACATACCCGAGAATATTAATAATGTAGCGGAATACAATGGTGTAGTGGAATATATAACAAATAGTAATAATAATTCTTCGTCTTCGTCCTCCAGAATTAAGGCCTTCAAATCCTGAAATGCTCAGGCTGACCCGAGCGAATTGAAAAGACAAAACACTCAAGTCAGAACTAAAAGATCTTATGTAAGTTAAATCAATGATAAATATATGAGTGGAACAGCGTCAGAGATGTTTACGGGATTTGACATCTCCTATCCAGTGTCTAACATGAGTGCAGTATCTTAAGAGATGCTCGGGATTCACATCCACTAAGGATCCGTTAAACTATTTACTAGTAATATTCGCTATTATAATAATGTATAATCATAAAATAAACATACTTTTAAATAGCGTTAAGGCTTTACATTTTCCACCTTAACACATAATATGCCAATAGTCTACATAGTACCTGCATACCTCGCAAGGCTATGAGAAGATACTCCATAGGTACGACACAAATAGAAACTCGTAGTAAAGTTCGATATGGTATGTGACACGGCACACAAAGGCAATGCCAGGGTAGATATACCAATTACGCACACAGACTGATGGAAACGCATAGCAGCCACTACCGCTCCACCTCGAACAACACTCCCAAATCAAGGGTGCGCACCAAATCAATCACAAGTAATAGAATGGTATCGAAGAAGTGTGTCCGATAAGAGGCGCTACCTCACAGGTCCGAGATCGCTCCTGTTTTAGCCACCTTATGCCAACTCACGGGAGTTGGGTCCACGTATATACCTTAGGATCGTCGCCACCATCCTACTTCATTCTGGAAACTCCACCGCGTACACAGTTGTCAAAGTGGTTTTCGGTATCGACAGAGAATATGTCCATATCCGATCCCGGTATCTTTAACAACCAAACGTTATTATAACACCGTGGTCATTTAAAAATATATACTTTTAAAAACACAATCATTGCCTTTTCAAAACATATTCTTTATTTCAAAATAGTATATACTTTAAAAACCAAAATATTATTGCCATTTCTGTGACGCCCCACCTCAATACCCACGCTAGCCAAGAACACTACGATGTAGTGCTGTCAACTAGCACAGAGAATAAGGCTGTTGAGGAGCGACCATCCATGTAATTGCTTATCACACGGTGGCTATAAAATAATCTTCGAAAACAAACATAGAAATAAGCATAATACAAATCAGTAACAGCTATCCATATCACAAAGGCGGAAGAAGATATGAATATATAACTAACACATGAAAGTGTACATCAGGGTAGTGGTCAAAAAGATCCACAATAATACAAAAGAATAGCATCATGTGTGTTTGCACAAAAAATGGACAAACACCTCAAAGTTGTATGATTTAGTAGATCTTATATTGTTATTAGTGATTTGGGTGATTTATGCGAATATATGAAAAACAGGGGCTAAACTGTAAAAAAGACACGCAGATTTATAGTGGTTCAGCCAGAATGTGCCTACGTCCACTTTATATGTTATTTCTCTTCTCTTATCTTGATTACAAGTACAAAGCTTTGATACAAGTAAAAGAAAGTTGTTTGATAGTTCTCTCCGTGCTTGAGCTCTCAAAACTTGTCCCCTATTGTTGTACCCCTGCCCCTCTATTTATAGAGTGAGGCTGGGGGTAGGGGTCTTGGAGGTATATAGCAGCTGGCGGGCCTAGGCTGACGCAATCTGGCCTGGTGGAGCTGGTCCGGTTTGCTCTGGTTCGATGGGAGCAGGTTGGTCCGGTGGTACTTGGTTCGGTGGGAGGAGGTGAGTAGGTTGGTCCGGTGGTTCGGTGGAAGTAGGTTGGTCCGGTGGTACTTGGTACGGTGGAAGGAGGTGAGTAGGTTGGTCCGGTGGTTCGGTGGAAGTAGGTTGGTCTGGTGGTACTTGGTTCGGTGGAAGGAGGTGAGTAGGTTGGTCCGGTGATTCGGTGGAAGTAGGTTGGTCAGGTAGAGGCTGGTTCGCTCCTTACTTTCTCCCGGTGGCCCCTTCCTCATCTGGACTTGGTAGTGATAGAAACGTACCCAACATTTGCCCCCCAAAGTAGGGCATATGCTGATATATGCCGTGCTTTGTTTCAAGTTGCCCAATTTCGACGTTCCCCTTCGACTTCTAGTACCGAACCGGTTGGTCCGGAGGTCCACCTTTGTCTATAAGTATGGAACTAGGGCCTTTGTTATCTCCTACCGAACGAAGCAGTCGAGCCAAATCAGTTGCATAGCCGAATCAAATTTTATCCTTCTGCCGAACCGCTTCAGCCTGCCGAATCAGGTA
The DNA here is from genome assembly GCA_030737815.1 of Allium fistulosum. Lineage (NCBI taxonomy): Eukaryota > Viridiplantae > Streptophyta > Magnoliopsida > Asparagales > Amaryllidaceae > Allium > Allium fistulosum. The sequence goes on along the minus strand of CM060908.1, from coordinate 967,505,527 downwards.
CTTAACATCCCTTCGCCGAATGAAACTTGTGTGTACCGAATGAACTTTAGTTGTGAATGCCGAATGGGCTCGTAGCATGGGTGCCGAATGAACTCTAGTTGTAAACGCCGAATGAGCTTGTAGCATGGGTGCCGAATGAACTCTGAATACCGAATGACTTTTAACCTTCACCTTACCGAATGACAATAGGAATTTGAGCATTTTGATTTTATGAGTGAAATTCTAGACTGCACACACTCGCTTATTTACTTCCTTTATTCTAACGACGCACTTCTTTGTGTTTGCAGATAAATGTCTCGAAAAGCAGAAACTCGATCAGATAGAAAGAAGTCCCAGGGCGAAGGAGAATCTCCTACAGTGCCCCCTGCTCAGCCGGGACCGGAACGTCACGGATCTACCCCGAGATCACTAGTGGACGGGTACGGCCCTCAGGAGCTTCTGAACTCCCCGCCCGATTGCTTTCCCAGCTCCCTTAAGGAGGAGTAGCTCGATGTCATCTCTCGTTCTTTCGGAATTGATAGGGCGCGCATGCGGTTGCCAGGGAGAGACGTTATGCCATATGACCCTCCCGAAGGGTACTTTGCCAACAGCAGATACCACTGCATGTGTGGTGCCATTCCGCCTCTTAATGCTTGGGTAGCCAGCTTCCTTACATATCTAAAGGTGGCCCCATTCCAGCTTCAACCCAACTCCTATGCTATACTGGTGAGCCTCTTCGTCATCTTCCAGAGGAAGTATGGTCGTGCTCCTTCCAACCGGGAGATCCGGTACTTATATAATCTGAGGGCTATAAGAAGGGGTCCCCATACATCAGCTTGGAGTCAGCTGTAACCTTCAAGCCTGTCTTGGATCTTTATTCCAAATACAGCATGTTCAAGAAGGAGTGGTTCTTCGTCAGGGACGATTCTATTTCTATTCGGCGTTTTACTTCTGGATGTAAGTCGATGCTTTATTTATAATCTCCATTCTGATTGCGATGCTTCTTCTCATACGTTTTCATTTTTGCTAGCGACAGGTGGCTTTGCAGTTGTGGAGACTGATCGCCTGGTTCAGATGACGGCTGAGATAGAAGCTATCCCCGGGAGAGATAGATCAGCTGCCTACCTGATCAGAAATGCGGCCCTCCTGGAGTATAACTTGATCCTTCCACAACAGTCGGTAGTCAAGCTGAGGGAAACGGTGGAGGAGAGGGCGGCTGCTCAGGCTAAGGGAGGTGTCACGGTAGAGAGTGGCAAGAGGAAACCTTTCACAAAACCTCCAGCTGTTGGAGGTAAGAAACTTAAGAAGTCGGACGGTCCTTCCCCCAGCAATTGTCCACTTACCCAGGGGGAGGAAGATGTGGAGGAGGAGAGAGGTGAGGGTGGAGATGACCGGGAAGGTGGTGACGGTGGTGATGGCATCGGGGCCTTGCTTCCTGGGCAAGCAGGCGAGATTCAGGAGTGGACGGATGATGCATTCCACCAAGCTTTCGAGGGGCTGGACGGGGAACCGGCTCTGATAGAGAAACCTGGGAAAGCTGACAAGGCTGGGACTGGTGCAAGCGAGCCTCCTCAGATTATTCCAGCCAAGGTGGCTCCGACGACTCAAGGTGAACTTTTGACTCCTGCGGGCTCAATTTATGATAGGGATTTAGGAATATTTTATGATCCGCTCCCGTCCTGGAATGAAATTCAGGACTCATTGCAGTATCCTACTCCCCCCAGGGTTTGTACAACCACAGATGTGTTCTCTTTCTTCTTCTAACTTTTAATTTACAGTGTTTTCTCGAATTATGGATCAATGTAAGCTTGTGACACTTGTTCTTCATATCATGAGTAGGTAAAACGGCCAAGGCCTCAGATCTTTGGCACAGGCTTGAACAGTACAAGCTCTCCAAAGCTTCCGCCAAGCCGAAGACTCTGACCCACCGTTCCGGGGATGTAGTCGACTACCGTCCTCTTCTCGGGGTTATTGAAGAGGGTATTCAGAAGAGAAAGAGGAGTCATCCCTTATCCGAACCTTCACTCGGTCCCCAGCCCCCAATTCAGCCTCTTCATGACATCACAGAGGAGGATACTGAGTACACACTCTCTCCGCACCTGTCTGAAAATCCTACCGTCACTCGGATTGATCGTCCTGACTTGGTTCGGAATCCATTTGCGGGTCATCCTGACCTGGATCCAAGTTCCCATGATATTACTTTTGACGAGGTTACCGGTGAGCACCTTCTTTCCCGCAATCCCATGGTACGGGTGCTTGACGAGGCTAAGTCCTCAGATCTCGATTTACTTACTACTCGGATAATTACCATGGGAGACGAGGCCAAGGCTAATTTTGATCGGGTGGCGGAGGAGACTAGGAAGCTGATGTGGCATCATGCCCGGCTGGTTAAGGCTGGAGAGGAGATTGGGAGTGCCAACATCCGACTACGATTGGTGGTTTCGGATCAGGCCAAACAGCTCGCTGATCAGGCCATTCAGATTTCTCAGCATGAGGCTGCTTCTGGACGACTAAAGAAAACCATGGAAGAGGCCAGCCGGGCCGAACTGTGGAAAATGGAAGCTACTTGCAAAGAACAGATCGACATGGCTATTGCCACGGTGGACGAGGTTCGGAAAGCGGATCTTGAGCAGGTAGAGGAGTTGTCCGGAAAACTTGAGGCTGCAGAGCTTGCTCAAGCCAAGTTGAGGGAGGAGATGGAGGCAATGCGGGAATCCCTTCTAGTTGACTGCTCGAGATACCGATCAGAGAGAGATGCTGCCGTTGAAAGGTTGTCGGCTTCCGAGGCCCGGATGAGGGAGTTTGAGGAGAATGAGGGGATGATGGACGAAATGCTTCAGGACATGTACTTCCGAACCTGGAAGCAGGGCAACCTATCCTGGATGGATGATTATCCTAGGGTCATGGCTAAGATCTATCTTCGGGCTCTGGAGGAGGCCAAGGCCGATGCGGATAAAGATGGTGGCGTGGCCTTCAGCATGGATGTGGTCACTGCCCAGTTTGCCAAGGGAGAGAAGGTGGCGGTGAAGGAGGGTATGCGGTTGCTTGCTGCTGAGGAGGCAGGGGTGCAAGTAGATGATGATGACCAGGATGGCCAAGAAGCAAATGTTGGCAAGTCTTCCTCTTTAGTTTCCCCATTAACTTGGTTGCTTCTCCCTAATGAATCCCTTCTCTGTCTGGACAGGTGGGCAACAGGACAAGGAAAAAACTCCAATGCAGCCGGCCCCTTGATTATACGTGGAAAAACTCTTTTTGTGGACTTGACATGGCTGTATATGTTAGTCTTAAAACAGTAGAGTAACTTTTAGGTTGTAATTCTTGCTACTTGTAATAAATAGCTTTATTCTTGATGTGTAATTCTTTAACTTAAGCTGATTTTGTCGTCTTTTGAATGTTTTTGCTATTTTGACATGTTGCATAAGAAATATAGCTATGCATATTCTTGTAATTAAATTGTGTTTGATGTCAGGTTCTTGTTTAGAACATAATTTCATGACTTGCAGGGTTAGCGTGAGGTGTGAACAAATTATAGGTATATATGAAAGAAGGAAATACCGTCCTTTATATTTTGCTTGTAGATGGCAGCTTTGAATATCCTGCGTGACCGAGTAAGGGATGCGGTCCAGTATCTTGCTGTGAGTATCCGCTTCTATTAGTGAGTGTCTCTTGTTTTGTGTCCTGCACTTCAGGGATTGTTACAGAGGATAGGAGAAAAGTTTCTTAAGTAAAATTGAGATATTAAAACTTCCAATCACGGAAGGCCTTCGATGTGCTTAAGTTTGTGGCAAACGGGCTTTGTAGTCACTTTCCCTAGCTGTGGGTCTTGGAGACATTGGTCACCCATCTTACGCCTCCGCGGGGAGTTAATTCTTTTTTACCACAGCCGCACTTAAGACACATCGGAGCCGAGATCGCGCAGAGTAACTACCCGGGCCATTATGGCCCGTAATCGTGGGTATTATTCGATTTACTGTGGCCGGCTAGCATGGGTGCCGATCGTCAACTGTGAACTGCCCCTGGCTGGCCACACCTTATGTTGGGGCTTATAGTCGGTTCACAGTTGCCGGCGAGCCTAACGCCGTAATGAGCTGCCTCGGCTATAGTCGGCCTTCTCGGTGGCTTATAATCGGCTCATTACAGTTGGCTTTAAGGGCCGTCGCGAGCAATGAGTTAACCCGCAGCAGAGGGATGCCGGAGCAAAAGTGTCTCATTGGCGAGGGCATAGATTCGCATAGTACCTATTAGGTCTTGTCCAGGAGAAGTTGCGCTGTGGAGCGCCTTGAATGAAAATGCTATTTGCACAGGATTTTGTTCAACAGAAAAGGATACAGTTAACAAGCAGCCAAGATATGAAGGAACAAGTTAAAAAGAGACAAGTTTTTTAAAGTGGTTCGGCACGAAAATGCCTACGTCCACTGATTCTCTTTGTTAATTCACTTCTTATGGGCAGTATGAGTTAAGAAAAGTATCGACGAAGGTGTTGGATGTTCCATGCCCTCTGGAACACCTCCCCGTCCACTGTTGACAAAATATAAGCTCCATTGCGAAGATCTTTATGAATTACATATGGTCCGTTCCAGATTGGATCTAGCGCTCCGGGGCGCGGGAAGATTCGCTCGAGGATAAGATCTCCTTTCTGTAAGCTACGATGCTTGACTTTGGAGTTGTATTGCGTTGCCACTTTTTGCTTGTGAGCTGCTGCCCTGGGGGGCTGCATCATTTCTTCTTTCCTCAATTAGATCCAAAGACATGAGGAGGAACTCTTCGTTTTCTTCTGGGTTGTAGTGGATCCTACGGTGGGAAGGCACTATAGTTTCAACTGGGAGCATAGCCTCCGATCCGTATGCCAAAGAGAAAAGGAGTATGCCCCGTTGATGTTCTGAAAGACGTGCGATTGGCCCATAGTGCCGCAGGAGATTCATCCACCCATTCGCCTTTTGACTTTTCGAGTTTCTTTTTGATTAGAGTTTTGAGAGTTTTGTTGACGGCTTCGACTTTTCCGTTTGCCTGGGAATAAGCTACGGATGAGAAGCTTTTGTGAATTCCGTGCTCCTGGCACCAGTTGGCGAACTCCTCGCTGTCAAACTGAAGTCCATTGTCCGATATGATTTTGAATGGAACTCCGTACCTTATAGCATAGTGTAGTTCATTTCCCTTCGGAGTGATTATTACCACACCTGCCCCCGAGCCTTGTTCGTTGATGGCGGTGCGAGGATGGTAGGTGATATCATATTGACTTAGTTGAATGCACCATTTAAGTAGTCGCCCAGAAGCGTCGAGACGATGGAGTACCTGCCTTAGTGGTTGATCGGTCAGAACTCTGATGGAATGAGATCGGAAATAGTGACGCAGTTTCCGTGATGTGATTAGCAGGCAATAGGCTAGCTTCTCAAGTTTAGGATATCTGGTTTCTTCTTGTGCGGGGGGCGTTTGTATTTAACTTCGTCTTGAGTGGCCAGGGAGATGTTTTCGATCGTTTCATTTAAAGGAGTATAAGCGTCAAATCTCGATCCTGGCCGATATAGGCACTTTTCTCCCTTCTTGCCCCCGACATTGTCTCTAGAAGCATCCCTTCGAACGTCCTTTGCTACAGCGGACGTGTTGCCGTGAGCTACCTTATTTTGTCGCCCTGACTGCCCTTTAGTGGCAGCGTCTTCAAGCCTCATATATTTCCCGGCCTCATGGAAGAAATCGGGTAAAGTAGCTGGTTTTTCTTTTGTCAATCTTCTAGCAAATTTAGTATACGTATGCACACCACTACAGAGGGCCATTAAGATAAGCTCCTCATCGGCATCTTGGACTGTGGCCGCTGCGGCATTGAATCGGGTTAGGTATTTGATGCAGGCCAGAATGAAGACATAGGTCGAATACGACCTAACAAGTTGATAAGTCGAGACCGACCTAAAAAGAATACCACCGAGTTAAGATTGGGTGAGCAATGTTAGGAGAATGTTCTAGGTCGCAACCGAATTATGGAAGGATGCTCGCGACCTAATGAAGATGATAAGTCGTCCCAGCGACTTAGTATAACTCGGCAGCGAGTTAACTCGAGTTCGCGACCTAACGAAGGTGCTAAGTCGTCCCAGCGACTTAGTATAACTCAGCAGCGACCTAGTGAAAGCCCACAACTTAACGAAGCTGAAGGTATAAGTCGTCTACGACTTAACAAAAGGCATGAAGAGGAAGCGAGTTACGACTTAAGTAAGTCATCTGAACGACCTATGGAGCTACGCAGTGAAGAGGCAGAACAATTTGATGAAGTGTTAGGTCGTGAATGACCTAACGAGTCAATGGATAGATCGATGAAGACTGGAGGCGTGGGTCTTCTCTGCCGACTTAATCTCAGCTGTTGATTTCTTAAGTCATTGATGCCGCCTGTTCTTAAGTCGCGCGAAGCCTGGTGCGTTGATTTTGCTGCGAGTTAATCTCCACCACTGATTTCTTTAAGTCGCCGCATGGTTTAAGTCGCTGAAGGCAAGTGTTGTAGCTGTTTGTTTTAAGTCGTCACCGTGTTAGGTCGTAGGTAGTTTCCGACCTAAGTACTTGTAATATTTTTAAGTTTTCTGAACTGTGTTGTAAGTAGTATACGACTTGAGTTAAGTCGGAGATGTTGTTAAGTCGGTTGCCGACTTAGGAGTTGTATTTTTTTTCTGCTTTGCGTGTTGTAGCCTATAAATAGGCGAGTTGTTTCATTTGTAAAGGTTGTTGAATATTGAATAAAATTCTCTTTTGTTAGCTTTGTGATTTCAATTTCAATTGGTAGTCGAGTGTATCTCCTATCTCCACTTACGTCATTCGAGTGCGCTCGAATCATCGTTTGCTGAAGCCGATTCACGGAATCTTGTGCGCAAGATCAACGTTGAAGAATCGTAGATCTCTTTCCCGGTATCTTCGGATCAACGAGTCAGAGATAGCTAGAGTTCGATATCTTCGGATCAACGAGTTCGAGCATTTCAGTATCCATCAATCCACAGATTGCTACTTTCATCGATTAAAGATCGTTTTGATTAATCCGCTGCGTCAGTTTGGTATCAGAGCTTGTTCTAACCAATCATAGTTAGATCGAGACTTGGAGCCTATTCATTTGAAGATTTGAAGTTATCAATCACGGCCGAGAGTTTGAGGAAGTGGGTCGTGCATACTTTTGAAGTTTGAAGTTTGGATTTGTGATTTGGAGAAGTCGTGTTCATCCTGTTCATCGAGATTTGCAACAAAGTGGAAGATTTCGATCCGTTTCATTTTGGATCAAAGTTCGAAAAGTGTTTGAATTTGAAGTGTTTGAGAATTGTGAAGTATTCAATCATGCCACCAAGAAGAGCTAATCGCCACCAAAACGTAGAAGCTTTGTATCGAAGAGAAGAGGCTGATGAGATGGAGCAAAGAATCAATGTAAATTTTAGTGAAAAGCTTAACGAAGGAATTGGTCGATTAGAGAAGCTTATGACGGAGATGAATCAAAATCGGAGAAGGGTTTCACCTGAATCTAACCATGGGGGAAGTAGAGTCTCACCACATTCTAATCGAGACAGAGGTGTTGAAAGTGATCAAGGACGTGGGAGGAACGTGAATGATCGTGAACGGAGGAATGTCGATAGAAGGGATGAAGGTGGAAGGCGTAATGGTAGTAGAGATGTTGGTGGTCAGAATCGACAACGTTATGCATCTAATTTTGAAGAAGAGTATGATGGTGGTAGTGTTCGAGGACAAGGATGTGGACAAGGAAGAAATTACTCTGAGCATGATCACAAGTGGGAGTCGGGGATGAAAACGGAAATTCCTGAATTCAAGGGCGGTATGCAAGCAGAGGAGTTTCTAGATTGGATGGCTAATGTAGAGGAGATTTTTGACTTCAAGGAAGTTCCAGAACATCGTAGAGTAAAGTTGGTTGCTACGAGGCTGAGGGGTAGAGCTTTGGCATGGTGGCAGCAAACCAAGCTTACACGTGAACGAATGGGGAAGTCAAAAGTTGAATCTTGGGAGAAGATGAAGAAGTTGATGAAAGCAACGTTCTTACCTTACAATTATCAATCTTTGATGTATCAACGTTTGCAGAACTTGAGACAAGGGACGAAATCTGTGAATGACTATGCTGATGAATTTTATCAACTTATTGCAAGGAATGATATTATGGAAACGGAAGAGCAGCTGACATCTAGATTCATTGGGGGATTGAGAATGCAGATTCAGGATATGGTTAATATGTTCGATCCCAGATCTGTAGCGGAAGCACACCAAAAGGCGTTGGCTTGGGAAAAGCAGGGTAGACGAGGAGGAGGTGTGTTTACAAATTCCAACAATCCGACGAAGGGAGTTAGTGGGAGTTCGAATGTTTCAAAAGCTGTTGCAAAACCAGTTGTGAATGAGGTAGGGAAGGCGAAGGACAATAATGGTTTCAAGTGTTACAATTGCCAAGAGTTGGGCCACAAAAGTAATGAATGTCCAAAGCCGAAGAAGAGAGCGATGATAGCGGAGGTTGAGGATGACGATAAAGAAGCTGAGTGTACCAATTCACCACCTGATGAGGAGGAAGAAGAAGTGTCGGGAGACGATGGTTATAATCTCATGATGAAGAGGTCCTGTTTAACACCAAAGCAAGAGGAAGATTGTAGTTGGTTGAGGAGCAATATTTTTCAGTCAACATGTACTATTCTGGGAAAAGTTTGCAAATCTGTTATTGATGCTGGAAGCTGTGATAATATAATTTCATCAGAGGCTGTGAAGAAGTTGGCGTTGAAGACTGAGAAACATCCGAAACCATACAAGCTAGCTTGGTTAAGGAAAGGCGGGGAGGTGAAGGTTGGACGAAGGGCTCGTGTGAATTTTTCAATTGGAAAGAAATACAAAGATGAAATCTGGTGCGATGTAGTAGATATGGACGTTTGTCATTTGTTACTGGGAAGACCGTGGCAGTATGATAGAGCAGTACAACATGATGGGCGTACCAACAGTTACAGTTTCATGTTTGAAGGCACAAAGATTACTCTAGTTCCAAAGAAGCGACAACAGGAGGAAAACAAGTTGGAGGAGATTGAAGAACTTAAAACCTTGTTAACATTGAAGGAGTTTGTGAAGGAAGTAGAGGAGGAGCCAGAAGTATTTTTGTTGATCGGACGGGAGAGTCAAGAAGTAGTGGAAGTACCAGAAGAAGTAAAACCAATACTGGAAGAGTTTGACGATGTGTTTCCAGAAGAATTGCCAACAGAGTTACCACCGTTGAGGGACATTCAACATCAAATCGATCTCGTTCCAGCAGCTGTGTTGCCACACAGACCACATTACAGAATGAGTCCAAAAGAGCATGAGGATTTGCGGAGGCAAGTGGAAGAACTGCTTGAACAGGGGCGTGTGCAGGAGAGTCTGAGTCCTTGTGCTGTACCAGCTTTATTGGTACCCAAGAAGGATGGGACATGGAGGATGTGCACGGACAGTAGAGCATTGAATAAAATCACAGTCAGATATAGATTTCCGATGCCGAGACTTGATGATTTATTGGATCAAATCAGTGGGTCCGTAATCTTTTCTAAGATTGACTTGAAGAGCGGTTATCATCAGATTCGCATTAGACCAGGGGATGAATGGAAGACAGCATTCAAGACGAGGGAAGGATTGTATGAATGGCTGGTAATGCCGTTTGGTCTATCGAATGCACCAAGTACGTTCATGAGGGTGATGAACCAGATTTTCAGGCCATACATTGGGAAATTTGTGGTGGTTTACTTTGACGATATTCTGATCTACAGTGCTAGTACAGAAGATCATGTTCAGCACTTGAAGAAAGTGTTAATTATTCTTCGTGAAGAACAATTTTATGCTGCTACAAAGAAGTGTGCCTTTATGGCGAGGAGTGTTTTATTCTTGGGATATGTTGTTTCAGAGAAAGGAATACAGGTTGACCAGAGTAAAGTTGAAGCGATTAGAGATTGGCCACAACCCAAGACGATAACGGACGTTCGTAGTTTTCACGGGTTGGCTTCATTCTATAGAAGATTTATTCCACACTTTAGTAGTGTGATGGCACCTGTGACTGATTGTATGAAAGGTAAACAGTTTGCATGGACGGAGGAAGCAGGAGTTGCTTTTGAACGAATTAAGGAGTTGTTGACGACAGCACCGATCCTAGCATTACCAGATTTTCAGTTGTTGTTTGAATTACATACTGATGCGTCGAAGGTTGGAATTGGAGGAGTGTTGAGTCAAAGGGGTCGTCCTATTGCTTATTTCAGTGAAAAGTCGTCAGGAGCGAAGATGCGATACAGTACATATGATGTAGAGTTTTATGCTGTAGTACAAGCTATCAAACACTGGAGACATTATCTATTTCAGAAAGAGTTTGTTCTGTATACTGATCATGAAGCATTGAAGCATTTGCAAGGGCAAGATAAGATTTCAGCGAGACATGCATCGTGGATTGCATATTTACAACAGTTTACCTTTGTTGTCAAACACAAATCGGGAGTGACGAATCGTATAGCTGATGCTTTAAGCAGGAGGAGTCATTTGTTGACAACAATGAAAGTTGAGGTGACTAGGTTTGAATTATTGCCGGAGCAGATTGTAGAAGACTCTTATTTTAAGAAGTTTGTTGAAAAGGAAAATGAAGGGAGGACTGAAGAATTTATGATGGTTGATGGTTTTCTTTTTAAGGGTAATCGATTGTGCATACCGGAGGGTAGTCTGAGAATGAAGATTATCAAAGAGTTACACGAAGAGGGACATGTTGGGAGAGACCGTACCTTACAGTTGATTTCACAATCCTACTTTTGGCCATCAATGAGAAAAGAAGTAGAGAGGTTTGTTGAGAGATGTCATATCTGTCAAGTTTCGAAAGGAACTGCGACTAATGCTGGTTTATATATGCCGTTACCTGTACCAACTAAACCATGGGTTGATGTGAGTATGGACTTTGTGTTGGGGTTGCCGAGAACACAACGTGGTAATGATTCCATTTATGTGGTGGTTGATCGATTCTCGAAAATGGCACACTTTATTGCTTGTAAGAAGACGGCGGATGCTGTTCATGTTGCTCAATTGTTTTTCAAGGAGATCTATAGACTTCATGGATTGCCAGAGTCTATTGTGTCGGATAGAGATACTCGATTTCTGAGTCACTTTTGGTTAAGTTTGTGGAAAATGATGGGAACGAAGCTGAAATTTCGTAGTGCTTATCATCCACAAACTGATGGACAGACTGAGGTGGTAAACAGATCATTGGGAAATTTGCTGAGGTGTCTTGTTCAAGATAATCTGAAGAGTTGGGATGTGAAGTTATGCCAGGCAGAATTTGCTCATAATCATGCCATGAATCGAAGTACTGGGTTCAGTCCATTTCAGATAGTATATTCGAGTTTGCCGAAGGGACCGTTGGATTTAACGGTAGTGCCACAATCAAAGAAGACAGTTAAGAAAGCTGCTGATTTTGTTGAAGGGCTGACGGAATGTCATAAAATCGTTCAAGAACGATTAGAGAAAGCAAATGAGAAGTATAAACAATCTGCAGATTTGAAACGACGAAATGTTGAGTTTAATGAAGGAGATTTGGTTTATGCAGTATTGACGAAAGATCGTTTTCCGGTGGGAACGTATAATAAATTGAAAGCACGAAAGATTGGCCCAGTTGAAATTTTAAAGAAAATCAATGAAAATGCTTATAAATTGAAGCTGCCAGATGATGTGTACACGTCAGACGTATTCAACGTTAAGCATTTCATACCATATCATGGAGAAGAGTTTGTTGTGGATGAAGAAAGTACAAATTCGAGGACGAATTTTTCTCAACCTGGGGAGGATGATGCAGGCTAGAATGAAGACATAGGTCGAATACGACCTAACAAGTTGATAAGTCGAGACCGACCTAAAAAGAATACCACCGAGTTAAGATTGGGTGAGCAATGTTGGGAGAATGTTCTAGGTCGCAACCGACTTATGGAAGGATGCTCGCGACCTAATGAAGATGATAAGTCGTCCCAGCGACTTAGTATAACTCGGCAGCGAGTTAACTCGAGTTCGCGACCTAACGAAGGTGCTAAGTCGTCCCAGCGACTTAGCATAACTCAGCAGCGACCTAGTGAAAGCCCACGACTTAACGAAGCTGAAGGTATAAGTCGTCTACGACTTAACAAAAGGCATGAAGAGGAAGCGAGTTACGACTTAAGTAAGTCATCTGAACGACCTATGGAGCTACGCAGTGAAGAGGCATAACAATTTGATGAAGTGTTAGGTCGTGAACGACCTAACGAGTCAATGGATAGATCGGCGAAGACTGGAGGCGTGGATCTTCTCTGCCGACTTAATCTCAGCTGTTGATTTCTTAAGTCGTTGATGCCGCCTGTTCTTAAGTCGCGCGAAGCCTGGTGCGTTGATTTTGTTGCGAGTTAATCTCCACCACTGGTTTCTTTAAGTCGCCGCATGGTTTAAGTCGCTGAAGGCAAGTGTTGTAGCTGTTTGTTTTAAGTCGTCACCGTGTTAGGTCGTAGGTCGTTTCCGACCTAAGTACTTGTAATATTTTTAAGTTTTCTGAACTGTGTTGTAAGTAGTATACGACTTGAGTTAAGTCGGAGATGTTGTTAAGTCGGTTGCCGACTTAGGAGTTGTATTTTTTTTTCTGCTTTGCGTGTTGTAGCCTATAAATAGGCGAGTTGTTTCATTTGTAAAGGTTGTTGAATATTGAATAAAATTCTCTTTTGTTAGCTTTGTGCTTTCAATTTCAATTGGTAGTCGAGTGTATCTCCTATCTCCACTTACGTCATTCGAGTGCGCTCGAATCATCGTTTGCTGAAGCCGATTCACGGAATCTTGTGCGCAAGATCAACGTTGAAGAATCGTAGATCTCTTTCCCGGTATCTTCGGATCAACGAGTCAGAGATAGCTAGAGTTCGGTATCTTCGGATCAACGAGTTCGAGCATTTCAGTATCCATCAATCCACAGATTGCTACTTTCGTCGATTAAAGATCGTTTTGATTAATCCGCTGCGTCAGTATTACTGCAGCTTCTCTCTAGGTTTCTGCTTGGTACTGGATAAGGAATAAGCATCCTTGGGTTGTTCCACATGAATGCGGAACTGGCTGATGAACTTTTCTTTTAACATCTCCCATGAGCTGATGGATCCTTGGGGTAGATGGCAGAACCAGGAGGTAGCTAGATCTGCTAAGAATAGTGGAAAGCATTTGCACAGCACTCCTTCTGTCGCTCCACTCATGAGCATATGCTGAGTGTATCTCTGTAAGTGTACAACAGGGTCAGAGGTTCCTTTGTAAGGTTCCATTGTTGGCATTTTCCATTCTCGGGGGGTGATGGCAATTTCGATATTGCGGGCGAAAGGGCTGGTTACCCTAGCGCCTATCCCTCGATCTCTTTGCTCCCGTTGGATGCACTCTCTGAATAAGCGTGCCATCCTTTCATCAGAATTTGGAGCAGATAGAAAGTAGTTTGGTTCTGTTCTATGGGATTGATTCCGTCCAGATGACCTGTAGGGATGGTATCGTCTATCGTTCCTCATATTTTCCAACGGCTGCCTTTGATCTTCTGGGAGCACGCTAGGGTCAGCTACAGTTGGCCCTTACCTTGATCTTCCCCTGCTGGGTTCTGATCTAAGCACTTCCTCGGGTCCAACTTCGGGCTGGACTCTAGCTCGGCCCCGTTCACCGGCGTTTCCGTGGTTAGGCAGTATGACAGGCTCAGCTACAGTTGACCTCCTTCTGGTACCTCCCCCGTTGGGTTTGGTACCAAACGTTTCCTCAAGCCTAACTTCGGGCTGTGCTCGGTCTCGGCTACTACCATGGCTACTTCTGCCGTTAGCTCCTTCGAAGAAGGAAGATCTTTGTTGTCTCTGAGATCCTCCAGACTGGGACTCGCCCCATGTTTCAGTGTTGCGGTTGGATTCTTCAGCATCCCTTAAGCGTGACATGAGATGGTGCACCAAGGCTTCCTGCTGGGACATGAAGCGGTTAGTTACTTCAACCACAACTCTATCCAAATCTGCCCTAGTAATTGCTGCAGGCTGTTCTGTGGCAGGAGTGGCCGGATTAGCCTGTCCTTCATTTGGTACTGCTGGAGGAGGACGATTTACTTGATTCGTGACAGCTGGATCTGGAAGACTGCTGGATGCGATGTTTTTTCCTTTGTTAACATCTTTTCTCTGTTTGGGAGGCATGTTTTCCAAGTGGCGGACGATGCTGTTAGGAAAACTTGTTAAGTGGATGAAGGTGAAGCTTCAAGCTTCTAGTTCTCAGTGAAAGCACCAAAAATGTTTGCACAAAAAATGGACAAACACCTCAAAGTTGTATGATTTAGTAGATCTTATGTTGTTCTTAGTGATTTGGGTGATTTATGCGAATATATGAAAAACAGGGGCTAAACTGTAAAAAAGACACGCAGATTTATAGTGGTTCAGCCAGAATGTGCCTATGTCCACTTTATATGTTATTTCTCTTCTTTTATCTTGATTACAAGTACAAAGCTTTGATACAAGTAAAAGAAAGTTGTTTGAAAGTTCTCTCCGTGCTTGAGCTCTCAAAACTTGTCCCCCATTGTTGTACCCTTGCCCCTCTATTTATAGAGTGAGGCTGGGGGTAGGGGTCTTGGAGGTATATAGCAGCTGGCGGGCCTGGGCTGACGCAATCTGGCCTGGTGGAGCTGGTCCGGTTTGCCCTGGTTCGATGGGAGCAGGTTGGTCCGGTGGTACTTGGTTCGGTGGGAGGAGGTGAGTTGGATGGTCCGGTGGTTCGGTGGAAGTAGGTTGGTTCGGTGGTACTTGGTTCGGTGGAAGGAGGTGAGTAGGTTGGTCCGGTGGTTCGGTGGAAGTAGGTTGGTCCGGTGGTACTTGGTTCGGTGGAAGGAGGTGAGTAGGTTGGTCCGGTGGTTCGGTGGAAGTAGGTTGGTCTGGTGGTACTTGGTTCGGTGGAAGGAGGTGAGTAGGTTGGTCCGGTGGTTCGGTGGAAGTAGGTTGGTCCGGTAGAGGCTGGTTCGCTCCTTACTTTCTCCCGGTGGCCCCTTCCTCATCTGGACTTGGTAGTGATAGAAACGTACCCAACAACGTGCTATACCAAAAGGATACAACTATGAGTCCATATCTCAAGTGTATACAACAAAAACTGCTAAACTAAATAGTTTGCCAAAAGTCAGAGTAGCAAATCCCGGGAGGAAGTCAAGCAGAAGCACCTGTAACATCTCGGTCTGACCCGAGTATTATTTAAGAAAATAATAAACGGATCAGTCTAGCTATAAATATCAGATGACATGATATAAAATAAAAGATATGGCATAAACATAAAATATCCATACTGACATACTACTATAAGTATGAAAATGATGATCAACAGGAGATCAACCGATGAGAAATGGTCAATATCACAAGAATCTTCTCAAAGATCCAAAGAGGGCATCATACCCTAAACTTGTACTCATAACAAGTCAATGACATAAAAAATCCAGAAATCATAAAAAGAGAAATCCAGAAATCATAAAAAGAGAAAGAGGCCTATCACATGACGGTCCGAAGACAATGGGGAGCTACCCCATATGTGTGAGTCGGAATCACATAGATTGAGGTCTAGGCTAACCAAAAAGCAAAAAGGTATGTGTGAGTGGAATCACACAAGTGGTGTCTAGCCTAACCTCGCAAACAAAAAGGTATGTGTGAGTGGAATCACACAAATGGTGTCTAGACTAACCTTGCAGACAAAGAGATATGTGTGAGTCGGAATCACACCAATGCGGTCTAGTCTAACCTTGCAAACAAAGAGACATCGCACAATTGCTAGTCTAAATCATAAAATGATCGTCATGATCAACGAGAAGTGTCAATTACACTAAGCTAGTAAATATATGAGTTTAGCTTCATGTCCCATAACCACTTGCTTAACTTAAATATTTACGAACAAACTGTAGATCTTCACTAGGAAATTGTCACTAAAGGGTTCAATCGAACAAGTCCAAGAGCTAACCGACAAAGTGAACGCAAGCGTTTCATACCACTCGTTTTACTAAGTCGTTTAAGTCGATTTCTCATTCGAGTGAAGTAAAGGCTTGTATATACTAGTAGATTGGAAATTGGTTTGAGAAAACGAACTTTCGATATTTAAAATAGTGTTGAAATCGCTTTGATGAAAGAGTTTTAATATTTACTACTAGTATTGAAACCTTCATATATCTTTAAAGTGACAAGTCATAAAGCGATTGTTGAAACAATCTATCACAAAAATTCACATTCGAAGACGTGAACAAAATCAAAGGAAATCAACTCAAAATGCATCAAAGGGGAAGTTCTGTTGAATGCTTTTCAGATAAGATCGCCTACGCAGAGGTGTACGGGGTTCGACCTGCCCGGTCAGGTCGCGGGGGTCCAGGCTGGTCAAGCGACCTAAGGAAAAGTAGGTCATACGATCTAAGGGAAGACTGCCGTGCGACCTAGCAGAAGAACAAGTCGAACGACTTAGGGGAAACAGGTCAAATGACCTAAGTGCTAACTCGTGAGCGACCTAACGAAGTGCGCGACCTAACAGTGTGGCACGACCTAATAATGAGGCGCGACCTAAGGCCTTACGACCTAAGGGAAACAAGGTCATGCGACCTAACACCAAAGTTCCAAGCGACCTAACGATCTAAAGTGTCGAGCGACCTAAGGGTTAACTCGCGAGCGACCTAACTCATAGCCGAGCTAAACAGTGAAACGGCAAAACAGGGGCGAGCGACCTAACAGAGGTACGCGACTTAAGGTGGTTCGCGACATAAGGGTACACGACCTAACGTGGTTCGCGACCTAAGGGGTACGCGACCTAAAACTCGCGACCTAAAGGCATGCGACCTAAAACTCGCAACCTAAGGAAACGCGACCTAAAATTCGCGACCTAAGGCTCACGACCTAAAGACTCACGACCTAAGGCGAACGACCTAAGCAAGCAAGCCGAGCGACCTAAGGAAGTGTTCGACCTAAGGAAGTGTGCGACCTAAAAGTGGCGACCTATGGCCAGAACGAATTAAGGTCGAAAACGACCTAAGCTCTATGTGACTTTTCAACATCAAACGACCTAGCCCAGGCAGAACGACCTAAGTGCAGTTTTTCACCAAAAACACTAAAAATTGGAGTTTTTCGCCAATCCATTCCAAACCAAATGCGAATGTGCAAGCTAAAGTGATAGGGAACCATTCCCAACAGTCCAATGACAATTATAGGCAAGATGTGAGATCAAGAATATCACCTTTTCCACGAAATTGATGAAGATGAGACTTGAGAGCAAAGCAAGAACACCAACAAGCTTGAATCAATGTTCTTCACGTGAATTTGATGTTGAATCTCGGATTTGCAATAGAATATAAGTTTGGAGTTTTAATTTCCACTTCCCACCACCATTTTTGATGAAGCTTGAATGTTATTTGATGAAGTGATGAAGAGAAGAGGGGGTTGGGCTGAGTTAGTGTGTGTTCAGCCCCAAACCAAAGTCCTAAGCCAAAAAGTGACGAAAATTTCACTATCTCCAAACATATCGAAGTTTACACTCAAAAAGATCGCAAACGTCATTTTGAACTCAATGGAAGTGGTCTCGAGTCCTAATTTGACCGTATGCAAAAAGTAGCTTTTCGGACTAACATCCAACTAACGATAAAATATTTAAATAAAATATTTAAATATAAAATCGATAGATATGCGGGTTGTTACAATTTCAAACCATATCCTTTACTTCAAAATAGTATATACTTTAAAACCAAAATATTATTGCCATTTCAAAACCATATCCTTTACTACAAAATAGTATATACTTTAAAACCAAAATATTATTGCTATTTCAAACCCAAATTATCAATGTATTATTTCCATTTCGAAATCGAATTCAATAATATATCATTTCCATTTCCAAAACAATTCAATAATATCTTATTTAAATAAAACCCAATTTCCAATCACTAATCATTCTTTAATTTAGATAAACTTGAAATATCCTTTTAAATCATCTTAAACCCAAACCACATTTTGAAGTCATATTCTAAATTTTCAATTTCAATAGGTTTCCAATATATTCACAGATAATTCTTAAATAAATTCTATTTCAAATAAATTCATTTTTCAAACCATATTACTTTCAAAGTTATAACAATTTCGAAAACCAACACTTTGAAAACAACAATATCTTAATTTAAATAAAACATTTCAATTTTGATATATTTCAAGTCTTTAAATATTCCAAAATTCCAAACCTATTCTGATAATCTTATATATACCTTAATTCAATTTACTATTATTTAGTTTATAAATATTTATTTAATAAATTCAATATCCCTTAAATAAAGCTCAAACTTGAAATATTCGTAAATCAAACTTAAAACATCATCAAGTTATACATAGCTTAAATTTTAGAATTTAACTATATATAAAATAATATTTATATAATATCAAAATTAGTATATATATAAACCTTTATTTTCCAAAACCCATAGAAATCATTCCAAATATATATATATATATATATATATATATATATAGACCGATGGTGTTTATATATGATTTTCTATCCTATGGTCAATGATACAGATATTTATCATTTCAATCTGCAAATTAAAAATAAAAATACAGTTATATATCATTTCAAACCACAATCCCGAATGAAATAAAAATGCATAACAACTTGCAGTTTATAATAATATAAATACAACATCCATTCATCCAATATCAACCATCAACCATTTATCACAATCATCATACAATTCAACAATAACATCAATACAGAGCAGAAAATAAATAACAGGTATTTACTGGCAGTTTATATTCAAAAATAAATTATATAACAATTTAACTGGCAGTTTATATTCAAAAATAAATTATATAACAATTTAACTGGCAGTTTAAATGCAATAATAAATTAAATAACAACTTAATCCAATAAATTCAATTTAACTGAGATGATGATTAAAAATATGCCAAACAGACATAAATAAACTTTTAATCACATCAACAATTAATTTAACACACATAAGAAATTTTAGTAGTTCTGAGTGGGTTAAAACACTCACCTTTGGATTTAAATTGAATTTAAATCCAATTTAAACTCAAAACTTGATCAGTCTCCAAATTCATCCAAACCGGCGTCAAAGTGTCCGAAATTTCGATACGATCCCAGCAAAACAAACCGCGTCCAAATCCGAGTCCGTATGAAAAAGTTATAATAATTAGAGTATTGAAAAATTTTGGTCCTTGGTCGACTTCGGATTCAACTTCGGTCCGCCGCTTCAAATCCCAGGTGCTTGCTCTGAGTTTTTGGCAAAACGACTCGGAGACCCGAGTCATTTTCTTCCTAACCCGAAGTATCTCCAGGGATTTTGCCTCTGAAACCCGAAGCGTGACCCGAAGTTGCTGCAGATTTGCAAATTTTTTTTTTTGAAATTAGATTTTGGAATTTGGGAATTAGGTTTTGTCTGCCATTGGAATGAGGAGCTAAGAAGGAGATGTATGTGCAGACAAATGACAATGAGGAACAATTAGGGTTTATAACGAGGTATTTATAGACAAAGCAGAAAATAGAGTAGATGGACAAGATTTATTTGAGTTTTGAACGTAATTGACCCGAAAAGCCCGTTTCGATTTCGGAACGGAAATGGCTCAACCCATATATCAAAATATATGTTTTCAAATATTTTAAAATCAATGGAACATGTTTCAAGTCCAAATTCCATCGTATGAAGAAGTTATGCAAAAATCAAGTTATTTCAAATTGATTTCAATTAATTTCAATGTGGTTCCAATCTCTTTATTTAATCAATCATCCTCTTATGGATAAGTTTGACATTACTATATATCCAATTATCCTAATATTTTATAGTCATTACCTAAATTCATATTAACGTAGTATTTAATTACGTTAATTAATTGCAATGGATTTAGCTCTAATTTAATTAAGTAAATAGGTAAACAGTTAATCATTATCACCATTAGCCAAGGTTAATCTCATTCATACTTTATTATCAACCAACAAATATTATAATATAATCACTTTTCTAACATTGAATTTATCAAATTCCAGTTTATTACGTATTATTACATCCACCAATATACCTTTGCATTTATTTCCCAATTTACTATTTACAATCAATTATAACCTTACAATTGTTTTCAATTAATTGGGATCGCACTAAATTAGCTATTCATTAACTTGCATTAACATTATTACCTTCCATACCTGTTCTTCAATCTATTATTATCAAAAATGGATGAAATTGACATTGGTTATATTTATTACAGTGATATTACCCAATTCATCCTAATATCAATTTTTCATAGTATTTAACTCCATTTATTACAGATTGAATCCAATTAAATTTTAAATTAATTCCAAATAAACTAATTAGATTCAATTGCAATCCTTTAATTAAGTCTATTATTACTCTATAAACTTAGTTACTATTTGTTTGTCTTTCATTACATTAATATATCCAAATTTCCATCATTATAATTTTGCCAAATATGTACACTAATCATGATTAATATTCTCAATAAATTTGTTTACTTGGTTTCATGCTTTTTATTACATCAATTACTACTTATAAATAGATCTACGTTTCTATTAAATTTATACACACACTTTCCATTATTATATTAATATCATTAAAGTAACCTTTAATTACCTTTATTCGTAATTGGTAAATTAACTGGTAACAACAACCATTTGTCACCATTACACCCTTTATAACTTGCATGTTTATTCTTCACAAACAGTTACCATTTATTATATTATTTCACACATTAATTCAAAAATTACATATGCTTTCTCATACCCCATTTATAACCAAGTCATAACATTTAAATTATTTTATTTAATTGGGAATTTCATTCAAGTTCATTAATTAATAACTTTAATTAACCTTGTTACGTTTCCTTTTAGTTAATTTTCATTATTACAGCCTTTATTAATAATTCACAAATTTTTATTTTCTTCAATATTAAATTTCAGAAATCTCATTAAATTAACAGTTTTAATTATTGAAAATTTACGGGTCGTTACACCTAACCAAAGAATTCAACTAGAAGATAGGCTCGATAGGGAGATTAGATGATTGGATTATAAAATAGAGAGATAGATATACTTATATAAATCGCGGGTGACCTTAACGGGGTCAACCGTGACTTCGAGAATAAGATCGAGATAGAGTTCTGAAGCAATTCGACATTTGATCGCAAGAGATAGAATTCAGGCATAGTAGGAGATAGATAGCATCATAAACCAAGGATACAGAAATCTCCGGTGAATCAATACCGATTGTAAAAGAGTTTCACCCCTTTACAGATTATTCAAAGATTGGCGAGACCGTCGATTTATTATAGAGATCATTCGAAGTGGATTTATGGGATACTCCATAGTCAAAAGAAGCCGAATAGGAAAGACAAGGACGAATTTTAGAACAAGTGGGAGAGTTCCAAAATTCAAAGGAAACCGAATCAAGGAGGAAAAGATTCAAGCTCGAACGAAAGTGATTATGTAATCAAATTTACTATATATGCCAAGTTAGCCTAAAACTAGAGCTCTGATACCAACTGTAATGGGACGTCGCCAGTGGGGTAACGCCCACCGTAGCATACAACAATACCTGTGTTCTGCCTTTACGGTCAGCCTCTCGACTACACCAACCCCGTAGGGACATGTAGGAGTAAGAGTCAACCGTTCGCTACCAAACCCAGAAGCGAGAACACCCTATCATGCTGCACCCACCAAGTGCATAGGCAGACACACATGTCGGATTTGAATTGCTCAAAATATCTGAGTGTTAATTTTTATAATTGGCAAATCTCAGCATATACATAAATAAATAATCATAGAATCACAGACACAGAGTAATATAACAATAATGCAGCGGAAGCAGAAGAATAGTAGTTCATGAAGCTACTATAAATATATAACAGAGTTAAACAAGATACAACAGAAGTCTCGAATACATAGATGTCTCAATAGTCAAATACAAGATCAAAATACATCACTGGAATCTACTGAATAACTGAAAGCCGAATCGATAGATAGCTGGATCTCCAAGCGAAGCTCTAACTCCAAAGGTGAGTCTCAAATGCTGTATCACTCAATCTAACCCGAGCGTAAAGCAAAACACAAAACACTCGAGTCAGGAGTAACATTCTTATATCAATAAATCCAACTCAAGTGAAATATCAACTGAAATACAAGAAAATTAAAGGATGTTTGGGATAACCATCCTCTAAGGATCCGTTAAACTATCTACTATGTAGTAATACGCTATTATAATATGTCTATAGTAAAGTAAACTATCAAAATAGCGTTAAGGCTTTACATTTTCCACCTTAACACATTTTATATATTCTCATAGTCTATACAATACCGTAATCTCCCCCGTAATGGGCGTCGTTAGAGGGCACTCCATAGGTATGGTACAAAACAAACTTGTAGAAGGCGGGCTAGGGCAGGTGACACGACACAACTAGGCAATGCCAGGGTAGATATACCAATTACACTTCCGGACCGGTGGCAACGCATAGCAGCCACTACCGCCCACCTCGAGCCACACTCCCGAAAATTCGAAGGTGCGCACCAAATCAATAACAAAGTAATAGAATGGCATACGATGGAGTGTGTCCGATCAGTGGAGCTACCTCATTAGCCCGTCAATTGCTCCTGTTTTAGCCACCTTATGCCAACTCATGGGAGTCGGGTCCACGTATATACCTCATATAGGATCGTCGCCACCATCCTACTTCATTCTGGAATCTCCACCGCATACACAGTTGTTAAAGTGGTTTTCTGTATCGACAAAGAGTATGCCCATATCCGACCCCTGTCTCTTTAACAACCAATCGTTATTATAACACCGCGGTCATTTCAAAGTAGTTTATACTTCAAAACCAAAATATCATTTTCATTTCAAAACCAAATCAATACGATATCATTTTCACTTCAAATATATATCCATTTCCAAAAATCATATCACTTTCAAAGTTATAATACTTTCAAAACCAACAATTTGAATAATAATACTTTGAAAATCATAATACTTTGAAATTAATAACTTTGGAAATCATAACACTTCGAAATCATAACACTTTCCTTCAAACAGTTTAGATATTAATAATAGTATATAAAATAAAATAGTTTATAAATAAAGTAATTTATATAAAATAGTTATAAGTTAAAACAATTTATATTAAAAAAATTAGTATATTTAAAATAATTTATTAAATTAAATGGTTTATATTAAAAAAAATTTATTAAGTTAAAATATATAAATAGTTTAAATATAATTTAAAATTACTTTATATAATAAAATAGTTTCCCTCAATTTCACAAATCGATTCAAACTTTACTCGAATTCCAAAATTCAAATTTAATCAAATCTCAAATCGTCAATTTCAATTCGATTCAGTTTCTCAGAAAACCATTTCAAATTATCGATTTCAAATACATATTTGAACCATAAATTAAGCTATTTCAATTTCAATATATTTCAAAGCTTTAAAAAATTCAACATTCCAACACTAAATTCGATAATTTCATATTTAAATCAAATTCACTTTACTATTATTTAGTTTTGCAATATTCACTAAATAAATTCAACATCATTTAAATAAAAGCCTAAATTTCAAATCTCTAAATATTTCCTTCAATTTATTTAACTTGAAATATTCACTTTAAATCATCTTAAACCAAAATCAAGTTATAAAATCATATCCTTTAAAAAATCAAATTTAATAAATTTAAAATCAAACTTATTTAAGTAAAATTCTTAAATAAATATAATTTCAAATCAATTTCAAATTTATCTTTCCAACCCGAATCATTATAAACTCTATATTTGAAAATATAGATATTAAATAAATACTTAAACATATTATATATCAACTTTATTAAATCAACTTTAATAAATCTTTAAAATCAATATTTATTAAAACCATATATTTCTTTTCAAAACCATAGAAATCATTTCAAAACATTTATATATAGACCAACGGTGTTTGTACATAATTTTCTATCCTATGGTCAAGTGATACGGATATTTATCATTTCAATCCGCATTTTAAAATATATACGAGTATATATCTTTTCAACCCGCAATCCCAAATTCAATTCAATGAAAATCGCTTGGGTTTATCATTTCAACCCATAACGATTTCCTCCTATTCTACAAATCGTTCGGGTATGTATCATTTCAACCCATAGTGAATTCTATACTAATAGGGAACTTGCAGAGTGATAACAGATATGATAATAATATAACATGGATATATCATCAATATAAAATAACTGATAATGATGTCAGATGTCACAGGTGAACAGATATGAACAATAGCATATATATATATAACAAGGTAAATAACTAACAGCAGCATATTTCAATTGATGTTTCAATTGAAATCAAATTTAATAAATATAAGAACATTAATCGTGAGTGATTGCTCACCTTTCGAGGTTGGAGACGAACGAAAATAGAATGAGTTACGGAATGCAAGCACGACTTCCAAAGTAAAGCTAGATTGGCCCAAATTCGATGAACAGATCTGATAAATAAGAATTGATGAAATCAAATCAGAAACGGATCGATGAGGCTGAATGGTATAAGTGAACTTACATATAGTTATAGATAAATATATGTAAAAAAAATCGTATTCTAATTTCAACGTGTATTCAATTTAATATATATATGTATCAAAATCCATTGTTTCAGTTTATAACACATATATTAAAATCAACATGAGTACATAATATATTTTGAAATAACTACTTATATAGAAATCAACAATATATATATCACTAATATATAAGTTATATATATATACCATACACGTATAACTTACCCATAGCCAGCAAATCATAATACATACATATATAAACAAAATGAATCAAAATATATAATTACAGTATACGTATGCAGACTTAGGCAGTATAATAAAATTTATATATAACACTATTATAACATATATATATACAAACACCCATATATACAAACCCCTTTTAAACATATTATACAACATATACTTTACACATATTCATATAAATCCAACAGTCAACAACAAAAACTTTATATATAAACAAACTCATATTGTAAACATATATTATTTAACTAAGATTTATATACTTTAACATATATTAACAACCATATATGTAACCGAACCAGATATACTTATATTTATATATATATACAATATATATGTGGAAGAATCAACTTATGTACAATACATAACTTATATATATATATATATATATATGATGTCTGACATGTACTATCTATAATATAATATACTTACAGTATATTACAGCACACACAACATATATATATCATAACTGACATATAAAAATATATACAAACCGACACAAAAGCAGACCATTTGTGAAATATACTAACATATAGAAATATTGTCTACTATATATATAAGGTTTATATAGACAAAACTAAAATTTACATACTTAAAATATACATATACGCGAGACGGTTCCAAATCTTAACATATATATATACACACATACACACACTAGTTTGGGTCCATAGTTTATATATATAAGCTAACAAAAATCAAAACTATTTATTACTGTAAATATATAATAGGTTGTAAACTGAACGTATATAGATTTTCATACCTATCATATAAAACAAAAATCAATATAAACTTACCTATAGATAAATCAGTGTATAACCATGTATACACTAACAGATCCAATATATATATACAAATCGAAAATATAAACAAAAGAAATATTATAAACTGTATAAATATTTATAAACTAACATGTGCATACTTTATAAATTCTAACAGAACATAATTATTATACTATATATATATAGATCATACATGTATAGCTTGCGTGCATAAATAAACAGCCTTGAGTCAACATCACTATATTATAAAATTAATACAACAATCATCATATAAAATCTATAACCCAATTATAAATACCTTTGTATAAAACACAGGCTAACCAAGGCTTGGGAAGAGAAGGAGGAAGGTGGCCAATATGTTGTTTGAGGCTGATTACGTGGCTGTCATGCGGCAAGGTGGCCGAGGCCGAGAGGGGTGAGGAGCGAAGCGGGAAGAGGCTGCTGTGGTGGGTTGCCGCATGGAAATATGGAGTTTGGTGGAATGATTCGGCTAAGGAGAGGGAAGGAAAAATGAGAGTCGGCCATTGAACGGTGAGGAAGGAGGAGAAAAGCAACTAAAGCAGGTGACGCATATATAAAAGTAAGTTTAAAACTAAAATACTCTCCAAAATGAAACATAAACAGAAGTTATGAACCGAAAGAAAGAAAATAAATGCACATCAATATAAGTTGAAATGGTGGCATAGCAAATGATTAGGCACGATTAAAATTCAGAATTATTAATGGTAAATTACTATTGACTGTTGGTTTGTAGAGTGGGTAACGAATCAATACAGAATTCAAAAAGGTTTGAAAACGGTTATCGATACGGTAATCGTTTTACTGATTTCATTGTGTTCCGAATTCCGAAACACACGAATGAATATACGGTAGAGATTAGCGCGACGAGACGATTAAAACGGTATACCGATATTAGTGGTACGATCCTATCAAAAGTCGATAATCGGTACCAAAAATGCCGCTATTCTGTCGAAAATAAGATAAACGGAGCAATAGAAGTCAGAATTTGGAGAAACGAAATATGACGTCTCACTCAGAAGATGGTTTACAAATTTATTATAGAAAAATACTCAGGTTTGGAAAACATTTTATTATCATCAAACTTAACTGATTTAAATTGAAATAAAATTACACAACAACATAATCTTCCATATGATTTAATGAAAATTTACCAATTGCTATGTTTAAGAAGACGCATTTCAAATATCAAATTTTCAATTCAAAATTCTATTATTTAAAATTTCACAAAATTTCAATTAATTAAATCATAAAAATCAATGAAATTTACGGGTCGTTACACTCTCCCCCACTCAAAACTTTTCGTCCTCGAAAAGGAAGGAGGTAGGACAATAAAACTACCAAAAAGAAAGAAAAGATTTGAAATTCAAAATAAACGATAAATTTAAAACCATATAAATTTAAAATTAAACTAATTAATATTCAACATTTTGGTTTAATCCATTTGAGTTCACTTAAGTTAAATCAATTCATCTATTTATAAATTCATTATCTTATTGTCTAGTCATCCTCAATTAAAAATTTCTAAATCATCAATTTGTATAATCATTTATTCTACTCATATTTTATTCAACAAATTTAATTCTTTTATTCCCAATTATTATTGACTTTATTCCACTTAATAAATCTTATCACATATATTTAAACCATATAAATTTCAATTTAAATTAATTTATACTCCATAATTGATTTTAAATTCAAGGTATTTCCATAAGTAAATCTAATTTCAATTTATTAATACCTTCAAAACAAATTTATTTGTCTCATCTATTATTCAATTAACTTATTATTCTATGTCTCTGTTAATATCTTTATATAAAAAAAAATTTAGTGTATAACATTTATTATAACACTCAAATCTTTCCTTATAAAGTCATTTTATGTCGTATTTTATCCAATTACATTTTTAACTTCTGAATGATTTAGGTAAGTCATATTGAAATGCAATTTAGTATTATACAAATAAAATTTTCCAATTCAATTATTTCAAGTTTAAATATTTATCCAAAATTTTAACTTCAGTTTATAATTGAAATCATCCTTTAAGAAAATTTAAGAATTAAATTTCTGATTCACTTCAAACCATTTAGAAATAATTATGTATATACTATATATATCAAATCAATTTAAATTTAGAATAATATACATGTATATATATAAATCAAATCATACTTAAGAAATTCAAATCAAAATATTTTTCCAAAACAAAACCGTAGCAAAGCTACAGAATGGTCTCTCTACTTCGAAACTCGAAAATGAATGTCGATGATGTTGCAGTCATCACCGAAATTATTTTCCAGCGACAAAAGAGGAGAGTACTGATTTAATTTTTTAAAATTCTTTGAAACGATTTCTATTTGAAAATACTTTAAATAATACACACTTTAAAATTTTAAAACCAGAGTTTGAAATCATTGGAAATTAAATTCGCAAATTCCTGATTTATATTCATTTCAATTCCAAATCAATTTATAAACCATGTTTATAAATTCATTTAAAGAACAATAAATGATAATCAAATATTATCATTTCAACAACCAATTTATTTAACAATTTAATTTTAGAAAATTTTACTTATATATATAAATATATAATATAATCATACTAATTTATTTCATTTACAAAATTTGAAAATAATATTGTGTCAGTTTGCTCTGTTCAAGTGTTTTGGAAATCCTATAGATAGTGTTGATCAGACGAATCGATCGAACACCCAAATCAACATCAACAACTCAAACAACACACTATAAAACATTTTAATTTTAATATAAATACACTTCTTCGTTCGACGATTCAATAGTGGATTTCAAAACAAGGATAGAGATACAAATATAGAGGGATCCTAACCAAATAATTCAACTAGAAGATAGGCTCGATAGGGAGATGTAACAACCTGCATATTTATCGATTTTATATTTATATCTTATTTAAATATTTTATCGTTAGTCGGATGTTAGTTCGAAAAGCTACTTTTTGCATACGGTCAAATTAGGACTCGAGACCACCTTCATTGAGTTCAAAATGACATTTGCGATCTTTTTGAGTGTGAACTTCGATAGGTTTAGAGATAGTGAAATTTTCGTCACTTTTTCTCGCCTTTGACTTTGGTTGGACTGCACCTTCTAACTCAGCCCCAACCCACCTCCTGTTCCTTACTTTATCAAACACTTCAAGCTTTGTCTAAAATGGAGGAGGGAAAGGGAAATTAAAACTCCAAAATCAAATTCAATTGCAATTCCAACATTCAACTCCAAATTCAAGTAGAAAATTGTGGATTCAAGCTTTGGATTGCTTCTCCTTGCTTTCAATCTCCATCTTCATCCATTTTAGTGAAAAGGTGTGATTTTTAATCTCACATCTTGCCTATAACTATCATTGGACTGTTGGGAATGATTCCCTATCGCATTTGTACGAACATTTGCTTTTGGTTTGAATTGGATTGGCGAAAAGCCCCAATTTTCAGTGTTTTTGGTAATTTTCTGGCACTAGGTCGTTCTGGAATGTTAGCTCGCATAGCCTTAGGTCGTTTCCGACCTACTATCACTCGGCAAACTTTAGGTCGCTCGTCCCAGTATAAGTCGTAGGTCGCTTAGCCTATAAGTCGATAGGTCGCTCGGCTTAGATAACCTCTTTAGGTCGTTGGCCTTTACAGCGATAGGTCGCTCGACCACCTTATCACTAGGTCGCTCGGCTCGTCTTCTCGTTAGGTCGCTCACCTATGACCTCGTTAGGTCGCTCGCCATATCGCTTGGTTAGGTCGCTGGCCTCTAGGTCGCGAGTCTTTAGGTCGCCAGTTTTAGGTCGCGTGGTTTTAGATCGCGTATCTCTTAGGTCGCTCGACCTGTCTTCCAATTAGGTCGCGTGTCCCCTTAGGTCGCTGGATCTCTTAGGTTGCTCGCCTTTAGGTCGTAGACCTTAGGTCGCTTGGCTTGTCCAGTTAGGTCGCTCTGCCATTCCAGGTAGGTCGCAACCTTTAGGTCGTTTGACCTATTTGCTTTTAGGTCGTTCGACAATTAGGTCGTTCGATAGTCCTTAGGTCGCGAAGTCCCTTAGGTCGCTCGCCCCTGTTTTGCCGTTCCACTGTTTAGCTTGGCTATGAGTTAGGTCGCTCGCGAGTTAACCCTCAGTCTCTTGGCATTGTGCCGCTAGGTCGTTCGGCACTTTGGTGTTAGGTCGTTAGACCTTGTTTTCTTCTAGGTCGTTTGGCCTTGTTTAACGCTAACTCGTGAACACCCCTAGGTCACAACCACTAGGTCGCTTGACCCCTTAGACCCCTAGGTCGCATCTATTAGGTCGTTCGACCAATTCCACTTAAAGCCGTTGTACTTTAACTCGACCACGTTTGGTCGCAAGTATATTCCTACTATGATGGCTTTGGATTGATTTCTTTGGACTTTTCTCACGTCTTCGAATGTGAATTTATGTGATTCGATTTCTTTCAACAATCGTTTTGTGACTTGTCACTTTAAAGATATGAAGGTTTCAATACTAGTAGTAAATATCAAAACTCTTTCATCAAAGCGATTTCAACACTATTTTAAATATCAAAAGTTCGTTTTCTCAAACCGATTTCCAATCTACTAGTATATACAAGCCTTTACTTCACTCGGATGAGAAATCGACTTAAACGACTTAGTAAAATGAGTGGTATGAAATGCTTGCATTCACTTCGTCGGTTAGCTCTTGGACTTGTTCGATTGAACCCTTTTTGTGACAATTTCCTAGTGCAGATCTACAGTTTGTTGGTAAATATTTATGTTAAGCTAGTGGTTATGGGATGTTTCCTGGAGATTTGACCAGGGAACTAGTGCTCGGCATCAGGTAGCACTTGGCATCTCATGGTACTCGGCGTAGCGCTTGGCATCTAGTAGTACTCGGCATCAGATAGTACTCGGCATCCAGTAGAACTCGGCAACAGGAGTACTCGGCATCCAATATCACTCGGCGTCCAAAAGCACTCGGCATCTAGGAGTACTCGGCGTAGTACTCGGCATCCAATAGCACTCGGCGTCCAGAAGCACTCGGCATCTAGGAGTACTCGGCGTAGTACTCGGCATCCAAGAGTACTCGGCATTAGAAGGCGTTCGGCGTATATGATTACTCGACACGGCAGTATCGTTCGGCCAAAGGGATCGTTCGGCTAAAAAGCATCGTTCTGCTAGAAGGCATGTTAGGTCAAGGTGGATCGTTCGGCCAAAGGTATCGTTCGGCCAGAATGCATCGTTCGGCCAAAGAGCATTGTTCGGTCAAGCGCTTCGGACAGAGGCACGTTCGGCTTCGACTGACAACTATTCTGCACTTCCCACACATCAAACATACCGTTCGGCATAGGAAGGGTGGTTCGGCATCATTGTGTTCGGCCTACCTGGTTAGGCATGCAGCGACCACTATACTTGGGCTAGAGTGTTCAGCTACCGAGCCCATCTGGGGAGTCCAGCCCATCTTTGTCTATAAATAGAGGGGCAGGGTCATAGTGAACACCCATAGGTCGCAACCACTAGGTCGCTTGACCCCTTAGACCCATACGTCGCTTTGGCCTTGTTTAACGCTAACTCGTGAACACCCATAGGTCGCAACCACTAGGTCGCTTGACCCCTTAGACCCATACGTCGCATCTATTAGGTCGTTCGACCAATTCGACTTAAAGCCATTGTACTTTAACTCGACCACGTTTGGTCGCAAGTATATTCCTACTATGATGTCTTTGGATTGATTTCTTTGGACTTTTCTCACGTCTTCGAATGTGAATTTATGTGATTCGATTTGTTTCAACAATCGTTTTGTGACTTGTCACTTTAAAGATATGAAGGTTTCAATACTAGTAGTAAATATCAAAACTCTTTCATCAAAGCGATTTCAACACTATTTTAAATATCAAAAGTTCGTTTTCTCAAACCGATTTCCAATCTACTAGTATATACAAGCCTTTACTTCACTCGGATGAGAAATCGACTTAAACGACTTAGTAAAACGAGTGATATGAAACGCTTGCGTTCACTTCGTCGGTTAGCTCTTGGACTTGTTCGATTGAACCCTTTTTGTGACAATTTCCTAGTGGAGATCTACAGTTTGTTGGTAAATATTTAAGTTAAGCTAGTGGTTATGGGACATGAAGCTAAACTCATATATTTACTGGCTTAGTGTAATTGACACTTCCTTATGATCATGACGATCATTTTTGTAATTTAGACTAGCGATTGAACGATGTCTCTTTGTCTGCGAGGAAGACTAGACCCCGCTTTTGTGATGTTTCGCCATCACATATATGGGGTAGCACCCCATGGTCTTCGGGCCATTTTTGTG
Organism: Allium fistulosum; assembly: GCA_030737815.1. Classification (NCBI taxonomy): domain Eukaryota; kingdom Viridiplantae; phylum Streptophyta; class Magnoliopsida; order Asparagales; family Amaryllidaceae; genus Allium; species Allium fistulosum. The sequence continues at coordinate 967,473,630 of CM060908.1, read as the reverse complement.
TGGAAATTTAATGGATAGCTTCCATGAGATAGCTTCTCGTTCATGTGTTATATGCGTTGGTGAGTTTTCATGCTCCCGTTCATGTGTTAGGCCTACCCTCCTTTTTTATGTGTTTTCTGGATTTCTGGTGATGATTTCTGGAATTTTGTTCTTCACCAATTTTCATGATTTTCATTGATATGATATCAGTTTTTGTGCATTGGTGAATTCTTGTGTTATTGACTTGTTATGAATACAAGTTTGGGGTATGATACCCTATTTTATCTATGAGAAGATTCTTGTGATATTGATTAATCTCTTGTTGATTTTCAATTACATACCTATAGTAGTATGCTACGATGGTTATTACATGTTCATGTCATGTCTTTTACTTTATACCATATCATCTTATATTTATAGCTAGACTGATCCGTTTATTATTTTCTTATAAATAATACTCGGGTCAGACCGAGATGTTACAGGTGCTTCTGCTTGACTTCTCTTCAGGATTATTCTGACTTTTGGCTAACTACTTAGATTAGTAGTTTTTGATTGTACACATTTGAGATATAGACTCATTGATGTATTCTTTTGTATAGCACTTGTTACTATTCCTTTTGTATTATTGTGGATCTTTCTGACCACTACTCTGATGTACACTTTCATGTGTTATATATTTATTCATATCTTCTTCTGCCTTTGTGATATGGATGTCTGTGACTGATTTGTGTTATGATTATTTCTATGTTTGTTTCCGAAGATTATATATAGCCACCGTGTGATAGCTTTGTGTTTGTATCGGTATGTCGGATTTCCTCCTTAAAAGATATGCATTCTATTCTATCTGACATATCGATGTTCGCACAAAGAAGTTACATGGATGTTCGCTCCTCCACAGCCTTATTCTCCGTGCTAATTGACAGCACTACATCGTAGTGTTCTTGGCTAGCGTGGGTATAGAGGTGGGGCGTCATAGGAGATTAGATGATTGGATTATAAAATAGAGAGATAGATAGACTTATATAAATCGTGGGTGACCTTAACCGGGTCAACCGTGACTTCGAGAATAAGATCGAGATAGAGTTCTGTAGCAATTCAACATTCGATCGCAAGAGATAGAATTCAGGCATAGTAGGAGATGATAGCATCGTAAACCAAGGATACAGAAATCTCTGGTGAATCAATACCGATTGTAAAAGAGTTTCACCCCTTTTGCAGACTATTCAAAGATTGGCGAGACCGCCGATTTATTATAGAGATCATTCGAAGTGGAGTTATGGGATACTCCATAGTCAAAAGAAGCCAAATAGGAAAGACAAGGACGAATTTCAGAACAAGTGGGAGAGTTCCAAAATTCAAAGGAAACCGAATCAAGGAGGAAGAGATTCAAGCTCGAACGAAAGTGATTCTGTAATCAAATTTACTATATATGCCAAGTTTGCCTAAAACCAGAGCTCTGATACCAACTGTAACGGGACGTCGCCAGTGGGGTAACGCCCACCGTAGCATACAGCTGTACCTGTGTTCTGCCTTTACGACCAGCCTCTCGACTGCACCAACCCCGCAGGGACATGTAGGAGTAAGAGTCAACCGTTCGCTACCAAACCCAGAAGCGAAAACACCCTATCATGCTGCACCCACCAAGTGCATAGGCAGGCACACATGTCGGATTTGAATTGCTCAAAATATCTGATTGTTAATTTTTATAATTGGCAAATCTTAGCATATACAGTAAATAAATAATCACAGAATCACAGACACAGAGTAATATAACAATAATGCAGCGGAAGCAGAAGAATAGTAGTTCATGAAGCTACTATAAATATATAACAGAGTTAAACAAGATACAACAGAAGTCTCGAATACATAGATGTCTCAATAGTCAAATACAAAATCAGAATACTGAATAACTTAAAGCCGAATCGATAGATAGATGGATCTCCAAGCGAAGCTCTAACTCCAAAGGTGAGTCTCAAATGCTGTATCACTCAGTCTGACCCGAGCGTAAAGCAAAACACAAAACACTCGAGTCAGGAGTAACATTCTTATATCAATAAATCCAACTCAAGTGAAATATCAACTAAAATACAAGTAACTTAAAGGATGTTTGGGATAACCATCCTCTATGGTTCCGTTAAACTATCTACTATGTAGTAATACACTATTATAAAATGTCTACAGTAAAGTAAACTATCAAAATAGCGTTAAGGCTTTACATTTTCCACCTTAACACATTTTATATATTCTCATAGTCTATACAGTACCGTAATCTCCCCCGTAATGGGCGTCGTCAGAGGGCACTCCATAAGTATGATACAAAACAAACTCGTAGAAGGCGGGATAGGGCAGGTGACACGACACAACTAGGCAATGCCAGGGTAGATATACCAATTACACTTCCGGGCCGGTGGCAACGCATAGCAGCCACTACCGCCCAACTCGAGCCACACTCCCGAAAATCCGAAGGTGCGCACAAAATCAATCACAAAGTAATAGAATGGCATACGATGAAGTGTGTCCGATCAGTGGAGCTACCTCATTAGCCCGTCAATTGCTCCTGTTTTAGCCACTTTATGCCAACTCACGGTAGTCGGTTTCACGTATATACGTCATATAGGATCGTCGCCACCACCCTACTTCATTTTGGAATCTCCACCGCGTACACAGTTGTTAAAGTGGTTTTCGGTATCGACAGAGAGTATGCCCATATCCGATCCCGGTCTCTTTAAAACCAATCGTTATTATAACACCGCGGTCATTTCAAACTAGTTTATACATCAAAACCAAAATATCATTTTCATTTCAAAACCAAATCAATATGATATCATTTTCACTTCAAATATATATCCATTTCCAAAAATCATATCACTTTCAAAGTTATAATACTTTCGAAACCAACAATTTGAAATAATAGTACTTTGGAAATCAAAATACTTTGAAATTCATAACTTTGGAAATCATAACACTTCGAAATCATAACACTTTCCTTCAAACAGTTTAGATATTAATAATAGTATATAAAATAAAATAGTTTATAAATAAAATAATTTACATAAAATAGTTATAAGTTAAAACAATTTATATTAAAATAATTAGTATTTTTAAGATAATTTATAAAATAAAATGGTTTATATTAAAAATAATTTATTAAGTTAAAATATATAAATAGTTTAAATATAATTTAAAATTACTTTATATAATAAAATAGTTTCCCTCAATTTCACAAATCGATTCAAAATTTACTCGAATTCCAAAATTCAAATTTAATCAAATCTCAAATCGTCAATTTCAATTCGATTCAGTTTCTCAGAAAACCATTTCAAATTATCGATTTCAAATACATATTTGAACCATAAATTAAGCTATTTCAATTTCAATATATTTCAAAGCTTTAAAAAATTCAACATTCCAACACTAAATTCGATAATTTCATATTTATATCAAATTCACTTTACTATTATTTAGTTTTACAATATTCACTAAATAAATTCAACATCATTTAAATAAAAGCCCAAATTTCAAATCTCTAAATATTTCCTTCAATTTATTTAACTTGAAATATTCACTTTAAATCATCTTAAACCAAAATCAAGTTATAAAATCATATCCTTTAAAAATTCAAATTTAATAAATTTCAAATCAAACTTATTTAAGTAAAATTCTTAAATAAATATAATTTCAAATCAATTTCAAATTTATCTTTCTACCCCGAATCATTATAAACTCTATATTTGAAAATATAGATATTAAATAAATACTTAAACATATTATATATCTACTTTATTAAATCAACTTTAATAAATCTTTAAAATCAATATTTATTAAAACCATATATTTCTTTTCAAAACCATAGAAATCATTTCAAAATATTTATATATAGACCAACGGTGTCTGTATATAATTTTCTATCATATGGTCAAGTGATACAGATATTTATCATTTCAATCCGCAATTTAAAATATATACGGGTATATATCTTTTCAACCCGCAATCCCAGATTCAATTCAATGAAAATCGCTTGGGTTTATCATTTCAACCCATAACGATTTCCTCCTATTCTACAAATCGTTCGGGTATGTATCATTTCAACCCATAGTGAATTATATACTAACAGGGAACTTGCAGAGTGATAACAGATATGATAATAATATAACAGGCACTGTAACGACCCGTAAATTTTGGAAAATAAATTTAGTTAAATTTAAAGAATTTTGTAATTTAATTTAGGAAGAATTAAAATGTTTATAATTCATATTAAAGTGAATGTAGAAATGAATGTAACATTTGAAATTTAAAGCTAAGTATTAAAAATAAATAAAAAATGAAAATTTCGATGCATTGAAGTAATGGGAATTGTATTCTAGGCTAAGGAATTTAATATAAGCAACAAATGGAAATGTTGAATTAGTAAATCATTAGTAAAAAATATTTACTAGAATGGACTTCTTGAATAAATGAGAATTTTTTGTTCTAGTATTAAAACTTATGTATAATTGAAATTGTTTCTAATAGAAAGGAAAGTATTATAAATAAATGGTTAAAATCTTAAGTAAACAATTGAGAGGCTAAGAAATTTGATTAAGCATAAAAACTATAAATAAATGAATGATAATAAATGAGGTTATGCAATACAAGAAGAAACTGACACGACATTTATGAAAACGAATATTTGGAAGTAATAAATGAAAATTTTGAAATAAACATTGAACTAATAAATAAAATATATCGAATAGTAGTTGAATGAAAATTAATGTGATAAGGTTAATGTAAATTGATAAGTAACGATATTTGTGCAATAATGCAGTTATAAAGGTTAAAATTGCGTGAAATTGTAAATTTGAAGTTAAGTAATAATGGGCATAGTAAAGATGGAAATCAAATCAAATATTTGGGAATCAAATTTTATCTTTATTTTGAAGGTAATCAATAATTAATGAATTAAATGGTAAGTAATTAGGATTAAATTCCACATTAATTGAACTGAATATAGATTTAATGTAATAACGTTAAGGCTAACTAAATTAGCGCAAGCCAAATTATGGAAACAAATTACAATAAATGTTAGAAAGTAATTCTAAATGGTTATTGTAACATCCCGGAAATTCGTTAAATAATTTAACGAATAATTTTTAATTTATGAAATTTTAAGAGAAATAAAAATTTGTTAATAATAATATTATAAAATTTTATGGTATTAAATAAATAATTTAGTAGTTAAGATTAAAATAATTTTTAATAATAAGAGAAAACAAACATTTATCAACAAGGAATTGTTTAAAATAACATAATAAAATATGTACAAATTTAATAGTTAAAACCTTTAATATAACTAAAACAAATATTGTAATAAAATCACATATTATCAAAAGTAAAACAACACTTAACAAAAGATAAAGCAACACTTATACTAGAACAAAACAAAATAAAAATAAACACTAGTAAGTAAAGTAAGAACATTTATATACAAACGACTCTTCATAAAGCAAAGAAACAAAACAGCACTTTGCTGTAACCAAACAAAATATAAAAGCAAAGCAACAAAGTAAAGAAACAAAACAGCACTTTCATATATATTAAAGTCAACAACACCTTGCTGTAATATACAAAGAAACCATTCTTGCATTTAATGAACATTCCATTTCCTTACCTTCATTTAATGCTAATACTGTCTAGCATGAATATAACCCCATCAGCCAATATAAAGTATGGGCATTCATCTTGTACTTGCCATACTTCCACCTGCGTACCATCTTTTATTTATACATCCACAAAACCTCATTTTTCTTTTGATCAACAAACTGAGCAACGAATAGAAATTTAAAAGAACAGAAGGAAAAAAAGAAAGAAAGAAAGATACAGAACATCATTTTATTCAAAGTAGAAAAAGAAAAAAAAAGAAGAAGAGAAGAGGAAGGTCAAACAGTTTCAAACCAGAAACTCTCTGTTTCAACCATACTAGGTGAGTAAACAATAATTTCAAAGTTTAAGTTATTTAAATTAGATCAAGATGCCATTAAAATCTGGTTTGTGAATATTCCAGTTTGAATATGATGCTGCTGTGCACATATATATATTTTGCTCTGTATGTTAGTTGTCTCTGCTATGAATTACAGGGATTTATATTCATTCAATCTCAAATTTGCTTGTAACTGATCATTGCAAACTTCAAGTTCTAGTAGACAAGAAGTTTAAAACCTTAATTTAGATTTTTAAAAAAAAAAACAGATTAAACATTGGTCGAAAAATATACCCTGTAACTTCATTGAACAGGTAAGTAAGTAGAAATTGATAAAAATTTGATTTATGCAAAACAATAATTCGAGTTCATAGTTTGAATTCTTACTGCATAATATGATTTTCAAAACAAAAATGAGAAATTTTAACTGTGTATTTTAAGAGCAGTTTGAGGTGGAACAAAAATCATATTTTTCCCAATTTCTCGTGGTTGAATAAATGATAAACTCTAAAACTTAGATTTAAGCAAGTATATAGAATCGGGATCTCAGGAAAAATATTCAGTGAAATTTCTATTGTGTGAGATTTGGATACGAGGTCATAGTAGGGTTTTGTTCAATATTTTTTGTTGCTCTGTAAGAAAGTGTTTTCGCCACCATGCCTTGATCGAGTGGCTCGTGGGTTGGAGTGAAGGTCGAGGGAGGTATGGTCATGGCATAGGCGAAGGGGCTTGGTCTCCGGTGAAGTGGGGTGGCCGAGCGTGGTAATTTTCCAGTGGGTTGTTCGTATAGTTTGTTCGAGCTACAGGCTCTATTTCGATTTCGAATTTTAATCGAAACACTGAGATTTGATTTCGAGTGTAGGGTAGATGAGAAATTTGCGGAGGAGAGCGAGGTTCGTCGGAGCATCGCCGTGGTGACGTGCACGTGCACGTTGATGTTCGCGTATCAGTAAAATTGGGTTGGGTGAAGAACTCGAAGAAACGTTCGAGTAGATGATGGGGATACTCGGGTTATCCTGTACTGGAGTAGTGTTGTTGAAATAATTTTTGTAGTTTAAAATTTAAAACTGAGTCGAGAAAATGGAGGGGATGCTCGAATTTTTGGCGTGGGTTACTCGAAGTTTTTGGAGGTGGGCACAGGTCTTGAGGGAAAATGGCTCGGGGAGGTGACGAGGAAGAACTGCGTTTGGCTCGAGTAAAATACCCTGTTTACTCGGGTGAGCATATAAATGAGTTAAGCCCAAATCTGTATAAAAGACTAAACTATGAAATTAAATCATGTTGTAAAATTTTCGGTGAAAAAATTTGTTTTAAGATATTTACAAAGTAAATATATTTATATATATATATAAATATCAATGCCTTATAAAACCTAACTTAATATGTAAATCTAGCATTAAATTTTAAGTTAAATTTTAAAGTTAATTAACATTTAAAACTTTTTTTTTATATAACTAAATAAATTGATTTCAAGATTTTAAAGAAGATTTTCAAAAATAATAATTAAGGTAAGTAATTTACATAAATTAACGAGTTTGAAAAGAATTTAAAAATGACTAGTAAAGATATTTATGGGGTTAACCAGTTTAAATCGCAATTACTTAAATCAACGATGATCTACCATCATCAAATATTTTGTATTAGATTGATATTTCTGTTGTGATTACTGTGATTGTTTTATAGTGTATTGTGGTCTGTGATTTTGTTCTGCATTAAGGTGAAAAACCCTGTTTGCCCGTAAAACGACATTTAAACCTCGATGCGACAGGGAATCGGATTTCAGTTTGTTATCCGAAGCCCACATCGAATCTATGAATTGTTGTGAACAACATATCCACATGTTTTTGAAATTAACGCTCACTATTCGGGTTACCCGTTCCGATATAGTGATACGTCGTATATGGATGGCATTTGAAGACCGGTGTTGAAGACCGGATATTTTCGAAAATGAAAGGACAACCTGTCGAATGTCTCTGCACCGAGTTGCTCCGGTATAGAGATTTATATCACTCTTTTGTGACGGGAAGTCCGGACGTGATTAGAAAAGTATCCGGATTGCAAGGACTTCTTTGGAAGTGCCTTCGGTTCTGTTCGAACCCGGAACAGACTTGTATGGATACATGTCCGACATTACACTTTGAGATATAAAGTCGATTTCTTTCAAATACATTTCTGTTGGTGGCGGAGAATTTATTCTCTTAGCTTAACACCCTTCTCTGAGACGTACGAGCTCAGAGGTTATGTAATTGAAATTTATCAACGATATATCCCAATTTGGTAATGTGACATGCTGAGTGTTGCTGTGTGATGATCAGTGTTTGATCATTTGTGATATGATCATTTGTTTGATCATTTATCTTTGTGATCATAGGTTGATCATCTGTTGACCCAAAGCATGGCTTTGTGACAAAGCGTAGCTTTGTGGACGAGACTTCGTCGAGCCTCACACCCCGGAATGGTCAAAACAGGAAAGATGCAGCAAGGTTATAGGGAGTAGCGCCCCTTAGTGTATGTTCATTTCCTTCTGGATAGAAGTGGTATCATGGTATGGAGCCCAGATACTTTACTTATGTGGATATCGTAGATATACATTTATTATCTTTGTGATTTGTTGCTCGGGGCCCCGGTTAAAGGTTGGTTACAACCGGGAGATGGCATACTCATGTCAGTAGTTACCTATTTTTGCAGAGGTAACCCGGCCTTGTGTTGGCAGAGATCCGGTTAGGTTCTCGGGACGTCCTTCCAGAGGCATTTCCATGTGGCAATGGGAAGTTCCTTGGCCTGACCATTTGTTGGAAATCCAATTCCCAATACGAAACTCTGTACGGTTTTAGTTGTAGAACCTGCCATTTACGTACGGTGGTCACCACTGTTTAGATGGTAGCTATAGTAGGCATACGATACTGGTCGTATGTTGGCTAAGATTAATATTCTACTTTCGAAATGTTTTTCCACACTATGCACTAATAATGATATTAAAAAGAATTTGATTTTGCGTAGTAAGCATCTTTGACTATCATAAGAAGAAATCTCCTCCAATTCTGCGTTTGCATTGTGTGTGTGGTGGGAGGTCTTATGGTAGTTTCATTTTCCAAAAGCATTGCGAATTTACTTTAAATTCTTTTGTTGTCCGTTTTTTAAAAGATAAACTGTTTTGTTTACTCATACCAGTCCCATGACTGACCCGGAGTTTATTGTTTTCTTTCCTAAACTCTGGGTGCCCATTATTTTTACACGGGCAGCCTAGTAGCAGGTTTCCGTATTTTGGAGTTAGCTTTATTTTGGAGCTCTTATCTTGGAGATATTCCTAGGAGCTTTTTGGAGATCTCAGGTGTTTAGCTTTTGGGAGTCTGTTATCACTTCTTTTATCTGAAGACTTTTGGATATATGATCACTGTTGTATTATCATGATGTTGTATTTGGAGTTGTAGTATCTGTATTAAATACTCTGATGTAGTATGGATTTCATATCGATGTTGTATCTGTGATGATATTTTATGATATTGATTCTGTTCCGCTGTTTTATATTCATCTAATTGTTGTTATAAGCTCCATCCGAACTGAAATTTGACGTTTGAATTTTGGCAGTCGAATACCAGTGAAGTATTTGATGTCCATTTTCGAATGAAGAATTTTGGGTCGTGACAAATTGGTATCAGAGCTTTTGGTTGAGTAAGAACTTAAGCTACGGGGTATAACACATTAGATGGCTCATTAGAGATAGGGTGAAGTATACCCTAGAATGAGTATAACCAAGACTGTAACTCAAAAAAATTTGTTAGTCTATTTCCTTTACTGCTGATATTCCTTAAGATATTCGTCCGTATATCTAAATCAATTTTCTTACTAATTTCAGATAAGTAAGAATGAGCGGACGCAGAGGAAGACCAAGGGGTCAAGTAAATGCCCCAGCACAAAACCAAGGTCCTCCAGCAGTAGTCGCAGCAATGGATAACCAGCAGCAGCCGGATCTGGCTGATTTGAATAAGAAATTCGAAAGGCTTGGTGGCAAACCATTCACTGGCAAAGAGTCAATTATTGAGGCTCAAGCTTGGGTCAGATCATGTGAGAAAATTTTTAAAGGGCTTAAGCTGCAAGACGAGCAGAAGAGACTTATAGCTTCTTGGCAACTCCAAGAGGAAGCTTCAGCTTGGTGGGAAACAGTCATTGTTGATGAATCCGAGGAAGAGTTTTCTTGGGATCGTTTTAAGGAGGTGTTTGAAAAGCGTTATATGCCTTCGGCGGGAATTTCCAGAATGTATCAAGAATTTTTGGATTTAAAGCAAGGAAGCCTGACTTTTGAAGAATACTTAAACAAGTTCAACGAACTATCCCGTTTTGGTCCAGAGTTGTTAAGCACACCTCTTAAGAAGAATGAAAGGTTTATCCGGGGAATGAACCAGAAATATCACGAAAGGATGACAGCTCACGTCAAGGAATCTTTTTCTGATCTTATTGATATGGGATACAGGTATGCCACATTGGATATGCAGGAGATTCCAAAGGAAGGAGGAAATTCAAATAATCAGAACTGGAAGAAAAGGAAGTTTGGGGGCAAGAAGCCACAGCAAGGCAATGATAAAAAGAGCAATCAAGGAAATTCGGCTAGCAACATAACTTGTTACAATTGCAATGAGAAGGGCCATTATTCAAACAGCTGCACAAAACCAAAGAAGCAAGTTAACAAGGAACAACCGGTGAAGAATGAGCAATATAAGCCCAGAAAATGTTACGCATGTCAGGGAGAGGGACATGTTATCAAAAACTGCCCAATGATGAAGCAAGCACAGGTGGCAAATGTTTACACGATAAAGAAAGATCCTTCCACTTCGAAAGCTGATAAAGGAAAAGGTGTTCTGGAAGGTAACCTTACTATTAATGGTAGAACTGTTAGAGTTTTATTTAACTCGGGAGCTTCACATAGTTTTATCTCCCAACAAACCGTAAAAGAATTAGGACTTAAAGCTAGATTTTCTGCCGATCCTATTTGCGTGAAAAATCCAGTTGGAGGTCCCGCAAATCTTTGTTTATATTGCAAGAAAGTTCCTATTTCATATGATAGTTATCGATTTCCTATCAACCTTTATATCCTCGAATTTAATGAATTTGAAATCATACTCGGAATGAATTGGTTATCGAAATACGAAGCTATATTGGAGTGTAATGATCGGACCGCTTTGGTCAAAACGAACCTTGGAAATTTTATTGAAATCTCTTGTGAGAATCCGAATCCAAGAAGAGATGGATTGATGTATACTTTGGGATATCCTGAACCCACTTTGCAGTCTATACCTGTTGTTCGGGAATTTTCCGACGTATTTGAAGAAGTAAATTCCTTACCTCCGCACAGAGAAATAAATTTCCGAATTGACTTAATACCCAATGCTCGTCCTGTTGTTCACGCAAGTCGCAGGATGGCACCTAAGGAGAAAATTGAATTAGTCAATCAAACTCGAGATCTGCTGAAGAAAGGATTGATTCGCCCTAGTGTTTCCGAATGGGGTTCAGCCGTCGTATTTGTAGCTAAATCAGACGGATCTTTGAGATTGTGTGTAGATTACCGTGATCTTAATAAACAAACTCTCAAGAACAAATTCCCTTTACCTAGAATTGACGATCTATTTGATCAACTTCATGGCGCTCGATTCTTTTCTAAGATGGATCTAGCTCAGGGATTCCATCAACTGCGAATAGCTGAGGATTGTGTTCATTTTACTGCTTTTAGAGGTCCAGACATGTTCTACGAGTGGTTAGTTATGCCTTTCGGACTGACCAACGCTCCTGCGTACTTCGTGGATTTAATGACCCGAGTATTTCGAGAAGTATTGAACAAATTCGTCCTTGTATTTATTGATGATATTTTGATTTTCTCCAAAACTGAAGAGGAGCATTCTGAACATCTCAGAATTGTTTTGGAAATATTGAGGACGAATGTCTTATTCGCTAAATTTTCTAAGTGTCACTTTTGGGTCAAAGAGGTCAAATTTCTCGGTCATATTATTAATGAAGAAGGGATTTCTGTTGATCCAAGCAAGATTTCTGCAATTATGGACTGGAAGCAACCCACTACTCCTAGAGAAGTTCGAAGTTTTCTCGGTTTAGCGGGATATTATAGGAAGTTTGTACAGGATTTTTCTAAGTTGGCTAGCCCATTGACTAAGCTGACAATGAAGAATGCTAAATTCGATTGGACTTCAAGATGTGATGAAGTTTTCCAGGAATTGAAAAAGAGATTGACTACTGCTCCTGTTCTCGTTATTATTAATGGGAACCAAGGCTTATCTGTCTATACTGATGCATGTGGTGACGGGGTTGGTGCAGTATTAATGCAAAATGGAAAGGTAGTTGGCTACGCGAGTAGACAATTACGTCCGCATGAGAAGAATTACCCGACACATGATTTGGAGCTTTTGGCTATTGTTTTTGCTTTAAAAATCTGGCGACACTATCTTCTGGGTAAGAATCTTTTCAGCTTTCTTAACAATTTACGAAATTAACTAAATAAATATACTTAATAAACTCTTCTTGTTTTAGGTGAAAAATTTGAATTATTCACCGACCATAAATCCTTGAAATATCTTTTCACCCAGAAGGATCTGAATTTGCGACAACAACGTTGGTTGGAATTTCTGGCATCCTATGACTTGGATATTCTTTACACTCCGGGAAAAGCCAATGTAGTTGCCGACGCTTTAAGTAGAAAGCACGCTCTTCTTGCTCATCTTGTTATTACCCCTACTCTTCTCAAAAGAATTGCAAGACGGCAGACAGAAGACAAGTTTCTTCGTGAAATTCGAAGAAGGATAGAAGGTAGTGAAGATTCCAGTTTTGAAATTGATGATAAAGGGGATATAAGGCTGAAAGGCAGGCTTTGTGTGCCAGATATCCCAGAATTAAAGCGTGAAGTATTGGACGAATGCCACAAGTCCAAATTCAGTATCCATCCAGGAATTAATAAAATGTATCGAGACATTAAAAGAACATTCTGGTGGAAGACGATGAAGAGAGACATATCGATATATGTAAGTCGCTGTGCTACTTGTCAGCAAATCAAAAGCGATCAAAGGAAAGTGGCCGGTTTACTTCAACCTTTGGAAGTACCGAAATGGAAGTGGGATCAGGTATCGATGGATTTCATCGACGGATTGCCACGAACCAAGAAGGGAAATGAAGCGATTTGGGTTATAGTGGATCGTTTAACCAAAACTGCTCACTTTATTCCAGTAAAATCCACTCGAACTGCAGAAAGTTTAGCAGGTATATACGTAAAAGAAATTGTTCGCCTCCATGGTATTCCCAGTAGTATAGTGAGTGATCGTGACCCGATCTTCACTAGTAGATTTTGGGAGGCATTTCAGAATGCTTTGGGAACGAAATTAAATTTCAGTACTGCTTATCACCCGCAAACAGATGGACAGACTGAAAGGGTCAATCGAATTCTAGAAGACTTATTACGTTCTTGTGTTCATGATTTTGGTGGTTCATGGGAGGACCATTTGCATCTGGTTGAATTCTCATATAATAACAGCTATCAGGCCAGTCTGGAAATGGCTCCTTTCGAAGTTTTATATGGTCGTCCGTGTCGATCACCAGCATGCTGGATAGAATCAGGTGACAGACTCGTCTTAGGACCGGATATGATCAAAGAAGCCACTGAGAAGGTTGACTTTATTCGCAAGAAATTATTAACTGCCCAAAGCCGTCATAAGAGTTATTATGACCGCCGAAGAAGATTTTTAGAATTTCAAGTTGGAGATTCTGTATTTCTGAAAGTATCTCCGATGCGGGGTGTATTAAGATTCGGGAAAACTGGAAAGCTGGCACCGCGTTATATTGGTCCTTTTCCTATTCTGGAAAGGATTGGTCCTCTAGCATATCGAGTCCAGCTACCCAACTGGTTGTCTGGCGTGCATAATGTGTTTCACATTTCTAATCTTCGGAAGTATGTGCACGACCCAGATGATATTATTGAAGAAGCTGCTCAGCAGGATCTGGAAATCACTCCTAATTTGGCAGTACAGAGGGAACCGATAAAAATTGTTGATCGTGAGGAGAAGCGATTGCGAAACAAAGTTGTGAAGCTAGTCAAGGTTCAATGGAGTGGCAATCCAAAGGACTGTACTTGGGAGACTGAAGATAATATGAAGAAATCATATCCCAACTGCAGAATAGACATCTCGACTTAAACTGTAAGTCATTTCCTTATTTCGAATTCGTATATTCTTCGTTTACGTTTCTCTTTCTTTCAATTTCGAGGATGAAATTTCCTTAAGTAGGGGATATTGTAACATCCCGGAAATTCGTTAAATAATTTAACGAATAATTTTTAATTTATGAAATTTTAAGAGAAATAAAAATTTGTTAATAATAATATTATAAAATTTTATGGTATTAAATAAATAATTTAGTAGTTAAGATTAAAATAATTTTTAATAATAAGAGAAAACAAACATTTATCAACAAGGAATTGTTTAAAATAACATAATAAAATATGTACAAATTTAATAGTTAAAACCTTTAATATAACTAAAACAAATATTGTAATAAAATCACATATTATCAAAAGTAAAACAACACTTAACAAAAGATAAAGCAACACTTATACTAGAACAAAACAAAATAAAAATAAACACTAGTAAGTAAAGTAAGAACATTTATATACAAACGACTCTTCATAAAGCAAAGAAACAAAACAGCACTTTGCTGTAACCAAACAAAATATAAAAGCAAAGCAACAAAGTAAAGAAACAAAACAGCACTTTCATATATATTAAAGTCAACAACACCTTGCTGTAATATACAAAGAAACCATTCTTGCATTTAATGAACATTCCATTTCCTTACCTTCATTTAATGCTAATACTGTCTAGCATGAATATAACCCCATCAGCCAATATAAAGTATGGGCATTCATCTTGTACTTGCCATACTTCCACCTGCGTACCATCTTTTATTTATACATCCACAAAACCTCATTTTTCTTTTGATCAACAAACTGAGCAACGAATAGAAATTTAAAAGAACAGAAGGAAAAAAAGAAAGAAAGAAAGATACAGAACATCATTTTATTCAAAGTAGAAAAAGAAAAAAAAAGAAGAAGAGAAGAGGAAGGTCAAACAGTTTCAAACCAGAAACTCTCTGTTTCAACCATACTAGGTGAGTAAACAATAATTTCAAAGTTTAAGTTATTTAAATTAGATCAAGATGCCATTAAAATCTGGTTTGTGAATATTCCAGTTTGAATATGATGCTGCTGTGCACATATATATATTTTGCTCTGTATGTTAGTTGTCTCTGCTATGAATTACAGGGATTTATATTCATTCAATCTCAAATTTGCTTGTAACTGATCATTGCAAACTTCAAGTTCTAGAAGACAAGAAGTTTAAAACCTTAATTTAGATTTTTTTTAAAAAAAACATATTAAACATTGGTCGAAAAATATACCCTGTAACTTCATTGAACATGTAAGTAAGTAGAAATTGATAAAAATTTGATTTATGCAAAACAATAATTCGAGTTCATAGTTTGAATTCTTACTGCATAATATGATTTTCAAAACAAAAATGAGAAATTTTAACTGTGTATTTTAAGAGCAGTTTGAGGTGGAACAAAAATCATATTTTTCCCAATTTCTCGTGGTTGAATAAATGATAAACTCTAAAACTTAGATTTAAGCAAGTATATAGAATCGGGATCTCAGGAAAAATATTCAGTGAAATTTCTATTGTGTGAGATTTGAATACGAGGTCATAGTAGGGTTTTGTTCAATATTTTTTGTTGCTCTGTAAGAAAGTGTTTTCGCCACCATGCCTTGATCGAGTGGCTCGTGGGTTGGAGTGAAGGTCGAGGGAGGTATGGTCATGGCATAGGCGAAGGGGCTTGGTCTCCGGTGAAGTGGGGTGGCCGAGCGTGGTAATTTTCCAGTGGGTTGTTCGTATAGTTTGTTCGAGCTACAGGCTCTATTTCGATTTCGACTTTTAATCGAAACACTGAGATTTGATTTCGAGTGTAGGGTAGATGAGAAATTTGCGGAGGAGAGCGAGGTTCGTCGGAGCATCGCCGTGGTGACGTGCACGTGCACGTTGATGTTCGCGTATCAGTAAAATTGGGTTGGGTGAAGAACTCGAAGAAACGTTCGAGTAGATGATGGGGATACTCGGGTTATCCTGTACTGGAGTAGTGTTGTTGAAATAATTTTTGTAGTTTAAAATTTAAAACTGAGTCGAGAAAATGGAGGGGATGCTCGAATTTTTGGCGTGGGTTACTCGAAGTTTTTGGAGGTGGGCACAGGTCTTGAGGGAAAATGGCTCGGGGAGGTGACGAGGAAGAACTGCATTTGGCTCGAGTAAAATACCCTGTTTACTCGGGTGAGCATATAAATGAGTTAAGCCCAAATCTGTATAAAAGACTAAACTATGAAATTAAATCATGTTGTAAAATTTTCGGTGAAAAAATTTGTTTTAAGATATTTACAAAGTAAATATATTTATATATATATATAAATATCAATGCCTTATAAAACCTAACTTAATATGTAAATCTAGCATTAAATTTTAAGTTAAATTTTAAAGTTAATTAACATTTAAAACTTTTTTTTTATATAACTAAATAAATTGATTTCAAGATTTTAAAGAAGATTTTCAAAAATAATAATTAAGGTAAGTAATTTACATAAATTAACGAGTTTGAAAAGAATTTAAAAATGACTAGTAAAGATATTTATGGGGTTAACCAGTTTAAATCGCAATTACTTAAATCAACGATGTTCTACCATCATCAAATATTTTGTATTAGATTGATATTTCTGTTGTGATTACTGTGATTGTTTTATAGTGTATTGTGGTCTGTGATTTTGTTCTGCATTAAGGTGAAAAACCCTGTTTGTCCGTAAAACGACATTTAAACCTCGATGCGACAGGGAATCGGATTTCAGTTTGTTATCCGAAGCCCACATCGAATCTATGAATTGTTGTGAACAACATATCCACATGTTTTTGAAATTAACGCTCACTATTCGGGTTACCCGTTCCGATATAGTGATACGTCGTATATGGATGGCATTTGAAGACCGGTGTTGAAGACCGGATATTTTCGAAAATGAAAGGACAACCTGTCGAATGTCTCTGCACCGAGTTGCTCCGGTATAGAGATTTATATCACTCTTTTGTGACGGGAAGTCCGTACGTGATTAGAAAATTATCCGGATTGCAAGGACTTCTTTGGAAGTGCCTTCGGTTCTGTTCGAACCCGGAACAGACTTGTATGGATACATGTCCGACATTACACTTTGAGATATAAAGCCGATTTCTTTCAAATACATTTCTGTTGGTGGCGGAGAATTTATTCTCTTAGCTTAACACCCTTCTCTGAGACGTACGAGCTCAGAGGTTATGTAATTGAAATTTATCAGCGATATATCCCAATTTGGTAATGTGACATGCTGAGTGTTGCTGTGTGATGATCAGTGTTTGATCATTTGTGATATGATCATTTGTTTGATCATTTATCTTTGTGATCATAGGTTGATCATCTGTTGACCCAAAGCATGGCTTTGTGACAAAGCGTAGCTTTGTGGACGAGACTTCGTCGAGCCTCACACCCCGGAATGGTCAAAACAGGAAAGATGCAGCAAGGTTATAGGGAGTAGCGCCCCTTAGTGTATGTTCATTTCCTTCTGGATAGAAGTGGTATCATGGTATGGAGCCCAGATACTTTACTTATGTGGATATCGCAGATATACATTTATTATCTTTGTGATTTGTTGCTCGGGGCCCCGGTTAAAGGTTGGTTACAACCGGGAGATGGCATACTCGTGTCAGTAGTTACCTATTTTTGCAGAGGTAACCCGGCCTTGTGTTGGCAGAGATCCGGTTAGGTTCTCGGGACGTCCTTCCATAGGCGTTTCCATGTGGCAATGGGAAGTTCCTTGGCCTGACCATTTGTTGGAAATCCAATTCCCAATACGAAACTCTGTACGGTTTTAGTTGTAGAACCTGCCATTTACGTACGGTGGTCACCACTGTTTAGATGGTAGCTATAGTAGGAATACGATACTGGTCGTATGTTGGCTAAGATTAATATTCTACTTTCGAAATGTTTTTCCACACTATGCACTAATAATGATATTAAAAAGAATTTGATTTTGCGTAGTAAGCATCTTTGACTATCATAAGAAGAAATCTCCTCCAATTCTGCGTTTGCATTGTGTGTGTGGTGGGAGGTCTTATGGTAGTTTCATTTTCCAAAAGCATTGCGAATTTACTTTAAATTCTTTTGTTGTCCGTTTTTTAAAAGATAAACTGTTTTGTTTACTCATACCAGTCCCATGACTGACCCGGAGTTTATTGTTTTCTTTCCTAAACTCTGGGTGCCCATTATTTTTACACGGGCAGCCTAGTAGCAGGTTTCCGTATTTTGGAGTTAGCTGTATTTTGGAGCTCTTATCTTGGAGATATTCCTAGGAGCTTTTTGGAGATCTCAGGTGTTTAGCTTTTGGGAGTCTGTTATCACTTCTTTTATCTGAAGACTTTTGGATATATGATCACTGTTGTATTATCATGATGTTGTATTTGGAGTTGTAGTATCTGTATTAAATACTCTGATGTAGTATGGATTTCATATCGATGTTGTATCTGTGATGATATTTTATGATATTGATTCTGTTCCGCTGTTTTATATTCATCTAATTGTTGTTATAAGCTCCATCCGAACTGAAATTTGACGTTTGAATTTTGGCAGTCGAATACCAGTGAAGTATTTGATGTCCATTTTCGAATGAAGAATTTTGGGTCGTGACAGCTATTGTTGATAATAAACCTTACTTTAATGAATATTAATATAGTAACGGAAGAGTAATGAAAATTAAATAGAAACATAAGTTTATTGTAAAGTAGAAATTGATAAATTGGGGAAATAGTTAAATTAATTCGCAATGAATATATACTAATAAGTTGGTTTAAGGATGAAATTAAGGAAATTTCATTTATTGGTTTTAAAACCTTAATTAATGCATTTAATTGATAGGAATACATTTAGAAATATAAATTTATGGAAATTGGGTTATTTCAATTTAAGGAAATTAAATATCTAAATATTACAATAATTGAAATAGGGATGGAGCGTAAGGATATTTATGCTATTATCATAGTTTGTATGTATATGTTATTTCCTCATTTGTTTTGAAATTATTTATGTTATTTGTTTTTTTGATGAGTGAATTAATTTGACTTTTAATTTGAAAAAAATATATGTATATAATTAAAAGAATGTTTTAATTATAGATCCATGTTTTAAAATCTTAAATCAAATTGCATATTTTTAGATCTAAAAGTTTATATACATATAATTTGCATTTGTGTTGAAACAGAAATATTGTATACACATATTGTCACTTTATCTTGAATTGAAAATATCATGAAATTTGAATACTTTATTGAATAAATTATTTGTTCTTAATCTAATTAATTATAATAGAAGTTTACATATGCCTAACAATTTTTCGATGATAAATCTAAGCTTTGATTTTTATTACAACAATATTTAAATTTGTTACCTAATTTATTATCTCAAATGTCCTTATTTAAGGATCTTAAAGGTTTGTTACTATATTGCTTAATTTGTCGTGTCCCACTTTTGTTTTGTTAAAAAAATATTTCATTAAGGTAAAAAGGTTTAATTTATATGTATATATGTATTTTTGACTTCAAGTATACATAAGTTTACAAATGCATTAGACAATTTAATATGGTTTGGAAGTACGCTTTGAATTAATTAATAAGCTTTGGTTTAATCTTTATACTCACATGTATGTGTGTTTGTGTGCACGTGTATACATATAAACATTTAATATTTTAAATTTCAAATTTGTTAAAGCATGATTAAATTTTTATTATTATTATCAAACAATTTAAAAGTGAGGTAATATTATATACATATTTATTTATTGTTTGTTGTTTATGTTTTCTAGTCACAATACAACTTGCATGATAATTAAATGTCGTATTAATAAATTTGGCTAAAGTGAGAAAGTGGAATTAATCAATGTCGTCACCTTTTATCTCCTTCCCTATTTGATCCTTATGTGATTGCATCTACATTTATTCTTGTTTATTCCTATATATTGTCACCAATTAATCGTACCTGATATATGTTTAGCAATTCTGACACACAGTTAAAGTATGAATATATTTATGATGTATTCAAACTTTTCTGTATCTAGCACTTAATTAATTTAGAATCAAACTAATAAAACGTAACATTTATTTTTGTCCCTCCATATTCATTCCCCAATTATAAATAGCCTACATCTTATTTCTTCATTTACATCTTGTTTCTCCTAACACCTCATATTCAAAGGCTCTTATTCTTGCAAATCCAAAAGCATTCTTTTATAAAAATGTTTTTTTTTCATCTTCGCACACTTCCTGTCCTCATCTTAGTTGTTCTTCAAAATTTTCCTGAAGCCTTATCTTGAGAGAACACAACATGAAATTGATTAGCTGATTTTGGAGATTTTTTTTAGTCTTGCGCTTCTGTTTGGATTTTAGGGGCTAAAATCAAAGGTGAGTGTTTTAACCCACTCACAACTTCTAAGTGTTCTTATGTTTGTTAAATTAAATTTTGATGTGATTTAAAATTTATCTATGATTGTTTGAACATATATTTAATCACCATCTCAGTTAGATAGCATTTATTTAAATTAAATTGTTATTTAATTTTATTATTGCATATAATTTGACAGTTAAATTTATTTACTATTTCATATAAACTGCCAGTTAAACAGTTATTAATTTTTATTGAATATAAACTATTCGTTGATGCCTGTTATATTTTATATGCTTTATATTGATGTTTTGTTTAAATTGGATGATGATTGTAATAAATGGTTGTTTATTGATATTTGGATGAATGGATGTTATATTTTATATTGTATAAACTACAAGTTATTATGCATTTTCATTCCATTCGGGATTGCGGTTTGAAATGATATATATACGTAAACTTTTATTTTTAAAATTACGGATTGAAATGATAAATATCTATATCAATTGACCATAGGATAGAAAATTATATACAGGCACCGTGGTCTATATATAAAATATTTTAAAGTGATTTTCTATGGGTTTTGGAAAATAAGGGTTTATATATATACTAATTTTGATATTATATGAATATTATTTTATATATGGTTAAATCCTAAAATTTAAGCTAAGTATAACTAGATGATGTTTTAAGTTTGATTTACGAATATTTCAAGTTTGAGCTTTATTTAAATGATATTGAATTTATTAAATAAATATTTCTAAACTAAATAATAGTAAATTGAATTAAGGTATATATAAGATTATCAGATTTGGTTGGGAATTTTGGAATATTTAAAGTCTTGAAATATATCAAAATTGAAATGTTTTATTAAAATTAAGGTATTATTATTTTTCAAAGTATTGGTTTTCGAAATTGTTATAACTTTGAAAGTAATATGGTTTGAAAAATGAATTTATTTGAAATAGAATTTATTTAAGAATTATCTGTGAATATATGGATTTGAAACCTATTGAAATTGAAAATTTAGAAATATGACTTCAAAATGTGGTTTGGTTTTAAGATGATTTAAAAGAATATTTCAAGTTATCTAAATTTAAGAAAGATTAGTGATTGGAAATTTGGTTTTATTTAAATGATATATTATTGAATTTGGTTTTAAAGTATATACTATTTTGAAGTAAAGGATATGTTTTGAAATGGCAAAAATATATTGGTTTTAAATTATATACTATTTTGAAGTAAAGGATATGTTTTGAAATGGCAAAAATATATTGGTTTTAAAGTATATACTATTTTGAAGTAAAGGATATGGTTTTGAAATGGTAATAATTTTTTTGTTTTTTTGAAGTATATACTATTTTGAAATAAAGAATATGTTTTGAAAGGGCAATGATTGTGTTTTTAAAAGTATATATATTTTTAAATAACCACGGTGTTATAATAACGATTGGTTGTTAAAGAGACCGGTATCGTATATGGACATACTCTCTGTCGATACCGAAAACCACTTTGACAACTGTGTACGCGGTGGAGTTTCCAGAATGAAGTAGGATGGTGGCGACGATCCTAAGGTATATACGTGGACCCAACTCCCGTGAGTTGGCATAAGGTGGCTAAAACAGGAGCGATCGACGGGCCAAGGAGGTAGCACCTCTGATCGGACACACTTCTTCGATACTATTCTATTACTTGTGATTGATTTGGTGCGCACCCTTGATTTGGGAGTGTTGTTCAAGGTGGGCGGTAGTGGCTGCTATGCGTCACCACCAGTCCGGATGCGTAATTGGTATATCTACCCTGGCATTGCCTTGTGTGCCATGTCACCTACCTTATCGAGCTTTACTACGAGTTTCTATTTGTGTCGTACCTATGGAGTATCTTCTCGTAGCCTCTCGGGGTATGCAGGTACTGTATAGACTATTGGCATTATTTTGTGTTAAGGGCTATATGGGTAATCCCTTAACGCTATTTAAAAGTATGTTTATTTTATGATTGGACATTATTATAATAACGAATATTACTACATAGTAAATAGTTTAACGGATCCTTAGGGGATGTGAATCCCGAGCATCTCTTAAGTTACTGCACTCATGTTAGACACTGGATAAGAGATGTCAAATCCCGTAAACATCTCTGACGCCGTTCCACTCATATATTTATCATTGATTTAACTTACATAAGATCTTTTAGTTCTGACTCGAGTGTTTTGTCTTTTTAATTCGCTCGGGTCAGCCTGAGCATTTTAGGATTTGAAGGCCTTAATTCTGGAGGATGAAGACGAAGCATTATTATTACTATTTGTTATATCTTCCACTACACCATTGTATTCCGCTGCATAATTATCATTCTATTGTATGTGTAACTCTGATATGTATTGTATAAGTATAATCAAATGTTTTGTAAAACAGCTTCATGAACTGTTATTTGATTATTATATTTTAACGTTCCGCTGCAAGATTCTATTTTGTTCTTTTATTTCTCCACTTTTTCTTATTTACCCCATAACAATCCACCCTTCTGTATGATATAAGTTGGCACGTGTGTCTGCTTAAGCATACAAAAAGGTGGGATGTTACAGGCATATATCATCAATATAAAATAACTGATAATGATGTCATATGTTACAGGTGAACAGATATGAACAATAGCATATATATATATATATAACAAGGTAAATAACTAACAACAGCATATTTCAATTGACGTTTCAATTGAAATCAAATTTAATAAATATAAGAACATTAATCGTGAGTGATTGCTCACCTTTCGAGGTTAGAGACGAACGAAAATAGAATGAGTTACGGAATGCAAGCACGACTTCCAAAGTAAAGCTAGATTGGCACAGATTCGATGAACAGATCTGATAAATAAGAATTGACGAAATCAAATCAGAAACGGATCGATGAGGCTGAATGGTATAAGTGAACTTACATATAGTTATAGATGAATATATATATAAAAAATCGTATTCTAATTTCAACGTATATTCAATTTAATATATATATGTATCAAAATCCATTGTTTCAGTTTATAACACATATATTAAAATCAACATGAGTACATAATATATTTTGAAATAACTACTTATATAGAAATCAACAATATGTATATCACTAATATATAAGTTATATATATATACCATACACGTATAACTTACCCATAGCCAGCAAATCATAATACATACATATATAAACAAAATGAATCAAAATATATAATTACAGTATAAGTATGCAGACTTAGGCAGTATAATAAAATTTAAATATAACACTATTATAACATATATATACAAACACCCATATATACAAACCCCTTTTAAACATATTATACAACATATACTTTACACATATTCATATAAATCCAACAATCAACAACAAAAACTTTATATAAAAACAAACTCATATTGTAAACATATTATATAACTAAGATTTATATACTTTAACATATATTAACAACCATATATGTAACCGAACCAGATATACTTATATTTATATATATAATATATATGTGGAAGAATCAACTTACGTACAATACATAACTTATATATATATATGATGTCTAACATGTACTATCTATAATATAATATACTTACAATATATTATAGCACACACAACATATATATATCATAACTGACATATAAAAATATATAAAAACCGACACATAAGCAGACCATTTGTGAAATATGCTAACATATAGAAATACTGTCTACTATATATATAAGGTTTATATAGACAAAACTAAAATTTAAATACTTAAAATATACATATACGCGAGACGGTTCCAAATCTTAACATATATATATACACACACACACACACACTAGTATGGTCCATAGTTTCTATATATATAAGCTAACAAAAATCAAAACTATTTATTACTGTAAATATATAATAGGTTGTAAACTGAACGTATATAGATTTTCATACCTATCATATAAAACAAAAATAATATAAACTTACCTATAGATAAATCAGTGTATAACCATGTATACACTAACAGATCCAATATATATATATATATATATATACAAACCGAAAATATGAACAAAAGAAATATTATAAACTGTATAAATATTTATAAACTAACATGTGCATACTTTATAAATTCTAACAGAACATAATTATTATACTATATATATATAGACCATACATATATAGCTTGCGTGCATAAATAAACAGCCTTGAGTCAACATCACTATATTATAAAATTAATATGTGATAACCCGATTTTTCATACCCGAAAAAAAATCGAACCATCGGGGTTAAAGAGAAAAGAGGTAGAAGAAGAAAATAGAAAACAACAACATCAGAATCTCACATACGCAGCGGAACAATATATAATAGATAAATGACTAATCTTTAAACAAGGATTTTAATTTGTTTATACATACATCACCTCACCAGGATACAACATCAGAGTACAATATAATCAACATCACAATTCAGGATAGTTATAATAACTTGTCCCACATACAAAATACACAACATACACAACACAACGGAATATACATCATATACGTGTGATATGTCTCGCCATCCTGCTTGTCTCCTGAGCTCCGCGGCACAATAACATGTATCCTATAATACTCGGTCTGATTCGAGCATTATAATAAAATAACACCCGAGTTAGTCTGGAAAACCAGCGTGAGAAAACACACTCAATTGGATTATTAAAGTTTTCCAAACCCTTTTGAAATCAAAAGCATCTCGTAAGACCGCGCCACAAATAAACATGTCGGGTTTTTACCTTACGATAGCCAAAACACTTTTTATCAAATCCGTCTGATATTATAATAGTGTCTATATACAAATACTTATTCAAATAGCTGAAATTGTTACATGATTAAATTCCAGCGTACTAGCCACAAATTGGGTTCTACAAACAAAAACCGTAAAAGGCACATAGGGAGAATGGATTTCCAACTAATGACTAGGCACTGGGGTACCACCTGTCACAGTACGTGGCCTAGATCAACGTACCGAGGACCACTCCAGATCCCCTACAACACAAGACTAGAACTACCCCTTACTGGATAATTCCGAGTAAGATCACCCCACGGTTGGGATCAGCAACCGCACCACTAAGCCGAAATAAAAGGGACATCTAGACAGAGATGACCTCACCCTAATGGGTGCTACCCACATAGCGTTGCTGCATAACCCTTGATTTTCAGTCATTCCCGGTTGATGAGGCTCGAGGCTAAGCGTTACCTTTTTAGAACCGTTTCACTTAGAATGCTCATCGTCCACCTGACGATGTTCTGGAAGCATTCATCCACACAAGTCCGTCCCGGGTTCAAATGGAACCGAAGGCACTACTCCTACTACATCCATTTTGGAATTATCCTCAGGACTAGTAGCGACTAGCCCTTGCACTTCACTGCTCCATCTTCGACTCCAAACTCGTTTTGCCCACGAAAACGTACAAACCGGATCGAAGTGGTTTTCGGAAAATAAATCCCGATCCCGGTCTCTTCAAAACGATCAGCGCATTGGCCAATATTGATAGTCGGTTATTTAACTATAAATTACATTCACAACCAATCATCAAGCCATAATAATTTCTCCCAAATTATTTATCTCAAATATCTTCGCAAGATATATTTCCACCTTTTAACCCTTAGAAAACAGTTTTAAACCGTCTTTCTCTCATGGAATAAATTTCCCAAATAATTTATATTTCCACTGAAATCACCAAGTACAAATACTTTAGATTTAAAAAATAACTTAAAAACACTTTATTATAAAATATACTTTAAAAATTTAAATTAAAAACTACTTTAATACTTTATTCAAAAATATATACTTTAAGAATATTTAAAATAAAACTACTTTATAAAATATAAAACTAACCTTTTATCTTTTAAAACATAATACCTAGTCACCTTTAAATAATTACTACTAAATAAATTTGGAAAATACTTACTTTAAAACTTAAATGTTTAAAAATAATAAATTTTCTAAAACATGCTTTTAAAACAATCCTTAAAACTTTTAACTTATACTTAAAAATTTGCTTTGAAAACGTACTTGGCTATCCTGGGAAATTCACTTCTCTTTCACATCTTTTAAAAATAAATCACTATTTATTTTTAAACAAATTTACCCATTTCTTTAATAAATTCCCACCGTGAATTTATTCTTCCAAATATCCACTGATATATTACTTCACCTTTATAAACCCAGTTTATAAATTCCATAGTCTCATCTTCTTTTAAAATTCCAATTTCCAAATGCTTAAATCAATTTTCAAATTGATTTCCAATTTAATTCACTTTGAAATAAATTTCTTTACTTACTCCATTTTTCTCAAAATCAATTAACTTCAACTTTTCTTCTTTATTATGATTTAAAATCTTTTAAACTGAAAATATCAATTTCAGGTTTTCCAAAATCCTTCTTTATCCCTTTAAATAAATACAAACCAAGAATTTTTAAAATAAATTCCTTTATTCCCTTAAATAATATCACTTAGGTTTAAAAATTTAATATTTCCCCTTTTATTCAAAATCTCCTTTCCCTTACTCGGAATTTATTTAACAGAAATTAAAAATCACTTTTATCCCTTCCCAATTCATTCTTTATTTTATTTAAATTTTCTATAATTACTTTACTTAAACATTCTCTCATATATTTTCTTTTTCAAAAATCCAATTTTTATATATTTTGATAACTCAGCATACCGAAAAGTATATTGAAGTGACCCACTTCTTTTGGATTGTTATTTTCCAGTGATTTACTGTTGAGATTTTTTTTTTTGATTGTTATTCCAAACCAAGTGATCACTTCTTTAATTTCATTTCCCCCAAGATCCTAATTCTACCAATATAAAAATATTAGTATATAAGTCAATTCAAGTCATTTATATATATGAAGATATATAAATGTTTCCTTGCTTATCAGAGTATTAAAAATTAACAAGGAAAATTCAATCACACAATATTTCTCATTTTCCAGAGAATTGGTGTCACATAGCCATTTCTATTTTTACATTCCCCTTTTTTTTTTTATCTCAAGCTTGATTAATATTAAATTCGAATATTGTCACTTATAATTTTCTTGCTTACTTCTCAAATTAATTGGTTTCTTGGTTTACAAGCCATACTTTTAAATTCCGAAATTCTTTTGTGATTTGGTACTTATCATATGAGTACTGAGGTGATAAACTAGGTTGAAGTCTAAGCAGAGAAAAACAACACATGTGATCAGGGTTTAGACACAACAAGCACAAACCAATCATGACAGACAAAATACATATTTCCTGGTTAACTGAGCAGATAGTCATCACATGAGTGATGGTGTTGTGAGCTACTTTATAAATCACAAAACTTCTTATATCTGGAGCTAGAAAAGTGTTGAATCTGGTGTCTTATCACTTAGTATCAGTTTTGAAGCTATAGTATCAGATTTTCCCAACCTAGTATTAGATCAGTAGTTATGGTATCAGAAATTTCCTACCTAGTATCAGTTTTATAGTATCAGATTTCTCCTACTTAGTATCAGTTTTATAGTATCAGATTTCTCCTACTTAGTATCAGTTTTATAGTATCATAACTGAAGTGCCTCAAGACTGTCTAGAAAAACATGTTTACATATCAGATTATATGGCATCTTCTCCTTCAGCATTATCTATTAAAACTATTTCAGAACTTGTTACTTAAGTCCACAGCTCACAAACACATATAACATTTAAGTTTCTTTTTCTTCTTACATACTGTTTTCCAGATATCAAAGTAAAAGACACTCATTAAAATACTTAGAACATATTAGAGTTTGCCTAACTTAATTATTACAAAGACACTGCTACTTCTCTTAAACACTTTAAATTCCTCAAGATCTCCAAATATCCATGCAAGCAAGCAAGCAATTCATGCATCTTTCCCTGCAGCAAAACTTTGAACTGCCTCAATAAAATGAGACACCCCAAGTATTGCAAAGGCAACAAATAGGGTCAGAAATAAATTCTGGTGTGAGTGAAATCAAGTATGCAAAATATCTTGTAAATTCTTAAGGCTGTATAGAGAACTTTTCTATTAAATGCTATTCAAATCCCAACTAAAATATGAGAATGTGTATATTTAAGTTTATCTATAAACATACACCCAAGCATTCATTCATTCACTTCATTCAGTTGTACAAGTACAAAACTCCTATGGATTAACTCCTTAAATTCCATAGCATCATTTCTCTTTCTCATCTTTTCATTTTGTTTGGTCTGAACTCTTGCCATTGAACACCATGTGTGCATTGCAAAGGGGCTCAGTTCTGTTAACCCTTTACACAGAGGCCTACAGGACTTGAACAAGTCATGCACATACCCATCAACCACCTGCTGATGAGTAGATCAAGGCACTACTCCTAAATTATTTTATAATTTAGAGACCATGCTTATTTACTTCTTTCTGGGGAATTTTTCTTTTGATTCCAGAGATACTCGTATTCTTTCCTGCCTTATATAGGTCAAGAATTATTAAAATCACCTAAAGATCATATCCAGACATACAAAGCATTCATGTAAAAATTGCACACCTTATTTCAAGGTCATTTTTGCTTTAATCACATTTTTCTAAAAACCTACTTATATTTTTATTTCTAGAAATTTCCATTGCTTACACAAATATGAAGAAGTCATTTGCAAAACTATATTTATTCTTTTACTGTGAACATAGGGAATGGTTTTTGAGAAAAACCCATAAAAACTTATTGGTTTATGATCTGAACAAATCAGCACATATTTGTAATATTGCATTGTTCATATCATTTTTAATATAGACTAGACATAAGCATGAATCTCAATATTCACACTGCCTACTTCTTTTCTTTCATTGATACCCTATTCCACAGTAAAACATTTGATTCATTTTTCATATCAAAACTAGCATATATAAAATCTATTTCTGTGATTAGTATATTTGTTTGATTATCTATATTTTAAAACAAAAACTGAAACCATCACAACAAGTCAAAACAGATTAAAACCTCATCCAAAAACTCAACCAGAATACCATCCATGATCATCATATTTTCATCCAGAAAATAAAATCAAATAGGAAAAACATAATGTAATGTTTATATAAAATAACTTGGCTGCCCTTAACATGGGTCTTAATGCCTTACAGATCATAAGTGATTAATCACTCACCTTCCTCCTCTCTTCCCCGAGAATGCCTAAACTTGAAAACAGGGTGAGCTCTCCTTTCTATTTTTCTTAGTGTGTTTCTGTTTTCCCCCAAGAGAAAACCTCTGCTTCCCTCTTGATTTAAATCATTTTGCTAGGGTTTTACTAAAGGAAAAACCCATTTTATCCTCACATTACTCAGAGAATTATGTGTGTGTTGTTATGGCTAAATGTGCCATTTTCTCTTGATTTCTATTTCTAGTAAAAGCAGTTGCTTCTCTGCTTTTCTGTGCACATGCTATTTGCATGATCCATCTACACATCATCTTTGTATGACTCAGATACATGTATACCTTGTTAGGCCTGAATGGTTCTCTTATATTATTTCAAACCATTTATTTCCTGATTTATTTTTAAGAAGGTATTTATGCACAATAGTACTAAACTGGTTTTCATGCAATTTAGTTATCAAAAGGACTTTATCATTTTATACTTCTTTGGCTACTCACATCTAATACATATTTATATATATGTGTATATATACAGGAGATATCTGTATATAAAATCTCACTTATATTTGATCATTTTCTTCCCATTATTTTTTTATTGAAAAATCTCTATCCTCTTATTTATTCATTTCACTTACTCCTAATATTATTATTGTCAGACTATATTTTCATTTCTTAAATATTCTCATTTTAAAATTATTTTTATCTCAATAATTTGGGTCTTCACATACTCTCCTCCTAAAAGGAATTGTGTCCCACAATTATCCTCTCATACATTTCCATCCAAATGTATACAAAGCATAATTTCAATTGAATGAAATTTCAGAAACTCATTCATTCCAAATCAATCAAACATAAATAAATAATTTTAAGGTCTCATCATAATTTTTAAACATACCTTTAAGTAGAAAACAGATTAGGATATTTATCCTTTATCCTCTCTTCAGCCTCCCAAGTGCAATCATTCCCATCCAAACTCCATTGGATTTTAACTAGTTTAATTATTTTATTTCTCAGTTTCTTTTCTTCTCTAGCCACAATGCCTACTGGTTCCTTTTTATAAACCAGATTTTCTTGAATTTCGACATGTGTAGGAGATTCAAGAATGGACTCTTTATCATGCACCCATTTTCTCAATTGGGATACATGAAATACATCATGTATTTTGCTCAATTCCTCTGGTAACTTCAACCTATAAGCTAAAGTCCCTATTCTTTGAACAATTTCATATGGTCCTACATACCTTGGTGACAGTTTCCCTGCTTTTCCAAATCTCAATATTTTCCTCATTGGTGAAACTTTGAGAAACACATAGTCTCCCACCTCAAATTCAACTGGCCTTCTCTTTTTATCTACATAAGCTTTCTGTCTCTCTTGAGCTACTCTCATTCTTTGCCTCACTAATTCAATTCTTGCAGAAGTTTCCTTCACATTGTCTAGACCAAGCAACACCCTTTCACCAGCCTCCATCCAACATGCAGGAGATAAACAAGGCTTTCCATACAAAGCCTCAAATAGAGCCATTCCTATAGTGGACTGGTAGCTATTATTATAAGCAAACTCAGCTAAATAAATATGATCCTCCCAGTTGCCTCCAAAATCAAGTATGCATGCTCTCAGCAAATCCTCTAAAATTTTATTAACAATCTCAGTTTGCCCATCTGTTTGTGGGTGGTAGGATGTGCTTAGGCTTAATTCTGTCCCCATAGCTTCTTGAAAGCTACTCCAAAACCTTGAAGTAAACAAAATATCTCTATCACTAATGATAGTCTTGGGGATGCCATGCAATCTCACTATTTCCTTCACAAATAATTGAGCTAGCTTGTGAGCATTTCTGTTTGAACTTATTGGGATAAAGTGTGCTGTTTTTGTGAGTCTATCAACCACTACCCAAATACTATCATTTCCCTTCCTTGTTCTTGGCAAACCATCCACAAAATCCATTGATATACTCTCCCATTTCCAAGTAGGCACTTCCAAAGGTTGCAATAGGCCTGAGGGCCTTTGATAGTCTGCCTTTACTTGTTGGCATGTCAAGCAATTTGCCACATATTTTGCTACTGCTCCTTTCATTCCTGGCCACCAATAATTTCTCTTGAGATCATGGTACATTTTTGTACCACCTGGATGGATAGTATACTTTGTTTTGTGATGCTCATCCATAACTTCTTGCTTTAGTTCCTCTACATTTGGTATGCAGAGTTTCCCCTTTTTCCTTAAGTATCCTTTACCATCTACCTCATAGTTTTCCACTGTCATGCCTTGGGATATCATGTTCTTTTTCTCCTTCAAATTTATATCTTGATTTTGCATTTGTCCTATTTTATCAACCAGTGTTGATTTTAAGGATAAGAGGCTTAATCTACCATATTCAATCATCTTACTGCGTGTCTTATCTGATACACTAGCTTCTTCTTTCACTTCCACCTCACTAAGAATTATCAAATCTTTGAACTCTACCATCATTAAGCTTGCCAATTTAGCTTGATGTCTACTTAATGCATCTACTACTTTATTAGCTTTTCCAGGGGTATACAATATATCAAGATCATAGGCAGCAAGAAATTCTACCCACCTATGTTGCCTCATGTTCAAGTCTTTTTGGGAAAACAAATATTTAAGTGACTTGTGATCAGTAAACAATTCAAACTTAGCACCCAATAAATAATGTCTCCATAGTTTCAATGCATACACCACAGCAGCTAGTTCTAAGTCATGTGTAGCATACCTAGTTTCATTTGGCTTGAGTTGCCTTAATGCATAAGCTATCACTCTACCATGTTGCATAAGCACTGCCCCCAATCCAGATCCACTAGCATCTGTGTAAACTACTAATTCTTCATTACCCTCTAGCACTTGTAAAACTGGAGCTTCTACCAGTGCCTTCTTTAGTGATATAAAAGCTTGTTCACACTTCTCTGTCCACACATATGGTTGCTCCTTTTTAGTTAACTTGGTCAATGGGATAGCTATCCTTGCAAAATCTTTTATAAATCTCCTATAATAGCCTGCCATTCCCAAAAATGACCTCACCTCAGTTACTGATTTGGGTCTACTCCAAGATTGCACTGCTATCACCTTATTTGGGTCTACACTAACCCCTTGTTGTGATACAATGTGCCCCAAAAATTTTACTTCCTTCTGCCAAAATGTACATTTAGAGAATTTGGCCTTTAAATCATGTGCCCTTAGTCTAGACAAAACCAGATGCAAGTGCTTTGCATGATCTTCTTCTGATTTTGAATATACTAATATGTCATCAATAAAGACAACCACAAATTTGTCTAGAAAATCTCTAAATGTTCTATTCATTAAATCTACAAAATATGATGGTGCATTTGTCAATCCAAAAGGCATCACCAAAAATTCATATAATCCATACCTTGTGTTGAAGGCAGTATACTTAATACTCTCTTCCTCCACCTTCATCTGATGAAACCCAGAGGCTAAATCTAGCCTTGAAAAGACCCTTGCTCCATTTAATTGATTGAATAGATCATCAATTCTAGGAAGTGGATATTTGTTTTTAATGGTGACTTTGTTTAATTCCCTATAATCAATGCACATTCTCAAAGTACCATCTTGCTTCTTCACAAATACAATTGGAGAACCCCAGTTTGAACTACTAGGCCTTATGAAGCCTTTCTGCTCCAGTTCTTCCAACTGATGTTTCAATTCCACAAGTTCTTTAGGACCCATTCTAGTTGGCTTCTTGATGATTGGGCTGGCTCCTGGGATTATCCTTATTTGAAATTCTACTTGCCTATTTTCTGGAACACCTATGACTTCACCAAAGACATCTGGGTATTCATTTATAATTTTTATGTCCTCCAGTGTTAATTCTTTCTCAGTCATGCTACATATGTGGTTACAATAATTGTTTTAGCAATTTCACTCATAACTATAATATTTTTACCATTTTCTATTTTCAGAGAAATAGTAAGATTTTCTAAGTTTAAAATTGCTTTGTATTTTCTTAGCCAATCTACTCCTAGAATAATTCCTATTCCAGGATATTTTAGCACAAACAAATCAGAACTAAACATATCTCCACCTATGTTTAACTCTACTCCCAAACATTTTATCCCTAGCATGCAAGAATTACCTAGTGGGCTCTGAATAAACAAGGGATTATCAACTAAATAGCATGTGAGAGTTAATTTATTCACTATGTCTTGGGATATTAGTGAATGTGTTGCTCCAGTGTCATATATAACTGAGATGGGGTGATCTTTAATTAGAATTATACCTTCCAATTGTCCAGAACTTCCCACTGCAGTTGCTTTTGCTTTGCCCTCAAGTGCTCCTACCTTTGCTCCCTTTTTGAACTCTGGGCAGTTTCTTTTAATATGGCCTTCCTTCCCACAGTTATAGCAGCTAAACAATGCCTTCTTGGCTGCTTGACACCTATTACTCATGTGTCCTTCTTTGCCACAATTAAAACAAGTAACCTTCTTCTTAGCTTCCCCAGTGGCTGCTCCCTCCATTTTCTTATCCATACTCTTTTTGTCATAGGGATGTGCTCTGTTTTTCCCCTTCTTTTGATTGGTAGCCCTCATGCTCCTAAATTTTTCCCTTGCATTGTCATGTTGTTCAAAAGAAAGAGCAAGGTCTATGACTTGATCAAATGTTTTATCCTTGTATGGTAACATTGCTCTACTCAGACCTGCATTTAATCCTTGGATAAATCTTGAATTCTTTGATTCTTCATCTCCTATGAGCATAGTTCCATACTTGGACAAACTCTCAAATTTTTGAGTGTATTCAGTCACACTCATTGGTCCTTGCCTCAGCCTTATGAATTCTTCAAGCAATGTTGCCTTAGCTGTTGCTGGAACAAACCTTGCTTCAAGCATTTCCTTGAATTGATCCCATGTTATCTCATTTTCTGGCCTTCCCGTGATGATCACCTCCCACCAATCTAAGGCTGCTCCTTTGAGTCTCCTTGAAGCTATCTGCCTCTTTCTTTGGTCATTAATTTGCATATCTGCAAATATCCTTTCCAAAGTTCTCAACCATGTCTGCACTCCCATAACTCCCTCAGTGCCTTCAAAATCCTTGCCTCCTAAATTTGAAAATGTCTTCAATAACTTAGCTAATTCCTCATGAGGATTTTCTTCCCTCTACACTGCTCCTTCTCTAAATGCCCTCACCAAATCTTGCAAGTTAACCATTGGTGTTGTAT
The DNA here is from genome assembly GCA_030737815.1 of Allium fistulosum. Classification (NCBI taxonomy): domain Eukaryota; kingdom Viridiplantae; phylum Streptophyta; class Magnoliopsida; order Asparagales; family Amaryllidaceae; genus Allium; species Allium fistulosum. The sequence goes on along the minus strand of CM060908.1, from coordinate 967,438,841 downwards.
TGGAGGGTCCTGCTCCATGACTTGGTGGTCTTCCTACCATGATTCACTATTCAATTGCATAGCTAGTCAGTCATATTTCTAATTTAGTTATTTTCTGAAATTTATTTCTACTGTGGATATTTATTTCTATTATTACTATTTTTTTTTTGAATTTTTATCCATACAAGAAAATTGGATAATAAATTTATGCTATGTTTTAATAACATAGCTCTGATACCAACTAAAGTGACCCACTTCTTTTGGATTGTTATTTTCCAGTGATTTACTGTTGAGATTTTTTTTTGATTGTTATTCCAAACCAAGTGATCACTTCTTTAATTTCATTTCCCCCAAGATCCTAATTCTACCAATATAAAAATATTAGTATATAAGTCAATTCAAGTCATTTATATATATGAAGATATATAAATGTTTCCTTGCTTATCAGAGTATTAAAAATTAACAAGGAAAATTCAATCACACAATATTTCTCATTTTCCAGAGAATTGGTGTCACATAGCCATTTCTATTTTTACATTCCCCTTTTTTTTGATCTCAAGCTTGATTAATATTAAATTCGAATATTGTCACTTATAATTTTCTTGCTTACTTCTCAAATTAATTGGTTTCTTGGTTTACAAGCCATACTTTTAAATTCCGAAATTCTTTTGTTATTTGGTACTTATCATATGAGTACTGAGGTGATAAACTAGGTTGAAGTCTAAGCAGAGAAAAACAACACATGTGATCAGGGTTTAGACACAACAAGCACAAACCAATCATGACAGACAAAATACATATTTCCTGGTTAACTGAGCAGATAGTCATCACATGAGTGATGGTGTTGTGAGCTACTTTATAAATCACAAAACTTCTTATATCTGGAGCTAGAAAAGTGTTGAATCTGGTGTCTTATCATTTAGTATCAGTTTTGAAGCTATAGTATCAGATTTTCCCAACCTAGTATTAGATCAGTAGTTATGGTATCAGAAATTTCCTACCTAGTATCAGTTTTATAGTATCAGATTTCTCCTACTTAGTATCAGTTTTATAGTATCAGATTTCTCCTACTTAGTATCAGTTTTATAGTATCATAACTGAAGTGCCTCAAGACTGTCTAGAAAAACATGTTCACATATCAGATTATATGGCATCTTCTCCTTCAGCATTATCTATTAAAACTATTTCAGAACTTGTTACTTAAGTCCACAGCTCACAAACACATATAACATTTAAGTTTCTTTTTCTTCTTACATACTGTTTTCCAGATATCAAAGTAAAAGACACTCATTAAAATACTTAGAACATATTAGAGTTTGCCTAACTTAATTATTACAAAGACACTGCTACTTCTCTTAAACACTTTAAATTCCTCAAGATCTCCAAATATCCATGCAAGCAAGCAAGCAATTCATGCATCTTTCCCTGCAGCAAAACATTGAACTGCCTCAATAAAATGAGACACCCCAAGTATTGCAAAGGCAACAAATAGGGTCAGAAATAAATTCTGGTGTGAGTGAAATCAAGTATGCAAAATATCTTGTAAATTCTTAAGGCTGTATAGAGAACTTTTCTATTAAATGCTATTCAAATCCCAACTAAAATATGAGAATGTGTATATTTAAGTTTATCTATAAACATACACCCAAGCATTCATTCATTCACTTCATTCAGTTGTACAAGTACAAAACTCCTATGGATTAACTCCTTAAATTCCATAGCATCATTTCTCTTTCTCATCTTTTCATTTTGTTTGGTCTGAACTCTTGCCATTGAACACCATGTGTGCATTGCAAAGGGGCTCAGTTCTGTTAACCCTTTACACAGAGGCCTACAGGACTTGAACAAGTCATGCACATACCCATCAACCACCTGCTGATGAGTAGATCAAGGCACTACTCCTAAATTATTTTATAATTTAGAGACCATGCTTATTTACTTCTTTCTGGGGAATTTTTCTTTTGATTCCAGAGATACTCGTATTCTTTCCTGCCTTATATAGGTCAAGAATTATTAAAATCACCCAAAGATCATATCCAGACATACAAAGCATTCATGTAAAAATTGCACACCTTATTTCAAGGTCATTTTTGCTTTAATCACATTTTTCTAAAAACCTACTTATATTTTTATTTCTAGAAATTTTCCATTGCTTACACAAATATGAAGAAGTCATTTGCAAAACTATATTTATTCTTTTACTGTGAACATAGGGAATGGTTTTTGAGAAAAACCCATAAAAACTTATTGGTTTATGATCTGAACAAATCAGCACATATTTGTAATATTGCATTGTTCATATCATTTTTAATATAGACTAGACATAAGCATGAATCTCAATATTCACACTGCCTACTTCTTTTCTTTCATTGATACCCTATTCCACAGTAAAACATTTGATTCATTTTTCATATCAAAACTAGCATATATAAAATCTATTTCTGTGATTAGTATATTTGTTTGATTATCTATATTTTAAAACAAAAACTGAAACCATCACAACAAGTCAAAACAAATTAAAACCTCATCCAAAAACTCAACCAGAATACCATCCATGATCATCATATTTTCATCCAGAAAATAAAATCAAATAGGAAAAACATAATGTAATGTTTATATAAAATAACTTGGCTGCCCTTAACATGGGTCTTAATGCCTTACAGATCATAAGTGATTAATCACTCACCTTCCTCCTCTCTTCCCCGAGAATGCCTAAACTTGAAAACAGGGTGAGCTCTCCTTTCTATTTTTCTTAGTGTGTTTCTGTTTTCCCCCCAGAGAAAACCTCTGCTTCCCTCTTGATTTAAATCATTTTGCTAGGGTTTTACTAAAGGAAAAACCCATTTTATCCTCACATTACTCAGAGAATTATGTGTGTGTTGTTATGGCTAAATGTGCCATTTTCTCTTGATTTCTATTTCTAGTAAAAGCAGTTGCTTCTCTGCTTTTCTGTGCACATGCTATTTGCATGATCCATCTACACATCATCTTTGTATGACTCAGATACATTGTATACCTTGTTAGGCCTGAATGGTTCTCTTATATTATTTCAAACCATTTACTTCCTGATTTATTTTTAAGAAGGTATTTATGCACAATAGTACTAAACTGGTTTTCATGCAATTTAGTTATCAAAAGGACTTTATCATTTTATACTTCTTTGGCTACTCACATCTAATACATATATATTTATATATATGTGTATATATACAGGAGATATCTGTATATTAAATCTCACTTATATTTGATCATTTTCTTCCCATTATTTGTTTATTGAAAAATCTCTATCCTCTTATTTATTCATTTCACTTACTCCTAATATTATTATTGTCAGACTATATTTTCTTTTCTTAAATATTCTCATTTTAAAATTATTTTTATCTCAATAATTTGGGTCTTCACATATATTCAATCAAACCATAGCATCCATCATCTCCAATTATCAATATAATTCATCACAGAATATCAAATAATCATATCACAGAATTATAAGAACAATCTAAATAATTTTAAGGAATCCAGTTGGATCCCTCCAACTTGTTTCCATGCATCCACAGATGTTAGCACAATACCAATTCCACTTCGAGGTGGAACATCGTGGTATATGGGTTTATATAATATCATCCGCTATTATGCGGCGCATAAGGTCTCATCCGCTATATACTGCGGGGAATCAATCGCTCCAATATATATATATACTACTATATATAATATCACATTCAAACAATCAAGCAATAATTTAAATTTTAACTACTTAAATTATTTGGAATTCTAGATGTGAGTGAGATTAACTCACCTTTTATTTTTACAATCCATTTCCATTCCGACTTGTTTTCTTCACAATTCTTGACTTTGTATAACATTAGGTGATTTATTAATATTTGAACTAATCAATTACCATTTAATATTTAATTAACCGATAATTTAATTTAACAAATAATTTCCCTTTTAAAAAAAACCTTTTAGTTAACTAAAATAATTAAATAAGTTTATTAAACAAGCTAATCATTATAATACATTAATTTTAAATAAACTAGTATATTAAGGTATGCAAATGTATATTTATTTTCCTTTTGAAACTGAATGTACTTAAAAATTCAATTTATCTAGATTCAAAATCTAATTTTTATATAAATCCCACAACATTTAAAATTCTATATTTTCCAAATATTCTATGTATATATATATATTAAACTCAAATAAAAATAAAATTCCTTTCCAACCTATATATTAAACTAAAAGAAAAACTTCCTTATATCTTACTGTAATATATATATGTAAAAATGAAACTGGTTTTAAATTCCTCTTCTCTTATATACCTCATATAATTTCTAAAAACTTTCATTCAAGGGTTTCAAGATCATTTCAAAAATTAAGTTTTCTAAATTAAATTACAAACATTAAAACTCAATACCTTAACAGAACACCCCATCCCCCCAAAGAACACTCGACCAAAGATCACAACCCAATACTGCCTCCACTCATTCAGGCTCGAGCATTGGCACGCCACCCGCTCCCATCCTCATCAAACGAAGACCCCACCTTCCAACGCCGCCACGGCCTCGTCGTGACTCACCATTGCCTCGTACAAACCCTGCGAACGCGACAACCCAGATTGATTTGAACTCTCCCTTCTTGTCGAACTACTACGCGAGGCTGTGCATCGCCTACGTGGCTGATGGTGAACTCGCGGTTTGCAAATTCGATTTGAGTTGAATCGCTTCAAACGGTTTGAAATAGGCTTGGCTTTGATTTCGAATTGGGGCAGGAACTAGGAAAGAAGCACGCGGTAGAATATCGATTTTGCGATAGAAATGTTTGAGAACGAAGAGATTTCCGGCTTCGTTTGGTCTCCATTTTTTTTCTCTCATTGAACGAATTTTTGGGGTTCCTCGTTGTGTAACAACCCTAGATTTTACATATAATTTAAAATTTGATTTTATTTTATTTTGAAATTATTGCTAAGCTTGTTTCATTTCAAACATTTCTTTTTTTAAAATAAATGTTAATTATTATGTGAACTATAATTTCAAACTAGTATAAATTGGTTAGTTTACTGAAAAGTGAATTTCTGTTCAAACAATTCAATCTTTGGCTTTTAACTTTTAAATTTAAATTTTTTTAAATTCTTAAATTTTATCTTTTATTATGAAAATAGATGTAATAACTTGAACACCATTTTTCGTTTCGTTGAAAACGGAGTTAAACAGTGAAAGTTATGTATATTTCAATATTGACTACAATTTGTTTATTCTACAATTTTGTTATTTTTAAATTGTATAAATTATATTTTATTGTCATATTTCATTTTAATCTAGGTCAATATGTTATTTTATGAATATATTGAATTTCAAATATTTTTAAAATGATAATAGGATTTTTCCAAAATTTACTGTAATTATTCCCTATTTTTAAAAGGTTATTTTCTATTCTTCTGCTAATTTCTTCATTTAAATTTTATTTAAATTAAAATTTATATATTTATTTGTGAATGAATTTTTACTTTTATTTTGTTATCTTTGTTATAAATATTTTTACAAGTCCATATAAATTTTCCAAAGTTCATTCTGTTTATTTTCCATTTTTGTAGACTAGGTTTGCAATTTTGTGCTATTTCCTTATTTTAACCTTATATAATTAATAAATATTTATATATATTTTGTATTTTGTTATATTTTCGAATTTGTACCTTAAATTATTATTATTTTCAGTAAGGTAAACTTATAGGAATAAATTTAGGAAATTTGGAAAGTTTTTAAAAGCTTTTGAAACGTAAGTCGTTTCTTTTACTGTTTCCTCATTTACTCTTTGGCCGTTTTATTTTATTTTATTTCTTTCTTTATTTAACCGTGACTTCCTCCTTAATTTTTCACGTCGATCTCAGATCCATTTCTCATCTAAAAAAAATATGGCCATGGCTTGAAAGAGTTGAGGTAAAAATTATCATCTTCTTCCTTTGTTTTTCTACTTTTCTATTTTGAAATTTTGTACATGTTCTCTCCTTCATAGCTTGGCTCCACCTCAACCAGTTCTGACCTGACCTCTACCACCCCTTTTCTCTGACCATCACCCACCCTATTTCACCTCCTCCTTAGGCCGAACCAACCCAAGGCCAAGATCTACACAAAATCCAAAAAAATACAACCTATGCGTTGAAAACATGCTAGTTTGAGACTTGTTGCTTCACCACCTCTTTTTCCACCACCACCACCACCTCTAGCCGCCACCACCACCTTGACACACCCATAACCATCACCTTCATCCTCTATCCAGATCTAAAACATGCCATAGCCGAGCCCAATGACCTTGTAGACTGAGCCAAAGTTGAACCAAAACCACTATTTTGCATAAGCCTCTTCATATTCATGCGTAGTAACTCCTCCACCACTTCAATACCATTGTAACGACCCGTATTTTCACGGATCGAAACATCGTAAAACAGTTGAAATTTGGTCTCATTTGTGCTAAGTCGTCCTGAGTTTATGTCCTAGGTCGTATTGGAGTTTTGGAGCGACCTATGGAAGATACGAGTTATAGAAGTTAAGTCATAGGGTGGCTTAGGTCGAGTGACCGACTTAAGGCAGTGACCGACTGAAGACATAGACGACTTAAGGAAAAGTTGGTGACTTATGAGTTTTGGCGAGTTAACAACCTAAGGAGTAGGTCGGCGACGACCTAAGGGATAGACGACCTTAGGAGTTAGATCGTATAGAAGTTAGGTTGTATAGAAGTTAGGTTGGTTAGACGACTTAAGGAATTGACCGACCTAAGAGTTACCAACCTAGCAGAGTTAACGATTTAAGGGTTATGGCATAAGTCGTTGAAGTTTAGGTCGTCTGTACTAAGTCGTAGACGACTTAGGTGTTAGGTCGTAAGTCATAGAAGACTGAGGAGTTAGGTCGTTAGGGGTTAAGTCGTATCCCCTATTAGTCCCCAAAGCTGTTAAGTCGTAGAAGGCGCTGATCTGCTAAGTGTTAAGTCGTAGGTCAGTTACCCAGTTAAGTCGCGCATTCTTAAGTCGTAGGTCGTTGAGTCGTAGGTCGTGAGAAGGCGCGCATATGCTGTGTTAAGTCGTGAGCGACTTAGGAGTTAGCTGCTAAGTCGTAAGTCGTAGACAAGTGGGTTTATAGGTCGGCAAAGCTGTTAGGTCGTGGTATTTTTCTAAGTCGTAGGTCGTGGCTCTATAGGTCGTGGACGACCTAATTCCGAGTGACGACTTAAGAAAGCGGACGAGTTAAGGAGATTTCAGCTATAAATAGGAGGGCTTTGTTCCATTTTTGGGATCCGGATTTCGAAGCGACGAAGTGCTGCCATTTTGAGAGCTCGACTTCTACACTTCTTCACTTCTTTCCTCCACTCTAATCTAGTGATTCCTTCCATCCATATTGAAGATCAAATCGAAGATCGAAGAGCTTAGATTGAAGATCTACATTCTTCGAAGAGAGATTTCATCGTTTGAAGTGGATTGGTGATAGATCAAGTTAGATCCTTCGCTGTCCATATCTAAAGTGTATTGCTTTTGGGTTGTTTAGGTGATTTGGTGAGTGGTGATTATCTCTCACACGGATCCAAAGGAGTGTATCGGATTGTTGGCTTGATTTTGTGTTAAAGTAGCGATTTCCATGCATTTTTGTAAACCTAAGTATAGATCCATGTAGATTCATTGTTCATGATGATTTGACGACCATTTTACTAAGTGTTAACCTATGCAAGTTCATTCATCAAGATTGTAGAGATAATTCTCATGTTTTCATGCTTATTAGACTTTTGACTCTTTAATTACGAAATTGCCATTATTGTTAAAATTGTCCATTTAGCCTATATTTGAATGCTTGTTTACTTGGATGAATGTTTGACTTGATTGATTGCTATGAATTAGATGATTGATGATTTGATTTAGATAAGTTGGTCGAAGATGATTCAAAAGCTAAGAGAAAGGCTCTTGAATTGGAAAAGCTGCTCGTGGCATATGTAGCGGATGATGAAGCTCATATGGATAGATTTGATGATGATGTTGAGATGGAGCTTTGCTATGATGATGATGAGGCGAAGTATGATATGAGATAGTCTTGGTCTAATCCAGACGGGATCATTCCAAGCATGTTGATAACTCGGTGAAATGGTTCGAGTTAGAGGATAATGGGTTGCTCGAGAGGCGCTTGAGCTAGTATGGAAATATTCGTCGAGGAGGATGACTAGAAGGCTGAGATCCCATCGTTGTTGAAGGTTCTAGCATGCTCAAAGCAAGAGTATGTTGGGCAGATTCGATAGTCCCTGAAGGCTACGGATTGGTAGTCAAGTACTCTGGGCAGATTCGATAGTCCTAGAAACGGGTCACGATGACGTGCGGGAGTTATGTCTAGAACCGGGGTTTCCATTAGCCCTTGACGGACGGCTGAAAGAATGTGCCGGTCATTCAATTAACGGTGATATCGAAGCAATGATAACAGTGATAGCCAGAGTCATGGATGTTTGGTTGTATCGTCACTCGGTCTCGAGAGCAGTGTTTTCTGGGTGCTTATCTGATCTTGGTTTAGGCCTTGGGGGTTGTACTTGGAAAACATCGCCCTTGACTCGAGTGATAATTACTTTACTTTAAATTGTATGTTTTGCTATGTCTGCTTTTGCTTAGTGTGTGTCTGGGGGCTATCACTGTAGAAAGAGGTTGGAGTGGGAGGGTTGTATTCCTATTCCTTTTCCTTTATGCTCTTTTGGTATGTTGTTAGTTAATTTACTGCTCACTAAGACTGTTTTCTGACTCAAGGCTTTATGTTTTAACTCTTATTGCCTTGGGCTATTCGTCCATTTTGGGACGGGCAGACTAGGTAGCAGGTGACAGGTGCTGTTCTTGCTTTCCACGATGCTGATGATGAAGACGAGCTAGAGTATTGCATATTACTTCTTACTATATGTACTGGATGTTCCATTGCTTTGTATTCTCTGAGTGATATGTAGTGAGGCTTGTTGTATTGACTATTCAGATGTTTGTATTCAACTATTATGAAGTTTTATTGATGAGATTCTATTCTGTGAAGCTTCATTATATATATGTTCTATTGTATTTTGTCCATGCGCTGTGAGTAATACGATAGATTCTGTTGTTTTAATTTACCTTGACAATCGTCCATGGCTGCCTGGCACACTTTACAGCCCACTTTCTCTAGGTTCAGTGCAGGGGTTATGGGCGGTCGTCACATTTGGTATCAGAGCTTTGATTAATCGATTTTACCCAACGCTCGCTGACGTAACTACGTATGAGAGACGTAATTGTAGTTTGATGGATGATTACTATATAATATATAGTAACTTAGTAGAGTTTGAGTCCTTTATGCAGTTGTTTCTCTAGATGTTCTGATCATTCCTTTTTGTAGATATTAAGGATGAGTCGAAGAGGGAGACCAGCTGCAAGGGAAAGCCGTGCTACTGAAGGGGCTGCTGATTATGCAGCTATGTTCGAAGCTATGATGACTTCGATCATGAGAAGGATACCAGTTCCGGGGGCAGCAGTTGATGTTGGAGTTCAAGTCCAAACTCCAAAACCGGTGGATTTTGCTAAGTTGTGCAAGGACTATACTGCTCTTGGAGGGAAGGTTTTCTTGGGAACAGAATCAACCATTGAAGTCCAGAGATGGATAGATGCTTGTAGAAGGATTTTTGGTGATTTGGGAATTGAGGATGCAACTAAGAGGAAGTTGGCATCAAGACAGCTTCAAGGAAGAGCTTCTGATTGGTGGAACTCTATTACCATCAATACTCCGGAGGAAGAGATTACTTGGGAGCAATTCCAAGTCAGATTTGAAGCTAAGTTCATTTCTACAGCTCAGAAGTCTGTTCTGTTCAAGAAGTTTGTGGAGCTCAAGTAGGGAGGAAGACCAGTTCATGAGTATGTTTCTGAGTTTGAAGCTTTGTCCAAGTATGCCCGGTCGTATATTGAATCTGCATATCAGAAGAATGAGAAGTTCGTGACAGGCTTGGACAACTATCTTGGGAGACAGCTGGTGGATCATTTGGACGATTCATTTGAGAAGCTTGTGGAGAAAGCTCTCAGGCATGAGAGTCTGTTTCCTAAGGAAGGATCTGTTGTTGCTGTAACCAGGGAAGAGTCTAAACCCCAGTAGGGTGGAAACAAGAAGAGGAAGCAGCAGCAGCAAAAGGGTAAGGATGGCCAGAAGAAGCCGAAAGGCGAGGTGACCTGCTTCAATTGTCAGCAGAAGGGCCATTTCTCTAGGGATTGTAAGAATCCGAAGGTGCCGATGAAGTGTCACAACTGTGACAAGCCGGGGCATATCAGGAAGAATTGTCCAGAACCGAGAAAGGACAAGCAGATTGTGCAAGCTTATGCTTTGGGAGCTGTCCCATCGTCTTCAAAAGCTCCTACCACTCAAGAGAAGGGAAAGAGTGTGGTGGTTCAAGGTACTCTTTTCTTATGTGGTGTTCCAGTTAGAGTGTTTTTTGATACTGGGGCGTCGCATTCGTTTGTTTGTAGTGATCTTGTAAACCGGTTAGGTTTGGAACCGGATATTGTTGATAGGCCATTGGTTGTGACTAATCCAGTTGGGGGTTCGTCTTGTTTGTGTATGTTATGCCGTGGTCTGATTGTATCGAGTCATGATTGCTCTTTTGTTTGTGATTGCTTTGTTCTGAACTTTGCGGGGTTCGAAATTATTTTGGGTATGGACTGGCTTAGGAAGTATGCGGCAAAGGTTGATTGTGAAAGGTTGGAGGTGACAGTCGAGAATGTGGAGGGGCGAAAGATTGTGATACGATGTAAGCATGAAGAAGGCGTCTTCATGAGCTTCATGTATTCGTTGGTTGTTCCACGGGATGGACTGTCATCTGTGCCAATCGCTAATGGATTTGAAGACGTCTTTGACGAGGTCAAAGGGTTGCCGCCGCATAGAGAGATCGAGTTTCGTATAGATCTAGTAGAAGGAGCCAGACCTGTTGTGATGCCTCTTAGGCGGATGGCGCCTAGGGAACAGCGTGAGTTGAAGGTGCAAGTTGATGATCTTTTGCAGAAAGGATTCATTCGGCGTAGTGTGTCCGAATGGGGTGCACCAGTTGTGTTCGCAACCAAAGCAGATGGATCGTTGAGGTTGTGTGTGGATTATCGTGAGCTGAATAAGGTGACTAAGAAGAACAAGTATCCATTGCCGAGAATAGATGACTTGTTTGATCAGCTTCACGAAGCTAAGGTGTTTTCTCAGACGGATTTGGCAACGGGATTTCACCAGTTGAGAGTGGCTAAGGATAGTGTGCCGAAGACTGCTTTTCGAACACCATCCGGTTTCTTTGAGTGGCTGGTAATGCCGTTTGGATTGACTAACGCGCCAGCATATTTTGTGGATCTTATGAATAGAGTGTTCAGAGATCAGTTGAACAAGTTCGTGCTTGTGTTCGTGGATGATATTCTGATTTATTCTGGAACTGAAGAAGAGCACAAGACGCAATTGCGTATTGTTTTGGAAATCTTACGAAAACATCAGCTGAAGGCTAATTTTTCAAAGTGTCACTTCTGGAAGAATGAAGTGAAGTTCTTAGGCCATGTTATTTCTAGAAATGGAATAGCGGTTGATCCCGCTAAGGTGGCAGCAATCCAGGATTGGGTTAGACCTAAGAATGCATCTGATGTGAGAAGTTTTCTTGGATTAGCAGGATATTATCGACGGTTTATCAAAGACTTCTCCAAGATAGCTGCACCATTAACAGGATTGACGAAAAAGAACCTAGTGTTCAGATGGGATGATAAGTGTGAGCAAGCTTTCAGAATCCTGAAAGAGCGATTGACAAGTGCTCCTGTTTTGACTATTCCAAGTGGGAATGATGAGATGGTGGTTTACACCGACGCATGTGGTACTGGACTTGGAGCAGTGCTGATGCAGAGAGATAAAGTTGTTGCGTATGCAAGTCGACAACTGAAGCCGCATGAAAGGAATTACCCGACTCATGATTTGGAGTTAGCGGCAATTGTTTTTGCTCTGAAGATGTGGAGACATTATCTATTGGGAGTTCGATTCGAGTTGTTTACAGATCACAAGTCGTTGAAGTATCTTTTCTCCCAAAAGGATTTGAATCTTCGGCAGCAACGATGGCTAGAGTTTTTAGCATCATATGATTTTGATATAGCCTATACTCCGGGAAAAGGTAACGCAGTGGTAGATGCGTTAAGTCGAAGACATGCGGGATTGGGAGCCATGTTTTCAGAATGGAAGAATCTCGAGTATTTAGCTGGATTTGACTTCAGGCCTAGATGCGAATTGGAACCTGAGATGTTGGCAAACTTATCGATAAGACCGACTCTTGTGGAAAGGATTGGCGAGAGCCAAAAGCAAGATGATAAGATTGTCAAGATTATCCGTGATTTGGAGTCTGGAATGGAACCAGAAAAGGAAGAATTCGAGGTCGATCGAGAGGGTTGGCTTCGGAAGCAAGGACGACTAGTTGTTCCCGATATAGACGAATTGAGGAGCGAAGTTCTGAAGGAAAGTCATCACTCGAAGTTGACAATTCATCCAGGTGGAAATAAGATGTATCGGGATATGAAGAGAACCTATTACTGGGAAGGTATGAAGAAGGATGTTGGAAATTTTATTTCCAAGTGCATGAACTGCTAGTTGGTGAAAGCTGAGCAGAAGAAGCCAAGTGGATTGCTTCAGCCATTAGAGGTTCCTACATGGAAGTGGGAGCAAGTATCGATGGATTTTATTGATGGACTACCTAGAACAAGAACGGGAAATGAAGGGATTTGGGTCATCGTAGATCGTCTGACTAAGAGTGCAAGATTTATTCCTGTTCGATCGACTAGGACTACATCAAAGTTGGCTGAGTTGTATGTTAAGTGGATAGTTCGATTCCATGGTATTCCGAAAAGTATAGTGAGCGATCGAGATCCATTGTTCACTAGTGGATTTTGGAAGAGTTTCTAGGAAGTTTTGGGAACCGAGTTGTGCTTGAGTACAGCTTATCATCCTCAAACAGATGGTCAGACCAAGAGAGTCAACCGAGTTTTGGAAGATCTCCTCAGAGCTTGTGTTTTGGATTTCGGAGGATCATGGGAGGATCACCTCCATTTGGTGGAATTTGCATACAACAACAGTTACCAGTCAAGCATTGGTATGGCACCGTATGAGGCATTGTATGGAAGACCGTGTAACTCTCCGACATGTTGGTTAGAGATTGGAGAAAAGCTGATACTTGGGCCAGAAATGATTCGACAGACTTCGGATTATATAGAGGTCATTCGGCAACGAATGAAGGCAGCCCAAGACTGTCAGAAAAGTTATGCCGATAAGCGTCGTAAAGATTTGGAATTCGACGTTGGAGACATGGTTTTTGTGAAGATTTCTCCACTGAAGAATGTTATTCGATTCGGGAAGAAAGGGAAATTGACTTCGAGATTTGTTGGACCATTCCCGATCATCGAGCGAATTGGAAAGCTCGCCTACAGACTGGAATTACCGGAGAAGATGTCGGGTGTGCACAATGTTTTTCATGTATCGTATCTACGGAAGTATGTGCACGACTCGAATATAGTGGTTTCTGCTGATAGCTATGAAGATTTCGAAGTTGATCCAGTCGATAGAAGACCTCGTAAGCCGCTTCGTGTTGTGGAAACCGACACGAAACAACTTAGGAGAAAGATAGTTAAGTTGCTCAAGATACAATGGAGTGACGATGATAACGACTGTACGTGGGAGGTGGAAGAGAGGATGAAGGCAGCTCATCCTGAACTCTTCAAGGTATGGCCCTAAGGTGTCGTGTCATCTCACGATATTGTAACTTGTTCTAGTTTTAGAATTCTGCATGCTAAGCTAGAATTGGATGCATGGTTTGTTGATTGCTATGGATGGTAGGCGTGTAGAATAGTATTTGATTGCTTGGAATTTCGAGGGCGAAATTCCTAAGGGGGAGAGAATGTAACGACCCGTATTTTCACGGATCGAAACATCGTAAAACAGTTGAAATTTGGTCGCATTTGTGATAAGTCGTCCTGAGTTTAAGTCCTAGGTCGTATTGGAGTTTTGGAGCGACCTAAGGAAGATACGAGTTATAGAAGTTAAGTCATAGGGTGGCTTAGGTCGAGTGACCAACTTAAGGTAGTGACCGACTTAAGACATAGACGACTTAAGGAAAAGTTGGTGACTTATGAGTTTTGGCGAGTTAACAACCTAAGGAGTAGGTCGGCGACGACCTAAGGGATAGACGACCTTAGGAGTTAGATCGTATAGAAGTTAGGTTGTATAGAAGTTAGGTCGGTTAGACGACTTAAGGAATTGACCGACCTAAGAGTTACCAACCTAGCAGAGTTAACGATTTAAGGGTTATGGCATAAGTCGTTGAAGTTTAGGTCGTCTGTACTAAGTCGTAGACGACTTAGGTGTTAGGTCGTAAGTCATAGAAGACTGAGGAGTTAGGTCGTTAGGGGTTAAGTCGTATCCCCTATTAGGCCCCAAAGCTGTTAAGTCGTAGAAGGCGCTGATCTGCTAAGTGTTAAGTCGTAGGTCAGTTACCCAGTTAAGTCGCGCATTCTTAAGTCGTAGGTCGTTGAGTTGTAGGTCGTGAGAAGGCGCGCATATGCTGTGTTAAGTCGTGAGCGACTTAGGAGTTAGCTGCTAAGTCGTAAGTCGTAGACAAGTGGGTTTATAGGTCGGCAAAGCTATTAGGTCGTGGTATTTTTCTAAGTCGTAGGTCATGGCTCTATAGGTCGTGGACGACCTAATTCCGAGTGACGACTTAAGAAAGCAGACGAGTTAAGGAGATTTCAGCTATAAATAGGAGGGCTTTGTTCCATTTTTGGGATCCAGATTTCGAAGCGACGAAGTGCTGCCATTTTGAGAGCTCGACTTCTACACTTCTTCACTTCTTTCCTCCACTCTAATCTAGTGATTCCTTCCATCCATATTGAAGATCAAATCCAAGATCGAAGAGCTTAGATTGAAGATCTACATTCTTCGAAGAGAGATTTCATCGTTTGAAGTGGATTGGTGATAGATCAAGTTAGATCCTTCGCTGTCCAGATCTGAAGTGTATTGCTTTTGGGTTGTTTAGGTGATTTGGTGAGTGGTGATTATCTCTCACACGGATCCAAAGGAGTGTATCGGATTGTTGGCTTGATTTTGTGTTAAAGTAGTGATTTCCATGCATTTTTGTAAACCTAAGTATAGATCCATGTAGATTCATTGTTCATGATGATTTGACGACCATTTTACTAAGTGTTAACCTATGCAAGTTCATTCATCAAGATTGTAGAGATAATTCTCATGTTTTCATGCTTATTAGACTTTTGACTCTTTAATTACGAAATTGCCATTATTGTTAAAATTGTCCATTTAGCCTATATTTGAATGCTTGTTTACTTGGATGAATGTTTGACTTGATTGATTGCTATGAATTAGATGATTGATGATTTGATTTAGACAAGTTGGTCGAAGATGATTCAAAAGCTAAGAGAAAGGCTCTTGAATTGGAAAAAAGCTGCTCGTGGCATATGTAGCGGATGATGAAGCTCATATGGATAGATTTGATGATGATGTTGAGATGGAGCTTTGCTATGATGATGATGAGGCGAAGTATGATATGAGATAGTCTTGGTCTAATCCAGACGGGATCATTCCAAGCATGTTGATAACTCGGTGAAATGGTTCGAGTTAGAGGATAATGGGTTGCTCGAGAGGCGCTTGAGCTAGTATGGAAATATTCGTCGAGGAGGATGACTAGAAGGCTGAGATCCCATCATTGTTGAAGGTTCTAGCATGCTCAAAGCAAGAGTACATTGGGCAGATTCGATAATCCCTGAAGGCTACGGATTGGTAGTCAAGTACTCTGGGCAGATTCGATAGTCCTAGGCACGGGTCACGATGACGTGCGGGAGTTATGTCTAGAACCGGGGTTTCCATTAGCCCTTGACGGACGGCTGAAAGAATGTGCCGGTCATTCAATTAACGGTGATATCGAAGCAATGATAACAGTGATAGCCAGAGTCATGGATGTTTGGTTGTATCGTCACTCGGTCTCAAGAGCAGTGTTTTCTGGATGCTTATCTGATCTTGGTTTAGGCCTTGGGGGTTGTACTTGGAAAACATCGCCCTTGACTCGAGTGATAATTACTTTACTTTAAATTGTATGTTCTGCTATGTCTGCTTTTGCTTAGTGTGTGTCTGGGGGCTATCACTGTAGAAAGAGGTTGGAGTGGGAGGGTTGTATTCCTATTCCTTTTCCTTTATGCTCTTTTGGTATGTTGTTAGTTAATTTACTGCTCACTAAGACTGTTGTCTGACTCAAGGCTTTATGTTTTAACTCTTATTGCCTTGGGCTATTCGTCCATTTTGGGACGGGCAGACTAGGTAGCAGGTGATAGGTGTTGTTCTTGTTTTCCATGATGCTGATGACGAAGACGAGCTAGAGTGTTGCATATTACTTCTTACTATATGTACTGGATGTTCCGTTGCTTTGTATTCTCTGAGTGATATGTAGTGAGGCTTGTTGTATTGACTATTCAGATGTTTGTATTCAACTATTATGAAGTTTTATTGATGAGATTCTATTCTGTGAAGCTTCACTATATATATGTTCTATTGTATTTTGTCCATGCGCTGTGAGTAATACGATAGATTCTGTTGTTTTAATTTACCTTGACAATCGTCCATGGCTGCCTGGCACACTTTACAGCGCACTTTCTCTAGGTTCAGTGCAGGGGTTATGAGCGGTCGTCACAACCATGTAGCCATGCCTTATAGGACCCAAACCTGAACCAAAGTTTGTCCAAACCTGAGCCAAAACATTCCCTAGGCCGTGCAATTAAATGTAGGAAGCAAGGCAAAACACTGTGTATTCGTATCTCTTTTTACTTCAAAGTTGTTTCAATTTAATGTTGTATTGAATTGTGATTTTATTTTGTTTTGTTTTGGGTTGTAGCACAAGTTCTAAGCTTGGATCTCTTCCCACTTGAGCCTATTTTGTGTCATCGTGCCTTTTGGAATCCGTTGTGTCATTTGAGTTGATATCTCGAGCACAAAGATGTGAGTAAATCTCACCAGACTAATATGTACTTATATAATTGATAAACTGACATCACTTGACTCTGTAAATTTATATAATCCTGTTATAACTGTTATATTATGGTTATATGATGTTCATCCCTGTTTATACACATGTTATATCATCTGTTACTGTTATATATTGTATATTGTTTATTTATATCAGTTTATCACACTGCAAGTTCCCTGTAGATTTGAATCACTATGGGTTGAAATGATAAATACCCGAACGGACTTTAGAATAGGGAAAAATCATTATGGGCTGAAATGATAGGCCTGAATGATTTTTATACATTTCATATTACTTGGGATTGCGGGTTTGAAATGATAGAACCCGGTATTTCTTTGTAAACTGCGGATTTAAATGATACATATCTGTATCACTTGACCTATGCTAGAAAATTTTATACAGACCCGTGGTTTGTATATTTTTTTGAAAATTTTAAAATATTTTAAAAATGTAAATATTATGATATTTTGATTTAAATTTTATTAAAATGATTTCTATTAAATATTTGTGATTTTATACAAATTAAATAAGTGAATTAAGTAAATGGTGAAGTAGAATTTGAAATATAAGTTAATTTTGGAGTTTATGATTTTGTTTATAACTGGAATTTATGTAAAGTAAGAAATATGAAAAATTTGATTTAAAAGATTAATTAATGATTTTATTAAGTAATAATAATTTTTAAAAGTGTTAATGATTTTGTATAAATTAAAATATGAAATAAATGAATATTTAAGCTGAATTTGGAAATATAACTAAAATTGAATTTTTGTGAAATTTGTTAAAAGTGAAATTTTAATTAAGTAAAATAAATGGAAATAAGTTATATTTTGGAAATTTAAACTTAGTTGTTAAGTTAAGAATTTAATTAAAGAAATGAAAATTTAATTGTTATTTAATTTGATTTTTGTATGGAAATTTGACTTTATAAAATCATAGAAATAAAGGTATTTAAAAGATTGTTTTTATATGTGAAAATATATGATTTTATAAGTTAAAATGATTTATATTAAAAGATAATTATGTTTGAAATTGTAAATAAAAATCTGAATTTGATTTGACAGCATTTTTGAAATGTAATGTAAAGATATTACAACATTGGAAAATGCTGTAGTTGTTTTAAATGAACCAAATAGCAAATTTGACTAAGAGTTATTATAGCACTTTTTTAGTGCTATAGCTATTAAATTTAACTAAAATTTCAATTGAAATTAAATTAAGATATCACAGCATTTTAAATGCCGTCTTTTGTTAATGAACTATTTTTAAACATAACATTTCGTAGCATTTTCTAAGTGCTGCGAAAGTTGAATTTTCTTTGTTTAATAAATTCAAATGAATAAATGATCTTTGAAAAAGATTAAATTTAGGAAATTTAATATTTAATTATTAAATATAATGAATTGACTTTAAATGATTTAAATGGAATAGTTGATTTTGGAAATACAACTATTTTGAAAGATGATTAAATGGTATTTAAATTTAAATCAAATAGATGATGTTTTGAAATGATATTTTGATATTTTGAAATGAATTTGAAATGATATTAAATCTTGGAATAAATAATTGAAGTTTATATTAGTATGAAAAACATTTGGTTTACTTGTAATTTGAATCTATTTAAAAGATATTAGACTTGTGAAAGAGATAATAAAGCTTGGAATTATTTTATAAATTGGAATAGTTATTTTGTGGATTAAATCTATATTTGAAATTTATAAGATTTGAAATGGTCTATGAAAATTTAATTGAAATAAATGATTGAATTGAATTGAAACTTTGGAAATTTTAATACTTGATTTGAAAGTATAATAATTACACTTTTAAATGGTTTAAATGAATTAATTTGTTGGAATATAAACTATATAAAAGGTGACTTGAAATCAAAGTAAATGAATGATATCTTTAAATTTAAAAGTATTTAAAGTTTAATATTTAGATTTGAACTCAAATGATATTTTGATATATTAAAATGATTTGAAATGAAGTTTGAAAGGATATGATATTTTGATATATTAAAATGATTTGAAATGAATTTTGAAAGTAAATGATATTTTGATATATTAAAAGGATTTGAAATGAAGTTTTGGAAAGATATGATGTTTTGATATATTGAAATGGTTTGGAATTGATTTAATCTTTATTTTGATAAAGATTTGGATTTGAAATGATATTCTATTTTGAAGTATAAACTATTTTTAAATTATAACCACGGGTTATAATAACGATATGTTGTTAAAGAGACTGGGATCGGATATGGACATACTCTCTGTCGATACCGAAAACCACTTTGACAACTGTGTACGCGGTGGAGTTTCCAGAATGAAGTAGGATGGTGGCGACAATCCTAAGGTATATATGTGGACCCAACTCTCGTGAGTTGGCATAAGGTGGCTAAAACAGGAGCGATCAACTGGCCAAGGAGGTAGCACCTATGATCGGACACACTTCTTCTATACCATTCTATTACTTGTGATTGATTTGGTGTGCACCCTTGATTTGGGAGTGTTGTTCGAGGTGGGTGGCAGTGGCTGCTATGCGTCACCACCATTCCGGATGCGTAATTGGTATATCTACCCTGGCATTGCCTTGTGTGCCGTGTCACCTACCATATCGAGCCCACTACGATTTTGGTTTAAAGATCCGATCGTGTTAAGGTTCACCATCCCCTTAACGCTATTTTCTATATGATTATACTTTACTGATTAGACACTACTGTATATAGCGTATATTACTACATAGTAAATTGTTTAACGGATCCTTAAAGAATGGGCGATCCCAAGCATTCTTTACGTTACTTGTACCTTATTACAGTTCACTTGAGTTGGTTTACATTATATAAGTATATATTGTCCTGACTCGAGTGTTTGTATTTTTATTTACGCTTGGGTCAGCCTAAGTATTCACAGATTTGGATTCCACTTTCTGGAGATTGGAATCGCTGGAGATTATCTGCTTATCTAGTTTTATCTATCTCAGTTCTGTTGTTCTATTCAGCTTGTACTTGGTTATCATATTGAGACTTCTGTTGTACTTTATTTCTTCTGTTGTATCTTATTTAACTCTGATATATTTATATAGTAGCTTCATGAACTACTATTTCTTTTACTTCTGCTGCATTATTTTACTATGTGTCTGTGATCTGTGATTATATTTATTTACTGTATATTCTGAGATTTGCCAAATTTTATTTACAATGCGGTATTTTGAGCAATTCAAGTCCAACATGTGCGGATTCGAATGGTTGAAAATATCGGGTCGTTACAGTTGGTATCAGAGCTTTGGCTTTGAGGCAAAACTTAGAATGTATGGTAAATTTAGTTACAGAATCACTTTTCATTCGAGCTTGAATCTCTTCATTTTTATTTGATTTCATTTGAATTTTGGAACGTTCCCTACGGTTCCAAAACCCATTCTTGTCCCTCACTATTCATCTCCTTGTGATTCTGGAGTATCCCATAACTCCGCTTTGAATGATCTTTATAGTAAATTGGCGGTCTCGCCAATATTCTAATTTTCTTGTAAAGGGGGAAACTCCTTTACAAATTAGCATCGATTCACTAGAGATTTATATCTATCCTTGGTTTAGATGCTAATACCTTTTTTATTCCAAACTCTATCTCTTGAGATCGGATGTAGATTTACCCTAGAAAATCCACGTTTGATCTTATTCATTAAGTCATGATTGACCCGGTTAAGGTTTCCCGCGATTTATCTAAGCTTATCCATCTTCATAATTTGTTAATTAATCATCTTGTCTTCGTTTCCAAAATATCTCCAAACATTTTGAATTGTACTTGTAAATCTATGTTTTGTTTTATATATTGTGTTGTTTGAGTTGTTGATGTTGATTTGGGCTTCCGATCGATTCGTCTGATCAACGCTATCGATAGGATTTCTAAAACACTTTGACAGAACAAACTGACACAATATTATTTTAAAATTTGGTTAATGAAATAAATTTTGAAATAAGTAAATATTATGGAACTTAATAAATTGATTTAAATTGATTATTTGAAATGATAATACTTGATTTATCATTCTATAAATGAATTTATAAATAGTTGTTTATAAATTTGATTTGGGAACTGAAATGAATTTAAATCAAGAATTTGAGAATTTAATTTCTGATGGTTTCGAACTTTGTGTTTAAAGCTTTAAAAGGATATATTATTTAAAGTATTTTTGAATAGAAATTTGTTTCCAAAGAATTTTAAAGTTTAAAAATCAGTGCTCTTCTCTTTGTCGCTGGAAAATAATTTCGGTGATGCCTGCAGCATCATCGACGTTCATTTTCGAGTTTCAAAGTGAAGAAACCATTCTGTAGTTTTGCTACAACTTTGTTTTGGGAAATTTGATTGATTTGAATTTCTAAAAGATGATTTGATTTATTATATATATAGATATTGATTTAAATTTTGATTTGACAAATTATGTACATACATTTATTTATCTCTAAATGGTTTGAGAGGAATCGAAAATTTTATTCTTAAATTCTATCTTAAATAATAACTTCAAGTATAAAAAGAAAATCAAAATTTTGAATAGATGATTCAAACATGAAATGACTGAAATTGGAAAGTTTTATTTTTATAATACACCATCGCATTCCAATATAACTTACCTAAATTTTAGAAGTTAACAATGTAATTGGATAATATACAATATAAAAAGATTTTTATAAATAAAATTTGAGTGGTTATAATAAATATTATACACTTAAATTTTGGTTATAAAAAGATTAACAGAGGTAAATAGACTGAAAGGTTAATTGAATAATTTACAATATAAATGTTGTTAAGGGAATTAGGAATAAATTAAACAGTTATAATAAGGGTAAGTATATATAACATAGGTGATAAAATATATTGAGAGGGATAAAATTAATTTTGATTAGGAATAAAGAGGAATTAAATTTATTAAGTACATTATGAGTATAATGAATAATGAATTTGCAAATCCATGATTTTTGAAATTGTTAGTTTAAGAAAAATTGGATGATAAGGTAATGGACTTAGAGATAGTTAAGATTTATTTAACTTGTGTAAAATTAATTATCAATTTAAGCTGAAACCATGGAAATTTCAAACCTATTATCTTATTTTTGTTTTTCAAACTTATTATCTTATTTTGTTTTCAAACTGTCTGTTAGTTGTCCTTATTTTTCCTTATCGTGCTATAGACTGGTATAGGTATCTTTCTATAATCTTTCTGTTTAGAAATCTATCTATAATCTTTAATAATCTTTGCTACTCATTTTGAATCTGAGCACAGCTTTCATACATAGACCATCGGTCAAGCGGAAAGAGTGAATCAGATTTTAGAGGATCTTTTCGTGCTTGTGTTCCTGATTCTGGAGAATCTTGAAAAGATCACCACCACCTTGTTAAACTTACCTATAACAACATTTATCAGGTATAATTTCAATTGCTTTGTCATCTTGTCTTAATCCTATTTCACTCTATCTTTTCTATGCTTTCCCGTACCTCATTCCTTTTCGGGGACGAAAAGTTTTGAGTGGGGGAGAGTGTAACAACCCTAGATTTTACATATAATTTAAAATTTGATTTTATTTTATTTTGAAATTATTTTTAAGCTTGTTTCATTTCAAAATTTTCATTTTTTAAAATAAATGTTAATTATTATGTGAACTATAATTTCAAACTAGTATAAATTGGTTAGTTTACTGAAAAGTGAATTTCTGTTCAAACAGTTCAATCTTTGGCTTTTAACTTTTAAATTTAATTTTTTTTAAAATCTTAAATTTTATCTTTTATTATGAAAATATATGTAATAACTTGAACACCAATTTTCGTTTCGTTGAAAACGGAGTTAAACAGTGAAAGTTATGTATATTTCTATATTGACTGCAATTTGTTTATTCTACAATTTTGTTATTTTTAAATTGTATAAATTATATTTTATTGTCATATTTCATTTTAATCTAGGTCAATATGTTATTTTATGAATATATTGACTTTCAAATATTTTTAAAATGATAATAGGATTTTTCCAAAATTTACTGTAATTATTCCCTATTTTTAAAAGGTTGTTTTCTATTCTTCTGCTAATTTCTTCATTTAAATTTTATTTAAATTAAAATTTATATATTTATTTGTGAACGAATTTTTACTTTTATGTTGTTATCTTTGTTATAAATATTTTTACAAGTCCATATAAATTTTCCAAAGTTCATTCTGTTCATTTTCCATTTTTGTAGACTAGGTTTGCAATTTTGTGCTATTTTCTTATTTTAACCTTATATAATTAATAAATATTTATATATATTTTGTATTTTGTTATATTTTCGAATTTTTAACTGAAATTATTATTATTTTCAGTAAGGTAAACTTATAGGAATAAATTTAGGAAATTTGGAAAGTTTTTAAAAGCTTTTGAAACGTAAGTCGTTTATTTTACCGTTTCCTCATTTACTCTTTGGCCGTTTTATTTTATTTTATTTCTTTCTTTATTTAGCTATGACTTCCTCCTTCATTTGTCACGTGGATCTCAGATCTATTTCTCATCTAAAAAAAATATGGCCATGGCTTGAAAGAGTTGAGGTAAAAATTATCATCTTCTTCCTTTGTTTTTCTACTTTTCTATTTTGAAATTTTGTACCTGTTCTCTCCTTCATAGCTTGGCTCCTCCTCCCAGATCTGACCTGACCTCTACCACCCCATTTCTCTGACCAACACCCACCCTATTTCACCTCCTCCTCAGGCTGAACCAACCCAAGGCCAAGATCTACACAAAATCCAAAAAAATACAACCTATGCCTTGAAAACATGCTAGTTTGAGCCTTGTTGCTTCACCACCTCTTTTTCCACCACCACCACCACCTCTAGCCGCCACCACCACCTTGACACACCCATAATCATCACCTTCATCCTCTGTCTAGATCTGAAACATGTCATAGCCGAGCCCAATGACCTTGTAGACTGAGCCAAAGTTGAACCAAAACCACTATTTTGCATAAGCCTCTACATATTCATGCATAGTAACTCCTCGACCACTTCAATACCTTGTAGCCATGCCTTATAGGACCCAAACCTGAACCAAAGTATGTCCAAACCTGAGCCAAAACATTCCCTAGGCCATGCAATTAAATGTAGGAAGCAAGGCAAAAGACTGTGTATTCGTATCTCTTTTTACTTCAAAGTTGTTTCAATTTAATGTTGTATTGAATTGTGATTTTATTTTGTTTTGTTTTGGGTTGTAACACAAGTTCTAAGCTTGGATCTCTTCCCACTTGAGCCTATTTTGTGTCATCGTGCCTTTTGGAATCCGTTGTGTCATTTGAGTTGATATCTCCAGCACAAAGATGTGAGTAAATCTCACCAGACTAATATGTACTTATATAATTGATAAACTGACATCACTTGAATCTGTAAATTTATATAATCCTGTTATAACTGTTATATTATGATTATATGATGTTCATCCCTGTTTATACACATGTTTTATCATCTGTTACTATTATATATTGTATACTATTTATTTATATCAGTTTATCACACTGCAAGTTCCCTGTAGATTTGAATCATTATGGGTTGAAATGATAAATACCCGAACAGACTTTAGAATAGGGAAAAATCGTTATGGGCTGAAATGATAGGCCTGAACGATTTTTATACATTTCATCTTACTTGGGATTGCGGGTTTGAAATGATAGAACCCGGTTTTTCTTTGTAAACTGCGGATTGAAATGATACATATCCGTATCACTTGACCTAGGCTAGAAATTTGTATATAGTCCCATGGTTTATATATTTTTCTAAAAATTTTAAAATATTTTAAAAATGTAAATATTATGATATTTTGATTTAAATTTTATTAAAATGATTTCTATTAAATATTTGTGATTTTATACAAATTAAATATATGAATTAAGTAAATGGTGAAGTAGAATTTGAAATATAAGTTAATTTTGGAATTTATGATTTTGTTTATAACTGGAATTTATGTAAAGTAAGAAATATGACAAATTTGATTTAAAAGATGAATTTAATGATTTTATTAAGTAATAATAATTTTTAAAAGTGTTAATGATTTTGTATAAATTAAAATATGCAATAAATGAATATTTAAGCTGAATTTGGAAATATAATTTAAATTGAATTTTTGTGAAATTTGTTAAAAGTGAAATTTTAATTAAGTAAAATAAATGGAAATAAGTTATATTTTGGAAATTTAAACTTAGTTGTTAAGTTAAGAATTTAATTAAAGAAATGAAAATTTAATTGTTATTTAATTTGATTTTTGTATGGAAATTTGACTTTATAAAATCATAGAAATAAAGGTATTTAAATGATTGTTTTTATATGTCAAAATATATGATTTTATAAGTTAAATGATTTATATTAAAAGTTAATTATGTGTGAAATTGTAAATAAAACTCTGAATTTGATTTGACAGCATTTTTGAAATGTAATGTAAAGATATTACAGCATTGGAAAATGCTGTAGTTGTTTTAAATGAACCAAATAGCAAATTTGAACTAAGAGTTATTATAGCACTTTGTTAGTGCTATAGCTGTTAAATTTAACTAAAATTTCAATTGAAATTAAATTAAGATATTATAGCATTTTAAATGCCGTCTTTTGTTAATGAACTGTTTTTAAACATAACATTTCGTAGCATTTTCTAAGTGCTGTGAAAGTTGAATTTTCTTTGTTTAATTAATTCAAATGAATAAATGATCTTTGAAAAAGATTAAATTTTGTAAATTTAATATTTAATTATTAAATATAATGAATTGACTTTAAATGATTTAAATGGAATAGTTGATTTTGGAAATACAACTATTTTGAAAGATGATTAAATGGTATTTAAATTTAAATCAAATAGATGATGTTTTGAAATGATATTTTGATATTTTGAAATGAATTTGTAATGATACTAAATCTTGGAATAAATAATTGAAGTTTATATTAGTATGAAAAACATTTGGTTTACTTGTAATTTGAATCTATTTAAAAGATATTAGACTTGTGAAATAGATAATAAAGCTTGGAATTATTTTATAAATTGGAATAGTTATTTTGTGGATTAAATCTATATTTGAAATTTATAAGATTTGAAATGGTCTATGGAAATTTAATTGAAATAAATGATTGAATTGAATTGAAACTTTGGAAATTTTAATACTTGGTTGGAAAGTATAATAATTACACTTTTAAATGGTTTAAATGAATTAATTTGTTGGAATATAAATAAAAGGTGACTTGAAATCAAAGTAAATGAATGATATCTTTAAATTTAAAAGTATTTAAAGTTTAATATTTAGATTTGAACTCAAATGATATTTTGATATATTAAAATGATTTGAAATGAAGTTTGAAAGGATATGATATTTTGATATATTAAAATGATTTGAAATGAATTTTGAAAGTATATGATATTTTGATATATTAAAAGGATTTGAAATGAAGTTTTGGAAAGATATGATGTTTTGATATATTGAAATGATTTGAAATTAAGTTTTGAAATGATGATATTTTAAATATATTGAAATGGTTTGGAATTGATTTAATCTTTATTTTGATAAAGATTTGGATTTGAAATGATATTATATTTTGAAGTACAAACTATTTTTAAATTATAACCAGGGGTTATAATAACGATTGGTTGTTAAAGAGACCGGGATCGGATATGGACATACTCTCTGTCGATACCGAAAACCACTTTGACAACTGTGTACGCGGTGGAGTTTCCAGAATGAAGTAGGATGGCGGCGACGATCCTAAGGTATATACGTGGACCCAACTCCCGTGAGTTGGCATAAGGTGGCTAAAACAGGATCGATCGACGGGCCAAGGAGGTAGCACCTCTGATCGGACACACTTCTTCAATACCATTCTATTACTTGTGATTGATTTGGTGCGCACCCTTGATTTGGGAGTGTTGTTCAAGGTGGGCGGTAGTGGCTGCTATGCGTCACCACCAGTCCGGATGCGTAATTGGTATATCTACCCTGGCATTGCCTTGTGTGCCGTGTCACCTACCATATCGAGCCCACTACGATTTTGGTTTAAAGATCCGACCGCGTTAAGGTTCACCATCCCCTTAACGCTATTTTCTATATGATTATACTTTACTGATTAGACACTACTGTATATAGCGTATATTACTACATAGTAAATAGTTTAACGGATCCTTAAAGAATGGGCGATCCCAAGCAATCTTTAAGTTACTTGTACCTTATTACAGTTCACTTGAGTTGGTTTACATTATATAAGTATATATTGTCCTGACTCGAGTGTTTGTATTTTTATTTACGCTCGGGTCAGCCTTAGTATTCACAGATTTGGATTCCACTTTCTGGAGATTGGAATCGCTGGAGATTATCTGCTTATCTAGTTTTATCTATCTCAGTTCTGTTGTTCTATTCAGCTTGTACTTGGTTATCATATTGAGACTTCTGTTGTACTTTATTTCTTCTGTTGTATCTTATTTAACTCTGATATATTTATATAGTAGCTTCATGAACTACTATTTCTTTTACTTCCGCTGCATTATTTTACTCTATGTCTGTGATCTGTGATTATATTTATTTACTATATATTCTGAGATTTGTCAAATTTTATTTACAACGCGGTATTTTGAGCAATTCAAGTCCGACATGTGCGGATGCGAATGGTTGAAAATATCGGGTCGTTACACGTTGCCTGCTAATTTATTTGAAAAGGAAGGGACACGCGGTTGTGAAGAGGAAGGTGAAAGACAGGAGAGGATGGCGTGCACGAGAAGGTTGCCTACAGTGAAGGCAAAAAGTTTTGATAGAGAAAGGAAGCGGCTGGGAAAAGAATCTCTGCTGTGTTGACTTAGGATATATATAAATATATATATTAATTTAAATATAAAATTCCTCGATTTATGCAACTTAAAATTCCGATTTAAATTTCAGCGCGTTTATACACCGTATGATCACACGACCACCCAAACACTACGAAACTTGAAATCCGATAATAATACATTATTACGGATCCAATGGAACTGGTTTCATCGAATTCCGAGACCGTGCCTCGGAAGGCTATTTTTAAACACTGATTTAACCGATATATTTTTAAAACTGAACAAAACATTTTCAAATTCAATTTTAACTTGTCTATTACCTTCAGTATCATCAATATGAATTTTTTAAGCCTTTAAAATATTTTTAACAAGCTTGAAACTAAAGATTCAATATTTTACCTGACTTCCAATTATTAAATTCAATAATTTAAATTATCGAAATAATGGTGATATTTGAAATTCAAGTTAAAATTACTCTTTTGAATATTTAAAATCAATTAAATATTCCCATTTCAAATATCCAAAATTTCGGGTCGATACATTCCTCCCCCCTTAAAAGAATTTCGTCCCCGAAATTACTAGTTAGGAAGAATGATTCAATTCCCGTTAACTATTTTTTTCAAATCCAAATAGTTTCAATCCACTTTCCAAAATAATCTTTTATTAAGACACACTAACCCTCTTTCTAATTTTCCAACCTATCCATAAGTCCCAAACAATATTACCTAACAATTCAAATTTAAATTTGAAACCAAATTTTGAATTATCAAAATTTTCTCAAAAATTTTCTAACTCCTTAAATTTCCGAAAAATTTCGCCAGCGCCTCCTTTACGCGGCTAGCTCGGTAGAACTACAAAATTCCTCTACGGGCCCCCAAATTTCAAAAGAAAACAAAAGGCCAAGTGGCTAGATCGGAAAATCATCAAATTTCATACAGAACTTTAAACACATACCTTTTGTTGGGCCATTTAAATTTATTTTCTGAAATCAAAAATACCAATTCCTTTTGCTTTTTTAAACACCTGTGTCCTACTCAGCAATAATATCCAATTACAACATTCAAAATCGCTTTACACATTTCTTTACAAAAGTTTTCATATCTATTTCATTCACATTCGTACAATGCACATATATCATTCGTACGCAATACCAAATTCGATCGCTCACTCGATCACACAATTTCACCTCTGAACTAGTATCGTCCACCCGGATTCCTAGTGCGGACTCAGATCTGGTTTCTTGATCAGAAACCGTCATCCTCCTTGCATAGCCACAAACTATGATAGAGAATATCCAGAATCAATCAAATCCATATCTAGGGTTCGCCGTCAAAAATCGAGTGAAAAATCCTAACTCGGATCGATATAACTATCTCGAAATTCTGTGCTCGAATCTAGATCAAATCACTATGCGAATAAAATAATATACGTACATCCTACGTATTTATATCCATTGATTATTAACTATATCAATTTCACTTTAATTCATATTTATTTTGATTCATATCCACTTATCCACAATTATCCCCTTTCACAACTTTACTTAATCTCCATTCCAAAATTACTTAATATATTTCCAATACCAAATTTACTTAAGAACTTCACCATACATTTCTTAAGTTTAATATAAGCATTTTATATACTCTTATATTATAGCTCTACCACTTTAGTCTTTATATCACTTATTTTTAAGCTGGATCTCCAATTCCATATGAATTCAATTTACCTCCATTTTAGATATTGAATTCTATTTACCTTATCTCAAACCATATTCAATCAATCATTTCTGAAATTACTCTTATTACTAATTTATTTAAATCCCAATGGATTTATTTTCCAACTTTAAATTTTTTTTAGTCTACTACGAATTTATCTTTATCTCAAATCCCAATTTGAAATCTTTTGTCGTTACTGAAAATTTCCAAAAATTTTCTAACTCCCAAAATTTTCGGAAAATTTTGGCAGAGTCCCCTTTGTACGGAGGAGCTTTTGCAATTTGACAAGAGATATAAATATATATACATCGACCCACTCGGTCGGAAAACAAAAACAAACAACAGTTCATATTTCCTTTTTTTATTGCTTAGGCGTACCTTATTTAGCATTTTTAAGCAAGCGGCTTATTTATTTAGCATTTTGCGCGATCAAAACCAGCCAAACGGCTTCCAAAAACCTGTACTAACTCAATTTAAACATGTAAGTTACATAATATATGAAATCTAATAAAATTTCATTTGTTTAAATAGTGTAAACATATAAACTTTGTAACAAGTGATGTTGTACATGAATATTTACAAGCAATTATAAGTTTCCAACCTTCAACTTCCCATTTTCAATGATTTATATATTATTCCAATCAACTTTGAATGGTTCCAATCCATATTATCTTGCATTCAATGTATATTCGCACACATCATATTCATATCCATTTAAAATGGATACTAACTAATTTATTCTCTTCCATTCATTTATTTACTTTGGCTTACAACAAATGACATGTTTTCTACGCTAATTCGGCGACGTTCATTTAGCTACATAGCCACTTAAGCTTACCTTTGTTTAAAATTGATTCCAAATCAATTCATTTATTTTGATTTGTCCATTACGCTTGTTTATGTATGTTTACAACAAACTACAATCTTTTTATACACACTGGATTGATGTTCGTTTAATCAAACAATTCTAACTTTGCATAATCAAAAACCTCCATGTATTCAATCCAAATCCATTTTCAAACATTTCCATAAATTTCTGGGTTCAAATTCCAAATTCTAGCTTCAATTTACTTTTATTTATGATTTTATTCATAACTCAATTCTTGGAATTTTCTTTTTGGTTTCTATAATCCAATTTAAACTTTATAATCTCAGTTCGATTATAATCTCAACAACCAAACACATCATTATACTATAAAAATTCAAGAAAATCAATTCTTTTATATCAAAATATATTTTGGATAAAATTATTTCATTTACCCTCTTTCAAAAACCATACTGTGTCAGTTTATCGCGTTTGAGTGTTTAGAAACTCCTATCGATATAATGGCGTCCCACATATCGACCAGAATCCATTAACACTCAACCGATAAATCAACACAATATAAAAACAAATTTTATATCCACTAACAAATACACGCTCATATCTATTAACACACTCAAACTCATTCTAGAGTACTACGGACTCTATTTTCAAATGAGTAATACCCACCAGAGCTAAGGTTCTCGCTTAACCTTTAGCTCTGATACCAAGTGTGATAGCCCGATTTTTCATACCCGAAAAAAATAGAACCATCAGGTTTAAAGAAGAAAGAGGTAGAAGAAGAAAATAGAAAACAGCAACATCAGAATCTCGCATACGCAGCGGAATAATATATAATAGATAAATGACTAATCTTTTAACAAGGATTTTAATTTGTTTATACATACATCACCTCACCAGGATACAACATTATAGTACAATATAATCAACATCACAATTCAGGACAGTTATAATAACTTGTCCCACATACAGAATACACAACATACACAACACAGCGGAATATACATCATATACGTGTGATACGTCTCGCCATCCTGCTCGTCTCCTGAGCTCCACAGCACCATAACATGTATCCTATAATACTCGGTCTAACTCGAACATTATAATAAAATAACACCCGAGTCAGTCTGGAAAACCAGCGTGAGAAAACACACTCAATTGGATTATTAAAGTTTTCCAAACCCTTTTGAAATCAAAAGCATCTCGTAAGACCGCGCCACAAATAAACATGTCGAGTTTTTACCTTACGATAGCCAAAACACTTTTTATCAAATCCGTCTGATATTATAATAGTGTATATATACAAATACTTATTCAAATAGTTGAAATTGTTACATGATTAAATTCCAACATACTAGCCACAAAGTGGGTTCTACAAACAAAAACCGTAAAAGGCGCGTAGGGAGAATGGATTTCCAACTAATGACTAGGCACTGGGGTACCACCTGTCACAGTACGTGGCCTAGATCAACGTACCGAGGACCACGCCCGATCCCCTGCAACACCAGACTGGAACTACCCCTTACTGGATAATTTCGAGTAAGATCAGCCCACGGTTGAGATCAGCAACCGCACCACTAAGCCGAAATAAAAGGGACATCTAGACATGGATGACCTCACCCTAATGGGTGCTACCCACATAGCCTTGCTGCATAACCCCTGATTTTCAGTCATTCCCGGTTGATGAGGCTCGAGGCTAAGCGTTATCGTTTTAGAACCGTTTCACTTTGAATGCTCATCGTCCACCTGATGATGTTCTGGAAGTATTCATCCATACAAGTCCGTCCCGGGTTCGAACAGAACTGAAGGCCCTACTCCTACTACATCCATTTTGGAATTATCCTCAGGATTAGTAGCGACTAGCCCTTGCACTTCACTGCTCCATCTTCGAATCCAAACTCGTTTTCCCCATGAAAACGTACAAACCGGATCGAAGTGGTTTTCGGGAAATAAATCCCGATCCCGGTCTCTTCGAAACGATCAGCGCATTGGCCAATATTGATAGTCGGTTATTTAACTATCAATTACATTCACAACCAATCAACAAGCCACAATAATTTTTCCCAAATTATTTATTTATCTCAAATATCTTCGCGAGATATATTTCCACCTTTTAACCCTTAGAAAACAGTTTCAAACCGTCTTTCTCACATGGAATAAATTTCCCAAATAATTTCTATTTCCACTGAAATCACCATGTACAAATACTTTAGATTTAAAAAATAACTTAAAACACTTTATTATAAAATATACTTTAAACATTTAAATTAAAAACTACTTTAATACTTTATTCAAAAATATATACTTTAAGAATATTTAAAATAAAACTACTTTATAAAATATAAAACTAACCTTTTATCTTTTAAAACATAATACCCAGTCACCTTTAAATAATTACTACTAAATAAATTTGGGAAATACTTACTTTAAAACTTAAACGTTTAAAAATAATAAACTTTCTAAAACATGCTTTTAAAACAATCCTTAAAACTTTTAACTTATACTTAAAAATTTGCTTTGAAAACGTACTTGGCTATCCTGGGAAATTCACTTCTCTTTCACATCTTTTAAAAATAAATCACTATTTATTTTTAAAAAAATTTACCCAATTCTTTAATAAATTCCCACCGTGAATTTATTCTTCCAAATATCCACTGATATATTACTTCACCTTTATAAACCCAGTTTATAAATTCCATAGTCTCATCTTCCTTTAAAATTCCAATTTCCAAACGCTTAAATCAATTTTCAAATTGATTTCCAATTTACTTCACTTTGAAATAAATTTCTTTACTTACTCCATTTATCTCAAAATCCATTAACTTCAACTTTTCTTCTTTATTATGATTTAAAATCTTTTAAACTGAAAATATCAATTTCATGTTTTCCAAAATCCTTCTTTATCCCTTTAAATAAATTCAAACCTTGAATTTTTAAAATAAATTCCTTTATTCCTTTAAATAATATCACTTAGGTTTAAAAATTTAATATTTCCCTTTTTATTCAAAATCTCCTTTCCCTTAATCAGAATTTATTTAACAGAATTTAAAAACAAGATAAAAGTCTCAAGTCCCTGTTTTTGATGTTGTTATAGAAAAAGTCCTCGCAAAAATGAATATGTTAATTTGGTCCCTATTTTTGAAAAATAAAAACCGCAAGGTGCCTTGCACTTTTCTGATAGAAAATGCAAGGTAACCTGCACTTTTCTGATTTTGAATTTTTTTTCAAATTTTGAATTTTTTTTAAAATTTTCGAAATTTTGAAAAGCGCAAGTTAACTTGCACTTTCTATCAGGAAAGCGCATGCTAGTTTGCGCTTTTTGATTTTGAAATTTTTGAATATTTTGTAATTTTTGAAAGCACAAGCTAGTTTGCGCTTTCTGATTTTGAAATATTTTTAAAATTTTTGAAATTTTCAAAAAAAAATAATGTTTAAAAAGCGCAAGCTAACTTGCATTTTTTGATTTAAAAAAACAGGGACCTAATTTACATACTGACTTCTACAGGGACTTATCTTATAACAACAACAGAAATAGGGACCTTTCGTGAAAAGCCCCATTTAAAAATCACTTTTATCCCTTCCCAATTCATTCTTTAATTTATTTAAATTTTCTATAATTACTTTACTTAAACATTCTCTCATATATTTTCTTTTTCAAAAATCTAATTTTTATATATTTTGATAACTCAGCATACCGAAAAGTATATTCAATCAAACCATAGCATCCATCATCTCCAATTATCAATATAATTCATCATAGAATATCAAATAATCATATCACAGAATTATAAGAACAATCTAAATAATTTTGAGGAATCCAGTTGGATCCCTCCAACCTGTTTCCTTGCATCCACAGATGTTAGCACAATACCAATTCCACTTCGAGGTGGAACATCGCGGTATATGGGTTTATATAATATCATCCGCTATATACTACGGGGAATCAATCGCTCCAATATATATATACTACTATATATAATATCACATTCAAACAATCAAGCAATAATTTAAATTTTAACTATTTAAATTAATTGGAATTCCAGATGTGAGTGAGATTAAGTCACCTTTTATTTTTGCAATCCATTTCCATTCCGGCTTGTTTTCTTCACGATTCTTGACCTTGTATAACATTAGGTGATTCATTAATATTTGAACTAATCAATTACCATTTAATATTTAATTAACCGATAATTTAATTTAACAAATAATTTCCCTTTAAAAAAAACCTTTTAGTTAACTAAAATGATTAAATAAGTTTATTAAACAAGCTAATCATTATAATACATTAATTTTAAATAAACTAGTATATTAAGGTATGCAAATGTATATTTATTTTCCTTTGGAAACTACATGTACTTAAAAATTCAATTTATCTAGATTCAAAATCTAATTTTTATATAAATCCCAAAACATTTAAAATTCTATATTTTCCAAATATTCTATGTATATATATATATATATATATATATATATTAAACTCAAATAAAAATAAAATTCCTTTCCAACCTATATATTAAACTAAAAGAAAAACTG
Organism: Allium fistulosum; assembly: GCA_030737815.1. Classification (NCBI taxonomy): domain Eukaryota; kingdom Viridiplantae; phylum Streptophyta; class Magnoliopsida; order Asparagales; family Amaryllidaceae; genus Allium; species Allium fistulosum. The sequence goes on along the minus strand of CM060908.1, from coordinate 967,403,948 downwards.
CCTTATATCCTACTGTAATATATATATATATATATATATGTATGTAAAAATGAAACTGGTTTTAAATTCCTCTTCTCTTCTATACCTCATATAATTTCTAAAAACTTTCATTCAAGGGTTTCAAGATCATTTTAGAAATTAAGTTTTCTAAATTAAATTACAAAAATTAAAACTCAATACCTTAACAGAACACCCCATCCCCCCAAAGAACACTCGACCAAAGATCACAACCCAATACTGCCTTCACTCGTTCAGGCTCGAGCATTGGCACGCCACCCGCTCCCATCCTCATCACACGAAGACCCCACCTTCCAACGCCGTCGCGGCCTCGTCGCGACTCTCCATTGCCTCGTACAAACCCAGCGAACGCGACAACCAAGATTGATTTGAACTCTCCCTTCTTGTCGAACTACTACGCGAGGTTGTGCATCGCCTACGTGGCTGATGGTGAACTCGTGGTTCGCAAATTCGATTTGAGTTGAATCGCTTCAGACGGTTTGAAATAGGCTTGGCTTTGATTTCGAATTGGGGCAGGAACTAGGAAAGAAGCACGCGATAGAATATCGATTTCGCGGTAGAAATGTTTGAGAACGAAGAGATTTCTGGCTTCGTTTGGTCTCCATTTTTTTTTCTTTGATTGAACGAATTTTTGGGGTTCCTCGTTGCCTGCTAATTTATTTGAAAAGGAAGGGACACGCGGTTGTGAAGAGGAAGGTGAAAGACAGGAGAGGATGGCGTGCACGAGAAGGTTGCCTACAGTGAAGGCAAAAAGTTTTGATAAAGAAAGGAAGCGGCTGGGAAAATAATCTCTGCTGTGTTAACTTAGGATATATATAAATATATATATTAATTTAAATACAAATTTTCTCGATTTACGCAACTTAAAATTTTGATATAAATTTCAGTGCGTTTATACACCGTATGATCACATGACCACTCTAAACACTACGAAACTTGAAATTTGGTAATAATACATTATTACGGATCCAATGGAACTAGTTTCGTCGAATTCCGAGACTGTGCCTCGGAAGGCTATTTTTAAATACCGATTTAACCGATATATTTTTAAAACTGAACAAAACATTTTCAAATTCAATTTTAACAGTTCTATTACCTTCAGTATCATCAATATGGATTTTCTAAGCCTTTAAAATATTTTTACGAAGCTTGAAACTGAAGATTCAATATTTTACCCGACTTCCAATTATTAAATTAAATAATTTAAATTATCCAAATAATGGTGATATTTGAAATTCAAGTTAAAATTACTCTTTTGAATATTTAAAATCAATTAAATATTCCCATTTCAAATATCCAAAATTCCGAGTCGTTACATTATACAACAATCATCATATAAAATCTGTAACCCAATTATAAATACCTTTGTATAAAGCACAGGCTAACCAAGGCTTGGGAAGAGAAGGAGGAAGGTGGCCAATATGTTGTTTGAGGCTGGTTACGTGGCTGTCATGCGGCAAGGTGACCGAGGCCGAGAGGGATGAGGAGCGAAGCGGGAAGAGGCTGCTGTGGTGGGTTGCCGCATGGAAGTATGGAGTTTGGTGGAATGATTCGGCTAAGGAGAGGGAAGGAAAAATGAGAGTCGGCCATTGAACGATGAGGAAGGAGGAGTAAAGCAACTAAAGCAGGTGACGCATATATAAAAGTAAGTTCAAAACTAAAATACTCTCCAAAATGAAACATAAACAGAAGTTGTGAACCGAAAGAAAGAAAACAAATGTACATCAATATAAGTTGAAATGGTGGCATAACAAACGTATGGGCACGATTAAAATTCAGAATTATTAATGGTAAATTACTATTGACTATTGGTTTCTAGAGCGGGTAACGAATCAATACAGAATTCAAAAAGGTTTGAAAACGGTTATCGATACAGTAATCGTTTTACCGATTTCATTGTGTTTCGAATTCCGAAACACACGAATGAATATATCGGAGAGATCAGCGCGACGAGGCGATTAAAATGGTATATAGATATCAGTGGTACGATCATCCTATCAAAAGTTGATAATCGGTACCGAAAATGCCGCTATTCTGTCAAAAATAAGATAAACGGAGCAATAGAAGTCAGAATTTGGAGAAACGAAATATGACGTCTCACTCAGAAGATGGTTTACAAATTTATTATAGAAAAATACTCAGGTTTGGAAAACATTTTATTATCATCAAACTTAACTGATTTAAATTGAAATAAAATTACACAACAAAATAATCTTCCATATTATCTGATGAAAATTTACCAGTTGCTATGTTTAAGAAGACGCATTTCAAATATCAAATTTTCAATTCAAAATTCTATTATTTAAAATTTCACAAAATTTCAATTAATTAAATCATAAAAATCAATGAAATTAACGGGTCGTTACACTCATCGTCGTCCAATGACGATGTTCTGATAGCATTACCCATACAAGTTGTCCTGGGCCTGGACAAACCGAATCACCGTCTTTAACATCTTCACGCGATTTATTCTTAATGTCCAAACCGGATAGAAGTGGTTTTCGGATAATTAAATCTGAACCGGGCATCTTCGAACAATTAACGAAATTGGGCAAAATTGATAGTCGGTTATTTAACTATCAATACATCCAAAAGCAGACATCAGGCCTTATTTCAGACTTTTCAAAAATTTATTTCAAAATATCTTTATAAGATATTACTTCTAGTACTTAAACATTTGAAAATAGTTTTCAATCCTTATATTTTCAACGGAATATTTCCACCCCTTTCCAATACTTAGAATATTTTCCCACTTCATTTTATATTCAACACTTTGGAAGTATTCATTTATTCCCTATTTCTTTTCCTCAAAATATTTACAATTTATTTTGAAATTTCTTAACTCGTTCAAAACAAATTTTATAAGTTCCAGAATTCTTTAATTAATTCCCTTCAATATTTCCAAAGTCAAATATACTTACTTATAACTCCAATTTCCGTTTCTCCTTCTTTTATGAATTCTACTTCATTTTCGAAGTTAACTTTTATTTAACTTCTTCGGAAATTTTCTTACTATTTCCCAATTTCGTTTTCGAGAATTCTCTTGTAAGTCTCATCTACGAAATAACCCTTTTCCCAACTCTCAAGAAGATTTATAAATAAATTTAAAACATTACAAAACTCTATATATACATATGTAAATAAAAGTAAGTATTTAAAAGAATAATAATAATAATTTATTTTTAAGACATATTCAAATAATTATGTAAAATATTGAAATACTTTTTATAACATCACTTTTCAAAGTAGGTTTTAAAAAATAGGATTTTATTAAAATAAATATTAAGTATTTGAAAATTCACTTCTGAAGTACTTCAATACTAACTAACTTTAAACTACATAGTTTAATAAATAAAATTTTCCTTTTAAAATAAAAACTTAACTTGTTAATAAAAATATAACTTTAAATCTCAATAATCAAAATTTCCATTTATAAATCCCTTTCGATTTCCATCACATCACTTCCATTTCGGTCTCCTTATCCATTTTCGCTTCAAAAATAGTACCCACTATTTTTCTCTCACCCTATTTCCATATTTAAATATAAATTCTCCTTGTAAATTTATATTTCCAATTTATCATCTGATACCAATTCCTTTATTTATAAACATTGTTTATAAATTTTTATAACTCCTTTGAGTTTCACTAAAAATAATCTCATTTATAAAATTCCATTTTATAAATTCAATTTCTTATAAATTCCATTTATTTTTGCCAATCTATTTTTAATATCGATTTCGACTTCTTCTATATTTCCCGAATATCATTTTAAAATCTAGTCTTAAGGATCCCTTTATATAATTTATTTTAAAATCTCTATTTAAAATATTTTTCCCACATTATTTAATACTATCAAAAATCCATTATTGCTTATTCAAATCAATCTCCTTCAAATAATCCTAATTTCAATATACATATTTTTATAATAAAAATCTCTTTTTAATTCCTTAAAAATTCAAAATAATATTTATGGAATTTAATATACCCAAGTTAATTTCCATGCTATTATAACATTTAAAAATTTACGACACACAATAATCCAGCAGATTATTCAATGTCACATCCCGAAATTTTCGACTTTCGAAAATTCGACATCGATACTCACTTTATCGACTGCCGAGCAATCGAGTGCCGGAAACTCCAATAGTGAGGGTTTTAAGAAAAAGAAAAAGTAGAAGAAGAAGGAGATAGAAGAAAAAAGAGAAGAAAGAAAGAAGAAGAACAACAGAAAACATCTGAACGACATCAATAGAAACACAGAACAGAGACAATATCAGAATCTCACATATCGCAGCGGAACAATATATAATAGATAAATGAATAATCTTTAAAACAAAGAACTATATCATTTTATACATACATCAATCATCAAAGTCAATATACAACAATGGACAGTTATATAACTTGTCCCTATACAGAGTATACAGCGGAATAAATACTATCAGATACAAATACTACGTCTCGCCATCCAGCTTATCTCCAAAGCTCCAGAATATCCTGATAACATAACTCTAGGCTGCCCGTGTGGAAATTTGTGGGCACCCAGAGTTTAGAAGGGAAACAATAAACTCCGAGTCAGTCATGGTGACTGGTGTGAGATCGTAAAACAGTTATTCTTTAAAATAAACAACAGGATAATTTTAAAGTCAATTCGAAATGCTTTTGGAAAATGAAACTACCATAAGACCTCCCGCCACACACAATGCAAACGCAGAATTGGAGGAGATTTCTTCTTATGATAGTCAAAGATGCTTACTACGCAAAATCAAATTCTTTTTGATATTATTATTAGTGCATAGTGTAGAAATCATTTTCGAAAGTATAATATTAATCTTAGCCAACATACGACCAGTATCGTATGCCTACTATAGCTACCATCCAAACAGTGGGGCGCCACCATAAGTGAATGGCAGGTTCTACAACTAATACCGTACAAGGCTCGTATTGTTTCTTTGGATTTCCAACAAATGGTCAGGCTAAGGAACTTCCTATCCACGATGGGTACGTCCCTGGAATAGACGACCCGAGAACCTAACCGGATCTCTGCCAACACAAGGCCGGGTTACCTCTGCAAAAATAGGTAACTACTGACACGCGTATGCCATCCCCCGATCGTCACCGATCTTCCCGAGGATCCCCGATTCGCAACAAACCACATAGATAATAATAAATGCAGTAACCACAGAGGTTAAGTATCTGGGCTCCATACCATGATACCACCTTTATCCAGAAGGAATGACATACACTAAGGGGCGCTACTCCCTAGAACCTTGCCGCATTCTTCCTGTTTCGACCATTTCCGGGGTGTGAGGCTCGACGAAGTCTCGTCCACAAAGCTACGCTTTCTCAAAAAGCCCTGCTTCGGGTCAAACAAAATGATCAACCTATGATCACAAAGATATAAGATCAAACAAATGATCATATCACAAATGATCAAACACTGATCATTTCACAGCAACACTCAGTATGCCACGTTGCCAAATTGGGATATATCGCTGATGAATTTCAACTACATAACCTCTGAGCTCGTACGTCTCAGAGAAGGGTGTTAAGCTAAGAGAATAAATTCTCCGCCACCAACAGAAATGTATTTGAAAGAAATCAGCTTTATATCTCAAATTGTAACGTCAGACACACAATCCATACAAGTCTGTTCCGGGATCGAACAGAACCGAAGGCACTTCTCACGAAGCCCTTGCATTTCCGGATAAATTTCTAATCACGTCAGGACTTCCCGTCACTAAGGGTGATAAAACCTCTAAACCGAAGATCAGTCGGTGTAGAGTAACTCGACGGTAATCCTTCCGTTTTCAAAAATATCCGGTCTTCAACACCGGTCTTCAAATGCAATTCATATCGACGTATCACATATTCGGAATGGGTTATACGACCCCATGGTCCTTTCCCGGCTAACCCGAATAGTGAGCGATTATTCAAAAATAAGTGTGGCATTCAAATTCATCCAATTCACAACAAATACCTACTCAAGGTAATTATTGATAGTCGGTTATTTAACTATCAATAAAGATGCGCAACATCATCAGATTCCAAATAATTTTCCAAATTATTTCATCTTCAAAAATATCTTTACTAGATATAAAATTTCCACATTTCAAAAATAAATCAACGTTTATTTTCCTATACAGTTTCCATTTCCTTTATAAATTCCATAGTGAATTTATATCTTTCAAAATATCTACTGATATACAGTTTTCAATCCATTTCACATATTCACTTTCGATTTATCTTTAAAAAGATAAATTCTCAAAAACATTTCATTTCATTTTGGAAAAGCAATTCCATTCTTATTAATAATAAGAAATTCACAAATCTTTTATTTTCAACACTTGGAAAATATTCGATATACTTAAATCAAATTAAGTATATATTTCATTCTTTAAGAAAATATTCTTTTAACACATTTATTTGGGTCAAAACGAATGTTACGTAAAACATCGTTACGACGACCCAAAATCGCTAGTATAGGGATTCGAGAATTTAGATAGATATGTAAATCCCAATACTACATCAACACATTTCCTTTCGGAAATCATTTACTATAACAACGGTGTTATAGTCCACCATTTCCTTAAATTACTCGAAAACGTCTATTTCAACAAGAACTGCGGAAATCTATGCTTTCGATTCATAATACATTTTAAAACATCTTTAAAATGTTTAACTTCATTTTTAAAATATTACTTCTTCAAAAAATGAATCCATTTTATTCAATAATATATTCACTGTCCAAAATCGTGAATATATCTTCTTTAATAATCTTCCATATTGAATTTATCAAATTCAATCTATTTCGAATTTATAAACACGTTTATAAATTCTATTTCCATTTATAAAAACTACAATTTATAAATCTTCTTTATTAACTAGTTCAATTCATAACTCAATTTTTATACTAACGGTCCATCTTATAAGTTAATACTTATAATTCATTTATTTTCAAAAATCGTTCTTTTAAAACTTTACAATTGTAAAGTTCATCCCTTTATAAATCATTTTAACATCATTTCCATTTTAAATTCACATTCCCTTATTTCAATTGGATTCATTTTTTCCAAATATTCACTTTTGAATCTAAAATCGGATTTCAAATTAATTTCTAATTCTACTTTAACTCCAAATCAATTGCAAATTGATTTCTAAATTTATTTTCACTCCTAAAATAAATTCATATCCTTTTCAAATTATTCAATACCCTGTTTTTAAAGGGATTCTTCAAATTGAAATCATTTTACATTGATTTCCCAAATTATTTCAATTTACCAATTAAATTTCAAACTGAATTTCCAACTTATCTTCTTTTAAATAAATTCCTTTTTAAGAAAATAAATTTCAATCGTTTCTTTCCATCTATTTAAAAATCCAAATTTAAATTAATTTCTTCAATTTAAAATCACTGTTTTATGAAATCCATTTATTTAACATTTTCACTTTATTCTGGAATTTATTCGATAAGATAATAAAAACAGCTTTTATATTTTTAAATTCTTTTCTTCAAAATTTCTTCAATTTAAAATCACTGTTTTATGAAATCCATTTATTTAACATTTTCACTTTATTCTGGAATTTATTCGATAAGATTATAAAAACAGCTTTTATATTTTTAAATTCTTTTCTTCAAAATTTCTTCAATTTCAAAAATTGATTCCCTTAGAAATTTTCTACTTGAATCTCAAAAATTCAATTTCGTTTATCTTTGGAATCCAATGATGTCAAAACATCCATTCAGCTAAATTTTAGTTTTCAAACAATTTCCAGATATCAATATGATTAATAGCATCACTATAATCATTCACAGATTCATATCACAATAGAAATAAATTCAATCAATGTGAGGGGTCCAGTTGGATCCCTCCAACCTGTTTCCCTGCATCCAAAGATGTTAGCACAATACTAATTCCGCTCCAGTACGGAATTATCGCGGTATATAGGTTTTTATAAATCCGCTTACTAACGGCGCAATAGGGTCTCATCCGCTATACGAGGCGGGAAATCAATCAATCCAATATATACATATGCCAATATGTATATACTGCTATATATAGATATATATCCTATTATATCTAATAGCACATTCAATAGCAATCAAAACAAATCAATCAATAACTGCAAACAAATCCACTTCAAATTGAGTGAGAAAAAAATCTCACCTTAGCTTTTATTTTGCTTTCCAATTCAAACCGGCTTATTTTTTTGGTTCCAGTTTGTTTTCTCCAAGTTTTGACCTTGTACAACAATGTATAAATTTATTAATATTCGAATTTAATCGAATCAAAAAAATTTCGTTTTGATAGTTTTAATTAACCAATTTCTCCTTTAATAATTTATTTAACAAACATTAAATTTAAAAACTACATCTCCTTTAATAAATTTAATTTTCTAACCATTTAAATTTAAGCAAATGTTTTCTTTTATCTGCCTATCTAAAAAAATCAAATTATTAAATTTTCATTTCATTTCCTTTCTAATCTATATATTATTATTTTTATTTTTTTTTCATTCTCATCTATACGTATATAAAAATTATTAAATCAAATTCACATTGAAATAAAAATTCGAATACCTCACTGTCGAATTCGAGACCAATCGAAGCCTTAGCTATACATCACGAACTGCCTCCGTTCACCTCCGTTCACCGCTTGACCAACACCCCCTCGACTTCGCCTGAAAACCCTTCACGACCATCGCGACAAGCTTCCTCGACCACGTGCGTCACCGCTAGCTTCCCCTCCTTCGACGCTGCGCACGTGAACTCGACTTCACCAGAGAAGCCCTAAATCGAACTGCCTCGTGCTCGCCTCAACGCGAAACCCTATTTCGCCTTTGCCGCTGCCCTTCTGCTCGAGCACGCGAAACCATAGGAGCCCTTCGAACGAAACTCCTCTACCGGCCCATACTCCAGGCGAGCCACCACATCACCGAAACAAAACGTAACATCTGCAGAGCCTATACCGCAAGTGCCCTAGTCGCGATGGCCATCCCAATGCCTCCACGCGATATCGCTGCTGCCTTTCCCCCCGCATCGCGTGCCCCAAAAGCCCTTGATCGATCGTGATTTGATCGAGAAACCGAGGTCCACCCATTTGAACGAAAACGACTCTGATTCAATTTGGGATACTCGATTTGTTCATCTGCCATTTTGGTTAAAATAGAAGGAAGAAAATTGAAGAGTGTCGACTGAATTAAATTGTTTCGAATTTTAATTACCAGAGAGGAGAACGAAATGATTTTGTTTTCTGCTCGAAGAATAGAAGGTACGAGGGAGACAAATTGGGTGCGACTTGTACGTATGGTCGGGTTAAAGAAAAGTAAATGTGTTTTATTTAAATTCAAATTTTGTCTCAGTAATTTCCAATGCGTTTATACCTCGTATGATCACACGATAGCTCCGAAAATTTCAAAAATTGGAATCCGGTAATAATTAAATATTACGGACCCAATGGAACTGGTTTCGTCGAATTCCGAGACTGCGCCTCGGACGGCTATTTTTGACTGTTGATTCAAACGATATAATTTCAAACTGAACAATTCACTTCCAAATTTGATTCTGAAGCTTCTGTTATCTTCAGCATTATAAATACGAATTTTAGAAACTCTCGAAATATTTTTCTTCAACTGTAAATTGAAGATTTAAATTCTTATCCAGTTTTCAATAGATTAAATTATAAAATTTAATCGCCAAATTCTGAATTATATTCGAGATTCAAATTAAATTACCGTTCAAATATTTAAAATAAATTAAATATTCTCAATTTAAATTCGATCAAAATTCCGGGTCGTTACAATTCAATCATATATTTTTATATATATGAAAAACACTAAATATATTTGAGGAATCTAGTTGGATCCATCTAGCTTGTTTTCCTGCATCCACAGATGTTAGACAATATAAAATACCAATCCCACTTCGAGGGGGGTATCGTGGTGTATAGGCTCATCCGCTATTATGCGGGGCGCATAGGGTCTCATCCGCTATAATGTGCGGGAATATCACTACAATTACTAATATATATACTACTATATATATATAGTCATCCAATAGATAATTATAAATTTATCGATCCAATCAAGCATCAATTAATAAAAATTTTACATTTAAATTTAAATGTGGCAATCCAAAAGAGTGAGAAATTCTCACCTTAATTTTATTTGCAAATCGTTCCAATTTTTTATTCTACTGCGTAGATTCCGCAGCTACGAACCAGACTTAATTTGTTTTTCATCAAATTTGAACCTCGTATGCAATTTTATTAAAATTTATTAGCTATCTAATTTTTTTAATTTTTTTTAATTTAAATAACTGAATATATAATTTAATTTAATCATAGAAAATACCACCTCCCTAATAATCGCAGACGAACTCGACCACAACCTAACTGCCGCCGTTATACCCACCAAAGACCACCACAGTCCATCACCGCATCTCCCCCTGATCTCCACCTCCAACCTCCATCGCACACGCGACCACCACGGCAAGCAGTGCCACTTGCAGCCACCAATCGCGTCCTCCTTTCCTTGTCGCACTAGCCTGTAGCCACGTCTTCATCGCCGCCATAATCGCTCGTCTTCAGGCTCTCACCATCCCATTGCGACTTCACCAATCGAAGCTCCCAGTCTCGTGCCCCCATCCAGTTCACGTGCGCCCATGTCGACGTGTTCCAAGCCGCCAACCAATGCCACAGAACGAAGCCCTAATTGATGAAGCTCACGAACAAATTCGACCATTCTCAAAAACAAAACAGAACCTCCCCCTCCTAACTACAGGCGTTGCACTTGAGTTCGAGCTCTCCCCTCCCATTACGTGCGCACGCTCGTAGCCAGAGACAACGTGACCCCGTTTGCTTCTTCATTTTTTTATGTCGAATGAATTCTGCTTGATTTCGTTTCCCACCTTTTTGTTTTAAATTGATTTTGAACGAATCGATTTCGTTTTTGAACAGATAAGAGGGAGAGGGAGTGACGTGATTTTTTTTTTTTCGATTTTCTTTCTCTTTTTTCCTCTTCGGCTGTGCGATTTTAAAAGGAGAATGAAGGGAGGAACAAGAATTGATGTTGGCGTGTAAGATAAAGGCTACAGTGTTTTGAAAGGAAGGAAAAAGTTTTGATGTGAATGCGGTCAATCAATATAAATATAAATATATTATATCATTTAAATTTTGAAACGTCTCGATTTACCCAACTCAAAATCTCGAACCCCTATCGAGGCATGTCGTTAGGCGTCTATAATATTATACCCCTGTTCCGAACGCAATGAAAAAGGTTTCGAGTCCTAATTTGATCGTATGGAGAAGATAGCCTTTTGGACCCAATTATTATATTGAATTTTCGATATTAAATTCAACGCATTTATATACCGTACGGCCAAACGATAACTCCAAATACTACAAAATTTGAAATCCGATAATAATACACTATTACGGATCCAATGGAACTGGTTTCGTTGAATTCTGAGACTTTGTCCTGGATCGCAATTTAACGCGTCGATTAAATTTTCTAATTTTTTCTAAAATCGCTTAAAATTCCAGTTTTTTTAAAACTTACTAACTAAATTATAAATCCCAAATTCAATATTTAAAACCATTTAAATATTTAAAATTAATCGTTGAAAAATCCGGGTCGTTACATTCCTCTCCCCTTAAAAGAATTTCGATCCCGAAATTTCTGAGGTAGGAAAAATGCTCCAAACACAATACTTATTCAAAACCCACTTAGTTAAATTCCATATTCATCGTTTTAAACCTTTTAGTTTCATTCCAAATCCTCTAGTTTCCATTCCTAATCCGAAAACCTTTTATCTCAGTTGCAATTCAAAAATCAACCTTTTTAGTTAACAAAAATTTCTAACTCCCTAAATTCCCGAAAATTTTTGGTTGAGTCTCCCTTGTACGGGGAGCCTTTTGCAATATGACAAGAGAGATAAAAATGTATACATCGTTCCACACGATCAGAAAACAAAATATATATCAATATTTTATATTTTTGCTGTATTAAATCCGAAAACGTACCTTATTTTAGCGTTTTTTAAGCAAGCGGCTTATTTAATATGCAATTTCGCAACCCAACTCTTGCCCAATAGCCTCCGGGTACCTGTACTTACTCAATTAAACCACGTAAGTACCAAAATATGAAATTCACTAACATTTCATTCAATTAACTAATTAAGCACATAATTTTCATAGCATGAATATATAACCACAAGGTTCTAACACTCGATTATTCATTTCAATCAATTTATATATCATTTCATTAAATTCAAATGATTCACAACCCAATTTATTGCATTCAATTCACATTTATAATAAACAAATCCATATCCGTTTCAAATTGATTAAAAATCAATTTATTCACCTTATATTAATTCATAAAATTTTATTTGCTTCCGTTCACGCCAAACGAAAAATTTCCATGCAAAATTGGCGATATCCATTTTATTAAGCTCGGAATCATTCCACATTATTTATTAAATATCCATTTCACAATTTATTTGAGCCAAACTTCCATCCAAAATATTAACTTAAGTTAATTCATTTATTTCCAATTAATTCAACTCTACAACTTAAGTTTATTTCCCTTGCCATTAAGTTTTCAATTCAAATTTTTTTGATTTGATTTTTATTCAATCAAATTCCATTCCATTCTTACTAATTAATTTAATTAGTCATTTCATTTATTCCACTTCAAATTTCAATTTCAAACTCAAATTCATTCTTGAATTCATTTAAATTAATATTCAAGCCCATATTTAATTTATGTCCACTCACGTTGAATTTATTTATAACTCAAGCCATTTTTATTTCAATCCAATTCCATTTTATTTGATCGCAATCGACATATATTTATCAGCTTATATATAAGTCGAATTTTATTTATTGTTCAAGTTCCATATTCAACTTCAGTTTCTGTCCAAAATCCATTCTATTTAATAGTAAAATTCCATTTCAAATTCAATTAACCAATTAACTTATCTAATTAGTTCATTTCCATTTTACAATTCAATATCTGATTCTTATTTCAAAATTTCATTCTATTTAATCCACTTGAGTTCAATTTTATTTTATAATCCAGGTTTGGATTTATTTCCTTCACTAAAATATCAAACCATTTTTATTTTTGGTTCTTTATTCCACTTTCCAATTTTTATAAGTTACACAACTTATTTTCTCACATTTCCATCAATTTTATACTCGAGTATATCCACATTTTATTTTTAACTCAAGATTATACATCACTCATAGCTTAAGTATACTTTTATTCCATAAATTTCAAATTTTATAAGCTATTCAAATTTATTTATCCACAATCCCAAATTTTCAGTCAAATTTTATTCCATTTAAATTTTTATAACTTATAGTTATTTAGTCACTTAACAATCCAAGTTTATATATTCCATTCAATATGGTTTCAAATCCAATCCAATTCAAATTAATTTCAATTTCAATTTCCTTTAACCAATATTTCCGAACCATATTCGAATTTATTCCTACTTAAATCAATTTCATTCCAAATACTTTATTTTTAATTCATTCAATTTAATCAAGTAAGAATTTAATTTCCATTTCAAATTTTTCCACACTTCCTTACTTATTTTTATTTATTCCATTTACTTACACATTCGTATGCACTTTATACTTAGTTAATTCATTTGATCTTATTTATTATTTACTATAATCACTTATTTAATTCATTTTCTTTAACTTTTACTTAATTTAAATTCCAATTCCTTCAAATTTTCTTTTAAAAATTTAATTTATTCAACTTACACAAGTTAAATTTTAATTTCATACTGAAATTTCCAAACTTACTCAACTTAGCCTGAGTTAATTTCAATTTGTTCAATCCATTTAAATCTACTCAATTAAAATTTTTAATTTAAAAACCCAAATTCCAAAATTTTTAAACACCTGGTTCTTATTTCAAACCACTTGAAATAATATATATATATATATACGAGTATGATGGCACGTCCGTTGGACGTGTGCTAAGAAGGAATTGAAATTTTTTTGTGTTTGCTTCAGCCCATGATCGCTCGCCACTTAATGCGTAGTATTTATATATTTTTTTCGTTAATGCATTATAATTGCTTATTCAAGTAGCTGCATTTGGTTATTCTATTTACTGTAAACATTTGGCATTGTTCTTTTTCCTCTCTCGGTTATAATAGCTAGCTACAAACAAACTTATACACAAACACTTGTGCAATTGTTTTTCAATTCCTTAGCAATTCATATGTACATCCCAACTTTGCTTTTCAAATTTATATTGGGATGCGTGTGTCCATGTTTATTCATATCTAGGTCTTCGTATATTTGCTTGCTTGAGAGCTGGAAATGAATTTACATCCCATGCCTTAAACTCATGAGTCAATCAATTGCATCTGTTATTTTCGTTTGCTTTTTGAGAAACAAACATACCTCCTTTTCTTTCTCTTATCATTTGGCTTGTTATTTCGTTAATTATATTTTTACTGCTTCCTATTGTCAACATTATAATGGATCATTGTCCTTTATTGTATCAAATATGGAAATAAGCTTTAAATTAAACCAACCTTACTTGGCCTAATAAAGCTGTGGAATTATGAATTATTCTTGCATGTTTATGCATACTAAGACAACAACTTTGATTCCTAAAGAAGAAGATTTTCTTCATTAGAAATAGCAGTTAATCTTTGGAATACAAATGCGAGTATAGCATTTGTGTGCAGCATTTCGGCTTCTGTTTCTTATTCCATCTGTAAAGATTTCCATGCATTGATGAAAATTTGGAACATAGTTAAATTCATTGCCGAGACATTTTCATGCATAAAGAAATATGTATATATAGTAAGCAAAATTATCAACTATTTTCTCAGTTGACTGTAACATAGAGTATATGTTTTTATATATATATATAATATTCATTATCTATATTTTGGTACCTAGGATATAACTGTTTGAGAACTGAAACATTTTAGTATATTGTGAATTAAATTAAGGCAATATTGGTTATAATGTATAGTATTTATGGTCATGCAACTGTAAATCAAAATGCAAGTGTAACAAAATATAACTGGATAATACAATATGTACAACTATAAATCTAGTTTACAATATAATATGCCTATTATAACTGGATAATATAATATGAATAGCTAAAACTATTACAAAATATAACTGGTCATGCAACATGTATATTATTCTGTTAGCATACTCTAAAACTATATAGCTATAAATCAGAGTACAATTGTAACAAAATATAACTGGATAATAAAATTAATAAATCAAGAACATAACTATATGTATAAACAGATCATCGATTAACTTCTATCTCTTTTGATATTAAGCTTTAGATCAATTTTATTAGTGTTATCTTTATATACAATAAGATGTACAAAAAGAAGTTTAAAGTGGCACTCCAAAGGCATGAAGTAAAACTTGAAGAAGAAGTGGTGCGACACTTCACTTGCTTTACATCATCTAGTTTCTTGTTTCTATGCATCTGATTTACAAAACATAATATCAACGTATGTCCTGGATAAAAAACTTAAGCAACATCCATATATATATATATATATATGAAAGACCTAAATTACCTAGAAGTGACTCTTGACGTAAGAAATACCAAGTCCCCTCAGATTCACCATCTCAAGCACTAACTTTTGAGTTGCTCCTACATAAATTATTCATAATTTGTACCTTTTAGTATGTATGGTCACAATGATGTCAGATACATGCACCTCTTATACAAATAAAATACTGCTTATATTAACATTACCGAAGGCACAAATATTAATTCACGGTTAAAAGAGGAATATCAAATATTAGGTAAATACCATGTGCAGTTACTTTACTTCTGGGTTGATGCCCTGTGTAGCTACACAATTCCAGTATCTATCGCATTAGTAAATAAAAATTATAAAATCTTACATGAATAGAAACTCATATTTTACAATGTATAATCAAATCATGAAGATTCCAGTAAAATATTGAACACGATATCTAACCTTACTTCTTAGTTGATGCAAATGTTGTGAACTATTTGCAATGCAAAAATATCAATTGCAGTACTAACAGCACCAAACAGAGGGAAAACCTTTTTTACATTAGAAATTGAATTATATTCCATAAGATTATATCATTTACGTAATAGGAAATGAGTAGATATGAATAGGGTAAACAAAATTGCCTCCGATCTTAGCCATCTAAAAGCAGCAGTAGAAGCCATGCATCCCTGATTTTCTTTTTTTATCTGTTGCAATGATAACTGAGGAAATAATTCTTCTCATTTTATAAAGTTATACCGTAAAACTCTTATGAACGCGCTCCAAATCCCAAAATTTTCAAATATTGTACTCATACTTTGCGTTTTATGTCTATGTAAAATTTCATACCTTTCATTATACAATCAAAGCAGGGGTAGTGGTCTCATAGCAATCTGATTCATAATCCACTTGATAGTGCTTCAACATTCATCTCATTAACTTCCCATCATGACGCTTGATTCAGCAAACTTCAAGTTAAATTATTTGGGATCGCGACTTAAATTCAAATTTGACCCCAAAGCTTGATGATCCTGAGATTTGAAGGAGAAAGAATAGCATAAGAATCTCACAGTTGAAAGCCATACGATGAACAATTTTGCATATAATTAACAGAAACTGAGAAACCGCTTAGCAAATTGTGGGATAATGCTTGTAGTGGTTAAGTGGCGAAACAAAATGACAAAAGGGTCCCTACATTATATATTTCGAATTTCTGAGAAGAGCGATTTGAGTATTTCGAAAAAGGCTTCACTTTGACTTGCATTGCACATCCCCGAAGAAAGTGGTGTGCTGATTGTTCTAACGAAAAGAAATTATCAGAAAAGATCCATTTGTAAATAACTTGAGGTCATGTAAGGGATATGCACATAAATTCAGTTTTATAATTTAACAAAATCCAATATTTAGCGAACAAAATATCTAGTAGAAGAAACAACAGTGGGTAGTGTTATTGTTTTTTTTACCATGGTTGAAGGGATAAATATTGCCTGTAACTTCATCTTCCAAATATAAATAGAATAAACTACGTTTGTAGCTATTGATTGTAAGCTAGTTTGGATGGGGAAAGTAAAGCATAAGGAATCATTTGGAAAAACAACAATTACAGTAACATGATTTTTTTTCTTCTTGCTGTTGCGTATGCTGCAGCCGTAGTTTTTTTTACTATTATAATCTTGATTTTCATACATAAGAATTAACTTTTATTTCGAAATTACAAAACATAAAGTTCTATAATATGGGATTTAAGACATGGACAAAAATCATAACTAATAAATTATACGTGAAAAACTTAGGTGCTGAATTGTTGCTATTCATATGCAGATCCAAAAGCTTTTCACTTACAGGATACAAATGTATAATAACCGTATCTAAAAAAAACTTTTGATACATGCCCATTATCGTGCTGTTCCGAATAAAAATTAGAGTCAGAACTGATCCAATTAACCATGATAATCAATCACAAAAATTGTTTATAACCTAAAGTTCATAATGACAGATTCTAGATACTTTGTGACAATAATCTAAGGATCTAATAAAAAAGAACCACTCTGTGGATCCATCATAAAGTAAAACAATGCTTTGGCTAAAATTTTAGATCAATGTTTTCGTTATTGGGATTAAATTCATCATAAAGAAAAGAACTTGGCTGAAGCTTGGTATACCGTCTAAATAATTAGCTGACAACATTCAAATTTTTATGTTAATTCATTAGCAAAATTATCTTACACTTTTCTTGTTTACAACTTTCCTCCCCATGACAACTTGAACAGTAACATCACCTTCCAGCTTCAGAACATCATTAAATTGCTCATGCCTGATCTGGTAGATCTGGAATTACTGAACGAATCAAGTTCGAACTCGATCTCCACTCAGATGGTTGTCGTCATGTTTGCTGCCATCGCTTTAGTATCAGTACCAAGAATCATCGCGGCGATAGTGGTCGTCTCGACAGGCAGTCGAACGGAAGCAAGGGAAGAGCAGAGTTTGGTCAATTTAGGTACGTCGATTTGAAAAGTGGAAAAGGGGAAGTGCCATTGTTCTCGGTTGAGAGGAAAACAGAATGAAAGGGAAAAGGAATATGGAGAAGAAAAGGGAAGAGAAATGGAAGAAGAAGTTATAGAGTCGTGCAAAGAAGCAGGTTGGGGAACGTGGGATGAGGCGGTGGTAGAAAGATGGAAGTGCCCCAGCAGAATTATTTGGTTGGAATTTGTAGCTTGGGTAATTTGGGTAGTTCAAAAAAGGCTTCACTTTGACTGGTTGACCAAAGGTTTAATATTATAGTATAGATATATATAAAACTCTGTTTTAACAAACCATTTCCTTCAACTTCCAAATATCTACTTGATTTTTTTTCCAAAACAATTCCCACGAAATCCCTAAAACAGCATTTGTTTTTCCACAAGAATTTCCATATCAAATTACTACGCTAGTAATCTGTCACCTAGAAACTCGAAAATGAATATTGGTGATGCTGCAGTCAACACCAGAATTATTTTCCAGCGATTGAAGTGAGTTCAGTGCTATATCTCTTCCAAAATCCATTTTTAAAACAATTTTCTTTCAAAAATATTTCCAAAAGTAATACTCTTATTATTATTTTTCCACACCACTTTGGAAAACATTTTTCCAACTTCTCGGGATTTAAGTTTCCAGATTCTGTTTTGAATCCAATTTTAATTATAATCCATTTGTATATTTATACTTATACAAATTTTTCATTTGGTTATATAAACCATTTTCAATTTTATAACCTTGATAGATTATAATATTTTCATCCAAACACTCCAAATATATATAATAATTTTAGAAAATTATTTCCTTTATATCAAAATATATCTTTGGGTAAAATTATTTCATTTACCCCATTTCAAAATAATACTATGTCGAATTACTCTATTCAAGAGTTTAGAAACCCTTGTCGATTCAGTTGTACGGACTGTGCCGACCAGAGTTCATAAGCCACTCAATAAATCAACCAACACAATATAAAAAATTTTATATTCACTAACGAATACGCGCTCATGTCTAATAATACAGTCTAACTCATTCTAGGGTACTACTAACCCTATCTCTAATGAGTAATCCCCACCAGAGCAAAGGACCCCCGAAAATTGACATCAATACGTCCACTGTATATAAAATGTCGAGCCATCGAGTGCCGGAAATTACCAGTTCATTAGGGGTGAAGAAGAAAAGAGAAGAAAAGAAACAGAACAACATCACAAAGTCTCACAAATCGCAGCGGAACAAAATATAATACATAATAAAAGATTTTATACAAAAGAATCTGTAGCTGTTTATTTCTTACAAACATCATAGTACAACAATCAATACATCGATCTGGACAGTTATAAGTACTTGTCCCGATATAAAAAATTCATACAGCGGAAATACCAATTAAATACGGAAATACGTCTCTGTCATCCAACTCGTATCCTGAGCTCGATAGCATCCTATCCTGAATCTGTAATACTCGGTCTGACCCGAGCATTATAATAATATAACACCCGAGTGAGTCTGGAAAACCAGCTTGAGAAAACACATTCAGTTTGAATTATTGCTATTATTTTTCAAAACCATTTGAAAAACAAAGGTATCTCGTAAGATCACATCACACATAAACATGACGGGTTTTTACCTTACGATAACCAAAACATTTTTATCAAAATCATCTGATATTATAATAGTGTCTAAATCAAGTAAATAGAAAATAGCTGAAATGCTTGCATCTCACGTTTTAGCATAGTTGGGCACAATCAAAACCGTACGGCGCTTATTGGGGATTGGATTTCATAAAATGACTAGGCACTGGGGTACCACCTATCATGGTACACCTCTAGAAAAATGTACCGAGGATTTCGTCGAGATCCCATGAACACAAGACCAGCCCTATCCCTAACCTGGATAGAACCGAATATGTTATCACCGCGGGTGTTCCCACCCTTACCGAGAGCTCTTTTGCATGCACCGTATCCTTATAATATAATATATCTGAGGTTATCTAGAAAGGTGATAACATACCCTAATTGGGTATGACCCACTTAGCCTTGCTGCATACCCCCTGATTTTCAGCCATTCTGGTTGATGAGGCTAGAGGATACGATTACCTTTTAAGAATAATTTCACTTAGAATGCTTATCGTCCTCCAACGTCGATGTTCTGATAGCAACAAGTTGTCATGGGCCTGGACAAACCGAATCACCGTCTTCAACATCTTCATGGTATTCATTCGTAACGTTCAAACCGGATCGAAGTGGTTTTCAGATAATTAAATCTGATCCGGGCATCTTTGAAACGATTAACGAAATTGGCCAAAATTGATAGTCGGTTATTGAACTATCAATACACATCCAAAACTAGACATCAGGCCTTATTTCAGACTTTTCCAAAATTTATTTCAAAATATCTTTATAAGATATTACTTCCAGTATCAACATTTGAAAATAGTTTTGAATCCTTATATTTTCAACGAAATATTTCCACCCCTTTCCAATACTTAGAATATTTTCCCACTTCATTTTATATTCAACACTAAGGAAGTATTCCATTTATTCCCTATTTCTTTTCCACAAAATCATTTACAATTTATTTGTAAATTTCTTAACTCGTTCATAATGAATTTTATAAGTTCTGGAATTCTTTAATTAATTCCCTTCAATATTTCCAAAGTCAAATATACTTACTTATAACTCCAATTTCCCTTTCTGCTTCTTTTATGAATTCTACTTCATTTTCGAAGTTCACTTTTATTTAACTTCTTTGGAAATTTTCTTACTTTTTCCCCATTTCATTTCTGAGAATTCCCTTATAAGTCTCATCTACTAAATAACCCTTTTCCCAACTTTCGAGAAGATTTATAAATATTTAAAACATTACAAAACTCTATATATACATATGTAAATAAAAATAAGTATTTAAAAGAAAGATAA
This sequence comes from Allium fistulosum, assembly GCA_030737815.1. Taxonomy (NCBI): domain Eukaryota; kingdom Viridiplantae; phylum Streptophyta; class Magnoliopsida; order Asparagales; family Amaryllidaceae; genus Allium; species Allium fistulosum. The sequence continues at coordinate 967,382,966 of CM060908.1, read as the reverse complement.
TAATAATTTATTTTTAAGACCTATTCAAATAATTATGTAAAATATTGAAATACTTTTTATAACATCACTTTTCAAAGCAGGATTAAAAAAATTAGGATTTTATTAAAAGAAATATTAAGTATTTGAAAATTCACTTTTGAAGTATTTCAATACTAATTAACTTTAAACTACATAGTTAAATAAATAAAATTTTCCTTTTAAAATAAAAACTTAACTTGTTAATAAAAATATATCTTTAAATCTCAATGACCAAAATTTCCATTTATATATCCCTCTCGATTTCCATCACATCACTTCCATTTCGGTTTCCTTAACCATTTTCGCTTCAAAAATAGTACCCACTATTTTTCTCTCACCCTATTTCCATATTTAAATATAAATTCTCCCTGTAAATTTATATTTCCAATTTATCATCTGATATCAATTCCTTTATTTATAAACATTGTTTATAAATTTTTGTAACTCCTTTGAGTTTCACTAAAAATAATCTCAATTATAAAATTCCATTTTATAAATTCAATTTCTTATAAATTCCATTTATTTTTGCCAGTCTATTTTTAATATCGATTTCAACTTCTTCTATATTTCCCGAATATCATTTTAAAATCTAGTCTTATGGATCCGTTTATATAATTACTTTAAAATCTCTATTTAAAATATTTTTCCCACATTATTTAATACAATAAAAAATCCATTATTTCTTATTCAAATCAATCTCTTTTATATAATCCAAATTTCGATATACATATTTTTATATTAAAAATCTCTTTTTAATTCCTTAAAAATTCAAAATAATATTTATGGAATTTAATATACCCAAGTTAATTTCTATGCTATTATAACATTTAAAAATTTACGACACACAATAGTCCAGTAGATTATTCAATCATATACTTTTATATACAAGAAAAACACTAAATATATTTGAGGAATCCAATTGGTTCCCTCCAACCTTTTTCCCTGCATCCACAAATGTTAGACATTATAAAATACCAATCCCACTTCAAGGGGAATATCGTGGTATATAGGGTCATCCGCTATTATGCGGGGCACATAAAGTCTCATCCGCTATAATGTGCTGGAATATCACTCCAATTAATAATATATATACTACTATATATATAGTCATCCAATAGATAATAATAAATTTATCAATCCAATCAAGCATCAATTAATTTAAATTTAAACATTTAAATTTAAACGTGGCAATCCAAAAGAGTGAGAAATTTTCACCTTGATTTTATTTGCAAAGCATTTCAATTTTTGATTCTATTGCGTAGAGTTTGCAGCTACGAACCAGACTCAATTTGTTTTTCATCAAATTTGAATCTCGTATGCAATTTTATTAAATTTTTTTAGCTATCTAATTTTTTTTAATTTAAGTAACTGAATATATTATTTAATTTAATCGTAGAAAATATCTCCTCCTTTAAAATCATAGACGAACTCGACCTCAACCTAACTGCCACCGTGATACCCGCTAGAGACCACCACAGTCCATCACTGCACCTCCCCCTGACATCCGCCTCCAACCTCCATCACACACGTGACCACCACGACAAGCAACGCCGCCTACATCCACCAATCGCGACCTCCTCCCCTTGTCGTGCTCGCCTGTAGCCGCGTCTTCATCGCCGCCACAATCGCTCGTCTTCAGGCTCTCACCATCCCACTACGACTTCACCCATCGAAGCCCCCAGCCTCGTGCCCCCGTCCAGTTCACGTGCGCCCATGTTGACGTGTTCCAAGCTGCCACCTAACACCATAGAATGAAGCCCAAATCAATGAAGCTCACGAACAAATTTGGCCATTCTCAAAAACGAAATTGAATCTTCCCCTCCAAACTACAGGCGTTGCACTCGATTTCGAGCTCTCCCCTCCCCACTGCGTGTGCGCGCTCGTAGCCAGAAACAACGCGACCCCATTTGCTTCTTTATTTTTTTTATGTCGAACGAATTCTGCTTGATTTCGTTTCCCCACTTCTGTTTTAAATTGATTTTGAACGAATCGATTTCGTTTTTGAACAGATAAGAGGGACAAGGAGTGACGCGATTTTTTTTGTTCGATGTTCTTTCTCTCTTTTTCTCTTCGGCTGTGTGATTTTAAAAGAAGAATGGAGGGAGGAACAAGACTTTATGTTGGCGTGTAAGATGAAGGCTACAATGTTCTGAAAGGAAGGAAAAAGTTTTGATGTGAATGCGGTCAACCAATATAAATATAACTATATTATATTATTTAAAATTTAAAACGTCTCGATTTACACAACTCAAAATCTCGAACCCTATCGAGGCATGCCGCTAGGTGTTTATAATGTTATACCCATATTTCGAACGCAATGGAAAAGTTTTCGAGTCCTAATTCGATCGTATGGAGAAGATAGCTTTTTGGACCCAATTATTATATTGAATTTTCGATATGAAATTCAACGCATTTATATACCGTACGACCAAACGATAACTCCAAATGCTATGAAATTTGAAATCCGATAATAATACACTATTATGGATCCAATGGAACTAGTTTCGTTGAATTCTGAGACTGTGTCCCAGATAGCTATTTAACACGTCGATAAAATCGACAGTTTCTATTTTTTCCGAAATTGCTTGAAATTCCAGATTTTTAAAACTTACTAACTAAATTATAAATCACGAATTCAATATTTAAAACCATTTAATTATTTAAAATTAATCATTGAAAAATTCGGGTGGTTACAGGGGCACAGTCTCGGAATTCGATGAAACTAGTTCCATTGGATCCGTAATAGTGTATTATTATCGGATTTCAAATTTCATAGCGTTTGGAGTTACTGTTTGGTCATATGGGATAGAAACGTGATGAAATTAATATCAAAAATTTAATATAATGATGGGGTTCAAAAAGCTATCTTCTCCATACGATCGATTGGGGCTCGAGACTAGTTCTATTGGTTCAGAATAGTGGTATAACATTAGGAACGCCAGGCGGCACACCTCGATAGGGGTTCAAGATTTTAAGGTGCTATAAACGAGATACTTTGGAAATTTATTCATATTATAAATTAAAAAGTCAAACCCAACCACCCTATGTCGCCACCCTATACATCTGATCCAGCCGCCTTCTTCCAATTTTAAATCGCGTACTCGTTTTCCTTCTTCTCAAAAAATAAAAACAGTTCGAAGAAAAAAAATCAATCATGCGATAAAATCGCGTATCAGGGAATCGAAAATAAAGAGAAGGAGGAAGAACGATCGATGTCGGCGACTATGGTTATGGAGGGTGGATCTACCTCCATTCGAGCATAACTGGGTTGCGACCTTCAGTCGTCACGATTATGGATTTCAGCAGTGGCGTGAGACTTTTCGTAGGACAGAGGCAAAGTGCGGTGATGGTCTGTAGTGGGTGATGTCGTGGGGCATCGCAAGGGGCTGTTGTAGGGTCGAGAGGTAGCTAGGCAGCGATTTGGAGAAAACGTTGTGGTGACATGACCGAGCTTAGCTTGGAAGGGGTTACGCGATGAATATTTGTTGGTGGTGAGCTAGGTGAGGTTGTCGGCTTTTGGAGGATGCAAAGTAAGAGTTCTCATAAAAATGGTTAGTGAGAACAAAGTCAGTTATAGGTGTCCTTTTTCGTGCATGCAACTTTCAGGATACACAAACAAATCAACGAGCTATGGTGGAGTTGGTGAGCAGTAGGTTAGGCGGGCGACTGGGTAAGGGATTATTTGTTTAAAATTTTAGTTAAATAATGCAAAAGTTTATAAATCAAATATTTATAAATTATATATCTCATTCGTACGAGGTCTAAAATGAACGAATCAAGTTGCATTGTGCTCGTGGCATCGAGTGCTATGCATAGGAATTGGTTTGGGATTTTTCGGAGTCAGCAAAAATTTTAGATAATTTAGAAAAATATGGATGTTTGGCAAATTTAAAAATCAAGGTGAGTAAATCTCACTCATTTTGGATTTACTGGTTTTAATTTAAAATGTTAAATTAATTATTGGTTAATTGGATGAAATTATAAATTATTATCAATTGGATGTTATATTATATATAGTAGTATATATATTAGTAGTTGGGTATATTCCCGCCGATTGGAGTGGATGAGACACTATGCGCCCCGTACAATAGCCTATGACCGTATATTACCGCGATATCCCATCTCGAATATCCCGCCTCGAAGCGAGATTGGTATTTTATGTTATATAACATTTGCGGATGCAGGGAAACAGGTTGGAGGGATCCAATTGGATTCTTAAAAAATATATTGATGGTTTCATATATTGTGATATATGATGTGATTGAATAATCTGTTATGGATTGTTGTGTGATTTGATATATTGGATGCTATAGTAGCACGGGCCCTAATTTTGGTATTTTAAATACCGTAAATAATATTTTTGAATTTTAAAAAGAAATTCATAGGTGATTTTTGGGAATAAAAATATTTATATGGAAATTGGAATATTGATAAGAAATGGGTTTGCATTAAATAAATGATTTGATTTGGAATTCACTTAACTATTTTGTAAAGTGGTTCAGATAAATATTTTTGAAATTAATTTATACAAGAAATTTGGAACAACATATTTTAATAATATGTCGTAAATTTTAAATGGAAGTTGAAATCGAGTTTTGAATAGATTTTTAAATTATAATTGGATTTATTGAGAAATGGATTTCCAAATGGAAATTTAAATAGAAATCGATTTATAAATAGATTTTAGTAATATAAATTGGTTACAAACTACGAATGAGTTATTAAGTTATAAACAATGTTTATAAATAAAGTGGAATGATTATCATTTGATAAATTGGGAATATAAATTCACATTGTGAATTTAAAATGAGATATGGAAATCAGTTTAGAAAGAAATAGTGGATTCTAATTTGGGATTTGGAAATGGTTATGAAACTGGAAATGAAAATCGATCTGTGCTAAATCGAGGGAGATTTGATAGTTAAATAACCGACTATCAAATATTGCCAAATTCGTTAATCGTTTCGAAGAGACCGAGATCAGATTTAATTATCCGAAAATCACTTCGATCTGATTTGTGCGTTATGAATTGAGATATCTCAAAGATAACGGAGATGGTGATCTTGAAGGACATTCGGTTTGTTCAAACCTAGAACAACTTGTATGGATGAATGCTATCATTGCATTGTCGCCTGGAAGGCAGTGTTAGAATTCCAAGTATGGATGTTATTCTAGAGGTAATACGTAGCCTCAAGCCTCATCAACCGGGAATGATTAAAACAGGGGAGATGCAGCAGTACTAAGTAGGTCGCACCCAAGTAGGGTATGCTATCACTTTTCTAGATACCCTCAGATATATTATAATTATGGATATTGTTGTGCACGGAAAAGAGAGCGCTCAATAGGGTAGGAACACCCGGGGTGATAACATATTCGGTACTATCCAGTAAGGGGTAGGCTGATCTTGTGTTGGCAGGGATCGATAGGTTCGATCTCGGTACATTTTTCTAGAGGTGTACTATGGCGGACGGTACCCCAGTAGCCCTATCATTGTTTGGAATCCAATATCCACTACGAGCCTGTACGGTTTTGATTGTGCCCAATAATGCTGAAATGTGAGATGTAAGCATTTCAGGTATGTTATAGTTTATTTTCTATAGATACTATTATAATATCAAATGATTTTGATATAAATATTTTGGTTATCGTAAGATAAAAATCCGTCATGTTTATATATGGCGTGGTCTTACGAGATACCTTTGTTTTCAAAGGATTTTGATAACGGTAATAATTCAAATTGAGTGTGTTTTCCCATGCTGGTTTTCCAGACTGACTCGGGTGTTATTTTATTGTAATGCTCGGGTCAGACCAAGTATTACAGATTCAGGTTAGGATGTTATGGAGCTTGTTTCCTGGAGATTTGACCAGGCAACTAGTGCTCGGCAACAGGTAGCACTCGGCATCAGAGAGTGTTCGGCATCTGGGAGTGATCGGCGATGTACTCGACATCCAGTGGGACTCGGCATCAGAGAGTGTTCGGCATCTAGGAGTACTCGGCGAAGTACTCGGCATCCAGTGGGACTCGGCATCAGAGAGTGTTCGGCATCTAGGAGTACTCGGCGAAGTACTCGGCATCCAGTGTACCCGGCATCCATGATACTCGGCATTAGATAGTACTCGGCGTCAGGTAGTGCTCGGCATCAGCTGAAGCTCGGCGTCAATTAGTATTCGGCGCCCAGTAGAACTCGGCGACAGAAGTGCTCGGCATCCAGAAGATGTTCAGTGTGCATAACTACTCAACGTGACAGTATCGTTCGGCCTGCATGCATTGTTCGGTCAAGAGCTTCGGACAGAGATACGTTTGGCTTCAACTGCAATCATCCTGCACTTCCCATACATCAAACGCACCATTCGGCATGGAAGGGACCGTTAGGCATGGAAAGGATCGTTCGGCATTATGGAGTTCGGCATGCCTGGTTCGGCAAGCAGCAACCACTGTACTCGGGCTAGAGTGTTCGACCACCAAGCCCACTTGGGATGTCCAGCCTATATTTGCCTATAAATAGAGGGGCAGGGTCACAGTGAAAGGGGATCTTTTTTGGAGAACACTGGGGAGACTCTGCCATTTTTGAGGCTCGTCTTCTCTACTTAACAACTCCATTCAAGCATTTGATCTACGAATTGTATTTGTAATCAATCATTAAGAAGATCAATAAAGTTTAATCTCAAAGTGGACGTAGGCAATTACGCTGAACCACTATAAATTTGGTGTTCTTACTTTCTGCATTTAAATTGACAATAAAGGATCTGCTTTGAAGCTACTGGATTGAGCAAATCCCCCAAAGAAGATCCAAGTCATTGACAGGACATCCATTAATTCTACTCAGAGTTCATACCAATAACTCTATAATGGCGAGACCACGTACCAGGTCAGCTTCTCATAATGCGGATGCCCATGAGACAGCTAGCGTGCAATAAGCAGGACCTAGCAATCAGCCAGCAATTCCGGGTGTAGGAATTGCCGCCCAGGACCAAACTCCAGTTGTCACCAGAATAGAGTTCAACGACTTGATGAGAGAACTCAGGGAAAGCAGGAGACAACTAGGAGAGCAGATGCAAGCTAATGCCAACCTGATGGCACAACTCACTCAACAGCAGCAACAGAATGCTGGGGGCAATCCCACTCCCTATTCCTCATCCGACAGCTCAACTTCTTCTGATGAACCTCCCAGGCGCAGACGCCGTAAGACTAAAGCTGCACGGATGGGTGCTGCTGCCCAAACAGCTGGAAACCGCGACCAAGTCGGAGCTGGGAACTTAGGAACTGGAGTACAGGTGGAAGCTGGAGGCCCAGACCATCAAAACGCTAATGTTGTCGAACCTCAAGATGCACGATTGGCAGATCACCAGGAGAGGAGGCATCAACATGGACAGTCACGTAGAACGGACTCTAATCTCCCACCTTCCATACAGACACCAGACCTGACAGCCATGGTCAGGCAATTGATGAAAGAAAATCAGGGCTTGACGAATGACGATTGGGGAGTATCAAGGAGTCACACTCCGTTCACAGATGTTGTGTTACAGGCGGCGTACCCTAGAAAGTTTAGTATGCAACCTATCCCTGCGTACGAGGGAAAGACTGACCCCAGACAGCATGTCATGAGGTACGAATGGATGATGGATTCAGCTAGAGCAAATGATGCCACCAAGTGTAGATGCTTTCCAATTACTCTATCTGGGATCGCTACTATGTGGTTTACCCGACTTCCTCCGCGGTCTGTATCCAATTTCGAGGAGTTGGCAAAGAAGTTTATTGAGCAGTTCAGGATACACACTACTCGTCTGAAGGACGTAATGTCTCTGTCAAGTGTAATCCAAAGTCCCGGGGAGTCATTGAAGGAATATTTACAAAGGTTCCATGTCGCGGCAACTGAAGTCAGTAATCCCAATGATCATGCAATTCTAATGGCTGTGATGAGAGGTGTGGATCCGGAGTCTGAATTTGGAGACTGGTTGGCAGGAAAACCTCCGACCACACTAGAGCGTTTCTACTCAAAGGCACACCAATTCATTAGGAGAGAGGAAGCCAGGTGGGTAAGACAAGATAAGGCAGCAGGACCTGTCCAAGAGTCCGGAGATAGCTCGGGAAAGGTCCAAGTCAATGTCCAAAACAAGCCTGGGCAGTCTAAGGAGTCCGGAGGAAGAAATCAAGGGAAGAAGAGAGAAGCGGGGAAGTGGAAATCGATAATTCCAAGCTACAGCGAGTATACTCCGCTGAACGCGCCACTTGAGAACATTTACCTATCCACCTGCAATACTTTTCAATACAGAAAGCCACGTCCAAAAGAATCAACCAAGGAACAGAAGTGGACCAGGAAATGTTGTCGCTTCCATGAGACTTATGGGCACAATACGGAAGAGTGCAGACACCTGCATGACGCTATCGAGAAGTTGATCAGGCAAAAGAAGTTGCAAGAATTTGTGAAGGATCCACAGGAAGGAGGACATGGAATGTCCAACACGGGTCGTGCACCAGCTCCACGTCATCTCGAGGAGCCTGCCCGAACCGTAGGTAGACTAGTCATAAATACAATTATCGGCGGACCTCACCTCGCGGATAAGAATTGGCAAGAGATGGAGCGATATGCAAGTTCCCTGAAGCATGCAGATTTCGAGTGCTTTTCGAATGTGGAGGATGGGACTCCTGCCAAGTAGCAGCGCGTAATGACAGACGACATAGTGTTCAGAAACAGGGATGCTGATCAAGTGGAGGCTCCAACCATCAACCCGATGGTCATATCTGCGACGATTGGACCGGCATATGTGAAGAGAATTCTGATTGATTGCGGAAGCTCTGTCAACATCATCTTCAAAAAGGCTTATGACCAAATGAAAATGGAAACAAAGGACTTGAAACCATCCAAGGCTCGTATCCACGGATTTAACGGCACTGCGACCGATGCGGTGGGGTATGTCGAGTTACCAGTTGAACTGGGACAAGGCGAGCGTCGGAGGGTGTGAATTCTACCCTTCGTAGTTTTGGATGTGGATTCTCCATATAATGTCTTCTTGGGCCGGCCGGCAGCATTGGCCCCGTGGTGTTTAACTTTGAAGTTCCCAACTGACAAAGGAGTAGGTATTGTTCATGGCGACCAAGCAGTTGGTCGTTCCTGTTATGTGGCTGAGCTCCGAGAGGCCCACCGGAGGGAGAAAGGAAAGGTTGCGGACAATCCCGTCCGCATCCATAATACGGATAATTGTCAAGTAGTGCCCGAGCCCTGGCTCGGGCATAACTCTCGGATCTTCAGAGACATAGATCCGAGAGACGACGAGGAGAAACCCAGGGAAGAAAAGGCGGCGCCGGCTGAACTGACGGTTGACATTTCAGTCAGCCAAAGCGACCCTTCGCGATTACTGAAGATCGGATCACAGCTTGGCCCCGCAATGACTGAAGACCTTAGTGACTTCCTCCGGGCGAATCTTAATGTTTTCGCCTGGACGCATTCTGATATGTGTGGGATCTCTCCCGCCATCACGAGTCATATGTTGAACATAGACCCGAAATATGTCCCAGTTAAACAAAAGAGGAGAGGAATGGACCTGGAGAGGTCCGCTACTCTCAGAGAGGAGGTGGACAAACTCAAAGCCAATGGGTTCATCCGCGACGCCCTCTATCCTGAGTGGGTATCGAACCCCGTACTGGTGAAAAAGGAAAATGGGAAATGGAGAACTTGCGTAGACTATTCAGATTTGAACAAAGCGTGCCCCAAGGATAGTGTCCCGTTACCAAGGATCGATCAGTTGGTCGACTCCACCGCAGGACATGAGCTGTTATCATTCATGGATGCGTACTCAGGGTAAAACCAAATCCCGATGCATATTCCGGACCAAGAACACACTAGCTTCGTTACAGATGTCGGGCTATATTGCTATGTAGTAATGCCCTTCGGACTGAAGAACGCAAGATCGACTTATCAACGTTTGGTGAATCGAATGTTCAAGGACCAGCTTGGTAGGACGATAGAAGTCTATGTGGATGACATGCTCGTGAAGTCACGACAGTCAAACGACCACATTTGAGACTTGGCTGAAATGTTCGACATACTCAGGTATTACGGGATGAAGATCAACCCTCTGAAGTGTTCCTTCGGCGTTGCGTCGGGGAAGTTTTTGGGATTCATCGTCAATGCTAGGGGAATTGAAGCTAACCCCGAAAAGATCCAGGCTATTCGAGATGTGCAAGTACCCAGGACTATAAAACAGGTACAGAGCTTGAATGGAAAAGTAGCTGCGCTAAGTCGATTCATATCAAGGGCAACTGACAAGTGCATCCCATTCTTTGATATAATAAAGAAAGGAAAGAGGAATTTTGAATGGACACCAGGTTGTGAGGAAGCATTCCGGGGTCTGGTGAGGCATCTGGAGAGTCCACCAATGCTGTCAAAACCAGTAAACCACGAGATGCTGTACGTATACTTGGCTGTATCCCCGCATGCGATAAGTGCGGCTTTAGTTCGTGAGGAGGACCGAGTCCAGAGGCCGGTGTATTATGTTAGCAAGCGTTTAACGGGGGCAGAGAGAAATTACCCTAACATCAAGAAATTGGCTTATTTCTTGGTGATTGCGTCACGTAAGCTGCGCCCATACTTCCAAGCACACTCAATCGGTGTTTACACCGATCAACCCCTGCGGCAGGTACTCCAACGAACAGAAACTTCTGGAAGGTTGCTAAAATGGAACATCGAGTTAAGCTAATTCGATATCGCCTACTTACCAAGGAGAGCCGTACAAGGGCAAGCACTAGCAGACTTTATCGCTAAGTTTACCATACCCGTCGAACCGGGTAGTCACGACGTCATTCCCCCCGTTCGATGGAAATTATACACTGATGGGGCATCAAACGACCGTTGCTCCGGCTCGGGCGTAGTTCTTATAACTCCGGAAAACCGATCAATCTGTTATGCTTTGAAACTCGATTTCCCAGCCACAAATAACGAAGCGGAATATGAAGCACTCATCGCTGGCTTGAAGCTCATCGGGGAACTCGGGATCAGATCAGTTGAAATCTTTTGTGGCTCACAGTTGGTGGTCTACCAAGTGCGGGGAGACTACCAAGCAAAGGGACGAAAGCTTGCTCCGTACCTTGTTCAGGTCCAAGAACTACTATCAAATCTTGAGCGTTATGACATTTCACATGTCCCGCGCGAACAGAACAAAGAAGCCGACTTATTGGCTAAGTTTGTGAGTACCGGCGATGCACAACAAATGGGATTGTATCCTGTTGAAGTCTTGCATGCCCCGAGCATATACGAGATGAAAGTCGATCGCGTGTTGGAAACGGAAATCGAGAAGGAATCGTGGATAACCCCATTCAAACTGTACCTGACAATTGGGGCCTTACCAGAAAAAAGAAGCGAAAGACGGTAGGTCCTTCGAAAGGCCGCGCGATACGTAATGCAGGATGGGAAAATGTATCGAAAAGGATTCTCAGTCCCATTATTACGATGCATCGCTCATGATGAGACAAAGCGGGTCTTAAGAGAGGTTCACGAAGGGGAATGTGGCGACCATACTGGGGGGCAAACGCTAGCAAAGAAGATCCTCCGCTATGGATATTACTGGCCAACCGTAAACCGGGACGCCGCAGACTATGCAAGAAAGTGTGACAAGTGTCAAAGATATGCAAAAATCCCAAGGACTCCATCAACGGAACTCACACAAATGGTTAGTCCCTGGCCATTTGCAGTCTGGGGAATCGACATAATCGGCTCTTTGCCTATATCTAAAGGTGGTGCGAAGTACGCGATAGTTGTAGTCGACTATTTCACAAAATGGGCTGAGGCAGAGCCTTTGGCCATAATCACCTCTAAGAAGGTCATTAACTTCATTGTACGAAACATTATATGCGCTTTGGCCTTCCCCGAACTATCATTACAGACAACGGGACGCAATTTGAAAGCAGAGAGTTCAGAGAGTTCTGTTTAAAGTATGGCATCGAGAAGAAGTTCGCCGCCGTTGCACACCCAAAGGCTAACGGACAAGTCGAGGCCGTTAACAAAATAATCAAGTCCATACTAAAGAAGCGTCTGGAGAAGGTTGGAGGCAAGTGGGTAAATGAGCTCCCAACAGCACTATGGGCTTATAGAACTACCCACAAGTCCGCGACCGGCCACACTCCATTCGCCTTGGCATACGGCTCGGAAGCCGTTATACCAGTGGAACTTGAAGTTCCATCACACCGAGTGACGTACTATGATCCCAAAACGAACCAGGACCTCTTGTTGGAATCACTGGACTGCATCGATGAAAAGCATGAAGAGGCCGAATTAAGGGCGGCAGCACATAGGCGCCGAGTCAAGCGTTACTACGACGGCAGAGTCCGCCCAAGAACTTTTGATATAGGTGATCTCGTTCTGAAACGAGTTTTCCCGGTTCCATCGCGTGTGAATACCAACTGGGAAGGTCCATACGTCATTGAACGGAAGCTTGGAGAAGGAACATTCAAGCTAGCGACCGTTGATGGCACGACACTCCCCCGGGCATGGAACAGTGAGCATTTGCCGCATTATTATATTTAGCATGTTTTCCTTTCTTGTTTTAGGTACTGTTATTTCCTATGTGTTTTCGTTCAGTTTTAGCTTAGCTTCTTTTTAACTATGTAATCAAGCAGTCTAGTAGTTTTTCATTAATAAAGGCTTGAAGCCGTATTTTCCACAAATCACTAATGTTTCTATATCTCATGATCGGATGATGAATTACATTATCCTATACGATATACAAACTCGTATAAACGATTCCAAATCTCCGAATCCCCAAAGCGTGGATCAGAGTACACTAAATCCCCGGAGCGCAGACTAGATTATAAACGATTCCAAATCTCCGAATCCCCAGAGCGCGGATCGGAGTACTCTAAGTCCCCAGAGCGCGTACTAGAGTATAAACGACTCCAAATCTCCGAATCCCCAGAGTGCGGAGCGGAGTACACTAAGTCCCCGGAGCGCGAACTAGAGTATAAACGACTCCAAATCTCCGAACCCCCAGAGCGCGGATCGAAGTACTCTAAATCCCCAGAGCGCGAACTAGAGTATAAACGATTTCAAATCTCCGAATCCCCAGAGCACGGAGCGGAGTACTCTAAGTCCCCGGAGCGCGGACTAGAGTATAAACGATTTCAACTCTCCGAATCCCCAGAGTGTGGAGCGGAGTACTGTAAGTCCCCGGAGCGCGGACTAGAGTATAAACGATTTCAAATCTCCGAATCCCCAGAGTGCGGATCAGAGTACTCTAAATCCCCAGAGCGCGGACTAGAGTATAAACGATTTCAAATCTCCGAATCTCCAGAGTGTGGAGCGGAGTACTCTAAGTCCTCGGAGCGCGGACTAGAGTATAAACGAATACGAACCTCCGAATCCCCTGAACGCGGATCAACTTACTCTAAATCCCCGAAGAGCAGATTAGAAAAAAGTCCAAGTACTCGAGAGATGTGGAACGAGAAATATGCCACGTCTGGAGATGTTTGAACGACACGAAAATGGACTGCGAGATAATGCAACTCGTAACAAGTGGAGTCATGACTACAGTTAGTCAACAAACCCAAGAAAAGCAATAGAATCATTCAAACGAAAAAGAAACTAAACTTCATTCAGTAGTTCAAAATGGGGTTACACAGTTACTCCTACAAAACTCAGAGTTCAGAACCTATCTATACAAACTGCAAGCCACAAAAAAAAAAGCAACGACAAGACTTAAGCAAGAAGCTCATCGAACGAGTGTATCGATTACTTCTTCGTTTTCTTCTTCTTATCTTCCTTTGTTTTTTCCGACGACTCCTCTCCCTCACGCTTTTTCTTGGATTTCTTGCTTGCCAAAGAAGCGGAGTCGGGAGTAGGGGACGGAACATCCAGGGGTTTAGACCTGCCCGGGAGAATGATTTTCAAAGGTCTGTTCCGAGGGTCGGTGAGTTCCAGTACTTCGGGTTCAACTTTGACCTCGACCTTTTTCTTCTCCTCTACGGCGAGGCGGTCCTTCATGCTCACCTTTGAGGTATGCTCAAAGGCGCCAGTGATTTCGATTTCGTCACTCCCTTTGGCAGGAGATGAAGTATCAAGCTTATCATCGTCTAGCGCCCCAATCACTTGAGCATCGGGACCAGGAATTACTCCCGCATGAACAGCGTCGCTTGTTTTCTCTGCCTCCTCCTTGGCGTCATCGCTCCTCGGAGTTGGCTCGGCATCAGAGCGGCCTGCATGAAAACATAAAAAATGAACGTTAGAACGAATAAATGCTGGAAGATAACAAGATCTTTTGACTTCTAGAAAAGAAGAGTTTCATACCGGGTTCTGGTTGGCTATCGGTTGCGCGTGGGGTTTCACCCTCCAGAATAGGAGATAGCACGTGAACACCAAGCCCAGGATCTTCAGGATCATAGCCGGCATGCTGCTCGAACGGGTCAAGTGTCGGCCGACCGGCCGGTTGAGCAGCGGGAGGAGCAGCAATATGAGGAGCCGTAGTCTCAGCCCCAGACGGGCCAGCTTCATCACTTTTCTCTTTTGGAAGGGGAGAGCCTTTGTTATAGAGCACCAAAGCTGCGGACAGATCCGCTAGCTCATTCCCACTAAGAAACTCCTTCACCAAGGCATCCTCATCGACCTCCTCAGAGCCCGACTCGATTTTCCTGATCTTTACTAAGGTTTCCCAGGCCTCAGCTAGGGATTCGAGATAGCCATCGCCCAAGAATGTCAAGTCACGATGCATAAGGACGCGGGGTCCATACTCAGCAATCAACGGGTCAAACATGCATTTGACCTCTTCCCTGCCAGCTTCTGCTGCCGCCTCGAGGCGAGAGTCAATCTCCTCCGCAACTTTTCTTTTGCCCTCCTCACGGGCTTCGTCCTTCAATTTCTCAACCCCAGCAAGTTCATCATCGAGCTTCGTTTTTAGGAGACGAGTAGCAACGATTTCATCACAATATCGTTGTGATTCTTCTTGAGCAGCTACCTTGTCCTCCTTTTCCATGGAGAGTAATTCTTTCAGCTCTCTGACTTGTATGGCGAGCGCGTCCCTTTCTTTTTGAACGGAATCTTTTTCTAGGGCAAGGGCACCGCGACGCTGGACTGCTTCATCAAGTTCCTTCTTGTGAGCCATCTCTAAACGAGTAACTGCCTCGGCAGTATCTTTTGCGCTTTGTTCAGCGGCTTCCAGCTTTGACTTGTACGAAGCGAGCTCCTCATCCTGATGCTTGATGATGTTCTTGACGCTCAACGGACACCTCCGAGAATTTTTCAACCAAGTGTACAAACGCGTCATGTTGAACATAGACGTCGTTATTGCAGGCAATGGCACTCTGCTTCACGTGACCGGGAATATGGTGAATAGCCGGGAGAAACTTCAAACCGTCGAAGCAAATTTTCGGAAACTTGGCCTTAAGATCGACCATCTTTTCCGCGACAGTTGGATCAACCGCGGGAGTAGGGGGAGGAGGCTTTGGAAGTTCCCCTCTTTTCCGTTGCTCCCGAACTTCCCTTGTACTCGATGAACCGGAGTGTTGTTCTCGAGGAGCATCAGATTGGTAGCCCTTCTGGGAAGACTTCTCTTTATCCGGCTCAGTTGGAGGAAGAGTATCACGGGACTGTGAAGATTGAGAATATGCCTTCTTACGGTGAGACGACTCGCGGGGACGATTGTCTCTGTCCTCATAATCATCTCTGTCCCTGCGTCTGCCCGAACCAGAGTCCCATCCAGAATGATGAAATATGGAAGAGCCATGAAGGCGATCAAATCCATGAGAGCGTCCCATGTCACCTGCAAAGAATAGAGATAACAACGAGTTAAGAAAAATCCAGGAAATAAGAAAGAACTCGAAGTGTATGATGGAATGCGTATGTGCATGTGTGTCCTAGTGTTCCCCCTACAGACCAGTTCTTTTATCTTTACTAATCGGAGTATTGTCTCCCTGGACTGGGAGTTGAACTCTCGTGTTGCCTTTAGCGGGCGAAGAAAACTTGAGGGCTTCAGGATCGTCAAACCCGTAATTAAGTATATCATCGGGAATAGACAGGTTCGACAGGCCCCTTAGAGAACTCTCCAGGTGCTGTGAGGACGCTTCTTTCTCTGGCGGGACAGGCGTATCTTTTGAAGTGCCGCCAACTTTCTCCTTCCGAATACTGTATCTTAACCTCTTCTTTCACTTCGAAGGGGAGGACGACGTTTCAATGTCGTGAACTTCGACCGCCGGATTCCAAGCAGGACCCACATTCTCGCCTTGGGTCTCAGGAACTTCGTCCTCTTTGCGCTCACCTTCTTCGTGCGTATCGGGAGTGCGGCGTGATGACAATCCGGCCTGTTTTTTCCCTTTACCGGATGCTGGCTTGGGAATGGAGACGCCCTCCGGGAGGCTGATCCAATGACCTGGGGCTAGCAAACCGAACCTTGACAATGATTCGTTTGAAATGATGACCCGAATGTCTCGTTCCTCGGCAGGAAGAGCCCTAATGGCCTCGACGGCCTCAGAATATCCCCGGCCCTCCGGATGCGGGCTGATACCTAAAAAAGATGAAACGGGGAGTTAGAAAAAGCATGATTCCGATTAATCACGAATGATGATTCAGTGGAGAGACTTACTGCCTTCAACCCATCTCCTCGCAAAACCAGGAGGGCAACGCACGTAGAACCATTCCTATTTGTACAAGGCGAATTCGCTACATGCCCCTGTCAAGATCTGGCATTTGTGGTATGGCTCAAGGAACATGAAGGAAGGGCTGTCTTTCCACCTCTTGATCATATAGATGTATCTGATGTCACCAAGAGTTGGAGGTCTGGAGAAGACAGCCATGAAGAGTAGGTAGGCCCCATATAGAAACGCGTGACCATTCGGGTGCAGCTGCGACGGGGCAATGTCGATGTACTGTAACACGTCCCGAAGAAATAAGTTAAATGGAGGCACGCTGCCCATCCAACACATGAACTTGTTGCAAGTGGTATATCCGACTGGGGGCAGGTGAGGACGGTCATGTCGCGAAGGGACTAGCACATCGGCGAAAGGAATCCCGTGGATGGAACATATCCGTTGGAGTGCGGCTTCATTGATCTTCGAAGCCTGTGAATCGATCGGATTGTCTAGTAGAATTGTCGCCTCCAGGACATCGGGTGCTAAGTTATGAGCAGGGGAAGTCGACGGATTAGAAGTATTAGCGGCTTCACGCCTTGATGACGGCCCAGGCCTGTCAGATATAGTGGCGGAGCTAGACTTTCTTGACATCCTCAATAAATAACGAACCTGGCTAAGTGCCTGAGAAAACTATACTTAAAAAACGTCAAGCGTTAGAATTAACCACACGAATTTTCCCCCCACGTGATGTGTGAACTAGTGCAAGCAATCGTGTACAAGCAATAAGGATCTAGAGATTTCAAAGATATAAAAATAAGCTGCAAATCATCGCTTTCGAAGACCGTCATCGCTGACCATCTCGAAAAGCCCGCCTGGTGGTAATTACAGTTCCAGATTCAGAAAATATGTAATTGATAAAGTGATCGGCAATTGTATTGCTCGGTCTAGGTTTTGTTCGAAGGGGATTGTTCGGCCTAAGTATTGTTCGGCATGTATGATTGTTCGGCATGTCAATTCATCGTTCGGCATTTACTGTGTTCGGCCTAAGTATGGTTCAACATTTATCATTGTTTGGCTAAAGCGTTGTTCGACTGAAGTCATTGTTCGGCTAAAGTCACGGGTCGGCTAAAGTCATGGTTCGGCTAAAGTCATTTTTCGTCCTAAATATGTTTCAACATTTAAATGGTGTTCGACAATTGTATTGTTCGGTCTAAGCTCTGTTCGGCATGTGTGTGTCTGTTCGGCATGTCAGTTGTTCGGCACATATACTGTTCGGCATTTGGGTAGTGTTCGGCCTTAGTTTGTTCGGCTAAAGTAGCGCTCCACACTCGATTACAGTTCCACCCTACTCCTTCTCCATCTGTGCCGAACAACAAGAACAGATCGCTCGGCGAAGATTATGCCGTTCGGCACCCCATCTTTCTTTTTCTTCCAGTCTTGTTCGACACGAAGGAACTAGGCCTAACTACCATGCACCGTTCGACAACTCCAAATATGCGAGCCATTTCTACTCGACACACATCATACAACCATAGAAATATCCAGTTTTCCACATGACCCTCTCGGTTGCACATAAACCTAAATCTCGTGTTGAAGTAATTTGATCATGGAAGGGATAATACCTAGTTCGAAGATCGAAGCTGAGGAAAGATCGATTAGGCTTTAGATCTGATAGGCTGACGAGAATTGCAAGTCTCTAGGGAGTGACAAAAATGAAGGTGTAAAAGGAAAATAGTGGAAGGATGCCTGGTTTTATAGGGAGGAGATAGAAGTTGAAAAGGCTATATCCGGTAGAACCGGTCAAAGTCGTAGCGTTCAGCTTCAAAGCGAAGTGTCGCTCGGCACATGAGGATTGTTCGGCTTCGAACGCATCGTTCGGCGTCCAAACCACGCTCGTCTCACACCTCCGTCACTAATATTCTCGAGAAGGCGTCTCCGAGGTAAGCTAAACTAGATTCAAAGCGCATCACGTTCAGTCACATAATACACTTTGGGGGGCAAGTGTTTCCTGGAGATTTGACCAGGCAACTAGTGCTCGGCACCGGGTAGCACTCGGCATCAGAGAGTGTTCGGCATCAGGGAGTGATCGGCGAAGTACTCGACATCCAGTGGGACTCGGCATCAGAGAGTGTTCGGCATCTAGGAGTACTTGGCGAAGTACTCGGCATCCAGTTGGACTCGGCATCAGAGAGTGTTGGGCATCTTGGAGTACTCGGCGAAGTACTCGGCATCCAGTGTACCCGGCATCCATGATACTCGGCGTAGTACTCGGCGTCAGGTAGTGCTCGGCATCAGCTGGAGCTCGGCGTCAATTAGTATTCGGCGCCCAGTAGAACTCGGCGACAGAAGTGCTCGGCATACAGAAGACGTTCAGTGTGCATAACTACTCAACGTGACAGTATCGTTCGGCCTGCATGCATTGTTCGGTCAAGAGCTTCGGACAGAGATACGTTCGGCTTCAACTGCAATCATCCTGCAGTTCCCATACATCAAACGCACCATTCGGTATGGAAGGGACCGTTCGGCATGGAAAGGATCGTTCGGCATTATGGCGTTCGGCATGCCTGGTTCGGCAAGCAGCAACCACTGTACTTGGGCTAGAGTGTTCGGCCACCAAGCCCACTTGGGAAGTCAAGCCCATATTTGCCTATAAATAGAGGGGGAGGGTCAAAGTGAAAGGGGATCTTTTTTGGAGAACACTGGGGAGACTCTGCCATTTTTGAGACTCATCTTCTCTACTTAACAACTCCATTCAAGCATTTGATCTACGAATTGTATTTGTAATCAATCATTAAGAAGATCAATAAAGTTTAATCTCAAAGTGGACGTAGGTAATTACGCTGAACCACTATAAATTTGGTGTTCTTACTTTCTGCATTTAAATTAGCATTGTCATCTCTGTTTAATTTACCTTGATCACTTATTTCTCTACACAATCTTCTTCTACGAGGTTAGTGACCAATTTTGGTGCTAACAGAGCTCAGGAGAGGAGCTGGAGGATTCTCAGGCGTATGATACGTACTTGGTTATTTCCGTTGTGTGGGTCATGCTGTATATTCAGTATTTGTGAGGACAAATTATTATAACTGTCCAGATTGATTGTTGATTGTTGTAATCTGATAATTGTGTGTATATTAACAGCTACAGATTCTTTTGTATAAAAATCTGTTATTATCTATTATATATTGTTTCGCTGTGATTGTCAGATTCTGTATTGTTGTTTCTATTTCTTTTTCTATCTATTCTTCTTCTTTACCCCTAGCAATCGGTATTTTCGGCACTTGAATATTCGGCAAGCTATATAGTGAACGTATTGATGTCGATTTTCGAGAATCGAAAATCCTAGGTTGTTACACTAAATATTTACTACTCATCTATAATAATTTACTTCTCGGCAATAATAGTTCACCATCCGACTTCCCATTGTAGTCCTTTGGCCATACTTAATTTCTTTTGAAAATTACTTAATTTGTCCCCGGATAGTCATAATATAATAAATCATGATTTGTTTCTATGCACTTACTTAAGTTCCTCATTTCTAACCATTTTCTACCCCATACGGCCTTCTATTAATTCATAAGAATTTATTTACTTATGGGAAAATCATATAACCAAAAATCTATTTCTAAAAACATGTTTAATCATCATATTAAATTCTCGAACCTTAAAGATGTCTAGGAGAATGAAAAACATTCAATAAGAACTACATCGTAGGAAATTCAAAGAAGAACGTAGAATTGGGAATATATCATTCACCTGCATTCTTTAGTTGATGGACTCTCTAGTTCCCTTAGCTTTAATCTTTCCTTTTATTCCTTTTCTTGTTGTTTAGTCCACAAGCACTAATAAAGAACTAAAACTTTTATTTCCAGTTATGAGTGTAATGAAAAGAGGGATGTCATTGTCTTTACTCCAAGAGAATAATTGGGCTGCCGTCAAACCATCTCTTTTCTTAAATTTAATTAGCTCTAACATTTTCATTTAATTCTCATAAACTTAGATTCTCAAATAGGATTTTCCTAGTATCGCTTGATTACCCCATAATGGACATGTTAACCCTTAAATATTCATTAGTGTTGTCTAATATATATAGTTTAATATGATATAAAAATTATATTTATAATAGCATAGTGATTTGTGTATATGTATGTGTATATGACATTGTAAAATAGTAACATTAGTTAGTATAGTTTTAAATTTAAATTTGAATTTCAATTCAAATTTTGAAATTTAAATTTCAAATGTAGATCCGGATATTGAAATATCTTCTAATTTTAAATTTAAATCAATAAATTATAATTTATTTACTTACTAAAATATTTTTTCAATATAAAAATATTTATACATATATTTATAAATTAATATATAAGTTAAAATTAATATTTTGAAATCAAAAATAAAAGAACATTATATGTTTAAAATGTGAAATAATAAAATTATACACACACACATATTTCGGCCCAAAATATTTTAACAAATTTTTTTTAAAATTAAAAACTTATGGTTTTAATTTATTTTTAGTTTAAATCGATTCCATACAGAAATATTGAAAAATAATTTTTTTAGAAAGTTGATATCATAACATGTATAATTTTATGTATAACTAAATATGTGTGTGTGTGTTAAACTGAAATAATGTGTTATATTTTAGTACACTATATATATATATATATTTAAAATTAATATATATATATATATGTGTATATATTCAAAAAGATTTAATATATTTTTTAACAAAATTATATGTGTGTGTGTGTAATATATACTTACATTCATGTATTAGAGTCAATTTTGATTAAATACCCCTTATTTAAATTGTTGTTATATTCAAAATTAATATTTTTATTTACTGCCCGAAAGTTACACGCATAGACATATATGTATGTATGTATGTATGTATAATATTTTAATTACAATATATATATATATATTCATATCCTATGTTGACAACAAACATATATAAGGATCCCTGATATTATGATCTAGTCAAAGCATATATAATTCTAGATAATTATCAAATAAATTTATAAAATTGTATATAGAATAGTTACCCTAACTATAGCCTAATTATTACACGTTGAATGCTAAATCGATCGACTCTATTTGAATCTGAGTTCAAATCCTTTCAGAAAGAGCTACCCGACTAAAAGCACTGTGCACTACTATCAAAAATTTGATTCAATCTTGTGGTATTAATGCTTGAATTAATGGAGGTGGAGGTGATGGTTTCAGCTAGAGGAAGAGTTAGGAGGATCTAAAAAAGAGAGAAGTCAAATGAGGGGTTAAGGTGTTTAAATAGTCATGAGAGAGGAGCTAAAAGTGGATCCATGTAACGACCCGCTATTTTGAACCATTCAAATCAACAATAAACCACCCATGTCAAACTTGAATTGCTCAAAATAATAGATTGTTATTTATATTTGGCAAAACTTAGCCTATATAGTAAATAAATCAATCACAGAATCACAAACACAGAGTAATACAACAATACGCAGTGGAATAGATAAATAGTAGTTCATGAAGCTACTACAAAAACATCAAAATCTAAAGCAAGTACAACCTAAGTCCAAATACAAAGAAGTCTCTAATACATAAGCAAATGACAAGTCTGAACATAAACAACTAGAAATAACTAAAATAACCGAGATAACTAAAAAGCTAAATAGATAAAAGATAGATCTCCAAGCAAAGCTCCAAGCTAAAAACCGAGTACGCCTCCGGATGGGTGTTAAGTATAAGAAGAAATGCTCCTATACCACCAAGCCTTTGATACGATCATAAGAACCAATTTGTGTATTTCACAATGGAAGGTCAAAACATAATTCATTGGGTCAAAATGAATGGTGCGTAAAACATCGTTACGACAACCCAAAAAACACTTGCATAGGGATTCGATTAATTATATATATATATATATATATATATATAACGTATACTATATAAAACATTTCCTTTCTAAAATCATTTACTATAACAACGGTGTTATAGTCCATGCCTTCCTTACTTTCCCGAAAACGTCTATTACAACGATAAATGTTGAATTCTATGTTTTCGATATATATCACATTCTAAATCATTTTTCAACTATTAAATTCCATTTGGAATTATTATTTCCGAAACATTATTTTTAAAGATTATCACTTTAAAAACCATTAACTTCTTCCAAAAATATTACTTCCAAAACATTCCTTTGAAATAAAATTTAACTCTTAAGCACTTGAACGTATTTCCTTTATATAAAAATCCATAATTAAATCTCAACATAAATCATTTCCATATTTATAAAACTATGTTTATAAATCTCTTTTCCTATTTTAAAAGCTTCTGTTTATAAAACTCTTTATTTATAAAATTATATTTATAAATCATTCCTTTATAAAAATTCATTTCACTAACAAAATCCACTTATAAAATCCTTTTATAAATCCAATTTATATAAACCATTCAAAAATCTTTATTTAAAGGATTCCTCAAAACTATAATTTTTATAACATCAAAAATCATAACTTTTGTTTATTTTAAAACATATCCATTTCTTTTAATAATTTAAAAATTATTAAAAAATATATGATTTCAAAATCAATTTGAAAACCATTTCAATTCAAAATCACTATTTTATAGTATTTCAAAATGCTAAAAATATGGCCCAGTGCTACAATAGCACTAAAGAAGAAAAACAAATCCATGTCATTAAATATGGCATCCAACACATTATATATTAAAATATATGAAAAGTAAATCAACAATGTGAGGAATCCTGTTGGATCCCTCCAACTTGTCTCCCTGCATCACATACAGTATATAATCATAAAATATAAAAGTCAACCGCTTCGAGGCGGGATTTGTATACAAAGTGTCATCTGCTTTTACACGGGAACGTAATAATGTCTGATCCGCTCCAATAGGCGGGAATATATCCAAACCAACTAATAAATATAGTAAATCATCCATATAAGCAAAAAATAGCATAAATAAAATTTTCACACTTATGTAGAAAAAATAAGTAGGCCAGAGAGGTGAATTAACTCACAAAATTTCGGGAAATCGCCAAAGTGCTCTGGTTTGAATTAAAATTGAACGGTTGTTCAATTTAACCCAAAATTCCTACTAGCTCCGAATCCATCCAATCCAACTCCATAGCATAGAACTCGCTGATACAATTGCAATGCAACTTATGACGCTCGATTTGGACCTCGTACGAGAAAGTTACGAATCAACAATCGTTTGAAATAATTAAATTTGAAATTAACTTAAATATAAATTAAAATTTTAAACTTTAACCTATTTCCTTTCTCCCTCCATCTCGTTCGTTCATGCGATTTACCCAGGCAAGCTCATTTCTTTTTTTTTTTTTCAAAATCGATCACGCATTCCACTACCTCTGCCGCCGACCTTGCCACCTGTCCCGCCTCCGCCGCACGCCTTGCTAACAGCCACCATGCGTCGTGCGCCGCCTGCGCGAACGCCAGAATTCGCTCGCGACTGTTGGTGAATGCGGCAACATTTCTACCTCGTCGAGCATCGATTCGACGATCGGTTCATATGGATTTGTTTATGGAGTCGAGTTTTCCAACTTTCAGGTTGAAGTCGAAGCCTAAAACGCCTAGATCGGTTGGAGAAATATGGGCCGTTGGATATAGGGATTTTAATTGCGGCTAAGAATAGTTTTAGGGTTAGGGTTTACAAATAAAAGGAATGGATGACCTTTTATAGAAAAATTTCATGGCACTATTCATCCATGAAAATTTCGGTTTCCAAACAAAACATGCCGCCCGGTGTTCTATATGTTATACCCTTATTACAAACACAATGGAATATATATCGGAAGGCAATTCCGTCATATACAGAAGTTAACTTTTCAAAATTAAATTATATTAATTTAAATTCCTTAAATTAATTTCTACGAGTTTCGAACTCGCACGAGCAAACGACACGTCCAATCTCCATGAAATTCGATGGCATATAATAATTCACTATTATGGATCCAACGAAACTTGTGTAACGACCCGTATTTTTACGGATCGAATGTGTGTAAAACAGTTGTCATTAGGTCGTATAGAAGATAAGCCATGTGTAGCTTAGGTCATCTAGAAGATAAGTCGTGTGGTGGCTTAGGTCGTGGAATAGGTTAGCTCGAGTAGTAGTTAGGTCGGGTGAGCGACATAAGGGATTGGAGCGACCTAAGGAAGTTGACGACTTAAGGTAGTGGACGACCTAAGAGTTAGCAACTTACAGGAATCGGCGACTTAAGGAAAGACAGCAACCTAAGGGAGTTAGCGAGTTAACGACCTAAGGAACTAAGCAAGTTAACGACCTAAGAAGGTTAGGTCGTGGACGAGTTAAGGAGATAAGTGGGATGAGTCGTTAGGTCGCGTGGATGTTAGATCGTATCCTAGTTAAGTTGTTAGGTCGTGTAGCATTAAGTCGCTAAGAGTTAAGTCGTAGGGTGTTAAGTAGCGCAAGGGCTTAAGTCGTAGGTCGCGCATTACTGTTGAATCTTAGGTCGTGACATTTTAGGTCGTGGAAGCACATATGCGGTAGGTCGCTAGGTCGTGCGCATGTGTGTGTGTGGTTAACTCACGTGAAGGCTTAAGGGGTTAGGTCGCTGAGTGTTAGGTTGGAGGATTTGTTAGGTCGTAGGTCGCGATAGTTAGGTCGTGGACGACCTAAGGGGGCGGACGACCTAAGGAAAATCAGCCTATAAATAGGCGGGTTCTTCTTCATTTTTGGGATCTGGATTTTGAAGCGACGAAGTGCTGCTATTTTGAGAGCTCGAGTTCTATACTTCTTCACTTCTTTTCTCCACTCTAATCTTGTGATTCCTTCCATCCAAATCGAAGATCAAATCGAAGATCCAAGAGCTTAGATTTAAGATCTTCATCCTTCGAAGAGAGATTTCATAGTTTGAAGCGGAGTTTTGATAGATCGAGTTAGATTCTTCGCTGTCCAGATCTGAAGTGTGTTGCTTTTGAGGTGTTTAGGTGATTTGGTGAGTGGTGATTATCTCTCACACGGATCCAAAGGAGTATATCGGATTATTGGCTTAATTTGGTGTTAAAATAGGGATTTCCATGTATTTTCATAAACTTAAGTGTAGATCTACTGTTCATGATGTTTTGACATCCATTTTACTACATGTTAACCTATGCAAGTTCATTCATCAAGTTGTAGAGATATTTCTCATGATTCATGCTTGTTAGATTTGGACCCTTTATTTACTAAATTGCCATTATTGTTATAATTATTTATTTGATCATGTTTGAATGCTTGATTACTTGAATTAATGTTTGACTTGATTGATTGTCGTAAATTAGTTGATTTATGATTTGATTTGGACAAGTTAGTCGAAGATGATTCAAAAGCTAAGGGAAAGGCTCTTGAATTGGAAAAGCTGCTCGTGGCATATGTGGCGGATGATGAAGCTCATATGGATAGATTTGATGATGTTGATGTTGAGATGAGGCTTTGCTATGATGAGATGAAGCGAGGCATGGTATGAGATAGCCTTGGTTTAATCCAGACGGGATCATTCCAAGCATGTTGATAACTCGGTGAAATGGTTCGAGTTGAGGATAATGGTTGGCTCGAGAGGCGCTAGGGCTAGTATGGAAATAGTCGTCGAGGAGGATGACTAGAAGGCTGAGATTTCATCGTTGTTGAAGGTTCTAGCAGGCTCAAAGCAAGAGTACGCTAGGCAGATTCGATAGTCCCTAAAGACTATGATTGTAGTCGAGTACTCTGGGCAGATTCGATAGTCCTAGGCATGGGCTGCGACGACGTGCGGAGTTCTGTCTAGAACCGGGTTTGCCATTAACCCTTGACGGACGGCTGAAAGAATGTACCGGTCATTCAATTAACGGTGGTATTGAAGCAAAGATAACAGTGATAGCCAGAGTCATGGATGTTTGGTTGTATCGTCATTCGGTCTTAAGAGCGATGTTTTCTGGGTGCTTATCTGATCTTTGTTTAGGCCTTGGGGGTTTGTACTTGGAAAACACCGATCTTGACTCGAGTGATAATTTCTTTACTTTAAATGTCTGCTTTGCTATGTTTATTTCTACTTAGTGTGTCTGGGGGCTATCACTGTAGAAAGAGGTGGAGTGGGAGGGTTGGATTCCTATTCTTTTTACCTTTATGCTCTTTTGGTATGTTGTTAGTTAATTTACCACTCACTAAGACTGTTGTCTAACTCAAGGTTTTATGTTCCACTCTTATTACCTTGGGCTGTTCATCCATTTTGGGATGGGCAGACTAGGTAGCAGGTGACAGGTGCTGTTCTTAGTGACCGACGATGCTGATGACGAAGACGAGCTGGAGGCTTGCGTATTAGTTTCTTACTATATGTACTGGATGTTCCGCTGCTTGTATATTCTCTGAGTGATATGTAGTGAGGCTTGATGTATTGACTATTCAGATGTTGTACCAAACTATTATGAGGTTTAATAGAGATTCTGTTCTGTAAAGCTTCACTATATATACTTTCTATTGTATTTTATCCATGCGCTGTGAGTAATACGATAGATTCTGCTGTTTTAATTAACCTTGGCAACCATCCATGGCTGCCTAGCACACTTTACAGTGCACTATTTCTATGTTCGGCGCGGGGATCATGGGCGGTCGTCACATTTGGTATCAGAGCTTTGGTTAATCGATTTTACCCAACGCCCGCTGACGTAACTACGTATGAGAGACGTAATTGTATTTTGATGGATGATTACTATATATATAATATAGTAGCTTAGAAGGATTTGAGTTCTTTATGCAGTTGTTCTCAAGGTGTATTAATCATTCCTTTTTATTGATATTAAGGATGAGTCGAAGAGGGAGACCAGCTACTAGGGAAGGCCGTGCTACTGAGGGGGCTGCTGATTACACTGTTATGTTTGAGGCTATGATGACTTCGATCATGAGAAGGATGCCAGCTCCGGGGCCATCAGTAGATGTCGGAGTTCAAGTTCAAACTCCAAAACCGTTGGATTTTGCTAAGCTGTGTAAAGATTATACTGCTCTTGGAGGAAAGGTTTTCTTGGGAACAGAGTCAACCATTGAAGTTCAGAGGTGGATAGATGCTTGTAGAAGGATCTTTGGTGATTTGGGAATCGAGGATGCAACCAAAAGGAAGCTTGCATCAAGACAGCTTCAAGGGAGAGCTTCTGACTAGTGGAACTCTATCACCATTGATACTTCGGAGGAAGAAGTTACTTGGGAGCAATTCCAAGCCAGATTTGAAGCTAAGTTCATTTCTACGGCTCAGAAGTCTGTTCTGTTCAAGAAGTTTGTGGAGCTCAAGCAGGATGGGAGACCAGTTCTTGAGTATGTTTCTGAGTTTGAAGCTCTGTCCAAGTATGCCCGGTCGTATATTGAATCTCCTTATCAGAAGAACGAGAAGTTTGTGACAGGCTTGGACAGTTATCTTGGGAGGCAGTTGGTGGATCATTTGGACGATCCATTTGAGAAGCTTGTGGAGAAAGCTCTCAGGCACGAGAATCTGTTTCCTAAAGAGGGATCTGTTTTTGCTGTGACCAAGAAAGAGTCTAAACCACAGCAAGGTGGAAACCAGAAGAGGAAGCAGCAGCAGCAAAAGGGTAAGGATGGCCAGAAGAAGCCGAAGGGCGAAGTGACCTGCTACAATTGTCAGCAGAAGGGCCATTTCACTAGAGATTGCAAGAATCCGAAGGTACCGGTGAAGTGCCACAATTGTGACAAGCCGGGGCATATTAAGAAGAATTGTCCAGAACCACGGAAGTACAAGCAGATTGTGCAAGCTTATGCTTTGGGGGCTGTTCCATCATCTTCAAAAGCTCCTACCGCTGAAGAGAAAGGAAAGAGTGTGGTGGTTCAAGGTACTCTTTCCATTTGTGGTGTTCTAGTTAGAGTGTTATTTGATACTGGGGCGTCGCATTCTTTTGTTTGTAATGAACTTGTAGGTCGGTTGGATTTAGAATCGGATATCGTTGATAGGCCATTGGTAGTGACTAATCCAGTTGGGGGTTCGTCTTGTCTGTGTATGCTATGCCGTGGTCTGATTGTATCGAGTCGTGATTGCTCTTTTGTTTGTGATTGTTTTGTTCTTAACTTTGCGTGATTCGGAATTATTTTGGGTATGGACTGGCTTAGGAAGTATGCGGCAAAGGTTGATTGTGAAAGGTTGGAGGTGATAGTCGAGAATGTGGAAGGGCGAAAGGTTGTGATATGATGTAAGCATGAGGAAGGCGTCTTCATGAGCTTCATGTATTCGCTGGTTGTTCCACGGGATGGACTGTCATCGGTGCCAATCGCAAATGGATTTGAGGATGTCTTTGATGAGGTCAAAGGGTTACCGCCGCATAGAGAGATCAAGTTTCGTATCGATTTAGTTGAAGGAGCCAGACCTATTTTGATGCCTCTTAGGCGGATGGCGCCTAGGGAACAACAAGAGTTGAGGGTGCAAGTTGATGATCTTTTACAGAAATGATTCATTCGGCGTAGTGTTTCCGAATGGGGTGCACCAGTTGTGTTTGTTACCAAAGCAGATGGATCGTTGAGGTTGTGTGTGGATTATCGTGAGCTGAATAAAGTGACTAAGAAGAACAAGTATCCATTGCCGAGAATAGATGACTTGTTTAATCAACTTCATGAAGCTAAGGTGTTTTCTCAGATGGATTTGGCAATGGGATTTCACCAGTTAAGAGTGGCTAAGGATAGTGTGCCGAAGACTGCTTTCCGGACACCATCCGGTTTCTTTGAGTGGCTGGTAATTCCGTTTGGATTGACCAATGCACCAGCATATTTTGTGGATCTTATGAATAGAGTGTTCCGAGATCAGTTGAACAAGTTCGTACTAGTGTTCGTTGATGATATTTTGATTTACTCCAGAACTGAAGAAGAGCACAAGACGCACTTGCGTGTTGTTTTGGAAATCTTACGAAAACATCAACTGAAGGCTAAGTTTTCCAAGTGTCACTTCTGGAAGAGCGAAGTGAGGTTCTTAGGCCATATTATCTCTGGAAATGGAATAGCGGTTGATTCCGCCAAGGTGGCAGCAATCCAGGATTGGGTTAGACCTAAGAATGCATCTGATGTGAGAAGTTTTCTTGGATTAGCAGGATATTATCGTCGATTTATCAAAGACTTCTCCAAGATAGCTGCACCATTAACAGGATTGACGAAAAAGAACCAAGTATTCAGATGGGATGCTAAGTGTGAGCAAGCTTTCAGAATCTTGAAAGAGCAATTGACAAGTGCTCATGTTTTGACTATTCCAAGTGGGAATGATGAGATGGTGGTTTACACCGACGCATGTGGTACTGGACTTGGAGCAGTGCTGATGCAGAAAGGTAAACTTGTTGCGTATGCAAGTCGACAACTGAAGCCGCACAAAGGAATTATCTGATTCATGATTTAGAGTTGGCAGTGATTGTATTTTCTCTGAAGATGTGGAGACATTATCTATTGGGAGTTCGATTCGAGTTGTTTACAGATCATAAGTCGTTGAGGTATCTTTTCTCCCAAAAGGATTTGAATCTTAGGCAGCAACGATGGCTAGAGTTTTTGGCATCATATGATTTTGGTATAGCCTATACTCCAGGAAAGGGTAACGCAGTGGCAGATGCGTTAAGTCTAAGACATGCAGGATTGGGAGCCATGTTTTCATAATGGAAGAGTCTCGAGTATTTGGCTGGATTTGACTTCAGGCCTAGATGTGAATTGGAACCTGAGATGTTGGCAAACTTATCGATAAGACCGACTCTTGTGGAAAGAATTGGAGAGAGCCAAAAGCTAGACGATAAGCTTGTCAAGATTATCCGTGATTTGGAATCTGGGTTGGACCCAGAAAAGGATAAAGGATTCGAGGTCGATCGAGAGGGTTGGCTTCGGAAGCAAGGACGACTAGTTGTTCCCGATATAGATGAATTGAGAAATGAAGTTCTGAAGGAAAGTCATCACTCGAAGTTGACAATTCATCCAGGTGGAAATAAGATGTATCGGGGTATGAAGAGAACCTATTACTGGGAAGGTATGAAGAAGGATGTTGGAAATTTTATTTCCAAGTGCATGAACTGTCAGTTGGTAAAAGCCGAGCAGAAGAAGCCCAGTGGATTGCTTCAGCCATTAGAAGTTCCTACATGGAAGTGGGAGCAAATATCTATGGATTTTATCGATGGACTACCTAGAACCAGAGCGGGAAATGAAGGGATTTGGGTCATCATAGATCGTTTGACAAAGAGTGCAAGATTCATTCCTGTTCGATCAACTAGGACTGCATCAAAATTGGCTGAGCTGTATGTTAAGTGGATAGTTCGATTCCATGGTATTCCGAAGAGTATAGTGAGCGATCGAGACCCATTGTTCACTAGTGGATTTTGGAAGAGCTTCTAGGAAGTTTTGGGAACTGAGTTGTGTTTGAGTACAGCTTATCATCCCCAAACAGATGGTCAGACCGAGAGAGTCAATCGAGTTTTGGAGGATCTCCTTAGAGCTTGTGTTTTGGATTTCGGAGGATCATGGGAAGATCATCTTCATTTGGTGGAATTTTCGTATAAAACAGTTACCAGTCAAGCATTGGTATGGCACCGTATGAGGCATTGTATGGAAGACCGTGTAACTCTCCGACATGTTGGTTAGAAACTGGAGAAAAGTTGATACTTGGGCCAGAAATGATTCGACAGACTTCGGATTGCATAGAGATCATTCGGCAACGAATGAAGGCAGCCCAAGACCGTCAGAAAAGTTATGCAGATAAGCGTCGTAAGGATTTGGAATTCAACGTAGGTGATATGGTTTTTGTGAAGATTTCTCCACTGAAGAATGTTATTCGATTCAGGAAGAAAGGGAAATTGACTCCGAGATTTGTTGGACCATTTCTGATTATCGAGCGAATTGGAAAGCTCGCCTACAAATTGGAGTTACCAGAAAAGATGTCGGGTGTGCACAATGTTTTTCATGTATCGTATCTACGGAAGTATGTGCACGACTCGAATACAGTAGTTTCTGCTGATAGCTGTGAAGATTTTGAGGTAGATCCAGTTGTTAAGAGACCTCGTAAGCCGCTTCATGTTGTGGAAACTGACACAAAACATCTTAGGAGGAAGGTAGTTAGGTTGCTCAAGGTACAATGGAGTGATGATGTTAACGACTGTACATGGGAGGTGGAAGAGAGGATGAAGGCAGCTCATCCTAAACTCTTCGAGGTATGGCCATAAGGTGTCGTGACATCTCATGACATTGTAACTTGTTCTAATTTTAGAATTCTGCATGCTAGACTAGAATTGGATGCATGGTTTGTTGATTGCTATGGATGGTAGGCATGCAGAATAGCTTTTGATTGCTCTTGTTTGTTTGGAATTTCGGGGGTGAAATTCCTAAGGGGGAGAGAATGTAACGACCCATATTTTTACGGATCGAATGTGTGTAAAACAGTTGTCATTAGGTCGTATAGAAGATAAGCCATGTGTAGCTTAGGTCGTCTGGAAGATAAGTCGTGTGGTGGCTTAGGTCGTGGAATAGGTTAGGTCGAGTAGTAGTTAGGTCGGGTGAGCGACTTAAGGGATTGGAGCGACCTAAGGAAGTTGGCGACTTAAGGTAGTGGATGACATAAGAGTTAGCAACCTACAGGAATCGGCGACTTAAGGAAAGACAGCGACCTAAGGGATTTAGCGAGTTAACGACCTAAGGGACTAAGCGAGTTAACGACCTAAGAAGGTTAGGTCGTGGACGAGTTAAGGAGATAAGTGGGATGACTCGTTAGGTCGCGTGGATGTTAGGTCGTATCCTAGTTAAGTTGTTAGGTCGTGTAGCGTTAAGTTGCTAAGAGTTAAGTCGTAGGGTGTTAAGTCGTGCAAGGGCTTAAGTCGTAGGTCGCGCATTACTGTTGAATCTTAGGTCGTGACATTTTAGGTCATGGAAGCGCATATGCGGTAGGTCGCTAGGTCATGTGCATGTGTGTGTGTGGTTAACTCACGTGAAGGCTTACGGGGTTAGGTCGCTGAGTGTTAGGTCGGAGGATTTGTTAGGTCGTAGTTCGCGATAGTTAGGTCGTGGACGACCTAAGGGGGCGGACGACCTAAGGAAAATCAGCCTATAAATAGGCGGGTTCTTCTTCATTTTTGGGATCCGGATTTTGAAGCGACGAAGTGCTGCTATTTTGGGAGCTCGAGTTCTATACTTCTTCACTTCTTTTCTCCACTCTAATCTTGTGATTCCTTCCATCCAAATCGAAGATCAAATTGAAGATCCAAGAGCTTAGATTGAAGATCTTCATCCTTCGAAGAGAGATTTCATCGTTTGAAGCGGAGTTTTGATAGATCGAGTTAGATTCTTCGCTGTCCAGATCTGAAGTGTGTTGCTTTTGAGGTGTTTAGGTGATATGGTGAGTGGTGATTATCTCTCACACGGATCCAAAGGAGTATATCGGATTATTGGCTTAATTTGGTGTTAAAATAGGGATTTCCATGTATTTTCATAAACTTAAGTGTAGATCTATTGTTCATGATGATTTGACATCCATTTTACTACATGTTAACCTATGCAATTTCATTCATCCAGTTGTAGAGATATTTCTCATGATTCATGCTTGTTAGATTTGGACCCTTTATTTACTAAATTGCCATTATTGTTATAATTGTTTATTTGATCATGTTTGAATGCTTGATTACTTGAATTAATGTTTGACTTGATTGATTGTTGTAAATTAGTTGATTTATGATTTGATTTGGACAAGTTAGTCGAAGATGATTCAAAAGCTAAGGGAAAGGCTCTTGAATTGGAAAAGCTGCTCGTGGCATATGTGGCGGATGATGAAGCTCATATGGATAGATTTGATGATGTTGATGTTGAGATGAGGCTTTGCTATGATGAGATGAAGCGAGGCATGGTATGAGATAGCCTTGGTTTAATCCAGACGGGATCATTCCAAGCATGTTGATAACTCGGTGAAATGGTTCGAGTTGACGATAATGGTTGGCTCGAGAGGCGCTTGGGCTAGTATGGAAATAGTCGTCGAGGAGGATGACTAGAAGGCTTAGATTTCATCATTGTTGAAGGTTCTAGCAGGCTCAAAGCAAGAGTACGCTGGGCAGATTCGATAGTCCCTAAATACTATGATTGTAGTCGAGTACTCTGGGCAGATTCGATAGTCCTAGGCATGGGCTGCGACGACGTGTGGAGTTCTGTCTAGAATCGGGGTTGCCATTAACCCTTGACAGACGGCTGAAAGAATGTGCCGGTCATTCAATTAACGGTGGTATCAAAGCAAAGATAACAGTGATAGCCAGAGTCATGGATGTTTGGTTGTATCGTCATTCGGTCTCAAGAGCGATGTTTTCTAGGTGCTTATCTGTTCTTGGTTTAGGCTTTGGGGGTTTGTACTTGGAAAACACCGATCTTGACTCGAGTGATAATTGCTTTACTTTAAATGTTTGCTTTGCTATGTTTATTTCTGCTTAGTGTGTCTAGGGGCTATCACTGTAGAAAGAGGTGGAGTGGGAGGGTTGGATTCCTATTCCTTTTACCTTTATGCTCTTTTGGTATGTTGTTAGTTAATTTACCGCTCACTAAGACTGTTGTCTGACTCAAGGTTTTATGTTCCACTCTTATTACCTTGGGCTGTTCATCCATTTTGGGATGGGCAGACTAGGTAGCAGGTGACAGGTGCTGTTCTTAGTGACCGACGATGTTGATGACGAAGACGAGCTGGAGGCTTGCGTATTAGTTTCTTACTATATGTACTGGATGTTCCGCTGCTTGTATATTCTCTGAGTGATATGTAGTGAGGCTTGATGTATTGACTATTTAGATGTTGTACCAAACTATTATGAGGTTTAATAGAGATTCTGTTCTGTAAAGCTTCACTATATATACTTTCTATTGTATTTTATCCATGCGCTGTGTGTAATACGATAGATTCTGCTGTTTTAAGTAACCTTGGCAACCGTCCATGGCTGCCTAGCACACTTTACAGTGCACTATTTCTATGTTCGGTGCGGGGGTCATGGGCGGTCGTCACAACTGGTTTCGTCGAAATTCAAGGAAGTGCCCCAGAAGGCTATTTTTACATGTTAATTAAAATGAGTAATTTCCAAAATCAGTTAAATCACTTCTAAATCCAATTTATAAGTTTACTATCTCCATACTTATTCAAATGATTTAAAATCAACTTTAGAAATCATTTTCGTTCATATTAAATTCAAGATTCAAAAATTTAAACAATTCCAAATATTAAATTTAACAATTTAAATATCAAATAAATCGCTATATTTGAAATATAATTATTTAACTTATAAAATTAATTTTTCAATATTTAAAATCATTCAAATGTTCCAAATTCAAATGGCTGAAATTTTGGGTCGTTACATTCTTCCCCCTTAAAAGAATTTCATCCCCGAAATTACCAAGTAAGAAAGATGTCACAAACCCATTAACTTTTCAAAATAATTAGTTAAAATGGATTACCAAATTCATTTAAACCTTTTAACCTTTTGAAATCAATTAGTTAAAACTTCTTATAAAAACTTTTTCTAAGTCTTCAAATTCATTCATAGTTATTAATTAATACTATTCCAAAAATCAACTAATATCATTTCAAGTTATAAAACCAAAAATCAAATTTTAGTTATCAAAATTTTTCTAACCCCTTAAATTTATGGAAAACTTCGCCACCGTCTCCTTTGCGCAGTTCGATCGAAAAAAATCACAATATATATATATATATATATAACCACAAATATACATCTTATATTTGAGGATGAGTCATCCGTAGGGAAAAAGTGTAAAAGTATGATATGTAATCCGAGATATGTACCTTTTATATTTATTAGCAAACATATACAATCAATATAGCGCAAAAGCGAGCTCTGAATGCAAAGCATACGCAATCCACACGTACTAATTACTCAACAACCAATGAGAACAAGTATATAGAACGTAATATCAATATATATAACTACTATAATAACTATATGCAAATGAAAATCATGTAACAAAAGAAATCATCAAACAAATGATATCCATCCAATTAATTCATAAACATTTCGATTTTCATTTCAATGTCAACTTTTAATTTATACTTTCATTTACATCCAATTCATTTACACTCAATTTTACATATGTTCAATTGGTTTATGTTTGATTAATTTACATTCGAATTAAATCAATTGACTTACATTCAATTATTATCGTTTAATTCATTAACTTTCAATTTCATTTACATTTATATTCATTCTTCACTTAGTATACATTTTTAATACTTAACACTTAATAGCCATTCCATAAAATAATTACTTAAGTTAACTATAAACATTTTATACAACATAATCTCATGTTTATTTTTCACTTCACAACTTAAGTTCATAAACCACCAACATACCAAACCATATTCCATTCACTAATTTATTTCATTAGCTCAATTTAACTCATTTTGCCACTTAAGTTGAATTTCATTTTATAACTCAAGTTCATATTCATTCCATTAATTTTGTAACGACCCGAAATTTTTGGATATTTGAAATTGGAATATTTAATTGATTTTAAATATTTAAAAGTAATTTTTAAATGAAATTTCAAATATCTCTATTTATTGGATAATTTAATTATTGGATTAAATAATTGGAAGTTGGGTAAAATCTGAAATCTTGGATTTTAAACTCGTTAAAAATAATTTTAAGGCTTATAAAATTTATATTGATAATACCAAAGATAGTAAAAGTGTTAAACTTGAATTTGAAAGTAGTTTGTTCAGTTTTAAAATATATCGTTTATATTGATAACTAAAAATAGCCTTCCGGGGCACAGTCTCGGAATTTGACGAAACTAGTTCCATTGGATCCGTAATAGTGTATTATTATCGGATTTCAAATCTCGTGGCGTTTTGAGTTATCGTGTGAGCATACGGTTTGTAAACACGCTGAAATCTATATCTAAATTCAGTATAATAACTAGGTCCAAAAAGCTATCTTCTCCATACGGCCGAATTAGGACTCGAAACCTTTTCCATTTCGTTCGGAATAGGGGTATAACATTATAAACGCCTAGCGGCACGCCTTGATAGGATGTCAAGATTTTAAGTTACGATTTCGAGACGTTTAAATATATATATATATATATATATATTTGTTGACTGGTCAAAAATTCCAATCACATCAGAACTTTTTTTGCCTTCTCCTCAATCACTGTAGCAAATTGACACAGGCACGCTAACATCTCATCATGTTCCACCTTATTCCCGTTTTATAAACTTATGTTATCAAAAGCATTTCAATATATATATATATATATATACATACATATATATATACACACACACACACACACATCGCAGGAAACTGGAAATCGATGGCGATCGAAAATTTCCTCCCACGATGCTCCTTTCTTCCTCTACCTCCCTTCAGAAAATTCTCAAATCGAATTCGTTCGTATATAAAAAAGTCGTATCTAAGAATTCTCAACGATAATTCTAAGGCAAAATCGTAAATCCTAGTTTGAAGTTCTCTTCGATCTGCTATATGCTGTGTGGGTTGTGGCGTCGAGTTGTTGGACTCGACAGTAATGATTGAACGTCGTAGAGAGCTAGGGTTTCGGGTTTTGGGAAGCAGTGGTCGATGTATGCTGACGAGGTGGTGGTATGTGGGTTTCGATCGATGAGAAGCTTCAGTGGCCTCGCGTGGCAATGAGGTCCGGCTACTCAAGTGGCGGTGCGACTTTGGGGGAGAGGGCAATTTCGTGGTCGAGACGAGGAGTCTCTGGCGACTGGGTAACGCGGCGAGGCAGCAAGGAGTGGCTACCAGGGTAAAATCGAGGGAAGAAGGAGGATACGCGTGCTCGAGTAGGTCAAAGGGGTGGTACGGCGGCCTCTGTCACGACCAGGCAGTGGATGGCGATTGTGGATCGTGTTCGTTCGTTCTGTAGTAAGGTAGTAGTTTTTTTTTATTCTTTTATTTAACCAATATATATAGATTTGAAAAAAAATATATAATGAATATATACATCTTTTAAATATTACTGTTAAATTTTAATAGATATTATGGGGATATATATATATATATTATAAAACATATTAAAATCGAATATTTACAAATTCATAAGTTGTTATGTGATGGCTAATTTATTTTGAACAGTTTAATCTAATGATAAGTAAGTTTAAAACTATTCATTTAATTTGTTTATCAAAAATTTCACAGTAACGTAAAGTTTGGAATTGTATTAACCGAATAGATTTAAATTTAAAATGAGAATATTAATGGTATTTTAAAATCATGTCAAATGTTAATAAATTTGGAAATTTCATTTATACAAGGTCCAGAGTCAAATGAAACCAGCCGGGTTGGTTCGTTGCTGGAATTCATGCAATAAAATCAAAGGTGAGTTAATCTCACTCAAATTGGATTACTGGTTAATTTAATTAGTTAAAATTAAATTATTGGATGATTGATTGAAATTGATAATTTATTATCAGTTTGGATGTGATATTATATATAGTAGTATATATATATTGGAGTGATTGATATTCCCGCATTATATAGCGGATGAGACCCTATGCGCCCCGCATAATAGCGGATGATCCTATATACCGCGATATCCCCCTCGAAGTGGGATTGGTTATTTTATATTGATTTATTTGATAATCTGTGATAGATTATATTGTAAATTGAAATTATTGAATGCTATGGTTTGGCTGAATATATTTTGGTATTTTAAGATATCAAAAATATAAAGATTGGATTTTTGAAGGAAAATAAAAAGAAAATTTTAAGTAAAATATTATAGAAAAGTGGATAAATTAAAAAAGAATGAATTTGGGAAAAAGGTAAAGGGTTTGTGTTAACTCCCTTTTAGCAACGACCTACGAGTTAAGAGAAATGAACAAGTCAGGTTATGCCACGACTTATAAGAAGCCAACGAGTTAAAAAGCCTAAAACCTAAGAGGACTTGACGACTTACGACTTAACTGCTGAAAGGAGATCTACGGCTTGAACGACTTACGACCTAACTGTTGAAGGAGGCTCTGCGACCTAAGGGAGTACAACCTAAGCTACAGGAATACCACAACCTAACTCTTGCAGTAGCCCAGCGACCTACGACTTAGGGGATATTGCGACCTAGCAATGTTGCGACCTAGGGACTACGACTTAAGAACATAACTATCTCAAGAACTTCGCGACCTAGCAGCTTGCGACCTAAAGGAGCTTGCGACCTAACTACTTAAGATGTGTGCCGACCTAGGAGCCTACCGACTTAACAAATTGCGAGTTAGCAAGGGCTTCCGAGTTAACAAATTGCCGACTTAAAATTGCGAGTTAACTCTGCTCCGACCTAACAATACCGAGTTATGAAATGCTCCGAGTTAAGAAGTACTACGACTTAAGAGTCTATGAGATAAGGGAGTCTTTTAAGTCGTTACCGACTTATAACTTAACTAAGTCGCTCACGACTTACTAACTCGTTCTGGAAATACCAGCTGGTACGTGCTTTATCTCGTTGCCGACTTACGACCTAAGACTTCTATAAGTCGGCCACGACTTAAAGACTTAGGGAAATTTCCTGAGTCCAAATCAGCTCCTATAAATAGCCCACCACTTCCAACATGAAGGGGACTTTTGGCCATTCATTTCTTCAAGCGCCGTTACTCTGTCGAAGTCTCCTCTCATTCAGCAATCAAAGATCTTCAAGCATTCAAGACACTACAACAATCTTCAAGAGAAGAACTCCTTACATCCAACACGGATTCGTCGAGTTTCATCATCAAAGATCGAGCTAGTAGTCAAGAGTGCTTTCATGATCAAGTTGTATTGTATTTTGAAGGATATTGTATCAAATTGTAACCGAATCAGCAATAAAAGACTATAAAGTGGACGTAGGCTCAATTACGGGCCGAACCACTATAAATCTGTTGTTCATTTACTGCTTTTCTGCTATTTTCAGCTTATATTCTGTTCCCGTACCAACGGGTGGTGATTTCACAATTCTATTACACACACCGGGTGTTAGCGTTCACTTTTTATCGTTAACATTTTGGTGCTTTCACTGAGAACCCAACTCAGGCAATCATCCACCGTTGCTTCGCAAAGATTCATAAAAAGAACCTCTCTTAAAGACCAGATCCGAAATAATGGCTCCTGGAAGAAGAGGTAGACCTATCAGATCCGGAAATGCTCACGAAGGGACTTCCGCTTCCCCAATGGCAGACCAAGCAACTCCAACCGTTGGAGTCACCAGGGCTGAATTGGATGATGCAGTTTCTGGATTATACCAACAGATTGAAACCCAAAACGCTTTGATGATGGATAGGTTAACTGCTCTGCTCGGGGCAAATCGTCAACCAGAAAACCGTCAAACTACCCTTCCCGAAATGCCACCTTTCCAGGCTGATGGTTCTATGCCGCAACCAACTTGTCATGAACATATGCCCGGGCAAACTTCTGAGGGAAGAACTGATGCTTGTCTGGAGGTGTCTTTGAACAATAAAGAATACCTGTCTGAAATGGTTAACCGCATCATGAAAGAGAGCATGCAAAGGGAAGAGGATGAGAACGACTGGGGATTTGCACCAAGCAGAACTCCGTTT
This sequence comes from Allium fistulosum, assembly GCA_030737815.1. Taxonomy (NCBI): domain Eukaryota; kingdom Viridiplantae; phylum Streptophyta; class Magnoliopsida; order Asparagales; family Amaryllidaceae; genus Allium; species Allium fistulosum. The sequence continues at coordinate 967,342,863 of CM060908.1, read as the reverse complement.
ACTGAAAGGATCCTGAGAGCGGAGTTTCCAAGGAAATTTGCACCTCCTACTATCCAAGCCTATAGGGGAACCGGTGACCCTAATCATTTCCTATACAAATACGATTGGCATATGACCGGTGCAAGAGCATCAGACGAGATCAAGTGTCGATACTTTCCAGTATATCTGGATGGTGTGGCTTTACTTTGGTTCACAAAGCTTCCAGTTCGGTCTGTAGATAAGTTCTCCGACTTGACACAAAAGTTTAAAGAACAGTTCAGATTGTATGCTTCAAAAGCTAAGGATATAATGTCATTGTCTAACCTTGAACAAGCGCCCGGAGAATCAATCAAATCTTTCTTGAGCCGTTTCAATATAGCTTTAGCCGAAGTAGAAAATGCGGAACCACGCATGATCCTGACTTATTTGATGAGAGCCATTGATAAATCGAGTAAATTTGGGATATGGCTAAAGATGAAGGAACCGAACTCACTTGATAAGTTTTATAAAAAGGCCGACGAGTTCATTCGCCTTGAAAGCCTTTCTACGACATCAAAAGTGGTTGCTGCCCAAACTAATAACAACAATGTCCCATCTAATAAAAGAGGATCTGAAAGTCAGAAAAGGGAGAATGAAGGAGGAAAGAGCCAGGGAAATGAAAAGAAACCTCACCGCTTTAATCCTTCAGATTATACTCCTTTAACTGATACACCAAGAAATATCTTTTTTGCAACAAAGGACGTTGTCAGGTATCCTAAGCCACCTGAGATGACGAGAGGTGCAAAGCGTAATGGAAAATTCTGCCAATTTCACAATCAACCTGGCCATGACGCTGACCAATGTCGCCAGTTAAAGAATGTGATTGAAGAATTGCTGGAGCAGGGTAAACTCCAACAGTACGTTAAGAGAAGCGGAGTCGCTCCAACCTCATCCACTCGGGACCAACAACGTCCTACCCATCAATCCGATTCTCACAACAACACTACAGTGCAAGATTCAGAAAAGCTTGTCATTAATGTTGTCACAGGAGGTCCACACCCAGCAGGCAGAAGTTGGGACGACTGCTAATGGTCCACAAAACTGCAACTGGGGCATCTTTCACTTTCTCTAGCATAAAAATCCAAAAGCTGTGAATCAAGCACAAATTGAAATCTAGCTGCGAGATTCAGAAACAACAATCACTAGCATCCATTTTTTGCTTAACAGCGTTGCTTAAATTTGTAAAAAATGATGATAGATGTGTAACTCCTGCATTGTAGAAATCAACGTGACAGAATAATGAAAAACTATGCATTCTGTGTTTTCTATTATAAAATGCCTGTTATATTTCGATGTGTAAATACTCTAAATGTATTGCTAAAATGTCGATCTAATATTGCAGGTCATTACAGCAAAGCTCACCCATCGCAAAGCTAAGCGAGCCTTACAAATCATTCATTAAAGCAAATACCAAGCAACAAAAAATTCCATATTCAAATCCTATACAAGAAGAACCTCACATAAAAAGCTGGCAACTTCACTGGGGCAAGCCTTCGTTAACCAGTTGTGATTGTCAATATGAACAGACATCCAGCTAGGTAACTCGCGTTTGTCCCATGAAGTTACTCAACAATGAAGTTCACTTCTTCGGATAAGGCAATTTACTTACAAAAGGAACGAAAATACGCTTGGAAATGGTAATAAAAGGTCGCTAATGGACAGATGATGGGAGAACATGGCCAAACGAGCACGGAAGCAACGAAAAGGAATTTTGCTCCTCAATAAAAGGGCCGGTAGAACCACCAAAGGGCCCTTGCTAACTGATCGTGATGCATCCGATCAGGCAGCTTGCGTCCGTCCCGTGGATCTACTCGCCCCTGAGAAGCAACCTTCCTGGTACACCAACCAACCAAAGCCCTCTAACGAGGCACGCCAATAAATGGGAGTGCTTTACTCAATCAAAAAGATCGGTGGGACTACCAAAGGGGCACCTTGTTAGTTAATTGCGATCGTTTGTGCAAGCAAACATCCAATCAAGCAACTTGCGTTCGCCCCGTAGACCCCTCTGACCATGAGAAAGTAACTTCCAGGCAATCACAAGCCCTCTTCGGAGGCACAAGCCATCTTCGGAGGCACAAGCCCTTTTCGGAGGCACAAGCCCTCTTCGGAGGCACAAGCCATCTTCGGAGGCAAAAGCCCTTTTCGGAGGCACATTTCACCCTTGTAGAAGTGCAAAATGCTTCTCTTCGGAGACCCACTTCACCAGAGCTGAAATGCCAAAATTGCTTCTCTTCGGAGACCAAAACTGCTTCTCCTCGGAGACCAAAACTGCTTCTCCTCGGAGACCAAAGTTGCTTCTCTTCGGAGACCAAAATTGCTTCTCTTTGGAGACCAAAACTGCTTCTCCTCGGAGACCAAAATTGCTTCTCTTCGGAGACCAAAATTGCTTCTCTTCAGAGACCAAAAGACCTCTTCAGAGGCGTACTTCACCTTGCTTGAAGTACCAAAAATAAACCCTTTACTGGGGCATAAAATCAAAACCTTCTTCAGAAACTCATTTCACTGTGCAGGAAAATTCACTTTTAAACAAATAAAAGTGATCATTCCCGGAAGTCGAAATGTTCTTCAGGAAGAAAAAGAAAATAAAAATTTCTCCAAAGACAAGATATACTCTATTAAAAGCAGAATAATTCTTCCCTTAAAAAGTGGAAAGTTGTTCTCTAAAATAAGAGTATTGGTCTTGTGAAAGCAAGAAATATTACAATATACTTGTGGTATGGGGGCAACATTATACAATTCAGTTGCATTAATAAAAGTAATATACAAGCGACATACCACAAGTTCATTGCAATATCACGTAATAAAGATGTGGAGTAAATGCGTTCTTGAAACACAGACAAAAAGTTTGTACAAGTAGAAAGAATCGTTTACTCTACACTTCAAATGAAAAACAGATGTATTCCTACATACACAAGAATTTGTACAAGTAAAATAGCTATTTTATTCAATATCATGGAAGCTTTTTACATTGTGCAGATTACAAGAAGGAGCGGAGACCGGTATCCGCACAATCTCCGGTCAATACAAAAAGCAGAAAAGACAAAATCAAACTCATTTCTCCTTCTTCCCACCCTTGGAGCTTTTACCCGGCCTGGTAATTAGTTTCGAAGGCCGTATCGGAGAAGAAAGAGAAGGAGACTCAGCCGGATCAATCTCTGCTTCATCCCCAGCAGCAGAAGAACTTTTCTTTCCTTTCTTCGAAGCCACACGTTTCCCCTTCTTCTTGGAAGAAGACTCACTCCCCGGAGCAAGAAATGTAGAAAGCTTTGTGTCGTAGTCAAAAGACCGCTCCGGGGTCTTCTCGCTATCTTCCAGATCTTCTGCTTTCTGTTCCTCGGAAGCAGGTGGTTTGTCCAAACCTTGAAGGGCCGCTATCGGTTCTTCCTGTGAACCTGGTTGAGAAGCTGGAAGAGGAGTAACTTGAGAAGGAGGAGGAACGGCAGCTGAAGAAGGAGGAATTGGTGCAGTTTCCGGCACGTCTGCTGCATGATAAAAGAAATCAAAATCAGTATTCTCCGAGAAAAAAAAGAAGACCGTGAATCGTCAAAGTTACCTGGAGAAGCCGGTTTAGCAAGATCAATCTCAAATTCCCGAGCTTGGAAGTCCTTCATTGCCTCTTCCTCTGTAGGGGTGGTTACAGTTTCTTTGTCAACCTTAGCAGGAGGCGTGGAATGAGAACTAGAGCCAGTAATATCTGCGTAAGCTAAAGCCGAAGTATAAGCAGGAGCAATAGGAGGTATTTCTTTCTCAGGAAGCTTCTCTCCCGTCGCCTCGGCCCGCACTCGGATAAGCTGCTCTTTTCCTTTGGCAAGGGCAGCGCGATCGCTCTCACCTAAGTAGGTAGCTTGAAGATCCGTTTCAGAATATCCGGCACCGCCAAATAAGTCAATGATTGCCTCCCATACTTCTGCTAAGGTGACTTCATATTCTGGTCCCAAAAATGAAAGGCTCCCACGCCCCAGGACACAATGCATATAAAAGTCGAATAGAGTCGCGTCAATGGTGGCTATGGTTGCCTTATGGGATTCTTCGGCTGCAACTTTACCAGAGAGAACTTCATCACGTTCTCTTTCAACCTTCAGTAGCTGAGATTGCAGTCTTATAATTTCTAAGTCTTGAGAGCTGACTTTCTCTCGAAGCTGAACATCATCATCGCGGTATTTTCTCGTAACCTGCTGTTCTGCTTCGAGTTTCACCTCAATATCTCTCTGAGCAGCATGGGCATCTCGAACTTGTTTCTGAAGCATTTCTTCTTTCTGAGAATAAGAAGTGGAAGAAGTAGCAAGCTCATTTTTAAGTCTTTCAACTTCAGCTTCGAGCTTCCCATAACCATCGCTAATGCTTTTCATCTCCGCGTCATGCTGCTTACGCCATTTGTCCCATTCTGATTTATCATTCTTCATGTTCATCATCTCCTCAAGGTTCATATGGTTGACCCTTTGAAGTTCATCAACCAGCTTCTGCCATCCAGACATTCTTTCGATGTCAAGCTTTACAGCATCGACATTTTTCAGCATCGCCTGCTTATCAATGTGGGAGGACCATCTCCAGCCTGGTACTGTGGCCTATTAATGATTGTCTGGATGTCAGACTCCTTAAGGGTAGGAGAACCGGAAGATGTATTAGGAGGAATAGAAGCGGTAGTCTTTTCCGAGATATTAGACGTATCTTTCTCGCCAAGTCTGATCCGTTTGCTGGAATCATCGGAAGTATGACTCTTCCCCTTGTCATCGTAAGATTTCCTCTTGTAAGGATCGTCGCTTCTGCGGGAAGAGTCACGTCGCTCGTCCCTACTCCCATAGTATTCCTCATCTTCTCTCCGACGACGCTCTTCATAAGCTCGCCTCTCATGAGCCTTTCTGGCAGCCCTCTCCTCATCAGTTTCCTTCACGGCACCGATATAACTCCTAAAGTCATAAGCCTCACGGCTTCCGTATCGCTGGAATTTGTTGAAGTAAGAGCCGCTTCGCCCCATCAGAGAACCTGAAATTGAAGAAAATGACCAGTTTTAGAAATCCTCAAATTGAAAAAGCTAAGTGCATATAAGTGCCAAAATCCTAAGTGTGTGTGATGTGCAAACTACGCGCGTCAGACTACAAACCACTTTTGGATGTGGAAATGGCAATAAGTTGTGTGGAAGGCGTTGTGGTTTGTTGCAAAGAAGAAGTTGCTTCGATAACAGGAGGGACCACTTTAGAAACATCATCTTTAAAGAGCTCCTGAGAGGTTATCATGATGTCGCTCAGACTGTCAAAAGTATCATCGCCATGGTGCATGGGAGAATTATCTTTTTCAACTTCCACCTCAGCCGTCTTTTCAAGAGTGTGAAGATTTTCCTCCTCTTCAATAACCGGGGCAAGTGCTAACTTACTGGACGACCCCGCAATGTCGGTAAGAGTAGAACACTTTACCAATGAAGTCTCAACGGTAAGTTCTTTCGGTGAAGGTTCTTCCGCAAGAACGGGGGCATCTGACTCCTCAGCTGGAGAATCAGGGACTTCATGTGACTGAGTGGAGCGGGAAGGATGTAAGAGTCCAAATTCATGGAGGAACTCATCTTTCAATAGAAATTGAACACTCCTCTCCTCAACCGGCACGGCCATAAGCCTCTCGAAGGTAGATTTGTGACGAGGTTCCCTAGAGGGGGGAGGGAGCGCTGAAACAGAAGAAAAAGAAGTTAACACTTGACAATTTGGACTTCGAAGAATTTAGAAAACACAGGGAAAAGATAGATAATCGTACTTCCCACTCTCCAAATGGCGTAAAATCCTGGGGGACAACGAACAAAGAAAACTGGCTCAGAAACCCAGGAACGCTTTCGGGAAGACCAATAATCAGTTTACGGTTCCTGGCACTCCTTACAACTGTGATAGAGGGATGGTCTTTGTTCTTTGCAAATGAGCACAGGAAGCAAATTTCTCCAAAACTGGGAAAACGGTCCAGTGTTCTCCTAAAAAGCACACACAGTCCCAGCAGGATGGCATAGCCATTAGGGTGTAGTTGGAAAGGGGAGATAGATAATCGAAGGAGAAGTTCTCGAAGACAGTCATTAAACAGGGGAATCGCTCCACTCAAGCACATTTGGCGGTTCACTGCGACAAAGCCGTGGGGCGGCCTATCAGCAGTGTCATTTACTCCAGGGAGCAAAGCGTCAGATTCAGCAATGCCAAACTGGGTGCATAGTTGACGGAAGACTTTATGACTCAGAGTGGTAGGAGTCCTTTTCGGGGGATCATTCAGCGGGGTAGCAATTGGAAAAGTTTCTCCAGTTGGTTCCAAGTTGTTTGCACAAAAAATGGACAAACACCTCAAAGTTGTATGATTTAGTAGATCTTATGCTGTTCTTAGTGATTTGGGTGATTTATGCAAATATATGAAAAGCAGGGGCTAAACTGTAAAAAGACACGCAGATTTATAGTGGTTCAGCCATAATATGCCTACGTCCACTTTATATGTTATTTCTCTTCTCTTGTTTTGATTACAAGTACAAAGCTTTGATACAAGTAAAAGAAAGTTGTTTTTAAGTTCTCTCCGTGCTTGAGCTCTCAAAAAACTGTCCCCATTGTTGTACCCCTGCCCCTCTATTTATAGAGTGAGGCTGGGGGTAGGGGTCCAGGATATGTATAGTTGCTGATGGGCCTGGGCTGATGTGATCTGGCCTGGTATGACTTGGTTCGGCATCGCTTGGTTCGGAAGTGGTTGGAGTGTAGAGTGGATCGGTAGTTGCTTGGACCGGTGGTGGGAAGGTGAGGTTGGTCCGGTGGCAGTTGGTCCGGTCGTGGTGTTAGGAAAGTTTTGCCGAATGAGGTCTGCCGAATGGCTTCGAAGGAGGTCTGCCGAATGGCTTCGAAGGAGGTCTGCCGAATGGAGTCTGCCGAATGGCTTCGAAGGAAGTCTGCCGAATGGGGTCTGCCGAATGGATCACGCTTCCAGGTCTCGAGGTCTTCTGGGTGAGAACACGCCCAACATTTGCCCCCCAAAGTGGGGCATATTCTCGAATATGGCGTGCTTTGTTTGACATTTCCATTGGGCTCTTGGATGCCGAACCAGATGATCCGGTCGCGTCCTTTTGTCTATAAGTAGGGGCTGTACGCCTTTGCTATTCCTACCTACCGAACTAACATCTGCTCTTGCCGGATCAAACCTTGTAGCTGAATTGAACGTGGTAGCCGAACCAACTTGGTAGCCGAATCAGAGGGGTAGCCGAACCAACTTGGTTGCCGAATCAGAGTGGTATCCGAACCAACTTGGTAGCCGAACCAGAGGGGCAGCCGAATCAACTTCCCTATTTTCACTGAATCAGGTGAGATCCTTACCATGTTGGTAGTTGTATATCTGTATCGACGGGTGGAACTGGGAATGCCGAATGGACATGAGAACTACCGAATGGCCTTGAGAATCTTGCATTTACTTTATCGAATGACAACGGGAGTTTGAGCCTTCTGATTTCATGAGTGGAATTCCATGTTATATACTTACTTTTTTTTTACATCCTTCGCTCTAACAGCATGTTTTTCCGGTGTTGTAGATATTGTCTCGCAAAGTAGAAACTCGATCAGACAAGAAGAAATCCGGGGGTGAAGGAGGTTCCTCTGCCGTGCCCCCAGCTCAGCTGAATCCCGAACGTCACGGACCAACCCCGAGATCATTAGTGGACGGGTACGGCCCTCAGGAAATTCTTAACTCCCCGCCCGACTGTTTTCCTAGTTCCCTCAAGGAGGAGCAGCTAGATGCCATCTCTCGTTCTTTTGGAATTGATAGGGCGCGAATGCTATTGCCAGGGAGAGATGTTATGCCATACGACCCCCCTGAGGGGTACTTTGCGTACAGCAGATACCACTGCATGTGTGGTGCCATTCCGCCTCTTAATGCTTGGGTAGTCAGCTTCCTTACATATCTCAAGGTGGCCCCATTCCAGCTTCAACCCAACTCCTATGCTATCCTGGTGAGCCTCTTCGTCATTTTCCAAAGGAAGTATGGTCGTGCTCCTTCCAACCGGGAGATCCGGTACTTGTATAATTTGAGGGGCTATAAGAAGGGGTCCCCATACATTAGCTTGGAGTCAGCCGTGACCTTCAAACCGGTCTTGGATCTGTACTCTAAATTCAGCATGTTCAAGAAAGAGTGGTTCTTTGTTAGGGACGACTCCGTTTCAATCCGGCGTTTTACTTCTGGATGTAAGTTGATGCTTTTACTTATAATTTCTATTCGGATTGCGATGCTTCTTCTCATACTTTCTCATTTTTGCTAGCGACAGGTGGCTTTCCGGTTGTGGAGACTGACCGCCTGGTTCAGACGGCGGCTGAGGTAGAAGCTATTCTTGGGAAATATAGATCATCTGCCTTCTTGATCAGAAATGCGATTCTTCTGGAATATAACTTAATCCTCCCGCAGCAGTCAGTAGTTAAGCTGAGGGAGACGGCGGAGGAGAGGGCGGCTGCTCAGACCAAAGAAGGTGTTTCGGTGGAGAGTAGTAAGAGGAAACCTTTCACAAAACCTCCAGCTGTCGGAGGTAAGAAACTCAAGAAGTCGGACGGTCCCTCCCCCAGCAATTGTCCACTTACCCGGGAGGAGGAAGACATAGAGGAGGAAAGAGGCGAGGGTGGAGATGGTCAGGATGGTGACAAAGGTGGCGATGGCATCGGGGCCCTACTTCCTGGGCAAGCGGGCGAGATTCAGGAGTGGACGGATGATGCGTTCCACCAGGCTTTTGAGGGGTTGGATGAAGATCCGGCTTTGGTAGAGAAGACCGGGAAGGCGGACAAAGCCGGGACTGGTGCAAGTGAGTCTTCTCCGACCATTCCAGCCATGGTGGCTCCGACGACTCAAGGTGAACTCTTGACTCCTGCATGCTTCATTAATGATAGGGACTTAGGAATATTTTATGACCCGCTCCCGTCCTGGAACGAAATCCAGGACTTATTGCAGTATCCCACTCCTCCCCAGGGTTTGTACAACCACAGCTGCGTTTCTTTTCCTTTTTTAACTTGTAATTACCGCGTTTCTCGAATCATATAGTGATGTAAGTTCGTGACACTTGTTCTTTATATCAGGAGCAGGCAAGACGTCCAAAGCCTCAGACCTTCGACACAGGCTTGAGCAATATAAGCTTTCCAAAACTTCTGCTAAGCAGAAGCCCTCGACCCAACGCTCCGGGGATGTAGTCGGCTACCGTCCTCTTCTTGGGGTCATCGAAGAAGGTATTCAGCAGAGGAAGAGGAGTCATCCTTTATCCGAACCTTTGCCTGGTCCTTAGCTTCCGGCTCAGCCTCTTCATGATATCACTGAGGAGGGTAGCGAGTTTGCACCTTCTCCGCACCCATCTGGAAACCCTTCTGTTATTCACATCGACCGTCCCGACTTGGCTCGTAATCCATTTGCGGGTCATCCTGATCTGGATCCAAGCTCTCATGATATTATTTTTGACGAAGTCTCTGGTGAACACCTTCTCCCCCGTAACCCCATGGTACGAGTACTTGATGAAGCCAAGTCCTTAGATCTCGATTTGCTCACTACTCGTATAGTCACTATGGGAGATGAGGCCAAGGCTAATATTGATCGGGTGGCGGAGGAGACCAAGAAGCTGATGGGGCATCATGCCTGGCTGGTTAAGGCCGGAGAGGAGATTGGGAGCGCCAATATCCGACTTCGATTGGTGGTTTCGGATCAGGCCAAACAGCTTGCGGATCAGGCTATTCAGATTTCTCAGCATGAGGCTGCTACTGGACGATTAAGGAAAAACATAGAAGAGGCCAGTCGGGCCGAATTGCGGAAAATGGAAGCTACTTGCAAAGAGCGGATTGACATGGCTATTGCCACGGTGGACGAGGTTCGGAAAGCGGATCTCGAGCAGGTGGAGGAATTGTCCGAGAAACTTGAGGCTGCAGAGCTTGCTCAAGCTAAGTTGAGGGAAGAGATGGAGGTGACGTGGAGGTCCCTTCAGGCTGATTGCTCGAGATACAGATTGGAGAGAGATGCTGCCGTCGAAAGGTTGTCGGCTTCCGAGGCCCGGATGAGGGAGTTTGAGGAGAATGAGGGAATGATGGATGACATGCTCCAGGACATGTATTTCCGAACTTGGAAGCAGGGCAATCTCTCTTGGATGGATGATTATCCCAGGGTCATGGCTAAGATCTATCTTCGGGCTTTGGAAGAGGCCAAGGCCGATGCGGATAAAGATGGTGGCGTGGCCTTCAGCATGGATGTGGTCACTGCCCAGTTTGCCAAGGGGGAGAAGGTGGCAGTGAAGGAGGGTATGTGGTTGCTCGCTGCTGAGGAGGCAGGGGTGCAAGTGGATGATGACGACCAGAGTGGCCAGTAAGCTTATGCTGGTAAGTTTTCCTTTTCAGCTTTCCGATTAACTTGGTTGCTTATTACTAATGAATCCTTTTTATGACCGGACAGGTGGGCAACATAGCAAGGACAAGACTCCGACGCAATCGGCTCCCTGATTAGACCTGGAAAATTCTTTTTATAGGCTTGGTATGGTTGTATATGTTAGTCTTAAGACAGTAGAGTAACTTCTAAGTTGTAATTCTTGCTACTTGTAACAATCAACATTATTCTTGACGTGTAATTTTTTAACTTAAGCTGATTTTGTCGTTTCTTGAATATTTGTTGCTATTTCGACATATCGTATGAGAAATGTAGCTATGTATATTCTTGTAATTAAATTGTGTTTGATGTTAGACTCTGGTTCTAAACCATAATTTTATGACTTGCAATATTAGCGTGTGGTGTGAACAAATTATAGTCATGTATTTGTACATAAAAGAAGGAAATACCGCCTTTCATGTTTTAATCGTAGATGGCAGTCTTGAATATCTTGTAGGACCGAGCATGGAATGTAGTCGAATGTCCTGCCACTGTGAGTCCCTACACCCATTGGCGAGTATCTCCTACTCTGTATCATGTACTTTAGGGATTGTTATAGGGGATAGGAAAAAAGCTTTTTAAGTAAAATTGAAATACGTGAAATAGTAAAACTTCCAATCACGGAAGGCCTTCGATGTGCTTAAGTTCGTGGCAAACGGGTTTTGTAGTCACTTTCCCTAGCTGTGGGTCTTGGAGACATTTGTCACCCATCTTACGCCTCCGCGGGGAGTTAATTCTTTTTTACCACAGCCGCACTTAAGACACATCGGAGCCGAGATCGCGCACAGTAACTACCTGGGCCATTATGGCCCGTAATCGTGGGTATTATTCGATTTACTGTGGCCGGCTAGCGTGGGTGCCGATCATCAACTGTGAACTGCCCCTGGATGGCCACACCTTATGTTGGGGCTTATAGTCGGTTCACAGTTGCCGGTGAGCCTAACGCCGTAATGAGCTGCCTCAGCTATAGTCGGCCTTCTCGGTGGCTTATAATCGGCTCATTACAGTTGGCTTTCAGGGCCGTCGCGAGCAATGAGTTAACCCGCAGCAGAGGGATGCTGGAGCAAAAGTGTCTCATTAGCGAGGGCATAGATTCGCATAGTACCTGTTGGGTCTTGTCCAGGTGGAGTTGTGTTGTGGAGTGCTTTGAATAGAAATGCTGTATACTCAGGATTTTGTTCAACAGAAAAGGATAAAGTTAACAAGCAGCCAAGATACAAAGGAACAAGTTAAAAAAGAGACAAGGCTTTTTAAAGTGGTTCGGCACGAAAAGGCCTACGTCCACTGATTCTCTTTGTTAATTCACTTCATATGGGCAATACAAGTTAAGAAAAGTATCGACGGAGGTGTTGGATGTTCCATGCCCTCTGGAACACCTCTCCGTCCACTGTTGACAAAATGCAGGCTCCGTTGTGGAGATCTTTATGAATTACATATGGTCCATCCCAGAATGGGTCTAGTGCTCCAAGGCGAGGGAAGATTCGTCTGAGGACAAGATCCCCTTCCTGCAAGGTACGATGCTTGACTTTGGAGTTGTATCGCGCTGCCACTTTTTGCTTGTGGGCTGCTGTTTTGAGGACTGCATCGTTTCTTCTCTCCTCGATTAGATCCAAAGACATGTGAAGGAGTTCTTCGTTCTCTTCTGGGTTATAGTGGATCCGACGGTGGGAAGGCACAATAGTTTCAACTGGGAGCATAGCCTCCGATCCGTAGGCCAAAGAGAAAGGAGTGTGCCCTGTCGATGTTCTGAAAGATGTGCGATAGGCCCATAGTGCCGTAGGAAGTTCATCCACCCAAGCGCCCTTTGATTTTTCGAGCTTCTTTTTTATTAGAGTTTTCAAAATTTTGTTGACTGCTTCGACTTGTCCGTTTGCCTGGGGATATGCTACGGATGAGAAGCTCTTATGAATTCGGTGTTCTTGGCACCAGTTGGAGAATTCCTCGCTGTCAAATTGAAGTCCATTGTCTGATATGATTTTGAGTGGGACTCCATACCTGCACAAAACATTTTTGATTAAGAAGTTAATAACTTTTGCTGAAGATACTTTATTCAGAGGTTCTGCTTCCACCCATTTGGTGAAATAATCAACTGCCACTATAGCATATTTGGCCCCGCCTCGGCCCATCGGTAGTTCGCCGATTAAGTCAATTCCCCATATTGCGAAGGGCCAAGGGCTGGTCATTTGAGTAATCTCAGTTGTTGGTAGCCATGGAATCTTAGCAAATTTTTGGCATCTGTCACATCTCTTGACGAAATCTGAGGCGTCCTTGCTTAGGGTGGGCCAGAAATATCCGTATCGGAGTATCTTTTTTGCTAATGTTTGCCCCCCGGTGTGATCTCCACAGCTCCCCTGATGGATGTTGGATAAGATTTCCTTGGCTTCCCTTCCGGCGACACACCTTAATAATGGGTTGGAGAAACCGCGCCGATAGAGGATGTCTTCTTGTATTGTATAACGGGACGCTTTCCTCAAGATTTTCTTGACTTCATTACGCCCGTCGGGTAGTGTGCCACTTTGTAGGTAGTTTCGGATGGGAGTCATCCAAGTTGCTTCTTCGGTTGCGGCTATCAGATTCACTTGCTCAAAACTTGGGACCGTTTGCTTTGAGATGGTTACTGCCCCGAAGATGGCGATGTCTCTCATACTCGCTTGCTTTGCCAATTCGTCGGCCTCTTGGTTCTCTCCCCGAGGGATGTGTTTGACTAAGTACTGATCCAATCGGCTGAGAAGCAACTTGGTCTTCTTTAGATACGCTATGAGTCGTTCCTCTCGAGCTTGGAATTCTCCTAGTATTTGATTAACAATAAGTTGAGAATCGCTGTGAAGACACAAAGAATTGGCTCCGATTTCTATGGAAATTTCTAGTCCAGCTATCACCGCTTCATATTCTGCATCGTTGTTGGTGGCAGCGAACTCCAACCTTATGGCATAGTGCAGTTTATTTCCCCTGGGAGTGATTATTACCACACCTGCCCCCGAGCCTTGTTCGTTAGATGCACCGTCCACAAAGAGATTCCACTTGATATCTTCTGCTATGTCCAATTGCTCCTTATCTTCGTTGGTAGTGAATTCTGCAATGAAATCAGCCATGGCTTGTCCCTTGATGGCGGTGCGGGGGTGATAGGTGATATCATACTGACTTAGTTCAATGCACCATTTAAGTAGTCTCCCAGAAGTGTCAGGACGATGGAGTACCTGCCTCAGTGGTTGATCGGTCAGGACTTTGATGGAATGGGATTGGAAGTAGTGACGTAGTTTTCGTGAAGTGATTAGTAAACAGTATGCTAACTTTTCAAGTTTAGGATATCTGACTTCTGCCCCAGTAAACCTTTTACTGACGAAGTAAACTGGTCGTTGTGTGCGGTCGTCTTCCCTTACCAAGGCAGCGCTTAAAGCGTGAGATGACACAGCAAGGTATAGGTATAATTCTTCGTCTTCGCTTGGGGTCGATAGTACCGGTGGTTTCTAGAGGTGTTCGATTAGGCTAAGGAAAGCGGTTAAGCATTCGTCCGTCCATTCGAACTTTCCTTTATCTTTCTTTAGAACTTCGAAAAAGGGGACGCACTTGTCCGTTGCTTTAGAGATGAATCGGCTTAGGGCGACCACTTTTCCATTTAGGCTTTGCATTTCCTTTCGGGTGGAAGGTATCTTGATGTCCCTTAATGCTCGGACTTGTTCAGGGTTTGCTTCAATCCCTCGGGCATGGACGATGAACCCTAAGAATTTTCCCGATGACACTCCGAAGGAGCACTTTAGTGGATTCAACTTCATTCCATACTGTCGAAGTACCTGGAACATTCCGCTTAGGTGGCTTACGTGATCTTTGGCTTTCCGTGATTTCACCAGCATGTCGTCCATATATACTTCCATAGTTTGTCCTATTAGCCCTGCAAACATCTTGTTAACGAGGAGTTGGTAGGTGGCTCCTGCATTTTTAAGTCCGAAAGGCATTACCTTATAGCAGTATAAACCCCGGTCGGTGATGAAACTAGTGTGGTCTTGGTCGGGAGCATGCATATGAATTTGGTTATATCCTGAGTATGCGTCCATAATAGATAGGAGCTCGTGCCCGGCTGTGCTGTGTACAAGTTGGTCGATTCTGGGAAGCGGGAAGCAATCCTTTGGGCAAGCGTCGTTTAGGTTGGAGAAGTCGATGCAGGTCCGCCACTTCCCATTAGCCTTCTTTACTAGTACTGGGTTGGCGATCCATTCCGGGTAAACAGCTTCTCGTATGAAGTCATTGGCGAGCAGATTCTTCACTTCTTCATCGAGGGCTGCTGATCGCTCTGCCCCCATACTTCTCTTTTTTTGTTTTACAGGCGCCTTGGTAGGATCAATGTTTAATACGTGGCATGCCATGTCGGGGGAGATTCCGGTCATGTCAGCGTGTGACCAAGCGAATACATCCAAGTTGTGGCGGAGAAAATCAATGAGTTGTTCCTTTAATTCAGCTTTCAGTTGGGACCCAATTTTCAGTAGCCTACTTGAGTCGTGCTTGTCTACAGATATAAATTCCATAGCCTCTGCAGGCTCGGCGGTGGCCTCCTCCTCTTTGTCCCTAGGGTCTAATTCATTGAAGGGGTCGCTGGTGTATCGAAGAGGAGGGGATTTCTTTAGTTGCTATGCTTCAAGGCTTTTTGTGCAGAGGGCAATCTCTACACCTTTCCCTTTATCCTTCCTGTGGTTGTTGCGAAGTTCGGTTACATAGCAGTCTCGTGCAATATCCTGGTCTCCTTCCACTTCCCCTACCCCATTGTCTGTTGGAAATTTCATTTTCAGGCACCATGGGGCTAGGACAATTTGGAAGTCAGACAAGGCTGGTCTTCCTAAGAAGGCGTTGTAGGCCGAATGGTTTTCTATCAGCACAAACGTCTGTTTCCTTACAGCGGAGCGGGGATGGCTTCCAATCTCAATAAAGAGGTCCAGCTGCCCGAGGGGCATCTTCGCATCTCCAGTGAAACCGTGTAGTGGTTTATCGCAGGGAGATATATCCTTCATTGATAGCTTCATTTTGTCGAATGCGTGTTTGAACAAGATATTTACAGAGCTTCCAGTGTCTACCAGGATTCGGTAAACTTCGGCGGGACCGAGTCGGGCAGAGATAACCATGGGATCCATGTGAGGGTACTGTCTTCCTTCTAGGTCACGCTTACTGAATGTGATGTTATCACTTTCTTTCCGCTTTGGGTGGCGCTCTTCTATAACCGTATTGACACAGTCTATACTGTCTCTAAGCGACTTCCCATATCTTTCCATCTCTCTCCAACTTCTGTCTACGATGTGCGGACCTCCTGAGATGGTATGGACCACTATCTTCTCTTGACTAGAGCTGCTAGCGTTGCGGTTTCCTCTATCGGTCCCCGGTGAGGGTAGCCTTGGGTTTTCATTGGCAGGAGCTGGAGTCCTGTCTTGACTTTTTACATAACGTTCCAGTTTCTTCCTTCTGATGTGTTCCTCAATCAGATCTCGGAGATGATGGCATTCGTTGGTATCATGTCCGTGAGATTCGTGGAAGCGGCAGAATTTTCCAGACTTCTGTGCGTTATCTGATTCTTTCTTGTATGGTGGGCGTTTGTACCTAACTTCGCCTTGGGTGGCAAGGAAGATATTTTCGACGGTCTCGTTCCAAGGGGTGTAAGTGTCGAATCTTGGTCCTGGCCGATATAGGCGCTTTTCTACCTTCTTGCCCCCAGCATTGTCTCTGGAATCATTTCTTCGAACGTCTCTTGCCACGGCAGGGGCATTGCCCTGGGTCGTCCTATTTTGCTGTCCGGATGGCCCCTCAACGGCAGTATCCTCAAGCCTCATGTATTTTCCGGCTTCATGGAAGAAATCGTGTAAAGTAGCTGGTTTTTCTTTTGTCAATCTTCTAGCGAATTTAGTGTCCGGATGCACACCACTGCAGAGGGCCATTAGGATAAGCTTCTCATCGGCATCTTGAACTGCGGCTGCTGCGGCGTTGAATCTGGTTAGGTATTGCTGCAGCTTTTCTCCAGGTTTCTGTTTGACGCTGGATAGGGAATAAGCGTCCTTAGGTTGCTCCACATGAATGCGGAACTGACTGATAAATTTTTCTTTCAACATTTCCCACGAGCTGATGGATCCTTGGGGTAGATGACAGAACCAGGAGGTAGCAAGATCTGCTAAGAAGAGCGAAAAGCATTTGCAGAGTACTCCCTCTGTTGATCCACTCATGAGCATATGCTGCGTATACCTCTGTAAGTGTACAACGGGATCGGAGGTTCCTTTGTAGGGTTCCATTGTTGGCATCTTCCATTCTCGGGGGGTGATAGCAATTTCGATATTGCGGGCGAAAGGGCTGGTTACCCTAGCGCCTATCCCTCGATCTCTTTGCTCCCGTTGGACACACTCTCTGAATAAGCGTGCCATCCTTTCATCAGAACTTGGAGCAGATAGAAATGAGTTTGGTTCTGTTCTGTGGGATTGATTTCGTCCAGATGACCTGTAGGGATGGTATCGTCTATCATTCCTCAAACTTTCCAGTGGCTGCCTTTGATCTTCTGGGAGCATGCTTGGGTCAGCTACAGTTGGCCCTTGCCTTGATCTTCCACTGTTGGGTTCTGATCTGAGCACTTCCTCGGGTCCAACTTCGGGCTGAACTCTTGCTCGGCCCCGTTCACTGGTGTTTCTGTGGTTAGGCAGCATGACAGGTTCAGCTACAGTTGACCTTCGCCCGGTACCTTCCCCGTTGGGTCCGGTACCAAACGTTTCCTCAGGCCTAACTTCGGGCTGTGCTCGGTCTCGGCTCCTACCACGGCTACTTCTGCCGTTAGCTCCTTCTAAGAAGGAAGATCTTTACTGTCTTTGAGATCCTCCAGACTGGGACTCGCCCCATGATTCAGTGTTGCGGTTGGATTCTTCAGTGTCCCTCAAGCGTGACATGAGATGGTCCACCAAGGCTTCCTGCTGGGATGTGAAGCGGTTAGTTACTTCAACCACAACTCTGTCCAGATCTGCTCTAGTAATTGCTGCAGGCTGTTCTGTGGCAGGAGTAGTTGGGTTAGCCTGTTCTTCATTCGTTACTATTGCTGGAGGAGGACGATTTGCTTGATTCGTGACAGCTGGATCTGGGAGACTGCTGGATGCGATGTTTTTTCCTTTGTTAACATCTTTTCTCTGTTTGGGAGGCATGTTTTCCAAGCGACGAACGATGCTGTTAGGAAAACTTGTTAAGCGGATGAAGCTGAAGCTTCGAGCTTCTAGTTCTCAGTGAAAGCACCAAAAATGTTTGCACAAAAAATGGACAAACACCTCAAAGTTGTATGATTTAGTAGATCTTATGTTGTTCTTAGTGATTTGGGTGATTTATGCAAATATATGAAAAGCAGGGGCTAAACTGTAAAAAGACACGCAGATTTATAGTGGTTCAGCCAGAATATGCCTACGTCCACTTTATATGTTATTTCTCTTCTCTTGTTTTGATTACAAGTACAAAGCTTTGATACAAGTAAAAGAAAGTTGTTTTTAAGTTCTCTCCGTGCTTGAGCTCTCAAAAAACTGTCCCCATTGTTGTACCCCTGCCCCTCTATTTATAGAGTGAGGCTGGGGGTAGGGCTCCAGGATATGTATAGTTGTTGATGGGCCTGGGCTGATGTGATCTGGCCTGGTATGACTTGGTTCGGCATCGCTTGGTTCGGAAGTGGTTGGAGTGTAGAGTGGACCGGTAGTTGCTTGGACCGGTGGTGGGAAGGTGAGGTTGGTCCGGTGGCAGTTGGTCCGGTCGTGGTGTTAGGAAAGTTTTGCCGAATGAGGTCTGCCGAATGGCTTCGAAGGAGGTCTGCCGAATGGCTTCGAAGGAGGTCTACCGAATGGAGTCTGCCGAATGGCTTCGAAGGAAGTCTGCCGAATGGGGTCTGCCGAATGGATCACGCTTCCTGGTCTCGAGGTCTTCTGGGTGAGAACACGCCCAACACAAGTTTTCTTGATGAGATGCCATTCTACACAATCAGCTGAATGTTCAAAAGTGAAGGTGCACGTTTCCTAAAAGTGTGAAGTGCTGTGCTAAACTAATGAAAACAAGGAAAAGCAAGTATAACTGAAATTAAACTAACTGACAATCAGTCGATTACGAGATTTCAGAACTTGTTAATACTCAAGTGCAGTGTTAATGCAGACAAATCAGTTTTAGTTTACCATTACGATTTTGCTTTAATACTTCACTTGAATTGGTTATTGTATAGCATTGCACTCATACAGTTCATTTATTTAAATTTTTTCTTTGTCAACTAATCTGTCATTCGATGTGGGCGGTCGGTGGCAGTATATTCGTCCCAGTATTCTGTGAATGTTGTGTTAAGCAGGTTATTAGCATTAAAGTCAAGACAGTGTGGGAGGAAACACAACACAGTTCAAATTCAAGAGTTCAGCCAACTTCTGTGCAAAAGCATCTAAGTCTTAAGTCGTTAAACGACCTATCGTAGGTCGGGGCTTTTGGGTCGTATTGTGCGAGTCAAGATGTTCAAGGCATGTTCTCTTAAGTCAGATCATTCAAGTCCAAGAATTCAGTCATGGAGTTCAAGTTATTAAGTCGTTCAGATGGGTTCGCGAGTTACGACTTAAGGGTTATCTCATTCACGAGCTAGTCTTTCAGATGTGCTCGCAAGTTAAATCCTTAAGTGCTAACTCGGCGACGACCTAAGAAAGTTCCTATGATTTAAGTCGTTGATTATCTAATCCTTTGAGTCATCAGCCATAACACTTATAGAGATATGAAGCTTCGGTTTGAAACAACGCATCTGCTAAGTCATCCACGACCTAAGGGGTAAGCTACGAGTTAAGTTAAGCCATCAGTCTATTAAGGAGTTACCGACCTACGACCTACTTTAGGTCGTATATGACCTAGGACTTAGGTCTCAAGATTTCTATTCAGAACGCGAAGGCCTTAAGTCGTTCGTCTTCTCCCCAATACATCAATTCGCTAACTCCTTAACCCGTTAACCCATTAGCTTCTCCTCCAACCAAAACTCTCGTTCCCTCAGCGCATTTAATCATCTCGAAATCACCATAAACCCGGTCTAATGTCATTCCATCACAAACCACGAATCAATCAAACTGAAATGCTGCTGTCCATCGTCTTGTTCTGACCAACTGTCCGAAGCCAGGACAAGCTGTCTCAAACCCATCAGTAATCAATTGAAACAAGAATTGCAGAGAAGTACGGCATGAGAAAAGGGGGGTCGATGGTGAAAATGGGATTCGTAATTGGGTGATAATCGAGGAATGAATAGCTATCGAATCCACTTACGCAATACGAAATCGAAGATGTCTGGCGATCGAGTAATTGAGTTTGTCTGAGAAGAACTTAAATGCTTGCAAATGACGGAATGAAACAGGTGAAGGAGAAGAAGGAACGACCAAAGCAATTTATACCCTGGGACAGTGAAAGGTGAATCGACAAATCCGACCTACGACTTATACTAAGTCATTCGCGACCTACGACTCATCAAGAAGCAAGCTAAGGAAATCGAAGCACACGACTTACGACTTAAGGCGTGTACTTCGAGGGGCAAATGTTAACTCCCTTTTAGCAACGACCTACGAGTTAAGAGAAATGAACAAGTCAGGTTATGCCACGACTTATAAGAAGCCAACGAGTTAAAAAGCCTAAAACCTAAGAGGACTTGACGACTTACGACTTAACTGCTGAAAGGAGATCTACGGCTTGAACGACTTACGACCTAACTGTTGAAGGAGGCTCTGCGACCTAAGGGAGTACAACCTAAGCTACAGGAATACCACAACCTAACTCTTGTAGTAGCCCAGCGACCTACGACTTAGGGGATATTGCGACCTAGGGACTACGACTTAAGAACATAACTATCTCAAGAACTTCGCGACCTAGCAGCTTGCGACCTAAAGGAGCTTGCGACCTAACTACTTAAGATGTGTGCCGACCTAGGAGCCTACCGACTTAACAAATTGCGAGTTAGCAAGGGCTTCCGAGTTAACAAATTGCCGACTTAAAATTGCGAGTTAACTCTGCTCCGACCTAACAATACCGAGTTATGAAATGCTCCGAGTTAAGAAGTACTACGACTTAAGAGTCTACGAGATAAGGGAGTCTTTTAAGTCGTTATCGACTTATAACTTAACTAAGTCGCTCACGACTTACTAACTCGTTCTGGAAATACCAGCTGGTACGTGCTTTATCTCGTTGCCGACTTACGACCTAAGACTTCTATAAGTCGGCCACGACTTAAAGACTTAGGGAAATTTCCTGAGTCCAAATCAGCTCCTATAAATAGCCCACCACTTCCAACATGAAGGGGACTTTTGGCCATTCATTTCTTCAAGCACCGTTACTCTGTCGAAGTCTCCTCTCATTCAGCAATCAAAGATCTTCAAGCATTCAAGACACTACAACAATCTTCAAGAGAAGAACTCCTTACATCCAACACGGATTCGTCGAGTTTCATCATCAAAGATCGAGCTAGTAGTCAAGAGTGCTTTCATGATCAAGTTGTATTGTATTTTGAAGGATATTGTATCAAATTGTAACCGAATCAGCAATAAAAGACTATAAAGTGGACGTAGGCTCAATTACGGGCCGAACCACTATAAATCTGTTGTTCATTTACTGCTTTTCTGCTATTTTCAGCTTATATTCTGTTCCCGTACCAACGGGTGGTGCTTTCACAATTCTATTACACACACCGAGTGTTAGCGTTCACTTTTTATCGTTAACAGTTTGATTTTTAAAGTCCTATTAAATAAATTCCGAGTATGGAAAAATAGGGATTTTGAATAAATGGGAAATAAAGAGTTTTGAGGACTTAAGCGATATTGTTTAAGAACTAAAGGATTTATTTTTAAATTCAAGATTTAAATGAGTTGCGAAAAATAAAAGGAGAATTTTGAAATAGAGTATGAAATTGATATTTCAGATTTAAATAAGGTTTTAACTCATAATAAAGGAGTGAGTCTGGGATTTATGGAATTTGGAATAAACTTGAGTAAATCAAGAAATAAACATTAAAATGGAATTTAATTCAAGGAAATCGATTCGGAAATCGATTAAGTGTTTTGAAATGGTGGATAAGAAGGGGAATAAGACTATGGGATTTACAAACTAGGTTTATAAATAAAGTGAAGTACTTATCAGTGGATAATTTGAAACTATAAATTCACGGTGGGAATTTATAAGGGGATGGCAAATAGTTTTAAAAAATAAATGGTAGATTTATTTTTAAGAATGTGAGAAGGAATTTACGGGATTGAGACGTAAATTAAATGGAAATAAATCGAGAAGGATTTATCAATATTGGATTGGCAATATTGAAGTGAATATATATATTTTTCTGAAAAGTTAAGTATATTTTAAAGAAAAGATTTTTCGGGGATAATTAGAGAATTTAAAAGTGTTTTAAAGAATGTATAGAAAAATTTATTATAGATTGTTTTAAAATTGTTAAAGTAAATATTAATTAAGTTGGTATAGTAGTTAAATATTTTTTAAAAGTTTAAATTAGTATTATGATTTTAAAAAGGATAATTATTAAATATTTACACCATATAAAATGGCTTTTATTTAAAAAGTAGTTTTTGTTTAAATTTTACTTTGAAAATTATTATAGAAATTTCGCAAGTATTATTTTGAAAATTATTTTATAAAGTTTTCCAAATATTATTGAAAGAAAGTTTGAAGTGAATTTGCTTAACTCAATAAGATAAGTATATATTTTGGATAAAGGAATTTATTTATTTAAAATCTAAATTAAATAAGACTTGATGTTTTCAGTGGAAATAAAATATTTGGTTGAATGATTATTTATTTGATAGTTAAATAACCGACTATCAAATCATGACCCGAATATAACTTGGGAAATATCTAGGGGAAGTATGGAAATTACATGGTACAGTTACCGTTCGAGGTGCTATACTGTACGTATAAACTCGTTCGTTCTTCTAGGACGTTTATAAGGAAATCCATCCACTAACGGTTAGGAGGTGATCTCCGATCTTATTTTCGTCTATTTATTTCCTAAAGAACCGGGGTTGAGTTTACCGGAAAATAGCGAACGTTGTTTCGAAGAGACCGGGATCGGATTTGTGATCCGAAAACCACTTCGATCCAACGAGTACGTTTTCGAAAGGAAAACAAGAGTTTGGAGTCGAAGATTAAGAAGTGAAGTGCAAGGGCTAATCGCTACTAATCATGAGGGTGATTCCATAATGGATGTGGTAGGAATAGTGCATTTGGTTCCATTCGGACCGGGAACGGACTTGTATGGATGAAAGCTATCAGTACATTGTCAATGGAGGACAATGAGCATTCTAAGTGAATGTTTCTAAAAAGGTAACGCTTAGCCTCGAGCCTCGTCAACCGGGAATGACTGAAAATCAGGGGATATGTAGCAAGGCTAAGTGGGTAGAACCCACGTAGGGTAAGATTTCCCTTGTCTAGAGTCCCTTTTATTTTGGCTGTGTGGCGGTAACTGATCCCAACCGTGGGGTGATCTTATTCGGGCTATCCAGTAAGGGGTAGTCCGGTCTTGTGTTGCAGGGGATCCCGGAGTGGTCCTTGGTATGCTGATCTAAACCAGGTACCGTGACAGGTGGTACCCCAGTGCATAGTCATTCAGTTGGAAATCCATTCTCCCTACGTGCCTTTACGGTTTTAATTGTAGAGCCTAGTAATGCTGGAATTTAATTAATGTAACAATTTCAGCTATTTGATTTAAGTATTTGTACTTAGACACTATTATAATATCAGAGGATTTTGATACGAAATGTTTTGGTTATCGTAAGGTAAAAACTCGACATGTTTATTTGTGGCGTGGTACGAGATACCTTTGATTTCAAAGTATTTTGAAAACTTTAATAATTCAGTTGAGTGTGTTTTCTCACGCTAGTTTTCCAAACTGACTCGGGTGTTATTTTATTATAATGCTCGGGTCAGACCGAGTATTACAGATACAGGATATGATGCTATGGAGCTTAGGAGACGAGCTGGATGACGAGACGTATCACATGTACTTGATGTGTATTCCGCTGTGCAGGGTAAGCTGTATAGTCAGCTTTTGTGAGGACAAGTTATTATAACTGTCCAGTGTTGTCCTATTGATTGTGTTGTACTCTGATGATGAAATGTATAAAAACAGTTATAGTTTCTTTTGTATAAAGATCTGTTGTTATCTATTATATATTGTTCGGCTGCGATTGTGAGATTCTCATGTTGTTTTCTATTTTCTTCTTCTAACTCTTTCTTCTTTTCCCTAACGATCTGGTATTTTCGGCATTTGATTGTTCGGCATGTAATAAAGTGAACGTATTGATATCGATTTTTCGGAGGTCGAAAAACCGGGTCGGGAGATTTTGGTATCAGAGCCGAAGGTTATGCGAGAACCTTGGCTCTGGTGGGGATTACTTATTAAAGATAGGGTCAGTAGTACCCTAGAATGAGTTGAGTGTATTAATATATATGAGCGCTTATTTGTTAGTGAATATAAAATTTGTTTTATATTGTGTTGATTGGTTTGTTGAGTGGCTTATGTTCTGGTCAATACGAGTAATTAATGTTATTGAAAGGGATCTCTAAGCACTATAACAGAACAATTCAACATAGTATTGTTTTAAAATGATGTAAATGAAATAATTTTACCCAAAATTATTTTTATATATAAAAGGATTAATTTTCGTAAATTATTACAGTATATGGGTGCTTGGTTGTTAGGAAATGATAATATGAAATTATTATCATTGTTGTTATGATAATCGAAATAAAAGATGATATTATAACCAAAGGTTAAGAAATAAATTATATAACAAGATGGAATTTGTAGATGTGATTTATAATTAAAATGGCATAAAATTCCAGAGTAATATTTGAATATAGATTGAAAGTATTTGAAATTCGAAAATTTGGGAAAATTTAATTCCCTTTGAGTTTGAAAATGATTTTCAAAGGCTTTGGAGGAACAATAGTAATATTATTTGGAAATATTTTTGAATTGGATATGAAATCTGGTGAGATTTGGAATTTAAAAATATTTTCAATGTTTTTAAAAAGAATAAAAGCACTGAATTCACTTCGGTCGCTGGAAAATAATTTAGGTGATGACTACAGCATCATCGATGTTCATTTTCGAGTTTCCTAGAGAGGAATTGCTACCTGAACGTTTTGAATTGGGATTTGTTTCGGAAATTGGGTTTGATTTTGAAATGCAAAAGAATAGTTTGATTTGGGTATATATGATTTCAAAAATGATTTTGAATGTTCAAGAAATTGTTTAAACTCTGGAAGTTTATTTAAAAATGGTTATGGAATATTAATAAGATTAAATCTTATAAGAGTTTGAAGATTCAATTGGAATGGGAACTGAATATCTGGATGATATTTAATTTGAGTTATATTAAAATAAGGTGAAATTGAAAATTTAGTTTGAGTTGGGCTAAATAAAATTAAAAATTGGGAATAGAGATTTCATTTAGAAATGAGATAACTTGGTGGATTAAATATAAGAATTCGATATTTAATTTGATTGGAAAGAAAATGTAGTGGATGAACTAATTGATTTAAATTGGTAAGCAAATGAATTGGAATTGAATAGTGGAATGAGATTTGACTTGAATCGGGTTGAATAAAATAAAGTTTGGAAATAAAATTACTGAGATTTGAAATTAATTAGTAAATTGAATTCAAATAGAATTGAAAATGTAAACTGAATAAAAATGGATATCAACTTCAGTAGTGAAGTGGAAATTAAATATAAGAAGTATAGAAAATATTTATAATAGGCTTAAGAAAGTAAATGGTGAAATTCTTAAGTAAAATGGGTATTGGGAAGGCATACTAAGTCAGTATTTGAATGAAGGTTAAGAAAAGTTGTGAAATGGGATAATTGTGAATAGGTGGATGGAAATCAAAATAAATGTGAATAAAAAGAGAATTGATATAGCTAATAATCAATTGAGATAAATACGTAGGATGTACGTATATGATTTTCTTCGCATAGAGATTTGATCCAGATTTGAGCACAGAATTTCGAGATAGTTATATCGATCCGAGTTAGGATTTTTCACTCGATTTTCGACGGCGAACCCTGGATATGGATTTTTGATTGATCCTGGAATTCTCTATCATAGCATATGGCTATGCAAGGAGAATGACGGTTTTTGATCAAGGAACCAGATCTGAGTCCGCACTAGGAAGTCGGGTGGACGATGCTAGTTCGGAAGTGGAATTGTGTGGTCGAGCGAGCGATCGGATTTGATATTGTGTACGGATGATATATGTACAACGTACGGGCATAAGTAAAGCAAATATTGAAATTTTGCAAGAGAAGTGAATAAAATGATTTTGAATTCTGTGATTGGTTATTAGTGCTAAGTTGGGTGCAAGTAATTAAAAGCAAAGGATAAATTGATGTTCGATTTTTGAAATAAAATTTGAATTGGCCGACAAATAGGTATGCATTTAAAATTGTCCTATGAAATTTGATGATTTTCTAATCTAGCCAATTCGCTTTTGTTTTCTTTTGAAAATTTGGGGCCGTACAGGCAATTTTCTAGTTGTTCTGATCTATCCGCGCAAAGGAGACGCTGGCAAAAAATTTCGAAAATTTAAGAAGTTAGAAATTTTTTTAAGAAAATTATGATAGTTTAAAATTTGGTTTAAATTATAATTTGAATTATTAAGTGGGTAATATTATTTGGAACCTATGAATGAGTTTGGAAAGTTAGTAAGAGTGGTAGTGTGTCTTTAATAAAAAGATTGTTTGGGGAGTTGTTAAAAACTGTTTGGCTTTGGGAAAATAGTTAACGGGTTGTGGACCATTCTTCTTAACTAGAAATTTCGGGGACGAAATTCGTATAAGGGGGAGGAATGGAACGACCCGGAATTTTAGGATATTTGAAATTGGAATATTTAATTGACTTTAAATATTTAAAAGTAATTTTTAACTGAAATTTCAAATATCTCTATTTATTGGATAATTTAATTATTGGATTAAATAATTGGAAATTGGGTAAAATATGAAATCTTTGTTTTTAAACTCGTTAAAAATAATTTAAAGGCTTATAAAATTTATACTAATAATACTGAAGATAGTAAAATGTTAAAATTGAATTTGAAAGTAGTTTGTTCAGTTTTAAAAATATATCGTTTAAATTGATAATTAAAAATAACCTTCCGGGGCACAGTCTTGGAATTTGACGAAACTAGTTCCATTAGATCCGTAATAGTGTATTATTATCGGATTTCAAATCTCGTGGCGTTTGGAGTTATCGTGTGAGCTTACGGTATGTAAACGTGCTGAAATCTATATCAAAATTCAATATAATAACTGGGTCCAAAAAGCTATCTTCTCCCTACGATCGAATTAGGACTCGAAACCTTTTCCATTTCGTTCGGAAAAGCGGTATAACATTATCAACGCCTAGCGGCACACCTCGATAGGAAGTCAAGATTTTAAGTTACGATTTTGAGACGTCTAAAAATTTATATATATATATATATATATATATTTGTTGACTGGTCAAAAATTCCATTAACATCGGAACATTTTTTGCCTTCTCCTCAATCACTGTTGCAAATTGACTCAGGCACGCTAACATCTCATCATGTTCCCCCTCATTCCCGTTTTATAAACTCATGTTATCAAAAGCATTTCAAAATATATATATATATACATATATATATAGACACACACACACACATCACGAGAAACTGAAAATTGATGGCGACCGAAAATTTCCTCCCACGATGATCCTTTCTTCCTCTACGTCCCTTCAGAAAATTCTCAAATCGAATTCGTTCGTATAAAAAAAATCGTATCTGAAGAATTCTCAACGATAAATTCTAAGGTGAAATCGTAAAATCCTAATTCGAAGTTCTCTTCGATCTGCTATATGCTGTGTGGGTTGCAGCGTCGAGTTGATGGACTCGACAGTAATGACCGAACGTCGTAGAGAGCTAGGGTTTTGGGTTTTGGGAAGCAGTGGTCGATGTTTTCTGACGAGGTGGTGGTATGTGGGTTTCGATCGACGAGTAGCTTCAGCGGCCTCGCATGGCAATAAGGTCCGGCTACTCAGGTGGCGGTGCGACTTTGGGGGAGAGGGCGATTTCGTGGTAGAGACGAGGAGTCTCTGGCGGCTGTGTAATGTGGTGAGGCAGCAAGGGGTGGCTACTAGGGTAAAATCGAGGGAAGAAGGAGGATACGCGTGCTCGAGTAGGTCAGAGGGGTGGTACGGTGGCCTCTATCACGGCCAGGCAGTGGATGGCGATTATGGATTGTGTTCGTTCGTTCGGCAGTAAGGTAGCAGTTTTTTTTTATTTTTTATTTAACCAATATATATAGATTTAAAAAAATAATAATGAATATATACACATTTTAAATCTTACTGTTAAATTTTAATAGATATTATGTAGATATATATATTATAAAATATATTAAAATCGAATATTACAAATTCATAAGTTGTTATGCGATGGCTAATTTATTTTGAACATTTTAATCTAATGATAAGTAAGTTTAAAACTATTCATTTAATTTGTTTATCAAAAATTTCACAGTAAAGTAAAGTTTGGAATTGTATTAACCCAATAGATTTAAATTTAAAATGAGAATATTAATGGTAGTTTAAAATCATGGCAAATGTTAATAAATTCGGAAATTTCATTTATACAAGGTCTAGAGTGTAATGAAACCAGCCGGGTTGGTTCGTTGCTGGAATCGATGCAATAAAATCAAAGGTGAGTTAATCTCACTCAAATTGGATTACTGGTTAATTTAATTAGTTAAAATTAAATTATTGGATGATTGATTGAAATTGATAAATTATTATCAGTCTGGATGTGATATTATATATAGTAGTATATATATATTGGAGTGATTGATATTTCCGCATTATATAGCGGATGAGACCCTATGCGCCCCGCATAATAGCGGATGACCCTATATATCGCGATATCCCCCTCGTAGTGGGATTGGTATTTTTATATTGTGCTAACATCTGTAGATGCAGGGAAACAGCTTAGAGGGATCCAACTGGATTCCTCAAAAATATTGAAATTTATTCTCATATTCAGCGATATGATTTATTTGATAATCTGTGATAGATTATATTGCAAATTGAAATTATTGAATGCTATGGTTTGGCTGAATATATTTTAGTATTTTAAGATATCAAAAATATAAAGATTGGATTTTTGAAGGAAAATAAAAATAAAATTTTAAGTAAAATATTATAGCGAAGTGGATAAATTAAAGAAGAATGAATTTGGGAAAAAGGTAAAGGGTTTGATTTTTAAAGTACTATTAAATAAATTCCGAGTATGGAAAAATAGGGATTTTGAATAAATGGGAAATAAAGAGTTTTGAGGACTTAAGCGATATTGTTTAAGAACTAAAGGATTTATTTTTAAATTCAAGATTTAAATGAGTTGGGAAAAATAAAAGGAGAATTTTGAAATAGAGTATGAAATTGATATTTCAGATTTAAATAAGGTTCTAACTCATAATAAAGGAGTGAGTCTGGGATTTATGGAATTTGGTATAAACTTGAGTAAATCAAGAAATAAACTTTAAAATGGAATTGAATTCAAGGAAATCGATTTGGAAATCGATTAAGTGTTTTGAAATGGTGGATAAGAAGGGGAATGAGACTATGGGATTTACAAGCTAGGTTTATAAATAAAGTGAAGTACTTATCAGTGGATAATTTGAAACTATAAATTCATGGTGGGAATTTATAAGGGGATGGCAAATAGTTTTAAAAAATAAATGGTAAATTTATTTTTAAGAATGTGAAAAGGAATTTACGGGATTAAGACGTAAATTAAATGGAAATAAATCGAGATGGATTTATCAATATTGGATTGGCAATATTGAAGTGAATATATATATTTTCCTGAAAAGTTAAGTATATTTTAAAGAAAAGATTTTTCAAGGATTATTAGAGAATTTAAAAGTGTTTTAAAGAATTATAGAAAAATTTATTATAGATTATTTTAAAATTGTTAAAGTAAATATTAATTAAGTTAGTATAGTAGTTAAATATTTTTTAAAGGTTAAATTAGTACTATGATTTTAAAAAGAATAATTATTAAATATTTACACCTTATAAAATGGCTTTTATTTAAAAAGTAGTTTTTGTTTAAACTTTCACTTTGAAAATTATTATAGAAATTTCATAAGTATTATTTTGAAAATTATTTTATAAAGTTTTCCAAATATTTTTGAAAGAAAGTTTGAAGTGAATTTGCTTAACTCGATAAGACAAGTATATATTTTGGACAAAGTAATTTATTTATTTAAAATCTAAATTACATAAGACTAGATGTTTTCAGCGGAAATAAAATATTTGGTTGAATGATTGTTTATTTGATAGTTAAATAACCGACTATCAAATCTAGACCCAAATATAACTTGGGAAATATCGAGAGGACGTATGGGAATTACATGGTACAGTTACCGTTCGAGGTGCTATACTGTACGTATAAACTCGTTCGTTCTTCTAGGATGTGTATAAGGAAATCTGTCCACTAACGGTTAGGAGGTGATCTCCGATCTTATTTTCATCTGTTTATTTCCTAAAGAACCGGGGTTGAGTTTACCGGAAAATAGCGAACTTTGTTTCAAAGAGACCGGGATCAGATTTGTGATCCGAAAACCACTTCGATCCAACTAATACGTTTTCGAAAGGAAGACAAGAGTTTGGAGTCGAAGATGGAGCCGTAAAGTGCAAGGGCTAATCACTACTAATCTTGAGGGTGATTCCAAAATGGATGTGGTAGGAATAGTGCCTTCGGTTCCATTCGGACCGGGAACGGACTTGTATGGATGAAAGCTATCAGTACATTGTCATCGGAGGACAATGAGCATTCTAAGTGAATGTTTCTAAAAAGGTAACGCTTAGCCTCGAGCCTCATCAACCGGGAATGAATGAAAATCAGGGGATATGCAGTAAGGCTAAGTGGGTAGCAGCCAAGTAGGGTAAGATTTCCCCTGTCTAGAGTCCCTTTTATTTCGGCTGTGTGGCGGTTGCTGATCCCAACCGCGGGGTTATCTTATTCGGGCTATCCAGTAAGGGGTAGTCCGGTCTTGTGTTGCAGTGTATCACGGAGTGGTCCTGTCAAGACCCGCAAATCTGTACCTCTTGATTAAACACTAATCTCCATTGATTAACTCAAAATGAATGGAAATACAAACCCTGAGGGTTTTAGAAAGAAGAAAAAGAAGAAAAGATAGGTAGAAGCAAAGAGAAGATAGAATAACAGAACAACATCAGAAACAGAAACAGAACAATATCAGAAACAGAAACAGAACAATATCAGAAACAGAAACAGAACAATATCAGAATCTCACATTCGCAGCGGAACAAAAATATAATAGATAATCACTAGTCTTTTAAACAAATAATTTTATCAGTTTTATACATACATCAACAGAGTCAATATATAACTCAATACAACACAGCACATCAATGGACAGTTGTATAACTTGTCCTCATACAGAATACACAGCGGAATAAATAATGTCAGATACAAATACTACGTCTCGCCATCCAGCTTGCTTCCAAAGCTCCAGAATATCCAGAATATCCTGATAACCTAACTCTAGACTGCCCGTGTGGAAATTGGTGGGCACCCAGAGTTTAGAAGGGAAACAATAAACTCCGAGTCAGTCATGGTGACTGGTGTGAGATCGTAAAACAGTTTATCTTTAAAAAACAACATGAAAATTTTAAAGTCAATTTCGCAATGCTTTTGGAAAATGAAACTACCATAAGACCTCCCGCCACACACACAATGCAAACGCAGAATTGGAGGAGATTTCTTCTTATGTTAGTCAAAGATGCTTACTACGCAAAATCAAATCATTTTGGATATTATTATTAGTGCATAGTGTAGAAAACATTTCGAAAGTACAATATAAATCTTAGCCAGCATAGGTACCATTATAGTATGCTTGCTATAGCTGCCATATTAGATGGCAGGTTCTACAACTAAAACCGTACAAGTCTCGTATTATTTCTTTGGATTTCCAACAAATGGTCAGGCCAAGGAACTTCGCATTGCCACATGGAAACGCCTCTGGAATGACGTCCCGAGAACCTAACCGGATCTCTGCCAACACAAGGCCGGGTTACCTCTGCAAAAATAGGTAACTACTGACACGCGTATGCCATCCCCCGATCGTAACCGATCTTCCCGAGGATCCCCGATTCGCAACAAACTACATAATAAGCAGTATCAACATAAGTTAAGTATCTGGGCTACATACCATGATACCACCTCTATCCAGAAGGAATGACATACACTAAGGGGCGCTACTCCCTAGAACCTTGCTGCATCCTTCCTGTTTTGACCATTTCCGGGGTGTGAGGCTCGACGAAGTCTCGTCCACAAAGCTACGCTTTCTACAAAGCCATGCTTCGGGTCAAACAAATGATCATATCGTAAATGATCAAACACTGATCATCACACAGCAACACTCAGTATGCCACGTTACCAAATTGGGAATATATCGCTGATAAATTTCAACTACACAACCTCTGAGCTTGTACGTCTCAGAGAAGGGTGTTAAGCTAAGAGAATAAATTCTCCGCCACCAACAGAAATGTATTTGAAAGAAATCAGCTTTATATCTCAATTTGTAACGTCAGACACACAATCCAGACAAGTCTGTTCCGGGATCGAACAGAACCGAAGGCACTTCTCACGAAGCCCTTGCAAATCCGGATAATTTTCTAATCACGTCCGGACTTCCCGTCACTAAGGGTGATAAAACCTCTAAATCGGAGATCAGCCGATGTAGAGTAACTCGACGGTAATCCTTCCGTTTTCAAAAATATCCGGTCTTCAACACCGGTCATCAAATGCAATTCATAACGACGTATCACATATTCGGAATGGGTTATACGACCCCATGTGTAACGACCCGATATTTTCAACCATTCGCATCCATTATAAGTGTATAGGTAGACACTCATGCCGGAGTTGAATTGCTCAAAATACCGCGTTGTAATTAAAATTTGGCAAATCTCAGAATATACAGTAAATAAATATAATCACAGATCACAGACACAGAGTAAAATAATGCAGCGGAAGTAAAAGAAATAGTAGTTCATGAAGCTACTATGAAAATATATCAGAGTTACATAAGATACAACATAAGAAATAAAGTACAGCAGAAGTCTCAATACAATAACCAAGTACAGGCTGAATAGAACAACGGAACCGAAGTTGATAGAACAAGACTAGCAAATAATCTCCAGCGATTCAAATCTCCAGAAGGTGGAAATCCAAATCCGTGAATACTCAGGCTGACCCGAGCGTAAAGCAAAACACAAAACACTCGAGTCAGGACAATATATACTTATAAAATGTAAACCAACTCAAGTGAACTGTAATAAAGGTACAAGTAACTTAGAAGATGCTTGGGACCGCCCATCCTCTAAGGATCCGTTAAAATATCTACTATGTAGTAATATTCGCTATTATAATAATGTCTAATAAGTAAAGTATAATCATATAGAAAATAGCGTTAAGGGGATGGAGAACC
Source organism: Allium fistulosum (assembly GCA_030737815.1). Taxonomy (NCBI): domain Eukaryota; kingdom Viridiplantae; phylum Streptophyta; class Magnoliopsida; order Asparagales; family Amaryllidaceae; genus Allium; species Allium fistulosum. The sequence goes on along the minus strand of CM060908.1, from coordinate 967,309,943 downwards.
TTAACGCGGTCGGATCTTAAAATCATAATCGTAGTAAAGCTCGATATGGTAGGTGACACGGCACAACTAGGCAATGCCAGGGTAGATATACCAATTACGCACACGGACTGATGGATACGCATAGCAGCCACTACCGTTCCACCTCGAACAACACTCCCAAATCGGAGGATGGCCATCTAATCAATCACAAGTAAGAGTATAATATCGAAGAAATGTGTCCGAGAAGAGGTGCTACCTCACTGGTCCGAGATCGCTCCTGTTTTAGCCACCTTATGCCAACTCACGGGAGTTGGGTCCACGTAACATACCTTAAGAACGTCGCCACCATCCTACTTCATTCTGGAATCTCCACCGCGTACACGGTTGTCAAAGTGGTTTTCGGTATTGACAGAGAGTATGTCCATATCCGATCCCGGTCTCTTTGCCAACCAATCGTTATTATAACCCGTGGTTATAACTTTTAAAAATAGTTTATGTTTCAAATCAAAATACATCCTTTAAACCATTTCAAAATCATATCATTTATTTCAAACTAATACATACTTTCAAACCCAAAACATATCTATTCAAAACCAATTCAAAAATATATCATTTCCATTTCAAAAACCAATTCAATAATATATCATTTCAATAAAACCCAAATTTCAAAATCACTGAATATTTCCTTTAATTTATTAAACTTGAAATCTTCCTTTAAATTATCATAACATTTTGGTAATGTAACCTTAAGGAATCATAGCATTTTTGGAATGTAATACTTCCCAATTTAACATTTTATATAATCAAAGTATTTATATACTTACAAATTTTTTTAACATGGTCATTTTATCATAGCCTTATAGTTAAATAAACTTTGTTACTGTAATATCCAATTTAATGCTAAAATTCTTATGTTAAGTTAAGAGTATCTTATTAACTTACATTATCATTACAATAAAGAAACTTTATTATTTTAGTCATTAAAATATGTCATTTACATTAATTAAAACTTACATATTAAATGTACTTTTTGTGATATCCCGGGTTTTTGGGTAATATAAATTTAATAATCTGTATTGATAATTTAATTGAATTGATAATTTTCTTTATAATTATAATTTAAATTGATAATTTAATCTTTTAAAAGATAATAAATATTTAATCTGGCAATATTTAATTTAGTAATATTTATTTATATCATTTCTAACAATTTAAAATGGATAAAATTTATCTTTCAAAGCTAATAAAAATATATTCTATTTATAATGTATATATTAGTATACATATTGTAAATAGGAAGTCTTTGATTTAAATTTAATATTTTTCAAATGCTAATTTAAGAATAATTTTATATTTTCAAAATATAAGATAATTATTATTTCTAAAGTATGATAGTTTAAATAAGATTTAATAAAAGAATTATTTTATCTTGTTTTCTTTTAAAAAGTACTAAACTAAAATGGTTATAAGTGTGTATATATGATATTAAATAAACTTTCTTTTTAAATATCTCTTAAATTTAGAAGGTTTGTAAAAATAAATAATAATTCATATTACATAATTAAGAAAACATAAATACTTTTAAGACAAGGATTTAAACATAATTAGGCATTGATTTTAACACTTGTAAACACATAGACCAAGTTAGGACATTTGTCTAGTTAGTAATAAAACAAGTGGCAACATTTTCTTTATTTAAAAATTTTATTTTATAAATAATGTAGTTGTAGAAGAAACCTGGTTTCATTTTCTTCAGTTCGAATCTTTTTCTTCCTCCATCTTCTTTTTCTCTCCTCATCTTTCCAAAAACTGAAACAAAGAAATAAATAAATCAAAGCAGAAACCAAATGCAAATGAAACTGAATCAAGCTACAAACAACAGTTTTCAAAATCAATTCAACTTCGACCTGAAATCATGCAAACATAATGAAGATCAACAAGCAAGAAAATTCAACTCAGCAACTAAATCAAACAAAGATTTAAGCTTCATCAAGCAGTAGATCAACTCAACATAAAATCAAAATTCAAAGATCAAATCAAGCATCAGGTCCCAGATCAATAAAGGAAGCCTGTCCCTCTGTTTTAAAATAGGTGAGTAAATTTATTTTTAAAAACAGTTTAACCTGATGATTTTATTTGATGTCAGTGATAGATTAAATTGATCTGATATGAATGCATGTATATATGGTTGAATGATGGTGTGTACTTGCTTGCGTGTCTGTATATATGCAAATATCTGAATGTATATGTAGGTATATAGGAAAATTCAATTGCTCTTCATCCAAGTGATATTAGGCTTCGATCTTTAAATGAATAATGATTGTAAGATTATAACTTCATTTTTAAAAATAAATATAAGTGTTTATATTAAGAGATTATTTCAAAATATATATAGTTACAGTGAAAATCAAAAATGGGTTAAAAATCGATCATGATGATTTCGATTTTTGATTATAGGATCTGATGCGTATTAGAAAATAATGAATTTAGGTAATCGAATCATGATTTTTAACATTGTAATTACTGAGGACTTTTGAGATGATCAGAATTTGGGTTTTCTTCGATTGTCGACGAACGGCGTGGTGATGGTTGTCGAGTAGGGGCCTGGAGGTGGCTGGTGTATCGTAGATAAGGGGAAAAATGGCCAGGAAAATTACCGATGGTTGAGGCGATGGGAAATTGATGGAGTAGGGTTTTAAAGAGTATCTTGGTCGAAGTTGAGTTCGAGATGTTTTCGTCACCGTGGGGAGGTCGGAGTAGATCGCGTTGGAGGGGATCATTGCAGGAGGACGAGGCGGTTCGATGGAGTGGTCGGAGGGGCTTCTCGAGGCGGAGTTCATCGGCATTGGGTGGTTTCTGATCGGAATCTGGTTCCAGTTTTGATCGAGATTTTCGAATTTCGATTCGATGAAGTATTTTTCGATCTGGGTTTCTAGTTGTAGTCGCGTGAGTATTAGTGATTGTCGCGAGTTGCCGTGATGATCACCGGAGGAAGGAGTTGGTGGTGTACGTGCACCACGTACACGTTTGTGCACTGGTTCGAGAGTTTGGGGAAGATGAAGATGGATCGGGGAAGGTCTCGTGATTATCGCGTGGAAGACTCGAAGCTGTTGAAGTCGCGACTGACACGAAGATAGCTCGGGTTTGTTAGGGAAATGACTCGGGTTGATCTGGGTTTTAAACGGATAGTTTGATTTTAAAATGTTTTCAAGTTAAAGTTATCTTCAAAGTAATTATAAAGGAATGTTTTAATTAGATTTAAAATATATTTAAATGAATAAGTTTAAAGATATGAAATTTGAGATTTTCAAAGTTAAGTAATTGTTTTATTTAATTTAAATCAAACATATTCGAAAAGATATTCAAAGATTTTAAGTGTGTTTAAATTAAATGTTTGAATTGCTTTGTTTAAAATAAATTATATTTCAAAAATTGATTTTTAAATGGGTTTTAAATAAAGTAAATAATTTGAGTTTAATTAAGGATAATAAATAAGTAAATTTAATTAAAGTTTAATTACTTGTTGTAATTAAGAATAATTACTTAATAAAGTAATTAGTGGGAATAAATGTAATTAAGAAATAAATGAATTAGAGATTGAGTGATGATTAATTTATTTATTAATTAATGTAATTAATTTTAGAAAGATAATCACTTATGTTTTTATTAAGTGTAATTATTTAGTGAGGTAATTAATAGATAATTATTCAATGTAATTAATTTAAGAGGAATTGCTTATGGAAGTAATTAAGGGATAATTACTTATAGAAGTAATTAAATGGAAGTGATTAAGAGTTAATCATTTGATGTTATTAATTAAAGGATTAATTAATATAATTGATTTGAAGTTAATTAATTAAAGAGTAATTAATTAATTGAAGAGTTAAGGTTAATTTATAATGTGATTAATATCTTGTTAAGGTAATTAATTAAAAGAGAGTAATTAATTAAGGAAGTAATTAATTAATTAAGTAATATTAATTAACATAATAAATGATGTAATTAAGGTTGATTAATTAAGATTAATTAATCAATAATAATTGATTAAAGAATAATTAATATAATTAATTAAGGAATTAATTAATTAAGGTAAGTAATTAAAAGATGGTTAATTACTGTTTATAATTTATTTAGGTTAATTAAGGAATGTAGTTAATTAAAGATTAATTATTTAATTAACTAGAAGGTAATTAATTAATGAAGTAATTAGAGGATTATTAATTAATCAAGGTTGATTAATAAAAGCAATTAATTTAAGTATGATTAATTAATTGTAATTAATTAAGGATTAATATAATTAATTATAGTTAATTAATTAATGAAGGTTCATTAATTATTGTAATTAATGATAGTAATTAAAGGTTAATTACTGTATATGGTTAAGAATAATTACTTGAATGTAATTAAAGTATAATTAATCAAGGAAGATTAATTAGGGAAGATCATTAAGAGATGATTAATTAATTAATTTGTAATTAATTAATGCTAGTAAGCAGGATTAAGGTAATCCAAGTAATTAAAGGATAGTAATTAATTTAATTAAAGGTTAATTAAATTGATTTGGAGTTAATCAATTCTGCTTTTGAATGATTGATTAATATTGGATGATTGATATTGGGTGATTGGTTGATACTGGATGATTTGGATTTGATATCTCTGATATGTGATATGCTGCTTTATGAGATGAATGTTGATATGAATTATCTATTGTGATAATGTTATTTATCTATCTGTTTATATCATTCAGAATATAAGTTTAAATGTTTAAACCTTTAAACAACTTGGACTTAAAAGATACGTTTTGGATTTCGATGAGACCGGGATCGGGTTTCCGTATACCGGTATTCCAGGTCTGGAGACCCGAATACCACATCGATCCAAATTTACGATAGGTCGTGAATCTCAAGTGAAGATGAAGATTCAGAGTGCAAGGGTTATTGTCGTTAACTCTGAGGGTGATTCCAAAACGAGTGTAACGAGATAATGCCTTCGGTTTCGTTCGAACCCGGAACGAACTTGTATGGATTGAATGCTTTCAGCACATCGTCAGGCGGACGATGAGCATTCTAAGTGATATGTTCTGATTTAAGGTAATCGTAACCTCAAGCCTCATCAACCGGGAATGGCTAAAACAGGGGAGGTGCAGCAAGGCTTCGTGGGTAGCACCCACTGAGAGCAAGATAGATCCCTGTCTAGAGGTCCCTTTTCTTTTATTCGGCTTAGTGTGTGGTTGGTCGCGCCAACTACGGGATTATCTTGTTCGGAATTATCCAGTAAGGGATGGTTCCGGCTTTGTGTTGCAGGGGAGCGGGCGTACTCCTCGGTACGGTGATCTAGGCCACGTACTGTGACGGGCGGTACCCCAGTAGCCCTGCCATTGTATGGAATCCAAACTCCAATAAGTGTCGTACGTATTAGTTGTGCCCAACTATGTTGGAATGTGAGATGTAAGCATTTCAGCTATTTCTGTATTTTACTTGAAAACCCTAGACCCTATTATAATACAATCAGATTTCCTATCAAACGTTTTAGTTAGCGTAAGGTAAAAACTTACCCATGTTTATTTGTGGGGAGTCTTACGTGATACTTTTGTTTTCAAAAGTTTTCAAAGTTAAGCAATCTAACCGTTTACTCACACCAGACCCATGTCTGACCCAAGTGTTTATTTCTGTTTTATAAACTCTTGGGTACTCAAATTTTTACGAGTAGCCAAGGGATTCAGGTTTAGCTTTGACGAATATTCTGGAGGAGCAATGGAGCAGGAGGCTTCGGCGTTCGTAGATATAGTATTCCGCTGTGTTGATATCTGTGATAGTGTCTTGTCTTGTATTTGAGTTGTAATGTCTAGACAGATGTTTATAACTGTCTAGTAAGTGATGTATATGCTGTGTAACTCTGTAAATTGTTGTATACTATGTAATAGTTTATGTTATTAATATAATTTATTCGTTCCGCTGTGAGATCGTTGTTGTTGTTTCTTTCTTTCTTCTTTTCTTTTCTATTTTCTACCCCTTTCTTTCTTCATAATGATGCGACTTTCTGGGCATAGAAAGTCGGGTCATTACAGTTGGTATCAGAGCCAGGTTGAGTGAATACCTAGGCTCTGGAGTGGTGTCTATCTTGAGAGCGCGTAATTGTTAGTTATATAAAAATGGTTTTATATTGTGTTAATTGATCGGTTGAGTGGTATATGGATTCTGGTCAATACGAGTAGCTAACGTTATTGATAGGGATCTCTAAACACTTGAACCAGGTCAACGGACACAATATTGTTTTAAAGAGGTAGATGAAATAATTTTACCCAGAAATAATTTCTATATAAAAAAATATATATCATTTTAAATATATATATTTATGTATTTCTACCTATTTATTGGGTTACCTGTTCGGGTTTTCCAATATAAGTTATAAAGGTAGATAAGGTGGTAGTGTGTGTAACACAATTACCAATAGTTGGAGTTTGAATGTTTGAGGTTGGAAGTATATATCGAGACTGTAAACCCAATATCGTCTCGAGTAAGTTGGCAGTATGGAGTAAGGATGTCTCGGATCTCTGAAGAAAATCCTTTTCAAGATTCGGAGTCCATTATTGGAATGTAAGATTGGTTGAGCTCGGGTGAGCAGATTTTCTAGAGTTGAATCTATCAGTTGTGCAGAAGTAAGTGATGGTAGCTTGGCGACTTCAGGAAGGAGCAGTTGTGTGATAAGACGCAGTATCTATGGATGTTCCCGAAGGAGATTTTCTTTTGGAACAAGATTAAGAAGGTATTGGAGGAACAGTTGATGTCTACCGCAGGAAAGACTCGACTGTATAGGAATTCTCTGATATCAAGTAAGAGAGTTTTGTCTATTTTGAAGTATGGGACTAAGGTCGATTAGTTGTTCTTCGGACATGGTCTCATTGTTCCCTTAAGAAGAGTAAGTTATTGGCGATTGGTTTGGAGCCCGAGTTTCTTTTGGATGTCTGCCATCTCGGAGATTCGTTGAGAGGTTTGTTGATGGTTTTAGTTTTGAGAAGCCTTTGGATTAGAAGTTCTTGGTTAACTGTGATAGCAGTGCAGCTCGGAGTGTTCGGTGTGCTGTCGAGATAGAGTTTGGAAGCAGCAGGTTAGCTCGTTTCTTCGATGGTCCCGGAATCTTTGTGGTTCTTCTATCAGCAGTCCGAGTAGATGGTGATGTTTTTCTTGAAGGGTTAACCTTGTTTGGAAAAGCTTAAGGCTGTTTTAATTGGTAAAGAGAGAACAGTATCTTTGGAATCCGAACTAGGTAGGATCGCAAAAGTGAATTGCGATTATTTTGAGAGTTCATCTTGAGTAATCTTTTGTATGAGATTGAGACATCTCAAGAGGAAGTAAAAGTTATCGAAGAGGTCAAAGATTTAGTTTATATCGATTTGGTTCCTAGAGAAGGATTTGGTGAAGTATCTTAGAATTTTATGGAGTATCTGTGTTTTCTCTTCTACTTCTAGTTTCGAGTTTCCTCTAGCCAAGGATAGTTGAAGACAGTACCCTTGACCGAGGACTCGTCCATTCTTCGAGTTGTTGGCTATGTCTTTAAGATAACCAATGTTCTCGCTTGTTTGTGGATCTAGTTTGTGCTCAAGTTCATCGACATTCTCATCTATTTCAAAATCAGAGTTGTGCAGCGAAAGCAAAGGTAGTAGCTGTGCAAGAAAGAAAGTAACCTCAGATTTCTACAAGAAGTTTATGTGAATTTCTAAGTGTGTATAGAATTTTCTGGAATCTGTAAAAAGGAAGTTCAGTCTTCTATTTCTTGTGGAGAAGAGTTTGTGGATTTCAGCAGATTTGAAGATCATTTTGTGCTTGGTTCATAATTGTTTCAAAAAGCATCAGCAAAGGTTAAGTTGATCAGGAAGAGATGAGGTAGCTCAGGATCGTCTGGTGAGCTATGCAGATATGAGTCAGAGTTTGGAATTCGGAGTTGGAAATTGGAAACTGTTTAAATTTTCCTCGATTATAAGAGCTATAAGATTTGGTAAGTCTGGAAACTAGCTCCAAAATATTTTGGAATTTTCTTGTGTTCTTGAGAGGAGTAATTCTTTGTCTACAGGGTTAAATGGCCAGTTTGGATATCTGGAATCCATTCTATTTCACGTATCTCTGAGGGAGTACGTGTAGGATTCATCGTTGGTTGTGGAATCTGTAGTTCAGTTTGAGTTGGAAGTTGAGTTGGACTTGAGTGTGATCTGATATTTTGTTCAGATTGGTGAATCTAAAGAAGAGAGGAGCTCTGGATTATGGTGTGTAGTTTATTTAGCTTCTGTAGAGCGAGTCTCCCGGTGATTTATACTCGGGGAAACTCGAGATAGTATTATGAAGTCTATTCTGATTTATGTCAGAATAGTTAGTTAGATTAGATTGTTTGATTGGTTGCTTTGGTTGTTAGAAATTGGATGATAGGTTTGTGTTTGAAATTAAAATATTTGTTGGATTATTAAATTAACTTTGCTTTTAATTTCGGGGACGAAATTATTTTAAGGGGGGAGGAATGTGATATCCCAGGTTTTTGGGTAATATAAATTTAATAATCTGTATTGATAATTTAATTGAATTGATAATTTTCTTTATAATTATAATTTAAATTGATAATTTAATCTTTTAAAAGATAATAAATATTTAATCTGGCAATATTTAATTTAGTAATATTTATTTATATCATTTCTAACAATTTAAAATGGATAAAATTTATCTTTCAAAGCTAATAAAAATATATTCTATTTATAATGTATATATTAGTATACATATTGTAAATAGGAAGTCTTTGATTTAAATTTAATATTTTTCAAATGCTAATTTAAGAATAATTTTATATTTTCAAAATATAAGATAATTATTATTTCTAAAGTATGATAGTTTAAATAAGATTTAATAAAAGAATTATTTTATCTTGTTTTCTTTTAAAAAGTACTAAACTAAAATGGTTATAAGTGTGTATATATGATATTAAATAAACTTTCTTTTTAAATATCTCTTAAATTTAGAAGGTTTGTAAAAATAAATAATAATTCATATTACATAATTAAGAAAACATAAATACTTTTAAGACAAGGATTTAAACATAATTAGGCATTGATTTTAACACTTGTAAACACATAGACCAAGTTAGGACATTTGTCTAGTTAGTAATAAAACAAGTGGCAACATTTTCTTTATTTAAAAATTTTGTTTTATAAATAATGTAGTTGTAGAAGAAACCTGGTTTCATTTTCTTCAGTTCGAATCTTTTTCTTCCTCCATCTTCTTTTTCTCTCCTCATCTTTCCAAAAACTGAAACAAAGAAATAAATAAATCAAAGCAGAAACCAAATGCAAATGAAACTGAATCAAGCTACAAACAACAGTTTTCAAAATCAATTCGACTTCGACCTGAAATCATGCAAACATAATGAAGATCAACAAGCAAGAAAATTCAACTCAGCAACTAAATCAAACAAAGATTTAAGCTTCATCAAGCAGTAGATCAACTCAACATAAAATCAAAATTCAAAGATCAAATCAAGCATCAGGTCCCAGATCAATAAAGGAAGCCTGTCCCTCTGTTTTAAAATAGGTGAGTAAATTTATTTTTAAAAACAGTTTAACCTGATGATTTTATTTGATGTCAGTGATAGATTAAATTGATCTGATATGAATGCATGTATATATGGTTGAATGATGGTGTGTACTTGCTTGCGTGTCTGTATATATGCAAATATCTGAATGTATATGTAGGTATATAGGAAAATTCAATTGCTCTTCATCCAAGTGATATTAGGCTTCGATCTTTAAATGAATAATGATTGTAAGATTATAACTTCATTTTTAAAAATAAATATAAGTGTTTATATTAAGAGATTATTTCAAAATATATATAGTTACAGTGAAAATCAAAAATGGGTTAAAAATCGATCATGATGATTTCGATTTTTGATTATAGGATCTGATGCGTATTAGAAAATAATGAATTTAGGTAATCGAATCATGATTTTTAACATTGTAATTACTGAGGACTTTTGAGATGATCAGAATTTGGGTTTTCTTCGATTGTCGACGAACGGCGTGGTGATGGTTGTCGAGTAGGGGCCTGGAGGTGGCTGGTGTATCGTAGATAAGGGGAAAAATGGCCAGGGAAATTACCGATGGTTGAGGCGATGGGAAATTGATGGAGTAGGGTTTTAAAGAGTATCTTGGTCGAAGTTGAGTTCGAGATGTTTTCGTCACCGTGGGGAGGTCGGAGTAGATCGCGTTGGAGGGGATCATTGCAGGAGGACGAGGCGGTTCGATGGAGTGGTCGGAGGGGCTTCTCGAGGCGGAGTTCATCGGCATTGGGTGGTTTCTGATCGGAATCTGGTTCCAGTTTTGATCGAGATTGTCGAATTTCGATTCGATGAAGTATTTTTCGATCTGGGTTTCTAGTTGTAGTCGCGTGAGTATTAGTGATTGTCGCGAGTTGCCGTGATGATCACCGGAGGAAGGAGTTGGTGGTGTACGTGCACCACGTACACGTTTGTGCACTGGTTCGAGAGTTTGGGGAAGATGAAGATGGATCGGGGAAGGTCTCGTGATTATCGCGTGGAAGACTCGAAGCTGTTGAAGTCGCGACTGACACGTAGATAGCTCGGGTTTGTTAGGGAAATGACTCGGGTTGATCTGGGTTTTAAACGGATAGTTTGATTTTAAAATGTTTTCAAGTTAAAGTTATCTTCAAAGTAATTATAAAGGAATGTTTTAATTAGATTTAAAATATATTTAAATGAATAAGTTTAAAGATATGAAATTTGAGATTTTCAAAGTTAAGTAATTGTTTTATTTAATTTAAATCAAACATATTCGAAAAGATATTCAAAGATTTTAAGTGTGTTTAAATTAAATGTTTGAATTGCTTTGTTTAAAATAAATTATATTTCAAAAATTGATTTTTAAATGGGTTTTAAATAAAGTAAATAATTTGAGTTTAATTAAGGATAATAAATAAGTAAATTTAATTAAAGTTTAATTACTTGTTGTAATTAAGAATAATTACTTAATAAAGTAATTAGTGGGAATAAATGTAATTAAGAAATAAATGAATTAGAGATTGAGTGATGATTAATTTATTTATTAATTAATGTAATTAATTTTAGAAAGATAATCACTTATGTTTTTATTAAGTGTAATTATTTAGTGAGGTAATTAATAGATAATTATTCAATGTAATTAATTTAAGAGGAATTGCTTATGGAAGTAATTAAGGGATAATTACTTATAGAAGTAATTAAATGGAAGTGATTAAGAGTTAATCATTTGATGTTATTAATTAAAGGATTAATTAATATAATTGATTTGAAGTTAATTAATTAAAGAGTAATTAATCAATTGAAGAGTTAAGGTTAATTTATAATGTGATTAATATCTTGTTAAGGTAATTAATTAAAAGAGAGTAATTAATTAAGGAAGTAATTAATTAATTAAGTAATATTAATTAACATAATAAATGATGTAATTAAGGTTGATTAATTAAGATTAATTAATCAATAATAACTGATTAAAGAATAATTAATATAATTAATTAAGGAATTAATTAATTAAGGTAAGTAATTAAAAGATGGTTAATTACTGTTTATAATTTATTTAGGTTAATTAAGGAATGTAGTTAATTAAAGATTAATTATTTAATTAACTAGAAGGTAATTAATTAATGAAGTAATTAGAGGATTATTAATTAATCAAGGTTGATTAATAAAAGCAATTAATTTAAGTATGATTAATTAATTGTAATTAATTAAGGATTAATATAATTAATTATAGTTAATTAATTAATGAAGGTTCATTAATTATTGTAATTAATGATAGTAATTAAAGGTTAATTACTGTATATGGTTAAGAATAATTACTTGAATGTAATTAAAGTATAATTAATCAAGGAAGATTAATTAGGGAAGATCATTAAGAGATGATTAATTAATTAATTTGTAATTAATTAATGCTAGTAAGCAGGATTAAGGTAATCCAAGTAATTAAAGGATAGTAATTAATTTAATTAAAGGTTAATTAAATTGATTTGGAGTTAATCAATTCTGCTTTTGAATGATTGATTAATATTGGATGATTGATATTGGGTGATTGGTTGATACTGGATGATTTGGATTTGATATCTCTGATATGTGATATGCTGCTTTATGAGATGAATGTTGATATGAATTATCTATTGTGATAATGTTATTTATCTATCTGTTTATATCATTCAGAATATAAGTTTAAATGTTTAAACCTTTAAACAACTTGGACTTAAAAGATACGTTTTGGATTTCGATGAGACCGGGATCGGGTTTCCGTATACCGGTATTCCAGGTCTGGAGACCCGAATACCACATCGATCCAAATTTACGATAGGTCGTGAATCTCAAGTGAAGATGAAGATTCAGAGTGCAAGGGTTATTGTCGTTAACTCTGAGGGTGATTCCAAAACGAGTGTAACGAGATAATGCCTTCGGTTTCGTTCGAACCCGGAACGAACTTGTATGGATTGAATGCTTTCAGCACATCGTCAGGCGGACGATGAGCATTCTAAGTGATATGTTCTGATTTAAGGTAATCGTAACCTCAAGCCTCATCAACCGGGAATGGCTAAAACAGGGGAGGTGCAGCAAGGCTTCGTGGGTAGCACCCACTGAGAGCAAGATAGATCCCTGTCTAGAGGTCCCTTTTCTTTTATTCGGCTTAGTGTGTGGTTGGTCGCGCCAACTACGGGATTATCTTGTTCGGAATTATCCAGTAAGGGATGGTTCCGGCTTTGTGTTGCAGGGGAGCGGGCGTACTCCTCGGTACGGTGATCTAGGCCACGTACTGTGACGGGCGGTACCCCAGTAGCCCTGCCATTGTATGGAATCCAAACTCCAATAAGTGTCGTACGTATTAGTTGTGCCCAACTATGTTGGAATGTGAGATGTAAGCATTTCAGCTATTTCTGTATTTTACTTGAAAACCCTAGACCCTATTATAATACAATCAGATTTCCTATCAAATGTTTTAGTTAGCGTAAGGTAAAAACTTACCCATGTTTATTTGTGGGGAGTCTTACGTGATACTTTTGTTTTCAAAAGTTTTCAAAGTTAAGCAATCTAACCGTTTACTCACACCAGACCCATGTCTGACCCAAGTGTTTATTTCTGTTTTATAAACTCTTGGGTACTCAAATTTTTACGAGTAGCCAAGGGATTCAGGTTTAGCTTTGACGAATATTCTGGAGGAGCAATGGAGCAGGAGGCTTCGGCGTTCGTAGATATAGTATTCCGCTGTGTTGATATCTGTGATAGTGTCTTGTCTTGTATTTGAGTTGTAATGTCTAGACAGATGTTTATAACTGTCTAGTAAGTGATGTATATGCTGTGTAACTCTGTAAATTGTTGTATACTATGTAATAGTTTATGTTATTAATATAATTTATTCGTTCCACTGTGAGATCGTTGTTGTTGTTTCTTTCTTTCTTCTTTTCTTTTCTATTTTCTACCCCTTTCTTTCTTCATAATGATGCGACTTTCTGGGCATAGAAAGTCGGGTCATTACACTTTTTAACTTACATTCCTATTACAGTAAAGAGCATTTATCATTTAATCAATATTACACTAATTAAACTTACATTATCGAATGTACGTTTTAATTTACGTTTTATTACAAAAGGGGCATTTATTATTTTAAATCAATATTACACAAATTAAGACTTACATGTTTCTTTCATTAATTAAGACTTTACATGTTTCTTTCAGTAGGTAAAACTTTACATATTTCTTTCATTAATTAGAACTTTACACGTTTCTTTCATAAATTAAACTTTACATATTTCTTTCATTAATTAGAACTTTACACGTTTCTTTCATAAATTTCTTATAATTAAATACAATTTTCAACAATTTACTTAATAAGTTTAAGTGTAAAAGTTCCAATTCTTCACATTTCAACAAATAGACTTAACACTTCAAATTTAAATTACCATTTCACAATTTAACAAAATTTCCAATTTATTTAATTAACTTAAACCTTTAATTAAAACCAAATTTCACATTTCCTAGTCAAGTTATATTTTAAAAGATCACTTTTAAACATTCATTTATTTAACCACTTAAATTCATAGAAAAATCAATAATACTTAATAATCACTTAAATTCAAATTTAATCAAATTATCATATTTACCATTTCCAAATAAAATTTAATATCCATTTTATTTATATAACTTAAATATCATTTTTAACCAAAATTCCAAATTTCCAACTTAAGTTATATTTCAAAAAATCCAGTTAAACCATTCATTAATTACATTTTTAACACATAGAAAAATCATAATTTCTTTAATTCAAAATATTTCAAAATCTGTTTAAATCAAATTTCATAAATTTATATTTTTAAAATACTTAAAAATATTCAAAACACTTTATAAAATAACCACGGGCCTGTACATAATTTTCTAACCTAGGTCAAGTGATACGGATATGTATCATTTCAATCCGCAGTTAAAAAAGAAAAATCCGGGTTCTATCATTTCAAACCCGCAATCCCAAGTTAAAATAATTTAAATAAAAATCGTTCAGGCCTATCATTTCAGCCCATAACGATTTTTCCCTATTCTAAAGTCCGTTCGGGTATGTATCATTTCAACCCATAGTGATTCTAATCTACAGGGAACTTGCAATGGTGATAACAGATATAAATAACAGAATAACATTAAATAATAGTAACATATGATATAATAAGTGTAATAACAGGTGTGAACATCATATGATAATAATATAAACATATATTACATGATGATATACATTACAGATTCAAATGGTGTCGGTTTATCAGTTATATAGGTACATATTGTCTGGTGAGAATAACTCACCTGTTTGTGCTGGAGATATCAAAACCAATGACACAATGGAACAAAAGCACGATGACAAGACTACGGACTTGAGTGGAGAGCAAAATCCAAAGCTACAACTCTTGTATTACAACCCAAAACATACATCAAAACAAACACAATTTCAACGCACTTGAAATGGAATAACTTTTAAACGAAAAGAGATTTGAATGTCAAATCTTTTGCCTTGCTTTCTCTATCCTTTTGCATGGCCTAGGGAATGTTTTGGTTCAGGTTTGGACATGGTTTGGGTCTGGTTTGGACCAAGGGATGCACGGCTACAAGCTAGAGATGATGGGGAAGTTACAACATAGGCATGTGAAGAGTTTTATGCAATATGGTGGAGTTTTGGTTCATCTTTGGCTCGGTCTACAAGGTCCTAGGCTTGGCCATGACTTGCTACAGGTCTGGACAGAGGAGATGGTGATGTGTAGTGGTGGTAGCAAGGTGGTGGTGGCGGGTAGAGGTGGTGTCCAAGGTGGTGGGCGAAGGTATGTTGCAACTAGTGGTGGCTATGCATTGTTTTAAGGGATTTGTGCAAGGTTTTGTGTGGTTTTTAGTCAAAAGGAGTGCATGGCCTGTCATGGTCAGAGGAGGAGGGGGTTTGGTCGTGGATGGTGTGGGGAAGGAAGTGATGGTGGTCGGTGGAGGAGATGGTGGAGGTGTTAGGCCAAGCAAAGCAAGAGAAACATGGCAAAAATCATTGAAAATGAAGAGAAAAGAAGAAAAAGGAGAGGCCATTACCTATTTTTGGATGAAGCCATGAGAAATGAGGAGCTAATTTGTTTTCACATGAAAAGATGAGAAACAAAAAGTGGCGGCTACACTAGGGTTTTAGATGGCTAGGGCAAAATTTGAGGAGTTAAAGAAAATGAAGGGTTTGGACAAAAAAAGGGCTTAAGTTTCAAAGTGTTTTACAACCTTTCATATTTCTTTTCTTTTTAATCTTTATATAAACAAAAATATTCAGAAAAATAATTTACAAACCGAAATCAATTATAAATATGGAAAAAACAAATAATAAATTTTGGAAAAATATAAAAAGAATGAAGAAAATTACTTAAAAATACCAAACAGTGTTCAAAAATTATAAATAAATCACTGTCAGTCTTGAAAAACTATACACTTCATTATAAAAATATTATGAATTGAAAATTTGAATTAAAATAATTTATTTATCATTTTCAAAATAAAATAGATAATTAAATTGGAGAAAATAGAAAAGGATTAAAGAAAAATGTTTAAAATTTACAAACAGGGCATGGAAATTTGCAAGAAAAATACTACTAACTCTGGAAAAATTCCTACCTTACTTTAAAAATATTTAAAAGCCAAAATATATTTTATATAACATAAATGTACAAATTAGAATAAAATATATCAAATAAAAATGTCATTTATATAATTTTAAAATAAAGAATATTGCTGAATAACCCAATATACACACAATATTGAAAATAGTATAACTTTTGCAATTTAAATCCGTTTGCAACGAAACGAAAAGCAGTATTCAAGTTATTAAATCTATTTTTATAATAAAAGATAAAATTCATAAATTTCAAACTTTTAAATTTTCAAGTTAAAAGTCGAAGTTTGACTATTTGACCAAAATTCACATTTTCTGGAAATATTAAATTTAGTCATATTTGGAATTCAAATCCACATACAAAATCAAATTTTTTTATATTTACAATAACAACATTTATTCTTTTCATAAATAAAGCTCTTAAATTTGGAAAAATCAAATTAAAATTAATTGTAAAATACAGGGTTGTTACACTCTCCCCCACTCAAAACTTTTCGTCCCCGAAAAGGAACGAGGTACGGCAAAGCACCTAAAAAGATAGAATGAATAGAATTAAGACAAGATGATAAGAATATTGGAATTACACCTGATAACTATTGTTATAATCAAGTTTAACAAGTTGGAGGTGATCAAATCAAGAACACAAACACGAAAAAGATCCTCTAGAGTCTGAATCACCCCTTTCACTTGACCGATGGTCTATGAATGGAAAAACAGTGTTCAGATCCAGATGAGTAACAAAGATTTCAAAGATTATAAAAAGATGTCTAAACAGACTGGTATAAGCAATAGCCTTCCCATTCTGTAACAAGATAAGAGAAATAAGGACAACCAAAAGATAGTTTGAAAAAAAAAACAAAATAAGATAATAAATGTGAAACAATAACGCTTTGAAATCATAACAAATTATAGATGTTTATCATTTGGAAATCATACTACTAAAATCATAACACTTTGGAAATGTAATTCTAAAAAAAAAACATAATACTTAGAAAATCATAACACCTTTTAAAATAATCATTATTTAAACCATTTTAATTCAAGGCCAAATAATATTCATTTTAAAGTTGTAACATTTCTAAGTTCATTCAATTATAAAACTTCCAAAACATTGTATTTTCAAAACAGCAGCACTTATAAAATGTTACAGTAGATATATTAATATTTCAAATCAATTTTATTCTAGAATATTCATTTGGATATTGTAACGACCCAGAATTTTGGACGATTCGCATCCATTATAAGTTTATAGGTAGACACTCATGCCGGAGTTGAATTGCTCAAAATACCGCGTTGTTAATTTAAATTTGGCAAAACTGAACATATACAGTAAATAAATAATCACAGATCACAGACACAGAGTATTAAGTGCAGCGGAAATAAAAGAGATAGTAGTTCATGAAGCTACTATATGAATATATAAAATACATCAGAGTTTACAACAGAAGAGTAATACAGTACATCAGAGTTAAACTAGATACAGCGGAAGAGTAACACGATACATTAGATACAAATCAGAATGCATCACTAGAATCATCAAATATCTAAAAGCTGGATAGATAGCTGGATCTCCAAGCGAAGCTCCAACTCCAAAGGTGAGTCTCGAAAGCTGAACTACTCAGTCTGACCCGAGCGTAAAGCAAAAACACAAGACACTCGAGTCAGGATTAACATTCTTATATTAATAAATCCAACTCAAGTGAAATAGCAATTGAAATACAAGTAACTCAAAGGATGTTTGGAATAACCATCCTTTAAGGATCCGTTAAACTATCTACTAGGTAGTAATGTACGCTAAGTAGATAATGTCTATCAGTAATATAAGAAGATATCAAAATAGCGTTAAGTCATGGCCCATTCCACCCTTAACACATTTTTATTCCCAAAAGCATATACAAGACCGTAGTTTCCCCAAAACCGGAAGTCACCAGAGGGCAATCCATATACTAAAGGTACAAATCAAAATCGTAGTGGTCGCGCATAGGATAATCAGTATGACAAGGTACATGAGGCGATACCAACTAGGATACTAGTAGTTGCCTGATCCGGACTGATGTTGGGCATAGCAGCTACTACCCCAACACCGCGAAACAACACTCCCATAATCGAGGGGTGCACCCAAATCGAATCACATAAGTAATAGATAAGGAATCGAAGAAGTGTGTCCGCTAGAGATGGCGATCCTCAATGGCCCGGCGCGGCTCCTGTTTTAGTCATGTCAGGGGTCATCCAAAATCGTTCTCTTTCTTCAGTCAACGCGTTCACCAAACCATCCACTTCATTCTGGATCAACACTCCGCGTATAGTTATTAAAGTGGTTTTCGATTTAGATAGAGAGTATATCCATAACCGATTCCGGTTTCTTTAATAACTTTCGTAATTATTACACCGATTGGTCGTTTAATATATTTCAAAAACCAAATCAATTTCAATTTCAATTTCAATTCGTAAATCAACATTTCATTTGTCTTTCAAAACCAATTTCCAATATTTACGTTTCAAAACTTCCAAATTCACAATTTCAAAATCTTATAATTCAATTGCAATTTCTATTTAAAACAATTCAAATATTGATTCAAATTCGTATATAAGTTTCATTTCGAAATCATTTAAATAAAATTTATTTAACATTTAAATCAATTTAAACTTATTTATCGATTTCATTCAATATTCGTTAAGTTACTTTATCATTCAAAACAATTTCTATTAAATTTCCAATTCATTAAATCCATTATTTAAATTCAACTTCATTATATCAAACTTACAAATTAAATTAAATTAAATTCATCAACTCAAATTATTTACATTTCAAGCCTTACATTAATTCCAAAATATCACATTTTCATTTCTTGTTAAAGAAATTCAATTTCACTATTTACTTTCTTAAATAATTTTCCAAAACCTAATTAATAAAGAAAACTCAATTTCAATTATTTACGAAGTAAAATTCACTTATTCTAAAGTTCAATTTCTCTTATTAAATAACTCAATTCAATTTAAACATTAAATAATTCAATCTTATTTAAGTATTAAATAATTCAAAACTTAATTATTAAATAATTTCAAAGTTAATAATTTCAAACTTAATTATAATTTCAAACTTAATTATTAAATCATTTCAAAGTTAATGATTTCAAACTTAATTATCAAATCATTCCTTTCATTTCTCAAATTAAACAATATTCTTTCATCAATTACATCGTTAATATTTTGTTTCAGGTTATTAAATATTAACATTTTCCTTTCATTAAAAATTCAAATTTCAACTTCATTTCAAAATCATATTATTGATTCAAATAAGATCTTCGTTTTATTTTTAAATCAAATTATTGACCAATCGGGTTTTATTTAATTTTCTCTCCTAGGTCAAAGTTCAATTTGGGTATTTATCATTTCAACCCGATTCCAATTCAATTCAAAATCAAAACATACAAAGGGAACTTGCAGTGTGATAAATGGGATGGTGTCAAAGTAAATAAACAAGCAATAACGACAATCAATAACAATCCAATAATCAATTCAAATAATCCCGAAATAACCGTATTAATTCGTATTGTTATTTGTACGAATTAATATACTTATTTCTAGAATCTACACTATCATTTCATGTAGATTAAAGATTATTAGATTACGGTTCTTCACTTGTCATATATTTACAATTTCATACATCATCAATTTAAACAACATACAATTCAATGGTTCAAGGTATAGTTAACACTATTCTACGTGTCAATTTATTTAACATTTAAAGGGGTCATACTATACAAATGTCAGTTAATCAAATTTAACATTTAATTATCCTATATCAAGTTCAATTTCATATTGTTTATCATTTTAACATCAACAATTTAACGTCCAATATAAACATCAACAATCAATCAGTTATCAGCCAAACTGTATTATCATCGCATAAATAATTAACAGATAATGGTGTCAGATGTCACAGGTGAACTGATACAGGTAATAGCATATATAAACAGTGTAATTAACTAACAGTTGCATATTTCAATTGTCGTTTCAATTGAAATCAAATTTAATAAATAAAAGAACGTTAATCGTGAGTGATTGCTCACCTTTTGAGGCTAAAGAGAACAGGAGATGGCACAGATACGCACTGACACGGATACTGAAATTGAATCCAAGCAAAGCAAAATCGGCACGAAGGCGACGGTCAAAGTTGATCGGCACGAATTGATTATAACGGATCAG
The DNA here is from genome assembly GCA_030737815.1 of Allium fistulosum. NCBI lineage: Eukaryota > Viridiplantae > Streptophyta > Magnoliopsida > Asparagales > Amaryllidaceae > Allium > Allium fistulosum. The sequence continues at coordinate 967,289,575 of CM060908.1, read as the reverse complement.
ATCAGAACTGGAACGATGAAAATAAACGGTATAAGCGAACTTATATAACCGTATATAACTATATATACATAAAGTCATACTCAAAATTTCAAATATATACTAAATTAAATATATATTTATGTATTTTAAAATCCATTTTTTTTTCACAAACTTAAATAATAAAGTCAACATATGAAGAAATAAATTATATGCTATATTTAAAACAATATCTAACAAAACCCAATGTTAACATACCAGATTAACTATAGGCATTTCAAAATCATCGTTTAACTCAAACCCATATATTAAAATCCAACATATATACATACATACTATATTTACAACCAATACATATGCATTATACTCATTTCAACCGTAACTTGTCATGTTAATATTAAAGCACCGCACTTCTACTACAACATTCAACATTGAAATTTATTAAACATAAAATACTGTTTCATATTAACTATCAGGCCGACTAAAGTAAAATATATAAAATCTATATAATAAATAAACTAACATAATATTTCCCAGCAACAGGATCTGTACTAGTTGTAAACAAATATATATAACTTATGTAATGAACACTGCAGACTTATGAAATACAGTAACCAAGATATATATATAACACTGTATCTTAATAGTAGACTTATAAAAATTTACATATGCTCATATAAATTAATATACTATAAATCTATATAAACCGTAAAAGTCCACATGCCTATATATTTTAAATGTATATATATACATATATACTAACACTCAGCAAGTCATAAAATCTCACAGAGCTCACCTATACCACAACCGATTTTTATAACATGCCCAAAAACTTAAAATATAAGAATGCGTAATAACATAATAGTTATAAGATATATATATTATAGTTTCTATAAAGCAACTACACTGGCTTAAACATACTATGGAAATTTTACTTTTAGGTACACACGCCTATATATAAAGCTTACTTCATTTCAATATTTATGAGCTGACATATATATATTTATGTTCCATATTTTTATATTTATATAAAGCTTGTACAACCCAATAATAAAAACTGTTATAAACTTTTATACTAAATCCATACTAACATCTATTTAATATGAAAAATAAAGAAGAATGTATAACTGACATAGATTAGCATAGACATACATAGACAACTTAATCAATACAATAAAAACAATATATAACAACACTTACCGAAAGTTTATATACATATACAAGAATATATATACACGCATGAACAAGTGAAGCCACATACTCGAGCTAGGAGAACGGAAAAGGGAAGGGATGAGACCGAAGCAAGCTAGAAGAAGAAAAAGGTGGAGAGTGGGTTTCGGGTCATGCGAGCATGGGCGGAGGAGCATGTAGGCGAGGCCGGTGATGGGTTCAAGCATGGAGCAGTAGGGTGGGTTTTCAGGCAATGGAGTGTTCGAATGGATGGGTTGCGTGCTGTGATGGTGGGTCGCGGTTGACGAGGGCTGCTCGGTCGTTGGACGGTGGAGCTTGGAGGTTGCTTCGGGCGTGGCTCGCCGCGTGGTGATGTTTCGGTTGAGGGAAGAGGTGGCAAGTGGGCGGCGCGGTTATGCGGGTGGAGCAACGTGGGTTGCGGGCTGTACAAAGGCGGAGGTGGTTGTGCTTTGCCGTGGATGGAGGGTAAGGTCGCGGGTAGGCTGCTAGGCGTGTGGTGGTGCTTGGCGTGATGGATGTAGGTCATCTTCATGCGAGAGGGAAAGGGAAGGAGTTGAAAAATGAGGGTAGATGAGGAGGATAGCCATGAAAGAAGAGTTTGCATTTAGAATTAGAAAGAAGAATAAAAAGGTGAGAGAGGAAGAGGCACGTACAGGCTGTTGATATAAATATATATCTCAACTTTTCTTCAACGTATTGCATTGGGAAAAGAAATGGATCAGAAGAATTTGAAGTATTGGATAGCCAAACGTCAGTAAATAAGTTATGTGAATTCCAAAGAGCTAGAGACCATTGGTTACGGGGGAAACAAATGGTCAAGAAAACCAAAAAGACGTGAATCAGGTACCGATACGGCGAACGGTTTCATCGTTTCCGTCGCGAATCGAACACCTAAACAAAGAAGTGAATACTCTATAGTGACCAGCGCGATGAGACGGTTAGAACGGTATAAAGATATCCATGGTATGTTTTGAATTATAAAAATTCAAATTTTTCTACCGGTGGAAAATGCAAGAAAAACGCTGAAAAATAAGATCGACGGAGCCAAAGATGTCCGAATTTGGAAAAACGACAAACTGACATCTTGCTCAGAAGATGGTTTAGAATTTTTCTATGTAAAAATATTTAGGTTTCGAAAACATTTTATTTTCATTACTTTTTAACTGATTGAATTGAAGTGAATTTACGCGCGAAATAAATTTCCATATTTTCGGACAAAAATTTACCAGTTGCTATGTTTAACTAGACGTATTCCAAATATTAAATTTTTATTTCAAAATTTTATCGTTTAAATTTTCACAAAATTTCAACTAATTACGTTATTAAAACGGTTGAAATTTACGGGTCGTTACACTCTCCCCCACTCAAAACTTTTCGTCCCCGAAAAGAAACGAGGTAGGAGAATAGAAACAACCAGAAAGAAAAACAGATTTGAAATATAAAATAACAATTAATTTAAACCATATAAATTCAAATTTAAATTAATTGATATTCAATAATTGATTTAATCCATTTGATTTTACTAAAATTAATCTCAACTATTTCTAAATTCATTATCTTATTATCCAATTATCCTCAATCTAAAATTTCTAAAACCAATTTAAATTCTTCTTTATTCCAAATTATTGTTAAATTTATTCTACTTAACATATCTAATCACGTATATTTAACCCATATAAATTAATTTAAACCATAAAAGTTTCGATTTAAATTAATGTATATTTACTAATTGCTTTTAAATTCAAGGTATTTTCATAAGTTGATCAAATTTCAATTTATTAATTCTTTCAAAACAATTTATTAATTCTTTTCAAAAAAAATTTATTTCATTATTAACTAAGTTTACTTATTATCCTATCTAACTCTATTAACATCTTTATAATCAAAATTTAGTGTATAACATTTATTATAAACACACGAATTTATTTATAAATTCAATTTATCTTAGATATTATCCAATTACATATTCAACTTCTGAATGATTTAGGTAAGTTGTATTAGAATGCAGTTGAACAATATACAAATAAGATTTTCCCAATTCAATTATTCAAGTTTAAATATTTATTCCAAATTTTGGTTTTATTAATAATTAAAATCATCCTTTAATAACCTTTAAGAATTAGATTTCCGATTAACTTTAAACAATTTAGAGAGATATATAATATATATTTATATCGAATCAGATTAAATTTTAAAATAAGATTCCTATATATATATAAAATCAAATTATACTGAAGAAATTCAAATCAAAATATTTTTTTCAAAACAAACCGTAGCACAGCTACAGAATAGTATCTCCACTTCGAAACTCGAAAATGAACGTCGATGATGCGGCCGCCATCACCGAAATTATTTTCCAGCGACAAAGAGAAGAGCACTGATTTCAACATTTAAAATTCTTTGAAAACGATTTCTATTCGAAAATACTTTCAATAATGTACATTAAAATTTTAAAACCAAAGTTCGAAATCACCGGAAACTAATAAATTCTCAAATTTCTGAATTAAATTCATTTCAAATTCCAAATCAATTTATAAACCGTATTTATAAATTTATTTAGAACAATAAATGATAATCAAATATTATCATTTCAACCAAACAATTTAATTTCCCTATTAAATTCCAGAAAATTTTTACTTATATTTTCGCAATATAATCAAACAAATTTATTTCATTTTCCAAATTTGGAAATAATATTGTGTCAGTTTGCTCTGTTCAAGTGTTTTGGAAATCCTATCGATAGCGTTGATCAGACGAATCGATCGGAAACCCAAATCAACATCAACAACTCAAACAACACAATATATTTTAAAACATTTAAAAAAAAAATTAATTTACAAATCACTTCCTCGCTCGACTATACAAGAATAGATTTCAAAGCAAAGATAGAGACTCAAATTTGATGGACTCAAATCAAAGAGAATTCTGATTCGAAGACAAATTCGAAAGAAAAGATAAGATGATTCAATAATAGAATCGGGAGATGGGTAAGTTTATTTAATTCACGGGCAACCTTAACCTGGTCGTCCGTAACTTCAAGAATAAGATCGATGCTGAATTCCGAGGTAAATCAACACTCGATCTCAAGAAATAGAATTCAGGTATAGCAGGAGATAGATAGCATCGTAAACCGAGGATACAGAAATCTCCGGTGAATCGATGCCTATTATAAAGGAGTTTTACTACTTTACGAATCATTCGAAGATTGGCGAGACCGCCGACCTATTATAGATAACATTCAGAATGGAGTTATGGGGTGCTCCAGAATTGAAAGAAGATGAATAGTGAAAGACGCGAAATGAATTTCAGAACCGAGGGGAACGTTCCAAAATTCAAAGGAATTGAGTCAAAGGAAGAGATTGAAACTCGAATGAGAGTGATTCTGTAAATACATTTACCCTATATGTTAAGTTTTGCCTAGAGCTACCAAAGCTCTGATACCAACTGTAACGACCCAGAATTTTGGACCATTCGCATCCATTATAAGTGTATAGGTAGACACTCATGCCGGAGTTGAATTGCTCAAAATACCGCGTTGTTAATTTAAATTTGGCAAAACTGAACATATACAGTAAATAAATAATCACAGATCACAGACACAGAGTATTAAGTGCAGCGGAAATAAAAGAGATAGTAGTTCATGAAGCTACTATATGAATATATAAAATACATCAGAGTTTACAACAGAAGAGTAATACAGTACATCAGAGTTAAACTAGATATAGCGGAAGAGTAACACGATACATTAGATACAAATCAGAATGCATCACTGGAATCATCGAATATCTGAAAGCTGGATAGATAGCTGGATCTCCAAGCGAAGCTCCAACTCCAAAGGTGAGTCTCGAAAGCTGAACTACTCAGTCTGACCCGAGCGTAAAGCAAAAACACAAGACACTCGAGTCAGGATTAACATTCTTATATTAATAAATCCAACTCAAGTGAAATAGCAATTGAAATACAAGTAACTCAAAGGATGTTTGGAATAACCATCCTTTAAGGATCCGTTAAACTATCTACTAGGTAGTAATGTACGCTAAGTAGATAATGTCTATCAGTAATATAAGAAGATATCAAAATAGCGTTAAGTCATGGCCCATTCCACCCTTAACACATTTTTATTCCCAAAAGCATATACAAGACCGTAGTTTCCCCAAAACCGGAAGTCACCAGAGGGCAATCCATATACTAAAGGTACAAATCAAAATCGTAGTGGTCGCGCATAGGATAATCAGTATGACAAGGTACATGAGGCGATACCAACTAGGATACTAGTAGTTGCCTGATCCGGACTGATGTTGGGCATAGCAGCTACTACCCCAACACCGCGAAACAACACTCCCATAATCGAGGGGTGCACCCAAATCGAATCACATAAGTAATAGATAAGGAATCGAAGAAGTGTGTCCGCTAGAGATGGCGATCCTCAATGGCCCGGCGCGGCTCCTGTTTTAGTCATGTCAGGGGTCATCCAAAATCGTTCTCTTTCTTCAGTCAACGCGTTCACCAAACCATCCACTTCATTCTGGATCAACACTCCGCGTATAGTTATTAAAGTGGTTTTCGATTTAGATAGAGAGTATATCCATAACCGATTCCGGTTTCTTTAATAACTTTCGTAATTATTACACCGATTGGTCGTTTAATATATTTCAAAAACCAAATCAATTTCAATTTCAATTTCAATTCGTAAATCAACATTTCATTTGTCTTTCAAAACCAATTTCCAATATTTACGTTTCAAAACTTCCAAATTCACAATTTCAAAATCTTATAATTCAATTTCAATTTCTATTTAAAACAATTCAAATATTGATTCAAATTCGTATATAAGTTTCATTTCGAAATCATTTAAATAAATTTTATTTAACATTTAAATCAATTTAAACTCATTTATCGATTTCATTCAATATTCGTTAAGTTACTTTATCATTCAAAACAATTTCTATTAAATTTCCAATTCATTAAATCCATTATTTAAATTCAACTTCATTATATCAAACTTACAAATTGAATTAAATTAAATTCATCAACTCAAATTATTTACATTTCAAGCCTTACATTAATTCCGAAATATCACATTTTCATTTCTTGTTAAAGAAATTCAATTTCACTATTTACTTTCTTAAATAATTTTCCAAAACTTAATTAATAAAGAAAACACAATTTCAATTATTTACGAAGTAAAATTCACTTATTCTAAAGTTCAATTTCTCTTATTAAATAATTCAATTCAATTTAATCATTAAATAATTCAATCTTATTTAAGTATTAAATAATTCAAAACTTAATTATTAAATAATTTCAAAGTTAATAATTTCAAACTTAATTATAATTTCAAACTTAATTATTAAATCATTTCAAAGTTAATGATTTCAAACTTAATTATCAAATCATTCCTTTCATTTCTCAAATTAAACAATATTCTTTCATCAATTACATCGTTAATATTTTGTTTCAGGTTATTAAATATTAACATTTTCCTTTCATTAAAAATTCAAATTTCAACTTCATTTCAAAATCATATTATTGATTCAAATAAGATCTTCGTTTTATTTTTAAATCAAATTATTGACCAATCGGGTTTTATTTAATTTTCTCTCCTAGGTCAAAGTTCAATTTGGGTATTTATCATTTCAACCCGATTCCAATTCAATTCAAAATCAAAACATACAAAGGGAACTTGCAGTGTGATAAATGGGATGGTGTCAAAGTAAATAAACAAGCAATAACGACAATCAATAACAATCCAATAATCAATTCAAATAATCCCGAAATAACCGTATTAATTCGTATTGTTATTTGTACGAATTAATATACTTATTTCTAGAATCTACACTATCATTTCATGTAGATTAAAGATTATTACATTACGGTTCTTCACTTGTCATATATTTACAATTTCATACATCATCAATTTAAACAACATACAATTCAATGGTTCAAGGTATAGTTAACACTATTCTACGTGTCAATTTATTTAACATTTAAAGGGGTCATACTATACAAATGTCAGTTAATCAAATTTAACATTTAATTATCCTATATCAAGTTCAATTTCATACTGTTTATCATTTTAACATCAACAATTTAACATCCAATATAAACATCAACAATCAATCAGTTATCAGCCAAACTGTATTATCATCGCATAAATAATTAACAGATAATGGTGTCAGATGTCACAGGTGAACTGATACAGGTAATAGCATATATAAACAGTGTAATTAACTAACAGTTGCATATTTCAATTGTCGTTTCAATTGAAATCAAATTTAATAAATAAAAGAACGTTAATCGTGAGTGATTGCTCACCTTTTGAGGCTAAAGAGAACAGGAGATGGCACAGATACGCACTGACACGGATACTGAAATTGAATCCAAGCAAAGCAAAATCGGCACGAAGGCGACGGTCAAAGTTGATCGGCACGAATTGATTATAACGGATCAGATCAGAACTGGAACGATGAAAATAAACGGTATAAGCGAACTTATATAACCGTATATAACTATATATACATAAAGTCATACTCAAAATTTCAAATATATACTAAATTAAATATATATTTATGTATTTTAAAATCCATTTTTTTTTCACAAACTTAAATACTAAAGTCAACATATGAAGAAATAAATTATATGCTATATTTAAAACAATATCTAACAAAACCCAATGTTAACATACCAGATTAATTATAGGCATTTCAAAATCATCGTTTAACTCAAACCCATATATTAAAATCCAACATATATACATACATACTATATTTACAACCAATACATATGCATTATACTCATTTCAACCGTAACTTGTCATGTTAATATTAAAGTACCGCACTTCTACTACAACATTCAACATTGAAATTTATTAAACATAAAATACTGTTTCATATTAACTATCAGGCCGACTAAAGTAAAATATATAAAATCTATATAATAAATAAACTAACATAATATTTCCCAGCAACAGGATCTGTACTAGTTGTAAACAAATATATATAACTTATGTAATGAACACTGCAGACTTATGAAATACAGTAACCAAGATATATATATAACACTGTATCTTAATAGTAGACTTATAAAAATTTACATATGCTCATATAAATTAATATACTATAAATCTATATAAACCGTAAAAGTCCACATGCCTATATATTTTAAATGTATATATATACATATATACTAACACTCAGCAAGTCATAAAATCTCACAGAGCTCACCTATACCACAACCGATTTTTATAACATGCCCAAAAACTTAAAATATAAGAATGCGTAATAACATAATAGTTATAAGATATATATATTATAGTTTCTATAAAGCAACTACACTGGCTTAAACATACTATGGAAATTTTACTTTTAGGTACACACGCCTATATATAAAGCTTACTTCATTTCAATATTTATGAGCTGACATATATATATTTATGTTCCATATTTTTATATTTACATAAAGCTTGTACAACCCAATAATAAAAACTGTTATAAACTTTTATACTAAATCCATACTAACATCTATTTAATATGAAAAATAAAGAAGAATGTATAACTGACATAGATTAGCATAGACATACATAAACACCTTAATCTATACAATAAAAACAATATATAACAACACTTATCGAAAGTTTATATACATATACAAGAATATATATACACGCATGAACAAGTGAAGCCACATACTCGAGCTAGGAGAACGGAAAAGGGAAGGGATGAGACCGAAGCAAGCTAGAAGAAGAAAAAGGTGGAGAGTGGGTTTCGGGTCATGCGAGCGTGGGCGGAGGAGCATGTAGGCGAGGCCGGTGATGGGTTCAAGCGTGGAGCAGTAGGGTGGGTTTTCAGGCAATGGAGTGTTCGAATGGATGGGTTGCGTGCTGTGATGGTGGGTCGCGGTTGACGAGGGCTGCTCGGTCGTTGGACGGTGGAGCTTGGAGGTTGCTTCGGGCGTGGCTCGCCGCGTGGTGATGTTTCGGTTGAGGGAAGAGGTGGCAAGTGGGCGGCGCGGTTATGCGGGTGGAGCAACGTGGGTTGCGGGCTGTACAAAGGCGGAGGTGGTTGTGCTTTGCCGTGGATGGAGGGTAAGGTCGCGGGTAGGCTGCTAGGCGTGTGGTGGTGCTTGGCGTGATGGATGTAGGTCATCTTCATGCGAGAGGGAAAGGGAAGGAGTTGAAAAATGAAGGTAGATGAGGAGGATAGCCATGAAAGAAGAGTTTGCATTTAGAATTAGAAAGAAGAATAAAAAGGTGAGAGAGGAAGAGGCACGTACAGGCTGTTGATATAAATATATATCTCAACTTTTCTTCAACGTATTGCATTGGGAAAAGAAATGGATCAGAAGAATTTGAAGTATTGGATAGCCAAACGTCAGTAAATAAGTTATGTGAATTCCAAAGAGCTAGAGACCATTGGTTACGGGGGAAACAAATGGTCAAGAAAACCAAAAAGACGTGAATCAGGTACCGATACGGCGAACGGTTTCATCGTTTCCGCCGCGAATCGAACACCTAAACAAAGAAGTGAATACTCTATAGTGACCAGCGCGATGAGACGGTTAGAACGGTATAAAGATATCCATGGTATGTTTTGAATTATAAAAATTCAAATTTTTCTACCGGTGGAAAATGCAAGAAAAACGCTGAAAAATAAGATCGACGGAGCCAAAGATGTCCGAATTTGGAAAAACGACAAACTGACATCTTGCTCAGAAGATGGTTTAGAAGTTTTCTATGTAAAAATATTTAGGTTTCGAAAACATTTTATTTTCATTACTTTTTAACTGATTGAATTGAAGTGAATTTACGCGCGAAATAAATTTCCATATTTTCGGACGAAAATTTACCAGTTGCTATGTTTAAGTAGACGTATTCCAAATATTAAATTTTTATTTCAAAATTTTATCGTTTAAATTTTCACAAAATTTCAACTAATTACGTTATTAAAACGGTTGAAATTTACGGGTCGTTACAGATATCATTTAACTTATGACTTATTAAAACAAACTTTTATGAATGGAATATCCAAATTAAACTATACTTCGTTTATTAAGTCAAAAGCTCACTATTATACTTAGCTCCTCATTTAACAAATACTTTGACTGGGTAATGCTGTCAACTAGCGCGGAGAATAAGGCTGTTGAGGAGCGACCATCCATGTAACTTCTTTGTGCGAGCGCCGATATGTCAGATAGTATAGAATGCATATCATTTAAGGAGGAAATCCGACATACCGATACAAACTCAAAGCTATCACACGGTGGCTATATTTAATCTTCGGAAACAAATATAGAAATAAACGTGACACAAATCAGTCACAGACAATTCATATCACAAAGGCGGAAAAAGATATGAATAAATATACAACACATGAAAGTGTACATCAGAGTAGTGGTCAAATAAGATCCACAATAACACAAAAGAATAGATACAAGTGCTAACCAAAAGAATATGTATACATCAAGGAGTCTACTCTCAAATGTATACAAACAAAAACTACTAAACTAGAGTAGTTAGCCAAAAGTCAGAAGATGGCTCCAGATAAGAAGTCATGAGGAAGCACCTGTAAATCTCAGTCTGACCCGAGTATTATTTAAGAAGAAAATAATAAACGGATCAGTCTAGCTATAAATATCAGATAAAGTGATATAGAATAAGAGGTATGAAAAAAACGTATCATAACCATAATACCATACTGTGATAAGTACGTGATTGAAAATCAACAAGAGATTAATCAATATCACAAGAATCTTCTCAAAGATTAAAAAGAATGTCATATTCTCTATTTAATTCACCAAGCCACAATAAATGACATACATATCAATGCCCATCGTAAATGCTGGTGAAACATAAATTCCAGAAATCAATACCCAGAAATCAAATAATCCGAAGCAACGACGTCGTACAGCGTAACGTCCGATGATCCAGAGACAAAAATAAATAGGAACAACGACGTCGTACAGCGTAACGTCCGATGAACCAAAGCACAAATAAAAGGAACAACGATGTCGTACAGCGTAACATCCGGTGAACCAAAGCATAGGAAAATGGAACAACGACGTCGTACAGCGTAACGTCCGATGAACCAAAACACAATAAAAAAGAAAAGGAACAACGATGTCGTACAGCGTAACATCCGATGAACCAACACGTAGCGAAATGGAACAACGACGTCGTACAGCGTAACGTCCGATGAACCAAATCACCATAAAAAGAAAAGGAACAACGATGTCGTACAGCGTAACATCCGATGAACCAACACGTAGCGAAATGGAACAACGACGTCGTACAGCGTAACGTCCGATGAACCAAATCACCATAAAAAGAAAAGGAACAACGACGTCGTACAGCGTAACGTCCGATGAACCAAAACACCATAAAAAGAAAAGGAACAACGATGTCGTACAGCGTAACATCCGATGAACCAACACGTAGCGAAATGGAACAACGGCGTCGTACAGCGTAACGTCCGATGAACCAAATCACCATAAAAAGAAAAGGAACAACGACGTCGTACAGCGTAACGTCCGATGAACCAAAACACAGTAAAATGGAACAACGACGTCGTACAGCGTAACGTCCGATGAACCAAATCACCATAAAAAGAAAAGGAACAACGACGTCGTACAGCGTAACGTCCGATGAACCAAAACACCATAAAAAGAAAAGGAACAACGATGTCGTACAGCGTAACATCCGATGAACCAACACGTAGCGAAATGGAACAACGGCGTCGTACAGCGTAACGTCCGATGAACCAAATCACCATAAAAAGAAAAGGAACAACGACGTCGTACAGCGTAACGTCCGATGAACCAAAACACAGTAAAATGGAACAACGACGTCGTACAGCGTAACGTCCGATGAACCAAATCATGATAAACGGAACAACGACGTCGTACAGCGTAACGTCCGATGGACCGAATTAAAGAGACATCGCACATTGCTAGTCTAAATCACAAGAATGATCGTCATGATCATAAGGAAGTGTCAATTACACCAAGCTAGTAAATATATGAGTTTAGCTTCATGTCCCATAACCACTTGCTTAACTTAAATATTTACGAACAAGCTGTAAATCTTCACTAGGAAATTGTCACGAAAAGGGTTCAATCGAACAAGTCCAAGAGCTAACCGACGAAGTGAACGCAAGCGTTTCATACCACTCGTTTTACTAAGTCGTTTAAGTCGATTTCTCATTCGAGTGAAGTAAAGGCTTATATATATTAGTAGATTGGAAATTGGTTTGAGAAAACGAACTTTTGATATTAAAAATAGTGTTGAAATCGATTTGATGAAAGAGTTTTGATATTTACTACTAGTATTAAAACCTTCATATCTTTAAAGTGACAAGTCATAAAACGATTGTTGGAACAATCTATCACAAAAATTCACATTCGGAGACGTGAATAAAATCCAAGGAAATCAGCTCAAAATGCATCAAAGTGGAAGTTCTGATGAATGCTTTTCAGATAAGATTGCCTACGCAGAGTAATACGGGGAGTAAAACGGTACGACTTAGTGAAGACAAGCGACCTAAGTTTAAAAAGGTGGGCGACTTAACAAAGTGGCCGATAATAAATGATAACAACAAAAAGGGAATCAACCCGACTTGATTAGAGTTGGATATTCAAGCTAAAAAGGCAAATAGGCAAAACACAGCAGATTCAGACGTCTGAGATCAAGAATTCAGACGTCTGAATCTGGAAAATAAACTATTTTCCAGAACAGAATTCAGACGTCTGAATCCTAGACTTCAGACGTCTAAAATAGGCACTTTTTAGCCTATTCCTTTTCTGGTTCAAAACGAACCAATTTAGACGTCTGAAATTTTGATTCAGACGTCTGAATGCTGGGAGAAGAAAATTCCCAGTATTCCATTCAGACGTCTGAACCATACGTTTCAGACGTCTGAAACTGTTATTCAGGGCATTCCCTGAACCTAGGCCAAAAAATGGCCAAACGACATCGATAACAATCGGTCGAGCAACAACGATTGAGGAATTGCACAAGGATAAGTGTCAGGAATTCATACCTAACAATCGAAGATAATTATTGACTTAGATGTGAGATAAAAATCTCACCTTTTCACAAAAACAATGAAGAAGGAGCTTGAAAGCAAAGGGAGAATCAACCACTCTTCAACACAACCCAATTGAGCTTGAATCTATGCTCAAAAAGAAGAACATTCCTAAAGTTAGGTTTAGGATTTCTGAAATTGAAAGGAGAACGGGTTGGAGAAGACGAAGGAGATGCTTACCAATGGGTTCTCTTAGAATTTGGAGCTAGAACTTGATTTGAAGATGAAACTAGGGTTTGGGAGTTTTAATTTCCCATCTCTCCCACCATTTTTGCTTTAGAACTGAGCAAGAAGAGGAAGTGAGAGTGAATGGGGAGGGATGATTCAGTTTGGGGTTTAAGTTGGCAAAGGGGCTGAACCCAAAACCAAACCCAAAGTGCAAATGGTCAAATTTTTGACTAGCTCCAAACATATCGAAGCTTACACTCAAAAAGATCGCAAACGACATTTTGAACTCAATGGAGGTGGTCTCGAGTCCTAATTCGACTGTTTGCAAAAAGTAGCTTTTCGGACTAAAATCCGACTAACGATGAAATATTTAAATAAAATATTTAAATATAAAATCGACAAATATGCGGGTTGTTACAAATAACCTAACACTTTATTTAAAATACCCATTTCATAAATAGATATTCCTTTAATAAGTTACACTTAAAATTTCCATTTGAAAACCAAATTCTCAATTATCAAGTTTTAGTGATGTTCCATTTAAATCATAATTATTCATTTTTCAAGACATATCAATTTCATAAATAAAATATTTATCATAGCAAATATAAAAATCAAATTTCTTTACACATTTATTCATTTAGACATCAATTAAACTATGATTTCAAGTTAAATAAACTTTATTAGAAAATGTCTATTTCAAATGTATTTTATTTTATCTATTCAAAGATCATTATTTATTATACAACATACTCATTTTAGGAAATAACCTTTATTAAAATTCCTAGCTTAGATTTAAGGTTCCATATTAAATCAAATTTGAATTTTAAGTTATTTAAACAAAAAATGTTTAAATTCCTTTTTCACTATTTACCTCTGTTAATCTTTTATAACTAAAATTTAAGTGTATAACATTTATCATAACCACTCAAATTTTATTTATAAAATCCTTTCTATATTGTATATTATCCAATTACATTGTTAACTTCTAAAAAAAATTTAAGGTAAGTTATATTTGAATGCAATTGTATTATACAAATAAAACTTTCCAATTCAATTATCTCAAGTTTGAATCATTTATTCAAAAATTTTAATTTTTCTTTTTATAACTGAAATTATTCTTTAAGATGAAATTTAAGAATTAATTTTCCGGTTTCCATCAAACCAGTTAGAGATAAATAAATATATGTACATAATATGTCAAATCAATTTAAATCATATATCTATATATATTATAAATCAAATCATATTTAGAAATTCAAATAAATTAAATCTTTCAAAACAAAGCTGTAGTAAGACTACAGAACGGTCTCTTCAGTTCAAAACTCGAAAATGAACGTCGATGATGCTGCAGTCATCACCGAAATTATTTTCCAGCGACAAAGAGAAGAGCACTTAATTTTTAAACTTTAAAATCCTTTAGAGACAAATTTTTTATTCAAAAATACTTTAAATTATATCCTTTTAAAAATTTTAAACACAAGGTTTGAAATCCATCGGAAACTTGAATTCTCAAATTCTTGATTCAAATTCATTTCAGTTCCCAAATCAATTTATAAACAACTATTTATAAATTCATTTGTAGAACAATAAATGATAAATCAAGTATTATCATTTCAAATTATCAATTTAAATCAATTTATTAAGTTCCATAAATTTACTTATATATCAAAATTTTATTTCATTAACCAAATTTAAAATAATATCGTGTCAGTTTGTTCTGTTAAAGTGTTTTAGAAATCCTATCGATAGCGTTGATCAGACGAATCGATCGGAAATCCAAATCAACATCAACAACTCAAACAACACCATATATAAAACAAAACATAGATTTACAAGTTCAATTCAAAATGTTTGGAGATAGTTTAGAAACAAAAGACAAGATGGTTAAACAGAGTAGAGAGATGGGTAAGCTTAGATAAATCGCGGACAACCTTAACCGGGTCAACCGTGACTTAAAAAATAAGATCGATGTGGATTTTTCTGGGATAAAACTACGTTCGATCTCAAGAGATAGAGTTTGGAATAATAAAAGATATTAGCATCTAAACCAAGGATAAATAAAAATCTCTGGTGAATCGATGCTGACTGTAAAGGATTTTCACCCTTTTACAAGAAAATTAGAATATTGGCGAGACCGCCAATTCACTATAAAGATCATTCGAAGTGGAGTCATGGGATACTCTAGAATCAAAAGATGATGAATAGTGAGGGACACGAATGAATTTTGGAACCGCAGGAAACGTTCCAAAGTTCAAAGGAAATCGAATCAAAAGGAAGAGATTCAAACTCGAACGAAAGTGATTCTGTAAATAAATTTACCATACATTCTAAGTTTTGCCTCAAAGCCAAAGCTCTGATACCAACTGTAACGACCCGATATTTTCAACCATTCGCATCCATTATAAGTGTATAGGTAGACACTCATGCCGGAGTTGAATTGCTCAAAATACCGCGTTGTAATTAAAATTTGTCAAATCTCAGAATATACAGTAAATAAATATAATCGCAGATCACAGACACAGAGTAAAATAATGCAGCGGAAGTAAAAGAAATAGTAGTTCATGAAGCTACTATGAAAATATATCAGAGTTACATAAGATACAACATAAGAAATAAAGTACATCAGAAATCTCAATACAATAACCAAGTACAGGCTGAATAGAACAACGGAACCGAAGTTGATAGAACAAGACTAGCAAATAATCTCCAGCGATTCAAATCTCCAGAAGGTGGAAATCCAAATCTGTGAATACTCAGGCTGACCCGAGCGTAAAGCAAAACACAAAACACTCGAGTCAGGACAATATATACTTATATAATGTAAACCAACTCAAGTGAACTGTAATAAAGGTACAAGTAACTTAGAAGATGCTTGGGACCGCCCATCCTCTAAGGATCCGTTAAAATATCTACTATGTAGTAATATTCGCTATTATAATAATGTCTAATAAGTAAAGTATAATCATATAGAAAATAGCATTAAGGGGATGGAGAACCTTAACGCGGTCGGATCTTAAAATCATAATCGTAGTAAAGCTCGATATGGTAGGTGACACGGCACAACTAGGCAATGCCAGGGTAGATATACCAATTACGCACACGGACTGATGGATACGCATAGCAGCCACTACCGTTCCACCTCGAACAACACTCCCAAATCGGAGGATGGCCATCTAATCAATCACAAGTAAGAGTATAATATCGAAGAAATGTGTCCGAGAAGAGGTGCTACCTCACTGGTCCGAGATCGCTCCTGTTTTAGCCACCTTATGCCAACTCACGGGAGTTGGGTCCACGTAACATACCTTAAGAACGTCGCCACCATCCTACTTCATTCTGGAATCTCCACCGCGTACACGGTTGTCAAAGTGGTTTTCGGTATCGACAGAGAGTATGTCCATATCCGATCCCGGTCTCTTTGCCAACCAATCGTTATTATAACCCGTGGTTATAACTTTTAAAAATAGTTTATGTTTCAAATCAAAATACATCCTTTAAACCATTTCAAAATCATATCATTTATTTCAAACTAATACATACTTTCAAACCCAAAACATATCTATTCAAAACCAATTCAAAAATATATCATTTCCATTTCAAAAACCAATTCAATAATATATCATTTCAATAAAACCCAAATTTCAAAATCACTGAATATTTCCTTTAATTTATTAAACTTGAAATCTTCCTTTAAATTATCATAACATTTTGGTAATGTAACCTTAACGAATCATAGCATTTTTGGAATGTAATACTTCCCAATTTAACATTTTATATAATCAAAGTATTTATATACTTACAAATTTTTTTAACATGGTCATTTTATCATAGCCTTATAGTTAAATAAACTTTGTTACTATAATATCCAATTTAATGCTAAAATTCTTATGTTAAGTTAAGAGTACCTTATTAACTTACATTATCATTACAATAAAGAAACTTTATTATTTTAGTCATTAAAATATGTCATTTACATTAATTAAAACTTACATATTAAATGTACTTTTTAACTTACATTCCTATTACAGTAAAGAGCATTTATCATTTAATCAATATTACACTAATTAAACTTACATTATCGAATGTACGTTTTAATTTACGTTTTATTACAAAAGGGGCATTTATTATTTTAAATCAATATTACACAAATTAAGACTTACATGTTTCTTTCATTAATTAAGACTTTACATGTTTCTTTCAGTAGGTAAAACTTTACATATTTCTTTCATTAATTAGAAATTTACACGTTTCTTTCATAAATTAAACTTTACATATTTCTTTCATTAATTAGAACTTTACACGTTTCTTTCATAAATTTCTTATAATTAAATCCAATTTTCAACAATTTACTTAATAAGTTTAAGTGTAAAAGTTCCAATTCTTCACATTTCAACAAATAGACTTAACACTTCAAATTTAAATTACCATTTCACAATTTAACAAAATTTCCAATTTATTTAATTAACTTAAACCTTTAATTAAAACCAAATTTCACATTTCCTAGTCAAGTTATATTTTAAAAGATCACTTTTAAACATTCATTTATTTAACCACTTAAATTCATAGAAAAATCAATAATACTTAATAATCACTTAAATTCAAATTTAATCAAATTATCATATTTACCATTTCCAAATAAAATTTAATATCCATTTTATTTATATAACTTAAATATCATTTTTAACCAAAATTCCAAATTTCCAACTTAAGTTATATTTCAAAAAATCCAGTTAAACCATTCATTAATTACATTTTTAACACATAGAAAAATCATAATTTCTTTAATTCAAAATATTTCAAAATCTGTTTAAATCAAATTTCATAAATTTATATTTTTAAAATACTTAAAAATATTCAAAACACTTTATAAAATAACCACGGGCCTGTATATAATTTTCTAACCTAGGTCAAGTGATACGGATATGTATCATTTCAATCCGCAGTTAAAAAAGAAAAATCCGGGTTCTATCATTTCAAACCCGCAATCCCAAGTTAAAATAATTTAAATAAAAATCGTTCAGGCCTATCATTTCAGCCCATAACGATTTTTCCCTATTCTAAAGTCCGTTCGGGTATGTATCATTTCAACCCATAGTGATTCTAATCTACAGGGAACTTGCAATGGTGATAACAGATATAAATAACAGAATAACATTAAATAATAGTAACATATGATATAATAAGTGTAATAACAGGTGTGAACATCATATGATAATAATATAAACATATATTACATGATGATATACATTACAGATTCAAATGGTGTCGGTTTATCAGTTATATAGGTACATATTGTCTGGTGAGAATAACTCACCTGTTTGTGCTGGAGATATCAAAACCAATGACACAATGGAACAAAAGCACGATGACAAGACTACGGACTTGAGTGGAGAGCAAAATCCAAAGCTACAACTCTTGTATTACAACCCAAAACATACATCAAAACAAACACAATTTCAACGCACTTGAAATGGAATAACTTTTAAACGAAAAGAGATTTGAATGTCAAATCTTTTGCCTTGCTTTCTCTATCCTTTTGCATGGCCTAGGGAATGTTTTGGTTCATGTTTGGACATGGTTTGGGTCTGGTTTGGACCAAGGGATGCACGACTACCAGCTAGAGATGATGGGGAAGTTACAACATAGGCATGTGAAGAGTTTTATGCAATATGGTGGAGTTTTGGTTCATCTTTGGCTCGGTCTACAAGGTCCTAGGCTTGGCCATGACTTGCTATAGGTCTGGACAGAGGAGATGGTGATGTGTAGTGGTGGTAGCAAGGTGGTGGTGGCGGGTAGAGGTGGTGTCCAAGGTGGTGGGCGAAGGTATGTTGCAACTAGTGGTGGCTATGCATTGTTTTAAGGGATTTGTGCAAGGTTTTGTGTGGTTTTTAGTCAAAAGGAGTGCATGGCCTGTCATGGTCAGAGGAGGAGGGGGTTTGGTAATGGATGGTGTGGGGAAGGAAGTGATGGTGGTCGGTGGAGGAGATGGTGGAGGTGTTAGGCCAAGCAAAGCAAGAGAAACATGGCAAAAATCATTGAAAATGAAGAGAAAAGAAGAAAAAGAAGGAGAGGCCATTACCTATTTTTGTATGAAGCCATGAGAAATGAGGAGCTGATTTGTTTTCACATGAAAAGATGAGAAACAAAAAGTGGCGGCTACACTAGGGTTTTAGATGGCTAGGGCAAAATTTGAGGAGTTAAAGAAAATGAAGGGTTTGGACAAAAAAAGGGCTTAAGTTTCAAAGTGTTTTACAACCTTTCATATTTCTTTTCTTTTTAATCTTTATATAAACAAAAATATTCAGAAAAATAATTTACAAACCGAAATCAATTATAAATATGGAAAAAACAAATAATAAATTTTAGAAAAATATAAAAAGAATGAAGAAAATTACTTAAAAATACCAAACAGTGTTCAAAAATTATAAATAAATCACTGTCAGTCTTGAAAAACTATACACTTCATTATAAAAATATTATGAAGTGAAAATTTGAATTAAAATAATTTATTTATGATTTTCAAAATAAAATAGATAATTAAATTGGAGAAAATAGAAAAGGATTAAAGAAAAATGTTTAAAATTTACAAACAGGGCATGGAAATTTGCAAGAAAAATACTACTAACTCTGGAAAAATTCCTACCTTACTTTAAAAATATTTAAAAGCCAAAATATATTTTATATAACATAAATGTACAAATTAGAATAAAATATATCAAATAAAAATGTCATTTATATAATTTTAAAATAAAGAATATTGCTGAATAACCCAATATACACACAATATTGAAAATAGTATAACTTTTGCAATTTAAATCCGTTTGCAACGAAACGAAAAGCAGTATTCAAGTTATTAAATCTATTTTTATAATAAAAGATAAAATTCATAAATTTCAAACTTTTAAATTTTCAAGTTAAAAGTCGAAGTTTGACTATTTGACCAAAATTCACATTTTCTGGAAATATTAAATTTAGTCATATTTGGAATTCAAATCCACATACAAAATCAAAGTTTTTTATATTTACAATAACAACATTTATTCTTTTCATAAATAAAGCTCTTAAATTTGGAAAAATCAAATTAAAATTAATTGTAAAATACAGGGTTGTTACACCATGGTCCTTTCCCGGCTAACCCGAATAGTGAGCGATTATTCAAAAATAAGTGTGGCATTAAAATTCATCCAATTCACAACAAATACCATTCAAGGTAATTATTGATAGTCGGTTATTTAACTATCAATAAAGATGCGCAACATCGTCAGATTCCAAATAATTTTCCAAATAATTTTATCTTCCAAAATATCTTTACTAGATATAAAATTTCCACACTTCAAAAATAAATCAACGTTTTTCTTTAAAACGAATTTCCATTTCTTTTATAAATTCCATAGTGAATTTATATTTTTAAATATCTACTGATATACGATTTTCAAATCGATTTCAATATTCACTTTCAATTTATCTTTACAGAGATAAACCTCAAAACGTTCATTTCATATTGGAAAAGTATTTCCTTACTTATTTAATAATAAGTATTTCACAAATCTTTTATTTTCAACATTTGAAAATATTTAATATACTTAAATCAAAGTTTAAGTATATAGTTCATTCTTTAAGGAAAACATTTACTATAACAACATCTAATTGAGTCAAAACGAATGTTACGTAAAACATCGTTACGACGACTCAAAATCACTAGTATAGGGATTCAGAATTAAGATAGATATATGAATCCCAATACTAAAAAAAAATATTTCCTTTCGGAAATCATTTACTATAACAACAGTGTTATAGTCCATCATTTCCTTATTTCTCAAAAAACGTCAATTTCAACAATGAATGTTGAAATCTATGCTTTCGATTAAAAATACATTTTAAAACATCTTTAAAATGTTTAACTTCATTTTTTTTATATCACTTCTTAAAAAAAATCCATTTTATCTAATAATATATTCACTGTCCAAAATCGTGAATATAATTCACTTAACCAAATTTCAATATTTTCTACACATTTTATTTCAATGATAATTCGCTATCCAAAATCACGAATATATCTCCTTTAACAACCTTCTATATTTAATTTATCAAATCCAATTGATTTCGAATTTATAAAACAACGTTTATAAATTCTATTTCTATTTTCTAACAACTTCAATTTAATAAATCTCCTTTATTAACAATTCGATTCATAACTCAAATCTTATACCAACAATCCATATTATAAGTTAAATACTTATAATTCCTTTATTTTACAAAATCATTTCCATTTATAAGTTCACAATTTATAAACTTCATTTATTTGTAAATTCTTAAAAATTCATTTTAACGCTTATAAAAACTCGTTTTATAATACCAACATTTTAGAGTTATAAATATCAATCTTGTACATCTTTTACATATATAGTTTTTAATAATTCAAAAATTTCCAGTTAAAACCATTTTATAAATTTCTTAACTATTTATTTCAAAAGAAATTACCTTTTGGTTATAATTCACAAATCTTAACTTTTATAACTTTAAAGTTTGAACGTTTATTTATTAATTCAAAAATTAAATAAAACGTCTACTTTCAAAAATCACTTTAAAATCCTTTTAAAGTAAAAGTCGTTATTTTTAAACTTCAAAACTGAATCCGATGATGCAACAACACCAATTAGTCAATCACAACAACAAACATCATATATCAATATGATAATAGAATATACATCAATATCTGTAAATAAATAAATACTGGTGAGGAATCCAGTTGGATCCCTCCAACTTGTTTCCCAACATCCACAGATGTTAGCACAATACCAATTCCACTTCGAGGTGGAATATCGCGGTATATAGGATTTATAAATATCATCCGCTTAATAACGGCGCAATATGGTCTCATCCGCTATACGAGGCGGGAAATCAATCAATCCAATATATACATATGCCAATATGTATGTATTGCTATATATATAGATATATCCTACTATATCTAATATCACATCCAAATAGCAATCAAATCAATCAATAACTGCAAATTAAATTTCCTTTTGAGTGAGAAAAATCTCACCTTTGATTTTAATTTGCCATCCATTCCAAATCCAGATTTATTTTTCTTCGTTGTATTCGACCTTGTATAAACAATTATACAATTTTATTAATATTCGAATTAATCGAACTATTAAATTTTCATTTGAAAAATTCAATTTACCGATGGTTTAAATTTTAAAATTAAAATTTGATTCGAAGCAAGAATATTTCCTTTTCTTTTGAAACCTTACTTATATATAAAACAGCTTATTTAAACTTTCAAACACTTCCAAAATTCCTAATTTTTTTCCAAATCTCTTATATATATGTATACATACTATTTCACCTATAAATATGTATTTATTTATTGAAACAGAATTACCTTTACTGTAATTATGTTATCTTTTATATATATAGTTTTTCCATTTGTAACTAGAATGAGCAACAAGATTTATACCTTTACTTATAAAATCAAATACATATGTATATTATTTTACTGAATGTAAATGCAAATATAAATCTGCAAATACCTTACCTGAGCATCCCAAACGAATGCCATTCCAGTGGAAAACGAGGATGATGAAGAAGCCTCCCATCACCGCAGCTCGCTCTGAACAGCGCTCCTTCCCAACTCTCGTCGAACCCAATCCCCTTGAACATCCCAATCGCGACCCGCTCTTGTGACTTCGCTTCTACTCGCCTGTTCGAACATCGCGACATTGTCTTCGATCATCGCAAAACCCACCTTGACCTGCAAACATCACCGCGGCCCACCCTCGAGTCGTCGCCTCGCCTGACGTTTTTCGACCGACCACTCGCGCGCGAACGCCACGCGAAACCCTACCGCCGAACCCTCCTCGTTGCTGCCTCGCCCAAAGCCAGTCGCGTGATTTCAGATTGGGAAGAATGAAACGAAAATGGCCATGGGTTTTGAATTTTAGAATGAAGAGAGGTGGAAGAGAAGTTCGTTCATATTTTTTTTTTCTTTGAATGAATAAGGGCTTCGGCCATTAAAGGAAGATAGGCACGAGTTTTTCTTTTTCTCTGATTGCCGTGAATTTTGAATTGAAACTGAGGGATGGTAATGAAGTACGGGGGTATGGGACTAGGTATGGGAGAAAATGTGGCTGATGTTTGACAAATTTGAATATTAAATTTAAAATTGAATTTGATTAAATTTCAATGCGTTTGCTCGTCGTACGATCACGTATTAACTCCGAAAAATACGAAAATTGAAATCCGGTAATAATTCAATATTACGGACCCAATGGAACTGGTTTCGTCGAAATCCGAGACTGCGCCTCGGAACGCTATTTTCCAATATCAATACGAACGATTGAATTTCAAAACTGAACAAACAGTTTCAGATTAAATTCTGAAGCTTCGATTATCTTCAGTATTATGAATACGAATTTTAAAAGCTTTTGAAATGTTTTTCTTCAGCTTAAAATTGAAGATTTAAATTTTTGTTCAATTCAATAGATTAAATTTTAAAGTTTAATCGCAAAATTAAGAGTTATATCGGGATTCAAATTAAATCATCATTCAAATATTTAAAATTAATTAAATATTTTCAATTTAATTTGTTCAAAATTCTGGGTCCTTACAAACTTCCCTCCTTAAAAGAATTTCGTTCCGAAATTACAAGTTAGAAAAAAAAAGTCCTTAACCCGTCTACTATTTTTCACAATCCAATAGTTTTATCAAATTTTTCAAAACAAATCTTTCTACTAAAGATTCGTTATCATTCAACTAAATTTCTAAACCTTTTATAGTTTTCAAACATCATTGTTTTCTTAACAATTCAAATTCAAATTCAAATTCAAATTTAAACTTTCAAAATTTTCTCAAAAATTTTCTAACGCTCAAAATTTTCGAAAATTTCGCCAGCGTCTCCTTTGCGCGGCTAATACGGCACGACTACAAAACGTCCCTACGGACTCAGATTTCAAAAAGAAAAGAAAAAGCCAAGCGGCTAGACAAGAAAATCATCAAATCTCATATTGAAATTCAAATACATACCTTTTGTCGAGCAAATTCAAATACATTTTTGAAATCAAAATTTCCAATTCCTTTATACACCTATATATCCTACTAGCCATAATATCTAGTTACATATTCAATTTCATTTAAACTCAATTTACAATTTCAACTCTATTTGGATTCAGTTTACTTTTGAATATTGAATTTATCAATTATCTTTAGTTTACTTCATTTGCAATTGATTCCATTCAATTTAATTCGCATTTCAAATCTATTACATTCACTAATTTAGTTCAATTAGTACATTCACTTATTCATTTTAAATTTCAATTTCCATATTCAATTCATCTCGAATTTCGTTTACTAACAAATTTAAAACAAAGTTTAACATTCAACTTTAATTTCATTTACATGCAATTGTAAATTTCATTCTTTCGGAATTTATTTCTACTTACTTGAATTTATCTTTAAATTCGAACCATCTCTTTTCATTTAGCTCACAATTCAAGTTTCAATTTCATTTTTCAATTTCAATTCATTTATTTACAAATGTTATCTCATTTGTTCATTCACAAACACAATTTAATTTCATTTGACTTAATTCCAGTCAAATTTTAAATATGTTATAAGTTATTAACTTGTTCACATTCCATTATTGAATTTTGTTGCAAATATTCTTCTGAAATTCTATTTCAGATTAAAAATCACATTAATATTTCATATTCACAAATTCTATTTGTATATGGATTTTATTTCTTCAAGTTAGATTTTTATTTAAACTTTAAACTTTACAAGTTATCAACTTCATAATATTTCATAAATATTTTTATATTGTATTCCAGAGTCTTTTCAACCTTTCAAAGCCATTTTGAAAACAATTTGGCAGCAATTCCTCTTTTGGAAACCCGAAAATGAACACCGGTGATGTCATGATCATCATCGGAATTATTTTCCAGCGACCGAAAAGAGTTTAGAGCTTTCAACTCTCCAAAATACTTTTCAAACCCTTTGAATATTCATTTTCAAATCAAAAATGATTTAAACTTTCCAAATCTCCAAAATTTTCAAATTCTTCTCTGGAATTCTATTTCAAATTACAAATCACATTTATAATTTACATTCTTTAAATTTCATTTGTATGTGAATTTATTTTCTTATATTCTTAATTTACATTTATAATTTCCATTTGTCAAATGGATTTATCTTCAAATCTTTGGTTATTATTTTAATTTCTCATTCAATCTCATATAACAATGATAATATTTCAATGTTATCATTCCTAACAACCAAACATC
The DNA here is from genome assembly GCA_030737815.1 of Allium fistulosum. Lineage (NCBI taxonomy): Eukaryota > Viridiplantae > Streptophyta > Magnoliopsida > Asparagales > Amaryllidaceae > Allium > Allium fistulosum. The sequence continues at coordinate 967,263,873 of CM060908.1, read as the reverse complement.
CATATACTATGATAATTCATAGAAAACCATTTCTTTTTTTATACAAAAATAGTTTTGGGCAAAATTATCTCATTCACCCTATTCAAAAACAATACTGTGCCGAATTGTTCTATTCAAGTGTTTAGAAACCCCTTCGATACAGTTTTGCAGACTGTGCCGACGAAGGTTCATATGCCACTCAATAAATCAATCATCACAATATAAAACAATTTTTATATTAACTAACAAATACGTGCTCGTATCTATTATTACACTCAACTCATTCTAGAGTACTACTGACTCCATCTCTAATGAGTAACACCCAACAGAGCAGGATTGTCGCTTAACCATTTGCTCTGATACCAACTGTCAAGACCCGCAAATCCGTACCTCTTGATTAAACACTAATCTCCATTGATTAACTCAAAATGAACGAAAATACGAACCCTGAGGGTTTTAGAAAGAAGAAAAAGAAGAAAAGATAGGTAGAAGCAAAGAGAAGATAGAATAACAGAACAACATCAGAAACAGAAATAGAACAATATCAGAAACAGAAACAGAACAATATCAGAAACAGAAACAGAACAATATCAGAATCTCACATTCGCAGCGGAACAAAAATATATTAGATAATCACTAGTCTTTTAAACAAAGAATTTTATTAGTTTTATACATACATCAACAGAGTCAATATATAACTCAATACAACACAGCACATCAATGGACAGTTGTATAACTTGTCCTCATACAGAATACACAGCGGAATAAATAATGTCAGATACAAATACTACGTCTCGCCATCCAGCTTGCTTCCAAAGCCCCAAAATATCCAGAATATCTTGATAACCTAACTCTAGACTGCCCGTGTGGAAATTGGTGGGCACCCAGAGTTTAGAAGGGAAACAATAAACTCCGAGTCAGTCATGGTGACTGGTGTGAGATCGTAAAATAGTTTATCTTTAAAACAACAACAGGAAAATTTTAAAGTCAATTTCGCAATGCTTTTGGAAAATGAAACTACCATAAGACCTCCCGCCACACACACAATGCAAACGCAGAATTGGAGGAGATTTCTTCTTATGTTAGTCAAAGATGCTTACTACGCAAAATCAAATCATTTTGGATATTATTATTAGTGCATAGTGTAGAAAACATTTCGAAAGTACAATATAAATCTTAGCCAGCATAGGTACCATTATAGTATGCTTGCTATAGCTGCCATATTAGATGGCAGGTTCTACAACTAAAACCGTACAAGTCTTGTATTGTTTCTTTGGATTTCCAACAAATGGTCAGGCCAAGGAACTTCCCATTGCCACATGGAAACGCCTCTGGAATGACGTCCCGAGAACCTAACCGGATCTCTGCCAACACAAGGTCGGGTTACCTCTGCAAAAATAGGTAACTACTGACACGCGTATGCCATCCCCCAATCGTAACCGATCTTCCGAGGATCCCCGATTCGCAACACACTACATAATAAGCAGTATCAACATAGGTTAAGTATCTGGGCTCCATACCATGATACCACCTCTATCCAGAAGGAATGACATACACTAAGGGGCGCTACTCCCTAGAACCTTGCTGCATCCTTCCTGTTTTGACCATTTCCGAGGTGTTAGGCTCGACGAAGTCTCGTCCACAAAGCTACGCTTTCTACAAAGCCATGCTTCGGTCAAACAAATGATCATATCGCAAATGATCAAACACTAATCATCATACAGCAACACTCAGTATGCCACGTTACCAAATTGGGAATATATCGCTGATAAATTTCAACTACACAACCTCTGAGCTCGTACGTCTCAAAGAAGGGTGTTAAGCTAAGAGAATAAATTCTCCGCCACCAACAGAAATGTATTTGAAAGAAATCAGCTTTATATCTCAAATTGTAACGTCAGACACACAATCCATACAAGTCTGTTCCGGGATCGAACAGAACCGAAGGCACTTCTCACGAAGCCCTTGCAAATCCGGATAATTTTCTAATCACGTCCGGACTTCCCATCACTAAGGGTGATAAAACCTCTAAATCGGAGATCAGCCGATGTAGAGTAACTCGACGATAATCCTTCCGTTTTCAAAAATATCCGGTCTTCAACACCGGTCATCAAATGCAATTCATAACGACGTATCACATATTCGGAATGGGTTATACGACCCCATGGTCCTTTCCCGGCTAACCCGAATAGTGAGCGATTATTCAAAAATAAGTGTGGCATTCAAATTCATCCAATTCACAACAAATACCATTCAAGGTAATTATTGATAGTCGGTTATTTAACTATCAATAAAGATGCGCAATATCGTCAGATTCCAAATAATTTTCCAAATAATTTTATCTTCCAAAATATCTTTACTAGATATAAAATTTCCACACTTCAAAAATAAATCAACGTTTTTCTTTAAAACGAATTTCCATTTCTTTTATAAATTCCATAGTGAATTTATATTTTTAAATATCTACTGATATACGATTTTCAAATCGATTTCAATATTCACTTTTAATTTATCTTTACAGAGATAAACCTCAAAACGTTCATTTCATATTGGAAAAGTATTTCCTTACTTATTTAATAATAAGTATTTCACAAATCTTTTATTTTCAACATTTGAAAATATTTGATATACTTAAATCAAAGTTTAAGTATATAGTTCATTCTTTAAGGAAAACATTTACTATAACAACATCTAATTGAGTCAAAACGAATGTTACGTAAAACATCGTTACGACGACTCAAAATCACTAGTATAGGGATTTGGAATTAAGATAGATATATGATTCCCAATACTAAAAAAAATTCCCTTTCGGAAATCATTTACTATAACAACAGTGTTATAGTCCACCATTTCCTTATTTCTCGAAAAACGTCTATTTCAACAATGAATGTTGAAATCTATGCTTTCGATTAAAAATACATTTTAAAACATCTTTAAAATGTTTAACTTCATTTTTTTTATATCACTTCTTAAAAAAAATCCATTTTATCTAATAATATATTCACTGTCCAAAATCGTGAATATAATTCTCTTAACCAAATTTCAATATTTTCTACACATTTTATTTCAATGATAATTCGCTATCCAAAATCACGAATATATCTCCTTTAACAACCTTCTATATTTAATTTATCAAATCCAATTGATTTCGAATTTATAAAACAACGTTTATAAATTCTATTTCTATTTTCTAACAACTTCAATTTAATAAATCTCCTTTATTAACAATTCGATTCATAACTCAAATCTTATACCAACAATCCATATTATAATTTAAATACTTATAATTCCTTTATTTTACTAAATCATTTCCATTTATAAGTTCACAATTTATAAACTTCATTTATTTATAAATTCTTAAAAATTCATTTTAACGCTTATAAAAATTCGTTTTATAATACCAACATTTTAGAGTTATAAATATCAATCTTGTACATCTTTTACATATATCGTTTTTAATAATTCAAAAATTCCAATTAAAACCATTTTATAAATTTCTTAACTATTTATTTCAAAAGAAATTACCTTTTGGTTATAATTCACAAATCTTAACTTTTATAACTTTAAAGTTTGAATGTTTATTTATTAATTCAAAAATTAAATAAAACGTCTACTTTCAAAAATCACTTTAAAATCCTTTTAAAGTAAAAGTCGTTATTTTTAAACTTCAAAACTGAATCCGATGATGCAACAACACCAATTAGTCAATCACAACAACAAACATCATATATCAATATGATAACAGAATATACATCAATATCTGTAAATAAATAAATACTTGTGAGGTGTAACGCCCCACTCTGAGACCCACTGTAACAAAGAGTATTACGGGAGTAATACTGCCTGTTAAAGCGGAGAATAGAGTATAGTGGAAGTGACCATCTATAATCAAGCTATAACTATCTACCGAATACGTCGAAAGGTGGAATCTATTTAAATTTTTCTCAATCAGGTGGTTCGACATATTCGGTAAATACTTATAACGAAATTACAAATGGCTAAAGATCTATCAGGACAAAGCATAATAATAAATGATAAAAACATCACAGAACAGAATCACATAACAGATATAAAATCCCAGAACAATACATCATCAATACAGATCCAAATATCATAAGTGGGTACAAAGCCACTGCTCACACATGTGAGTCAAAAATATGTACATATCAAAGTCTGAATAATAAGAGAGTAGCGGAATAGTGGACAAATAAAAGTGCTATCTATCAACATAGCAGATAATGTCCAAGCGGAAGCATAGAAGCTAAGTCCAGAGACCTAACCTGAAACAACTCGGTCTGACCCGAGCGAAAACACTTGGGTCAGGCTAGCTAAACAATCAGTAATAACTGAGATATATAATAACGCGGTACATAAGTAAAACAGTACTTATCCAAAGAGAAGTATATTATGAACCACATGAATATAATGACGATCCCTAATCATCAATAAACAATAAAAATTTCCAAAGAGAAATCAACACCAAAGTGTAGAATAAATAAAATCGCCTCATATCATCGGCGTAGCCAAAGCTATAAAAAGATGCCCATAGGCAATAATCCCAAGAGTGACCAGAGTCTGTAATCAATGCCCAAGCAAAGATCGATGCTCCAAAGAGCAATGGGGATATACTGAAAAATCAATGAAATCAAACACTGAAAAGCAATGTCCAAAGACATTGTGAATCCACAAGTTAATCGCACTTACATCATATGGTTCCATAGAACCAACGCCGAATGGCGGTACTCGAATGGATATAAAAATCATCAGATAATACAAGTTTTGCACGTGCACCGACCAGAGTCGTTGTTGCCAAGTACTGTAAAGTTGTGATCGATCACTCGCACAGATGCGGAACGCGCGAAACGGTGAAATCCTTCCCAGAAGGATAAAGGCCCAGAGGCACACGCCGAAAAGTAAACTGCTCCATAGAGTAGGTGTCCAGAGACCGTTGCCCAGAGGCATGGTGACCCAGAGGTCCAGTACTGGCCGCCCAGAGGCAAATGTGTCACTAACTTCTTGGAGAGGAACCCGTAAAGTGTTAACAATGAGTCCCATACCCCACGTTCGCACTAAACGGTTTCCTAACCAATAGCAAGCTCACACTCCAAACAATAAAAAGTCTACCTCATATCATCGGTAAACTAGACCCAAAGGTCAAAACGATCAATCGAATAGGTCGGGGATTAACCGGAAAGAAAATACACACGGTTTCCATAGGCCGGAGATTTCCTAACCGTTTAAGCACCTTTCCACTTCGCTCGACGTGCTAAAAGTGAGAGTGAGATTTTTATTATAGAAAATAATGGTGTAAAACGGATTTATAATTGATTTTCGAAATCACTTTTAAAACGGTCTTTTGAAAGGTCTCCTATTATGGAGTAGTTAATTTAATAATTAAAATAATATTATATAATAATTTTCAAAAGCCATTTTGGAGTGAAAAATCCTTTTAAAACCTTTTTATAAAGCCCGTGTACGAAATTCAGAGACAAATCTCAAAGAAATCGACGAAAACAAGAAAATCATCAAAACTATTCTGTGTTTGTAACCATTTAAAAACAGCTGTGAACTCAAGTTCGATAATTTATTTGGACCAGCAAACTGTGTCCAAATGTCATGAAAATTTGCAGGCATGTAGTCCAACATCCCTACTTTAAGATGAAAAAAGAATTTCTGGATTCCGAGTTGAGACGAAGTGGCAGCGACGTCTCAAAGTTGGACCCAGAACAAGATTTACACTGTTTACAAACAGCGACTAGAGTTCAACTTCGACACGAAATTCGAAGTACCAAACGAACTCCAATGTTGTCCAAATTTTCCTGAGATGGAGTTCGGAACTCCACCATTCTAACGAGACCAAAAACGTCGAATTCCGACTTCCGATGCGAATGTGGCGGCATCGCAGAGTGGCGCTCAAAAGCTGGAAACATAAGGGATATTTGATTTTCATTCCAAGTGTTTGACCATTCAAAAACTGCTGCGAACCCAAGTTCGGCAATTTATTTGGACCAGCAAACTGAATCCAAATGACATGAAAACTGGTAGGCATATAGTCCAACATACCTACTATAAGATGCAAAATAAATTTCTGGAATCCGAGTTGAGACGAGGTGGCAGCGACATCTCAAAGTTGAACCCAGAAAAAGATTCACACTGTTTACCAACAGCGACCAGAGTTCAACTTCGACATGAAATTCGAAGTACCAGACGAACTCCAATGTTGCCCAAATTTTGTAGAGATGAATTTCGGAACTCCACCTTTCCAACGAGACCAAAAACGTCGAATTCCGACTTCTGATGCGATCGTGGCGGCATCGCGAAGTGGAGATAAGAACTGGAACAGAGGTGATTTTTTTATTTTCGTTTTTTTTTAACGCGGGCCCAGCCCGCGTCAGTCCGCCCCAGCCCGCCTGAGCCGGGTTGGGACGCAGGCTTCGTCCCGCGTCCACTGCTCCCCAGCCCAGGCGGGCTGGGAAGTATAATCCCCGACCCACCTGGGCTGGGGTGGGACGCGGGCTTCGGCCCGCGTCCCCGCTTCCCCAGCCCGCCTGGGTTGGGGAGGCTGTGTAAACCCCCAGCCCAGGCGGGCTGGGGGTGTGGGGTGCGGCCAGCCCTTCCAGGGCTGGCCTGCCTCTGCCTAGCCCAGCTGGGCTAGCCTACTGCACCAGGGCAGCAACCAGGGTGCAGCCCAGGCCTGCCCTGGTGCAGCCAGAATGGGTTTTCAGTCTATTTTCAGGCTGCAAATTCCAGCCAACATGTTTTTTGAGTTTTTTGGCATTTAAGGGTGTTTTTTTCAGTTTTTGGCATCAAAATTTTCACCAAAATTAACTAGCAATAATCACTACTAGCAATAATCACTAATCAATAGTAATTACCAATATTACAACTAGCATTAATTACTAATCAATAGTAATTACCTTAATGAAGCAAATGATCAAATAGTTAGAGTGCAACAATCAAAGTAAGCCAAACTCTTCCAAAGCAAAAGATCAAGCCACTTCAAGGACCCAAAATCAACAAAAAACAATAATTACAACAAGATGGAAGAGATAAAAAAAAGAGGATTAAGGAGGATTAGATAATAAGAGAGAGATTGCCTTACCCTTTTTTTTTCTTTAAAATTAAGCTAATCAAATTATGAAGAGAAGGAGAAGGAGCTTCTAAATGGAGGCCATTATTTTGTTTAGATCTAGGTTTTAGGAATTTATGAAGAGGAGGAGGGTTAGGGTTATGGGTTTAAGATATTATATAGGAGGGGGTTAGGCTAATTGGTCATGATAAGGGGTTTTAAAACCCATTAGGACTTAGTTTATTTTCTAATGTTATCATGTAAACAAAAATCCTAACAAGCATCCTAGTTTTTAATTAAAACCATGTAATTGTCTCATTTGGCCAATTAAACCCATTATCACAATAAAAATTCCCTTTTTAAATAAAAAATTCCAAAAATATTAATTTTCCCATTTTAAACCCAAAATACTTTAATTTGCAAACCAATTGCAAATTTAAATTCCCAAAATTTTTTTTGAGCTTCCTTTTCAACTTAAAATCATAATTTTAATTTATTATTCGGTAATTGCAATCTCAGGGTTGTTACAGACTCCCCCCTTAAGAAAATTGCATCCCCGCAATTCCTTAAATATAGAAATCGTCTATAACATCTAATCCACAACGTGCAGATTTGCACGGAAAGAAAATCCACAAAGATCAATATTTATATTCTCACAGAGCAAGCTAAGGGTCGTGGATCCACTAATGGGATTCACAATCCTTAGTGAAGAAATCATACAAGTAACATCCAAAGATAAAGTATCAACTAGTTCCTTTGATACGAATGAGTGAGAGACAACCGTATCAAAAGAACTCTAAAAGATCTACCATGAAATAAAATAGAGCCTTCAAGAACGGAAGGATGTGTACCTTTAGGCTGAGAAGAAGTGGTAGGAGCCTTGGTAGCATTAAGCCTGCCAGGCTTGGCACTAGCTGGAGCAATAGGACAAGTGGTGATCCTGTGTCCCTCCTTCTTACAGAAGGTGCAATAGAGAGGTTTGGGACACTCCCGAATAAAGTGATCAGGAGTACCGCAATTGAAGCATTTCTTCGGAGGACGGGTCCCACTAGGCAGAGCAGGAGTCTGGGACTCAGTCTGAGGCTGAGAACTAGAGCTGATCGCTATCTTCTTCTTGTGCTGAAAAGAAGAGCCAGACAGGTCAGGAGGAAACCTCTTCTTGGTGGGGTTTGTGGATTCCACACCACCATCATCACTATGCTCCATCTCGACGGACTCAAGATGTAGAGCTGCATCGACTAGCTTCTCGAATGAGAGCTCAAGCTGAAGCATAAGCTGCCTCTTCAGATATTTCTTCAAGCCCTCAACAAATTTGAGGTTCCTCTTATAAGGAGTAGCAATAAACTCAAGGCCGTACTTGGACAGGGCCTCGAAGGAAGAGACATAGTCGAATACAGAGGATTTCCCCTGCTTGAGATCAAGAAAGCGGCGAGCAAGGGAGTTCTTCTCTGACTCTGGGATGAATTTGAGCTCAAATCTCTCACGAAACTGAGCCCAAGTAAGTATGGACTCATCTATCTCGGCAATAAGGAGTTCGTACCAATCCAGGGCACGACTTAGAAGCTGACTAGAAGCAATAAGAACACGGTCATGATCCGGGATATCCATACGAGTGAAAATGCGCTCGCATATCCGAATCCAAGCCTGGACCTCTAGGACATTCTCAGAGCCACTGAACGGCTTCCCTCGTAAAATCACTGCAGAGACGCGCAAAAGCAGACTTGCGCGGAACATCAGCAACTGGGGCTGGAGACTGAGAATGAGACTGGGAATTCCGAACCAGCTCCATGATCTGGTAGGTGGTCATGAACACGCCCTCAGGATGAGTGTTGCTGGACTGCCCAGCAGCAATGGTCTGACGTGTGGGTCTCCCTCTTCCCCTTCCAGACATACTGAAAGTCAAACGTGAATTAGAGTTAGACATGATTCAATGATAGATAATTAATTAAGGAATACTACGGAATATAACGGATTCCTAAACATATTCCTAACTTATCTATCAATAAACAAAAGGAAGGGATTTGATTTAATTCGGATCTAATAAAAATGTATTGTACTACGTGTATCTGTTCTGTGTTTATTATGCTTATTCCTGAAACCAGGCTCTGATACCAAGCTGTAACGCCCCACTTTGAGACCCACTGTAACAAAGAGTATTACGGGAGTAATACTGCCTGTTAAAGCGGAGAATAGAGTATAGTGGAAGTGACCATCTATAATCAAGCTATAACTATCTACCGAATACGTCGAAAGGTGGAATCTATTTAAATTTTTCTCAATCAGGTGGTTCGACATATTCGGTAAATACTTATAACGAAATTACAAATGGCTAAAGATCTATCAGGACAAAGCATAATAATAAATGATAAAAACATCACAGAACAGAATCACATAACAGATATAAAATCCCAGAACAATACATCATCAATACAGATCCAAATATCATAAGTGGGTACAAAGCCACTGCTCACACATGTGAGTCAAAAATATGTACATATCAAAGTCTGAATAATAAGAGAGTAGCGGAATAGTGGACAAATAAAAGTGCTATCTATCAGCATAGCAGATAATGTCCAAGCGGAAGCACAGAAGCTAAGTTCAGAGACCTAACCTGAAACAACTCGGTCTGACCCGAGCGAAAACACTCGGGTCAGGCTAGCTAAACAATCAGTAATAACTGAGATATATAATAACGCGATACATAAGTAAAACAGTACTTATCCAAAGAGAAGTATATTATGAACCACATGAATATAATGACGATCCCTAATCATCAATAAACAATAAAAATCTCCAAAGAGAAATCAACACCAAAGTGTAGAATAAATAAAATCGCCTCATATCATCGGCGTAGCCAAAGCTATAAAAAGATGCCCATAGGCAATAATCCCAAGAGTGACCAGAGTCTGTAATCAATGCCCAAGCAAAGATCGATGCTCCAAAGAGCAATGGGGATATACTGAAAAATCAATGAAATCAAACACTGAAAAGCAGTGTCCAGAGACACTGTGAATCCACAAGTTAATCGCACTTACATCGTATGGTTCCATAGAACCAACGCCGAATGGCGGTACTCGAATGGATATAAAAATCATCAGATAATACAAGTTTTGCACGTGCACCGACCAGAGTCGTTGTTGCCAAGTACTGTAAGTTGTGATCGATCACTCGCACAGATGCGGAACGCGCGAAACGGCGAAATCCTTCCCAGAAGGATAAAGGCCCAGAGGCACACGCCGAAAAGTAAACTGCTCCATAGAGCAGGTGTCCAGAGACGGTTGCCCAGAGGCATTGTGACCCAGAGGTCCAGTGTTGGCCGCCCAGAGGCAAATGTGTCACTAACTTCTTGGAGAGGAACCCGTAAAGTGTTAACAATGAGTCTCATACCCCACGTTCGCACTAAACGGTTTCCTAACCAATAGCAAGCTCACACTCCAAACAATAAAAAGTCTACCTCATATCATCGGTAAACTAGACCCAAAGGTCAAAACGATCAATCGAATAGGTCGGGGATTAACCGGAAAGAAAATACACATGGTTTCCATAGGCCGGAGATTTCCTAACCGTTTAAGCACCTTTCCACTTCGCTCGACGTGCTAAAAGTGAGTGTGAGATTTTTATTATAGAAAATAATGGTGTAAAACGGATTTATAATTGATTTTCGAAATCACTTTTAAAACGGTCTTTTGAAAGGTCTCCTATTATGGAGTAGTTAATTTAATAATTAAAATAATATTATATAATAATTTTCAAAAGCCATTTTGGAGTGAAAAATCCTTTTAAAACCTTTTTATAAAGCCCGTGTACGAAATTCAGAGACAAATCTCAAAGAAATCGACGAAAACAAGAAAATCATCAAAACTATTCTAAGTGTTTGTAACCATTCAAAAACAGCTGTGAACTCAAGTTCGATAATTTATTTGGACCAGCAAACTGTGTCCAAATGTCAAGAAAATTTGCAGGCATGTAGTCCAACATCCCTACTTTAAGATGCAAAAAGAATTTCTGGATTCCGAGTTGAGACGAAGTGGCAGCGACGTCTCAAAGTTGGACCCATAACAAGATTTACACTGTTTACAAACAGCGACTAGAGTTCAACTTCGACACGAAATTCGAAGTAACAAACAAACTCCAATGTTGTCCAAATTTTCCTGAGATGGAGTTCGGAACTCCACCTTTCTAACGAGACAAAAAACGTCGAATTACGACTTCCGATGCGAACGTGGTGGCATCACAGAGTGGCGCTCAAAAGCTGGAAACAGAAGGGATATTTGATTTTCATTCTAAGTGTTTGACCATTCAAAAACTGCTGCGAACCCAAGTTCGGCAATTTATTTGGACCAGTAAACTGAATCCAAATGACATGAAAACTGGTAGGCATATAGTCCAACATCGCTACTATAAGATGCAAAAAGATTTTCTGGAATCCAAGTTGAGACGAGGTGGCAGCGACATCTCAAAGTTAAACCCAGAAAAAGATTCACACTGTTTACCAACAGCGACCAGAGTTCAACTTCGACATGAAATTCGAAGTACCAACGAACTCCAATGTTGTCCAAATTTTGTAGAGATGAAGTTCGGAACTCCACCTTTCCAACGAGAGCAAAAACGTCGAATTCCGACTTCTGATGCGATCGTGGCGGCATCGCGAAGTGGAGATAAGAACTGGAACAGAGGTGATTTTTTTATTTTCGTTTTTTTTTAACGCGGGCCCAGCCCGCGTCAGTCCGCCCCAGCCCGCCTGAGCTGGGTTGGGACGCGGGCTTCGTCCCGCGTCCACTGCTCCCCAGCCCAGGCGGGCTGGGAAGTATAATCCCCAGCCCGCCTGGGCTGGGGTTGAGACGCGGGCCGAAGCCCGTGTCTTCTATCCCCCAGCCCAGGCGGGCTGGGGGGGGGATTTAAATCCCAAGCCCACCAGTGCTGGGCTGGGATGCGGGCTTCGGCCCGCGTCCCCGCTTCCCCAGCCCGCCTGGGCTGGGGAGGCTATGTAAACCCTCAGCCCAAGCGGGCTGGGGGGTGTGGGGTGCGGCCAGCCCATCCAGGGCTGGCCTGCCTCTGGCTAGCCCAGTTGAGCTAGCCTACTGCACCAGGGCAGCAACCAGGGTGCAGCCCAGGCCTGCCCTGGTGCACCCAGAATGGGTTTTCAGTCTATTTTCAGGCTGCAAATTCCAGCCAACATGTTTTTTGAGTTTTTTGGCATTTAAGGGTGTTTTTTCAGTTTTTGGCATCAAAATTTTCACCAAAATTAACTAGCAATAATCACTACTAGCAATAATCACTAATCAATAGTAATTACCAATATTACAACTAGCATTAATTACTAATCAATAGTAATTACCTTAATGAAGCAAATGATCAAATAGTTAGAGTGCAACAATCAAAGTAAGCCAAACTCTTCCAAAGCAAAAGATCAAGCCACTTCAAGGACCCAAAATCAACAAAAAACAATAATTACAACAAGATGGAAGAGATAAAAAAAGAGGATTAAGGAGGATTAGATAATAAGAGAGAGATTGCCTTACCCTTTTTTTTTCTTTAAAATTAAGCTAATCAAATTATGAAGAGAAGGAGAAGGAGCTTCTAAATGGAGGCCATTATTTTGTTTAGATCTAGGTTTTAGGAATTTATGAAGAGGAGTAGGGTTAGGGTTATGGGTTTAAGATATTATATAGGAGGGGGTTAGGCTAATTGGTCATGATAAGGGGTTTTAAAACCCATTAGGACTTAGTTTATTTTCTAATGTTATCATGTAAACAAAAATCCTAACAAGCATCCTAGTTTTTAATTAAAACCATGTAATTGTCTCATTTGGCCAATTAAACCCATTATCACAATAAAAATTCCCTTTTTAAATATTAAATTCTAAAAATATTAATTTTCCCATTTTAAACCCAAAATACTTTAATTTGCAAACCAATTGCAAATTTAAATTCCCAAAATTTTTTTGAGCTTCCTTTTCAACTTAAAATCATAATTTTAATTTATTATTCGGTAATTGCAATCTCGGGGTTGTTACATGAGGAATCCAGTTGGATCCCTCCAACTTGTTTCCCTGCATCCACAGATGTTAGCACAATACCAATTCCACTTCGAGGTGGAATATCGCGGTATATAGGATTTATAAATATCATCCGCTTAATAACGGCGCAATAGGGTCTCATCCGCTATACGAGGCAGGAAATCAATCAATCCAATATATACATATGCCAATATGTATATATTGCTATATATATATATAGATATATCCTACTATATCTAATATCACATCCAAATAGCAATCAAATCAATCAATAACTGCAAATTAAATTTCCTTTTGAGTGAGAAAAATCTCACCTTTGATTTTAATTTGCCATCCATTCCAAATCCAGATTTATTTTTCTTCGTTGTATTCGACCTTGTATAAACAATTATACAATTTTATTAATATTCGAATTAATCGAACTATTAAATTTTCATTTGAAAAATTCAATTTACCGATGGTTTAAATTTTAAAATTAAAATTTGATTCGAAGCAAGAATATTTCCTTTTCTTTTGAAACCTTACTTATATATAAAACAGCTTATTTAAACTTTCAAACACTTCCAAAATTCCTAATTTTTTTCCAAATCTCTTATATATATGTATACATACTATTTCACCTATAAATATGTATTTATTTATTGAAACAGAATTACCTTTACTGTAATTATGTTATCTTTTATATATATATATTTTTTCCATTTGTAACTAGAATGAGCAACAAGATTTATACCTTTACTTATAAAATCAAATACATATGTATATTATTTTACTGAATGTAAATGCAAATATAAATCTGCAAATACCTTACTTGAGCATCCCAAACGAATGCCATTACAGTCGAAAACGAGGATGATGAAGAAGCCTCCCATCACCGCAGCTCGCTCTGAACAGCGCTCCTTCCCAACTCTCGTCGAACCCAATCCCCTTGAACATCCCAATCGCGACCCGCTCTTGCGACTTCGCTTCTACTCGCCTGTTCGAACATCGCGACATTGTCTTCGATCATCGCAAAACCCACCTCGACCTGCAAACATCACCGCGGCCCACCCTCGAGTCGTCGCCTCGCCTGACGTTTTTCGACCGACCACTCGCACGCGAACGCCACGCGAAACCCTACCGCCGAACCCTCCTCGTTGCTGCCTCGCCCAAAGCCAGTCGCGTGATTTCAGATTGGGAAGAATGAAACGAAAATGGCCATGGGTTTTGAATTTTAGAATGAAGAGAGGTGGAAGAGAAGTTCGTTTATATTTTTTTTTTCTTTGAATGAATAAGGGCTTCGGCCATTAAAGGAAGATAGGCATGAGTTTTTCTTTTTCTCTGATTTCCGTGAATTTTGAATTGAAACTGAGGGATGGTAATGAAGTACGGGTGTATGGGAGTAGGTATGGGAGAAAATGTGGCTGATGTTTGACAAATTTGAATATTAAATATAAAATTGAATTTGATTAAATTTCAATGCGTTTGCTCGCCGTACGATCACGTATTAACTCCGAAAAATACGAAAATTGAAATCCGGTAATAATTCAATATTACGGACCCAATGGAACTGGTTTCGTCGAAATCCGAGACTGCGCCTCGGAACGCTATTTTCCAATATCAATTCGAACGATTGAATTTCAAAACTGAACAAACAGTTTCAGATTAAATTCTGAAGCTTCGATTTTCTTCAGTATTATCAATACGAATTTTAAAAGCTTTTGAAATGTTTTTCTTCAGCTTAAAATTGAAGATTTAAATTTTTGTTCAATTCAATAGATTAAATTTTAAAGTTTAATCGCAAAATTCAGAGTTATATCGGGATTCAAATTAAATCATCGTTCAAATATTTAAAATTAATTAAATATTTTCAATTTAATTTGTTCAAAATTCTGGGTCGTTACAGGTCCTTAGTATGCTGATCTAGACCAGGTACCGTGATAGGTGGTACCCCAGTGCCTAGTCATTCAGTTGGAAATCCATTCTCCCTGTGTGCCTTTACGGTTTTGATTGTAGAGCCTAGTATTGCTGGAATTTAATTATTGTAACAATTTCAGCTATTTGATTTAAGTATTTGTACTTAGACACTATTATAATATCAGAGGATTTTGATATGAAATGTTTTGGTTATCGTAAGGTAAAAACCCGACATGTTTATTTGTGGCGTGGTCTTACGAGATACCTTTGATTTCATAGGATTTTAAAAAATTTAATAATTCAGTTGAGTGTGTTTTCTCATGCTGGTTTTCCAGACTGACTCGGGTGTTATTTTATTATAATTCTCGGGTCAGACCGAGTATTACAGATACAGGATAGGATGCTATGGAGCTCAGGAGACGAGCTGGATGACGAGACGTATCACACGTACTTGATGTGTATTCTGCTGTGCAGGGTAAGCTGTATAGTCAGCTTTTGTGAGGACAAGTTATTATAACTGTCCAGTGTTGTGTTATTGCTTGTGTTGTACTCTGATGATGTAATGTATAAAAACAGTTATAGTTTCTTTTTTATAATGATCTGTTGTTATCTATTATATATTGTTCCGCTGTGATTGTGAGATTCTGATGTTGTTTTCTATTTTCTTCTTCTACCTCTTTCTTCTTTTCCCTACCGATCTGGTATTTCCGACATTTGATTGTTCGGCATGTAATATAGTGAATGTATTGATGTCGATTTTCGAGCGTCGAAAATACTCGGGCTGTTACAAATTTATTACAAATCAAATTCAATTTCATTTTCATTTAACTTTTCATAAGTCAAATTTCATTTCAAAATTAATTTTATTTAACTCAACTTTAAGTTAAATTTCATTTCATAATTCAATTATCAAATTTACTTTTCTTAACATTCAAATTCAACAAGTTTAAAATTTTGTTTTAAATCACTAATTCTCAAAATTTATAAGTTATAAAAATTATTTTCTTAAGTTTTCAGCAAAACACCCAATTTTTATTATTTCCAAATCATCTTGAAATCATATTATAAATAATTTATTTGTATTTCAAATCATACTTTGGAAATTTTTAAACAAAATTTGTTTTACCAAAACAAAAACTCCAATGGTATATTACTCAGGTAGCAACCCATCACTTATAAACTCAAAAATGAATACTAATGATGCTGCAGTCATCATCAGAATTTGTTTCCCAGCGACTGTAGTGAATTCAGTGCTTTTTATTTCTTTCAAAAATCCTTTTTACTTATAAATCACAACTATAAATTTTACTTATATAATTCACTTATTTAACTTTTCTTATATAATACCATTACATAATTATTTATCTTTGTTTATATTATAATAACAATAACTTTTATCAGAACACAAACAACAAACAACAAATGATAATAATCAAATATTATCATTCACTAATAACCAAATACGCCATATATAACTATAATAATTTTTGAGAAATTGTTCCTTTATATATAAAATATAATTTAGGTAAAATTATTTCATTTACCCAATTTCAAAACAATACTATGTCAAAGTGCTATGTTCAAGTGTTTAGAGATCCTTATCAATAACGTTAATTACTCGTATTGACCAGAATCCATAAGCTACTCAACAGATCAACCAACACAATATAAAACATTTTTATATCACTAACAAATACGCCCTCATATCTATAATATGCTCAAACTCATTATAGGGTGCTACTGACCTTATCTATAATGAGTACCCATCAAGGCCTAGGGGTATCACTAAACTAAGCTCAGATACCATGTGTAACGAACCAGAATTTCAACCCACGAAAATCGACACTAATACATCCTTAGTATTCAAGTACCGGAAAGACCGGTCATTATGGGAAAGAAAGAAGAAGAGAAGAGAAGAAGTGAGAAAGAAACTAAAAACAAATACAGAATCTCACAAACGTAGTGGTACAACATATAATATAACATCAATGAGCTTTAAAAAAGAGAATCTATAATCTTTCATATACATACATCAATTAGAGTACAACAATCAATCACTAATCATAGCCTGGACAGTTATAACAACCTATCCTCACAAATGCTAATAATTTCAACAACAAATATGTGTAGTTACCTTACATCATCTATTCTATCTATTTATAGTACTAAACATAACATCCCTAGCATAGGAAAGCTCAACAGCTAAGGAGTACGTAGATAATCTATTAGTATATACATGGTAAAGAAAAACTTCATATTAAAGTTTCATAATCTTCAATATATCGAATGAGTGATATCGACTTATGTAATAATGTATTTCTGCCCTTGTAATTTAAGTATCGAACACATCTAAAATCATGGTATACGTACTATACATATGTATTTATTCCTTAAGTCTATATATAAATTTTAATTATTATATAACCTTTATAATTTAATAAATTTATATAATAGTCTTATCTATAACATTATATTAATTAAATCTTACTTAATTAATTTTGTTAACTAACATTTTAAAATATTTTATTATTCAATTAATTATTTTATATTGAATATGTAAAACATACTATAATGGTTATAGTTATACACATATATCTTTATATATATTTACTTTATTATTAATTAACTTTTAATTAATACATTTATTTAAAAAAAATTGAGACTTTGTTATATATATACATACAAACTTACATCATCCTAAACAATCCAAGATAATGTATCATATATCATTATATATATACTTTGATTAATTAACTATTTAATTAATTTATTTATCTTATTAGTATTTAAAAAATCAAAATATATTTATTATTATTTCAAAACACTTTTGAACAATATATTATAACATTTATTGTACATTTCCTATTTTAAATTTAACTTTAACTTAAAATATTATTTTAACTTTAAAACTATTTGAAAATTAGCCCAAGGCCTAATTCAAATCGGGCGTTTTTATTAGGGGCAACCATTGGGCTCGTTTTACCTTTTGGGTCCAGGCTGGTAGCTATGTAGAGCAGGGTACTTGATTACCTATACTCAGTCTAGACACTACTTTTATAGACATCCCACAAAATGGGCAAGCTTAATTAGTTAGTCCTAACATGACTAATGTAGACCATATAAGCTATTGGACTCTAATACCGTTGTTGGATCTGGGTCAGCACGTAACGGGTTAAATGGGTAAATTTCAATATTTTTTGCTATTTTGGAATTTATTTGGACCTATGAAGTCTAAATTTTTTTAGATCTGATCCAAATTAATGTTAAATAAAATCATTATTTTATTTTACTTAAGAGTAAAGTTTTATTTTTATATTATATTTGTATTATATAATATGTACATGCATAACACATACAAATATACATGTACATGCACCTGCAACATTTATAGTTACATGGTTTAATATGTCTGTATATATTGTTGGGATTTACACTATAATGGATTTGTTAACCCCTTCATATACATATGTGTTGTCTAATATACACACAGACACACATACAGTTTAATATGACATAAAAATTATATTTATAATAGTATAAGATATATATCTATATGTATATTTATATGAAACTGTAAAATAGAAATATTTATAAATACAACTATATAAGGTTTTAAATTCAAATTCAAATTTCAAATTTCAAATCTAGTTCTTCATTTTAAATATCCTCTAATTTTTAATTTAAATCAGTAAATTATATTTTAAAATAAAGTATACTTAAAAAATAATTTTTTCTATATAAAATTATTTATACATAAATACATACATACATTAAATATATATTAAAATTAGTATTTTGAAATTAAACATAAAATAATATTTTATGTTTAAAATGTAAATGAATAAAATTATATATATATATATATATATATATAAATCTATATATTTTTGGCCTAAAATATTTTAACAAAAATAATTTTAAAAATTAAAATCCAACGGTTTTTTTTAATTTTTAATTTAAATAATTTATATATCAAAATAATTAAAATAACTTTTTTTGAAAGTGTTGAATCCACAACATGTATAATTTTATGTGTATTAAATATATGCATACATATCTATTTTATAATATATGTATATATATATAATTGAAATAATGTGTTACATTTTAAAATAAATTATATTTATATATACACTGATATAAAATTAACATATATATATATATATATTTATATTTACATTCTATGTTGACAACAGACATACATAGGGATTCATGATATTATGATCTAATCTTAGCATATATAATTCAAGTTAATATCAAATAAATATATAAAATTATAAAAGAATGGTTACCTTAACAATAACATAATTATTACACGTTGAATGTTGAATCGATCTACTCTGTTTGATTCTGATGAATTCAAATTCTTCCAACCTGGTTGAAAGCACTATGCACCGTTGTCGAAAATTTGGTTTGATCTTGTGTTTTAAGGCTCGACTTATGGCCAAATTTATCGCTTATATAGCTTCGTAAAATCCAATTTTATTTATTTTAAGCATTACCCGGCAGTGACAATTATTTACACTAATTCTCTTTATAAAAACTATATCATATCAGGACTTATGGAATTTGGTAATTGTAACAACCCGCATATTTTATGATTTTATATTTAAATATTTTATTTAAATATAACGTCGTTAGTCGGATTAAAGTCCGAAAAGCTACTTTTTGCAAACGGTCGAATTAGGACTCCGGACCACTTCCATTGAGTCCAAAATGGCGTTTGCAACTTTTTTGAGTATAAGCTTCGATAGGTTTGGAGTAAGTTGATTTTTGCTATTTTCTATTGGGCTTTTTGGGTTTGGGTTTGGGTTTGACCCAACTCATCATATAACCTAGTTCAACCCCTCTCCTCTTCACTACATTCTATTTTCTTAAACACTCTTGCACAACTGAAAATGGGGAGAGGACTGGGAAATTAAAACACCAAGCCCCAGTTTTCAATTGCAAACTACAAATTCTTGCTCCAAACTCTTGGAAAAGCTAAGGTAAGCTCCATCTTCATCTTCTCCATCTCTTCTCCTCTTCAATTTCAGAAAATTCCTAAACCTAATTTAGGAAATACTTGTTTTAAATCTTAGATTGAAGCTTGTAGAGTTGAAGTGAAGAGTGATTGATCTTTTCCTTGTGTTTGTGCTTCTCATCTTTGTTTTTGAGTTAAAAAGGTGAGTTTTGAACTCACATCTATTTCTCTTGAAATCATTGATGTTAGGTATGAATTCCTAACACTTATCCATGTTCAATTGCTTTTGGTTTGAATTGATTTGGTGAACATTTCCATTTTTGGTGTTTCGAAGTCAAAAACTCTAAAATCATAGCTTTGATGTTTGATCATGTTTTTGGAGGTGTATTGAAGAGCCAATGGGGCTGGGTTATCGTTTGGCAAAAGCCCCTTAAGTCCATTGCTCGACCGGTTGCAAATGGTGAGAGTTTGCTCTTCCATTTGATAAGCTGGAAAACAGTTTCAGCTACAGCCAGTCGACTGGCCCCTGCAGTCAGTCGACTGACTGCAGTGTCTGAAAACTCTTGGGTTATGGTTCAGTCGACTGACTGCAGGGTGCCAATCGACTGACCTGCTTGTTTTTGCCTATTTTTCACCATTTTTCTTGAATTTCCAATTTTAACCGATTCGGGTTTTTCCAATTAGTTGTTATTGCATATTTGACTTTGATAATTCCTTTTTGATTTCGTGCACGGGTCTTTATAAAATGATCTTTGTAAAGTGTATTAAAAGCTTGTTTCTCAAACTCTAATTTCTATTTAAAACACACACACAGTTTTGCACTTCGAGCGGAGAGGGAGGAGAATCAAATGATTAAATAAAACGCGTGCTATGAACACGTGCATTTTTCTTTTCAGTTAATTTCTAATCTATTCGTTTGACCGTTTTGACCTTTGGGTCTGGTTTACCGATGAGATGAGGTGAACTTTGTACTGCTTTGAGTGTGAAATTGGCTAACGGTTAGTAAACCGTTTAGTGCGAACATGGGGTATGGGACTCACGTTACCATTTTTCGGGTTCCTTTCTGAGAGTTGTGACACATTCCGCCGGACAGTGGTGTCCAGTACCGCCACTACGGTTTGTTGCCTTCGGGCGTTGCCTTCGGGCGTTGCCTTCGGGTGTTGCCTTTCGGGCGTATGGATCCTTGTACTGAGCTCGAGCATCTTTTGTTTCTTTGACTATTACATTTCCCTAGTGTATCGCCCTTCGGTGTAGGTTCTTTGAACCCCATGATATATAGCGATTACCTTACGGAAACTTGTGTTACCTTTATTGGTATTTGTCATTTGCCTTTTGGCTTATTGGGATATGATATCCTTTGTTTATTTGAGTTGCCTATGATATGAGGCTTGTTATGATTGATCTTATGTTAGATGATTTGGTTATCTCTTTTGGAGATATTTGTGGTACTTTATGATTTTGTATGTTCATTATCATTAGTATATCTAACTGATTTGTTTAGCTAGACTGACCTGTATATTTTATACTCGGATCTGACCGAGATGTTTCAGGTTAGGTACTTTGGACTTAGCCTATTTTGCTTCCGCATGGACTATTCCGCTAGCTCCTTTTTGTTATAGCTTTTTGTGTAGTCCTTTCTGACTATAACTCTGATATGTATTCTTTTGACTCGCATGTATATTGTGGTTTTCTTTACCACTTGACATGTATCATTTTGTAAACTCTGTGATGTATCTGTATATGTGAAAATGTATGTGATGATCAACTGTTCTGTGATGTGTATTACATTTGAGTTGTTATATTTTATTCTGATAGATCCTCAGCCACCTATGGCTTTGTATTAAGTATTTATTGGACATGTCGATCCATTTAAGTAAGAAGTGGCATTGTCGGCATATTCAATAGATAATTAAGACGAGGCTATAGATGGTCACTCCTAACCAGCTCTATTCTCCGCATTAGCAGACGGTGTTACCTTGTAATGCTCTTTGCTAATGTGGGTCTCAGAGTGGGGCGTTACAGCTTGGTATCAGAGCTGAGTTTAGAACAAAATATGATAAACATAGAACAGAGACACATATTACGGTACATCAAAGGGTAATACGAATGTTACGAATCTTTGAATCATTGTGCCTTTATTCTTTCCGTGCCTTTGGGGTAGATAGAATTTTTGGGAATACGTCTAGGAATGTATTTTTCTGTAGTATTCCATATTTGAATTAATGATATCTACCTTGCGAATAATCTTTATCTTATCTTTCAGCTAATGGCTGGAAGAGGCCGAGGATGACGCTCGAATGCTGGGCAATACAGTGGCTCGCATCCGGACGGCGTTTATATGTCTGCCGATCAGTTTCTAGAGTTATTTAGGAGCACTCAGCCTCCAGCTCCTATTCTTGCATCTCCTCCGTGCAAGTCTGCTTTTTCACGCCTGTGCAGTGATTTTTCTCATCTTGGTGAAAAGTCATTCAAAGGCTCCGAGTTCGTTCTTGAGGTCCAAGCTTGGATTCACACATGTGAACGTATCTTCTCTCGCATGGATCTTTCTGACCACGATCGAGTTCTTGTAACTTTTAGCTTATTACAAGAGCGTGCCCTTGATTGGTACGAGCTTCTTATATCTGAACTTAATGAGTCTGTTCTTTCTTGGACTCAGTTCCGAGAGCGATTCGAACTTAAATTCGTTCCTAAATCTGAGAAAGTTCTATTAGCCCGTCGCTTCCTTGAGTTGAATCAAGGGAAGTCTTCCGTTTTTGAATATGTTGCATCTTTCGAGGCCTTATCTAAGTATGGTCTTGAATTCATTAGCACTTCGTATAAGAAGAATATGAAGTTTGTCTCTGGTCTTAAGAAATATCTTTAGAAGTCTTTAATGCTCCAGCTTAAGCTTTCTTTTGAAGAATTGGTTGATTCGACACTTCATCTCTAGGCCATCGAGAAGGAGTGTGATAGTGGTGATGATATTGAGGTTCGCAAGAACCCTAATAAGAAGAAGTTTCCATTTCATAAGTAGGGATTTCTTCCTTCCAAGAAGAAAAAGCCTATTGAATCTGGTTCTAACCCTCAATCTGCTGGAACACCTTCCATTCGAAAGTGTTTTAATTGTGGTTCTCCTGATCATATGATTCGAGCTTGACCTAAGCATCTCTTCTGTCATTATTGCAAGAAGGAAGGTCACCGTGTTTCCACCTGCCCTACTGCTCCTGCTAGTGCTAAGTCTGGCAAGCTTTATGTTGCTAAAGCTTCTGGAGGTCCTTCTCAGCCCGAAGGTATATCTCCATCTATATTGGAAGGTTCTATATTATTTCATGACCGTAGTATTCGAGTTCTTTTCGATATGGGAGCTTCACATTCTTTCGTACAGAAAAAGCTCGTCGATGATTTGTCTTTGGATGTTTCTTGTATGATTACTTCGTTGAGGATTGCGAATCCTATCGGGGGATTCGCAACCCTTAGCATGCTTTGTGATGATGTTGAGATTGTTTTATGTGGCTTTTCTTTTCGTGCGAATCTACATGTTATTTCTTATTTGGATTTTGACATGATTTTGGGTATGGACTGGCTAGTGAGATACGATGCCAAGATTATTTGTTCTGAAAGAATTTTATATCTTCGACATCCAGATTCGTCTACTCAGCTGTCACTTGTTCTTCGGAATGTGGATAATTCCGAAATGGCTTTATATTCTCTTAACTCATGAGATGATGATGATATATCTCGTATTCCGATTGTTTGTGACTTCTTGGATGTTTTTGAGCCGGTTTCGGGTTCGCCACCCAAGCGGGCGATCAAGTTCCGCATTGATCTCTTTCCAGGCACGCAGCCAGTTGGCCGTCCTCCCACGAGGATGTCTACAAAAGAAAATGAGGAACTCAAGAAGCAGCTTTTAGAGCTTGAGTCCAAGCAGTTGATTCAATCCAGTTTTTCACCATGGGGTACCGCGGTCATCTTCGTGAAGAAGTCTGATGGAACTCTTAGGCTTTGCATCGACTATCGCAAGCTTAACGAGTTGACCATCAAAAATAGGTATCCTTTGCCGAGGATCGATGATATGTTCGATCTATTGAGTGGCACTAAGGTCTTCTCTCAGCTCGACCTTGCAACTGGTTTTCATCAGCTCCGAGTCGCGGAAGATAGCATACCCATTGCAGCTTTCCGCACTCGATATGGTTCTTTCAAGTGGCTCATTATGCCGTTTGGTTTGACAAACACTCCTGCTTTCTTTGTTGACCTTATGAATCGAGTATTTCAGGAATATCTCGATAAGTTCGTCCTTGTGTTCATTGACGACATTCTTGTTTATTCTAAGTCTAAAGCCGAGCATGCTAATCACTTGAGAATTGTCTTGAGTACTCTTCGTCACCATCAGCTTAAAGCCAAATTCTCCAAGTGCCATTTTTGGGAGAATAAGGTTAAGTTCTTAGGCCATGTTGTATCTTCCGACGGCATCTCTGTCGATCCCTCAAAGATCGAAGCTATCCAAAATTGGAAGAGGCCTGAGAATGTTCATGAGATTCGTAGTTTCCTTGGATTGGCGGGTTATTACCATCGGTTCATTAAGGATTTTTCCCGTGTTGTGCTTCCTCTCACCAGCCTTACTCGGAAAGGCATTCGTTATATTTGGTCTGAGAAGTGTGAAGCTTCCTTTCAGACATTGAAGGAACTTCTCACTAATGCTCCTATTCTTGTGGTTCCCGAGGGGAATCATGATCTTGTTGTCTACACCGATGCTTGTGGTAGTGGCCTCGGTGCCGTGCTTATGTAGAAGGATCGGGTAGTTGCTTATGCTTCTAGGCAACTGCGTCCGAATGAAGTTCGCTATGCCACTCATGATCTTGAGTTAGCCGCCATTGTCTTTGCCTTGAAGATTTGGCGACACTATTTATTAGGCGAGCGCTTCATTCTCTATACCGATCATAAATCCTTGAAGTATTTGTTCACTCAGAAGGAACTCAATATGAGGCAACAGCGTTGGCTTGAGTTTCTTGCCTCCTATGACTTTGATATCCTATATACCCCTGGTAATGGTAATCGTGTTGCTGATGAGCTTAGTCGCAGACATTCGGCTGTCGTTTCTTTGATGCTTGCTGAATGGGATATTCTTGAGACTCTATCTTTTTGTGATATTCGTGATCGAGCTCCATCTTCTGATTCGCCGATAGTATTATTCAGTTTGGAAGCTCGACCCTCTCTATTGGATCGTATTGCCGAAGATCAGCGGCGTGATCCTGATCTTGTGGATCTTATTCAGTTTTGTGAGACTGAACCACGTGATGAGGCATTGCGGCATTTCAGCATTGATCTTCATGGGTGTCTTCGCAAGAAGAACCGTCTTGTTGTGCCTTCTGATTCTGCACTTAGGCATGACATTCTTGACGACTGTCATCGGTCTAAGTATACTATTCATCCTAGCAGTAGTAAGATGTATGCTGATATGCATCGCCTTTATTATTAGGAAGGCATGAAGCGCGATGTGGCGAGTTATGTGAGTAATTGCATGACTTGTCAACGTATTAAAGCCAAACATCAGCGCCCTTCCGGTCTCCTTCAGCCTCTAGAGATTCCATTGTGGAAATGGGATCAGATTTCGATGGATTTCATTGATGGCCTACCTCGTACGAGATCGGGTCATTCTAGCATTTGGGTTATTGTTGATCGCCTCACCAAGTCAGCTCATTTTATTCCTATTAAATCTAATAGGACTGCTTCTCTTTTAGCTAAGTTATTTATCAAGGAAATCGTGAGACTTCACGGTGTTCTTAGTTCGATTGTGAGTGACCGTGATCCTTTATTCACCAGTCATTTCTGGAAGAGTCTTCAGCAAGCTTTGGGAACAAAGCTTAATTTCAGCACAGCTTATCATCCACGGTCTAATGGACAGACTGAACGGGCGAATCGTATCTTGGAAGATCTCCTTCGTATTTGTAATCTTGATTTCGGAGGTAGTTGGGAGGATCATCTACCCCTTGTAGAGTTCTCCTACAACAATAGTTTTCAGTCAAGTATCGGTAGGGCTCCTTTCGAAGCCTTATACGGAAGGCCATGTCGCCTTCTTGTTGGTTGGAATCTAGGGAAAAGCTTATTCTTGGCCCAGATTTTGTTCATGATTCTTTTGAGAAGATTGTCCTTATTCGTCAGAGAATGAAAGAGGCACAAAGCCGCTAGAAATCCTAAGCGGATAACCGTAGGAAGCCTCTCGAGTTCTCGGTTGGTGATCTCGTCTTTATTCGCGTTTCTACTTTGAAAGGGGTTATGCGCTTTAGTGTGACAGGGAAATTGGCTCCTCGCTTTGTAGGACCATTTCCTATTGCTGAACGTATTGGCCTTGTGGCTTATAGAGTTTCACTTCCAGCTCATTTATCTGGAGTTCACAACCTGTTTCATGTCTCCCAGCTTTGGAAGTGTCTTCAAGAATCGGATTCTGTTATCGACTCTCCTGATTTGCAAGGGCTTGAGATCTCACCAGATTTATCTATTGTACAGCAGCCTGTTCGCATACTTGCCACGGAGATGAGACACCTTCGGAACAAGGATGTGTCGCTCATTAAAGTTCAATGGTCCGCTAATCCCAATGACTGTACTAGGGAAACCAGAGAGTTTATCGAGCGATCCTATCCGGGTTTTCTATCTTTGCTTAGCAATGGTGAGAATATCTTTCCATCTCAAGCTTATTTTCTTTTCTTTTTGGGTGTTGTAAGTATGTAGTTGTTGCAAATTCTTCTCTACGAATTGAGTGGACGCAATTTTATTAAGGAGGGGAAATCTGTAACAACCCGCATATTTTACGATTTTATATTTAAATATTTTATTTAAATATAACGGCGTTAGTCGGATTAAAGTCCGAAAAGCTACTTTTTGCAAACGGTCGAATTAGGACTCGGGACCACTTCCATTGAGTCCAAAATGGCGTTTGCAACTTTTTTGAGTATAAGCTTCGATAGGTTTGGAGTAAGTTGATTTTTGCTATTTTCTATTGGGCTTTTTGGGTTTGGGTTTGACCCAACTCATCATATAACCTAGTTCAGCCCCTCTCCTCTCCTCTTCACTACATTCTATTTTCTTAAACACTCTTGCACAATTGAAAATGGGGAGAGGAATGGGAAATTAAAACACCAAGCCCTAGTTTTCAATTGCAAACTACAAATTCTTGCTCCAAACTCTTGGAAAATCTAAGGTAAGCTCCATCTTCTCCATCTCTTCTCCTCTTCAATTTCAGAAAATTCCTAAACCTAATTTAGGAAATACTTGTTTTAAATCTTAGATTGAAGCTTGTAGAGTTGAAGTGAAGAGTGATTGATATTTTCCTTGTGTTTGTGCTTCTCATCTTTGTTTTTGAGTTAAAAAGGTGAGTTTTGAACTCACATCTACTTCTCTTGATATCATTGATGTTAGGTATGAATTCCTAACACTTATCCATGTTCAATTGCTTTTGGTTTGAATTGATTTGGTGAACATTTCCATTTTTGGTGTTTCGAAGTCAAAAACTCTAAAATCATAGCTTTGATGTTTGATCATGTTTGTGGAGGTGTATTGAAGAGCCAATGGGGCTGGGTTATCGTTTGGCAAAAGCCCCTTAAGTCCATTGCTCGACCGGTTGCAAATGGTGAGAGTTTGCTCTTCCATTTGATAGGCTGGAAACAGTTTCAGCTACTGCCAGTCGACTGGCCCCTGCAGTCAGTCGACTGACTGTAGGGTCTGAAAACTCTCGGGTTATGGTTCAGTCGACTAACTGCAGGGTGCCAGTCGACTGACCTGCTTGTTTTTGCCTATTTTTCACCATTTTTCTTGAATTCGAATTTTAACCGATTAGGGTTGTTCCAATTAGTTGTTATTGCATATTTGACTTTGATAATTCCTTTTTGATTTCGTGCATGGGTCTTTATAAAATGATCTTTGTAAAGTGTATTAAAAGCTTGTTTCTCAAACTCTAATTTCTATTTAAAACAGACACACAGTTTTGCACTTCGAGCGGAGAGGGAGGAGAATCAAATGATTAAATAAAAAGCGTGCTATGAACACGTGCGTTTATCTTTTCAGTTAATTCCTAATCTATTCGTTTGACCATTTTGACCTTTGGGTCTGGTTTACCGATGAGATGAGGTGTACTTTGTACTGCTTTGAGTGTGAAATTGGCTAACGGTTAGTAAACCGTTTAGTGCGAACGTGGGGTATGAGACTCACGTTAACATTTTTCGGGTTCCTTTCTGAGAGTTGTGACACATTCCGCCGGAAAGTGGTGTCCAGTACCGCCACAATGGTTTGTTGCCTTCGGGCGTTGCCCTCGGGCATTGCCTTCGGGGGTTGCCTTCGGGCGTTGCCTTCGGGCGTATGGATCCTTGTACTCAGCTCGAGCATCTTTTGTTTCTTTGACTATTACATTTCCCTAGTGTATCGCCCTTCAGTGTAGGTTCTTTGAACCCCACGATATATAGCAATTACCTTATGGAAACTTGTGTTACCTTTATTGGTATTTGTCATTTGCCTTTTGGCTTGTTGGGATATGATATCCTTTGTTTATTTGAGTTGCCTATGATATGAGGCTTGTTATGATTCATCTTATGTTAGATGATTTGGTTATCTCATTTGGAGATATTTGTGGTACTTTATGATTTTGTATGTTCATTATCATTAGTATATCTAACTGATTTGTTTAGCTAGACTGACCCGTGTATTTTATACTCGGGTCAGACCGAGATGTTTCAGGTTAGGTACTTTGGACTTAGCCTATTTTGCTTCCGCATGGACTATTCCGCTAGCTCCTTTTTGTTATTGCTTTTTGTGTAGTCCTTTCTGACTGTAACTCTGATATGTATTCTATTGACTCGCCTGTATATTGTGGTTTGCTTTTCCACTTGACATGTATCATTTTGTAAACTCTATGATGTATCTGTATATGTGAAAATGTATGTGATGATCTACTGTTCTGTGATGTGTATTACATTTGAGTTGTTATATTTTATTCTGATAGATCCTCAGCCACCTATGGCTTTGTATTAAGTATTTATTGGACATGTCGATCCATTTAAGTAAGAAGTGGTATTGTCGGCGTATTCAATAGATAATTAAGACGAGGCTATAGATGGTCGCTCCTAACCAGCTCTATTCTCCGCATTAGCAGACAGTGTTACCTTGTAATGATCTTTGCTAATGTGGGTCTCGGAGTAGGGCGTTATAGTAATAGTCAAAATCCCAATATCATCCACATTCAACTTTATAGTCCAATCAAAAAGTCAAAGGTTCGATAATAATAATAATTATTAACTAAACTACTATAGCTAGAGACTTTGAATTTCAGTTGATTTCAGATGATCGTGATACTAAACTCATATAAATGAGAAGATGAATTTCCTATTGAATGGTGTTTCACTTCAAAAGCTTCCACTCGACCCAATCATGGTCGTTTGATGGACTTCATGCCATGATTTAACTATAATCAAAATGGAGTTTCCACACTGAAGCTCGACAGTATTCTCAAGTATTGAGAATTGTATAATGTTGTTACATCGAAATTTTAAGTTTGACCATATTTCTATCAGCATGTAACCCTTAGTGCCTCCAATGGCCATGAGTAATACACTGCTTAACATTTGGAGAGCTTTACATACTCTAGTCCCAATAGATGTATCGATATCCGGTCTCAATACTTCTTGACTAGGAATATTTAAAATGGTGTGTTTATTATATTATGATAAATTGCTTATGATTACTACACTTTGTATTTACTATCACAAAACACACCATTTATGGATTTTCTATTAAATATACTTGAATTAAATAATTAATTAATATAACACATTATAACAAGTATATAACAGAAAGAAAAACACCTTTTATTTTAAACAAGATTTTATTACAGTGTTAATAATTTACAATAAATTAGAGAATTGCCTCTAGGGCATACCCCTAACTCTATCAGCGCACACACAAGTTCTTCACTCTAGTGTCCCAGTCAAAATGTGTTGGTGCTTCTACCATTACGTAACAAAATCAACTATAATATCTCTCTCTCATACATATATAGACACACACATACACACACACACACACAGATACATACATACATACACACACACACACAGATATATATATATATAGACATACACATGGCATAAACTGGACCTAGCAAATGTATGTGCTAAATAAAAAAAATAACTCAGGATAACCTCTCCTAACTTTATCCTCCGTTTCCCAAGTAAAATCATCCTAGTCCTCGCTCTACTAGACTCGAACAAGCTTTACCTCCTTGTTCCTAATCTTTTGACATCTCGGTTTGCAATCCGAATTGGTTTTCTTACATTGGTCATGGTTCAACAACCAAGTCGTCTAAAGCTTTCGGAAAAACAACTCCTCGGGATCCAGATACACTTTTATAAATGTGATAAATGAAACATATTATGGATCTCGACATAAGCACTTAGCTTATTGACCTTATAAGCTACTTTACTGATCCTCTCAAGTATTAGGAACATGCCAACATATTTCGATGCTAGCTTTCCGGCTTTACCAAACCTCATAATACCTTGCATAGGTGATACATTCCTAAACAGATGATCCTCCAGATCAAATTTCAAGTCTCTCCTCCTCCTATCGGCATAGTTCTATTGCCAAGATTGGGCATCTTTCATCATTCGCTGAATCAATTCGACTTTCTCCTAAGCTTCTCTTACAAGATCTGAACCTAACATGAGTCTGTCTTTCATTTTATATCAACTTACTGGTGACTTACAAGGTCTTAAGTACAATGCCTAAAAAGGTGCCATCCCTATACTGGACTAATAACTATTATTATATAAAAATTCCATTAAGAGTATGTGATCTTCCCGAGATCCACCGAAATATAGAACATAAGCTTTTATGATATCTTCCAGCATTTAGCTAACCCTCTCGGTTTAGCCATCTTTCCTTGGATGGTAAGTAGTACTCATACATAGCCTCAAACCCAAAGCGCTCTTTAGGATTCACCAAAACTCGCTGGCAAATAATGGGTCTCGGTCACTCACTTTGGTACTCGAATTCCATGAAGTCTTACTATAGTCTTAATATATATTTCGACTAACCTGGTTGTTGCTATTATGGACTTCATTGAAATGAAATGAACAATCTTAGTTAACCTATCAACTATGTCCAATATACTTTCATTCCTTGCTCTCATCCTCGGCAAACCATCAATAAAGTCCATTGAAGTCGAATCCCATTTTCATACCAGAACTTCCAAAGGCTGCAAAAGTCCACTTGGATTTTGATGCTCTTGTTGGATCTGAGCCCACACGTAGCGAGTTAAATGAGTGAATTTCAAAATTTTAATTTCATTTTGGATCTTATTGGGCCTATGAAGTATAAAGTTATTTAGATCTGATCTGATCTAATTTAATTTTAAATAAAATCAATATTTTATTTGAGTTGTTATAAAGTTTTGTTTTAATATCATATTTATATTGTATAATATAACATGCATATCATATACATATGTGTGTATACATGCATATACATATGTGGGTATACATGCACATGGAACATATACAATGTACATGGTTTAACATGCCCGTATATGAGTGATGGGATCTACACCGCAATGGACATACTAGACCCTCCATATACATATGTGCTTTCTAATACACACACACATATTGTAACGATCCTGACTCGGCCTTCGAAAATCGACACCCGTACTTCACTCGTACTAGAATGCCGCAGATCCAAACGCCGAATCTGGCTCGCCGGAGCTTATAACACCATTAAGTTTAACAACACAGCGGAAGAAAGAAATAGATGATATCATATACAACTCCAATGAATACAATATCCAGAATGATATACAGCAATGATATCAATATGATACAACAATATCAGAGGTAAATAAACATGCTATAGCGGAAAACAGAAGTGCTACTCCAAGTGATCCGACAAAGAGAATGAGACCAATAACTCCAACATCAAGCTCGAACCACCATCACGTCTCACCAAGGTAAGCAAGGACGGTCGTGATCTCCAAAAACTGAACTAGTTCCAGAAACTCTACTAAACCTGATTGTTTGAAAAACCCAACTCTAGACTGCCCGTGTGGAAAATTATGGGCACCCAGAGTTTAGGAAGGGAACAATAAACTCCGAGTCAGTCATGGGACTGGTGTGAGTAACAAAAACAGTTTATCTTTAAAACAAACAACAAAAGAATTTTAAACATTGAAATCCGCAATGCTTTTTGGAAAATGAAACTACCATAAGGCCTCCCGCCATACACACAATGCAAACGCAGAATTGGAGGAGATTTCTCCTTATGATAGTCAAAAATGCTTACTACGCAAAATCATTCGTTATTATTACTATTAGTGCATAGTGTAGAAAACCATTTCAACAGTATAATATTAATCTTAGCCAGCATAGACATTCTGAACTATGCCTACTATAGCTACCATCTAAACAGTGGTGACCACCATAAGTAAATGGCAGGTT